>OU830596.1:55790730-60590730 GCA_917563855.2 Limnephilus lunatus
GCATTTTACCCGTAAGACTGATGAATTTTCCAAAAATGCTTCTTTTTTTGCAGATGTTGTCAATGATTCCTCTTTGGACCGGGTTTTTTTTTAGTAAGAATCTAAAATTTAAAAAAATCAACATAAGAAATTATATAGGTGTGTTGTATCGTGTTTTATTTTTTTTAAATTTATTGTCGAATGGGTTCCGAAATTTCACTTGATGTGAGTTTTGAAAACAAAATTGTATGGTGTAAATTAAGTTATGTTTTTAGCAGTTTCTCGAAATTCTTTCTGCTCAGGACAGTAAGCCATTTCGACCCTTTGGAATAACAAGATTCCTTCTGTTGCTGTAACGTCATGCGATAATGGAATCATAGTAAGCTACTTTAGAGTTCATTATCGCATGACGTCACCTCAACATATATGGAACCTTGTTATTCCAAAGAATCGATATGGTAATTTTTTTTGCCAAAGAAGACAATTCGCAGTTTCTTACCATGGGGGAGAGTTTGTTGTACACGTTTGGTCGAAGATAGGTGTGTTTTTCGGTACATTTTGGTAGCACTCACTGGGATTGTCAAATCATTTCTGCTATGGATTTTGGTTTGATATTATGTTTTCGATTTTACTATGTGATTCCTTGTTTTTGTATTTAACTGTAATTATTTTTTTATTGAAACTTTGTCGAACATCGAGAACATTACAATCTTTATATTCTGTATCTATATCTCCATCTTCTCGAGGGTGGAAGAATGTATTTTGAATGTTTAAAATATTTCCTATGCTTAATACAGATACGTAGACAACTTACATATATATATATATATATATATATATATATATTTATCTCCTCTCGTAAAACGTTGATCTTGCGCGACGGTACACCAGTTTTAAGTTGATCCGTTCGGACGTGTTGATCCATCCGGATATGCTGATCCATTACACAAGCTGGCATACACATCCTGATCCATGTGGATCAATTTATACCATCAAGATTTCGCTGTAAGCCACGCCCATTGTTCGGTGTCTTATACATTTTACACGTTTTTTTTTGTTGATCCATATAAATGCCAAGTTTTGACCGCCAACAAAGGTGCCCGTCTGTCGTACTTTTTAGCTTCTTTTAGTAGGTACCTGTACGTTCTTATTTCAATTCGTTCTATTTCATTTCTTTTTTAATGTATTTTGGTTTAAGATTTAATTTTTATTTTGATTTTGTTTTTGATTTTGATTTGGATTTCGATTTTGATTTTGGATCGAGATTTTAATTTTGATTTTGGTTTGAGATTTTAATTTTGATTTTGATTTTAATTTTTATTTGCATTCTTATTTTGATTTTTATTTTGATTTTTACTTTCATTTTGATTTTGATATTGCTTTTGGTTTGAGATTTTGATATTGATTTTGGTTTTGATTTGAGATTTTAATTATGATTTTGACATTGATTTTGATTTTGGTTTTGGTTTGAGATTTTGAATTTGATTTTTGATTTTGTTTTTATTTTGATTTTTGATTTCGATTTCGATTTCGATTTTGATTTCGATTTCGATTTCGATTTTGATTTCGATTTCGATTTCGATTTCAATTTCGATTTTGATTTTGATTTTGATTTTGATTTTGTTTTCGTTTCCGCTTCTAAGACCCGCACAAACCTCACCCCATGAACCTGGGCACCCCGGTTAAGTCACCAAACATAGCGAACCACTTAAGGTATACCTTAATTTTGGGAGGCGGGTATGATTACCACCGCCCCGGGAACCATTTTTGGGTAATCAACACCTCTGTCATATGTCACTTTGCAGTGACATTCGTGACTTAGCAGGAGTGCCCGGTTCAAGGAGTGAGATTTGTCTAGGTCCGTGCGGCGAACGCGTTCGCTCACCTACTGCGTGGCAAGCCGGATTGGGAGAGACTGATTTTTTGTGACTTAGCAGGGCTGCTCGGGTTCAAGGGATGAGATTTGTCTAGGTCTTTGCGGTGAACGGGTTTGCCCACCTACTGCATTACGGACCGTATTGGGAGAGACTGGTTGAGGGAGACCTTATTTTTTTTACATTAGCTCCACACAGGAAGCTCTGAAGAAAATAAATCCCGTCAAGGCCTATGTCTTCTTTGGGATGCAATGCATTATCGGGGAATACGTATGATTCCTCGATAATGCATTGCATTACGATCTCTACGAATTCGGAAGTCGCAAGAACAAATTGCATTACGATCAATACGAATTCGGAAGTCGCAAGAACAAATTGTTGCGTGCGAAAGTAAATATTATTTTGATTTAAATGTATAATTCAACGATATCTAAGGGGCATTGCGACCTTGACTACGAATTCGGGAGTCGCAAGTTCGAATTGTGGCGTGCAGAGGTAATTTTTATTTGATACGTTTGTATAATACAACAATAATGCAGTGCAGTGCGATCTTGACTACGAATTCGGATGTCGCAAGTTTAAATGGCATGCGCCAGTTAATTTTATTTTGATAAATACATATAATTCCTCGATAATGCACTGCCTCACTATCTTGGCTACGAATTCGGAAGTCGCCAGTTCGAATTGTGGCGTGCGGAGGTAATTTTTATTTGAAACGTTTGTATAATACAACAATAATGCAGTGCAGTGCGATCTTGACTACGAATTCGGATGTCGCAAGTTCGGATATTGATTTTGATTTTGGTTTTGGTTTGAGATTTTAATTTTGATTTGGACTTTGACTTTGATTTTGGTGTTGGTTTGAGATTTTGATTTTGATTTTGAATTTGATTTTGACTTTTGATTTTGTTTTCGTTTCCGCTTCTAAGACCCGCACAAACCTCACCCCATGAACCTGGGCACCCCGGTTAAGTCACCAAACATAGCGAACCACTTAAGGTATACCTTAATTTTGGGAGGCGGGTATGATTACCACCGCCCCGGGAACCATTTTTGGGTAATCAACACCTCTGTCATATGTCACTTTGCAGTGACATTCGTGACTTAGCAGGAGTGCTCGGTTCAAGGAGTGAGATTTGTCTAGGTCCGTGCGGCGAACGCGTTCGCTCACCTACTGCGTGGCAAGCCGGATTGGGAGAGACTGATTTTTTGTGACTTAGCAGGGCTGCTCGGGTTCAAGGGATGAGATTTGTCTAGGTCTTTGCGGTGAACGGGTTTGCCCACCTACTGCATTACGGACCGGATTGGGAGAGACTGGTTGAGGGAGACCTTATTTTTTTTACATTAGCTCCACACAGGAAGCTCTGAAGAAAATAAATCCCGTCAAGGCCTATGTCTTCTTTGGGGATGCAATGCATTATCGGGGAATACGTATGATTCCTCGATAATGCATTGCATTACGATCTCTACGAATTCGGAAGTCGCAAGAACAAATTGCATTACGATCAATACGAATTCGGAAGTCGCAAGAACAAATTGTTGCGTGCGAAAGTAAATATTATTTTGATTTAAATGTATAATTCAACGATATCTAAGGGGCATTGCGACCTTGACTACGAATTCGGGAGTCGCAAGTTCGAATTGTGGCGTGCAGAGGTAATTTTTATTTGATACGTTTGTATAATACAACAATAATGCAGTGCAGTGCGATCTTGACTACGAATTCGGATGTCGCAAGTTTAAATGGCATGCGCCAGTTAATTTTATTTTGATAAATACATATAATTCCTCGATAATGCACTGCCTCACTATCTTGGCTACGAATTCGGAAGTCGCCAGTTCGAATTGTGGCGTGCGGAGGTAATTTTTATTTGAAACGTTTGTATAATACAACAATAATGCAGTGCAGTGCGATCTTGACTACGAATTCGGATGTCGCAAGTTCGGATATTGATTTTGATTTTGGTTTTGGTTTGAGATTTTAATTTTGATTTGGACTTTGACTTTGATTTTGGTGTTGGTTTGAGATTTTGATTTTGATTTTGAATTTGATTTTGACTTTTGATTTTGTTTTCGTTTCCGCTTCTAAGACCCGCACAAACCTCACCCCATGAACCTGGGCACCCCGGTTAAGTCACCAAACATAGCGAACCACTTAAGGTATACCTTAATTTTGGGAGGCGGGTATGATTACCACCGCCCCGGGAACCATTTTTGGGTAATCAAAACCTCTGTCATATGTCACTTTGCAGTGACATTCGTGACTTAGCAGGAGTGCCCGGTTCAAGGAGTGAGATTTGTCTAGGTCCGTGCGGCGAACGCGTTCGCTCACCTACTGCGTGGCAAGCCGGATTGGGAGAGACTGATTTTTTGTGACTTAGCAGGGCTGCTCGGGTTCAAGAGATGAGATTTGTCTAGGTCTTTGCGGTGAACGGGTTTGCCCACCTACTGCATTACGGACCGGATTGGGAGAGACTGGTTGAGGGAGACCTTATTTTTTTTACATTAGCTCCACACAGGAAGCTCTGAAGAAAATAAATCCCGTCAAGGCCTATGTCTTCTTTGGGGATGCAATGCATTATCGGGGAATACGTATGATTCCTCAATAATGCATTGCATTACGATCTCTACAAATTCGGAAGTCGCAAGAACAAATTGCATTACGATCAATACGAATTCGGAAGTCGCAAGAACAAATTGTTGCGTGCGAAAGTAAATATTATTTTGATTTAAATGTATAATTCAACGATATCTAAGGGGCATTGCGACCTTGACTACGAATTCGGGAGTCGCAAGTTCGAATTGTGGCGTGCAGAGGTAATTTTTATTTGATACGTTTGTATAATACAACAATAATGCAGTGCAGTGCGATCTTGACTACGAATTCGGATGTCGCAAGTTTAAATGGCATGCGCCAGTTAATTTTATTTTGATAAATACATATAATTCCTCGATAATGCACTGCCTCACTATCTTGGCTACGAATTCGGAAGTCGCCAGTTCGAATTGTGGCGTGCGGAGGTAATTTTTATTTGAAACGTTTGTATAATACAACAATAATGCAGTGCAGTGCGATCTTGACTACGAATTCGGATGTCGCAAGTTCGGATATTGATTTTGATTTTGGTTTTGGTTTGAGATTTTAATTTTGATTTGGTCTTTGACTTTGATTTTGGTGTTGGTTTGAGATTTTGATTTTGATTTTGAATTTGATTTTGACTTTTGATTTCGATTTCGATTTCGATTTAGATTTAGATTTTGACTTTTGATTTTGATTATAAAAGTGCAATATAAAATAACTCAATGTCTATTTTTAAATTATTGTGGCATTGTAAATGAGGTTTTTTCGTAACTCAAATTCTCAATAGAAATCAACACAAACAGGCAATTCCGAAAGCGTTGTTAAAATCAATGAAATAGACGTAAGCTTCTATATTCATTTTAATTTTAAAATACTTACGTAATACAATGTTATTTTAACTAATTAATTATTTTGACAAATGCCTATTTATTTGATTGAAAATTAGTTACTGTTGTTGAATAATAATATTAATTATAAGACATTATAATATCTATGTATTTACAAATGACAGCAATTGGGATCAGTTTTTATTTTTATCGTTTTATTGTTCATTTTTCATATTATAATATCAAAATATATTATAATATGAAAAAAGTTTAACATTTTACTAACATTACTTTGCGAAACTAACATCAAAGATCATTTACTAACTGACCATAAACATATAACAAAAATACAATAAAATAAGGTATAAAGGTTGGTTTTATTTTTTATTTTTTATTGTAACTGCAAAATTTCATCGACGGAGGAATTAATGTTTGGGTTAGTCTCATTTTGAGCCTTTATTGACTGGCCTACAAGGCAGGGGCCGCCTCTGGTTACCGGCTATTTTAAAATTATGTTTTCATAGCTTTTAAGGCGATCCACTAGTACAGGAAAAAATCGAAATTTGAATTCACGCCCTTTTATGGGAGGAGTTTAAAAATACTTGAGAAAAAGCTTTTGGAAAGGTTGGAAAAGATATTTGAGAATTTTTTTTACATGTTGATTTCGTAAAAGCCTGTAAAAAACATTAATTCCTTTTTTATGCATTGTTTATTGTAATAAAACGGAATTTTTAAATTGATTTCACGAAAACAAGCAGCGCGGACCCTAACACGTTGTTTCTCCGCTATATAAGAAACTGAATTTGCCACATTATGCAATAAAACCATATCCGAAAAAGTGTTTATAAGTAGGAGAGTTTGCACTAAAAAATGTTTTTTATAGACCTAATACTTTATTTTTTCTAAGCTTATTAAAAGACATTAAAAAAATGACCGATATTTTTAAGGGCCAAGGTATGTTCTACACGAAGTATTTAATTGAAGCATTTATAATACGTCTAAGCGGTCAAATTTTCAAAACAAAAACATACGATTTTGTATGATTTTGCATTATTTAGTATGGCTTCATCTTAATGACCTGAATTATGAGTTGGTTTCTTTCTGAGTTTGCATGGAACCAATCTAACACTATTTAAAGAGGAAAGATTTGATTGTTTGTTTGTTTGCATTGAATAGGCTCCGAAACTACTGAACCGATTTGAAAAATTCTTTCATTGGTAGGAAGCTACACTATTCCCGGTTCACATAGGCTATATGATATTTTCAAAAAAAAATTAGGGATCGTTACTAAAACTCCAATAATGTAGCCCAAGGTGTAAAAAAAATACCTAAAATATTCTTTACATCGCGTGCGCTGCGAAAACTATTAACAATAGAATAAAATAATGTAGTACGACTTTGTAGAAAACTCCATTATTTACAAAAAGTTTCGCGACAGCATATGTCTAACTATTATAGTTATGCCACAAAAAGTGTTTATTTATTTTAAAAATTTAATTAAAATGACGCCGCGTCAAATGGCTCTTTATTTGTATCTTGGTTTTAATCCTTATCAAAATAAATTACTTCATATTCAAGACTGCTTCAATACCTTTATTTAACTTTTTGAATTATTCAATTCGGACATTTTATTCTAAAGTTACCACGAGTTTAAAAATAGCCCCGTTTGGGGAAAGGGTTGAGAAAGTCTGATTGGAGAATTCATAATCCATCCGGTCCGCCACGCAGTTGGTGGGTAAACGCATTCTCCGCCAAGACTTAGACAAATCTCAACTTCTAAACCCAGGCACCCCTGCTAAGTCACCAAACGTTGTGAACCACTTGGAGTAACCTACGGCAAGGATGTTGGTTATCCGATAAATAGTTCCCGGGGCGGAGTTACACATATCCGCCTCCAAATTGATATTCCTTTGTTGGGAGACGGGTCGAGGGACTAATATAGGTATTTTATGAATGTACCGCACAATAGTCCCAGATGCTCTCTTCTATCTGGAGCTAATGAAACTAAAGACGGGTTGTTTCAAAAAATTTTACGGATTCATCAAATATTTGAAATTATTTTTTTACGACCTGTGTAAGTTCTATTCAAATTCTGTATTATTTCAGATTGATAGAGCAACTGGCCTATAATGATATAATGACGGAACTTGAATAGAACGTGAAAATTATCTTAAAATATTTGATTATATTACAAAATTACAATTTGAGGTTTTACTCATAGTTAAAAATAAATATTCCTCCTAGACTTGCAGAAAAGTCAATAGACGTCGCATATTAAATAAAAATTGATAACTTTATCCAAGACACTATCTAGATTATATTTAGTTCTGGTTGAATTTTGCAATCTTTCATACAGATAGCAGCCAATAAAATTTGCGTTACGAAAATGAAGATAATGTTGGTAGTTTCTAGTCGAAGTATGAAACGGTTAAAAATGACAGAATCGGATGGGGACTAATTAATTAGCTTAGCGCAATGGTTAGAGCTGCTGCCCGGAAAGCCGAAGGTCCTGGCTTGGAGTCCCTGATGTGACCGTACCTCTTTCTGATTTTTCTGTTTCAGATTTTGGATTGAGTTTCGCTAATATTGTCTTCATTTATTTAAATTTTACAATTTTAAGTTTAACTCATTGTTCTAAATAAAAATAAATATTCATCCTAGACTTGCAGAAAATTTAATGGCCGTCCTTAACCAGTCTCTCGATCTCGATCCGGCCCGCCACGCAGCAGGTGGGCAGAGGCATCCATCGCCAAGGCCTGGACAAATCTTACCCGAGGAATCGGGCACGCCCGCTAAGTCACCGAACAGAGAGAACCACTTGGGGTGACCTATGGCAGAGGTGTTGGTTATCCAATAAATGGTTCTCGGGGCGACGATACACTTATCCACCTCCCATGTTATTCCCAGTTGAGAGGCGAGTCGAGGGAGTTCTAGGTTAGGACTCTTTCAATTAGTCTCTCCCAACCTGGCCCGCCACGCAGTAGGTGGGCAATCGCATTCGTCGCAAAGACCTGGACAAACCTCTCCCCTTAAAACCGGGAATCCCTGTTAAGTCACTAAACGTAGTGAGTTTCTTGCGGTGACCTATGGCGGAGGTGTTGGTTATCCAATAAATGGTTCCCGGGGCGATGGAACAAATCGGACTCTCTCAACCTCCCAAATTGGGTTGAGAGAGTCCAATAGAAGAGTTCTAGGTTAGGTCTCCTTCAATCAGTCTCTCCCGTTCTGGCCTGCCATGAAGTAAGTGGGCAAACACATTCTCCTCAAAGACAAACCTCACCCCTTGAACCTGGGCACCCCTGCTAAGTCACTGAAAGTAGTGAACCGCTTGGTATGACCTATGGCAAAGGTTTGGTTAATCAATAAATGGTTCCCGGGGCGGTGGTGTGCGTAATCCTCTTCCCAATATACCTATAATATTAATGATAAGTTTTTAGATTTTCACGGCCAAAAGCATTTTCGTTGTTTGTTTTTTAGGTGTTATGCCGTGTTGCGCTACCTCCTTTTTTATCCGACGTTTTGGACAGCGTTGCAGTGTCCATCATCAGGGCAGATCCGGCAGATTGTCGCAGACATCGTCGGATCTGCTGGATCCGCCCTGACGATGAACACTGCAACGCTGTCCGAAACGTCTGCTAAAGAAGGAGGTAGCCAACACAAAACAAAAAACGAAAATATAATATTAATGTATGTAGGTTTGCTGAATTGCTGCCAAAAATATTTTAAAACATACATCATGTAACATGCATATCTTCAATGGATTACAAATGTCAAATATTTCAAAACGGTTCACAGTATGGCAGTACTTATTCACATTACTTATTTCACGCGTATGGTATCCCAGATGACCAACACTAAATGAGACCGATTGCCCCGAGATAGGATCACATGATTATTCCGCTTCTAGTACTCGATCCATCCGGTTGCACGGCAATTTTACCTGACTACCAGTTTGTACGCGAATGTATATTCGTTGTAAATAATATTTTAAATAAAACTTAATATCGTGGATAACTAAGTGTTTTCAATTAAACATCATCATTATTATAAGTCTGAACACAAGATCACGGCTTGGAAGTGCCGTGATCTCAAGGAGCATTTTAACCTCAATATCGGTAAAGTATGAAGGCAATCCTGCCTGACGTGGAGAGGATCTTCTCATCAAACACTCATACATCAACTAATAAACACTTCCAACATTGGTGACCCCGAGAATTTCTAATGATAATGATGAACACTGCCAATACGGAGGATTGAGTACTGGAATGCGGAATCCTGGACACCCCAATCTTGTGAGTAACATTTCAATTTTTTAACTTAAATTCAGTAGGTCCAGTATGTACATTAGAATCATATGAAGATAAATCAGTAAAGAACATCATTGTCCAACATTGTTAATTGGTTATTGTCCACCAAATTCAGTAGCGTACGAAAATACCTACATCCCGCTACTACTTTCTTAATAATGCTTCCCCCGCAACTCATTACTTGTTTATGTGGATAGTATATTGCCGGTAAATATCAATTTCAGATAAACAAGAAGCCCAGCAGCTAAGGCAGAGTATCCTAACCAACAGACGCGATTTTGCAGACAGACCCAGGTACCCGGATGCCAAATACCCGGATGCCATATACCTGGAGATCCTACACCCGACCCCACAGCACCCACCGCAGATCGGAGTAAAGCAAGTAACGCAAATTCAACTTCTCACAGTGATCCTTGTTAATAATTGATAATTCGAACATTTCAACGAAATTTAGCAACCCAGCGAGAATATGCAAATATTGTTACACGGTATAAATTTTTAAACTGCACTTCATCAAAGCATTAATACAATTACAATTACAATATATTTGTACTAACATTTCAACGCAAAGATAAGGGATTTGTAAAAGATTTTGGATATCATCAACTTAACTTTTCAGACCTGGATTAGATTTATTGTTATTTTGTTTTATGCACAATTTTGATAATTTTATCTGCATACCTACACGGTCTATCAGTACTACTACTGCTTTCGCCATTGCCTATCACTTGCCATATTACAACGACAATATGCCGCTAGAAGAAACAGCATCAGGAACCACCGCCAGTTACACAATAATGGATCCAGTCATAAACTCCGTATCAGTTAAGCTACCCCCCGTCTGGTGTGACAACATACAGCTCTGGATTGCCCAGGCAGAAAGCCAGTTCTCCAACTCAAGAATCAAAGATGACACCACGAAGTACAACATTATTGTCGCCTCCCTGGACATCGAAACCCTCAGGACCGTCAGCGATGTCGTCATCAAGCCACCAGCAACGGACAAGTACTCTACCCTAAAAACTGCACTCATCACGAGGTTGCAAGATTCCGAAGGAAAACGTCTCACCCGACTACTAACCGGATTACAGTTGGACGACAGGAAACCATCCGGACTACTTCGATTGATGCACGAACTCGCCGGCCCCGAGCTTGCTGAAAGCGCAATCATACGCACGTTATGGCTACAAAGACTTCCCCAACATGTACAAGCTATATTGACCGCACGGCCAGACGACAATCTACTACAACTTGCGTCAGCAGCCGATAAAATCCTGGAAATCTACCAGACGACCGAGTGCGGAGCGATAAACAAAAATCAACGTAGAGATAACAATTACAGAGAAGATCCCGACATCACTTCCGTTCTTCAGAGCCTACGTGAACAAATTTCTGGACTATCTCTAGAAGTCAAACAACTAAAGTCAAGTCGCAGAGACAGTCATAGCCCCGTACATCATTTTTATAATCGGCGTAATCCTAGCCCCCGCCGAGAATGGCGTCATCCATCGACGTTGTACTCCAATACCGACCGCCAACACCGATCCCGGTCGAACGATCGAACGGACAATAACAATGAACTTCACAAAACAAACGACTACTGCAGAAACCATAAAAAATTCGGGGAGAAAACATTCAATTGCATTCAACCATGTACTTTCAAGAGCAACAAGTCGGGAAACGCCAAAGGGAACGCGCAGTAGAGGCATGCGACCGTTCTCAGAATTCCTACCGCCTCTTCGTTTATGAGCTTGTGTCACGACAAAAATTTTTAATCGACACAGGAGCTGATATTTCAGTGCTACCGAGGACACACCGAATGGCTAAAAACACCATCACTACAGATACATACCGAATCCCACTGTATGGCGTCAACGGATCTCCCATAAAAACCTACGGTTCCCGGACTATTGATCTGCAACTCGGCCTACGACGTGAAATAAAGTGGACATTCATCGTCGCCGACGTCTCAAGAGCAATTATCGGAGCGGATTTACTGCATCACTACAACCTGAGTGTCAACTTAAAAAATGCTACCTTGACGGACCAGTCCACGGGACGACAGATTCAAGGAGTAAAATCCCAAGGACCCTCATCCGGTATCTCGACGATATCTACAAGCCAGAAGTACCGGGATATATTAAATAAATACCCGTCATTAACTCGTCCCAACATGCAAATCCAAAACGTTCAAAAACATAACGTCACACATGTAATTGAAACACGGGGACCTCCCGTAACAGAACGAGCTCGCAAGCTGGCACCACATCTCCTAGAAGCTGCCAAAAAAGAGTTCAGGTACCTCATGGAGCACGGAATCTGCCGCCCGTCCAAGAGTAGTTGGGCGAGCCCATTGCACATGGTTAAAAAACCCAATGGAGAGTGGCGTCCGTGCGGGGACTACAGGCGCTTGAATGCAAGCACAATCCCCGACAAGTACCCAATCGCTCAACTTCATGATTTTTCACACAAATTGAACACAGCGAAAATATTTTCAACAATAGACCTAAAGAGAGCTTATTACCAGATCCCGGTGGAAGAAGCCGACATCCCTAAAACTGCAATCATCACTCCATTCGGATTATACGAATTTACAGCGATGCAGTTCGGACTGTCAAATGCAGCACAAAGTTTCCAGAGATTCATGCATGCTGTCACGCGTGACTTAGACTACTGTTTCACCTACCTGGACGACATCCTCATAGCCTCCAAAAATGAAGAGGAGCACATGAAACACCTAGATGCCCTTTTCCAACGCCTTTCCGACAACGGACTAGTAATTAATTTAGATAAATGTAAATTTGGTTTGCCCATTGTTGATTTCTTGGGACACACAATATCGCCGGACGGTATTACTCCCGTCAAAGAGAAAGTGAAAACCATCGTAGATTTTCCTCTACCCAAGACAGCCAAAGGTTTGCGTCGTTTCCTCGGGATGCTGAATTATTATAGAAGATTCTTGAAGAACTCTATCAACACACAAGCCAAACTCTTCGATTTCACGTCAGGATACAAGAAGAACGACAAGAGAATTCTCACTTGGACTCCGGAACTGACGGCCGCGTTCGAAGAATGCAAAACCCAGCTGGCCAACGCTACCCTGCTAGCGCATCACGACCCCAAGGCGAAAATCGCCATAATGGTGGACGCCTCTGACCTTGCGATTGGCGCATCCCTACAACAACTTAATAACAACGAATGGCAACCCTTAGGATTTTTTTCGCGTAAATTCACTTCTGCCCAACGTAAATACAGTACATTCGACCGAGAACTGACAGCAGTTTACGAAGCAATAAAATATTTTAGGAATGACATAGAAGGTGGAAACTTCACAATCTACACTGATCATAAACCTATAACATTTGCGTTCAACAAGAAACGCGCCTCAAGTTCCCCGCGACAAGAGAGACAACTTGATTTCATTGCCCAATTCACCACTGACGTTAAACACATTTCCGGTCATCTAAACAAGGTAGCAGACACGCTGTCTCGTATAGAAGAGATAAACAGCCCTCCTGCTATCGATTACAGACATATGGGATTAGAGCAGAGTCACGACGACGATCTAATTAAGGCACTTGAGGACTCCTCCCTTGTCTTAAAAAAAATGATAATTCCCAACACGAATGAATTATTATGGTGTGACATCTCTACAGGTCGTGTGAGACCTTTCGTTCCTCAAAGTATGAGAGAACAAGTAATAAGTAGCGTGCACAACATATGTCACCCAGGCACCACTGGTACCGCTAATAGCGTACGTCAGAGATTCGTCTGGCCCAAGATGTCAAAGGATATCAAAACCTTCGTCAAACATTGTGTCGCTTGTCAAAAAGCCAAAATATCACGACACACAACTGCACATCCAGCAACATATCCACTTCCCGAAGATCGATTCCGAAACATCCACATTGACTTGGTCGGTCCACTGCCAGCTCGCAGTGAGTATAAATATCTCCTAACAATAATAGATAGATACACTCGCTGGCCAGAGGCAGTTCCCCTAAAGGATATGACGGCAGAGACGGTAGCGACCGCTCTAACCACACAATGGATTGCTCGACACGGAGTACCGGAAACAATCACTACGGACCAGGGACGACAATTCGAGTCAGGCCTGTTCAAGAGCCTCACGCGGAAATTCGGAATCAAGCAGACACGAACCACTGCCTACCATCCACAGGCAAATGGCATAATAGAAAGATGGCACAGAACACTTAAAGCATCTCTTATGGCTTATAGCAACCCGGACTGGTTGGAAAACCTCCCACTAATACTTCTTGGTCTTAGGTCCACCGTTCGCGAAGATCTGAAATGCTCACCCGCAGAAATCACCTACGGAAGAACATTGAGATTACCATGTGATTTTTTTACTACAACTCCCCGCGAAGAACCTGACACCTACATAAGAAGACTGCAAGAAAGGTTTGAAGAAATCAAGCCTACTCCCACTAGTAACCATAGCAATCGAAAATTTTTTGTCCACAAAGATTTACCTAACTCGTCACATGTTTTCCTTCGCACAGACGGCGGAAGAAAATCACTCGAGGCTCCCTATGACGGACCTTATGAAGTTCAGGAACGAGACGACAAAACATACGTTATAACTATCAATGGAAAACCTAAAAGAGTTTCGGTCGACAGACTCAAACCTGCATTTTTCCAAAATTCTGAGGAAATACCGCAAAAAACGGCAAGCACACCGCCCACAATAACAACAAGAAAAACACGCTGTGGAAGACACGTACATTTTCCTGAAAGGTACCAGTCGTAAAAGTAATACTTGGCAATACTTCGATGAAGAAAGTTATCGTTTAAACAAATTAATTAGAAAACTTATATTGATGTATCTAAAATTTATTATACGATTTGTATCACTGTATCTCATAATTGATTAAAATTCTAATGCACTACTGTGAAATAAAACTAAGTTTATTTAGGTATTTAGCTAGCGAAACACCGCCATATAAATTATTGTATTATTACGTAGTCAGTATTTCTAACAAATAATAATATTATATAAATTCATTTTCGTATCCCGAATTCTGAACAGTATACAGACTACATTTTATTTGTAAATAACTAATTAATAATATTAGTAAGGTATATCAAATTTAGCAAATAAGTTATCCAACCTGTAAATAATTTCTGTTAATTTCCGATATCTATTAATTTTACGTAGTGTTATCTTATTAAAAAGAAGCCACATATTAGATCGGACCGTCATAAATGCTAACCAAACTGTATTTGTTTAACAATAACAATATAATAAATAATAATTAGACATTCCAATACCACTGCGGAGGTACTTACGTACCTAAAGTCAGGTAGTAAACAAAGACAGCACTTGGAATTCGAATTATTATTTTCCCTCGATTAAAAATGAATTCACTCCTTAGTCTAAGATTTATAAAGTTAATTTCGAATAATAAGGTTCATGTATTTTATTTATATTTTAATATTACGCATAGTTAGTTATGTTTACTTTCGTTGAAATTGTATAAACGCATAATAAGTATGTACCGAGTCAGCCAGCAGCTACTCGCCTTTGTAAATAATCACCGTTACGCATTCTAGCAGTACCTACCTACCTCAACACTATATGTCTAGCCGTAAGAAGGAACAAGTAATAATAATTTTAATCGGTCAATACCGACTGAGAAATAGGTACTTACTCCTATTAATAACGATAATTAGGACTTGTAAACAAATAACATTAATTTTAAGACGTTCAAACATTTTGTAACTTTTGTTATTTTTTCTTTTTTATAAGCATGTTATGTTCTAAGTTAATGATGTAAATTTAGCATTGTTCACAAAACTACTTATGTTAAAAATTATATTTTCAAGTATGTAAAACATTGTTTATATTTTATATATATTTATTTCTCAGACACATACTAAACCCTATTTAGGTGTATATAATTATTTTCTTTTCGTATGCCATATTTTGTAATTCGCGTGCAACGCTGGTGGGGAGGTATATGGCAGTACTTATTCACATTACTTATTTCACGCGTATGGTATCCCAGATGACCAACACTAAATGAGACCGATTGCCCCGAGATAGGATCACATGATTATTCCGCTTCTAGTACTCGATCCATCCGGTTGCACGGCAATTTTACCTGACTACCAGTTTGTACGCGAATGTATATTCGTTGTAAATAATATTTTAAATAAAACTTAATATCGTGGATAACTAAGTGTTTTCAATTAAACATCATCATTATTATAAGTCTGAACACAAGATCACGGCTTGGAAGTGCCGTGATCTCAAGGAGCATTTTAACCTCAATATCGGTAAAGTATGAAGGCAATCCTGCCTGACGTGGAGAGGATCTTCTCATCAAACACTCATACATCAACTAATAAACACTTCCAACAACAGCAATGTATTTTCTTTACTTTTACGTAAAAATTAAACCAACTCGTTCGGTATCATTTTTTACGGAGTGCCTTGAAAATAGTTTCCATAGTGTGGATTATCATTGTGGGTGGTAGAGCCCGTTCACACTTCTGGCTAGGCATGAGTGCAGGTGTTCAAAACAAACTGGGTGTTTAAAAATGTTTGGAAGAAAATAATTATCGATTTTTTCTTTTTTAATTATTTTATTTATATAGATGTT
This sequence comes from Limnephilus lunatus, assembly GCA_917563855.2. NCBI lineage: Eukaryota > Metazoa > Arthropoda > Insecta > Trichoptera > Limnephilidae > Limnephilus > Limnephilus lunatus. The sequence goes on from OU830596.1 coordinate 55,806,925, forward strand.
TTTATTATTTGGAATGGCTAAAAGCTTATCAACTTTGAACTTCAATGAAGAATGCCCGAAGTAAAAACCATTGAAATCCCGCTTTTTTAAATATTTAAAAACATCTAATCGCATATCCCATTACTAAAAATTGCGTTTTAACTGAGAAAAATGAAATTATGTGTGGTATATTTTTGTTTATCAGTTGTTTAAAAAATAAAGCACGTTTTAATAAGTAAGGACATTTTTTTCGAAAAGTAGTTCTTTAGAGTAGGTATTTATTATGTTATTTTTTTGGGCAAAAAATTGTGTTACCTTTACATAGTATAAAATGAAGTCGCTTCCGCTGTCTGTGCGCTTAGATCTTTTAAACTAAGCAACAAATTTTCATGCGGTTTTCACCAATAGATAGAGTGATTCATGAGGAAGGTTTTAGAGTATAAAATTTGTCAAGGTTTTGTGTTAATTGGCTGAAATAGGGCTGGCAAGCAGGCAGTGGGCATCGGGCAGTCGGCAGCAAGCGGGCGGTGTCGATTTGATTTAACAGATGGCGTTGGTTATAAAGGTTGGGTAGTGGCGTGGCGTTGTGATGGCGTTATGTTTCGTTAGTCACAGCAACATGTGGCCTGGTCTGCTAGTTTTTAACTAAAAGTATACTATCTCGGGAATGACTAGCTTAATTAAAAAAAAAAAAAAATTATATCATTGTTTTTACCTTACTTAAGAAAATATTTTAGAAATCATAATTAATACTTTCTTACGACGGCGACGGCCAAGGAGCCGCCTTTTTATATTAAAGTGATATTAAAAAGATTTCACAATCTACTCTTTCATAGATGGCGCAAGTTTAATTATTTTAGGGAACACGCTTTTTACAAGTAGTGCCTTATTAAGATGAATGAATTGTTAGCGCCCATTCATGCGTAATATGAATATGAATAAATAGTTTTTTTGGTTTAAATAAATCTTTCAAAAATGGCAAACAAATACCATATTGTATCGGTAATTCAATCCATTATTGTATTTGTACGCCTTTCTTGAAAGATTTATTCAAACCAAAAAAACTATTTATTCATATTCATATTGCAACTGTACGGGCGCAAACAATTAATTCATCTTAATATTTTAAAGCACAACTTAAAAAAAAAAGTTTTACGCTAAAATAATTAAACTCGCGCCATCTACATATAATATAGAGGCGTTCTTTTAAGGTGAAGTTATACGTGAAATCCTATTTAGATTAATCTTTATGACGAATTGGCTTACAGTATCAACATCAAAAAATATGCTACGGATAAATTGAAGCTTTTACTAGGTTTTTTATGTAATGGAATTAGAATAAAATTATTATTTACATAACAAAAACAAAATAAGCGTAAACCACTAAAAAAATGTTTTTTCATGACTTAACTATGAAGTAATACAAGAAACATTTTTATAAAAATACTCCTTTATGGGTAAGACCATTTTTGAGGTTTTCTATGTTCTAACTTTTTTTCACTCTTATAAAATTATGGACAAAATAAATAAAAACCACTTTTTCGCTTACTTGCCGCGCGCAAATAAGACGCTCGATTGCAAATTTTGCAGGCACGAGAATCGAAATACTTCTAGCGTTTATATTCCTCTTAAGTATCACATTTACTTGGAATTCTGAGTTTGTTTGAGTCTCAAAAGTCTAAAAAATCCACTTTCCGTCACATAATCGAGATGAAACTTGGTACACAGTCGATTCTTTCTGTCCCTGAAATTTTATGTTTATGTAATAAATAAAATTTGCCAATGCAGTTCGGCCCACATTTTCATTAATTAATACTAATGAGGCTACTGTGAAATAAGTTTTAACATAAAACATAATCGTAAAAATTGATTAATTTTTATTGAATTTGTTACCACACTGTAGATTTGCTAAAAATTTAAAATAATATTCAGATATATTTTTAAATAGCGGCAACATGAATATATCAAGTTACCGACATCCGGTCTTTAATACAATGGTTTTTAGAATATTTCAACCACTCGGATACGTAAGCGTGTTAATATATATAACAATAGCCGTAAAATAAGCGCGTTTTTTCGTGTGTTCCCACAGAAGTCGTTATAACTCTGTTATTGTTCTAGTGATAACCCTAAAACAAAAAGTAGAAGATCCATATTGAATGCTTCACATTTCTATTCAAAGTTGTCCATAGAAGTACATAAAAAATACTAATTTTGTAGAAACAGTTTTCACCCCCAAATCACCTACGCGCTGTTAGACATTATTAATTTTTTAAATATTCTTGTATGAAATGGTAAAAGGTAGATGACAAAATTGTTTATTTATTCAATAGAATAAGTGTTATTTTTACATAATCAGTGATTTTAGTACCGTTTCCACATAAAAACATCGCGTGAGTCATTTTTACAATATTTTTATGTTTGCTTTCTAAATTTTAATATTTATAAATGTTAATATTTTTTTGTAATATAACAATTTGAAACCTTATTTCAAACAAACGTTTCAAGTTTTTAGTTTTTTTCTGTTATTTGTTTATGGGGTGTTATACCGTGTTGCGCTACCTCCTTCTTTGGCCGACGTTTCGGACAGCGTTGCAGTGTTCTTCATCAGGGCAGATCCGGCAGATGTGTGACAGTTTTTAGTATTCGGCTACGTTCAGATATGTTCCATTTATTGACCCTTAATTGTGAAGCGGAAATAACACAAAGTTTTATAAATCTGGCAGTTCGTTTAAGACAAAAAACTTGCATAATCGCAAAATACCTGAGTGGTTAAAATATTGTGATACATATTAATTTTAAAAGTAAACAAACGATTTCCGACCAGAGGTGACCATAATTTCTGTTGAACATTTACAGGAAATACAGTTTTCTACTCCAAAACTTATGGGAAAACTATAATATTAATCAATGTGAATAGTGTTATAATCACCGCCAGACTTGGCAATGTCTGTAATCATGACGTCTGTTTATCGTGTATATTAATTAGTGCATGATGCACATTCGAAATCAAATATGAAGTGTAGGTAATTTTTTTTTCTTCAAACTTCGCAAATAAACTTTGTGGCTTCATTATTGCTTCAATGAGAATAAGTAATTTTGTAAACACCACTATTTTATTAATATTATCGACATGTTTCAAAAACAATGTTATCTTCGTCAGCATAAAAGATTAATAATTTTAACAATTAATCATTATCCGGTTATTATCAATTGAACTACGGTGTCCCCATACAACATATTGCGTGGCTGAAAAACTTTATAAGTAAATGAATAATACTATGAAGTACACTCCCAAACCAGATCGTGTTTTAGATTTTTTGTGAAATTCTTTCTAAACTAAATGTAGCTTCGTTCTTTCAAAAAAATTAGAGTCCTTGCGAGAGCCTTGAAGGAGTAACCATCTGTTACTTATACCAGGGCGGGTAAGTGGTGGATAATAACCTCCAATGCTCGTAGCCAGTAGGACTATTGCATCCCTAATTGGGATATGTTGTGAGGCTGAAGGGTGTGAAAGCTCAACTGTTTGACTACCGGTGTGACTCCAAAGTTCATCAAATTATTGTAGATTACCGGTTTCACTTTAAACCAAAGTTCACCGGATAGTAGTTTACCGGTTTGACTTAAACCAAACCAATTTTTTAATGTAGTTCAAGTACCGTACCGATCAAAGTTCATAAGAATTGAGCTGTAGCTCAAATGTGTTGCTGTAGGCAAATCGCCGGTCAGCAGCTCTGACCACTGAGCTATGGCGGCTTATGGCTTTGGCGGGTATTAGATAAGCCGCCATAGCTCAGTGGTCAGAACTGCTGACCGGCAATCAGATGGTCACGGGTTCAATTCCCGTTGGCGGCCAGTATCTTTTCTCGGAAGATTTTTTCAATGTAGATGAGTGTTTCAGGCTGATAATTATTGATTATAATATTTGGAATCTTATTTTATATAATTACATTTTTACAGTACCCGTATTTGATTGTGTAACATTTAAAAAAAAAAATTATTATACTTTATACTTGATCGACGCTTTTATTGCACATTATTAATTATTTTATTGAGACTAAATTTGGTAAACTTCTTTTCAAGGGATTATTTCATAAAAAAATATTTTGCATTATGATAAACTAATAATTATTATCTACCTTAAAAACAAACTGAAACTACGAAACTAAAAACTACGTATCCGCTGGTTGAATTCCTTTGTACAATTCACTTATCGAATACTCATACCTCTCATACACAATGAGTATTCGATAAGTGAATTGTACAAAGGAATTCAACCAACCTTTGTACAATTCACTTATCGAATACTCATTGTGTATGAGAGGTATGAGTATTCGATAAGTGAATTGTACAAAGGAATTCAACCACCGGATTCGTAGCTTTTAGTTTAGATTTAGTTTGTTTTTAGAGTAGATAATAATTATTAGTTTATCATAATGCAAAATATTTTTTTATGAAATAAACACTTGTGTTGTGCCTACTTATGTCTCTCATGCTCTGTTTATTATTTTATGTATTATGTACTTTTTATTATGCTATATACTTGTTATAATGCTCCTGTACAATTTAATCACATGTAAAATCCATCAAGTCGTAAACAAATAAATAAATAAAATAATATTATTATTTGTAATTAACTGTATTTCATTTACCCCGTCCCATATACATCGATTTAAAATTTCTCCCCATATTTAAAATTATTCCCCGTCCACATCGATTTTAAAAAAATGTCCTCCATATCCCAATTCATTTTGCCTCAGAATTACTAGCCTAAAGGTTGTTTAGTAATGTATTATAAAAAAAATGTAGAGAGGGAGTAAACTGGCATTCTACCAACGGTTTATCCATGGAACATGTTTTTTTATTCAAAAGTTGTGTGTTTTCGTACGCTTGAATACTATTTTATTTAAGTACATTGTCTTTAAATTAAAAAAGATAGGTCTTCATAGATGACGATTTTTATCGGTGCTTTATTAGAAAAACCTTGGTAAAAAAAAATTGGTTTGAAGTATTATTGCATACCTATATCACACAAAAGCAATAAAAAAGAAAGATTTTATTAAATAATTCAAAAAGTTGTATACAGATATTGAAACAGTCTTGAATATGAAGTAATTTATTTTGATAAGGATTAAAACCAAGATACAAATAAATAGCCTTTTCAAGCGCGACATTTTAATAATTTTTTTAAAATAAAAGAATAATTATTGTGGCATAACCATAATAGTTAGACATATGCTGTCGCGACCTTTTTTGTAAATAATGATGTGTTCTACAAAGTCGTTTTACATTATTTTATTCTATCATTAATAGTTTTCGCAGCGCACGCGATGTAAAGAATATTTTAGGTAATTTTTATACACCTTGGGTTACATTATTGGACTTTTAGTAACGATCCCTAATTTTTTTTTGAAAATATCATATAGCCTATGTCAACCGGGGATAGTGTAGCTTCCCAACAGCGAAAGAATTTTTCAAATCGGTTCAGTAGTTTCGGAGCCTATTCAATGCAAACAAACAAACAAACAAACAAACAAATCTTACCTCTTTATAGTGTAGTAGATAGTAGAAGTGTGTTAGATTAGAATGATCGCCTTTCGGAACGGTGAACGGTGGAACAACTCATAATGAAACATACTGAGAAGCACTTCAGAAAACATAGGTTGAATAGGTTAAGTTAGGTTAGGGTTACCGGCTTTTTTTAAATTATATTTTCATAGCATTTAATGACCTTTCTAAGGAGGTTCTGAGTTATAATGAGTTGGTTTATTTCTGAGTTGACATGGAACCTTTCGGAACATCGCCTTGCAACGAAATGGGAGGGATGGATTCACACGTCCGTCACTCCTAGACATACTGACCCCCAGATTCCTACTCACACCTACTACCCCATTCCTTCCCTGAACATCCTCTTTTTCCTTTCCTAAAAATACGCTCCACACTGCATCCCTAAAGATGACATTGGCCTTGAGGGGATTTATTTTCTTCAGGGCTTCCTGTGTGGAGCTAATGTAAGAAAAAAGGTCTCCCTCAACCAGTCTCTCCCGATCCAGTCCGTAACGCAGTAGGTGGGCAAACCCGTTCGCCGCAAAGACCTAGACAAATCTCATCCCTTGAACCCGAGCATATACATATATTATCAAAATAAAATACAATATGAACTTACGACTGTATTGTAATGCGTTACCGAGGAATAAAACAAATTTATTAAATAAAATTTACTGGTGCACGCCAATTTTGAACTTGCGACATCCGAATTCGTAGTCAAAGATCATAATGCAACGCATTATTGAGGAATCATACATAGATATTTATCAAAATAAAATTTACTTGTGCACGCCAATTTTGTACTTGCGACCTCCGAATTCGTAGTCAAGGATCACAATGCAACGCATTATTGAGGAATCATGCATAGATATTTATCAACATAAAATTTACTTACGCACGCCAATTTTGAACTTGCGACTTCCGAATTTGTAGTCAAGATCGTACCGCAACGCATTATCGAGGAATTATATCTAAATATTTACCAACATAAAATTTATTATTTTTGAACTTGTGACTTCCGAAATCATAACCAAGATCGTAATGCAACGCGTTATCGAGGAATTATAAAAATTTAACAAAATAAAATTTACTTGCGCACGCCAATTTTGAACTTGCGACATCCGAATTCATAGTCAAGGATCATAATGCAACGCATTATTGAGGAATAATACATAGATATTTATCAAAATAAAATTTACTTGCGCACGCCAATTTTGAAATTGCGACATCCGAATTCGTAGTCAAGGATCATAATGCAACGCATTATTGAGGAATTATATATAGATATTTATCAAAATAAAATTTACTTGCGCACGCCAATTTTGAACTTGCGACATCCGAATTCGTAGTCAAGGTTCATAATGCAACGCATTATTGAGGAATCATACATAGACTTTTATCAAAATAAAATTTACTTGTGCACGCCAATTTTGTACTTGCGACATCCGAATTCGTAGTCAAGGATCATAATGCAACGCATTATTGAGTAATCATACGTAGATATTTATCAAAATTATATTTACTTGCGCACGCCAATTTTGAACTTGCGACTTCCGAATTCGTAGTCAAGATCGTACTGCATCGCATTATCGAGGAATTATATCTAAATATTTACCAACATAAAGTTTATTATTTTTGAACTTGTGACTTCCGAATTCATAACCAAGATCGTAATGCAACGCGTTATCGAGGAATTATACAAATTTAACAAAATAAAATTTACTTGCGCACACCAATTTTGAACTTGCGACATCCGAATTCGTAGTCAAGGATCATAATGCAATGCATTATCGAGGAATCATATATATTTATCAAAGTAAAATTTATTGCGCACGCCAAAATTTGAACTTGCGACTTCCGAATTCGTAGCCAAGATCGTAATGCAACGCATTATCACCCCTCGAACCCGGGCACCCTTGCTAAGTCATCAAAAGTATCGAACCACTTGGGATGACGTATGACAGATGTGTTTATCCAATAAATGTTTCCCGGGCGGCGGAGCCTAGCAACAAAAACCCGCGGAAGTATATTATTAGAATTTTATAAAATACAGAAAGATATATTTTTCAAGTCGGTGCCGCGGCCGTTATAATATTACGTTTTGCAACTTCCATATCGGCTCAACCAATGAGCAGTAAAACCAGATATAGGTATATGTTTTTTTATGACCAATCAGAAGGCTTCGTTCATAACGCCATCTTGAACGCCATTCTGATTGGTCATTGTCAGATCAACAATTTTATAGTAAAAGCACATATAGGTACATAAGATATACGATTATGTGGATCAACAACGCATGGCAATTTGGGCGGATCATCAACGCATGGTAAATTGGGCGGATCAACAGTTACGAAGCGTATGATTTCCATACAAACATCGAAAATTTTATGTGTAGTATTTCGTTTACTTTTACTGGGAAACTGGCAACCTTGCTATTTAATGTAACGTTGTTGCAAATTCATACAGAAGTAATCCATTAAAGCCAAGTTATTCGGTGTTAAAGGTGGATCAACACTGTCAAATAACTTCTTACTGGATCAGCATATTACGAGAAGAGGTCAATATATAAATATATATATATATATATATATTTTTTTTTTGTATATATATATATATATATTTTTGTATATATAATCCGGAAATAAAATATCTCATAGAGGTATTGCACAATTATGATAAAATGTTATATGACATTTATATACAGGGTGTATCGGCACGTACCCGACAAACTTTAACCAGCTATTCCTTAGCACATTTGGAGTAAAAAATCTTATGTGCACTTTGCTCTCCGGTAACATTTTTTTGTAATAAAAAAAATATTATTCATATTTTCACCACATGTCACCACTGTTTTATCCTTTGTCAAAGTTCGGAAGCAACGTCGCAATTTAACACGTGTTCCTATGAAAAAATACCGATTCCTGAAGTCGCGGCGAACGAAGCCCGTATTACGTAATCCAGTAGCAGAAAATAAATATTTTATTTAACAATAATGATTATTCACATTTTTCGTATGCGAATCATTGATTGTCTTCTTGTATTGTTCACATCAGTTGATCGAAAGTGTTTCACCTCTGGAATGCAAAAGAATGCACGACCGGTGATACTTTTCCTTACGCGTTTCACGTATTAAATAGTATAGTTTTGAAACTATGAAACTAATTAGTCGGTTTCCTGACTTTATAATCGAAGGAAATCAAAGTCCAATAATTCTGAGCACTTTTAAAAACAATTTTCCTTGCTTAGGTACTTATCAATAATAATAATTGGATTATTTGAATAGCGCCGTTTTTATAAATCACTGTAAGTGCCCAGTAAAAATGTTACTTACTAGGCTAGGTATCCTACTACGTACATTTTTTTTACAAATTTGGTTATTTACAACGTCGCGGACTTTGATTTATAAATATTATTGCTTATGTTAAAAACCTTCCAGAATTACCGGAACATAACGATCAGCTTGACACTCTTAACTTTATTTCCACTAATTTGAAGGTACAAATAATGTACCTAGAGTTTTAAAAACAATCCTGATTTCAAAAAACGGTTCATATAAAACAGCTCGGCAACGAACACAAAGCACACACACAAAGACAAACACGTCAACAATGCGTGGGTTTGACCATCTGGCAAATTAATGCTGCCAGATTGCAAAGATATTTACATAATAATAATTAAATTTTATTTTATTTAAAACATCGTAATTTTTTTTAAAACTCCACAAAAATAACTATAATTAAAAAAATATTCTTAACCCCATACCGTTTCGCCGCAGGTCTTCGGTGGAAGATACTCTCGCCCTGGTGAAAGACCATAATTCAGAATCGAAACGTTGCTTGAATTGACTAGCCGTATTTGGTAACCAGATCTGAATATCCAGGTACTTCCCCACCTTCCCTTAGCTTACAACTTACCCCAATTCGACATAATAATTGTGTAGGTATATCAGATTTTTGTAGCTGTTATTGTGATATACAAATATCGATATTAAAAATAATAATCAAATGTATGTTCCTCTTTTAATTAACGCGTTTACTCATAAACTCCACTCCGTTGAATGTGCGAATAAATTTCAATTGAAAGCAGGTACTCAGAATAAGTATAACAATTTTAAAAATCTGTTTTACCGATGTGATTACGATAACGCGTTACGGATGTCGTCCATTAAAGATGTTTTTTAGCAACTTTTTAACCACCTCCCCCCCTGGTGATATGTGGTGAGGTTTTAGACTACCCCCCTCCCCTACCCAAAATCACGTGTATTTTTTAGTACAAAGTAAAATTGGAATTTTCAGAATATTATAGTTAAATACAGGTATAATCTGATTAAATTTTGGAAAATGAAGCATCGTGATAAAAATTTCCAGAGATACATTAAGATTGCAGGTTGTTTTTGTCTGCCATTTGGTTTCTAAATCGTTCGTCAACGAAAAATAAATACACGTTATATCCCCTCCTTGTGTATTTCGTGATTTTTTCCGTAACCCCCCCCCCCCCCTTCCTCCCCTTTCGAGCCTCACGGGATTAATGGAAGACCCCTTAAGTGAACTAACATATTAGAAATGTAATGAAATTTATAATAATTAGACACCAAAATACTTAATTTATAAACCCCTGAGTGATCAGTTGGATATACCAACAAAATTAACTTTAAAAAAACTAATAGGGATTAGCAAGTAATAATTTACGACAATTTACTCGGCAATCAATAAAACCATAGGATATTAAAAATAGAAACATTATTTAAGTTATCACTTACGTCGTCTGTAAGTGGCTTCACCACAGTTTGATAATACCGTCAGACGGCGAAACAGCTGTCACGCGTAGTAATAATAATCACAACTAGCAGAACTTGTTCATAAATAAACTGTTTTTATAAATTTAATAATAATACCGTTAAAAATAATAAGTTTCTAAAAATTGAAATGAATTTCTACAAACTAAACTTAAAATCAATAACTTTATTGCGAAGGTTCAAAGTACTATACTGTAATTATATTCAATAATACTTGGAAATATTTTAATAATTTTTACGTGTAATTGAATTAATTATTGTTTGAAGTCAGATTAAAAAACCCATCTGGCAACATCTTATTCGAGTTTCGTTCAACGTATTGGCGCGCTTCTAAAATCACAACGAAATGGCAGGGCATCATTCGTCTCTCTTTAACTATTATTATTCAGTGTGTAGGAAAGAGCGAAGGCGATTTTCGACACACTTGCTAATAACAGCTGTTGAGGACGAGATACAATGCCGACGGGCATACAATTAATTGTTGATGTGTAAATGAATGACATTGTGAGAATTTTATCACGACGAAATGGCAGGGCATCATTCGTCTCTTTTCTAACTATTATTATTCAGTGTGTAGGAAAGAGCGAAGGTGATTTTCGACACACTTGCTAATAACAGCTGTTGAGGACGAGATACAATGCCGACGGGCATACAATTAATTATTGATGTGTAAATATTGTGAGAATTTTATCACGACGAAATGGCAGGGCATCATTCGTGTCTTTTCTAACTATTATTATTCAGTGTGTAGGAACGAGCGAAGGCGATTTTCGACACACTTGCTAATAACAGCTGTTGATCACGAGATACAATGCCGACGGGCATACAATTATTGATGTGTAAATGAATGACATTGTGAGAATTTTACCAATAAATAATAAATGAAAATGCGGACATGTTATACTTTTTATTGGAGCATTTGTTTGAAATGACTGCCATTAATCAATGCAAGCGTGTAGGTAGTCTTGTAATATTTTGAATATTTAAATACGCAGGATTTGCTTTCATTTCTGCAGCGGCTCCTCCTAACACAATATCTGCTTGGTCGGCAGGTGGATAATTGATATAAGGGGCATATTGCCATAGTAAAAACTTCAAATCTTAAATAACAAAACAACATCGAAAGTAGGTAAACACTTGTCTACAGGCGAACTCCCAAAACAACACTGACACTAGACAGGGTGGGGAGAATGACACGGAACTTGAGACAGAATATGTGTGAAAGAGATGGCAGTAGCGCGGCGTTGCCGGTTATTTCACCACTATACTGTGGACAGTGACGGAGTGTGGAATTTTTTTTATTTTTTTTGTTTTTAATAGAAAAAAAATGTTACCAGACAGCAAAGTGCACATAAGATTTTTAACTCCAAATGGGCTAAGGAATAGCTGGTTAAAGTTTGTCGGGTACGTGCCGATACACCCTGTATGTGTTTTGAATCTATTCATATTAATATTCCAAGAAAAAAAAAGAATAATTAACCAAAGCATTCTTTATTTTGAATCTGTGTGGTATCGATCCCAGATACCTACCTTCAAATATATCTATAATCATGAGATTAAGTGTATACTTGATTAAATTTTCGAGTTCATTTAGAGTTATGTATCTTATATTTAATTTATTAAAAATACGTATTTTATGTAACCTTATTCTATTTGAAATTACCTCTATATAAGTAATGAATGTATATGTATATCTTATGCATAAAATAACATTTATTTATGTATATGATCAATATATATTTATATATATACTAAACGATAAATTTTCAGATTGGGATTTCAATTATTGGGCTAAATTTCTTTCGGAATGCGTATAACGATAAACAATTTACACATGTGTCATTCCATGTACTTATTTGGAAGCATGTCTATGGGCTAGTTGGTCAACTGTGGGTTTGTTTACAGATTTGAAGTTTAAGTAAACAAATTACGAATGGGATTTAGGAATGCTCCGAGCTATTATTATTACGTTATCAAAATACAAAGGGATAAATCATTTATTTGAAACATTTAGAAAATCACGGGATAGCAGCGAATAAAATAAAATGAATGAATTACATACCTTTGAAGTTGTGTAATAAAAATTTTACACTTAAAAACCATTTATTTGAAACATTTGGAAAATAACGGAATAGTAGAAAACAAAATAAAATGAATGAATTTCATGAAAACATTTGAAGTTGTGTAATAAAAACTTTACACTATTAATCATTTACTTGAAACATTTGGAAAATCACGGGATAGAAAAATTCTATTTCAAAGAGTTGAACCTTGGGGGAAAATTTAGAATAACAGTTCAACCAATGAGGAGAAGTGGTCGTTATTAAATAAAAGGACCATTATTATGTTTGGAACTTCTCAGTTTCTCGGGAGTGAACGTAACACAAAACAACCGCGATTATTTTTAGAATAAGTGTATAAAAATGAAATAATTTTAATTGTGATTATTCCGGGCTTAAATCAAATTTAAACATAAATTTTAAAATATGTTTTTCAAATCGGCTAACAGCTCTGTAAGGGCACAGTGTCAACGCATCGGTCAAAAGGGACTCGCAACCTCGCAAACACATGTGCAGTTATAAACAATGGTGGATAGCTAACAGTGTCAAGTGGACAGTGAGTGATTTACAAGGGGTACATTTTGTGCTATGGAGAACAGCATCCGCTATGACAGAGCCACATTACTGAGTATCAATAATAATAATAAAAGCGTTTTTGTGAACCCTCTACTAGCTGCAAAGGTTGAACTGTATAGTCTAAGGCGCGTTAAAACCAATTCCCGTAATATTAGGTTCCGTGGCTGTCGTGGGGGGCGTAATAGAAAAAAAAATCTGGAACAAAGCATTGAGATTGTTGCGTCATCACCAACACCAGTACAGGGAAACGTTTCAACGCAAATACTCTCAAAGCCTGGTAGAGAATTTAATTTAGTTAATGCGAGGGTACAAAGGCATGCCAACTCCAAGTGCCGACAACTTGGTATTGGTTGTTGGAATGTTAGATCTCTGAACAATAAGATAGAAGAGGTAGGTGAAGTTTTCAGTGAACAGAATTTGCATATCCTTGCCATAACGGAGACTTGGAATGAAAACGGGGACTCCTTTTCCATAAAGAGACTCCGAGCCCTAGGATACGTCGTTCTAGAAGAAGCTCGAACTAATGACAGCATTTCTAGCATAAATCACGGGGGTATTGCGATCCTAGCTCGCCAGGGTTTACGTTTGACAAAGCTGTCAATTGGCGCGTACTTAACTTTCGAGTACTTGGCGTGCCGCGTTTCGTCAGCAGGTGCATCATTCATTCTATATACCCTGTACCGACCGGGCTCAAAGCAAATCACCTCGGACTTTTTCAATGAACTGTCGTGTTTTCTCGAGCGGGTTGTGGGACTTTCCGATACTATTTACATAACTGGCGACATTAACATACATCTAGAGCGTCCGGAGTTACCCAACACAGTCAAATTCAGTGACTTACTAGATTGCTTTGGATGTCATCAATGGGTTAATGCTCCAACTCACGATGCAGGAGGAACTTTGGATATTTTTGTCTCAAAGTCAAGCGGCTCACCTTTGGCAGCAGATAGCGTGGATGTAGGGCTATCAGACCACAGGCTAATTCGCGTAGAAATTGATTTTAACCCACCGAAAATCCCTTACGTAACCATCACCTCTAGAGCATGGGGTGGTTTTAACTTTGACGACTTCTTGTCAGAGCTAAAAGCTTCCCCGCTTTGCAAACAAAGCGTTTGGGAAACAGAATCACCAACCAAACTGGCAAATTATTACAATACTGTTCTTTCAACTCTTTTAAACAAATACGCTCCTACTTCTACAAAAACTCGGCGACTACGAAAATCTGATGACTGGTTTGACGAAGAATGTCGGAGCCAGAAAAGATCAATGCGCAAATTAGGCGCGGGAGTTATTACACGGGACGATTGGATACGGGCCCAAAACGAATATACGTTATTAATTCGTTCGAAAAGGTCTGAATATTGGACAAGTAGGATCGACTCTGAGCGTCAAAACCCGCGAAGTCTGTGGAACTCAATAAAGACGGTCGGGGCCGACGTCCGTGCACAAAATGCAACTGACATAGCTCCGGAAATCTTCTCTAATTTTTTTCTCGACAAAATTAAGTCAATACTCACCCAAACAGCCTCCGCCTCACCACCATCTTTTACTAAATGCAGTAGCGGAAACTTATCTGCCTTCAAACCTACATCCCTTGAAGAAGTTAGGAAGTTAATACTCTCTTCACCGAACAAGCAGTGCTCACTTGACCCTATTCCAACGTGGTTATTAAAGAAGTGTTGCAATGAAATTTCTCCCTTTCTGGTTTATCTTATCAATAAGTCACTTAGCATGGGTGATTTCCCAAAACCCCTCAAATCAGCCGTCGTAACTCCATTAATAAAAAAACCGCAATTGGACGCTGAAGATCTTTCAAATTACCGACCCGTTTCAAATCTTCCATTAATATCCAAAACCCTAGAAAAAATCACTGCTTCACAGATAATATGTCACTTAAATTCTAATGAACTGCTGACTAAATACCAATCCGCATATAGAAGGTTTCACTCAACGGAAACTGGATTACTACGTGTTTTGTCGGATATAACTCTTGCTATCGAGTCGGGTAAACTGGCACTCCTTTCAGTCTTGGACATGAGTGCCGCTTTTGACACGATTGACCATGATTTCCTTATTAAACGATTAGAAGAATCTTTTGGCTTAAACTGCGTTGTAAAAGACTGGCTGATATTTTACTTGGTCAACCGCATACAAGCCGTTAAAGTGGGGAAAAACCAATCGAAATATGCAACCCTTTCATCTGGCGTTCCCCAAGGGTCTGTTCTGGGCCCACTTCTCTTCATCCTCTTCACAAATGATGTCGCTAAAATTATCGAATCATTTGGTCTTCTATCTCACTGCTACGCTGACGACCAGCAAGTTTACTTCTACTGCTTACCAGAGGAAATAGGCAGTCTTAAAACTCGCGTAACTGAGTGTCTAGAAGCAATCACGCGCTGGATGACCTCAAACAGATTGAAACTGAATCCTGCAAAGACTGAGTTTCTCTGGACAGCCACAAGCCGACGTCAGCATAATATTGATAACTCCCCAATAACCATTTCAGGAAGTGACATCACTCCAAAAACATGCATAAAACTACTAGGTGTCAATCTGGACGCTGATTTCTCCCTTAAAACTCAAGTGAACAGAACTGTAAGCACGGGGTTCTTTCAATTAAGGCAAATTAAAGCAGTACGGAGAAACTTGACAACAGAGGCGACTAAATTACTAGTCAATTCGTATGTCGTTTTACGTCTAGATTATTGCAACGGAATATATATTATGCTAGTCTCCCGAAATATCAAATCAACAAATTACAATCTGTGTTCAACGCTGCGGCAAGACTCATCACCGGCGTATCTAAATATTCCCATATTTCTGAGCATCTCAAAAATCTTCACTGGCTCAAGTGTCCTGAAAGAATCCAGTTCAAGCTCTGCTGGATGGTATTCAAATCCCTTAACAAAATGGTTCCGGCTTACTTATCGGAAATGTGTATTCCAGAAAATTCCAATTCACGACAATCAACCCTCAGGTCAGCAGCTATCGGAAGGTTGAAGGAACCAAAGCACACACCAGATACTAAATTCGGTGAGCGTGCTTTCGGAGTGTCAGGACCTAAAGCCTGGAATGGACTGCCACACGAGTTAAGAACGATCACAGATTCAGCGGAATTTAGAGCTAAACTAAAAACTCATGTTTTCAGACAGTCGTATCCATAAGTAAAAAAAAAAAAAAAACCTTTGAACTTCAGCTTAACGGCTCGCCACATAGTAAATGACTAATTTTGTAAAAATAAAGCAAAATCTTATAATTCTCCAGCCTTCAAAATAAATATTAACTCAACTTTGGCATTAATCTTCTCATAAATGTAAAACCAACAGTGATGAGGGTAGCAAAGGTAAAGTCATGCAATGTCCAGTGTTTTGAATATATTGTCCTCCACGTGCAAAGTCGTACCTTTCCCAAGCATAAACTTTCTATTAAAGTGTGTTTTTCGGAAGTGACCTGCAGGTAAGTATGTTTTTGTTTCTTACTGTAAATAATAAAATTAAATAGAACCTAGGAATTCATAATGAATTGTAAAGCGCCCTTGAGGTGATTTTTCACAAAAACGGCGCTCTACAAATTGTCCAATTATTATTGTTATTATTAGTGAAGAAAATAATAGAGATGGTAATCTCTGAAATAAAATTGTTAACCAAACAAACAAAACCCTGAGTTATTAGTCTCCATTAATAAAACTAATAAATATTCTTAGTTTATTCCTTTATATTGATATTTCTCACTATTAGCATGTATATATTCGGTTATCGACTAAGGAATTTCGCAGAATTCTTTTGTGCGAGATCCGAGTCTGGAATACATTTCATCTCGTTCTGTATTGAAAATTATAATCCTGCCCAAACGTGTGTATACATATATATCTTTCTATGTACTGTGCATTGGATGATGTGGACTCGCTTACAGCTAGCGCTTTAGACTCGACAGAGTCACTCTCACATCGTTTCTTGTACGCGAGGGAGCGAATTCACGACTCGATCTCTTGCAAACACCGTGAGTATATGATTGTTTATAGGACGAAACCGGTTCACCCTAAGTAAATAGTAGACTTCGGAGGAGTTGGAATTTTGAGGTTTCGGAACTCGGGGAAAGACCTTAATGACGGGCATGATGACGTAGGAAGACAGGTTGGGACGCGGTGACTGAGGCACCAATCAACTTTGTCGTGTCAAAAGATTGTTTCGAATTTTTGGTTGATCCCTGACCATTCTGTTTACTTGTAGGAGGAAACGGTGCCAAATTATGCAAGCAATGGGCTCCCCCGGATTCGTCAAATATACAATCAACTAATTACATTAATCTACTAACTCAATTTTATATATATGAACATTATAGCACCAGTATCGTAAGGAGAGCCAAGCAGAAATAAAATCTTGACTAATAAAATCCACTAACAATTAACCATTTGAGTTATATTTAACTATATGTTCAATTGAACACGTGAAATGTCATTAATTACAGATTACTTTCGAATTCATTAGAAGGGTAGGAAATGAAAACAGAGTTTAAGGAAAGTTTAGTTCATAAAGAAAATTAAATGTAACTTAGAATTGCAATGAAGAGACCAATTAAATTCGAAGCTCAACGCTCCGTTCAGAATCAAAGGGTACCACAAAATAAAAGTAATTATATTCCCATACCATAAATCAAAAATCACACAACGTTTGGTGGAATCTATTTACAACATAAGTACGAAAAATTTATGTTCAAGGTCGTAAATAACGTATTAATTAGTTAAGTACTATTATCTATAAAGATATGTAGTACAAGGGGGCTTTAAATAGCTTTATGTAGTTATCAAAGAAAATAAGGGTCCAATTTTCATGAAGGCTTGTGTGTCGTAAGGGAGGAATTTCCCACCCATACTACACACATGTAAAGCCCTAGGAAAATTTAAATATCGATCAGAGCCAAGAGAAAACTTAAAGAAAACAGAAAAGGATTAAAAGAAGCGAAAAGCAAATTATCACAATTGCTAGGAGTGACCATGAGTCGTACCATATTATAAAAAAAAAAGAATTCGCAGAGGCGTGAGAGAGGCGATACATTACAACTGGCGCGCTCACCCAAATTCGAAATTAAACCAATGTTACTGATTGTTATTTTCCAAAATTATTGCTAATGTAACAAATCTATTGTATGATTATATTTTTAACACTAGCTGTTTCCCGGCATGCGTTGCAATGCCATATTCAAATAAATAAAATGTTTCTCCTTGCATGTCCTTTCCCGTGCGTTCCCCTCCAGCGTTCCACTTCCACCTTCCCCGCCACCGTTCTCCCGCTCCCCCGTCCCGCCAACCCCCCTGGCACTGCATTTCTTGACACCTCTCCCGCCCGGCCCGTAGCCAAAACTTTTTTCTAATACTAACATTTTTAAACTCGTGATATCTTTCTAATTAAATATCCGAATTGAAAAATTCAAAAAGTTAAATAAAGGTATTGAAGCTGTCTTGAATATGAAGTAATTTATTTTGATAAGGATTAAAACCAAGATACAAATAAAGAGCCTTTTAAAGCGGCGACATTTAATTAAATTTTTAAAATAAAAGAATACTTATTGTGGCATAACCAAAATTTATTTATTTTTCAGAAACAAACAGTACATAATTACATGTTAGAAATTAGTTACAAGTTGTAGAATTAATACAATAATTGGTACCAAAGACATGTCGCTGTTATATAATATATGTTTTTATGTGACAAATTATAAATTTTACTTATATTAAATTAGCAAATTATTGAGGGAGAGGTGTGTGTTTGTGTGTGTGTGTGTGTGTGTGTGTGTGAATATGTATGTATGTATACATGTTAGTATGCGCATTAAACAATTATATGATTGACATGATGCTTTTTTTAAATTTGGGCAGTGAATCGGAGAAAATGTCGATGTTATAATTTAAATTAATATTATTGAATATATGAAGTGCACGATTGATTGGCGAATTAGTTGCTGCATTTGTCTTGTAATTAAGCGTGTGGAATAGTTCTGTATGGCGTGTACGTCTTAATGGTATGTTAAAATTAATTAGGGAAAGTAGTTCAGTACAATCGATGTTATTATTTAAAATTTTGTGTATATATGTCAAATCACTCGTCTTTGTTGCAAAGTTTGAAATGTGCGTTCATAATTATTGTTGAATTTGAATTTAAGATATTTTATAAATTTTGTATTGAATATGTTCTATGCTATCTATGTATAATTTGTACTGCGGGTTCCAAATTGGCGAGGCATATTCCAGTATACTTCTGACTAATGCAAAATATAACATAACTACTGTGCGCGGGTTACTGAACACTTTACTTATACGAAGAACAAAACCAAGCATTTTATATGACCTGTGAACGATTGAGTCGATGTGATTATTAAAAATAAGTTTGCTATCAAGGTAAACACCAAGATCTTTACATTCCGTTTTAGAGATGACAGGTTCATTGTTGAGTGAATAAGAGTACTTAATTACATTTTTATTTCTGGTGAATGTCATAGTATGACATTTCGAAACATTGATATCTAAACAGTTAACTTTACAATACTTGCAAAGCCTATCTAAGTCACTTTGTAACGCTTCACAGTCAGAGAGAGAATGCACAACTTTGAATATTTTCGTGTCATCAGCGTAAAGCAATAATATAATAGTTAGACATATGCTGTCCCGACCTTTTTTGTAAATAATGATGTGTTCTACAAAGTCGTAGTACATTATTATATTCTATCATCAATAGTTTTCGCAGCGCACGCGATGTAAAGAATATTTTAGGTAATTTTTTTACACCTTGGGTTACATTATTGAAGTTTTAGTAAGGATGACTATTTTTAAAAAAAATATTATATAGCTTGTATTACCCAGGAATAGTGTAGCTTCCCAACAGCGAAAGAATTTTTCAAATCGGTTCAGTAGTTTCGGAGCCTATTCAATGCAAACAAACAAACAAACAATTCTTACCTCTTTATATAGTGTAGTTAATAAGTAATATAAATTGACTTAAAAATCACTGCCTCAACACAGGCTAGCCTAGTGAGGCAGATTATGAAAAACCTTAATTTACAACTATTTTCTATTCTTCAAGTAGGTACCTGCTGTTCATATTTATATTATTTTCTGTTTTTAATCTTTTGTACTTAATAAACCATTGTAAATATTAAAACTGAAAATGTACGTTTATTTTTTAGTTATAAATCTTGCAAATTTTGTTTAATAAAGATGTATTATTATTAGATTTTTTACCACTGCAACATATCCTGAAATTACGGAGATTGAATGAATTGATACTAAACATGTGAAGCAATTATGTTATTGGAGTCATTTTCTTTGATTATTGTTAGAACATTTATAGAAATCAATCAGGTAATTGATTTGACAAACATAGCTCTATAAAAAGCCTAGGAATCATAGGTGCGCAGTTACTCTATATTTTTAATACCCACAAGACATGTCTGGGCTTGAAGGAGGCAATATACCAAATACTGCAATGGCTCTAAGAGTTGCATCAACTATTGAAATAAGAACATCGCGATTTAAACAAATTAGGGACAAATTTTTAAAAGCCGACTCAATCGACAGCGTTCTGAATCCAGTCATGTTGTTTGGACAACTTTTGGGTTTGCCGTTTAAAAACTTTCGCGAAAATGAAGCCTGGAAAACAAAACTCGTTATGTTTCTAAAGTTGGCTTCATTATTCAATTTCGTTTTCTGTTGTTATATATTGTTGTTTGGAGAGAAGGCTTTTGAAACGCTTAACGACCCTTTCATTCTTCTAAAATATTCAATGAAGATCAAGATATCTATAAGTCTCACCACAGTTTCGTGTCTTTACTTTGCAACATTTTCCGATGAAGCCCATCACGGTAATAATATGAGGTATTTGGACGCAATTGTTGAAATTTTTATTTTATCCGGAGTTGATCTTCATTACTCAAAAATAAAAAGCAGAGTTTTTTGTGCAATGGTTAAAAAAATCTTTTTTTACTTTGCCATTTGTTTGCTGGACCTTCTGTGTTGGACGTGGAAACATGAAATGAAAGTAGACAGTATAATATTGACCCATGTTGCATTTTTTCCTTGCGTCCTGTCGACTGTGATCATCTTAAAGTTTTCCAATTTAGTGATGGTAGCCAATAGCAGTTTGCAGATTATTAACGCGGAACTAGCGCTCATCTTTAAGAAGAAGTTAACACCGGAAGGAAAAGCAAAGAACTGTAACATACACGTTAAGAAAACTAGGACACGTCAAAAGGAGACTTTAAGGCGAATGGAAACGCGTGAAAGGGATTCAATAGTCCTTCAAAGGTTAACTATGTTCTGGAAGGCTTATGACAAGACGTGTGACTATGTTGAAAGTGTCAATGATGCCTATTCAATGAAGTTTCTGATCATCTTCACGTCGTCATTTGCGACAATCGTTTTCAATCTGTTTCTATCACTTGCAACATTTAGCTGGACACTGCGAGTGACAATGATATCTTTGATTTTCTTTTGGGTATCTTCCATCTTGTGGACTATTATGTATATTGACCTGTGTTTTACGGCAATTAAAAGTTGTTCAGAATGTAAGGATTTGGTAAGTGATTTTCTGGGTTACACTTCTTGTTAAATTACTTTTAAATAACATTCAATTTTATCGAAGGAAGCAAATACTTTGTGGTGTGTTATTATATATTAAATGAAAAAACACACTTTGTAAAACACCACTTTATTTGAATTAATAATTATTACACAGCCAACCAGGTTTCGTTTAGCTCAAGCTTCATCAGGGCTATTATATTAACTCATTTACAAAGTGTGTTTTTTCATTTAATATAACATTCAATTTTTCATAATTTCTGTAGTAAGAGAGAAAGCAACCCTCATAGAAAATAAAAATACTGTGGATGTAACATTTCACGACGACAGTGACCTTGCGACCATCCCTGGCAATCGCCTCTTCCTCCGCATAGCTCTCACTACAGGAGATAGGTTGAAACTTGAGTGGAGTCTGACGTGAAATATGCCATCTCGTACACAACACTACTGAGAGACAGCCTGGTTTTTCACTGCTTCGTTAAATCAGGGCGTACGATAATATTGGGGTTGCTGTGTGAAGGGTCTTTTTGAGTAGAGGAAGGAGTGAACATTGAAGAGACTCATATTGTAGGAGAGAAGAAGCACAGAGGCTGACAAATCATTCCCCAGCCGTGATTTTGAACTGAAGAACGAGTCGTAGAAACACCCGTTCTCGGGTAACATTTGTCGATCGTGTACAAATGTTGGTGGCGCGTTCGGCGCGTTTCCCGACTATGTACTGGTGCCAAGGGGGTCAATGACAACGGCTAGTTCCTCAGAACATCTTTTAATGAAGTTGCGGTAGAACAAGGATAGCATTCCCACCTGACGCCTGTAATCTAAAGATTGCAATCCATTTGATAAGATGTGGAAACCTATCAAACAGACCACCGTCTGTTTGTGCTCAAAGACAAGGGTTTTTCAAGTATTTGGCCACTTCTGCCAGACCAGGGGTGATTTCCAAATGCAACAGTTGAATGAATCTTGGAAGAATTTCTCTTCCTCCAATTTCCACTTTGTACTAATGTGATAATGGTATTCTTTTAGGCAGGAAAAATAGCCGCCATTGTCAATAAAATGATGATAACGGAAACAAACGAACATATCGGAGATAAAGTAAGATGTTTATTTTTCCTTTATTTGTCACTAGATAAAAAGCTTGGGAACCGGTGGTCTAGACTCGAGGCCATATATCATTATTTTGGTCACTATCGCAGACCCGTGAACAATCACTGTATACTCCCAATGGAATAATCGATTCTTGACAAATCAGCTGCAATTTTTTAAAGTCAAACATACTAATTTCGGTTGTTCGTCCGTCTGAAATCTGGTACAATGAACTCAAATTTGCTTTGAATTGAAGTGCCATTTTCAAAATTTAAATGGGTTGTTTGAAAAATTCACGCAAGCGACAAAGCTGATTTGTCAAGAATCATGAATTCGGAATTTACAGTGATTTTTCAATGGTCTACGCTATTAATAAAATTTTATACGACAGACAAGTACTTAATCGCTTGTTTCAATTCTTCACGCAACCGATTCTAATTTTGAAAATGACACGCAAATTCAAAGTAAATTGGAGTTCATTGAACCAGTTTTCTCAGGGACAAACAACCACTCACCAACTATTGAAATTAGTATGTTTGATGATGGTATTATCATATTGTGGAATAACATATAATGGTCTCACACGAGAACTACGCTCTCATATGTGGAAGATACTCTAAATATCGCCCTGGTGTAAGATCACCATTCAGAAATGAATGAATGGCTTTAGCCGAATTAGGTGACCAGATCTGAATAGCCAGATACTTTCCCACCTCCCTCTTCCCCATCTCCCCCCCCCCCCCACAATAGCTTCAGCTTCTCAACGTACCCCAATAGTGGATGTAATTTCCACATAATGTATGGAGAGACATGGTAATATAGGCCAGCCCACATAACATATAATGAGAATATAGGTGTCGTGTGAGACTAGCTATAATGTGCTTTGCAGCTCCACCTGTTTTCGACCTACATGCTTGATCGGAAGCCAGAATTTGTCGTCCTAGGACTCTTTACCATAGACAACACTCTACTCTTTATGGTAAGTATTTTATACAAAATGCACTTTTTGTGGCCCAAAAAAGAATTTATCTGAAAAACTTTTAGTTTTGTGAACAAAATAATAATATTTCAAAGGCTTATTACGTTTTCGCAGCCAAAAGTATTTTTGGGTGGTTTGCCGTGTTGCGCTACCGCTTTCTTTAGCCAACGTTTTGGGCAGCGTTACAGCGGTTGTAAGACTTACACACTTATCTATCCACATCAGGGCAGATGTGGATAGATAAGTGTGTAAGTCTTACAACCTACCCTAATCTAATCTATAACCTAACCTTACCTGATTTAACTAACCTAACCTAACTAACCTAACCTAACTAACCTTACCTAACTAACCTAACCTAACCTAACTAACCTAACCTAACCTAACATACCCTAACTAACCTAGCCTAGCCTAACCCAACCCAATCTAACCTAACTAATCTAACCAAAAAAACTATTAAATTTTTTTTTTCGTGTTCGGTTTTTTCATTTCAATTCACTCAATAGCGCGGCTAAATTATTGATTTTATACAGCAATAATATTTTTTCTGTGATTTATTGGTTTGGTTTATTTATGAGTATGAATCATGAATAAATATGAATCATGGCGTCAACGCTTGATGAATTAATTTTAACAAAATTAAATAGATAATGCATATTTTTCCATCTTCCCCGACATAAATAATCACTTTTCGTGATGATAAATTTAATGATAGGGCCACACTGAGGCCATCTTCCAACTTCAAAAATTTGGACGATTATGTGCAGGAGTAGTTCGTGCGTTGGAAGTTCGAGTTGGAAGGTTGGAGTTCGAGTTGGCCCGGGATGCATACATATTTCCGAAACCTATACCGATTCAGTCGTTTACATTTTCAATATCAAAATGTAAATATTTAGAAATAAAATTATTAATATCTCATATACACATTGGAAAGATTATTTTATCTAAATTTTAGAACGATTTTTGTTTTTACAAGCATCCGAATTAGCACTCAAAATTCCCGATTATTCTCATATATTGTAAAGACAGCTCTTCATTGGATATTTTTTATCACTGTGCAAGACAACTGGTATATATTCATAGATATATAATATAGAGGCGCTACCTCGTACATAATTCTCCGAGATTCGTGTTCAAATCATGCACGAACAGGCCTTCGGGAAAGTGAATTCTAACTGAAGCCACCGCGTCGAAAGGCTCGGCCGTCAGACCGTTCTTTCCTTTTACTCAAGCCCATGCTGTCATCCTTTTCCATCCATCTTTGATACGTCACACGCTAGCCACGGTCGACGGTTGTAGAACTACTAATAGAGAAATGGAGGTACTAACCTATGATTCCGTTGAACCAATTTATTCGCTAATTGTCTCATCTATGTATATATTATCAATGTATTATATTTCGGAAATACGCGCCCGGGATCGACGGGAACTTGGACGAACCAGCCGTCTGTAGCCATCCACACACCATTCGATCAGTCTGTGAACGGCAGGTGACGGCAGGTGATCAAGACTCACGTACTGCATGACAATATTATTACGGGAGGATGGTATAATAATTGTTTGAAAACATGTCGTACATATACTTCCACGTAATAATTGTAGGCAACTGGTAAGATACAACATAGCCACAGCTGTTTGACCGATAGCCACCATATGATCGGCCAACCTTCCAACTACAAACTCCGAACTAGTTCAGAGTTGGAAGGTTGGCTTCGGTGTGGAAGTAGCATATCTATTTAAATAAGAAATATTCTTTACCAACCCTTAGGTGGACTTCGACAAGTTTATTCTTTTTTCATTAGTGCCTAAACAGAAAATAAATTGTAAATTTCTTATTTTTGTATGGTTTACAAACCGTTCCAATAAAAACAACTTTATAATTATTATTTCTTCCCTCTCGGTCAGCATGTGAGGGGGTCAATTTTGTTACCCAAACACTCTCATATGCATTGCTCTCAAAAGTAAAGCTGCAATTCCAACCAATTTTTAATAAAAAAAAATTTTTGGTTACCACTGTTACCTGAATTACTTTGATTGAAAGTCTACTAGGTAGTATTTTTTTACTTAAATTATCATTAATCAAAGTTTAATTCTATAAACGTGGAACACGGTGTATAAATAATATTATGTAACACTTTGTACGAATAATAAATTACTTCTTAAAATTTTTGCAAATGAACTTTGTGGCACAATTTTAATAATGATATAATTAAAAATACTTTGTTTTTACCACAATAATCATTGTTTAAAAAGTCAACATGTTTCGAGAACGATGTTCTCTTCATCAGGACATTATATGTATTAAATTATCAAGTATAGAGAGACAGGCGTGGGTAGAAATGGAAGTAGTGGGGGGGGGATAGAGGTTGAAATGGGAGGTGCTTAGAAGATCAACAGGGGGGAGGGAGGGGGGGTTGCTTAGAAGATCGAAGACAAAATTACAATGGAAATATTTTTAAGATAGGGTTATTCACAAAAATTTATTTGGTTATTAATAATATTTAAATTTTTATTGACATTTTTCCTAATTTCAAATATTTCTAAAAGATCTAATTGAAAACCACCAACGTTAGTGTGTAAAATTTTTAATTTACCTTTTTTTGCAGATGGTGGGTTCTGCTACCACATATTTGGTGATTTTAGCACAGTTTTACGTTTCCGATTAAGAAGAAAAATAACGTTTTCATTGATCACAAAACAATTCACTATATTGACACCACGGGGTATTGAAAGTCTTTCAACTTATTTAATATATTGTTATAAAAATTAATTTTGAAACATGTTTGATATTTGTCACTGCACTTGTTTCTTATGAGTATTATGTGCACTCTATATTATCATAATATTGCATCATTATTTTTAACTCTGAAATTTATTGTGTACCTGTAAACTTGATTTTAAATAAAGGGCACCATTTGTTACCTATGTCAATAATGTATATTATACAATCCCTTCCTTTATAGTGTTAAAAACAAAATTTCGTTTCTGTCACAAGCTGTTATTCAATGAGTTCGCAAATTTGAAGCTTCAATACGATTGTACCGCCCCAGCCAGGAGCACTCCTGTCTCGGCGAGACTATAAACCAGCAATGGCCCAGAAATATGGCGGACCAACGGCGGGGGGGGGGGGGGGGGATGGGGCGGCCCGCCCCGGAGGTAACTGACGAGTTCATCGAAAATCAATTCATCGAAAGCAAGTTCATCGCAAACGAGTTCATCGAAAATCAATTCATTGAAAATCAATTCATCGAATGATCAATTCATCGAATCGCCAATTCATCGAAAAACATTTTTTTGTAGATATTAGAGCTGTCAAAATTAAATACCCAAAAAGGTCTGTTTAACTGAGTTAAAAATATGTTTAGCAACTGTCAGTTTCGTAGTGAAAATGTAAAATTTATAGGTTATCTCTTCGATTTCCGATTGTCTGATACTGCGAAAATCTATCTAATTAATTTGTATTCACGATGGACATTTGGGATTTGTATTCTGACGATGACGAAGAAATTATATATTTTATAAGTACCTAGACCGTTTATAGTGATAGAAGTAAACACAAGAACAAATTTATTTGATACACTCAGTGCCAAAAAGTTTCAAAGAAGATTTCGTCTCGGTAAAGAAACGACATCATTATTAGTGCAATAAATTGAACCTCAGTTAAATTTCAACACCAATAAAAACAATGCTGTGACACCTATGAATCAAGTATTATGCACATTGAGATTCGAGGCAACAGGGAGTCAATTAATTACTTGTGGCGACGTGATTGGCGTCGACGAGTCCACAGCTTGTCGCATAAAACACCTTGTTACCCATATACCCATGCCATCGCTTCTCTGTATAAAAAAAATATCAAGATGCCTAATAATTCTGAGAAGCGGCAGAGAATAGCAGCAAAATTTTACAGAATAACGAAATTTTCTCGAGCATGTGGCGCCATTGATGGCACTCATGTGCGCTTATTGTCTCCTCAAGGAAGTATGGCAGACATTTTCAGGAATAGAAAAGGGTAGGTATTTTTCTATTGTTACGCAGTGTGAAGCTGCAGCTGATTTACAATTCCTCGATGTTGTGGCACGGTGGCATAGATCTGCCCATGATTCTAATATAAGGGACAATTTTGCCTTGAAAAGAAGTTTTCTTCAGAGAAAATTTGACAACAAAGTATTGTTAGGTGACAGTGGTTATGCTCAAACCAATTATATAATGACACCACTTACGGAAGGTACTATACAAACGAGAGGACAATAATTATACCAGGAGTCACAAATAAAGACAAGAAATTTTGTAAACAGTTCTGTGTTTAGAATGCATCGAAAACATTTGAGGTGTAGTTTTATTTTTTGACGCATTTCTCGCGTTAGTAGTGCATTTATAAAATACTAGGTGCGTAAGTACTTTATGATGCTAGAATTGGAGGAAGGCCATTTTCATGTTCTGAGTATAGTTTGAATTCCACGCGTAGAAATTCACCCTGTAAAAAAAAAACCAGTTCTGTGTTAAGAATGCAAATAAAAACATGTTATGTGTGATTTCATTTGCTGATGCGTTTCTCATAATGGAAGTGTATTTATTAAATTCTAGTTGCATAGTTTGTGCTGTCAGAAATAGAGGAAAGCCATTTTCGTGATCTGAGTGTAGTTTTATTTCCCCGCATGCAAATTCAACCGAAATTAAAACTAGATCTGGGTTCAGAATGCAACGAAAAATTCCAGTTGTGGTTTCATCTTGTGATGTATTTTGAAGGAAATCATTATGGTGTTCAAAGTGCAGTTACAAAATTCTGGTTGCAGACAATGTGCAGCCAGAATTGCAAGAAAATCATTTGTATGTTCTGAATGTAGCTATAATTAAGGACTGTGGGTAGTAATATATCTAGTTTTTTTAATAGTTTCAGTATTAAGTTCAAGTATTATTTCTAAGAAGTCACTTGCGGACTCACAGCGTAGAAAAACCTTTTTAATCACGGACGTACAAAATACATGGACTTGCCCTAAGCGATAAAAGGCGCATTATATCCCCCTCCCATTGGAACCATTTTTCGGAACCGGCTGGGCTTGCGAGAGCCACGCGTCAATCTAAAAAATGTGACGTCATCATTCGTGTCCGGACCAGCGTCGAGCTCTCATCGTAAATAACACAGTAAACATGGTGGCTTGTGCTATAAATACGTGTAAACATAGAAGAGAAAAAGAGAATAAA
Source organism: Limnephilus lunatus (assembly GCA_917563855.2). Taxonomy (NCBI): domain Eukaryota; kingdom Metazoa; phylum Arthropoda; class Insecta; order Trichoptera; family Limnephilidae; genus Limnephilus; species Limnephilus lunatus. The sequence continues at coordinate 55,835,718 of OU830596.1, forward strand.
CCCAATTGTGGTGTTACATTCCATAAGCAAGCATTATTTTACACTATTTTAAGCTAATTCAGATCACGTAATATGATCGTTTTTGAACATACACCATAAATATACCAAACCAACCATATAATACATACACTCACTCCGAGATACATGGCGTGTGCCCGTCACTGTTTACTGGGGTAAGTAAATTATGAAACATTTGTAAAAGTGTATTAACTAACTACAGGAGCAAAATATTGGACTCGACCTTATAGGCGACCTTACTTTGACGTATTTGAACTTCAAATTTGTTCATTGCGTGGCGAGCAATTTGCGCTCCCATGTAAAAAGGTCTATTCATTCAAAAGCAGAGTTTTCTTTGAAGAACTAAATGATGATTTTATAGTGCGAGATGCCTATATACTGTCAGATTGAGTTTTGGCGAATCACGTATCACCAAAGCCATCTTCCTGCCCTTCGTCCCGCTGTAGTTGGCTTCTAGCCCTCACCTTTATGTTCTGGTCTATCAATATTCATATGTCTATGTTTTTCATGTTCTTCTTGCAGGAAACTCGGCGCATGGCGCCGCCGTTCGCTCGAGTCGCCAGCCTATGACACAGAATAGAAAAATATACAGTGCTCGCGCAAACCGAGACAAAATCTAAAACCGGCCGGGACTCCGGGACCCATGTCTGAAACCGGGACAATCCCGGTCAAATCGGGACGTATGGTAAGCCTAAAAATAATACGTAGGTACTTAAATTTATTTATTTTCGAACGGAAATAATAAATCGCTGTACTACCCCTGTATTACAAGTTGTAGCTAGCATTAGCACCCCGCACACTTCCATTTCGGAGCGACCGAGTCCCACGCCACTTCAGGCCGCCGCGGCGAGACTTTTCTGCGCGGCGCGCCGCGCAGAAAAGTCTCGCAGTTGACAAGTGTGCGCTTCCTCAGAGCTGAAAAGAATCAATTTATAAGTTCGCAGGTTACACATATAAGGTATGTACGTAAAAACAAAGCAAAAAATAATCAAATAAATACCAAAAATAATATACTATTAGAAAATGCGTGTGCTTTGGGCTGAGCACATTATATGTTAAATTTAAATATTATAAAATTACTGTAAATAAAAATGAATCAAATTAAAATTACAAAATCAATCCAATCATATCTCATAATACAAAAAACTGTGTATTTTTAATTATGTTTTTATACAAATTAATAAGGTTCTCGACGTCCGTTTTATAGTTAACACATTCATATTTGTTTATGAAAACCATTTTACTAATTAATCATTTATGTAAATTAGTTTTCTTGTCCAAAGCTTTATTATCATTTTTTTTATATATAAATTTACTGTCAACCAATGACCAATGCTTTTTTAACTTCTCGGTCCGCTCGGCATTTTTTTCAAATATCAACAAAATATATTTTTTCGATGAATTGGCGATTCGATGAATTGATCATTCGATGAATTGCTTTTCGATGAATTGATTTTCGATGAATCGGTTTTCGATGAACTCGTTTTCGATGAATTTGCTTTCGATGAATTGATTTTCGATGAATTGATTTTCGATGAATTCGTTTTCGATGAACCCCGGACCTCTGGTCTAGGAGCCTCCAAACGCCCCATTGTTCCCTTGATCAAATCTTAAACAAGGCTTTAAGGCACCAGGACACGATAATTTTTTTGATTTCATTTTCTGAAAGATGCATTTGTTAAAAATGTTTTCACCAAATGTTTTCAAGAAATTCGAAACATTGATGGTGTGATGGTCTCGCCTAGGATCTACGAAATAATTCTTTTAAAATTGACAGGTCGACTTCAGTATCGGAGATGGTTTCTGCTGGATTTTATACAATTCCTTAGCACAGGGTTGATTTATGGGTCCGGGCGGCCACTAGAATAAGCACATGGGTTTGCGTGACCAAAATTTTTTTAAATTTATTTATTTCATCCAAAAAATATTTGAATATATAATATAATATCATATTACAGTCGGTATTGGTTACATTTTAAGTAAATTTTCCCTTTTTATTTTCTTCCTTTTCTTTTACACGGTAGTAATAATAACACAATTTTAATGACAATAATATGTTACTTACAAAGTTAAAAACATAAGGTAATAAATGATGCATTAGTAAGTTAATATCTATAAGTAAATAACATTGTTATAAGAATAATGTTATAATAATAATTGATGCCAATAAAGCAGTATCAAAATAGGAAAAAATATATGGAGGTAAGAACTGTTATATAGAAGTAACATAATATATATTTTAAGTTGTGCATAGTCTGCCTCACTAGGTGAACCTGTATTGAGGCAGAATTTTTAGCAAAATTGTTTCTCGTAATTTTATCTATGGTTTACTTAGGAATGTATAATATAATATGTTCTTATACAACAATACTTTGTTTCTGCTTACATTATTGCTTGCTGATACACAATACAAAAACAGCAATTTTATTAATACAATAACCGTCAATGACAAGGCGTTTGGGTGAGGGCACCAGTAAAGGATCGATCATTAGAACATATCCAAATTTTAAAATTTTTGTAAAATTCTTTCTGTGTTTGACTCAGTTTGATATTATCAGGAAGCATTTGAATATTTTTGTGGCAAAGTATCTAAACTACGTTGTCCAAAGGCGGTAGGTAGGGAGTGCTGGAACTTGCAATGTGTCTTTGTTAGAATAAGGAACTCCAGTGAAAAATATTATGGCTTTAAAAAAATATTTTCATATAGACCAATAAACGCTGATTCTGAATATATAATTTTTTTTTTAAATAATATTAAACGTACCTACAGTTTTTAAAAAAATATTAAAAAGTGCATTTTTAATATTCTCGTTAAAACACAGCGTTAATTTGGTATGCTTTGTAATGCTGTATGGTGACGTCACGATGGAAGATTCACTGTAATTCATTTGTGTCATTTATATGGGAATTTAGGTATGACACAAGCGAATGTTCTATATATTTCTTATTTTTGAAGATGTCGTAAAAGCATATACCTTTGTAGAAACTTAATATAATTGCCTTTTAGATTTTTGTATCTGACATATACGATTGTGTTTGGAAATTGCAGTATTTTAAGAATCAAAATTAAAAAGTTTAAAAAAAAAACAGCTGACTGTAAACATATTCTATTGAATGGTCGAAAAATTAAGGAAAATTCAAAATTTAAAAAATACAGTCCTCTTACTTTATGAATTTGAAAAAATCCGACATCTTGGACTGCGTTGATTTCTCGAATTTGTTTTTATGTACACATTGTAAACGATCGGGGGGCGCCAGTGTAAATGATGCAAAAGGAGCCCCCACGTTAGAAGCCAGTGTAAACGATAGGCGAACGACGGGGTACCTACCTTTTTACCAATCAGCTAGCTCAACGTCATGGGTTTTGGGCAGGAGAACTTCTCTACATCAGGGTCGTAGGTCACCGCTAGATATGGAGGAGGTACATAGAGGTATTTTGCCACTTTCGTCCACATATAAACCCAATCAAATAAAAGAGGTCTTTAGGTAAATAATTTGTATTTTAAGGAAAACAAAATACAGCAACCCGCCAAGGAATGTCGTCATACAAACAATTGCAGTTCCCTAGCTACCATTACCCCTATCAAAGAATCTCTCTGGGTCCGGGATTGCGCCGGTGAATTATAGTGAATTTAAATGGGACACATTACATTAGGAGGATTGACTCATAGCGTTTGCAGGATAGTGCGTGGCACCTTGGGGGTCCAGGCGGGACGAGGTCTCCATGGCTGGGTAGTGGGCAGGAATCGGACGTTCCACTATCCGCTAAAAGAGGTCATACCGATCTCAATCAAGCGTGCGGTAACTGCGGTTCTATAAAGGAACTCGAGTGCCCATGGTATGCAAATTACCATTTAATTAATCATTTAAACGAAAATTATCTTCAAAAACATAAAACTGCAAGTAAAATTCATCAACGTCATTCATTGTTTGCGAATAATTTGATTTTTCCATTTGCAATAAATAAGCCAATCAACGCGTAAGATGGCCGCGCGCCTGCGCAAATCAATGTGAGATTCAAGAAAACCAACATAAAAATCATAAAATACGTGTTTCGTTATTTTAGTAGATGACGTCACAAAATTCATTATAGATATAGGTGTTTTCGAGGGATCTCCAAAAATTAAAACTTTGAAAATTATTTTTATAATAATAATTGGATAATTTATCGAGCGCCGTTTTTGTGAAAAATCACCTCAAGGGCTTTTAACTATTAAAACTAACTCTAAAAAAAAAGCAGTAATTTAAGTTAGAAGGTCATTCATAAAAAAAAATAAAAAAAATGTACTGGACTTCTCTATTACGTGTAAATCTTAAGTATATATTTTTTTCGTAAAGTACGTGTTTGTTTTTAAAGAGATGCATGAGGATAGTTTTTACATATATCTGTCGAACATCAAATACTCTCATTATATTAAATATTAAGTCACTGTTTGCAGTTAGAGGAACTTTGAGAATAATTTTCATAATTGTTTTCTGCGCCTTTTCAACAGGATCTAGAGCTGATGAAGTACCCCCTCCCCATGCAATGATACCATACTCAAGGATAGATTGGCTGATTGCAAAATAGATTGTTTTTAGAAGTTGTAAGTTAAGAAAGTTCCTAATGGATCTGAAGAAGTGTATTGTTTTTCTAATTTTATTTGCAATATTAATACGGGCGCGGAAGGCCTATCTTCACAAAACAAAGAAAGAATGCTGAAGTTTTGTTGGTTTTATGGTCGTGTCATAATGGATATCGAGAAGAAGCCAGGGGCGGTCGGTGAATATTTACCCGTGTGGTGACTGACTTTAACGCGAGCAGATTGGTTTACGAAACAATTGTCTGGTGAATTTTCTATGGCAGTAGGGAATTGAAAATTAAACAATAAAGATTAATCGTTGGTGCATTAAAATATACTAGCACGACGCGCCGATTAGGGGTTCAAATACTTAACATATTTGTCAAAATAAGATCGCTGAATTCGTTAAATAGTGACGCACGTAGAAAGAACAAAAACGTGTACAGACAATGAATATATAATAATATTATATAACCAATAAAGTTGACAGCAGTTATGAGAACGATTAGTCAAGTAAGGTTCGCCACTGGATTCTGCTTTGGGAGGTAGGTACTTAGCGTTAAAAAATAGTGCTATTTTTTATTTGAGTTTAGGTCTACACACACAAAAAAAAACGAACATGGTTCCTACACAAAATTCTCTGAAATAATATTTATAATTCGACAGGTCAACCATTAACTTTGAAATATGCATTTTGCGTATGGACTTGAAAATTTGAAAATTTAAAAAAAAAATAATGTAATAAATTAAGGAGACCACATAAGGGATGAACTGGGAGATCAGAGAGCAGGCAGTCGGGTGAGGAAGTGTTGGTGGACAGTCGGGTTCGAAACAGGGTCGAGGGAGGAACGTTGACGCGCACGGTTGAGTTTAAATCGTTGAGGTTTGATAAAACGGAATAACAATAGCTTTCGTTTTAATTAACAAAATTTAGTCCACGCGAATAAGACAGTCAGGGTTTGGTCGTTGGATAGGTCAGTTGAGTCGGGTTGGAAACAGGGTCGAGGGAAGAACGTTGAAGCGCACGGTTGAGTTTAAATCGTTGAGGTTTGATAAAACGGGAGAACAATAGCTTTCGTTTTAATTAACAAAAAATATGATATTAGAATAAGTTAACAATAATAATCTAAACGAAAATATGAAAGAGAACAAAACACAGAAAAACAGAAAAAAGCAATGGTCGCAACCGGGACTCGAACCCAGACCTCTCCGTTTAGATTATTATTGTTAACTTATTCTAATACGATATTTATTTATTTATTTATGCATCAATATGTATAAAAAAAGTTTACATTTTCTTTTGGCCTTGGCTGTCTCACTAGGAAATCCTGTGTCGAGACAGACTATTTTACAAATATAAAATAAAATACATTTTTCAGTAAAGTAAAAATATTTGACAAAAAATTACAGGTTGGTAGGTAGTGGTAACAATAATGGGATAAGAGGATTATATTTGGGTGAGGTGACTAATTATTGCACGACCTTTTTCGATGATCCATTGTTTTATCAGAATTTTGTATTTGTTAATATTATTCGATTGCCTTGTTTTGTCAGGTAGGTTATTATATATTTTAGACGCAATGTATTTGAAATTTCTTTGACCAAATGTTGTGTTTATTTTAAGTGTTTGTATGAGTTCTTTGGTTTTGTGCCGCGTGTTTACAATATTTTGGGTATTTTCATAAAATGTATATTTATGAAAATACCATATATATTTATATAATATTTTTTATATACCATATATAATTATATATATATATTTCACTGATGGGAACAACCTTAAAAAAATAATAAAAACAAAGTTTTTCTTATTAAAAAAATAAAAAAAATATGAGTCCACCCGAATAAGACAGTCAGGGTTTGGTCGTTGGAAGGGTCAGTTGAGATTTGGTAGGCAGTAGTGGCGGTTCTTTACAGGGGGACAATGGGGACAGTCCCCACCAGTTACACTCAAAACCTACTAAAGGAAATAACAGTCGATGCCGCCAAAATGAATGAATTCTTTAAACATAAAAGTAATTAACATTAGCAGAAATAAAATACAAACAATTATTCCGGATGATTTTAATAAGACCCTACGCGCGTACAGCGAACAATGTACGGCGCAAAAAAAGCAGGTCTATTTCTCAGTGCGCAGAATTACTGCGCACTTGGGGGACAATCCGAACTATCCCCATACTTTCCTTGCGTTGTTTCGCGACCGTATGCAACTGCGCATGCGCAGTAGTATGTGAGTTCAAGCATCTGCGGGGACAATCCTTTGGATCCCCATAGAACCATTTGTTTGCGAAGTTACGGGCGGGAATCGCTCGCGTTCAAATTAGTTTGATGATAATCTCGCAAGGTAAAGCTTTATTTTTATTATATATCATTGTAAATTGGCATATTTCTATAGACATTTTATATTATTTTGTGTTAAATATATCCGACTAGCATGATTAGACAATCAAAAATTTTTTTTGAGAAATTTTATAATATATAATAATATTCTACGGCTGATGAGATTCCGGTACGTAAAAAAGTCGATCCCCACCACTAAAGAAGTGCTCGAGCCGCCACTGGTAGGCAGTGTTTTTATGAGGGAGTTGGGAACAAAGGATATTTCGTTTTTATTAACCAAAATTATATATCCACGCGAATAAGGGACGGTCGATGTTTGATAAACGGGAGAATACCGGCTCGGTGCGCGTAAACCGGGAATATTTCGGTAATTGACAAAATTTCCTCGGATAATTAAATTTTATAAATTGGGATAGTCAGTAGAGTGCAAATTATATTTGATCTTCGACGCGAGATTTTGACGGATAGTCAGTAGAGTGAAAATTATATTTGATCTTCGACGCGAGAGTTTAACGGATGCATCTTGGAATAAATAATTGCATGACGGGTTGTGTTTTAAAAGAGCTTTGATTGCATTGAGAAATATTGTGTTTAATGTTTGTTGGAATTTGTTTTGTGCAACATGGCGAATTTGGTAAGTTTGTTTAAAATGATTAACATATTTAGTACGAACCTTGCAGAAAAGAGTTAATTAGGGTTTATATACAAGTCTTAGGAATCTAGGACCCTTTTTTTGTCGAGCGTTGAGTAACAAAGAGATTCGCACGCTTCAGGGTTGACTGGCGACGAAGTACCTTTGTTGGGTGAAAGTATTTGAGACAATGCCGTTGTATAATAATAATTTGTGATACAATGGACAGTAGGGGAACTAGACTAAGTTTGTTTCACATATATGGGTTACATTATATCTAACGAGTTTCTCAACAATGTTTTAAAAACTACCCAAAAGTTAAATGTGTCAAGGCCAGTAGCTAATATAACAAATAAAAAGGTGAATAGCTTGAGCATTGTGTTTACTAACAAAATTTGACATAATGAAATTCCCATTCCAAAATATCCCAGATCTTCTCACTTCAGACTTTAGGAATGAATAGAAAACTGTTATGAAAAACCCTAAATATACTTGGTTTTGATACCGTTTAAACTCACACTTAAGATTGTAGGAGGTCGTGTTACTTTACGTGTAGGCATATTTCATTCGATATATTCGATTTAACAAAAACTTTCATAGTGTTGGTTGAATGAAACCGTCGTATTCATATTTTACGCGCGACGCGCTGCTACCTACATAATTAGCAAACTCTTTTTCTTCAAACTTCATTGAACGGGTTACGACTCGAGAATGGACGGTGGTTGTCGAATGGATTTACGGGTCCAGCTTTCCTATTCCATCATGAGCGAGTATCTCACGCGGCGTTATCCGGGGGCGATGTGATCGATATGCAGGTGGGCTATACATACACTATTTTTCTAATGTGAAGGCTAAGTAAGCGATGGTACGTATCTGGTCCACGCAAATTGGAATCCCTTGTGATGGCAGCTCGGTAACGTGGATTTCGTATCGGCCCTAGACCTGTTGGAAGCGTGGCCGGAGCCATTTCATGATGTCGACGTATGTACTAGCAATATATATCGTCACTAAGGGTTGGGGCATTGGGGGTTTTCAGGAGAGCAAAGGACATGTACCCATTTCCCCCCCTTCTACCGCTATTCCGAGGTACCAGCGGATAAAAGTTGTTGTCGCGGGAGGTCAATTTGATGCAGGACGGAGATAACGATCTGGCCGGACTACCTTCGTCATAAGGGAAACGAAGTGACGAAATTTTCTTCGAAAAATCAGCATGATTTTCTCCATATTTTTAATTTTAATTTTATAATAGCTGAAAAAAACCTTTTTCACTTATTCTACCTATGTAATACTAACTTTATATTTTATTTGTTTTTTTAAGTCTATTTTATACTTTGGGTACTTGGAAATATAGCATTTTGTTTTAATATTACCCACACTCAGGCAGTGCCTTAGTGGGTTTTCATTTCTTGTTCATACTATTTGTTATTATATATTACGTTATTATATACTTTTTGCTATTATACATTATATGTACAAAGAAATGGGAATAAATAAAGTTTTAAAAAAATGCGGCTTAATGAATAGAAGGAAAGTAAAATACAACTACGTTTAAATATTTATTTTAATTTTTTTTTTTTTCCTTTATTTTTTCCCAATTTTTACATTTGGGCATGTATATGCCAAATGTAAAAATTGGGAAAAAATAAAGGAAAAAAAAAAATTAAAATAAATATTTAAACGTAGTTGTATTTTACTTTCCTTAGTAAGTTTTTTTATAATATTAAGTAGTTTCCTTAATATTATAAAAAAAACGTAAGAATAATGGGAACCCACTAAGGCGCAGCCTGTGCGTGGGTAATATGGTTAAATACATTATATTATTGTAGGTACCTAGAAAGAAACAATACAGTGGGCATATAAAAAAAAATCATGATTTCATTTTGTCTGAACAGCTTGTGTAAAAAGTGTATACACTAATAATTATGTGCTATAGGTACATATTTATATTCTTAGGTATTAGGTGGGAAGGCAAATTTTGGAATACTGTGATAAAAATAATTTGAAAAATTATTTTAAAATAAAATAATATAAACTTAATTTCGACAGATTCAAGAGCTAGAAAACAGTTGTTTATGTGAAAACAAAAAATTAGTGAGTCCTAATCAAACCAAACTTTATAAACAAACTAAATACCAGAAAATAATCGTTTTTTTATATTATTTAAATTATAAAAGATAAAATTTTCCCAATATTTAAAAGAGGAAACTTTTCAGTTATTATTTTAATAAACAGATATTAAAAAATATATTTGAGTATCGTTGTTCTGCAAGGTAACATATTTACAGCAGTGGTATGTCGTTTTTATCTTGTATGCGAATTACTGGAGAATCGTCGCTTTTCCTTAGGAAAACATGTCCGTTCTTGGTCCAAATAAATTTATATCCAATAGATTTCGTAGACTTGGCTAGCCAGATAAGTTCCTTATTTGATGGTGTTAGTTTTTCATTAATGTAAATATTATCTGTGGAGTCCGAATACTTTATTTCTTTTGGGCTCAATAATCCTTTAATTTTTTTTTATTAATAACCCGGTCCTTTGATTCTTTTGAATTAAATTGAATACTTATCATATTTTTAGAAGGGTTGTTGTAATAATTAATTATGGAGTTGTTTTTTACTAGGTCACTGCAGTCAAGAGTCTTTAACAGAAGTTCTATAGGATTTTTAATGTCTTCATTTTCCTTCACAGCAATTCCTTGGATTTCGATAGATGTCTCTAGCGTGTGCTGTTGAATGTTATTGACAGAAGATTTAAGATATTTAATTTCTTTTTGCATTTCTTCCATTTTTGTGTCATTATTTTTAATGTAATCTTTAGTTTTTTTTAGTTCGCTTTCAAAATCACCAATTTTATTTGAGCAGGATTCCACTTTTTTGACCAGATCTTGAATTTCTTTCGTGATGTCCGAAAATTTTTTATTAAAATCATTTGTTAGAAAATTTGTTAGTTGTGCGTTTATTCTTTCACTCATTGTTTGAAGTAACTGTTCTTTGAACCGATCAAATTTTTGTTCTTTGAATCGATCAAATTATTATTGACTTTTTTATTATTTGTGCTTGATGTGAACATTAGTTATTAGGTTATAACCTAATAATTAAATTTGTTGTTTTCTTTAATGCATGTATGTAATGTTATCAACCTGTTCCTAATAAAAAAATTAAAACATCTTGAAAGCTGACTTTTTCCAAAATCGGTGCCGTAGTTGCTCACTAATTGACAGTAAGTACTTGCTCACCATTGACGCAAGTAATTTTTTCTCGGGGCGCGGGGCCCCCAGCCGATGCGGGGCCCCTAGGCAGTTGCCTACTCTGCCTAACCCTAAATGATAATCCGGTACTGTACACCAGGGGGCACTGCATAAATAAACCAGTCATGGGCACTGACTTGTTATGACTTGGAACACGTACTCTGAGGATAGGGAGGTGGTTGTAGTTTAATCGACCGGTATACATGGCAACATAATAAACTCTCCCGATATTCAACAAATAATATTTGAAAATCTCCTACTACCACCACTGTAAGCGTAAAATGTTACTTGTGTCATGGTGACGGACTTAGCCAGCCGAGGAATTGAACTCGCGATGCCAACTCGGCCTCTACCGGCAGGCCGGGCAAGGGAGAAGATTTTTTATTAAAGGCCAGAAATTATCTTTTATAAGACTTAGAGGAATATGCAGTAAATATTTCAGGTTTTGAAAAAAAAAAATTGATTATTGTATTCAAATCTTCAAATTTAAAAAGGGCTTGGTAGTACTAAGCTTACACCGGGGCGATACTGAGAGTATTTTCCACACTGGAACGTGCCAATACGCTATACCTATATTGTTTTTTTTTAATTAATAAAAATACATAATTCAAGATCACTTGATATAGGATGATTCGTGCAAGGTCCTTTTTTTAAAGTATCTCCACACAGGAGGCCCTGAGAAAAAAAATCTCTAAGGGCCTATGTAATCCTTGAGGATGCCGTGTAGAGGGAACGACGAACGTGTGAATCCATCCCTTCCACTGTGCTGCAAGACGATGGGTCAAAAGGTCTCCCTCCACCTTTCTGTCCCGATCCGGCCCGCCACGTAGTAAGTGAGCAAAAGCATCCGCCACCAAGACTTAAACAAACCTCACCCCAAGAACCAGGGCACCCCTGGTAAGTCACCAAACGTAGCGAAGCTCTTGTTGTTGGTTATCCAATAAATTTGGGAGGCGGGTGTGGGTGCCGCTGCCCCGGGAACCATTTATTGGATAACCAACACCTCTGCCATACGTCACCCCAAGTGGTTCGCTACGTTTGGTGACTTAACAGGGATGTCCGGGTTCATGGTTTGTCTGGGTGTGGTTTGTCCGGGTCTTGGCGACGAATTCGTCTGCTCACCAGCTGCATGGCAGGCCGGATCGGGAGAGAATGGTTGAGGGAAGCCTTTTATCCTCCCAGCCGGAATCTCTTGGAACATCGCCTTGCACCGCAGCGGGAGGGATGCATTCAAACGTCCGTCACTCCTGGACATACTGCCCCAGATTCCTACCCACCCCACATACCTTTTTCTTTCCCAGAACCTCCACTCCTTCCTTTCCTACCCGCCTCCCAAAAAATACCTTGACCGTTTTTTAGATTTAAAAAAAAACATTTATGTGAATACTGCACAAGAGTGCCAACTGCTCCCGTCTGGAGCCAGTGGGACTGACCTATACCTTGACCGTTTTTTAGATTAAAAAAAAAACATTTATGTGAATACTGCAAAAGAGTGCCAACTGCTCCCGTCTGGAGCCAGTGGGACTGACCTATACCTTGACCGTTTTTTAGATTTAAAAAAAAACATTTATGTGAATACTGCACAAGAGTGCCAACTGCTCCCGTCTGGAGCCAGTGGGACTGACCTATACCTTGACCGTTTTTTAGATTTAAAAAAAAACATTTATGTGAATACTGCACAAGAGTGCCAACTGCTCCCGTCTGGAGCCAGTGAGACTATGGCATCCCTAAATTAGGGTATGTTGTGAGGCTGAAGGTAGCGGGGAGGGGAAGGAGATGGGGAAAAGGAAGGTATGGAAGTACCTTACTCTTCAGATCTGGTCACCAAGAGCTCTGGTTCAAAAGATTCCGATCTGGTCATCTAAAGCCATTTCAAGTAACGTTTCAATTCTGTTCGGTGGTCTTACACCAGGGCGATACTGTTATCTTCCACTCTGGAACGTGCCGTAAATATGGTATTGGTAGGTACTCAACACATTTGACCTAGGTACTATAAATACATCAAAAATCTTTTTTTTACAACACAAACAAACATCACTGTGCATTCTCTTTTTGACAAACAAGACCTTAGACTTGAAAGCTCACGACCACGTGGCAATGGCATGATTTGTGCACGGTATGGTACCCAAATGACCCTGTTGAAAGACCACATTTCAGAATTGTAATATATGTAGACCCCATAAATACCTAGTTATAGATCTACATAATAAAAATAATAAATTAATTAATTATTTTTATTGTGAATACCTCATAAGGGGCCATCCATAAATTACGTCACACGAATTTTATGATTTTTGAACCTCCATAATAATATCTTAGATTCTCACCGCGAATGATTACTGCCATCTTTTGAAATATTTTGAAAAAAACTTTTGCTTTTTTCAAAATATTCCAAAAATTTTTCAAAATTTAAAAAAAATAAAAAGTTTCAAATCGTACTGTAAACAGATAATAAAAGGGCGCCACACGACAGAGGGCATTTGCTAGTAATTAAAAATCCCGGATTTAATTGTTAAATTGAAGTTTAAAATTATAAAGTTTTCTTTAAAAATGGAGAAATATAATACCAATAATTTAACGTAACGTTTTTTTAAATAAACTAATCCAACATTTGTAATAAGCGTTTAAGAATACACGAAAATTGGCGTTTATAAAAAAATTTACTAAGAACCTATATAATTTATTTTTTAAATTTTCTTTTCGTGGTTTTAAAGAAAACCCCTAAACCTATACTTTGAAGATATACAGCAGTTAAAAACATTTTGTAAAATATACGAAAAACGGCTAGAATAAGGTCGTATTTCTGATTTGGTTTTGATAAATGTTATTTTTAAAAATGTATAAAAAATATATTTTTAAATTTACATTCATTTTCTTAGTCTATCAACTGTTGTACTGATTTGCATCTTCCACTTTATGTTACTATCTATAGTTACACCGAGGCATTTAACATTGGTTTTAACAGTGAGTACAGAGCAATCAGGTTTACATATATATGAATTTAAATTATAATTATATGAGTGGATACATATGTTTCGGTTCTCAGGGGTAGTATTTTTAGTCAGAGTGAATGGTATTACAAAAGTTTTATCAGTATTTACAGATAGTAAATTTTGATCAAACCATATTTTTATTAAATTTATATCTGATTCCGCCGTTTTCTGAGTTTCATTCCATGTTAATCCCTCAGCTAAAATTGCTGATGATGAATCCACAACTGTAAATTTACATTCTCAAAAACAAAAAAGTACACTCAGAACATGAAAATGGGTTTTCTTTGATTCTGGCAGCTCATACAGAGTCTGCAACTAGAATTTTATAACAGCACTTCGAATAAGATAATGTTTTACTTTAAACTGTGTCAGCAGGTGAATCGACATTTGAAATTTTACATTCCGAAAACTGGTTTAACCCTTCGAATAATAAGAAAAAAATATCTTTAAACTTTTTCCTGTCAAGGTTTGCGCACAAAATTCCCGACTCTTATTCATTTTAAATATTCCTTTTTATACGTTACTTTTTTTACCCTTTTGCAAAAAACAAAATTGTTCTAAAATCTAGATAAAATAATTTTTCCGACGTGCTTATTAGAATATTTTTGTTTCTAAATATTGAAATTTTAATATTGGAAATGTAAATTGGCTCAAAAATACACACTTGCGAATATTCGTATTAAAGTACTTAAAATAGAATAAACTTAAAATTTTAAATACATATCAATTTGTCTATTTGTTGTAATTTTTTATTAATAATGTGACATACAAATATCATGAGTTGCTTTGCTGACAAAGAAACTACAATTAAAGTTATTTGTCCGTCTTCAAAATATTATATCACTTTTTAAATATAAACTTATTTTTCAATCTTCTTATTACTTCAATCTGTGCTACCAGCTGGACGCTGGACAACAGAACCACAACCCTCTCTCATTTTCTGTCTCCATGACAACACCTTTTTAAAATTCGAACATAAACAAAAACATGCGTTTCTAGGTAGGTATTGCTTTACATCTCCCCCTTAGGGTTAGAAAATTTCTCTGGAGATTTTCGTCTCTTTCAATTCCTTTTTCTTCTTTCTAATCTTCATTTTCTTCTAGTATGGGGGCAGGAATAACTTTTGTAATATGGAAAAAATTTGACTCCATCTTTCTATGTCCTGTATTAATCTTGTATATTGTGTTACGATACGCCCTGTAGCGGATTACCTAGAGCACAGAACGCAGCGAGTCCACAGTTCGGCCGCCCCCTCTCTCCGCCCCGTTTCCTGTTTCCCCTTGCTTCTCCCCCGTGCCCTGCCACTCGGCATTCCGCTGCACTCGCCAGAGAAGATCTGAGCGCCTTTGCAAACGGACGCTCGCGGCCCACTTGAGGCCGAGCGGACCCAATTCAATGGGGCCGCGATGTATTATTGAAATACCTTTGAGTAGAATCGGCCTTTTGCCGCACCATATAGTTCGGTCTATTTAGACTACGAAAGTGCCTGATGGAGCTGCCACATGAGACGAGGTTCCTGCCAACCTACATGTAAGCTGTATCTTGATTTCCTCCTTTAAATGTTGTCCGTAATCAGTGAAATGTAGGGCCCCCCGCGAAAATCACCACTCGGAGAGTTTCGTTTTGAGAGAGAGACAGTGAGAGTTAAACGCTTTAGCTAGGTTTGTGTAATTTGCATTTCTTGTAATTGAATTGTACTGTAGAAACCTATGTATGTGTTTGAGTTTACAATACATGTCTTAATGATTTAACTTTGTTATTATTCTGCTACGGCGGGAGGATTGTTGACCAGTGTGGATCCCGTGGGTCACCGGAAGATGGAGAGAAGTTCCATAGCTTTGAGCTGCTCACCCCCTGAATAGAGAGTACCATAGTCCCGCTGAGAGCTAGCCAGGGACGTGTTGGGCCCTGGTGTTGGTTTAGAAGCCGACATCGAGGCACCCTAACAACTGTCGCCCGAACGTGGGGTTGGAATTTTTTTTTCTCTATCCCGGTCGCTTTGCGGGACCTTTCTTTGTCGAAATCCTTCCCGCATAACAACTGTTTTGTAAACATTAATTATGCCTTGATATTCTACAGTGAATCCTGTGAAAAAACCACAGAAACCAATATGTAAATTAGATCCATAACAGATCTGATTGTAATTATGAATTAAATCGCATTTGAAACAACGGCCATTTTGAATACCCGAAGCGCCAGCCTTTGTCCGCGAATCTGATTGCGCACGCGTCACCAAACAGCGAGTGCGTAGCAACAGCGATTCGCGCCAAATCTAACGGCCGATGTTTCACGCGATATGCCTTGTTCGCGCCGATATCCCAACGGAGCCGTCGGAATGAACAACTGACTGTTGCTAGGCAGCGTTTTAAATCCAAACCGCTTTTATGATTGAACAGGATACCAACGGAAATCATTATTATAAATTTGATTCTGGAACCCCAGTTATGTTGCGAATTCCTTAATGAAAATTTCGGACTTACGTATTTTTATTATTTCTGCACAATATACCAATTGGCCCACTTGTGTCTGTCAAATTAGTACAACTTAATGTTTCTCCAAATGGACAAAATAATGACTTTCTTTCCCCATTATACATTATAGGTACTGTTTTTTTTCAGCATAAGTGAAAGTGAATTGTGTTTTTTCCCTTACATAAGTGAAAAGTGGAATAATAATAAAGCCAATGACTGATTCCATGAATAAATAAAATAATTTTAATATGGTTGGACGCAATAAACCCCATATTCAGTCATTTTCATCCGGAAGTTTGTCCTTTATTTGCCAGAAAAGTGCCTTTTGTGAACTTTAGTGCCTTTCTCAGTGCAAAGTGATTTGTGAAAATAAAAAACCTGTTTTCTAAAGGTCAGTCCTGGCAAAATTTTTCTAAAATAAATAAATACTTGTGAATTTCACAGTTTTCTCAAAAGTGGTCAGTGAAATACAAAAACCTTTACCACTAAGGTCTTTCCACGCAAAATTTTTTCTCGTCTGCCTCCCTTTGACAAGAATTCTGGTGTCACGTATACCAAACACATTTTGGAAGTGCCAACAGTGATCACCAAGTGAAAAGTGCCTCAAAAAATTAATTTTGCGCTTTCTAAAGGAAACCCCTGGCCAATTTTTTTTCTTCTCCTCACCACCCAGGAAACTCACAATGGAGGACAAGCAAGCTATTACACCATCCAACTTGGGTACCATTCCCAATGTGCATAGTTTATCCAAAGCCCACTTACAAGCTGCTTTAAGGGATAGAGGACTCTCGCCATCAAGCAAATCTAAATCTACATTGAAGGCATATGCACTTTTATTCAACAAAAAGTACATTAGGAGAATAAATCTCGCCCCCTCCAACGAAAATAATTCACGTTCGGCTACGCAAGTTTTGGATAATCTTGACAAAGAACCTACGCCGCATGTAATGATAAAACAGGACGTCGCACCCATCTTGACACAAGATAAAACTTACGATTTATCCTCTTGGAAAGTCAAATATAATGGCGTCTCCGATGTGCTGGATTTCATTGACCGTATTGAAGAAACGGCTACAATCAAAAATATCCCATTCGAGATTCTACGGAGAAACTTTATAGAACTCATCTCCCCAGAATTAATTCCGTGGCACCGCATCCAAAAGACTAAATGCAAAGATTGGAATAAACTCAGAGCTGCCCTAATCTCTAGCTTTGGAAAAAAGGAGGCCCAGCACCGGATCAAATTATCTTTACTATCTATTAAACAACTAGTAGATGAACCTGTGGCTACATTCATAGAAAGGGCTGAGTCCATCAACATCAAGCTTTCACATCCTGTTCCGGAAGCTGAACTATTACCAGTCATAACTGATGGCCTTTTAAGCAAATACGAGAACATCATCACCTCACAGAAAATTACATCCCTGGCCCAGCTAAACGAAGTCTGTCTCCTCCTGGAATCGTACCAGGACAGGAAGAACATAAAGAATGTGTCGAATAATGTGGTTGTGCCAAGCCGTTCGTCTGGTTTAAAGCCAGAATTCGACAACAAAAAAGTGTGCTCCTTTTGCAAAAAAGTAGGCCACCTGGCCGCTACTTGTTTCAAGCAAGCAAGACTTCTGGAATCCAAGGAACCCCGAACCTCCAAGAGACACCACTCTAGGGACCGCTCTCCTCCACGCGACGAACTGCGCAACATTTTCAAGAAATCAAGGCACAATGCAGAAAGGTTACAAAACCCAAGCGATGTCAGACCTCAGGTGGATTTCTCCAAGCCCCCACCAAATTTCTACATGAAGAGGCCAAAAAACTAAATAATAACCTCTCAGGCACCCATTCTGAACCAAGGTCTAAAGAATGGACTGATTGGTTATCACACATTAAGTATTTTAACCAGGCCTTAAATGTTTCCTCGGTTTGTTGCAAACAAGCTAAAGATGGGAGACCCTATGCTCTTTTCTCTGTTAACAATGTGCCCTTTTCCGGATTACTTGATAGCGGTGCATCTGTCAGCTGTTTTGGCAACAATGCTCACCTGCCTTTTGTTAACAGCGATTTTAAAATTTCGCCACAAACAACACACCTGACGACTGCGGATAATGTTTCCCAGCCGGTCATCGGTACCCTTGCACTGCCAATTAATTGTAACAATAAAATAATTACAATCAATTTTCTAATAGTGCCCTCTATATCCCAGAATTTCATCCTTGGCGTTGACTTCTGGAAGGCTTTTAACGTTGCTCCCCAAGTATTTAATACTCTTGGCGAAACCTCCACTGCTGCTCAAATTAGTGAGATCCGCACAATAATACCTCACGAAAATTTAAGCACGGACCAAGCTCTCCAACTAAAGGAAATGGTCAATAAATTCGAATCAATATCTTTCGAAAAATGTGGATTGGGTTTGAAAAATTTGGTAGAACACCACATTAAAACCAATGGCCCACCCATAAAGCAACGTTATTACAACTTAGCCCCCCAAAAGCTTAAACTTTTGGAAAAAGAACTTGATGAAATGTTAAAAATGGGTGTGGTGGTTCCCAGCAGAAGTGCATGGACCAACCCAACTCTTTTGGTTTCTAAAAAAGATGGCTCCGCACGTTTCTGTCTCGACAGTAGACGTTTAAATTCTTGTACGGAAGCTGACGCATACCCCTTACCTTACGTCCACGCGACCTTAGACAAACTGCGCAACGCCAAGTTCATCTCCTCTGTTGACCTAAGCAAAGCTTTTTGGCAAATACCTTTGGACGCAGAATCGTGTGAAAAAACTGCTTTCATTGTACCTGGTAGGGGAATGTTCCATTTTAAAAGATTACCCTTTGGTCTAAAGAACAGCCCCGCCGAATTACAAAGACTGATGGACAAACTCTTCGGTCCTGAAGTCGATAACAGCCTGTTTTGTTACCTTGACGACCTCATCATCGTCAGCGACACCTTTGAAAAACACCTATTAATGTTGGAAAAGGTTTTTCAACAACTCAAGTTCGCTGGTTTAACCATCAACTTGAAGAAGTCTGAATTCTGTAAGTCCCGTTACGTTATTTGGGATTCATTGTCGACGAAAAAGGTCTAAGAACAGACCCCGCTAAGGTGGAAGCCATGGCAAATTTTCCCCGACCCAAAAACGCGAAGGAAGTCAAAGGTTTCCTTGGACTTGCAGGTTACTACAGAAGATTCATCAAAGACTTTTCCACAATTGCAGCCCCCTTAAATAAAATTACCGGCACCCGTAAAGGTGTCAGCAACTTCCGATGGTCTGCTGAAACTGAAGAAGCGTTTACAACTTTAAAAAATGCCCTTCAAAAAGCCCCCGTTCTGAATTGCCCGGATTTTGCACTCTCTTTTACCCTCCACACGGATGCCTCCAACGTAGGAATCGGTGGAGTCCTAACTCAAGAATTCCCAGATGGCGAACACCCTGTAGCGTATTTTTCCCGTACATTAAATAAACACGAGAAAAACTACGGAATTACCGAAAAGGAGTTATTGGCTGTATTGGATTCTGTTCACCATTTCCGCGGTTACATAGACGGTAGCAAATTTACTGTAGTCACAGACCATAGTAGTTTGAAATGGCTGATCTCTTTAAGTAATCCCTCCGGTAGACTCGCTCGTTGGGCCTCCCGTTTGTCTCAATTCAATTTTGATGTTGTACACCGTAAAGGCGCGGACAATATTGTTCCTGACGCTCTTTCAAGAATTGAATTGGCTTCATTAAATGTTGACACAATTGCCCCCCCTCCATCTACAAAAGATGAATGGTACTTGAAAATCTTCGAAGGTTGTAAAAATAATCAACAAAAGTTTCCTAATTTTATCATAAAAGAAGGACAACTATACCGTAATTGCAAGGTACCACTATCCATCCTCGAAGATTACTCTTGGAAACTTGTCGTTCCCCTCGAAGGAAGAGAACAAATAATAATTGACAATCATAGTGCTCCCGACTCTATACACCCAGGAACTTTCAAGACGTATAAAAAGATTTCCTTGAAGTATTACTGGCCTGGTCTTTTCAAACAAATTCGCAATTACATCTCTAAATGTGAAACTTGTAAAGCCTATAAACATAGCACGGCAGCACCTGCCGGCCTAATGGGTAACCCCAAACGTGCCGACAGACCCCTACAGTCATTGTCAATGGACCTCGTCGGACCTTTTCCTCGAAGTTATGCCGGACACATGCACATACTTAGTGTAGTGGATGTTTTCACCAAATTCTGTTGGATCTTCCCTTTAAAAAGAGCCAATGCGTCCACCATCATCAAACTTCTGGAAAAACACATTTTTATACCTTACGGAACACCCAGAACCGTAATTGTTGATAACGGAAAACAGTTTATTGCCCAGGAATTCAAAGAATTTCTTGCCAAATACGGAATCAAGGACATTTATTATAACACCTTGTACACTCCCCAAAATAACACTGTCGAACGTTACAACCAAACAATCAACACAGCTCTAGCTATTCTAGTTGATAAAGATCAACGCACTTGGTGTAAAAACCTAGATAAAATTCAGGCCGCTATGAACAACACTGTTAATCTGGCCACTGGTTACACACCTTTCTTCTTAAAACACGGTATGGAACAAGTCGTCCATGGTTCTCTACATAGGGACACAAACTTTCCTACGTCATCTGCCACCACAAGCAACCCTACCGCAGACTATGCCCATCGCTTGGAAGAACTGTCGGCCATTTACAGTGAAGTCACTGATGCTTTGCTCCTGGCTCACCAAAAGAGTGCGGACAGATATAACTTACGTAGAAAACATGTCACCTTCAATACAGGAGACATTGTTTGGAGAAAGAACAACACACTTTCCCAAGGAGCCATGTATTTCTCTGCTAAGCTGACACCACGTTTCGTGAAGGCCAAAGTCCTAAGGAAAATATCAGACCTAGTGTACTCCTTGTCTGACTCATCTGGAAAGCACATTGGTAATTACCACATTAAAGACATTGTAAAGTCTGGAAGTGAGGAGTCAAGTAAAACTGCCCCCACTATCTCAGCAAACGTAAAATGATCCAGTATGTATCACATTTTTTTGTAAGCTTACAGAGTCTTACTACGTCAGGCGTGTATTGTGTCAATCACATGCCCATCGTTTCGTAAATGAAACAAGTTGTAAATTATTTTGTAAATTAATGCGTACTCTCCTTGAAGTCACTTTCAAATGTTGTTTTTGCACTGTTTTTTCTTTCCCTCACGGCAATTTTTTTCTTTTATTTTTTTTCACCTGTTCTAAAACTGATCACTTTGGAACGGAGACACTTTTCGAGTTTCAATGTTTGGGAAGTCGCGAGCCCATTTATTGTCTCAACACATACACTACGCAATGTTCATGCCATGTCATACCCTGCCTTGTCATGTAATTTTGTAATTTTTCTCCTATTTTTTGTTGCATTTTTGTCGTGTGGAAAGGAACTTTCTCACCTGTTTATTTTGTTCATGTAAAGTAGTTGACAATTGCCCATCGGCGTGTCGTTCTAGAAGTCGGGTTTTGTAAATTCCAAAGTGTTAAATTCCGACTCAGAACCAGTTAACTATTTTTACAATTTTTTCCTTTCATTTTGTTCATCATGAGTTGTAAAACCTTCCGAGGTATCTCTAGCATGAAAATCAAACAGTGGTTACTTACATAGTCGCCCCTCGTGTATATAAGTTTTTTTCAATTTTTTCCTCTTAAATTAAAAATTGATGGCGTCTTACCCAAATTCATGCTCATGTACCCAAATTGGATATCGACACGTCCATTTTGGAACTCGTATTTATAAAACCAATGATTGGTCTTTATAACCCTGTATATAAATCAATTTGGCTCGTTTCAACTAAAGTACGTAAAACCGAATCATCCGGTCTTTGGTTGTTATAACAAAGCCACTGCTTTTTTTGTTATTTTGTTTTTTGCTTGTACGTTACGTATGTCTTATATGACACGTTTCAACCCTACGAGACAGGTTAATAAAACCTTATGGTCATCCTGATTTTGGAATTCACAACTTTTAGGTGTCCATTTAACCAAGTATTTGCAACCCAAATTGCACATAACCTGGTATGTTTGTAACTGCACAAAGGGTATGTAAAACCATAATTGGTCCCTTTTCTTTGGTCTTCCTCACTGCAGGTTGCCACAACAGACAGTATGTAAAACCATTATAGGTCTGTCTTTGTTTTAAATACTTGGTGTAAGTAGAATTATACTCTGCCATCACCCTTGTATTTTGTAACACATGAAGTAGCATCAAATTGTCTATCTTCTCTGTCGTACGCTCTTGGGCTACGGAGTTAGTTAATCTAACGAATCTTTATAAAATGTGTTAAAACGAGCATCGTTAACGTTTATTGTGTTGTATTTAAACGTAACCCACCGTCATAGGAGAGATCCTTAGAACATCCACCATTATAGGAGAGATCCTTAGAACATCCACCGTCATAGGAGGGATCCTTAAAATACCTGCCACGATACGAGAAGTTCGTCATAATCACTTTTGCTCATAGCTAAATGTTATTGAGTTGGTCGTGTGTCATTCATTTGTCATGAGTACCGCTTTTGTATTTTGGTCGTGTGTCATTCATTTGTCATGAGTACCGCTTTTGTATTTTGGTCGTGTGTCATTCATTTGTCATGAGTACCGCTTTTGTATTTTGGTCGTGTGTCATTCATTTGTCATGAGTACCGCTTTTGTATTTTGGTCGTGTGTCATTAATTTGTCATGAGTACCGCTCTTCTATTTTGGTCGTGTGTCATTAATTTGTCATGAGTACCACTTGTATGTATAATTGTGTACAACCCTTGTACACGAGACGTGGAGACGTAATAACAACACTTACCGTGATTCGTGCGAACGACATAATATCGGCCTTGCCATCTTCTTTAAGAGGCATTGTATAAACTCTTGACTTCTGTCTATAATTGAGTTTTATCTTGTATGTACTTACATGTTTTTGTACACTATACGTGGAGACGTTAAAACACTTACCATGAGTCGTGCGAACGAAATAATATCAAACCTTTTGTGTGCGATCTACGAAACGTAGTCCACAACCCTTTGTTGTCATTCAACGCCAATGCCCGTGGACCTCCTGTTTTTTTTACTTCTTTGCAAAAAGGAAAGAAGCCCAGGAATATCTACTATCCCAAAAGGACTAGTTTGTAGCTTCACTGCTAACTATGGGGCATAGTGCTGTGGGAGTTAATCGATTGAGCACAAAACCACCCAACTCGTTGTCTGGGGAACGGATAAGAAAACCCCCAGGTTTGTGAAATTGGAGCAAGGGTCTGTCTTTTCTCACAATCACGCAGGAGTTTTTTAAAATGACCCCTAATCTTTTGCCCAATACACGCAAAAGATTAGTCTCTTTAATAATGTGTATTCAAATTTCTCCTCATCCTTTTAACAATTGTAAAGAGTCAGGAAATCTGCTGGTTGATCATGTTTCATTCTCACATGGAGTCTGAAGTGGAAATTAGTCCAGTCTCTAGCAAGTTTCGTCACTCAACTCCTTTCCTTTTCCTTTCCTTTCTCCTCACCATCATGTTCTCAGGTATATGTTATGAAGAGGAAAATCTGTTGTTGACCATAATTCGCCCTCACTGGGAGTGCGAATCGGTAAATTGACCAATTATCAGCAGGCTTTCTCCCTCACTCTCTGCATATGTCTCACCTTTTGTTCTCGTTCTCAATTTTACGAAACACATTCATGAATGTTGGATACGTACGATATGCACTTGGCGTACCGTCTGTCTCCTTTTGACAACCTTTATTCATGAATTGGTTTCTCTACTTTTACCGTGACTCATTCACGACTTCTTTGTCTTGTTCGTTGAAATTCTACAAAAAATGTTACCACCTTTATGTTAACATAGGCCATGGAAGGCCGGTTGTTTTTTAACCAAGACATATTGTCACTCGGCAAACGCCAAGCCATTCTGGTAAAGGAAAATGTTCATGTAATCACAATGTAGTTAGAAAACTCTCTCTTCGTCACTCTCTGGGTCGGTGGTTAAAACTTCGTTTATTTCATTATCTGGACACATTTTGTTTCTCTCCAAACCTTTTCTTCATTGGTCCCTAGGCAGGTAAACTTCAAGAATTTTGCTCTAATAATAATTTCTCCCGGATTAAAAAGAAGCCCAGGCGGATGTCATCACCAACAGCCAAGCTGAGCTCCACTTCCTGACAGCACGCGCTGTGGTTACTAGGTCCCTCCTGCTGCCATTTTTCTACGCATTTGTTCCTGAAAGCACAGACCATACCGCCCATATGTATGTTGTTTTGTCGTGCCACAGCAAGTTGAGTTGTCCCACTATACATTATGACACTCTGAACCACCTTTTGGGCACGCTAGCTCCTAGGTTTGTTCTTACTCTTGCTATCGATGCCAACCATGTCGTCTCTTGCGCTGTCATGCAGTGACGCATATATCGTCATGTGTAAACCATCATTACCTTGACCTCCAGTATTCGCTGAATGCGTACCAATACAAGTTATGTTGAGCTACATTATGCTTCAATAACCATTATATACGATCCGTGTTTACCTTAATAACACTTAGGATTCGTACTGGCATGTCTGCAGACACTGGATTCTCCTCTTCAATGACCTCTGTAACCATAGTCGCGGCACAGCAACCACAGTCTCCACTTCATGAACTTCGACGTCTTCGACAAAACCAAGTGTTTTCTTAGGCCCAAGTGTACTTTTGAGTGTTATCTCAAAGGGGTCTGATTACAGTGATAATGTAATCCTTAGAATCTGTGAAACCACGTCCTCCTCTTCGAAATTCTCCGAAACCAAACAAATCCACGCTTCGCAAACTTAGCTCCCAGACCAATGAAACCTTAGAATCACACAGGCATTTTTGTTCTTGTTTTTTTGTTCTTCGATTGTACAAATATGAATTGTTATTTTTCAATTGCATAACCATGTATTGTTATTTTGTTCAATTGCATAACCATGTATTGTCATCTTTCAATTGCATAATCTTGTATGTTGTTTCACACCATGTACTTTCACCAAAACTGTTCTTTTCCAAACATTGTATGTACCCCTCACCCATTCCCTACAAACATTGTGACCTAAACTATAACATAAATTGCATGTTCTAGCTAGGCATCTCTCAAGCAACGAATCTCTCAAAAAACCCCAATGGAAGTTTAAGAGGATTTTTTTTCCTACAGCTCCATTGCCACGTCGCTTTTTTTCCAAGCGCGGGGGGAAGTGTTACGATACGCCCTGTAGCGGATTACCTAGAGCACAGAACGCAGCGAGTCCACAGTTCGGCCGCCCCCTCTCTCCGCCCCGTTTCCTGTTTCCCCTTGCTTCTCCCCCGTGCCCTGCCACTCGGCATTCCGCTGCACTCGCCAGAGAAGATCTGAGCGCCTTTGCGAACGGACGCTCGCGGCCCACTTGAGGCCGAGCGGACCCAATTCAATGGGGCCGCGATGTATTATTGAAATACCTTTGAGTAGAATCGGCCTTTTGCCGCATCATATAGTTCGGTCTATTTAGACTACGAAAGTGCCTGATGGAGCTGCCACATGAGACGAGGTTCCTGCCAACCTACATGTAAGCTGTATCTTGATTTCCTCCTTTAAATGTTGTCCGTAATCAGTGAAATGTAGGGCCCCCCGCGAAAATCACCACTCGGAGAGTTTCGTTTTGAGAGAGAGACAGTGAGAGTTAAACGCTTTAGCTAGGTTTGTGTAATTTGCATTTCTTGTAATTGAATTGTACTGTAGAAACCTATGTATGTGTTTGAGTTTACAATACATGTCTTAATGATTTAACTTTGTTATTATTCTGCTACGGCGGGAGGATTGTTGACCAGTGTGGATCCCGTGGGTCACCGGAAGATGGAGAGAAGTTCCATAGCTTTGAGCTGCTCACCCCCTGAATAGAGAGTACCATAGTCCCGCTGAGAGCTAGCCAGGGACGTGTTGGGCCCTGGTGTTGGTTTAGAAGCCGACATCGAGGCACCCTAACAATTGATTGGGTTAGTTTATCTTCGATTTTAAATGGACCAATCCTTAACTCATCTAATTTTCTTCTATTTAGTTTGTGACCATTTTCAACATATACCATATCGCCTATTTTAAAATTATGAATTGTTCTTTTTTTATCAATTAACATTTTATTATATTCATGTGACTTAATTGTTCTTTCTAATGCAAATTTTCTATCTCTAATCCAGTCATCTGCTTCTTTTTTTAATTTAAGTTAATTTGGTATGAATGAAACATCAGTACCATCCAATAGGTATCTCGGTGCAAAGCCTGTTATTGAGTGTTCCGTGTTATTATATCTATCAACACAATTATGAGCAATAGTTGCCCATGCTTTAGTATTTAGATTTTCATTTATCTTGCACCTTATTTTATTTACGAGTGTTTGGTTTAGTCGTTCGTTCAGTCCATTAGAAAACGGCGAATTTACTGCAGTAAAAATTAGTGTGGTTGATTTTTCATAGGATTCCAGGATATTGGTCGGTGAGAACCATGCCAATTTCATTACAATTTGGTACAATATTTATAAGTTTTATAAAGTCCTTTGCAATCTGTGTTTTTGAGGTTACTATATAAGCATATCGATTAAAATATGTCGACTAAAAGGTGCAAATATTTTTTTGTTGATCGAGAGCCACCAAATCTCCCAATTGTATCTATTGAGACAATTTCAAGTGGTGTGTGGCAGGGCCTAAGTGTGACATTACATCATATTTAGCCTGTCCTCTTGTCTTATTTTTTATACATATTTCACATTGTTTGCATAAATTGGTAATATTTCTAGTTAAATTCTTTGCTTTATAAATGTTTCCTATTTTCTTTTGCATTTGTTTTATACCTATATGACACATATTTTCATGCATCAGTTTTATAAATTTTATACTGAGTTCCTCTGACAGTAGTATTTTTTCTTGCTTTCTTACCCTCTTATAATATATATTGTTTTTTTATATATTAACTTGTTATTGTATTTTTTTATATCCTCATTTTTCTCTTGATCTGTTAATATATCATTTAATGTTACTAAGTTTATTATTTTTAATTGTTCATGTACATCTTTATTAGCTTCTAATACTGGGTTTCTGCTCAAGCAATCTGCCTCTAAATTATTTTTTCCTGGTTTATATTTTATTTCGAAGTCATATTGTGATAGGTAATAGGATAAATCTCCTAACTCTTCGTCCGTTCTAGATTTAATATTTGAATTTTCCTATGGTTTGTGGTCGGAATATACTGTGAAAGGTTTGCCTATTAGCCAGTACTGCCAATATCTTATGGCCTCTTTAATAGCTAAGCATTCTAATTATATAGCCTTTTTTTTCTTTTGGACTTCATTTAATTTTTTTGAAAAATATGCTACAGGTTTTCTTTTCCGTCTTGTTGAGTTTGTTTCAGCACTGCTCCAATACCTTCCAATGATGCATCCGTATATATGTTTATTGATAAGTCTTTATCAAAAATTTCTAAGATTGATTGTGAACACAATAGTTGTTTAATCTTTTCAAAAGCTTCTTGGCAGTCTATTGACCATATGAATTTTTGGTGCTTCCTTAGTAAATTATGTAATGGTTCTAAAATTATTGAACTGTTAGGTATGTACTCGTGGTAGAAATTGATTTTTCCCAGAAGTTGTCTAATATTTTTCTGATTCTTTGGTGTTGGGAAATCTCTTATTGAAATTAAGTTATCTCTCACTGGTTTTACTGTATTATATTTCCGAGGTATTTTACCGAATTTGTTGCAAATCGATATTTTGTGAGCTTAAGTCGGAAACCTTCTTTTTCTATCGCCTCTAAAATCTGTGATAAATGATTTATGTGATCGGTATAGCTTTTTGAAAATATTAAAATGTCGTCAATAAAATTTACAGCAAAATCTGTTAACTTGTACTTTCTCAAT
Source organism: Limnephilus lunatus (assembly GCA_917563855.2). Classification (NCBI taxonomy): domain Eukaryota; kingdom Metazoa; phylum Arthropoda; class Insecta; order Trichoptera; family Limnephilidae; genus Limnephilus; species Limnephilus lunatus. The sequence continues at coordinate 55,863,893 of OU830596.1, forward strand.
ATGTTGCTTAGTATTCTTTGAAATATGGCTAGAGAAGTTTTTAAACCGAAGGGTAAACATGTCCATTGGTAGTGGCCTTCCTGGGTTACAAAAGCAGTTTTCTTTCTATCTTCAATTCGCAGGGGAATAGACCAGAACGCAGAATTTTTATTTAATGTTGAAAAGTATTTACAGTTTCTGGTTTTTGTTACTAAGTCCTCAATCAAAGGAAATGGTTGAGCCTGAGGTACCACCATTTTATTTAATTCTCTAAAATCGATACACAATGTTGTTTTTCTATTGTCTTCTTTTTTGAAAGCTAACGTTACTGGTGCTGCAAAAGGGCTGTATGATTCCTCTATAAGATTTCTTTCAAGCAATTTTCTTACTTGTATCTTCTATTGAACATCTGTAGGGTCTTTTACTGCAGTATTTTTCCGCAAGTAGATCAATGCGTGTTTCATAATCCTTTACTGTTCCAATATCATATTTATCCTTTGCAAAGCTTGATTTATATTTATCAATAAATTTATTTATTTCAGATTTTTGTTGAATATTTAAATGACTCAGATCCAAAATTCTTTTTCTTTTGTATGTTCTTTAAAGTTTACAAAGTTCAAGTTCTTTATATCTTCATTTTCATTAGGATTGTTTTTACAATGTATTTCCTCTTTTTAAAGCTTTCTTTAGATTTCTGAACAATTTCCAAATTTTCATTCTGAATCAAATTAAACTCTTTTATAGTATCAAGTCCAATTAGAAAATTGTATTTGAATTCTTTTCCATCTATAATATAAAAATCAATTTTCTTCTCTATATTAAATATCTTAATTTTTATTGTTGTTAAGCCTTTTGTCTTTTTTACACCATTAATCGTTAGTAAGTTTGTATTGTTATGTATTTTTTTTTCCTTTTTTCCTTTATTCTTAATAATTTAGAATTTATTAAGGAAACATTAGAGCCAGAATCATATATACCAAATATGTCTAATTTTCCTTCTAATGATAGTTTTACTTTAATTAATGGTGTAATTATTCGTTTTTTGACTCATTATCATTCAGTTCAACATCTAATACAGTGTTGTTTACATTCTTATTATAGTTTCTCTTGTTCTCATAATCATCAGTTTCTTTAAACCAGCATTTCTCTTCAGAGTGGAAACGGCTACCTTTATTTAATTTTTCACAAGTTTTGCAGGGCTTAATTTTATCAACTCTTACTTTATTAACAAATGTATTTCTCTTGAATTTATCATAATTATTTTTATTGACTCTTGGTTCATGTTTACCAATTTCATTGAATAGATTTGCGTTCGATGTTAATGATTCCTTATCCATTCTGTACATTATATAATCTGGTAGACCCATAACAATAAGATGAATCAATGTCTGTGTGTCAATATTTTTATTTATCTCTAATAACAATCTTTCTTTCTTTGTGGCATATTCTCGTAATGAACCTCCTTGAAATTTAAAGACAAATGCAAATTTAACTTGTGACCAACCTTTGTTTCCGTATGTTTCACAAAAATTTGTTTTCTATATTGCCCGTTCTGCGTTTACTGTATATTTTATTAACATACTAGTGTACCAATCTAGGCAATGTTTTTCAAGTAAATACTTTAAAGTCTCAATTTTTGCTGCCTCCTTTAATATCTCGAAACGTGTACATTCATTTTCAAAATCATTGATCCATTGGTGTACATTTGATGTTTTTCCTGAAAACTTCTCAAGTAAAAATCTTTCTGCTATTTTTTCTAGATTTTTATTTTCAGTAGGTACTAATATTATTGTCAGAATGTTTCGTGTCACCAAATTGTAAATTCTCACATTCATCTAAGTAAATTTTTCTCAAATCTTGGGTAAAGGGAAACCATATTTTCCGTGTTTGATATCTTTTCTTTAGAGAATTCTTAATTTTGTTATAAACATTCGTAGTCGTTATGGCGGTTTGTTTGCTTGCATGTTTTAAATCATCGGGAATATATGTCCATCGGGTGTCTCGATTGAGGTTACGCAGATCACATTGCTTTTTCCATCCGGTGCTGCTGACACTGTAAATGTGAATCTTAATTTTTCCGTTTCTAAGGTTATTGTTTCTCTTCACTAAAATTGTAGTTTCATAAGACAATTTGTCTATTTGTTGTAATTTTTTTTATTAATAATGTTTTAACACCTTTTCAAAATTCGAACGTAAGGGAATCCTATGCATTTCCAGGTAGGTATTCCTTTACATACAGATTACTTTTCTTCATTTTTTTTTAATAAAACTGTATCTTCAGTTTTTATCACATTCATACAATTTTATTTTGAAATGAAATGTATGGGACAATTTGCGTCTGTGTGATTAGACTGGTTAAATTAAATCTGTATGTGGCGAATTAAAATTGTACTTAGAATATGAAAATGGTTTCTCTTTGATTCGGGCAGCACATACATAGTCCGCAACTAGTATTTTATAACTGCACTTCGAGTGAGTTCAAGTTCAGTTCTCGCCTCCGTGCGGTAACACAGCAAAATTTCGCTCCTGCAATTTTTCAATTTAAAAATAGCAAAAGTGCAATTTTTACGTTAAGTTTGGTATCAACGTGTGTGGCTTCACAAGGGCTTTAAGCCCTTTGTGTTTCTTTTAGTTTTTTTTTTAGTTTATAGTGACATTTAGTTAAATTTAGTGACAAAACAAGATTTTTTTGTTACGGGCGGTTGCCGCCTTATCTCCCAGTCTCCATTATAGGCACTGGGTAGAGATCATTAAACTATTAACTTTTAAAAAAAATTTGGTTAAAAAGAGTGAAATTTAGTGACTTTTTTCAAACTTTAAAATTTCGGAATTTATATGTGACATTTTGTATTCAAAATTTTGGTGTTTATTTTCTTAAAAATATACTTATAACTGTGTTTTTTTGTGCTGTGACAAAGATAATCCGACGCGGAATTTTATTCCGCGTCTTTTGATATAATACACTTTAAGTTCTGTGGTAGTTTTGCTTTCTTTTTTGTGGTTTATAATTTAAGCTTCTAGAACCTTCCACGGAAGGAGTGGAAGAGTACTATACGTTTTCAGTGTAAATTTTTTTTTAATTATCGGTGGCAGAGTACTAAGTTTTGTTAAACAATATTTAAGTTAAAAAAAAAAAATGGTTTTTCTGTTTTTTTTCTAATATCCCGTGTTTTTCTTTTTATAAGTGTCACAACTTTTTCCCCTATCAACTTTTTTAAGTTCTGACAACACTTTTGGTGGGTAAATTTTCCCTATTTTTTTCCCCATTTTTGGGCAAATTTGTGGGAATTTTCCCTTCTTTTTAGGGAAAATTTTCTAATAATGGGTTCCGATGTAGTTTCGACGGGTGAATCGGATGGCGCCAATGGCGACCCGAGGAAACCTACAGAAACGTGGAAACAGGCGATTGCTACAACCATAGAAGCTCTCAGCAAGTCCCTGACCGAGGGGGATCCTCCCAAGGGTAAAAGGAAGCAACGAAAGACTGTAAGAACTACTGACCTTGGATCCGATACGGACTCTGAAATGGAGACTGAGGCTGGCGTACCATTACCCGGTACTAGTGGTGCTACAATTGCCAGCATTCACCCCCCTACGCCCATCCATGGTACCAAGAAGAGACAACGGATAAGCGACTCTCCTAATAGCCTGAAGAGTCTTGCAGACTCTTCCAAAAAGGTGATACCGGCAATGGAGAAGTGTCATAAAATTCGCATGATTGTTATGGACGGGACGAATAGATTGAATAAAACTGACAAAAGCGCCCTCAACGTTATTTTGGACGACTTGATGAATGACATAACTAACCTGATGCTTGACCTAAATACTATGACCACCAAGAGCACTACCATCGACCAGATGCTTAATGCCCAGTCCACCTTGAACCAGAAGCTGGACACTGTCATTGCGCGCCCACCAGTCATCCAGGCACCTCAGCTGAGATCGTATGCAAGTGCTGCTGCCGGCTTGCCGAATTCAAAGAAAGTCCTAATTAATGGTTACGAACGCCCAATTCCTCCGAAACCACTGACCATTCTTGTCTATCCGGAGGCTCCAGAGGGGAAAACTTCGGAGAGTACCCAGAAAGACCTCGAAAAGGTCATCAACCCCAGAGTAGACGATTTTCAAATTATACGAACTAGGAAGATTAAAGGCGCTGGCATGGCCATTCAAGCCAAAGGGAAAAGAGACCTTGACAATATTATGAAGGCTGGCTCCAAACTTGCAGCTAGTGGCCTTAAAATGGTCAATCCATTGGGAAGATTGCCTAAAGTCGTCGTGTACAACGTCCCTAAAGGGGAACCAGCTTCGGACCAAGCGCTGTTCACGGAGATCTACCGAAACAACCTGGAAGGGCAGACAACTCTGACTTTGGAGGACCATTTAAGGACGATGAGGCGGGTCTCCCTCTTCGGGAAGAGGGATAATCCGTCCATGAATATGGTTCTGACGTGCCATCCAGCCGCCAGAAAGGTACTTTTAGACAGCGGGATGTGCTTCCTTGGTTGGAATGCTTGCCGCGTACGGGATTACACTGGAGCAACTCGGTGCTTTAAGTGCCACCAGTACGGACACATTTCAAAGAGTTGCTCCCAAGACCAAATGTCCTGCCGCCACTGCGCCGCTTTGGGGCACGACATTGAGACTTGCCCCAAGAAGGCACTACCCGCTGTCTGCGCGACGTGCACGCGCTTCAAGAAACCGGCAGATCACCCTACGGGTGATAGGGACTGCCCAGCCCAAAGAGCTGCAGTGGAGGCAGCCTTTAGAATGACGGATTATGGCTCTTCGTAATCCCCTTTCCCTAGGTCAGATTAACCTTCAGAGATCCAGGATGGCTACGCTGGAGGCGCTGAGGGTCATGTCTGACCTCAACATTGACATTTTGCTCATTCAGGAACAGTACACCTGGGAAGGTAAGACACCCATTAATTTTCCAGGTGCGGTGCTTGAAGTTGGCCGTTCACCAGGGGCGGGTGTCCTGGTCAACACTTCGTTGATCAGCCCCCTCCTTCTGGCTGGTTTTTCTGATGAGTACCAAACCTGTGTATGTATTAGATTTGGCGACACTGAGATCTTTTTGATCTCAGTTTACTTTAAATATGGGAACCCGGTAGGACCCCACATCCTGAGTCTGACGCGCGCGCTCAACGCGCTTAAAGGCCGTAACATAGTTATCGGAGGTGACTTTAATGCACGCTCACCATTATGGTTCGACACTAGTGATTGTAGAACGGAACGGTCAGACGCCGTTGAGGACCTGATTGCTGCGCAAGGTCTTAGTATCATCAATGAACAGAGTTCTTTTTGTACCTTTTCGAACACACATGGTGAGAGCAACATTGATCTAACTCTCTGCTCTGGATCTGTTGCGACAAGGATATCAAAGTGGACAGTCCATGAGTGCGCAATAAATTCGGATCATAGATTGATTACTTTTACAGTTGGTGTTAGGAAAACAGAAGCTCCAAGATCCTCCTGGAACTTCAACACCACTAGGGCGAATTGGGATAACTTTGGGGAAGCGCTACGAGATACGTTAAGGGATTTTCAACACGTAGCAGCTACTGATCCGGACAATTTGGGAAATTTTTTCAATAGGGCGGTTGTATCTGCCGCCAACTCGTCTTTAGGAAGATTAAACCCGAAGACAAGTATTAGAACGCCGTGGTGGTCACCTGAGCTGACTTCGCTGAAGGGAGCCTTCAAGAGGGCCTGCAGGGCGCTGGGGCTGTCCAGGAGTGGCAACTGTACGGAGGAGGAGACGGTTGCTCTTCAGGCGAGCCTCAGGTCTGCCAGGTCGGCCTTTAAACGGGCCGTCCTTCGAGCGAAACGAGCTGCTTGGCATAACTGGGTTAAAGACGTGGGTAACGCCAACCCGTGGGAAATCCACAGCGCGATTGGAAAATCCGGGAAAGGTTCTGATCGGTATTTGTCAACAGTAATTGGGTTAACAGATGGGAGGAACGCTGAGACTGTGGACGTGGCCTCCACTCTCAAGACACTATTGGGCGAGTTAGTTCCTTTAGAGTCAGTAGTTGGGGAAAGTGACCACCATAAACAGATTAGAAATCTAGCACGGCTACCACCTAGAGACCTCGCCCAAGAGGCTAACTTCACTAGAGTAACTAAAGCTGAAATTGATGTGATAATTAAGGGTTTGGGTCCTAAGAAGGCACCAGGGCATGATAGGCTCAATGGCGTGATTGCGAAGCAAGTCTGGGTCCACGCCAAGGAAGAGCTCTTCCAGGTGATGGACACGTGCCTGAGGAGAGGAGTTTTCCCCTCTGAGTGGAAGCGGGGCGTGCTCCGGATCATACCAAAGGGGAACGGAAAACCACTGACTGACATCAAGGCGTACCGGCCAATTACCCTCCTCCCGGTACTCGGCAAAATTCTGGAGAAACTGATACGAGAGCGACTTCGGCAAACCCTGTCTCCGGCAAGTGACCTGCAGTTCGGCTTCGTCCCCGGTAGATCCACGGTGCACGCCCTGTCGTATGTGCTTGACTGGGTGAAGGCTTGTCCAAAGAGGTATGTAGTTGCAATCTTCCTCGATATCACTGGTGCCTTCGATCACGCGTGGTGGGACATGATACGGACAAAGGTGAAAAACAGGCAGTGTTCCAAACTTTTGTTCCAAGCAATCGACGATTACCTTTCCAATCGTACTATCACGATTTGCTTTGGAGACTTTTTGATCCAGAGGGAAGCTGACATGGGATGCCCGCAGGGCTCTATTCTTGGACCTGACCTGTGGAACATCAACTTTGACGACTCCTCCAGGTTACCTTTGCCTGGAGGATGTATCGCTGTCGACTACGCTGATGACAAAACGTATCTGGTCGCTGGGGACAGCAGAAAGGAAGTTGAGAGCAAAGGCAGTGAAGGTTTGAATATGTTCCTCGATTGGGGGAAAAGAAACAAGATGACCTTCGCTCCCCACAAGACCCAGGGCCTCCTGATGAAGGGCTTTCTCAGCAGAAATAGAAATCCTGTCATCAAAATGGGGGACTCTACTGTCCGATTTTGCGAAACTGTTAAATATTTAGGCGTTACACTAGATCGATCGTCCTCTTTCCTGGCTCACGTTAAAGAAGTATCCAGCAAGGCCCAGGCTCTCTTCTTGAAGCTGAGGAGACTCTCCACAGCTGAGTGGGGATTGCGAAATCCGGCTCTGCGAACGCTATATAGGTGTGTGTACGTGGCGCAAGTCTCGTATGCCGCCTCTGTGTGGGAGCACCGCCTGGACAACTCTCTGATTCTCTTAGCTCTCAAGCGTGGCCAACGAACCCCCTTGCTGGCACTCTCTGGTGCGTATAGAACCGTTGCTTCGGACGCTTTACCCGTTTTGGCTGGCATATTGCCAATCGATCTGGAAATTAGGGAAGTGCTCACTAAGCAGAAATTAACCAGAGGAACCCCGGCCACTCACCTAGGTGTTGTTCTGACACCGGGTGGGCCGGGGACTCTCCCTGGACTGCTCCGTCACATGAGGGATCTGTCGCTCCAAGAGTGGCAGGTCCGTTGGGATAGGTCGAATATGGGAAGATGGACCTTCTCCTTCTTCCCATCAGTTAAAATCAGAATGGAAGGGGCATATCTACAACTGGACCACCACATCACCCAGCTTCTGTCCGGGCATGGGGAATTCAGGGGGAGACTTCACACCCTCGCCCTGTCTCCCCATCCCAACTGCGCATGCGGATCGACGAACCAGTCAGCCGAGCACATTCTGTGGCACTGTGAGATCTTGACGGATGCGAGAGAGGAAATGCTCGATGGTTTGGATGTACCTATCAGACCAGTATGGAATACTGATCTGGTTTCGAATAAGACGAACTTCGAGTGTCTGAAGAAATTTGCAAGGATCTGGGTTGAGAGATGGCCTGAGCTTAGAGTCGCTGACTAGTTGACTTTGACACCAGGTGTACTTGTTCCTGTTTTACCACGGACTATCCCATATTACTCTATCATCATAATTTGCCAAGGATGACAGTTTTTTTTTTGTTTTTTTTTCTTTGTTTTTTTATTTTACACTTTTATGCTTATTGTTTATACCCTCGACTTTTATAATTTAATACTGTACAGTATATATATTTTTAATGTTTTTTCTTACAGTTTGCTTTTTTTTACATATGTAACTTTATGCTGTTTTTTTTATTTTTTACATCTTGATTTTCCTATTAGCACTATTATGTTCACACATGTCCGCGTGATTTTACGCTCTTGTCTTCTTTTTTTTTTTTTACACTTATTTTTTTGCCATTTTTATTTATAATTTAGGTTTTTTTGGTTCCGGATACATATAGCGTAATTAAACGCACATGCCTATTTCATATTATTTTGGTTTTCTTGGTTGTTTTACTGTTTTTTTTTCATTTCTTTTAGTTTTGTTCAACGTGAGAGAACTGAACTCCGTTGCCCGTTTTGTATCGTCCTTATCCCCATTTAAGGGGTCGGACCCTAGAACGTGTCCCCGTGTACGTGCCATGGCCGATCTCTTGGAACTGGTGGGGCTGCACCCGGCCACCGCGCTACCCCCCGTGACATGAAGAGGTTGGGGAGAGGGCTAAACGTCATCCGAAAGCTGTCCGTCCCGCCTCCAGCGACCCGACGCTTCTCTCCCTAGGGTCTTCTTTTTGATTTCCACACACTCTTCGTCTAGGCACCACCGGGTAGCTGGCTTACGGACGACGCTGCCGGTTATCGGGAGGCCTGACAACCAGCCTTTTTCACTGTCTCTGGGACTGCCGGTGGCTGGATTTCGGTATCACCAGTTCTACATTGTATATATGTTTATTTTTTCTTCCTTTTTTTTTGTACAGTGCACGGTGCTGCCTGCTGGATCATTGTGTGGTCCTTCGCCGCCATGAGCTTCCCACTCATGACGGTTGTCGTTCATTTTGTTTTTTCCTTATATTTTCTCTATTACCTAGTTTTGTTACTAACACCTTGTTTGACTGTCCATGGGGCTCACTGCTTTAGCAGTGATTACCTTCATGGGCTTTAGAATTGTAGAATTGACCATCACAGTACATTCCTGTAGGTGCGCCTGCATACCGCCCTCTAACAACGTATGCGGGGACATTGAAGTTCTAGAATCGTTACATATTTTAAATGTAGAGTCGTTCATTCAAAAAAATTAGATTCTTGCGAGAACTCCGAAGGGGCGACCATAAGTCGCCTATACCGGGGTGGGAATAGGTGGGTGAAAGCTTCAATGCACTTCGAGTGAGGGAGGTCTAGTTTCTAGGTCTAGTAAAGGGGCGGGTATGTGGTAGAGGGTCTAGGACGTTTCTACGCCGCCGGTTCTTCGCCGCCAGTTCATCGCCGCCGTTTCTACGCCGAGACGGTTCTACACCGGCCGTTTCTACACCGGCCGTTTCTACGCCAGCCGATTCTACGCCGCATTCAAATTAAATTAACAATTACAATTAAACTTTATTGTTTTAACACATACATACAGTCATAGAAAATAAAATAGAAAATACAAAAACTATCAAATCATTTAAAAAGTAGCATTAACATTTATTTTAAATTAAAAGAATAAATAGGAAAAATAAGATTATTGCGTCATTTGGTAATTGTGTGCTAGGCCACGTAAATAATCACCTAACCTAACCTAACCTAACCTAACCTAACCTAACCTAACCTAACCTAACCTAACCTAACCTAACCTAACCTAACCTGGCTGGCGTAGAAACGGCCGGTGTAGAAACGGCCGGTGTAGAACCGTCCCGGCGTAGAAACGGCGGCGATGAACTGGCGGCGAAGAACCGGCGGCGTAGAAACGTCCCATTCCCTGTGGTAGATAACCTCCAATGCACTTCGAATAAAATAATGGTCTTCCTCGAAATGTATCAGCGGATGAATACACAACTGAAATTCAATCTAATTTAAAATAAAACAATAACTTTGTAAACACCAATTTTATTTTTTATACTTTATGCCGACCGGGTTTCGCTACAATCGTAGCTTCTTCAGGGCAGTACAATCTCTACTAAAATTAATTTACATGTGTGTTATTGATAATACATGGGTTAAATCATGTATTATCAATCACAAAATAACTGCTTAATATGAACAAATATGAAATTCAATCGTTACATTCTGAACACAATTCTGCTTTTAATTAAGAGTGAATTGGTTTGTGAATTCTCAGCTTTAATTTACGCTTGTATCAACACAGGTATACCCTAGTGAGAATATAGGAACACAATTGAATAATATAATGTAAACAAACCTTATACAGATAAATAAATAAAATAAAAAATACTATTTCTCTCATAATATGCGTACGGTTTTCCCACGAATTACGAAATTTGAAACTTAAAATATAATTATTGACCTTTATAATAAATAATGAAAGAAAGAGTTGGATTCGTAATCGAAAGTATCGTAGAACATTTTCAAATAATTATTATACATTTAAAAAAAACTTACTTTACTCCCCCCACGCTACGCCACTGAGGTACAACGATGTTTACATTATGTTTCTCTCTAATGATAATAATTATTTTCTTAAATAATTTTTAAACATTATTGTAAAAATTTGCTACCCCCCTTAAAAGTGCCACCCGGGGCGGGCCATCCCCCCGCCCCCACGCTACGCCACAGGCAGAGGCAGCTTCGTACTTTAAAATTGATTCATTGAGTGTACGAAGGCATCAAATAATATTCACTGCCCAGAGTTCATTTTAATGTACCTGCACGTTCAACACGCTCTTCTGTTCTGTTCAGGGTGGATCAATGTAAGACAAACTGTAAGCAGAATTCTTGTCTGAACAGACTTTGCAATAGTTACAATAACGTGTTATCCAAGGTGGACATTTTCAATTTCGAACTATCGTTTAATTTATATGTTACTATTTAATTTATACGTACAACATGGCTTCACGGTTACCAATGAATTGATATTTTTATGTTTTATGTAAATTTTAGTTTTATATAATCTTTTGTTTTACAAAATTTTGGGTCTCATACTCCTTCATTATACATTATTTTATTTCTATATTTTGATTATGCTGTTTAATCAGAGGTAAAGTCACGAGGAGGAAATCCATAATTGGTTTTAGTTTGACTATACAAACATGTACAAACTGGAAAAATTTTAACTGTAGATTTCCCGAAAATAAAATAAATAAAAGGAAAGGATTGGATAATACATGTGATTGATATAACAAATGGTGCCCTTTATTTAACAACAAGTTTACAGGTACACAATAAAATGCAGAGTTTATGCAATATTATAATAATACAGAGTGCACATAATACTCATAAGAAACAAGTGCAGTAACAAATATCAAACATGTTTTAATATTAATGTTGATAACAATATACATATAAATAAGTTGATAGGTTTTCAACACCCCGTGGTGACAACATAGTCATTTTTTGTTTGGTGATCAATAAAAACGTTATTTTTCTTGTTAATCTGAAACGTAAAACTGTGCTAAAATAACCAAATATGTGGTAGCAGAACCCACCATCTGTAAAAAGATTAATCAAGTTATTAGATTATTCGTACACATAGTGTTAAAAACCATTTGTACCCCATATTCCAAGTTTATAGAACGAAACTTTGACCGATGGTTATTCATGAAAATCTAAATAAAAAAATCCTAGTATTCTTTCAAACAAAGCAATTCAAATTATCAAAACAAATTGTAATAAAATTGAGAGTAATATCTGCAAAATAAAATGGCCACCATCACATGCTGACCGGGTGGGAAGAAATTTTGTAAACCACACATAAATAAGAAATTTATAATAACTTCTATATTTAAGCACTAATACAAAAAGGATAAACTGGTCGAAGACCGCTTCATGGTTATTAAGAAATATTTCTTATTTAAATAGTTAGATTTACTGTCCGAAACGTTGGCTAAAGAGGGAGGTAGCGCAACACAGCATAAAACCAGAAAAATAAATAACGAAAATATATATATATATTTTTTTTTAGAGTAGAGTAGAGTAGAGATTGTACTGCGCTGAAGAAGCTACGGTTGTAGCGAAACCCGGTCGGCATAAAGTATATAAAAAATAAAAGTGGTGTTTACAAAGTTATTGTTTTATTTTAAAAGAAAATATTTTTGCCTAAAAGCAAATCCTTCATGTTTGACTATGTATGAAATCTAAAATACAAATGGAACATAGCAAAGTGAAGCGGACTATAACAACTTTACCAAATAGTTAAAAGAAAGAAGAATTTGGTAAAGACTAAATTCTTCTTTTTGTTCCCCACCCAAAGTTTCCGTATGAGAGTAACACGGTGTGAAAGTAATTAAATTAGTAATGTATGACGAAATTCAAGTTATATTAAGGAAAATCAGTGTTATTATATTGACACAACACAAGAGTCCCAAATGCTCCCAACCATCTTAACCCAGAGAGACTATAGCATCCCCAATTGGTGTATGTTATGAGGCTGAAGTGGTTTGTAGGGGAAAGATAACTGGCTATTCAGATCTGATCACAAAATACGGCTTCAAAGCAAACAGATAAAAATTTACTTTCGCAAGCCAGGATTTGTACCCGCGAGCAACTTTAGTCAAGAGCCATACCCCTCAACCATAGTTAGCAAAGTATGTGCAAGGCAAAAGCAATTTCATTTTATTCGATAATGTCCAAATTACAAAGTACTAATGAAGAACCATGTTATTTATCGAGTTAAAATTATTGCCACTTGATAAAATAAACCTTCGAAACTTTGTCTCTTTGTTTATATAATTATTATTGCATTTAATAAATTGAAATCACTGCACAAAACCAAAAGTTTTTGGATAAAATTTTTTTGCGCCTCAAAAGTGCATTTTGTATAAAATACGTACCATAAACAGTAGAGTGTTGTCTATGGGGAAGAGTCCTAGGACGACAAATTTTGGCTGCCGGTCAAGCATGTAGGTTGAAAACAGGTGAAGCTGCAAAGCACATTATAGCTAGTCTCACAGTCTCACACGACACCTATATTCTCATTATATATATTATGCGGGCTGGCCTATATTACCATGTCTCTCCATACAGTAGGTGGAAATGTCATACCCAATTGAGGTAGAAGGAGAAGGAGAAGGAGAAGGAGAAGGAGAAGGAGAAGGAGAAGGAGAAGGAGAAGGAGAAGGAGAAGGAGAAGGAGAAGGAGAAGGAGAAGGAGAAGGAGAAGGAGAAGGAGAAGGAGAAGGAGAAGGAGAAGGAGAAGGAGAAGGAGAAGGAGAAGGAGAAGGAGAAGGAGAAGGAGAAGGAGAAGGAGAAGGAGAAGGAGAAGGAGAAGGAGAAGGAGAAGGAGAAGGAGAAGGAGAAGGAGAAGGAGAAGGAGAAGGAGAAGGAGAAGGAGAAGGAGAAGGAGAAGGAGAAGGAGAAGGAAGAGGGAGGGATGAAACATCTGTTCTGGTCACCTGATTCGGCTTTTTTAGCAACGTTTCATTTCTGAATGGTGGTCTTACAACGAACAATACTGAGAAAAGCTTACACCTATTACGAGGGTAGGCTGAAAAGTAATGCACACATGCGTGTACAGCGCGAATTAAATTACCTTCAGAAGCGCGCGTGGAATATGGAAGTGAAATTCCTCCTCTATACGTACGCGCAAGTTTGAAGTCTTTACATTTATATAGTGTATTTTGAGAAGCGGAAGTATGGAGAAGTGTTTTAGTGTTATGTCAACGTAAGGTAAACAGCGTGCTAATATCGAATTTTTGACTTCTGAATAGTGACTCCCAATGAGATTCAACGTCGTCTAAAGGAAGTTTATAGTGACGATGCTATTGATAGGTCTACTGTAAATCGATGGGCAGTAAATTTTCATGATTGTAAACATGGAAAAGCAATAATTGTTTATAAAACATGCAGCGGACGTCCGATCATTGATACAGACGATAAACAATTTAAGCTTGTCCACGATTTGATTCAAAATGACCGGCGAATCAATCAAAAGCGTATCACAAACCAATTTAAAATATCAGTGTCAGTGTCAGATTCATTGTTGACCAATTAAAATACTGTAAAATCTGTGGACGATGGGTACCACGCTGTTTCACAGACGAGAACAAACAGCGACGATTAGAGCTTGTTACGATACGCCCCTGAAGCGACTAGAGACAGAACGCAGAACAAGCTCAAACACAACTCGGCCTCTCCCCTCTCTCCCCCCGTTTCCTGTTTCACCCTGCTCCTCCCCGCCAGCCCTGCCACTCGGCAGTCCGCTCCACTCCACAGAAGAGATTTGTGCGCCCTTGCGAACGGACGTACGCGGCCCGCTTTCGAGCGGCGGACCGAATTCATTGTGGCCGCGATGTATTATTGAAATACCTACAAGTAGATTCGGCCTTGGCCGCACTAATAGTTCGGTCTATTTAGACTACGAAAGTGCCTGATGGAACTACCACATGAGGCGAGGACCCTGCTAATCCACATGTAAGCTGTATCTTGATTTCCTCTTTTAAATGTGTCCGTAATCAGTGAAATGTAGGGCCCCGCGTAAATCACCACTCGGAGAGTTTCGTTTTGAGAGAGAGACAGTGAGAGTTAAACACTTTAGCTAGGTTTGTGTAATTTGCATTTCTTGTATTGAATTGTACTGTAGAAACCTATGTACCGTGTTTAAGTTTACAATACATGTCTTAATGATTTAACTTTGTTATTATTCTGCTACGGCGGGAGGATTGTTGACCAGTGTGGATCCCGTGGGTCGCCGGAAGATAGAGAGAAATTCCATAGCTTTGAGCGGCTCACCCCCTGAATAGAGAGTACCATTATTCCCGCTGAGAGCTAGCCGTGGGACATGTTGGTGTGCTGATGTTGGTTTAGTAACCGATATCGGGGTACCCTAACAACTGACGCCCGAACGTGGGGCTGGAGTTTTTTTTTTCTATCCCGGTCACTTTGCGGGACCTTTCTTTGTCGAAATCCTTCCCGCATAACAACTGTTTTGTAAACATTAATTTTGCCTTGATATTCTACACCCAGTGTACTTTGAATCCTGTGAAAAAACCACAGAAACCAATATGTAAATTAGATCCATAACAGATCTGATTGAAATTATGAATTGAATCGCATTTGAAACGACGGCCATTTTGAGTACCCGAAACGCCAGCCTTTGACCGCGAATCTGAATTGCGCACGCGTCACCAAACAACGGGTGCGTAGCAACAGCGATTCGCGCCAAATCTAACGGCCCGATGCTTCACGCGATATTCTCTAGATTGCGCGCGCATATGCTTTGACTCGCGCCAATATCCCAACGGAAAAAAGCCGTCGGAATGAACAACGGACTGTTGCTAGGCAGCGTTTAAATCCAAACCGCTTTTATGACTGAACCGGATACCAACGGAAATCATTATTATAAATTTGATTCTGGAACCCCAGTTATTTTGCGAATTCCTTAATGAAAAATTTCGGACTTACGTATTTTTATTGTTTCTGCACAGTATACCAATTGGCCCACTTGTGTCTGTCAAATTAGTACAACTTAATATTTCTCCAAATGGACAAATAATGACTTTCTTTCCCCATTATACACTATAGGTACTGCTTTTTTTTTCAGCATAAGTGAAAGTGAATTGTGTTTTTTCCCTTACATAAGTGAAAAGTGAAATAATAATAAAGCCAATGACTGATTCCATGAATAAATAAAATAATTTTAATATGGTTGACGCAATAAATCCCATATTCAGTCATTTTCATCCGGAAGTTTGTCCTTTATTTGCCAGAAAAGTGCCTTTTGTGAACTTTAGTGCCTTTCTCAGTGCAAAGTGATTTGTGGAAAATAAAAAACCTGTTTTCTAAAGGTCAGTCCTGGCAAAATTTTTCATAAATAAATACTTGTGAATTTCACAGTTTTCTCAAAAGTGGTCAGTGAAATACAAAAACCTTTACCATTAAGGTCTTTCCACGCAAAATTTTTTCTCGTCTGCCTCCCTTTGACAGAATTCTGGTGTCATGTATACCAAACATATTTTGGAAGTGCCAACAGTGATCACCAAGTGAAAAGTGCCTCACAAAAATTAATTTTGCGCTTTCTAAAGGAAACCCCTGGCCAATTTTTTCTTTTTCTCACCACCCAGGAAACTCACAATGGAGGACAAGCAAGCTATTACACCATCCAACTTGGGTACCATTCCCAATGTGCATAGTTTATCCAAAGCCCACTTACAAGCTGCTTTAAGGGATAGAGGACTCTCGCCATCAAGCAAATCTAAATCTACATTGAAGGCATATGCACTTTTATTCAACAAAAAGTACATTAGGAGAATAAACCTCGCCCCCTCCAACGAAAATAATTCACGTTCGGCTACGCAAGTTTTGGATAATCTTGACAAAGAACCAATGCCGCATGTAATGATAAAACAGGACGTCGCACCCATCTTGACACAAGATAAAACTTACGATTTATCCTCTTGGAAAGTCAAATATAATGGCGTCTCCGATGTGCTGGATTTCATTGACCGTATTGAAGAAACGGCTACAATCAAAAATATCCCATTCGAGATTCTACGGAGAAACTTTATAGAACTCATCTCCCCAGAATTAATTCCGTGGCACCGCATCCAAAAGACTAAATGCAAAGATTGGAATAAACTCAGAGCTGCCCTAATCTCTAGCTTTGGAAAAAAGGAGGCCCAGCACCGGATCAAATTATCTTTACTATCTATTAAACAACTAGTAGATGAACCTGTGGCAACATTCATAGAAAGGGCTGAATCCATCAACATCAAGCTTTCACATCCTGTTCCGGAAGCTGAACTATTACCAGTCATAACTGATGGCCTTTTAAGCAAATACGAGAACATCATCACCTCACAGAAAATTGCATCCCTGGCCCAGCTAAACGAAGTCTGTCTCCTCCTGGAATCGTACCAGGATAGGAAGAACATAAAGAATGTGTCAAATAATGTGGCTGTGCCAAGCCGTTCGTCTGGTTTAAAGCCAGAATTCGTCAACAAAAAAGTGTGTTCCTTTTGCAAAAAAGTAGGCCACCTGGCCGCTACTTGTTTCAAGCAAGCAAGACTTCTGGAATCCAAGGAACCCCGAACCTCCAAGAGACACCACTCTAGGGACCGCTCTCCTCCACGCGACGAACTGCGCAACATTTTCAAGAAATCAAGGCACAACGCAGAAAGGTTACAAAACCCAAGCGATGTCAGACCTCAGGTGGATTTCTCCAAGCCCCCACCAAATTTCTACATGAAGAGGCCAAAAAACTAAATAATAACCTCTCAGGCACCCATTCCGAACCAAGGTCTAAAGAATGGACTGATTGGTTATCACACATTAAGTATTTTAACCAGGCCTTAAATGTTTCCTCGGTTTGTTGCAAACAAGCTAAAGATGGGAGACCCTATGCCCTTTTCTCTGTTAACAATGTGCCCTTTTCCGGATTACTTGATAGCGGTGCATCTGTCAGCTGTCTTGGCAACAATGCTCACCTGCCTTTTGTTAACAGTGATTTTAAAATTTCGCCACAAACAACACACCTGACGACTGCGGATAATGTTTCCCAGCCGGTCATCGGTACCCTTGCACTACCAATTAATTGTAACAATAAAATAGTTACAATCAATTTTCTAATAGTGCCCTCTATATCCCAGAATTTCATCCTTGGCGTTGACTTCTGGAAGGCATTCAACGTTGCTCCCCAAGTATTTAATACTCTTGGCGAAACCTCCACTGCTGCTCAAATTAGTGAGATCCGCACAATAATACCTCACAAAAATTTAAGCACGGACCAAGCTCTCCAACTAAAGGAAATGGTCAATAAATTCGAATCAATATCTTTCGAAAAATGTGGATTGGGTTTGACAAATTTGGTAAAACACCACATTAAAACCAATGGCCCACCCATAAAGCAACGTTATTACAACTTAGCCCCCCAAAAGCTTAAACTTTTGGAAAAAGAACTTGATGAAATGTTAAAAATGGGTGTGGTGGTTCCCAGCAGAAGTGCATGGACCAACCCAACTCTTTTGGTTTCTAAAAAAGATGGCTCCGCACGTTTCTGTCTCGACAGTAGACGTTTAAATTCTTGTACGGAAGCTGACGCATACCCCTTACCTTACGTCCACGCGACCTTAGACAAACTGCGCAACGCCAAGTTCATCTCCTCTGTTGACCTAAGCAAAGCTTTTTGGCAAATACCTTTGGACGCAGAATCGTGTGAAAAAACTGCTTTCGTTGTACCTGGTAGGGGAATGTTCCATTTTAAAAGATTACCCTTTGGTCTAAAGAACAGCCCCGCCGAATTACAAAGACTGATGGACAAACTCTTCGGTCCTGAAGTCGATAACAGCCTGTTTTGTTACCTTGACGACCTCATCATCGTCAGCAACACCTTTGAAAAACACATATTAATGCTGGAAAAGGTTTTTCAACAACTCAAGTTCGCCGGTTTAACCATCAACTTGAAGAAGTCTGAATTCTGTAAGTCCCGTCTACGTTATTTGGGATTCATTGTCGACGAAAAAGGTCTAAGAACAGACCCCGCTAAGGTAGAAGCCATGGCAAATTTTCCCCGACCCAAAAACGCGAAGGAAGTCAAAGGTTTCCTTGGACTTGCAGGTTACTACAGGATATTCATCAAAGACTTTTCCACAATTGCAGCCCCCTTAAATAAAATTACCGGCACCCGTAAAGGTGTCAGCAACTTCCGATGGTCTGCTGAAACTGAAGAAGCGTTTACAACTTTAAAAAATGCCCTTCAAAAAGCCCCCGTTCTGAATTGCCCGGATTTTGCACTCTCTTTTACCCTCCACACGGATGCCTCCAACGTAGGAATCGGTGGAGTCCTAACTCAAGAGTTCCCAGATGGCGAACACCCTGTAGCGTATTTTTCCCGTACATTAAATAAACACGAGAAAAACTACGGAATTACCGAAAAGGAGTTATTGGCTGTATTGGATTCTGTTCACCATTTCCGCGGTTACATAGACGGTAGCAAATTTACTGTAGTCACAGACCATAGTAGTTTGAAATGGTTGATCTCTTTAAGTAATCCCTCCGGTAGACTCGCTCGTTGGGCCTCCCGTTTGTCTCAATTCAATTTTGATGTTGTACACCGTAAAGGCGCGGACAATATTGTTCCTGACGCTCTTTCAAGAATTGAATTGGCTTCATTAAATGTTGACACAATTGCCCCCCCTCCATCTACAAAAGATGAATGGTACTTGAAAATCTTCGAAGGTTGTAAAAATAATCAACAAAAGTTTCCTAATTTTATCATAAAAGAAGGACAACTATACCGTAATTGCAAGGTACCACTATCCATCCTCGAAGATTACTCTTGGAAACTTGTCGTTCCCCTCGAAGGAAGAGAACAAATAATAATTGACAATCATAGTGCTCCCGACTCTATACACCCAGGAACTTTCAAGACGTATAAAAAGATTTCCTTGAAGTATTACTGGCCTGGTCTCTTCAAACAAATTCGCAATTACATCTCTAAATGTGAAACTTGTAAAGCTTATAAACATAGCACGGCAGCACCTGCCGGCCTAATGGATAACCCCAAACGTGCCGACAGACCCCTGCAGTCATTGTCAATGGACCTCGTCGGACCTTTTCCTCGAAGTTATGCCGGACACATGCACATACTTAGTGTAGTGAATGTTTTCACCAAATTCTGTTGGATCTTCCCTTTAAAAAGAGCCAATGCGTCCGCCATCATCAAACTTCTGGAAAAACACATTTTTATACCTTACGGAACACCCAGAACCGTAATTGTTGATAACGGAAAACAGTTTATTGCCCAAGAATTCAAAGAATTTCTTGCCAAATACGGAATCAAGGACATTTATTATAACACCTTGGACACTCCCCAAAATAACACTGTCGAACGTTACAACCAAACAATCAACACAGCTCTAGCTATTCTAGTTGATAAAGACCAACACACTTGGTGTAAAAACCTAGATAAAATTCAGGCCGCTATGAACAACACTGTTAATCTGGCCACCGGTTACACACCTTTCTTCTTAAAACACGGTATGGAACAAGTCGTCCATGGTTCTCTACATAGGGACACAAACTTTCCTACGTCATCTGCCACCACAAGCAACCCTACCGCAGACTATGCCCATCGCTTGGAAGAACTGTCGGCCATTTACAGTGAAGTCACTGATGCTTTGCTCCTGGCTCACCAAAAGAGTGCGGACAGATATAACTTACGTAGAAAACATGTCACCTTCAATACAGGAGACATAGTTTGGAGAAAGAACAACACACTTTCCCAAGGAGCCATGTATTTCTCTGCTAAGCTGGCACCACGTTTCGTGAAGGCCAAAGTCCTAAGGAAAATATCAGACCTAGTGTATTCCTTGTCTGACTCATCTGGAAAGCACATTGGTAATTACCACATTAAGGACATTGTAAAGTCTGGAAGTGAGGAGTCAAGTAAAACTGCCCCCACTATCTCAGCCAACTTAAAATGATCCAGTATGTATCATTTTTTTGTAAGCTTACAAAGTCTTACTACGTCAGGCGTGTATTGTGTCAATCACATGCCCATCGTTTCGTAAATGAAACAAGTTGTAAATTATTTTGTAAATTAATGCGTACTCTCCTTGAAGTTACTTTCAAATGTTGTTTTTGCACTGTTTTTTCTTTCCCTCACGGCAATTTTTTTTCTTTATTTTTTTTTTCACCTGTTCTAAAACTGATCACTTTGGAACGGAGACACTTTTCGAGTTTCAATGTTTGGGAAGTCGCGAGCCCATTTATTGTCTCAACACGTACACTATGCAATGTTCATGCCATGTCATACCCTGCCTTGTCATGTAATTTTGTAACTTTTCTCCTATTTTTTATTTTTTGTTGCATTTTTGTCGTGTGGAAAGGAACTTTCTCACCTGTTTATTTTGTTCATGTAAAGTAGTTGACACAATTGCCCATCGGCGTGTCGTTCTAGAAGTCGGGTTTTGTAAATTCCAAAGTGTTAAATTCCGACTCAGAACCAGTTAACTATTTTTACAATTTTGTCCTTTTTTTTTGTTCATCATGAGTTGTAAAACCTTCCGAGGTATCTCTAGCATGAAAATCAAACAGTGGTTACTTACATAGTCGCCTCTCGTGTATATAAGTTTTTTTCAATTTTTCCTCTTAAATTAAAAATTGATGGCGTCCTACCCAAATTCATGCTCATGTACCCAAACTGGATATCGATACGTCCATTTTGGAACTCGTATTTATAAAACCAATGATTGGTCTTTATAACCCTGTATATAAATCAATTTGGCTCGTTTCAACTAAAGTACGTAAAACCGAATCATCCGGTCTTTGGTTGTTATAACAAAGCCACTGCTTTTTTTGTTATTTTGTTTTTTTTTGCCTGTACATTACGTATGTCTTATATGACACGTTTCAACCCTACGAGACAGGTTAATAAAACCTTATGGTCATCCTGATTTTGGAATTCACAACTTTTAGGTGTTCATTTAACCAAGTATTTGCAACCCAAATTGCACATAACCTGGTATGTTTGTAACTGCACAAAGGGTATGTAAAACCGTAATTGGTCCCTTTTCTTTGGTCTTCCTCACTGTAGGTTGCCACAACAGACAGTATGTAAAACCATTATAGGTCTGTCTTTGTTTTAAATACTTGGTGTAAGTAGAATTATACTCTGCCATCACCCTTGTATTTTGTAACACATGAAGTAGCATCAAATTGTCTATCTTCTCTGTCGTACGCTCTTGGGCTACGGAGTTAGTTAATCTAACGAATCTTTATAAAATGTGGTAAATCAAGCATCGTTAACGTTTATTGTGTTGTATTTAAACGTAACCCACCATTATAGGAGAGATCCTTAGAACATCCACCGTCATAGGAGGGATCCTTAAAATACCTGCCACGATACGAGAAATTCGTCATAATCACTTTTGCTCATAGCTAAATGTTATTGAGTTGGTCGTGTGACATATTTGTCATGAGCACCGTTTTGTACAATCTGTTTTGGTCGTGTGTCATTCATTTGTCATGAGTACCACCCTTTCTGTACAATGTATTTTGGTCGTGTGTCATTAATTTGTCATGAGTACCGCTTTTGTATTTTGGTCGTGTGTCATTCATTTGTCATGAGTACCGCTTTTGTATTTTGGTCGTGTGTCATTAATTTGTCATGAGTACCGCTTTTGTATTTTGGTCGTGTGTCATTAATTTGTCATGAGTACCGCTTGTGTGTATAATTGTGTACAACCCTTTGTACACTATACGTGGAGACGTTAAAACACTCACCGTGATTCGTGCGAACGACATAATATCGGCCTTGCCATCTTCTTTAAGAGGCATTGTATAAACTCTTGACTTCTGTCTATAATTGAGTTTTATCTTGTATTGTACTTACATGTTTTGTACACTATACGTGGAGACGTTAAAACACTTACCATGAGTCGTGCGAACGAAATAATATCAAACCTTTTGTGTGCGATCTACGAAACGTAGTCCACAACCCTTTGTTGTCATTCAACGCCAATGCCCGTGGACCTCCTGTTTTTTTACTTCTTTGCAAAAAGGAAAGAAGCCCAGGAATATCTACTATCCCAAAAGGACTAGTTTGTAGCTTCACTGCTAACTATGGGGCATAGTGCTGTGGGAGTTAATCGATTGAGCACAAAACCACCCAACTCGTTGTCTGGGGAACGAATAAGAAAACCCCCAGGTTTGTGAAATTGGAGCAAGGGTCTGTCTTTTCTCACAATCACGCAGGAGTTTTTAAAATGACCCCTAATCTTTTGCCCAATACACGCAAAAGATTAGTCTCTTTGATAATGTGTATTCAATTTTCTCCCCATCCTTGTAACAATTGTAAAGAGTCAGGAAATCTGCTGGTTGATCATGTTTCATTCTCACATGGAGTTTGAAGTGGAAATTAGTCCAGTCTCTAGCAAATTTCGTCACTCAACTCCTTTCCTTTTCCTTTCCTTTCTCCTCACCATCATGTTCTCAGGTATATGTTATGAAGAAGAAAATCTGTTGTTGACCATAATTCGCCCTCACTGGGAGTGCGAATCGGTAAATTGACCAATTATCAGCAGGCTTTCTCCCTCACTCTCTGCATATGTCTCACCTTTTGTTCTCTTTCTCAATTTTACGAAACACATTCATGAATGTTGGATATGTACGATATGCACTTGGCGTACCGTCTGTCTCCTTTTGACAACCTTTATTCATGAATTGGTTTCTCTGCTTTTACCGTGACTCATTCACGACTTCTTTGTCTTGTTCTTTGAAATTCTACAAAAAATGTTACCACCTTTATGTTAACATAGGCCATGGAAGGCCGGTTGTTTTTTAACCAAGACATATTGTCACTCGGCAAACGCCAAGTCATTCTGGTAAAGGAAAATGTTCATGTAATCACAATTTAGTTAGAAAAACTCTCTCTTCGTCACTCTCTGGGTCGGTGATTAAAATTTCGTTTATTTCATTATCTGGACACATTTTGTTTCTCTCCAAACCTTTTCTTCATTGGTCCCTAGGCAGGTAAACTTCAAGAATTTTGCTCTAATAATAATTTCTCCCGGATTTAAAAAGAAGCCCAGGCGGATGTCACCACCAACAGCCAAACTGAGCTCCACTTCCTGACAGCACGCGCTGTGGTTACTAGGTCCCTCCTGCTGCCATTTTTCTACGCATTTGTTCCTGAAAGCACAGACCATACCGCCCATATGTATGTTGTTTTGTCGTGCCACAGCAAGTCGAGTTGTCCCACTATACATTATGACACTCTGAACCACCTTTTGGGCACGCTAGCTCCTAGGTTTGTTCTTACTCTTGCTATCAATGCCAACCATGTCGTCTCTTGCGCTGTCATGCAGTGACGCATATATCGTCATGTGTAAACCATCATTACCTTGACCTCCAGTATTCGCTGAATGCGTACCAATACAAGTTATGTTGAGCTACATTATGCCTCAATAACCATTATATACGATCCGTGTTCACCTTAATGACACTTAGGATTCGTACCGGCATGTCTGCAGACACTGGATTCTCCTCTTCAATGACCTCTGTAACCATAGTCGCGGCACAGCAACCACAGTCTCCACTTCGTGAACTTCGACGTTTTCGACGAAACCAAGTGTTTTCTAAGGCCCAAGTGTACTTCTGAGTGTTATCTCAAAGGGGTCTGATTACAGTGATAATGTAATCCTTAGAATCTGTGAAACCACGTCCTCCTCTTCGAAATTCTCCGAAACCAAACAAATCCACGCTTCGCAAACTTAGCTCCCAGACCAATGAAACCTTAGAATCACACAGGCATTTTTGTTCTTGCTTTTTGTTCTTCTATTGTACAAATATGAATTGTTATTTTTCAATTGCATAACCATGTATTGTTATTTTTTTTCAATTGCATAACCATGTATTGTCATCTTTCAATTGCATAACCTTGTATGTTGTTTCACACCATGTACTTTTACCAAAACTGTTCTTTTCCAAACATTGTATGTACCCCTCATCCATTCCCTACAAACATTGTGACCTAAACTATAACATAAATTGCATGTTCTAGCTAGGCATCTCTCAAGCAACGAATCTCTCAAAAACCCAAATGGAAGCTTAAGAGGATTTTTTTTCCTACAGCTCCATTGCCACGTCGCTTTTTTTCCAAGCGCGGGGGGAAGTGTTACGATACGCCCCTGAAGCGACTAGAGACAGAACGCAGAACAAGCTCAAACACAACTCGGCCTCTCCCCTCTCTCCCCCCGTTTCCTGTTTCACCCTGCTCCTCCCCGCCAGCCCTGCCACTCGGCAGTCCGCTCCACTCCACAGAAGAGATTTGTGCGCCCTTGCGAACGGACGTACGCGGCCCGCTTTCGAGCGGCGGACCGAATTCATTGTGGCCGCGATGTATTATTGAAATACCTACAAGTAGATTCGGCCTTGGCCGCACTAATAGTTCGGTCTATTTAGACTACGAAAGTGCCTGATGGAACTACCACATGAGGCGAGGACCCTGCTAATCCACATGTAAGCTGTATCTTGATTTCCTCTTTTAAATGTGTCCGTAATCAGTGAAATGCAGGGCCCCGCGTAAATCACCACTCGGAGAGTTTCGTTTTGAGAGAGAGACAGTGAGAGTTAAACACTTTAGCTAGGTTTGTGTAATTTGCATTTCTTGTATTGAATTGTACTGTAGAAACCTATGTACCGTGTTTGAGTTTACAATACATGTCTTAATGATTTAACTTTGTTATTATTCTGCTACGGCGGGAGGATTGTTGACCAGTGTGGATCCCGTGGGTCGCCGGAAGATAGAGAGAAATTCCATAGCTTTGAGCGGCTCACCCCCTGAATAGAGAGTACCATTATTCCCGCTGAGAGCTAGCCGTGGGACATGTTGGTGTGCTGATGTTGGTTTAGTAACCGATATCGGGGTACCCTAACAAGCTTCTGCAAAACCTGAAGTTTGAACCGATTCCACTCCCCCGATCTTTCGCTTTACGATTTTCATTTTTTTTCTCTACTCAAGAGACACCTCAAGGGTAATATTAGACCTCGGATGATGAGGTGAAGAAAGCTGTCAAGTCCTGGATTCGAGAAATGTCGGAAAATTTTTTCAGTTACGTAATGAAAAAAACTTCTTACACGATTTTGAAGCTTAAGAATAGTGCTTTTTACCCGTTCTTGCTATTTGTTTTTGTTTGTGTTTTACAAGCATGTGTGCATTACTTTTCAGCCCACCCTAGTATATTATGAGAGCGTAGTTCTCGTGTGAGACCATTATGCGTTATTCCATAATATGATAAAATCATCATCAAACATACTAATTTCAATAATCTGTGGGTGGTTGTTTGTCCCTGGGAAATCTGGTTCAATGAACGCAAATTTACTTTGAATTTAAGTGTCATTTTCAAAATTGGAATCAGTTGCGAGAAGAATTCAGACAGGCGATTAAGTACCTATCTGTAGTATAATATTTTTTAAAAGCACATTCCCGTGACAAATCAGTTCCAATTTTTGAAATAATATGATGGGTGCTTCGTTGCTTGCTTGAATTTTTCAAACAACAACTGATTACAATTTTGAAAATGACACTAAAAAGTCAAAGCAAATTTCAGTTCATTGAACCAGATTTCAAACGGACAAACAACCGAAATTAGTATGTTTGACTTAAAAAATTAAAACTGATTTGTCAATAACATAACAAAAAAAGCAGACTATCCCGTGAGTTTTCACGGATCGGCGTTAGTGGCCAAAATAATGATATAGGGCCTCGAGTTTAATCGGTTTCCAAGCTTTTTATCTAGTACAAATAAGGGAAAACAAATTAATGTCTTACTTTATCTCCGATACGATCATTTGGTTCAGTTATCATTATTTTATTGACCATGGCGGCTGTTTTTTCTGCCTGAAAGAATACCATTATCATCACATTAGAACAAGGTGGAAATTGGAGGAAGAGAAATTCTTCTACGATTCATTCTACTGTTGAATTTGGCAGATACCTCTGGTCTGCCAGAGGTGGTTGCCAAATACTTGAATTATTATAGCCATTGTCATTGAACCCTTTGGCACCGGTGCATAGTTGGGAAACGCGCCGAACGCGCGACCAACATTTGTACGCGATTGACAATTGTTGCATGAGAACGGGTTCTTGAGTACAAAAGCGCGGCTGTGGAATGATTTGTTAGCCTCTGTATTTCTTCTCTTTTACAACATGAGTCTCTTCAAGGCCCATGTTCACTCCATCCTCTCTTCAAATAGGGGGACTATCACGCAGCAACCCCAATACTATCGCAGGCCCTGATTTAACGAAGCAGTGAAAACCCAGGCCATCATTAATTGATGTGTACGAGATGGCATTTCAGTACGAGATAGCATGGCACGTCAGACGATTGCTACTCAAGTTTCCACTTATCTTCAAAAGGTTCGCAAGGTTGCTGTCATCGTGAAATGTTACATCCACAGTATTATTATTTTCTATGAGGGTTGCTGTCTCTCTTCCCACAAAAATATTGCAATATTGAATGTTATTTAAAAAGTCATTCAACCAGAAGTGTGCAACTAACCCAGAAGTTTACTTACCAAATCCTTACATTCTGAACAATTTTTAATCGCCGTAAAACATATGTCAATATACACAATGCTCCACGAGATGGATGATACCAATAGGGGGTTGGTAAAAGGTTGCATTGTGACTCGCAGTCTCCAGCCCAATGATGCAAATATCAGAAACAAATTGAAAACGATTTTTGCAAATGACGACGCGAAGATGATCAGAAGCTTCATTGAATAGTCGTCATTAACACTCCCAACATAGTCACACGTCTTGTCATAAGCCTTCCAGAACATAGTTAACCTTTGAAGAACTATTGAATCCCTTTCACGCGTTTCCATTCGCCTTAAAGTCTCCGTTTGACGTGTCCTAGTTTTCTTAACGTGTATGTTACAGTTCTTTGCTTTTCCTTCCGGTGTTAACTTCTTCTTAAAGATGAGCGCTAGTTCTGCGTTAATAATCTTCAAACTGCTATTGGCTACCATTACTAAAATGGAAAACTTTAAGCTGATAACAGTCGAAAGGACGCAAGGTAAATATCCGACGTACATCTCCATTATATTGATTATTTTGCTCGCTTCATTTTTCCTTGGCCACGCCAAATGATCCAGCAGACAAATGGAAAAATAAAATATGAATTTCTTTACCAGCGCACAAATAACTCTGTTTTTTATTTTGGAGTAATGAAGATCAACTCCGGATATATTAAGGATTTCAACAACTGCGTTCAATTGCGTCATAATTTTACCGTGATGGGCTGCATTAGAAAATGTTGCAAAGTAAAGACACGAGACTGAGGTGAAATTGATAAAATACTTGATGTCAATTGAATAATTTAGAGGAAGGAAGGGGTCGGTAACGGTATCATAAACCTTCCCTTCAAACAACACTATATAAAACCAGAAAACGAAATGGAATAATGAAGCCAACATTAGAAACGTAACGAGTTTGGTTTTCCAGGCTTCATTTTCGCGAAAGTGTTTAAACGGCAATCCCAAAAGTTGCCCAAGCAACATGACTGGAGTTAGGGCACTGTCGACTGAGTTAGCTTTTAAGAGTTTATCCTTCATTCGTTTAATTCGCGATGTTCTTATTTCATTCGTTGGAGCAACTCTTAGGGCCATTGTAGTGTTTGGTATATCACCTTTTTCAACCCAAGCCATATCTTGTGGGTATAAACAATATAGAGTAACTGCGCACCAATGATTTATAAGCTTTCTATCATTACCTGATTGATTTCTATAAATGTTCCAATAAAGCTATGCTTCTGAAATCAATTACCTGATTGATTTCTATAAATGTTCTAGTAATAATCAAAGAAAATGACTCCAATAAATTTATTGCTTTATTCATTCAGTAGGGGAGACTGGGGATGGTTGAAACACTTTTACTTTAACTAGGCCTAGTAATATTTCTTATGTATTTATGGAAAATATGTTTATACCAGATGTTCTATGATCTATCTAGTTATCAAATTAAATTTATTGTATGGCCACAACTCGTACAGGTAAGCTACAATGACCACTTAAAGACGATGGGGAAAACTGTTTCAATTATCCCCATAGTGTGGACGATTGAAACAGTATGTGGGGATAATTGGAACACTCTAAATATCTATGGAATAATTGGAATAATTTTAATCAATGTTCAACATTTTCATTATTCAAACAGTACTCAATGAGATCATGAATAGTGATTAAACATATCACAAGTATTTAAAAAATTATAAACATAAATGTCTTGAAATGAAACAACTTTAAATATATTTTTTATTATTTATGTTTACGTGCTCTTAGCTATACTTATTATGAGTATTTGGCATAATCAACATACTTTTACTGCGATATTATCCTGGAGCAGAATAGAACGGTATTAAAAATAAGTTTTTTGCTTTCATACAAAAGTGCTTGTTTCAACCATCACACTGTTTCAATCATAACAATGTAGAATTTACCTCTGGATTAAGAGCATTTTTTGTGTGTAAAATTCAACAATTAAGAAGTCGAAAAAATTTAGATTTATTGAATTTATGGTTTGGGATGTGACATCATTATACAAAATATCGCAATATTTTAATTTTTTTTTTTTAATAATCTGTTAAGTGGCATTAAAATCTATTAAACAAGTAAATATTATCTATTAAAAGAAAAGAAAAATCTGGATGTGCAATTCACATGCGGTAGAAGTGAAATATACAGAAAACTAAAGTAGACAAGAGTGGAGACTACGAAGCACTTTTTTTATCAATGTGAAGGGTGATTTTTTTTCATATTTTGGTCCTCGGATTCCAGTGCACCTTTTCCTATACATTGGTCATCTTGTTTGTGGTTTCTTCTTCGGAGTCTCTAGGTGTAGTTTTTTTTGCCTGTTCATTTTGGAATGGTTTGAAGACTAAATATTGATTTTACAAAATAATATTCTTTTTTGATTTCGTAGGATTCGACCGCGATGAATGATTATCAAGTTATAAAAGAACTTTGCGATCTAAGGACGAAATGGTGAATTTTTGAAAATGAATAAGAAATTTGGTAAAATCTTCTTCTCGCATCCAGACAGATTTGTTCGTGGTACCGATACTACCAATCGGACTATCTTTTAAGAAATGGCTTAATTGATACGTAGAAATGTGAACATCGGCGGAATTGAGTTGCCAATTGCATTTGGCGCTACAGACAGTTATGAAAGTTCCTCGTTCGGCCGACGTTACTGCTCTATCTACTTATTACTATACTCTTATCTACTTGCCGAGTTCCTCTCCTGGCTATAAACCGATTAGGTTTTTGAACAGTTGTGACACTGGTCTCATCTACGTTATAGACGTCCTTTGGTTCAAATTTAAAACTATCCATAACGTTCGCTAAATTGTTGAAAAATTCATCAACAATATGTCAATTAAAACTTGTTGCTTGTGACATACCTACTGGCTTGGGCACA
The DNA here is from genome assembly GCA_917563855.2 of Limnephilus lunatus. NCBI lineage: Eukaryota > Metazoa > Arthropoda > Insecta > Trichoptera > Limnephilidae > Limnephilus > Limnephilus lunatus. The sequence continues at coordinate 55,893,792 of OU830596.1, forward strand.
TCTTATAGATAATAAATTCTGGATGGCGCGCAAAAATCCTCGGAGCCATTCTATTCCGGCCATCCCATTTGTGTACCATGAATCTGGCCTTGTGTGGTCAAATCAAATGCCAATTGTCTTAAATCTTTTGAAGATAGGTAAATATTGGCTGTTTTTTTAGCATAGTTTGCAACCTCGGTTTCTTGAGAAGGGGAACACACTTTCTTCATATGATAATTTTTTTCTCTGTTGTTTTGTACATACATAATTGATAAAACAATGTATATTTTTAGTTATAAATGTAAGAAAATCAATAAAGATATGTTATTACGAAATTGTCACGTGACGGTGTGTGACGTCGAATTTGGTCGAATGAGATCTACTTCATCAACCAAGATCACAGAAGTTCACCATTAAAGATCACAGAAGTACATTAGACTTAATGATTTGAATTTGAATAATACTTAATGATTTAAATTTCTGACCTTTTTTCATTATAACTTTTAAATTTTCTCTTAGTGTGGACGATTGAAACATGGTTATGATTGAAACGTTGCAATCATCCCCACACGAGTTGTTTCAAACATCCCCATGCTGCATTTTCTGCTTCAAAGTCAAAAACATGCCTTTTAAATAGACATTAACGCCACGCAAATGCATTATAAATACTCTTAAATAGATAAAGAAGAGAATGTAATGAAACATTTCGTCAAGCTGCGAGAGTAAAATGAGTTATAAGATAAGCAATAATGTCTTAAATATTTACGTTTTAGTGCGAAATTCAATAATGTCCCCTATGCACGATTGAGTCACTCGCCGGCTACTGCGCTTTTGTAGAAACGTCCCAACAGACCTGACGGAGTTTCGAGTATTGTATCACACTCTTAGGCATTATAGTTTTCGAGTAAATTGAGATGTTTCAATCATAACGTGTTTCAATCGTCCCCAGTCTACCCTATCAATTCATTCAATTTCCGTAATTGCGGGATATATTGCAGTGGTGGAAACTAGTTTTAATTCTGGCCTGAATGTGTTGGGTTCAAGTCCTTCTCCTGAAATTTAGTCTGCTGTGATAGTAACTCTGGTTCAATGAAATTTGATTTTCTTTGAAATTGAGTGTAATTTTTGAAATTGAGTGTAATTTTTGAAATTGAAACTGATTGTGTCAATAATTCAGACAAGCGATATATATTATATTTTTCAGAAAATAATTTTAATAAAAAAAATGTATGCAGTTCACACGCAGTAGATGGGAAACGCAGCGATAGGCTTCGATTCACCGCACAAAGAGGAGACCGATTATTTTATTTCACTCTCTTGCAGGACCAGGGGTTAGGGGTGGGGGGAGGGGTGGGTGGAGGGAGAGTGAGGGGGAATGCCATGCGAGCAAAGCCCGGGAAAAATATAATATATAAATAAGGTAGAAATTTCAATTAATGGTGACATAAAACATTTTTGGAATTACACAAGGTCTTTGAAAAATGATGATGTTTGTATACCCTCTAACGCAAGGGTGGCCAACCCGCGGCCCGCCGGGTGTCTACTTTGGCCCGCGGAGCATATGCACACATTTATAAAACCATCAAAAGAACATTCCAACGTGCTAAGTTCGTATCATATCTCATATATGGAAGTATCTCAGTACGTTGATTTAACTATCGTGACAATTTCTTCTATAGTGGGTATATTCGTGTTAACAAACAATCACAAACAGCAGAATGTATCCACTTAAGGACACTAGGTACTTACTCACGAAATTTATTATGAGCTTTTACATAGACATTGAAGTTATAACGCAACAATCTATCGGGCTTAAAAACAGATGTTGCTCCAGCAATAGTTGGGAAATACGAGGGTTTAGTAAAATTGATTGAAAATGAGGCCTGCAAAGTTGGTAATACTTCGATACAAAATTTTCATTGCATTATCATCGGAAGAATTTATGTTCCAAGTTCCTTAAAATAGATCAAGTCATGAAGGTGGTCATCAAAACAGTGAATTTTATTAAGTCGAAGGGGTTGAATCGCCGTCAGATTCACAGTATAAAGAAGTTACATTTTATGCAGAAGTAAGATGGCTGATCCAATCCAAAATGTCGAAAAAATGTGTTTGATTTGATGCAAGAAATACAATGAATATTCGCAAGCAAGTCAAAAAGTATCCCAGTATTTGAAGACAAGGAGTGGGTTGGCGACATTTTGCATTTCTGGTCGATACAGTAAATGTTGTTAATGAGTAATGTAGCACCTAAATGTTGTTACCTAATGAAAATGTCTACAAGGGAAAGATCAACTAATTAATAACACGTATGATCTTATTTCCGCATTCCAAATGAAACGTGGGCTTTGGGAACAAGAGTTAAGGACAAAAATCTTCACTCACTCTCCTACATTGTTATTGCATCCAGATGTCACACAAATTTCATAACCGATTACAAGATTTTAAAAAGCATCGTGTGCTTTGTGCTGCATTTGCAAAGCCATTCTCCGTAGACGTGAATTTATTGCCAGGAATTTTACCAATGGAACATTGTGAAAAGTGTTGTGATGCACAGTTAAAGGAGAAATTCAATCAGGTTGATTTGGAAGAGTTTTACAAAACATGTTGGGACAAGGATATCCTGTATTTTACAAATGTGTTCTATCGATGATTTCGCTATTTGGAAACTATGTAAACAATATATGACTAATATGTGTAAACAGCTATTTAGTAGAATGAAGCATATTAAATCTCAAATGAAAACACGAATCTCTGATGAACATTTGGAAAACTGTTTGCGTTTAGCAACAACGTCAATCGTTATCAACATTGATACACTTAGTTCTGACAAACAAAATCAGACGTCTTACCAAAATTTATTGTATTTTGTTTATTTTTATTATAATTTTTTGTATTGCCTAACTATTATCCAATAAATATGTTTGATTCTCATTTTTGCTATATCTTCTTAAAAAAACAATATATTTCTTGTTTGCTTTGAATAATAAAAGAAATTTTGTTGTGCGGCCCGATAGGAAATCTCATTTCTAAAATCTGGCCCGGCTGCTGAAAAGGTTGGCCACCTATGCTCTAACGTGTGCTATGAAAGAAAAAGAGCCAACGACACTCAAAACGTAGCTCACCTAATTGCAGACTTTTTTTAAAATGTTCTCCGTGACTCAATAACAATCAATAATTGCTCGTCACTGGGACTTTTTTTAAGGAAAGGAACGAGAGGAAGTTCTGGGAAGGAAATAGGTATGAGAGGTGGGCAGGAATCTAGTGTGTCCAGGAGTGTAGGACGAATGAATCCATCCTTCCAACTGCGGTGCAAGGCGATGGGCCGAGGGATTCTGACTGGAAAGACAGTCTTTCTCAGATCTCTCTCAACCAGCAAGTGGGCTTGGGAATCGGCCGCAAAGTCCTGGATAAACCCGAACCACTTGGGGTGACCTATGTCAGAGGTGTTGGTTATCCAATAAATGGTTCCTGGGACGACGGTACCCATTCCCGGCTCCCGAAGTGATGGAAATTATAAATACTTAAATTAACTCTATGATTGAGTAGACTATGAATTATTTTAAGTACCTACATCCTTAAGAGGAACGGCTGCGCGGTCCATTTTGGCCCGTTTCAAACCAAAACTAATTTTGGATTTGAGGACAAAATATCCATCCAAACGTAATAATATTCTTATTAATCAAAAGTTATACCATATATCTAGTGCGGATATGTGCTATTTTATTACTTTTGTTTTAAATGATATAGGTAATTAAAAAATTCAATTTTGTTTCATTTTGAAGGCTAATTCGGAATTATTTAGTGGGTTAATTATAAACATTTATAAAATATATTGCCTTATCTGCTGTGCCAATGTAATAAAAAAAAAACATAAAATGTTAGTTTTTTTGGTAGTAGATAATATTAATTTATTTTCGACAAATTTGCGTTCTAACGTAAATAAGTAATTTAAATTTGCGCACTTCAAAGTGGTTTCTTTTATAATTTTTTATTTTATCTTTTATCGTATTTTAAAAATAAATATAAAATATAATTTTTTTATATTTATCGTTTTCTTGCAAATAAATGCCCAAGTTGCCTCTACAGTCGTGAATTATTGAAATCGATGGCCTTTATTTTATAATTTAAAACAATATAAATAAATTAGGTCATATTCGATATTTAATAAGGCTTCTGATAACAAAAATAATTTTTCAGTTTGGTTGGGTGTTTTGCTATCAAATCCAAAATTAAGATTTGTATGAAACGGGCCGGAACAGGCCGCGCAGCCGTTCCCCTTAACGGGGAACGCGGGCGGCGTTTTTCCATACAAACGTATTCCCCGTTTAACTCTCTGGATTTTGACCCTAGAGGAAATTTTTTTTACGTAATATAGATATAGACTACAAGCGTGTCGGTACGTTTTTTTACGTAATATAGATATAGACTACAAGCGTGTCGGTACGTTTTTTTACGTAATATAGATATAGACTACAAGCGTGTCGGTACGTTTTTTTTTGTTTTTGATAATTTACTTCTTATAGAAGTTAGGACCTTCCAAAAATGAATAAAATTGCCTGATTAAAACGCCGTCAAAAGATGTTCAGTATACAAACCAAGCAATGTATTTTTAAAAAAAGCAAAACAGTCCGACACAGAATATTTTCTTCTAATACAGGTAAAGAAAATCGGTCCAGTTTTGGAAAAGAAAAATAGGGAATACAAAACATCGATTTTGAAGATTTTATTTAGGTATTTTCGGCTGCGTGGAGTTCCCCTGCGTGGGCCGGGGGCGGGGGATGCGGGTTTTGACAAATACATTCAAAGCGAAGTAGTATTGTAATGAATTTTATCGGTAGACTAGTGTTGGCTTTCCCCGAGTAATCGATATCTTTATTCGTTTTTTTTCTGTTTTGACTTATCTCGGTATACCAATACTGACCCAGCTTTCACACTAAAATTGTGCCAGATTAAATTTGTTTGTGTCAAGTACTATAATAAATTTTCAATTTGGGAGGCGTTATAGGTACCATTGACCCAGGAACCATTTATTGGATAACCAACACCCCCACCACTAGGTCATCCCAAGTGGTCCGCTATGTTTGGTGACTGAGCATGGGTTCCCGGGTACACGGGTGAGGTTTGCATGGGTTTCGGTGGCGGATGATTTCGTCCACTTACTGCGTGGCGGGCCGGATTGGGAGAAACTGGAAGAGGGAGTTGTTTTGATCTCTACAGCCGGACTCTCTCCACCATCACCTTGCAACGCAGTGGGAGGGAGGATTGGATTCATGAAAACATGACTCCTGAACACATTGACCCCCAGATTCCTACCCAACCCTCATACCTTTTCCCTTCCCAGAACTTCCTCTCCTTCCTCTCCCTAAAAATACCCTCCACACGGCTTCTCCAATGACGTCCAACAACTTTTCCAACAAAGTCCCTGAGCGATGTAAGGTTTTTCTTTTTAAAAAATCTGTTTCAAAATTTCGGTTGAGAGTTGCTTATATTGTCTTCAGCGATTAAATGAAATTCTTCTGTTTGTAAACGCTTTATTGCACAAATTTTTACAACTTGACAATGAAATTAAAACAATTTATGATTTAGGTCTTTCTCTCGCCGGTAAATTTCTTAGTATGTGACCGTAAATTATTTCTGGTAAAAGGCATTGATGGTAGAAGTTTTCTAACAGTGGTATCGGGACTTACAAGGCCAGTGCAATTAGCGATCCGCGATCGGAATTATTCCGGTAGTCCCAATTTTTTATATATTTTTTACACTCATATTTTGATGTAAAATCCGAGTTTTTCGACCTCGGGTCACTTGAGCTTTCGCTGCCATTTGAAAAAAAAAACAGCCAAAATTGAGCCAAAATCTAGTTTTTCTCAAATATCTGGTTTCCAATAAAATTTTCGGCTAAAGTAGCTTGACAAGTTTAGTTGAAAAAAAAATTACCTACAATTTTTATCTTAAAAATTTATTCTATCTCTAATAAATATCGAGATATGTAGTGGTAAAAATGTGTATAAGTTTATAAAAACAAGTGAAATGCTCGACTTGGTTTGGTTTTTTGTGCGTATCTCTTTTCTAGTACAATTTTGTGAAAAAATTTCTGACTATTTCCAATTATGCAGAAAATAAAATTTCTAAAAGATGTGAGATTTTTATGTTTTTTGTAGTGTTTTTTACTGATATAAAGTATGTATAAACAAATATCGGTAGGTGAAAACAGAAAATTTATTACGATATTACCACGTTATTCGACTTCTGTTGACATTAATTTTTACATATTATAACTATAAATTAACGATAGTGGGGGGTCATCCCCCTCTCCCCCTCTCCACCCTCCCCCACCCGGTGCCATTAGCCACTCCAGGACGGGCCATGTTATATATATGTTACATGTTATTTCAACAATAATTCTTTAAAAAAAAAGAATTATCAAGGTTTGCCTAGATTAAAACACTATTCTTCTGATTCAAATTTTGATCTAATTTTTGTGAAATGTTTGTATTAAAACCTGGATACCTGATAGCGATAAAAAAACATTAAACATATACCTAGGTCTTTCATGAAATTTTATTCTCTACAAAATTAATATCAGTAATTTTTTTACAAATTTGTACAGGAAAAGAGATATGCAGCAAAAACCGAACCAAGTCAAGAAATTTACTTGTTTTTTACAAACTTATACACATTTTTACGACTGGAAATCTCGATATTTATTAGAGATAGAAGAAAATTGTTTGCATAAAAATTTTAGGTAATTTTATTTTCTACTAAACTTGCAAAGCTCTTTTAGCCGAAATTTTTTTTGGAAAAGAGATATTTGAGAAAAATTACATTTTGGCTCGATTTCGGCTGTTTTTTTCAAAATGGCAGCGAAAGCTCAAGTGACCCAAGATCGAAAACTCAGATTTTACATCACAAGATGAGTGTATAAAACATATAAAAAATTGGTACTACCGGAATAATTCCAATCGCGACCCCTTTTTGCGCTAATTGCACTGGCCTATTATTTGGAAGAGTATTATAAGAAAACCCTGTAACAACCTGATACTGGACTTGGTTGTAATAAAGGTCGGCCACCACAACACGGGCATGTACCTAGCATGGTGGTCAAAAAATCCTCAACTTATGTTAACAATTCAATGAATAAATAAATAAAAATGTATCTTAGCCGTGTGCATGGTTATGACAAAACACTGTTGAAAAAGTTGCAGCGTTTACTCATGACATTTTCTATTATTTTTGAATTGCATTGATATTTAACCATTGGAGCGATCACGTAGGGAGAAATAAATTTGCCTCAATTGCTTGAGATTTCCCCGAAGGTCATTTTTGAAATTTTTCGCCAATATTAAAAAAATCATATCTTCGAATTTTAACATGGAGACATAAAAACGTTTTGTATTGCTATATAGCCAATGAATTAACCTGTATTTTACCGTTTATCTCATTTTTGTAGGATTTATTAAAAAAAATATATCGTAAAGTTTACAATCGCGCGAATTTTGAGTGTTTTTACATGAAACTGCCGTGAGGGATACTTATTCGGGTCAACATAGAATATTTTCGGTTTCTGTTTGTTGTCTGTGGTATACTTGATAATGAAAGGTGCATATCCATTGAAAAAAAGACTTAATTTTATCTAAAATAGTATACGAAGTTCAGATTTGCCACATATATGGTCATAATCATCGATCAATGATATCATACGTCAATGGTCATAATAGATAAAGCATTTCAATAGCTTCGTGTTAAAATTAACGGCTGGCCAAGAAAATGTTTTAAATAATTACAATAAATGTTTTACGAATGGTAGGAAAATGCGGTCCATTTTTGGACCGAAATCAATCGCAGAAAAATAAAAGTGGTCCATTTTTCGACCGAAATCGCTCCAGTGGTTCTACACGTTCATTTTTACTCATGACTCATTTTCAGATTTTCAGAACTCCGATATGTCTGGAGTGGGAAAAATTAGAGGTTGCCTCCACACCATTCGATATGCAGAGTGGTGATTGGCAAACGTGTCATGGTTTTCGTGTTATGTTCAAAATTTTAACTAATGGCATAAGTGTTGGCTTTATTGACAAAACACAATAATAAGATTCGTAAAATAAAATAGTCGGCAAATAATTGCCATTTTTGTGTCAAAAATTGGTCACTTGCGATGTTTATGTGGCAAAGTTAGTCATTTTAGCTAAAGAAACATCGCAAGGGAATTGAAGCCTGTTGATTTCAGGAATTTTACAAAAATAGAATTAAAATATTTTATTTTAGTACTTTTCCCCATCTCAAACAACTTGAATCACTTGAATGATATGGTTAAGTTTTGATAAACAAAAAACATAATTATTCCTCGAAACAATTATTTTATTTTATTTTCAATGAATTAATTTAGCGAAACAATACAAATTAAATTAATAAAATTAATTTAAAATAAAACAATAACTTTGTAAACACCACTTTTATTTTTTATACTTTATGCCGACCGGGTTTCGCTACAACTGTAGCTTCTTCAGGGCAGTACAATCTCTACTAAAATTAATTTACATGTGTGTTATAGCTAATACATGATTTAACCAAATGGGCTGGACTCCTCAAGTAACGGAGGAAGTAGGTATAGGTGTAGATGGAGAATTGGAAAGGGAACGGGCGTGTTCTTTGTCAATAGGGAACAATCTTAGTATGGGACTTTTATTTAAATTTAGTTGGTTATTAACTACCTTACTTCCTTCCTTAGTTCATGTGCTTCTAGATTGTCTAGCCTAATATCGATGTTGTTTTTATGAATTAGTGTGGCGCCTGTCTTTTGTCAAATTTATGGTCTTTTTCGATCAAGTGGTTTGCAAATTCCGAAAATCCAGAGCTGTGTAAACATCTAAGGTGTTCTTTGACACGGGTGTTTATATTGCGTGCTGATTTGCCTATGTAAAAAAAGGGACAGTCGCTGCATTGAAGTGAATAAATTCCCGAGTGAGATAGACTATTATGTTTGTCCTTGCCGTTAATTAAAAGCTTACCTATACTATTATTAGTGTAAAATGCTGGTTTGATATCTGATGGGAGGTTTTTAACGCTATTATGAGAGAAATTATTTATGTTCAAGATTCTACGCCATTGATAAGGTTGATTATTATTACTTGGTATATTATTATTATGAGGTGGACTGTTGTATAAGAATTTACTTGTGGATAATTTTTTTATTTTTTTTTATTTAGGATGTTGTTGACTATATTTGGACTGTAACCGTTATTTGCAATGCAAAGTTGGTATTTGATAAAGGGACTGTAACCAATCTGTGTACCATGGAATGGAAAGCTGAATATTTATGGGATTCGGGGTAGTTAGAGGAATTGTGAATAGTTATATCGGTGAACGTCGGTTTGCGGTAGATTTTAAATTCAATTTTATTATTTATGATTGATAATGAAAGATCTATAAAGTATAATGTAGAATTGGTACCTATTTCTATTGTGAAGTTAATTTGTTTATGGAAGGAGTTAATTAATAGCAGGAAGGCATTGAGTTGTCGTTCAGTTCCTAACCAAACACAGAACACATCGTCAACATAGCGCTTCCAAGTTTATGGAGTTTTAAGAAACCATATAATTTAGAGGCTTTTGGATTTTTTGTAAAAAAATTTACTTGTTGATACGAGTTGTCTTGGAAGATTGCGGATTTACATGATCTTAGAGCACTTTTAATATTTTCTTGGAATTTGGTAGTAGGGTCCTTAGGTAGAATATCAAATTTGTCCGTATTAATAAATTCTTGCACTTTAGAATTATAATCACTTTTATTTAATATAATGACAGTATTGCCTTTGTCTGCTTTAGTTAGTATTAGTTGTCTATTTTTTAATTTATTACGAATGTTTATCATAGTGGAAGTTTCACGGTTAGAACTAGCTTTAAGATTAGGAACTAGCTTTTTTATAGTTTCTGCACTTTTATATAGAGGTGGTCCGGGTTTATTATATAACGCAGTTTCAATGTCCACGGCAACGTTTTCTACTGCACTAATTATGTTATTTTTACTATATTCTAAATTATATTTCAGGCCTTTAGATAACAGGGTCAACTCTTCTGGCTGGAATTGAACCGCTGAGAGGTTCTGGACTCGATCGAAGAACTGATGGGTGTATTTCACAGTTTCATTGTTATTTGTATGTTGAGAAAGATTTAGGTTTTTCAGTTTTTTGTTCATAATTTCACGTTTCTTGTAGGCTTTAATAGAAGCGAAGGTTCGAGCATTGTCGTCAAACAAATCCCATTCAACCGGATGTAGTTCGTTCACCAACACTATGTGTAAAACTTTTAGTGTTAATTTGATATTATTTCACTTTTTATATGCACTTTTAAGATCTTCTTTTAACCATGCAAGTTTTGCTTGAAATAAAGATGATTTTATTATGGCTGGATTATTATTCATATATTTAAACTTAGCATTCAGATAATTAGGAAAATTTTTCATTTTTAGACACTGTTTGTAAAAGTATATATCGACACACAACTCTATATTTCACAGTAAAGTTTTTATACATTTTTGCTTTAATAGCTGTACTTGCTAATAATATTTGTTCATATGAAGCAGTTACTTTGTGATGTGACATTATAATTTAAAATAAAACAATAACTTTGTAAACACCACTTTTATTTTTAATACTTTATGCCGACTGGGTTTCGCTACAACCGTAGCTTCTTCAGGGCAGTACAATCTCTACTAAAATTAATTTACATGTTATAGCTAATACATGATTTAACCAAATGGGCTGGACTCATCAAGTAACGGAGGAAGTAGGTATAGGTGTAGATGGAGAATTGGGAAGGGAACGGGCGTGTTCTTTGTCAATAGGGAACAATCTTAGTATGGGACTTTTATTTAAATTTAGTTGGTTATTAACTACCTTACTGTTAGTGTTTATGGCTTTCCTTAGTTCAAGTGCTTCTTGATTGTCTAGCCTAATACCGATGTTGTTTTTATGAATTAGTGTGGCGCCTGTCTTTTTGTCAAATTTATGGTCTTTTTCGATCAAGTGGTTTGCAAATTCCGAAAATCCAGAGCTGTGTAAACATCTAAGGTGTTCTTTGACACAGGTGTTTATATTGCGTGCTGTTTTGCCTATGTAAAAAAATGGACAGTCGCTGCATTGAAGTGAATAAATTCCCGAGTGAGATAGTTTTTAGTCCAAAATACACAATTAGAAATTCCTTTGACTTGATTGATGAACTTGAAAACTTACATATCCCCAATAGTGCAAAATTAGTCTCCTTTGATGTCGTTAACCTTTTTCCAAATATTCCCGTAGCCGAAAGTAAAAATATACTGTCTAAATTACTACAAAATTCAAAGTTACCAAATAATTTCTCTGAAGAATTATCTCACCTGTTTAATATATGTCTGAACCAAAACAATTTCCAATACCAATAGCACCGACATCGCCGCTAATCGCTGATATATTCATGGACAATTTAGAAAATAATATCTTTAACTGTATATCACCATTATTAAAAAACTTACTTGTAAGGAAGCGCTATGTTGACGATGTGTTCTGTGTTTGGTTAGGAACTGAACGACAACTCAATTCCTTCCTGCTATTAATTAACTCCTTCCATAAACAAATTAACTTCACAATAGAAATAGGTACCAATTCTACATTAAACTTTTTAGATGTTTCATTATCAATCATAAATAATAAAATTGAATTTAAAATCTACCGCAAACCGACGTTCACCGATATAACTATTCACAATTCCTCTAACCACCCCGAATCCCATAAACATTCAGCTTTCCATTCCATGGTACACAGATTGGTTACAGTCCCTTTATCAAATACCAACTTTGCATTAGAATTATCTACGATCAAACAAATCGCAATAAATAACGGTTACAGTCAGTGGCGGACTAAGGGGGGGGCGGGGGGGGCGGCCCGATCCGGGCCCCCGGTTCGGGGGGGCCATTAAACGCCTCCATGTTCCCTTGATCAAATTCTGAACAAGGCTTTAAGGCACCACTGTAAAAAATATATTTCAATTGTGATTGATACACTTGTTAAAAATGCTCTTACCAATTTTTTAAAAAATAAATTTAAAAAATTGACGGAGATACAACATTTTATGTGAAACCGTTTTAAGCAGTTTGTATTTTGAATTATCCTTCAGAAAAACTTTGAATGCGTTTTATTGTTGAATGAATTTTATTTTCAATTTTTTATGGTAAATTTTCATCGTTCATAAAAATAAATAAAATAGAAGGGGGCCATTTATCCTTACGTGGGGTCATAGTCAGAACCGGATTAAACATGTCGGGGCCCCTAGGCAATGCACGTCTCGGGGCCCTACCCGATGCGGGGCCCCTAGGCAGAGGCCTACACTGCCTTATGGCCAATAAGGCCCTGCCAGGGCTGGCTAAAACATGTCGGGGCCCCTAGGCAATGCAAGTCTTCCCCTTCACCCTAGGGGCCCCTACCCAATGGGTATTACGGAATATAACGAATTTTATTTTCGATTTTTTATGGTTAATTTTCATCGTTCATAAAAATAAAAAAAATGGAAGGGAGCCATTTATAAAACAATCCTTACGTAGGGTCATAGTCAGAGCTGAATAAAACTTGTCGGGGCCCCTAGGCAATGCACACCCGATGCGGGGCCCCTAGATAGTGGCCTACACTGCCTTATGGACAATGGGGCCCTGCCAGGGCGGGCTTAAACATGTCGGGGCCCCTAGGCAATGCACGTCTTGGGCCCCCTTTACCCTAGGAGTCCCTACCCAATGCGGCCCCCCCTAGGCAGTTGCCTATACGTCTTATGGATAACACGGCCCCGGCTATAGTGAGTGGATTTTCGAACAGTTTAAGACTTGGTGCATGGTGCATGCAAATCAGATGTATAGTTTTTCTAATGTGTTGTCAACCAGTATGAAAAACGTAGTTTTAAGAAAAACGCGTTCAAAGTTTTGCTGAAGGATAATTCAACACACACGGTTTCATATAAGATGCTGTACCTCCGTCAATTTTACGAATTTCCTTAGATAAAATAAGAATAAATAAATACAGCCTGAACCGGTATTTTAATTTTTTTTTAATTATTATAAACACGTTTGATTCAGTTATTTCACAAGTTATATGTATGGAAAAAGTCACAGTGTATCTTCAAATGCTGTTTTAGATAGCCCCAAGAGCTTTTTTCTCCATTTTAAACAAGCCGTGTTTTATTAACACAATTTTCGCTTCAATTTTACAGTTTTAAATATAAGCGAACTCTCTCCAACATTTGTAATTACGTATCTCTCCATCTTCTTCTTTATGGGCGGGGATACGGCGCCTTAAGGCACAAGGACACTGTAAAAAAAAAATATAATTTTTTTTTTCATTTTCCGAAGTTAACAATGCTCTCACCGGTCTCACGTCTCACCAAATGTTTTTTACAGCATTTTATGTGAAACCGTTTGAAATTGTGTATGTTGAATTATCCTTCAGCTAAAATTTGATCGCATTTTTCTCGAAACTACGTTTTCCAACCTGGTTGACAACATATTAGAAAAACTATACATCCGATTTGCATGTACCAAGTCTTAAGGCGCCGCATCCGCGCTCAAAAATAAGAAGATGGAGAGATATGTAATTACGAATGTTAGAGGAGCGCGCTAATATTTAAAGCGATAAAATCGATGCGAAAATTGTGAAAATGTTTAAAACACGACTCGTTTAAAATGGAGCAAAAATCTCGTGGAAAGCGTCTTAAGTATCATTTAAAGAAACATTGTGAATTTTTTTCACAACTATAACTTCTACAATAACTGAAACAAACGTGTTTATAATAATTTTCGGAGCAGACTTTTAGATTTTTTTCTATTGGGGGAATTTCATATAATTTGCGTTTCGGCGTGGAACGCATCTAGATATTATCTTAAAAAATAACATATATTTTTTTAAGAGCTGAAAATTTTCAAATGTTTAAGGGAGATATGTAAGAAGTCGGTAGAAATTCGGGTAGCGGCGGCATAAGCTGTTAAAAAATCCAGTCACTATGGTACCACCATATGGTATGGTCACCACGTAGGGATTTGAAGGTTAATTCAACATACAAACTGTTTAAAACTTTCTTGACTTTTTTCAGAATTTCCTTAAAACATGTGATAGCATTATTAACAAATGCATTTTTTAGAAAATGGAATAAAAAAAAATACTATTTTTTTTACAGTGAGGCCGCCCATGCCTCTGACGGGCTTAGTCCGCCACTGGTTACAGTCCAAATATAGTCAACAACATTCTAAATAAAAAAAATAAAAAATTATCCACAAGTAAATTCTTATACAACAGTCCACCTCATAATAATAATATACCAAGTAATAATAATCAACCTTATCAATGGCGTAGAATCTTGTACATAAATAATTTCTCTCAAAACAGCGTTAAAAACCTCCCATCAGATATCAAACCAGCATTTTACACTAATAATAGTATAGGTAAGCTTTTAATGAACGGCAAGGACAAACATAATAGTCTATCTCACTCGGGAATTTATTCACTCCAATGCAGCGACCGTCCCTTTTTTTACATAGGCAAAACAGCACGCAATATAAACACCCGTGTCAAAGAACACCTTAGATGTTTACACAGCTCTGGATTTTCGGAATTTGCAAACCACTTGATCGAAAAAGACCATAAATTTGACAAAAAGACAGGCGCCACACTAATTCATAAAAACAACATCGGTATTAGGCTAGACAATCTAGAAGCACTTGAACTACGGAAAGCCATAAACATTAACAGTAAGGTAGTTAATAACCAACTAAATTTAAATAAAAGTCCCATACTAAGATTGTTCCCTATTGACAAAGAACACGCCCGTTTCCTTCCCAATTCTCCATCTACACCTATACCTACTTCCTCCGTTACTTGATGAGTCCAGCCCATTTGGTTAAATCATGAATTAGCTATAACACACATGTAAATTAATTTTAGTAGAGATTGTACTGCCCTGAAGAAGCTACGGTTGTAGCGAAACCCGGTCGGCATAAAGTGTAAAAAATAAAAGTGGTGTTTACAAAGTTATTGTTTTATTTTAAATTATAATGTCACATCACAAAGTAACTGCTTCATATGAACAAAAAATAATAAAATTAACTTCGCATGCCTGTATTTGCAGCCGGAATCGTAGTCGAGAGGCAGTTTAAATGTACGTAGGTATATATTTTAGTAGGCGTACCTGTATATTTTGATACAAAACAACATTTTGATACAGTACAATTGAATAAATTATTAGATAATATAGGCCTCGCTATTTTATTACGAATATGAACATAATCAGTTTTTTCAGTCCAAAAATTGCAAAATGGTTATTAGATAAGTAAAAGCTCCGAAAAAGGGCGTTAATTAATAACTAAATAGATTTAGGCAGATTATTATAAAAATGTCATCTGGTAGTTTATTACGAGTGCATAAATGCATCTTCGCTTTTATTTCTCGTCACCAACTTGGTCAAAGCCGGCATAGGCGAGAAACACACAAGAATCAACACGAGCGCGCGAAAACGATCACACACTCGATTTACAGCGCGATGCTACTAAGGATGTGTGAGTGTGACCGATGTGTGACTGAAGTGCGGAGTGGAATAGAAAACATTCGTCCCAATATACCCATCGACGATATTTCAAAATAACCAGTAACGCTCTTAAGATGACACCTTCTTCCCATTTGATCCTCTCGCCAAATAAGACAGACTGAATTCGAGCAGAGGTTCCTCAACTCTAGCGCTGTCGCTTTATACCTACTGTCTTCTAAATTGTATTTTTAATTAGTTAACTAATCGATACGCCGTTTTTAGGCAGAGAAGCAAACAACTCGGTCTTGGCACACATTTGTTACACGGTCTTGCTTCAATCACATTCACCCATTTGTCTCAAACGTAGTCTACTGTTATTCTGACTGTTGTCAGTATGATATTATATGGCACCTGACCCCGTGCCTCGTCTTCCTCGGGCGTCTTCGATTTCTTCTACCATTCACATTCGCCTATTACTCCTTACACTCCTTTTTTAGTTCATCCTCTCTACTTGCCCAAATCATCTAGGCATCCTTTTCTAAATCTTACTCGTTGGATAAGCTTACATCAGCTTCATATTATTTGCGAATCATTTTTCATACGATTATACATGGATTTACCACACACACGTCCATTACATGTTCATTTCTACAACATTCAGTCTACTTTCATCCTTTCTCTTTCAAATCCATGCCTCACTGCAGAGTAAGCACCAGCACTCCATTGTGCACTGTTAGTTTTGCTTCAATTCGCTTCGCACAATTTATTGTTAGCGCCAGCCGATCAGCCCTCCAACGGAGTTTCCTGCATTTTACTTTCTTTCAATATCCTTATCAGCCTTATCTTTCTTAAATAAGCGTGCCTTTTTATTCTTATTCATAACGCTTACATCAGCCTTGCATTATTTCCTTGGCTCCACATGGACTGAAAAAATTGATTACAGATTTTGTTCAATTGAAGAAATTCGTTATCAGAAGTAGGAATAAAATGAGATAGATTCTGGCACAAGGTTACTTATATCTCTTCAATGGAGTAAATACAAACAAAAAAAGGAAACTTCCACATAAAATTTCCAAATAACACTTTCTCATTTCCGGACATTTAACATTCACACAATAAAGTCTTTTATTTAGTTCTGAAACAGTTTAAAACTAAACCCATGTTCCCAAGTCCTTCATTGTTAATTTATTCCTTTGTCTTCATCCTTTCCTTGAAAGTCCCTACTTATTAGGAAAAGAAAAAGGTGTTACAAACCTACTTGGAACATATAAACAATATTGGCACAAAAATCTAAAATTACCTACATCAATGAGTTGAAAATTCGCAGTGATATCATTCACATCTCGTCGTTCATAATCATAAAAAAATACTAATAATATACCAAAAAGTGACGGTAACTGTGACCTATAGTTGTTCAGTTATCGTGGAGAGCAACCAGCATCAATATCGGCCCAGAACAGCGGATGAAACAATCAAAGGTAGGGACTCTCTCCTTCCATTTGCCAATTCCTGTGATTGAGTTAATAATTGTCTTGTTTTCGCACAAATTAGATTTACAGTCCACCATCAATCTCGTATTACGATATTGTTCGAGACACCTTTTTTGACAATATCGGTTATAGAGAATACACCAACAAAGGGTTCAGTCTGGATAAAAACAAAGGTATACAATTTTTTCAACATTTATTAACATCAATCATGGGACAAACCATATTATATATTTTACTAGCTGACCCGACGAACTTCGTACCGCCTCAGAATCAATAACTGTTGAATTAAATTCAGTTTTTTTATTAAGTTAATAATTACACAATGAAGCAATCACCAATGTGTTTTGTTTTTGTCAGTATCAGAGATGGCATTGTGTACGGATTTATATTTTTTGTGATTTTCTTATTTTTCCACTTACTTACGGGAATTTGGGAGTCGGTGTGGGTGCCGCCGCCCCGGGAACCATTTATTCGATAACCAACACCTCTGCCATACGTCTCCCATAGGCCACCCCAAGTGCCCGGGTTCATAGGGTGACGTTTGTCCGGGTCTTTTGATCTTTCCATCTGGACTCTCTCGACCCATCGCCTTGCACTGCAGTTGGAGGGAAGGATTCATACGTCCGTCACTCACGGATGCACTGACCCCAGATTCCTACCCGCCCCTCATACCTTGACTTCCTATCCTCCCCTTCCTTAAAAAGACCCTCCACACAGCATCCCCTAGAGGAAAATAATTTTCTTCGGGGCCTCACGTGTGCATTTCTTTATATATGTGACGGATTTTTATTATAATTATTGTATCTTTCCTTTGGATGGGTGGAGACATACGTTCATCGTTTGTCTCATTTTCGACTATTGACATTTAGTGTATAAGAAAGAGAGGCAGCATTATATGCTTGAAAGAATAAAAGCAAAACAATCAGCGCATTGACATTTGACGTTTTTGAATTTTTGGAACTCACTCCCTTCTCAATATTATAGGTAAGTACTTATCACAAAATGCCAGCAGCTCTTTCAAATATGAGAATTCGTTCCATAAAAAATGTATGGGGAAAAGAATTTTCTTAATAACTATATTTTTCGTTAATTTTTGTGATGTTTTAATAGTTATTATCCTTTTTAGGGCGGAGACAAATCCAACAAATCAAAGATCATCAAAATTGGCCCGGCCGTTCTCGAGTTATAAATAGTGTAACTAACCCGACTTTGTTTTATATATTAAGATTCGGATGTTTCACCTCGGCGTAGTAATAGGGAATGAAACAAGTAACAAGAACAAAAGGACAGAATGCCTTTCCGACTATAATTTATTTTACAAGAGAGTGGAACAAGTTATTCTTGGCTGAGGATTGGTTGATAGCCGCTAACTATCAATTGTGTAATTTAAATCTAACCCAACTGTACAAATACTATACTTGTTAAAAAATAAATGTATGATCGATCAATACAAAACTCAGACATAACGAAAATAGTTACATTGTTTTGTTTAACTTCCGGAAGACTAGTTACCACTGTCTTTTCTGCGCGCGGTTGTTGTATTTAAGTTTTGCACACGAAAAAATATTACGAACATATTTCTTTCCTTCTATAAAACGTGTTGGAACATGTTTTCAATTTTAAAAAAATTAAATGGTCATGAAATTATTAAATTAAAAAAAAAAATCATTTGTGTATGTACCTGCATTTCATAATAGTAATAATAATAATAAATGTTTATTCCGGTATGTGGGGAGAATAGTGCAATCCCACACATTCCATAGGGGTTATAGTACATACACAAAATATTTTAAATTAACTCGACGTTACATGACATAAAACAAAATCTCACTAAGCAAAATGACTCAAACTAGGAAGTTCAATCTACCCCTCTCCCTCCGCCTTTTAATCCTTATCCTATATTTCTCCTCCCCCCCCCTTACATAATGTAACTAAAAATGAACTAATTAAGTAAACACCTTTATAATGTCACACATTAATTTACTATTATTATCTGTGGAAAGTTTATAATTGGCATAATTAACCATTTTATAATTGTATTATTGTGTAGTTTATGATTTGCTGTCAACTTTCCCAAATATAAATAAAATAAAATAAAAATAAAAAAGAAAAGCTGGTGAATATGATTGTACATGAAATAAAGGTAATAACAAAAGAATATAATAATAATTAGCTTTTAGGATTCTGTGACCACATTAGGAGCCAGTATTTTTCTCCAGTGTGCATCAATGCTGGATGATGGACTGAGGTGGGCTTCCATGATGAGGATATTTCCAGAGCTGCTTATCCTTTCCCTCATTCCTGCCACCCTGGATCTAATAAGGGCTGCAAAGCCGGGAACTCGCCCCTCCGTGAACATCCGGGAAGCGCTGCAATATCTGGGGACACCAAACATTATGCGGAAGGCGTTGTTGTACTGAACCCGGAGTCTTTCTATATTACTCGTCTTGTAGTTTGCTCAGAGTTCGCACGTATACAGCGTTGCGCAGAAGAAAGGAAAGGAACTAATAATATTGCAAAATAGCTATAGACATTAAAATGTGTACAAGTTGTTTTTACAAATGTTTATTTTTTTTTAAATTAAAATATATACCTTTAATTAATTAATCCCAAGTATGGAGACTCACGGGTCTTGCCTATGTAGGAATTTTTGTGTATTTTATCCGAAATCTTGTTGTACACGTGTACAACTAGTGAATCTATCAAATTAACAATCGATTTTGTGAAATACCTTTTTTAGCTTTGGTTTCCGGATAAATTGAGTCCGAAGTTGAATTTTTTTAAATTCATCGCTTGGGGGTTAATTTCCCGGCTCCAGTCGCCAGTTTACCGCTTGTAATACGAGTTTCCCGATACCGTGTACATACTTTATACTTAAATGTATTTTTTTCTTATTCATGTATTTTTTCTGTCTATTGTATTATGTTATCTACGAATATCATTACATTTGTAACAAAAATATTATAATGAAAAATAATAAAAAAAAACTTCCTAGTCAACAACATCGCTTTTCGGCCACACGATATCCTCTATCCAGGGGATGAAGGTAGATATGCGGGTGTTGGTGATTGTGCAGGATGGAGTGACGTAATCGGTTTTGTACCCAACCAGTAGGTGGGTGCAGGCCACCCTAAGGCTGTTCGGTAGAGTCAACGGGCTTCCTTCAAACCAGCCCTGAAAACAAATAAAGTAATAAGGTGAAGGCACTCCAAATGGTAGATTATAAATTTGTTTTATTTTTAATTCGGTTTTTAACACACTTCCGTTGAGAGGGGTACAGTTTGTTCAATAAGAGTAGAAAACATAGGAGGGCGCCACTGTTGTTCAAATGACAATTCTAAAAATTTAACTCACGGAGAAAATTTAAAGCTGTGTAACCTACATTTTTACAAATAATTAAACCTTTTTATGCCTTTATAAAATTAAAAAAAAAATAATTCATCGCAATATAGATACACACCGATTCCAAAATTAGAATTGCATATAGGTATATTATAATTTACCTTTGCAATTTTGTGTTAACATAATGAAGAATAAGAAAATTGTAATAAAATATAAAGCACAGTTTAGAAATTGCTCACATTTATTTAATACTAGCTTTTGCCCCCGGCTTCGCTCGCGCTACTCGTATATCCTATTCCTTTGCTTAATACAGCAATACATAGACAACTAACATACATACATATATATACACAGAAGCAAGCATATTTTGTTTTTTTAATTTTATTTAGTTTCAAAAAACATATAGCGGTTTAAAACCTTATCCATACAGTGAAATTTCGTCCTTGTTTTCGCCCATTATACGGGTAAGAAGTCGGTGCTTATATTAATGGTCAATGGTTCGGTGCAATCAACGTAATACTATAGTTCTGTCAACAGTAGACCTTGCGTCCAAAAAAGTATGTTTCCATTTTTCTCTGAACCAAAATTTCCCCTGAACACTTAAATATGCACAAGGCACTTAAATACCTAATACCTATTTAATTATGATTACCAAATAGAAAAATTAATATGAAGATTTTAAATGTAATGAGTAAAGCAAGATATGTTAAATCAGGAGTACCGCAAGGATCAATTTTAGGTCCAAAATTGTACATTATATATGTTATTGCTATGTCAAAACTCTTTAAAAAAAGCCTTTAGATTCATTTTTGCTGACGATACTGCACTTGTACTATCCAATGAAAATCCTATCATAGCTATTCAACAATTGCAAAGTGACTTTAACGAGCTACTTAAATGGGCTCATGATGTTGGATTAATTATAAATGTTAAAAAAACCAAATGTATGTATATAAGATCACCAAGCCTGGGAATATGGAATATACCCAAAATAATTGCTCATAATTCTGAATGTATTCATAAAACAATTGAAAATATTTGCTACTGTGAAACAATTGACTTTACTAACGAATATACTTATCTGGGACTAATAGTAGATAATACATTTAAATGGGATAAACAAGTGGCTAAAATTTGTAACCAACTCCGATCTTTTGCAAGTAATTTTTATAAATTGAAATTTATTTTGCCCCATTGTACTCTTAAAATTATTTATTTTTCTATGGTCGAATCCATCCTTAGATATGGCATACGAACTTGGGGGCACACAAGCAATATATATATTAAATATATACAAAATTTACAAATTGCTATAATAAAAAAAATTGTACCACCGAATATTTACAGACAAAGAAGTAATCTAAAACTACTATATAGTTCTGAGAGCCTACTTCCAATAAAGGGTCTTCTTTGGTACATTATTATAATGGACAATGAGGGAGATAGCAAATACAAAAAGCAACCGGTGCATAATCATACAACAAGATTCACTGAAAATAAGGGCCTCATTACTCCAAGAGTAACAAATAAGTATGGAAGCCGAACGCTTAAATACTTAATACCGGAGTTTTTCAATAAATTCAATAATTTTTTTAAACCTCAGAATAATGAGAGACCCTGCCCCAAAAACACTAAGCGTTGGCTAATAAGCGACGAATCAACGTATCTCTGAACATTATAATTATTGATGTAGGTATCCCTGAACATCTCAACGTACCTGCCTAAATAATTTGTATATAGGTAGGTACAATGGAGATTTATATTATTTTGTAATATTGTTTATTGTATGATATTGTGTTATACATGTATTAAAAATTAAAAATTAAATTATATATATTATTTTGTAGAACCTACAGACAAGCCGTCATGTGTGACAGCTTTGTGGGACTGCATAAAACTTGTATTTTAAAAATGTATTTTTCTTGTATTAAATAAATAATAAAAATAAATAAAAATAAAAAAAAACTATTCGATTCGAATGGCGGTCTTTTATCAGGGTGATACTGAGAGTATCTTCAACTCTAGAACGTACCGGAAATGAAATAAAATCATTTTACTTAAAATAAATGTGCAAAAACAACGCCAATTTATTTCACATTTATTTGCGCACACGCTAGAAATGCATTCCATGCAAATTTAAATATCCTTCTTTCTCACTTTTAATATCACTATCTCATTTGAGTTTCATTATTATACAGGACACGTATAATAATATTTTAAACAAAGAATGGTCAGACCATGAAATGGAACATCATGAAACACGCCCACATGTCATTTCTTGTGTTCTTCTTTAAAATAATGAATGTCATATGTCGGCTATCGTCGACAGCTTTGCGTGATTACTTTTATTGTTATTAATAAATTTCTTGTAATATCAATGTTTTTATTATAAATAATAAATAAAAAAACGTAAATATTATAAAAAGCTTGGTTTACAATGCATCCCAGCGTTACATACCCCACATCCCCCAGTTGCGTTGACTGGGCGGCTGCAAATCTCCCGGTCATGTTGTACGCCGACAGGATGATCAACGCTGCCAATGGGAAATTGTTTGGTGCACTCCTCCTGAGACAATCTCTGCACTGTCGTCTGAAATGTTGCAAAACGTACCAACCGATTGTTTTATCCAGTGAGAACAAATGTGCCATTACTTTTTGCAACACATACCTATAAGAAGTGTAAATTAACACATACACATTTTTTTAAATTTAGCTCCACACAGAAGGCTATGAGAAACCAAAATTCCCTTAAGACCTGTGTCATTTTTTAAAATGATGTATGGAGGGTCTTTTAGGGAAAGGTAGGAGAGGAAGTTCTGGGAAGGAAAAAGGCATGAGGAGTGGTCCATACCTCCCTCTACCCGGCTGGAGTGTTTAAAATATCTCCCTCAACCAGTCTCTTCTAATCCGGCCCGCCACGAAGTGGGTGGGCAAACGGATCCGTCTCCAAGACCTAGATAGACCTCACCCCATGAACCCATGCACCCCTTCTAAGTCAGCAAACGTAGCAAACCACTTGGAGTGACCTATGGCGGAGGTGTTGGTTATTCAATAATTGGTTCTCTGGGTGGCGGTGCCCATACCCGCCTGCCAATTAAATAATTAATTTGTTTGTAACTATTATTTATTTTTAGGGACTCTTATGCAGAACTGAATGCAACGTTAAATTCGAGATGCGAACTCCTGTATTAACGCATATCATTTTTTTTTCGATAAATTCATGCCAAGGGCATGCCAATCTTAGTGCGTCCCGCGGGTGATACTACAATCATTCAAATGGCCCCCGATGGCAAAAAGGTGCCCCTCCCTTGGTCTAAACCAACGATACTCAACCTTTTTTCTCTTCGGGCCACAAACATGTAATTGTAAAGTTACGCGGGCCGCAACACTATACTGGGATGACGAAAAAAAATCATGAATCCCCCCCCCCCCAACAAAGAAATTTTTTTTTTCCCATTTCTCTTGAAGAAATCTCTTTTCGTCGGATATTTTTCGATTGCATTTTGAAGACACTCCCGCTATTAAAACAGAACAATAGTTTATACGACAGCAAGAAATGCTGTTAAAATTTGAAAGTAGTATCTGACTAACCAGTGGCATTAACCGGTTTTTATGTATTATAATTGATGCGGTGGTTTCTAGAAGTGGCTTTTTTATTTATAAATTATTAGCGCGCGCACTTGTGTGTCAAATATTTGTTTTTTGGGAATAAATCTAGCGTTTGCAATAGCAACACCCCTAACACATCTGCCCTGATGATAGACACTGCAAGGCTGTCGAAAACTAAAACGTTGGCTAAAGAAGGAGATAGCGCAACACAGCACAACACCTCAAAAAAAAAATGAAAATACTTTTGTCCGTGAAAATCTAAAAAACCTATCTCACTCTCATACCAGATTATGTGGACCATAATAACAATCCTTTTCGGGTTTCACTATCTGTGCGACAAAGTCGAAACGAATCTCAAGATATAAGATATAAGAAATTTAGAATGATAGATTTAAAAAAAAATCTAAATCCTGATAATACCTAAAGTGTAAAAAGGCCGCACACAAAAGCTTGCCGGGCGGCATGCGGCCCGCGGGCCGCAGGTTGAGTATGGTTGGTCTAAACAGAGGTGTGCGGCGATCCATCCTACCTGCTTACCGCTGTGGGGAAATGGCGTGATTGTTAGATATCTTTTTTTTTTAAATGTATTTTAAAACCGGCGACAGCTGTCAATACTGTCATTATCAAACCATTGGTCAATGTTCATCATGAAGGCAGAGAAAAGTGTTCTAACCTTGTGGTGAGGTGAGGAACTGATGCCCCATCCATTTTGTATGAAGCCACTTTTAGGGAGAGGGGTGCCCGTATGGAGACAGGCTGGGATAATTCTTGTTGTGAAGATCACCCTAAAATAAAAAAAGGTAAATTATGTTTTTTTTTTCTATTGAAAACAATAAATTATTTTAGAAAAAACTGCGAGGTGGTATTACGATGCAATAATATCCCCTAACCCTTCAGGTGCGGTTTGCCGATATTCCGGCAAGATGCATGACACACGTAAATACTCCACGCGAGTCCCTGTCACCTGTTCATTTGAAATATTAAACTAAAAAATTAACAATAAATATAAATATGGTTAAATGACGGCCGCCGTGGTCGAGAGGTAAGGCTCTTGAATCACAATCCGAAGGTCGTGTGATCGAATCCCAGCGTTGATTTGATTAATTTGTGTTATTTCACAATTAATTCATTTCAGGGGAAGTACCTGGCTATTCAGATCTGGTCATTAAACATGGTCGTACGCCAGGGCGATACTGAGAGTATCTTCCACAATGGAACGTGGCATAAATATACTATACATATATTATTTTAAATAATTAAATCATGAAAAAACACAATTTAATCAAATAAAATTTACTTAGACCCTCCAGGATTTAATCCCGCCACCTCCGGATTAGGAAAATTGATAAAATAAAAAGTTGTTACTTGAGTACTTAAATGTTTACACCATTGGAGAAATACAACAGGTCTGAAGGTTCGTGAGATATGTAGATCAGTTGCTATGGTAAACGCCCAAATCGCATATGGTTTCGAATTCCAATTACGGTCGCACCTGTGGGTATATTTATTCTGTGTTTTTTTTTTTGTTGATGTGTGATTTTTATTATATATCCATATATATTATATAGTAAAAACATTCGATATTTTATATAATAACTAGCTTTACCCGCGGCTTTGCTCGCATGTATTAGGGGGAAATTACTGACTAAAGAATTTTCCCACGGGAAAAAATGTTTTTTTCGGGATAAAAAGTAGCCTATGTTATTTCCCAATCCTCCAATTATCTCTGTGCAAAAAAATCAAGTCGATCGGTCGCTCCGTTTATTAGCATTTACTAGCTGGTACCCGGTATGCGTCGCTATGCCATTTAATAAAGAAATTGTTTCTACCTGCGCGTCCTTTCCCATTCGTCCCGTTCACCTTCTTCCGCCCCTTCCTCCTCCACGTCCCCTTCCCCTCTCGCGTTTCGACTCCTCCTCCTCCACCTTCCCTCTCCACACTCTACTCCCACCCCCCCTCCCCCCTCCCAAGTTCCCCCTCACCCCTCCCCCCCCGCCCCCCACACCCTTCCACCTCCTCCACCCCCTCCCCCTCAAAACGATATCCTTAAACTATCTTGGAATAATAACAATACGGTTACCTCGAGAGTGTTTTCTCCTGGGGTAAAAATAATGGGGGCTCAACCAGAGTAAAGTTAGCCTCCCAAAAACTGGGCGTACTGTACAGGGCCCGCAGATACTTTAACAGTTAACAACTGCTAACCCTGTAGAAATCACAAGTGCGCCCCAAGGTTGAATTTGGCAGCCACCTCTGGTCTGGAGCTCCAAAATACATGAAAAATACCCTCGACTCTGTGCAAAAACGGGCGGTCCGTTTGATAGATTCTCCCATCTCAACAGACGGATTGCAATATTTAGAGAACAGGCGTCGGGTGGGAATGCTATCCTTATTCTACCGGTATTACAATGGAAGATGCTCCGAGGAACTAGCGTCATTGATCCCCTCGGCACCGGTGCATATTCGGGAAACACGCCAAACACGCGCCCAACATTTGTACACGGTTGACATTAGTCACATGTGAACGGGTCGTTTTTACGACTCTTTCTTGAGTTCAGCAGCTCGGCTGTGGAACGATTTACCGGCCTCTGTGTTTCCTCCTTCCTACAACATAGGTCTCTTCAAGACCAATGTTCATTCCTTCCTCTCCTCAAAAAGACCCTCTACACATCATCTCAGATGACATAGGCCCTGAGGGAATTTTTTTCTTCAGGGCCTCCTATGTGGAGCTGATGTAAAAAAAAAAATACGCACAGATACTCAAAATAGATAACATTAGCTATAAAATGAATTCGGTTTGATTGTAACAAATATATAACTTCACACTTACCTGGCCGTTAAAATTTCGTATGTTTTATAGGCTCGGGCGAAAAATCGACAAGCGTCCGTGGTCACATATAACGTGGCACTGGCGAGCCTAGCGCGGCAGAGGAACACGGCCGCAGTGTGACGAAGGTGCCTGAGTGGCAAACGAGTGAATACGAGCTATAGTTTTGTCTCTAGTCGCACCGTTCCCATTACCCGCTGGCTCCCATTACCCCCCGCTCTTATACATATATAAGATAGGACAGAAGATAGATGAAATACTTACCGCCTGTCAAGCCGAAGAAGGGCGACATCGTTGTACGATGTAGAGTAATTATTATTGTACAGCGGGTGGATGTGTCGTTCGATCACCCCATAGCGCTCATTTGGATTGTACTGGGCGGGTGTAAACGTCCCACCCAATCCGACAAATGGAACTTCAATAAAGCTGAAACAAAAGACATGCTGTTAAATTCACATTACTGTGTGCACAAATTATCTCTTCTGTAAGTCCAATACAGCGGAATAAGAACGTACAAAAATATCACGACGATTTCAGATATGAAAATTTAATCCTTAAATAACCAATGATTCAACCTCTATCTTGAACCGGAAACGGAACATACAAACAAACGTACATACAACGAAATACAAAACGGTATTCGCTGCGCTCAGTCAATAATTACGTGAGGTAGGTTCACCAGTTGCCCGTTTATACCACCAGTTTATAGACATCGCGTATAGCGCCAGTTCTGTGAAATAACACCTCAAAGTCGCTTAAATGTTTAGAGCTTGATCGTTCATAGATCAAACCAATACGTTTATCTATGTTTATTGTTCATCCTTGCGGTCATTATTTCAAGGACGGGTTGAATCTTACTAATATTATAAATGCGAAAGTTTGTATGGATGGTTGGTTGGTGGGTTGGTTGGATGTTTGTTACTCTTTGACGCAATAAATATCGAATGGAATTTGAAAATTCTTTCACTAATCGAAAGCTACATTATTTGCGAGCAACAACGGTTTTATATATTGGTAAGCTCTGGCGTTATGAATGAGCTGTGGCGTTATGAAATTATGTATCATACGTTTTCTGTCCCTAACAAAATCGAGTTATTGCAAACGTCAAACAAATTGTTACCTTGGAAACAATGTGTGTGTTTTTTTTTTAATTTAGGCTTAAAAAGAGTGCTTTGTTGTGATTAAAAGGAGTACTTTTTTGGCGTCGTAGTTAATATCTACATATCTCTAAAAATGTTTATTCTCCGAACAAAAAGCATAACGTTCCTATAAAGCATAGCGTTTGAAGTGGACTGTCATTTTCTTATTTTTTAGGTTACTCTGGATTCAAATATAAATAAAATACTAATAAAGGGAGTAGGTACTTAAAATAAATTTCTATAATTTAAATATTTTCTAAAATAGAATTTTTATTTGCGAAATGTCATTCTCAAATTTTGAAATTTTCTATTAAACGATTGTACGGGACAGGCACTGTAGTCGCCAGCCGCACAGACGATGAAGTGGGAAGTTGCCGGCTGGCCGCTTCGACACCTAGGGAGAAAGTGAGGAAAAAATGTAGGGAGAGGGAAAAGTGGGGAGATTTCAGGAAAATTGGGTAAATGTAGGGAGAAAGGTAGAAGGCAAGGGGGGCGGAAGGGGGGTAGAGGTAGAGGGGAATTAGAGGGGAAGAAGGGAGGTAGAGGGGAAATTTGCGCGATCGACCAATTTATTGTAATGCTTTCTTCTTGGAGGGCGGTCCAACCAGGGCGGAGAAGAAGAAGTCCAAGTTTTCCAGGGGTAGATCGGAGAAGGCAGAAGAGAAGGCGAGATGTTGCTGAAGCGGTGAGATCTGGAACTCTGCCGATCTGGCGGTCTAACAGCCGTATTTAAAGGGTCCAGAGACGGGAGTCTGCCCGTCTCAGTCCTTTGTTCATCTCAATTCTACGAACTGAGATGAAATTCTTAGAATTTTGGCTGCTAGAGTTGTAAACGCCACCGCGTTCGTTTCGCTATTGCGCAACGAAGCTGAGAACGCCACAGAGTTTTATCTCGACCTACTCTCGCTGCCTCTCCGATCATTCGTTTATTATGTGAGTTTGCACATTTTACATTTATTTACATAGGGTATGAACAGTCTGCACAAATTGGAATTATTTTATATTTGTGCAAAACTGTTATACTGATACAAACACATAGGTTGCACAAATTCGAATTTGGGCAAGTGTTATACAGATACAAATACATAGGTTGCACAAATTTGAATTTGTGCAAGTGTAAATAATAGAGATTTGCACAAATTGGACCCGTGCGAAGGTTTGTATAGGAACGGCTTCGCACAGATCGAATTTGTGCAAAGGAAAAAGTTAATTTAATTAAGGTAGTGTGTAGGTATGTACACAGAGGGTGGGGTCAAGCTTTATTTTTTGTCTTAGGCTGACTGCCTGACCCCGTGAATATGTTTATTTTGTCATAAAATATTACATAAAATTACACATAAATTATGCCAAAATTAATCTTAAAAATACGTCCGGTACATTCTCCCCCCGGTGCAGTCACGGCTGCGCCCAGCTGTCAGGACGTATATTTCGTAGAATGGTCGCCCGAGGGTGGCAGAGGTTCCGGGCTGTATGAAGCGCTGCGTCTGCACTCTAGGTTGCGGCAGGCGTTCATCGTCTCCGTGTGGACTCCGTTGTCTGAGGGAGGCCATATCGGCACGGAAAGCTGCTCATTCGCAGCGGTGGAGGAGAGGCCGCGCTGTATCAGGCAGCGGCCGTCGTCCGTCTGCTTGGGCCCATGCGCCGCCGAATAGGCGGGAATGGTGCCAGTGACTGCGCGGGGTGCGAGGGGTGCGGGGAGTGCGAGGGGTAAAGGGCCACGCACCACCGTCCGGCGGCCGATGTCTTTTCGGTCGGGCATGTGGGCAAGGCTCCCCCCGTCATTTTGGCTGGGCGTACGGGCAAGACTCCCTCCGTCATTTTGACCGGGTGTGCGGGCAAGGCTCCCTCCGTCATTTCGACCGGGCGTTCTAGGGCCAGGCGATGCGGTGACACGTTTTTCGTGACAGACGTCAGACAGCACTGCAGATTGCGCCGCAGGGTAAGCGCCAGGCAGCAGTGTAGGTTGCGCCGCAGGGTGGGCGTCACGTGGCGCCATAGGGTAGACGTTAGGCTGATGCGCGTGTTGGGCACCAGAGAACACGCCTGGGTGCGCGTCAGGTAGCGCACGAGGAAAGACATCAGGGGGCGCGTCTGGGTGCGCGTCAAGAAGTGCACCAGAGAACGCGCCAGGGTGCGCATCAGGGAGCGCACGAGGAAAGACATCAGGAGGCGCGTCTGGGTGCGCGTCAGGACGAGCACCAGAGAACGCGCCAGGGTGCGCGTCAGGTAGCGCACGAGAAAGGACATCAGGGGGCGCGTCTGGGTGCGCGTCAAGAGGGGCACCAGAGACCGCGCCAGGGTGCGCATCAGGGAGCGCACGAGGAAAGACATCAGGGGCAGCGTCTGGGTGCGCATCAAGAAGGGCACCAGAAAACGCGCCAGGATCCACGTCAGGGGGCGCACGTGGAAAGGCATCAGGGGGGCGCGTCTGGGTGCGCGTCAGAAGTGCACCAGAGAACGCGCCAGGGTGCGCATCAGGGAGCGCACGAGGAAAGACATCAGGAGGCGCGTCTGGGTGCGCGTCAGGACGAGCACCAGAGAACGCGCCAGGGTGCGCGTCAGGTAGCGCACGAGAAAGGACATCAGGGGGCGCGTCTGGGTGCGCGTCAAGAGGGGCACCAGAGACCGCGCCAGGGTGCGCATCAGGGAGCGCACGAGGAAAGACATCAGGGGCAGCGTCTGGGTGCGCATCAAGAAGGGCACCAGAAAACGCGCCAGGATCCACGTCAGGGGGCGCACGTGGAAAGGCATCAGGGGGCGCGTCTGGGTGCGCGTCAAGAAGTGCACCAGAGAACGCGCCAGGGTGCGCATCAGGGAGCGCACGAGGAAAGACATCAGGAGGCGCGTCTGGGTGCGCGCCAGGACGAGCACCAGAGAACGCGCCAGGGTGCGCGTCAGGTAGCGCACGAGAAAGGACATCAACAGGCGCGTCTGAGTGCGCGTCAGGAAGGGCACCAGAAGACGCGCCAGGATCCACGTCAGGGGGCGCACGTGGAAAGGCATCAGGGGGCGCGTCTGGGTGCGCGTCAAGAAGGGCACCAGAAAACGCGCCAGGGTACGCGTCAGGGGGCGCACGAGGAAAGACATCAGTCGGCGCGTCTGGGTGCGCGTCAAGAAGGGCACCAGAAAACGCGCCAGGGTGCGAGCCAAGATGCGCGCCAAGATGCGCGCCAAGATGCGCGCCAGGATACGCGCCAGGATGCGCGCCCGGATGCGCGCCGGGATGCACGCCAGGAGGGGCACCAGGGGCGTCAGTGTGCACGCCAGGCTGGGCACCAGAAGGGGCATCAGGAAGCGCGCCAGGATGCGCGCCAGGATGCGCGCCGGGATGTGCGCCAGGATGCGCGCCAGGATACGCGCCGGGATGCACGCCCGGATGCGCGCCCGGATGCGCGCCCGGATGCACGCCAGGAGGGGCACCAGGGGCGTCAGTGTGCACGCCAGGCTGGGCACCAGGAGGGGCATCGGGAAGCGCGCCAGGATGTGCGCCAGGGGGCGCGTTAGGATGCACGCCAGGATGCGCGCCAGGGAGCGCGCCGTGATGCACGCCAGGAGGGGCACCAGGGGCGTCGGTGTGAACGCCAGGCTGGGCACCAGAAGGGGCATCAGGAAGCGCGCCAGAATGCGCGCCAGCATGTGCGCCAGGATGCGCAGCAAGGGGCGCGCCAGGGCTGGCACCAGGGTATGCAGCAAGGGGTGCGCCAGGCCAGGAACCAGGGAGCGCGCCAGGGTATGCAGCAAGGGGTGCGCCAGGCCAGGAACCAGGGAGCGCGCCAGGGTATGCAGCAAGGGGTGCGTCAGGCCAGGAACCAGGGAGCGCAGCTAGGGGTGCGCTAGGGCTGGCACCAGGGAGCGCACCAGGGTATGCAGTAAGGGGTGCGCCAGGCCAGGAACCAGGGAGCGCGCCAGGGTATGCGGCAAGGGGTGCGCCAGGCCAGGAACCAGGGAGCGCGCCAGGGTATGCAGCAAGGGGTGCGCCAGGCCAGGAACCAGGGAGCGCGCCAGGGTATGCAGCAAGGGGCGCGCCAGGGCTGGCACCAGGGGGCGCGCCAGGCAGGTACTGCGTCGCGGTGGGGATGAACGGGAGCAACGCAGCGAGCTGCCTGCTCATCGCTCGGTTCTCCCTCCGTAGTTGCCTCACCATGGCAGAGTAGTCCTCTTTGGCATCAGAGGACAGGGTGCTGCCAGGGCCGACAGGGTGTGGGTCGGCAGGGCTGGCAGCGTAGGGGCCGGCAGGGCTGGCAGCGTAGCTGACAGGGGCAGCCCTGCCAACAGGGCTGGCAAAACCGGCTGGGTGAGGCGCCGCAGGGCTGGCAGCGAGAGACGTCATCTCGGGAGCTAGGAGGCGTGAAGGCGTGAAGGCGTGAAGACGATCATCCGGCTCGAAGGACCATGTACGGGACAGGCACTGTAGTCGCCAGCCGCACAGACGATGAAGTGGGAAGTTGCCGGCTGGCCGCTTCGACACCTAGGGAGAAAGTGAGGAAAAAATGTAGGGAGAGGGAAAAGTGGGGAGATTTCAGGAAAATTGGGTAAATGTAGGGAGAAAGGTAGAAGGCAAGGGGGGCGGAAGGGGGGTAGAGGTAGAGGGGAATTAGAGGGGAAGAAGGGAGGTAGAGGGGAAATTTGCGCGATCGACCAATTTATTGTAATGCTTTCTTCTTGGAGGGCGGTCCAACCAGGGCGGAGAAGAAGAAGTCCAAGTTTTCCAGGGGTAGATCGGAGAAGGCAGAAGAGAAGGCGAGATGTTGCTGAAGCGGTGAGATCTGGAACTCTGCCGATCTGGCGGTCTAACAGCCGTATTTAAAGGGTCCAGAGACGGGAGTCTGCCCGTCTCAGTCCTTTGTTCATCTCAATTCTACGAACTGAGATGAAATTCTTAGAATTTTGGCTGCTAGAGTTGTAAACGCCACCGCGTTCGTTTCGCTATTGCGCAACGAAGCTGAGAACGCCACAGAGTTTTATCTCGACCTACTCTCGCTGCCTCTCCGATCATTCGTTTATTATGTGAGTTTGCACATTTTACATTTATTTACATAGGGTATGAACAGTCTGCACAAATTGGAATTATTTTATATTTGTGCAAAACTGTTATACTGATACAAACACATAGGTTGCACAAATTCGAATTTGGGCAAGTGTTATACAGATACAAATACATAGGTTGCACAAATTTGAATTTGTGCAAGTGTAAATAATAGAGATTTGCACAAATTGGACCCGTGCGAAGGTTTGTATAGGAACGGCTTCGCACAGATCGAATTTGTGCAAAGGAAAAAGTTAATTTAATTAAGGTAGTGTGTAGGTATGTACACAGAGGGTGGGGTCAAGCTTTATTTTTTGTCTTAGGCTGACTGCCTGACCCCGTGAATATGTTTATTTTGTCATAAAATATTACATAAAATTACACATAAATTATGCCAAAATTAATCTTAAAAATACGTCCGGTACAACGATAATTATTTTCTATTAGACAAAATAGCAAGAATAATAACAATTACGCCAATAATTATGCCCATAATTTTCCACTAATACTATGCGAGCGAAGCCGTGGGTAAAAGCTAGTTTTAAATAAAGAACTCAATGGCGTATGCAGAACACAACACCCACTGGTCACTCACTAGAGTTACAGGATACCACGTCCATGAAATGGCGCTAATCTGACCTTGTCCAATACGTCTCTGGAAAAACAACAAGACAATTATTATAAGCAATAATTATTAGCCTGAAACACTCATCAACATTGAAAAAATCTCCCGAGAATGTAATAAGCAGTAATTGTTGAATGAAACACTAGTATATATTGAATTATTTGGCGGGTGGGAGATAAGCCGACGTAGCTCAATTGGTAGAGCAGTTGACCGGATATCAGAAGGACGCGGGTTCAAGTCCCGTCGGCGGCATTTATCTTTTCTCGGGAGATTTTTTCAATGTTGATGAGTGTTTCAGGCTAATAATTATTGCTTATAATAATTGTTACCCTTTGTGCTGTGCATAAAAATCTTGTCTTAAACATTAGTTTACCAATTAAAAATAATAAACACAACAAGACAACCAAATATTATTCTCTAAGACTCTTAAGTAATTGTTGTTATTGCTCTAAAAATATTATTCTCTAAGACTCTAAGCAATTGTCGTTATTGCTCTAAAAATATTTGTTGATTTTATTATTCATCTTCTTTTTTCTTTGTTTATACGAATACAGTACAAAAGTCCAAACTGTACTGAACCGCCTGGAGCCAGAGAGACAATGGCATCTTAAATTGGGCTACTGTATGTGCCT
The DNA here is from genome assembly GCA_917563855.2 of Limnephilus lunatus. Taxonomy (NCBI): domain Eukaryota; kingdom Metazoa; phylum Arthropoda; class Insecta; order Trichoptera; family Limnephilidae; genus Limnephilus; species Limnephilus lunatus. Next base: position 55,927,988 of record OU830596.1, read on the forward strand.
GAAGGTAATGGGGAGGGGAAGGAGATGTGAAGGTGAAAGGTAGGGAAGTACCTACATGGCTGTTCAGATATAGTCACCAAACGCGGCTAAAGCCAATTCAAGCAACATTTCAGTTCTAAGTAACTTTCTTACACCAGGGCCATACTAGGATGGGTTGAACTTGAATAGAACTTACACATTTACCCAAAATTAACCTGATAATAAAACCTGAAAATTTACCCAAAAAAAATGATGAATTTTTCAATTTTTTAGACAACCCGTCCTAAGAGTATGTTCTAGTTTTGCTTAAGTTGAAAATTTATATTATTTTGAAAGAATAAATTGTGTATTAACACAACATAATCAAAAAAGTTCCCTAGGGATTTGAACCCGACACTGATCCCTAGAATCCTACTCACCCCTCATACCTTTTTCTTTTCCAAGACTTCATCTCATTCCTCCCCTTAGAAAGGTCCTCAACACAGCATCTCCAAATATGACATGAGCCCTGAGAAAAATTGTATTCCTCATTGGACTCCTGCGTGGGGTATGTCCGTGTAAAATAACAATAGTTATTTCAGTAAATAAATGAATATTTTAGGTTTTAAATAAATCTACTTATGTCCGTAACTTACGTAGTACGGGGCCTCTGCTGCAGTTGTTACAGGAGCGTATTTATATTCTATATTAGCGTCTGGTGTCAGTTGAGGACATATATTCCCCCGAGTCCAGCCGGAGGGTGTTTCTTGGCACGGGTAAATCTTTTCTGCCAGCTCTATGCAGTCTGTAGAGGAAACAAAACATTACACAAACGTTTCAAGTGCCTACAGTTATTCATATGACTAAGTAACTCATAGAGTGAAAGATATTTCGAGTATTTATAGGATATGTGGATAATATTTGGCTGATTTATATAGCGCCGTTCTCGTGGAAAATCACCTCAAGTGTTTTGTATAAATGAATTTGTAAAGCGCCCTTGAGGTGATTTTCTCACAAAAATGGCGCTATAGAAGTCATCCAATTATTATTGTTATTATTAAGTGCGCGCGCTGGTAGGCAGGTAGATCCTCTTCGCTTCGTTACCTCTGCCAACCTCACAACTTTACATGATACGGAAGTCCGGTGGAAATTAGTGAATAGGATTTTATTTGTTAAAACTTAAATATTGTTGATTTGAGTTGTTCTTTAAAATAATTTACTTATACCACAGTAAATATGAGCTATTATTTTATTTCAAATAAAAAATATAATTTTTTATACCCCTACAACAAAAGAGAAAACATTAATTTATTTTTAGTGATGTGTGGATTAATCTGAAGTCTCAAGAGAATAAATCGACTTGCCCTATGTAGGTAAAGTACTCTATCCGAAAATCTGTTAGTTTACAGAAGAAAAGACGTCTGAAAGAAAATCTCATATCTTTGTCGTAAATCATCCTATTAGGTGGTTTGAATTTCGGGAAAATACATTGGGTACTTGCTAAATTTCAAACTGTATTATGTTTATTTATGACTTTTTTTTTCAATATCCTCTCCTGTTAACCAACAGATTTTTATTTTGATTTACTTTACGTAGAGTATGTCGAAATGCAACATAATATTATTAGAACATTTCAGCTCAGGTTTTATGAAACTCACAGTCCGCGGCCCTGGAGCCAATCGGTAGTTGAGTGACAAGTCCTTCCAACAGCGGTGGACAGGTAGCCGCCGCGCAGCACACCAACTCCGACTCGTTATCAATTAAGTCACATTTCTGTAAGCAAAGAAAGGTCATGTAAAGGCGCATAAGTTAAACATATTGCATTGCCAGAGACACATAAAGGGAGGAACAGTAGGTACCTGGGGTAAATTGCCTTTACTGGCGTCCTCTTCCGCTGACTGGCATTTGGCGAATGGTGTGCACACTCCCGTGCTTCCTGTGTGCTTCAGTGTGCAGTTACTCCCTGCAAACAGACACACCAGGGTTACACAATACAGCACAACATGACGATAAAGATTCTACTCACAATTTAGAAGTAATGTGAGTCCGTGGATTACTTGAGGATTGATGTTTGCCGGTCTATGGAATGAGGTGTCTTCAAGAATTCCTACATTAAAGTCTTACTAAGTCGTAAAGTTTGCATACCGCCTCAACGACTCGCTACTACAGACGACTAATACGTCCCAACTGCATCCGTCTGGAGCAAGTGAGACTATCACGTCCCCAATTGGGGAATGTTGTGAGGCTGAAGCTAGTGAGAGGGGAAATAAACGACGAAAAGGAAGGTGGGGAAGGAACCTGGTCAGCCATTTTACCAGGGTGATACTTACATTATCTTTCATTCTAGAACGTGCGGCAAATATTTGCCTATACTAGATATTATTTTTAATTATTTAATTGTGAAATAAATTTATCAAATATTATTTATCAATAACTAAATATATTCTTACTTATATTATAAATGCGAAAGTTTGTATGGATGGTTGGTTGGATGGTTGGTTGGATGTTTGTTACTCTGTGACGCAATAAATATCGAATTTTTAATAATTTTTACCTTGGAGTTGTCCATCACAAAATGCCGTTAAAAGTAAAACTGTGAATGAAATTTCTGTTAAATAACGCATTTTGAAAATTAATTTTCAACCCTGAATTTGTTTTTAAAAAGGATTGTACTGAACCTCTCCAGTACGGAGTTGAAAACACACAACGCTTCAAAGATATCGGTGATCATCTGATCATATTTATACAGTTGTTTTTATCAGTGTTTTAACACTCGGGGCAGTGTTGGAATGTGTATAGTTTTTTCGAGATTTTCATGTTTTTTTTTTACCTCGATGTTTTTTTTTCAAAAAACCATGTCGAAACAATTTTACGCGAGATACGGGAAAACTGGCGTGTAGCCTGGTTTCCTTACGGCAAATCCCCGCAACGCTGCACTCTCTGCGACACTTAGTCTTGGCGTGGCAGCCGTTCGCGATGAAGCTTCCGCTTGCCGCACCCGCCGGGTGTAAATTACGCTCTATAATTAGTTTTTTGTGCGAAGAACAAAACCCCACTAGAAATTCATTCTCAGCTACTTGAAGTGTACGCAAAACAGAGTATGAGTGCGAAAACGTGCGCAAATGGTGCAGAGAGTTTAAAGCGTGCCGGACGGCCAGCGGTTTCAGATGAAAAAATTGCCAAAGTGGAAAAAACAATGATTGCACATCGACGGGTGACGGTTCGGGAGCTCTGTGATATGATCCCAGCAGGATTGCGCGTAAAATCATTCCTGGCGACCGCAGCACCTTGGAGACCTTATTTTACGGACATCCCTAGTAGCTAGAGTAGATAAGTTGGAAATGGAAGTATCTGAGCTGAAACAAACAATACTCATGTTAGATTTGGGAAACGACGAAAGGGAGCAGGAGCTTCTCTCTAACAACATTGAAATACATGAAATGCCTGAGACCACCAACGAGAATCTGCCTACAATGATGTCGACTATCGCAACAGTTATTAGATGCCCTCTCTATCAAAGCAAAATTGAATACATTAGTAGAGTCATTATGCACAATCGTACTTAAAACACGACTGACGGACGTCCGGGAAATATCATCGCCAAATTCTCCTCTTGCATGAAAAAGGAAGAATTTATAGCAGCCATCAAGAAAATTTTCGTTAAGGACCATATCACGCGGAAGATTAAATTAATACTGAGGTCCACCAAAGGCTTTAAAAACGAACAAACGTTTGTTTATTTATTCTATTTTTATTAGGAACATTTACAGATTAATAACAATACATGCATTAAGGAAAACAAAACATTAAAATAATTAGGTTATAAACCAAGAACAAATGTTCGCATCATGCACAAATAATAAATAAAAAGTCAATAATTATTAAAAAATATTATCACTTAATATTATATAGACAGCAACTAGAATAAAAACAAAAAAAGTAGAAAAACTAAATCTATGTACCTATGTATAATAATAATAATGATTTTTTTGTATTTCTTGGGCATTAACTATGTAACAATTTCTAGACATTTTGTTTTGAAGAGTTTTAATTTTCAATGTACATCTGTTACTTAAATTAAAAATTTTCTGCGACTGGTTTCGGCACATCCGTGTCATTCACGAGCAAACTTAAAACTAACTTAAAAATTGACTGACTCTATTAGATGGTTAGCAAACTCGGAGTAGTTATTATTTCGTAAACAAAGTTCATGTTCCCTGATTCTAGTTTTAAAATTTCTAGTAGTCATCCCTACATACTGTGCGTCACAATCGTTACATTCTAAAGTGAATATCCCATTTTTTCCCATTTATTTGAAACATCCTTGTTATTAATCAATTTTTTTAGTTTAGAATTAGTTTAGAAAGCTGGAGAAATATGATCTGGTAATATGCGGGATATTTTTGAAGATAAATCATATGTATAAAGAAGTTTTTTTTTATATATTAGGTTGTTACTAGGTTTGATGTTGTTATTACCACTATAAATATATTTTTTTGTTAAAAATTTTGCTTCGTTCTTATTAAGTAAAGAATATAAGAAGCTAATAATAACTATAAGAAGCAAGCAATTAGTAAAATTGTAGATGGAGACGAGGGTATATTTAGAAATTTCAAAATTGAAAGTATGAAATGGGATGAGGTTTATAAATATTTAAGATATCCGCAATCAAATAGATTAGATCATACTAGTATTAAAAATGATATAAGAATTAAATTTAAAACTAGGATCAGAAATTTTTTTAAATGCAATCTTTCTGCTAAAAATTTAGTAAAGGCAATAAATACTTGGGCAATAACTCTATTAATTTACTCATTTGGCATAATTAAATGGTCTAATACAGATTTAGATAGCTTAGAACGATTAATTAGAACAACGTTAACAAAGTTTAATTGCCATCATCCAAATTCAGCTATAGAACGAATTAATTTACCTAGAAATTTAGGAGGTAGAGGTATAGTCAAAATAACATCTTTAAAACATAATCAGGTAGAAATGCTAAGAAATTTTTTCCATAGGAAAGCTGATAGTTCAGAAATGAACAAAATAATTTGCAAGGCAGATAGAAATATTTCGCCATTAAATTTATACGACGAGAATGCCAGCATTCTTATAAATACCAACCAGGAATTATTAGATTCCTGGTCAAATAAAATTCTTCACGCAAAACACTTCAACTATCTCAACCAAACATATGTTGACAAATTTTCGTCAAACAAATGGTTGAGTATTGGAGAGTTGAGCGCAGAAATAGAAGGCTTTATGCTTGCCATTCAAGATAGAGTCATTAATACTAAAAATTATAGGAAGCATATCATCAAAGATACAAATCAAATTGATGATTTATGTAGAAAATATTTGGCTTTTCCGGAAACTATAGAACATATTATATCGGGATGTTCTGTATTAGCGCCGTCCGAGTATACATTTAGGCACAATCAAGTTTTAAAAATAATTCACCAAAGTTTGGTAATTAAACATAACTTGATTGACTGCCGTAATGTACCATATTATGAATATGAACTAAATTCATTTAATAAAAATGAATTTCATAAAATTTATTATGATAAAACTATTCTAACAATTAGTCATAATAGACCCGATATAGTTTTACATGACAAAATTTAAAAAATAACTTATATCATTGATGTCGCTATTCCAAATTCTTGTAATATTTAGAAATCTGTTTCTGAAAAAATAAGAAAATATACAGATTTAGGAAATGAGATTAAAAGAATTTGGCATTCTCAGACTATAAAAATATTACCATTTGTTATTTCGGCTACTGGCATTATACCTAGCTCTCTCATTCAAAATTTAGGCGTATTAGATTTGTCAAAAAATTTGTTTATAAAAATGCAAAAGTCGGTCATTTTAAATACATGTAGGATTACAAAAGATTTTTTAAATATTTATATTGAGGGATCAGTAGGATTTATCGGACCAGTTAGGATTTCATCAGAGCCGAACCCTCTGATATGAAAATATCTGGAGTCGGTGAAATATTTTCCCATTATGTTTCTGGTGGATTGACGTATTGTTCTTGTATTGTTTTGTATTTATTATACTTACATAGTGCACTTACATTGCGTGAATTTACTAGATAATCATTTGTGGAAAAGTGAGTGGAAGGGTTTAGTCTTTCATTTGGGAAAGATTTAACCTGGACATTAAATCTGGAGCACCGTAAAAATTAAAAAAAATACAAGAAAATGAATTTTATAAAATTTATTACGATAAAACTATTCTAACAGACAGAACATTTAGTCATAATGGACCCGATATAGTTTGACATGACAAAATTTAAAAAAAATAACCTATATCATTGATGTCGCTATTTCAAATTCTTGTAATATGCAGAAAACTGTTTCTGAAAAAATAAGAAAATAAACAGATTTAGGAAATGATTTGAGACATAAGAATATCTCATTTTATTACTCGAAATTGGTAAACAAAAAGTTGTATAAACATAAATAGACGAGTAAATTAAAGGTACGCCGTTACGGAGGGCCGTCGCGAGTAGAAAGGCTTCTAGAGGCGAGGCCAGGGGGCCAAAAAACAGGAATCCTGAAAGGCCATCCGCGTGTCCTAGGTCTTCCTTCTCCAACAGAAAGAGGTTCCCATAGCCTGGCGTGGCCGAACACGACAAAGTCACTACTCAGGCAGCGTAACAGTATCGGTTGGCGGGTTGGAAAAATTTCACGGCTGCAACAGCCTGGCGTGCACGAACCAGCGCCGGATCTGCCATACGTTCAAAAACCTGCAAAAAACCTGGCGCCAACTCCGAAGGGGCGCCGTGAGAAAATAAATATTGTATTAAAATTTAGTAATAATATTCCCTGAATCGTTTAAAAATTTCCCATAGTACGAAATAATTATTAAGCTCTAGCAACACTTTCCAAAGAAACAGAATGCGCACGCATCAGGTTGAAATCAACGGCTTACGAATTTATAGTCAGTTAATTTTTTTACAAATTCCATATATTTAGTTTAAACGTAAGATCTATTTTTCCATAAATCTTTTACTACGAATGGGTGCGATCCAAATTCAATAACCAATCACAGCGCAGTTTTTTTGTTCCTGTGAATCAAACAAACCGACTTGCGCCTTTTAAAATGCTGACAATTTTTGTTAGTGTGTCGTCCATACGCTCGCTATTGTTTTATTTTGTACGATTTTAACACCCGTATTCAGAGTCGATCCTTTAGTTCAAGGAGCCTTCCTTTCCTTTAAGAAACACCGTTTTGTATTCAGAGACACACCTAAGGTTGGTGTGACGTCACATAGTAAGGAAGCTACCTTCCGAGTGCCGATTGTCATCCGGGTGACCATATTTCAAGCATATGCGGCCACATTCGGCCACATTCGGCACATTTTTTGTATTCAGAAACTGACGTTTGGAAGTCTCTACGACACTGCGCATGCGCATTCTTGCTTACTTTGACTTATAGCTGTCAAAACTCGAGGTTGGTGGGATAGGTACCTTTAACTTGCCAAGTGACCGCCAATTTAAGGAGCGATATCGTTTGGAGAAAACCACTGTAATGCATTTATTATTTCCAAATAACACTTTAGTAAATAATAGAGGCTTTCCCATACCTCCTATTATTCAGGTAGCTATCGCGCTGAGATTCTACGCTACTGTAAAATTAGATATCTATCGTAAAATTCTGTTCTACTTTTGTGAAACGAAAATATTGCATTTTGTGATGCAGCTATGATGAAACTTGTTATTTACATTATGTCTATACTGATTTGAAATCGACAAAAAATGAAAGAATGCATACTTATTTTGAAAACATGATGTTAACCTAAAATAAACCTTATGACGGGATGACTTTAGATGTATAAAAGCCGACCGGGGACGTTACTTGTCTTTGCTAAGGTAAGGACGACACTTGACTTTTAAGGATCGACTCTGAATACGGGTGTAAGTCTCTTGGAAAAGGTAGTTAAAGACCATTTTCTTATGAAATCTTCAGTAAATTCCATTATCAAAAGCATCGCACGGTTTGCAGGATTTCCAGGTTGCAACGTGTTGACAGTTTCATCATTGATTTGACATATTATTTGAAATTCGTTAAATGTATAATTAATATATATTAGATTTGTTGGATTTATTATTTAACGGTGTCAGTGTAAGCGTCTTTCGTAAGCCGTTGATACCATACGTCAGTGTTTAGTGTTTAAATGGTGTTTGTTCGCTCAATTTGGTGTTTGTTCGCTCAACACAGGGGAAATGCAAGGTACAAATTTGGGGTTATATTCTTATTAGATTTTTGAGCTATTCAGAAGCTGTAGATGCTATTCTTGTGTTGTACGTTGCCATGAGAACGATTTTTATTTGCTTTTTCTATTAATATTCGCGTGGGTATATACATAAACGCAGTAAATCTCAAATAAGAATGTCTAATGGACCTATTTCAGCGAAACCACCCGCATTGTCTCGTAACCTATATTTTAAATCATGGTACGGACACAAACAAACAATTCGTTGTATTATCTTAAAGCATAACTCGCAAAAAGAGTTTTTCCTAAAATAATTAAAATAGCACCATAATTTTATGTTTACTCAATAGATTCAGAGAGTATAGGGCTCCTGGCGATTCTCTCTTTAAAAAAAACGAGTGTGAGAGCTACCGCCAGGTAGCGTTAAACATTTACAACTTTACCAAAGTTACACCCTTTATATGTCTAGATTTTATTTGATAAATTAGTGTAAAAAAAAATTAAATAAAAAAAATAAAAAAATTGGGGTGGACGAATTTTTAATCAAAATAAAAATGTAGGGGGGGGGGCGCAATCGGTACCTACTGCACAGGGCGCCAGATTTCGTAGATCTGGCCCTGGCACGAACACGACAAAGTCACCACTCAGGCAGCGTGATAGTATCGGTCGGCGGATTAGCAAAATTTCACGACTGCATCATGTCAAATCCAAGCGCCGTTCGCATCCAGAATATCTCAAGGCATCTACCGATAGCACGACGCGAAATAACTGGCTCTTTCGCCATTATACTGGATCACTAACTCGTGATTCGAATTAAAATATATTTAAGGCTTCCAGCACTTAATAAAACCAAAACTGTCCCCGAAGGCCCAAAAATTGATCCCTTGGTCAAAAAAGCAAACTGACACCTGCTGCCATGATTGTCTGAATCCCACCATTTCCGTTATCTTTTCCGTTCGGTTGTCAGTTTGACCAGCCACACCAAGTTAAAATTTAAAATTGAATTAAATTAATACAAAATTCGCCAGTACCTACTGGCGAAATAGAAATGTTACAAGATGTCTTCTTTCAAAGATGATTAAAAAAACAGAACTAGAGGCATCGATATTTCTTTGATGCACATTTTTATAAAATAAGATGGTATTTTATCACAACCTTCGCCCAACGACCAAGAGATATTATTAATTATTCTTTTCTATTTGTTCCTTGGAAACTGAAATAGAAGAAATGTTTAAACCATTGTACTTGGAATTATTAGATAATGCCTTAGAAGATTATTAGTTAATGCCTTGGGAGATTAACAGCTAATGCCCTGACATAATGTATCAGTTTTTATGGATATGCAGCGGAAAATCTACTTACGGATTATTCTACCTACGGATTGATCTACCGATGACCTAATCTACCTACAGATTAATCTACCTATGGCTAATACACGCATTATTCTGCCTAATGCCTCGGGGATTATTAGTTAATGCCCTGACATGTATCAGTTTTTATGGATAAGAAGCCTAAAAATGTACCTAGGAAATAACAATACATAACCTCCAATACATGCTTAATGCAACTCGCGGCTAAAAAACCTTATATATGTAAAGGAAATATATTCCATTTAAATTTGAATCTTGTAGTGTCAGTTAGAATGTAATTATCAATCGTCACTTGTTTTATTGTTCTATTATTTTATTGTAAAATATCAATTGTAGTTAGAAGAAACCATTCAAAGAAAAATCATATTAATAAATGTCATTTCCTTGATAAACTTTGCAACACAAGTGTTTTATTTATAAATTAATAGAAAGGAATTAAACCTCTCAACTTATTATAAAACGAAATTTTTCGTTTTAAACCAAAAATGTAGAAACTTCAATTCGAATTTACGCTGTTACCTGGAGACGATGGTAGGTCAAATATTGTTAGCATTACAAAAATAGTCACAAGTGATGAAAAAGTGTTTACAATACCAGAAATGCTATAATCCACCAGCGATCACGAGGAGATAATGAAAAGTGGTGCTTTTGGAAAAGTAAAAAATAGTTTGAAAAAAAGTTACCAGGTGGGAAGAGTCTGGGTAACCATGACAGAAGAATTAAAAAAAACATATGTAGACGAAGATGAAAACCTACAGTTCGGAGGCCAATACCTCGAAGAATTGGAAGAAAAAAGTTTACAAATACACCAAGAAGAAGATACATTGGAAAGATTGATTGTAAAGTTAATGGAAGATAAGCAACAGAGCTTAAAAAACATTGCTGAGAAGTTTGTTATAGAAACATTCTGTACGAAAAATATAAATCGAAGCCAGTGGATAGAAGTGTTTGAAAAAGAATGTTTACGATTTGATGTGACCACGGATGAAAAAAAATAGAAATACTCAGATTGTTCATGGATAAAACTTGTGTAGATTTGTACAGTTCCATGATTATATATCTAACAATGAACTCAGAGTGGTCAACACGGAAAAACAAATTCTGTGAATCATTTGCAAATAAAAGATGGAACCCTGTCACATACGCACTATCATTTAGATACAAAGATGGTTCTCTGTTGGATTATGCTATCAGAAAATAAAAAACTTCTATTGGATATGAGAAGATCAATCGACACCGGTACTTTGATAGATCTTGTTGCTTCTGGACTACAAGAATTCATACTTAACAAGATCGATAGAGAAGGATTAAAAGATGCTGTGGTATCTGTTTAATGAAGTAAAGATGTATGAACATATGTTCAACAAAAAAAGATTTACGAATAAGAGAACATTTGGAAATGCCGAAGATAATAAAAATGAGGATAAAAATCCATGTAAAATTTGTGAAAAATTGAATAAGGGCACTCGTTACCACCCTGAAGCTGGTTCAAAACAAAAGGGAATGAAAAAATTAAGAAAAATTCCATTAAATATGTAAACAATCCAGTGATAGAGACTGAGTTAAATAAAAATGATCAAAAAAACTAATAGTAACACCATTAATAAAAGTCAAACTATTACTAAATGATAAATTAAAAATATACGGAATTTATGATTCGGGTTCAAATGTTTCTCTAATTAATTCTAAGCTATTGAAACTAAAAGGAAAATGAAACAATTTGAACGAAGCAAATTTAGTAACGATTAATGGTGTTAAAAAGACGAGTGGTTTGACAACGTTAAAGATGAAAAAAATTGAATTGGAGAAAAACGTTGATGTGTACATTATTGATGAACACAATTTGAAGTATGATTTTTTGATTGAATTAGACATGATAAAAGACATCAAACTTATCCAAAGTGAAGACTTACAAATATCACAGAGAGTCTGCCTGAATAATACAAATAAAAAAAAAGAAAATTCTACAGACATGAAAACGAATACTGAATTTAAACATTCAGAAAATAAGAACATTATAGAAAAACACAGAATTAATTTTTACGAACATGTTAAATAAGAAGATTTAAAATAACAAAAAATCATTTAAATAATGATCAAAAAATAGAAATAAATGAACTAATAGACAAATACACATCAGTGTTTACGAAAAGTAAATATGATGTTGGTACTGTTAATAGATATGAAGCAAAGATAGACTTATTGGTGGATATTGTAGTTAGAGGCCTTACAGATGCAGCGTAGAAGATAAAAAAGGAAATAGAAGAGCAAATAGAAAAATTATTACACAATAAACTGTTGGAAGAGACGTACAGATTGATTGAAGACCTAATGACAAAGACCAGAAATTGCAAATTTTTTCCGACGCTGGTATAAACTCAGCTTTTTGGTATATTCTGTTGCAGATTGAAGACAAAAAAAAAAAACAGGATTTGTAACACAGGAAGGGAATTATCAGTGGACCTGCCTACCTTTTGGATTAAAGACCTCCCCGGCAATTTTTTAGAGGATATTAAGCAATATATTGAGAAAATATAAACTAACCGATTTTGCTGTCAATTACATAGATGACATACTTATATTTTCAAAAACTTTTTCTGAACACATCGATCATCTAACAAAGCTGCTGAATGCAATAAAAACAGAAGGTTTTAATTTTTGGGCATTAACTATGTAACAATTTCTAGACATTTTGTTTTGAAGAGTTTTAATTTTCAATGTACATCTGTTACTTAAATTTTTAATTTTCTGCGACCGGTTTCGACACATCCGTGTCATTCACGAGCAAACTTAAAACTAACTTAAAAATTGACTGACTCTATTAGATGGTTAGCAAACTCGGAGTAGTTATTATTTCGTAAACAAAGTTCATGTTCCCTGATTCTAGTTTTAAAATTTCTAGTAGTCATCCCTACATACTGTGCGTCACAATCGTTACATTCTAAAGTGAATATCCCATTTTTTCCCATTTATTTGAAACATCCTTGTTATTAATCAATTTTTTTAGTTTAGAATTAGTTTAGAAAGCTGGAGAAATATGATCTGGTAATATGCGGGATATTTTTGAAGATAAATCATATGTATAAAGAAGTTTTTTTTTTATATATTAGGTTGTTACTAGGTTTGATGTTGTTATTACCACTATAAATATATTTTTTTGTTAAAAATTTTGCTTGGTTCTTATTAAGTAAAGAATATAATAAGCTAATAATAACTATAAGAAGCAAGCAAAAATTTACAGAGACAGGTTTTTAAAAACAAAAGATAAACTATAAAAAAAAACTAGTACACGTCATAAAGAGTATACAGATAAATTAAGGAAAGATTATACTTAACAATAAAAGAGAAAGTTTCTAAGTTGTAAGTTGTAAATACATGACAAAATGCAAGATACATAAAAATAAAATGTGATAGTGTTAAGTGATAATGTTATAGTGATACTAACAACATCAAACCTAGTAACAACCTAATATATAAAAAAAACTTCTTTATACAGGTGATTTATCTTCAAAAATATCCCGCATATCATATTTCTCCAGCTTTCTATACTAATTCTAAAATAAAAAAAATTGATTAATAACAAGGATGTTTCAAATAAATGGGAAAAAATGGGATATAAACTTTAGAATGTAACGATTGTGACGCACAGTATGTAGGGATGACTACTAGAAATTTTAAAACTAGAATCAGGGAACATGAACTTTGTTTACGAAATAATAACTACTCCGAGTTTACTAACCATCTAATAGAGTCAGGTCATAGCTTTATAAAAGAAAACACTAAGTTTAAACATTGCAATGTAAATTCATATTTTAATTTGTGCGCTTTAGAAACTTTAGAAATTAACAAAAAAATTAAATCTAAAATTAATTTAGTGAATAAAATAATAGCCCCACGTAAATCACCTTTACTTACGATGTATCCAAGTAACGTTGACTCCTCCCACCTTTCTCCCACTCCTCCAAAACCTCCCCTCCCACTACCCCTAACTAATTAATTTTTGTACTTGTATAGAATTTTTAAGTTATTTTTAAGTTTGCTCGTGAATGACACGGATGTGTCGAAACCGGTCGCAGAAAATTTAAAATTTAAGTAACAAATGTACATTGAAAATTAAAACTCTTCGAATCAAAATGTCCAGAAGGTTTTAGATTAAAACTTACAAAATGCACATTTGCATCAGACACGTTAAAATATCTGGGTCATATAATTCAGTCAAGCCAGTAAAGGATAATTTCATTTCAATAAAGAATTTTCCTATTCCAAAAACACAGAAGAATGTGAGACAATTTCTAGGAAAAATCAACTTTTATCATGAGTACATTCCGAAGAGTGCAATAATACTAGATCCTTTGCATAACTTACTAAGGGAAAAAAAAGAGTTTATTTGGACTGATAAATGCCAAAATACTTTTGAAACGATGAAAAATCTACTATGCTCATAACTAATCCTGGAAATTTTTGATCAAGATTTGCCAATTAATATATATACAGATGCTTCTCTAGAAGTTCTTGGAGCTTTTTTAAAACAGACACAATCTGATGGAAAAGAAAAACCCGTAGCTTACTTTTCGAAAAAACTAAATGGCGCCCAGAAAAAGAAAAAAGCAATTTACCTAAAAATGCTTAGCTATAAAAGAAGCAGTGAGTTACTGGCACTACTGGTTGATAGGTAAACCATTTACAGTTTATTCAGATCACAAACCACTGGAAAACATGAATCTCAAATCTAGAACCGACGAAGAGCTGGGTGATTTAACATATTATCTTTCTCAATATGACTTTAACATAACATATGCTCCAGGAAAACAAAAAAATAACACTTATTGTGGCATAACTATAATAGTTAGACATACGCTGTCGCGACCTTTTTTGTAAATAATGATGTGTTCTGCAAAGTCGTAGTACATTAATAATAATAATAATAATAAACTTTATTTCACATAAAATTGAACAATAAAACATATGTGGAAACTTTGACTAGCCAACTAGGAATGGATCCTGTTTTAGGCCAGTCAAATTGACAAATTTAAATTCATATTACATTGTTTACTAACATAACATGTTATTTATAGCAGGAAAAGGTGTTAATTATGTATTCCTAACAGTATATAATTTTGTACTCATAAGAAAAAGAAGACAAATAATGATATCTTAAAATCAAATTCAGATATTTTCCCCTAGAGCGCTTAAAAACAAAAACAAAAACAAATAAAAGATAAAAGATAAAAGATAAAAGATAAAAGATAAAAGATAAAAGATAAAAGATAAAAGATAAAAGATAAAAGATAAAAGATAAAAGATAAAAGATAAAAGATAAAAGATAAAAGATAAAACCGGTAAAGTAAACAAAATCGGTAAAGTAAATAAAACCGGTAAAGTAAATAAAGCAAATACAAGCCAGATGGTAATAATAAGAAGCCTATCTCTTGGTCAACATATCTTCGCTTTTGACCCTCCCTAAATCAAGTAGCCAGTCGTTGATTAATTTGCGCAAAACATTGGTACTTTTCGTTTTCCAAGCATTAGGAATGATATTAAATAATTTAGGTCCTAAGTACGAAAATTGACGTTGTCCAAGGGACGTCGTGGTTTTTATTGGGACTATTGGATTGTTCCTTGAATGTCGGGTGTCGTGAAGGTGGTCAATGGAAGGGTAGTGCTGGCGTCGTTTTTGAGCATGTAATACAATCTTTCTAATATATAATTGTCTAACATCGAGAACTTTAAATTCCGTGAATAATGCATCACTGGGGTACCTGAATGGTTTTTTAAGGATGACTCTTAGTAAAGATTTCTGTGCTTTAGCCAGGGAGTCCAATATTGTTTTGGCACATCCACCCCATCCTAGGGATGCATATTCAAGTAAAGAATTACACATGGCATAGTATATTGATTTCATGTCTTTTACAGAGAGAATATTTCTGATGGTAATAAAAAGGTGAGTAAGTTTTCTGACTTTTGAGGCAGTTGAGTTAATGTGTTCTTCCCATCTCAGATATTTATCTATGATGATTCCTAAATATTTTAAACTATCAACGCATTCTAGTTTATTGCAAGTACAAGTGTTCGGTTCATTGCAAATGTGAATAGTAATATTAATAATTACCTTGGGTTGTCCCGCTTGTGTTGCACTAAAACGTATAAATTTGGTCTTATCCGTGTTAAGAGTAAGGAGATTATTGTCTAGCCATTGTTTGACGTTGTTTATTCCAATTTCGGCTTTTCTATGCGCTTCGTACCAGTTTTTGCCCTCAAATATTAAGACCGTATCGTCAGCAAAAGTGATGATATGATCGGCAAGGTTACTGTTGCAAAGTTCATTGATATAGATATTAAACAATATCGGTCCTAAAGTACTTCCTTGTGGTACACCAAATTCGATATTTGCTGGATCGCTTAGAGTATCATTAATATTAACTCTTTGGCTCCGATTTTCTAAATAGCTTCGTAACCATTTAAGTAACTGCCCCTGTATACCGATTAGCTGTAATTTTTTCAAAAGGATTTTGTGCGAGATGGTATCGAAAGCTTTAGCCAGATCCAGAAAAAGCGCGATGCTTTTGATTCCTCGATCGATGTTATTAGAAACAACTTTAGTCAGATTGCCAATGGCATTTTCTGTACCTAAACCCGGTCGGAAGCCATATTGTCTCTCAGAAAGAATGTTATTATCTTCAAGGTAAAAGCTGAGACGGTTTTTAACAATTTTCTCGATAATTTTTGACACCGAATTGACCAAAGATATCGGCCTGTAATTTTGAATCGCAGATTTATCTCCATTTTTGTGCAGTAATACAACAATTGAATGTTTTAGATGGTTAGGGAATATTCCTGATTTGAGACTTAGATTGGAAATGAACGCTATCGGAGATGCTATGAATGATTTGATTACTTTAAGCAGATTTGTCGAGATTTTGTCTGGTCCACAAGCGTTAGATGGCTTTAGGTCGTCAATTATTTTCAGGACTTCGTTCGTCGATGTTTGTATATTGTCTATTTTATGGACGAGGTTAGAGGTGACCAAGTTGGCAAGATCGTTTTCAGTTTTATTACATTTGTCGAGAATTTTTTTGGCAAGTGTGGATCCCACCGATGTGAAGTAGTTATTAGCGAAATTCGCCATATTTTTAGAAATAGAAGAGTTTATGTTACCGATATCTAATGATTTGATTTCGGAAGACCTGTTGATTTTTGTTCTACTAATATTACGAAACGCTTCCCACATACGTTTTGGAGAATAAGAATTTTCGTAAATGAACGATTTATAATAATTTTCCTTCGTATATTTAATAATCTTTTTGCATAAGTTTCTATATTTCTTGTAGTGAATTTGTACTAAAATATCATCTGGAAACTTTTGCGCCCTTTTGAGGAGTTGGTTTCTTTTGTGAATCGATTTGACAAGGCCGGGAGAGATCCAGGGCGTAAGTTTAAACTGGCTGTTCGATATGCGTTTGTTACTACTGTGTTTAGAAATATACATATGTAGAATACAAATGAATTCCTTCATCGCAATGTCAGTATCAGTTTGATTAAATACTTTTTGCCAGTTTTCTAAATGCAAGTCCTCAATTAAATTATTAAAGTTTAATCGAGGGACATACTTTATTTTGGCAGGTGGGGGCGGTTTATCTTTAAAGCACAGTGCTGTCGTATAGTGGTCGGAAATTGATGAGTGGATAACGAATGAGTCAGTGAAGTTAATATTTTTTACGTTGATGTGATCCAAACAGGATTTTTTCGTGCCCTGTTCACGAGTAGGTGTGTTGATTGTCGCTATGAATCCGTTTTCTGTGAGCAGGCATAAGTAGTCGTTGAGTTGGTGGTGAAATGGAGATAAAGTGTTGATATTAAGGTCGCCTATAATGATTTGACGTTCAAATTTATCGGAACTGCTGATAACAGTTTGGAGTGAATTCAAAAAAGAATCTATGATCTGGAAAGAAGGTGATCTATATATAGCAAAGATACATAAATTATTGTTCAGAATAATTCTAAGGCAGTTAGCTTGCGATAATAAAATTTCTTCGACTTGTGCTTGAATACCGTCTTTGATGTATACAACAATACCACTAGATTTATTTAAATTTTTAATTGAGTGATATTCTGTGTAAGTTTGTATTATTTTAGAGGTGTAGTTTTCGTTGATCCAACACTCTGATAAAATTAACACATCAAAAGTATGATTGAAATGATCTAGAAATAACAAAAAATCATCAATGTTTGACATGCTTCTGATGTTTTGGTGAATAATCTTTAAACTATAAGACTTCCAACTGTGATTATTTAATTTGTTGAGATCGTCAATCAAATACGTGTTGCAAGTTATATCTGAGTCATTATAAATATCATGAGGTAATTGAATCATTATTATTCAGTTGAAATGCGATGCAATGAAAATTTCACTACTATACGATTTTGATCCATTTCTAGAAAACAGTATAACATACATAAAATAATAATATTTAAGAAAACAAACATGTGATTATGATTGAAGTAATCCCAAGTGGGGTAACACAAAAGTATTGGTAATGAGGTACATAGCAGAATCGGTAACATAATAACAGTATAATAAATAGTAGAAAAGAGCAAACCTAGTGAGTACTTTAGTTCTAAAGACTGTGTACGTATAATCACAGGATATAATAATGGCAATAGTAATGATAGAACCATCATATTATTATCGTTGTCGGCAATAGGTATATTGTGTTTGAGATAATCACAGCGAGGCCAGCTTGTTTTCATCGGATATGAGAATTGCACCTGATCCTGTCTCCTTCCGCACGTAAATCTGACCCTCTTTGATCCAAGCAAATTGATATCGTTTCTCTTTAGCGACTTGGCGAGTTTTATACCAGATCTGATTCGCCCGAAATGTTAACTGCTCAGATATATAGATTGGCAACCGGGGGCCGGCGAGACCGATATTTAACGTGTTAAGTTTATCTTCGGTATTGGGTTTGTTCTTGTTGAAAGATTTCACATCAGATAGCAGTTGATTTCTAGCCATGTTCGATTTTAGTTTAAGAACAATGGTCCTGGGTTGCTTTTGGTTATTATTTTTTTTTGTAGACGATATACGGCATCGATGTCGTTAGTTTCTATGGGAGATCCTGTTGTTTTGAAGATGTTGAAGACCACGTCTTTTAGGGTTTCGTCCTTCATATCGGGGATGCCTCTAATTTCTACATTACTAGACTTTAAGGCCCGCTCTTGGAAATCGAGGCTATTTTCCAGTACTGCGATTCTAGCTTCCAGTGCAGAATTCTTCGCTGTAAGCTCATCGTTACGTTGCTCGACGACACGGATTTTGGCCATAAAGTCTTCATATTGTGCATTCATGAACTGTATGCTTTCCAGTATCTTGTTGTTTTGGTCCATAATGTCGTTCTGTTTTTTTTCCAGGTTGTTCGTTTTGGTCATTACTAAATCCTGAATATCTTCGAGATTAGCCGGGGATGATGATGATGATGGAACTCCTTGATCCTTAGTAACCGTTGATTTTTTGGGCGGTTCCAAAGAAGTGTTATCGCTGGCGGCTGCCGACCGAGTGTCCCTTTTACACTGCTTACACTTCTGTTGCTCACGACGTTCTTGAGTAAGTCGACGGAATGTACTTTCCGTTATTCCACCACAGGCTAGGTGGTAGGTGCATTTGCACACCGAACACACGAACATCGACTCGTCTGATAGAATAACTTCAGGGCAGACACGGCAGTGCATTGTGAATGATTTATAATGACTTGTCCAAATGAGGTGACGATTATGTATTATTAATTTGTCAGTTACGCCTGTTTGTAGGCAAAATTAATGGCACAGTCTGTAGCGCCTGCAGGCAGGCAAAATTGATAGCACGAGTGTTAGTGAAGATCTCTGCACTCAACTGAACTGAATTCCGTTTAATTATTATTATTATTTATTATCCTGACTACAATTTATTTTTGAGTAAGTAGAAATAAATCTCCTTAGCAGTACTGAGAAAAAAAAAAACAGTAGAGTTTTTGGATTAGGTGAACTTCGAACTCGGTTGCTCAGTGTCCGTTTGCAAACGTGCTGACCGCTAGGCTACCGTGGCCCTGTGACGTAGTGTGAAATATTTGTATATTAATTGACTGGCCACAGATTTGTTGACAAGCCGTTGAGCACGAAACGAAAATGATGACACTTTCCACCAATGGTAACAGGATGACGACACTTTAATCCAATGGCGTTTAAGATGTTTGCGCTTGCGCGTTAAAGATTGTTCATGGATTGTTATTGATTTCCGATGCTGGATTATTTTGGTTTTAGATTCACAATACAGTTCAGCACTTACTACGATTCAGAAATCTAACTGATTTAAAATGTCAAACACCAACTGATTTAAATTATGTAACACTTTCTTTTATGTTTACTTGCAAATTTATCTTGTTACTGTAAATTTAAGGTGGAGCGTACTTCACTATTACACACTGTTTGTTTGTGGGATTGGACTTGAGTTGTTGTTTTATTCTATCTATAATAGTTTTCGCAGCGCACGCGATGTAAAGAATATTTGAGGCATTTTTTTTACACCTTGGGTTACATTATTGAAGTTTTAGTAAGTATCACTAATTTTTTTGAAAATATTATTTAGCCTATGTCACCCGAAGATAGTGTAGCTTCCTAACAATGAAAGAATTTTTCAAATCGGTTCAGTAGTTTCGGAGCCTATTCAATGCAAACAAACACGCAAAGAATCAAATCTTTCCTCTTTATATTTTAGTGTGCTAGATTAGATGTTCTTCAGCCGTAGGTACTCTCTCGCCTTTCGGAACGTTAATTATGAATTATGAGTTGGTTTATTTCTGAGTTGACATGGAACCTTTCGGAACATCGCCTTGCACCGAAATGGGAGGGATGGATTCACACGTCCGTCACTCCTAGACACACTGACGCCCAGATTCCTACCCACACTTACTACCCCATTCCTTCCCTGAACATCCTCTTCTTCCTTTCCTAAAATACGCTCCACACTGCATCCCTAAAGATGACATAGGCCTTGAGGGGATTTATTTTCTTCAGGGTTTCCTGTGTGTAAGAAAAAAAGGTCTCCCTCAACCAGTCTCTCCCGATCCGGTCCGTAACGCAGTAGGTGGGCAAACCCGTTCGCCGCAAAGACCTAGACAAATCTCATCCCTTGAACCCGAGCAGCCCTGCTAAGTCACAAAAAGTAATTGGGATGACGTATGACGAGTTGGTTATCCAATAAATGGTTCCCGGGGCGGCGGTACACATACCTGGCTTCCAAACTATAAGTCTAGGTTAAATGGTTCGCTACCTTTAGTGACTAAGCCGGGGTGCCCGGGTTCATGGGCTGAGGTTTGTACGGGTTTTGGTGGCAGACGCGTCTGCCCACTATCTGCATGCCAATCCGGATAGGGAGAGAATGGTTGAGGGGGTCCCTTCGACTTGTTCAGTCGTACTCTATCGGAACTTGCCATGCACCGCAATGGGAGGGATGGATTCATACGTCCGTCACACCTGGACACACTGATCCCCAGATTCCTACCCACACATACTACCCTTGTCCTCCCCAGAACTTCTTCTCCTTCTTTTCCTAAAAATACCTTCCACACAGCGTCCCCAAAGATTACATAGACCCTGAAGGGAATTATTTTCCTCAGGGCCTCCTTCCTGTGTGAAGCTAATGAAAAAAAATGTTCCTCTACCAGTCTCTCCTGATCCGGCTTGCCTAGCAGTAGGTGAGCAAACGCGTTCGCCGCACGGACCTAGACAAATCTCACTCCTTAACGAACCACTTGGAGTGACATATGACAGAAGTGTTGATTAGCCAAAAAATGGTTTCCGGGGCGGTGTCAACCATACCCGCCTCCCAAAATTTAGGTATACCTTAAATGGTTCGCTATGTTTGGTGACTTAGCCGGGGTGCTCAGGTTCATGGGGTGAGGTTTGTGCGGGTCTTAGAAACGGAAACGAAAACAAAAACAAAATCGAAATCGAAATCGAAATCGAAATCGTAATCGAAATCGAAATCGAAATCGAAATCGAAATCGAAATCAAAATCAAAATCAAAATCAAAATCAAAATCAAAATTAAAATCAAAATCAAAATCGAAATCAAAATCAAAATCAAAATCAAAATCAAAATTCAAAAGTCAAAGACAAAATCAAAATCAAAATCAAAATCAAAATCAAAATCAAAACCAAAAACCAAAATCAAAATCAAAATCAAAATCAAAATCAAAATCGAAATCAAAATCAAAATCAAAATTCAAAAGTCAAAGACAAAATCAAAATCAAAACCTGTTGAATATATATATTGACCTCTTCTCGTAGTATGCTGATCCAGTAAGAAGTTATTCGACAGTGTTGATCCACCTTTAACACCATATAACTTGGCTTTAATGGATTACTTCTGTATGATTTGGCAACAACGTTACATTAAATAGCAAGGTTGCCAGTTTCCCAGAAAAAGTAAACGAAATACTACACATATAATTTTCGATATTTGTATGGAAATCATACGCTTCGTAACTGTTGATCCGCCCAAATCACCATGCGTTGATGATCCGCCCAAATTGCCATGCGTTGTTGATCCACATAATCGTATATCTTATGTACCTATATGTGCTTTTACTATAAAATTGTTGATCTGACCATGACCAATCAGAATGGCGTTCAAGATGGCGTTATGAACGAAACCTTCTGATTGGTCATAAAAAACATTTACCTATATCTGGTTTTACTGTTCATTGGTTGAGCCGATATGGAAGTTGTAAAACGTAATACAACGGCACTTAGTGGAAAAATAAATCTAATACTTCAGATAAATTTTTAAAACGGTTATGAAGAATACATATTTTTATACATTCTGCATAACCTAACTTATATTGCATCTTTTGTTTTGAGTAATGCATTTTGCTGTATGTGTTTTAAAAAATTATAATATTATACCTTTACGTTCTTATTTGAATTCTAATGTATTTTAATTTTAGATTTAATTTTGATTTTGATTTTTTTTTTGATTTTGATTTTGATTTTGATTTTTAATTTTGGTTTTAATTTTGTTTTTGATTTTGATTTAGATTTTGATTTTTACTTTTGATTTTGACATTTGATTTTGACTTTTGATTTTGATTTTGACTTCGATTTCGATTTTGACTTTTGATTTTGATTTTGATTTTGATTTTGGTTTTTGATTTTGATTTTGGTTTTTGGTTTTGATTATGATTTTGATTTTGATTTTGATTTTGATTTTGTCTTTGACTTTTGAATTTTGATTTTGATTTTGATTTTGATTTTGATTTTGGTTTTTGGTTTTGATTTTGATTTTGATTTTGATTTTGATTTTGATTTTGTCTTTGACTTTTGAATTTTGATTTTGATTTTGATTTCGATTTTGATTTTGATTTTAATTTTGATTTTGATTTTGATTTTGATTTTGATTTCGATTTCGATTACGAATTCGATTTCGATTTCGATTTCGATTTCGATTTCGATTTCGATTTTGTTTTTGTTTTCGTTTCCGTTTCTAAGACCCGCACAAAGTCACTAAAGGTAGCGAACCATTTAACCTAGACTTATAGTTTGGGAGCCAGGTATATGTACCGCCGCCCCGGGAACCATTTATTGGATAACCAACTCGTCATACGTCATCCCAATTACTTTTTGTGACTTAGCAGGGCTGCTCGGGTTCAAGGGATGAGATTTGTCTAGGTCTTTGCGGCGAACGGGTTTGCCCACCTACTGCGTTACGGACCGGATCGGGAGAAACTGGTTAAGGGAGACCTTTTTTTCTTACACACAGGAAGCCCTGAAGAAAATAAATCCCCTCAAGGCCTATGTCATCTTTAGGGATGCAGTGTGGAGCGTATTTTAGGAAAGGAAGAAGAGGATGTTCAGGGAAGGAATGGGGTAGTAAGTGTGGGTAGGAATCTGGGCGTCAGTGTGTCTAGGAGAGACGGACGTGTGAATCCATCCCTCCCAATTCGGTGCAAGGCGATGTTCCGAAAGGTTCCATGTCAACTCAGAAATAAACCAACTCATAATTCATAATTAACGTTCCGAAAGGCGAGAGAGTACGGCTGAAGAACATCTAATCTAGCACACTAAAATATAAAGAGGAAAGATTTGATTCTTTGTGTGTTTGTTTGCATTGAATAGGCTCCGAAACTACTGAACCGATTTGAAAAATTCTTTCATTGTTAGGAAGCTACACTATCTTCGGGTGACATAGGCTAAATAATATTTTCAAAAAAATTAGGGATACTTACTAAAACTTCAATAATGTAACCCAAGGTGTAAAAAAAAATGCCTCAAATATTCTTTACATCGCGTGCGCTGCGAAAACTATTATAGATAGAATAAAACAATGTACTACGACTTTGCAGAACACATCATTATTTACAAAAAAGTTCGCAACAGCGTATGTCTAACTATTATAGTTATGCCACAATAAGTGTTATTTTATTTTAAAAATTTAATTTTAATGTCACCGCTAGAAAAAGCTCTTTATTTGTATCCTGGTATTAATCCTTATCAAAATAAATTACTTCATATTCAATATTGTTTCAATATCTGTATTTAACTTTTTGAATTATTAAAATCGGACAATTCATTAGAAAGATATGATGAGTTTAAAATGTAAGTAAAAGTGTTCGTGCTGCCTTGTTGTGAGAAAAATTATCACGCACTGATTACATGCATTGATTATATGTACCTATAATGTTGAAACTTTCGTGTTGTTTTTGCACGTTCAATCACAGTCAGTTTGTACAAGATATTCAAACACAAAAGAGATATGCTACCGAAAATGTTTAATAGTAGGTAAATAAAAAGTAAAATATATTTCATGTTAAGTAATTTTATTTGTTTTTATAGTAAAGAGTCTCAGCTGCTCCCGTCTGGAGCCAGTGAGACTATGGCATCCCCAATTGGGGTATGTTACGAGGCTGAAGATAGTGGGGAGGGGAAGGAGATAGGAAAGAGGAAGGTGGGAAAGTACCTGGCTATTCAGATGTAGTCAACAAACACAGCTTACGCCATTTCAAGCAATGTTTCAATTCTGAATGGTGGTCTTACTTACACTATGGCGATACTGAGAGTATTTTTCACTCTGGAACTTGCCGCAAATATATTTTTTTTTTTATTACATTAACTCCACACAGGAGGCCCTGAGGAAAATAATTTCCCTCAGGGCCTATGTCATCTTTGAGGACGCTGTGTGGAGGGTCTTTTTGAGAAAAGGAAGGAGTGAACATGGGTCTTGAAGAGACCCATGTTGTAGGAGGGAGTAAACACAGAGGCTGGTAAATCGTTCCACATCCGAGCTGTTGAACTCAAGAACGAGTCGTAAAAACGACCCGTTCTCATGTGACTAATGTCAACCGTGTACAAATGTTGGGCGCGTGTTTGGCGTGTTTCCCGACTATGCACCGGTGCCGAGGGGATCAACGACGCTAGTTCCTCGGAGCATTTTCCATTGTAATACCGGTAGAACAAGGACAGCATTCCCACCTGACGCCTGTGCTCTAAGGATTGCAATCCGTCTGTTAAGTTGGGAGAATCTATCAAACGGACCGCCCGTTTCTGCACAGAGTCAAGGGTTTTTTTTAAGGTATTTTGGAGTTCTAGACCAGAGGTGGCTGCCAAATTCAACCGTGGGGCGCACTTGCGATTTATACAGGGTTAGCAGTTGTGTACTATTAAAGTATCTGCGGGCCCTGTACAGTACGCCCAGTATATATACTATGCATTTATTATTTTAAATTAATAAATTGTGATAAACCACGCGAACTTCGGTGTACGAGTCAAGAGCATTACCTCCAAGGGCGGCTGGTCGCACAGTGCGCTCGTGTGCAGGGCTGCCAAAATATAATGCCTAAATTTACTTTATTTACTTACTAAAGACTAAAAAATCTCTAATTTAAATCTATCAAATCTCTAATTTAATCATTTCAAAATATTAGTTACCAATAAACAATATAATGCTACGAATATTATCAGAGAGAACGGTTTTAATCTCCCATAGCGCGGCCGCCGAGCGCCCTCGTATCGGCCCGGTGCATGGCTTTGCAACCGAACAGAATCATGTTTTTGTACGGGATATTCAAAACATCGAAAGCCCGTCGATTTCGCTATTTGCACCAGAATTTGGCTTGGATTCGCGTGCCACCGGCCCAACATTATCCGATCCTTGCCGAAGTTTACCGATTGACCATGAACTATGGACCCGAGGTGACACGAATACAATCGATTTTCGGCGAAGATCGTAGATCGTTTGCGTCTTGCGGCGCGCGTTATATTGACCCGTCACGTGATAATTGTCATTGTTTTGTTTTTTTTTTTGTTTTGATTATGTTATATACTAATAACAAAATTTGTTAATATATAATTTTATTACCAAAATGAGTGCAACCAGTGTTGAATATACATATAAGAGGGATTATCAGTTTGTTTGAAAATAAATCTTAATATATAAAACAAAGTCGGGTTAGTTACACCATTTATAACTCGAGAACGGCCGGGCTGATTTTGATGATCTTTGATTTGTTGGATTTGTCTCCGCCCCGGAAAGGATAATAACTATTAAAACATCACAAAAAATAACGAAAAATATAGTTATTAAGAAAATTCTTTTCCCCATACATTTTTATGGAACGAATTCTCATATTTGAAAGAGCTGCGGGCATTTTATGATAAGTACCTATAATGTTGAATAGTGAGTGAGTTCCAAAAATTCAAACCATCAAATGTCAATGCACTGATTGTTTTGCTTTTGTTATTAAACTTTTTTTTTAAATTATTTATTTGGCTTTCACCCATTAAGGGTGTCCTTGGACATTTCTTTATTTTAAAAATTACACATTTTCATTTTTTTTACATTATCAGTGTTTTTAAAATTAGTGACATATTCAGATTTTTTAAAATTAGTTACATTTTCAATTTTTTACATGGAATACATAAATTATATTAGCAAATATAGACAACGGGCTAAGACTAATATTCATATGATTATGCAAGTTGTACTAACATACAGAGTTGGTATTGATAATAATTACAAAATAGTAGAGTGGGAAGATGTACAGGTTCCAAAAAATAGTAACCTGTACAATTGTACTAATAACACTGCAGGAACAAATGCATACGAATGGAAGAGAAAGAAATGTGATTGATGCGTAAATGTTAAGGCCATTTTTACAAATAGTGAATTTCAGGAGGGTTCATACTAATAAGGCAGGGTACACTGGTAGAGAATTCAATTTTAGGTTTTACCAATTCATGTAGGTATGTAGTTTGGAAATTGGTAATTTATAGGACACTCAAAAAAATTATGGTCTAAAGTGTCCTCTGAACGTCTGAACCACAATCACAATAA
This sequence comes from Limnephilus lunatus, assembly GCA_917563855.2. Classification (NCBI taxonomy): domain Eukaryota; kingdom Metazoa; phylum Arthropoda; class Insecta; order Trichoptera; family Limnephilidae; genus Limnephilus; species Limnephilus lunatus. The sequence goes on from OU830596.1 coordinate 55,954,907, forward strand.
GGCAAATTGACTATGTGGAATCAGGTCAGATGGCTAAGACAACAAGTATAACCTAGAAGCATTCGAGTTATTGGAGAGAAGTATTTTTTTAGGAATGGAAGTGTATTTGTGAAACCAGGGCTTGACAGGAAGAGAAGGTTGAATTAATGAGTACTGGTGACCTTTTATCAGAGAGGATGATTTCCATTCAGAGGACTATTGGCGTTGTACCTTATTTTTTAAAATAGAGAAATAGTATCTTACAGGAATATGTATACTACTTAATGGACCATGGACAATGGATTCCTTAGCAATAGAATCAACCTTTTCATTTCCAACAATATCAAAGTGTCATGGGATCCAGGCCAAGACTACTAACACGCTTGAGCCAGTGACAGGGAATGCAGGAGGTCTCGGATAGAGCAGGTTAGAGGGTCACTACTGGAATTGAGAAGGGATGCGCTTATTTTTTGTAGTTAGCTAACTGAGCCTGAAAGGATGAGATCATTTCTAATGTTGAGAGATTTGACGAGTCGTAAAGCTTCTATGATACGAGAGCTATGCATTCAGCAGAGAAAATGGAACACTATTTGGGAGGTCTGCGTGGGAAACACAATTTCCTGTAAGGTGCACAGACACTGGCTCACAATGGGAGTCCGAACTGAGTTTGGAACCATCTGTGAAAATTTTTATATAATTTGGCCAGTTATTTTCATTAATTTTGTTGAATTCTGCATTACTGGATTGAGCTGAGTTTTTAATATTTTTTTTTTTACATATTCCTATAGATTGGTGCACCTTTGGATAGAAAGTAAGAATTTCATAGGGATATGAGTAAAGGGGAGAGATTCATTGCGATAGAAGTTTGTGGATGCATTCAGGAAAGAGTTGAAAGAGGAAAGAACTGAAAGAGGAAAGAGTTGTTGATATTTAACATATAATGCTGCCCATCTTTCTTACACACTATATGTCAACAGTCAAAATGGGACAAACGGTGAACGTATGTTTACGTCTACACCCCTCCAAAGGAAAAATATAATAATTATAATAAATCTCCGTCACACGTATAAAGAAAATGAAACGCGATTCCCGAAAGTAAGTCGAAAAGTAAGAAAATCACATAAATTATAAATCCGTACACAACTTTTTGTTTTTGTTTTTTTTTCTTTGTTTTTTATTTTACACTTTTATGTTTATTGTTTATACCCTCGACTTTTATAATTGAATACTGTACAGTATGTATATTTTTTATGTTTTTTTTACAGTTTGCTTTTTTTTTACATATGTAATTTTATGCTGTTTTAATTTTTTACATCTTGATTTTTATCTTTTATCATGTTCACACATGTCCGCGTGATTTTACGCTCATGTCTTCTTTTTTTTTTTTACACTTATTTTTTTGCCATTTTTTTTTTATACTTTAGGTATTTTGGTTCCGGATACATATAGCGTAATTAAACGCACATGCCTATTTCATATTATTTTGGTTTTCTTGGTTGCTTTACTGTTTTTTTTTCCATTTCTTTTAGTTTTGTTTAACGAGAGAGAACTGAACTCCGTTGCCCGTTTTGTATCGTCCTTATCCCCATTTAAGGGGTCGGACCCTAGAACGTGTCCCCGTGTACGTGCCATGGCCGATCTCTTGGAACTGGTGGGGCTTCACCCGGCCACCGCGCTACCCCCCGTGACATGAAGAGGTTGGGGAGAGGGCTAAACGTCATCCGAAAGCTGTCCGTCCCGCCTCCAGCGACCCGACGCTTCTCTCCCTAGGGTCTTCTTTTTGATTTCCACACACTCCTCGTCTAGGCACCACCGGGTAGCTGGCTTACGGACGACGCTGCCGGTTATCGGGAGGCCTGACAACCAGCCTTCTTCACTGTCTCTGGGACTGCCGGTGGCTGGATTTCGGTATCACCAGTTCTACATTGTATATTTGTTTATTTTTTCTTCTATTTTTTATGTACAGTGCACGGTGCTGCCTGCTGGATCATTGTGTGGTCCTTCGCCGCCATGAGCTTCCCACTCATGACGGTTGTCGTTCATTTTGTTTTTTTCCTTATATTTTCTCTATTACCTAGTTTTGTTACTAACACCTTGTTTGACTGTCCATGGGGCTCACTGCTTTAGCAGTGATTACCTTCATGGGCTTTAGAATTGTAGAATTGACCATCACAGTACATTCCTGTAGGTGCGCCTGCATACCGCCCTCTAACAACGTATGCGGGGACATTGAAGTTCTAGAATCGTTACATATTTTAAATGTAGAGTCGTTCATTCAAAAAAATTAGATTCTTGCGAGAACTCCGAAGGGGCGACCATAAGTCGCCTATACCGGGGTGGGAATAGGTGGGTGAAAGCTTCAATGATGATGGACACTGAAACGCTGTCCGATACGTCGGCTATAGAAGGAGGTAGCGCAACACGGCATAACACCCCAAATACTAACAACAAAAAAGGTGTTGAGTTGACTCTCTTCTCAGGAGGCATTGAACCGTTAAAACCATATGTGTTTAAATGAACATCTTCAGAAAGATTAGCATTATTTATTAGTCATACCAATGCTATTTCTGACTTATCGATCCATTTTCACAATGATAAGTTTCTAATCATTGGCGAGTATAATATACCTAATTTTAAATGGAATAATCAAAAAATGTCAACTAACAAAGACCAATGTTCACTCACGTTACATAACTGCTTATTTTTTTTCAAATTTAATCCAATTTAACCATTCACCTAAAAAATATGGATGAATTTTGAACCTCGTGTTCTGTAACACTCCAGCTTAGGTGTCGCTTGCCGATCACCCTTTGGTTAAAGAGGATACTCATCATAAATCATCGATTATAGAACTAGAATTTCCATCCACTAATGCGACCCTCTCAACTCCTCGAACAATAAAATTATTCCATAGAGCAGACGTACCGAATTCTTGTGAATCAAATTTATTGTCCTTAAACATGTCTATTTATCACTCAATTATATTTACTAGATATAAAAATAAAATCATCTATCTAAGGATTAAGGATCTATTTTAAGGATTGTAAGCAACTTGAATAATAAACCTTTACACTCTACGTCTACATGCACACATCTAGGCAAGGCCGTAGCCAGAGAAAAATTTCGGGGGGGGGTTTTGGTGGAACAGTGTTTATAGAAATACGCAGTGGTGGACTAAGGGGGCGGGGCGGAGGGGGTGGCCCGCCCGGGCCCCTAGTCCTGGGAGCTTTAAGGCACCAGGACACTGTAATTTTTTTTTTCATTTTTATAATTTCATTTACTGAAAAATTCACTTCTTAAGGATGCTCTCACCAAATATTTGAAAGAAATTCGTAGAATTGACGGAGATACAGCATTTTATGTGAAATCGTTTGAAACAGTTTGTGTATTGAATTATCCTTTAGAAAAACTTTGAACGTGTTTTGACGAACTTTTAAACATGTTTTTCAACCTTGTTGACAACCTATAAAACTATATATCCGATTTTCATGCATCAAGTCTTATACTGTACGAAAATCGAGTGTCTTTGGCACCACGTAAGAGAATTTCGATGTCTAAAAAAAGGAAAAATGGCGGACCAGCGAATTTTATTTTCGATTTTTGTATGTAAACATAAGTTTGCTTACTTGTTTAATTTCAGCAAATTCGCTCTAGATGCATTATTCCTGCAAGTACGCATGATTATTTATTCATTTAATGTACGTTATACTTATAAAAAGCAAATAACGGACACAAAAATCACACAAATCTGACAAGAGATTACGTCCGCTATCTAATAACCATCTCACAAAAAATACGGAAACGCTCGGCTGGTTAAAAAACGTAGTTTCGAGAAAACCGCGTTCGAAGTTTTAAAGGATAATTCAACTTACAAACTGTTTAAAACGGTTTCATATAAAATGCTGTATCTCCGTCAATTTTACGAATTTCCTTAAAACATCTAGTGTTAGCATTATTAACAAATGCGTCTTTCAGAAAATGAAATAAATAAAAAAAAACTTTATTTACAGTGTCCTGGGATCTTAAAGCCTTGATCAATTTGAATCAAGGGAACATGGAGGATGGAGGCGTTCAGAGGCCCCCCGGGACCAGAGGCCCATGTGAACTGAATAAAAGCTTGTAAAATTACATCAACTTCTTAACTGTCAGAAGCTGATATACTGTCAGAAGCTGCAAGATGATTTGCAACGTTTGAACACGTATTGTAATGCCCATTTGGAAATAAAAATATCTAAGTGGTTCGTCGTGCGCTTCACCAGAAATAAAAACATGTTTATCTACGAATACTCAATTAATCATCAACCATTATCCATCAAATCAGAAATTAAGGACCTAATAGAATATACTTGATAGTAAACTGAATTTCAATAAACATATCGACCCCATAGTCACTAACGCATCTTCTATGCTTGGTTTCATAACCAGTTCCTGTAAATAATTAAAGATCTTATTACTTTCAAAATTCTTTACTTCTCATACGTTCGTAGTTTGCTTGAATACGCACCTCAAGTGTGGAACCCAGGCTATGTAATAAACAAAAATAGAATTGAAAGTGTTCAAAATAGATTCTGAAGGTACCTCAACTTCCGCTCTTTTTGATCTCATGTTAGTACTGAAGGCTCTGCAAAGTCCTTCAATATACAGACATTAACTTGCCGAAGAAATATAGCAGATTCGGTAATGTTATTTAAAATTACACGTACATAACTTAATTGATAATCCTGATCTTCTTCAACGCCTATCATTCCATTTTCCAAATCGTAACAGCAGGCAGTCGCTTACTTTTAATCTCCCTCTTTGCAAGACCATCGCCAAACAGAACTCATTTATCTACTGATCCACACACTCATTTAACTTAAATTATTACCACATTGACATTTTTAACTCGACTTTACGTGACATAAAACGAAAACTTACTAAACAACATGACTCAAACTAAAAAGTTCAATGTCCCGTTCTTTGCCTCTTAATCCTAATACTATGTTTCTCCTCCCCCCCCCCCCCCCCCCCCTCTTTCATATTTTGTAACAATTTTTTTTTAATGTAGCTATAACTTTGTGGTAAGCCATTATAGATAAATTAAACAAACTAACATTGTTTAATTTAAAAAAATAAATTAATTAAGAAAACACCCTTACAATGTCACACTTTATCATTCATTCACTATCATCAGTGAAAAGTTCATAATTGGCATAATTAACTATCTTACTATTGTGTTATTATGTAATCTCAGTTTTGCTGTCAACTTTCCCTAAAATAAAATAAAAATTTAAAAAATAAATAAAAATTAAACTAGGGGGGTAGGGGGGGGGGTGGCTCATTCAGCTTTGAGGCCTCGGGCGTCTGACGGGTTAGTCCGCCATTGGAAATAAGTTAAGTTTAAAAAAAAAATGATAAAAGAAATTAAATGGTTTTATGTATAAATCTTATCACATATTTTTATAACTACAAAATTAAATTTAGTATTTTCTTTGCAACGAGCAAATCAATTACCTCGTCGGTGTCAATGATTCGACCACCATAACACGGGCATCAGCCCTAGCATGGTGGTCGAAAAATCCATAAATAATGAAAGCATAATATTTATGCCATGAATAAAGTAAAATTTAAAAAATGTTAATTCTGCATTGACTTTCCTGGCCTGTGAAATTTCTTAAATAACTTTTGAGGCGTTTCTTTTTTTTTATGAATGTTAGAGGAGAGCGCTTACATTTTCAGCGCCAAAATCGATGCGAAAATGTTTAATAAAACACGACTCGTTTAAAATAGAGAAAAAATCTCTTGGGGAGCATCTTAAGTATCATTTAAAGAAACATTGTGAAATTTTTCACAAATATAATTTATAAGATAATAGAAACAGACTTGTTTTTAATAATTTTTGGAGCATACCTTACAATTTTTTTCTATTGAGGGAATTTCATATAATTTGCGTATCGGCTTGGGAAGCATCTAGACATTATCTTAAAAAATAACATATATTTTTTTAAGAACTTAAAAACTTCAAATGTTTAAGGGAGATATTTAAGAAATCGATAGAAATTCGAGTTGCGGCCCCTTAGGGGGCATCCATTAATTACGTGAGCACAAAAGGGGGAGGGGGGGGGGGGGGCAGCGTAAATCTCACGTTACTTGAAAAAAATATACGAATTGGCCCAAATTTATCTCACCGAGGGGGACGGGGGGGTCTAGATTGGAAGAAAAACTTTTCACGTAATTAATGGATGCCCCCCTTAAGACATGGATTATGAAGTACATAATAGATTTCCTTGAATCATATCAACCCATCATGATTTACAACGGGTTTCGCACATTGCCGTAAGAGTTTTCCATTGTTTTTTAGGGAATTTTTTTCAATATTTACTTCTAAGCACTTAACAGTTCGTTTTGCCGAGGACATGATAAAATTTCCAATTGATGTTTTATTACCAATAGAATTTCGAATAGGCTGAACCTTGCAAGAATGACATAGAGCCAAATTTAACGAATGTGAGCTGCAATTAACGTATAAGGCTTCTGGATGTGACTTACAAATTACTGCCTGCACACCTTTAAAACTTCCTTTCATCGAAGAAGCGCCATCATATCCTTGTCCGATTAAATATTCGCAAACTATACCCAAAAATTTTAATTCAGATAAAATTGCATTAGCGAAATACTTTCCTGTTATATTCTCAACTGTTAAAAAAGGTAAAAAGTTAACAAATCTTCAAAAAATCTTCGGCGCACCGGTCAATTTCGGGGGGGGGATCAAACCCCCTCGATCCCCCCCCTGGCTACGGCCTTGCGTCTAGGTGTTTACTTAGACAGCAAATTAATTTTTGATAAGCACATCGAACGAATTATATCAAAATCCTACAAGAAGCTAGGTTTCTTATTAAGAATATGTAAACTTTTCAAAAGTGCTAAAGCTCTAAAAATGTTGTTTTGTTCATTGGTCAGAAGTCCACTGGAGTATGCTTCAGCAATATGGAATCCTCAATATAAGGTATACATAGATTTAGTAAAAAGTATACAGAATAAATTTTCTAAACATTTTGAAATTCAAGACATAAAACAAAACTACAAACAATATGTTAAATTTACAAAAAAGACGCACATTGTCAGATCTGATGTTTCTATACAACCTGCTAAATAATAAAACGCATAGTCCTGAATTAGTATTCGTCATTTTTTTTTAATTTCCCTGTTTGGTTTTGAAATGATAATATGCGTAGTTCTTACCGGAATGTCATTTACCAGCTCCTACCCTTCCTAACCATTTCACCTTCAACCTTGCTGAAGAAAGCATTTAAAACAGAACAATAACAACTACTGAATTGATGTGCATTTTTGTGAAAAAAGTTTTTACTACTACAATGGGGAGGGGGGGGTGGTCAAGTTATCAATAATTCGATAAAAAATATATTAAAATATATAGGTACCTGTCTTTTTGTTTAGCAAGTTAAAAAAGCAATTCTTTAGAATACCGGGTTTTGGTATAGTGTCAATCCTTAATAATAATAATACAGGTGTAAGATTATTAGTATCTGATGAGTATGTTTTTTTGTATCTTTTACATCATATTCTTTTACCTGCCCACGCCCTGAATATGACATCACAACGCCCCCTAGTTTTTTCTGGGTCTTCTACTAACTAACTAACTAACCATCACGCCGTTTCCCCGCAGGGGTAGGCAGAGAGGACGTACCGCCAAACAACTCGACCTTGGCACACACTCCTTGCCTCGTTCACATTCACACATCGTCTCATACATGCTCTTCTATTATTCCGACTCTTCACATGGCCCGATTCAAGTATATGATTCACTTGGTCACGCCATGTCTTCCTCGGGCGTCCCCGACTTCTTCTACCATTCACATTTGCGTCATATATTCTCCTTACACTCCTTTCCTCGTTCATTCGCTCTACATGCCCAAACCATCTGAGCGTCCCTTTCTTAATCTTACTCATTACGCTTACATCAGCCTTGCATTCTTCGCAGATCTCCACATTTCTCACACGATCGAACATGGTTTTTCCACACATACGCCTCAGGGATCTCATTTCTACAGCATTCAGTCTAGTTTCATCCTTCCTCTGCCAGTTCCATGCCTCACTGCCATACATCAGGGTAGGTACCAGCACTCCATTATGGACGGCTAACTTCGCTCCTTTGGACAGTTTTTTGTTGGCGCCAACGGCGTTCAGTCCTTCATTAATAGAGTTGCCTACATTTACCCTTCTTTCGATATCTTTATCAGCCTTCCCATCTCTCTCCCGGGTCATCTATTACCACCCTGAAAGTCTCAAACGCCCACAAGGGGACGTTGAGAATCTGTGTGTAGACTATCTCAATGGGAAAAAAAAGTTAAAAACACATTTTGTCCTGTTATTTAACATGTCATAGGGGTGAAAAAATCACAGTATTTCATTTAATGCTACGTTAGAGAGATTTTTGCTCCATTTTTAAGAGTCTAACTAACTAACAATCACGCCGATTCCCCGCAGGGGTTGGCAGAGAGGACGGACCGCCGAACAACTCGGTCTTGGCACACACTCTTTGCCTCACTCACATTCATATATCGTCTCATATATTCTCTTCTATTATTCTGACTTTTTTCAAGAGGCGAGTTTCATAAAATATTTTCACTACTTTCGTTTAATTATAATCGTTTTTTTTAATGTTAGCGCACTCCCTCTAACATTCGTATTTACATACGAAACGAAAGATATGTTGGCCTTAGGCCGGACGGCGACGGAGCGCGCGGGCGGGGACCACGTGGCTGAGCTCCCGCAGCCCGACCTCCGTGGACTCCATATACTAATATCTACAGCCTGTATGTCGGACGAATATCTACAGTTCATATGTTGGACAAATATCTATGAACTTCAGATTGAAGACTAATATCTACAGAGCAAAGGTCGGATAAATATCTATGACGGTCCCAGTGGTGACGAATATCTATGGAGCGTAGGTGGGACTAATACTAGGTTAGGCTGAAAATTAATGCACACATGCTTGTAAAACACGAATAAAAACAAATAACAAGATCGGGCAAAAGGTATATTAAAGCACGATTCTTAAGCTTCAAAATCATATATTTATCTTTCAACATAGTCACCTTTAAGGCTAATGCATTTCTCCCAACGCGTGACAAGTTTTTTTCATTACGTAAATGAAAAATTCTTCTGACATTTTTCGAATCCAGGTCTTGAAAGCTGCCATCTCCTCGTCATCCGAGGTGTAATTATTACCCTTGAGGTGTCTTTTAAGAAGAAGAAAAAATATAAATCGCAAGGCGAAAGATCGGGGGAGTGAAAAGGGTGTGAAATCGGTTCAAACTTCAAGTTTTTCAGAGGCTCTAATCGACGCTGTTTGTTTTCGTCTGTGAAACGGCGTGGTACGCATTGTTCACAGATTTTACGGTTTTCTAATTATTCAAAAATGAAGCCGACACGTTCCTTGGATATTCAAAATGGTTTATGATACGATTTTAAGTGATTCAACGGTCATTTTGAATCAAATTGTGGACGAGTTTGGATTTTTTATCATTTGTATCAATGATCAGACGTGCGCTGCGTGTTTCATCAACAATTATTGCTTTTCCGGGCTCACAATCATGATTACCCATCCATTTACAGTAGACCTATCAACAGCATCGTCACCATAAATGTCCTTTAAACAACATTGAATCTCAGTAGGAGTCACTTTTTTCAGCAGTTAAAAATTCGATAACAGCACGCTTTTTCCCTTGCGTTGACATAACACTTAAACACGTCTCCATACTTCTCAAAATACAGCGGATGGATTCAACGACCTTAAACTTACGAGTACGCTTAGAAGAGGAATGTCACTTCCATATTCCACCAGGCGCGCATCTGAAGATCATTTTGTTCGTGCTGTACATGCATGTGTGCATTACTTTTCAGCCTACCCTCGTATTTACAGAGGGTAGCTGAGCACCTAACCTAACCTAACCTAACCCTACCTCTGCCAGTGCTGTAGATATTCGCCTCACTTTGGTTCCCATAGATATTGTTCCAACATACCTCGTATAGATATTAGTCAGAACATGGATTCTCATAGATATTAGTCCGATTTGTTCAGCTTTTGGAATTCCTGTAGATATTAGTAGGTAGACGCCTCACCCCGTGTCGTCGGATGACAGAGGAAGCCGCGCGTTCACCCCCGGTCGGGAAGAGCGACAAATGAACACTATTTTAATTGTGGACAGGGATCGAATCCTACTTAAATCATTTCATTATGAAAAACAACTATCAGTAGTTCGATACGTTTTTAGATTTTAGTAGTTAGATTATTTTTTCTGGGGTCCTCTCTTTTCAGAGGTTAGTTAGGAGGTTGGTTTTCATTAGGATTGTGTCGACACCATTATTTTTCGCCATCAATTTCTGTAGCGCCCACTTTTGCCAAAGTCATTGCGCCGCCACTGACTCTGAAAGAAAATACCAGATGAGATACCTGTTGCTTGTTGCTTGTTGCTTGTTGTTCCTTACTGAGCCAGTGGCACCGCAATGATTTTGGCAAAAGTGTGCGCTACAGAAATTGATGGCGAAAAATAATGGTGTCGCCACAGGATTATCAAATTTCTCATAATTTTAATTGCATACATAAAAATATTCCAACTAATTGTAAATGTGAAAGTTTAGAATTAGTTACGGAATATGTGTATCTTGGTGTTACCGTAGATTGTTTTTTTTTAAATGGGACAAACATACTTAAAAAAACCTGTAAAAGACTCAGATCAATTACTGGCAGAATGTAAACATTAAAATTTTTCCTATCAATTGAAACACTAAAAATAATTTTAATATGTAAAAAAAAAGAAGCTACTGTTATACCTTCCCTTAAAGAAGCTACTGTTATACCTATATATAAACAAGGATGTAAAAATGATATCAATAACTATCGACCGATAAGCCCTCTACGTACATTTTCTAAAATATTGGAAAAAGTACTAAAAAAACAACTTATGATGTATCTAGAAGAAAATAACCTAATATTGAAATCCCAGTACGGCTTTAGACAAAACTTGAGTACTGCCAACGCCATAGACGATGTCATAAATACGATCACAAAAAGCTTAGACAAGGGAAATAAATCTTTGGCAATTTTTATAGATCTGCAAAAGGCCTTTGATACGATAGATCATAAAATCCTTATCAAGAAACTTAAAAAAATTGGGATGTCAAACACAACTTTAAATCTGCTAATAAGTTACATGTCAGAACATTCACAGTGTGTTAAAATTGAAAAGCGTAAAAGTAAGCCTCTCCCAATCAATTACGGTGTAACGCAAGGAAGTGTCTTAGGACCTTTATTATTTTTGATATATATAAATGATATCTGCAACCTACACACCAAAGGAAAAATCATTAGTTTTGCCGATGACACTGTCTTTTTATTTAATGAAAGTGATTGGTTAACCACTTTCAAAGATGCTGAACACGGGCTTATACTTCTGCAAAAATGGCTTAAGCAAAACTCACTTACACTTAATGTTAACAAAACTAAATATTTAACTTTTTCTATAACAGCCAGAGGACAACCAGCTGAGGATTACGATCTTAAATTACACGATTGTCAAGGAAAAAACTTAACCCAATCATGCCACTTCCCCACCATAACACATTCTAAAAACATAAAATATCTCGGCATTGAAATCGATGAAAATCTTCGATGGGACTCCCATATAAATAGCATCACAAAGAAACTTACAAAGCTTGTATACTACTTTAGAAACATACGCAACATACTTAATAAAAATGATCTATATAAAGTATACTATGCTCTTTGCCAATCACGCATAGAATATGGAATTATAGGATGGGGAACTGCCTCAAACATTCACATGAAGCAGCTACCTAAAACGCAAAAGGAAATAATAAAAACAATCATAAAAGTACCCATAAAAACTCCATCAAAAGAAATTACTCTACTCAAACTACTCAAATTTAAAGAAAAATATGAATACCCTGTGGACCAACACACCTACACTACAAGGTCGAAATCCTCAAAACTACTTAACATCCCGCAATTAAATACATATTTTGGCCAGAAAAACCATAATTTCCATGCGATAAAATTATATAATGCCCTTCCAATTGAAACTAAGAACACCATGGAGATACAAAAGTTTAAAAAAGATATCAAATTATGGTTAAGTAAACAGGACGATGAGGAAATCATTAAACTTATGAAGTAACCCCAATGCAACCTGCAGACAACAAACCAATACTTTTATTTTATTTATTGTTTATTTTGTTTATCTATAATCAAGAAACTAGAAGATGAGGAAATAAAGATCAGCACCCATTCAGCAACATACAGTCCGCCTCGGAACAGGAAAACCTAGTGAGGAGGACTGTAAACAAACCACATAACTTGGTATTTTTACTTATTGTGTAATTTTACTTTATCTTATATTGTCATTAAATAAAAAAATAAAATAAATAAATAAAAAATGTCACTGGCAGAATCTACTATAAGATACGGATTAAAAATATGGGGACATACTACTATAACAAATCTGAAACAAGTTCAAGTTGTAGGTACAAAACGCAATTGTAAAATTATTAGTCGTCCCTAATATTTTCAAACAGATACATAAAATACACTATTGCTGTTTCAGAGTGCCAAAATTTTACCTGTTAAGGCAATACTATGGCACAAAATTATAATTCAGCATATATTTACCAAGCAGCATAAAGATAAATTAGAACATAAATACAGCACTAGATTCCCGCGCAATGACGGGTTAATAGTTCCGAAATTTAATAACAAGTACGGACAGAGAACGTTTGAATATAGCATACCGAAGATATTTAATTCATTACCTGATACTATAAAGCAAAGTAATTCTGTGAATAAGATTAAATATATGGTAAAAAATTGGCTATCGGAAAAAAATATTTATATTGATTTGTGTGAAAAAATGTTTGAAAAAATGTTAAATCTGTAGATATAAGAAGTTTTATTTTTATTTTTTTATTTTATTTAATATTTGCATGTTTTTACAATAATTATACATTTTTTTAAATATTAAACAGATTTGTAATATTAATGTAATAAAAGCCTTTCCTAAACATAAAGAGACAATGCTCTTATGTTTGGTGAGTGAATTCATACTCAATTGTGTTATCAATGTTATCATTTGAGTAGGTGAATAGTAATATTGCAATAGATATAGTAATATATATAGAGTATACATTTAGGCACAATCAAGTTTTAAAAATAATTCACCAAAGTTTGGTAATTAAACATAACTTGATTGACTGCCGTAATGTACCATATTATGAATATGAACCAAATTCATTTTTAGAAAATTCATTTTTAGAAAATGAATTTTATAAAATTTATTATGATAAAACTATTCTAACAGACAGAACAATTAGTCATAATAGACCCGAAATAGTTTTACATGACAAAATTAAGAAAATAACTTATATCATTGATGTCGCTATTCCAAATTCTTGTAATATTCAGAAAACTGTTTCTGAAAAAATAAGAAAATATACAGATTTAGGTAATGAGATTAAAAGAATTTGGCATTCTCAGACTATAAAAATATTACCATTTGTTATTTCGGCAACTGGCATTATACCTAGCTCTCTCATTCAAAATTTAGGCGTATTAGATTTGTCAAAAAATTTGTTTATAAAAATGCAAAAGTCGGTCATTTTAAATACATGTAGGATTACAAAAGATTTTTTAAATATTTATATTGAGGGATCAGTAGGATTTATCGGACCAGTTAGGATTTCATCAAAGCCGAACCCTCTGATATGAAAATATCTGGAGTCGGTGAAATATTTTCTCATTATATTTCTGGTGGATTGACGTATTGTTCTTGTATTGTTTTGTATTTATTATACTTATATAGTGCACTTACATTGCGTGGATTTACTAGATATTCATTTGTGGAAAAGTGTGTGGAAGGGTTTAGTCTTTCATTTGGGAAAGATTCAACCCGGACATAAAATCTAGAGCACCAGAGAAACTTGAGATGTGTCGATTAACAGATTTAAATGAAGTAAAATAGTAATGTAACTCTTACAGTTGTTTCAGGTAATTTTTTAATTTAGTTTGGGATTTACTTTTATTTTCAATAATTTTTACATTTAATGGGAGTTTGTTGAAATAATTTATACCATGATATAGATAGGAATTTTGGATGTGCTTGGTATTAAATTTTGGGATTTTAATATTGTTTTGATATCTTGCTGAGATATTGAAATGTAATTTTTTTAGCTGTATTTCTTTGAAAGTTTGTAGCATTGAATATTTTTTATTTAAATTGTCTATTGTAGTTACTTTGAATATTGAAAAGATTTTTTCGGTGGAAAATGTAGATGGTTTTTTCAGTATAATCGTAATTATTAATCTTTGAACTATTTTGAGAGGATTTAAAATAACGTCATATTTTCCTCCCCATCCTATAATACCGTATTGTAATATAGATTGAACAATTGCATAGTACACTCTTTTTAGGTTTTCCAGTCTTAAGAATATTTCTGAGTCTTATAAATATATATATATACATTTCCTAATTCTTTTGACAAGTTCACAAATATGTGTTTTCCATTTAAAATGTTGATCTATACTGTTAGCAGTATATTTAAATATTGCCGCTCATCTGCCGCCAGAGGTACTGCTATCGCCTCTGGCGGCCAACAAGGAAACTACACCAGCGGCGGCCGGTAAAGAAGGGAACTACCTACAACACGGACAGCCGCGGACAGCGAACGGCTGGATTTACAAATGGCGGATTGCGGAACATGATCTTGCTGATTCTTGAATGTTGTTATTGTCAATTAACGTGGAGACAATATATTTCATCATAAATATTAACTTAGCGTTTTATTATTGCTAACATCAGAAGTGGGATTCGTAAAAGCAAGTGTCAATTGGCTTTTGTTTCGTTCACCTGACAAAAACTCGTGTTTTGTATACAAACGGCGGCCATCATGGCGTCTCTCGAGGTCTCGAGTTTGTTTACTGCGTTTGATGTTTGATGCCGGTGATTTAATGACAATCTGTGTATCGGACTTCTGAAAATATGTGAAATGTTTGGACTTCTGTTGTGAATTTACGTAAAAATGCCGCGTAATTACAGTGATGACAGATGCATTGATGCCCGATATCGGAGGAATGCGTGGATCGTGTTTCCGCCGAAAGGACGCATTGAAAATTTTAATTTGGTGCTTGAAAACTCATTTGTGGTTCAATGGGTTTGTCAAAAAGACCTTTCGCTTTCGTGTTTATCATCGTGAGCCTAATTTGATGA
The DNA here is from genome assembly GCA_917563855.2 of Limnephilus lunatus. Classification (NCBI taxonomy): domain Eukaryota; kingdom Metazoa; phylum Arthropoda; class Insecta; order Trichoptera; family Limnephilidae; genus Limnephilus; species Limnephilus lunatus. Next base: position 55,970,170 of record OU830596.1, read on the forward strand.
TCGAAGACATTTGTCAAAAATGTCAACAAAGGACTGTCAAATAAAGTCGCCAGCATTGTGCTGGGCGCGTAATCTGAGGAAAGCTGACTTCAGGGCCAGAAGATAGCAGATGGATATGATCATATGATCTTTTGGTGGCAATTGGTGAAATCTTCGGAACTTCAAAATGTTACAAAATTACGTTGCTGAAAGTTTACGCGGCGATGACAAAATCTGATCTTGGTAGCCGTCTAGCCGACAAAAAGGGATCAATATGGTGATTTGCTTTTGAGTATGGACATCGCAGATGCCTTATTGCAATAACTAAAAGGAAATATGTTTGCGAAAATTAAAGCCCGTTTATGTGTGGCGAAAAGAAGTTGTAATCATGTTGAATTACAATTATGCCGATTATCTATGTCAAAACCTAGTATTATGGTTCGAAGTTATTTGAAATGGTTTGGAGTTAATCGAAATGATTCAAAGTGGTTTGAAATGATTCGGAGATAATCAAAATGATTCGATGTTGAATGGTTCGAAGATATTCTAAATGGTAAACACCTAGAAATGTCAGGTGTGGCGTTCTTTGGATTCTTCATGATGAGATTGGACATCGAGGTGTTAATCAAACACTGGCTGCCGTCCGGGACAAATACTGGTTTCCATGGAAGAGGAATGTTATCACAAAGTATGTGAAAAACTATTTTAAATGTTGGTTGGAAAATGGAGATGTCTTTTGCTGTTGCGTTGAGCAGGTAGATCAATTTACTATGATCTTTCGTGAAGAGCGTGAACGGAATGCTGCGTGTTATTGCTCTCCAGGATGGCTTCATGAAAAAAACTGCCGATTAGAGGCAGAGGCAGATACAAGCATGAAAGTTGTCATCATGACAATTTTGGCGATGGCGTACCTTTTTGGGGTGCCACGTGTGCTTTTGATGAATATCAAAAGCGGCAGATGAAACGGTTCATCTCGAACCGATTCATAAACTCACAGGTTGGTGAGTGGCAGGACCTTATGGTCATACGTGCTGAGACACGGGTGCTTTTGATGAATATCAAAAGCGGCAGATGAAACGGTTCATCTCGAACCGATTCATAAACTCACAGGTTGGTGAGTGGCAGGACCTTATGGTCTTACGTGCTGAAACACGGGTGCTTTTGATGAATATCAAAAGCGGCAGATGAAACGGTTCATCTCGAACCGATTCATAAACTCACAGGTTGGTGAGTGGCAGGACCTTATGGTCATACGTGCTGAGACACGGGTGCTTTTGATGAATATCAAAAGCGGCAGATGAAACGGTTCATCTCGAACCGATTCATAAACTCACAGGTTGGTGAGTGGCAGGACCTTATGGTCATACGTGCTGAGACACGGGTGCTTTTGATGAATATCAAAAGCGGCAGATGAAACGGTTCATCTCGAACCGATTCATAAACTCACAGGTTGGTGAGTAGCAGGACCTTATGGTCTTACGTGCTGAGGTACGGGTGATTTTGATGAATATCAAAAGCGGCAAATGAAACGGTTCATCTCGAACCGATTCATAAACTCACAAGTTGGTGAGTAGCAGGACCTTATGGTCTTACGTGCTGAGGCACGGGTTCTTTTGATGAATATCAAAGGCGGTAGATGAAACGGTTCGACTCGAACCGATTCATGCTTTTTGATGCAGATCAAAGGCGGCAGATGAAACGATTCAATGCGAAACGGTTAATTAAACCTTTGTATCGCGTTGGCGATACAGTTTTGATACGGATTTCTGGGGGAAATCCGGCGTACAGAAAGTTGAAAGGTCGGTTTCGGAGTTTGCCTTATAAGGTGGTAGAAGTCTTGCCGAACGATCATTTTGACGTGTACAAAAGTTGAAAGGTCGGTTTCGGAGCTTGCCTTATAAGGTGATAGAAGTCTTGCCGAACGATCGTTTTGACGTGGTGGGTACCAGACCCAATGGCAGCACTCACAGAGTGATGGTCGCATATGAAAATATGAGGAATTGACCGGATGAACAAATTTCTGCAATGGTCAGGAAGGGCGAGCAGGGTAATCTGTTTGTCAGTACCATTGTGGGGTTGAAAAAAATTTCAATCCCTCTAATATTTTTTTTCTTTTCTTTTAGCTTCCTGCTTTGAGGTCAAAGCAGTGGTCAGTATGGCCGTGTTAGCAGTATATTTAAATATTGCCGCTCAACTGCCGCCAGAGGTACTGCTATCGCCTCTGGAGGTCAACAAGGAAACTACACCAGCGGCGGCCGGTAAAGAAGGGAACTACCTACAACACGGACAGCCGCGGACAGCGAACGGCTGGATTTACAAATGGCGGATTGCGGAACATGATCTTGCTGATTCTTGAATGTTGTTATTGTCAATTAACGTGGAGACAATTTATTTCATCATAAATATTAACTTAGCGTTTTATTATTGCTAACAATACATATATACACCGAGATATTTAATTTTGGAAGTTGAATTAAGTGTAAAACATTTTGGAGTGCAATTAGTTACACTACATTTACTTTGATGTATTAGAATTTTTATTTCTGGTTTAGATTTAAATTTATTAATAGAGAATGGGATAAAGTTGTTTTTTCGGTATTTAAAGAGAGAAGATTTTTATCGAACCAGTTTTTCAGTGTATTGATGTCAATATTCGCTAGGTTGTTTACAGTATTCCAATCAGCACCTTCGATTATTATGACAGTGTCATCAGCATAAGATATTATTTTTCCGTTTATTCTTTGTGTGAATATATCATTTACATAGATGATAAACAGTAACGGCCCCAAGGCTGTACCTTGAGGTAAACCAAAATTACTTTATCTTGTTGGCTAAGCACATTGTTGATTTTTACGACTTGAGGGCGTTTGAAAAGGTAGCTTTTTATCCATTCTAGAGCTGTACCGTTTAATCCAATGTTTCTTTATTTAGTTACGAGTTTGTCATGTGATATGCTGTCAAACGCTTTTTTGAGATCTATGAAAATTCCAATACATTTTAATGATTTATCTAATGAATTGAGAACAAGGCTAGTTAAATTTGCAATTGCATCGTGTGCTTCTACCTTCCATAAATCCAAACTGATTTTCATTAATTATTTTATTACATTTTATAAACTGGTTCATCCTTTTTTTTACTATATTTTCAAAAAAAAATTGCTATATTTGAGATTACTGATAGTGATCGGTAGTTACTTACTTCTTCTGGATTACCAGATTTAAATATTGGTGTAATGATAGTTTGTTTGTAAATAGATGGGAACACTCCGCTTTGGAAACTTAAATTTACTATATGCATTAATGGTTTAGAAATTTTATTTTTAATATTTTTTAAAATATCAACCGTAATTCCATCAAATCCCGGTGCAGAACCTCCTTTCATATCGTTTATGATAGATACTATTTCATCCTCTGTTGTGACTTGAAATATTGCTATTTTATTTTCCATATCAATATTGCAATCTGAAATTGGGTTGGTATTTATGTGATTTGCAAGATTCTTTCCTATGTTTGCAAAGAATGTGTTAAATATATTTGCAGCTTTTGACGGGTTTTCTTTACAACATATTTTCGAGTTATCGTGAGTAATAGCAATGATTTCATTATCCTGCATTTTTTCTTATCAATTATTTCATTTATAACCGTCCACGCTCTTTTACTATCATTTTCCGCCTGATCAATCTTTTGTTTATAATAACTTTCTTTTCTGTGTTTTATAATATATGAAAGTTTGTTTTTATATGCCTTAAAACAGTTTAGTAAATTTTTATTATTTGGTTGTTGGATAGTTAACTTTTAAAGGGCTTGTTTATGTCGTACAGATATTTTAAGACCATGGGTAATCCACGGTTTTATAGGCTTGTACTTAGATTGTTTGGATTTGGAAATATTAATATTTTTTGTCGAATCGTTTATGTATGTAGATCACGGACGTACAAAATACATGGACTTGCCCTAAGCGATAAAAGGCGAATTATTTCCCCCTCCCATTGGAACCATTTTTCGGAACCGGCTGGGCTTGCGAGAGCCACGCTTCAATCTAAAAAATGTGAAGTCATCATTCGTGTCCGGACCAGTGTCGAGCTCTCATCGTAAATAACACGGTAAAAATGGTGGCTTGTGCTATAAATACGTGTAAACATAGAAGAGAAAAAGAGAATAAACCCAATTGTGTTATTACATTCCATAAGCAAGCATTATTTTACACTATTAAGGTAATTCAGATCACATAATATGATTTTTTTTTAACATACACCATAAATATACCAAACCACCCATATGTACACTATATATTTTTTCTTCGAACAAATTCCAGCAAATATTGACATCATTACATTGTAGTATTCCAGTTTTCCGATTCAAATTTATGTAGTAACGTATCCATATTAAGTATTTTTTTTTTAGGCATTAATTTGGTTAGGTAATGGAGAAGATGGATTACTGCATTTATAATTAAATATACCTACATGAATAATGATCAGTGATAGTCGTATGTATGACAGCTGAGATTATATTTTTAATGCAAGGGATATTTGTAAATATATGATCTAGACACGAAGGCCGTTGACCTCGGACGTTTCTTGTATAATGATTTATGCACGAGATGTAGTTTAGTTCGGCCAACATATTAAGGTAAATATCTTTATTCTTACTAGAGGAATCGTTTGCAATATTTGAATTCACATCTCCCACAAGAATATTATTTTTATTTCTAAAATTTTGTAAAATGTTTTTTAATCCGTCTATAAATTGTGGTAGTATCGATTTATGTGTACTATAAACAGCAACAATATTGTTTCTTTATTTAAAATGTTAACATTACTAATATTAATTATCTCTCTAATATTGATAATATTATATTAGTTATAATATTATATTAGTATTAATATTAATAATATTATATTAGTTAAAAAATTTTCAGATGATATTAAAATGACTTTTGGTTTAGATAAATTTAGAACGATCCATATAGAGAAAGGTACAATTGTAGATGGAGACGAGGGTATATTTAGAAATTTCAAAATTGAAAGTATGAAAGGGGATTAGGTTTATAAATATTTAGGATATCCGCAATCAAATAGATTAGATCATACTTGTATTAAAAATGATATTAGGATTAAATTTAAAACTAGGATAAGAAATTTTTTGAAATGCAATCTATCTGCTAAAAATTTAGTAAAGGCGATAAATACTTGGGCAATACCTCTATTAACTTCTCATTTGGCATAATTAAATGGTCTAATACAGATTTAGATAGCTTAGAACGATTAATTAGAACTACATTAACAAAATTTCATTCCCATCATCCAAATTCAGCTATAGAACGAATTAATTTACCTAGAAATTTAGGAGGTAGAGGTATAGTCAAAATAACATCTTTAAAACATAATCAGTTAGAAATGCTAATAAATTTTTTCCATAGGAAAGCTGATAGTTCAGAAATGCACAAAATAATTTGTAAGGCAGATAGAAATATTTCGCCATTAAATTTATACGACGAGAATGCCAGCATTCTTATAAATACCAACCAGGAATTATTAGATTCCTGGTCAAATAAAATTCTTCACGCAAAACACTTCAATTATCTCAACCAAACATATGTTGACAAATTTTCGTCAAACAAATGGTTGAGTATTGGAGAGTTGAGCGCAGAAATAGAAGGCTTTATGCTTACCATTCAAGATAGAATCATTAATACTAAAAATTATAGGAAGCATATCATCAAAGATGCAAATCAAATTGATGATTTATGTAGAAATTGTTTGGCTTTTCCGGAAACTATAGAACATATTATATCGGGATGCTCTGTATTAGCGCCGTCCGAGTATACATTTAGGCACAATCAAGTTTTAAAAATAATTCACCAAAGTTTGGTAACTAAACATAACTTGATTGACTGACGTAATGTACCATATTATGAATATGAACCAAATTCATTTTTAGAAAATGAATTTTATAAAATTTATTATGATAAAACTATTCTAACAGACAGAACAATTAGTCATAATAGACCCGATATAGTTTTACATGACAAAATTATGAAAATAACTTATATCATTGATGTCGCTATTCCAAATTCTTGTAATATTCAGAAAACTGTTTCTGAAAAAAAAAGAAAATATACAGATTTAGGAAATGAGATTTAAAGAATTTGGCATTCTCAGACTATAAAAATATTACCATTTGTTATTTCGGCTACTGGCATTATACCTAGCTCTCTTATTCAAAATTTAAGCGTATTAGATTTGTCAAAAAAATTGTACGTAAAAATGCAAAAGTCGGTCATTTTAAATACATGTAGGATTACGAAAGATTTTTTAAATATTTATATTGAGGGATCAGTAGGATTTATCGGACCAGTTAGGATTTCATCAGAGCCGAACCCTCTAATATGAAAATATCTGGAGTCCGTGAAATATTTTCCCATTATGTTTCTGGTGGATTGACGTATTGTTCTTGTATTGTTTTGTATTTATTATACTTATATAGTGCACTTACATTGCGTGAATTTACTAGATATTCATTTGTGGAAAAGTGTGTGGAAGGGTTTAGTCTTTCATTTGGGAAAGATTCAACCCGGACATAAAATCTGGAGCACCGTAAAATAATGGTTTGAAATGAATATTCCAATACCAGAGTTTTTGTTAATTTTTGTTATTGTTGTATGATAAAAGTACCCAGGAATAGAGTAGTTCAATTTGCCTGCAGAATGTGTTTCAGTCAACACAATCAGGCCCGGGAAAAAATTTAAATCCTTTAATGATATTATTAATTCTTCTGGTTTTTTTTCTCTGCTTCTAATATTTATATGAAATAGGGTAAATCCTTTTTCAGTACAAATTAAATTGAGATCTCTCAAGGAGTGACATAATTTTCTTCTATACACTTTTTTTATCTAGTGCGTTACATAAAAAATCATTCATTATTATTTTTTTTTAGAATTTGAGTAAATAAAAAATTCCAAAATTTATTCATAGTCGCTCTCTAGCAATTTGAAGCATTTTTTGACGGTATAGACATTTTATGCTATCGACTCTATGTTCAGTGGAATAATTTGTATCAAACCTTTTATTTTGGATACAGCAATAATTGTTGCATATTGGCATTTGTTCTTTATTTTCACATTTAGAAAGTGTATGCTCCTTAGTGCAATGTGGGAAATGGGGGGCTGCGTCCTGGCGAGACATCTTTGTGCTGTGTGACCGAATTTGAGGCAATGGTAACATTGGGTGATCGGATTGCAGTCCTCTACGTACACTCTTTGGAATTTGATATTTATTTATTTTTTATCAATAAGTATTTTTCTTAATTTACCGGTTGTTTCAATAATGTAGTTGGTGGTGTCATTTTCTTTTCCTTTATTGTACTTGTTTTTTAATTCCTTAATGGGTTTAATGTTATTTTTGTCGTCTATGGTTAATCCTTCCTTTGGTTGAACAATCCCATCTATAATTTCCTCTTCAGACACTTGGCATTGTAGCCTTTTCAACATTAGGAACGGTTTCTTTTTTTTTATTTCTTCGACTGATATTTCTTTTCCAATTACCTTATTTATTTCTTCAGTTAATTTTTCTGCTTCTTCTTTTTTTTGCATGAAATCAGTAATTTCTGTTTTCCAATCTTTTTTACTTCATTAACTCCGACTTTTATTTTTAATAAATTAATATTTTTTTGAATTTTTATTTTTATATCCTCGGCCTTCAAGGTGTTTTTTGAGGTAACTAATATGGAATATTTCTGTTCTGTGTTGTATGATGTTTTTACGAAGTTTTTATTGTCACCTGACATTTGCGTGACATTTGCATAGGATTTTTTGTTATTATGATGAAATTCTTCAAGTTTCTGGGTGCAGTGATGGTTATTTTTAATATTAGTTTCTTGTAAATCTATAATCTTCTTTTGTAGACTAATTAGTTCGTGTTGATTTTTTTCTTTCAGTGTTGTAATATTTTGTTCTACTGATGATTTTATTTTTGAGTCCTTCACTGAAGTTATTTTATTTATTAACTCTATGATGTTTCTAAATATTACTTCTGTTTCCATATTGTTTGGAATGGATCGCCCAGATGGGCGGGTTATTAACGTATGTAATAGTAAACTATATTTATTGTTTTACTTTTCACAAAAATTTCGCGACTGTACTCCTTCGATGCGGAGCATGTGAAATGTAAAGTCATAACTTTTAAAATGTATATGTAACTTAACTATAAGCACCTGTTGACAAGCCAATTGGCTTAGCAGGACTTGTTTGTGATTTGTATTAACTATTCTTACAATAAAAAATAAAAAATCATTATGCGATCGAAAAAAGCGAACAAATACCTAGCCCTATTTTAAAATCTATTTCTTTCGTAAAAATCTCATAGTCTTTAAAATTCGTCTTCTTGATGAGGTTGTCAAAGGGAAGCTACGAGCTATAAATGTATGTATTCTTAGTGTGCCTTATATCGCCACGAATACAGGCATAAATATACCAAACCACCCACTACAGGCAGCCAGGATCTACGATGGTGTCGCCCCCTCTCGCCAGCGTTGGGGGGGGGGGGGGGAGAAGGGGGAGGAGCTCAACTGCACGGAAACAATAATTCAATTTAAACTATATTAAATTATTTTTATGTTTTTATATTATGTAGATAATAATAATAATTGCCTTAAGCCAGACAGTAAATAACATTACATTATTGTAGAAAGCAATCACTTTGTGGTTTGACATATTTAATAAAATAAAATACTGTTTTGTTTAAAACCACGAGTTTTATTAATTTTTTGAACCGACCGGTTTCGCTTTACTCAAGCATCATCAGGGTACAAATTAATACTAAACAATAAGTCATAATGTGTGCTTATATAAAACAAAATATAGAGGGAGAAAAAATTTAGAGAGAGACAAAATATAGAGGGAGACAACATGATACAAATATAACAAACACATCGACGGCCATAAAATACATTAACCTAAGTTCGCAAGTAATGGAAAAAACCGAAAGATAATTATGTGACTAATGGGTTACAGTAATAAATTTGGAGGAACAAAGCATCAACTGACATGGTGGTAAGGAGCACTGGGAATTTTTTTAAATTTTTTTTATTAAGGGTTTATTGGAAACAGACCTAATATCGGACTACTTGATATGTCTAATTGATTATTAAGTATATGACTTTTGGTTTTTACAGCTTTTTTAATTTCTAGTGCCTCTAAATTGTTAAGTCTGTTACCATGTCCGTTTTTATGTAAGATTTTAGCACCGGTGCTATGACAAAACGTATGATCTTTATCGATCAAATGGTTGGCGAATTCTGAAAAACCGTTATTATTGAGGCAACGAAGATGCTCCTTTATCCTAATATTAACATTACGTGTTGTCTTACCGATATAAAAAGCCGAACAATTATTACAATTTAATTTATATATTCCCGAATGACTTAATTTGTTGTCCTTATCAATTAGAAATTTACCTAGATTGTTATTCGTACAAAAGGCAGGTCTGACTTCAGAAGGAAGGTTTTTAACACTTAAAGTAGAAAAATTATTAATGAATAAAATTCGCCGCCATTGATAATTAATATTATTATCATTGATTTGATGACAAGGACTAGCGAATAAGAATTGATTAATGGCTATTTGTTTTAGTTTTTTATTTAAAATTAAATCAATAAAATATGGTTCATAGCCATTATTTACCGCTATTTTTTTAATTAATTTAAGTTCATTAGCAAAATTAGTATCGGACATTGGAATTGTGACTAAACGATGAACCATTGAATGGAATGCGGAGTGCTTATGTGAAATCGGGTGATTAGAGGTGCTGTGTATTACAATGTCAGTATAGGAGGGTTTACGAAATATGTTAAAATCAATTTTGTTATTAATGATGGATAAGGTAAGGTCTAAAAAATTTAAGGTTGAGTTTTTGCCTATCTCTAATGTGAATTTAATCTGATTATGAAAAGAGTTTATAAGATTGAGGAAGGAGTTCAGTTGACGCTCAGTCCCTGTCCATATACAAAACACATCATCAACGTATCTTTTCCAGTACAAAAGATTTTTAATAAGAGGTGAGGTACAAGATAGAATTTTATTCTCTAGGCTATCCATGAATATATCAGCAATCAGAGGACTAGTAGGGCTGCCCATAGCCAGACCGTCACATTGCTGATATATGTATAACATTATTAAATTGAAAATAATTTTGATTCAGGCAAATATTAAACAAGGAAGTTAAATCTTTTATAAAATCTGTAGAGAGGTCCGAACTATTTAGTAAATCAGAAATTAAACATTTACTTAAGGCAATTATTATTATTATTATTTTTAAAATCAAATTAATAAGGCGATTGTGAATCCAGTTTTTTTTTTAATCAAACATATAATTTATGATTTTGGCGCCCCCTAAGGCTGCCGCCCGGGGCAGGACCCTGGTTTGCCCCGGGCGCCCCCCCCCCCCCCCCTCCCTTCCCCCCCCCCCTTCCCTTCCCCCCCCCCGTGCGCTTCATATGTTAAAGCTCAGTTCCCGGCCCCAAAAAGAAGAAGACGGAGAGATATGAAATTACGAATGTTAGAAAAGCGCGCTAACATTTACAACGATAAAATTGATGCAAAAATCGTGAAAATCTTTAATAAAACACGACTCGTTTAAAATAGAGAAAAAACCTCGCAATAATTGTCTTAAACGGCATTTAAAGAAACGCTGTGAATTTTTTCATACATATAACTTATAAAATAACTGAAACAAACGTGTTTATAATAATTTTTGGAGCATACTTTGCGATTTTTTTCTATTGAGGGAATTTTATATAATTTGCGTTTGGGCGCAACTAATGTCTAGATATTATCTTCAAGAATATAATATATTTTTTGAAGAGCTTAAAAACTTCAAATGTTTAAGGGAGGTTTGCAAGAAATCAGTAGAAATTCGAATACCGGTATCTTAAAAAATGTTTCTCTAAATTCTAATATCGACATTTTCTCCGATTCATTTCCCAAATTTAAAAAGAGCATCATGTCAGTATTGTAAATTGTTCAAGGCGCATACATACATAAATCACCACTTTTCACATCTACAAACATACTCACACACCCACCTACCCACTACGCACATCACCCGGTAATCATGTAATATAAATAAGATACTTCAATGAAACATATCCCCTACCTTGAATTATACTTAATAAATTTAAACTGTTTTCACCACTGTAAATAATGTTTGTTTGTTTCTGTTAATAAATAAAAAAAAAAAATAAAAAAAAAAATTAAGTTACACAATCAAGCAATTATCGATGCGCACTTCGAGTCCCGAAGTGCGTATTTTTTCTGATTTTTCTGTTTTCAGATTTTCGATTGAGTTTCGCTATTATTGACTTCATTTAATTAATTTGAGGTTTTATTCATAAAGTTAAAACAAAAGATGGAAATTCATTCCATACAAAATGTACGAGGAAAATAATTTTAGTCATAATTTATTTTTTCGTGAATTTTTCCGATGTTTTAATAGCTATACAGGACAGATACCAATCCAAAAAATTAAAGATCATAAAAATCGGTCCAGCCGTTCTTGAGTTATAAATTATGTAACTAACCCGACTTTGTTTTATATATTAAGATTATCTATCTATGTAAATGGCGTCCGGATTCTGAAGGGATTAAATTTAAAATAAAAATAAACAAAAATTTTAACAAAACAAAAAACTGCTTCAAAAAATGCACAAAAAAGAAAAAAAATAATTTCGTACGATTGTTATTTTTGCAGTCGGTGTCAGCCAAGGTAACTACATACATATAGGTAGTTATAGGTGAGATGTGGAGATCTTGGCTGACACCAACTCCAAAAATAACTTCGTACAAAATTATTTTTTTACATCTTAGTGCATTTTTTGAAATAGTTTTTTTTTTTTTTTTTTAGTGACGCGCGTGCATAAAGAAGTTTTACTTAAAAAAAAGAATCATCGAAATCTGTTGGCGTAAGATTGAGTTATTCGTCCATTTGTCGCGCACATACTTATTGCAAATTTAAGACATATGGTTTTCTCATAGATCCCATTGTCAGAACTGGACCAAATTAAAATGGGACCACACGGTAAGCACCAGCTTTTTAATAAAAAAAGAATCATCACCCAATCGAAAATTCTGAGGTAACAAATATAAAAAAAATAATTTAAAAATGCCGTCGAATTGATAACCTCCTCCTTTTCGAAGTCGTTTAATTAACGATTTACGTTGGAATTAAAATTTATTGTAGGTACATAAATTAAACTTTCTACCCCGCAAGAAACCCCTTTTTATATTTGTTTTTTTTTTGTTCCTATTTTGAAGTTTTTTTTTCATCTAAAAACATAAAAAATCAGTAGATATCGGACAGTTAGGGGCGGAGTGAGGAGTTGGGCGGTTTCTCGGCTGAGTGAACAGTGACAAGTGTAAAAAAAAATTTGATTTTGAAGAAAATAAATTTCAAAAAAAAAATACATCTAAATCTAAAGTCACCGGAGACCAAAATTTCATTTTCATTTTTTACTCCAATTAATGTCAGGATTCGTTGGTTAATTTAAGTTGAATACATCTTTTAATACCCTGTACAAATGTAAGTACATCCCTTAACACTCGGTGGCATTTTTTTTTGAATAATTACAATTAACTCACAAAAATATGCCTAAATTGTCTCTAAAATCATGAAAAATTGAATTGAATTGAAAATGACTAAAAATGACATATAATTTATAAATTAATATATAAATAAATAAGGTAGCACAAATCCGTACTAGAAATTTGCGGTATCTTTTGAATTAAATTTTTATTTATTTAATTTGGGTTGATATTTTGACCTCAAATCCAAATTAAAGTTTTGCATGAAAAAGGCCGCGCAGACGTTCCTCTTAAAACATATACTATACTCAGATAGAACAACCTTTCTGTTTTTTTACTGACCAAATAAAGCGATAAATGTGCGTCAATAAGTAAGTATGGTAAATTTTATCTGAGTTCCGACGATCGATAAAACACTTCAAAATTCTTTTAGGGGATCAAATTCGTAAAATTCGAACACAGTCACGTTATAGCCGTTTTACACCATCTCTTTTTTCAGCCTGATTCCCATATACAGACAAAAAATTTCGCTACACGTTTGCTATTTTCATATCTACGATTTCAGTTGGCACCACTGCGAAATCGTAGATATGAAAATATAGGTGAAAATAGTGATCGTGTAAAGCGAAAAAATTTGTCTTGGTTCTCCATATGGGAATCGGACTGAAAAAGATAACGTATTTTTATTTTATTTTATTTGGAAAACCAACAGTTACAATAATTTATAGTGTATGATAAAATATTTGTAAATTATTAACTAATAATGGGTTTTCACTGACGTATATTAATTATTTAGTGAATATAATGAACAAGAGTTACAAATATGGATGGGATGGTGGGAGGGAAGGGAAAGGGATGGATCAATTCTGTGTAATTAGTAGTATGTACGAGTATGTGTAAATGTGACTTACTCATTTTAGGTTTGATAATGTTAGGTACTGTGTTAAATAAGTCGAATTCACTATATGAAATGATAAAGATGTGTAAAGCGCGGTGAATGAATGTATTTTGTTTAGAGTTAGTGTTGCATTGAGGAATGTTTAATGCAGGGGTGGGGAACCTGCGGCACGCGAAGCTTTTTGGTAAGGCCCGCGAGCACTTTGGTGCGACCTGCTGAAAAAAAAATTACACTAACAAACAACTACAAAAAATTACCCTCAGAAAGCTAGAACGGTTTTCTTTCAGTGTGTAAGCTACATTTCAACCTACAGAAAGTTATAACATAGCTGATAAGTATGTGTTTACATAAATATACACTTATGTTTCTAGAAATTAGGTTACATACAAATACATACGTTATCTGTCATTCCTTTTTAGTTTTATTTTAATTTCTTTTTACTATACGATAGGGAAATTAATATCTAAAAATATCTCATTATTGATGACAATTATTTCACAAAGGGAAAAAATATGATGTGCTTTCTTTGTATATTTCCGTACTTCTGCCATAAAAAATTGTTTAATAAAAAACATTGTGTTTTGAAGAGTTATAATTTTCAATGCACATTTGTTACTTTAATTTTAAATTTTCTGCAGAAAAAGAAAGAAAATTATTAATAGTTGATGCCCAAGAAATACAAAAAAAAATATTATTTCATGTTAATTGTTGTAAATATAAAATTATAAAAAAAATTATTGCAGTCAATAAATTTGCTGTAAAATTCAGGAAAACTATTTACGTGTTCTTAGTACTGGTAGGTGTAGACCCCTAAGCGATGCATTCCTAAGTTATAACCACTCTTGTGTTCATAATGCAAAGTTTGTTGACGCAATTGAATGAAGCCATCCATGTATTTGTAGTGCAAACATCGGAGGAAAACCATTTTCGTGTTCTGGTGTAGTTTTAATTCACCGCAAACATATTTTCAGAATATAAAGATAGATTAAATAATAAGTTGCAAATTAATCAAAGGAAGCCACTCTCATGAACCGAGTGTGGTTTTACATTTGAGTTGCACACCATATGCTGCGAAATTCTGAGTAATTGACTGAATACACGAGACAAACAGATTTCTACCCCCCCCCCCCTCCCTCCCCAGCGCCTCGAAATCTATGCGCGGCCCGCGGATAATACCACAAACATCAAAATGGCCATCGATGCAAAAAAGGTTCCCCACCCCTGGTTTAATGCATGGTTTTGTCTGGTTTGTCTGATGGGCACTCTTAATTGAATTCTTTCTTGTAATTCCGGGCAATATATCATAGAGGTAGCTATTTTTTGTAAAAATAGTACGTCTTCCGAATTTCTTCACTTTCCCATGACGATATCCTGAAGAACGCTGCTGACTCTTCGTGGCTCAGATAAGGAAGATAGCTCCGAAAATCAAGGTATCGTGAAAATCGGTTTTGCACTTTTTCAATCTTTCTATGTGAGATATATACTTGGGATTCCAGATTTGAGAGGCGTACTCCATAGAACTGGGTACATACGCAAAGTAAAGCTTTTTAATGGTACATATTAACTTTTTTTAGATGGTACAAAACGGCTGTAAGTCTTCCTCCAATCTCTGATGATAATGACAGACATGCTCATTAGTAGCAAGAGAGCATGCTACTAATGTGTAAATGCTACCTAGTAGCATTGTGTTAGTGACGTTGCTAGTATTGAGCACGCTCAAATGAGCATGAGCATGCTCACAAATCAACAGCCGGTTCACAATTTGGAAGGTGGGTATGGGTACCGCCTACCTAGTTTGCCGCTCTCGTTTGTTGACTTGGCAAGGTGCCCGGATTCATGGGAGTGAGGTTTTTCTAAGTCTTGGTGGCGAATGCGTTTGCCTTACTACTGCGTGGCGGGTCGGATCGAGAGAAACAGGTTGAAAGAGCCCTAATCTAGACCTCTCCAGACAGACTCTCTCAACCTATCGCTTTGCACCATAGTGGAAGGGATGGATTTATACGTCCGTCACTTCTGGACACATTTACTCACATCCACCCTACCCACACCTCACACCCCTTTTACCTTCCCAGAACTTCCTCTCCTTACTTTCCTAAAAAATAGAATCCACATTTCCTATTAGGTTTTGGAGGAAAATATTTTTCTCGGGGCCTCCTGTGTGGAACTAATGTAAAAAAATGCTACTGAATTGGCGGGTGAAATTGATAGGGCTCCAAGCATGCGTGAACAGGTTTGCTAATTAGCGTGCTCCCTTCGATCCGGTCTCAGACAGACACCAAATCCATCTTTTCATTTCCTTTTTTTCTCTCGCCAAAAGTTTCTTAAGTAAATGCGCTGCAATCAAAGATATAGAAATTGTTTTTCAGTATCTTTGGGAGATGGAACAGACTCTATTATGTTATTGTGACTTGTGACAGTAAAACCGTTGACATCTTGGACCCAAATCAACTGTTTTATATTCTTTCGTCAAAAGGTTTTTAATAATTGCTTTGCAAGCAATAAGATTATATTATTTACTAGCTGACCCGGAAACGCTGTTCTGCCATATAAATTATTTCTAGTGAATATTTTGGTTGTTAAATAAAAAATAACGAATGTATTTTGTATTGTAAGTGTATGGGGATGGAATCTAAGACAGAAAGACGAATGGAGTGCTGTAGACGAAAACAAACAATAAAACATCAACCATTTATTTTCTCAACTCAATGTAAGTATTTCATTAAAGTAACGGACATATTCATTGTTTGATCTCCTAAAAGTTAAATGCAAATTTAAAAAAAAGAAATATATGTTTTTTTACCCTAAAGTAGGAAAATGTAATAAAGAAAATCAATTTTAATTTCGTTCTGTTTGGTAGGAGGATGAAAATTTTGGGGTTATAGGGAGTTTGTGATGCAAAAAAATTTTTTTGGGGCAAAAAAAAAAATCTGAATAGGGACACCCTAATCACCTAGCTGTATGAAATAAACTTTACGACCATATACATATGAATATTACTAGACCTGAACCATTCCATTGGAACAGGCGGGGATCGAGTATGGCTTCGCGTTAATCTAAAAAAAGTGACGTCATCATTCTTTTGCGAACCAGCGTCGAGCACTCATCGATGCATTTTACGAAATAACACGGTAAACATAGTGGCTTGTGTTTTGAAAACGTGTAAAAATAGAAGTGAAAAAGAGAATAAACCAAATTGTCGTATTACATTCCATAGGCAAGCATTATTTTACTTTATTAAGCTAATCCAGATCCCATAATATGATCGGTTTTGTAACATATAGGTACTATCACTCGAGATACATGGCGTGTGCCCGTCGCTGTTTACTGGGGTAAGTAAATTATGAAACCTTTGTAAAAGTGTCTTAACTAAATACGGCAACAAAATATTGGACTCAATCGAAAATAGGCGACCTTTCTTTGCCGTACTTGAACTTCGCAAATTAGTACATTACGCGGCGAGCAACTCGCGCTCCCATGTAAAAAGGTCTATTCGGAGTTTACTTTTAAGGGTATTCTCAAAATATTTTTAGAAACTTTACGCCGATAGATGGTGCTATTTTCAATATCGTCTAATAAAACACTTTTAACACGTTATGCTTTTTAATATTGAGATGAATTATTGGTTCGCGAACGTATATTAGTAATATTAATCTATATTTAAAAAAAAATTGGTACCTATAATTACATAATCGTAGAGAACGGGTGAAAAATACACAATTTCATTGCAAAAAAATATGCACAAAAGACATTTTCCACAGCTCCGCGCGCGTTGGTAAAGAACATTTTTATTTACCCAACCAAAAAACATTCGCGAAAAAGATGTATTTCAAAAATTTTACGATGTCTCGCATGCGTGGAAGAGAGACGCGAGATAGAGGTTTGTTGTATTCAGTAAATTAAATCAACGCCTGGGAAGATTGAATAAATTTATAAAAGGAACCGGCTGGGAACAACGGCATGTGTGGCGGGAGCTGGTGTTAACTGGATCTTTTTTTAGAGGCCGCCTTTGCTAAACAGGCTTATTCATGACAAGCGATGTAGGTACATACCTCTCGGTTGCTTGCTCGTTAATATTTCGTGAATAAGTCAAAAAGTTACATTTAATTCTTACATTACTATGGGGTGCATTTATCAAACCAACGAAGTGGTTAGAATTGCCAGATGGAGAAACAAATTTGTCGTGTGCTCAAGTCAGGATACGATGGCTTCACATAACAACAAAACAATGCATAATAATATAGTATATGCCTATGTGGTGTGATTTGGTGTCAGCTCGCTGAGATAATTTTTCGCAAAAAACGGCGCAATCAAGCGAATTAATTATTTGGGAACATTCAGTCGGAATAATAGAAGAGATGTGTATGAATGTGAATAATCGCATTCTTCACATTCTCTTTCAACTCTTAGTTGTGACCCATCCTCTCAGCGAGAAAACGGGGATAGATAATTAGTAAAAATTACACAATTACTACAGAATGTAATAATTACTGCAGAATAAAATAATTTAATTATTAAAATTAAAATAGTAATAAAAATATTTTTTAGTATATAAAATATCTATTATTAATTAAAATATTTATTATTTAATTTTAATTTTATATAAATTACTACAGAATGTACCTAGAAAATGTGGATATAGAGCGAATTAATGAAGAAAGTACCTAGGTAGTATAAGAAGAATATATGACGCAAATATGAATGGTAGAAGAAGTTGGGGACGCACGAGGTAGACATGGCACGATCAAATGAATCAGATACTTGAGTCGGGTCATGTCAAAAGTCAGAATAATAGAAGACTATGTATGAGACGATGTATGAATGTGAGTGAGGCAAATAGTGTGTGCCAAGACCGAGTTGTTTGGCGGTCCGTCCTCTCTGCCTTCCCCCGCGGAGAACCGGCGTGATGGTTAGTTAGGTAGTTACCGATAAAATATTTGTAAAAAAAATTGTAACTTAGTCTTGGATTCACTCTCTACCTTCGACCAAGTATGCTCTCTAATAATACTTTTGTTTCTTATAAAGAGCACGCCTCATTTTTATGGAATAACAATAATGCGTTGTACAAAGTCGAAAAAAGCTTCAACTTCTAAGACGGTCTCCACACGGTGCTGCCGCAGCACCAACTGCTGCAGAACTTTAGTTGACTGTAGTCAAAAGCGCCAGCCGTATTGTTATTACAATAAAAATACGGCTGGCGCTTTTGACTACAGACTATACGATTTTTAGTCAGTTCTTCGGCAGTTGTTACTGCGGCAGCACCGTGTGGAGACCCCTTAAAACTCGTGGCAGACAGACGAGAATCGGACAGAATGTAGGTACCCAGCTCGATCTATGCATTTTATTGTTTAGCAAGTCTCAATAACAAAATAACTAGGCGGGCGTCTAGTGATAGTTGGAGATTTTAGAAAGTTCTAAATAATTACAGTCGTTCTCACTATAATTATATAGTTAATTTGTCCTTTTTTACTGCGTGCCAAAACCGCAAATGTTCCTTGCGCCGAGTAATACTGGAACATTCATAAAAAAGCAAAACGAACATTCTATCAGAATAACAAATCGCGCCACGCAAATTGACATTTTTACTACAAATATACTGACCCCTTTAACACCATAGGAATGGGTTGAAAGCGTGCACGTGAAACGTATGGCTCGCACATAGGTTTGTCTCCTTCTAACGCAGATTAGGGCATTTTGGCTCGCAGTTTTTGCACAAAATAATTAGTTTTGTTAATTTAATTACTGGGTTATTATAAGTGATAGAACTGTGAAATTTTCGTTCGCGAATATTTCATTATGAGTATTATTTTTCGACATTAAAATAAATAAAATATTATCTGTAGTTTTCAAATGCGGTTGAAAAATAGATTGTATGGGAATGGTCACATCTGTTTCACCTTAAGAACTAAATGGTGATATTATAATGCGAGATCCCTATATACTGTCAGATTGAGTTTTGACGAATCACATATCACCAAATTCCCGCATTCCCGCATTCCTGCATTCCCTTTCTTCGTCCCGCTGTAGTTGGTTTCTACCCCTCACCTTTCTGTTCTGGTCTAGTAATATTCATATGTCTATGTTTACGACCTATTCTCATACCTACCAGAGATTTTTTATTGTATATATGCATATAAACAGTACAATCTCACTAATCCGGCACTTCAATAGACCGATTCGTACAATAATCCGCCACCCTCCGCCCGCGCCTCCCTCATCCTCTACGACTATGCGCTCCATCGCCGCGTCGTCGTCTAGCAGTCTAACCTCAAAACTATAATAAAATAAAACCTGTCAAACAAGAACACAAATATGTACATATACCTTGGCTTAACTGTTGATGACAAACTAAAATGGGATCTCCAAATTAATCTACTGACAAAAAAATACGTAAATTATCATACATCATCAAAACAATACGAAACATCATGTCACTAAGTCAACTAAAAATGTGTATTTCGCACTTTGTCAAAGTATTCTAACGTATGGTATATCAGTATGGGGAGGAGCAGCAGATGCTTTCCTCAATCCTCTTAAAATAAATCACAAAACAAAAATTAGAATTATGTTGAAAAAACCTTACCAACAGAACAGCTTATGTTTAAAAACGATTTACTAGACGTAAATAAACTATTTATAAGAAAGATCGTCTATAAAAACGGTATCAAAACATCATCTCACCACATACTTCACTCGCAAAACACAAGAGCAAAATTAAATAATCACTTTCTAGTTCCCTATATCAAATCAACTTTCGCAAAAAAACATGAATCGTACCTGGCTCCACACATTTTCAATATCTTCCTAACACAACAAAAACTCACGTAACCCCAAATAACTCAAACTGGCTGTTCAAATGATTTTTAATATGGTTGACTGAAAAGGAAAGAACAGATATTCGAAATATCCTAAATAACTAACACGAGTACATATTATTATAGACACATTTTTCATAATTTCCTCACGAAATTATATTATATCAAAATACGCAGGGTACTGCTTGTTTACAGTATTAATTATCATGTTCCCACTGTATTTATACTTTCTCATTAATTAATTATCACTAACCTACTGCATTTATATTTATTTCCATGTGAATTTTAAATTATATATGCAATCTTTTTATTGAAATATATCAAATAACAAAATTTAAATGTAAGGATTTAATATATCAACATTATGTTTGCATGCATGTGTATAAATGCACATGTTTTTATATCTATAATTTTAATTTTTTATTTTGTATTCTTATATATATATTTTTTAAATATTTTTTTCTTTTTATACCCATGTCTACTTTGATAAATATCTTTTGCACTAAATAAAAAATGTTATTTACCCGCCTCGGAACAGACTTTGTCTAGTGAGGTGGGAAAAGAAATCTGTGCTCATAAATAAAAATAAAATAAACGCCCGGGTTGCCGGCACTGAAACTGACTGAATAACATACATTATTTCTATTTATGAAATGCTTTGTTTTATTTATAATGATTTTTTTCTCCATAATCCAGTAGTCCGAACATTCCAATAATCCGGCACCCTCTGGTTTTTAATAGTGCCGGATTAGTGAGATTGTATTATATATATATTTATATTCAAAAGAAACAAACAATCAATGCATTGTGACTTGACATTTTATATAAATGAAAAGAAAATACTTGGTTTTAAGTCACTTTATTGATTAATTTACGCTGTCTACCAGTTCCGGTACCTCCGTACCATCGTCAGAACTGGTATAAAAATAAAGCTATCAAATACAGAAGAACACATATATATACATACAATCAGGAAAGAAAGGGACATTAAACTAGAGAGGGACAGTGCGTCAGTTTTGGGAGGGAGGTGGGGAAGGGGAGTGTGGGATAAGTAAAGTAACGGGGAACATACTTAAAAGAGGGCTGAAGGTTAAATTAAATTGGTTAATATTTATTTCAACCTTTGAATTTACCTTTTTTTTAAATGCTGTTTTAATTTCTGGTGGGAATTTAATTGTACATGAAAAGGAAAGGTTATTAATATATAAAGTCCTCCGCCATTGGTGGTTAAAGTTATTATTATTAATAGTGGTGGTCTATTGTAAATGTATTTGTTTATGGAAATAAATCTTAATTATTTTACTAGGATTCTTTCAATAAAGCCCGTTTCACATGCGTTATTATGAGCTGTTCGCTTAAATGTACTTAATTATTTGCATAATTAATATTTGATAAAGGAGTAGTGACTAAGCAGTGGATCATAAAATGAAACGCTGAATGTTTATGGGAGTTTGGGTGGTTGGACGTTTTATGGATTACAGTATCTGTGAAGGTAGGTTTTCTAAAAATATTAAAATAGATTTTACTATCAACAATCGATAAGGTAAGAACTAGAAAAATGATGTCAATTATAGTTGGGGTCCGGTCTGTCAGGAATCGTCATAGTTTTTGGGTTCCGGTAGGATGGCACTCGGAGAACATGTTGGTGGGTTGGTTGAAATCTTTTAAATAGTTTAATTGTTCCTTTATTCAATAAACAACGTGATGACGTTCTGCGTAAAATGATTCATTTTTGGAACTTTGTGTGCTTACATCATCGATTGCATCATCAATTTTTTTCTCGCACACAAATAGCAATTCGATGGTGCACGGGGCATCGTTGAGAAGTTGGCTCGTATGCAGGGAGCCACAGTGCTCGTTGTTCCCTGCGTTGTCGGGCTGGCTTTGGGCCCACGAGTTGAAGCCGGACTCCTCGAGCGTCTTCCCTGTAACAGCGCCAATACCAACACTTTGATCTTTGATCATCCAAGGATTATATTCGAAACAAATAAGGTGAAGGCGAACTACTCTGTTGGTAGAATTCTAGAATCAGGGGTTTTTTAAAATAATGACCAAGTGGCAAGCCAGATAAATTATAATACATCATTGAAAAATATCTACCACAACACAGTTGAGCCCCTGGAGGGGAGGCGTAGAGGACAATATATTATAAATTAAATTATTGAAACACTTTGTTTTTACCACAATAATCTTTATTTAAAAAGTCGACATGTTTCGAGAACGATGTTCTCTTCATCAGGACATTATATGTACATATAATGTCCTGATGAAGAGAATTATATGTACATATAATGTCCTGATGAAGAGAACATCGTTCTCGAAACATGTCGACTTTTTAAATAAAGATTATTGTGGTAAAAACAAAGTGTTTTAATAATTTAATTAATAAAATGGTGCCACAAAGTGAATTTGCAAAATTTGAAGAAGCAATATATTATAGTTTGGTAGAAAGCACTCACTTGGTGGTTTGACATATTTAATGAAATAAAATAATTACTTTGTTTGTAATCACGATTTATTTTATTTGTTTTTTAATACCGAACGGTTTCACTTAACATAAGCATCTTCAGAGAATAAAATTAAACTAAGTTTAAATTTTAATTTTATATCCTGGAGAAGCTTGTGTTAAGTGAAACCGGTTGGTATTAAAAAAATTAAATCATGTTTTTTTTATATTAACTCCACACAGGAGGCCCTGAAGAAAATAATTTCCCTCAGGGCCTATGTCATGTGAGATGCTGTGTGGAGAGTGTTTTTGAGGAGAGGAAGGAATGAACATAGGTCTTGAAGAGACCCATGTTGTAGGAAGAAGGAAACACAGAGGCCGGCAAGAGCTGTTGAACACAAGAACAAGTCGAAGAAGCGACTCGTTCTCATGTGAAAAATATCAACCGTGTACGTGCACGTGGGCACGTGTTTGACGTGTTTCCCGGGATCAATGACGTGAGTTCCTCGGAACATCGTCCATTGTAATACCGGTAGAACAAGGATATCATTCCCTCCCGACGCGACGCCTGTGCTCTAAAGATTGCAATCCGTCTGTTAAGCTGGGAGAATCTATCTAATGGACAGCCCGTTTCTGCACAGAATCGAGGGTATTTTTCAGGTATTTTAGAGCTCCAGACCAGAGGTGGCTGCCAAATACAACCGTAGGGCGCACTTGTGATTTGTACCGGGTTAGCAGTTGTGTACTATTTAAGTATATGTGGGCCCTGTAAAGCACGGCCAGTTTTTGGGGGGCTAACTTTACTCTGGCTTCGATGGAGCCCCCATACCTAAGCTGGTCACTTAGAGTTACACCAAACATATCAATGGACGGTCTGTTCGGAAGATTATTTCCGTTGAAGGAGACTAGATTTTCATTTCGATCCTTTTTTCGATCCGATTGGGTCTTTGAAACATTAAATCCAACAAGATTATTTTTACCCCGAGAGAAAACACTCTCGAGGTAACCGTCCCTTCTTTGCTTCAAAGCGCTCCGAGACGTTAGAGTTTGTGAGCCCTTTGGGAGCTTGTCAAACAAAAAGCTATCATGGACTGTACTGTCATCCGCGTAACAATGAATTGATAAAATGTTACTGATGTGCAACAAAAACAAAGTCGGAGACAGAACCGATCCCTGTAAGACGCCAGCATTTATCGAGTGTGAGGAAGAGGTGAAATCATCGGCTACCGTATGAATCGATGCGGGAAGTCCGTAAGAAGGCAGTTTGTTGACAAGTCCTCGGTGCCGAACCCGGTCAAAGGCTTTGGAAATGTCCAGTGCAACCGTTAGGGACTTACCGAAACGTTACAGGCACCTCCCCCAAACATGCGACACATACGCGTTGACGAGAATCCGTTTTGACGGTCGTTTATAATTTTGTTCTTCTCGACGCATGTGAACAGTTTGTCGTTGATCGCACGTTCCATCACCTTAGACAAAACTGATGTGATCGCTACGGGCGGTAGTTGTCCGGGTTGGACCGATCACCCTTCCTTGGAATAGGAAGGATAACCGTTTTTTTTTCAACCAGAGGGCACAGAGGCAGACTTTACGGAAATTTTAAAAAGCTTCGTCAAAATTTCTACCAAAATCCTCTGCTGCTCAATTTTTGACATCCAATAAATGGTTCCCAGGGCGGCGGTAACCATACTCGCCTACCAAATTAAAACTTAATTGTATAATTTCATTAGACAATATATTATGTAACAAAACAAATATATTTGTGTGTGATGACTATTATTTCTAAATAATTTCCCTTGCCGGAACAAATAATAATGGATATTTGGAAGAGTATAAGGTAGTAGCAAATTCCTTACCATCGATTGTAAAATATTGTCCCGAAAATATCAAGTCATTGAATCCAATGTGAATGTAACTTTTCAAGAAGTTTCCCTGCACAGGATATCTCTTAACAAGGTCAATGCAGAGTTTGGCTTCTTCAGGACTATTAATGATGACGAGTTGGGCTTGTTCGTCGGCACATATTTTAAAAGCATTGTGCCAGGTTGTCGCCGTCTGATGTAGTTTGTGGCAGTAATTCCCCATCGATGGATATTTTTTATAACCTGGAAGAAATTTAACAATAATCAATTTATTTACTGACAAAAAAGTCTGTGATTAATTGCGCTACTGATAACAGACATGCCTCCTCCGTCATACGTGTGTCTGGCAACAATAAATTCTCATGAAAATAAGCTTATGGGTCCAAGTGGTTACAGCAAATACACGCATTAAGGGAAAAGTCAAGGGAGGTCCAGCCCGATTAAAAAAAAAACGATTTTTACCTAAAAACCTTTTATATTATCAAGGAAACGCAAATTAGCTTTAATCAGCAATTTTTTTTCAATTCATCTTTAATAATTCGAAAATTAATTGAAAATTCTTTATTAATTGAAAAACTTAAGCTTTTTACAAGTGCGTTTTAAATGCGCTTTTCGCAAAACCACGTTTTTAAAGTTAGCTGGAATCGTGGCTCATCAAATATTCTATAAAAGATTAAATTAAAGGAAACTAAATTTATATCCGGATTTACGAAATTTTTTTATCTTAAGATAAAGTTTTTGTAAAATTAAGGCCGATTTTTTTCGTCAATTTTCATTTTACGAGTATGTCCGCCATTTTTGCAATCTACAAATTCTCTTTGCAAACCGATGTGCAAGCGCATTCTACTCGTACATTAATACAAAATTTATTTTTTATTTTATTTTATTTTTTTAAAAGAGTAAAAAAATTCTCGTATTACGAACAACCTGACAATATTTAAAAAAAAAACTCCTACTACCACCGCAGCAAGCGGAGAATGTTGCTTGCCCAAACGGTGGATGCCAACTCAGCCACTGACCGGTCATCTAATATGTATAACAAATTTTTTTAAACATAATGTTTCAGATAATTTTCCAAGACTCCAGGATTCTAGCCGATTTAGCCGTGTATTCGTGTGTTGGATTAGTATTAAGATATAAAATAAGACTTTACCCTTGTCATAGGTCCCACACTTCCCACGGTCCGCCTTGCAGATGAACCTTTCGGCCGAGTCACAGTTCGTGTCCTGGTAGACGCCGGTGCGAGCCATCTTCACGCAGTCCCGGGCCGTGCTCTTCTCCTGGTGGTGGTTCTGGTAGTTCATGTACACGTCTTTCGCAGGAATATCTATCCAAAGAAAGACTGAATTTAACTTTCCATGTGTATTTAATATGTGTATAATCTGATAGTCCGGAGGACGTTTCTAATCATAGACCCATTTCACTCTTATCTAATATATCGAAAATTTTCTAAAAAATTGCTAAGAAAAGACTAACTGCATTCATAAAAAAAAATTCAACCATTAATAAAAATCAATTTGTATTCACAGAGGGAAAAAGTATCCAAGATGCCATCGCTAAAATGTCATCTAGTATTCAGAGTACCCTGGACAAATCAAATAAATGTATAGGAATTTTCATCGACTTAAAGAAAGCTTTTGACAGCATTTCCCATGAAAAACTTGCGCTAAAATTAAAAGAAAACGGCATTGACCGCATAGCCCTCAAATAGATAGTAAGCTACATACATCTCAGCTAGTACATCTCTCACAAGTAAATTTGGCATCCCTCAAGGTACCGTCCTCGGACCATTATTATTTCTAATATATGTGAATGACATTTTCCAACAGGAAATTAATTTAATCACAGGAGACCAAATTTGTCCCAGTTCACGTAGGTCTCATATAAAATGTTGTAACTCCCTTACTGTAAAAACATCGCTGCAAAAACAGAATCAAATCTCCTTACTTTCAACGGTCACATAATTCATCTCGGCGAAGAGGTCGTGGAGGCCCAACCATACACTGGCTGTGTCGGTGCTCATGAAGGTCCGCATATAGTTCATCTCATCTTCCGAGGCCGGCACTGCGAGCGCTGCACCTTCGAGGGAGCACGCCTTCAAGGCATCTCTCCATGGCAGTGTTTCCCTATGTTCCTTGTAAAACGTCTTCAAGGCTTCAGAGTAGGTGTAGTCATTTCGGAAAGTTAGGCGTTGCTGCTCCTTAGGTGGAACTGAAACACAGAATTCATCTGAGTGCGTTAATTATTTCTAAACAGTTCCAAAAGCACTCATTCGGTTTTAATAATATGACGTAAACTATTTTTTTAAAGCCTACATCAATAGAAGTAGATCGGGATGAAGCAGATAACACTTCGATTTGAAGCATCATTAATATATAACGATCCGATGTTGTACTGAAAGGACGGCAGGACGAATTACCCCCGAGGTGAATTGACCCCGAGGTGAATTATTTTCTTCAAGGGCTTTGTGGAGAAGTGAAAAAAATCTAATGTTCCAGAACGAATTCTTAATAATTTATCATTTTACGAGTTGATTGTGGGGCGTTATATGTTTTTCCTTTTTTTATAAATAATTAATATTATATAATATATATATATTATATAGTATTGCTTGGTTTTTCAAAAAACTCACTTTTTCCTTGATGCGAAAATCGACCTCACCGCCCCTCGCGTTTCACCAACCTCAAGGTTCACTTTGGCTCGAAGTCTAGAATTGTCCCTTCGGCTGACACGCGAGAATGGACATTAGCGCTCGCTATTTTGGAACGCTTCAAAGTTCACAATCCTTCGAAGAGTCGATTATTTTCCAGCCACTAGCTTTTGTTTCTTTTTTGTTAGGGGAAACATTTTTCATCGTTATCAATATGTTTGCCAAAACTTTACGGGAGACTTCTAGCGGTGCGGAATACAAGTATGGATTATTCACATTAGAAAAAATCAAATGTCTATCGAATACTGTTGTAGTTCTATTTTCATCCGTTCGAAATGGCAGCTTCGTCTGAATTTAAATAAATACGCTAGCTTCACGATTTTCACAAAAAAAATAGACTAGACAGGAAACTCACATAAAATTGAACTGATACATTTTAAGAGCGAAAAATTATTTAAATTTGCGGCGAAAACTGGAACTACTCATAAAATCACTCAATTCGGCTAGGTTATATTTCCCGCCGACAGGTTCGCCCCTTTAAAAACGTCGGATCGAGAAGGGAAGTAAAAAAAAGTTAGTTTCCCGTACAAAACTGATTTTGCTAGGAATTTATTCTAATTAATTAAACGGCTTCGAGAAAGTTCTTTAGAAAAATTGACATTTTATAGGGGCATTACGGAAATAAAGATTGCGTTAAAAGTACACCTTCCGGCGGAGATGTTTTTTAATAAACATAAACAATACAAGTTTTAGAAACTTTTAAAACCAAAACATGTTTAGCTTCCCCTTGAAAATGTTTCACAATATTGCATTCAAATTCGACATTTTTCTGACATTTGCGAAAAATTCGCTTTCATCGATAAATGCAAATCGTTTGCAGCCTGTAAAATCGGCTGGTATATTAAAATTTTATAATTTTTCTCGAACTTTGCAACACTGAAGATGGAGTCGTGATGGCGTTAAAATCCACTACCACCTTAAAAAAAAGCAGACCCCGCCCTAATAGGTTTTGTATGAAGAATTTTTTTTTTTAATGGCGGATTTCAATTTGTGTGATTCGGCAGGGCCTTAATTTAAGCAGGAATTGTGCAAATTTGTGCATCGGTCTTGCCTGTTTAAAAAATATAATTATGGAATATTATCTGTCTGTGTATGATATATTAGGTAAGTACCTAATACAAAAGCGCTAGATTTACCCGCGCTTCAACAGCAAATTGAAATGTCAAAAGAAAACGGATCTCTCAGCGGTTTGGGTTGTTGTTTTTCGGGAAACGGCATTGCGGCCGGAAAAACGATTCCGGCTTGAATGTTTTTGAAAAATTCGGTACCCGAAAACATTTCGCGTCTTTTGATACCAATATGAGGTGTCTGTCCCATGTAAAAAAGTTCAGGGTCGCCGAAAAACCTATAAAATTTTCCAAAAAAAACAAGAAAATTGGTGTCCATAGATTCACTTCAGTAGGGTGGATATTTACCGGCCAGTACATTGAAATGTTATTAATTCAGGGTAGGTACCTACTTATCTCGGTAGTATTGCAAATATGATGAGAAAAGCAAAAACATTGCCGGAATTTTGTAAGGAAATGCGCCGGTACCTGCCGGAATGGGTAGTTGGACAATTATTTAGGTTTTTGATGCAATTTAATTTACTAAGGTAATGTTGTTTCCACGTACTGAATAATTTAACAATTTTTTAAAGTTCATTTTCACGTTCTGTGTAAGTTGTGTTTTTTTATCAGTAAATGCCAGTTGCATCATAAAACTGAAATATTTACAGAACTTGAATAGAATTCGAACCGAACTTTTACAGAACGTTAAAATTGACTTGAAAAATTAAAAAAATTTTAATTTCGTTAAACAACCCAGCCTAAATATGAGTTCTTTTTTACGTATGTATGCAAGTACCTATACTCAGAATATAAGTAGGTTCCTACCTGCACATAAACACTCGATATCATCCGACGATATTGCATACGTATTAGTTTTCTAATTTTACAATGAAATTACTCGAAGTTGAACGGAATATTTTTTAAAAGTATTAAATTCATATAGCGCTTTATTTTAAGCAGTAAAACTACTGGTGAGTTCTGGCATTATAAAATTTGTATGAAAATGTACGTACGCTCATAACTTCCGAAGGACTGCAACAAATTGAAAAATTCTTTTTTTGTTGTGTTCGTTATTGTTAGTACAAGGTTTGTATAAAATTACTGGTGAGTTCTGGCATTACGAAATTTGTAAAAAAAAAATTATAGATGGCGCGCGAGCTGTTTGAAAAATAAATGTACCGGGAATTAGTGTATGTAATGCGGCAGGTGGGGGGGGGGTGGAAACAGGAAGGGGGAGGGGAGCCTGGGAGGGGGGAAGGGAACTCGGGAGGGGGTTTACGATACGGAGAAGCCTAGGAGTGAAGTGGGGCGAGGGAAGGTGAGGGAGGCGGAGTGAAAAGGGAAAGAGGATGCTGGTGAGGAAGGGGGGGGGGATTCCTTTTTCCTGGATACAATAGTGAGCTC
Source organism: Limnephilus lunatus (assembly GCA_917563855.2). NCBI lineage: Eukaryota > Metazoa > Arthropoda > Insecta > Trichoptera > Limnephilidae > Limnephilus > Limnephilus lunatus. Next base: position 55,999,906 of record OU830596.1, read on the forward strand.
TGGCAACACGAAATTACGCATTGCTCAACCGTTCATCCGATTGCGATGAAACTTTGGGGATTTGATGTGTGCATGCCTACAACGGTGTCTATATACTAACATATGGTAGGTTTTTGCTACTAGGCCCTGCGGGGGGCTTTATAAACATTTGTATGTATAACCGCTAAGCGTTGCTAAACCATTTATCGGATTGCGATGAAACTTTAGGTTTTGATGTGCGCATGCCTACCATGCCTTTATGGCAGTAGATACCTACCCGCTTACTATGAATTTTTTAAGTTAGTTTTAACCCGTTAATTGCATTTGCAATAGGCATAAGCTAGTTATATAGTATTGTTTGGTTTTTCAAAAAACTCACTTTTTCCTTGATGCGAAAATCGACCTCACCGCCCCTCGCGTTTCACCAACCTCAAGGTTCTCTTTGGCTTGAAGTCTAAAATTGTCCCTTCGGCTGACACGCGAGAATGGACATTAGCGCTCGCTATTTTGGAACGCTTCAAAGTTCACAATCCTTCGAAGAGTCGATTATTTTCCAGCCACTAGCTTTTGTTTCTTTTTTGTTAGGGGAAACATTTTTCATCGTTATCAATATGTTTGCCAAAACTTTACGGGAGACTTCTAGCGGTGCGGAATACAAGTATGGATTATTCACATTAGAAAAAATCAAATGTCTATCGAATACTGTTGTAGTTCTATTTTCATCCGTTCGAAATGGCAGCTTCGTCTGAATTTAAATAAATACGCTAGCTTCACGATTTTCACAAAAAAAATAGACTAGAGAGGAAACTCACATAAAATTGAACTGACACATTTTAAGAGCGAAAATTATATAAATTTGCGGCGAAAACTGGAAATACTCATTAAATCAACAAATTCGGCTCAGTTATAGTTCCCGCCGACAGGTTCGCCCCTTTAAAAACGTCGGATCGAGAAGGGAAGTAAAAAAAAGTTAGTTTCCCATACAAAACTGATTTTGCTAGGAATTTATTCTAATTAATTAAACGGCTTCGAGAAGGTTCTTGAGAAAAATTGACATTTTATAGGGGCATTACGGAATAAAAGATTGCGTTAAAAGTACACCTTCCGGCGGAGATGTTTTTTAATAAACATAAACAATACAAGTTTTAGAAACTTTTAAAACCAAAACATGTTTAGCTCCCCCTTGAAAATGTTTCACAATATTGCATTCAAATTCGACATTTTTCTGACATTTGCGAAAAATTCACTTTCATAGATAATGTTAATTGTTTGCAGCCTGTAAAATCGCTTATAAAATTCGGCAGATATTTAAATTTTCCCCAACTGTGCAACACTGAAAATGGAATGATATTCCAATTCTCAACATACCACCTCAAGCCCTCGGCAAGGTCAGGACAGCTTATTTGTATGGAATTTTTTTTAAAAACGATGCCTTTATTCGATTTTCAGGCCTGGTTTGAGGTGCTTTTTGACAATGTTTTCCGTTGGTCTTGCCAGCATTGAAAAAATAATTTTAGAATATTGAGATGAACTAGGTAGGGACCCGATAAATTATATCTACGAGTATTTATTTATATTATTATTACATATGAATTGTCGAAATATGTCCGCACATAACTTCCAAACGATTGAACCAAATTGAATAATTCTTTTTACGTTGTGATCCTTATTGTTTGGACAAGGTTTTTATAAATTTACCGGTGAGCTCTAGCATTATTAAATTTGAATAAAATGAATTACCGAAATTTATGTACGCTCATAACTTCGGAAATAATGTAACAAATTGGAAAATTCTTTTTTTGTTGTGTTCGTTATTGTTAGGGCAAAGTTTGTATTAAACTAATGGTGAGCTCTGGCATCATGAAATTTGTATTAAAATGAATCCCCGAAATGCATGTACGCTTATAACTTCTGAACGACTGCACCAAATTGGATAATTCTTTTTATGTAGTTATTGTTATTGTTAGGACAAGGTTTTTATATAACTAATTGCGAGAACTGGCATTATGAAATTTGTATAAAAATTAATCGCCGAAAAGTATGTACACGCATAACTTTCTAACGACTGCACTAAATTGGATAATTCTTTTTATGTTGTGTTGGTTATTGGCTGGTGAGCACTGTCATTAAGAAATTTGTACAAAAAATTTCAATAGGTGGCACGCGAGATGTTTGAAAACTAAATGTACCGGGAATGAATGTATGAAACGCGGGAGTTGTGGGAAGGGGAAACAGGGAGGGGGGAGGGGATTTCGGGAGGGGGTTTACGGGACGGAGATGGGGGGGGTGATGTGAAGGGGGGGGAAGGGGGGGGGGGGTGGAGTGGAAATGCGAGAAGGGAAGAGGACGCGGGAGAGGAAGGGGGGGGGGGATGGGGAACGGGACGAATGGGAAAGGACACGCAGGAAGATTTTTTTATTAAATGGCATAGTTACGCATGCCGGGTAACAGGTATCTTTTATATATGTAAAAATCAAAAAATGTTTGCATGTATGTATGTATGTCCGCTTAGCGTTGCTAAACCATTCATCCGATTGCGATAAAACTTTTGGGATTTGATGTGCGCATGCTTGCGATGGTTTCTGTATACAAAAGTGAGCTCTGGCATCATGAAATTACGCATTGCTAAACCGTTCATCCGATTGCGATGAAACCTTGGGAATTTGATGTGTACATGCCTACAATGGTGTCTATATACTAACGTATGGCAGGTTTTTGCTGCTAGGCCCTGCGGGCGGCTTTATGTTTATTTGTATGTTTAACCGCTAACCGTTGCTACACCATTCATCCGATTGCGATGAAAATTTGAGGATTTGATGTGTGCATGTCCCCGACGGTTTCTGTATGCAAAAGTGAGCTCTGGAATCATGAAATTACCCATTGCTTAACCGTTCATCCGATTGCGATGAAACTTTGGGGATTTGGTGTGTGCATGCCTACAATGGTGTCTATATACTAACGTATAGCAGGTTTTTGCTGCTAGCCCCTGCGGGCGGCTTTATATATATTTGCATGTCTAACCGCTAAGCGTTGCTAAAACATTCATCCGATTGCGATGAAACTTTGAGTTTTGAATTTTTCGCCTTATCCACATTCAAACGTCGTTTTTTTCTTCATAGATTTAATTAAACACCCGCTCTTTGCTTTATCCACGTTCACACATCAAATCGCATAGTGTTTTAACCCGTTAGTTGCATTTGCAATGGGCATAAGCTAGTTATATAGTATTGTTTGGTTTTTCAAAAAACTCACTTTTCGCTTGACGGGAAAATCGACCGCACCGCCCCTCGCGTTTCACCAACCTCAAGGTTCACTTTGGCTTGGCGACGCAAAAACGCCGCTGGCACGCCAAAACGACCTCTCCGGTCCTCGAGTTTCGCACACCTCAAGGTTCAATTTTGTTCGAAGGAAATTGTCCCAACGGCTGACACGCGAGAATGGACATTAGCGCTCGCTATTTTGGAACGCTTCAAAGTTCACAATCCTTCGAAGAGTCGATTATTTTCCAGCCACTAGCAGTTGTTTTTTTTTTTGATAGGGGAAACATTTCAATATGTTTGCCAAAACTTTACGGGAGACATCTAGCGGTGCGGAATACAAGTATGGATTATTCACATAAGAAAAAATCAAATATCTATCGAATACTATTGTAGTTCTATTTTCATCCGTTCGAAATGGCAGCTTCGTCTGAATTTAAATAAATACGCTCGCTTCACGATTTTCTCGAAAAAGGAGAAATCAACATAACGACAGTATTCGTATAATGTTGCTATATGCTTGGTTTTGGAATGCCTAATTTTGGAATGTTGTTTTTTAATATTCAGAATGTTTCTTACTAAAAATTTTAACTTTGTCAATAATTAATATGGATACATTAAAATATAGTGAATATTTAACTGCTGTAACTATACCAACACTAAATAGAAAAAATACATTATTGTAGTTGTGGAAGAATTTCTTTTACCTCATTTCATGAATATTGTTTGTTCTTTTTTTTTCAACTCATTTATAATTTCATATTATTATTTGAAATATATAATATTCAATAATATTTCAATTAATAATATTAAAAGTACATAATATTTTAAATGAAATTCTACATACTTTACGCTTGACAACAGCAAAAAAAAATGTAAAAAAAAAAAATTTTAGGGTGTTTAGTTGTTATTTTTTCAAAAAAATAATTTTTTCATGCTATTTACAGGTATATTTTAAAATTTTGTTTTTAAATAAAGCATCAAAGTTAATTTATTAAGATATCTTTGTTCTCAATAAAAAAAAGTTTACGAAAACCATGTTTTTTCTTAGTAAGCATTAACATTTTTTACCCCTGAAACATGTATTTTTTTAAATGGCATCACTGGACACTACGTATTCAAGCTGACAGCTTATTAAAAGTTTTATTTTCGTAAAGGTAATAAACAAGATGGCGTTACGGGCTTTTAAGAATATACTGTCTGATGGAACTAAATTACCATGAATTACTGACTGCAAGTAGGTAGGATAATGATAAAATATATAAAATAATACTTCATTGATAAATTTTCAACAAATTTGCTTGGAATAAGGTACTTTTACAACACGGTCAGACGTATGTATTCCTAAATTGTAATTTGTTTACTTACAGGAAAGATGTTGAAAATGCCCCTAGATATAATATTGGATATGTATTTATACTATAAATAAGATGTTGGTATGATATTTATGCCCAGTGATACTTCAACGTTAAGACAAAAACATATCTTGATTTATGGAATCCACTTTCCTTGGGAGGCATAATACAAAATCACACATTTTGAAGGTATTTATTTATTATTATAGTGTCAAGCAACATGAACAGACTAATGCTATGTCAGTAGTAATAAATATAACCTAAATCATCCTCTTTTTTACAGGAATGAAGTTGAAAAATGCCGCTATAAATATTGAATGTTTGAAATTACCTATTTATACTGTAAAATCCTCAGTGATAACATAACGATGCAATCTTTCAAAAAAATGAACAAAGGAATCTATCAATTTACAAGATAATTATTTTTGAAGGTATTTATTTCCCATTTTTTGTTATTTTCATTAAAAAAACAGCAATTTACAAGATAATTATTATTAAAAATGTATTTCCTATTGTTTTAACCTACAATTACTTTCTGAACTTATTTGTGGGTGCAAACATCTTCATTTCAAATGTCGTTATATTTTCTAGCAGTGAAATAGTATAATGAGGGTTCAATAAAACTCAACAAAGTGGAATTTCAACACCCCCTTGAAAAATCGACTAGAATGGGCCAAGGCACACCAAAAAATGACCAATGACGACTGAACAGGTAAACCGATTTGGTTTTCAATGAATCCCGCATGTTTGAAACAGTTGTGAATGGTACTTTGTGACATTTTATTCCAGGCATCAGCCATAAGAATTGCATCTAGCACCGTTATTTTTGCATCAAGACAATTTATCATTTTAAGCACAAGATTCTTTCTAACATTAGTTTTGAGTGACCATATTATTCCTTGATCCATTGACTGTAAGACTGACACCCGTATTCAGAGTCGATCCTTAAAAGTTGTCTAAGTCAAGTGTCGGCTTTACCTTAGCAAAGGTAAGTAACGTCCCCGGCCGGCTTTTATACATCTAAAGTCATCCCGTCATAAGGTTTATTTTAGGTTAACATCATGTTTTCAAAATAAGTATGCATTCTTTCATTCTTTGTCGATTTCAAATCAGTATAGACATAATGTAAATAACAAGTTTCATCATAGCTGCATCACAAAATGCAATATTTTCGTTTCACAAAAGTAGAACAGAATTTTACAATAGATATCTACTAAAAAGACGCATTTACCTGATAATTACCAGTAGCGTAGAATCTCAACGCGATAGCTACCTGAATAACAGGAGGTATGGGCAAGCCTCTATTATTTACTAAAGTGTAATTTGGAAATAATATAGGAATTAATAAATGCATTACAGTTGTTTTCTCCAACCGATATCGCTCCTTAAATTGGCGGTCACTTGGCAAGTTAAAGGTACCTATCCCACCAACCTTGAGTTGTGACAGCTAGAAGTCAAAGTAAGCAAGAATGCGCGTGCGCAGTGTCGTAGAGACTTCCAGACTTCAGTTTCTGAATACAAAAAATGTGCCGAATGTGGTCGCATATGCTTTAAATATGGTCACCCGGATGACAATCGGCACTCGGAAGGTAGATTCCTTACTATGTGACGTCACACCGACCTTAGATGTGTCTCTGAATACAAAACGGTGTTTCTTAAAGGAAAGAAAGGCTCCTTGAACTAAAGGATCGACTCTGAATACGGGTGTGTTTTTGTATTCAGCTAAAGGAAAGTAAGTGTTTTAGGATTAAAATCAACTGTGTTAGAAATCATATCAGTAACTATAACCGGACATAATTGATTAAAAATGTGAAATAATAAGCGACATAAGCGAAGTCATTATATTATCTGACGTTGCTATAAAGAATTTTATATGAAAACCAAACTTCGCTGTGTAATTACTAAATTTAAATAATATTTGTGTTTCAAGATACTGCAGCTGCACTGATGTCCACTGGCTATGTTGATCCAATATTGAGTAAATACCGTGGAGATTCATCATTGCTGAGGATCATGTACCCTACTTCAATTTCCATGGTGGATAAGGATCTTTCTTCCGCTCCCCGCAATCCTGCGCTATCTGGATAGCCAAGGACATTAACGTAAAATAAAGCCTGAGCTTTTTTTTAATTCAGATTAAATAAATAACAATTATTATACACCTAAAAAGGAAGGACAGCAGCATCCACAGTATGTATAGAGGGACCGCGTCTGGTAGGCATGGGTACTGCTGCCCCGGGAACCACTTATTAGATAACCCACACCCCTGCCACAAGTCACCCCAAGTGGTTTACTACGTTTCGTGACTTAGCAGGGGTTCCCGAATTCATGAGGTGAAATTTGTCTAGATCGTGGCGTCGGATACGTTTGTTCACTTACTGCGTGGCGGTCAGGATCAGACAAGACTGGTTAACGGAGACCTTTTGATTTTTCCAGCCGGATTCTCAACCCATCACCTTATGCCTCATTTGAAGGAATGGATTCATGCATCCATTACTCCTGGACCCAATGACCCCCAGATTCCTATCCATACCGTCGTACCTTTTTTCTTCCCAAAATTTCCTTTCCCTAAAAAGATCCTCGACACAGCATCCCTAAAGATGACGTAAGCCCCGAGGGAATTTTTTTCATCAAGATTCTCCTGTGTGAAGCTAATGTAAAAAAGGGCACTTTATTAACTTTAAATAATATGATGACCACATCTGTGATCATTTTTATAAAAATACATATTCCTTTTTGTATATTATAAGAACAATCAATCAAAGTTGGTACCTATTTAAAATACCTATCTACAATTCTTGATTCGATTTAAAGTATTAGATAAGTACTTTAAATAATTTCATTAATTGAAAGAGTTTCGAAAATTGAATTTTGAATTAACAATAAGTGGTTTGTAAAAAGTCATTCTCAAATTGCGAGATAGCACATTTTCAAAAGTTTTGTAAGATATTTTGTCATGATTAAAAAAACTTTTCAGATGTGTTGTCACGTGGTTGTAATAATACAGCTATCTACGCAAGGACGGGAAGAAGGTGTTTTGAAAGTTTCAAACATTTTATGTATTAATATAGCAATACGTAGACATTTCTGTACTCATACATTCCCAAACACACGTATTTTTATTTATATAGTAGATAACTGGTTGGCGGAGACCTTTTGATTTCTCCAGCCGGATTCTCTCGAAGGAATGGATTTGTGCATCCATTACTCCTAGACACACTGAGCCCCAGATTCCTACCCATACCGTCATACCTTTTCCTTCCCAAAACTTCCAGTTCCTAAAAAGATCCACGACACAGAGTCCCTAAAAATTACCTAAGCCATGAGGGAAATTGTTTCCCTCAGAGTTCTCCTGTGTGGAGCTAATGTAAAAAAGGGAACTTTATTAACTTTAAATAATAAGTAATCACCACATATCTGTAGTCATTTTTATGAAATAATAATTTGCAACCATATATGTACATACTATACTATATTTTGTGCCCCATTTATGTAAATTTTAATTTTATATGTTTTCATTTCATACAATTTAATCCACAAGTCTGAGCATGAAAATATTTTTATCTTTTGTTTGAATTTTCTGTTTTTCTGGTGATTTTCACAAAAACATACAATGTAATCTTTGTATATAATTATTGCCAATTTTTTCTTCTTACTCTTTGTATATATCTTTGTGTATTATATGTTTTTTCTGTTATTATGTGTTTCATGACAGTAGGCGTACTTATATACAATGCACAGTTGCATTAAGGAAGGTTATACCTCATTACACAAAATATAACTAAATGACCCCGTAGGGATATGCCGAGATGATGTACCGCCAAATAACGAAAAAATAAAACATATTTTCATTAAAATGCATCGAGAAAAATTTACTTTACTATTTACTTTATATACCAACGCGTAAGTACAGAAAAAATCGACACTGTGTTGTGTAATATTTGATAGTTTCATAGAATTTGAACTATTCCTTTAGAAATTTTCATGCTTTGCATATTTATTCCCTTCTAGGTTTGTACATAAAAAAATTTAATCTAGATTATTAAGTTAAAAAAAATTAAATCTAAATTAATAAATTACATTTGTACTGTCTCTGAAATGTTAAGCTTAACTGAAAATGAAATGTAAAATGTACCCATTGGCCTTAATGATCTAATTTATTTGTAATACCTTCTTATTTCCCATCTTTGCATATTATTTTTAAATAACAACTGTATATTGACAAAGAACAATGTCGGATCTGCTAAAAATTGAAAATTGCGCTGTTGTTTTATTTACAAAAAAAAGTTGTTGATTATAATTCTAAATATTGGATGACATGAAATGACATATATATACATATATTTTTCAATTCTTGATCTCAAAAACAGTAGAAAAAAACTAAAAATATGCAGAAATGAAACGATAAACAGTACTATTGCCGAACTACAAAATCGCACATCTGACATTGTTCTTCAGGACCGTTGGATACTTTTACATACTTTTAACTAATCTTCCAGTTTCCTTTAGTTGGTTCTTTTTCGGAAGATAAAAAAATATATCATTGAACCAACATATAAAAAAATAAATACTTTTATTAAATTCAAACATCGTTTTCATTCGACCACACATGCAAAAACACTCTGTCGACTGGTCAAAGGATTAACAAAAACTATCAAATTGACCGTTACTAAGGATCTATGCCATTTATGAACATGTGAATTTGGCGCGCACTCCGCCCTGCAGAATGCTAGACTAGAGCAGGCATTTAGATCTATGTCTATTTCCATAATGATTGTCTAAGAGCCTGTTTCCATTTCTGTTTAAACAACAGATGAAAAAAAACTGTTGTCGGACGCTCTTTTCACTTCTCCATTTAAAAAAATTAACTACACAAATTGGATGTGGGGTGTCCTGTTCACACTTCTGTTTAAAATGGAGAGACAATAATATCAGTTGATCACAAAGACGCTGCAAGCATGCTTCCTTGCAAATGGGAAACAGGCGAATTAAAGGGTCGAGATGTAGTGGGGTTCTCGCTGGAATGACAAGGGTTGCAATTAATGCAAGTGTGAATAACTTCATACAAACCAGTAAGCAAGTAAGTTCTGACACGATTTTTAAACATGGACTTTGACCCAATTTTTAAACAGTGGGCGTTGACCATCATGAATTTTAATAGTTATATTGTTAAAATTAAAATCCATTATTCACTTGGCGGCTATTGTCGTCAAAGTTTTGTTTTTTTTTTCTTCTCTTATTTAATCCAAAATATTAACCTATGACCTATTATACTAATAGGTTCTTAGTTTAGCTTTAGTTAAAAGAAGAAGAAGAAAAAACAAACCTGAAAAACTATTTAATATTATTATATCAAAACATGGAGTGAAGAAAAGATATCAAATCGTCTGTTTTTTAAATGAAATACCTACTAAAATGCATCATTTTCCATTTCCGGAAACTAAAATACTTCTCATTATTATCTAACTGAGAGGTCGACAAAGTGTTGCTCCGAAGCCGTATGCGGTTTATGTAATTACACAATATTTTGTTATCAATTTAACCTTTATTAAGTAGGAAATCAAGTTTTATTTAGCGTAGGGGAGAGCAGGTAGGATTCCTACGGAGGGAGCATTCGTACAGTAGTCATATCTACACTATTCTACATGTTAAATACGTTTTCGCACCAGTTTACGAGCAGTAGTTTTACGATTCACCTTTGAAAACATTCATTCGTAATAAGTTTTGCTCAAATTATTTAAGTAATTTATCATGCTTTTTGAATAAGTGCCTTAGATTAATATGTAAACATTAATTTTGTGATAACCTTAACCGATATTTTTATTTTGAATTTATGGTTCGATTGTTTTTGTTGGGGTACCTTCGCACAGTTATGAGTGGGGAGGATTCGTGCTACGTAATACCAAAGCGAAGGAACGGTTTACTTATCAGACGTCTGTATATTGCCGCCACACAAATCTGCTTCTACAGCAGAACAGTTAATATATTTAGATTTAAAAAAGATCTAACTATGTATAGCATTAGTAGATCCGTTATGTGTCATTATGACACATTACCCTGATGGTTCATTTTAATGAACACTGAAACTATGAAAAATGATTTTATGACTTATTTTAACAAGTTTTTAAAACAACATGTTGTTAATTATTACTATGTTTAAGGTTTATTCTGTCTCAATTTTAATCTCAATAAATTTTTAATTTCATGTAAATAGCTTTTTCAATTACTGTGTACGGAGGCTCCCCATTAATACGAATGTACCCCACTCTATGTAAGAAGCTACCCCCACGCATGGGGTGCTTTCGTACGATCTCCATTTTTTGGGAAATTCATCATAGCTTTGCCATGTTACTTTGAATCAACACTGAACTACAATATTATTAAATCCAGATATGTTGGTAATTCAGCAGTATTGAAATTATTTTAAAAAACATCCCAGGTTTTGAATGGTTTGAGGGCAAGGCAGGGTTTATCCTAGCGGGTTTGTGTAATAATGATTGATTGTTATGAAATAAATATTCCGTATTAACCGTTGACGTTTGTTCCGAAGAATTACCATTATAATAAATGTTTGCTAAATCAATAGACTAGCCTCTCAAATTTTTTTTTTAATCGTAATGTAGGTACATATTTGTACTTTCAATTGCGACCTGAACTCCACGAAATTCATAATATTATCCTTTCAACACTTAATTTGCTTATCGTAGCGGGATTCTAATGAATGAATGTAAAATAAAACATTGATTTTCGTTCACTGACATGTGACATGTGTCATAAATATACTAACCCCACATGTGTCATCATAGAAAAATCATAGAAAAACGATAAAAAAGATAATATTATTATATATTTTTTTAAATTTAAGGCACATAAATTAAAAGTTATATACGAAAGTATTAATTAAAATATCTATTTCGATGTACAAGCACTAATATGATATACAAAGACTACTGATTTAAATATTAGCACACACTCCTCGCTTCGTTCACGTTCCCATGTCAAATCTTTTAGTGTTTTAACCCGTTTAATGCAATGTACAAAGACTATAACTGATTTAAGTATTGACATACACTCCTTGCTTCATCCACGTTCACACATCAAATCGTATAGTATTTTAACCCGTTAGTTGCCTGCAACGAGCAAAAGCTACTATTGGTACCTGTTCGGATATTGTGCATCAAAATAAATTGATGCACTCAGTGGGCAGGTACTGAAAATAGGAACTATATTTTCGCTTTATCCACATTCAAACATCGTTTTTCTTCATATATTTAATTAAACACTCGCTCCTCGCTTTGTGTTTTAACCATAAATACACCAATCCAACCCCGTTTTAAGTTAAAGTTGAGTTAGTTTTGACCCGTTAGTTGCCTGTAACGGGCAAACAGCTACGCATCGTTTTTTTCTTTACATATTTAATTAAACACCCGCTCTTCGCTTCATCCACGTTCACACATCAATTTGCATAATGTTTTAACCCGTTAGTTGCATTTGCAACGGGCATAAGCTAGTTATATAGTATTGTCTGGTTTCGAGACAAAACTCACTTTTTTCTTGACGGGAAAATCGACCGCACCTCCCCTTAAGTTTCACCAACCTCAAGGTTCACTTTCGGGTGAAGAACTTTAAGACGGCCCTTGCACGCCAAAACGACCTCCGGGCTGTTTGAATTTCACCCACTCTAAGGTTCACTCTCCCTCAAATACCCGTGTCCGGTAAAATGTATGGGAAATTTGTATGAAAAATTCAGCCAAAAAATGTGTCGATCTTCTCAAGCCAGAATGGACCTCGGCGCTCTGTATTTCGGAACAATTTAAAATTCACAATCCTTTGAATTCGTTTGGCACTAGCAGTTGTTTCTGAGAGACCGTTTACTGAGGAGGTGAAATTCAATCGCGGAAATAGAGTATTTTTGTAGACAAAATTAACGTCGCTAGCGATTTATTCTCTCATACGAATTAACGGCGAAAACTGGAACTTCTCATTAAATCAACCAATTCGGCTCAGTTATAGTTCCCGCCGACAGGTTCGCATTAAAAAAAACAACCACAAATTAGGCCTTAGTTTCAATGCAATGGAAAATACTAGAGAGAATGTTGATACAGGTCAGTTATCAGTTATCCGAGATGTCAAAACAAAACGGATCTCTCAGCGGTTTGGGTTGTTGTTTTTCGGGAAACGGCATTGCGGCCGGAAAAACGATTCCAGCTTGGATGTTTTTGAAAAATACGGTACCCGGCAATATGAGGCAACTTTTAACACCAACATTTTGTGTTAGTTCCATGTAAAAAGTTTCAGGGTCGCCGAAAAACCTATAAAATTTTCCAAAAAAAACAAGAAAATTGGTGTCCATAGATTCACTTCAGTAGGGTGGATATTTACCGGCCAAATTGAAATGTTATTAATTCAGGGTAGGTACCTACTTATCTCGGTAGTATTGCAAATATGACGAGAAAAGCAAAAACATTGCCGGAATTTTGTAAGGAGATGCGCCGGTACCTGCCGGAATGGGTAGTTGGACAATTATTTAGGTTTTTGATGCAATTTAATTTACTAAGGTAATGTTATTTCCACGAAACTGAATAATTTAACAATTTTTTTAAGTTCATTTTCACGTTCTGTGTAAGTTCTATTTTTTTATCAGTAAATGCCAGTTGCATCATAAAACAAAAATATCTATAGAACTTGAATAGAATTCGAACCGAACTTTTACTGAAATTACTCGAAGTTGAACGGGATATTTTTTTTAAAGTATTAAATTCGTATAGCGCTTTTTTTAAGCAGTAAAACTACTGGTGAGCTCAGGCATTATAAAATTTTTATGAAAATGTACGTACGCTCATAACTTCTGAAGGACTGCAACAAATTGAAAAATTCTTTTTTTGTTGTGTTCGTTATTGTTAGTACAAGGTTTGTATAAAATTACTGGTGAGTTCTGGCATTACGAAATTTGTAAAAAAAGATGGCGCGCGAGCTGTTTGAAAAATAAATGTACCGGGAATTAGTGTAGTAATAATGCGGCAGGTGGGGGGGGGGGTGGAAACAGGAAGGGGGGGAGGGGAACTCGGGAGGGAGTTTACGATACGGAGAAGCCTAGGAGTGAAGTGGGGATGAGCTCTGGCAACACGAAATTACGCATTGCTCAACCGTTCATCCGATTGTAATGAAACTTTGGGGATTTGATTTGTGCATTTCTACAATGGTGTTTATATACTAACGTATAGAAGGTTTTCGCTGCTAGGTCCTGCGGACGGCTTTATACATGGTTGTATGTTTAACCGCTAAGCGTTTCTAAACCATTCATCCGATTGCGATGAAAATTTGAGGATTTGATGTGTGCATGCCCACGACGGTTTCTGTATACAAAAGTGAGCTGTGGCATCATGAAATTACGCATTGCTAAACCATTCATCCGATTGCGATGAAACTTTGGGGATTTGATGTTTGCATGTCTACAATGGTGTTTATTTACTAACGTATGGCAGGTTTTTGCTGCTAGGTCCTGCGGGCGGCTTTAAACATAGTTGTGTGTTTAACCGCTAAGCGTTGCTAAACCATTCATCCGATTGCGATGAAAATTTGTAGATTTGATGTGTGCATGCTCACGACGGTTTCTGTATACAAAAGTGAGCTCTGGCATCATGAAATTACGCATTGCTAAACCGTTCATCCGATTGCGATGAAACTTTGGGGATTTGATGTGTGCATGCCTACAATGGTGTCTATATACTAACGGATGGCAGATTTTTGCTGCTAGGCCCTGTGGGCGGCTTTATATATATTTGTATGTTTAACCGTAGGTACCTACCCGCTTACTACGATTTTTTTTTCTGTTAGTTAGTAAGTCAAGTTAGTTTTAACCCGTTAGTTGCATTTGCAACAGGCATAAGCTAGTATATATATATTAATGTCTGGTTTTTTCAAAAACTCACTTTTTTCTTGACGGGAAAATCGACCGCACCTCCCCTTAAGTTTCACCAACCTCAAGGTTCACATTCGGGTGAAGAACTTTAAGACGGCCATTGCACGCCAAAACGACCTCCGGGCTGTTTGAATTTCACCCACTCTAAGGTTCACTCTCCCTCAAATACCCGTGTCCGGTAAAATGTATGGGAAATTTGTATGGAAAATTCAGCCAAAAAATGTGTCGATCATCTCAAGCCAGAATGGACCTCGGCCCTCGGTATTTCGGAACAATTTAAAGTTCACAATCCTTTGAATTCGTTTGGCACTAGCAGTTGTTTCTGAGAGACCGTTTACTGAGGAGGTGAAATTCAATCGCGGAAATAGAGTTTTTTTGTAGACAAAATTAACGTAGCTAGCGATTTATTCTCTTATACGAATTAACGGCGAAAACTGGAACTTCTCATTAAATCAACCAATTCAGCTCAGTTATAGTTCCCGCCAACAGGTTCGCATTAAAAAAAACAACCACAAATTAGGCCTTAGTTTCAATGCAATGGAAAATACTAGAGAGAATGTTGAGACAGGTCAGTTATCAGTTATCCGAGATGTCAAAACAAAACGGATCTCTCAGCGGTTTGGGTTGTTGTTTTTTGGAAAATGGCATTGCAGCCGAAAAAACGATCCCCGGTTAGATGTTTTTGAAAAATTCGGTACCCGGCAATATAAGGCAACTTTTGATAACGATATAAAGTGTCCGTCCCATGTAAAAAAGTTCAGGGTCGCCGAAAAACCTATAAAATTTTCCAAAAAAACAAGAAAATTGGTGTCCATAGATTCACTTCAGTAGGGTGGATATTTACCGGCCAGTACATTGAAATGTTATTAATTCAGGGTAGGTACCTACTTATCTCGGTAGTATTGCAAATATGATGAAAAAAGCAAAACCATTGTCGGAATTTTGTAAGAAGATGCGCCGGTACCTACCGGAATGGGTAGTTAGACAATTATTTAGGTTTCAATGCAATTTAATTTACTAAGGTAATGTTATTTCCACGATACTGAATAATTTGACAATTTCATTTTCACGTTCTGTGAAAGTTCGGTTTTTTATCAGTTAATGCCAGTTGCATCATAAAACTGAAATAATTACAGAACTTGAATAGAATTCGAACCGAACTTTTACAGAACGTTAAAATTGACTTGAAAAATTGAAGAATTTTTAATTTTGTTAAACAACCCAGCGTAAATACATATGTGTTTTTTTTACACACTCTTTTTGCACTCGGAATTTAGGTAGGTACCCATCTGCACATAACAACTAGATATCATCCAACTATATTGCATACGTATTAGTTTTCTAATTTTACAATGAAATTACTCGAAGTTGAACCGAATATTTTTTAAAAGTATTAAATTCATATAGCGCTTTATTTTAAGCAGTAAAACTACTGGTGAGTTCTGGCATTATAAAATTTGTATGAAAATGTACGTACGCTCATAACTTCCGAAGGACTGCAACAATTTGAAAAATTCTTTTTTTGTTGTGTTCGTTATTGTTAGTACAAGGTTTGTATAAAATTACTGGTGAGTTCTGGCATTGCGAAATTTGTAAAAAAAAAATTATAGGTGGCGCGCGAGCTGTTTGAAAACTAAATGTACCGGGAATTAGTGTATGCAATGCGGCAGGTGGGGGGGGGGGGTGGAAACAGGAAGGGGGGGGAGGGGAGCCTGGGAGGGGGGAGGGGAACTCGGGAGAGGGTTTACGATACGGAGAAGCCTAGGAGTGAAGTGGGGTGAGGGAAGGTGAGGGAGGCGGAGTGGAAAGGGGAAGAAGACGCTGGTGAGGAAGGGGGGGGATTCCTGGTTCCTGTATACAATAGTGAGTTCTGGCAACACGAAATTACGCATTGCTAAACCGTTTATCCGATTGTGATGAAACTTTGGGGATTTGATGTGTGCATTTCTACAATGGTGTTTATATACTAACGTATAGCAGGTTTTTGCTGCTAGGTCTTGCGGACGGCTTTATACATAGTTGTATGTTTAACCGCTAAGCGTTGCTAAACCATTCATTCGATTGCGATGAAAATTTGAGGATTTGATGTGTGCATGCCCACGACGGTTTCTGTATACAAAAATGAGCTCTGGCATCATGAAATTACGCATTGCTAAACCGTTCATCCGATTGCGATGAAACTTTGGGGATTTGATGTGTGCATGCCTACAATGGTGTCTATATACTAACGTATGGCAGATTTTTGCTGCTAGGCCCTGTGGGCGGCTTTATATATATTTGTATGTTTAACCGTGGGTACCTACCCGCTTTCTATGATTTTTTTTCTGTTAGTTAGTAAGTCAAGTTAGTTTTAACCCGTTAGTTGCATTTGCAACGGGCATAAGCTAGTTATATAGTATTGTCTGGTTTCGATCGACCGCTCACTTTTTTCTTGACGGGAAAATCGACCGCACCTCCCCTTAAGTTTCACCAACCTCAAGGTTCACTTTCGGGTGAAGAACTTTAAGACGACCCTTGCACGCCAAAACGACCTCCGGGCTATTTGAGTTTCACCCACTCTAAGGTTCACTCTCCCTCAAATACCCGTGTCCGGTAAAATGTATGGGAAATTTGTATGAAAAATTCAGCCAAAAAATGTGTCGATCTTCTCAAGCCAGAATGGACCTCGGCGCTCGGTATTTCGGAACAATTTAAAGTTCACAATCCTTTGAATTCGTTTGGCACTAGCAGTTGTTTCTGAGAGACCGTTTACTGAGGAGGTGAAATTCAATCGCGGAAATAGAGTATTTTTGTAGACAAAATTAACGTCGCTAGCGATTTAATCTCTCATACGAATTAACGGCGAAAACTGGAACTTCTTATTAAATCAACCAATTCGGCTCAGTTATAGTTCCCGCCGACAGGTTCGCATTAAAAAAAACAACCACAAATTAGGCCTCAGTTTCAATGCAATGGAAAATACTAGAGAGAATGTTGATACAGGTCAGTTATCCGAGATGTCAAAACAAAACGGATCTCTCAGCGGTTTGGGTTGTTGTTTTTCGGGAAACGGCATTGTGGCCGGAAAAACGATTCCAGCTTGGATGTTTTTAAAAAATACGGTACCCGGCAATATTAGGCAGGTTTTAACACCAAAATTTCGTGTCCGTTCCATGTAAAAAATTTCAGGGTCGCCGAAAAACCTATAAAATTTTCCTAAAAAAACAAGAAAATTGGTGTCCATAGATTCACTTCAGTAGGGTGGATATTTACCGGCCAAATTGAAATGTTATTAATTCAGGGTAGGTACCTACTTATCTCGGTAGTATTGCAAATATGACGAGAAAAGCAAAAACATTGCCGGAATTTTGTATGGAAATGCGCAGGTACCTGCCGGAATGGGTAGTTGGACAATTATTTAGGTTTTAATGCAATTTAATTTACTAAAGTAATGTTGTTTCCACGATACTGAATAATTTAACAATTTTTTAAAGTTCATTTTCACGTTCTGTGTAAGTTGTGTTTTTTTTATCAGTAAATGCCATTTGCATCATAAAACTGAAATAATTACAGAACTTGAATAGAATTCGAACCGAACTTTTACAGAATGTTAAAATTGACTTGAAAAATTGAAGAATTTTTAATTTCGTTAAACAACCCAGCCTAAATATGACTTCTTTTTTACGTATGTATGCAAGTACCTATACTCAGAATATAAGTAGGTTCCTACCTGCACATAAACACTCGATATCATCCGACGATATTGCATACGTATTAGTTTTCTAATTTTACAATGAAATTTCTCGAAGTTGAACGGAATATTTTTTTAAAAGTATTAAATTCATATAGCGCTTTATTTTAAGCAGTAAAACTACTGGTGAGTTCTGGCATTATAAAATTTGTATGAAAATGTACGTACGCTCATAACTTCCGAAGGACTGCAACAAATTGAAAAATTCTTTTTTTGTTGTGTTCGTTATTGTAAGTACAAGGTTTGTATAAAATTACTGTTGAGTTCTGGCATTACGAAATTTGTAAAAAAAAAAATTATAGGTGGCGCGCGAGCTGTTTGAAAAATAAATGTACCGGGAATTAGTGTATGTAATGCGGCAGGTGGGGGGGGGGTGGAAACAGGAAGGGGGGGGAGGGGGACCTGGGAGGGGGGAGGGGAACTCGGGAGGGGGTTTACGATACGGAGAAGCCTAGGAGTGAAGTGGGGTGAGGGAAAGTGAGGGAGGCGGAGTGGAAATGGGAAGAGGACGCTGGTGAGGAAGGGGGGGGGAAGGGGATTGGAACAAATGAGAAAGGACACGCAGGTACCAGCTATCTTCTATATATATAAAAATCAAAAAAATGTTTGCATGTATGTATGTCCGCTATGCGTTGCTAAACCATTCATCCGATTGCGATGAAACATTGGGAATTTGATGTGCGCATGACTGCTATGGTTCCTGTATACAATAGTGAGCTCTGGCAACACAGAATTACGCATTGTTCATCCGCTTATCCGATTGTGATGAAACTTTGGGGATTTGATGTGTGCATTTCTACAATGGTGTTTATATACTAACGTATGGCAGGTTTTTGCTGCTAGGTCCTGCGGGCGGCTTTATACATAGTTGTGTGTTTAACCACTAAGCGTTGCTAAACCATTCATCCGATTGCGATAAAAATTTGTAGATTTGATGTGTGCATGCCCACGACGGTTTCTGTATACAAAAGTGAGCTCTGGCATCATGAAATTACGCATTGCTAAACCGTTCATGCGATTGCGATGAAACTTTGGGGATTTGATGTGTGCATGCCTACAATGGTGTCTATATACTAACGTATGGCAGATTTTTGCTGCTAGGCCCTGTGGGCGGCTTTATATATATTTGTATGTTTAACCGTAGGTACCTACCCGCTTACTACGAAATATTTTTTTTTCTGTTAGTAAGTCAAGTTAGTTTTAACCCGTTAGTTGCATTTGCAACAGGCATAAGCTAGTATACTATATAGTATTGTCTGGTTTCGAGACAAAACTCACTTTTTTCTTGACGGGAAAATCGACCGCACCTCCCCTTAAGTTTCACCAACCTCAAGGTTCACTTTCGGGTGAAGAACTTTAAGACGGCCCTTGCACGCCAAAACGACCTCCGGGCTGTTTGAGTTTCACCCACTCTAAGGTTCACCCTCCCTCAAATACCCGTGTCCGGTAAAATGTATGGGAAATTTGTATGAAAAATTCAGCCAAAAAATGTGTCGATCTTCTCAAGCCAGAATGGACCTCGGCGCTCTGTATTTCGGAACAATTTAAAGTTCACAATCCTTTGAATTCGTTTGGCACTAGCAGTTGTTTCTGAGAGACCGTTTACTGAGGAGGTGAAATTCAATCGCGGAAATAGAGTATTTTTGTAGACAAAATTAACGTCGCTAGCGATTTATTCTCTCATACGAATTAACGGCGAAAACTGGAACTTCTCATTAAATCAACCAATTCGGCTCAGTTAAAGTTCCCGCCGACAGGTTCGCATTAAAAATAACAACCAAAAATTAGGCCTCAGTTTCAATGCAATGGAAAATACTAGAGAGAATGTTGATACAGGTCAGTTATCAGTTATCCGAGATGTCAAAACAAAACTGATCTCTCAGCGGTTTGGGTTGTTGTTTTTCGGGAAACGGCATTGCGGCCGGAAAAACGATTCCAGCTTGGATGTTTTTGAAAAATACGGTACCCGGCAATATTAGGCAACTTTTAACACCAAAATTTTGTGTTAGTTCCATGTAAAAAATTTCAGGGTCGCCGAAAAACCTATAAAATTTTCCAAAAAAAACAAGAAAATTGGTGTTCATAGATTCACTTCAGTAGGGTGGATATTTACCGGCCAAATTGAAATGTTATTAATTCAGGGTAGGTACCTACTTATCTCGGTAGTATTGCAAATATGACGAGAAAAGCAAAAACATTGCCGGAATTTTGTAAGGAAATGCGCCGGTACCTGCCGGAATGGGTAGTTGGACAATTATTTAGGTTTTTGATGCAATTTAATTTACTAAGGTAATGTTGTTTCACCGATACTGAATAATTTAACAATTTTTTAAAGTTCATTTTCACGTTCTGTGTAAGTTGTGTTTTTTTATCAGTAAATGCCAGTTGCATCATAAAACTGAAATAATTACAGAACTTGAATAGAATTCGAACCGAACTTTTACAAAACGTTAAAATTGACTTGAAAAATTAAAAAAAAATTAATTTCGTTAAACAACCCAGCCTAAATTTGAGTTCTTTTTTACGTTTGTATGCAAGTACCTATACTCAGAATATAAGTAGGTTCCTACCTGCACATAAACACTCGATATCATCCGACGATTTACATACGTATTAGTTTTCTAATTTTACAATGAAATTACTCGAAGTTGAACGGAATATTTTTTTAAAAGTATTAAATTCATATAGCGCTTTATTTTAAGCAGTAAAACTACTGGTGAGTTCTGGCATTATAAAATTTGTATGAAAATGTACGTACGCTCATAACTTACGAAGGACTGCAACAATTTGAAAAATTCTTTTTTTGTTGTGTTCGTTATTGTTAGTACGAGGTTTGTATAAAATTACTGGTGAGTTCTGGCATTACGAAATTAAAAAAAAAAAAATTATAGGTGGTGCGCGAGCTGTTTGAAAAATAAATGTACCGGGAATTAGTGTATGTAATGCGGCAGCTGGGGGGGGGGGGGGTGGAAACAGGAAGGGGGGAGGGGAGCCTGGGAGGGGGGAGGGGAACTCGGGAGGGAGTTTACGATACGGAGAAGCCTAGGAGTGAAGTGGGCTGAGGGAAGGTGTGGGAGGCGGAGTGGAAAGGGGAAGACGACGCTGGTGAGGAAGGGGGGGGGAGATTCCTGGTTCCTGTATACAATAGTGAGCTCTGGCAACACGAAATTACGCATTGCTAAACCGTTCATCCGATTGTGATGAAACTTTGGGGATTTGACGTGTGCATTTCTACAATGGTGTTTATATACTAACGTATAGCAGGTTTTGCTGCTAGGTCCTGCGGACGGCTTTATACATAGTTGTATGTTTAACCGCTAAGCGTTGCTAAACCATTCATCCGATTGCGATGAAAATTTGAGGATTTGATGTGTGCATGCCCACGACGGTTTCTGTATACAAAAGTGAGCTCTGGCATCATGAAATTACGCATTGCTAAACCATTCATCCGATTGCGATGAAACTTTGGGGATTTGACGTTTGCATGTCTACAATGGTATTTATTTACTAACGTATGGCAGGTTTTTGCTGCTAGGTCCTGCGGGCGGCTTTATACATAGTTGTGTGTTTAACCGCTAAGCGTTGCTAAACCATTCATCCGATTGCGATGAAAATTTGTAGATTTGATGTGTGAATGCCCACGACGGTTTCTGTATACAAAAGTGAGCTCTGGCATCATGAAATTACGCATTACTAAACCGTTCATGCGATTGCGATGAAACTTTGTGGATTTGATATTTGCATGCCTACAATGGTGTCTTTATACTAACGTATGGCAGATTTTTGCTGCTAGGCCCTGTGGGCGGCTTTATATATATTTGTATGTTTAACCGTAGGTACCTACCCGCTTACTACGAAATATTTTTTTTTCTGTTAGTAAGTCAAGTTAGTTTTAACCCATTAGTTGCATTTGCAACAGGCATAAGCTAGTATATATTAATGCTCAGTTTTGAAGACGAGCTCACTTTTTTTTGATGGGAAAATCGACCTCACCGCCCCTGGAGTTTCACCAACCTCAAGGTTCACTTTGGCTTGCCAAAAAAATTCAGTGCTTTCGATGGATCCGAAAATGACCTCTCCGCTCCTCGAGTTTCAAAGACCGCAGAGACCATTATCGGATCCAGGGGAGCGTGCCAAAAGTCTCCAGATTACGGACCATTTTTCATACAAAACACCGCTGCACGGTTAGCAGCGCACCCAAACGGCGAAAACTACAATTAAATCTCTCACCGACGGAGAAATTCGGCCTTAGTTCTATTTCCCGCCGTCATGTTCACCCGTTGAAACGGCGCGACGTACGCGTAGGCTCAAAAAGGGAAAGAAAAAAGTCTTTTTTGGGTACGAAAGCACACTTTTCAGTACTTGAGAAAACTACGGAAAAATTAAGCATTTTGTTTGCGTACATTTTTGCTAGCGATTTATTCACAGAAAACTGAAGCAAATCAGCGGCAAAAACTGGAACCTCAGATAAAAGTACTCAATTCGGCTCAGTTATATTTCCTGCCGACAGGTGTACTTCAAAAAAAAGATGTCATTTTGGCCATTAGTTTCAATGCAAAATAAATTGCTACGAATGTTGCGTTAGGTCAGGATTCTTACATGTCAAAACAAAACGGATCTCTCAGCGGTTTGGGTTGTTGTTTTTCGGGAAACGGCATTGCGGCCGGAAAAACGATTCCGGCTTGGATGTTTTTGAAAAATTCGGTACCCGAAAACATAACGCATCTTTTGATACCAATATAAGGTGACCGTCCCATGTAAAAAAGTTCAGGGTCGCCGAAAAACCTATAAAATTTTCCAAAAAAAACAAGAAAATACGTGTCCATAGATTCACTTCTGAAGGGAAGATTTTTACCGGCCAGTAGGTACAAATTGAAATGTTATTAATTCAGGGTTGGTACCTACTTATCTCGGTAGTATTGCAAATATGATAAAAAAGCAAAACCATTGCCGGAGTTTTGTAAGGAAAAGCCCCGGTACCTACCGGAATGGGTAGTTAGACAATTATTCAGGTTTTAATGCAATTTAATTTACTAAGGTAATGTTTCACCGATACTGAATAATTTAACAATTTTTTTAAGTTCATTTTCACGTTCTGTGTAAGTTCTATTTTTTTTTATCAGTAAATGCCAGTTGCATCATAATACAAAAATATCTATAGAACTTGAATAGAATTCGAACCGAACTTTTACAGAAATTATTCGAAGTTGAACGGGATTTTTTTTTAAAGTATTAAATTCGTATAGCGGTTTTTTTAAGCAGTTAAACTACTGGTGAGTTCTGGCATTATAAAATTTTTATGAAAATGTACGTACGCTCATAACTTCTGAAGGACTGCAACAAATTGAAAAATTCTTTTTTTGTTGTGTTCGTTATTGTTAATGCAAGGTTTGTATACAACTACTGGTGAGTTCTGGCTTCACGAAATTTGTATAAAAAAATTTAATAGGTGGCGCACGAGCTTTTTGAAAACTAAATGTACCGGGAATTAGTGTATGTAGTGTGGCAGCTTTTTGCTGCTAGGTCCTGCGGGCGGCTTTATACATAATTGTGTGTTTAACCGCTAAGCGTTGCTAAAGCATTCATCCGATTGCGATAAAAAATTGTAGATTTGATGTGTGCATGCCCACGACGTTTTCTGTATACAAAAGTGAGCTCGGGCATCATGAAATTACGCATTGCTAAACCGTTCATCCGATTGCGATGAAACTTTGGGGATTTGATGTGTGCATGCCTACAATGGTGTCTATATACTAACGTATGGCAGGTTTTTACTGCTAGGCCCTGTGGGCGGCTTAATGTATGTTTGTATGTTTAACCGTAGTTACCTACCCGCTTACTATGAAATATATATTTTTTTCTGTTAGTGAGTAAGTCAAGTTAGTTTTAACCCGTTAGTTGCATTTGCAATGGGCATAAGCTAGTTTTATAGTAATTCACTTTAAACTGTTACTTTGAGTCAGCTTAAGACCTGACATAAAACAATATAATGTATGCATGATAAAAGCTATTATATAGGTATATAAACTAACTAACTAACCATCACGCCGTTTCCCCACAGGGGTAGGCAGAGAGGACGGACCGCCAAAAAACTCGGTCTTGGCACACCCCCTTGCCTCGTTTACATTCATACATCATCTTTTTTTTTTTTTTATCTAATACTTACTTGTTTGTATACGACAATTTAAAACAAAAAACGCCCGGGTTGCCGGCATTAAAAAAAATACATGCATGTGCATGCAAATGTGAAATCGTTCACACCTCACTCTTGAAATTCTCGAATTAAAAATCGTTAAATACTAACTAAGGAAAATGTGATGGTTAACTGTAAAAACCCTTTCTTCTATCATCGTGGAAGAGCAGCCACTACAAAGATTGGATCATCACAGCATATGAACCCAGCAAAGGTAGGGGCTTTCTCCTTTCCAATTGCCATTTCCTGTGATTGGACTTTTAAAAATGCCGTCAATTTGTCTTGTCTCATACAAATAAAGATTTACAGTCCATCCCCTCTCTTTGTCACGATATTGTTTGTTGACAATATTCTTTCAATATTTATCACTTCGTCAACAACATATTTACTACCAAGCATATAATAATAATAATAATAATAATGTTTATTTCAGCCGAACAGAGCGGTGGGTGCAATACTCTGTCAGCCATAAAAAAAGTATACATTAAATAAAATGGATTTACCAGATAAAAAATAAAATAATATAAAAAAGATTTAAAAAAATATATACATCTACATATTTAGTAGGTAATCGTATATCTACTACGGGGGCTTCAGATGAATTCTCCATGTTTGGTGAAGAGGCGCGCCCTGCCACTGGGCCACGGCCTGGACGAGAGTGTTCTCCGATCTTTGGTAGCGCTGACTCACCCCGGCTATTCTGTGGCGCATCAAGGCGGCGAACCCATGTACCCTTCCTTCTGCGAACATCTGCGAGGCACTGCATCGCCAAGGGAGGCCGAATAGCGCCCTATATGCGTTGTTGTATTGTACTCGAAGTGAGTTCATGACGCCTTGTGAGTATCTTGTCCAAAGTTCGCTGGTGTAAAAGCTCATGCAGTAGCTCTGGAATATTTGCTTCTTCGCCGGAGAACTGCACCTGTTGAATCTCCTGGCGAGCATGTTGGCTCGAACGCTGAGTACTCTTCTTTGGCGTTCTATGTCATTTTTATCATTTAGGTCATCAGTGACGACATGCCCCAAATATTTTATTTCCCTGCAGATTTTGACAGTGTCTCCGCCGAGGAGAATAGGTGGAATGACAGTAGGACCAGTATTTGCTTTAAACACCAGCAATGATGATTTTTTGGCATTGTACATCAAACCATGACTATCGACGTATGCTTGGCATATGGCAAGAAGTTTTCTCATTGCCCTTACTGATGGGGCTAGTATGACCATGTCATCTGCATAACTTATGTTATTCATACATACTCCGGCAACGTGGCATCCGATTCTTGTTTTGTTCAGTATTTTACTAAGTTCGTCCATATATACATTGAACAGCACTGGGGACATTGAGCCTCCTTGCCTAACGCCGCACTTTAATTTTGCTGCTTCTGACAGGCTGTCATTCCATTTGACGAAGTTTTCCTGTTGCTTGTACCATATACTCAATATATTTACAATTTGTGGTGGTAATTGTTGGTCCGTCAGTTTTTTCCATAATTTATTGTTATGGTTGCCCATAATTCATACGAACATACTATACAAGCGGCAGGTTGCCCATAAATCCTACGAACGAACTATACAAGCGGCAGGCAGCTGTGTGTCACGTGCTCAGTACATGTACATTCTCGCGTGATTATTGCTGTCCCTCTCAGGCTGGCAGAAGACATTACCATATAAGGCCACACGGCGCGAATTCCAGCCAATGGCAGAAGACATTACCTTATAGGGCACGCGTTAGAGTCTTCCGTCTCGCTCATCACGGACAGAGAACTCCGGCCACCGTTCACCGAAGCATCAGACCTATTCTAGAGAGCGACGCGAACAGTCGTACGCACTACTACGTACTGTCGGGCAGTATGCCACCCTTTGACGCGGCTAATTAAGTCTTGACTTACGATCTCAGTATGACGCTATCACGACAGACGCCTGTATAATCCTACTGCCGCCTACCATAGCCGCCCTGGCCGCGCACGGTTTTTAATCCGCCTACTTTATACCATGGCAGCCCTGGCCGCCCGGCTTTTAATCCGCCTACATTGCCGATAGCCGCTTAATTCACCGTTATCACCCACCGGTTCGGTAAGCTGACCGAATCCGCCCACCATGACGCCGAGAAGCCGCCCACGCACCCCGAGCCGCCCAGTTCCTGCACCCGATCTATGAGCTTTGCTCTAGATCTCTCCACTTCGTAGGAAGCTGCCTGCATCCGTACGACGCCACGTGAGATTTTAAACCCTCTTATAGTATTTCCGAGCCTAAATTCAGTAGTATTTCTAGTGCCTCTCTCTCTCTCTTATGCTAGGCCTTAAACAGCTTACCTGGTTGCCTGTAATGTTCACCCTTGCATTATTGAATACATTTGAATTGTGCCTAAACCTTGTTTCATTGGAGTCAACCATCGACAGCCTCGGAGGAGCCCTACTACCCTGAGCTGAGCCTTCCAAGCCGAGGCATATTGCCCCCGGGGGGCCTGCTTAACACTTGTTCCCCCCCCGGGAGGGACATATTTCTGGAGACCAGAAGTATAACACTGGACCCTACGTGGCTTCAGTATCACCCTGGCCCCAGGAAGTATGACACTGGCGCGCCAACTGGGCCGAAGTCTTGTCGATTGTTGTCTCCCTAGAAACATAATTATGTAATCTTAGCTATAAATATTTTATATTTGTGCTCCCATCAACAACGGTAGTTCTGTGTGAATTATTCAAAACGTCGCGAGTCCGTCGGCTAGTGCTATTCGAGTGTTAGGTATTTTAAACATCGCTTATTACCGTAACGTCTTACGCTATTACGTTCTATCGCGGCAGTCAGAGTTGTTCGTCATTCGCGCGGAATTTTTTTAATTGAGTAATGAATCTCGTTATTTTAAAATCTCCAGCTGTGTAAGTTGTATTATTTCTTCCTTGAAGAGCAGTGGTTGTTTCCAATAAAAGGTTTTAACTGCTGTCGGATTGTGCTCGTTCACATCCGTTCCCCTGTAATAGGAAGTTGTAAATACGACTGCCAGCAACTGCTCTCGTCTTATATTATTCGTCCGAAATTTTTTTTGCTTTGTTCATTATAATAACGCAAAATCATGGAGGCCACCATACCAATAATGGATAGAATATTAAATTTCGAGAAAGCAAACGCGTCGGTAATAAGAAAAATGTTGATGGATAGAGGCATAGTCCCCAAAAGGGCTTTGTTGTCTTTACGGAAACAATGTGTCGAGTTTAATGAATCCCTTAGTGGGCGGGTTGAGTCTCCTGCTATTTTATTAAATTCTCCAAGTGTAGCAACCACCCCAAAAACTAGTAATTCGGGAAACCTCGTTAACATAGTATCCTCGCCTACGCAAAATCACTATGAAAGGACTACCACAAGGTACGTTGAAAGAAAAATAGTTAATTTAACAAATTGGAAAATTTCTTTTGACGGGAATTCGGATGTCCGCGCTTTTTTAGACAGAATCGCCGAATTACAATACGCGAGGGGCGTTGATTGTCAAGATTTGGCTAGGGGTTTTGTCGAACTTCTCACTGGTTCAGCACTATTATTCTATAGGAAAATTTTCAAAACTAATCTAAAGTGGGAAGAAATTAAAACAGCCTTTTTGGAGAGATTCGAGGACCCGACGTTTCAAATGACTGAGAAGTCGAAGTTATTTAACTTGTGTCAGAAAAATAACGAAAGAGCTGCGGATTTTATTTTGGAAGCTTTAGCTATCAATTCCAAGCTGAATTTGCCGTTAGAAGAGTCGGAACTTTTATCGTTAGTCACAAAAGGTCTCACGCCAGATTACGCACAACTGAAGATCGGTAAAAATATCACCAACGTTTCGGAGTTACAAGCATTATGTGAGGAGATGGATAAAATCAAATTCAGTCGCGCATCAAGTAAAAAGGCAGTCGAGCCGGAGGTCGTCTCAAGTTATAAGGAGGTTGACAGTGATTTGGGAATTAAATCTAAAATTCACCGTTACAAGCAAATGTATAACGTACCGGTTCGGCAGTATGTAAATCTAATATCATCCCTGAATGATAAGTTATCATCACCATTGTCTGAATTAGACTTGGTTCTTATAATTAAAAATGGGTTGTTGCACAAATATAGTAAACTATTCTCGTACGATGTGCCCCGTACTTGCGCGGAGGTAATACAAAGATGCGAGATCTTAGAAGATACTCATTTCGATAATTCCCAACAGAATCACAGGGTTAGAACTTTCGGACGTAATAAGAACTCACAGCTCGCGGCGATTTCACAAAGAACCACGGATATCGCTAATCGTGCTTGTTTTAAATGCAATCAAAACGGTCACTTTGCAAAAAATTGCAATAAAATTAACAGCAACAGCGTCCCGCGCCGTAGCCCACGATGGAAAAAGCCTGATTACAGCAGAGCAAACGATTTTCCTGATCTCTCTAAACCACCCCCGACTCATTGTAATTCGAATCAAAAAAACTTCTAGGCGGTCATTGCAGTCCAAAGCCATCAGCAGAGACAATCGAAAAGGAATGGAATGACTGGTTAGGTTACGTGAAGGTTTTTCTGAATACCGATCCACTCGAGGCAGTGAATGTGAAGTGTAGCGGAGATGGCCGGCCACATGTCACATTCAAAGTTAAAAATCGTGTTTTATCAGGTTTACTAGACTCGGGTGCGTCACTATCTTGTATAGGTGGGAATTTGCACAAACAATTCACGTCTCGTGCGCTGTCCCCTTGTGATCTGGTAATTACTACAGCAGATAACAAGAGACAGGAAGTTTCTGGCAAGCTGTCACTTCCAGTAGTTTATAACGATAAGTTGCAGACCATAGACTTTGTAGTGATACCTTCGCTCGGCCGGAAAATTATTTTAGGCGTGGATTTTTGGAAAAAATTCAACATAGCTCCAAATTTATTTACAGCAAATCAAAGTATTACGTATACTTCCATCTCAGAAGTTAACGTAGTAAGGTCAAAAAACGATCTCACACCCGCGCAACTAAAAACACTTAGTGATGTGATAGAGGAATTTCAATCCATATCTTTTGCTAAACGCGGTTTAGGTAAAACTAATTTGATCGAACATGTTATCGAAACTGAAGGAACCCCAATAAAACAACGTTATTACCCCCTGTCACCAGTAAGGTTGAAACAGTTAGAATGTGAGGTGGATAAAATGTTGGAATTAGGCGTAATCGTTAAAAGTAAATCTCCTTGGTCAAACCCGGTTATTTTAGTTCCCAAAAAGGACGGAACAGCTAGGTTCTGTTTGGACAGTAGAAGACTCAATGCTGTTACAAGGGCTCAAATTTATCCGTTGCCAAACGTTCATCGTATTCTTGATAACTTACGGCATGCAAACTTTATTACTTCCTTGGACTTGCTTAAAGCTTTCTGGCAGATACCCTTGCACCCTTCGTCTTGTGAGAAAACTAGTTTCGTAGTTCCAGGTAGGGGTACCTTCATGTTCGTAAGACTACCCTTCGGGCTACGTAATGCTCCTAGCGAACTACAACGCCTCGTGGACACCTTATTTGGTCCAGAATTCGAACCCAACCTTTTTGCATATCTAGATGATCTAATAATTATCTCACGTACCTTTGAAGAACATATTGAACTCCTTAAAAAGGTTTGTAATATTTTAAAGGCCGCCGGATTAACATTAAATATAGAAAAGTCGGAATTCTGTAAATCAAGACTCAAATATTTAGGTTTCGTAGTGGACAAGGAAGGTCTCCGAACAGACCCGGCAAAGATAGATACTATCAAAAATTTCCCCCGACCTCAGAATACAAAACAGGTAAAATCATTCCTTGGATTATGCAGTTATTATAGACGTTTTATCAACAACTTTTCAAATATTGCAGCCCCTTTAACTCACATAACTGGTGGTAAAAAGAACCTACCTAATTTTACGTGGAATGAGGAGATAGAAAAATCATTTTCCGCCTTGAAGAATGCCTTAATTTCAGCGCCGGTACTAAGCTGCCCTGATTTTAAGTTACCCTTTATAATACAATGTGACAGTTCCAATTTCGCCATCGGAGCGTGCCTTTCACAACAATTTGAGGACGCAGAACACCCCGTCGCGTATTACTCCAGAGTACTCTCTAAAACGGAGAGAAACTATAGTACAACTGAACGCGAATTATTGGCCATTCTCGACGCCGTATACAACTTTCGCTCGTACGTCGAAGGGTCAAAATTCACAGTGGTCACGGACCATTCAAGTTTAAAATGGCTTATGTCACTCGAGAATCCAACAGGTAGACTTGCCAGGTGGGGGACACGCTTGTCTCAGTTCGATTTTGACATAATTCACCGTAAAGGCTCCCTTCATGTAGTTCCAGACGTACTATCTCGTATTGAAATTACCCAATTAAATTCATTACTTGGCACGCCTGGCTCTAAAGACAAGTGGTACTCAGAGCTGTATAATAAGTGCGCCAATAACCCACAAGCTAGTCCTAATTTTTTAATACAAGGTAATAGGTTGTATAAGCATTGTAAAGCTGATTTTTCCTTACATACAGACTACGAATGGAAATTAGTATCCCCGGTAGAGGATAGACAGGCCTTAATCTCAGAATGTCATAATTCACCCACAGCAATACACCCAGGTGTGTTTAAAACCTTTAAAAAATTATCGTTAAGGAATTTCTGGCCCGGAATGTATAATGATGTAAAAAAATTAGTGTCCAATTGCAATATTTGCAAGGCTTATAAACATTCAACTAAGCCAGCCTTAGGTCATATGTCCCACCCCAAAAACGTAGATCGCCCTATGCAAAGTCTTAGCGTAGATTTGATAGGTCCCTTTCCGAAAGGTTACGACGGAAACTTTCATATTCTGAGCGTGGTAGACGTTTTTACTAAGTACTGCTGGTTATTCCCATTACGCCACGCGACGGCAAAAACCATAATAGAAGCCTTGGAATACAATATATTTTTACCAATCTCTGTACCTAGAACACTCATAGTTGATAACGGTCGCCAGTTCACTTCAGGTGCTTTTAAAGCCTTCTTGTCTCAATACGGCGTTCCTGATGTATTTTATAATTCTTTCTATACTCCTATGAACAACACGGTAGAGCGCTATAACCAAACCATCGGAACCTCGTTGGCTATTTTGGTGGGCAACGATCACCGTCAGTGGTCAAAGCACGTCAGAACGGTACAAGCAGCAATTAATAATACGGTCAACCTTACTACTGGATACACCCCGTTTTTCCTCATGCACGGCTTTGAACAGACAGTGCATGGCACGTCACATTGGCGTATCTCCCCGGGTGCTAGTCAAAATAACACACAACCAGATACGGTAGTGGATTATGCAAATAAACTACAAGAACTTGTAGCCGTGTATGACAAGGTGAGCGATTCACTCGCCGCCGCGTATAAACAAAGTGCTTTTCGTTATAACACTAGACACAAGTTGGAATCCTATAAAATCGGAGACAGAGTTTGGAGAAGAAACTTCCCTCAATCTAAGGCAGGCGTATATTTTTCAGCCAAACTAGCACCCCGTTTTGTAGAAAACAGAATAAAGGAAAAAATCTCTAGCACGATATATGTACTAGAGAATTTAAATGGAAAAATTGTCGGTAAATTCCACATTAAAGACATAGTAAAAAAGGGTAGTGACACCCCGGTCGTTGCAACCTTATAAGTGTTTTTATTTATGTTTTTGTTGTTATTTTCTCTGATTAGTCCGGTTATTAGTTGAGACATAATTATTACCCCTTAGGTACAACCCTAGGACGTCATGAACCCTAGTGGTTAGTACGAGGTTATAACGCATATAACTTAACCTTTGTTATTAGAGAAGTATACAATTCCTTTCTTAATGGATCGTCATCACAAGTGTTGACAATCCGGGACGCCGGTATGTCTGCACGTGAAGACTTGTGTTATTATTGTTATTATTATAAAAAAAGAGGTAACTCACCTTACACTAGTGAAATTACTGATGCGATATTTAGTTCATTTATTGTAATGACTATTATTGGTAGTAATAATTTATTACTTTCTCCTAGTGCGTAGCCACTTAGGTTGTTTTTTTAAAAAAAAAAAAAAAATGTTTTTTAAATTTATATATGAATGTGGTTACATAAGTATATAAATTCGTCTAAGAAACACGACACGATACACTGATTGAGGGCGTAGTTCAAGGAACCCTAAATTAGGCTAGGTTTTTCATTAGAAAAAACTGCGTTAGGTATTCAGTATCCTGCCCGGGACCGAAGTAGAGACCTAATTTCTATTTTCGTGGAACAATTTGCATTCTAAAAAGTACTTAATTTTAGATGCAACGAAAGAATATGCAAGCATATTCTTTTCTTTTCGTTGACAAGAGACGGCATAGGAAAATTCTTGTACAAGTGGTAGGTATAAAGGCACCTAGCTCTCATCATACTGGGATAGGTCATTGGGTAGTAAGAAACTTAGGAACCTTATGGTTGTAAATAACCTTGTGTATATATTAATATAAGGTCATGTATAAATGGAAATATCATTTCAATTATAATTTTTTTTTATTTTTTGTCCTTTTTTTTTTCGGGTTTTTCAATCTCTTTCATTGTCGAATTATTCTCACATGAAGGTTAAATCGTTATAGTATTGGACATCTCACACGTTGCGATATAGGAGAAATTGGGGCGGTAAAACGTTCACAATCGGGTAGTTACCCACTCCTTAACGGGGTATGTCTCAATTCTAGCGTATGTTGGAGTGAATTCACGATGAAAAGGCAATGTAATAATAATATTACCACATTTTTGTTATCAGAATAGGCCCAATAGACAACACTATTCGGTTCACATAGGTTGTGGTAGTATCGAATTTTAACCTTCTTCCGCGATCATATAACAACGGTTACTCGTTGTGTGGTATTATAGAGCTGTTACAAGTCCGATAGGATGGAACTTGGGTATCGACCTAACGTGTCATTCGGCAGGTAAACTATAATCCAAAGCGTGATAGGATGGCTAAACTCCTTAGAATTAGAGCAGGAAGATTGTTGGAAACGCGAATTTCCGAACAAGGGAAGTATATATGATTCCGGTGTTAGGAAGAAATTCGTTACTCAATTAAAAAAAAAAATTTTCCTCTTCTAATAACATTGTCGGTAGTATTAAATTTTCGTATTTTTTGGTAAAAATACGTGGCGTTGTTGTTATTTATTTTAATTTTTTTTTCTTCTCTCCTTACGTAGTCAAACCCTGAGAGTTTAAGTTGAGTTGAGACAAACTCGAATTGAAAGTTATTTAACAAAATTGTACTCACACACATAGAGTTTTTGGTGGGTAAACAAATGTATATTCAAGTGTTTTAATTATGATAAATGTAATTAATTAAATTACTATATAAATATTTTGTAAACACGTAATTGATTACTTCGGTATCAATATGGTAAGCCAGCGTGTAAAGTCCTTGCCATATCAGGACGCAATTGTACGGTGTTTTGTAACTTGCTATATCACTGTATTCAAATAAGGAGTAGTACTTCTCGTAGTAAGAAGATTTAAGAGTATGCACCCAGTTGAGTAAATTAGCTCGGTAATGTCATAAAGTTATGTCATTCGGGTCGTATTGTTCTTATTAGAGAATAATGTAATTGCACTTATGGTCAGTACGGTTCGTCTGGTTTTTTTGGTGGGAACACCTAGAGGGTGTCCTATGTGGTTTCGTCGAACGCAAGTTCACCGTGAGGATTCCAAGGGATCTATCCGGTTGTCTATGTCGTTGCGGCAAGGGTATATTTCTAGTATACCAAGTACAGCGCTGTACGGGTCACCGAGGGTGAGTCGAGAAAACATGAGAGGATTCATATTATGCCTGAAAATTAATATTCATGATAGGTTTTGTAGCATTACCTTACAATTATATGCGAACATGAGAGGATGGTCGTTTATGCCTGATAATTAAATGCAAACCAGACAAACCATGACAAGCTGAGAGTGCGGGAAACTAACATTTGGGTTAGAATTGAATTGTGAAAAAAGCATAAAGTGTATAAAAACAAAGTTGTATAATTTTAAGAATTCCATTGTAAGACGCGAATATGAGTGATTTCGATCATTTCATGACATTGGTCAGCGTACAATATTCCATAACAGGAATAAAGTGTATAAAAACAAAGTTGTATAATTTTAAGAATTCTATTGTAAGACGCGAATATGAGTGGTTTCGATCATTTCATGACATTGGTCAGCGTACAATATTCCATAACAGGAATAAAGTGTATAAAAACAAAGTTGTATAATTTTAAGAATTCTATTGTAAGACGCGAATATGAGTGATTTCGATCATTTCATGACATTGGTCAGCGTACAATATTCCATAACAGGAATAAAGTGTATAAAAACAAAGTTGTATAATTTTAAGAATTCTATTGTAAGACGCGAATATGAGTTGGTTTCGATCATTTCATGACATTGGTCAGCGTACAATATTCCATAACAGGAATAGTGTTGGAAATTTTTTGTCTAATTTTAAGATTTTTACATGGTAGTAATCCTTCTCGGAAGGGTCATGTTTTCTTTATTTCTTCATGCACCTTCGTTAGCGTGTCTTGTATCGCACTAGGTACGTCACATTTTTTTTAATTTCTTGAGAGAGTTGGCAACCTTTGTTCAGTTTATTGCTAGTTTTTTTTAGCTTGGCTCACAGGTAGTTAAAATTTTGTTGGCTCTTAGGTAGGGAGTGTTTAAATCCTGGTGAAGAGGTAGCTCTGTACCTCACATTGTGGCAATCATCGCATCACATGCTGTATGGAAGGTCGTGGTCCCCTGCATCAGCCTCGCTGCCTTTTCCCTTCATTTTTCAGGGGGAGGAGGGTAGTGTTATGGTTGCCCATAATTCATACGAACATACTATACAAGCGGCAGGTTGCCCATAAATCCTACGAACGAACTATACAAGCGGCAGGCAGCTGTGTGTCACGTGCTCAGTACATGTACATTCTCGCGTGATTATTGCTGTCCCTCTCAGGCTGGCAGAAGACATTACCATATAAGGCCACACGGCGCGAATTCCAGCCAATGGCAGAAGACATTACCTTATAGGGCACGCGTTAGAGTCTTCCGTCTCGCTCATCACGGACAGAGAACTCCGGCCACCGTTCACCGAAGCATCAGACCTATTCTAGAGAGCGACGCGAACAGTCGTACGCACTACTACGTACTGTCGGGCAGTATGCCACCCTTTGACGCGGCTAATTAAGTCTTGACTTACGATCTCAGTATGACGCTATCACGACAGACGCCTGTATAATCCTACTGCCGCCTACCATAGCCGCCCTGGCCGCGCACGGTTTTTAATCCGCCTACTTTATACCATGGCAGCCCTGGCCGCCCGGCTTTTAATCCGCCTACATTGCCGATAGCCGCTTAATTCACCGTTATCACCCACCGGTTCGGTAAGCTGACCGAATCCGCCCACCATGACGCCGAGAAGCCGCCCACGCACCCCGAGCCGCCCAGTTCCTGCACCCGATCTATGAGCTTTGCTCTAGATCTCTCCACTTCGTAGGAAGCTGCCTGCATCCGTACGACGCCACGTGAGATTTTAAACCCTCTTATAGTATTTCCGAGCCTAAATTCAGTAGTATTTCTAGTGCCTCTCTCTCTCTCTTATGCTAGGCCTTAAACAGCTTACCTGGTTGCCTGTAATGTTCACCCTTGCATTATTGAATACATTTGAATTGTGCCTAAACCTTGTTTCATTGGAGTCAACCATCGACAGCCTCGGAGGAGCCCTACTACCCTGAGCTGAGCCTTCCAAGCCGAGGCATATTGCCCCCGGGGGGCCTGCTTAACACTTGTTCCCCCCCCGGGAGGGACATATTTCTGGAGACCAGAAGTATAACACTGGACCCTACGTGGCTTCAGTATCACCCTGGCCCCAGGAAGTATGACATTATCATGACAAACCATGTCAAAAGCTTTGCTTAGGTCTAGGAAGCATGCATATACCGATGTTTTTCTGGCTTTGTAATATTCTATTGATAGTTTCATGCTATATATGGCTGTATCAGTAGAGCACCCAGCTTTGAAGCCCATTTGGGAATCCTCTGTAATGAGCTTGTCTTCCGTTAAATTTAAAATCACCTTTTCAAATATTCTTGCTATTATGGTGGCAAGAGATATGGGCCTGTAATTAACGGAGGATGTCAGGTTTAGTTGGCGACTTTTTGGGATCGGTACTATAATGGTTTTGGTCAGTTCTTTCGGAATGTGTCCAAGCCCAACCATGGCAGTGAAGAGAGAGGCGAGCAGTGTTGTCAAGTATCCCCCCGCATGCTTCACATGTTCTATGACAAGTCCATCGTGACCAGCAGATTTACCTCCTGCCATGTTGCGTATTGCTCGCTGAATCATCTCAGGAAAGATGACAATGGACGGCTGTTGTTTTGATTGATGCAATGGTGTATAAAACTCTTCATCCATTGTTTGTGGTTGAACTGGTGCGGAGCAAAAAGTATTCCTGAAAACTTCAGCTATAGCTTTATTTTCAGATTTTCCATCAATATTGGTCGGTGTGGTATGTTTTGCTTTCAATATAGCATTAGTTTTGTTCCAAAAAGATGAAAAGTTTTTGCATTGTAGGCTATTTGCTATTTTATCCATTTTGTTCTGCTCGAAGTTTCTTTGGAATTTCTTATATTCTTTCTTAAATAACGATCTACTTTGCTTTCGAGCTTCCATAATGGGACCATTAGTGGGTCGTCCATTCTGCAGCCATTTTATGTGCGCATTTCTTGATCTTTCATAATGTAAGGCAACTTTCTCATTCCAACCAGCCACAGTCTTCCATCTTCGTCCAGTCGTAGGCCTTCTCTCTATATTAAACGCAGATATTGCTGAGGTACGTAATACTTGTACAATGTTTTTATATAGATCATCGATTTGTTTTTCATTTATCATCGTGCTGTCAATTGTAATGTCGGTTCCACGAATTATCTCAAGTTGACCTATTGATAATTGGACGTATCTGGAGTAGGACTGCACTTGTTTTTGACTTTTGGGTCGCCATCTGCATGGATCTCCTACTATTGAAGAACTTGTAGTATATGTAGGTAGCCCTGTAGTTCGTAAAGTGGTGTGCATTGGTTTGTGATCAGACCAGTCGGACTGGTAGTCAATATACATGTCTTCAATTATATTATATACCGCCTGAGTTACGAGACAATGGTCGAGCCACTTAGTTGTATTATGAGCATCGCTTACATATGTGTACGAGTCAGGCGGGAGAATGTCAACATCCGCAATTTGGAGGTTATATTCTGAACAGAACGATTTAAGCTCACGTCCGAAGGGCGAATTCATATCAGCATTGAAGTCTCCCAAAAGTATACAATTTGGGTTGTCCTTTTCCTCGATTATCGTGTGCAATTTCGAGAGACAGGATAAATATTCTGGTAGATTATCAGTGTTTTCCACCGGCATGTATACGCACATGACAAGTAATGTTCCAGTGTCGAGTGTGATATCAATCGCTATGATTCTGGGAGTTTCACAGTCGATCGTCACTGCCTTGAATGATTTCCTCCATAGTATGGCTAGCCCGCCGTATGGTCTTCCTCGCAGTGGGCCATTTGAAATATCTACGGCCGAACTACCATAGCTCATGAATTCAGGGTGAATTTCGCTGAGAAAATCTAAATCGGTCGGTATAAGCCATGTCTCTTGTAATAGAATAATATCGTTTGTAGTACAGAGATCGAAAATAAATTTTTCCACTCTTTTTACAGATCGGCAATTGATCGAAGTGATGTTGAGCTTATTCATTTTGTTTAGTTTCTTTCGTAACTCGCTCAGCGGCTTCTCTGTATCTTCTGAAAACGATGCCTCGCGGCCAGAATTCTTGGTTCATTACAGTTTTAATGTCACTTTGCTGAATCATTATTTTAAATGTCTTAAATGGGGTTTCTTTATAAGGTTTAAGGATTTCAATTTTACTAGTATTTAAACCTTTATTATCGCAAAAAGACTTAACATCTTCTGTGCTCGTTTCAAGTGCGAAACGAGATACATATAGCCCTATCGAAAGGTTTGCTATTTTTAAGTTTCCTGCATTGGATCCTGTGCCCCGATTATTTAAAAGTCTCTTTTTGCGATGTTTATTCACAACCACTGTAAAATCCTGCGCATTTCGTTCATCGGTATCGTCGCTATTGTTATTGTTTACATTTAGCGGTGGCATTCGGGCGCGTTCGGCGTTTTCCGTTCTACTTCGGGCCTGTTCAGCTGAATCTCGAGCCGTCGTACAGCCCGGATCGCTAGATGTCGGTAATGGTCGTCCGTGAGGCGTAATGCGCCATGGCTGGTGCTGTGTATTTGTTTGCTTATTTCCCTGACTAGCATTCGTCTTCGGTGTTGGATTTTTATTATTTAAACGGAACCCTTCTTGTGTGATTTGACTGACAGTTCCTTTTAATTCACAGAGCTCCTGTTTTAAGGCGTTTGTCTCGCATATTGTCGCCTTTCCGGCTATTTCGGCTTTTAGCAATGTCAAATCTTTAAGAAACCTTGTGACGTCGATGTGGTCGAATGTAACTGGTGGCAACTTGTTGAGATCTCGGGCCACAAACGTCGGTAGTTGGTCTGGATCTGTTTCTTTGACGATCTTTATTATGTCTTGCAATGTTTTTGTTATTTTACCATCGCCTTTTCTCGTGACGCGACGGCCAGGGACGGCTTCTAACAGAAGGCATTTGGCACTTTCAATTTCGTCCTCTTGAAAGCTTGTGGAGCATATTTGTACAATGCTCACTTCGTCTAGAACATCCACTTTATTTTGTACGAATGTTAGCTTAATAATAAATTAATTAACTCGTTAATTACGACGCTACACTCGCATTTTGTTGACATTTTAATAGAGCGGTTGTAAACACGACCGGTAGCGGTAGCGGTACCATAGACTATGAAGGCAATTTATTATGGAATTCAGTATTTGATCCTGCATTGTTACATCAATGGTGAGGTAATTTGTGACGATCTGATCTACTCGGTACATGAAAACATGTTATCGACAGAGTTCAGGGGAGTCCAACAAATTATTAACAATTTTAAATAAGTAAAATGAGTAATAATAACAATAAATTTAAAATTACTTTTGGTTTAGATAAATGTAGAATATAGAATGAAACAAGTACTTTGTTTACAAGTACAAGTACAAGTACAGTTTATATGTTTATTGTCCTGAAGAAGGTTGAGTTCAACCGAAACCGGTCGACGAATATAAATACAAATAAAGTGGTTTTTAAACAAAGTACTTGTTTCATTCTATATAATGTCAAGCCACAAAGTGTTTGCTTTCTACGATAATTTAAATGTAGAATGATCCATATAGCAAAATTCTAGATTTAGAAGATGGTATATTTAGAAATTTCAAAATCAAAAGTATCTATTTATTTATTTATTTATAAAATACATATTAAATATATTAGACATTTACATAGATAAGATTTATTAAATCACCATACTAGGCGACTGCCTGTTTCATGGTGATTAATTAAGGATAGTTACTTGGAGTGTAGTCTAGTGTAAACACGTGGTAAAATTGGTAAAGTTATAATAAGAAATAGAAAAGAGAAAAAGAAGTGCGTAAAATAAAATAAACCTGTAAACACATGGTACCTACTAGTATGTAATGATGTTGAAAATTTATATCTCTATCTGAGTATGTGAAACAAGTTGTAAAAACTGTCATAGTCACTCATCAGAAGTGATTCAGAAGGTCAGTAAGCGCCTTTCTGAAAGTGAGATATTAGAAAGTGAGACTTTAGACTTTATTTCAATTGATAAGTTATTACAAATTTTTGGTGCAAGAAAGTCAAACTGGGACTGTGTCATTGAAGTTTTTGTTGTTGGAATAATATAATTCGATTGGTTTGAATATCTTGTGTTGTATTTTGAATTTATAATATATTTTTTTGGAAATTTTAATTTAAAATAAGAGTAATAAGGTAATATTTTTACATATATGGATTTTATATTAAGAACTTTGAAGTCTTTAAATAGGTCTTTCGTGGAGTGTATAAATGTACTTTGAAAATAGTCCGTATTATCAATTTTTGGGCTTTTATTAATGGATCTAAATTATATGAAAGGGGATGAGGTCTGTAAATATTTAGGATACCCGCAATCGAAAAGATAAGATCATACAAATATTAAAAATGCTATTAGGATTAAATTTCAAACTAGGATCAGAAAAATTATAAAATGCAATCTATCTGCTAAAAAATTAGTAAAGGCAATAAATACTTGGGCAATACCTCTATTACCGTACTCAATTGGTATAATTGAATTGTCCAATACAGATTTAGATAGCTTAGAACGATTAATTAGAACTCCTTTAACGAAGTTTAATTGCCGTCATCCAAATTCAGCTATAGAACGAATGAATTTACCTATAAACTTAGGAGGTAGAGATGTAGTCAAAATAACTGTCAGTATAACTGTGTGTATAACTCAAAATAATAATCAGTATAACTCAAAATAACTGTGTGTGCAGTCAGTTTTGCAGTACGGAATAATCGCATGGGGGGCATCTACAAGAATAATCTGTATCCGATAGTAACACAAAAAATGATCATCAAAGTTATTATTAAAAAACCAAGAATTTTTCCAACCAAAAAATTTTTTGAAAAATTTAAGGTCCTACCGGTTTCAAAACTATTTCAAAGAAATGCTATTTTAAAAGTTTTTAAAGAATCTGAAATATCCTCAACGCGAAGTATAAGACCTAGAACTTCTGGGAACATATATGTACCTAGATGCAACACGACAGCTGCACAACACCATTATGAATATGTAGGCCCAAAGTTATTTAACGATTTACCGGATACAATAAAAAGTGAGAAAAACTATTTTAAATTTTTAAAAAACTTTCGTTGTATTTTTACAGAGAAGATTGACTCGCTTTTATCGATGATTTTCAGATATATTCAGATATGTTGCTATTATTTTTGTTGATTTTTGTTGATATTCTGTGTCTTTAATTATATGTTATTTTCTTATTGTACAAAATTTTTGTAATATTTCACAGTATTTTTGAAAATATTATTTTTCCATTTTTGTAACTATGCATTTGTAACTATACATGATTATCTATATATGTAATTACATAGACTAGCTCCCCAGTTAGACCCGAGAATATTTCTCTACTAATTGGGTAACCAAAAAAAGTCTGATATGAAATGTAATATATTATTATTATTTATTGTAAATATTTACTTTTTTTTCTAATTAAAAAAAAAAAAAAAAAAAAAAAACTTCTTTGAAACACAATCCGGTAGAAATTTTTTCCATAGGAAAGCTAATAGCTCAGAAATGCACAAAATAATTTGCAAGGCAGATAGAAACATTACACTTCTTCTTTAGTAAGTACACTTTACTAGTACGTTTTCATTTTAGTAAGTACATGAAAGTGACAGTTGTGTTCAAATTTGTCCAACAAATTTCAGTATGTTTATAGCTATCAGCTGTTCTGATGAAGAATTTCTTTCAAAGATGAAATAAAACAAGAATTTTTAATGTGTTTCCTGAATTAAAAACTTTGAATGGGAAATTAAAAGAGTGTCATAATATAATTAATGACCTCCCACTTAGGAACTAGATACAAATTATAATCTGGTTTTATCCAAATTAAACCGCCTGGAGAAACCTCGTTAAAAACAGCACAGAAATTATTGGCGTTCCTGAAAAAAATAACGAAAATTTAGCAGATGTCATAAAATTGCTGGGAACCAAGGCAGGTATTAATGTTCTCCCGATTGATATTAACGATATTTTTCGTACGAGGGTCAAGGAATTGCCTAGAGAAAATCTTAAATTTACTCGACCAATTGTAGTGAAGTTCACAACTAGCCCCTGCAGAGACAACTTTCTAGCTGCTATAAGGAAGAAAGGCGGCATAAACTCTGGCGACGTGAAGCTTCCTGGGACAACACCGTCTATGTTAATGAAAATCTGACGGCTTCAACCTGTGCACTTTTCAAGAAAGTGAGAGATTTATGCAAGGAAAGGAACTTAAATTCAGGTGGATCAAGTATGGCAAAACTTTTATATGAAAAAATGAATCCAGGCCCGTTATTCAAGTAACTTTGGAATCGGACGTTTTTGCTGAAATCTCTTTTATAATTTTTTTAATATAAACAATCCTAATAATTAACTTTTTTTACTACTTTTGAAATCAACAGTTCACAGTTATTTCAGTTTGTACATAATATTAAATACCCATAATAAAACCAATTATGGATTTCCTCCTTGTAACTTTACTTCTAGTGAGACAGCATAATAAGAATAAGTAAATTAATTTTATAAAAAAGCAATATGAATCCAAAAATTATATAAAACAAAAATACAAAACTTTTTTTTTCTTATATAAAACGAAACATTACTAAACCAAAAATCTATCAATACATTGGTAGCCATGGAGAGAGGTTGTACATACAGATCAAATCATAACAGAAATATAAACAATAAAAACATAACATTATTCACGAACCATCAGAGAAATATTATTTTACGGGTCTTTTATATTTGGTAAGTTCGCAATTGAAAATGTCAACACTGGATAATACGCTTTATCTAACTATTGCATTGTCTTTTCAGGCACGAATTCTGCTTACAGTTTGTCTTGCATTGATCCACCCTGAACAGGACAGAAGAGCGTGTTGAACGTGCAGGTACATTGAATTGAATTTTATTTAGCAACTCTGGGCATTGAATATTATTTTTAACTACTTTATACAGGAATAGGGCATCTATATGATGCCTTCGTACACTCAATGAATCAATTTTAAAGTGTGAAGCTGCCTCTGCATAATTATTAAATCTTACAAATGACTTGTAACAAAGATATTTTAGGAACATGTTTTGAATTGCCTCGATTTTGTTTATGTGGATTTTGTAAAATAAAGACCAAACAACTGATGCAAACTCCAGATGACTCCGTACATAGGCAAAGTAGAGTTACTTAATGGTTAATATTACCAACGTTAATTTATTTAATCCTCCATTTTTCTGCTTTACTACAACAACACTCCAATACTTACAATGTACTACAACATGCCTATAACTATTTTAAAATTTTAATATTTTATGTATTTTATCAAACGAATGAACCAAAATGTTGAATGTTTAATATCAGTATGTTACTGTACTGCGATCCAAAACAAATAGTTTTCATTTGTTACCAATAACAACTTTGATATTATAATGAAAACAGAAACTTGGCTTTTAGATAGCATTGCTAGTGAAGAGCTATTTGACAATCGTTACCTGGTGTGACCTGAAAGAACAAAAACGAGGAGGAGGGGTACAATTGATCACAGACTTCTTTAATCGAAACTAGTTTTAGGAATTCACCGGGATTTGTATCGATGGTTAGTCTCTTAACTTAATAGGCGTACTCAAGGAGTAACAATTAATGGCTTCATCTCTGAGATCGTAAATATACCTTCCGGTGTGCCCCAAGGATCTCACCTGGGACCGTTACTATTTACAATTTTCATCAACGACATTATAAAATTCTTTAATTATGCAAATTTTCTACTCTTCGCTGATGATATGAAAATATTTCTTTAAATTACCTCTATTATTCACTGCTTTAATTACAAGAAGATCTGTATAGGCCTAATGACTATTATTTATTGTTATTAAATTTATTTTGTAGAACTCCATTTTATTTTTTGTAAATGTAATACATAAAATAAATTATTGAATTTATAAAATAAAAAATTAATGACTATTGTATAATTTAATCATCTCAACATGAACACTTCTAAATGTTATGTGATCACCTTCACTAGAAATAAAATAAAATTTGACAATAACTGTCATAAAGCTAGCCAATTACTCAAAAGGGTTACTTAAATTCGTGATCTAGGTTTTCTACTTGACAGTAAAATTACATTCGAGACGCATATAATATGATTGTGAAGAAAACCTTTAGAATGTGTGGATTTTTATTCCGTATTGGAAAAGAATTCAAGGACATTCAAA
The DNA here is from genome assembly GCA_917563855.2 of Limnephilus lunatus. Lineage (NCBI taxonomy): Eukaryota > Metazoa > Arthropoda > Insecta > Trichoptera > Limnephilidae > Limnephilus > Limnephilus lunatus. The sequence continues at coordinate 56,044,317 of OU830596.1, forward strand.
CACGAGTATTGTGTTTTTCACAATGTTCGCAGTCATCTTGAATTCACTTCTCAAATATAGAATCCTCAATTTAACATTTACATTAAACGCATTGAAGCCATTAAAAAAAATGTTCGTCATTTAAATTTGAAGTTTAATTTTGGTTACCTTGACGTAAACAGATCGATGGACATTAATGGACTTAAATCATTAAAAATTAGAAGAGTCTCCGCAGATATAATATATCTCCACAAAATTATCAATGGCTTTATAGATTGTTCGCCCTTTTGTCTGAGATAAATTTTAGAGTCTCTGGCGTTAGAACTAGAGACAAATCACTTTTTCATCTTGAAACATGTTCTACCCATCTCAGACAAAATGCTTTTATATTCAGAACATGCAATATATTTGATAAGAATTTTAATGATATAGACATATTCTCGTGTAATTTAAGAACCTTAAATAATATTTCATAGTGAAAGTTAAATAATTTTAAATACCCTTTTGCAAGTTATCATGTTATTGCTGTGAATCCTTTCCAGTTACCTGTCATTCGAGTTAGTGTAATGTATTCACTTTGAGTTGTAGGTAGGGGAATTGTGCTCAAGATGGCATACTTTTAGTTCGGAGACAAATATTTGGTTTTTCAAAGGTGATAAAAAATAAATCTAAGGGTAAATATTAAAAACGTTTATTTACGAAGCACACAAAATTATCTTGACGCTAAAGGAAAAATTACATAATTAAAATTTAATTTTAAAAACACCGAACATGTCCAAGTGGGTAAGTTGACATACATCAGTTTAAGTCGATATACCTATTTATCGGTGCATAATTCACATTTCGTCTTGAGTAAAATCTTCGACAGATACAACATCTGAGTCTTCCTGAAGGATAGCACGCTTCACTTTCTTTCGGGCTCTAATGCTCTTGCGATTTTCCTTCTCTTTTTTATTTTGAATTTGGGCTTTTACTTTTACACATATTATGTCATCTTAAACCGACGGTTGCACCGCTTAACCTGCGAGGTTATATTTATATTTGCTGCCTTTTGTGACTATAAACTTTTAAGTTACTTAAATCATTTCTCTATATTCATAGCCCATAATAATCACAGTTCATATCAAAGTAGTCAATACAATAAAAAACGTAACCTGATTCAAATTTATCGACAGAAAAACTTTCACAACAAACATATTTTTGAGTCACGAAATCAAATCGAAAAAGTTACACTCCACATCCAAACAACGCGATCGGGCGGTCACTATAATTTTGAGCGGTGACGCCGTCTATGAGCCGGCATGTAAACGACATCTTGGGACTTGTGTACGTATAGTTTCACATATGTAAACACTGTATCATCTTACCTATGTATTTCATCTTAAGCACAATTCCCCTACATGTTATAATTATTGCTTTTGTGTAGTGAGAATAAATTTCAGAATACTTTATGTTTGAAATTTATGAAGCAGGTTTTTAGTTTATATTCGTGTTCATGTTCTTATTTACATGTTCTTTATTCTTTATTATTTTCAATGTCGTATTTTTTGTAAACTTATTAGTTAACGGGTACAGGACCCTTAGTTTTTTATTATGATTTTTAAGTTATGTGTAAATCTTTTATTGGATTTTATGTGGGTTTTTAATTGTATTCTTATAATTATAAATAAACTGTTGATTTCCAAAAATAATTTCTTTTAAATACCAACCAGGAATTATTAGATTCCTAGTCATATGAAATTATTCATGCAAAACACTTCAATTATCTCAACCAAACGTATGTTGACAAACTTTCATCATGGTTGAGTATTGGAGGATTGAACGCAGAAATAGAAGGATTTATGCTTGCTTTTCAAGATAGAGTGATTCATACTAAAAATTATAGGAAATTTGTAATTAATCAAAGATATAAATCAAATAGATGATTTATGTAGAAAATGTTTGGCTTTTCCGGAAACTATAGAACATATTATATTGGAATGTTCTGTATTAGCGCCGTCCGAGTATACATTAGGGATACAGCGCCCTTGAGGTGATTTTACATGAAAACGGCGTTATAAAAATTAGCCAAATATATTATTTACTATTATAATCAGGTTTTAAATATAATTTACCAAAGTTTGGTAATTAAACATAACATAATTGACGGCCGTAATATAGTACCATATTATAAATACGAACCAAATTCATTTTTATAAAATGAAATTTATTAAATATTTTATGATAAAACTATACCAACTGACAATTAGTCATAATAGACCCGATATAGTTTTACATGACAAAATTTAAAAAAATCATTGATGTCGCTATTCCAGATTCCTGTAATTTTCAAAAATCTGTTTCTGAAAAAATAAGATAATACACAGATTTAGGAAATGAGATTAAAAGAATTTGGCATTCTCAGACTATAAATATTTCCATTCGTTATTTCGACTACTGGCATTATACCTAAATCTCTCATTCAAAATTTAGGCTTATTAGATTTTTCAAAGCAATATAAAAATGCAAAAATTAATCATTTTAAATGCATTTAGGATTAAGAAAGATTTTTTAAATATTTATTTTGAGGGATCAGTAGGATTTATCGGTCCAGTTAGAAGTTCTACCCAGCCGAACCCTCTGATATGAAAATATCTGGAATCGGTGAATTATTTTCCCATTTGGTCTCTGGTGGATTGACACGTTGTTCTTGTATTGTTTTGTATTAATTATACTATTTCAGAACAACGCAACAGTCAAGTGTGACAGTCATTATCATTCGCTCCTCAAAAATTATAACATTTTGACAGTATACGTATCATATTCATATCATTAAACATTTCGAAGCTCTTCAGTGAATTCATATGAATGTATGTTTCATATATGCTCCGAAATATTAATAGTGCGTCATTTTGAAAATCAATTTTTACAAAAGCGAAAAGTGCTGTCCCGAGTTATCATTATTTCAGTGCTACCTACAAATACAGTCCCCTGCGTTACTGCTCTAGCTGAAAGACAATACTTACCTGTACTTACCTCTATACCAATCTACACGCTTAACAATCCAGAGGTGGCCAACCTTTCTCAATATGCTTTGCTCCAAATGCGAACTAACTATTAGCGATGGTGTCACGTGCTTCTCCTGCAGTAAGCAGTTCCATTATTAATGCGGAGGAACAACAGAAACCACGTTTCGCAAAGCAAACAATGAAAAAATAAGAACGTGGCACTGCCCAACCTGCAAGACCTTACCTCAATCAACGGCTACTTCAAACAATTCTATAGAAGACGTGATGATTGAAATTTAAAAAAAATCAACTGAACTCGCCTCCCTAAAAACTCTCAACAGTCAAGTGAAGGAAGACATATCAGAAATAAATAAAAAATCCGTTGACTTTAACAATTCGAAATTAGATGAATTCACAAAAAGATTCGAAGCAATTGAACAAACGTTGAGCAAATTCGATCGACTGGAACAAGAAGTGTCTTCCCTACAATCAACAATCAAATCAATTCAAGATAATTCCAACAAAATGTACCAACGGATGAGATTGCAAAACACCGAGATTAAACTAAATGAAGAATTAGAAAGAAGAATCACCGAAATCGAGAGAGATCAAGAAAGGAGAAAGAGAGAATCAAATAACACTTGTTTAGAATTTAGGGGTATTCCGGATTTTAAAGAAGAAACGACACAATCCCTGAAGGACATCATCTTCAACGCCAGCAAAACAGTGAACTGCCAGCTCAACACCAACGACATAGAAAATATATATAGAGTCACTCCACGAAATAAAAATATTCCTCCAACCATGAAATCCAGGACAGTGATAATTCGTTTTAATTCAACGGCTTTAAAAGAACAACTACATAACGCTATAAAAACATACAACAGATCTTGTGAACAAAACAATAATAAACTGAATAATTTCGTAATTGGATTATCGGGTCCCCGCTCGCCAATCTATGTTAGTGAACTCCTGACTCCGCACGCCAAACGACTGTGGTATCTTACGCGACAGTTCGCAGCTGATTGTAATCGTAAGTACAAATACGTTTGGACTAAAGCCGGAAAAATATTTATAAAAAAGGATGACAATTCACGACCGTTCCTCATAGATTCCGAATTGGCTCTTTCAAAACTGTGACTATCTACTCATTCCCACGATATTCGCACTCTCAACCGAACTGAAATGTCATTTCCTGAACATCAACATAATGAAATACAAACAATTAATATGTCCCACGAACAACAAATATATTTCTAGTGTCCTTATTATATTGGGATTTCTTATATTAAAATCACTTGTATTATTATATTATGTGTGATAATTATAATCCAGCACCAGAATAAATGTAAAGAATATTGGATATGTACATCCATAGACTGGCCGCGCTCCCCCGAATGCATAAACCACTCTAATTCTAACCAAACTAAACTAACAAATCTCCAAACCGATCATTTACCAAAAATTACATCTTACAATTGGAAAAATTGTATTTAAAGATTGCAAAACCAAAAACTATTACGACTCAGTATAAAATTGTAATATCCATAGAAACTCTCAACTCAATTAATTTTAAATGGATGATTTCATAGCTAGCCAAATAGAAAACTTCTACAAAATCCATGAATACGAATGTGCAAGCACAGAGACATGTAATGAATTTTTCCCACACAAATTTAACGGTTTATTCATATTACACCAAAATATTCGTAGTATTTTCCAAAATTTTGAAGAATTTATTATTAAAATCAATAACCTAATATTTCAACCAGACTGTATAATATTAACAGAGACATTTACAAGTGATAAGTCACCAGCTTTTTAGCTTCCTAACTATACTGTTAGCAGCATATTTAAATATTGCCGCTCATCTGCCGCCAGAGGTACTGCTATCGCCTCTGGCGGCCAACAAGGAAACTACATCAGCTATTGCGGTCGGTAAAGAAGGGACGCTTCCTGGCTGGCGGCAATGGAGAAGATCTACCGACTGACACGGACAGCCAACGGCTGGTTTTACAAATGGCGGAACACGGAATATAATCTTGCTGATTCTTGAATGTTGTTATTGTCAATTAACGTGGAGACAATATATTTCATCATAAATATTAACTTAGCGTTTTATTATTGCTAACATCAGAAGTGGGATTCGTAAAAGCAAGTGTTAATTGGCTTTTGTTTCGTTCACCTGACAAAAACTCGTGTTTTGTATACAAACGGCGTCCATCATGGCGTCTCTCGAGTTTGTTTATGTTTGATGCCGGTGATTTAAATGACAATCTGTGTATCGGACTTCTGAAAATATGTGAAATGTTTGGACTTCTGTTGTGAATTTACGTAAAAATGCCGCGTAATTACAGTGATGACAGATGCATTGATGCCCGATATCGGAGGAATGCGTGGATCGTGTTTCCGCCGAAAGGACGCATTGAAAATTTTAATTTGGTGCTTGAAAACTCATTTGTGGTTCAATGGGTTTGTCAAAAAGACCTTTCCCTTTCGTGTTTATCATCGTGAGCCTAATTTGATGATCGAAGACATTTGTCAAAAATGTCAACAAAGGACTGTCAAATAAAGTCGCCAGCATTGTGCTGGGCGCGTAATCTGAGGAAAGCTGACTTCAGGGCCAGAAGATAGCAGATGGATATGATCATATGATCTTTTGATGGCAATTGGTGAAATCTTCGGAACTTCAAAATGTTACAAAATTACGTTGCTGAAAGTTTACGCGGCGATGATAAAATCTGATCTTTGTAGCCGTCTAGCTGACAAAAAGGGATGAATATTGTGATTTGCTTTTGAGTATGGACATCGCAGATGCCTTATTGCTATAACTAAAAGGAAATATGTTTGCGAAAATTAGCCCGTTTATGTGTGGCGAAAAGAAGTTGTAATCATGTTGAATTACAATTATGCCGACTATCTATGTCAAGTGTGGCGTTCTTTGGATTCTTCATGATGAGATTGGACATCGAGGTGTTAATCAAACACTGGCTGCCGTCCGGGACAAATACTGGTTTCCATGGAAGAGGAATGTTATCACAAAATATTTGAAAAACTATTTTAAATGTTGGTTGGAAAATGAGATACTGGGCGATGTGATATGTGAGCCCGGGGTTTTTCGAAAATGGAGATGTCTTTTGCTGTTGCGTTGAGCAGGTAGATCAATTTACTATGATCTTTCGTGAAGAGCGTGAACGGAATGCTGCGTGTTATTGCTCTCCAGGATGGCTTCATGAAAAAAACTGCCGATTAGAGGCAAAGGCAGAAACAAGCATGAAAGTTGTCATCATGACAATTTTGGCGATGGCGTACCTTTTTGGGGTGCCACGGGTGCTTTTGATGAATATCAAAAGCGGCAGATGAAACGGTTCATCTCGAACCGATTCATAAACTCACAGGTTGGTGAGTGGCAGGACCTTATGGTCATACGTGCTGAGACACGGGTGCTTTTGATGAATATCAAAAGCGGCAGATGGAACGGTTCATCTCGAACCGATTCATAAACTCACAGGTTGGTGAGTGGCAGGACCTTATGGTCTTACGTGCTGAAACACGGGTGCTTTTGATGAATATCAAAAGCGGCAAATGGAACGGTTCATCTCGAACCGATTCATAAACTCACAGGTTGGTGAGTGGCAGGACCTTATGGTCTTACGTGCTGAAACACGGGTGCTTTTGATGAATATCAAAAGCGGCAGATGAAACGGTTCATCTCGAACCGATTCATAAACTCACAGGTTGGTGAGTGGCAGGACCTTATGGTCGTACGTGCTGAAACACGGGTGCTTTTGATGAATATCAAAAGCGGCAAATGAAACGGTTCATCTCGAACCGATTCATAAACTCACAGGTTGGTGAGTAGCAGGACCTTATGGTCTTACGTGCTGAGGCACGGGTGCTTTTGATGAATATCAAAAGCGGCAAATGAAACGGTTCATCTCGAACCGATTCATAAACTCACAGGTTGGTGAGTAGCAGGACCTTATGGTCTTACGTGCTGAGGCACAGGTTTTTGATGAATATCAAAGGCGGCAGATGAAACGGTTCATCTCGAACCGATTCATAAACTCACAGGTTGGTGAGTAGCAGGACCTTATGGTCTTGCGTGCTGAGACAAGGGTTCTTTTGATAAATATCAAAGGCGGTAGATGAAACGGTTCAACTCGAACCGATTCATGCTTTTTGATGCAGATCAAAGGCGGCAGATGAAACAATTCAATGCAAAACGGTTATTTAAACCTTCGTATCGCGTTGGCGATACAGTTTTAATACGGATTTCTGGGGGAAATCCGGGGTACAGAGAAGTCTTGCCGAACGATCGTTTTGACGTGTACAAAAGTTGAAAGGTCGGTTTCGGAGCTTGCCTTATAAGGTGGTAGAAGTCTTGCCGAACGATCGTTTTGACGTGGTGGGTACCAGACCCAATGGCAGCACTCACAGAGTGATGGTTGCATATGAAAATATGAGGAATTGACCAAATGAACAAATTTCTGCAATGGTCAGGAAGGGCGAGCAGGGTAATCTGTTTGTCAGTACCATTGTGGGGTTGAAAAAATTTCAATCCCTCTAATATTTTTTTTTTCTTTTCTTTTAGCTTCCTGCTTTGAGGTCAAAGCAGTGGTCAGTATGGCCGTGTTAGCAGCATATTTAAATATTGCCGCTCATCTGCCGCCAGAGGTACTGCTATCGCCTCTGGCGGCCAACAAGGAAACTACACCAGCTATTGCGGTCGGTAAAGAAGGGACGCTTCCTGGCTGGCGGCAATGGAGAAGATCTACCGACTGACACGGACAGCCAACGGCTGGTTTTACAAATGGCGGAACACGGAATATAATCTTGCTGATTCTTGAATGTTGTTATTGTCAATTAACGTGGAGACAATATATTTCATCATAAATATTAACTTAGCGTTTTATTATTGCTAACAATACATACATCCCGACTAAAATAAATATCAATAAAAATAGTGGAATCCCAATATTCGTTCCCACCAAATTCAGATTGTCACGATTTTAGAACACCCAATATTACTGACTAACTGTATTCAAATCGAAATTAAACTCGATAAATATATGTATCACATTATTGCCATTTAGAGAACACACGAATCAAATATTTCACATTTTATAACTCAACTGAAAAATATCTTACTACCGCTTAAAAATAAAACCTGTTTTTTCGCGGGCGATTTTAATGTTAAGAGTACATTACCAGAGAAACCAGAAATATGTCATTTTTAAATCAGTGTTTAGACTTATTGACTCGTTTCCACAAAAAAATTTAAATTGATTTTGAAAGATTATTCTTTTATCTAGTAAACGTATGGATTAAATTTTGAGAAAAAATGTTTATTTTAAGTATAATAAGGTTATACCATAGGTCGTTGGCAGATTTGTTATATTTTCAAAAAAGTACATGTATTATACAACACCAATTTCAAATCATATAATTATGCAGTAAAATAAATCAATACATTATCTGGTAAACGTATGTGTCAGAATTTTAATTTAAGTTTAAATAAAATTATTAAAAAATATATACGTACATGTGTTTCTTGACGAAAATTGGTCCGTTTGTTTATTTATTTGCGCACTTACAAACTAATATATTTCAGATTTGTTTTACATACTTATTTTGCTAAGACATTATTGACAAATCGTAAATAATTTTATAGGAAAAATAATTGTAGGGTGTATTTAATATTAATTAATTTGCAGCTTCGCGTTTCACAATTTTTCTTATCAACGACAACACGAATCGAGAGCGCTTATTCTGACCGCAACTGCGGCCACCGGCGCGCGGTTGTCTTCGCGGCGCTCTACATTGTAACATTTTGAAACGAATAACGAAGCAAAATAAAAACGATTTCATGTTTGTAAAATTTAAAGGGTTGCCCGAACGCAAAATTTCATGTTCATTGAATATTTTTATGATAAATTTTTTATAATTTTGAAATTTTTTTTATTGTACATTATTCTTATGTGAATACCGCACAAGAGTCCCAACTGCTCCAAAATATTTATTTTCAAGTAAAACTTCTTTACGCACGCTCGACACTTAGGGGGTAAGCTGGTAAATGTGTTACGAAAAGTGATGATTGTTACGAAAAATTTCCTGCGAACGGTAATCGATGCGAACGGTGATCGTTTGCTAGGTGGGTCGTGCCTTTACGCACGCTTGTTATTCGTGTTATTGTTATATTGTGAATAGACTATTTTTGCGTAAATAAATAGATAAATTAAATTATTTAAAAATATATACGTACATGTGTTTCTTGACGAAAATTGGTCCGTTTGTTTATTTATTTGCACACTTACAAACTAATATATTTCAGATTTTATTACATACTTATTTTACTAAGACATTATTGACAAATCATAAATAATTTTGATGGAAAAATAACAAACACAAGAATCGGGTATGGGTACCACCGCCCCGGGAACCAATTATTAGATAACCAACACGTCTGCCATAGGTCATCCCAAGTGGTTCGTAACATTTGGTGACTAGCAGGGGTGCCTGGGTTCAAGGGGGTGTGGTTTGTTTAGGTCTTGGCGGCGGATGCGTCTGCCCACCAGCTGCATGGCAGGTCGGATCTGGAAAAGTTAAGGGAGTCCCTTTGACTTCTCCAGCCTTACTCTCTCGGAACATCGCCTTGCACCGCAGTGGGAGGGATGGATTCATACATCCGCACTCCTGGACACGCTGACCCCCAGATTTCTACCCACCCCTAATACCCCTTTCCTTCTCCGAATTTCCTCTTCTTCCTTTCCCTAAAACGACCCTCCACACAGCATTCCCAAAGAAGAGATAAGCAGTGTGTCGAGCGAGTGTAAAAAAACGGTCTCTCCCGATCCGGCCTTCCATGTAGTTGGTGGATGTACCTTCCAAATTACTGATACTACCTATTGACGGCCGGCGTGGTCAAGGGGTAAGGCTCTTGACTCGCAATCCGAAGGTCGTGGGATCGAATCCCGGCATAGGCAAATAAATTTTATTTGACTAATTTCGGTTTTTTCACAATTATTTAATTTAAAAATAATAAATTTGCGTCACGTTTTAGAGTAAAAGATACTTTCAATATCGCCCTGGTGTAAGACCACCATTCAGAATTGAAACGTTGTTTAGTGACCAGATCTGAATAGCCAGGTAATTCCTCGCCTTCCTCTTCCCCCACCACCTTCAGCCTCACAATATACCCCATAGTCACGTCATAGTCTCACTGGCTCCAGTAGGAGCTTTTGGGTCTCTTGTGCGGTATTCAGATAAATATAAAATAAAAAAATTGTGCATACGAATAAATATTTCAAAATGAGACATTTTTTACAATCTAACTGAATATTACACTTTTTTCATAAATATACCGCACAAGAGTCCCAACTGCTCCCGTCTGGAGCCAGTGGGACTATGGCATCCCCAATTGGGGTATGTTGTAAGACTGAAGGTAGTGGGGAGGGTAAAAATATAGGGAAGAGGAAAATAGGTAAGTACCTGGCTATTCAGATCTGGTCACCAAACACGGCTAAAGTTCAAGCAACGTTTCAAATCTTAATTGTGGTCTTACACCAGGGCGATACTGAGATATCTTTCGCTCTAATGGCCGTAAAATAAAATTAAAAAACAAAAAACCAAAATATTAAAAAGAATATAACACATTGTTTATTCATGTAGGTATCTATTTAATACCTACTGTGTTTACGCATTTTACTTGTATCTATTTATGTTTATGCACTTCGATATACAAATTACAAATAACTACTACTAATTAAAATTCTGGAAGCGAGAATATAAGCATACCGTAGCCCTGTAGCCGCCCTAGCTCCGCGCGATACACAAAACCCGGTTCACAGCGGAACGTAATCTAATTCCAAAAACGTCCGCTAACAAGCTCTGATGTAAGATACTCTTAACATTAACGAAAAATCAGAAAATATTTTCATAAATGAGTACCTAAATTGTATGACTGAATTAGATTTTAAATCATGCATAAACAAAAATACTAGAGAAATGCACCGACAAAAATCGTCTTGTTTAGATCATATTTGGGTAAACATAAAATTACGAAACCTATATAAAATCAAAACAATGGTTTGGCAAACGAATATTATTGACACTTGCTTATTATTGTACGATAATAAAATGAAATCACAAATAAAGGCTCTAATTACTATTAAAAAAACCAAAAAGCAGAAAAGCAAAAAGCAGAAACGTGGTGTACGATATTACAATCTAACGATGTCGAAAAATCCTCAAATATGTTTGAAAAACAACTTATGGATCATATTGAAACCTCCACAAAAGAGGTCTCATTATACACGAATTCAAAATTCAGACGTATAAAACCTTGGATCACTTGTGGCCTAATGAAATCTATTAGAGAAAAAGAAAGGCTTTATAAAAATCCACACGATGAAAATGCTAAGACAGTTCTCAAAAAATATAGAAATAAATTAACAGATTTAATTAAAAAAAGTAAAGACGACTACTTTAAAAAAATAATCTCTACTTCAGAAAACAATCTGAAAGTTATTTGGAAAACGGTAAATTATGCAATTGAAAATAAGAAAAAAAAATTCTATAAAATATTTAAAACATAAAAATAATATCATAGATGTATCCAAAGACTTAAACTAACAGCAAACATTTTTAATTATTATTTCTCTAAAGTAGGAAACAATCTCGCTGAAAAAATCTCTAAATTTATACACACTCCAAAACCTATAACAACTAATACACAAAAACAAAATACACTATCCAGTTTTATAAAAACTACTGAAACTGAAATACAACTTGTAATAGAAAGCATGAAAGACAGATCCTCTCCAGGTTTTGACCACATTTCTGTGAAAATTCTTAAAGCAATGAAAATGTATCTACTGAATCCTTTAAACCACCTTATTAATCTCAGTCTGACTAAGGGCATATTCCCAACAAATTATAAAAAATCTATAATATCTCCTATCTTTAAAACCGGCGACCCGCAACATGTTTCAAATTATCGACCGATATCACTAATATCGAATATAGCAAAAATATTTGAAAAGATTGCGAAAAAACAGGTTGTTGATTTTCTAGAGAACAATAAAATATTACATTCCAATCAATTCGGATTCTTAAAAACAAATAGCACACAAGATGCAATAGCAAATGTAACATCATTTATATACTCGGCACTTGATTAAGGAAATAAATGCGCAGGAATATTCATAGACCTAAGAAAAGCATTCGATAGTATCTCACACGCAAAGCTTATCAAAAAACTGAAATTAAATAACATCAACGATAAAGCCGTCCAATGGATAGAAAGTTATATGAATAATCGTGCACAGTTTGTTAAAATAAATGACCAAACTTGCGATCAAGAAACATCAAATTTTGGTATCCCACAGGGCACCGTGCTGGGACCAATATTGTTCATATTGTATGTAAACGACATATTTATTCAACCATTGCATGGCCAAATTATCTCTTACGCCGATGATACAGCTCTTTTAATAAAATAAAAAAACATGGGAAAAAATTAATCTAAAAGCCACAAAAGACATAAATAATCTAAAAATATTGTTTGACAATAACCTCCTGTCGTTAAATAGTGATAAAACATGTCATTCCTTCCGAAATTAATACTAACATTGTACCTCCAAATCTTCAAATATATAAATCATTCTCTCGCGCAACACGATACTATTCACTGCCGACAAAAATTTTCACTTCTGAAAATAGCGGATAAAATTACGTATCTTGGAATCATCATAGATAAAAACCTAAAATGGAACGATCACATCGGCCATACAATAAAAAGAGTTAGGAAGTTAATTCATATATTCTTACGGATTAGAAACTTCTTATCAAAGAAAAATTTATACTCAATATACTACGCATTAGTACAGTCTATTATTCAGTATGCCATTATCAGTTGGGGAGCAGCTTATAAAACTAGTCTGACCCCCCGTAGAAATTGTTAAAAAACTAATAATAAAAATTATACTAAAAAAACCTCCAGACTTCCTAACTGAACGCATATTCGAAGAATTCAAAGTTCCAACATTTAAAAACTTATTTATAAAAAATTCAATCGTACAAATTATAAAAGAAAAAGATAAATACTCATTCATAACTGAAATCGTACTAGACTTAAACATGTATTTGTGTGCCCCAAATTAAACATTTCTTTTGCCCAACACCATTATACTCACCAAGAAAAATTATTTTTCAATAACCTACCAATAGAAATCAGAAGCATTAGGAACAAAGTTCAATTGTTGAACTCCATCAAAAAGTGTTTTAGAGAATGTCACACTAAAAATAATACTTAATTAATAATTTAATATATTTAATAATTTCTTCTTACTGAATTTTTTTCTAATTAGCAATTTTTTTTGGTACATTTAACAGGTAAATACATAATAACAAAAATATATATACATATACATATAAGTAACAAAAAAATCCCACGAAGGCAAAGCCTGTGTGTGGGTATTATATTATGTGGATAACAGTGGTAGTTAAAATTAAAATTAAAAAATATATATGTATAGAGGGATAGAGGCTATAGAGATCAATCAACATGATTGATTTTACTGGAGTTTAATTTTTTTTTTAAATTTGGATATATACATATTTCAAAAATAAAATATTTCAAAAATTTATATTGCATATTTACACCCTTACAAAAATACATTTACATTTACATTTCCTTTTTTTATTCTAAATATTCAGAAAGACATGGAATATTTTAGCAATTTGGAAGCTGTTAGTTTGAATTACAGAAAAAAATTACTCAGTTCCAAACTATTTTTTACCCAGATTTTAAAGTTTTTTTTTATATTCGTTCAAATTTTGACACATGTTGGTGGAGTGAGGTAGGGAATTGAACAATTTTGGGGCAATATAATTAATGTGTCTTTAGGCCAACCTGGCTTTGCAGTGAGGCACTGTGAACACGCACGTGTTATGTCTCTGGCTAGAGCGATTTGCGTTTTTAGTGAAATTGTTAGGACGAGTAAATATATATTTGAGACATTGGATACAGTAGAGCCGCCTTAGTTCCATAATTTCGGTTTCTTGAAATAACTGATTGGTGGGATATGTCTTGGGCTTTTGGTACATTACCTTAGTGATGGACTTCTGAGCAATTTCTAATGGTTTTAGATGGTTATTGTATGTTCCACCCCAGGTGATTATTCCATAGGAAATGGACGAAAGCACCAATGCGTCGTAAACAATTTTCATGGTTCTTGTACTGACGATATTGCTCATACGTTAGAATATGTAAATTAAGTATCTCAGTTTATTTACAGTTTTTTCTTTATGGTTAGTCCATTTGAGTTGGCTGTCTATAGTTACACCTAAGTAGGTACTTGATGTATTTTCCTAATTTTACATCTTCGCAGTTTGAGCATGTCTCAAAGTTACAATTAACATTATGGAACTTCAAGTTAAGGTTATTTTTAGGGGATGACTTATGGGAATTATAAAAGGGAATAAAAATAGTTTTATCATAATTTAGGCTGAGAAGATTTCTATCTAGCCAATCTTTGACTATTGCAATGCATTTATTGGCTTTACTGATTGTATCTTCCCACGTTTTACCTTGTAATGTGATTGCAGTGTCGTCGGCAAAAGAGAGAATTTTACCTGGTATCACAATATTACATAGGTCATTGATGTAGATTAGAAAGAGTAGTAGTCATAAGACAGTTCCTTGAGGAATACCATGTTTTACAAGATCATAAGAATTTAATTGTATAATTAAGTAATTAATTAGTTGTATTATACATCACGAGTAATTGCTGATTTGACATTTATACACAAAATTTTAAATAATAACATCGATTGTACCGAACTACTTTCCCTAATTAATTTTAACATACTCTTATCGTGCTCTTCATGTATTCAATAATATTAATCTAAATTATAACATCGACATTTTCTCCGATTTAATGCCCAAATTTAAAAAGAGCACCATGTCAATCATATAGTCTAATGCGCATACTTACACACATACATACACACACACACACACACACCCTGACAGACACGCAGACACACACCCTTGTTTGTCCAATCCCGATTTCGAGGACTTCAACTGGCTACCCGAATTCGAGGTCCTGTTATATTATATAAAGTAGACATGAATGTATTCTACATTTATACGTATACTCAAGTTAATCGTGATCGTTGCTGTCTATTCGGTTTCATCATACACCCGGGAAGCACCTAGAAAACGGTCCTCAAAAAACCGGAATACACACCCGGTAACTGAAGACTTCCCATATCCGATTCCCATATATGTCCACGTATTCAGGATTACACTTACGTAAAATACACGGATCTCGGTAGGTACTCGTTTTAGTGGTCTGTAGTTTTTGGAGGTCTTGGGTCCTCGAAATAGTGTGGAACGAACTTCTTACACGTATCTTGGAAGCAGGCGCGGCTAGTCCTAACGTTCACTCGTGCGGTGAACAGGCAACAAAATTATACGCCTCATCGTATTCCTAAATATTTTATTTAAAATATAAATTTGCACAAATCTTAAAAAAAGGTTCAAAATAAAATTGAATTGCCTATCTAAATATATGGATTTGGTAAGAGATCATTGCGACTGACACCCGACAGGCAGTGCACCCCTCCACCCGCGCGCCCGGTGCAACAGCAGATCGGCTAGTATTCGGCGTTAGTAATACGGAAAGTACTGAAAACTTCCGAACTGTTCCGACGACAGGTCTCCAGCGAAATAGTATTCTTACTTATAGACTAGGAGGCGAGATAGGTAAACCCTACGTCATCGACTACAGACTACACGGATGAAACTACTTTTAAGTGATTATGGGCATTTAGAAAACCTTTAAAAAGCTGGTCTGCCAGTGCGCCTCTTGGTAGGAGCCGCGCAGTCATGGAAATAGTCAGCGATTTTTTTCGAAAAAATTACGTCATCGACTACACGAACGGGAATGGTTTCATATGATAAAGGTCGATTAGAAAATGAGAAAAAAGCAGATCTGCCAACCGGCAGCCTGGCAAGTTCGCAGGCAGCCGGCGTCAAAGTGGGGCAAAAAATATAATTTTTTACGTCATCGACTACACGAATAAAACCAATGAATAACTATAGTCCAGATCATTCCATATAAGAATTTCGCGGTCTGCCGACCAGCAGCCTGGCAAATTTTTGTGAACGATTTAATTTTTTTTTTTTTTTAATTGTTCGTTTATCTTTATTATTATTTTTAATTTCATTATAGTTTTAAAAACTTAGATTGCCATATTTTGAAAAAATAAGCGACAACGATAAAAAAAATATAATTTGAGAGTTCCGAGTGTACCCGTCCGTCGGGCGAGCCGTTCAACGCCAAATCACTTACGAAACCTGCTGCGGTGCCCCTCACCGCCGTCGCGTTTCCATATTGTTATACAAATTTATAATAATAATTAATAGTCTTTTTAGGATTGCCGAATAGTCCATAGTAGGTTGAAAGTTCGAAAAACCAACGCACCGTCGCTGTAAGAGCTGCGTTGATCCGTAAAACGAACGGTTCAATAATTTTAATTATAAACGACTTTGTTATCTTAATTTTTGTGACTACCTAAAAAATCATATGTTTTTAAAACGATTTTGTATGTTTTATTTGATGATAATGTTACTCTGCGTTTAGTAATTTTTTCAGTAATTTTTTCCGACTCTTCAAGATCCGCATTAATAAAACCCTTCCTACAGCTCCTCCTTAACCAGCTTGACAACATCACCCATCCAGGTGGCGATATTCTTCCCTTGTCCTTAATTCAGAAAGAGGCGTTTTTGTGAGGAAAGGCAGGGCTGGGCAGTATTTGAAATACAAATACGTATTTTGTATTTGTATTTCAATTACTTCCTAAAAATGTATTTTGTAATTGGTATTTCAATTACCTGATGCTGAGGTATTTTGTAATTTATATTTCAAATACTTATGGCTTCAAAATACATTTAGCGATCTTAATAATGATAATAAAAAAAATAAATTGACATAGATAATACATAGACTAAAAACGCTAGAATCCAGAGCAAGATATGTTAATATTTATTTGTCGTTTTCATCGTTCGCGGTATTTATTCATGAATACGTGAGTTTATTGATAATGGATGAAAAAGATTATTTTTAATATTTAATTAAATGAAAACAATATTAGCGAAACTCAATCGAAAATCTGGAGACAGAAAAATCAGAAAAAGATATTGGTTCCACTGGGGCTCAAACCCAGGGCCCTTTGCTTACATAACAAGTGCTCAATCAACTGAGCTATGGAACCCATTTCCAATTCGGTCACTTTTAATTGTATCATAGGTACTTCGACTAAGAATTACCAACATTATCTTCATTTTCCAAACGCACATATTGCGCATTATAGGTTGCTATCTTTATATATGATACTCAATTTGGGAACCTTTATTGGATAACCAACTCCTCTGACATAGGTCACCCCAAGTGGTTCGCTACGTTTGGTGATGGGGTGAGGGGTTCATGGGGTTTATTTGTCTAGGTCTTGGAGGCGGATGACCAGGACATACTGAACCCCAGATTCCTACCCACCCATTTAACCCTTTTCATTCCCAGAACTCTCCTCTCCTTCCTTTCCTTAAAAAACCCTCCACACAAAATCTCCAAAGATGACATAGGCCCTGATTGAAATTATTTTCCTCAGGGCCTCCTGTATGGAGCTCATGTAAAAAAAATAATTATTGCAAGATTCAACCCGAACTAAATGCTATTTAGATTTTTAATACGCGACATCGACATTTCATATATACAATTTGGGAGGCGTAATTAGGGTACCACCGACCCAGGAACCTTTATTGGATAACCAACACCTCTGCCATAGGTCACCCCAAGTGGTTCGCTACGTTTGGTGATTTAGCAGGGGTTCCCGGGTTCATGAGGTGAGGTTTGTCTAGGTCTTAGAGGCGGATGATCAGGACACACCGAACCCCAGATTCCTACCTACCCCTTAAACCCTTTTCCTTCCGAGAACTCTCCTCTCATTCCTTTCCTTAAAAAAAACCTCCACACAGCATCCCCAAAGATGACATAGGCCCTGAAGAAAATTATTTTCCTCATGGCCTCCTGTGCGGAACTCATATAAAGAAAAAAAAATCTATGGACCTTTTCTGCAATTCTAGGATGAATATTTTTATTTTTATTCGCGAAGTTAAAAATAAAAATAAAAAAATATTTTTAAGTTAATCACAGTAGAGCGCACTTGAAGTGAAATTATACAAAACTGCGCACAAATGTCATATTATTATTATTATCTAACACCTGGGTCCTATACCTTTACAAGTACGACCTCCGTAGTCCAGTGGCTAAGACTCTTGACTCACAATCTGGAGGTCGCGGGTTCGAACCCGGCGTGCGCAAATAAATTTTATTTGATTAATTTGTGTTATTTCACAATTAATTCATTTAAAATAATATATAGTATATTTGCGGCACGTTACAGAGTGGAAGATACTATCAGTATCGCCCTGGTGTAAGACCACCATTCAGAATTGAAACGTTGCTTGAAAATGGCTTTAGCCGTGTTTGGTGACCAGATCTGAATAGCCAGGTACTTCCCAACCTTCCTCTTTCCCACCTCCTTCCCCTCCCCACTACCTTCAGCCTCACAACATACCCCAATTGGGGATGCCATGGGGGAGCAGTTGAGATTCTTGTGCGGTATTCACTGTAAAAAAAAAAAAAAAAAGTGGAGCGGAGGTGAGATGCATCTTCTGAGCAATATGATTGGTCAATTTTTGCAAGTCTCTGTTTCACTCTGCTCAGCTTTGCTTCTATGAAAACGCACTCTTATACCTATAATACACGACACCTTTTTTCATCCCGATTCCCGCATAGAGACTAGACCATAGATAAAATTTTTCGCTTTTCACGATCACTATTTTCATCTCTATTTTCATATCTATGATTTCAATTGGCATCACGGCAACAGCACATGAACCATATTGTTGCTGTGATGCCAACTAAAATCGCTGATATGAAAATAGCGATCGCGTAAAGCGAAAATTTTTGTTTTAGGTCTCTATACGGGAATCGGGCTTAAAAAAGTTGTCATGTATTGTAGGCTTTAGATAAGGGCACTTATGTCAATTTATTACAGCCAAAGGTTCTACCAAAACCAAGTGTATTTTGTATTTGAAATAAAAAAAATGGTTTGAATACTGTATTTTGTATTTCAAATACACGACTCGAAAATATTTTGTATTTCGTATTTTAAATACATGCGAAAACGTATTTTGTAATTTGTATTTCAATTACAGCAAAGCATGTATTTTGACCAGCCCTGGGTGTAGGTAATAAGGTCATAGAGCGGATTAACGAAAAATGGAGTGAAAGAATATATGACGCAGATTAATCAAATACTTGAGCAGGTGTCCTATTTTTTTTATTGTAATATTTATTAACTTTCAATTATTAAATATTATAATACCGTACAGCGAATTAAACAGTATTACAGAACATAGTTCACAATACGAACTAAACGCAATATTGAATTTTGTCTCAACTGTCAAAAACTGAATTCCTTGTCCGCACAATCTTAATAGTGCAATACTTATTATATTCACATGTACGTAGGAATTTCGAACGACGGGTCCTCGGTTTAGGGCGTAGGTGAGATTTCTTGACACGTGAGCTTGCAGCGCCTCCTGGTGTTCACATTCCGGTGATCGGCACCTTTTAACACGAAACCGAGGACTTTGAGAGAGTCCTCGGTTTAGGGTCTGTGTGTGATTTCCAGCATTAGCGGCGCCGCCCTGGTGGTCACACACCCGTACTAATGAAACACTAGCCAAATTAAACACGATATTTTTCACCACGAAAATGAGGACTCTCTCCGATTGGCCCAAAATTTCGACAGTTGACCAATCAGAACGCATAGATTATAGGTACATATTCAGTTTTTCGCATTTCGAATCCGAGGACGTCCTCGGATTCGTGTGAGTCCTCGGATTCTGGGTCTAAAGGCCTGTGAAGGTCCTCGAATAAAGGTGCATACCAACTCACCCTCACACACCCTCACACACACACACACACACCTTCCCACAACGCACATCACCCGGTAAAAATTTAATATAAACAAGATATTTCAATGAAACATATCATAGGTACCTAACTTGAAATATACTTATTAACTGTAAACTTTTTTCACCAATGTAAATAATGTACTGTTTGTTTCTGTTAATAAATAAAATAAAATAAGTGCTTAAGCTTGATCCTATTTTTGTGCGTTGTTGACGATTTAATATATAGCTTTTTAATAACATGAGACTTTTGTTTTTAATTCCAACGTTAAAGATTTTCTTTAATAGAATTCTATGGTTGACTGTGTCGAACGCTTTCTTTAGGTCCAAGAAAATGGTTAGAATTTTATTGCTAGAGTCTAGGTTAGAATATATGTTTTGGGTTAAACTAAATACAGCGTCGTCGGTGCACAGGTTAGATCTAAAACCATATTGATTAGCTGAGAGGATTGCGTTGGATTCTAGAAAGTTCATAATTTGTCGTTTTAAACATTTTTCGAAGATCTTGGAAAATTGTGAAGTTAAGGTTATTGGTCTGTAGTTGTCTGTTTTACATTGGGATCCGGATTTATGTATTGGAATAATGTGAGCGAGTTTAAAATTATTGGGGTAAATGCTGTGTCTTATGCAGCAGTTGAAAATGTGATGTAATGGAATGATTATGTGTTATTTAATTGATTTGATGGTGGTATTGCTTATGTTATCTGGGCCCTTTGCAGACCTATCTTTAAGGTTGTCAATTTGTCTTTAAATTTCAAGTTTTGTTATTTCTTTGAATGTAGAAAGCTCAAAGGTAGTGTCGTTAGACTCTAAAAGGTCGGGAGGAATTTGATTTGAGTGAATATTAAGACTTGGGGTTACTATCTATAAGGGTTGAGGCAATGTTTGTAAAGAAGTGGTTGAAATTGTTTGCGATGCTCTCAGCGTCTTCAATGGTTGTGTTATTTATCAGTTATGATTTTTTGTGGAATTTTGTCAACCTTTTGATTCCTATTTGAAATTTCATTTATTACGTGCCATGTTTTTTTTAGTCGTTCTGAGCATTATGTAGTTGTGTAGAGTAGTATTGTTGTTTTCGTTTTTTTATGATTGTGTTTAGGTAGTTTCTAAATAAAATGTATTCATTCCGTTTGGTGTGGATCTGTGCTTCGTTTATGGATGTGCAATGGTTTTCAAGGTTTTTGTAGATTTTGAAATGTTTGTTTCTGTGTTGTATTGAGATTATCAGTCCACGCGTAATCCATGGTTTTATGTGCTTATGCTTACTTTTTAGTGGTACTATTTGTTCTTGACTTTTTAGAATATGTTTTTGAAGAACTTCATAAAAGGTATTCAAAGTTAAATTTGGGTCATCATTAGATAGGACCGCGATCCACGATTCTTCGTTCAGTAAGGTATTTAAAGTTGAGTAGTTGATTTTAGTAATTGTTTTGTTAAAACTATTTGGTTCAGCAGAGATGGGCAAAGTTGGAGTATGGTGGCCGTAGAAGGTAGGATAGTGGTCAGTTATGTCAATTTTTAGTGTAACGGATTTATAGTGGTTATTTTTATTTGATTTTAAGAATATATGATCAAGACAAGTATCATTACGATGATTAGGTCTGGTGGAGTTATTTATGTATGATAGATATCCTGTGAAATGCATAACGTTTAGATATTCGTTCGCGGCCGGATTTAGTATGGCGTTTTGTATATTTATATTAAAGTCACCCATAAAGAATGCAAAATCAAAATGGTTAGAGCTATTTTTTTTAATAAAAGTTTTAATTTCTTCTGTAAACAGATTTGTAGATAAAGAGGGTGAGCGGTATGCCGTCAAAATTGAGTATTTTTTCCCTTTGGAGGTAAAAGTTGCGTGGGCAGCATTGGAATATTTGAAATTTGGGTTGTCTATATTAATGTTGGATATGGAGTGTACATTGTAAAATATGGTAATGCCATCATGAGAGGTATGTCTAGCCGGAATTGAAAAGGTAGTATTATTTGGTAAGTTGAACGGAACGCATTGGCGCATTTGTGTTTCAGTGAGTGCTATAAAATCAATTTAGAAGGATAACGAATTTAAAAGGATACATAAATCATCAAAATGTTTCCTAATACTTCTAATTTTCATGTTTAGTATATTGAACGACATATTGTTGAATAATGTGTTTACTTCTTCAAAATTGTCACAAAAGTGAGTTTCAGAGATGGTGTTTTCTTCTAAAGAAGCCATTTTTATTGAGTCCCGATGGTCGTCCTTGAAGGTATAAAAGGGAGTCCAGGTTATTGAAGTGGTATGTCGCTCGCGTCTTTGTCATATATAATTGGAGTATCCTTGTTTTTACGTAGAAGGACGTTCCCGTTCTTCGTCCATGCGTATTGGTAACCCATTGCCTTTGTTGCTCTCGCTAGCCAGAGCAGTTGTTTATTTTGTGGCGTTAACTTTTCGTTAATGTAGATGGGGTTTTCAGAATTGTAGAGGATAATGTCTTTGGCTGAGAAGTATCTTATCTTCTTTTTTGGGAGATGATCCTGTCTTTAGCTTATTTCGTAGCCATCTTTATTGTAATACATTTTTTTAATGCATTACTGTAAGAATTTATGATGGTATTGTTACACAAGGAAATCTTCACACCCTATTTTTTTTAAGATGCGTTCGATTGCGATTGTAGAATTTTCTTCTTTTTTGGTTCAATTACTTCAAGCCCATGTATCTCAAGAGATGTCTCTAGAGCATTTTGTTGTATTTTATTCATCATTTGTTTAAGATTTTTATTTTCAGTTTGGACTTCTTTTATTTTTTGGTACATTTTTTTCTTTTCTTCCTCGTAGTCATCAATTTTTTTAGGAGAAATCAATTGCTTTACTGATATCAGTTAATTCACACTTCAGTAGTTTTTTCATTTCGGCGCTCAGCTTCTCTATTAGTTTTTCATCATGATTTGTAGCCGTTTTTGATGTAAAGCAGAAGACGCATATAAACGATAAAGTATGTGCCGACTTCGCCATGATTGACTGCAATTCGGCGCGAGTTAGCCCACTGCATTTAGTGTGGAAGTACAAATTACATTTTGCACAACGTATGTCTTTTTCACTATTTGTTGCCTTTTTGCACTGTGAACAGTGAGTTTTGTCGAAAAGAGGCATATTAAATGATTATAAAAGTAACTTCACGATTTTGAAATGTTATTGTTGTGATGGTTATTTGCAGCTGCTGTCAAGTCTGCAACTATTTTTTTGCCACTTTTGTAATCCACAGTCGTGCAAATGTGTAAATCTACAACATTCAATACAGCTTTTTATGCACTATTTTCACTGATATATTTGAGCAAAATATGGATTAGTGATTAGTTAATTGTTTTTATAATAACTTTCTTTACTAGAGCACAGTCCACAGTCATGCAAATGTGTAAATCTACAACACTCAATACAGCTTTTTAAGCACTATGTTCACTGATATATTTGAGCAAAATATGGATTAGTTAATTGTTTTTTTATAATAACTTTCTTTACTAGAGCAAATTCTTAGCAACTTGTCAAGTTTAACCATAGACCATTTTTTTCAAAATCTATGTTTGTATCTTTTAGTTAACGGGTCTGATTGCCATGTGTCTGTATTAACTGCACCTATATATTGAAATACATGACTATAGTAAATAGTAATTGTACATATATGAAATGTATTAACTGTACACGTGACTGTATTTGTATATATATGAAATGTAAACCTTCTTCCATCCACAAGCTAATGCTTTTAATGGAAGACCAGTAATATTATAATATGTAGCAATTTTAAGATAAACATATAAAAAAAAAACAAAACTTAAAAAAAATAGTACTCTTACATAGCGTGAATTGACTAGATGATCATTTGTGAAAAAGTGTGTGGAAGGGTTTAGTTTTTCCTATGGGGAAGATTTAACCCGAACATAAAGTCATAAAAAAATAACCACCATTCAAATGTTTGCACTATCTAACTTCAGGTGATACTTATCTTCTACTTATCAAAATCTGCTCTTTCTTATGTGAGGCTAATTCAATTATTATAATAAATTTTTTTAAATTTAATTTAATAATGTTATAATCAAGTCCTGCAAACATTTTTAGTTTTTATTTTTAATTACAGGTGTTTCGGCTCACGTGGCCATTTTCAAACTGTTTGAAAATGGCCTTGTAAGCCGAAACAGCTGTAAAAAAATACTTGCGGAACTTGATAATACAATTATTAAACTAAAAACAATTAAAATTAATTAATTATTTTAGGTTAAAACCCCTTTTGCAAATTATGCTTTAAAATGTTAATATGCATTAATTGTTTGCCCCCGCAAATATTCATTATCAATATGAATGTAATAAATGCTTTTGTCGCTAAACAAACTCAAATTTAATCTATCAAGAAAGGCTAACAAATACGAAATGGTATCAGTGAATCAATCCAATGTTGTATTTGTTAGCCTTTCTTGAAAGAATTGATTTTGTTTATGTAATAAATTATTTATTTATATTCATATTGGATATGTACGGTTTGGAAGCAAACAATTAATTCATCTTTGTATGAAGCATAATTTACGAAAAGTGTTTTATCCTAAAATAATTTAACTCGCGCCATCCATGAAAGAGCAGATTATTAATTATTTTAAGTAGGCATCACCGTAATGGCGCGAAACCCGCGCCGCACATTTATTATTATTTGGGAAAACTGTTTAGGTGATTGATGTTAACTTACAATCATTGAAATCTCTGTGACACCGAACTTGATAAAAATGGAAGGAGAAACCCAAACATTAGACACAAAATAATTAATTGATACATATATCATCAATACTTAGGATTTTCCAGACAGTGGGAAATAACAGTTTAATAATGGAGGTAATTAGCGTAATTCACCCTAGACGAATATTTTAACTCCCGCTAATAATGTGTACAAGTAAATTGAATGCATTTAAAAAAAAATTATAGTCGGCGCGTACTTATATAATTAACATTTAATGATATACGCATAATAATAATATAACAGGAAAACACCAAAAGTTAATACAGTTTTAGATGTTAATTTAAATTGTCAGTGAGTAATTGTCAATAACTTTAATTTTTTTTAATGGTACGCAGAACTAAATATTACATTTAGTTTATCTTTCTTTGACATATCGAAGTCAAAGATTGAATTCTGAAAAAAAATTGACAAAAATTACAATCATTTCTTAAAAATGCAATTACTGGAGTGGCTGGCTATAGTTGATTTTTTTCTTCTGTGTACAAAAAAGACACAGCAATAATATCCTATTAAAATTGGAGTGAAAATTCGTGAAGGTTTTTATTCCTACTCCATTAAAAGCAAAAAGTTGAAAAAAAACGTTTGGAAAAAAACGTTAACTTTGAACCAAGACAACAGATATAATTTATGAAAAAAATATAATATTTAAGCTATTTAAATAAAGCACGATCTTAAAAAATATCTGAAGATATTTTTAAAAATCCTTTTTTTTTAATAATAAGTATCTACACAAACAACCTGATTTCGCACGCCTTCAAACTCACCTAGACACAGCAGAATTGCAGCATTGAATTAAATTTTGACTGTATGATAGTAAGGGCCTAATATCACAATAAAAAATAAAATAATATGTTTTTGGTCTTACCTTGACGGGCGTAAGTTGTGACGAACACACAAATACACAAAAATGACACGCTCCAAGACATGTTGTTTGTCGATTCAATATTGGAATAAGATTGTCGGGAATGTTTTGCACATATTTATAGCATCTTGCCAAAGAGGCCTTAAGGCTCCGCAACCAGGCTTGAAAAGAAGAATATGGAGAGATACAAAATTACGAATGTTAGAGGAGAGCGCTAACATTTACATTTATGCGAAAATTACGAAAATGTTTAATAAAGCACGACTCGTTTAAAATAGAGCAAAAATCTCTTGGGGAGCATCTTAAGTATCATTTAAAGTTTATAGAAACATTGTTAATTTTTTCACAAATATAATTTATTAGATAAAATAGAAACAAACTTGTTTTTAATAATTTTTGGAGCATATTTTGCGATTTTTTTCTGTCGAGGGAATTTCATATAATTTGCGTTTCGGCTTGGGCAGCCTCTAGACATTATCTTCAAAAATTACTTTTTTTTTTAGCTTAAAAACTTCAAATGTTGAAGGAAGATATGTAAGAAATCGGTAGAAATTCGAGTTGCGGCCCCTTAACAAGAAAAAATTCTTACATATGTAAGTACATATATATACCTAATATTAAAATTATTATTCAGAACTTAACACAATTTAGTATAGATAAGCGTATCTTAGCACCTTGCGACTCTAGATTGGACTTACTATGACCTTGTTATGGTCACATGACAATTTAGTATAGATAAGCGTATCTTAGCACCTTGCGACTCTAGATTGGACTTACTATGACCTTGTTATGGTCACATGACAATTTAGTATAGATAAGCGTATCTTAGCACCTTGCGACTCTAGATTGGACTTACTATGACCTTGTTATGGTCACATGACATTTTTGCAAGTTTTTTTTATGATTTTTGTAATGGTAATTGTACAAAATGTTATTTTTTGTTATTAATCGGTGTCAAAAATCCCCAGAGTCATCTGGGGTGATTATTGGGCCGATTATTCCCCCAATTTTGCACACAGCAATGCTAAATCTGTACGAGTAACAAGTTAACAATTTCAGGGTTTTAAATAGATATAAAAAATGCCAACTTATATTTTCATTATGTATAAAAATTTTCCATTATGTACAAAAAAAATGCCAACTGATTATTTATTATGAATAAAAAAAAGTAGTTCTACATACATTCAAATTGCAACAACAACTGTTAAATATAATAGATCAGCGTTTAAATGGTCCCTACACAACAGCAGAATAAGGAAACTAACATATACGTATTATATATTTAGATGTTTAAGAGATATTTTAAACGAAAAATTACTTAGAACCACATACTTCGCTTTCTGACAATCAATTATACAATACGGCATTATAGGATGGGGCGGTTACATATACAAATCAAACACAAACAATGTACATATCACAAAAACTAATAATAAAAACAATTTTTTTTTTTATTCCAGTTAAAAGAAAATTTCATTTTCACTCATTTAACTAGAAATAATTATACACATTAAGATAAACTAAATATTTCAATACAGCGCTATTCTATTTCATTATTTTGTTTATCAAGAATAAATATTAATAATATTTTTTTAAATTTACCCAATTTATTTTCGTTTTTAATGTCATTTGGGAGGCAATTATATAAGTTGCCCCCCTCGTAACCAATGGATTGTTTATTTATTTATATTTATTTTTAAAAAACCTTACTCATATTCGTCAGAACTTTTATTCAAACAATTTAAGATCAGAAAATTTAATGCATTATACTTTTATCGTGCAACATTACAAATTCAAAATAAAGTTGCACCCTTTAAAAATAACAGAAATTTTAGACAAACATCAATACTTCCTACTCCAAAATGTAAAAAAACCAATAGGATAGGCAAATCATAAATATCTAGGAGTATTTTTTTTAAATTCACTACTTGAAAAAACCAGAAATATGAACAGTAATATAAAAAAATTTAAAACTCAGCTTAAAAATTATACCGAAAATTTGAACTGAAAAAAAGATAATAACACCCCCATACACACAAGACCTGCTTATTTATGGGGATAAATCAAATATGTATAGATATTATGTAATTAATTATCGTATAAAATTTACTGTAATTTATGTATCTTTTACTAAATAAAATAGTACTGTCAATCTGATAGTGCTCCCTCTCTAAACACGAGAATTTCTCAATTAGGGAGGCATTGTTACCACTAATATTATATATTATATATATTGGTTAATTATATATTTTATGTATTGGTTAATTAATAAAAAAATAATATTTTATAAATCCTTAGGAATATATAGGATATAGCACTTAATACTGAATATTTCAGCATTATTATCAAAGATAGGAAGAATTCTTTTATGAAACGGCGAACGAAATTTTTTAAGCTTCTTATAAATATTGTTAGCTATTATCATTTGTGACATGTGTTTTACATTGTAGTATTTCAAAACCATGTTTTTCCCTGAATACTTATCGCGACAACCCGTTGATCTGTGTATTTTGTGAGTGCGTAATGATTTAAGCCTGGCCGCACACATCGCATTTTTCCATCCGATTGTCTGCAGGGGCGTCCACAGAGTTTTTGATCTGGTAAAGGCAGTAGGAAAATACAACAAGTTTCACAGGTTAAAATTTCCATATTTTATGAGATAATTTCAGAATTAAAGTACGACAAACGTTTTTAAACCGACAATTAGTATTTATGAAAGAAAACTATTTGATAAAAAAAATACATAACAACAGATGTCACTGTCGTCCCTGATCGCCATTTGCTATTTTTGTTCTAGAAAGCACTGCTTAATACTCTTATAAAAATAACCTCATAGAGGCAAATTCAAAACGACAGTTCTACTCTATGCTTTGTGCATTTCGTAAACATTGAATTACCTTTATCTTGTATGAAGTTAGCTCTAGTCAGAAATAATTCCTGTTTAGGCCGCATTTTAGTAAGGCGGCGCGTGTAGTTTCTAGTTACAATTTATGCCGTTTGATGTGGCGCTCACGTAGTTTCGGTTGCTCAGCTCTTTCGCGCCTATTTTTGGAAGTGTGTATTTATTTTTAGCAATAATTTAATAAATTATAATATTATTTACATGTTTACGTTTTACAAATACGGCAGGGTAGGCAGTGCTTATGTGCCTATATGGAGTTCACGCCACTGATTGTCTAATCAGACAAATAACCCGGATTGGTTATAATACCAGGGACACGCCCGTTGTCGAACCGTGTTGGACGGTTATGAAAATAGGCCACGCCTTTCCAGTAGAATCGAATTTTGTCTGATCAGACGAAAATCGATTCGAAAACCGGATTGTTTATAATACCGGTGCCACCTCTGTTGTCGGACCGGATTGGACGGTGGGCGGTGGTAATAAAAACAGGCCGCGCCTTTCCCGCTGGCCGTCCATCGATTTTTGCCTGATCAGACAATCGGATGGAAAAACCTGATGTGTGCGGCAAGCCAACGAAAACCGGGTCGGGTAGATCATTATTGCTGCACACAGATATTATGACAGACTTTGTAACCTTAACAAAAATTCGTAAGTTAGAAATCTGTTTTGGTATTTTTATATTTTATGTGGTTGTAGTTCTATTTTTTTCTCCGCCAATCGCAAAAAGTAGGTTTCAAGTGAAGGATAAGTGAAGTAACAGGGAACATAATTAAAAGAGGACTGAAAAATAATTTTAATTAGTTAGGAATGATTTCAACCTTTTAATTTGCTGATTTTTTTTTTAACAAAAGGCTGGTTTGATTTCTGGTGGGAATTCAATTGTACATGAAGAGGAAAAGTTATTAATATATAAAATCCTCCGCCATTGGCGGTTAAAGTTATTATTATTAATAGTTGTGACTATTGTAAACGTATTTGTTTATGGAAATCACCCTTAATTTTTTTGCTAGGATTCTATCAATAAGGCCCGTTTCATATCCGTTATTATGAGCTTTTAGTTTAAATAATGTACTTAATTATTCGCATAATTAATATTTGATAAGGGAGTAGTGACTAAGCGGTGGACCGTAAAGTGAAACGCTGAATGTTTAGGGGAGATTGGGTGGTTGGACGTTGTAACGGACGCGTTACAAGACTGTAGAAAGGGGCACCGGTGTCTCGTGCATGTAGATGTCGATTATTTTAATAATGCTTAAATAGAAGTACTGGCTGGCCTTCCTGGTTGAAGGTGATAGCCCTGGATCGGTACTTGAGGGTGGTAACCCTGATTCTGCCTCCCTGCAACCAGAGCTTGGTGAATGGCAGCCCTGGATGTCCTTGGTCTCTGCCTGATGCCTGGTGGTGTCCTGTAGTAGGTCCGGCTAGTCTTGAAGAGGTTGGCACCAGACTTGGTGTTCAGGAAGAGCTTCAGCAGGAGGCAGGTTGAAGAGAGATTTCTTCCAGAGGAAGGAGTAAAAACACTTTTTTAGAGTAAACGTTGGAACTGATTTATTTAAAAAAAACATGCACTATTTATAGTGAATCGGCGGCCCGATTTCGTTTACGGACAGGTCCGCCGGAAAGTGGTGGGGGAATTTGTTCCCCGCCACCTTTCCTATATAAAGAGCGGAAAAATGCCCATGCTCTATTTTGCCAGTTTCATTCATAAAAGTGCTCGCTTAAAATTAGCAACTTTTACGATTTTGTAGCTCTTAATAACAATGAAAAAACATATTATTTCATTAAAACAGATAAGTAAAGCCAAGATGTATAACAAGATTTTTTGTTTCGTGAATTTCACGTGATTTTAAGTTTTTTGATTCTAATTAATTTGTTTGATGATTAAGGAAGTTAAAATTATTTTTTCTTGGTTCCCTGTGGGATGAGTTAATGAAATCTGTTTATTTCACCATCTCACAGGGTCACTAGAATTTTGAAATGGGAAAAATAAAATATTATAACCGAAAGTATTTTTGAACACAACAAAATGAATCTAATTTTAAAGAAAAACACTTAAGAGACAACGTCTCTGTTTTACTGAAGGCCTTGTAGGACTAAGAATGAAAACTGATTATTTCATTGCCCTACAAGGCCCGCAGGTTTTTAAATTTGAAAAAATATGAAAATTCCATCTTCGAAATTTTAGAAAAAGTATTTTTGGTATGCAAAATTGATTCTTATTTTGATACACAACATTTTAGAGACAAACACCCGTATTCAGAGTCGATCCTTAAAAGTCAAGTGTCGTCCTTACCTTAGCAAAGGCAAGTAACGTCCCCGGCCGGCTTTTATACATCTAAAGTCATCCCGTCATAAGGTTTATTTTAGGTTAACATCATGTTTTCAAAATAAGTATGCATTCTTTCATTCTTTGTCGATTTCAAATCAGTATAGACATAATGTAAATAACAAGTTTCATCATAGCTGCATCACAAAATGCAATATTTTCGTTTCACAAAAGTAGAACAGAATTTTACAATAGATATCTAATTTTACAGCAGCGTAGAATCTAAGCACGATAGCTACCTGAATAACAGGATGTATGGGAAAGCCTCTATTATTTACTAAAGTGTTATTTGGAAATAATAGAGGAATTAATAAATGCATTACAGTGGTTTTCTCCAACCGATATCGCTCCTTAAATTGGCGGTCACTTGGCAAGTTAAAGGTACCTATCCCACCAACCTCGAGTTTTGACAGCTATAAGTCAAAGTAAGCAAGAATGCGCGTGCGCAGTGTCGTAGAGACTTCCAAACAGTACCGGATTATCCCTAAGGCAGAGTAGGCAACTGCCTAGGGGCCCCGCATCGGCTGGGGGCCTAACGCCCCAAGAAAAAATAACTCGCGTCAACGGTTCGACTCAAAATTAGTGAGCAACTCCGGCACATTTTTGGAAAAAGTCAGCTTTCAAGATGTTTCAAATATTTTAATTTTTTATTCCGAACATTTATAGGTTAATAAAATTACATGCATTAAAGAAAACAACAAACATAATAATTAGGTTATAACCCAATAACTGTTCACATCACACACAAATAATAAATAAAAAGTCAATAATTAAAACAAATATTTAAACTTAGTTGTATTTTAATTTACTTTCCTTCGTATCAATGGGGATATGATTATAGGTGCCGTGTGTGGTTTATATTGGCATTTGTTTTGTTCTTTTTTTTGCTTTTATTTCTAATGTTTAAAATATAAATGTTGTTCAAGCTTTAGTGTGCACTACCTATCTGCTTGCTAAAATTCTTTGTTTCTCTTCATACCAAGGTTTTCTGGAAGAGATCACTTTAGTGATAAGACCGCTCATTGTACTTTTGTATTCGTTTAATTTTTTTTATTGAATGGGGGTGAAGGCATACCTTCGAAATGTAGTAAAAAAACAGATTAATTATGAATAAAATTACGTTGTGGTAGAAAAAAAAAAAAAGTATGGAAGTTAGAAAAGGGTAAAGTGCAGTGGCGGACTAAGCCCGTCAGAGGCCCGGGGTGGAAAAGCTGGATGAACCGCTCTCCCCCCCCCCTAGTTTAAGAAGTTGATGTAATTTTACAAGCGTTTTCTTCAGTTCCCACGGGCCTCTGACTCTGGGGGACCTCCAAACGCCTCCAAACGCCTCCATGTTCCTTTTATCAAATCCTAAACAAGGCTTTAAGGCACCAGGCCACTGTAAATTCAACACGGTTGACAACATATTAGAAAAACTATACGTCCGATTTGCATGTACTAAAAACTTAAACTGTTAGTAAATACAGTCAATATGGCACCACTTAGGGATTTTTTTTATAATGGGCCCCCTTCTATTTTTTTTATGAACAATGAAAATTTTCAAATGCAGTAAAATAAATCAATAAATTATCTGGGAAAGATATGTTTCAGAATTTTAATTTTAGTTTTAATAAAATCATTAAAAATCATTAAAAAAATATATTTAAAAAAAATTACATTTTTATTTTGCTTAGAAATTATTGAAAAATTATAAATACGCATGATCAAAAAACAATTAGAAAAAGTACATAATTTGAATAGTTTTATCATCACGAGTTTGAGCATTTTTGAATTTAGGTATTTATCAAAGCAAATATTGTGAATGAAATAATATCGATATTGAGCTATTATGTTAAAATGCTGGTATGGAGAATAATTAATCTTACTCATCGGAACCGCCCTGTACAGTTGCAAGGGTACGATTGCAAGATCATCGTTCGACGAATTTTAAATTCTCGGCCGCTGATTAATGGCAGGATTTGATAAAGGGGACGTGGAGGCGTTTGAAGGCCCCCGAGGACCAGAGGCCCGGGGCGCCCCTCCCCTTCCCTCCCCCCTCCCGCTAGTCCACCATTGGTAAAGGGGCCCCGATACGTGCATTGCCTAGGGGCCCCAACATGGTTAATCCGGCCCTGCTTCCAAACGTCAGTTTCTGAATACAAAAAATGTGCCGAATGTGGCCGCATATGCTTGAAATATGGTCACCCGGATGACAATCGGCATTCGGAAGGTAACTTCCTTACTATGTGACGTCACACCGACCTTAGGTGTGTCTCTGAATACAAAACGGTGTTTCTTAAAGGAAAGGAAGGCTCCTTGAACTAAAGGATCGACTCTGAATACGGGTGAAAGTCTCGGCTTTACTCGACGCCTTGTAGGACTTAGAATGAAAACTAATTATTTCATTTGTCTTACAAGTATCGTGTGCTTTAAAAATTAGATATATAAAAGAAGAAAATAATACACAAATAAAAACACATTTTAAATGAGTTTACAATCTCCACAGTGGCGATCTCTCAAAGTATTATTTATTGATCGCACCGAGGAAATAAATGTAGGTGGTAAATAAAAAAATTAAATAATTCAATTATAATGAAGTAAAATAGGAATAAACACTAAAAAAACATTTTCTAATAAGAAAACAAACAGAATAATATTTTTCATAAAAGCGTCGCCGGCAGCACGGTACTCGGGTATTCTGAGGCCAGGAATTTTTGGCCTAATTCCCCGAAAATGATAATAAAACTGCAGAGGACCAGGCCAGCGATGAACTTTGATGAAGAATATTTTGAGGGTGTGAACAAGTCGATTACAGACATTTAATGGATTACAGTGTCTGTGAAGGTAGGTTTTCTAATAATATTAAAATGGATTTTACTATCAACAAATTGATAAGGTGAAATCTAGAAATATGATCTCTATTTTAGTTGGGGTTCCGGTCTGTCAGGAATCGTTATGGGTTTTGGGTTCCGGTAGGATGGCTCTAGGAAAACATGTTGGTGGGTTGGCTGGAATATCTTTAAATTGTATACTTGTTCCTTTATTCAATAAACAACGTGATGACATTCTGCGTAAAAAGATTCATTTTTGGAACTTTGTGTGATTTGGAACATCATCGATTTCATCATCAATGTTTTTTTCGCAGACAAATAGTAACTCGAGTGTGCACGGGGCGTCGTTGAGAAGTTGGTCCGTATGCAGGGAGCCACAGTGCTCGTTGTTCCATGCGTTGTCCGGCTGGCCTTCGGACCATGAGTTGAAGCCGGACTCTTCGAGCGTCTTCCCTGTAACAACGCCAATACCAACACTTTGATCTTTGATCATCTAAGGATTATATTCGAAACAAATATGTAAGGCGAACTACTCTGTTGGTAGAATTCTAGAATCACTGGTTTTTTTAAATAATGACCTAGTGGCAAGCCAGATAAATTATAATATATCATTGAAAAATATCTACCACAACACAGTTGAGCCCCTGGAGGGGAGGCGTGGAGGACAATATATCATAGTTTGGTAGAAAGCAATCACTTGGTGGTTTGACATATTCAATGAAATAAAACAATTACTTTGTTTGTAACCACGATTTATTTTATTTGTCTTTTAATACCGACCGGTTTCACTAAACATGAGCATCTTCAGAGTTTAAAATAAAACTGATTTTAAAGATTAATTTTATATCCTGAAGAAGCTTGTGTTAAGTGAAACCGGTTGATAATAAAAAAATTAAACCAATAAATCATGTTTTTTTATTTTTATATTAACTCCACACAGGAGGCATCTGAGATGCTGTGTGGAGAGTCTTTTTGAGGATAGTAAGGAATGAACATTGGTCTTGAAGAGACCGTTGATGTTGTAAGAAGAAGGGAACACAAAGGCCGGCAAATCGTCCCACAGCCGAGCTGTTGTATACAAGAACGAGTCGAACAAGCGACCCGTTCTCATGTGACAAATGTCAACCGTGTACATATGTTGGGCACGCGTTTGGCGTGTTTCCCAGGATCAGTGACGCGAGTTCCTTGGAGCATCGTCCAATGTAATACCGATAGAACAAGGATAGCATTCCCACCGGACGCGACGCCTGTGCTCTAAAGATTGCAATACGTCTGTTAAGCTGGGAGAATCTATCAAATGAACCGCCCGTTTCTACACAGAATCGAGGATATTGTTCAGGTGTTTCGGAGCCCCAGACAAGAGGTGGCTGCCAAATACAACTGTAGGGCGCACTTATGATTTGTACAGGGTTAGAGCAGTTGCGTACTATTAAAGTATCTGCGGGCCCTGTACAGTACGGCCAGTTTTTGGGAGGATTACTCTGACTTCGATGGAGCCCCCATATCTAAGCTGGTCACTTAGAGTTACACCAAACATATCAATGGAGGGTCTGTTCGGAAGATTGTTTCCGTTGAAGGAGACTAGATTTTCATTTCGATCCTTTTTAGACGTAATCAGACATGAATCAGACAGAATTGGTGCACATGATAAAATGTTACTGATGTGCAACAAGAATAAGGTCGGAGACAGAACCGATCCCTGTGAGACGCCAGCATTTATCGAGTGTGAGGAAGAGGTGAAACCATCGGCTACCGTATGAATCGACCTCTCCCTCAAAAAGTTGGCAATCTACGTACACAAGGATGCGGGAAGTCTGTAAGAAGGCAGTTTGTTGACAAAACTTACCGAAACGTTCCAGGCACCTCCCCAAACATGCCTCACATACGAGAGAAGATTCCGCCAAAATCCGTATTGACGGTCGTTAATAATTTTGTTTGTCGTTGATCGCACGTTTCATCACCTTAGACAGAACTGATGTGATCGCTATGGGGTGGTAGTTGGCCCGGTTGGAGCGATCACCCTTCTTTGGAATAGGAAGGATAACCACTTTTTTTAAACCAGAGGGCACAGAGCCAGACTTCAGGGAAATTTTAAAAAGCTTCGTCAAAATTGGAGCTATTTCTGCAGCGCACCTCTGCAGTACCAGGGCAGGTATTCCGTCAGGCCCACTGGCTTTATTAACATCAAGCCCTCGTAAACATGGAGTACTTCCCGATGCCGGATCCTCAACTTTTTCATATTTAAACCGCAGTGAGGAACCGACGTCGGGACAGCACCTTGGTCATCGAGGGTTGAGTTATCCGCAAACATTTTTCCTAATAGGTTAGCCTTTTCGGTGGCGGTGTTTGCTAGTGAGTCATCAGGTCTGGTAAGAGGTGTTTGGAATTGCAGAAATTACAAAAAGCGACCAAAATCCTCTGCTGCCATGCGGGTACGCAGCCAGCTTTTTACTAATCTGCAGGTCGCGCTCGAATTTCGACCTATTTATGATTCTCTTGGCTTCCTTTGCCATTTTGTTGTAAGCTGTTCGTCTTCGGATGTTCTAGATGTGTTGTAGGCTCGATAAGCCGCGTTCTTTAGTCGTACTGCTTCAGAGCATTGTCGACTGAACCACGACTTTGAGCCCACACCAGTTTCTTTAACGGTAGATTGCATGAAGCCATCCATCGCGGATTTTTTTTTACATTAACTCCACACAGGAGGCCTTGAGGTAAATAATTTCCCTCAAGGCCTATGTCATATTTAAAGATGCTGTGTGGAGGGTCTTTTTGAGGAAAGGAAGGAGTGAACATGGGTCTTGAAGAGACCCATGATATAGGAGGGAGGAAACATAGAGAAAATCGTTCCACAGCCGAGCTGTTGAACTCAAGAACGAGTCGTAGAAGCGACCCGTTCTCATGTGACTAATGTCGACCGTGTACAAATGTTGGGCGCGTATTTGGCATGTTTTCCGACTATGCACCGGCGCCGAGGGGATCAATGACGCTAGTTCTTGACTTCACCAATTTGCTGGACACACCTTGAGGGATCCGAAGTCCGAAAACAGACAACTGACCATGGTAAAGTATTAAAATGTGCCCGCAGACCGAACCAATCTGCTGACCTATATTGCCACACTTTTCTCTTCAGCCTCTCGTTTGGCAGTCTGAAGTTTACGGGGGTTGATGTAGTCACCCTGCAGTGGTCGTACGATCCTAAAGGTGCTGTGACTTCAATCCTGTAACCGTGTGGCACAGTGGTTAAAAATAGATCTAACAGGTTGGAGCGGTGATTTTGGACATCAGGAACCCTTGTAGGCTCCTGAACCATTTGCTCCAATCCGTGGCAAAGGGCAAAGGATTCCGCTTGTCGTTCAGCTGAGTGTGTTGATCCTTAGAACTTCAACCAAGGTTCGTTATGAACATTGAAGTCTCCCAGGACCACTAACTCTGCCATACGGTAGCGGGGCAAGAGGTCATCAATAGTATCGCTTAAATATTTAAAGTGCTCCGACGTGTCCGATTCGCTAAGATTCGGTGAGCGGTATGAACACGCGTAGAATCTTACCATACTGGCAAGATTGACGCGCACCCACATGACGTTGAATCTGGAGTTTTCCAGATTCAACAGTCACACACAGTCGTCAGGTCGACTGTAGAGACAGACACCTGTTTGAACTTGCCCACGAGGGTGAAGCCCGGGCAGTCCAGATAGGAGCAGTCTACAGGCTCAGCTATCTGCGTTTCAGACAGGAAAAGAAGGTTGGGGACGTTGAGAGAGACTGGGAGGGAAAAGGTATGAGGAATGGATAGGATGTTGGGTATCAGTTTCTAGGAGTGTCGGACGTATGAATCTAACCCACCCACTGCGGTGCAAGGCGATGGGCAGGGAGAGTCCGACTGAAGAGGTCACGAACCGGCACAACAGCAGTGGCGGGGTTCTTGCACTCGTTGATGGGGCAGCCCACCCGCAGTCGTGAACCTGAGGGTCGGGCCCCTGTACTACCGAGCAGCCGGGACAGTGGTAACCGGTTGTAAAAGGACTCCCTCAACCAGCATCTCCCAATTCGGCCCGCCACGCAGAAGGTGGGCCGACGCATCCGCCATCAAGACCTGGATAAACATTTACCCAAGAACCCGGGTACCCCTGCTATGTAACCAAACGTAGTGAATCACTTGGGGTGACCTGTGGTAGAGGTGTTGGTCATCCAATAAATGGTTCCCAGAGCGGCAGTAACCATACCCGCCTACCAAATTAAAAAGTAATTGTTTTATTTCATTAGACAATAATATATTATGTAACAAAAGAATTATATTCGTGTGTGATGACTATTATTTCTAAATAATTTTCCTTTTCGGAACAAATAATAATGGATATTTGGAAGAGTATAAGGTAGTAGCAAATTCCTTACCATCGATTGTAAAATATTGTCCCGAAAATATCAAGTCATTGAATCCAATGTGAATGTAATCTTTCTTGAAGTTTCCCTGCACAGGATATCTCTTAACAAGGTCAATGCAGAGTTTGGCTTCTTCGGGACTATTAATGATGACAAGTTGGGCTTGTTCGTCGGCACATATTTTAAAAGCATTGTGCCAGGTTGTCGCCGTCTGATGTAGTTTGTGGCAGTAATTCCCCATCCATGGATATTTTTTATAACCTGGAAAAATTTAATAATAATCGATTTACTGACGCAAAAAGGTTAATTGCGCTACTGATAACAGTTACGCCCCCTACGTCATACGTGTGTCTGGCAACAATAAATTATCGTGAAAACAAGCTTATGGGTCCAAAGGGGTTACAGCAAATGCACGCATTAAGGGAAAAGTCAAGGTAGGTCCAGCCCGATACAAAAAATCGGTTTTTTGCCGAAAAAACCTTTTATATTCTCTAGGAAACGCAAATTAGCTTTAATCAGCCGTTAGAATGTTTTATCAATTCATCTTTAATAATTCAAAAATTTATTGAAAAACTTAAGCTTTTTACAAGCGCGTTTTAAATGCGCTTTTCGCAAAACCATGTTTTTAAAGTTGGCTGGAATCGTGGCTCATCAAATTTTCTTTAAAAGCTTAAATTAAAGAAAACTAAATTTATATGCGAACTTACGAAAAAAAATTATCTTAAGACAAAGTTTTTGTCAAATTAAGGCCGATTTTTTCGTCAATTTTCATTTTAAGAGTATGTCCGCCATTTTTACAATCTACAAATTTTCTTTGCAAACTGAGGTGCAAGCACGTTCTACTCGTTCATTCATACAATTTTTTTTTTTTTTAAATAGAAATACAAACATTTCCATGTTACGAACAATCTGACAGTATTTAAAAAAACTCCTACTACCACCACCGCAGCAAGCGGAGAATGTTGGGACGCGACGCCTGAGTGGGACCCAAACGGTAGATGCCAACTCAGCCACTAACCGGTCATCTAATATGTATAACAAATTTTTTTAAACATAATGTTTCAGATAATTTTCCAAGACTCCAGGATTCTTGCCGATTTAGCCGTGTATTCGTGTGTTGGTTTAGTATTAGGACACAGTGTTATGAATAAGATTTTACCCTTGTCATAGGTCCCACACTTCCCACGGACCGCCTTTCAGATGAACCTTTCGGCCGAGTCACAGTTCGTGTCCTGGTAGACGCCGGTGCGAGCCATCTTCACGCAGTCCCGGGCCGGGCTCTTCTCCTGGTGGTGGTTCTGGTGGTTCATGTACACGTCTGTCGCAGGAATATC
This sequence comes from Limnephilus lunatus, assembly GCA_917563855.2. Classification (NCBI taxonomy): domain Eukaryota; kingdom Metazoa; phylum Arthropoda; class Insecta; order Trichoptera; family Limnephilidae; genus Limnephilus; species Limnephilus lunatus. Next base: position 56,083,702 of record OU830596.1, read on the forward strand.
TATCCAAAGAAAGACTGAATTTAACTTTCCATGTGTATTTGTTCATTCAAAGAAAAACTCTTACAGCCTTACTACAAAACCCCGTAAAAATTTTATTCAAAATTTGAGAAACGCCCGCGGATGTGAAAACATTACTTATTAAAAAATTGTTAATGGAAAGAAATATACATTGTTTACACAGCCTGAGAGGGTAGTTTATCTCATGTGTACGACTGTGTTGTTAACGATGTCTGAACGAAATTTAGAATTTTTCCAAAGCATTTTTAATGTTGGATGGAAAGGTGTACTAAAAACAAATACCATTTATAAAAACAAGATAAAATTACCTTTTCGATTTGTGTATTTGAAATACACTTTAGTTAAAAAAAACTAATATTTTAAGATTAAATCGTATTAATATTAATATAAATTAATAGTCATATTAATAGAAATTACAATCACATAAAACCACTGGATTCACAAATGATGTTACTAATAATAACGTCAATAATCTTATAATATCTTGTTCACACCTTCATGCTGATTTTATCAATATTCTATTATATCCATGTACCCATTTGAACGTCCTTTATTACTCTTTACTAGATCTGCTTACTTCCCTGGCATATATTACATTTAGCCTCGACAGATGTTATCTACTTAAAAGAGGGCAGCTAGTGCTGCACGTGTTCCTTCAAAGCACTTAGCAACTAATTAAAATCGAACGCCTGCTTGGAAAACAGTAAACAAATTAATTGCCCATTGCAGGTGCAGCGATCTAACAATCAAATGTTTACGTCAAAACTTAGAGCAGGTGCGCCGGCGCCGGCCACCTGGGATGAACGAGAAGGCGTAAACATCACCTGCCACCACAGGTTTGCGTATTCACCTGCCACCTTACTATAAAAGCTGACTGAAAATAAATATATGATCATTACCGAAAAGATTTCCGAGTTGTCAATTACAAAGTATCTCCCGAACCGAAGTTAAGATTGGGGTCCAGCTGCCTAAAGTTTAACAGTATTGTATAGATCAATAATTCGGTTTCATACACTTATATTTATCACATTTTTTTACAAGCTTGACATTATGGAAAAATTATAAATACTTGCGGTCAAAACATAATTACAAAATTATTTAATTTTTATAAATTTACCATCAGGAGCAACTTAACTTCATTTGTCAAGGTCACACAAGGATAATATAGAAGACGATACAATATTGTGCTGTCTCGGATCAGTGAACTTCCCGACCTCGCAGGACAGGACAATATAACAATTCAGTGGGTAACGATATTGCGGATTCCTTGGCAACACAAAGAGCGTTCAACCCTATTGCTACACTCGTAAACCATATTCCCCTATCTGATATTTTTTACATCATCAAAGATAGATCCGCAATGTTTGGACAGAGTATTGGAACATTGCTAGTCAATGCAAGGGCTCAATACAAAGGACTATCCCATCCATCAAAACCGTGGTTTCAAAAATTCCCCCATTTTTCCAAAAAAGAATTTCCTCATTATTCCGTTCCTTCTCACCTCTTTAAATTCACATCCTTGACTCCCCAGATTGTACATTATGTGGTCTAGATGTGGGAACTTTAGATCACTTATTTTTTGGTTGTCCCTCTCTAAATAAATATCCTATGTTCTATCAAGCGTTATCTAAAATTGCCTCCCCTCCATTCAACATTTCTTCTCTTCTAAGTCTGAACTCGACTCCAATCTTCCATATAATTCGGAAATTTGCTCATTCAAATAAAATGAATATATAATTTCATTCCTTTCTCTGTTATTTTAAATGACGGCTTAGATACCCTTGAAGGGTGAAAGCCAGAAATAATTTTTTTTAAATGCAGATCGCTGCGAAAATGGAAACACAAAGCCGCGCGGTTCGTGAAAAGTATTGTCTTTTATACCAAGATGCATTGGAATTGTTGGAGGACGAACTAAAATGTAAAGTTCACACGCGGTTGAAGTGAAACCGTCAGCAAACTAAAGTAGACAATAATGGAGAGGCTACAAAGCACCGCACAGAGAGGAAATCGATAGGCTACGAAGCACCGCATAAAGAGGAGACCGATTAGTTTATCTCATTCTCTAGCCTCTAGCCGGATAAATCTTGTAGATATATGTGTTTGTCTCTTTGAAGTGTCGCAATTTCAGAATTAGAACCGATATAAAATAACCTTGGTGTACCGCAAGGGTCGGTATTAGGTCGAATTCTATTTATAATTTACATAAATGATATTATTAAAACTATTCAATATTGCAAAATTAGACTATTTGCAGACGATACCTTATTCTATATTTCATGTGAAGATTACATAGATACAAATAACAAAATAAACGAAGACCTACAAAATATAGCAAAACGGCTGAAATTAAACAAGTTGAAACTGTACGTAAACAAAACAAAATTTATGGAAATAGGCAATAAAACGCGTAACACAGGGTTAAATTTGACAATTAATGGTGAAAAAATTGGAAAAGTAAATGAAATCAAATACTTGGGTGTAATACTCGATTCAAAACTGACTTTCACAGCAAACTTTGAAAATGTGCTAAAAAAAAGGTAAATTTTCTAAGACTAAGACATAAATTTAAAAGAAACACTGCGGAGCTCATTCATAAAACTATCGCTGCTCCACATTTGGATTACTGCTCTACGATGTTATATTTGGCCAATGAAGGAAAATTGAACAAACTAGAAGTTATACGGAACAGAGCTATGAGATGTATACTGGGGAAAGGCAAATACGCAAGGATTAATCAAATGGGAGAGGAGCTAAATTGGATTCCAATAAAAAAGAGACTACTATTTAATGTGTTAATTTTTGTGCATAAAATTATGAAAAACCAAATGCCAAAATATTTTAAGGATGAAATTGTTTTTAATAGAGACATACATAATTACGAAAAAAGAAATATAAACAGAGTTCGAATGCCACAAATGAAGAAATCAAAATCACAGAACTGCCTAATGTATTGTTAGCAGCATGTTTGAATATTGCCGCTTCACACGTTTACGCCACCAGAGGTATTGCTATCGCCTCTGGCGGCCAACGGGGAGACTGCACCGTTTACGGCGGCCGGTAAAGAGGAGTACTAAGTACTACCAAGAGCGCGGACAGCCAACGGCTGGATTTACAAATGGCGGATTGCGGAATATAATCTTGCTGATTCTTGAATGTTGTTATTGTCAGTTAACGTGGAGACAATATATTTTATCATAAATATTAGCTTAGCGTTTTATTATTGCTAACATCAGAAGTGGGATTCATAAAAGCAAGTGTCAATTGGCTTTTGTTTCGTTCACCTAACAAAAACTCGTGTTTTTTATACAAACGGCGGCCATCATAGCGTCTTTCGAGTTTGTTTATTTTACATTTGATGTTTGATGCCGGTGATTATAGACAATCTGTGTATCGGACTTCTGAATATATGTGAAATGTTTGGACTTCTGTTGTGAATTTACGTAAAAATGCCGCGTAATTACAGTGATGACATATGCATTGATGCCCGATGTCGGAGGAATGCGTGGATCGTGTTCCCGCCGAAAGGACGCATTGAAAATTTTAATTTGGTGCTTGAAAACTCATTTGTGGTTCAATGGATTTGTCAAAAAGACCTTTCCCTTTCGTGTTTATCATCGTGAGCCTAATTTTATGATCGAAGACATCTGTCCAAAATGTCAACAAATGTCTGTCAAATAAAGTCTCTAGCATTATGCTGAGTGCATAAACTGAAATACATGGTGAATCAGGGAAGCTGACATCGGGTCCAGAAGATAGCAGATGGATATGATCTCTTGATGGAAATTGTTGAAATGTTCGGAACCTCAAAATGTTTCAAAATTACGATGCTGAAAGTTTACGCAGCGATGACAGTCTGATTTTGGTAGCCGTCTAGCTGACAAAAAGAGGATCAATTTGATGATTTGCTTTGAGTATGGACATCGCAGATGCCTTATTGAAATAACTAAAAGGAAATATGTTTGTGAAAATTAAAGCCCGTTTATGTGTGGCGAAAAGGAGTTGTAATCATGTTGAATTACGATTATGCCGACTATCTATATCGAAACCTTGTATTGTGGTTCGAAGTTGTTTGAAATGGTTCGGAGTTAATTGAAATGATTCAAAGAATGATTCTGAGAGAATCAAAATGATTCAAAGTGGTTTGAAATGTTTCGAAGATAATCAAAATGATTCGATGTTGAATGGTTCGAAGATATTCGAAATGGTGAACACCTAGATATGTCAGGTGTGGCGTTCTTTGGATTCTTTATGATGAGATTAGACATCGAGGTGTTTATCAAACACTGGCTACCGTCCGGGACAAATACTGGTTTCCATGGAAGAGGAATGTTTTCACAAAATATGTGAAAAACTATTTTAAATTTTGGTTGGAAAATGAGATACTGGGCGATGTGATATGTGAGCCCGGGGTTTTTAGAAAATGGGGATGTCTTTAGCTGTTGCGTCGAGCAGGTAGATTAATTTGTTATGATCTTTCGTAAAGAGCGTGGACGGAATGCTGCGTGTTGTTGCTCTCCAGGATGGTTTCATGAAAAAAACTCCCGATTAGAGGTGGAGGCAGAAACAAGCACGAAAGTTGTCATCAAGGCAATTTTGGCGATGGCGTATCTTTTTAGGGTGCCACGAAGCTTTTGATGAATATCAAAGGCGGCAGATGAAACGGTTCAACTCGAACCGATTCATAAAATCACAGGTTGGTGAGTGGCAGGACCTTACGGTCGTATGTGCTCAGACACGGAAGCTTTTGATGAATATCAAAGGCGGCAGATGAAACGGTTCAACTCGAACCGATTCATAAACTCACAGGTTGGTGAGTGGCAGGACCTTACGGTCGTATGTGCTCAGACACGGAAGCTTTTGATGAATATCAAAGGCGGCAGATGAAACGGTTCATCTCGAACCGATTCATAAACTCACAGGTTGGTGAGTGCAGGACCTTATGGTCGTACGTGCTGAGACACGGGTGCTTTTGATGAATATTAAAGGCGGCAGATGAAATGGTTTATCTCGAACCGATCCATAAACTCAAAGGTTGGTGAGTGGCAGGACCTTTTGGTCTTACGTGCTGAGACACGGGTTCTTTTGATGAATATCAAGAAGGCAGATAAAACGGTTAATCTCAAACCGATTCAGAAACTCACAGGTTGGTGAGTGGCTGGACCTTATGGTCTTACGTGCTGAGACACGGGTTCTTTTGATGAATATCAAAGGCAGCAGATGAAACGGTTTAACTCGAACCGATTCATGCGTTTTGAGGCAGATCAAAGGCGGAAGATGAAATGATTCAATGCGAAACGGTTCATTAAACCTTCGTATCGCGTTGGCGATACTGTTTTGATACGAATTTCTATGGGAAATCCGGGGTACAAAAAAGTTGAGGGTCGGTTTTAGAGCTTGCCTTATAAGGTGGTAGAAGTCTTGCCGAACGATCGTTTTGACGTGTTGGGTAACAGACCCAATGGCAGCACTCACAGACTGATGGTCTCATATGAAAATATGAGGAATTGACTGGATGAACAAATTTCTGCAATGGTCAGGAAGGGCGAGCAGGGTAATCTGTTTGTCAGTACCATTGTGGGGTTGAAAAAAAATTCAATCCCTCTAATATATTTTTTTTAAATTCTTTTCTTTTAGCTTCCTGCTTTGAGGTCAAAGCAGTGGTCAGTGTGGCCGTGTTAGCAGGATGTTTGAATATTGCCGCTTCACACGTTTACGCCACCAGAGGTACTGCTATCGCCTCTGGCGGCCAACGGGGAGACTGCACCGTCTACGGCGGCCGGTAAAGGAGAGTACTACCAACAGCGCGGACAGCCAACGGCTGGATTTACAAATGGCGGATTGCGGAATATAATCTTGCTGATTCTTGAATGTTATTATTGTCAGTTAACGTTGAGACAATATATTTCATCATAAATATTAACTTAGCGTTTTATTATTGCTAACAGTATAGAGGACTAAAGATGTATGATGAAATCGTTGAAAGTATGAAGAATTAAGAAAGAATTAAACTATTTAAAAAGAAATGTTATGCTTACTGTAAAAATATTTAATTTTATCAAATGGAATGTTATATAAATAATAATAATAATAATTGGACAATTTGTAGAGCGCCCTTTTTGTAAAAAATCACCTCAAGAGCACTTTATATTGTGCTTATTAGTTTATATTCATGTAGTTTAAACTAACTCAATAAATAATTATAAAGAAAATTCAATGTACCTGCACGTTCAACACGCTCTTCTGTCCTGTTCAGCCGAGCTATTCCCTAATTTTTGTGAGATCTTAAGATAACGTGCGAGATCTCCTGTCAAACGAGTGCTAGATTTGGGTGGTAGAGTTGGCAACGCTGCCTGTCATAAACTCAGATATGGGTGATTTTCTATGGCTGTTATTTGCTTTTTCTATGGATATCAGCCAGCTTTGCCGTTTTTAAATAGTTTTAAACACGAAATACTGTATATATATACATGATTATTTATCCACTTAAAGTATGTTTAAAGTTGTATACCGTGGATTTGACATTTGCGAAATTTCGTTTCAACCCAAATTCGCATGAATTACTTAGTTTATCAAAATTAATCAAATTATATTTCACTCGTATTTGTTTGAATCAAGTTTGTTTATTCTATTTAGTTGCTGAATGTATAATTGTTAGTAGCAGATATGCCGGAAAAACACTTTATTTAGAAGAAATCTAACCACAGGCGAAGTACAATCGTCGCAATAGTGACTTTAGAACTTCAAACTTGTATTACTTGAACGTATGTCAGTAAACTAGATGACAGCCAAACGTCAGTATGAAATTCGAATATTCGACATCTCCACCCGTTGCTTTTTTTTATTTAATAACTTTACCATATATAATAATAAATTACCACAGTATGCAATTAAAAACGTAAAATAAATAATCACGCATTCATAAAATATGTGACAGCTATGACAGCCAGCGTTGCCAACTCTACCACCCAAATCTTACACTCATTTGACAGGAGATCTCACACGTTATCGATCTCACAATAATAGGGAATAGCTCGGCAGGGTGGATCAATGCAAGACAAACTGTAAGCAGAATTCTTGCCTGAACAGACTGTGCAATAGTTACAATAGCGTGTTATCGAAGGTGGACATTTTCAATTCCGAACTAACCAAATATAAGGGGTACGTAAATGAGTATTTCTCTGATGTTTCATGAATATGTTATGTGTCTATGTTTCTATCATTTATACTTATAATTCTGTTACTATTTAATTTATATGTACAACATGGCTTCTTACGGATACCAATGTATTTTTATTTATTTATTTATTTATTTATTTATTTATACTGGGTTTTACAGATGTTTACACTTACATGAGAACAATCCAGTTATAAAACTCAGTTATTACACAATTATAAAAATCTACAATTACATACAATTAAATACAAATAAATACAATTAGAAAAACAAAAACATCACAAATAAAAATACAGAATTATATACAAGGTCACTCAAGTAACACATTGCAATGAGTGGTAAAAGACATATGAAATACGCGAGCATGCATAGAAAGACAATTCACACAACATAATTAGTTACTACTTTTTAACAGCGCTAGAACTTTTTTTTTAAATCCGTACAAATTGTCAACGAAAATATCCACATCAGCGCACTCTATCTTGTTATACAGTCGACACATCTGGGTCAGAGGGCTAAAGTAGGCGATATTATTTTTTAATGTATTCATATGAAAAATGTTATGGCGTCTTAAACAATGGGAATTGGGGACATTAATTTCAATACTGTTAAGACATAATGTAGTATCAAGATGGCCGTGAATAATTTTATGTAAACATATTAGATCAGTCAATTGCCTTCTAGTTTTAAGTGTATCAATCTTGAAGTAATCACGACGTACATCGTATGATCTGAGATGGTCGTGTAGTCCACATTTGAAGGATAACATTCTTAGTAATTTTTTTTGAACTGATTCTACAATGTTTTCATATTTGCAGTAATGTGGATTCCAAATAGTGCTTCCATATTCAAGTTTACTTCTAATTAAGGCATTGTAAAGTGTTAGAATTGATTGAGGATCTTTGAAAGGTTTACATATTCTGTGAATAAATCCCATCATTTTTAATGATTTGCACTTAATGTTGTTAATATGTACATCAAATATGAATTTAGAATCAAGAGTGATTCCTAGATCCCTTATTGAAGAAACTTTTTTGAGAATAATATTATTGATAACATAAGAAAAATCCTTTATAATTCTATTTCTAGTAAAGTTTAAAATGTAACATTTTTCAACATTTAAGTGCATATCATTGACAGTACACCAGTTATTGAGTGTGTCGAGGTCATTTTGAAGCAGCTGATGATCGGAAACAGACTTAATTTTACGAAAAATTTTAAGATCATCGGCGAAAAAAGCATAATCACAGTTTAATTTCGAGCCAAGGTCATTTATGAATATAAGAAAAAGCAGGGGGCCAAGATTTGAACCCTGTGGTACACCAGAAGTTACAATTATAGGGGATGATTTGTATCCATTAATAAGAACTAATTGAGTTCTGTTATACAAATATGATATCTTTATGTTTTATGTAAATTTTAGTTTTATATAATCTTTGGTTTTATAACATTTTTGGTCTCATACTCCCTTATTAAACATTTTTTAATTTCTATTTTTTTTATTATCCTGTTTAATCAGAGGTAAAGTCACAAGGAGGAAGTCCATAATTGGTTTTATTTTGGCTATACAAACATGTACAAACTGGAAAAATGTAAACTGTTGATTTCCCGAAAATAAAATAAATAAAAATTAAAGCAAATCTCCTTACTTTCAACGGTCACATAATTCATCTCGGCGAAGAGGTCGTGAAGGCCTAACCATACACTGGCTGTGTCGGTGCTCATGAAGGTCCGCATATAGTTCATCTCATCTTCCGAGGCCGGCACTGCGAGCGCTGCACCTTCGAGGGAGCACGCCTTCAAGGCATCTCTCCATGGCAGTGTTTCCCTATGTTCCTTGTAAAACGTCTTCAAGGCTTCAGAGTAGGTGTAGTCATTTCGGAAAGTTAGGCGTGGCTGCTCCTTAGGTGGAACTGAAACACGGAATTCATCTGAGTGCGTTAATTATTTCTAAACAGTTCCAAAAGCACTCATTCGGTTCAAATAATATGACGTGAACTATATTTTTTAATGCCTACATCAATAGAAGAAGATCGGGATGAAGCAGATAACACATCGATTTCAAGCATCATTAATATATTACGATCCGATGTTGTACTGAAAGGACGGCAGGACTCTTTCGGAACCCCTTGGAACCAGCGCGCTGTGGGAAAGATGGATTCGTACGTCCGTTACTCTTAGGCACAATTTTTTTTTTTTTTTCTTTATTCATTATATAATTTGTGTACAGTTTTACAAATGATTTGACTACCACACTAGGCACATGTCCGTATTATGGTAGTCGAATTATGAATATATAATTATATAAATGTAAGAATTGTTATTGGTTAATACATAGTTTAGTTAGGTACAATATTTTTGTATAGCAACGAATTCTTTAAGTGATTTCGCAATTAAGAAGATAGCATAAGCATTAAACCATTCTTATTGTTGGCTGCTTTTTCGCTTAAATAAAATAGTTACATAAATACACGATACATAGATAAATAAATGAATAACTCTTCTTGTAATGACCCCCAAATTCCTACCATCGCATACCACCTTTCTAGAACATCGACTCCTCTTCCTTTTAAAATAATACCCTTCCCACAGCATCCCCAAAGATTAAATAGACCCCGGGGTGAATTATTTTCTTCAAGGGCTTTGTGGAGAAGTGAAAAAAAATCTTATGTTCCTGAACGAATTGTTAATAATTTATCATTTGTTAGGGTGCCTCGATGTCGGCTTCTAAACCAACACCAGGGCCCAACACGTCCCTGGCTAGCTCTCAGCGGGACTATGGTACTCTCTATTCAGGGGGTGAGCAGCTCAAAGCTATGGAATTTCTCTCCATCTTCCGGTGACCCACGGGATCCACACTGGTCAACAATCCTCCCGCCGTAGCAGAATAATAACAAAGTTAAATCATTAAGACATGTATTGTAAACTCAAACACATACATAGGTTTCTACAGTACAATTCAATTACAAGAAATGCAAATTACACAAACCTAGCTAAAGCGTTTAACTCTCACTGTCTCTCTCTCAAAACGAAACTCTCCGAGTGGTGATTTTCGCGGGGGCCCTACATTTCACTGATTACGGACAACATTTAAAGGAGGAAATCAAGATACAGCTTACATGTAGGTTGGCAGGAACCTCGTCTCATATGGCAGCTCCATCAGGCACTTTCGTAGTCTAAATAGACCGAACTATGGGGCGGCAAAAGGCCGATTCTACTCAAAGGTATTTCAATAATACATCGCGGCCCCATTGAATTGGGTCCGCCGGCTACAAGTGGGCCGCGAGCGTCCGTTCGCAAAGGCGCTCAGATCTTCTCTGGCGAGTGCAGCGGAATGCCGAGTGGCAGGGCACGGGGGAGAAGCAAGGGGAAACAGGAAACGGGGCGGAGAGAGGGGGCGGCCGAACTGTGGACTCGCTGCGTTCTGTGCTCTAGGTAATCCGCTACAGGGCGTATCGTAACACTTCCCCCCGCGCTTGGAAAAAAAGCGACGTGGCAATGGAGCTGTAGGAAAAAAAATCCTCTTAAACTTCCATTGGGGTTTCTGAGAGATTCGTTGCTTGAGAGATGCCTAGCTAGAACATGCAATTTATGTTATAGTTTAGGTCACAATGTTTGTGGGGAATGGGTGAGGGGTACATACAATGTTTGGAAAAGAACAGTTTTGGTGAAAGTACATGGTGTGAAACAACATACAAGATTATGCAATTGAAAGATGACAATACATGGTTATGCAATTGAACAAAATAACAATACATGGTTATGCAATTGAAAAATAACAATTCATATTTGTACAATAGAAGAACAAAAAGCAAGAACAAAAATGCCTGTGTGATTCTAAAGTTTCATTGGTCTGGGAGCTAAGTTTGCGAAGCGTGGATTTGTTTGGTTTCGGAGAATTTCGAAGAGGAGGACGTGGTTTCACAGATTCTAAGGATTACATTATCACTGTAATCAGACCCCTTTGAGATAACACTCAAAAGTACACTTGGGCCTTAGAAAACACTTGGTTTTGTCGAAGACGTCGAAGTTCATGAAGTGGAGACTGTGGTTGCTGTGCCGCGACTATGGTTACAGAGGTCATTGAAGAGGAGAATCCAGTGTCTGCAGACATGCCGGTACGAATCCTAAATGTTATTAAGGTAAACACGGATCGTATATAATGGTTATTGAAGCATAATGTAGCTCAACATAACTTGTATTGGTACGCATTCAGCGAATACTGGAGGTCAAGGTAATGATGGTTTACACATGACGATATATGCGTCACTGCAAGACAGCGCAAGAGACGACATGGTTGGCATTGATAGCAAGAGTAAGAACAAACCTAGGAGCTAGCGTGCCCAAAAGGTGGTTCAGAGTGTCACAATGTATAGTGGGACAACTCAACTTGCTGTGGCACGACAAAACAACATACATATGGGCGGTATGGTCTGTGCTTTCAGGAACAAATGCGTAGAAAAATGGCAGCAGGAGGGACCTAGTAACCACAGCGCGTGCTGTCAGGAAGTGGAGCTCAGCTTGGCTGTTGGTGATGACATCCGCCTGGGCTTCTTTTTAATCCGGGAGAAATTATTATTAGAGCAAAATTCTTGAAGTTTACCTGCCTAGGGACCAATGAAGAAAAGGTTTGGAGAGAAACAAAATGTGTCCAGATAATGAAATAAACGAAATTTTTAACCACCGACCCAGAGAGTGACGAAGAGAGAGTTTTCTAACTACATTGTGGTTACATGAACATTTTCCTTTACCAGAATGGCTTGGCGTTTGCCGAGTGACAATATGTCTTGGTTAAAAAACAACCGGCCTTCCATGGCCTATGTTAACATAAAGGTGGTAACATTTTTGTAGAATTTCAACGAATAAGACAAAGAAGTCGTGAATGAGTCACGGTAAAAGTAGAGAAACCAAATCATGAATAAAGGTTGTCAAAAGGAGACAGACGGTACGCCAAGTGCATATCGTACGTATCCAACATTCATGAATGTGTTTCGTAAAATTGAGAACGAGAACAAAAGGTGAGACATATGCAGAGAGTGAGGGAGAAAGCCTGCTGATAATTGGTCAATTTACCGATTCGCACTCCCAGTGAGGGCGAATTATGGTCAACAACAGATTTTCCTCTTCATAACATATACCTGAGAACATGATGGTGAGGAGAAAGGAAAGGAAAAGGAAAGGAGTTGAGTGACGAAACTTGCGAGAGACTGGACTAATTTCCACTTCAAACTCCATGTGAGAATGAAACATGATCAACCAGCAGATTTCCTGACTCTTTACAATTGTTAAAAGGATGAGGAGAAATTTGAATACACATTATTAAAGAGACTAATCTTTTGCGTGTATTGGGCAAAAGATTAGGGGTCATTTTAAAAAACTCCTGCGTGATTGTGAGAAAAGACAGACCCTTGCTCCAATTTCACAAACCTGGGGGTTTTCTTATCCGTTCCCCAGACAACGAGTTGGGTGGTTTTGTGCTCAATCGATTAACTCCCACAGCACTATGCCCCATAGTTAGCAGTGAAGCTACAAACTAGTCCTTTTGGGATAGTAGATATTCCTGGGCTTCTTTCCTTTTTGCAAAGAAGTAAAAAAAACAGGAGGTCCACGGGCATTGGCGTTGAATGACAACAAAGGGTTGTGGACTACGTTTCGTAGATCGCACACAAAAGGTTTGATATTATTTCGTTCGCACGACTCATGGTAAGTGTTTTAACGTCTCCACGTATAGTGTACAAAAACATGTAAGTGCATACAAGATAAAACTCAATTATAGACAGAAGTCAAGAGTTTATACAATGCCTCTTAAAGAAGATGGCAAGGCCGATATTATGTCGTTCGCACGAATCACGGTAAGTGTTGTTATTACGTCTCCACGTCTCGTGTACAAGGGTTGTACACAATTATACATACAAGCGGTACTCATGACAAATTAATGACACACGACCAAAATACAAGAGCGGTACTCATGACAAATGAATGACACACGACCAAAATACAAAAGCGGTACTCATGACAAATGAATGACACACGACCAAAATACAAAAGCGGTACTCATGACAAATGAATGACACACGACCAAAACAGATTGTACAGAAAGGGTGGTACTCATGACAAATGAATGACACACGACCAAAACAGATTGTACAAAACGGTGCTCATGATAAATATGTCACACGACCAACTCAATAATATTTAGCTATGAGCAAAAGTGATTATGACGAACTTCTCGTATCGTGGCAGGTATTTTAAGGATCCCTCCTATGACGGTGGATGTTCTAAGGATCTCTCCTATGACGGTGGATGTTCTAAGGATCTCTCCTATAATGTAACAGGGTTACGTTTAAATACAACACAATAAACGTTAACGATGCTTGATTTTAACACATTTTATAAAGATTCGTTAGATTAACTAACTCCGTAGCCCAAGAGCGTACGACAGAGAAGATAGACAATTTGATGCTACTTCATGTGTTACAAAATACAAGGGTGATGGCAGAGTATAATTCTACTTACACCAAGTATTTAAAACAAAGACAGACCTATAATGGTTTTACATACTGTCTGTTGTGGCAACCTGCAGTGAGGAAGACCAAAGAAAAGGGACCAATTATGGTTTTACATACCCTTTGTGCAGTTACAAACATACCAGGTTATGTGCAATTTGGGTTGCAAATACTTGGTTAAATGGACACCTAAAAGTTGTGAATTCCAAAATCAGGATGACCATAAGGTTTTATTAACCTGTCTCGTAGGGTTGAAACGTGTCATATAAGACATACGTAACGTACAAGCAAAAAAACAAAATAACAAAAAAAGCAGTGGCTTTGTTATAACAACCAAAGACCGGATGATTCGGTTTTACGTACTTTAGTTGAAACGAGCCAAATTGATTTATATACAGGGTTATAAAGACCAATCATTGGTTTTATAAATACGAGTTCCAAAATGGACGTGTCGATATCCAATTTGGGTACATGAGCATGAATTTGGGTAGGACGCCATCAATTTTTAATTTAAGAGGAAAAAATTGAAAAAAACTTATATACACGAGGGGCGACTATGTAAGTAACCACTGTTTGATTTTCATGCTAGAGATACCTCGGAAGGTTTTACAACTCATGATGAACAAAATGAAAGGAAAAAATTGTAAAAATAGTTAACTGGTTCTGAGTCGGAATTTAACACTTTGGAATTTACAAAACCCGACTTCTAGAACGACACGCCGATGGGCAATTGTCAACTACTTTACATGAACAAAATAAACAGGTGAGAAAGTTCCTTTCCACACGACAAAAATGCAACAAAAAAAATAGGAGAAAAATTACAAAATTACATGACAAGGCAGGGTATGACATGGCATGAACATTGCGTAGTGTATGTGTTGAGACAATAAATGGGCTCGCGACTTCCCAAACATTGAAACTCGAAAAGTGTCTCCGTTCCAAAGTGATCAGTTTTAGAACAGGTGAAAAAAAAAATAAAGAAAAAAAATTGCCGTGAGGGAAAGAAAAAACAGTGCAAAAACAACATTTGAAAGTGACTTCAAGGAGAGTACGCATTAATTTACAAAATAATTTACAACTTGTTTCATTTACGAAACGATGGGCATGTGATTGACACAATACACGCCTGACGTAGTAAGACTCTGTAAGCTTACAAAAAAAAGTGATACATACTGGATCATTTTACGTTTGCTGAGATAGTGGGGGCAGTTTTACTTGACTCCTCACTTCCAGACTTTACAATGTCCTTAATGTGGTAATTACCAATGTGCTTTCCAGATGAGTCAGACAAGGAGTACACTAGGTCTGATATTTTCCTTAGGACTTTGGCCTTCACGAAACGTGGTGCCAGCTTAGCAGAGAAATACATGGCTCCTTGGGAAAGTGTGTTGTTCTTTCTCCAAACTATGTCTCCTGTATTGAAGGTGACATGTTTTCTACGTAAGTTATATCTGTCCGCACTCTTTTGGTGAGCCAGGAGCAAAGCATCAGTGACTTCACTGTAAATGGCCGACAGTTCTTCCAAGCGATGGGCATAGTCTGCGGTAGGGTTGCTTGTGGTGGCAGATGACGTAGGAAAGTTTGTGTCCCTATGTAGAGAACCATGGACGACTTGTTCCATACCGTGTTTTAAGAAGAAAGGTGTGTAACCAGTGGCCAGATTAACAGTGTTGTTCATAGCGGCCTGAATTTTATCTAGGTTTTTACACCAAGTGCGTTGATCTTTATCAACTAGAATAGCTAGAGCTGTGTTGATTGTTTGGTTGTAACGTTCGACAGTGTTATTTTGGGGAGTGTACAAGGTGTTATAATAAATGTCCTTGATTCCGTATTTGGCAAAAAATTCTTTGAATTCCTGGGCAATAAACTGTTTTCCGTTATCAACAATTACGGTTCTGGGTGTTCCGTAAGGTATAAAAATGTGTTTTTCCAGAAGTTTGATGATGGCGGACGCATTGGCTCTTTTTAAAGGGAAGATCCAACAGAATTTGGTGAAAACATCCACTACACTAAGTATGTGCATGTGTCCGGCATAACTTCGAGGAAAAGGTCCGACGAGGTCCATTGACAATGACTGTAGGGGTCTGTCGGCACGTTTGGGGTTACCCATTAGGCCGGCAGGTGCTGCCGTGCTATGTTTATAGGCTTTACAAGTTTCACATTTAGAGATGTAATTGCGAATTTGTTTGAAAAGACCAGGCCAGTAATACTTCAAGGAAATCTTTTTATACGTCTTGAAAGTTCCTGGGTGTATAGAGTCGGGAGCACTATGATTGTCAATTATTATTTGTTCTCTTCCTTCGAGGGGAACGACAAGTTTCCAAGAGTAATCTTCGAGGATGGATAGTGGTGCCTTGCAATTACGGTATAGTTGTCCTTCTTTTATGATAAAATTAGGAAACTTTTGTTGATTATTTTTACAACCTTCGAAGATTTTCAAGTACCATTCATCTTTTGTAGATGGAGGGGGGGCAATTGTGTCAACATTTAATGAAGCCAATTCAATTCTTGAAAGAGCGTCAGGAACAATATTGTCCGCGCCTTTACGGTGAACAACATCAAAATTGAATTGAGACAAACGGGAGGCCCAACGAGCGAGTCTACCGGAGGGATTACTTAAAGAGATCAGCCATTTCAAACTACTATGGTCTGTGACTACAGTAAATTTGCTACCGTCTATGTAACCGCGGAAATGGTGAACAGAATCCAATACAGCCAATAACTCCTTTTCGGTAATTCCGTAGTTTTTCTCGTGTTTATTTAATGTACGGGAAAAATACGCTACAGGGTGTTCGCCATCTGGGAATTCTTGAGTTAGGACTCCACCGATTCCTACGTTGGAGGCATCCGTGTGGAGGGTAAAAGAGAGTGCAAAATCCGGGCAATTCGGAACGGGGGCTTTTTGAAGGGCATTTTTTAAAGTTGTAAACGCTTCTTCAGTTTCAGCAGACCATCGGAAGTTGCTGACACCTTTACGGGTGCCGGTAATTTTATTTAAGGGGGCTGCAATTGTGGAAAAGTCTTTGATGAATCTTCTGTAGTAACCTGCAAGTCCAAGGAAACCTTTGACTTCCTTCGCGTTTTTGGGTCGGGGAAAATTTGCCATGGCTTCCACCTTAGCGGGGTCTGTTCTTAGACCTTTTTCGTCGACAATGAATCCCAAATAACGTAAACGGGACTTACAGAATTCAGACTTCTTCAAGTTGATGGTTAAACCAGCGAACTTGAGTTGTTGAAAAACCTTTTCCAACATTAATAGGTGTTTTTCAAAGGTGTCGCTGACGATGATGAGGTCGTCAAGGTAACAAAACAGGCTGTTATCGACTTCAGGACCGAAGAGTTTGTCCATCAGTCTTTGTAATTCGGCGGAGCTGTTCTTTAGACCAAAGGGTAATCTTTTAAAATGGAACATTCCCCTACCAGGTACAACGAAAGCAGTTTTTTCACACGATTCTGCGTCCAAAGGTATTTGCCAAAAAGCTTTGCTTAGGTCAACAGAGGAGATGAACTTGGCGTTGCGCAGTTTGTCTAAGGTCGCGTGGACGTAAGGTAAGGGGTATGCGTCAGCTTCCGTACAAGAATTTAAACGTCTACTGTCGAGACAGAAACGTGCGGAGCCATCTTTTTTAGAAACCAAAAGAGTTGGGTTGGTCCATGCACTTCTGCTGGGAACCACCACACCCATTTTTAACATTTCATCAAGTTCTTTTTCCAAAAGTTTAAGCTTTTGGGGGGCTAAGTTGTAATAACGTTGCTTTATGGGTGGGCCATTGGTTTTAATGTGGTGTTCTACCAAATTTGTCAAACCCAATCCATATTTTTCGAAAGATATTGATTCGAATTTATTGACCATTTCCTTTAGTTGGAGAGCTTGGTCAGTGCTTAAATTTTCGTGAGGTATTATTGTGCGGATCTCACTAATTTGAGCAGCAGTGGAGGTTTCGCCAAGAGTATTAAATACTTGGGGAGCAACGTTAAAAGCCTTCCAGAAGTCAACGCCAAGGATGAAATTCTGGGATATAGAGGGCACTATTAGAAAATTGATTGTAATTATTTTATTGTTACAATTAATTGGCAGTGCAAGGGTACCGATGACCGGCTGGGAAACATTATCCGCAGTCGTCAGGTGTGTTGTTTGTGGCGAAATTTTAAAATCGCTGTTAACAAAAGGCAGGTGAGCATTGTTGCCAAGACAGCTGACAGATGCACCGCTATCAAGTAATCCGGAAAAGGGCACATTGTTAACAGAGAAAAGAGCATAGGGTCTCCCATCTTTAGCTTGTTTGCAACAAACCGAGGAAACATTTAAGGCCTGGTTAAAATACTTAATGTGTGATAACCAATCAGTCCATTCTTTAGACCTTGGTTCAGAATGGGTGCCTGAGAGGTTATTATTTAGTTTTTTGGCCTCTTCATGTAGAAATTTGGTGGGGGCTTGGAGAAATCCACCTGAGGTCTGACATCGCTTGGGTTTTGTAACCTTTCTGCATTGTGCCTTGATTTCTTGAAAATGTTGCGCAGTTCGTCGCGTGGAGGAGAGCGGTCCCTAGAGTGGTGTCTCTTGGAGGTTCGGGGTTCCTTGGATTCCAGAAGTCTTGCTTGCTTGAAACAAGTAGCGGCCAGGTGGCCTTCTTTTTTGCAAAAGGAGCACACTTTTTTGTTGTCGAATTCTGGCTTTAAACCAGACGAACGGCTTGGCACAACCACATTATTCGACACATTCTTTATGTTCTTCCTGTCCTGGTACGATTCCAGGAGGAGACAGACTTCGTTTAGCTGGGCCAGGGATGTAATTTTCTGTGAGGTGATGATGTTCTCGTATTTGCTTAAAAGGCCATCAGTTATGACTGGTAATAGTTCAGCTTCCGGAACAGGATGTGAAAGCTTGATGTTGATGGACTCAGCCCTTTCTATGAATGTAGCCACAGGTTCATCTACTAGTTGTTTAATAGATAGTAGAGATAGTTTGATCCGGTGCTGGGCCTCCTTTTTTCCAAAGCTAGAGATTAGGGCAGCTCTGAGTTTATTCCAATCTTTGCATTTAGTCTTTTGGATGCGGTGCCACGGAATTAATTCTGGGGAGATGAGTTCTATAAAGTTTCTCCGTAGAATCTCGAATGGGATATTTTTTCATTGTAGCCGTTTCTTCAATACGGTCAATGAAATCCAGCACATCGGAGACGCCATTATATTTGACTTTCCAAGAGGATAAATCGTAAGTTTTATCTTGTGTCAAGATGGGTGCGACGTCCTGTTTTATCATTACATGCGGCGTAGGTTCTTTGTCAAGATTATCCAAAACTTGCGTAGCCGAACGTGAATTATTTTCGTTGGAGGGGGCGAGATTTATTCTCCTAATGTACTTTTTGTTGAATAAAAGTGCATATGCCTTCAATGTAGATTTAGATTTGCTTGATGGCGAGAGTCCTCTATCCCTTAAAGCAGCTTGTAAGTGGGCTTTGGATAAACTATGCACATTGGGAATGGTACCCAAGTTGGATGGTGTAATAGCTTGCTTGTCCTCCATTGTGAGTTTCCTGGGTGGTGAGGAGAAGAAAAAAAATTGGCCAGGGGTTTCCTTTAGAAAGCGCAAAATTAATTTTTGTGAGGCACTTTTCACTTGGTGATCACTGTTGGCACTTCCAAAATGTGTTTGGTATACGTGACACCAGAATTCTTGTCAAAGGGAGGCAGACGAGAAAAAATTTTGCGTGGAAAGACCTTAGTGGTAAAGGTTTTTGTATTTCACTGACCACTTTTGAGAAAACTGTGAAATTCACAAGTATTTATTTATTTTAGAAAAATTTTGCCAGGACTGACCTTTAGAGAACAGGTTTTTTATTTTCACAAATCACTTTGCACTGAGAAAGGCACTAAAGTTCACAAAAGGCACTTTTCTGGCAAATAAAGGACAAACTTCCGGATGAAAATGACTGAATATGGGGTTTATTGCGTCCAACCATATTAAAATTATTTTATTTATTCATGGAATCAGTCATTGGCTTTATTATTATTCCACTTTTCACTTATGTAAGGGAAAAAATACAATTCACTTTCACTTATGCTGAAAAAAAACAGTACCTATAATGTATAATAGGGAAAGAAAGTCATTATTTTGTCCATTTGGAGAAACATTAAGTTGTACTAATTTGACAGACACAAGTGGGCCAATTGGTATATTGTGCAGAAATTATAAAAATACGTAAGTCCGAAATTTTCATTAAGGAATTCGCAAAATAACTGGGGTTCCAGAATCAAATTTATAATAATGATTTCCGTTGGTATCCTGTTCAATCATAAAAGCGGTTTGGATTTAAAACGCTGCCTAGCAACAGTCAGTTGTTCATTCCGACGGCTCCGTTGGGATATCGGCGCGAACAAGGCATATCGCGTGAAACATCGGCCGTTAGATTTGGCGCGAATCGCTGTTGCTACGCACTCGCTGTTTGGTGACGCGTGCGCAATCAGATTCGCGGACAAAGGCTGGCGCTTCGGGTATTCAAAATGGCCGTTGTTTCAAATGCGATTTAATTCATAATTACAATCAGATCTGTTATGGATCTAATTTACATATTGGTTTCTGTGGTTTTTTCACAAGATTCACTGTAGAATATCAAGGCATAATTAATGTTTACAAAACAGTTGTTATGCGGGAAGGATTTCGACAAAGAAAGGTCCCGCAAAGCGACCGGGATAGAGAAAAAAAATTCCAACCCCACGTTCGGGCGACAGTTGTTAGGGTGCCTCGATGTCGGCTTCTAAACCAACACCAGGGCCCAACACGTCCCTGGCTAGCTCTCAGCGGGACTATGGTACTCTCTATTCAGGGGGTGAGCAGCTCAAAGCTATGGAATTTCTCTCCATCTTCCGGTGACCCACGGGATCCACACTGGTCAACAATCCTCCCGCCGTAGCAGAATAATAACAAAGTTAAATCATTAAGACATGTATTGTAAACTCAAACACATACATAGGTTTCTACAGTACAATTCAATTACAAGAAATGAAAATTACACAAACCTAGCTAAAGCGTTTAACTCTCACTGTCTCTCTCTCAAAACGAAACTCTCCGAGTGGTGATTTTCGCGGATGCCCTACATTTCACTGATTACGGACAACATTTAAAGGAGGAAATCAAGATACAGCTTACATGTAGGTTGGCAGGAACCTCGTCTCATGTGGCAGCTCCATCAGGCACTTTCGTAGTCTAAATAGACCGAACTATGGGGCGGCAAAAGGCCGATTCTACTCAAAGGTATTTCAATAATACATCGCGGCCCCATTGAATTGGGTCCGCCGGCTACAAGTGGGCCGCGAGCGTCCGTTCGCAAAGGCGCTCAGATCTTCTCTGGCGAGTGCAGCGGAATGCCGAGTGGCAGGGCACGGGGGAGAAGCAAGGGGAAACAGGAAACGGGGCGGAGAGAGGGGGCGGCCGAACTGTGGACTCGCTGCGTTCTGTGCTCTAGGTAATCCGCTACAGGGCGTATCGTAACACATTTTACGGATTATTGCGGGCGTTCTAAGTCTTTGTGAATCTGCTAGAGATGTGTGTGGAATAAGTACGCAAGGTAGGAAGAAAGGTGACGCATGGTGGGATGACGAGATTAAAGCACTGGTCTCAGAAAAGAAGAAAGCATGGTTATGTCTGATAGCGGCTGGCAGTGCTTCTAGCGAAGAGAGAGATAGAGCGAAAGAAGTATATAAGGGATGCAAGAAAAGAGTAAGTGTTGGAGTGAAAGTACGAAAGAAACGTCTGGAAGAGGAAGAGGGAATAAAAATGACAAAAAACTTCCAAGAAAACATTAAACTGTTTTGGAAGGAGGTCAAAAAGTCCCGGAGCGGTCCAGAGAATGGGAGCCTAAAAGTGATAAAATCGAAAGATGGAAGAATGTTGACGAATGAGGAAGAAATAAATGAGAGATGGATGAAATATTTTGAGGAAGTCTTCGAAAGCAACCCGAGTGATAGTGAGGCCAGCGGCGAATCGGGTATGAACGATGACGGAGTGAATGTTATCAAAATCAGCATGGATGAAATTAAAAATTCGATAAAATGCATGAAGAATGGTAAGGCTGTAGGTTTCGACAATATTGCGGCCGAATACTTTAAAGGAGATAGCCATATTATTCTTACATGGTTGTGCAAACTTTTTAACCAGTGTTTAGAGGAGGGTTACACGCCATTAGATTGGAGAAGGGCTGTAATCATGCCATTATACAAAGGTAAAGGATCACGTATGGAATGTGGGAATCATAGAGCTATTAGCCTGCTAAGTTCAGTCGGCAAGTTGTACGGAAGAATATTGATTGAAAGGGTAAGAATGGACACAAAGGATAAAATATGGGATGTGCAAGGTGCCTTTATGAGTGGAAGGGGATGCATGGACCAGATTTTCTCCTTGCGTATGCTCACTGAGAAGTTTCTGGCAAAAAACCAAAAACTTTTTTG
Organism: Limnephilus lunatus; assembly: GCA_917563855.2. Lineage (NCBI taxonomy): Eukaryota > Metazoa > Arthropoda > Insecta > Trichoptera > Limnephilidae > Limnephilus > Limnephilus lunatus. Next base: position 56,105,848 of record OU830596.1, read on the forward strand.
TGCCTTTGTAGATCTACAAAAAGCATACGACCGAGTCGACAGGAAAAAGCTATGGAAGGTGTTGTCCAAGTATGGAGTGAATACAAATCTCATACAGGCAATTGCGTCTCTGTACGAGGGAAGCGTTGCATGTGTTAGGGTGAACGGTGGTTTTACGGGGTGGTTTGACATCACAAAAGGTGTTAAGCAAGGCTGCGTAATGTCACCATGGTTATTCAATTTATACATGGATAATTGTATGCAAGAATTGAAAGAGATGGGATTGGGCGCGAATTTGAGTGATCTGAAAATATGTTGCCTGTTGTATGCTGATGATGCGGTGCTGATTTCTAACACTATGGAAGATCTACAGTCTCTCGTGTCTAGGATGAACGAAGTGTGTATGCAAAATGAGTTAATGATAAATGTAAGTAAGTCTAAAGTCATGGTATTTGAAAGGGAGAGTACGAAAACAGTGTGCAATATAGTTGTGAATGATGAATACTTGGAGCAGGTGGATGAGTTTGTGTACCTGGGTAGTATGTTTACGAGAGATGGGAAGGCTGATAGAGATATTGAAAGAAGAGTAAATGCAGGTAACTCCATTAATGGAGGACTGAATGCCGTTGGCGCTAATAAAACACTGTCAAAAGACGCGAAGCTAGCAGTCCACAATGGAGTCCTGGTACCTACCTTGATGTATGGCAGTGAGGCATGGAGTTGGCAGAGGAAGGATGAAAGTAAACTGAATGCTGTCGAAATGAGATCCCTGAGGCGAATGTGTGGCAAAACCATGTATGATCGTGTGAGAAATGTGGATATCCGCAAAGAATGCAAGGCTGATGTAAGCATAATGAGTAAGATTAAGAAAGGGACCCTCAGATGGTTTGGACATGTAGAGCGAATGAAAGAAGAAAATAATGTGAGAAGAATATATGACGCAAATGTGAATGGAAGAAGAAGTAGGGGACGCCCGAGGAAGACATGGCACGATCAAGTGAATCAGATACTTGAGTCGGGCCATGTCAAAAGTCGGAATAATAGAAGAGTATGTATGAGACGATGTATGAATGTGAGTGAAGCAAAGACTGTATGCCAAGACCGAGTTGTTTGGCGGTCCGTCCTCTCTGCCTACCCCTGCGGGGAAACGGCGTGATGGTTAGTTAGTTAGTTTCTATGTTTTTCCTTTTTTTATAAATATATTATCCATAATATTTTTTAATTAAATACCTATTTAATCTGTTATTAACTTGAAACCGTTAATGTGAGTCAGCTTATAATTTTTTTAATTATTTATTTGAACGCCATAAAATGGCTTTTACATTCAAGTGCTAAATATAACAAAATAAAGAAAATAATAACAAAAATAATATAGTTAAACAATATTTAAATCATATTCTAGGTTTTTATAAGACCTGATATAAAACAATATAATGTATGCATGATAAAAGCTAGTATATAGGTATATAAACTAACTAACTAACTAACCATCACTCCGTTTCCCCACAGGGGTAGGCAGAGAGGACGGACGGCCAAACAACAACTCGATCTTGGCACATCCCCTTGCCTCGTTTACATTCGTACATCATCTAATACTTACTTGTTTGTATACGATAACTTAAAACAATAAACGCCCGGGTTGCCGGCAAAAAAAAAAAAAATGCTCTTCTATTATTCAGACTCTTGACATGGGCCGTCATGCCATATAGGTATATGATACAAATATATGTGGTTGTAACCAAAAAAAAAAGGGAAATCTTTAGGAATAGAATGTTGTATTGTGTTAAAATAACAGAATATTATATTAAGCTGTGAAGAGCTGACAAACAGCTTCAATCAAATAATGTTTGTTTGTTGATATTTGTTTGGTTCTGAAACAGCTTATGAACTGAAACACATTTCCTTGCATTGTTATTTTCTCCCTTTGTCCCTCTCATTCCGTGAAAAGCTCTACTTATACTAACTACAAGAAGAAGCAAATGTTGACTACCTACCTGGCACGCATACACAATATTGCACAAAAATCTAAAATTACCCGCATTTTAATTAACTTGAAAAATCATCGGGTTTTGAAATGCCGGTGGTTGAAAAACACGTGTATCAAAATGAATGCTAACAAGTCGCTCTCAAGATAGCGGCGTTTGAAAGGGCGCATGAACTTTTTAAAATACGAACACTTGTGAGATGCCAGTTTTGAAATACCGGCTTGAAAAACACGTGGATACTAAATTCTTAGCATCCAAAATACGCGTGGGTTTTAGCACAAGTCACAATTCAATTAAAAATTCGCAATCACTTATTAACCTATAGGTACATTTAAAGGGGGAAAGTGGTAATTACTTACATATGTATACATACATCACGAAAAACAGGATAGAGTTATATAAAAAATTTAGGAAAGCGATAATCATCCCGAATCAAGTTGACCGCACGTTGGAAGCACTAGTGTTACATAATCACTGTTTTAAACTGTTACTACAGACTTATAGGCAAATTAATAATGAAAAACCACACAATGTTCAATTTTAAATACTTACAAGGCTTACCGCTAGCTCGATCGGTAGGTTCTCGTGTTTTCAGTTCGCTCACCGACTTGATTCAGGACCTTTATCGTCTCATTGAGTGAATAAATACAGGTAAGGTTATAATAAATTAAAAGATCCCTTGTCGCTTTAGATACTGAAGAATTTATTTGTGATTCGACGCTACTAGGAAAAAGCATTATCTCTGTGTGAACGGAAAGTTAACGATTCTAGGATGAAATAAAAGGAATGAATTGATAACATAATTAAATAAGGCTTACGTACATTACGCCGGATCACACCTGGGCAGACGACCTTGTCAGGAAACAAACATCACTGAGTGATTCTACATTTTTTAAAACGTGTTCCAAACAACTGTTTGAATACCAAGGGCCTAGGCAAAACGCCATGACCAACCCGTAGAAAAGCTACCACCAGAAGAAACCTGTAGGGCTCACCCAGTCTCTGGCCGCGTCCCTTTCCCCTCCCACCGAAATCTGGGCCAATGAAGGCACGTCGGTGTGGCCACCCTTACAACAAAAAATATTAAATATCGAGTACCTAGCGCAAATCATCGTACAGGGGTTGGAAGTAAAGATTCAAGAAAGTACTTCATGGCAGAATTCACGCGGATTTGTATCGATGGTTAGTGTTGTGGCGAACCTTACATCAGGTCTCCCTTTGTAGTGTCGAGGATACTTACTGGACTCCGAGGAAGGATCTTGTATTCAGAGAAGTAATGAAAGAGTTCGCACACGTTTAATAATTTATTTAGTCTTGACAGACAACATTTACATTTTAGAGATCGCGGTAGGAAAAAAATGGAAATGCGATTTTTAATTTAGGATTTTGTTGCGTGTTCTCGAGCAGAGCGCCTTAACTAGAATGAAGTAACGACTGGCCAGTGTTCCCGAACCCAAAATTTCAAAATCGGGAGAATTTTCGCCTAAAAATCGGGAGAATTCGGGAGAAAACGGGAGAATTTTGAAGAAATCGGGAGATAACTAGAATTATTATAATAAAATTCATCCTTTGTCAATATTGCGGATCCCTTTTATTATTACGAAGCAGAACCTTAACAACAAATGAAAAAACCCATAAGCAGCGCCATTAATACGATTATTGTAGATATTGCTCGTGGAATAACGCTATTTTCCCTAACGTTCAACGGGCACTAACTTTACGTATGGAAACTCAGCACAAATTTTTGTGAAACTTTGACCTTGGGGGCCGTTCAAGAATTACGTAACGCAATTTAGGGGGGTGACTTGTTAAATGTTACTGTGCGGGAGGGGGATTCGAAAAACGCGTTACATAACATGTTTTTTTTTAAATTTAAATAAAAAACTGGGGAAAGATCAATTTGGCAAGCCTTTTCGTTTATGTTTTACAAGGAATCCCTCGGCTGTATTGTACGTCATTTTTATTTTATTTTTGTTGTCAGTATTCGTTAGTGTTTTAACCAGGAAAACGCATACACACAAATTGCTGTAGTCAGGGTTATTAAAGTGAGTAACTATACACACGACACGAATATAATATAACAGGACACGAAAAAGGTTTCTCTCCACTGTGAATCAGCGAGTGCTTTCTTAGACGTCTCTTTTGAGAACATTAATAGTTGCAGTCGGGACACGAAAAAGGCTTTTGTCCACTGTGGATAAACATGTGATTTTTTGGTGCCTATTTGTAAAACATTAACATAATAATACATAAATAGTCGCAGTAGAAACATGTAAAAAGTTTTTTTGTACAACATGAATAATTACAGTCTGGACATGAAAAAGGTTTTTGTCCACTGTGGGTAAACATGCGAATTTTTGATACCGTTTTGTAGCGCATGAATAATCGCAGTCGGGACATGAACAAGTTCATCACTGTGAGTCAGCAAGTGCCGTTTTAGTTTTTTTCGGGAAGAAGAATAGTTGCAGTTAGGACATGAAAAGTTTTTCTCCATTGTGGGTGAACATGTGATTTTTAGATTTCTCTTCGTAGTACAAGAAAAGTTGCAGCCGGAACATGAAAAAGGTTTTTCTCTACATGAGTCAGCAAGTGACTTCTTAGATATCCCCTTTAAGACCACGAATACTTGCAGTCAGGACATGAAAAAGGTTTTTCTTTTCCATGAATTATACTGTGGATTTTTAAATCTTCCTTTTGAGAACTTATATAACTGCATTTGTGACAAGAAAATGGTTTATGTCCACTGTTGGTAAATATGTAATTTTTTGGTGCCTCTTTGTAGAACCAACATGAATAGTCGCAGTAGAAACATGTAAACGGGTTTATATCACTGTGAGTCAGCAAATGATTTTTAAGAAGTTGCTTTGTACAACATGAATAATTGCAGTCGGGACATGAAAAAGGTTTTTCATCACTGTTAGTAAGCAAGTGCCGTTATAGTTATTTTTTCGAGGAGAAGAATAGTTGCAGTCAGGACATGAAAAGAGTTTGAGCGCCTTATTAGCGCATCTCTTCCAGAGGCAACTTTGATGTCTTTGTTGCAACGTGTTTGCTAGGAGCAGGCCAACCTGCAAATTTGGACTAAATTTCCCACTCTTTTTTTATAATATTAGGAATATTTCATTTTTTAGCAATACTTCAACTAGTACCTGCGCCTGCATCACAGTGGCGTACCGTGGGGGGGGCGGGGGGGGGCGGGGGGGGGCGGGGGGGGGCGGGGGGGGGCGGGGGGGGCGGCCCGCCCCGGGCGCCACTTTTGGGGGGGCGGCAAAATTTCACAATCAATAATCATCTTGTAAAAATTTGGATTGGGGAAGTCGCGGGTTCTATTCTCGCGTCAGGACTTAAAAGTTTTTTCTAGTTTATAGTTTCTTAACATCTTTCTTAAGTTTTATATACTGTTAAAATCAAAATATTAATGACAGACGTTTTGTTTTTATTTCTTACACATACATTATTTTTAAATAAAAATGTAAATGGCAACAGTATCATTTTAGCTCTAATTGATAGTCGATTTGTGTTTTATATTCGTGAAGCTTTGTGCGCCCTGCTGAAAGCGCACAAAAAATTACACTTTTACGGTTTTCTTCCACGTATATATCACGGTGATATATTTTAAATTTATTATCACAGAAAAGTTAAATAGCTGACAGGTGTGTGCATACTTATTCGAACTGCAGTTATAAAATTCTAGATGCACACTATCTATGTGCTGCCAGAATCAAAGAAAAACCATTTTTATTTTCTGAGTGAAGTTTTAATTCACCGCATACATATTTAATTAAAAGCAGTTGTGTGTTCAAAATGTATAATTCCAGTTGTGGATTCATCTGACGACACATTTCGAAGGAAAACATTATATTATTTAAAGTGCTTTATAAAATTCTTGCAGACAATTTATGTGCCGCCAGAATCAAAGAAAAAACATTTTCATGTTCCGAGTGTAGTCTTAATTCACCGCTTAGAGATTTAATTAAAACCCTTTTTGTGTTCAGAATGTAAAATTCCAGTTGTGAATTCATCCGACGACACATTTCGAAGAAAAAACTTATTTGAAGTGCTTAATAAAATTCTTCCAGACAAGTTATGTGCCGCCAGAGTCAAATAAAAACCTTTTCCATGTTCTGAGTGTAGTTTTAATTCACCGCATACAGATAAAATTTATGCCAGTTTTATTGTTCAGCATGTAAAATTCCAATTGTGTATTCATCTGCTGACATATTTCGAAGGAAAACATAACTTTTTTCGAAGTGCAAATATAAAATTCTAGTTGCAGACAATTTATGTGCTGCCAGAACCAAAGAAAAACCGTTTTCACGTTCTGAGTGTAGTTTTAATTCACCGCATACAGATTTAATTAATAACTATTTAAAAAAAAAAAAATTAAAAAAAAAGGATCACTATCCCCCCCCCCCCCCTCCCTGAAGAAGTACCTATATAGGGGGGGGGCGGCAAAATTTTCCTCTGCCCCGGGCGGCTGATACCCACGGTACGCCACTGCTGCATCAGGGTCTAAGGTAGTCATAATTTAAAAATATATATTTAGTTCGTAGAACAAAAACCTTCTGATACGAAGAGGCGTTACGTAATAAATTATAAATTCCACCTCATAATTCATAGATGATCGGTTTGCACAGGTCTATAATGAAGATATGCTTAGATTGCCCTATTTTGTATTAATTCTGGTCAATACCAGAATCTTAAGATTTTTTTTTAACCATACAGAATAAGTTGCCTGTTGAGCGGACCATAATCAAAGAATCGATGAGAAACGAATTCGCTCAGAACTTCGAAAAATCGGGAGATTTTGATGTCATTCCGGTAGATCGGGAGATGAAGTGAAAAATCGGGAGATCTCCCGAAAAATCGGGAGCTTCGGTAACACTGGAAGTAAGCTGCGGCGGTCGGAACGGCGTTCGCTGGAACTGAACCGGTCACGTGACCAATGTTGCCAGGACAACGGTGTTGTCATAGTCAAAAGAAATAATTAGTTAATTTATAAAAGTACTTAATCGCATTTCCATAGTGTCTTATCTTAATAGGCACACTCAAGGTGTAACAATTAATAGCTTGATCCCTGAGATCGTAAATATCTATCTATCCAAGGATCTCACTTAGGACCGTTACAATTTGCAATTTTCATCAACGACATTATAAAATGCTTTAATTATGCAAATGTTCTACTCTTCGCTGATGATATGAAAATATTTCTTCCTATTATCTCTATTATTGACTGCTTTTAATTATAATAAGATCTGTATAGGCTTAATGACTATTGTATAATTAATCATCTCAACATGAACACTTCTAAATTTTATGTGATTACCTTCACTAGAAATAAAATAAAATATGACCATAACAACCATATAGCCAGCCAATCACTCAAAAGGGTTACTTAAATTCATGATCTAGGTGTTCTACTTGACAGTAAACTTACATTCGAGGCATATATTAATATGATTGTGAAGTGAGCCCTTGGAATGTAAGGATTCTTATTCCGTATTGGAAAAGAATTCAAGAACATTCAAACACGAGTATTGTGTTTTTCATATGTTCGCAGTCATCTTGAATTCGCTTCTCAAATATGGAATCCTTAATATAACTGTACAAGACCGTTCTTGTCCATTGCAGACACCTGCCAGATGTTATCTACTTAAAAGGGTCAAAGCACTTAGCGACTGATGAGTTGAACTGAACAAGTTGTTTACCCATTAGCCACCTGTGCGAGCCACCTGGATGAACGAGAAAAACGTAAACAATTAGCCACTTGTGATGTCAACAACTTTTTCACCATGCCAGGTGCATTGATAAGTGTACAGGATCGTTCTTGTCTAAAGCAGACACCTGCCAGATTTTATCTACTTAAAAGGATTAAAGCACTTAGGGACTAGTTGTTTACCCATTAGCCACCTGTGCGAACCACCTGGATGAAAGAGAAAAACGTTAACAATTAGCCACCTGTGTTGGACCAGTCAGTACTTGAGCGAGCCACCTGTGATGTCAACAACTTGTTAACCATGCCAGGTGCATCGACAGGTGTATGCCTCTTTACTATAAAAGCTGACTGAAAATAAATACATATTCAAACAGATTTCCGAGTTGTTATTTTCAAAGTGTCTCCCGAAACGAAGTTAAGACTGAGGTCCAGTTGCCTAACGTTTTACAGTATTTTATGGATCAATTAGTCGGTCTCATACAATTGGTCCTCTTCGAGCCGGATCCCACGTCATCAAATCTTTCTCAAGTGGAGATGCCATCACTAAGCAGCGGCCGTAAAATCATGGCTTCAACCGAGACATCGCGGCCCTACCCCGCCGATCCAGATGCTACCTTAACCTACACCTCCACCATCAGAGACCTACAGGAGACTGATGAAGATGACAAAATGCAGCAACGAACTGAGCAGCAACGAGATGTGCGAATACCAGATATGCAGCAACGAGATATGCAGCTACCACACGTGCAGCAACGAGATATGCAGTTACCAGATATGTAGCAACGAGATATGCAGCTACCACAGTTGCAGCAACGAGATATGCAGCAACAAATTGAGCAGCAATGAGGTATGCAGCTACCACACAAGCAGCAACTAGATATTGTAATGTGTATTAATGTAATGTAGACGGCAGAACAATGTCGATCCATCTCAAATTAGTGGGAAATATGCAAGGTTCATCTCAAATGAAAGATTACTTAAAGAGCAATTATTATTATTCGCAAAATAAACAAACAAATGCTACACGGTGATAACAGTAACATGGAGAGAGAGAGAGAGAGAGAGTCCCAAAACTAACCGCAAAACCGACGCGAGAACTTCTTGGACGTAAATAACGTCTTGGACTTTTTCCCATCCGTGGCCAGGACTCCGGACATTGAGCAACCAGGTTCATCGAGCATCCAGGAGTGTGGCTCACTCTTCCGCGACCGCGAAAAGAAGCCTCCATCCGAGAATTCTCATTCCCAAACACCATGCGCCTTGACTTCTTAAACCTCAGACAGGATGGTGGAGCATACGGAATCACACGTTCCAGCCCCATCCGAAGACCTCCGCAACCGGACAATCTCCGCTGAAACCCGTCTCGTGACAAACCCCAACGTAAAAGTCACTTTGCCTTCTTCAGTATCTAGACTGCCATGTCAGGCATATTTTCCTTCAATGCCTTCCGCTCAAAAATGAGACCAATGGACACAGGACTTCAAAATAACTGGCATAATCACTTGCCGCTACTGCATCGCCAATAACACCCCCGTCTTCAATCCAAAAAAATAAGGAAGGCCTCGTTCTTAAAAGAACAAAAAATAAAACCGTCCCGTCAGGGAACACAAGTTCACGTCTGCCGCCATCTTGCCTTCTTCTCCTCTTTTTCGATCAACCCGGCCAACCTCTCGAGTAAAAAAAAACAATTGTACCAATAAAAGCAAATCCTTCAATAAATTCTCGGTACTTACTTTTATTAAAATTAATACGTTACAATATGCAGCAATAAATTGAGCAGCCACGAGATATGCAGCTACCGCACATGCAGCAACGAGATATGCAGCAACAAATTGAGCAGCAACGAGACATGCAGCTACCACACGAGCAGCACGAGATATGCAGCTAAATGGATTCAATTAACTTTTGCGCATTATTAGCGGGAGTTGAACTATTCGTATAGGATGAATTACGCTAGTTACCCCCATTAATTAACTGTTATTCCCCACTGTCTGGAAAATCTTAAGTATAATTGCTATGTACATCAATTAATAATGTTTTGCCTAATGTTTGGGTATCTCCTTCAATTTTTATCAGGTTCGGTGTCATTAGAGATTTCAGTGATTCTAAGTTAACGTTAATCACCTAAACAGTTTTCCCAAATAAATGTATACATAGGGTTACTACTAGAAATCACAATTTGTATTTATGTTAAATTATATAATAAATATTTAGTTATCACTGTATTCTTACTCCATAGGCAAAAATTGTAAAAAAAAGTTTGAAACATTTTTTTTAACTTTGAACCAATGCAAAAGATATAATTTATGAAAAAAATTAAGTTATTTAAATAAAGGATGTATCTTGAAGTATATTTTAAGTATTGAAAAAAGTGTATATCCAATGATGAGGACATAAAAAACTTGATTCCGCATTCCTTCAAAATCACCTACAGCAGTGAGCCCAGCGTACCCCTGAACGTACGCAGAACTAAATATTACATTAAGTTGATCTTTCTTTGACATATCGGAGTCCAAGATTGGAATCTGAAAAAAAATTGAGTACAATCATTTCTTAAAAATTACTGGAGTGGCTGGCTATAGTTGGTGGTGATTTTTTTTCCCATGTAAAAAAAATATTCAGCAATTATATCCTATTAAAATTGGAGTGAAGACTCGTGAAGGTTTTTATTCCTACTCCATTAAATGCAAAAAATTGAGAAAAAGTTTGGAAAAAACGTTAACTTTGAACCAAGGCAACAGATATAATTTATGAAAAAAAAATTTAAGTTATTTAAATAAAGGATATCTTGAAGTATATTTTAAGACATTTTTTAAAATACTTTTTTTTATAATAAGTACACATACAACCTGATTTCGCACGCCTTCAAACTCGCCTAGATACAGCAGGGTAGTTGCGCGCCCGAACATCTACGTTATGTGACTAATTACCGAGTAAGTAAGCTTCGGATGTTATTTCAAATGACTTTTTTTAATGTCAGTGGTTAATTGAGAACACATAAGTAAAAAAAAATCATTTCAGGAACATGCCGATCTGGGGTCAACGTCGCGCCAGCGCTCAAGTTTGAGCCACTGTGCGCCACTCGTTCCTTTCCCATAATTCGTGGCTCGAGTTGCGGTAATAACATATTCAAATTCCAGGTGATTTTGTGTCACATGTGACCACTACAGGTGGTTTATGTTCCAAAATGTGTAAACTAATATATTTATGTTTAGTTGTACCTACGTATGATTCCCGTTTTACTAGGATTGAATTAAATATTGACTGTCGATACGATAGTAAGGGCGTAATATCACAATAAAAAATAAAATAATGTTTTTGGTCTTACCTAGACGGGCGTTAGTTGTGACGCACACACAAATACACAAAAATGACACGCTCCAAGACATATTGTTTGTCCTTCACGACAGTCAATTCAATATTTGAATAAGATTGTCGGAAATGTTATACACATATTTATAGCATCTTGCCAATGACGCCTAAACAAGAAAAAAATTCTTACATATGTAATAGGTACATATATATAATATTAAAATTATTATTCAGAACTTTACGCTATTTAGTAAAGTAGATTAGCGTATCTTAGCACCTTGCGACTCTAGATTGGTATTTTATGACATTTTTATTGTCACATGACATTTTTTACAAGTGTCTTTATGATTTTTGTGATAATAATCTCCACTTTATTATGATTATTTGCCACTGGAGCGAAAGCGCAATTTAAAACTTTTTTCTCCGATTGCTCGAGATTATTTGGTAATCATTTTGAATATTTTCCGCCCATATTAAAAAAATCATACCTCCGAGTTTTAATATGGATACATACAAACTGATTATGGTTCTATATAGTCAATGAATTCACCTATCTTTTGTCGATTATCACATATTCATAGGTTTTATAAAAAAATATATTATAAAATCGTAAACTTCTACTTAATTACTTACAAATAAGGGAAAATTTGCCAAAATTGGCAGCAAATCAATCCGAGGTATTTTAAAGAGTGCCATATTGTGGCAAAGGGCGCTTCAGTAGTTAGGCTGATTATTCCCCCAAATTCTCATACAGCAATGCTAAATCTGTACGAGTACCTAACAAGTTAACGATTTCAGGGTTTTACTTTTTTTTTACATTAACTCCACACATGAGGCCCTGAGGAATAAATTTTCCTATGTCATCTGAGATGCTGTGTGGAGGGTCTTTTTAAGGAGAGGAAGGAATGAACATTGGTCTTAAAGAGACCCATGTTGTAGGAAGGAGGAAACACAGAGGCCGGCAAATCGTTCCACAGCCGAGCTTTTAAACACAAGAACGATTCGAAGAAACGACCCGTTCTCATGTAACAAATGTCAACCGTGTACATATGTTGGGCACGCGTTTGGTGTGTTCCTCGACTATGCACCGGTGCCGAAGGGATCAATGACGCTAGTTCCTCGGAGCATCTTCCATTGTAATACCGGTAGAACAAGGATAGCATTCCCACACGACGCCTGTGCTCTAAAGATTGCAATCCATCTGTTAAGATCGGAGAATCTATCAAATGGACTGCCCGTTTCTGCACAGAATCGATAATATTTTTCAGGTGTTTTGGAGCTCCAGACCAGAGGTGGCTGCCAAATTCAACCGTGGGGCGCACTTGTGATTTGTACAGGGTTAGCAGTTGTGTACTATTAAAGTATCTGCGGACCCTGTACAGTACGGCCCGTTTTTGGGAGGCTAACTTTACTCTTGCTTCGATGGAGCCCCCATATCTAAGCTGGTCACTTAGAGTTACACCAAACATATTATCAATGGAGGGTCTGTTCGGAAGATTGCTTCCGTTCAAGGAGACTAGATCTTCATTTAAATCCTTTTTAGACGCAATCAGACATGATCGGGTCTTTGAAACATTAAATTCAAAGAGATTATTTTTACCCCAAGAGAAAACACTCTCAAGGTAGCCATCCCTTCTTTGCTTCAAAGCCCTCCGAGCCGTTGGAGTTTGTGAGCCGTTTGGGGGCTTGTCAAACAAAAAGCAATGACGGACTGTACTGTCATTCGCGTGACAATGAATTAGTGCACATGATAAAATGTCATTGATGTGCAACAAAAACAAAATCGGAGACACAACCGATCCCTGTGGGACGCAGTGGCGTGCACAGAGTTTTTAGTGAGCTTATAAAAATCTGCATACAAAAAATTGAAATTTCGAAAAAAAAAATCGTTTTCAGCTACAACATCAATAATGCTGTATTTTCCAGTCTTAGCCCTCTAGCTTACTAAAATTTCTGTGCACGCTCCTGGTGGGACGACAGTATTTATCGAGTGAGAGGAAGAGGTGAAACCATCGGCTACGTTTGAATCGATCTCTCCAAAAAGTTGGCAATCCACGTACACAAGGATGCGGGAAGTCCGTAAAAAGGCAGTTTGTTGACAAGTCTTCGGTGCCAAACCCGGTCAAAAGCCTTGGAAATGTCTAGTGCATCCGTTTGGGTCTCACCGAAACGTTCCAGGCACCTCCCCCAAACATGCGTCACATACGCGAGAAGATTCCGCCTGAATCCATATTGACGGTCGTTTATAATTTTGTTCTTCTCGAGGTTTGTGAGCAGTTTGTCGCTGATCACACGTTCCATCACTACCCAACTATCGCTATTGGCTGTAGTTGGCCGGGTAGGAGCGATCACCCTTTGTTATGAAAATAAACTAGTGCTTACGTATTGTCAAATAAACTCGAATAAGTACTGGGATATTTTTGATTAATAATTGTCTTTGGTCGATATTGAAGTCGACAGGAAAACGGAAATGGTTTATAGTCACTTTCCGGCGGCGGCATCCCTTGGGCGGTTGGTCGTCGTTGGTAGTCAGATATTTTCTCCCATGTTTTAATTTTAAAAGTTTGATCGAAGGTTCTATTAGTTGTCCCGGTTCTGGGATGTTTTCGTGGGAATCCAAATTAAAGAATTACCCGCAGTAAAACGGAGTGTTAAAGATCGTGAAATTAAGTAATTCATGCATATTTAGTTTGAAACGAAACTTCGCAAATGTCAAATCCACACAAAAAAACATGGCGGTATAGGAGATGTTTTATATGGGCAATTTTTAACTTTGAATGAAAATAGTATTTTTAAAATGCAAATTTTTCCGTCTATCACGACTGAAACCGATGGTTCTTGTGGTAATTAAGTTAGGTAAAAAGTACTTTTCAAAATATATGCCTATTTAAAGTGTAGCGGCATGCACGTTTTCACAGTTTACCCATTTTGAATATCGAAGTGACGTAGGTATCACATATCAATACTATGGAGGATATTTATTTATTTATATTTATTCACGCCCTAGTGGGCTTTTACAACAGAAATTAAAAACATAAAAAAATTAATCATCGTAAAAGAAAAAAAATTAATCATCATAAAAGAGGATGTTTATTTATTTATATTTATTCACGCCCTAGTGGGCTTTTACAACAGAAATTAAAAACATAAAAAAATTAATCATCGTAAAAGAAAAAAAATTAATCATCATAAAAGAGGATATTTATTTATTTATATTTATTCACGCCCTAGTGGGCTTTTACAACAGAAATTAAAAACATAAAAAATTAATCATCATAAAAGAAATGATATACTATGAGTGATAAGAAAAAATCAGTAATAAGACCAGAAATACAATAAAGTGCAATGTGTAAAAGCTAGTTAGTAGGTATAAACAAACAATTATATGTGTATAATAATGTACGATGATAAAACAGAACTAAATAGAACAGCAAAATAAAAAAAAATAAGGTTATAAATTACTGGTAAGATTTTAAATGAGAGGAGGTTTTATGAAAAGAACAAAAATAAGAAAAGTTAATTATTAACAGATAAAATAGAGATGAGTTGTCTCTTGAAAATTGCAAAACTGTCAACACCAAATATATCTATAGATTCACAATGTTTATTTGCAAGGCTATGCATTCTAGGGATTGGTGAATTAATAGAATAGTTAGTATTGAGGGTATTGTTAAAATTGAAAATATCTTTATTGCGAGTTACTCTGGCGGGTACATTAATACAGATTAATTCTAATAAATTAGGGCAGTCAACTAAAGATTTGATAATTTTGAATAAAAATAACAAATCAATTAACACTCTTCTATCAGATAATTTAAGGAGTCTGGTTTCTGCGCGTAAGTTATTATAATTTATAAGTTCAATTGGAATTTTCATTTTAAAATTAATATACCGAAGGAATTTGTTTTGTACCTTTTCCAATAATTGAGAATGGATTTTGTAATATGGTGACCAAATGGTGGAATTGTACTCTAATTTGCTTCGTACTAACGAGCAATACAGATTTTTTAATGTTGATACATTTTTAAAATTTGCACCCATTCTCAAAATAAAACCAAGAATTCTCATTGCATCACTTGTTATTTCATCGATGTGAACATTGAACTGTAGACTCTCATGGAATATGATACCAAGATCACGAATCTGTGATACACGAAGAAGATTAACACCATTCATATCATAGGAAAACTTAAGAGGATTTTTACCTTTTTAAAAACTAATAATCTGACATTTACCAATGTTTAGTTGTAAATCATTGACAGAACACCACGTAAATAGTTTGTTCAGGTTCAACTGCAGAATGGCGCGATCATCATCGTTTTTGATTGTTCTATATATCTTCAGATCATCAGCAAATAACAGAACTTTAACATTACTAAAAATATTAACTATATCATTAATGAATAAGCAAAATAATATCGGGCCTAAGTGAGATCCCTGTGGTACTCCGCTCGAGGCTGCAAATGTATAAGAAGTAAACGAATCAACCTTGACCGCTAAGTACCTTCCCAATAGATAACTCTTAAGATGAAGCTATACGTGAAATCACTATTTAGATTAATCTTTACAACGAATCGGTTTACAGTACGAATATAAAAAAATATGCTACGGATAAATTGAACCTTTAACTACCTTTTCTACGTAACAAAATAACAATAAAATTATTATTTACGTAACAAAAAAAATAAGCGTAAAACACTAAAAAAAAAGTTTTTTCATGACTTTACTATGAAGTAATGTAAGTAACAATTTTTAAAAAATACCCCTTTATGGCTAAGACTATTTTTGACGTTTTCTACGTTCTAACTTTTTTTCGTTCTTATAAAATTATGCACAAAAAAAATAAAAACCGCTTTGGCGCTTACGTCAATTTTTTAGAACCGTACTAATTCATACGATCTGCGGCCAACGCTTGTATTCCACCATAATGCCGCGAGCCGTGGCCAGAAACGGACGTGGGATCTGTGCCCGTGTTTTCGAAGTTTTTTACTTGCAATATACGTAGCGGATTCGTTGTTACAGCGAGCATTTTTGGTTCTCAAACAGCGTGAGCTCAAAATGAGTCTGCATCAACTATTCCTGATTTCAACTCTTTTGATGTTCAGAATGTTATATCATTTGAGAAATTTTAGGTTGACGAATATAATGCTTAAATTCATTATCGGTAGGATTAATATTTTAAAAGAATAATTTTTAAATATATGTAGCTGTGAGCTGTTCCTTGAAAATGTCTAATACTGAGATTTGCTTGCCGGGGTTTGAACCCGCGATATATATTGTATTTGTTTTAATTATGCTCTTTTAGGATAAATTCAGAATGGGAGGATACAAATTATTTATTTTCACCGTTTTTTTAAGTGTGTGTATCCATAAATTGATGTATCTAATGTACAATTTTTTTAAACCTAGCTGTGAGTTGTTCCGTCATCATTTCTAATACTGAGATTGGTTTGTTGATTTATTTGCAAAAATTTTAGTTGTAAATGAATTTTACAAAAATTTTAAATGCGGAAATTTGATAAAAGTGTATGTAAATTTAATAAAAGTATATATTCCTAGTTTTGTAAAAGTATGTATTAGTTACATTTTGTTAATATATATACATATTATATTTCACTTAATCAAGTTTCTTTTTATTAATATATGAAGCTGGGAGCTGTTCCTTGATAATGTCTAATACTAAGATTTGTTTGCCGGGGTTTGAACCCGCGATATATATTGTATTTGTTTTAATTATGCTCTTTTAGGATAAATTCAGCATAGGTAGATGCAAGTTATTTGTTTTCACCGTTTTTTTTAAGTGTGTGTATCCATAAATTGATGTATCTAATGTACAATATTTTTAAACCTAGCTGTGAGTTGTTCCGTCATAATTTCTCATACTGAAATTGGTTTGTTGATTTGTTTCCAAAAGTTTTATTTGTAAATTAATTTTACAAAAATTTTAAATGCGGAAATTTGAAGTGTATGTAAATTTGATAAAAGTACATATACCTAATTTTGTAAAAGTATGTATTAGTTACATTTTGTTAATAAATATATTATATATATATATATATATATATTTATTACATTTCACTTAATCAAGTTTCTTTTTATTAATACATGTAGCTGGGAACTGTTCCTTGATAATGTCTAATACTAAGACCCGCAATCTCCGGATCGCTAGCTGGCAGCCTTTCCCCTCTACCATGGAGACCGTCGAAATTTTACTTTTTATTTTAAAATATTATATTGCATTCGTTTTAATTATGCTCTTTTAGGATAAATTCAGCATATGTAGATGCAAGTTATTTATTTTCACCGTTTTTTTTAAGTGTATGTTTCAATAAACTGATGTATCTAATGTAGAATATTTTTAAACCTTGCTGTGAGTTGTTCCGTCATCATTTCTAATACTGAGATTGGTGTATTGATTTGTTTCCAAAAAAATTATTTTCGTAAATGAATTTTACAAAAATTTTAGATGTGGAAATTTGAGTATATGTAATTTGGGTATTTTGAAAGTGTATGTAAATTTGATAAAAGTACATACCTATACCTAGTTTTATAAAACTACGTATTAGTTACATTTTGTTAACATAAATACATATTATATTTAACTTGAATCAATTTTCTTTTTATTAATATTTATATGTATTTAAAATAATATGTATTAATTATTCACTTTCATAATTTTTTTTAGATTGTAAATAAATAAAATCAATTCAAATTTTATAAACATTTACTTTTATTAGCATTCCCCATAGTTTGAGGATTCTCGATAATATCGACAACGCTCCCATCGCGGCCGCTGCTGGTAAAATAGAATTGACGGTATTCATCCACCGGGTAACAAGGTATGTATAGAAACATCGGCGAACGGAGATCTCGCTGGGCGCTTCTTACGTATTGCAAGCACCATGTCATAGCAACAGTATTTATTTCAAATTACTTGCCTCGTGCAAATCAGACCAAAATATGACGGTTCACGGCGCTCGGTTTTAGATTTAATAAAACACAAGAATCGAAATATTTCTGGCGTTTATATTCCTCTTAAACCATTCCAAAATATTCCCTCTAAATCCCAACAATTTAAGTTTTCTTAATAAGATTTTGTGGTTTACTTTATCAAATGCCTTACTGAAGTCAGTATATATGGAATCAGTTTGATGTGATGCAATCAAGGCATTAACAATATCATTCGTGTACAATATTAAATTGGAAAGGGTTGATCTTCCTTTAATAAATCCATGTTGAAGTGGTGAGATGGTGGGATTAATTCGGGATATCAACTTGTCTAGTACTAGGCTTTCAAAGAGTTTGGGTAATGTAGACATGGTGCATATTGGCCTGTAGTTTTTTACGTCCCTTTTATTACCTTTTTTGAAAATGGGCGTCAAAATACTAAACTTCCAAAGATCCGGGAACACACCTGATGAGAGTGACTTTGTAAATAACTTATGTATAGGATATGACAATGTATGCATACAATTAACTTAGAACATGGGTGGAACTTTGTCAGGTCCTACAGATTTACGGGAATCAAGACTCTTTAGCTTGGATGTAATATCACCAATAGTTACAGTAAAGTCAGATATATGAAGAGTCAACCAAATCAGATCATGAGATATTGCTAGCATCTACATTTGCATTAACATATACACCGCTAAAAAAATCCGCAAACAGATTGACAGCTTCCTGGAGATTTTGAGATACTTGAATCCACAGTAACAGACCACTACTCTACAATATTGGAAGTTGGAAATGAAAATAAAAGTAAAGATGATTCCGTAAATATATCTATTGTGAAAAATAAAATCGACTGGGAT
This sequence comes from Limnephilus lunatus, assembly GCA_917563855.2. Taxonomy (NCBI): domain Eukaryota; kingdom Metazoa; phylum Arthropoda; class Insecta; order Trichoptera; family Limnephilidae; genus Limnephilus; species Limnephilus lunatus. Next base: position 56,124,651 of record OU830596.1, read on the forward strand.
ACAATTATTTTCAACATAAAAAATGAAAAATGGGAAAATTTGTACTCAATTACTGATAATGATAAGGCATGGAATTATTTTACCAATTTTATTCAAAAACAAATAAAACTACACACCAAACAGAAAGAGGTACCAAGTAAAAAAAAATTCAATCACTAAACCTTGGATTACACCTGGATTATTAAAATGCATCAGGAAAAGAGATAATATTCACAAACAAATAAGGAAAGATCCAAATAATTACCTACTTACTACATTTTACAAAAAATACAGAAATATGTGTACAAAACTAATTAAACACGCAAAGAATAAATACTATTCAAGAAAAATTATTGAATGTAATAATGACTCCAGAAAGATTTGGCAAATTCTTAAAGAGATAACACATGCAAGGCAATTCAGAGATCAAATTGAGGAACTTACAATTGATGGTAAGAATGTGAATTTTAACTTGGACCCGAAGACTATTGCCGATCATGCAAATACTTTTTTTACAAACGTTGGATCAAATTTGGCCAGTAAAATAAAAGAAAACATCAACTGCAATACTAAAACTCCACCACCAGATGATAATCTCCGAGAAGAAACTTACGCAAAATTTACTCTAAAAGATGTATCGATGGAGGATATCATCAAAGAAATCGACTCACTGAAAGAGAGGACTTCACCTGGACATGACAAAATACCAAGTAAACTACTAAAATCACTGAAATCTCATATAGCCGTTCCCCTCAAATTCCTAATTAATAAGAGCTTCACTCTAGGTTGCTTCCCAAATGTATTAAAACAAGGTATTATCTCTCCAATTTTTAAAGGTGGGAACAAATCTGAAATTACCAATTACAGACCAATTTGTGTTCTAAGTGCACTCTCCAAAATTGTTGAAGGAATACTGAGAAATCAATTAACTACTTACCTTGACTCTAGTAAAATATTATCAGCAAATCAGTTTGGTTTTCGCCAAAACTTATCAACCTCAGATGCCATCGCTAACGTTACAAACTTCATAACAAGTAATGTTGACAAAGGAAATAAATGTATAGCAATTTTCCTTGATCTTGCAAAGGCGTTTGATACTGTGAACCACAAAATACTTTTAGATAAACTTAAGAGGGTAGGAATATCAGATACAGTTCTTCAATTACTTCATAGTTATCTAACTGATCGAACGCAATGTGTTAAAATAAGCAGTACCTGTAGTAGTTCCCAAAAAACAGTTTGTGGAGTTCCACAAGGTAGCATCCTAGGACCCTTATTATTCTTAGTATATATAAATGATCTATGTAACTTACAAATTTGTGGACAAATCACAACTTTTGCCGATGATACGGTTTTGCTATTTTACGCCAAATCTTGGGATGAAGTCTTTAAAATGGCAGAAAATGGCTTTCGTATTGTTAAAAATTGGCTAAATGCTCACATATTAACCCTGAATACAGACAAAACCAAATTTCTAACATTTCGAATATCAAATAAGCTCATGCCTTCACAAAAAAGCCTTAAAGTTCACAGCTGTAACCCCTCATTAACTCCATGTACCTGTCCTTCTATAAGTAGAGTTGACAGTATTAAATATCTTGGTATTCAAATAGATGATCTTCTTAAATGGAACGCACATGTTACAAACTTAACGACAAAACTGAGGAAATTCGTCTATTTCTTTAAAAATGTTAGAGATATATTAAATATAAAACAACTGAAACAAGTTTACTGTGCTCTCATACAATCATCACTTGAATATGGTATTATTAGCTGGGGAAGTGCCTCAAATACTTGCCTGGAGCCTTTAGTAAAGATTCAAAAACTAATTTTGAAGGTTATTCTTAAAGTCCCGTTGAGAACGAGCACTGATTTTATTTTTAATACACTAAATGTTCCTAACCTGCAAAAACTGTATTCAAAAAATATTCTGCTTCACCAATTTAAAAATACACATATGTTTGAGGAACGAAAAAACACTAGAGCCCTAAGAGAGTCAAATGTAAAATCTTTTAACATCCCAGTTTGTCAAACCTCTTATGGACAAAGAACTTTTAAATATAATGCAACAAAGCTATTCAATTCTCTACCTACTGAAATAAGAAACACTCAAACCAAAAGTGCATTTAAAAGTAGAATCATTGATCACCTCAAATAAACATATTTATCAGGAGTATTTAATAACATTCTTACCTTTATGCCTACTGTGTGTAAATATGTAACCATGTACCTACTGCAATGTTCATATAACATACTTGAATTGTATATTACTTAGAAAAAAAAGATTTTATATCAAGCTGTCATGTTCATAATATTAATAAAACAAAATCATAGATTATAACCACTCTGTAAATTGCCATCTCAACACAGGTGTTTCACACCTAGTGAGATGGGCAATACGTCATTATTATAACCTAATGTAATATGAAAATAATTAAATAATTAAATAAAAAAAAAAAAAAAAAAAAATATTAAATTGGAAAGGGTTGATCTTCCTTTGATAAATCCATGTTGAAGCGGTGAGATGGTGGGATTAATTCGGGATATCAACTTGTCTAGTACTAGACTTTCAAAAAGTTTGGGTAATGTAGACATGGTGCATATTGGCCTGTAGTTTTTTACGTCCCTCTTATTACCTTTTTTGAAAATGGGCTTCAAAAGACTAAACTTCCAATGATCCGGGAACACACCTGATGAGAGTGACTTTGTAAATAACTTATGTATAGGATATGACAATGTATGCATACAATTAACTAAGAACATGGGTGGAACTTTGTCAGGTCCTGCAGATTTACGGGAATCAAGACTCTTTAACTTGGATATAATATCACCAATAGTTACAGTACAGTCAGATATATCAAGAGTCTCAACCAAATCAGAGCATGTAATATTGCTATCTACATTTGCATTAACATATACACCGCTAAAAAAATCCGCAAACAGATTGACAGTTTCCTGGAGATTTTGAGATACTTTAGAATCGAATGACATACAAGTAGGTATATAAGTACCGTGATCTTTTTGAGATTTGACATATTTCCAAAAGAAATTTGAGTCGTTCATGATAGAGTCTTCGACATCACTTATGTATTTTTTGTAACATTCAGCAGAAAGCTTATTGCAGTCTTCCCTCATTTTTTTAAATGCAATATAGTCGATAGCCCGGCGACTTTGTTTGAATCTCTTATGAGATAATTTTTTGAGGTAAACTAAGTCTATCAGATCTTTTGAAAACCATTTTGGGTACTGAGTTTCAGTCGTTGTTTACATTGTAACGTTGATTTTAAATTCCTACAGTAATTTCAAATAGGTACTATGAATTATAGATCGATAAATTTATTGCGTATTGCCCGTAATCAAAATGTCTAGCTAACTATGTCAACCTTACCTCAATGTCAAATGTTATTTTCATGGAAGTGGCAAGTTCCAATCCAAGACAATTTAACTTCTATAATAAGTTAACAACAACAAAAAAATTATAAAAACATTTATTGATTGGATAATTTTATTATTGTCTATGATCCAAGATGGATACCGTTTTGAAGTAAACAAAAATGTTTACGTTTCACACGGGTGGTTTGGTATATTTATGCATTTCACAAGTTGCAGTGTTCAGACCAGATCACGTTATAATATGAAAAAGTCACAAAATAATTCACAAACACACTTTGTTTTAAAGTTTAATTAACAAAACGGCGAAAAGATGTCAACGACCTCAATCAAACGCGTGACAGCGGGAACCATGCGGGAACTAACCTTGAGACCTTGAACCTGCCCAAACAAAGCAAGGAAGTACTTTATAAAAAGCGGCCATGTTTTAAGGGCCTTCCACACGACCCGATTTGTAGTCACTTCAAGCAGGCACTGCAGCATGCAGGGCAGCAATCCAATTTGCAGAGAGTTCTTAGTTTTTGTTAGTCTGACTTTAATGACTTTAAATTTCAAAATGACTTTAATTTTTTTTACTCCAAATAAGCTCGGGTATCTCTGGTTAAAATCTCTCGGGTACGTGCGGTTATACCCTGATTACATCTATAATTTTTTAATTATAAAATTTTGGCACGCAAAATAAAAAAATAACAAAATGAATAAATTATTTATTTTTTACCATTTTTATTGTTTATAAAAACCGAATGTTTCGTAAGCAACGCTTATTTCTTCGGGGTTTTAATAATACTAATTTTTAAATAATAGACATAGAACATGGTGTTAAGGAAAAATAACAGACATAGGACTAATAATAAACATAGACAACGGTAACAATGGAAAAAATGAGAAAAGGTTGGTACAATATGGAACAATTTAATTGAAAAAAGTTTTAAAAATGTCCCACCTTACGTATTTTTCTAACTAAAATTACCGATAACGAAAAAAAATAAAAACACACGCATATTTTATTAGGCAAATTTATTATAAACATTATTAACCACTTACTTTATGTTGTTTCTTGCATAAAATTAATTAAAAAATTCCCACAATTTCACTTTTTTTTTCAGATTGTGGCCGGAAACTTAAGTTTCTTAAAGGTGTACATTTTTTATTATTTTGAGGTTAACTTTTAGGTTCGAATTTAAAAAGTGGCGTTGTATTCTAACACCGCACCGTTTAGATCACAGATTCTCAACCTCTTTTTCCCACCACCCACTTTGAGAATATTTTTATTTCTGGCGCCCCCTATCCGAAACAGCGATAGGGGGCGTAATGGGATACCATGACAGGGTTAAATTTGCCACAACGAAGGAGGCGTAACGGTACACCACCACCACCACGACAAAGGGGGCGTAACGGGATATCACGATGGAGCTACATTTGCCGCAACGGAGGGGGCGTAATGGGATAGGGAAATTATTTTTGTGAATGGATGGCCCCTAATGGGATAGGGTGGGTCTCTCTGGGTCTCCTACCACCCCCCCTGAAAGTCTGAAACGACCTTCAATTCTCTCCTTGTATTCTACCACCCAACTGAAGGTCTGAAAAGCCCCAAAAGCCCCCTATATCGTAGATTCTCAACCTTTTTTTGCCCACTGCCCACTTTAAGAATAATTTTATCCTAGTGCCCCCTATCCGAAACAGCAATAGGGGGCTTAATGGGATACCAAGACAGGGTTACATTTGCCACAACGGAGGGGGCGGAACGGTACACCACCATCACCACGATGAAGGGGGCTTAACGGGACATCACGATGGGGCTACATTTGCCGCAACGGAGGGGGCGTAATGGGATAGGGAAATTATTTTTCTGAATGGATGGCCCCTAATGGGATAGGGTGGGATGGGTTTCTCTGGGTCTCCTACCGCCCCCCTGAAAGTCTGAAACGCCCTCAATTTTCTCCTTTAATTGTACCGCCCCACGTTGAAAACCTATGGTTTAGATCTCGCCGCAAATAATTTTTGTCGGAAATATCAAACAAGCATCGAAGGTCCTTGAATAAATCAAAAATTTCTACCCAAACTTCTATTTCCTTTTCAAGCATGATGAGTAAAATAATAATATTTATATCCTAATCGCTGTACTGGTACAAGTCGCTGTCAATGACGTGTCGTAACATGTCCATTCCAGCAGATTGGTCGCAAGTTGGAGGCGGACCCTCTGCGGCTGACCCGACAGAGAATTCGAAGAGGGTAAATAATAATACGGCAGGCGGTTCTGACTACTACCCACCCAATTTGCAGGGACTCTGCGGCAGATTCCCTGCATGCAGCGCCGTGTGGAGAGCCCTTTAATTATTAGTTCGTCCGTATGGTATCTGTTTACGAAATATCGAAAACGCTATCTCGTCTCTTCTTTCACGTGTTGATTGTACCTAGCGTAGAAAGAGAAAGAGCTAATTTTGCATTGTTATTTTAACAGAAGCTGCGAATATGTAGCAACAGCTGTGTTTAACCGTGGAACGAGCGTACATTTAATTTTTATGTTGAATTAATTGATGGGCAATTTCAAAATTATGCTTTAAATACCGATTTCTTTGTTTGGTTTTCTTTTAAATTGTTTTTATTAGTTAGGTACTATGATCGTCGATAATAATTAACAAGAATTTGACCAAAAAAAAAATCAACTTCTGACTCGATTTTCTCGAAAACGAAAGCTCAAATCAAAAAAAGTTATAAGTACCACAAAATCGACTCCAAATGTGATGAGGAATCCCAAGTTTCCCGCTTGTACTACGAGTTTCCGGACACCTTGTATATGTTCAATTAAAATACTTTACACAAGATTCAACCTCAAAATCAGAAATTAGTAAATTATGAGAATTATGCGCCCTTGAGGTGATTTTTCACAAAAACGGCGCTCTACAAATTGTCCAATTATTATTATTATTATTATGAGAAATCGTGTTTGCAAACTTCGACACATCATATCTCAGACAAGATGAATTGAAGTTAGAACCCTGTGCAAATGAAGTAATGATACGTTAACAGAGTGGCAGAATATCAGAAATCCAAAAGGCCCGAACGCCACCTTTTATTTATGTCGTATGTTGTTTATGTGCGCAGTTCACACGCGGTAGAAGTGAAATCTTCAGAAAACTAAAGTAGACAAGAGTGGGGAGGCTACGAAGCTATATCTCATTCTCTCACACTCTAAATCCACTAGATGTATGTGTTTGTCTCTCTTTAGTGTCGCTTTTTTGTTTTATCGAGTTTCAAATGTTTTGTTTTCATCTGTCTGGACCTCGACACAGGTATATTCTAGTGAGACAGGCATCGAAAAACCCATATAAACATATTTTATTGAGATAAATAATTATTTTTTTTAATTTTCAAAAATCGTGTTTCCAAATTTTAAGACCGGTCTGATCATGGTACAGTATATTCTCGCGCAGTTACTGACTTTACAATGAGAAATGAAAGAGAAATGTGTGTAAAACATGCGTGCGGCAGAGAAAAGCGTGAATGGGGGGCATGCCGCTTTTCATTTTTGAAACTCGCCTATTGCAACGATTTTTGATCAACGTCAGGCCGATCTTAAAGTTTGGCATGTACTATACACCTTCACATATTTTAATTTATTTTGTGTTTATTCTGCTGATTAGATGTATGACTTATCTATGACATATGTTTGAGAAATTTTATATATTTTTCGGGTAGTGATATTTCAGTACACATGAAAAATGCCGATCCCCACCATCGAAGAAGTGCTCGAACTCCCAACAGCCGCATGTATCGGGGTGTGTGGTCCGATCAGTGTCTTTCTACATTGCGTAGGGATTGGTTTGTGGTTTGTATTCAACAGAAAATAAAAGATGTTTCCCATGAAATCAGTTTATTTGTCTTCAACCTTCCACGTTTACACGGACTCTGACAGACACCATTGAATATGGCTTACACGGGAGTCTATCAAAGTTTATATTACACTTTATCGGTATAAAAAGTTATTTTTACACTATGTTAAATGCAATAGAAAATTTGACATTAAAAAAAGTATGAAAAATCGTTAAACATCATAAATAAAAAGTTCATGATTGAAGATTATTATCAGCAAAAATTATTCCTTAGTTACTTAATACTTATTGGCTTTATGCGAAAGTCATCTTAAAACACCATATAAACAAAAATAAGTCATTCCAATATCTACTAAAATAATTAAAGTTCAATGACTTGCAACATTAATTACTTAAGTTATGTCCGAACAACCCTGTATTGACTTAAGTTATGTCAAAACAACGCTGTATTACTGAAGTTATATCAAAACAATGCTGTATTTGACCTAAGTTATGTCAAAACAATGCTATATGAACTTAAGTTATGTCAAAACAATACTGCATTGACTAAGTTTTGTCAAATCAACGATGTATTGACTTAAGTTATGCAAAAACAATTTTGTATAGACTTAAGTTATGGCAAAACCACGCTATACTGACTTAAGTTATGTGAAAACAATGCTGTATTTGACTTAATTTATGTGAAAACAATGCTGTATTGACTTAAGTTATGTCAAAACAACGCTGTATTACTTAAGTTACGTCCAAACAACCCTGTATTAACTTAAGTTATGTCAAAACAATACTGTATTACTTAAGTTATGTCAAAACAATGCTGTATGAACTTAAGTTGCGACCACTACAACACGGGCATGTGCCTAGCATGGTGGTCGAAAAATCCCCAATTCAATGAATAAAGAAAACTTAAAAAAAAAAAAAAACAATACTGCATTGACTAAGTTTTGTCAAATCAACGATGTATTGACTTAAGTTATGCCAAAACAATTTTGTATGGACTTAAAATATGTCAAAACAATGCTGTATTGACTTAAGTTATGTGAAAAAAATGCTGTATTTGACTTAAGTTGTGTGAAAACAATGCTGTATGGACTTAAGTTATGTCAAAACAATGCTGTTTTGACTTAAGTTATACCAAATCAACGATGTATTGACTTAAGTTGTGTGAAAACAATGCTGTAATGACTTAAATCTAGTCAAAACAACATTAAAATTACTCATGTTACGTGGAAACAACAAAGGAATGACTTGGAGTTTAGTCATAAAATAAGCATTGGAGTGTGATTTGAGAAGACAACTCACATATCAAATAATTTTAATCTTTAAATGTCAAATTTCAAATGCATATAAATATTCCTTACATACTAAAATATAAATAATATGCAGCTCAGATTACACGAATATTGGGTTATGCTTACATTACATGTTTGTTGTTTAAACATTATAAATTTCTTTAGAATAAATAGGAATACATAAAATTTGTTAGTCACTAATAATAAATACATTGTACATTACATAGCTTTGAAAACAAAAACAAACCATTCGTACCTCTCGCAATAAATGTGTATAAAAACCTTAGCATATTTTACAATACATAATAATATTTAAACTTTTATTTGACACACTTTTTTATTGTTAACATTACAAACACCTTTCACCACACCATACCGTACAAGGATTTCAACGGTTCAGAGCCAGTGGAACTATGTAATGTTGTTAGGGGAATCAGGAGAAGGGTGGAAGTACCTGGCTACTCAGATCTAGTCACCAAACAAGGTTAAATCTATTTCAATCAATGTTTCAATTCCAAATGGTGGTACCGTACTAGGGCGATACTGTGAGTATCTTCCTCCCAACCAAGTGCAAATACATACACCAAATAAAATAAATGTCAAAAAATAGGGAAGGAGGATGAGAAAGAATAGTAGAAAGCTATGAGTACCTGCCAGGCTGTTCAGATTTTGTCATTGAACATTGAAATGATGTGTACTTAAGTTATGTCAAAATAATGCCGTATTTGACTTAAGTTATGTGAAAACAATGCTGTAAGGACTTAAGTTATGACAAAACAATGCTGCATTGACTAAGTTATGTCAAATCAACGATGTATTGAATTAAGTTATGTCAAAATAATGCTGTATTTGACTTAAGTTATGTAAAAAAAATGCCGTAAGGACTTAAGTTATGTCAAAACAATCATTATTATTATTCAGCGCCATTTTATTTTTTCGTCATTCAAAAGGTCCCCGTTAAAAGCCGATTCTGGATGCGTTGCAGCTTTCTATCAAATTATCATAAGCTGACAACCTTAACAATATGATAGTTGTCCTCTTATGCTATTCACAATTTGTTCAAAAACTGAATCGGCATTTAAACCTTTCAACTTGTAAAAAAGCAAAATGGCGCTGAATGGTGATTTGATAACAATGTTACATTTAAATTTCTGTTAACCACTGGAGCGACAGCGCAATTTAAAACTTTTCCCTCCGATTGCTCGAGATTTTTTGGCGATCATTTTGAATATTTTCCGCCCACATTAAAAAAATCATACCTATGAATTTTAATACGGAGACATAAAAACTGATTATATGTAGTTCAATATAGCCAATGAATTCACCTATCTTTTGTCGATTATCATATATTTGTAGGATTTATAAATAAAATATTATAAAATCGTTAACTTCTACTTACAAATGAGGGAAAATTTTCCAAAATTGGCAGCAAAGCAATCTGAGGTATTTTAAATAGTGCCATATTGTGGTAAAAAGCGCTCCAGTGGTTAAACACCTTTCCTAATAGTTTTTCCTTATTCCTTATTGGTTTAAAGTGAAGATACATATATTGTTTATACTGGTATAAAATATTTACTAATAATTTATTCTCAGTCAACTTTTTAAAAGTGAATTTTAACAAATACACATTTTAAGCATTGATGTTATAAAATTATATTTAAAGCAGTATAAAAATTTGGCATTCCATAAATAATAACGTGAAATTTTTTTACATAAGATTTCGGAAATTCTCTCTTTTTGGGGTCACAAAAACTGTGTTTTTTTGGGACTTTAATATACAACTTACAAAATACATACTTTTGGATTTTAACAGAAATGTGTGTATTTTTAGGGACTCCAGCACAAAACTCAAGATATATTTGATCATTTTGCAAATATAAATGAATTTTGAAAAGGAAAAATTAAAGCAAAATTTTGAGCATGTACCAAAATAGAAGAATTTTTTATTTTTTCAGTAGATTTTTTTAAAACGACAATAAACTGTAAAACACAATTTCTGTATTTCAAATGCAACCAACAATAAAGAAATTTGAGGTTAGGTTGCATTAACTGAAGTAGAAAATTTCATTATTCAAAATTAAATATTATTGAGTGAAATCCAGTTCTTTCGGAAGAAAACATTGAATGTTGGTATAATCACTGAAAGAATTTTCATTAGCAAAGTGTAGTGACATCTATAGTCAGTTCTTAGAAGTATTGAATAGAAAAATCACTAGTGATATCTGTGGTCAGGACTTTGAAGATTTTAAACACCACAGTCACTCACCAAATTATTATGGTAACTATTCTGCAATTCTTTACGCATACTTCTCCCTGATGGCAATTGTGGTGCCTTTTTTGTACAGTAACAGCACCTAACTCAATTTGAAGTGCAATATAAAGAGGATCAAAGATCTACAATGTTTTCATATGAATGTCACCAGTCTGTCATCTATGGTCACAAGTCGTTACCAGCAGAGCTATCATGGGTTAGGTTCGAGTCCAGGCTAGCATTGTCCGAGTCTTGGCTGTGGTTTCCGCTGTAGTTGGCAGCTTCTTGCAGTCTCATGAGCATGTTGAGCTGAAAACGTGTAATAAAATAACATAAGTATTTAAAAATAATAAATTGTTCACCATCATGGAGCTATGACAAACTAACGACACCGACTATCAAAGTATTAATTGCTTTTGTGATTAATTCGTAGAACTTCACTTAATTTATTAAAAGTTTAATTTAAATCAAATTTAATAATGATATTATTAAGTTCTGCAAGATTTTTATTATTGGGAAAGCTGTTTCGGCTTACAAGGTCATTTTCAAACTGTTGTTAACCTGGGATTTGCCAGAACCGCTAATATAAGCTCAATGTGTGTGCATGCACGCGTAAAAATTTCGAAAAAAATATTTTTGAATGCGATTTTGATCCTTCTGTCAGGGCCGGATCTACGAAATCTGGCGCCCTGTGCAGCAGGTACCGATGGCGCCCCCCTCCCCCCTACATTTTTATTTTGATTAAAAATTCGTTCACCCCAATTTTTTTATTTAATTTTTTTTTTACACTAATATATTAAATAAAATCAAGACATATAAAGGGTGTAACTTTTCCAAGTGACCTGGCGGTAGCTCTCACACTCGTTTTTTTTTAAAGAGAGAATCGCCAGGAGTCCTATACTCTCTGAATCTATTGGGAATCTCTGAATTCTAATTATGGTGCTATTTTAATTATTTTAGGAAAAACTCTTTTTGCAAGTTATACTTTAAAATAATACAACGAATTGTTTGTTTGTGCCCGTACCATGATTTAAAATATAGGTTACGAGACAATGCGGGTGGTATCGCTGAACTAGGTTCATTAGACATTCTTGAGATTTACTGCGTTTATGTATGTACCCAACGCGAATATTAATAGATAAAGCAAATACAAATACGTTCCCATGGCAACGTACAACACAAGAATAGCATCTACAGCTTCTGATTAGCTCTAAAATCTAATAAGAATATAACCTCATATTTGTACCTTGCATTTCCCCTGTGTTGAGCGAACAAACACCAAATTGAGCGAACAAACACCATACAAACACTAAACACTGACATATGGTATCAACGGCTTACGAAAGACGCTTACACTGACACCTTAAAATAACAAATCTAATAGATATTAATTATACATTTAACGAACTTCAAATAATATGTCAAATCAATGATGAAACTGTCAACACGTTGCAACCTGTTACCTGCAAATCCTGCAAACCGTGCGATGCTTTTGTTAATGGAATTTACTGAAGATTTCATAAGAAAATGGTCTTTAACTACCTTCTCCTAGAGACTTAAATCGTACAAAATAAAACAATAGCTAGCGTACGTACGACACACTAACTAAAATTGTCAGCATTTTGAAAGGCGCAAGTCGGTTTGTTTGACTCACCAGAACAAAAATATAGCGCTGTGATTGGTTGTTGAATTTGGATCGCACCATAGACATACAAATAACTAGACGAGAACTTACAGATGAGGGGTAAAAACCAACTATGGCGGGGCGAAGAGAGGAAAGAGACTTGTGATTCGCCAATAAATCAATCTAACAGTATATAGGCACCTCGCACTATAATATCACTATTTAGTTCTTGATAGTAAAATCTGCTTTTGAATGAATAGACCTTTTTATATGGGAGCGCGAATTGCATGCCACGGTATGAACAGATGTGTAAAATCCAAATTCGCAAAGTAAGGTTCAGAGTATTTTCATAGTGGAATATTTTGTTTCCGTAGACACTTTTACAAATGTTTCATGATTTACTTGACCCAGTAAACAGCGGCTTTGTGTTTCGCGTCGCTATGTATCTCGATGTCTAAGTATGTGTTTCATAGACATACAGCGTCCGTGCGTAAAATGTACGATGAAAGCACGACACTGGTCCGGACACGCCCAGCCGGTTCCGAAAAATGGTTCCAATGGGAGGGGGAAATAACACGTTTTTTAACACGTAAGGGCATGTCCATATATTTTGTACGTCCGTGGATCGCACCCATTCGTCGTAAAAGATATATGGATAAATAGATCTTAGTTAAAACTAAAAATGTGGAATTTGTAAAAAAATTCTGTAACTAACTATAAATTCGTAAGCCGTTGATTCCAACCTGATGCGTGCGCATTCTGTTTCTTTGGAAAGTGTTGCTAGAGCGTAATAATTATTTCGTAATATTTATTTTCTCACGGCGCCCCTTCGGAGTTGGCGCCAAGTTTTTTGCACGTTTTTGAACGTATGGCAGATCCGGCGCTGCCTTCTGTGTACAGAATTTGTATGAAGAACAAGGTCAGAATAGTTTGTGCCAATATCATAGATGATATAGCCACTAGTTTCATTCACCTGGCAACACCAGAATATTTTTAAATAATTTTATCTTTGGAATCGAAATGTCAAATTTGCCGCGATGAAATCTGATGCGTGATTCTTGACGAAAACATCGTAAAACCTATCAATTTATCAAATTAACGCAAGTACATAATGTCATTTTGGTACATAGTTTATTGTTCTAGGAATGTGTTTCGGTCAATAAAATATATGATAGCTCAAAATTAATCCACAAAACATTCAATTCAAAATTCAAAGTGGCGCTTTTTTAGGGAATTTGGCACGGGAACCGTGGCATCCGACCGGTTAAACCACTTTGAGACGACTTATTTATATGATCCTAAATTTCAATTTTTGAAGGTGTCTAAATTGATTTCTCACCGGTTAAACCGATTTGCTGAGAAAATAATTAAGACAGTACATATGTACTCTATTATGTGCGGTATGTATTATGAACTATGTTTTCCCCGCACTAAATGTTGATATATTCTTAATTGTTTAATAATGACATTACTATTATTAGTGTTTTACATTGTTTAGGTTTTGTAAACATACTAAGAAGTGAGGAATAAATAATTTTCCTTACTTTATTAATTAGTTTTACATCAGGGTTATTCTTTCATTTATTGATTTCTAATTGTTCAAGCAAATTTAATCTAGGACCCTTTTCTTTCAAAAAAAAAAAAAAAAACTATCAAAGTGGCTATGCAATGCTATGTGTAGGTAGAAACAAAGGTGGGATGCCACTGTGCAAAGATGCTGTTTGCAGTAGTAGGGCCGAATGATATTGGTGAAGTTTCATAATAATGATGGTCATGGCCCATCTCCCTAGTTTCTACTATGTATCTATTACTTTGTTAAGAGTATCTTACCAGCTAATCATTATTCTGATTCCTGCGCCAGAGCTCTCATATCAGAGCTTGTTAGCGGAAGTTTTTGGAATTAGATTACGTTCCGCTATAAACTGGGTTTTGTGTATCGCGCGGAGCTAGGGCGGCTACATGCCTACGGTATGGTTATATTCTCGCGTCCAGAATTTTAATTAGTAGTAGTTATTTGTAATTTGTATATCGAAGTGCATAAACATAAATAGATACAAGTAAAATGCGTAAACACAGTAGGTATTAAATAGATACCTACATGAATAAACAATGTGTTAAATTCTTTTTAATATTTTGGTTTTTTGTTTTTTAATTTTATTTTACGGCCATTAGAGCGAAAGATATCTTAGTATCGCCCTGGTGTAAGACCACCATTAAGATTTGAAACGTTGCTTGAAATGTCTTTAGCCGTGTTTAGTGACCAGATCTGAATAGCCAGGTACTTCCCCACCTTCCTCTTCCCTATATTTTTACCCTCCCCACTACCTTCAGTCTTACAACATACCCCAATTGGGGATGCCATAGTCCCACTGGCTCCAGACAGGAGCAGTTGGGACTCTTGTGCGGTATATTTATGAAAAAAGTGTAATATTCAGTTGGATTGTAAAAAATGTCTCATTTTGAAATATTTATTCGTATGCACAATTTTTTATTTTATATTTATCTGAATACCGCACAAGAGACCCAAATGCTCCTACTGGAGCCAGTGAGACTATGACGTGACTATGGGGTATATTGCGAGGCTTAAGGTGGTGGGGGAAGAGGAAGGCGAGGAATTACCTGGCTATTCAGATCTGGTCACTAAACAACGTTTCAATTCTGAATGGTGGTCTTACACCAGGGCGATACTGAAAGTATCTTTTACTCTAAAACGTGATGCAAATATATTATTTTTAAATTAAATAATTGTGAAATAACCCAAATTAGTCAAATAAAATTTATTTGCCTATGCCGGGATTCGATCCCACGACCTTCGGATTGCGAGTCAAGAGCCTTACCCCTTGACCACCCCAGCCGTCAATAGGTAGTATCAGTAATTTGGAAGGTACATCCACCAACTACATGGAAGGCCGGATCGGGAGAGACCGTTTTTTTACACTCGCTCGACACACTGCTTATCTCTTCTTTGGGAATGCTGTGTGGAGGGTCGTTTTAGGGAAAGGAAGAAAAGGAAATTCGGAGAAGGAAAGGGATATTAGGGGTGAGTAGAAATCTGGGGGTCAGCGTGTCCAGGAGTGCGGATGTATGAATCCATCCCTCCCACTGCGGTGCAAGGCGATGTTCCGAGAGAGTAAGGCTGGAGAAGTCAAAGGGACTCCCTTAACTTTTCCAGATCCGACCTGCCATGCAGCTGGTGGGCAGACGCATCCGCCGCCAAGACCTAAACAAACCTCACCCCCTTGAACCTAGGCACCCCTGCTAGTCACCAAATGTTGCGAACCACTTGGGATGACCTATGGCAGACGTGTTGGTTATCTAATAATTGGTTCCCGGGGCGGTGGTACCCATACCCGATTCTCGTGTTTATTATTTTTCCATCAAAATTATTTATGATTTGTCAATAATGTCTTAGTAAAATAAGTATGTAATAAAATCTGAAATATATTAGTTTGTAAGTGTGCAAATAAATAAACAAACGGACCAATTTTCGTCAAGAAACACATGTACGTATATATTTTTAAATAATTTAATTTACCTATTTATTTACGCAAAAATAGTCTATTAACAATAACACGAATAACAAGCGTGCGTAAAGGCACGACCCACCTAGCAATCGATCACCGTTCGAATCGATTATCGTTCGCAGGAAATATTTCGTAACAATCACCACTTTTCGTAACACATTTACCAGTTTACCCCCCAAGTGTCGAGCGTGCGTAAAGAAGTTTTACTTGAAAATAAATATTTTGGAGCAGTTGGGACTCGTGTGCGGTATTCACATAAGAATAATTTACAATAAAAAAAATTTCAAAATTATAAAAATTTTATCATAAAAATATTCAATGAACATGAAATTTTGCATTGGGGCAACCCTATAAATTTTACAAACATGAAATCCTATTTATTTTCCTTCGTTATTCGTTTGAAAATGTTACGATGTAGAGCGCTGCGAAGACAACCGCCGGTGGCCGCAGTTGCGGTCTGAATGAGCGCTCTCGATTCGTGTTGTCGTTGATAAGAAAAATTGTGAAACGCGAAGCTGTAAATTAATTAATATTAAATACATCCTAAAATTATTTTTCCATTAAAATTATTTATGATTTGTCAATAATGTCTTAGCAAAATAAGTATGTAAAAAAATCTGAAATATATTAGTTTGTAAGTGCGCATATAAATAAACAAATGGACCAATTTTCGTCAAGAAACACATGTACGTATATATATTTTTTATAATTTTATTTAAACTTAAATTAAAATTCTGACACATACGGTTACCAGATAATGTATTGATTTATTTTACTGCATGATAATATGATTTGAAATTGGTGTTGTATAATACATGTACTTTTTTGAAAATATAACAAATCTGCCAACGACCTATGGTATAACCTTATTATACTTAAAATAAACATTTTTTCTCAAAATTTAATCCATAACTTTAGTAGATAAAAGAACAATCTTTCAAAATCAATTTATAATTTTTTGTGGAAATGAGTCAATAAGTCTAAACACTGATTTAAAAATGACATATTTCTGGTTTCTCTGGTAATGTCCTCTTAATACCTCTGTCAGTTCTATGTGTCACTGCTATAGTATAATAGGAGAATTAATAAAAGGTATAATTACCAAAGGATCTTGATTATTTGTGGTAGAGGTATCAGTAGAATTGCCATCCAGTCCAATGTCTTCAAGTGTAATTCCTCGCAAGTTCTGAAACCAAAAGAAAGATAATAAGTACACAAGATCAACAATTTTGAGATGGAGATAGTTCTAATAGAGAGGGTACAGAATGATTCACAAAAATACTAAGAGCTTTGAAAAACCGGCAGTATGAAATTAGAATCAAGGAACTAAAATTACCAACATTGAAAGAAAGAAAAGAAAGGGGTGACTTGATTGAAATTTGCCCTGGTATTCAAGAAATCTTCACCACCAACACAAATGTAAATCTCCATGGACACTAAACAAAAATCTAGGAAACACTTCCTTCAAAATAGAGTAGTGGAAACAAGGAATTAATTTTCACAACATGTCATTGATGCAACTAATATAAATCTACTTAAAGCTCTATTGGATTTTCATTTGGAAAGAAGAAAGGATTGACTTATTTTGAAATTAAATATGGGCTGCATTCTCATTAACTAGTGATAATAATAATAATAACAAACACATCAAGTTTTTTAACTTTTGGAAAAGGTATTCATTATTTCTTCAAACACCGCAGCAATGTATTTATCATACTGAGTTTTTTTTATCGTAGCTTGAACTTCAGAGCTTTAAACGCCTAATGTTTCTGAATTGAATTTGGTAGATATAAAAAACCATTTTTTAAACTTTTCACCAAATCTATAGAAATTCCTCAAGGCTCACACCTGGTACCACTACTGTTTTAATATTTGTGTATGGTATTGGGTCTTTGTTTTTGAAGTGTTTAGATGAAATAGAAATGCTGTAACATTACCTGTGCGGCCTCGGGGTCGGGCCAGGGATACGAATCTCGAACGTATTTGGCGGGGTCGGCCCAGGCACCCCGACGTCCATACAAAGCTACTCCCTCGCGGGCTGCCTCAACCAGGTACGGCACCACAGAGTAGTTCCACACCGATGTGAACCAGGACTGCAAATACCAAAATATATTAGTATTTAATGCATCGTACAGAGAATCCATTTTAGGTAATGCTTCCTCGTTGTTCCAATGTTGTAGGGCTGAAGGAAGAGGGGGAGGAATTCCGAGTCTGCTAAATGGTAAGGAATTGCCTTAACCTAAAAAATTAACCACTTTTTTGTTAACTGCTAATCCAGTTTTCCCGGATGACAGCGAAAAAGTTGTTAATTTTAAGGTTGAGGACAATTCTTTATCCTTAAGTACAGTGGTGGCTCGAGCACTTCTTTAGTGGTGGGGATCGACATTGTTTATGTACCGTAATCTCACCACCCATAGAATATAAAATAAAATTTCTCAAAAAATATTTTTGATGGTCTAATCGTGCTAATCGGATATCTAAACAAAAATAATATAAAATTTCTATAGACAATCATATGTATACAAATTTAAAATATAGTTAAATAAAAATAAAGCTTTATCTTGCAAGATTATTAACAAACTTAATTTGAACGCGAGCGATTTCCGCCCGCAACTGCGCAAACAAATGGTTCAGCGGGGATCCAAAGAATTGTCCCCATGGTTTTTGAATTCACATACGACTGCGCATGCACGGTTTCATACGATCGCGTAACAACTCAAGGAAAGTATGGGAATAGTTCGGATTCTCCCCCAAGGGCGCAGTAGATTGTCATGCGCTGTACATTGTAATTATGGTGTGCGTACATTATTATGTACGCTTGCCGGGTCTTATTGAAATCATCCGGAATAATTTTTTTGTTTTATTTCTGCAAATTTTAATTACTTTTATTTATAAAGAATTCATTCATTTTGATGAAGACAAAACATCGACTGTTATTTTCTTTAGTAGGTTTTGAGTGTAACTGGTGGAGACTGTCCCTATTGTCCCCCTGTGAAGAACCGCCACTGCTTAAGTAAAACTGTAATCGCCGCTATCGAATACAATATTTTATTAGTATTTGTATGGAACAAGATGTATCACACACCAAACCCGTTACAGGTCCCGGCTTCCTCTTTCAGGAACCTCGTTTTGGAGTGTTGGTGTTTTATGATTACTGCACAAGACTGTAATAATCCTATTCTGGATATACTATAATCAAAGATATTGAAATATAAGGAGATGTGCTATCCACCGTTTTTACTAGGTGAGACTGCGCTTCCGGGTGTCGCCGGTGTTGTTTACCAATTAACGAATAAACTAAACGAACGAATAATTAACGAACAAACCAAAAAAACGCTAAACTAAATGAACAAATTATTTCCGTATTCAAACTATGATGTTAACCAATAATAATACACACCTTCAAAAAATCAAGAGAATAAACAAATTCTTTTTGTATGCAAACTACGCTCATCAGGCCGTAGTTCGGCGACAGTCGCGCGGACATCATAGCATATCTCTTTTATATTTGAATATCTTTGACTATAATATTAAGTCGGGTTATGTCAAGATTCTGAAAAAAGAGGAGTATGTATGAATCAATAGTAAGATATGTATTAGTTACCTGACTGGCGGCCAGATCCAGAGGGCAGCCCAAAAACAGTCGTGGCCCCACGGTCACATCCGACGAGGAGTGCGCCTCCAGGAAGGAGTTGACGTGCTGCCACACGGCTGGCAGCCACTCCAGGACCGAGGAAAGACGTGGGCAGCGGGGCGAACCACCCAGCTCGGCCACCAGCTGCTTCCGGCGGAGGTATCTGAAAGAAGAAGAAGATTTAGTAACCGAAATACTATGGAAGTTATGACCAAACACAGTGATTTCAAACAGTGGTTAGGCCACTTTGAGAAGAATTGTAAGCCGAAACAGCTGTCACAATTACAAAAAAAAAACAGTAAAATACTTGCAGAACTTAATAATAACGTTACACATTAAATTTGATTTACATTAAATTTGAAAAAAAAATTAAATGGAGTTCAACATAAAAACAATAGGCCACTTGCATGGATTTCATAACGACTTGGAAAAAATCGTGTGGATAGATTTTTTTATTAAGATTACGAAAACGTTAGTAAAAAATTTTAGAAATGTATAGCTTTTTTTATTTTTAAATGAATAAATCCATTATTTGAGCTCGTGACGTCACTACATGAAAATGTCCCGTCTCCGATTATGTTGCCTTAATTTTGTAAAATTCCACACTGATTAATTTTTTTTATATGGCAACACTTTGATTTCCGGCAAATTTTTGAATTTGCGTTTAACGTTCACTAGATTTATTGTTTGTTCTATGCGAACTTATCCTTTGGTTTGATTTTTTGATAAAGATGGCGGTGTTTTTACAGATGTTACGAAGAGAACCCCGTACAATTTATTGCTATTCGTGTGGAAAACATTATTTTTTTTAAATGATTTTCGGCTATGTAATTATCGTTTTTTCGCACAAATAAAATCATGTCCCGTCTTTCTGGTTTATAAAAAATGGTCTGATTTTTCGGATTGAAATTTTCAAATAATCGCCAGGGTTTCAAAATAGATTAAAAAAAAAATATACAGAATGTCTTAGAATATTTGCCTGAACCGGATTTTTTTTTAAAATGTGATGCAAGTGGCCTATTAATGAACAGTTGTGACATTAGAAACCTTTACAAAGTAGAATTTTTTTTGAGGCGTAAAGCATATTATGTACTTGGTGAATCGCCTTTTTATTGGTAATTACCTGGCCAGAAATCCTTTGACTGGTTCCATGTGATTGGCAGTCAGAAGCCACCGGAAGTTGTGATGAAGCTGTAAATTGGTAGTGGTGCAAGTAGCCTGAGACATGGTTCCTACAAAAAAGAAAGAATATTAGTACATATTACATATACTGGTCTATAATGCATAAATAATTTCAACAATAGATAAATGGATTTCATTATATTGGAAATGTTCAGTAGAAATTAAGAAAACAGTAAACAAGAAATGATCTTAATATTTAATTAGTGCTACAATAAATTTCATTTGAAAAAATAAAAACACCAGTAGTATGGTGTAAGCCTTGTGGTATTCCTGGAAATATTATAAGTAAAATATTTCAAATACCTTCGCAATATCAGTGAGAATATCAAATACTCTAGAAAAATGTATTTTTAAGTTGTCAAAACGAAAGAGGGGGAAAACGATAAACGATGATGAAATGTGTTTTCAAAACCAATTTCTGACCTCAGATTCAATCATATTGCAAGTGCTATAAATGCTCTGTCCCCAATACTCGCAACATGAACATGTAGGAGTAAACCTTGCAGAAACCCATGGTGTAAGAAGGAGAAAACACAAAAGCCTCCTCCACTAGTTTCTACCTTTAAAAAACTTCCATCTCTGATTAGGGTTAAGTTAGGTTAGGTTAGGTTATGTCCACTGTACCGATGATGCAGGGCAGGTTGGTGCGTCTGGCGCCCAGCAGTCCACTGAAGACGTCGGAGAGGGCACTGGCGTGATGCAAGTTGTCGAGGATCAGAACCGAAGGCAGCAGGGCCTCGCCCCCGCATTGCTCCGCCACGTTGCCCAGGTACTGCCGCAGCTCTTTGGAGGATTTGTGCTCAACGCTGGGAACAAATTACACGTTGTTACAAATAACCTGAAAATATTTTAATTCTTCCTACTAGCGTCACATAAGTGGAAGATATTGCTTGTGCAATGATGGAGGACATGGCAAGGTGAGGAATTGAACCTAAGACGCCTGCGTGGCAGTCTTGAAATCAGCAGAAACTTCCAGAGTGGATTTTGCAATTCCACAATCTAATAATTCATAACATAACATGAATGATGCACTGTCAACATAAAATCACTAGGAAAATAGAGAGGTTTGCAATAAGCAATTTGTGCTAAAATTTCACAAACGTAAATAAATTAAAACAGCAGTGGTACTAGGTCAGAGCCTTGAGGAACTCCTGTAGATTTGGTAAATAGTTTAAAGAGTATCTACCAAATTCAACTAAAAGAGGAGCCAAAGTTCTAAGCAGACAAAGTTATGGCTTCAGTTTTGTTTTTCAGAAATTATATGGACAAAAGTAAAACAATCAACAATGATTATTTCTATTCCTTTTAGAAAATTTAAGTCGCCATTGAAAAATCCCATTCCATCTCAATAACTCTCCTGAAATCCAAGATGCAAAACTCTTTCAGAATTTACAACAAAGTATATATCTTTGATGTTAAAATTTGACTATTATAACTTACTTGAATGTGGCGATGGCCTCAGCTGGGTTGAGGTGTGCCGCAGTACGCGCCACATGGAACTCCGCCAGTCTGGCGGCGAGGTACGACTTGCCGGTCCCACTCGGGCCGCACAGGATCACTCGGCGGTGCTCGCTCAGCAGAGAAACATATCTGTCAGGACGATCATCCATAAGTTCATCGTATATATTGTAAGGACACACGTTGATCTTCAAATGAATATCAGGGTAGGAACACCCAAGATGATCAGGACTAGCTATCATCAGTATCAATAAGGTTTTAATGTACCACCACAACACGGGCGTGTGCCTAGTATCGTGGTCGAAAAATCCTCAATTCAATGAATAAAGAAAACTTCAAACTTCAATGAATAAAGAAAACTTTAAAAAATCTAACAATGTATCATCATCAGTGACAAATTAAAAATGTTTAAGATTGTTTTAAGGAGTATGATTTTGAGATTGGGTCAGTTTTCAAAAACATATAAAACTTTATATACATGTCAGTGTCTTTAAAATCATATGTAGAGAGTAACTTTCATGATCTCTGGTTAAAATGCTTCGGGTAGCTGCTTTTACATCCTGTATATACATAATAGATAAAATGTAATTCTTACCTATATACAATATTCTTTGGTATCAAGCTATCAAAAGCCAAACTGCCGACTCCTTGCAGACAAATGTACAACGTTTTCACCATCCCTATGATGTATCCGCATGGTAGCAGTTCGGGAAACCCGACCTCTGGTCCCCTGGTCGCCTCGCCCAAGTGATAAGACGTGATGGAATCCGTATTCAATCCGAGATTCGTACCTGGATCAATACGAGAGAGATAATCTTTAAATGTCTTTCTGACGGTATGATCCAAATTCTGCCAGGTTGTTTTGCCTGATATATATGTGTAGGCGATAACGAATTCGTTACAATTGATCGCAGTGCTGATTGTGCCATTTTCAAACGTGTTTTTATTTGTGTAATTGCTGTGCGAAGACTTGTTAGATTTCAGACTGTTCGTGTTTGAAAGATTTTGGAAATCGTGTCCGTTTTCTTTGTCCGGACTCATGACCGGGTTTTGCAGAGATAATCGGGATAGCGCGGATTCTTGCAGACTGAAGTCCGGTGCTTGGCAGTTGTTGAATGCGGCTGAGGATCTGTTGGAGTAGAAGCGGCTGTCACAATTGTTGAGTGACTCGCAGACCTCTTCGTAATAGCGCGGGAAGGTGTCGGGTTGGCCGAGATAGACGGCGATGGCGATCTTTTTACCGTCACTCAAGTCGGCACTGTTTTCATTCAAACCTGAAAGAAGACAAATAAATTAGTCGAAAGTACAAGATATTAACTAACGCCATTTCTAACATTACGCCATTTCTTTGTAAGGGTAGACATAGAGGATGGACCGCAAAATGTGGAATCAGTGAATAAATACTTTGATTTAAGTATATAACTTATGCCAAGTTGGGTTGGACCCAAATAAACCATATGCAACTATTGATACAAGCGAGAAACTGGTGAATCATACGGTAAAATTTGTTTTAATTGGAGTTTTTGTTTTCGAGTAAATCGAGTCCAAAGTTGGAGATTTTTTGGTTTCTAGGAGGTTACTTTGGCTGTTTGTCATATTTTAAAATGCGTTGAAGAGTAGAAGCCGGCTCCAAAAGCTTTTTTTAACGCTTTTAGTTGCGGAAATTTTTGAATTTTTTTTTTTTTATATAATTTTTTTGTATTTAATAGCATTTAGCTATTGTCGACAGCATTATATATTATGGATACAGTACTAATTCGAATGTATTGTATTGATGGAAAAAGAAGGATCAAATACTGTCCAATAATTAGGTGTAAACAGGGTGACTCACCGAGATCAGCATAAGTCTCCCCCATGGCCAGTTCGCGGCACTTGGGCGCTGGCAGTCCAGAGGCCTGGCAGTCCGCCCCCCCTAGCCGTGCAGTGGCCATCAGCAAGCCCCCCTCCCCCCCGGGGCCTTCGCCCACCCGCAGGTAAAGGGAGGGGGAGGGGGAGGCAGCCTCGTATTCCAGGGGGGGAGTTGAGGTTATGAAATCCAGGCCGTGATCCATTCCCTGGAATAAAAAAAGATGCTTTTTAACCAATCAACACAACTACCAGGACATAAAGGTATTACAGGGAAAAAACAGGCTGAAGGACTAGCGGGGTCCGAGCCGGCCTTAGTAATAGCAGCTTGCCACACCAAATTACATATTGAAAGGTAGATCAAATCCCAGCACTGGAAGGAATGGGAGAGGGCACCCGGAATGGGGCAATCCAAAGTACTCAGAAACGGACCAGATCCCACAAGGAACTGTACTGGGCCCAATACTATTTCTATTATATGTAAATGAACTTTTTGAACTCCCAATCGTCGGAAAGATTATATCTTATGCTGATGATACAGTATTAACAATTGAAGAAAACTCTTGGAAAGAAGCCAAAATATCGGCAAATAATGCAATAAATATCATTAAACATTGGTTTGACAAAAACTTACTTTCTTTAAATGTTGAAAAAACTCATTTTCTACCTCTGAGCCTAACAGAACATATTTCAAATATAAATGTAAACATTAAAGTTCACGACAGAAACTGTCTACTTAAAATCACACCCTGTAACTCAAATTGTGTACATATTAGTAGTAAAGAACAAATAAAATATCTTGGAATAATTATCGACAATAACATTAAATGGAAAAATCAAATAAACTCCACAATAGACAGAATGAGAAAACTAATATTTATATTTTTCAGACTTAGAAATACTATCACATTAAAAATATTAAAAGAAATTTACTTTGCACTTGCGCACTCGGTATTACAATATGGAATCATAGCTTGGGGGGGTGCACATAAATCATCCCTTTCCCACTCGAAACAATTCAAAAAATTCTTATAAAAATTATCCTAAAAAAACCGTATTACTACCCAACAATAAACGTATTCCAAGAATTCCCTGTTCCCCCACTTACAAAAATTTACGAAAAAATAGCACTACTTCAGCTACACAAAGATATATTTAAAAAAAATATTACCCCACTGCTAAATATTAGCATAAGGAATACTTCTATTGGTGGACTAACTATACCACCCATACGAACCACAACAGCACAGAATCACTATGTATATAAAGGAATAAAATTATTTAATCAATTAATTACCCGCCGATATGCGAACAGAAAAAAATTACGACAAATATAAAAAAAAAATTAAATCATATTTTGGTAGTCCCACCATATAATTTTAACTTTTATTAGATATGTTTCTGACTGTTTGTTATTCCAAAGGTTTTATGTACACCCTATATATATATTTTGTTTAATAAGGAAGTTGAGCCCATTTTTTTTATTTTTTTTTATCAATGTTCGCATTCAAACTTAAATACTGGTATTTTTTTTTTTTTTTTTAAAGTTCGTTTTCATAGTAAAATTAATTCTCAAAGTTTAAATTTTATTAAGCCCGCCAAAACGAGCGGATCCGAGCGGTAAGAAGCGGGGTGTGGGTGTGACGTCATTTGAACTGAGAAAACTCCGTCGCTTGGGCATTTTGTATGGAGATTTTTTAAATTCTTCAATAAGGAATTCCAGTAATTTTTTTTATCAATGTTAACCGTCTATCAGAATTGATGTTATTTTAAAAAAAGAAAATTGATCAAGTTTTCATGGTTAAATTAATATTTAAAGGTAGAATTTTTGTTTCTCGCGCCAAAACTCTTCACAAACACGGTATTACCATCGCTGGCCGATCGCCGTTGGTTGAAGTATCACCCGCCAATTCAGGCCGCCGCGCAAAAAAGTAAAGACCGAAAGTAAGATAACGGTTTACAGCGCAGTTCACTGTGAGACTTTTCTGCGCAATCAATAAATTTAATATACTTGCACAAAACTAGTGAGGTTTACGGCGAAACATCAGATGTCAGATGAGTAGAGAATACGTAATTATTATTATATATACTGAAAAAATGTATTATTCTTATTGTAACATACAAATGAACACAATTAATAATTTGATGTATTTACTTGGAAGCTTTAACTCCACAAATTTCAGCACTTATGTGGTCAGTATTATCTTGTTTAAATATAAAATCAACATGTCAGAATCAACGATTTGTAGGTAGTCGGACTGGCCTTGAATATATCCGATTTCTGACATGGTATGTGGTTTTTTAAACAGATTTTGCATTACATAAACTTTGTTTATAAACCATTAAATATACCAAACCACCCATTACTAAACTTAAAAAGACTTTTAGGGGATAGAATGCAAAACCGTTTGGCCCATAAGTAAACGACGTTTGGCCTATACACCTCTCTCATCATACACAAACCATCTCTCGTGTAATAGAAAGAGATGCACCGTAGACATTTCGGTGATCCGCTCTTTATACAAACTGAGGTTCCAATGACGTCAGAATTCTTTCGACCATTCATGAAGCGTTTTTAGTTCGTAGCTTTTTGATTGATTTTCAAGAAGGTTTAATTAATTCTAAGAATAACAATATAGAAATATATTTATATATTTAGAATCGATATTTTTTGATCTACATGAACATATTTTTTATAAGTCAAAATATTTTTCACTCAACTTCCTTATTACCCTTATAATCTTTAAAAAATATGTTATTAAGTCTAAATCTATTCATAAGTTAAGTTCTTAAGTTTGTTATAAGGATTTGAAAAAAAAAAAAAAAAAAGTTATTATCAAGTTGTCCTCTCCTAAACACAAGCACTTGCTTTATTAGGAGAGTATATAAAATATGTAATATTAGAATGAAATAAACTTATTGTAAAAAATTTACTCAATAAAAAAATAAAATAATAAATAAAAAAAATCTTAGACAAACCAGACAACTACTCAAAATGGACAGTACACTCACTGAGGGAACTGGTAGGACTACTAACCAGGTCCCTGTCATCTCAGGAGAAGCATGCAACTGTTGGGAGTAGAAAACACAAATAGATGCATGAAACGTGAAGAGGATGAAGGACTCCAATTCACCGATTGTGCCGATGACTCGGTCCGTTGGGAACAAGGCTCAGATACCTGGGTAGACACATTGTGGAACCAGAAGACATAGCCACTTATCTAATGACAACCCTGTTGAACTTTATCAAAGTGACCAGGTTACTATTAAAGGAATGAGGTAAAATGAGAGATAGCACAATGGGCATATGGCCTACAAGTAAAGAGTCTCCGCTTTACAATAAAAAAAAATTGACCAACACAAAGGAAACTGCTGAAGTAATACAGCTAGACTGCAAGCAAGGAGTAGCTCTTAGTTAGTAATCTGGGGTATGCTATGAAACTCTTCAGAAGTGAGGAGGGAAATGGGATGAAATAGGATTCTAATAAGAACGGATACTACTATCACGCTTTGTTGACTGTTATTACAAAATTGTGTAAAAACAGAATTGAATAAATAGTTACATTATCGGGGCGTTGTGCGTCGGCCGCGCTGAACCTTCTGGCATCGTCGTGGCTTGGAGCAGCGGGAGGCGAGGGGGGGCCCTGGCCGGGGGCCAGCGAGGCGTGGCTGCCCGCCAGCGACTTGGGACGCACCAAGCGCTGCAGTCGCTCGTTATTTTGCTTCAGGTTCAGCATCTCGTTCTGGAATTTGAGGTTATGTGAAATATGATTTAGTTGAGTCAGGAATATGATTATAAAAAGAAAGATGAGAATGGAGTGAATCGAATTAAACTTTAAAAATTATATCTGGACGTTACAATTGTCATGGTATTCAAGAAATCTTTACCACCAACACACATTTCAACACTTCTTTGCAAATAGAGTAGTGGAAGCATGGAAAAAAACTTCCACAACATAAAATATTATCATCGATGCTACAAATATTGTAAATCATAATTTAAATAATAATTTAAAACTTAATTGGATTATCATTTAGACTTTAAGAGAGAAGAAAGGATTGACTTATTATGAAATTAGATTCGAGCTAATCAGCACAATGTTGCCTACTCAGTAACTAATAATAATATTAATAACAGTGAGAGGAAATTGAAAAGGAACATACCCGCATCTTAATGACAGTATCCTTGAGGCTCTCCAGCTGGTGGGCAGAACTGAGGGCTTCCAATCGGATATCTGTGAGCACCAAATCCTTCTCTCGGAGCTGTTTCTTCAGCTCATCCACTAGATGGGCGTCTGGAAACAAACATACAAGACATTAGTTTAAAAAATCGAAAACCCATAGTATCAAGTCCGGTTCCATGACTGTCTAAATTACCTGGATCAGAAGTATTGCTCCCGTTCAGCAGTCCATCTTTATCTTCCTTCTTGTCTCCAAGGACAGTGTCAGCTAGGATCTCATGCGAGTTCTCCAAGCTGTTCTCGTTGGATCCCTCGCGGATGACCCCGTGCTGGTGCTCTGAGTGGTGACCCCCGGAGTCTGCTGAAGGAGACAGGTGACTCAGTGAAGAATGCTTCGAGGTCTTGGATATCTTGGCGTTACGGGAGAAGGCCTTCGTGAATGAGGATCTCAGCTGGAAGAAGAAAGTAAAACAATAATAATAACTCCTAAAATTTACCAACATACTCTGTTTACTGCCAAAAATTATGTCATAAGGTCAAATATTGTAAAAAAGCGATTTCAACTAAACTAAAATATTAACTCACCCATCCTTTCTTCTTGTGTTTTTTATCTTGTGCAGAAGAGCAACCACTGCTCAGACTGTTAAGACTGTTGACACTGTCCGTTGATAGATGTCTCGTCATGTTGCTGCCAGTTCCAGATCCAATGCTTCCCGTGGTGCTTGGCTGCTTGGGCATCTCCTGCAACAAGTTAAACTGATGAAGGAACAGTATTTGTGCGCGGACCTTTGGGAAACCCACTAATGCTTATAACAAAATTAAGAAAAAAATCGGCCACGGATTTCATTACATTGGATATGTTTCTCTTGGAAGAGTTAACATTGTTAAAGAAAGAGGTACTAAGTGCGGACCTTGGGAAAACCCATGAATAGCTTATCAAAATATTAAGGAAAATTCGAGACGATTGTCAGTGATTTAATTAAAAAAGATGAGGTTTCTTCTGAAGAAGTTAAAAATGTTGATGGAAGAGCTTGGATGTTGAGGAAACTAGTTATAGTATTAAAATTATTGTTCTGTTCACAATGCTTTCAAAATAATATGAGAGAAAATGATAAAGACAAGGCAAATAAAAACGAGAAAGAAGAGAAGGAATAGAAAGACGATGAAGAAGAGAAGGAAGAGGATAGAAGAGAAAGAAAAGAAAGAAGAGAGAGAAAAGACAAGAAAAATAAATAAAAATAGACATAAGTGAAAGAACAGAAATAAGAGAAAGGAGGGAAAGACAAAACGGAAGATAAAGAAGAGAATAAGAGAAAGAAGATAAATGAGAGACTGAAAAAAACATATAAATAAAGTTGGGTATTTGGAGGTGTGCCTACCTGGTTGGGCCCGCTGACGGAGTCCTGCTTGATGCCCATGGAGGTCATGTGGGCGCTGGTCAGACCGGCCTGGATGGATTGCTTCCGGAGCAGTTCGATTGTCTGCCGCAACTGCGTTAACTCCGAGTCCTGATCAAAATATAAACATAAATATAAATATAACAAAGATACGATATTTATTTTTTAACTTTTATGAGTAAAACCTAATATTGTAATATTTAATTAAATGAAGACAATATTAACGAAACTCAATCGAAAATCTGGGACAGAAAAATCAGAAAAAGATATTGGCAATTTGAGATATGTGCGTTAAGAAAATTAAGATAATGTTGGTAGTTCTTAGTCGAAGTATGATACAGTTAAAAGTGACCGAATTGGATATAGACATATAGACACCTTAGCTCAGTTGGTAGAGCTGTTGCCATGAAAGCAGAAAGTCCTGGGTTCGAGTGCCAGTGGAGCCAATATTTTTTTCTGATTTTTCTGTTTCCAGATTTTCGATTGAGTTTCGCTAATATTGTCTTCATTCAATTTAAGATAGGATAGTTTTATCTCGATTATGACCTCAATATTTATTATTGCGAATTAAATGTTTGTTATAGGACAATGCTTTGTAATTATTTGTAAGTTCTGTAAGTTTCTAACAGATGGTGGTATGAGTTAATTTATCGACACAACACTTGGTTATCTAGGTTGGGTAACCATCCAGTGGATGGCGTTGTGTTTCGTTAGCCACAGAAACGCGTGTCCGGGTCAGCTAGTAGTATTATAAAATATAATCTATCTACAAGTCTACAAATTAAATAAAATGTAACTAAAATTATGAATTGGAATGCCAACACCGAATAACAGCGTTTTTTGAACCAATTATGGAAGAATCGTAATTTAATTTTGGGGTATTATGCCGTGTTGCGCTACCTACAATCAGCCGAGCGATTCTATATCTTTTGTATTGTTTTCGAGATAACGGGCGTGATCTCCTGTCAAATTTGTGTGATTTTTACATATTTACTGTCACATATTTTAGTTTAGATCGATTTAAACACAAATTCCTGCAAGTATGCATGATCATTTATTCATTCAATGTACGCTGTACACAGAAAAAGCAAATAAATCACACAAATCTGACAGGAGATCACGTCCATTACCTCGAAAACGATCCCACAAAAGATATAGAATCGCTCGGCAGGGCAGATGTGTAATGAGGTAGCGCAACACGGCGTAATACCCCAAAAATAAATCACGACAACATTTCCCAATCACAACACATTATAGTAGATTCAAAGGTAAGGTTTTTTTTCGAATCAGACAAATGACATAACTAAATATTTTACTAAGATTACGAAAATGATGGTAAAAAATTTTAGAAATGTACAGTTTTTTTTTATTTTTAAATGAATAAATCCATTATTTGAGCTCGTGACGTCATTACATGAAAATGTCCCGTCTCCAATTATGTTCCCTTAATTTTGCAAAATTCCACACTGATTTTTTTTTATATAGCAACACTTTGATTTCCGGCGAATTTTTGAATTTGCGCTTAACGTTCACTAGATTTATTGTGTGTTCTATGCGAACTTATCCTTTGGTTTGATTTTTTGATAAAGATGGCGGTGTTTTTACAGATGGTACTTATTTATTTACGCCCTAGTGGGCTTTTACAAGATAGATATATATATAAGTAATACATTTGTGTTAGCAAATACATAGTATTCAATATACCTATATTGATTTATGATAAATTTAAGACAAATTAAATTTATAGGTATGGAAAGCGAAATTTGTAAAAAGAAATATAAAAACTAAAAGAAAATAGAAATATAAAGTGTATTCACTACGGAGCGGAGTCGTGAAATCATACATTTTACTAAAATAATTATAAAGACTTCGTTTTGTGACTAATACGGAATCTATAAATATGTCTACAGTATTCCCAAATTTATTGCCCAGATGATGCATTCTATTAATAGGTGTATGAGCCTCATAATTTGTTTTGAAATTGTCACAGAAAAAGGTAGCACTTTGTCTCGTATTTCTGGTCGGTATGTAGAATTTTATTTTGGAGAGCAAATTCAGGGTTGTTAATGCAATTATTAATAATTTTATTTAATAGTACAAGGTCAAAGATGATATGAAGAGAGTCCCGTACAATTTATTGCTATTCGTGTGGAAACCGTTCTTTTTTTAAAATGATTTTCGGCTATGTAATTATCGTTTTTTCGCACCAATAATATTATGTCCCGTCTTTCCGGTTTATAAAAAATGGTCTGATTTTTTGGATTGAAATTTTTAAAAAATCGCCAGGTTTTCAAAAATACGATTAAAAAAAAAAATAGAGAATGTCTTAGAATATTTGCCTAAACCGGAAAAAAATTAAAAAATTGTGATGCAAGTGGCCTATTGATATGATGAATTTAAACGCCTTCATTGATAGGTATACATTTTTATGAACAATGTTCGCATTGAAATAAAAAAAAAATTTAAAAACTTTTCTATATTGTATTGCCAAGAGTTCAAATATTAAATTTCCTTAAAATATGATGTAAAAACATCTAAATCTTAACGGTTATTGATGTGAAAAACATTGACTTGAACTTACTTAGACCACCATACGAAAGAAGAAAACTTAGACCAAGTTATTCCACAGAAATTCAATAGTAACGTTGTCATCAAATTACCGATTTTAGGTGCGTTTCAACTCTCTATCAAATTATAATAAGCGGACGATCTCAATAACATGATAGTTGTCCTCTTGTGCTGATCACTATTTGTTCAAAAGCTGAAATGGATTTAGAATTGGCATTTAACGGGAACCTTGCAACTGTCAAAAAAATGGCGCTGAATGACCATTTGATAACTTTGTCACACGCGAATTTCTGCGAAACATCTGAGCCTTCATTTTTGTTTTATTTAAATTTAAATTTCCATTTAAAACCACAAAAAGAGAAAACACCACGTTTTGTATTCAAATCGAAAAGTTAACATTAAAATTGTTAAAATATAAGTTTTATGAATCCAAAGTTTCCGTCAATTTAAAAAAAAATTAAACTTTGGGAATTTTTTTATTTATTATTTTTACATGAAACGAGAAAAAAGTGAGTGGACTATAACGTTTATAAAACATTTGCCTAATAACATATATGTGTGTTTTAAATAAGAGAGAGATAGAGCGAAAGAAGTATATAAGGGATGCAAGAAAAGAGTAAGTGTTGGAGTGAAAGAACGAAAGAAACGTCTGGAAGAGGAAGAGGGAATAAAAATGACAAAACACTTCCAAGAAAACATTAAACTGTTTTGGAAGGAGGTCAAAAGGTCCCGAAGTGGTTCAGAGAACGGAAGTGTGAAAGTGATAAAATCGAAAGATGGAAGAATGTTGACGAATGAGGAAGAAATAAAAGAGAGATGGATGAAATATTTTGAGGAAGTCTTCGAAAGCAACCCGGGTGACAGTGAGACCAGTGGTGAATCGGGTATGAACGATGACGGAGTGAATGTTACTAAAATCAGCGTGGATGAAATTAAAAAATCGATAAAATGCATGAAGAATGGTAAGGCTGTTGGTTTCGACAATATTGCTGCCGAATACTTTAAAGGAAATAGCCATATTATTCTCACATGGTTGTGCAAACTTTTTAACCAGTGTCTAGAGGAGAGTTACACGCCATTAGATTGGAGAAGAGCTGTAATCATGCCATTATACAAAGGTAAAGGGTCGCGTATGGAATGTGGGAATCATAGGGCTATTAGCCTGCTAAGTTCAGTCGGTAAGCTGTACGGAAGAATATTGATTGAAAGGGTAAGAATGGAAACAAAGGATAAAATATGGGATGTGCAAGGTGCCTTTATGAGTGGAAGGGGATGCATGGACCAGATTTTCTCCCTGCGTATGCTCACTGAGAAGTTTCTGGCGAAAAACCAGAAACTTTTCTGCGCCTTTGTAGATCTACAAAAAGCATACGACCGAGTCGATAGGAAAAAGCTTTGGAAGGTGTTGTCCAAGTATGGAGTGAATACAAATCTCATACAGGCAATTGCGTCTCTGTACGAGGGAAGCGTTGCATGTGTTAGGGTGAACGGTGGTTTTACGGGGTGGTTTGACATCACAAAAGGTGTTAAGCAAGGCTGTGTAATGTCACCATGGTTATTCAATCTGTACATGGATAATTGTATGCAAGAATTGAAAGAAGTGGGATTGGGCGCGAAATTGAGTAATCTGAAAGTATGTTGCCTGTTGTATGCTGATGATGCGGTGCTGATTTCTAACACTATGGAAGATCTACAGTCTCTCGTATCTAGGATGAACGAAGTATGTATGAAGAATGAGTTAATGATGAATGTAAGTAAGTCTAAAGTCATGGTGTTTGAAAGAGAGAGTACGAAAACAGTATGCAATATAGTTGTGAATGATGAATACTTGGAGCAGGTGGATGAGTTTGTGTATCTGGGTAGTGTGTTTACGAGAGATGGGAAGGCTGATAGGGATATTGAAAGAAGGGTGAATGCTGGTAACTCCATTAATGGAGGACTGAATGCCGTTGGCGCTAATAAAAAACTGTCAAAAGAAGCGAAACTAGCAGTCCACAATGGAGTCCTGGTACCTACCCTGATGTATGGCAGTGAGGCATGGAACTGGCAGAGGAAGGATGAAAGTAAACTGAATGCTGTTGAAATGAGATCCCTGAGGCGTATGTGTGGTAAAACAATGTATGATCGTGTGAGAAATGTGGATATCCGCAAAGAATGTAAGGCTGATGTATGCATAATGAGTAAGATTAAGAAAGGGACCCTCAGATGGTTTGGGCATGTAGAGCGAATGGACGAAGAAAGCAGTGTAAGAAGAATATACGACGCAAATGTGAATGGTAGAAGAAGTCGTGGACGTCCGAGGAAGACATGGCACGATCAAGTGAATCAGATACTTGAGTCGGGCCATGTCAAAAGTCAGAATAATAGAAGAGAATGTATGAGACGATGTATGAATGTGAGTGAGGCAAAGAGTGTGTGCCAAGACCGAGTTGTTTGGCGGTCCGTCCTCTCTGCCTACCTCTGCGGGGAAACGGCGTGATGGTTAGTTAGTTAGTTAGTTAGTTTGCCAAGTCGGAACAGGCTCAGCCTAGTGGTGGTTTATATAAAAAAAAAATGTACATTGTATTTTGTATATACGTATTGCAATATCTTGGTTAATAAATAATAATAAAATATATATATATATAAATTAGTTCAAAAGTAAGATGAGCTATTTTTAAAACTTTTATTTTTGCATCAAAAAAATATACAAGTAGGTATTTTTAAAAAATATGTTTATTTCGAATAAACTTTGAAGGCGTAATTCATCATCTTTCAAAAACAGTTTTTAATTTTAAAGATGTTCAGAAATGTTCCGTTTAATTGTTGAAATATTTTGATCTTCCGGCAAAATAGGCCTGAGGCCTGAGGGTTACAATTATTTTAATAAATTTTTGAGATGCTTGGAGAAATGCATTTTTTAAGTAAATATAGGTACTTAGGTACAATTAAAAACGTCATAAAATTTAAATATACCAAACTGGTAACTGTAACAACTTTGCTCTCCCAACAACAACAAACAATTACAACGAAAAGTCTCCAAACTGACACTTAATAATATGGTAAATTATACATGGCTATCTGGTTACGGACCACACGCGTCTCTACCAGTGTTACCAGAGGTACCTCTTACCTCTTACCCAATAGTCAGTCAACCAACAACCTAACCTACCTGACCGGATGGTCTGCTCTACTAGTACCCGAAATGGTTACTTCAAAACCTCTGCCATCCTCACTTCAATATATAGGGTGGGCCATAAACATTTGCACTTTTGTAATAGTGCTAGCGGGGATTCTAAATGTGGGAGGAGAGCGGGGTCACTTATGCATGGCACCGTGCTTCTTGAAAATTTTGTCACAATGTATCGCTTTATGGGAGAGCAACGCGATTCTGGGTAAATTTTTTTTACAAAAACAATGATTTTGTTATTTTCTTTTCAACAATGAATCTATTCCGGGTTATAAAACAATAATGCACTTCTCCTATTTCGTTCGCATCAACAATTACAGTGTATTAATCAGTACACAAGTGTTAATTTACTTAATTAAATCATGGTTTAAAAACTTCGAAGAAACCGGCAGGAAAACAAACAAGGCGACCATGGAGCAAAAGAAATCCATCAAGAAATGGCCAACATACCCCGTGATTTGTGTCGAAAAGTTTTCAAAAAACTAAGGGCCTAATTTGAAGAATGCCAGCGGCGAGATGGGGGCCATTTTGACGAAATGATTTTTCAGCATATTTTTGTTCTTATCAATAATCATTTATTTAAATACCTACAATCTTTATTTTTTTTCCTGATTATTTCGAAAGTGCAAATGTTAATGCCCACCCTATATTTTTATCTCTATATCTGTATTTAATTCCTAATCTACATTCGCTGAATTCCAAGGACGAACATCTAAACATGTTAGAGCCCGTTCACACTTCCGTCGTAATAACGGAGGTGGGTTCCGTCGTTATGACGGAAGCCCTAGGCCCCTGTTCACACTTCCGTTTTCAAGACGGATCCTACTCTACGAAAACAACGACCAAAACATTTTATCATTCTTCAGTAGACGGTCGTGCGCACTGCGCAATGCGCAATGCAAGTATTGCAAATTTTACTATTATAAAAGTTCCTATTAGTTTGGGCCGTAAAAGGCCGACAGCAAAAACTTTCCCTTGGGGCTGCCATAAATAGTTATAGGTGCTATTTGAAATGTACACATACCTACTTAAAAATAAAACAATTTAAATAATAAACTTTTTCTACCAAATCGGTAAGGGAATGTATTGATGTAATACCAGCTATAAAATTACTTCAGGGGTCGGACCTTATTTGTTCAAACCGTGGGAGAATATTTTGTTTGCATACTTGAAAAGGAGAAAGTGCGCGAAAATCATCCAGCAATTATTATAACTAAATTTACTAAAAAACATGAATGATATGACTAAATATTTTCTTGAGATTAAATAGAAAAAATCGCATTATGGGACGAACATGTATATTATATAATAATATTATAAACGCCAAACGCGCGCCCCATAAAAACACAATTTGCCTGCTCGCTTGCGTCTGGGAGCGGGCGGTGGTGAAGTGTGAAGCGGGGTGTGGCGGGTTCAAAACGGATCCGTCGTCCCGCCGTATAGTGTGAACAGCTCCATTGAAATGTATGAGCCAGCGCGTTCCTTTCCGGCTTCACGACGGACACTCTGCGTAGGCGAACTCTCCGGCAAAAAATGACGGATCCGTCTTCACGCCGGATCCGGCAAGTGTGAACAGCTCCATAGAGCCACTACAGCGGCTAGGGCCTCCGTCGTAATGACGGAACCCACCTCCGTTATTACGACGGAAGTGTGAACGGGCTCTTATCGTGATTTATTTTTGGTGTATTACGCCGTGATGCGCTACCTCCGTCTTTAGCCAACATTTCGAACATTGTTACAGTGTCCATATATGGTAGATGTGTAATCGAAGATTCTGGTGAAGTGTGTGCCGATTATGTTATGCTATGTCAAATCCATGGTACAGGAGTACAACTTTAAACATACATTAAACGAATTAATAATTATGCATTTAGTGTTTTAAACTAGTTGAAATACGACAGTTGACATATCAGTCCATAAAAAAGGCATAGACAATCACACAAATTTGACAGAAGATTACGTGTGTAAACGATTCCATATCCACAAAAGATACAGAATCGCTTCTTCTGGAATCATCTGTTGGGTACGTCCTGATGATACACACTGTATAAAATAATTTTATCGGGCTTTCTTCTCGTGGTTTAAGAAGTGTGAAACGCGGTTATAGCTAACCCGCTATTAGACAGAGCGTGGTTATGGTTAACCCGGAGTTAGTCGTTTGGTGGTCAAATCTATTTTATTATCGTCAACCGAAGCGCATATTGTAACTTCACCCCCCATTGTTTTGGAATTTGATACTTTGAGGATACTTTCGAAATTTAGGATTTTGAAAAGGAAGCCATGTGGAAGTTGTGATACACAGTTTCGTTCACATTGGTGAATCGAGTCATTCGGATACACAAAAGTCAAATAAGTTGATTCGTTTGATTCATTTGAGTCATTCGATTGATGTGATTCCATTTGAATCATGCATACTTGTAGATATGTATTTGTTTAAATTAATTCGCTTAAATAATTCATTTGTGTGCAAATCTACAGTTTTATTCCAAGTTTGATGAAATTTTGCACACTTGGCCTCCAAAACAAGAGAGAGGTGATGTCTACGAGAGATTTCGAAAAGCCGACCCGTCCCCTTTTCCCGCCATAGTAGAATGTTCGATAG
This sequence comes from Limnephilus lunatus, assembly GCA_917563855.2. Classification (NCBI taxonomy): domain Eukaryota; kingdom Metazoa; phylum Arthropoda; class Insecta; order Trichoptera; family Limnephilidae; genus Limnephilus; species Limnephilus lunatus. Next base: position 56,162,577 of record OU830596.1, read on the forward strand.
TTCTTGATAAAATTTTATATACTTGACTTTCAAAAGGAAAATTCCTGTCTACATCTGCCGAGCGATTCTATATCATTTGTGAGATCTTTTTGGTGAGATCTCCTGTCAGATTGTGTGATTTGCTATGGCTGTTTTTGCTTTTTCTATGGGCCGATGTCAGATTTCAACTGTGTGCTGTCACAAATCGCTAAAGCTGGCCTGATACCCATAGAAAAAGCAATTGACAGCCATAGAAAATCATACAAATCTGACAGGAGATCAAAAAAAATGATATGACAATATCTTTTATATTATCAATACATTTATCTAACTAACTGTGTTTTTACAGATTCGAATAAAGTGATAAGTATATTAATTTTTTTACACTTATGCTATTTTTGTTAAAAAGTTATATTTTTAATTGCACAATGTTGGTCTGTAATATTAAGTCATGCAGCTGCTTTCAAAAACAGTATTTCATTTTGGGATACGCAGAAAACAGCGAATCTATTTGAAATTGAAGGTCAAGCGGGAATATTGATTGATTACATTATATTTTTTTGTCTTGACCTGAGGGATTGTAAAATCGATTCATTGTTGACCGAAAAACTCAGAAAAATGCAAATTCAACACCTTCTTTGAAAAGTCAATGATTCCATTAAAAGTCATGATTCAACTTTCCTTCGCATTATTGTGGGTTGTCACAAATCCTTGGGTTGGTTTAGGTTTAGATCTCTTGTTTCGTATAACATAAAAATATGTACAAACCTTTCTTTCAGCTGTGGCAGTCAGTGATTGAAGTCTTTGTGTCATGTTGGATAGACTCTGCTCAAAAGCCGATACTACATGGGCCTGTAACAAAAAGAAAAATAACACATTAGCATACTGTAACGAACAGGTTAATCGTGTAGTTTCAGCGTCCTTCAATAGACGGTATGTACCTCTTATTATGGTACAAAATATTGATTGTGCATATATCTCAGTCTGATTAAAAGAGGAAAGTGGAACATGAACATAATACAACGTTCACAAAGAATGAAGGAATGCTTGTTCCAAAATATAATAATAACTACGGACGGCGAACCCTGGAATATAACGTGCAAAAAATATTTAACATGTTACCATTTAATTAAAAAATTGCGATTCTACAAATAGATTGAGATATAATATGCTGAAACAATGGTTACTAAATAGAGATAGTTTATATTGATTCATGTGTGTTAATTGTGACAATCTGTAAAGTTATAGTAATAATATTATGTAAGTACGTTTAAATTGTAATTGAACATTAACTTTCTGTTGACAAACTGCTTTATTGCGGTTTAACGGGATTGTACTTTGAAAACCAATAAAAAATGGCGTTAGTGTAGTCAGTTATACTAAGTTTAGATTTTATCCCAACAGATGTCGATTGAGTAGTATTTCAGATGAGTACCATCTATCGTCTTTCGTGTCTTATATACGAACACTATCAGTCCGGCAGCCACGAGCCGGTAGCCTCAGAACTACTTAGAGGCTACCCAAGTAAAAGTCCAGTGCAGTTTAATATTCATTGTAATCAACTAGTAATAAATCAAAAAAAACTTGATAAATCAACCAGTAATCCAACGAACCTTAAAGTTATTTGGAAGTTTCCCAACACACATTAAAGTTGAATTAATCACTGAGATTAACAAAAAAGTTGGCCCCCCGAAATGATATTTACTATAAAATTATATATATATTTTTGCATTATTTACCAATTTCAAACGTAAAATCGACTTCAAAAATACCCTTAATAATAAGTTGGTTTGAATATCAAACGAATTTATATACAGTGTCGATTTTTTGTCATTATACGCTGGTACATTCAGCATATAGACAAGTACATTTTTCCTTGAAGCATTAAATGAAAATATATTTTATACTTTTAATATTCGGAGGTACATCCTCTTTGCACATCCCTTCGAAGTCACTTGGTTATATTTTGTGTAATTAGGTGTACCGTATTTTCCCTAAACCGACTGCATATTGTATATAAGTATGCCGGGGGCCAATTGTCGATGGATCAACTGTCGTGGAACCATTAAAGAGTAGTCTTTGCTGTTGATATCTACGCCAAATTATTGCAGCATGTTTTTTGACATAAATTTATGTAGGGAGCGAACGGACTTAATAAATTAACGACATTTATCGAGACAACTGTCAAATCACGTAATTGTCGCGCTCGCTCATGTCGACTAATAACCAACACTGAAGATTGGTTATTTTTATTTATTCATCTATAAAAAGTATATTTACATTGTGCTTTTTTATGCCTCACTAGGATATACCTGTGTCGAGACAGGTGTAGAGGTATATAAACGAATATCGTAGTTACATGAATATTTAAGGTAAAATACATATTAATTTTAATAGAATTAAAACAGAAAGGTGATTGGAAGAGTGGGTAAATCTATTAAAGAGAGTTATCTTAAAAATGTTTGAGGAGTTGAAGTATAGTAAATTCTGGCTAATCTATTTATGGAATTAAATTTGACAGGATTCTATTATTTTCATTTATTTTATATGGGTTAGGTCGTATGTGAATAGTTATTTCTGTCTATGTGTGATTTATTTTACATATGTTTGTAATAAAATGTTTGAAACTAAAATATTTAATGTACGTAAATTATTTATATTACAAACTTTCAAATGTGTATTTAAAAAAAAAATAATTTCGAAATAAATGAAAACAGAATGAGCAAAAGAATAAATAATATATTTTACACCCCACAAACCAATACTAAATTATTGCAGACACATAGCAGTTTCATTGGTCCTCGTACCTTTAACCTTCTACCACTACAAACTCAAATGATAAATAAAATGATAAAATATGTAAAAGAGGTAAAATTATGGCTGAATAATGTAGATATTGAAACGCTTTTTCTATAAATTTATCCATCCTTCTACAACTCACTTTCTGTAACTTTCTAAACTGTAGTACAATATGTTTTCTGTTTATTTATTTTTATAAAAACTAAAATAAAAAAATTAAAAATCAGTACGTTTTTCTCCATATTTTTAATTTTATTTTTATAATAGCTGAAAAAACCTGTTTCACTTATTCTACCTATGTAATACTAACTTTTTAACTTTTTATACTAACTTTATATTTTATATGTTTTTTTTAAGTCTATTTTATACTTTGGGTACTTGGAAATATAGTATTTTGTTTTAATATTACCCACACTCAGGCAGTGCCTTAGTGGGTTTTCATTTCTTGTTGATACTAATTGTTATTATATATTATGTTATTATATAATATTTGCTATTATACATTATATGTACAAAGAAATGGGAATAAATAAAGTAAAAAAAAAAAAAAAAATTGTGTGGCGTCCCATATTTACAATCTATTTCTTTATATCTTGTTTGAATTTTGTCAAGGATTCAGTTTGTGTGATCATAGCTGGATAGTTAGCAAGTTATGTATTTAAAGTGTCTTTGTCCAAAGGTGGTTTTGTAAAAAGTAGTTTGGAGAAGTTCTTTGTTTTTGACTCGGGTATTGGTTATTGTTTGTGTAGCTTTGTATACTGTTTTGTTGTTGTGTAAATTAACTTAGATGGATCTTGAGTAGAACTGTTTTTATCCATAACGTTGAAGGTATTGAAGATCGTATCAGTGCTGGTAGTAAGCGGCAGTTTAGAGTATTATTTTTATAATTAGTTTTTGTGCTTTAATGATGGGGTTTTATGGGGCTTTATTAGTCGACATGAGTCAATGATTGAAGACTGATTGAAGACTGATTGAAGACTTATTGAAGACGTCGATATTGGCTTTCATGCTGATACAAATGATCATTATTTTATAAAGATTGGATTTAGTACAGAACAAAAGACAACACGCACATAAGAAATTATGCTTGTATTAAAAATACCTCGTCATATTTCATCATTTTGTGTATTAGCGTGGTGGAAAAGTTACAGTTATAACATAAGGGTGCGTCCATCATAAAATAAAGTGTACACAATATTTCCTATTTCCTTCCACATACCAGGCCACACCTTGGCTATGAAAATAAGGGAGGTTTTAGTCTACCCCTGCGTATTTCTACTACCCTGGTACCTGGCAGGATATATTTTCATTCGTGTTTTTTGGGGTCGTTGAACGATTTAATAAATAATTATTATTATGCTGAACCCTACACGCACACGTACCAACAGTCTGTCTAGATCTACATCTTACATAATATTTATAAAATGTCAAAAATTTTATAAGTAAAAATAAAATTAAAATAAATGCGATTTTACTAAGTTTCATTATGTACCTGTAATAAAATAAATATAATCTTTTCGCGGCGCGGCGGTGCACTAACTTTACTTTAATTTAGTAGGGGAAGATTTACCCTACAATTTAATTGAGTATATTCAATATCTCAAGTTCTAGGGGAGCTTCCACCCTAAATATATTTACAAAGTAAATTAAACTAAAAAGTTATCGTTATTTTTTACAGTGCACCCCTATGAAGTAATTTAAAACTATTTATTTGAATAAGATTTTTGTTTATAAAATTTACTAACTATGGAACACGATGTATAATAGAAATAAGAAGAGATATGGCATTGAAGCGTGCCAACAGTCGCCGAACCTCCTTTTTTACATTAACACCACTCAGGAGGCTAGGAAAATAATTTCCCTCGTGGCCCATATCATCGTCAGGGATGCTGTGGTAAGGTCTTTTTAAGGAAATGAAGTGTAGGAAGATCTGAGAAGAAAAAGGGGGAGGAATGTAAGGGTGGGGGTCAGTGTGTCCAGGAGTCAAAAACATTAGAATCCATCAATTGTAAGGCGACGCGTCGCCTTACAACGCAATGGGAGGGAATCTATCGACCCGTCGCGACGGGTCGATAGATTCCAGCTGGAGAGGTCTAATGGTCTCCCACGATCGGCCTTTACCCATCCGGCCCGCCATGCAGCTGGTGGGCAGACACATCCTCCGGAAAGACCTGGACAAACCTCACTCCATGAACCCATGCACCCTTTTTCAGTCACCAAACATAGCAAACCACTTGGGATGATCTGCGACTCTTGTCAAGAGTCCGAATAATTGAATGGTATGTATGAGACGATGTATGAATGTGAACGAGGTAATGAGTGTGTGCCAAGGCCGAGTTGTTTGGCGGTCCGTCCTCTCTGCCTACTCTGCGGGAAAACGTCTTGTTGTTATATTAGTTAGATAGTAAATATATTATTTGGCTGATCTATTTGCTTTACTCTGGTTTTACAAAAAATATGTAAGAATTTGAGGTGTTTTTATGGTAAGGTGCCTTTTATCGTAAAATTTAGCGATGTTGGCTTTCATTCTAAGGTCCCAGGGGATGCTTGAATAGTACACAACTTACTGCTAACTCTGTACAAATCGCAAGTGCGCCCCCACGGTTGAATTTGGCAGTCACCTCTAGTCTGGAGCCCCAAAAAAATACCCTCTACTCTGTGCAGAAAGTGGGTTTGATAGATTCTCCATATTAACAAACGGATTGCAATATTTAGAGCACAGGCGTCAGATGGGAATGCTGTCCATATCTACCGGTATTTAAATGAAAAGTTGCTTCGATGAACTAGCGTCATTGATCCCCTCGGCACCCGCCAAATACGTGCCCAACATATTTACACGGTTTACATTTGACACATAGAGAACGGGTCGTTTATACGACTCGCTCTTGAGTTCAATAGTTCGCCTGTAAATGATTTGTCGGCCTTTGTGTTTCTGTGTCTCTTCAAGACCCATATACACTCCTTCCTCTCATAAAAAGCCCCATTCACACAGCATCTTCCAAGATAACGTAGACCCTGAGGGAAATTATTTTCTTCAGGATCTCCTGTGTGGAGTAAATGTTAAAGTAAAAAATGAGACCGGAAAAAATACTTTTTTTTTGAGTCTCGAGTCTCGAAATATATTCATATTGCAGGAGGGAGCAATCACAAAAGCCAGCCATTTAAAACATCCATTGACAAAGTCGAGCATTCTCCACTATGTTATTACTTATTACGCTCAGCCTCGTAATCAATACTCATTAAAATAATCATCTTTGAATAAACGGCGTCCCAAACAGCAAAAGACAATGAACGAACATCGCTTCCTAGCGCGTAATTAATTGAGGCCATTAACGTTAATTCATCCATCTTGATACGAGAAACAAAAAAGGGGGACCGCTCCCAAACCATTAATACATTAGAATAATCATTTCTTTTAACTGCACCATTATTGTTATTATATTCTGCGTGTTCAGTCACGCTACCTTACAGTCGCACCACCCCATACAAAAACAACACGCGATCCTCGCCATCCCTAGGGAACTCGACTGGCGCGGGAGAAATGCTTACAGACTGACTTTCAATAAAAAAATTTATTATAATTTATTTTAAAAACGGAAAGCGTGCTGAAATTCGAGTTAAATGTGTTTATGAGTGCAAGATTTTGACACCGAATAAACTCTTTTATACATTATCAAACCCATTTGAACAACCACCACCATTAAACAGTAACGGAATGTACAAAAAAATTTACAGAGAGACGAAATGCAAATCTTTCGAGTTTATTTATTTAGATAAATAAATAAACTCTATATATTACAATACATTACAAAATGATACTTTGTCTGTCCAACTGGGAAGGATTCCCGTTTCAGGATAGCCAAATTGTATATTTAGTTCATAATATTCTTAACAAAGGAATGGTTTCGCTCAAGAGATCACAGGAATGAGCTACTGTCAAGACAGCTTTTGAAAACATTAATAATTGCATTCTGAACGAAGGGATGGTTTCTTTATGTCCTTGAAAGAATTGCAAAGATGTAATTTTTCCAGGTCATTTTGGAGAACATTAATAATTGCATTCAGAATGAATGGATGGTTTTTTTCGGGAGATCACAAGTATGAGATTCTTTCCTGGTCATTTTGGAGAACATTTACAATTGCATAATTAGAATTTACACATTTATAAAAGAGTTAAAATAGAACTTCAGCAACACTCAGCCAATAAGAAATCTTGTGCTGTAAATGGATGAATAATAATTTGTCATATCTCCAATAATTATAAAAAAATAAGATAATAATAAAAAAAATGTTACTAAAAGTGTAAAAAAAAGCAAACAACATAATGGTGGTACGATTATAAAATTTTAATTGACGGGTGTTGGTCGATCAATCGTTCAATTCATAACCAATATTGGTCTTACGGACAGCTCACAATAGATGACAAGGGATGGTATTGGAGAATGGGGGAGCGTGGACTCAGGCATAGGGGTGAATCATAGAATAAAGGGAGAGTCCCGTGTCTCGTGTTTACAGGGAGTAATGTTACGAGGGATGTTCTAATAAGGGCGCAGTAGAACAACGCGTTGGAAAGTTTTGTATCTCCATTTTTTTCCATCTAAGAACTATTCTTCCCTTCAAAAATTAGGCATTTTTTTCAGATGGCAAAATATTTTCGCTCTACAATAAAATGCAAATATTTGGAATATTTCTGAGCACATTCAAAAACTAAAAACTGTTTTAGAAAGGTGATGAAATTCACTTTCAAATTACATAATTCGAAATAAACATTTTTTTTTTTATTATAAAAATTTTGCATACAAACATAAAAAAGTTTTCAATATGGCTCACCTTACTTTTTTTTCTAACTAAAGTTACTGATAATAAAAATAAATAAAAATACACACATATTTTATTAGAAAAATGTGTAACAAACACATATTGGAACCTTACTTTTTTGTCGATCTATGTAAAAATAATTTATAAAAAATTCCCGAAGTTTCAATGTTTTTTTTTCAATATGTGATTCTAAACATTGTGTAGGTACATAAAAGTGTATATTTTCCTTTTTTGGTGGCTATTATTAGGTTGGAATATAAAGCGTGGTGTTTTTCCTTTCTAACACCGATTAGAACGTATTTATCGCTGTGATAGTAAGGGAGTTACAGCGTTTTATATGAGACCTATGTGCGTTGAGACAAATATGGTCTCCTGTGATAAAACGGGTTAACGTCCAGTGGCCCTAGTTTAAACTCATGATGAAAGAGAAAGGGGCCTTTTTGGCCCGGAGCTCTTTATTCTATTATATCAACAAATGGCCCTAGCATGAACGCCAACACCAACACGATGAGTTTTTTTATCAACAATATTGATTTACTAGTCAACATTTGCTACCATATCAATTTTACAGTTATACGGTTTGATAGATTCTTCAATCTTAACAAGCAGATTACAATCTTTAGAGTGCAGGCGTCAGATAGGTATGTTGTCCTTGTTCTATCGGTATTACAATGGATTATGCTCAGAGGAACTAGTGACATTGATAATAATTGATTAATGATCGATTATTATCAATGTTCGTGCTTGTGATATCGATAAAACTGTTCACAAAACTACTAGTATAGTCCATGACTCTGTTGATAGCCCATTTCTTTTGGAATGCTATTGCTTATACGTGCCTGAAAACTGTAAAGCCGTAGTCGTCACAACGAATTGTTTAAGATACCACAAGGCAGAACAGATATTCTAGCACAGCACAGCATGACAACAGGAATGGTGCTATGCAAATAAATTTCTAAAACAGCAGATATATTTAATAAACCTTTTTTGTACAACCTATCTTCTCAAATGTTAATAATAAGAAAAGGTTAAAATGAGACACCTTTTACTGTAAATGAATAATATATCTGCAAATCCGCTCAACATGACCAAATTGACTAAGTGCCCGTATTTTTGAACGGTTTCGATGAAATGCTGCAAATATAGACATTAAAACAATCAGACGGAATTTCGATCAATGTCCGAAAAAACATTTTTCAAATAATGAGCATCTCTGCACCTGCCGCTACTGGCAGAGTTGCGCGTGCAGCTTTTCACATACAAAAAACAACATTTTTGAAATTCCAGTAGCATACAATTGTGATTTTAATTTTAATTTTATTTATTACTAGCACCCGGACATACGTTGCTGTGGCTAACGAAACACAACGCCATCTACTGACAACGCCATTACCTAACCTTTATCACCAACGCCATCTGTTAATTTGAATACATAGCAAATCGACACCGCCCGCTTGCCTGCCCGCTCCCTTTATATATTATATATTTCAACCAATTTAGCCAAAACCTTGACAAATTATATACCTGTGAACTTCCTCATGAATCACTCCAATCAATCCATTGGTGAAAACGACATGAAAATCCGTTGCGTAGTTTAAAAGATATAAACATACAGACAGCGGGAGAGATTTTGCTTTATAGTACATATAATGTAAAGGCTAGCGAGTTCCCGGCATGCGTTGCAATTCCACTTAATAAACTGTTTCTCCCTGCGTGTCCTTTTCCAATCGTCCCGTTCCCCTTCCTCTCTCGCGTCCCCTTCACTCAAGCGTTCCCACTCCACCTTCCCTCTACCCACTCCCAACTCCCCTCTCCCGTGAAACCCCCTCCCGTGAAACCCCCTCCCACCTCCCGCATTCCACACATTCAGTACCGGTACATTTCAGTTTTTAAACAGCCCGCGAATCAAATATTGCAATTTTTTATACAAATTTCATAATGCTCTGATCCAGATAAGCTCTGGCATTATGAAATTTGTATAAAAAAAATGCAATATTTGATACGCGAGCTATTTGAAAAGTGAAATGTACCGGGACTGAATGTATGGAATGCGGGAGGGGAAAGGGGAGCTCGCGACGGGGGGTTCGCGAGACAGGGAATATATAGAAATCATCGTGGGCACGCACACACCAAATCCCGTCACCAAATCGTAACAAATTTCCCGGTTTTTAACTGCTAGTAAATATTATTATTATATTTGTCGAAATTTGTTTTTTGGACAAAAATATATTTTAGTAGTGTTTTTATGTACATACATTGAATGAACAATAATAATTATTTCTAGAGTAATGTAAATGTCTTGAGGCAATGACTAAGTTTGGCAGGGGAGATGGTGAGGAAGATGGTTGAGAAGTACGAGTAAGCTCACAAAAAGGGCGATGCTCATTTACGATGTGAAAGGTAATTTAATTACCCCGTTCCCCCTCACTGCATACTCCCGCGGGGAACGGTGGTCCGTGACGTGATATAATGATAATATAATGACGTGTGATAAACATCGAACTAATTGCATTAAAACCACCTTGCGCGCGCAGCTTTGAAGGCTGTTGCGTTTTGCGATGCCGAAACAGCTGTCACCGCTGTAATTGCTCGTTAGCATCACCTGCAAGCTGATTGGCTGACAGCCAAAAATGTTTTTTATCTTTTGTTTTTATTTGATGTGTTAATTTGCAATTTTGTTAATTTTGTCGTCCATAATTCAGTCCTACAAAATAAAGTACTTTATATATTTATTTAACATTCAGAGGGCTTTTACATGTTTGGTAGTACAATTAATTCATGACAGATATTTTTGAAACAAATAATAAAAATAAAATTAGATCAAAAATGCGCACAAGTCATAAAAATTTCATAAGTTTACAAAATACAAATGTGTTTATGAATAGGTAGTGTTAGAATAAGTTTTTACAAGATCCACAAAACTCGGCAAGTTAATATTAAATATGTCAACATCACCTAAGTACTGATTTCCCATAGTGTGAATTCGTTTTATCGGAAAGTGGGGAATGTAGTTCCGCTTGTGAATGCTGCAGTAGAATAGTGTAATAAATAATCTTTAAAAATACTAATTTCGGTTGTCTGTTTAAGGTAAAATGTACAAATTATAACATATAATTTGTACATTTAAGAAAGAGATTAAAAATCCGAGTGTGCAATTCACATGAGGTGGAAGTGAAACCTTCAGAAAACTAAAGTAGACAAGAGTGGGTAGAATACGAAGCACTTTTTTAATCAATGTGAGGGATGATTTTTTTCATATTTTTGTCGTCGAATTCCAGTGCACCTTTTCCTATACATTTGGTCATCTTATTAATATTTGTGTTTTCTTCTTCGGAGTCGCTAGATGTCGCTTTCTTTTGTGTTTTCTTTTGCCTGTTCATTTTGGAGTGGTTTGAAGTTCGAAGATAGAACAGTAGGTTATAAAATATTGAACAGACTGCCGGCATTATCGATGTTATTGTCAATTGTCATTACCTAATCTGTGAAGGCGATGTATTACTGAATATTGTTCTGCATTAGTGCCAGTATTATTGCGATAATAAGGAGATTTATAGAAACTGGACGAAAAAAAAGCATCTTGTAAAGCGCTGATAAATCTATGATTTTTTAGGAATGACAGCATCTGTAAAATTGTCATCATATCTTTCAATAACAAGATTTTAAACATCCTACTCTTGGATGTGTTGGAACGGTCAAGGGTCGCCATTTGAATATTTCTGAGGTCACAAGTGCAGGTCACAGGTCAACTGGCGACCAAAATAGAACGAGGTCACCATGTAATGATGGGTGCATTCCGTTTCGACGCCAGTTGGTCGGCAATTGAAATCTTGATTTCGACGTCAAATCTTGACGTCAAATTAAATTGATTGAAATCGAGAGCATACTGCTAGTAGGAAATTTACTACTGGACAATTTTCAAGGGTCAAGCAACAGTTGAACATTGATGGAAAAACCCAAGTTTATTATTATAGTTAGAAATTGATTTCATACGATTGATTTTGCCCTTTTGAGGGCTTAATTATTTATTTGCTAGTAGAGAAACGCGCGTTGTGTGGATCGTCTGGAGTCTGGAGGAAGCTACGTATTGGGTACAAATAATAAAAAAAAAAAAATGTTCTGCAAGTATTTTAGTATTTATTTTTGTTATAAGTCCATTTTCAAACCATGGTTAAACCACTTTGAGACGCCTTATTCACACGATTTTAAATGTCAATTTTTGAAACATAAAAAAAAAGTTTATTAAAAAAAACCTTAATTTTGCAGGTCTTAAAAACATTTAATCCAAGTGGTCTTTATGTGGTATATTGTGAGACTGAGTGCAGTGGTAAAGGGAAGAATATGGGAACCATAATTCAAATCTGGTCGCTAAACACGGCTAAATCCACAATGAAGTTTTGTTTCTGAATGGTTGTCTCTTACAGGTGGGTATGTTTATTTTGTGAGACTGAAGGCAGTGGAGAATGGTCATGAGTCGATCGTGATCGACCCGATCATTTTGCTCTGATCACAAACCACAAATGATCAACAGGGTCAGTTTTTCTAAAAATCATTTGAAGTTGTGAGTGATTACCATAGACCATAGATTGTGTAGACCAATCGTCTCGAATCTTGTTTTTGCGACAGAGAAATAGAAATGGTATATATTTTAAATCTGAGATGACAGCTGTTATATGACAGTTCATTTCAATTAACCGTATCTTATTTCTGTGTCGCGATAACGAGACTCGAGACGCCCGGTCTACACAATTTATAAATCTATGGTCAATCATCCATAAAAGATTGGGTTGTTTTGACCCGATCACTTGGACAATGGGTCGAGATCGACCCAGGTCGGGTAAAATGGTCGATCGCCCAAGATTAGTGGGGAAGGGAAAGGAGATGGGGAAGGCGAAGAATGCAGGAATGCACTGATATTATATTTATTATTCTATACATATCAAAGCGCGCAGTTTAAAGGTTACCATTCCAGGTACAACGTAATAATTTGTTAATTGAAATGAATATTAGATCATCAAAGAAATCTCTATATGGCTATAAATACTGCTGGCGTCACATGTTGATCACTGATACTTGGTGATAATTAACATATGGGATGCACAACCTTCGGCACGCGAACCAAAGGTTTACTGGCGATCAATACAATCATTGGCGATATTGATGGTCTTTAACCACTGAAGCGATTTTTGCCATATTTTGGCGCCATTTTAAATGTCTCCGATTGCTTTTCGGATAAAGAAGGCAATTATCTCCTTGATTCGGCTTTTTTTGTTTTTTTTTTTTTATTTATTTAATATTTTCAGCTCCCACGTTTGTTATTTTGGACTTAAAACAAAGCTTTTGAAATGCTTTATCTATTATGACCATAGATGTCGCAAAGACGAAATTCGTAGACTATTTCATAACATTGTTAAAAATATTTTTTTACGGTTAAAATTAAGTCCTTTTTCCATAGATATGCACCTTTCATTATCAAGTAAGTATACCAACAGACAATATACAGAAATCGAAAATATTCTATGTTGACTCGAATAAGTACCTCTCAGGCAGTTTCAAAGTAATAACCACGCAGGATTCGCGCGGTTATCAACTAAACGATTTTTTTAATTTTTTTTTTTGTAAATCCTAAAAATATTAGATAAACGATAAAATGCAGGTTAATTTATTGGCTATATAGCACTATAATAAGTTTTTATGTCTCCATGTTAAAATTCAAAGGTATGATTTTTTTAAGGTTGGCGAAAAATTAAAAAAAATTATCTTCTGAAAATATCGAGCAAACGGAGAAAAAAGTTTTAAAATGCGCTGTCGATCCAATGGTTAACCCCTCTGGAAGAACCTTTACAAATTTCTTTCATATATGTATTATGGTTGCCGATTTCTGGCAAAATTAATAGTGCATTTAACATTCTGAGCACAATGAATAGATGCAGTTTGCATTTAAAAACAATCGCAATATAATTACCTTGATTTTAATGGGTTTATTTAATTACATGTTGCAAATAATGCATTCTTAGATCAAATTGGATATAAAAAAGTTTAAGAATTTTAACAACCCAAAAATAATAAATAAAAAATATATTTTGGAACCTCTTCCCGATCTCCTTGCCCTCCCCACTGCCTTCAGCCTCACAACATACCCCAATTGGAAATTCCGTAGACTCACCGACTCCATACGGGAGCAGTTGGGGACTCTTGTGCGGTATTCATATAAAAAAAATATTAAAAATAAATTAAGTAAAGCTTCAAACCAATGAAAGTTTTCGGAAACACTTTTTAACCAACTGCTTTTAGTGACCAGATCGGAACAGCCAGGTACTTCCCCACCGCGTATTTACAAAACCTACACCGGTTCGGTCGTTACATTTACATTTTCAATATTGACATTTAAATATTTATAAATAAAATTATGAATTTCTAATATACACATTGGAAAGATTATTTTATCTAGATTTTAGAACAATTTTTATTTTAGCAAAGTGATAAAAAATAACCTATATAGAGGTGTATTTAAAATGTAAATTGTCGCTAACGACTGAACCGGTACAAGTTTTGGAAGAACGGCTAACTCAAAATGAAACCAACACAGAACCACCTCAGAAAGGTCATTAAGAGTGACGATAAAAAAATATTTAAAAAATTGGTTAAATAGGTTACGTTTGGTTAGGGTTATGTGTTATTTTAAATTTATTTTTTTCATAGCTTTTAATGACTTTTCAAAGAGGTGTTGAGTTGACATGATTCTGAGTTGGCATGGAACCGTTTTGGAAATACGCTTCTCCGCCATCCTCTTCCCCATCTCCTTTCCTCCCCCCTCACATCAGCCTCACAATATATCTACTCTAATTAGGGATGCCATAGTTCCACTGGATCTTGGTATAGTATTCACACTTTAATCAAAGTATTCACATTAAAAAAATCCAAGATTATAAATTGCTTTTAATAAAGCAGTTTAATGCGCACCATTCGTAGATATAAAATGATTACGCTGTTACGAGTATCAATGTTTATTAAACGGCTAATGAAGGCTATAGCAATTATTCAGTCAATTCATTTCTATCTCGTGGAATTGTTTTGAAGTGCCTAAGGACGAATAAAAAATATATATTTTTAATACCTAGTAACTCCACACACACAATTTGGGAGGCGGGTATGGATACCGCCGCCCCGGGAACCATTTATTGAATATCCAACACCTCTACCATGGACACCCCATTTGGTACGTTTGGTGACTTAGAAGACAAACCTCACCCCGGGTATATGGGGTGAGGTTTGTTCGGGTCTTGGCGGTGGATGCTTCTGCCCAACAGCTACGTGGCAGGCTGGATCGGGAGAGACCGCTTCAGGGGAACCTTTTAACCTCTCCAGCAGGACTCTCTCGAAAAATCGCTTTGCACCGCAGTGGGAGGGATAGATTCATACGTTCGTCACTCCTGTAGACACTGATCCCCAGGTTCCTACCCACCCCTCATACCCTTTTCCTTCCCAGAACTTTATGTCCTTCCTTTCCTCAAAAGACCTTCCGCACAGCATCCCCAAAGATGACATAGGCCCTGAGGGGGGTTATTTTTCTCAAGGCCTATGCTATCATTAAGTATGCTGTATAGATTGTATTTTTAAGAAAACTAATCAGAGGAAGTTCTGGGAATGACGAAGTATGAGAGGTGTGTAGGAATCTGAGGGTCAGTGTGTCCAGGAGTGACGGAAGTGTGAAACCATCTCTCTCACTGCGGTGAAAGGTTGGAGAGGTCAAAAGGTCTCCCTCAACCGGTCTCTCCCGATCCGGTCCGCACGCAGCAGACGCATCCACCGCCAAGACCTAGACAAACCACACCCCACGAATTCGGGCAACTGTACAAAGTCATCAAACAAAGTTTTCCATTTAATTATGGTTATCCAAATAATGGTTCCCGGGCGGCAGTACCTACCCACACCTGCCTCCAAATAATCTATAACTCTTCACAAAATGCATCATTGGAAATTTGAATTTAATGAGTACAAAATGTTGAAAATGCTTGAACATATATCTTCTAGTTATGACAGTCAGTCGCGCGTTGATCGCTGACTTTTGGCACGTAATTTCAATAAAAATATACTAATTTGCATATTAGGCAAAAAAACGTGTTTAATTTGATAAAATGTAATAAAGATGAGATGTTACTGACATAAATTAATAAATATCGTATAAGTAATATTAATAATGCAAGAATGTGGAATCAAGAAACGATGAGTTATAGAGGTTGTTAAAATGTAATTTTTCCTGATGGCTCAGCTATAAGGACTTGTGCATTGCAAATCTGTAATGTTAGCAATTCATTTACTACTAGCTGACTCGACGAACTTCGTACCGCCTCAGAATCAATAACTGTTGTGTTAACTTATTAGCTGAATTAATTTCAGTTTTTTAAAGTTAAAAATTACACAATAAAGCAATTATCGATGCGCAACTGTCCGTGTTTTGTTTTTGTCAGTATCAGTGATGGCGTTTTGTACGGATTTATAATTATTGTGATTTTCTTCCTATTTTACTTACTTGCGAGAATCGCGTTTCATTTTCTTTATACGTGTGAGGGAGATTTATTATAATTACTGTATTTTTTTTTGGAGGGGTGCAGACATACGTTCACCGTTTGTCTCATTTTAGACTATTGACATTTAGTGTGTTAGAAAGAAGGGCAGCATTATATGTGAACAAAAGCAAAACAATCAGCTCATTGACATTTGAGGTTTTTGAATTTTTGGAATTCACTCACTATTCAATATTATATTTATCACAATAGTGCTGCAGCTCTTTCAAAAGATGAGAATTCGTTTCATACAAAATGTATGAGGAAAAGAATTTTCTTCATAATTTTTCCGATGTTTTAATAGCTATTCTGCTATTCGGAGCGGAGACAAATCCAACAAATCAAAGATCATAAAAATCGGACCAGCCGTTCTTGAGTTATAAAAGGTGTAACTAACCCAACTTCGTTTTATATATTCAGATTCATGATTTATCTGTAAATTCTATATTATAACATACGTAAAATCAAAGATTTTGAAATATAAGAGATGTGGTATCCGCAGTTTTTACTGGCGTCGCCGATATTGTTAACCAATACTACTGCACACCTTTAAAAAATCAACTAAGGATGCACTAAAATTTTTAACAATTCATCGAATATTTTAAGTTAATTTTCATGTTCTGTGTAAGTTCTATTCAAGTTCTGTGATTATTTCAGTTTCATGCAGCAACTGGTCTATAATTATACATATAATAACAGACTTTTGACTCACAATCCGAAAGTCGCGGGATCGAACCCTGCAAATATAATAATTTGTGTTATTTCACAATTAATTCTTTTAAAATAATGTATAGTATATTTGCGGCACGTTCCAGAATGGAAGATACTCTCAGTATCGCCCTGGTGTAAGACCACCATTCAGAATTGAAAAGTTGCTTGAAATGGCGCTATCCATGTTTGGTGACCAGATCTGAATAGCCAGGTACTTCCTCACCTTCCTCTTTCTCATCTCCTTCCCCTCCCCACTACCTTCAGCCTCACAACATACTTCAATTGGGGATGCCATAGTCTCATTGGCTCCAGATAATATAAAAAAATAAAAATCCAAAGTATTATTCCTAATCCTTATAAAAGAGAACAATCGAATAACAAATGGAGCATTTAATTCATCTTCTGGCCGCCTGCAAAGTTAACGCCTGTTATTGTCGTACTAACTGTCGAGTGAGAATCTTACTACTACAGCCAATGGTCACAATAAAGGAAGCTAATAATACAAGTAACTAAACTGTCGTGAGTGAGTGGCCACACTGATTATACCCAGTGACTGTAGCGGATCAGCTGGGCGGGCCGCAGTGGCGTAAATACAATCTGGACAAACTGGGCTACTGTCAAGAGCCCCGGGAAAAGGGGCCGACCCAAGATACAATTAACTTAAAAATGCTTAAATATTTACAGCCTTTTACTAATTAAAAAAAACACTTGTAGGTAGAAGTTCATAGTTGATTTGTCAGTCTTCAAATCCGCTTCATGAACAGAAAATCGCAAGTGTGCCCCACGGTTGAATTTGGCAGCCACCTCTGTGGTCGGGAGCCCCAAAATATCTAAACAACCTCGATCTGTGCAGAAACAGACGGTCCGTTTGATAGATTTTCCTAACTTAACAAACGGATTGTAATCTGGTCTTGACCGGTCAGTGGTTGAGTGGGCATAGCGCTTGGGTCCCACCCGGGCGTCGCATGTTCGATTCCTCGACTGGCTAAGTCCTCCATCACAACACAAGCAACATTTTCGGCTTTCTGTGGTGGTAGTAGGAGATTTTCAAACATTGTTGGTTTATTCGTAATCCGGGAATGTTTGTCTTTCTTTTAAAAAAAAAAAAAAAAAAAAAAAAAAAAATCTTTAGAGCACAGGCGTCAGGTGGGAATGCTATCCTTGTTCTACCGGTATTACAATGGAAGATGCTCCTAGGAAACTAGAGTCAATGATCCCTTCGGCACCGGTGCATAATCGGGAAACACGCGCCCAATATTTGTACACGGTTGACATTAGTCACATGAGAACGGGTCATTTCTACGACTCGTTCTTGAGTTTAATAGCTCGGCTGTGGAACAATTTGCCGGCCACTGCGTTTCCTCCCTCCTACAACATTAGTCTCTTCAAGACCCACGTTCACTACTTCTTCTCCTTAAAAAGACCCTCCACACAGTATCTTCAAAAATGACATAGGCCTCGAGGGAAATAATTGTCTTCAGAGCCTCCTGTGCGGAGTTAATGTAAACAAAAAATAGTTTCCCGGCTTGAAAAAGTTAGGTTATTTCGGACATTTTTATAGAATTGTTTGTAAAGAAAGCCAACACATAATACCAAGCTTTATTTTTGCATTTAAAAGTTTACCATAGACGCTCCAGTAAAATTTTAAATAATTATGTAAAACATAAAACCGTCAAACAGTTCAACCAGTCAAGGTTTACTAATTTTTAAAATAATTTATAAGACGAAAAAATGAGGTGACAATAACCTTTTTAATACATTTGTCTAATAAAATATTATGTTTTTGAAGTAAAACTTCTTTACGCACGCTTGACTTGGGCAGTAAGCTAGCGAATGCGTGACGAGAGCGTTACGAAAAACGAACTAACGCTTCGTATATCACTGTAGGAGCAAGAGAGAGCAGTGCGCGGGTATCGTTTTTTTTTAGTTTTGTATGTGGTAAATACAGTTTACAAGCGAAAATAACATCGGTAGCGATTTTAAAAACTTTTGCTATGTTTGCGTTTAAAATTTTAAACTTTTTAATTGCATAAATATGTAAATTCAAGAACAGATATTTGATTTTGGGATATTTTCAAAAACAGCGAATCTATTTGAAATTGAATGATAAACGGGAATATTTTGATGCCATGATATTATACGAGGAAAGGAATGTAAGGAGAATATATGAGGCAAATTTGAATGGTAGAAGAAGTCGAGGACCCCCAAGAAAGAAATGGGACGAACAAGTGAATCAGATACTTGAGCCGGGCCATGTCAAGAGTCAGAATAATAGAAGAGCATGTATGAGACGATGTATGAATGTAAACGAGGCAAGGAATGTGTGCCAGGACCGAGTTGTTTGGTGATCCGTCCTCTCTGCCTACCCCTGAGGGGAAACGGCGTGATGGCTAGTTCGTTAGTTCATGATATTATTTTTTCAGGTCCGAGGGTTTAAATTGAAACCAAACAGAAATGTGATAATTTGAGGTACAAATATCATAAAATAAGGATCACAAGTTTGCCCTGGGCCGGGTAGTTTAGTAGTGAGCCACTGATATTATGGATACCAGTGCAGTGGCGTCTGTCCCAACAGAGCCGTCTAATGAATATGTTATGTGTGTTTAAGGACAATGACCTCAAGGGTGGTAAGGAAAGAGTGGGATAGACGATAAGGAGTTGGATAGATAAAACAAGAAAGGACGAAAGGATTCCAATAGTGGCATGACGTCATCCCTTTTATGTAACTCTTATTATTAAAATGTAATATAAATGAAAATTCCAATTTCTTGGACCCAATAAATATGAGTAGCGACTAAAATACACTGAACAGACATTAATCAAGAAATGTGTGTGTGAACTGATGTCGATGGTTATTTACATATACAAGGCCGATTAGAGTACGCTTGCAACCGCTAAAATATGAAGTAATGCTGTCGTGAAGTAAAATTCATTGTTTCAAATAGTTTAAAATCTCTGTTTATTTTATTTAAAAGTAGTAAGTTACCGGCATGCGTTGTTATGCCACTTAATAAAGAAATTGTTTCTCCCTGCGTTTACTTTCCCATTCGTCCCATTCCCCTTCCCCTCACGCGCCCACCCCTCCCGAGTTTCCCTCCCCCTCCCGCATGTCATACATTCAGTCCCGGTACGTTCAGTTTTCAAACAGCTCGCGTGCCATTGCAATTTTTTATACAAATTTCATAATGCCAGAGCTCACCAGTATACGAGTAAATGACACCAAAGCACGCTATTATATATAGAAACCATCGCGGGCATACCCACATCAAATCCCCAAAGTCTCATCGCGATCGGGTGAACAGTTGGCAATGCATAATTTCATGGTGCCAGAATTCACTAGTATGTATAAAAACCATCGCGGGCATGCTCACATCAAATCCCAAAAGTTTCATAGCAATTGGATGAATGGTTTAGCAACGCAAAAAATACATAGACAGAAATAAACATATTTTCATGTTCATACAGATATAGAGATATAGATATAAAATGCTTGCGGTAGCACACAAACCTGCAGTAACAACGAGTATCAACAACAATCAAGTCCTGTTCTCTAATCGGCGGCCTTGTTTACACAGGGCCTCTTCAGATATTTTCTGTCTGCTTTACAAAGCCTTATGAATTTCATTGTCTGTGTAAAATCAGATCTATTATTACTAGTATGAAGGTACCATATTTATAATAGTTTTTAGTTCAGCGTTGATGACTCGCGTATTGCCACCGATTAATCGTTGGCTTCCGATTACTCTAATTGTATGGATTATGGGGGTATTCGGTGCAGTTCCGGTGGTGCGTCGTCGTTTGGAAATATCTCACTTTCACAACAATTTAAGAGCATGACTTCCGCTACAACCAATAATAATTAATTTCCGTCGAAAACTAAGCAAGTTCATCAAAGTAGTATATACTTTCAGCATCGCCCTGGTGAAAGACCACCATTAAAAATAGTAAAGTTGTTTGAAATCGCATTAGTCATATCTAAATAGCAGGTACTTCCACACCTTCCTCTTGCCCATCAGTTTCTATTAATTATTCCGACTGTTGATATGACGTCTTCAATCAAGTATTATTTGATTCACTTGATCTTGCCTTGTTTTCCTCGAGCGTTCCCAACTTCTACAATGATCCACTTTCCATTATTCCGCCGGCCGAGACTCTTGTGTGGTGGCCAGATGATGAGGAAGTGGAAGAAAAGTTTGTCTCGTGAATCATGGTGGATAACCAGGGTGATACTAACAGTATCTTCATCTGAATAGCGAAGAGCGGATAAAATACTTAAATTAATAGGATTATGGAGATTTACTCAAGCGGCTAGAATCTTACATCTCTTACCGGAGTCACTGTTAGTATTAAATGGCTTTACATTAAGTCCACCTTTAGTTACTTCTGGTGTTCCCCAAGGACCTGATCTTGGCCCACTCTTGTTATTGATATTTGTTAATGATGAACTTTCCAACTGTCTGAACTCCGCGTATACTCCATGGAGTTAAGACAGTTATATGTATAAGCTAATGGTAAGCTCTGGCGTTATGAAATTTGTATAAGTGAAAATGTGTCCATTTCTTATATTTTAGCGGCAGGGAGGAGCGGCAGGGGGAAGGTGGGGTTCGCGGAGAGGGAAGAGACGAGGGAGGGGAAGGCGGGGAAGGTGGAAGGAAACGGGGACGCACGGGAAAAGACATGCAGGGAGAATCAATTTATTTCTTTGAATGGCATTGCAACGCATGTCGGGTACCAGCTAGCTATTGGTGAAAGAATTTAAAAAATCGGTTTGGTGGTTTAGGCGTGAAAGCGTAAAAAACAAAAACACGCATTTCGCATTTATATTATTAGTATGGATAAGCAGATGATTTAAAAGAATTAAATCCCTAAATGATTATTGTGTAAATTAACAAAATAAATCTCTCCATTTCAGTCATCGACGATTACACAAATAAAGTATTATCGGTATTAGTTATCCATTAGGCAATTTGTATTCTGCGTTCAATACAAAATGCGGCCTATTATTTGCACAGGCCGTTATAAATGGATTGTCAAAGCTTACAATGGAATTCTGAAACCGACACTATTATGCTAACTAAATATTACAAAAATGACGGTGAGAAATGTTGGGTATTTCTATTCACAAGGGTGGAGTGGAGGGTCACAGTCGGGGGCGATTAGATCGCTTCCATAAAATTACAAAACCCAACTTTAATAATGGTTTATTGCTTCATAGATGAACCCCCGGCGGTATATTCGTAAATACCAGACACGTTATCTATTCGGGATGTATTGTAAAAACTCATTTTAAGAAATAGGCCTAAATTATTACACAATTTTGGAAAATTTCTGTATGTAACTAACTAAATAACCATCACGCCGTTTCTCCGCAGGGGTAGGCAGAGAGGACGGACCGCCAAACAACTCGGTCTTGGCACACACTCTTTGCCTCGTTCAAATTCATACATCGTCTCATTCATACTATTCTATTATTCTGACTCTTGACATGGCCCGTCTCAAGTATCTGATTCACTTGATCGTGCCATGTCTTCCTCGGGCGTTCCCGACTTCTTCTACCATTCACATTTGCGTCATATATTCTTCTTACACTACTTTCTTCATTCATTCGCTCTACATGCCCAAACCATCTGAGGGTCCCTCTCTCAATCTTACTCATTACGCTTACCTTGCCTTGCATTCTTTGCGGATCTCCACATTTTTCAGACGATCATACATGGTTTTATCACACGTACTTCAAATAAATATTAACGTTTTCAAATAAATATTAACTCAACTTTGGCATTAATCTTCTTATAAATATAAATGTAAAACCAACAGTGATGAGGGTAGCAAAGGTAAAGTCATGCAATGTCCAGTGTTTTAAATATAATGTCCTCCACGTGCAAAGCCGTATCTTTCCCAAGCATAAACTTTTTAATAAAGTGTGTTTTTCAGAAGTGACCTGCAGGTAAGTATGTTTTTGTATCTATCTGTAAATAATAAAATTAAATAGAACCTAGGAATTCATAATGATTTGTAAAGCGCCCTTGAGGTGATTTTTCACAAAAACGGCGCTCTACAAATTTTCCAATTATTATTATTGTTATTACGCCTCAGGGATCTCATTTCAACAGCATTCAGTCTGCTTTAATCCTTCCTCTGCCATCAGGGTAGGTACAAGAACTCCATTGTGGACTGCTAGCTTCGCTTCTATTGATAGTTTTTTTTATTAGCGCCAAGGGCATTCAGTTCTCCATTAATGGAGTTACCTGCATTTAAACTTCTTTCAATATCTCTATCAATCTTCCCATCTCTCGTATACATACTTCCCAAATAAACAAACTCATCCACATGCTCCAAGTTTTCGTCATTCACAACTATATTGCACACTGTTTTCGTACTCTCTCTTTCAAACACCATGACATTAGACTTACGTTCATCATTAACTCATTCTTCATACATCTGTATGTAAGTATGATATTATTACAATAACAAAATGGCACTACTATTTCCATAATAATGTATCTAGATATCAATACCTACAAGAATACCTTTTTGTAAAAAGTCTTAAAAGTCCTTTTTTATTACATCTGACTCTCTAATCTAAGTGGATAAAAAAGTTCATCTACATAATTGAGTAAAGGCATGTATGCTTTCTAAAAAAGGAAACATTCATTATAAGGACACAACAACATTTTTTTATTGAAGAAATTATCCCTTTTTATTGGGCGGCTTAAATTATTTGTCGAGTATTTATTATAAGGGGTTTGTTTGGGTTCGTAAGAAAAAAAATCAAACAAAAACTATACCGAAATAATGCACAGGAAAATAGGCTTTATGATAATTTATCCCAAGGGTAAAAATCATTGACGAGCATTGTGGTTAGAATTGAAAAGATCCTTCCAACCAGGATGTGAATCGCACGGTTCTCAAACTTTTGAAAAAATATATTCAAATAATAGTAAGTAATTTTAACTTTTAACCTTTTTTGAACACCTGTAAAACAAAGAAAAAAAAACGAAGGCCGGTCAGTTCCCACGTAGTCAGTTAGATAATGTATAAAAGCAAAGACCGGTCAGTGGTTGAGTGGGCATAGCGCTTGGGTCCCACCCGGGCGTCGCATGTTCGATTCCTCTGCTGGCTAAGTCCTCCATCACAACACAAGCAACATTTTCGGCTTTCTGTGGTGGTAGTAGGAGATTTTCAAACATTGTTAGGTTATTCGTAACCCGGGAATGTTTGTCTTTCTTTTAAAAAAAAAAAAAAAAAAAAAAGCGCCTTAAATTTTATAAATCAGTTTGGTGAGCGTGCTTTCGGAGAGTCAGGACCTAAAGCCTGGAAGGGACTGCCATGATTTAAGAATGATCACAGACTCGGCGGAAATTTAAAACTTATAAACTTAAAACTTACCTTTTCAGACAATCGTATCTATAAAGTCAAAAACCATTCACATTCACCTTCTCAGACCAAGATATTATACTAATTGTGTAAAAATAAAAGCAAATTCTTATTTTTAAGCTTTTGTAAATAAAAATTCTGTAGTCCTAAAGAGTCCTAAATTCTCCAGTCTTTCAAAATAAATGTTAACTAAACTTTTGGCACTAATCTTCTTATTAACGTAATAACAACAGTGATAGTGGTAGCAAATTAATGTAAGGTCATTCAATTTCCAGTGTTTTAAATATATTGTCCTCCGCGTACAAAGTCGTATCTTCTACAAGCATAAACTTTCTAATTAAAGTATGTTTATCGGAAGTGTATGTTGAGATAGAGCCTAAGAATTCATAATAAATTGTAAAGCTCCCTTGAGCTGATTTCTCACAAAAAGCTCTACAAATTATCCAAATTAATAATAATATTATCGAACATTTTTATAGCGCCGTTTTGGTGAAAAATCATCTCAAGGACGCTGTACAAATATGTCTTATAGATTATTTCTAATTACGTATAAACAAATACAGAAAACGGTTCCAAGACAACTCAGTATCAACTCAACTCACCTCATTGAAAAGTCATTAAAAGCTACGAAAAAAAATTTAAAAAAATAGTCCACAACCAAACCTATTTAACGATTTTTTTTATGACTACAAAAGAGGTTTTGAGTTGAGTTCATTCTGAGTTTTCCGGTCACCACAGAAAACATACTTACCTGGCAGGTCACTTCAGATAAACACAGTTTAATAAAAAGCTTGGACTTGGTATGAATTTGCACGCAGAGGGCACTATATTAAGTAGCACATAGTATAATGTTATAGTTGCTATCTAATTCTTCTTTACTATTGTTATCGCATTTATTAGTAGATTAGTGGCAAAAGTAGAGTTGTATTTATTTAACACATTAATATTTTATTGTTCAATTTTAGGACCGGAGAATTATTTATAAAATGACGTAAATTTTCTACTTAAATTTAAAAACGAAATGTTCAATAATGTCGCGAACGCGGGTCGACGCATTTGCATACCAGTACACGAAATAATATAAATTTTCTTATAAACCACTTGAGGTTTGGGGGTAGAATGTTTGAGAAGTATCTGGCAATTCAGATCTGGTCACCAAATGCGGTTAAAGTAATTTAGTAATTTCAAGCAACGTTTCGACACTGAATGGTGGTATTTCACTAGAGCCACATTAAGAGCATCAAAAAAATAAATTATTGTAAAATAAATAGTTTAAGAAACGCCGGTTGAAGGGTATTCGAAAGGCCGTACCGTTTTTTTGTTGTCGTTCGAGGTCGCTACTAAAGTCAAGCGATGAACCAAAATACGTAATATTCACATTATGAAAGAGGGGTAATATCGCCAAAGTTAAATCCATTGGAAGTAAAGCGTCCAACACAATGGTATCGAAGTATCGAACCCTGGGGTTAAAATTTAAAATCACTATAGGAAAATAACTACACAAGCCTACAATACACGACATCTTTTTTCAGCCCGATTCCAATTAGAGACGAAATTGAACATTTTTGGCTTTACGCGATCGCTATTTTCATAATATCTACGATTTCAGTTGGCATCACAGCAAACAGCATGGTTCTGTTGTTTGCAGTGATGACAATTTAAATCGTAGATATGAAAATAGAGATGAAAATAGCGATCGCGTAAAGCGAAAAATGTTGACTTTGGTCTCTAATTGGCATCGGGTTGAAAAAATATGTCGTGTATTGTAGGCAATATTGTATTAAACCTAACCTAACCTTAATAATGTAAACCCAACCTAACCTAACCCAATATTATTTATTTATCTTTCATGGTTCAACTAACTAACTAACCATCACGCCGTTAGGAGTAGGCAGAGAGGCGTACCGCCAAACAACTGGTCTTGGCACACACTCTTTGCCTAGCTCACATTCATACCTCGTATCATACATACTCTTCTACTATTCCGACTCTTGACATGGCCCGTCTCCAGTATCTGATTCACTTGATCGTGCCATGTCTTCCTCGGACATCCCATACTTCTTCTGCCATTCACATTTGCGTCATATATTCTTCTTACACTACGTTCTTCATGCATTCGCTCTACATGCCCAAACCATCTGAGGGTCCCTTTCCTAATCTTACTCATTACTTTTTATAAAATTCTAAATGAATATTCAATTATTTATAAGAACAACTCTCTTTTTATAAGTTTGTAAGGTAATTCCCATCAATGTTATATATATATCATTGAAAAATATCGAAGGTGGCAATGGCCAAATTGGTAAAGGCGCCCGTCCCGATTAGATGAGAGGTTCTGGGTCCGTGTCCCAGTTGTTACCGTTATCTTTTTTTATTTTTCTGTGTCTTGTCCTCTTTCATATTTCGTTTAGATTTATTAGTGTTATCTTATTCCTCAATGATAAACTAAGTTTAACCTAACCTACGCTTATCCTAAAACTAACCCAAGCTTACCCTCAGCCTGATCTAATTCAACCCAACCCAACCTATCTTAGAAAACAAAACTAACCTAACTAAAAGTAATAAAAAAAACTAGAAAATGTATCTTCCAAGGTTAAGTGTAAATATTTATATTCACGAAATTACATGTGCATGATGTAATCAAATTATTAATGCATGTTATTAATAGATGAAGCCACCACATGATATTAAAATCTGACAAAATCCAAGTTGAAAGCGTAATTTTCAAAACAAGCCAACATGTCGTCAAACGTGTTAAAAGAAAAGAAAAAAATAAAGTAAACAGATATGGGATAGCGTACACAAATTCAAGCCACATCGATAAGAAAGGTCGGGATTCGTTGACGAACACAACATATTATACAGAGTGTTAACCAGCCAGCGGCCGAAAATCCACATTTCGTCGAAAGATGTTCTTACGATCGTACAGGGCGGTTCCAATTAGAAAGATTAATTTATCTCTGTACCAGCTTTTTAAAATTATAACTCAATATCGATTTTATTTCATTCCAAACTTGCTCTAATTTATACCTACATCCAAAAATGCTGAAAGGCGTGTTGATAAAACTATTAAAATTATGTACTTTTTGTAATTTTTTTTTTATCATAAGTATTTATCATTTTTCAATAATGTCTGCGCAAATTAAGAATGTAAAAAAATCTGAAATATATTAGTCTGTAAGTGCGCAAATAAATACCTACACAACCGGACCAATTTTCGTCAAGAAACACATGTACGTATATATTTTTTAATGATTTTATTTGAACTAAAATAAAATTCTGGCACATACGTCTACCATGTCAATAGTCAGAAAAATAGAAGAACATGTACGAGACGATGTATGAATGTGAACGATGCAAGGAGTGTGAGCCAATATCGAGTTGTTTGGCGGTCCGTCCTCTCTCCCTACCCCTGCGGAAAAACGGCGTGATGGTTGGCTAGTTAGTTAAAACATACAAAAGTAGATATTAGACAGTTATTGGGGCGGTTAAATACTCGGCTGAGTGACCAGTGACGACATCTGAAGAAATTATTTTTTAAGTGAAACTTCTTTAGCACCGTTGTGATTTAAAACTAGATGAAACGGAATCGACACTAAAAAGAGACAAATACATACATATATAGGATTTAGCCTGCGAGAGAATGAGACAGAATGAAACCTTACCGCATTGGCCGTTTTGATTATGATTTAACTTTTCAAGGATCCTATAGGTTGAGATTGTGTGGTGAAGGTTTAACTTCTACCGCGTGTGAACTGCACTCGATTTTAAAAAAAATTGATTTTGAAAGAAAAAATTGAAAAAAAAATTACCTCGTAAAAGTCACCGGAGACCAAAATTTCATTTTGGTACATTTTTAACTCCATAATGTCAGGAATCACTGGTTAAAGTAAGTCAAGTACGTCCCTTTACACCCTGTATATACAACACAACAGGCAGGATGTTGAAAACATTTCAAACATTGACGGATCAACTGAGCGTGACATTGAATTCACTTTAAAAAATATTTATTTACAGTAGAATCATTTTAAAGAGATTCTTGCTTGTCTGTGGTGTACTACTGTATTGTATCGTAGACGCGTAGACTATTGCGTAATAGGAGGGGATTGCGTATCCAAACTTAACGTTGTACATACCTATATATGTCATATTACTTAATAATATTATCAACAAGGTTCTAAATACTCTTGGCTTTGTTTTGGGAGCTGCAAAAGATTTCAATAATTAGGCACATTTATCATGTTATAAATAAAACCCTCGTCAGATGCAAACTTGAGTATAACTCTATGTTATGGTCTCCCTTAACATGCAATGTAAGCGTGTAAGAGTACAGGGTAGAGGGTAGATGAACGATGGTAGAGGTAGAGAATATATGACGTGGAAGTAAATGGTAGAAAAAGTTGGGGACGCCCGACGAAGACACGTCCCGATCAAGTTATTCAAATAGTTTAATCAAGCCACGTCAAGAGTCAAAATAATAGAAGAGCATGTTTGAGTCGATGTATGAATGGGAATGAAGCAAGGAGTGGTGCCAATATAAGAGGACAAGGGCAAAGAGTCGTGTGGCGGTCTACTACTCTGCCTACCCCTGCGGGGAAACGGCGTGATGGTTAGTTAATTAGTTATAAATAAGAGAGTACATAAACAATTTAATATGTATTACAATAAGGTTAACAGAAGATTTAGCAAAAAGGTTTGAATGTACGTTTCATAATACATATAATACTAGCAGACCCAGCCACACGCTGCTATTGCTAACGAAACACAACGCCACGCTACAACCCAACCTTTATAACCAACGCCATCTGTTAAATCAAATCCACACCGCTCATTTGACAGCCCTCTGCCCGCTGCCGCTTGACCAGATATATTAGGTATTTCAACCAATTAACACAAAACCTTGAAAAATTATATACCTAAAAACCTTCCTCATGAATCACTCTATCTATTGGTGAAAACCGCATGAAAATCCGTTGCGTAGTTTAAAATATCTAAGCGCACAGACAGCGGGAGCAACTTCATTTTATTCTATGTAAAGATGTATATGTTACGGTCTAAAGATAACTTAATCTTAATTTATAGACGCCAAAAACATGAAATATTAAATTTAAAAAACTTGCGAAGTCATTGAATTAAATTGTGCAAATTAAATCAATTTATAAGAACAAGAAGTGTAAAGTAAATAACGTACATAAATGCCGAAACTACGAATACAAATAATTATGTATCTACATTTTGGTTCCCACGAAATTTAAGATGCTATAAAAAAAATGAAGGAAAAAGGGAGACAGATCGGCAATTTAAATTCTGATTAAGTAATTACAATAATTCTAACGCAGACCCGCTGAAAAGTTGCTGGAAAATTAGAAAAAATATGTATTTTAAAAAATAGAAAACATTATTTTTATTTTACAAGCGAATTCACATTGATTGTATAAAATGTTAAATTAATTGAACGTTTTGTTATTTGTTTTTTTTTGTTTTTACATTAACTCCACATAAGAGGCCCTGAAGAAAATAATTTCCTTCAGGACAAGACAAACATTCCCGGGTTACGAATAACCCGACAATATTTGAAAATCTCCTACTACCACCACAGTAAACGGAAAATGTAACAGGGACTTAGCCAGCCGAAGAACCTGTGTCATATTTAAAGATGCTGGGTGGAGGGTCTTCTTGAGGAAAGGAAGGAGAGAATATATTGCAGGAAGGAGGAAATACAGAGGTCGACAAATCGTTCCACAGAGTCGTAGAGGTGACCCGTTCTGATGTGATAAATCTCAACTGTCAACATCTTTGTTGTTAGGCACGCGTTTGGGCGCGCGTTTGGCGTGTTTCCCGGCTATGCCGAGGGGTCAATGACGCTTGTTCTTCGGAGCATCTTCCATTGAAATACCAGTAGAACAAGAAAAGCATTCCCACAAGGTCCATAGAATCAATCAAACGGACCGCCCGTTCCTGCACAGGATCGAGGATTTTTTCAGGTAAAAATATATAAAATGTATGTTTTCCTGTCCTCTCTACTATTATTTTAGCAAAATTGTGTATAAATAATTAAAATAGCTAGAACCAGCTGTTATATTGATATTTACCTGAACTAACCGTCGGTAAAAAAGAATAATAGAGTCATCCAAGATTTAGCTATTTAAACAAAGTTATATAAAGTTGACAGGTATTAACTTTTGACAGTTAAAATAAAAACACATTGTTCATTCATAAATCAGCTTCCAGGCTTCAGAACTAGGGGTCTGCAGGTAGGTGGTGCCTTTATTATGGTTTGGGTAAAGTCAGGTAGAAAACCCGACGTTTAAAATAAGTTACAAAAAATGCTACGCACAGGTGTTCCGAATTACTGACATCAGATGATGTTCGTATCTCTTGGTAAAAATCCCACGACCCTCGCGAGGTATCGGTTAATAGTAAAGACTAGCAGTTAAAAACCGTCTCCGCACGTTTTTGCTGCTAGGCCCTGAGGGTGGCTTTTGATTCGGCTTCGTCCAGTTTGAGTGTTGGTGATCATTTTATAAATCCGATAGGAACTGGTTCCAAAAATAGCTGGTTCCTCGGATCCGGTTAGTAAGGTTTAGGTTTAGTTCCTAATAATTATTTCGCAGTTCACAAACCATGAGGCGTGACGCCCTTAGTTCCAAAAATATAAACACTACGACTCCCCTCGTCATGGGAAATGGACAATGGTCTTCAACACTTGATGCTTCACCATAATTATATTTAACGAGGCACCCCAATAATAATTGTACAATTAACGGCCCCGATGCTAGTTAGAGTGGTAGATACTATCAGTATTGCCCTGGTAAAAGACCACCATTCTGAATCGAAACGTTGCTTGCAATGTAATCAGCTCTGGTGAATAGTTAGGTTAACCCCCTTGGTCAATTTTGAGATATAACACCTTGATCAAAAAGTTTTAGGACTTTAGTCATAAAATCTAAAATACAAGTTTATTCATCAATATCGATGTGGTTCCCTTCAAAGTACTCCCTCTCAACTGCAACGCACTTACCCAGTGCTTGATCTAACCCTCAAAATACCGCTGGTTCTCAATTTTCAGAATATCCATCAGAGACGTTTTCGATTTTTCACATAACACGTTCCGCGAAGCGGTTTTTTATGTTTGTTAAACAGGAAAAAGTCGCAGGGATCCAGATCAGATTAATTCGAAGGCTGCTGGATAGTATTTGTTGTTGTTTTTGGTCAAAAACTCGCGGACAAGGATCGCATAGTATGATGTAGCATGTAGCGTTATTGTGGTGCAAAATTGATTCCATCTCCAGACTTATAAAAAATTCAAAGGTAGACGTACTCAGTAGGTACAGAGTAAATTTTACAAACATCAAGCTATGACACTGAAATTCGGAGGAAAGTGTCAATGACAGTCAACCTAACCTAACAACAACAAAAAAGAATTCCAATCGGGTGACTGATAGCGTCACACGGTGGCCGGTCCTAAAACTTTTTTTAGGACCGGATTAGTTCGCACGGGAGTCGTAATTCTCGCTACTGGCTAGCGTGTGGCGCTAGCTGCGAATTCAAGTATTCTACAAAATGTCGACAGAATTGGTTCGAGCGAGAGTGGTCATTCAAAAATTCTAACTTTATGAATTTAACTATAAAATCCTGATATTTTTTTTTAAATACCATTAATTCTGATAGACAGTTAAAATTGATAAAAAAAATACTGGTATTCCTTATTGAATAATTAAAAAAATTCTCCATACAAAATGCTCAAGCGATGCGTTTTTCAGAGTCCAAATGACGTTACACACACACCCCGCCTCTTACCGCTCGGATGTCGCTCGTTTTGGCGGGCTTAATAAAATTTTAAGTTGGAGAATTAATTTAATTATGAAAATGAAAAAATACTATATATAGTATTTAAGTTTGAATGTGAAAATTGATAAAAAAATGGAATCAACTTCCTTATTAATTCATGACGGATAATTTTGAAATAATTAAAGACATAATGATAAAATTAAATAAAAATTGCACACAAGTCATAAAAATACAAAAATACAGCGATTTGATAGGTTTATAAAAATACAGATGTGTTTAGGAATAGTGTTGGAATAAGTTTTTTTCAAGATCCACAAAACTCGCCAAGTTGATATTAATTATGTCAACATCACCTAAGTACTGAAATCGTTGTATCGGAGAGTGAGCAGTGTAGTTCCGCTTATGAATGCTGCAGTAGAATACTGTATTTCGTCGTGTAGTAACCGTCGGTATTCGTTAGTTTATGAGTTGCAGGAGTTCACAGCAGTCGAACATAGAGTTTAGTATTTTTTAATAAAAAATAATTATAATTATTAATTATCATTATTTGATCAATCGATTAATTAATATCCCGCTATCCCCAAATAATTTCAAAGCTGAACTTAACACAATTAAAATAATTGCATCTAATAATGGTTATAACCCCAAATTAATAGACGACATATTGAACAAAAAATATAAGAAAAAATTTCATTTGTCCTACATTTACCCATTGCTTAGTGATAATATCAAAAAACAATGGAGAAAAATATTGTTTGTAAATCATCAAACCTCCAATTTAATCGGGAAAAAAATCCCTAATACAATACAGACAGCTTTTTATATCTACCAATAATAAATTGAAAAATTATATTTTAAATAACAAGGGCAAAGACCAAAAAATGAAAAAATCCGGAGTTTACCAATTGAATTGTAATGATTGCAATCATTTTTACGTAGGTAAAACTTGCAGAAATTTTGAAACGAGGATTAAGGAACACTTGAGATGTCTAATAGCAATAATTATTCGGAATTTGCTAACCATCTAATTGAATTTAACCATTCATTTGATATAAATACTGGTTTTAAAATTTTACATACTAACGTTAGTGGTTTTCAATTAGATCTTTTAGAAATATTAGAAATTAGGAAAAATGTCAATAGAAATTTAAATATTATTAATAACCAAATTAATTTTGTGAATAACCCTATTTTAAACATATTTCCATTGTAATTTTGTCTATGATCTTCTAAGCAACCCCCTCCCCCCTGTCTATCTTCTAAGCTCCTCCTCTTTCCGCCCCTCCCCCCCCCCCCCCCCCCCTCCAACTAATTCCATTTCCACCCACGCCTGTCTTTCTATGCTTGATAATTTAGTTTTAGTACATATAATGTCCTGATGAAGAGAACATCGTTCTCGAAACATGTCGACTTTTTAAATAAAGATTATTGTGGTAAAAACAAAGTGTTTTAATAATTTAATTTTAATAAAAAGGTTAAGTAGTTGATTTTACGTCTGTCTTCTAATGTGTGTATTTTAAGAATATTTAATAAGAAATAATATTTAGGAGAAGAGATGTCCGAAATCAACTGGACGATCGATATGTTTATAAATATATATAATATATTCAAACTTCACAAAATAAAATCGAACCATTTTTTGACACATCCCATCGCTGGACCGGTTTTTTTTGTTTATATTAATTATTCGTTAATCTATAAAATCACAGCAACGATCGACATTTAGAGTCGCAATTAAAGTAATTAGAAAAATACAGGCCATTTCACATTCAACATTTTGACTGATAGTTTTTTTTGGTATGATCCAAAGCAAATTACTGTGTTTATGAATATGTTGATGATTGTATGAAATTACTCAGAAGCTCATACCACAGAAGAAACGCGGTGAATTGGGCCTAAGATACGGATAATCTATCGGGACAGTAGATACGGATCGAATTCCTGCTGATCATAAATACAATTTGGGAGGCAGGTATGGGTACCGCCGCACCGGGAACCATTTATTGGATAACCAACACCTCTGCCATAGGTCACCCCAAGTGGATCTCTGCGTTTGGGGGCTCAACAGGGGTGCCCGGGTTCATGAGGATTGTCCGGATCTTGGCGGTGGATGCATCTGCCCGCCAGCTAGGTGGTAGGCCGGATCGGGAGAGACTGGTTGAGGGAGACTTTTTGACCTCTCCAGCAGGAATCTGTGGGAACATCATCCATCACCGCTGTAGGAAGGTTGGAATCATACATTCATTGCTCTTGGACACACTGACCCCCAGATTCCTACCCTCCTCTCTACCGATTTCCTTCTCAGAACTTTCATTCCTCAAAAGACCCAACGCACAGCATCCCCAAAGATGACATAGGCTCCTGAAGGGAATTATTTCCTCAGGGCCTACTATTAAGTGGAGCTAATTTAAAAAAAATAATCTTTGGAGCACAGACGTCGGGGGGTAATGCTGTCCTTGTTATACCAATATTTCAATGGAAGATGCTCCGAGAACTAGCGTCACTGATCCCCTAGGCACCGGCGCGAATTACATTCGGCGTGTTTCCCAACATTAGTACACGGTTGACATTTATTACATGAGAATTGGTCTACGATTTTGAGTTCAACAGCTCGGAATGCGGAACGATTTGCCGACCTCTGTATTTCAAGAGCCATGTTCACTCAATCCTCTTCTCAAAACGTCCCTCCACACAACACACTCAAAGATGACACAGGCCCTGAGCGAAATTATTTTCCTCAAGATCCCTACGTGGTGTTAATGTAAAAAAAATTGTACATGGAGATCAGTATTAAAAAAAAACATCCTGTAAAATGCCCATTAGAGAGGTACAAGTATGATGTATTTTATTTATTTATTTTGTTTTTATTCTCGAACATTTATTTTACTCATTGTTATAGTAGTTGACATAGATCGAAGAAGATAAGATAGATAGAAGTTTCAGTAATACTAAAAATGTTAATGATCAGTAACTGTATGGTAAATAGTAGTGTTTTATGAACACCTCACTAGGAAAACATGTGCTGAGGTGTTCCCATGTTTGAGATTAAGTGCTCTTCTGCCGACATAAGTAAAAACACCGTATACTCCTTGACATTGTCAAGAAGAGCATTGTGCGTCGACCCATGGCGACAATATCGTATACGTAAATTATTTAAGATTAGTAGCAGTTAGAATTAGATAAATAATTGTCTTGATTAATATGTAGGTATATTTTTCTATGGACCACACGCCATTGTGGGACATACAATCGAGTTTTAGATGTAGTTTAATTAAATATAACTTGTTAGGTAGTTGTCTATGTAAATCTTAGAACTTAGAACTGACAGCCGCTAAATCACCCGTAATATTATAGAGTTCAATAAAAACTAAATACATGTTTGACATTGTAAATCACAGGTTGATTTCTTCTTGCAATATACAGACCTATCATCTTTGAGATGGGATTAAAAATGTGTTCAAAATTATTTAGACGAACAAGTCATCAAAAGTGACGGACGTGTGAAAGGAGGTGGAAACATTATAAATTTTGGACCTCCGTGGACTAGCGGTCAAGAAGAAACCACAAGCCAAATATATATATATTTTTAATGTTGTTTTATATTTATATTTATATCACCAAAAATATAGGTAGTAAACATAAAAATCACTTGGGAAACGGAGTATGGATAGTGGTTTTTATTTATTTTTTGAATAATTTTATAAGAAAGAAAAAAAGTTAATCGATGGAAATTGTAAAAGATAATTTTAGCCGTAAAATTGTATTTTAAAAAATCGAGTGCATTGGAGGTTATCCACCACTTACCCGCCCTGGTATAAGTAACAGATAGTTACTCCTTCAAGGCTCTCGCAAGGAATCTACATTTAATTTTGAACGAATCTAGACCTCCAGTATCCCTGCATACGTTGTTAGTAAGCAGTATGCAAGTGCTTAGCGGGAAATCAAGATACAATATGTGTTAGTATGACTATAGACAAGATTGGTGATACTCCACGAGGAGGATAAAATCGAGTGCAGTTCACACACGGCAGTAGTGAAAACTTTAACCAATAGGAGGCTTTTAAAGTGTACTCATAATCCAAGCGTCCGACTGTACGTAGGTAAAGTCATGGCGGTGGATGCATCTAGGAGGGATGGATTCATACATTCGTCACTCCCGGAGACACTGAACCCCAGATTCCTACCCACCTCTCATACCTTTTACTTTTTCAGAACTTCCTCTCATACTTTTCTTCAAAAGACCCTCCACACAGCATTCCCAAAGATGACATAGGCCCCGAGGGGAATTATTTTCCTAATGGAATTAATGTAAAAAAAGCATTTTCAATTGAAATACCGGTACAACAAGGACAGCATTCCCACCTGAAGCTTGTGCTACATTTATATCTATAATATTGATGCCTCAATTTGAGACAATATTTGATCAAAGATTGCGCTAACTATCACATTATAAAATACGAAACCGGTATTTTGTTCATCAAAAAACACAAAATAACAAAACGCATTAACTAATCGAAAAAAAATAACGGCTATTTTTTACCTGCGGTAAACTACGCTATAAAATAATTCTCTT
The DNA here is from genome assembly GCA_917563855.2 of Limnephilus lunatus. NCBI lineage: Eukaryota > Metazoa > Arthropoda > Insecta > Trichoptera > Limnephilidae > Limnephilus > Limnephilus lunatus. Next base: position 56,199,189 of record OU830596.1, read on the forward strand.
TCGATGATTGATGTCGTCATAAGCCGCAACAAATAGCTGTCGTGATAAAAAAATCCATCATCAAGTCATGACGTCATTTCAAAGGCCTCAAGTTTGGGTTCGGCAATTTTTTATAGTCGAAATAACAGCGTTGAGGGAGTTTGTTAATTCGGCCTGAAGATGGCATTGCGTACAATGACAGAAGAATTTATATATAGGATGTTTATTTTTCTATCGGTTTTTCATATTAATTTAATTCAATTACCTAACTAACCACTACGCCGTTTCAACGCAGGGGTTGGCAGAGAGGACGGACAGCCAAAATACTCGATCTTGGAATCTTTGCCTCGTTCACATTCATACATAGTCTCATACATGCTGTTCTATTATTCTGACTCTTGATATGGCCCGACTCATGCATCTGATTCACTTGGTCGTGCCATGTCTTCCTCGGGCGTCCCCTACGTCTTCTACATATATTCTTCATACACTCCTTTTCTCATTCATTCGCTCTACATGCCCAAACCATCTGAGCGTCCCTTTCTTAATTTTACTCATTACGCTTACATCAGCCTTGCATTCTTTGCGGATCTCCACGTTTCTCACACGATCATACATGGTTCTACTACACGTACGCCTAAGAGACGGCCGGCGTGGTCGCGGGATCGAATTCCGACGTGGACAAATAAATTTTATTGGATTAATTTGGGTTATTTCACAATTAATTCATTAAAAATAATATACATATATTATATTTACAGCACGTTCCAGAGTGGAAGATATTCTTAGTATCGCCCTGGTGTAAGACCATCATTCAGAATTGAAACGTTGCTTGAAATGGCTTTAACCGTGTTCCCCGTGTTCCCTTCCCCTCTACTTTCAGCCTCACAACATACCCCAATTGGGGATGCCATAGTCTCACTGGCTGCAGACGGGAGAGGTTGGGACTCTTGTGCGGTATTCAAATAAATAAAAAATATAAATAAAACGCTGTTTTTAAACTGAATGTATGGAACTCTGGTTGGGGGTTCGCGGGAGGGGGGAAGGGGAACCAGGGAGGGGGGAGGGGAACCTGTAAAGGGGGAGGGGAACTCGGAGGGAGTTCGCGGGACGGAGGAAGGGGGGAAATGGAGTGGGGAGAGGGAAGGTGGAGAAGGCGGAGTGGGAACGCGGAAGGGGATGCGCGAGAGGAAGGGGAGGAGGAAGAGGAACGGGAAATAACACGCAGGGAAAAACAATTTATTTATTTAATGGCATCGCAACGCATGCCGGGTACCAGCTAGTTAATAATAATTCAAGTTAAAGCTCTTAGTTATTTTCTAGCAGAAATAATCACAACACCATTTATAATCCGAATGTCAAAAAAAAAAACTGCGGTCAGATCGTGAGGATGTTTCTAACGAAGATGGACTGATGTACAAATCACGAATCAATACTTTTACAGCCAATTACTCTCTTTATCTGTTGATAGGTTTACTAAGCAAAACTGAATATACATTGTACTTGTGAACACTTTGCAAACACTTTACCTTAAGTACTTAATATTATAAACCGGAGAGTTTGTATAGATGCATGTGTGTTTGTTACTCTTTCACTGAAAAAATACTGGATGGATTTTAATTAAACTTTACAATAATATAGCTCATACATCAGAATAACATTTAGGCTATAATTTATAAAGCGAGCTAGATCTTACTTATATTTATAATAACCCGAAAGTTTGTATGGATTGTGTATGTTTGTTACTCTTTCACGCAAAAACAACAGGATGGATTTTAATAAAACTTTACAATAATATAGCTCATACATCACAACAACATTTAGGCTATAATTTATAAAACGAGCTAGATCTTACTGATATTTATAATAACCCGAAAGTTTGTATGGATTGTGTGTGTTTGTTACTCTTTCACGGAAAAAATACTGAATGGATTTTAATGAAACTTTACAATAATATAGCCCATACATCAGAATAAAATACAGGCTATAATTTATAAAGCTAGCTATGAAGGGGACGCGTGAGGGGAACGAGGACGCGCGGGAAAGTTGATTCAGGGAGAAACAATGTATTTCTTTGAATATGGCATTGCAACGCATGCCGAGAGCCAGCTATTACATTAATAAATTAACTGTAATATATTGTTGAGGGAAAGAGGTCTGATTGGCCTCCCAAAGGTCTTTTTAAAATGTGAAAATTGCTCCCAACCGCCTGGAGCCTGTGTGAATATGGCATCCTCAATTCGAGTATGTTGTGAGGCTAAAACTAATGGGGAGGGGAAGGAGATGATAAGAAGAAGGTGGGAAAGTACTTGGTTATTCAAATTTGATCACCTAGCATGGCTAAAGTCATTTCAAGCAATTTTGTCCAAATCTGAATGACGTCTTACGCCGTATCATTTTAAATATAATATTGAATAGTGAGTGAATTCCAAAAATTCAAAAACATCAAATGTCAATGCGCTGATTGTTTTGTATTAATTTGTTCTTAAACATATAATGCTGCCCCTCTTTCTTACACACTAAAATGTCAATAGTCGAAAATGAGACAAACGGTGAACGTATGCCTGCACTCCTCCAAAGGAAAAATACTCGTACAATAATTATAACAAATCTCCCTCGTACGTGTAAAGAAAATGAAACGCAAGTAAGTGAAAAAGTAAGAAAATCACAAAAAATATAAATCCGTACACAACACACAACGCCATCTCTGATACTGACAAAAACAAAACACGGACAGTTGCGCATCAATAATTGCTTCATTGGGTAATTTTTAATTTGATAAAAAAACTGAATACAATTCAGCTAATAAGTTAACACAACAGTTTTTAATTCGGAGGCGGTACGAAGTTCATCGGGTCAGCTAGTAATAACAGATATATCTGAGAACAAAACCCGGGCAAAAAAAGGGAAGATGAATAATAATATATATAAGTACATAATTCTTCCTTCAGCAAATGACCTTACTGAACAAAAAAATAGTTGAAATTTCTTGATATAAAAAATCCTTGATATGCAGATAAGTAGGTACTTAAGTACTTAGTCAAGTCAATATTTATTTTATCGTCATCAATATCTGATCTGTCGATCGTTTATGCGCATCAAACACGATCTCATAAGTCTAAACGTGTGCCAAAAACGAAAACAATTTGTCAATGTTTGCAGAAACGCTTCAGAGTCAAAGTTAACCAATTGTGCCAATATTGACTCAGTAGTAATCAATCTGATCTTCAAATCATCAACAAATTGCAAAAACACGACAGAAGTGTAGAAAAGTAATATAATAATTTACTTTTGTGTGTACTTCTTGTCAAATGTGTTATTTTTATCGTATTCGGGCAATTTTTTTATTATAATAATTTTGAAATAATTTGTTCTTATCTTCTCAAGTTGGTTCCTCATTGCTGAGTATCGTGACCCCTACTCCAATTACCATAGTGGACAAGGCTCCTAAACTCCTCGTGGACACCCTAGTACCAGAAACCAGTGATACTTGGTCACTCCAGCTCATTTGTGACCTTCTTCTGCTTCTTCTGCCAAACACTTTGCTAGTGACTATGAATTTCTCCGAGTTGGAGTCTTCAGTTTGGCGAACAACGTGTTCAAAATATCTTAAATTACGTGGTAGGCAGATAGTTGAAAGCCTATTGTGAACGCCTAGCTCTTCCAGGGTGAACACATTTGTGCGTCTGGCTGCCCATGGAATCCTCCAGCACCACATTTTGAGGGTGCCTATCCGCTTTGATACGCTTAATTCGTTTTTTATAAACATATGTGTTTTTCTTTCCAATCGGTGTCTTTAATACTCGGCAAGGTTACTAATATATAATATATTTGAAATATTAGACCTGTGTTTATTTTATTTATAATGGACGCAACCGACGTAGGATTGGCATAAAAAAATTACAAAAATAAATACCAACCGTCCAATAACAATATATGCAAGATAAAATATCAGTAGGTATGTAAAAATCAACAACAAAAAACAAGAGACAATAAGTGAAAACAAATTTTGTAAAGTTCTGGGGGCTAAATATGTCCAGAATCTTTCCACTACAAAAAAATGGTATATATTCGGCATATTCGCACAAGAGATTGGGAGAAGGTTAAGTTGGCTTTTTGGAAAATAATATGGTAAATTTCGGATTTTGTTGGATGAATGAAAATAAACAATAAAAGAATAATACAGTAAATAAAAAGAAAAATAACACAACAGAACCTAAAATAGAAACTTAATTAAATTATTAAAACACTTTGTTTTTACCACAATAATCTTTATTTAAAAAGTCGACATGTTTCGAAAACGATGTTCTCTTCATCAGGACATTATATGTACAGTACATATAATGTCCCGATGAAGAGAACATCGTTTTCGAAACATGTCGACTTTTTAAATAAAGATTATTGTGGTAAAAACAAAGTGTTTTAATAATTAAATTAATAAAATGGTGCCACAAAGTGTATTTGCAAAATTTGAAGAAGTAAAATAGAAACGTTTTTTGGTAATGTACAACCACGAAACGGAATGCAATAGATTCAATAGTACTTACCTCATCTAAAATAGGGCAGCTCTGGTATCGCGCTTTCCTGATGGCCAAATCCCACCAGGGAACTGGCGGCTTAGATCTCAGGATAGTCTGACAGCCAACCTTGGGATCCTGGGCCTCATAAAGGGTATCCAAGGTCTGACTGAAGCCAGAACTTTTGCTGATGCCAGGAGAAAGGGGAAATCCTCGCGGAGACTCGCAGTTCGAAGGGATCCCAGTCACACACTCGCAGCAAACATGATTTTTACCCATGGAAGAAGATGACACATCAACAGAAACTGAGTGTCTGTAATTTGGAAGAGTGTTGTGCAAATTTGGAATCCTATTATAGAACCCACCAACCTCACTGTTGGATCTTCTGACTCCATTCCGTTTAGTCAAAGCGTTGGGGTAGGAAAAATTGTTCAATTCCATCGGACTCGGAAGCCCTGATTCAATTTCAAAGCTTTTGTCCAGGGGCTGATGTCCAGTAACTGGCGTATTAGGTTCAGAACAATGTCCTATCTTCGCTCTGTTCAGGCTGCCGTAATTTGGGTTTTCATATGACGGTTTGATGTCGATGGACTTTGGTCTTCTCATATTCAGCGTTGCGTACTTTTGAGGTGATCTGTGGAATCTCGGCACCATCGGGAGCTCTTTGAGCACGTCTTCATTGTATTCTTTGGTATCTAATGGATCGTTTGTGGCTTCGAAAGAACCGGTTTCACTGTATGATTCACTGTTGGTTCTTGCGTATTCGTAGTCTCCGTAAGGTATGATGCTCACGCGATGAAGACTGTTCTTGTCACTGAGTGCATCCGAAGACTTGTGCAGACCGTTTTGGTAAGGTTTGATTTCATTCTTGTGAATTTCGCTGAATTCATCAATTGGTATTCTATCTGTATCTTGTACTATTGGCGTAACTCTAACTTCTGTCGGGTTGTCTCTGTGTTTCGGTCTGTCTTTTCTATGTAGCTCTTTTCTCTTTGGTTTAATGTCTATTGAATCGTAATGCACTTCTGGTCTTCCGTTCACGCTTTTGGAAGGCGAAGTGTTATTACTGTTTGGAGGTGAAACTTTGGCATATATTGGTTCTTCGAAGACTATTCTGGAGTTGTCGATGGTTGGCGGTTCAGTTTTGATCATTCTGGCGACGTTGTTGTTGTCCAGGAATGTCTGTTTGTTGTTTCTTCTCAAGGTGAAATACTCTGAGTGTCCAGTGGTGAGATGAGCTGATGATGGAGATGATCCGAGACTCGCAGAGTCCTTGAGACGGACCCTGCTGCTCCTTGTGGATCTGATGGTGGCGAAACCATCATAAATCTGTGACTTGCCTTGATGCATGCCTGGAAGGGCGGTCACGCCCATTTTTTAAGCATGTCTCACACAAGTCACATACTCGATTGTAAATCACTTATTTTTAGTGTTTTTTATTCAAAATACCACGGAAAACTATTTAAAAACACCAACATTAATAAAGAATATCAAATAACTTTGTTTACATCACTTTTAATGGTACACAATCAACATGTTTCGTAAACAATGTTTACTTCATCAGGATCAAACGTATACTAAACTTAAAAATTAAATATAGATGACACATGGAAGGAAAGGGTAGGAGGGAGGGGGAGGGGTAAGAGTGGGGAAAGTTTATCAATTAGGGATTTCAAAGCCATTAGCAGGGAAAGGCCGGTTAAGTGGGAAGAGGTTCAAAAGAGGGTTTATAAAAATTTGCTGCTTATTAATTATGTCTGCTTTATTATTTACATTTTTTCTAATTTCTAAAATCTCTAAATTATTTATCTGTGATGCCTTATAGCCTGTGTGTAATATTTTAAGTCCATGGTTTTTGTCAAAATTATGATTATTTTTTATTAAATGATCTGCGAATTCAGACTCGCTGTTGCCATTTAATGCCCTGAGATGTTCTTTAACCCTTACTTCAAAATTTCTATTTGTTCTACCTATATAAAAGCTATTACAATCTTTACAATCGAGTTTATAAACGCCCGATTTTTTTGTTTTGACGTCGCTGTCTTTGTTATTGAGGATGAATTTTTTTAATTTGTTATTTGTGTAAAATGCAGGTTGTATATTACTGGGAATATTTTTGCTAATTATTTTTGATATATCGTTATTAACAAATAGAATTCTACGCCATTGATTATTATTATGTTTAGAAAAAGGGTAGATATATTGTTTTGAGAATTTCTGTTTATTCTTTTTATTAAGTATTTGATCTATTAGTTTAGTAGAATAACCATTATTAACTGCTATTTGCTTAATGAGATTTAATTCTGAAGTAAAATTAGGAACAGACAAAGGAATCGTAACTAATCTATTAACCATAGAGTGAAAGGCCGAGAGTTTCTGAGTGAAAGGATGATTAGATGAATTATTTATAACAGTATCGGTGTACGTATCTTTACGGAATATATTGAAATCTATTTTATTACCTATTAGTGTTAAATTTAAATCTAAGAAATTTAAACTCTTCTCTTTACCTATTTCTAGTGTGAATTGAATGTTTTTATGAAATTTATTTAAAAAGTTTAAGAACATGTTCAGTTGCCTTTCTGTACCTAACCAAATACAAATTATATCATCGACATATCTTTTCCAGCAATATACGTATTTAAGTAAAAGTGCACCGCTATTAAAAATCTTATTCTCTATATTATTAACAAAAATATCTGCAATCAAAGGGCTCGTACTACTACCCATCGCTAAGCCATCTTTTTGTTTAAATATTGTATTATTGAATTGAAAGTAATTCTGTTTAAAAATAACATCAAATAATAAAATTAAATCATTAATTAAGTCTTTCGGCAAGTTCGAAGAATTTAACAAATTATTAATAATGGTTTTACTTTCTTCTATTGGAATATTTGGGAATAAATTAATCACATCAAAGGAAACCAACATAGCGTGGTTAGGGATTTCCAAATCTTTTAAGTAATTGACTAATTCTAACGAATTCTTAACTGTGTATGTTGGTTGAAATACATTAGCATTCATAACTACATTATTTATAGTTGACGCTAATTTAAATGTTGGTGCATTACAATTAGATACCACCGGCCTGATTGGTTTTTTCCGTTTATGTATTTTTAATAAGCTATAAAGTTTGGGTATCTGTGGGTTACTTAAAATCATTTTTTTGTTATTTTTCAAGTTTAAAAATATATCACTTTTACAACGTTTCACCGCTTCCTTCACCAACTCTTGACACTTATTAATAGGATTATTCTGAATAATTTCAAAATTGTCTCCTTGTAGAAAATCCATAGTCTTGGTTATGTAGTCAGCTTTATCCATAATAATAATACTGTTCCCTTTATCTGCCTTTGTCACAATAAGATTTTTATCCTTCACAGTTTTTGAAATGTTCTTAGCAATTTTTAAGTCTACGTTATAATTTTGGTTTTTTTGATTTAGAACTGTTTTCTTGTTGTTAATGTTTTTTATTACTTCAGCACATTTATATTGGAACGATTTAGGTTGTTTATTTAGCACAATGTCCAAATCCACTGCCAACAACTCTAGTTCTTCCTTATTTTTATTATTAGCATTATAATGTAAGTTATGATTAAGCCCTTTATTTAATAACTTACATTATAATGCTAATAATAAAAATAAGGAAGAACTAGAGTTGTTGGCAGTGGATTTGGACATTGTGCTAAATAAACAACCTAAATCGTTCCAATATAAATGTGCTGAAGTAATAAAAAACATTAACAACAAGAAAACAGTTCTAAATCAAAAAAACCAAAATTATAACGTAGACTTAAAAATTGCTAAGAACATTTCAAAAACTGTGAAGGATAAAAATCTTATTGTGACAAAGGCAGATAAAGGGAACAGTATTATTATTATGGATAAAGCTGACTACATAACCAAGACTATGGATTTTCTACAAGGAGACAATTTTGAAATTATTCAGAATAATCCTATTAATAAGTGTCAAGAGTTGGTGAAGGAAGCGGTGAAACGTTGTAAAAGTGATATATTTTTAAACTTGAAAAATAACAAAAAAATGATTTTAAGTAACCCACAGATACCCAAACTTTATAGCTTATTAAAAATACATAAACCGAAAAAACCAATCAGGCCGGTGGTATCTAATTGTAATGCACCAACATTTAAATTAGCGTCAACTATAAATAATGTAGTTATGAATGCTAATGTATTTCAACCAACATACACAGTTAAGAATTCGTTAGAATTAGTCAATTACTTAAAAGATTTGGAAATCCCTAACCACGCTATGTTGGTTTCCTTTGATGTGATTAATTTATTCCCAAATATTCCAATAGAAGAAAGTAAAACCATTATTAATAATTTGTTAAATTCTTCGAACTTGCCGAAAGACTTAATTAATGATTTAATTTTATTATTTGATGTTATTTTTAAACAGAATTACTTTCAATTCAATAATACAATATTTAAACAAAAAGATGGCTTAGCGATGGGTAGTAGTACGAGCCCTTTGATTGCAGATATTTTTGTTAATAATATAGAGAATAAGATTTTTAATAGCGGTGCACTTTTACTTAAATACGTATATTGCTGGAAAAGATATGTCGATGATATAATTTGTATTTGGTTAGGTACAGAAAGGCAACTGAACATGTTCTTAAACTTTTTAAATAAATTTCATAAAAACATTCAATTCACACTAGAAATAGGTAAAGAGAAGAGTTTAAATTTCTTAGATTTAAATTTAACACTAATAGGTAATAAAATAGATTTCAATATATTCCGTAAAGATACGTACACCGATACTGTTATAAATAATTCATCTAATCATCCTTTCACTCAGAAACTCTCGGCCTTTCACTCTATGGTTAATAGATTAGTTACGATTCCTTTGTCTGTTCCTAATTTTACTTCAGAATTAAATCTCATTAAGCAAATAGCAGTTAATAATGGTTATTCTACTAAACTAATAGATCAAATACTTAATAAAAAGAATAAACAGAAATTCTCAAAACAATATATCTACCCTTTTTCTAAACATAATAATTATCAATGGCGTAGAATTCTATTTGTTAATAACGATATATCAAAAATAATTAGCAAAAATATTCCCAGTAATATACAACCTGCATTTTACACAAATAACAAATTAAAAAAATTCATCCTCAATAACAAAGACAGCGACGTCAAAACAAAAAAATCGGGCGTTTATAAACTCGATTGTAAAGATTGTAATAGCTTTTATATAGGTAGAACAAATAGAAATTTTGAAGTAAGGGTTAAAGAACATCTCAGGGCATTAAATGGCAACAGCGAGTCTGAATTCGCAGATCATTTAATAAAAAATAATCATAATTTTGACAAAAACCATGGACTTAAAATATTACACACAGGCTATAAGGCATCACAGATAAATAATTTAGAGATTTTAGAAATTAGAAAAAATGTAAATAATAAAGCAGACATAATTAATAAGCAGCAAATTTTTATAAACCCTCTTTTGAACCTCTTCCCACTTAACCGGCCTTTCCCTGCTAATGGCTTTGAAATCCCTAATTGATAAACTTTCCCCACTCTTACCCCTCCCCCTCCCTCCTACCCTTTCCTTCCATGTGTCATCTATATTTAATTTTTAAGTTTAGTATACGTTTGATCCTGATGAAGTAAACATTGTTTACGAAACATGTTGATTGTGTACCATTAAAAGTGATGTAAACAAAGTTATTTGTCTTTTTATTAAAATAAATAATGCCATCACAAAGTGAAAACCTTTCCGAAGAAGTTTTCTTCGAAAAAAAAAAAAAAAAAAAAGAATATCAAACGATTCAGAATTGCTGTTTTACATAAACTGGATATTTATATTCACGTAACCTCAAAAAACCTGTTGCGAGATTAACAAAACACGTCATAGACGTCCCAATGTTATTGTATTTTCGTCAATCATAGCTCGACCTAAGTTCAAGACGATAGTCGAAGATGATAAGCAAGAATCTAAATTAGAAAATTATAACTTGGAGATATTAAATTGCATCAAAAATATTCGAATTCAAATTCCACAAAAATATTAAAGTACTTAGAACACCACCTTACTTAGAAACTAGTATTTAAAGCAATCAAGAAATGACTCCGCTTTTATTCGAAACGTGCATTCCTCAAAACGCCAATCAACTCGTAGATCATTTTGGTGATATTTCAGAAAAAAACGGCGCTATAAAAATCATTCATAAAATAAAATTATAATCAGCATAATCATTTGCTATCGGAAAGTTGAGGGTACCTACGTAATTTATCGACATTTTAAAGTTATTTACGATGAAAGTAGATAGAATGCTGTAGAAATGAGATCCATGAGGCGCATGTGTGGTATAACCGCGAATGATCACGCGGAAATGTGGAGACTCGCAAATAATGCAAGGCTGGTGTAACGGCAATGAGTAAGATTACGGAAGGGAGTTTAAGATGGTTTGGGCATGTAGAGGGAATGAACGAAGAAAGAAGTATACTGAGAACATGTGACGCGAATGTTAATGATGGAAGAAGTCGGGGACGGGGAAGACATGGCACGATCAATTAATGATTTTTTTTTATTTTTTTTATGTTCTTTATTCAGTAAAGTTTATAATATGTATATTACAGAAAATGGGTAATTTTTTGGCCATCACACTAGGCACATGCCCGTGTTGTAGTGGCCAATTTTATGTATGATATGCTGATTAATTTAGCAATTTTATCTATGATATGCTGGAGTACTAAACACATTTCTTCAGATTGATTCCTCAATGGTTCGAAAACTCGACTATCATGGAGAGCATTAGTTTCTATGTTCCCGATGATTTTCTCCGTCACCGACAGCATAGACTGTTTAATCTTCCGGCTTGCAGAACTAACTTGCCAATGGTCTTGCCAGTGGGGAGAGCAATATTGCTGGTAAATAGAATCACTTCAAATATCCATATGTTTAACATCAATGACGGCAAGCTTTGTTGCTTTATTTTAAATCTGCTTATCTTATCTTAAATATTTTCTCTCTTTTAAAAACGCTTTAAAATGTTAATTTTATGTAATGTTTTTAAAATTAATAATTTTAATTGAATTGAAAAGTCAACCAAGTATGTTAGAGTCTGCGGGCTACGTCAAGAGTCAGAATAACAGATGGGTATGTGTGAGACGATGTATGAATGTGAACGAGGCAAGGAGTGCGTGCCCAGACCGAGATATTTGACGGTTTATCCTCTCTGCCTACTCTGCAGAACGGCGTGATCGTTAGAGATAATTACTATAATTAGTTATTTTCTAGCTTTTTAAAGCGCCCTTGATGTCTGATATTTGTATTTTTATGACCATTATTATTATAGCCCATCTGGGCAGTAATAAATATACTCCACATTGATTAGGTCATTAAATTTTGGGGGATATAATCTATTTAAAAAACATTCATTACTTCTATCAAAACAATCTCAAAAGGCAGAACGCCTATTATCCACTGAATAGTGTTCCATAGAATTGTATAAATATTTATTCACTTTCGGGAAATCGGCCATTTGACGGCCAAACGACCTTTGGACAAAGAAATATGCAATATCTATAATATTATTTAATTTACTCCCTCTTGCAATAAAAACCACAAAAACAATAACCGACTTCAAAAGAATATGGATTATGGACATGGGAAGGAAGAATATAGATACAATTTTGCAACCTAAGAAAGATAAAAGTTTGCATTGTGTTTTTTCGAGATTTATTAAGGGAACACAAACAGTCTTGGTAAAAAAATAAATATAAGAGGATGGCAAAAAACAGACCAATTATTAATGTTCACAGATAGGTATTGCTCTATAATTTTCCTCTCATAATATTTAAACATAGATACTTATAATTCAAACACATAACCATGTACAATGTGACCTTAGAACGGGTCCCATAAGAACAAATTGTTTTCTAAAGTAATACGTAAATAAATAATAAGTAAAATTTTCAAAATTTTAAGTACCTAACCACCAACACAAAAAAAAGCTGATGACCTTGAAACGCCTGAACAGATTTTCATGAATTGTAGCCAAGAACCATCTCGATCACGTCAGCTTTCAAACAAAAAAAACGTATCATAATTGGTCCGTTCGTTAAGGAGCTACGATGCCACAGACGGACAGACACAGAAATTCAAACTTATAACACCGCTCCTTGCGTCGGGGGTTGAAAAGAGTAATGTTTGTAATTGAGCGGACTACTATTAGGAATTTGTTTGCGTGACGCAATTTTTAAAGTATGAATTTTTAAAGTAAGAATAATCGAAGACAAAAAATTATTAAAACATAATAATTTTCTTTTCATATACTCAGTTGTTTAAAAATGTATAAAATATTCTTTAGCAACGCTGTTATTGTTCAGTCACAGACACGCCTACAACACATTTCTACCGGTGTATAAGTTTAGCGTCTATCCAATAACCCTCTGGCAAAGTAAATCGAGTAAAAATAAACAGACCCCGAACAGTTAAGATGAAACTAACGAAGTTGGTCGAACACTTGAGGCACTCGAAATGAAATATACCTACCAGGCTAGCAGAAGGGCCAAAAGATAATATGGAAAGGAAATAACACAACATCAGTAATTCAAGGAAGTTAAAACACATGTTCCTGCAGTTAATAGTTTCTTTGATTTTAACCAGAGCAAACATGTACTCCTGTTAGAAATAAAACAGAAATTAGTATGAATTCATTGCAGAGAAACTTGTGAGACTTCGAGGTCATACGTCATCCAGCTATGCCATGTCCCAAAAATAATAAAAAAAACATGTTTAACTAACTAAATAACATCACTTTTTTTTTTTTCATAGGAAGCAATTACTTTGTGGTTGGACATTATATTATAAAAATAAAACACAAACACTTTGTATTTAACCACGAATTTATTATTGCATATATCGACCGGTTTCACTTCGACCAAGCTTCTTCAGGATATAAATAATAACTAAATGCTAAGACAGAGTTATGGCTAATATAAAAGAGTGACAGAGGGAGAAAGAACAAAATTAGAGGGAGACAAAGTATTTGACATAGGTAAAGTGGATAATCAAGCAGTGGGAGGGAGACAACAATACATTAATCAATTACTGGGAGGGAAACATCAATACACATCATAATCACAAGTAAATGAACAAACAACAGTTAACTGTAATCTATGAGATATTAAAAAGTTTGTTGTATTTTACATTAACTAAAGGACAATATTTCGATATATGATAATATTAATAATGAATCACGCTACAACACATAAATAATATCATGGGTTAGGATGGATTGCGGGAAATAAGTTAAAAATAGGACTATAGGGTGTATTTTTTTGATTTGATAAGTTAATTTGATTATTGAGTAAGTATTCTGACATATTTGTATTTAAAGATTTCCTAATTTCTAAAGCTTCTAAGTTAGGCTTTCTACACAAATAATAACCTCGCCAAATTGTTAATTAATACTAAGGACAAAGAAGATAAGTTAAGCTTCTCCGGTATTTATAAACTTAGCTGCAGTGATTGTCCTGCGTTCTATATTGGCAAAACAGCACGTAATGTCAACATTAGAGTAAAAGAACATTTACGCTGCTTAAATGGAAAAGGTTTCTCTGAGCTCGCAAACCACTTGATCTCAACAGATCACACATTTAATAAAATTTCAGGAACTCGCATCTTACATAAAAATAGTATAGGTATAAAACTAGATAACTTAGAAGCTTTAGAAATTAGGAAATCTTTAAATACAAATATGTCAGAATACTTACTCAATAATCAAATTAACTTATCAAATCAAAAAAATACACCCTATAGTCCTATTTTTAACTTATTTCCCGCAATCCATCCTAACCCATGATATTATTTATGTGTTGTAGCGTGATTCATTATTAATATTATCATATATCGAAATATTGTCCTTTAGTTAATGTAAAATACAACAAACTTTTTAATATCTCATAGATTACAGTTAACTGTTGTTTGTTCATTTACTTGTGATTATGATGTGTATTGATGTTTCCCTCCCAGTAATTGATTATTGTATTGTTGTCTCCCTCCCACTGCTTGATTATCCACTTTACCTATGTCAAATACTTTGTCTCCCTCTAATTTTGTTCTTTCTCCCTCTGTCACTCTTATATATTAGCCATAACTCTGTCTTAGCATTTAATTATTATTTATATCCTGAAGAAGCTTGGTCGAAGTGAAACCGGTCGATATATGCAATAATAAATTCGTGGTTAAATACAAAGTGTTTGTGTTTTATTTTTATAAAATAACATCACGCTGTTTCCTGCAGAGGTAGGCATAGAGGACGGACCGCCAAACAACTCGGTCTTAGCAACACTTTGCCTCATTCATACATCATCTCATACATACTCTTCTATTATTCTGGCATGGCCCATCTCAAGTATCTGATTCACTTGATCGTGCCATATCTTCCTCGGGCGTCCCCGACTCCTACCATTCACATTTGCGTCATATATTCTCCTTGCACTCCTTTCCTCGTTCATTCGCTCTACATGCCCAAACCACCTGAGTGTCCCTTTCTTAATCTTACTCATTACGCTAACATCAGCCTTACATTCTTTTCGGATCTCCACATTTCTCTTTTTACCATGTTTTAAATTTTCAAATAAAAAACAACGTTTCAAGGGTAAATTATTTATATTCTATCTATATATGTATATATAAAAATTAGTTTATGTTTGCTTGCTTGCATGTATGTTTGTATGTTGTGCATAGGAAATGTTTTTTTAATTATTACAAAAACTCTTACGAAACTGTCAAAAATGTCACAATTTGAGAATGACATTTTGCACCAAAACCATTGATTGTTCAATCAAAATCCAATTTTCAAATAAACTATTTAAATTAATGCATTTAATCGAAGTAGCCACCTATGGTCTAACCAAAATCGAATACTTTGAATATAATCGAGTATTTTAAATCGATTGTTCTTATAATATACAAAAATGAATGTTTGTAATATATGTATGAAAAATTTAAATTTCTAAAAAAAGATTTCAATAGGTGGCACGCGAGCTGTTTGAAAACTAATGTACCCGAACTGAATATATGGGACGCGGGAGAGGGGAGTGGAGCGCGGGAGAGGGAACCGGGGGGGAGGAGGGAAGGCGGAGAGGAACGCATGAGGGAAAGGGGACATGGGTGGGGAAGGGGCGGCAGAAGGGAAACGGGACGAATGGGAAAGGACACGCAGGGAGAAACAATGTATTTATTTGGTGGCATGCAACACATGCCGCGAACTCGCTAGTTGCTTTATAAAAAACAATCATTTTATAAATTTCTTTTTAATACGAACGCCACACAAATAAAGAAACGATACGTACGTAATTGTAAAGTGCGTGGATTTAATTGATGTATGTATTTATTAAGACAAGCATAAGACAAGTGTGTGTGTAACTGTAGTTGTTTGTACACTGGGAGTCATATATAATTTAAGGACCTGGACTTCAAATAGATAATGTACAGATGTTGCATCCTGTTTTTTTAGCCCACGTGTATTTTATGGACAACACTAAAAATAAGTACGCTGGATAAATCTTGATATTTATTAGCTTTTTTTCTACCGAACTAATCGAAATCTCCCAGTGTACAAGCAAAACTAATTAAGAACTTTATGGTAAACTAGACTATTATTGCCCACAACTAGTGATTGTCCACTCTAGCTTTGATTAGCCCTTTCTCATTAACGTAGGTATGTAAATATTGGTTCCATGACATGTCAAAATATTGTGATAAATATATAATATTGAAGCGTGAGTGAATTCGAAAAATTCAAAAACGTCAAATAATGTCAATGCGCTGATTGTTTTGCTTTTGTTCTTAAACATAATATATAATGCTGCCCCTCTTTCTTACACACTAAATATCAATAGTCGAAAATTAAACAAACGGTGAACGTATGTCTGCACCCCTCCAAAGGAAAAATACAATAATTATAATATATCTCCCTCACACGTAATTCACGCAAGTAAGTGAAAAAGTAAGGGAATCACAAAAAATATAAATTCGTACACAACGCCATTTCTGATACTGACAAAAACAAAACACGGACAGTTGCGCATCGATAATTGCTTCATTGTGTAATTTTTAACTTAATAAAAAAAACTGAATTTAATTCAGCTAATATGTTAACAACAGTTATTGATTTTGAGGCGGTACGAACCCCGGGTCAGCTAGTAGTTAATAAAAAATATTGAACATAGGAGTATTTAATATTTGTATAGCACACTTGAGGTGATTTTGCGAATTATCTAATCTAAATATTAATAATTTAACCTTGTGAAAGTGGATTTAATCTAAATCTTGAGTTACTTTACGAAGAGGTTACAACATAATGCAAGACTGCAAGTTAACTAAATGCATTTCCTTAGTCTGAATACAACGCATCCTTGCAAAACTTTCATAGCTGGATGCGCTCGACTGCAGCAGTTCTCGGGACCTCTCAGATCTCATCTCGGTAACCTGTCTTAGAAGTAACAGTGTCATATTACAAGGACCAGGGACAAAACAATACACATAGTGTCAATTCTGTGTCAAAAATGACAAGGATAATATCGTCGCTCAAATTATAACACCGCGTACCTCAAAATATACGATTGATCAATTTGGTTTCATAAACGTGTAAATTTGAATCATTTTGTGGTTAACTTTTTGATTTGAATGTTATATAGCGTGGTGTTTTCTCTTTCCCATGGCGTTTAGATCACGTTTCTTACTAGCTGGTCCCCGGCATGCGTTGCAATGGCATTCAAAGAAAGAAATTGATTATTTCCCGTGCGTCGCCGTTCCCTTCCACCTTCTTCGCCTTCCCCCACCTTCGTCTCTTCCCTCTCTGCGAACCCCGCCTCCCCCGTTCCCCTACCCCCTGCCGCTAAAATATATGAAATACACACATTTTCATTTATACAAATTACATAACGCCAGAGCTTAACAGTATATATAGACTATATGTTATTCTGATGTATGAGCTATATTATTATAAAGATTCATTAAAATCATGAAAGAGTACCAAACACACATACATCCATACAAACTTTCGGGTTTATAATCGAATCGAACAGTATTATTACCGTAGTGTCTGCGTGGTTGACTTTCAGAATCCAACTACGAGTGCATGTCGGACGCCACGCCATACGCACCGCGCCACAAATAACATCTGTGTAGGTGGAATTTCACACAAAGCTACTGGCTACTGGTATAATTCGGTTTTGAATTCAAGGATTCGACACAAGATGTCGCTATTCCGTCAACAGCTCGCATGCGGACGTTTCTTCCCTAGGTATAAGTAATGCGGATTTAAGTACCTTCCCGGATATGGAAAGATTACATATGGCGTCATTGCCTGTCACGGTTACTTTAACTCGGTGACTAGCTGTCACTGGATTACAGTGGATTCGAGGAACTGGCAATTTTTGGAACCAGTCCTTATCGGATTTATAAAATGGTTACCTACACTCAAACTGGGCGAAGCCGAACCAAAAGCCGCACGCAGGGACTAGCAGCAAAAACCTGCGGAGCGGGTTAACTGCTAGTATTAGTAAGATTATGATAGTAAAGGAAACACAACGATTTCTACGAGGCCTACACGAGTTGTTCCGAAAAGGGAGAATATTAGACTGAGAGGTTAAAAATAAATAAAATACACACATATTTATAATATAAACATATGTATGCTTCATTACAATCATTACATCAATTCAAAATATTCGTCGAAGTTATTACCAGGTCTCGCAATTTACAAAGCATTGGATCATTGTTAAATCCATATATAAATTATATATGTGAATGTATTATGTACTGTCAACGTAATTTGGTGGCATCCGGTAATTTAGTTCCGTGGGAAAATTGTCAAGATCGGAAATCAATTCTACGTGAATTAATTAAGTTAATGTATTTGTAGAGCATTCTCAATGCCTTGTAGTGATCACTTATTAAACCCAATTAAATATATATCAACAAAACTAATTTTATTGTTAAACTATCGGTAAAACTAATATAATTATTCGTGGTATCAATTGATTAAATTAAACTGAATCTGGTATTGTGCCACTACTAACAATTTAGGGTAAACTAGACAATGATTGCCCGCAACTAGTGATTGCACACTCTCACTTTGATTTTTTTTATCTCACACATATGCTTAAATATTTCGCCGAAATCTTAACAGATATCTTCTTTAATTCAAAGTGAATCGACAAACTGTCACATCGGCAGAAAACAACCACACAATGAAGTGGGGAATAGGCCACTTGCATGGATTTCATAACGACTTGGAAAAAATCCTGTGGATAGATTTTTTTACTAAGATTACGAAAATGTTGGTAAAAATTTTAAGAAATGTATAGTTTTTCTTATTTTCAAATAAATAAATCCATTATTTGAGCTCGTGACGTCACTACATAAAAATGTGCCGTCTCCGATTATGTTCCCTTAATTTTGTAAAATTCCACTCTGATTATTTTTTTTTTATATGGCAACACTTTGATTTCCGGCGAATTTTTGAATTTGCGTTTAACGTTCACTAGATTTATTGTTTGTTCTATGCGAACTTATCCTTTGGTTTGATTTTTTGATAAAGATGACGGTGTTTTTACAGATGTTACGAAGGGAACCCCGTGCAATTTATTACTATTCGTGTGGAAAACGTTCTTTTTTTTAAATAATTTTCGGCTATGTAATTATCGTTTTTTCGCACACATAAAATTATGTCCCGTATTTCTGGTTTATAAAAAATGGTCTGATTTTTCGGATTGAAATTTTCAAAAAATCGCCAGGGATTCAAAAATACGATTAAAAAAAATAAAAAATACGGAATGTCTTAGAATGTTTGCCTTAACCGGAAATTTTTTTTTAAATGTGATGCAAGTGGCCTATTGTATAAAAAATTAACTCATAAATTAAACCCGCCTAAAAATAAACTGCCGTCCCCGACTAACAATATCCCCGACTAACTATCCTACGGACAAAACGTCCTCTGACAAAATATCCTAGGGACAAAATATCCTAGGGACAAAATACCCCCCAACAAAATATCTACTAAAACCTAACCTAACCTAACAAAAAATGGGACAAAGCACAAAATAATATAGACAACCTGTACAAACAATAATTGCTCAAAAATAGTACAATGGAACAAAAATAATACAGACATCCTGTAAAGACAATAATTATTGTTCAATAAATAAATTTTCAAAATTTTAAGCAACCTCCGACTCAAAAAGAGCAGATGACCCAGAAACAGATTTTCATGAATTGTAGCTAAAAACCATCTCGATCACGTCAACTTTTAAACAAAAAAAAGCATCATAATCGGTCCATTCGTTTAGGAGCTACGATGCCACAGACAGACAGACACACAGAAAGTCAAACTTATAACACCGCTCCTTGCGTCGGGGGTTAAAAATAGTAAAATGTAAAACATGGCTAGGTTAGGTTCGGTTAAGTTAGGTTACGTTAGGTTTTAGTAGATATTTTGGTGGAGGATGTTTTGTCCGTAAGATATTTTGTCCTTGGGATATTATGCCGAGGGATATTTTGTAGGAGTATATTGTGTCGAGGATATTTTGTCGCGGGATGAAAACGCGCGGTTCCTTCTAGGATTATTATTAATAAAAAATAAAATAATGTTCCAAGACATGCTAAGCTTGACATACCAACCAAGCCGAGCTTATTAATCAACGGATATACCGGCCCAATGTAACAACGATTAATGGCTTTTGGTAAAAAGTGAACATCTAGTTTCTTATGTCTATGATCTAAACGTTATTGATGTGCGCGATTTAACTGTGTAGTTGACCAGCTATTTGAAAGGTTGGCCAATAATTGATTGGCTGATTAATGAACGGTGAACATAATTCTTAGCGTGTACCAAAACTAAACAATTAACGTTAACCACAGGTGGGCCACCCAAAAAACACCTGAATTAGATGTTGGAAGTTCAGTGGAAGCCCTTAGGTAACGACCAGCTCAGACACGGGAGCTCATGGGGGATCAGATAGTACACAATTGCTGATGCTGTATATTTTAGGTATTGATTTTGGCAGTTATCTCTGGTCTGGAGGCCCAGAGTACTTTAAAAAAAACCTCGAAACACTCTGAAACGGGCGATCCGTCTGATAGATTCCAATATCTTAAGGCGCGGCATACCCGCTCAAAAAAAAGAAGATGGATAGATAAATACGGATGTTAGAGAATGTTAAAATCGATATTATTAAAGCGAAAATTGTGAAAATATTTAATAAAACACGGCTCATTTAAAATAGAACAAAAATCTCGTGGGGGTTGTCTAAAACTGCATTTAAGGAAACACTGTGATTTTTTTTCAAACTTGTAAAATAACTAAAACAAACGTGTTTATAATAATTTTCGGAGCACACTGCGATTTTTTTCTATCGGGAATTTTATATGGGGTATGCCGTGACTTAAGACCCGGCTTCCCGCATTTCTACCGATTTATAACATATTTTAGTTTTTAAGTCTCTTAAAAAAATATCTTATTCTTGAAGATAATATCTATACATTCCCCATACCAAAACGGCAATTAAGTACATGAAATTCCTTCGATAGAAAAAAATCGCAAAGTATGCTCCGTTTTTTCGGTTATTTTACAAGTTAGTTATACCTATGAAAAAATCCAGTGTTTTTTTAATGCTATTTTATACATTCCCCATGAGATTTTTGCTCTATTTTAAACGAGTCGTGTTTTATTAAACATTTTCACAATTTTTGCTTAAATATTATCGTTTTTAATATAAGCGCGCTCCCTCTAACATCTCTCCTTCTTTTTAGTAAAAATATATAGTTAGGAATGAATTTGGCAAATAACAGACAAAAAATTAAAAACGGTTTTCCACGGAATCTTAACTCCGTGATCTTTAAAGCTACATACTGATATACTAGTCCTAGTGAAAGAACGTAAGTGACGCCACCGTTCTGGTATCTTCTGTCTTTTTCGTTTTCAAACAAGACGCTAGTGAAGGAAGAAGACGAAAGTCGATAAAGTCCGTACGAACTCTCTCTGGGATTAGTTTATTAGCTGCCACATTAAAATATATTTAATTTCAAGGTTCCGCTTTGCGTCAATTCTCTTTATATAAGTGTTAAATAATGATTTCCATATGTGAGTGCTAGGTAAATGGGCTAGAACTAATAGGCACCAAGTCAGTGGCGACGTTGGTTTCCGTTCATATCCACGTGGAAGGCATTTCTATTTCCGATTTTTCAAGCGGGAACTGGCGAATCTACATCACATAGAAAACCCAAAAAATATATTATTTCTACCTTTAAAAACTATTTTCCGTTTTTTTACGCTTCGACACATTTTAAAAGACATTAAATAGCTGATATTAACCCCAGCGACCGATTTTTAAAATTGACCTAAAAATTCCAACTTCGAATTCGATTTACTCGAAAATTAAATCTCAAATTTTACAAAGTTATACCACAAAATCAAACCCAAATGTCATGTTTGTAGATTCATCAGTTTCTCGCTTGTACCACGAGTTTCCGGATGCCGTGTATAATATCTCTTAAGACCTTGAAAAGTCTTTAACATTTTTATGTCGAGTTAATTTATGTATGACGTTTTTATGTTTGGCATTTATATAACGAAAGGTTTATTAGATTTTTACTATTCCAACCATAAATCTTTAATCAATGCAGAATGAAGGCTTAAATCGTTACATAACACCAACGACCTGCCAAAACTATACAACGGAAATGAACCAGGCAGTTTTAAGTCAATGAGACGTGTGAGTGGTTAAACCACTTTTGTTCTTAATAAAAATGTAGACGAACATAAAATATACAATAGCTGTAAATATTTTATAATCATCTTCAATAAATTCGTCATAATTTAAGATTTTAATATGATTTATAAATAAGGTAAATAAAACTGGACCAAGGTGTGAGCCTTGTGGTACTCCATTTGTTGCATTATATTTTAGATGTTTGTGCCCCAAAAATACATAGATCTGTAACAAACAGTGAAACCAATTGAATAAATAAAATTTTGCAGTGTGTGCAACCTCGCCAACATCGTTGACACTGAAAGTGCGACCTACAAACCTTCTAGCATAACATTAGCATAGCAATTAGTATTTATAAGATGAACACCAAATTCCTACAACTGTTACAAATATTAGCATAAGGCATAAGCAGTTTTAACATTCAATGGAGATGTCTTTTGAAAGCTGCCTACTGAATACATCTCTGCACTAGCGACATGGGTAGAAATCTGGTAATCAGTGTGTCCATGAGTGACGAACATATGAATCTACCCATTCCACTGCGGTCCGATAGAGTCCGGCTGGAGAGGGCAAATAGTCACCTTCAACCGACCTGCCACGCAGTTGGTTTGCAGATGCATCCTGGACAACCTGGACGAGTGGAAGATACTTTCGGTATGGCCCTGGTGTAAAACCACCATTCAGAATTGAAACGTTGCTTGAAATGGCGTTAGCCGTGTTTGGTGACCAGATCTAAATAGCCAGGTACTTCCCCACCTTCCTCTTACTCATCTCCTTCCCCTCCCTACTACCTTCAGCCTCACAACATACCCCAATTGGGGATGCCATAGTCTTACTGGCTCCAGACGGGAGCAGCTGGGACTCTTGTGAGGTATTCATATTTAAAAAAAAAGCAAGACTTGGACAAACCTCCCCTCATGAACCAGGACACCCCAGATCACTAAACGTAGCTTGCCACTTGGGGTGATCTATGGCAGATGTGTTAGTTAACGAGGCGTTACCCAAATTCAGTCCCAACTGCTCCCAAATAAAGGGAGCCAGAGGGAACATGGCATTCACAATTGAGGTATGTTTTGAGGCTGAAAGAAGTTATATAAGGTAGAGGAAAGTTTGGAAGTACCTGGCGATTTAGGTCACCAAACATGGCTAATGCTATTTCAAGTTTCGATTACAAATGGTGGTTTTTCATCGGGGAAATACTGGAATGATTGAATCGTAGAATTCGAAACCCGGTAATTGAAAAATTTTCATCATTTTTTAGCAGTAGTAAGGGTATATTGAGCTAACTTCAGGCACATGAACACGAATGCATTTCTATCGGTTTATATATCTTCAGTGCCTTGAGTAGGTACTATTATCATTTTTGTGAGTTGCAGATCTCAAGTGACGCTTTGATACACAGATGTAGGACGCCGTATGAAATGCTGTGGCACATTGAATATGATACCAATGTTGAATTATTATTGCGTACATAAAGTTTACGTATTATTATATTCGTCTAGCAGATGTTCGGTTACTGAAATGCCAAGCAATATAAAATAATAAATGACTCATCTTTGTAAACAGTGAAAAGTATAACAAATAATAACATTGCATCTATTTCAAATAGGTACTAATAAACGTTTTACTGATACTCATGAAACAGGTCAATTATTGTTGACATGTAGATTACAATAATAATTAGGATATTAAGTATTTTTAAAAAGCTTTAAATTGTACGTTGTACTGCGTGCTGCCCTCTCAGAAAAATCCGAAATAAAAATGATTCGATTGGTTGTGAGAAACTAAAAACTTTTGTTGATTGTGTGATTGATTCCGTGTATCGCCTTAAGCTTGAAATAGTGATTGAAACGTAGCAATGCTTGAGAAAAAGCAAAGCTTGGAATAAAGTCATTGAAGGAATTGAAAGAAAGCAAAGAAATGCTTGAAACAAAGTAAATCAATGTTTGAAACAAAACAAAGCTTTAAAAAGTGCGATTAAAAGAAAGCATAAAAAAGGTTTAATTTAGTTAAATAAAGCCTGAAAAAGGCTAAGTTCGAAATAATGCAAATGAAAGAAAGCAAAGAAAAGCTTCAAACAAAGTAAATCAATGCTTGAAACCTTGCAATTAAAGAAAAGCTTTAAACTTAATAAAGCAAAACTTGAAAGCAAAGTTTGAAACAATGTAATTAAAGCAAAACTTTGATAGCAAAGATTGAAACAATGTAATTACTTAAAGCAAACCTTTGTAAGCAAAGATTGAATCAATGTAATTAAAGCAAAACTTTGAAATCAAAGATTGAAACAATGTAATTAAAGCAAAACTTCAAAGCAATGATTGAAACAATGTAATTGAAGTAATTGAAAGAAAGCAAATAAAATCTTTAAATAAAGTAAAGCAAAGCTTGAAACAAAGTATATGAAATGAAATGAAAAGCTTTAAACAGAGTACTTAAAAAAAAACAAAGAAAAGCTTAAAACTTAAATAAAGCGAAGCTTGAAAAAAAAGGCAAAATTTGAAACAACGCAAATGAATCAATTGATAGAAAAGCTCTAAACAAAGTAAATCAAAGTTTGAAACAAAGTAAGCTTGAAAGACATCAAAGGAAACTGAATAATATTTGAATCAAAAAGCTTAAAGAAAGTAAAGGTATACATTATTAAAATAAAGGTGAAAACACCACAAATCTTAAAGCAAGGCAAGGCTTGAAAAAACAAAGGATAAAACAAAGCAAAGTTTGAAAGCTAAACTTGAAAGTAAAGTTTGAATAAAAAAACACCCTGATCATTAAAGGTTTGTGGAAGAACCTCACGTGGTTATTATGAATAAGTATTACATCATTAAGAAACAAATAAACCCACACACTGTTTCAATTACAGACCATTGAACTAGCGGACAACGGACATTATAAAAAATACAATTAATTTATGTTTACAAACACAACGCGTTGTTGTACTTCTAGAGAGCGTTGCATGTCCGACTTGTCTACTTTTAATTGCGAACTCTAATGGCGTGTTCGCTTCAAAACGTCGGGGCGTGGGTTCATAGCCCGAGGAAGCAATTCTTTATAATCTACTTCTTTATCTCATCTTTACTTCAGTATCGCCGCAATCAGGAGGTGCTCGTTGGGCCGGAGGGCCCATTTTCTATCGGCTTTATGAATATTTATCTTTCGGTTGTTAATTTGAAATTAAGTGGACACTGCCGGGCGCGGGCATTTTTGATCATAATATAAGGGACATAAGTATTTTTTTATAGTATACAAAAAAAAGAAAAAACATGTCGGTTTAGGAATTATCTACCGACAATATTTGAATTCCTTGTACTAGATACCATCAGCTATCATCATCGCTATCATCATCTTCATCACTCTTGGCTCTGCAACCCCCGGTGGGTCTTGGCCTCCTCAAGAGTCTTCCTCCACTCATCTCGGTTTTGTGCCAGCTCTCTCCAGTTTAGAATCTCCAAGGTAGATAGATATATCTTTGAGGACGTTGTCGCTCCATCTCAACCTTGGTCTTCCCAGGCTCCTTCGCCCTGTCGGTCTTCAATATATATACCTAATATACCATCAGCTATCACTCCACAAATATTCTCCTTACATTCCTTTCTTCGTTCATTCGCTCTGCATGCCAAAACCATCCATGCGTACTTAAATCTTACTCATTGCGCTTATATTAGCCGTGCGAATTCCACATTTCTCACACGTACTAAGGATCTCATTTCTACGGCATTTAGTCCACTTTCATTCTTCCGCTGCCAATTTGAGAGGCGAGTTTGGGTACCGCCACCCCGGAAACCATTTATTGGATAACCAACACCTCTGCCATAGGTCACCCCAAGTGGTTCGCAACGTTTAGTGACTTAGCAGGGGTGCCCGGGTACATGGGGTGAGGTTTATTCTGATCTTGGTGGCGGATGCGTCTGTTCATCAAATGTGTGGCAGGCCGGATCGGGAGAGACCAGTGAAGGACCTTTTGACCTCTCCAGCAGGACTCTCCCGGAACATCGCCTTGCACTGCAGTGGGAGGGATAGATTCCTCCGTCACTGCCGGACACACTGACCGCCAGATTCCTACCCATTCCTCACACCTTTCCTTCCCAGAACTTCCTCTCCTTCATTTCGTAAAAAGACCCTCCGCACAGCATTCCAAAGATGACTAATGTAAAAAAATGTAAAGATGTTAATGTAAAAAAAAAGTTCCACGCCTAACTGCCATACGTCAGGGTAGGTACCAGCACTCCATTGGGGAGTGCTAGCTTCGCTTCGTTGAACATTTTTTTTTGCTAACTTATTCAGTTCTCCATTAATGGAGTTCTCTGCATTTCTCTTTCTTTCAATATCTTATCACTATCAGTTTTTCTATCTCTCATAAACATAATTCCCAAACACACAAATACAATTTTTCTAAAAACTAACGAACTACAATAATATTTATTATTATTCATCATTACTGATTCACTAGTTTTAATATCGTCTTCAAATAATATATATGTTGTAATGGGTTCTTCACTTCCTTGTGTATTTCTGAACGTCTGATGACCACGTGTTCCACTGTTCGACCTATCTCACGTGGCTTACAAACACATACACCCACACGTGACGCATGTGTTTTTATATTTTTGTAAGATGACAAGTTGTTGTTAACCTTTTCAACGCGGAAAGTTTTGATGTAAGTCTAATGGCCGTTATACACGACACCTTTTTTCAGCCCGATTCCAATTAAAGACAAAAGTCAACATTTTTCGATTTACGCGATCGCTATTTTCACCTCTATTTTCATATCTAGGATTTCAATTGTCATCACTGCAAACAACACATGAACCATACTGTTTGTTGTGATGCCTACTGAAATCGTAGATATGAAAATAGAGATGAAAACAGCGATCGCGTAAAGCGAAAAATGTTGACTTTTGTCTCCAATTGGAATCGGGCTGAAAAAAGGTGTCGTGTTTAACGGCAAACAATTTACCTACGCCGCACTTTTACAAGCCCGTGTAAATACCCAATTACAATTGTAAATTTACCAATTTACCCAACGTAAATTGGTAAATCTCTGGTTTTACTAGTAAATCTTTAGATTTAAAAAATTTTAATGTTGGTAAATCTAAAGATTTACAGTACACGTGTACATCTACATAAAAACCATTTTTCTTTGTTTGTTCTTAATGCGTTCCTAAACAATTCATCCAATTGCAATGAAACATTGGTGATTTATTGTGCGCATGCCCTCGATGGTTTCTGCATTTAATGGTGAATTTAATTATTATTTTTTATATGAATACCTCACAAGGTATTCCCATGTTCCCCATGGTTATCTTCCGTCACCGGCAGCATAGACTGTTCTATCTCCCAATTGTCATGCCAGTCGGGAGATGAAACCCGGGTACCCCTGTTAAGTCACCAAACATAGCGAACCATTTGGGGTGACCTACGGCAGAGGTGTTGGTTATCCAATAAATGGTTCCCGTGCGGCGGCGGTAACCAAACTGAAATTCCTTCTAACACATAAAACCGTACTAAAAATTGGATTAGAAAGAGACGCTCAGATGGTTTGGGCATGTAGAGCGAATAGACGAAAAAAAGAGTGTAAGAAGAAATGACGCAAATGTGAATGGTAAAATTTGGGGACGCCCGAGGAAGACTTGGCACAACCAAGTGAATCAGATACTAATCAGAGCACGTATGAGACGATGTATGAAAGTGAATGAGGCAAGAAATGTGTGCCAAAACTGAGTTGTTTGGGGGTCCGTTCTCTCTGCCTACCCCTGCGGGGAAATGGCGTGATAGTTACTTACGACACAATTTTGTAATGTTTTTAAAACAATAAATATAAATTAAGTAGATAACAAATATTATGATCAATAATTATCAGCCTGAAACACTCATCTACATTGAAAAAATCTTCCGAGAAAAGATACTGGCCGCCAACGGGAATTGATCCCGTGTCCCTCTGATTGCCGGTCAGGAGCTCTAACCGGCAATCAGAGGGACACGGGTTCAATTCCCGTTGGCGGGCAGTATCTTTTCTCGGAAGATTTTTTCAATATAGATGAGTGTTTCAGGTTGATAATTATTGATTATAATATTTGTTATCTACCCTTTGTGCTATGCATAAAAATCTTGTTTAGACGTTAGTTTATCAATTAAAAATAATAATAAATTAAATACATCATATTTGTGACAGTCACACATATGTTTTCGTCGAAATATCTAATACGATACAGCGGCGTCTATCGGGTTAACAGTAGCTGTGTAACTGTGTAGTTAGTTGCTTATATTATATAGTTATTGTTATTTGTTATAGTATAGGAGTAGGTTTGGTTGTTATTGTTCGACCGAATCGACCCGAACGATTGTCGAAGGCCAAATACGCATACCACAAAGTTATGCCTTATAAAGCCAAAGTCATAAAATATATTATTATAACGTCATATAACAATGTCACCATTCGACTTTTCCATTATTGGAATAAGCGCTGTGAATTGCTTGAACTATGAGAACACATTTTGGTTAAGAACTTGGCCTTACTAGGCAGCATGTATAAACGATTTAAAATAACTAACCATCTCGTCGTTTCTCCGCAAGGGAAGGCAGAGAGGATGTTCCGCCATATAATAGACACTCTTTTTGAAACACACTCCTTGCTTCAATCACATTCATAAATTTAAACTGTGTTATTTAAAAAAAAAAATCTTCTTTCTTTTCTTTATGGGTACAACACCTCTGCCATAGGTCACCCCAAGTGGCTCGCTGCGTTGGTGACTTGGCAGGGGTGCCCGGGCTCAAGGGGTGAGGTTTGTCCGAGTCTTGGCGGCGGATACGTCCGCCCACTTAATGCGTGGTAAACCGGAGACCGTTTGGCTTTTCCAGCAGGATTCTCTCCGACCATCGCAGCGGGAGGGATAGATTCATATAACCGTCACTCCTGGACACATTGATGCCACACATTAATTCCCCCAGATTCCAACCCACCCCATCATACCTTTTTTCTTCCCAGAACTTCCTTTTCTAAAAAGATCCTCCACACAGCATTGACATAGACCATGAGGGGAATTATTTTCCTGAGGACCTCCTGTGTGGAGCCAATGTAAAAAATCGAGTGCAGTTCACACGCGGTAGAAGTGAAACCATCACTCATACAATCTAAACCAATAGGAGCCTTGAAAAGTGAACTCATAATCAAAGTGACCAATGCGGCAAGGTTACATACTATCTCAATCTCTCGCAGGCAAAATCCTATAGATGTATGTGTGTGTCTCTTTTCAATGTCGTTTTAGAGTACCAAATCACAACGGTGCTAAAAAAGTTTCACTTCTGAATGTTGATATTTCACTTCGGCGATACTGAGAGTTTGTTCCATTTTGGAACGTTAATCAAATATCACCAACATCAGATATACAGCACGCTGACTTTTGTGTATTCTAGTTATTTCCACCGTACAACATTGTGTTGGATATAGGCATGCAACGATATACCGGAAAATCGATAAATATCGATATATCGACCCCAAATATATGAATATCGAAAAACTCAATATATCGAAATATCGAAAAACCCGCCAAAATTAAAATACTCACCTACCAAGCACCATAAATCTTTGGCTCAGATGCAAATAAAAAGAAGAAAAAAAACTGACTGTGACGCATAGAGATATACATTACTTAAATATATATCACGACGTGACGACGAGCTTACGTTATATCTTTCTGCTCCTGTCTGTAAATACTCTAAAAGTAAACATTCTTAAAACATGGCAAGAGATGCAAGGTGTATATCCCAATATTTTAAAGTGGTAATGAGTCATCTACCAATTATGGCAACAAGTTTTCCTTCTGAACGTCTTTTTTCAAAGGCAGGAGCCACTACAACTCTAAGCAGAAACCGGCTACAAGGAAGCAGACTGTCAAAGTTACTATTTTTAAGTTTGGTAGCTGGTACAAAATACTGGAATTATTTTGTTTTAAATAAATTTAGGAAAAAAAACACTTTTTATTTAAGTTAATACCTATCCAAATTTTGTGAAAAAAATTATACATATACATACATAATCGATTAACGTTTTATAGTATACATAACTAAAACTACATTGGATTTCTTTAAGCTTTTAAAAAAATAAGAAATATTGATATATCGTCATACTAGACCGATATATCTCTATATCAATATCGACTTAATTCGATATACTCACATCGATATCGATATTTTTAAAAACCTTGCACCCGTAGTTGGATATCAATAATAAATAATCAACAGATAAGACAGTATTATAATATGAAACGGTGTTCAGCGAGAAGGAAATAGTAAGAAAGTGATCTACCACAGTCACAGCGTGTTATAACTTATAACAGAATAACCTCGTTTCCTGGAAAGCAATATTACTTACACCGTTCACAAAACTAATCTCAGTAACACGGTCATTGAAAACAATCATTGCAGTCATTGCTTCAGGAGAAATAATAATCTAATTGGAAAATAAATTAATTTAAAACTGGAGAAGTTAGTTATCCAAGAGACATTATTCATTTTGAGAGGTGGGCAAGTGTCCCGCCGCCCCGGGAATCATTTATTGGATAACCAATACCTCTGTTATAGGTCACCCCAAGTGATTCGCCACGTTTGGTAACTTAGGTTGTGGTTGGTCTTGGTAGAGGATGCTTCTGCCCATCTGCTGCGTGGCGGGCCGGTTCGGGAGAGAATGGTTGAGGGAGTACCTTCGACTTCTCCAGCAGTACTCTCTCGGAGCATAGCCTTGCACCGCAGGGGGAGACTCCTGGACGCACTGACCCCCAGATTCCTACCCACCCTTCACACCCTTTTCTTTCCCAGAACCTTCTATCCTTTCGTTTCTTAAAAAGATCCTCCACACAGCATCCCTTAAGATAACATAGGCCCTGAGGGAAATTATTTTCCTCAGGGCTATAAAATGTATGCAATGGTATCGCGTGACGTCATTCGTAATTCGATTCTAATATGATTTTGGGCGGTAGGCATATTTCGTTCACTAACTTTATTAAAAACAGTACAGATAATTCTGCGTTTTTAAATTCAAATGAAATTTAAAAGTTTACGTTTCATAAAACTTCAAAAGATTTCGTGACAAAAATTTACTTTTTAATGTGACTTTCCGAACGATAAAAATCAACAGCATTCATTGCATTGTCCATGGGCCTAGTAAAATTTTCGCCTGCGGCGCTTTCTTTGCTTTCGTCTGGGATGAAGCAATCTTACGAATAATGCATTGGGTTATCTTAGGACCTTTTTCGATCAACACGGAAATCGATTATATTATTATCAGATATTTATTATTTTATTTTCTTATCAGGAAAGCGTCATCTGTCAGAAGACAGATAAAACGAGGTCACTCCTTGAAAACGATAACTGACAAAACTAATAGCAATGATGAAATGAAAAATCAAGGGATAGTCATAGAGATGATATTGCGTACTAATAGAACTACGTCAAAACGTGTTTACTATTATCAAGTGTAAAGAAGCTAAGATAAGGAGAGATAGAAACGGTGTTGAAACTATCGGAAAGGAGCAATTACGACTGATAAAGCCCACAATACACGACATATTTTTACAGCCCGATTTTAAATTAGAGACCCAAGTCAACATTTTTCGCTTTACGCCATCGCTATTTTCGTCCCTATTTTCATATCTACGATTTCAGTTGGCATCATAGTAAACAGCGTGGTTCATATGTTGTGTGCAATGATGACAATTGAAAATGTAGATATGAAAAAAGAGATGAAAATAGCGATCGCGTAAAGCGAAAAATGTTGACTTTGGTCTCTAATTGGAATAAGGCTGAAAAAAGATGTCGTGTATTGTAGGCATAAGGAATGTTCGACTTTTAACTCGATTTTTAAAATAAAGCTAGACGTCACCTGAAAAGGAGTTAAGTAATAAAGAGCTTAAATCTTGTGTAGCTTAAGGCGCGGTGTACCCGCTCAAAAAGAAGATGGATAGATACATATATAAATACGAATGTTAGAGAGAGCACGCTAATATTGAAAATGATAAAATTTAAGTGAAAATTTTGTAAAATTTTGTTAAAATGTTTAATAAAACACGTCACGTTTAAAATAGGGCAAAAATCTCTTGGGGAACATCAAATAAAATAAAAATAGCAATTGTGAATTTTTTCATACATGTAACTTATAAAATAACTGAAAAAAACGTGTTTATAATAATTTTCGGAGCATACTTTGCGATTTTTTTCTATGGAGGGAATATCATATAATTGTCGTTTCGGCGTGGGGAACGCATAGATATTATCTTCAAGAATAACATATATTTTCAAAAGCTTTAAACTTAAAAGTGTTTCAACGCGAAAAACAAAGGTTTCAACGCGAAAATAACCATTTCCTCAAGAAATACCTCGTAAATTGTAATTTTTTGTTGATCAGTTTTGTATAAAAACAGGAGCTAGAATATCCGAAATAAGCGAGCGAAGAAGCTAAAACCCTTTTTTGTAGCTAAATCTAGCTCTAAATGAGCTGAGTTGGCAACACTGCTGATAAGGTGACAATTCAAAAAGTTTAATCAATTATTATGTTTTATTTATAATGATAAACCTCAGAATTGATCAACACTTGGTGACTAATAAAAGGTGCGCTGGCATTTTTGAGAAGGAGTGGACAACCTTTGGGTAACAAATAATATAGTATCTACGTACTTGAGGCTGTAGTAAGCATTCAAAAAGAAGAAGAAGATGGTTTTAAAATTAGATAATATGTAAATACGAATGTTAGAGGGAGCTCACTTATATTAAACAAAGCTAATATTACTTAATAGGGGTAAGCGAAAACATTTTTAATAAAGCGAGACCTAATTTTTTACATTAGCTCTGATGCTGTTTGGGGGTTTTTTTTTAAGGAAAAGAAGGTGAGGAAGTTCTGAGAAGGAAATAGGTATGAGGGGTGGGTAGGAATCTGGAGTTCAGTGTGTCCAGGGGTGACAGACGTATGAATCTATCCCTCCAACTGCGGTACAATGCGATGGGCCGAGAGATTCTGGTGGAGGATAAAAGATCTACCCCGAACAGTCTCTATCGATCCTGTCCACCACGCAGCAGGTGGACAGACGTATCGGCTGCCATGACCTGGACAAACCTCACCTTATGAACCCGGGAACCCCTGCTAAGTCAATAAACGTAGCCAACCACTTGGGGTAACCTATGGCAGAGGTGTAAGTCATCCAATAAATGGTTCCCGGAGCAGCGGTACCCATACCCGCCTCAAAAATTGTAACCTATTTAAAATATAGCAAATATCTGTTTTAAAATGTATGAAGTAGATTACAATGGATTGGTACGTAGTCCAAAGGTTGCCCGTAACTGACATAAACAGAAAACAGGTTACATCGTGTAGGTACCTACTTAAAATTTGAATATAAAATAATAATAACTCACGGCATGAAAATGCGACGGTAATATTTTAATTGGAAGATAAATAACTCTAAAGTATTTTATTTATGTGTTGTTTTGGGAAATTGCTTTTGGAATTATAATAATAACCACCGAACAGACCGTAAGACCTGGATTGTGGTTTAATTCGATAGCTCGAATCAAATGATTTTTTTTGTTGCTGAATTGATTCACTAATATGAATAAAATGAATTAATTTAGAATTATTCATCAGAGAATTGATCAGTAATATGCAATTGATTCACCAGAATTTTTTTATTTTTATTTATTTATTTACTTATCTATAATAAAAATATATTTACATTTGTTTTGTGTATATGCCTGTCTCACTAGGGTATACCTGTGTCGAGACAGGCGTACAGGTATATAAATGAATATTGTAGTTACAAGGATATTGAAGGTAAAATACATATCACTTTGAATAGAATTAAAACAGAAAGGTGATTGGAAGGGTGATAAATCTTTTGAAGAGAGTTATTTTATAAATGTTGGAGATGAAGTAGAGAAGTAAATTCTGCCTAATCTATTTAAAGGTCAATTTGAAAGGATTACATTATTTTCATTTATTTTATAAGGGTTAGGTTGTATGTGCATAGTAATTTTAGTCTATGTGTGATTTATTTTACAGATGTTTGTAATAGTGAGGCGTCCAATACTTATTAATCAAATCGTTTGATTCACTAGAATGAATCAAATCATCTGATTCACTAGAATTAATAAATTTATTCACCAGAATGAATCAAATCATTTGATTCACTAGAATGAATCATTCAATTGATTCACTAGAGAATATCAATCAATTGATTCGCTAGAATGAATCAATCAATTAATTCACCATAATGAATCAATCAATTGATCCACCAGAATGAACCGATCAATTGATTCACTAGAATGAATCAAATGAATTGTTTCACTAGTATGAATCAAATGAATTAATTCACTAGAATGAATCAAATGAATTGATTCACTGGAATGAAATTGATTAACCATTATGAATCCATTCAAATCGACGACTTAATTACAAGTCAAATAGGTAAAGCCTGTCAAATTGTATTATGTATTATACTTATACGCTCAGTGGTCAGAACAAAGTGCCAGCAAAGCTGAGGTCCTGGGTTTAATTTCTAGACTGAATCGTTATCTGATTTTTTCAGTATCTTATTTTTGGATGAGAGTTGTTAAAGAGGTGTATAGAATCAAATGCAGCAATCTCCACTTTTTTCAAATTTGGACTAACGATGCAACTTTGTTAATTCACTCATTTACATAGAAAAGCAGTTATTTGGTATCAAAACCAGCTCTTTATGCTTTCATCACTTTAGAAATATAATTATAAACTTATAAATGCGTGAGAATTACTCAAAAGAAACGCTTCTTCTTTGGTTTTCTCAAAATAACGAATTTGAAGATTGCTGCATTTGATTCCATACACCTCAAATATTATCTTCAACGTTTTAAACGAAAGTAAAACCGGTAGAAAAATATTTTAGATTTGCTTTTTACAGCTTACCTAAATCTTCGATTAAATCTTAAATCTCGTTAAACTCGCTAGCGCTTATCTAATCTAGAGGTAATTTTGATGCGTAAAATGATGCAGTTTGCTGATAAATAATGAAAATGATTTTTAAGAACTGTGGAAAATTTCTCATTGATAACTGGTATATAATTTGCAAGAAATCTACCTTCTTGGCGAATGCGGAATGCGGTTGATTCTAGTAAAAAAGTAGTTGGCTAAAGAAAAATCCGACGTAAAAGAAAATAAAGACAGATAGAGAAAAAGCAAACCGCATTGTTGCTTGACTTGGTGAAATCCAACACTAGATGATACGCTCAATTAAGCAGTAATTTACTAAATTAAATAGAAAATCGTTTAATTTAAGTAATGCAGAATAATTCATTAATAGATAATAATATATGCATTACATCGAAATTGGAAATCAATGCATAAATAATCATTTATAATGCACGATTATGATGCACTATTGAGTAATGCAAAAAACATGCTATTTTGGTCTGAAAATTAAATCGCTAAGCTATGTTTTGTTCGTGAATAAATCAAAACAGGCGGCTGGTGTTAAACGGGAATTTAAACTGTAGTGCTACGAGTATTATTAAAAAAAAAAATTAAATAAATACCTATGCCTCACAATGCAGAAGTCAATTTAGTCGGTATTTAAGCAAGTGATATATTTTTTAAATGGATTTTATCACATTTTTAAAGGTTTGATACTATATCGGTGAAATTAACCACTTTAAATAATTTTTTAGGTTAGTGCTCGAGTTGATTGACTAAATTCCGCTATCAATGTGGCGAAATACGTTAAAAAAACTACGAAGATGTAAGCTCTGGCGTCATATAAATTGCACAAATTTTACTGTCTGGAATTTTTTAAACCAAAAATTTTATTAAAAAAACTATTGTTGAAACTCTAGAGTCGAGTAGCACTGAATATATATATACACAAAAATAACCTTCAAATGGAAACTAATGTCACCGCAGACTTCAGAGGGGTTCAGGGGTAACGGACGTAGGAATCCACTCCTCCCACTGCGGAGAGAGTCCGAACCCGGGCACCCCTGCTATATTACCAAATGTAGCGAACCAATTGGGGTGCCCTCTGGTGGGGTGTTGGTTATCCGATAAATGATTCCCGGAGCGGCGGCACCTCCCAAATATGCTAGTAAATAAGAAGCCAACACCAATCCAAGCGCCAACTTACAAGTAGGTACTTATTTGTGATCTCAGGACAAGTGTTGTTACGTATAGGTATTGTTAGCAATGTTTCGTGTGGAGTACCAATGTACGCGATTATCTTGAGTGTTAGAAGGAGAAAACGGTTAAGATTCTCCGTGAGATATCGCGGAGCAAAATTCACCCGCGTACAAAAGCAGGACATGGAAAGATCAAGTGAAACTGATTGTCAAGGTTGACTGCAAGAATGCGTTTGAATGTAGAATAACCGAGAAATACCCGCATTACACTGCCAAACAAGAGATTATAGAATTAAGAAGAACAGAAGCAAGGCGATGGGGGCGTATTTGTATATAAAATATCCACATTTTCCAACGGCGTTATAAGGAAACATACGGTTTCCTCCTTCACCGCACACGTCAAGACTCTATTTTATTACGAAGCTACATTTATTTGAACGACTCTAGACCCTCCAGTATCCATGCATAGGGGGTTAGAAAGCAGTATGCAAGTACTTACATTAACATAATACAAAAGAAGAATAAATGTGGCAGCCCGTGGAATAAGTTAGGTTAATTCCTACGAGGCAGCTTTAACCAAGTGAGTCCAGGGGTATCACCATTGGTAAGTTAGTTATGCATCTGGGAAGAATCAGGAGCCTGCTTTGTTGGCCCCGCGTGGAATTGTTCGGGACATAGAATCCTATTTAGCCTGAACCTCTGATATTGATAATAAACCATTCAGAATCTTTTAAGCCATCAGCAGTAATGCAACATCCCTTCTATAACTAAGGCTGCAGATACCCAGCATTCAGGATATAATGCTGTTGGAAACAGCCATGGGTAAAAACCTCACTCATATAGAGGTATCGTAAAAAAATATTTTGTATTTTCTTGACCATTAATTAGATCATAAACAGTGTCCTCTGGCCCACATACCTGAGATCCACTATCGAGAATGCTGCGTACTAAGCTAAAAAAGTAAAGCAGCCTTATAAGTGTAAGGTTGGTCAACTCCTTTGAATTGTGTATGACAAAACCCAACAACTTTGTGGCTGATTTACAGATCTTTTCAATATGAGCATGAGACAACCGGGCGGTGCTTTGTCCATACAAACGTATTCCCCGATTTTCTATCTGAATTTTGACACTAGTGTAAATAAATATATAATAAGTATATTTAATATAACCTATCGGAATATTTTGCTTTTTTATAAGTTACTTCTTACAGGAGTTAGGTCCCTCCAAAAATCGTTAAAATTGCCTGGTTTAAACGACATCAACAGACGTTTAGAATACATACTGGACAATTTATTTTTAAAGCAAAACCTACAGAGTATTTTATTCTAACACAGTTAGTTAAAAAAATCTTAAAAATCGGTCCAGTTTTAGAGGAAAAAAAATGGGAAAAACAAATGATTTTGTTAATTTTATTTAGGTATTTTCAGTCTGAGGTGGAGTTGTCCCTTTCGCTCAGTATTCGGGGGAGTAAGAGCGACAATTTGGTAAAATATATATTTATCAAATCAAATTTATCGGGGACCGAGTTTCCTCATAAGCCAGCGTCATACACAATTCTTAAGTCCTTGCGAAACGTAATGGGCTTCATCTTTGAAATATCGAAATTCTTTATTGTACAGCTAATAAATTTCATCAGCAAAAGGTTTTAACATCTCTTCTACCGATTAGGTACTAACTAAATTAGTTAAGAGGGCATTACCAGCGGCCGAAAATTCAAATTTCATCAAAAGACGGCCTCACGATCGGAAGTTTTTTAGAACGAGATAGAAATACCACATTCGCTCCGCCGCAAGCAGCATGTCCCACTCAACTGGCGATATCTATAGGATGGTTCAGACGACATCGATATTGAAATCTCGGTTCCAGCTTTTTCCGAATAAGTAGTTATTTGTAATTTGTTTACCGAAGTGCATAAACATAAATAGATGCAAGTGAAATGCGTAAAAATAGTGGGTATAAAATAGGTACTTACGTAATATACAAATTTCTTGATTTTTGAAATGTTTTTACGAGTATTCTGTTGTTGTTTTTTAATTGTATTTCTACTGAGTGATATTCAGTTTGATTGTAAGAAATATCTCATTTTTACATATTTATTCTTCTCACAATAGGTATTATCAGTAATTTGGGAGGCGGGTATGGGTACTACCGCCCGGGAACCAGGGAGATTATTGTTGGTAATCTAAATTAAATTGAATTTCAAAAACCTCACCCCATGTACCTGAGTTCATTTATTTGTCCGGATCTTGGCAACGGATGCACCTGCCCACCAACTGCATGGCAGGCCGGATCAGGAGAGACTGGTTGAACCTGGGAGATCTTTTACCTACCCAGCAGCACTCTCCGAAACATCTCCTTACAGTGGGAGGGATAGATTTTTTCATGTCCGTCACTCTTGGACTGACCCCCAGATTCCTACATGCCCCTGATACCTTTTTTCTTCCCAGAATCCCGAACCCAATTTGGGAAACGGAACTCAATTTGGACCCCTAGGTTCCTACCACTCCTGGTACCTTTTTCCTTCCCAGAATCCAGAACCCAATTAGGGAGGCGGGTATGGGTACCGCCGCCCAGGAAACCATTTATTGGATAACCAACACCTCTGCCATAGGTCACCCCAAGGGGTTCGTTTCGCTTGGTGACTTACTTGCCCAGGTTCAAGGGATAAGGTTTGTTCGAATCTTGGCGGCGGATGCGTCTGCCCACCAACTGTGTGGCAGGCCGGATCGGAAGAGACTGGTTGAGGGAGATTTTTTGACCTCTCCTGCAGGATTCTCTCGGAAGCCTTGCACTGCAGTGGTGAGGATAGACTCATACATCCTCTTGGATACACCGATCCCAGATTCCTACCCACCCCTCATACCTTTTTTCCTTCCAAGAACTTCCTCTCCTTCCTTTTTCTAAAAAGACCTTCGACACAACATCCCCAAAGATGACATATTTATTCTTATTATGAAATATTTTCCTGTATGGAGCTAATGTCAAAAAAAGTAAAATGTATTTTTAACATTTATATTTTTACCAAAATTATGTAATTCAACTATAAATAAAGATAACCCAAAAAACAGCAGCATTATAATAAAAAATATGTAAAATATAGCAACAAGCATATATTTTAGTATAGTCTACATAATATATGTACAGAACTTGAAAATATAAAAACAGTAGGACTGTTAGTAGTTGTACAGTGAAAACAGACCGCAATACAATAATGTGAAGGTTGTCCAAGAATTAACTACCTTTGCTCGTTGTTTCTCAAAATATGGTGGCACTAGCGTTAGCTCAGACTTTCCCAAAAAACCGAGCGGTGATCCGGCTTGGTAGCTGCTTCAGTGCGATCTTTGCGTTCGTTTGAGAAAGACGCTCCGTTGTCGAATCGCTTTTTCAATTTAGAGGGAGTTAGCCCTGTTGAAGTTCATAAGCTTGCAATTTTAATCCCAGATGTCAGTAAGTCTACCACACAAATGATTTTGAGGGAAAAATGGAGTATGCAAATTAATGCTCGTTGCGCAAATGCGCTCGGATCTCTTCGAACTATTTTTCCAACCAAGGCGAAACTTTTTTGGATTGAAAAATGGGTTCACCACCTAACC
This sequence comes from Limnephilus lunatus, assembly GCA_917563855.2. Classification (NCBI taxonomy): domain Eukaryota; kingdom Metazoa; phylum Arthropoda; class Insecta; order Trichoptera; family Limnephilidae; genus Limnephilus; species Limnephilus lunatus. The sequence goes on from OU830596.1 coordinate 56,239,174, forward strand.
CTACCAAAAAGGCAATGAATGACATGAATTACACCTCTTCACCTGAAGCAACACATGGACGAAAAATCTTTGGAGACCGACCAGGATGCGGAGGGAGAGTTGATTGCATTTTTGACGGCGGAGTTGAACGATAAGGGAATGAAGACCTGGTTCCACGGCTCACCTAGTGCATTGATCGTAACAGGGACTATGTCTCTATGGCATTATTAATAGAATAAAACTGAAAATAATATAAAATATACTGAATATACTAATATATTAGAGACTTGGTCATTATAACAGAAATTATTAACAAAAACACGATTTGAATTACACAATCACAAATTAAAACCATAATTTTTACGGGAAATTCACGCGCATGGTGCATGCATATGTCTAGCCTCTCTTTCGCAGCCAGTTAAAGACATTTTTATTAGTAATAGTTCAAAACAGAAATTGTACAGTATTTATTAAATGTGCTACTAAAACACTGTTTAACAGAAAGTAACTTCTAACCAGAGAAAGTTTAAGTTCTTTTAACAGAAAGTAACTTCTAAAGAGCGTTTTAATTTTTTTTAAATATTGATTTGGATTCACTAGTCGTTCTTAATATAAAACACGATCCATAACCATTCAAAGACACAGTATCAAATTTCTTTATAATATATTTTTTTGACAAATTAGAGAGGCGTCAGAAATTTACATTTCGAATGAACGTCGTTAGTAAGCTCAAAAATCATCTGTCAAAAAATTAAATAAAGCGAGTACACATTTCTAATATATAATTATTACCGAAATTAGTGTGTTAAATTAATCTAAGGGTAAAAAAAGAAACAACCTACCGGAGAGCTAAAGAAAAATAGAAAATGACAAATGAATGCTTGCTAAAAGCAAATAAAGATCTTATAAAAATAAAATGTGAATGGATGTGGGTAAACTTTCGAAATCACTGGAAAACGATAATAGGAATATTTGTCTCATTTTCCACGCTGATGTGCACATTTAGTCCAGTCAAGGAAGGAGGTGTAGAGTGCGTGAGCAGGACTCTAAGCGATTCCTCCAGAAACTTGTTTAGGGTGCTTAGGGTCTGAACATACTAAAAGTACTGACGTCTAGGTGTGAGCTAGCGGGGGGAAGGGGAGAAGGTCCCAATGTTCGGATTTCCGCTTATATCTCGAAAACGGTGTGTCACAGAGAAATTTTTCTTAAAATAAGTAAAAGCTTGTAAAATTATCTACAACTTTTGTTTTACACGTAATTCTCGAAATTTAAGCCGTTTTTAAGTTGCACGCTCCACAAATGTAGACATTTTCGAAAAAATCATTTAACCTTACATTTTTCATCAAACATTCCTTCATATCGTCTAAAATATTCATCAAAGAAATACATTTATTTTAAGGAAGATATAAAGAATTTAATTCCCTTTTAGAATATATATATATATAATATATATATACAAATGCAAATTAATCTCAAACCGGTCAACATTTACAGCAATTTTAAGTTTTTTCGTAAAATTTTGTCATGAGATAATTATAATTTTCATTATAAAATACAATTTAAAATTTTTCAAGTGATATTATATTTTTCTACTTTCTTTAAAAATTGGCTTTAAACTGTGGTCACACGTATTATTAGGCGAACGAACAAAATGTGTGTCAGTAATGAGATAAAAACAGCTTTGTCTGAAAATGATATTTTAAGAAAAAACTTAAAATTGTTGTAAATATTTACTGGTTGGAGATTAATTTGCATCTAAATATATATATATATATATATAATTATATTATAAAAGTAAATTAAATTCTTTACAACTTCTTTAATATAAATTTATTTTCTTTGTTGAATATTTTAGACGACATGAAGGAATGTTTGATGAAAAATGTGAGGTAAAATGATTTTTTTCAAAAATATCTACGTTTGTAGAACGTGTAACTCAAAAACGGCTGGGATTTCGAAAATTACATAAAGAATAAAAGTTGGAGATGATTTTATGAGCTTTTACTTAATTTCAGAAAATTTTCCTCTGCAACGCACCGTTTTTGAGATATAAGCGGAAACCTGAAAATTGGGACCTCCCCCCCACCCCTTAACTCACCACCTAGACGTCAGGACTTTTAGTATGTTTACACCCTAAGCACCCTAAACAATTTTTTGAAGGAATCGCTTAGGTTCCTGCTCACGCACCCTAAAACCTTTTGGATCATTCATTGACTGGACGAACTTGTCTTAAGCAAAGTAGATTCAGAATCAAATTGAATTTGAGGACGATTTACGCAGATTATTGTTTATAAATTAATATGTTCGTAAAAAGAAAAATAAATAAGAAAAATAGAAGAAAAAGTATGGTAAAAAGCTTCTGTTCCCGTGGTGAAATTTGAGTCCTCAGTTTTCCGCTTCTACCACGAATTTCCTGACACCGTGTGTACAAGGTAATGTTGCATGTCTATAATTTGCGCAACGTTGGGTATTAATGCTAGTAAATTATTGTTCATAATTAGGTCACCGTAATTTACCACGGGTTTCCCGCCACCGTGTATATGTCGCAGGCAAACCGTAAAATCAGGCCGTTCTTGATGCGTCTGAGGCACTTCACGATTTGCTGCCAGGCACTTCACGAAGTAACTAGGCGCACCATGATCTGCCTGATTTTACGATCGACCGCCGACATATATAAGGCAATGAAGTATGCGTGTAACTCGCGCAACGCCGGGTATGCAAGTAAATTATTGTTTATAATTACCACGGTAATAACAATGAACCTGTCACCGTAATGTACCACGTATTTTTCGACACCTTGTATATGTCGCAGGCCAATCGTAAAAACAGGCAGATCACGATGCGCCTCAGGCACATTACGATCTGCCGCCATTTCACGATGCAGCAGATCATGATGTGGCTAGGCGCAACATGATCTGCCTGATTTTACGATCGGCCTACGACATACATATGCAAGGTAATGTTTCGAGCGTATAATTCGCACAACGCCGGGTATTAGTGTTAGTGAATTATTGTTTATAATTACGTCACCGGAATGTACCACCGGTTTCCCGCCACCGTGTATATAAGGCAATGTTGCTTGCGTGTATTAATGCTAGTAAATTATCGTTTATAATTACCGCGGTAATTACAATTGAATCGGTCACCGTAATGTACCATGTATTTCCCGACACCGTATACCTATACACGGTAAGACTGGGTAGTATTGCTAGTTTATAATTTCCGCGGTATAAACGGATAAATCGGTCACCGTAATATCCACGAATCACAATGTATTGAAGTTATTACCCATTTTCATTGATCAAATATACTTTGTCGAAGCCCATTTACGCGTACATAATAATAAATATATAATAAAAATTTGAATTGCACATACCGATGAAACTTTACAGTCATTATTTACTTTAGAATGTTGATTCTTTTCTCTAAAAATTAAACAACATGTTATAAAAAATACACAATAAATCTGACAGATTCGTTCCAACGACCCTGTAGCATATAAGGTATGTACAACGTAAATTGATAATTAAATATTACTAATCTTTGTTTTTTCTCGTTATATTTCTCCCAGTTATGTTTTTGGTGTGGTAATTTTGATTTTTTTATGAAAGTTCTCTCTTTATTGATTTTTCTCCCCATTTTAAGCGGACGAATAAATTTAAAATGTTATGAACTGGAGCGGCGCGGACAACACGACCGCTCGCTGCCGTGAATCGACAGATACTAAGAGTTTTGTTTAGCGCCGTGCGCGTCAAAATACAGAATAAAATATTCACAAAAGCGTGTCGCAAATTCAACAGAATTATATACTCGAGAAAATATTTTTGGTTAAAAATTATTTCTAATATTTCAATAACGTCTTAAGTTAAATTTCTGTGTTAAAAATTCCGAGAGAAATCAATTTGTAAGTGTGTAATAAATAAGTCAAGTTGTAGTATTTTCGGCACAAAACGGGTGCTTGAATTTTTATTTTAATGATTTTATTTGAAATTAAATTAAAATTTTAAATTATATTTTGCCTAGATAATGAACAGTTTTATAATACTGTATTACTATTTGGTATGATATATGTATTGTATAATAACTTTACTCGTTTGAAAATTAACAAATATTGCCATCGACCAACAGTAAAACTATTTTTTTATTAAAAAAATGTTAACTTTTTCAACATTTAAAATATAAGTTTACCACATAAAATAACGATCTTTCGAAATCAATTTATCGTTTTTCTGTAAAAAGCTTCGACACGTCTATGAGCTCATTCAAAAATGTCATTTTTCAGCTTTGTCTGGTTATTAACTCTTAAGTGAAATATAAATCGGCATATTATATAGCATCCTTAGCCCATAAAATACGAGTATAACGTCTCAATTTATATTTGTACGTTGCAATTCAAGACTTACATATGTACGAATAAAGTGTCATATCTAATGGTCAATTATTGTGCACTTAAATTAAATAAAGACGAAAGAGTTACGAGGGATACTATCACAAATTGTATGAGGAACTAGCGCAGACCTGTAAAAATAACGAGAAAATTAAAAAATATATAAATGCTCTCTCGTTATGTGATTTTTAGCAACTATATCCAATTATATAATGGAAAACACATTGTGAACTTGTCAAAAGAATTAGGAAATGAATTTATATATTAGAACAGACTAGACTAAGAAATATTCTTAGACTAGAAAACCTAACAAAGAGTGTACTATGCAATTGTTCAATCTATATCTATTACTTACAATACGGTATTATAGGCTGGGGAAGAACATATGAAATTATTTTAAATCCTCTCAAAATAGTTCAAACATTGAGAACTAAGGTTATCTACTTTAGGGTAGGTACCGGCACTTATGGACTGCTAGCTTCGGTTTTTCGGACAACGAAAAACTAGATTTTTTTTAAACAATCTCGGCCATATTGTGATGTTTTTATGAACATGTAATTTTGAACGCACGCTCGTGCAAATGGCGTATTGTAGATACTGCCGAGATAGCCCAGAGGAGCAAATCATATGAGAGTTCTTGTACAAATTAACCCCAATTTAGACTCGTTAAGCGACGAACTGACTGCGGTAGAGAAGGCGAAAATTGGACCATCATTAAACATACAAAGGGACACTGAACCACATAATATTATAACCCTCCTCTTACCCGTCTCCTCCCCTTCACCACTCTTTTTAAACTCACAATGTAGTTGTCACAACGACTTATTGAAGATACCACACGGTAGAGCAAGTTCTAGCACAGCAGAATATGTTCTAGTACAGCCATAGCATGACAAGATAGAGGAATGGTGTTATTAATATATAATACTTAATAATATATTCTAAATCTAAAAATTACACCACCATTCATAACACTACTCCCCATCAAATTCCATTATACAAGCTTCTAAAAACGTACGAGAAACCAGCGAAGATCATGGATTTGTATAAAAAATAAACTCACGCCGCCTCAGACACTCTTCTTTTTAGGTATAGAAGATTATAATTGACGGTATACAAAAATCTGATAACATTCAGACATGCTGACAAAGTCAATATTACTATCTTACGCTATCAAATTCGACTATAATTCAAACAAAAAATGTTGTATGCGGTAGAAACTGTGTCGCAATAACAACATGTTTGAAGTTCAGAAGCAACATGTTGGTGTTGTGTACATATTATTCATTTGTGTTGCAAGTTCGGAAAACAATGCTGTGGCTCAAATATAAGCCATACGACTACATTACGAAATAACAGGGAATACGCTGCGACCGTTTTTAGGGCAAGTTAACATTGTCATAAAGATACCTGCATTCAAACAATATTATAATCAACTTGTAGTGGTCGAAGCCTAGTAGGTAAAGCGCTCAGCTAACATTTGGGCGTGCGTAGTTCGATACCCATAGCGGGTACTTTTTTGAACATTAGCTCCACACAGGGAAAATATATTCGTTCAGGGCATATGTTATCTAAGGGGATGATGTGTAAAGGGTATTTTAAGGAAAATAGGAGAGGAAGATCTGGGAAGGAAAAAAGGATGAGGGGTGAGTCCGAATCTGGAGGTCAGTGTGACCAGGAGTTACAGGGACAACTGCAATTCATGCTGATAATAGCTAAATAAAAGTATCAAAATGAAGGTTTTGTAGTTCCCATTTTTCTCATACAAAACAGGACAGATTTTTATGATTTTTTTAACTAATTGTAATAGAAGAAAATACTCTAAATCTGTATTTTTACCTTTTTTTTAAGATACGTTGTCTAGGTTGTATACTGAACGTTTGTATGTATGAGACGATATATAAATACGAATGAGGCAAAGAGTGTGTGCCACAAGATCGAGTTGTTTAGCGGTCCGTCCTCTCTGCCTACCCTTTGGGGAAACGGTATGATGGTTAAATAGTTAATTACTTTAAGAAATCATAAACGTAAACTACATTTTTTTTCAATGTGACAGTAGACGAAATATGGGTTCATTTTTTTGAACCTGAATCAAAGAGGCAGTCAATGGAATGGCATCACATAAACTCACCTAGGTCAAAAAAATTAAAACTGTGTGATCGGCGAGGAAAATTATGGAGATGGTGTTCTGAATGTGATCATGTTTTTTACAACACTGTGATAATGCCCTTGTTAAAAGATAGACCAAAGCTGTTGGAAATGGACGGAGATTATATTGAAAATAACAAATTAATCGTCAATAGTGTAGTTTCAACCCATGCAATTGCTTTTTTTATATCTTGACAACTAAAGGAGAAAAAAATAGGAGGCATTACTTTTTGACTGACCCTAGTAATATTGTATCTCCCACCAAAACGTGGGCTTTGGGTGCTTTGACTGATAATGTCCGTTTCTATACAGTAAATTAGTTGTGTGCGTGAACCGCGTGTGTTATTCGGTGTCGGTGTTATTCCGTGTAGCGTTGTTTACTGAGCGACCCGTTAACCACCACAGTACACATTCACATTGCACAACACACGGAATATGTTATTAACTGTCGCATATCGTATGCGTTACATAATCTTCATTTTTTCTTTGGTCACATTGTTTCTTTTCAAGACGATGCAATTTGTAGATTTCGGTCGAAATCGCTCACTCCTTATGCCGGCAAAAGGGATGAAATTGGCAATTAATTAATTAAAACCACCGGAGCGATTATGGTCGAAAAATGGACCACTTTTATTTTTCTGCGATTGATAGCCGTCCAAAATTGGACCGCATTTTCCTACCATTCGTAAAACATTTATTGAAATTATTTAAAACATTTCCCCAGTCAGCTATTTATTTTAAAGCTATTGAAATGCTTTATCTATTATGACTTATGACCATAGATGTCGCAAATCCGAAATTCGTAGACTATTTTAAAAATATTTTTTTCACGTCGAATTTTTGATCAGCTGTTTACGGTTAAAATTAAGTCCTTTTTCCATAGATATGCACCTTTCATTATTAAGTATACCACAGAAAAAATACAGAAATCGAAAATATTCTATGTTGACTCGAATACCCCTCACGACAGTTTCAAAGTAACAACTCGCCGGATTCGCGCGGTTACCTACAAACTTTACAATTTTTTTTTATAAATCCTACAAATATGAGATAAACGGTAAAATACAGGTTAATTCATTGGCTGTATAGCACTATAATAGTTATATATGTTTCCATGTTAAAATTCGAAGGTATGATTTTTTTTTATGTTGACGAAAAAATTAATAAATGATCTTCTGTGAAATCGCGAGCAATCGAGGTAAATTTATTTATTTCGCGTGGTCGCTCCAGTGGTTGTAAGAGGATTTTTTTTTGTTATTTTAAGTAAATGAAAATCTCAAAAAGTCAACGGAGACCAAAAGTTTAGTTAAATTTTTACTCTAAATAATTTACAGGTAGAAAAAAACGATGCAAATTTCATCACATCGGTGCTCACAATTATAACCACAATTTATACCGTAATTTTCCAAAGCTTTATTCAATGTTTACATTAATTCCGATTGGTATTCAATACACGGCGTTCGGCATTCAGTGCGCACATTTGTATGTACATATTGTATGAGAAGCTATGAATATTTATGCGCTATTTTTTTCTCGCTACAAATTCAAATGTTGACAAGAATATCTTTATTTTATTTACAATAGCTCCACACAGGATGCCATGAGGAAAATAATTTAATCTTCAGGGCCTATGTCATCTTTGGGGATGCTGTGTAGGGGGTCTTTTGAAACGAAGGGGTTGATGTTTTGGGAAGGGGTCAGTGTGTCCAGGAGTGACGGACGTATTCATAGATAATTCATCCCTCCCACTGCGGTGCAAAGTGAAGGGTCGAGAAAATCCTGCAGGAGAAGCCAAATGGTCCGCCAAACAGTCTCGTCTGCTACGTAATAAGACGACAGACAGACGCATCCGCCGCCAGGACCTATACAAACCCCACCTCATGAACCGGGAACTCCTCATAAGTCACTAAACGTAGCGAACCACTTCAGATGACCTATGGCAGAGGTGTTGGTAATCCAATAAATGATTTCCGGAGCGGCACGCGTTACAATATGCGGTCGGTTTAGGGAAAATAAGGGGAAAAATAGGGAAAAAAGAGTTTACCGAAGGGGTGTGCAGAGAGGATGTACCCAGTGGCGTAGCTAGCATGGGTGGCACCCGGGGCGGATAGGGCGGATAACATGGTTGGTGTCACCCCAGAGAAATACTAATTTAGACTCATAAAAAAAAACATATTTGCATTCAAATGCATCGAGGAAAAAACTATTTTTCTATATACTGTATATCACAGCGCATAAGAACAAAAAAATCGACACTAAATAAATTCGTTTTATATCCATACCAACATATTATTAAAGATTTAGAAGTCGATTTTCGGTTTGAAATTGGTACCTAATTAAGCAATGCATAAAAATTATAATTTCTGGGACCAACTGTCGAGGGAAAAACTGTCGGGTTACGGTTTTCAAACAATGTCATTCTTATATACGATAACCGTTTTCAAACAATGTCATTCTTCTAGCAAAAAAAAAGATAGGTAATTTCTGTTGTCGCCTTGACAAAATACCATTATTCTGAATTGAAACGCTGCAGCGCGTTGTTTGAAATGACTTTAGCCGTATTTGGTAGGTACCCAAAACTGATAAGCCAGGTAGGTACTTCCCAACCTTCCTCTCTCCCATCTTCTTATCTTCCCCACATCTTATAGCCTCACAGCCCTTACAACACCCCCCAATTGGAGATGCCACAATCCCACAGGCTCCAGACAGTTAGGATAATTTTGAGATTTAAATTACGTCCGGTTGACGAAAGTTCGTATAAACGTAGCTTTTTATAATAATTACCTACAACTTTGTCAGTGTTTAAAACAACTCAAAATGTAACCTTATTAAAAAAAACTTTATGCCCGACTTATAGGTGCTACTATAAGCTACATTTTTTCAACATAGGTATAGTACCTACCTACCCTAATTAAAAATGTTGTTTTTTTCGGATTTTCTTAGTAGGTACTCAATATCTTATAGGTGCAACTATAAGCTACAATTTTTCAATATAGGTAGGTAGGTACCTACCCTAATAAGAAAAAGTTTTTTTTCGGGTTTTCTTAGTTTTTACCAACAAGTTTCCCTTGAATATCAAAATGATTTTATCGATATCTTATATATTGTATAATAATTGATCTGATAAAACAATATGACATTTTCCTTTTTTACGCTTAAATAGAGATTTAAAAGCTCGAAAGTTAGGATTTAAATGACATGCATTTCGCAGCTCTTCTTCTAATGCATAAATATACCAAGTTTATATACAAAACCATTATAAACTTATATATTATTTAACATTAAATCCATAAAAAAAAATTAAAAATACAGAAAAAATCCCAACGTTTTCTTCACATTAAATCGCGTATGTATTCTGAATCGTTTGATATTCTTAACAAATAATATTATTAAAAACATACTTTGCGTAAAACTGATAAAACCCAACAACATTCAAACTTTATCTTTACTTTTAGTGACCCAAAACAAAATTCAATATAATGACATAATTTAGATAAAGTTGTTTTACGACATTATTTCGTAACTGTGCGGAAAAATAATAACACAAATTCAAAAGAAATTCGTTAAAAAAATATACAAACATTTCACTATTGAAATTCGTTGAAAATTTCAAACAAAACACGGAAGATCTTGTTGAAAAATGCCTCCTCACTATTATGTTATTAAAAAAACACCGCACTTAAAACACTCACAAAATACCCAAAAACCAACAAATTGCAGTTTTTTTTTCACTAAACTATTAATTTAATCAAATCACATTGACTTTTTCACAAATTTGTTTTGATATATTGCACATTTCACATAGAAAAAACGGTTTTAAAACAATGTTCGCGCCACGACAAATGATTGAGCGACAAACAACCGCTTCGCGCAACGATTCTCGAGTGACTGATTAAAGAATTTACTAGCTCGAAGACCAATCATAAACACAATGACTGATCTTCAGGGCTTGAAAACATTTTCTATTTTAAATATTTTTTTAAATTCGAATTTAAAAAAATATTTAAAATAGAAAATGTTTTAAAATATTCAACTTAAGAATTTTTTGAAGTCAAAACTTCTTTAGCGCCGTTCTGGTTTTAAACTCGATAAAACGAAAAATGGCGACACTAAAAAGAGACAACCACGTACATGTGTAGGATTAGGCCTGCGAGAAAATGAGATAGTATAATCGGTATCCTCTTTGTGCGGTGCTTCGTAGCCTCCCAACTCTTTAGTTTTCTTCTAGAAGGTTTTACTTCTACCCCGTGTGAATTGCACAATCTGTATTTTTTTTACAGAAAAGTTAAACACGGGCATCCGCCGCCACGACCTAGACAAACCTGCCTCCCAAATTGATCGTTTGTAATTTTGACTGCATATTTATAAGGTTTGAGATCCCTCGGAGTGTTAAAACCAAAATGTAATTTAATGTGGAAATCCAGAAAGGATACAAGGCTGATGTTAGCTAATGACCTGCAGGTAAGTATGTTTTTGTATCTATCTGTAAACAATAAAATCAAATAGAACCTAGGAATTCATAATGAATTGTAAAGCGCCCTTGAGGTGATTTTTCACAAAAACGGCGCTCTACAAACTGTCCAATTATTATTACTGATGTTTTTAAAAAATACATAGAATGATTAAAAAGTTCAATTTTTTTTTTTTAATTATAAATATAAAGTAATAGAATATGACTAAATAAAAATATTTTACAGATAAAGAAAAGTCCCAATAAACTACTTTTAAGTAGTTTGGAAATGGGTGCTTTTCTTTTACTTTGAAGATATAAATAAACTTATTTTACTTTATATTTTGGTCGGCTGGTTTAAGAAAAAGTGAAAACCGCACAAGAATCTCAATTGTTTCCAACTACATTGAGCCAGTGAGACTATGGCATCCCCAGTTGGGGTATGTTTTGAGGCTGAAGGTAGTGGAGGGGGGGAGGAAGGAGATGGGAAGACGAAGGTAGGTAAATACCAGACCTGGTCACCAAACATTGCAAAAACCATTTCAAGCAACGTGTCAATTCTGAATAGTGGTCTTACACTGGGAGGATACCGAGAGTATCTTCCACTTAGGAACCTGTCGCAAATATACCTTATATTTGGGCCAATATTTCCAATTTGGGAGGCGGGTCTGGGTACCGCCGCCCCGGTAACTATTTATTGGATAACCAATACCTCTGCCATAGGTCAGCCCTTATGGCGGTACACAACCCTAATATTTTTTGTTTGCTCAAAACTCACATTTTAATCATTTCCGGCGAATTCGTATCTATAATAACTTTTTTATTCCAACAGGAGATTGGGGATGTAAGTGCTTTGTTTTTAAGATTAATAAAAACACCTTATCATTAAGAGTGAATAACCAGCACATGACAACTTCGATTCCGACACTAGCGCTAACACATCAGGGCTCGCGAGCGGGCGTTTTCAGAACTAAATTTCGTTCCGCGGCAATCCGAGTTTTGAGGGTTTTGTTCACGCGAGCTAGGGCTACCCGCTACTATTACTACTTTATATTACTATTCTCGCTTCCAGAATTTTAATTAGTAGTAGTTATTTGTAATTTGTATATTGAAGTGCATAAACATAAATAGATACAAGTGAAATGCGTAAACACAGTAGGTATTAAGTAGATACCTACATGAATAAACAATTTGTTATATTCTTTTTAATATTTTGGTTTTTGTTTTTTAATTTTATTTTACGGCCATTAGAGCGAAAGATATCTCAGTATCGCCCTGGTGTAAGACCACCATTAAGATTTGAAACGTTGCTTGAAATGTCTTTAGCCGTGTTTGGTGACCAGATCTGAATAGCCAGGTACTTCCCCACCTTCCTCTTCCCTATATTTTTACCCTCCCCACTACCTTCAGTCTTACAACATACCCCAATTGGGGATGCCATAGTCCCACTGGCTCCAGACAGGAGCAGTTGGGACTCTTGTGCGGTATATTTATGAAAAAAGTGTAATATTCAGTTGGATTGTAAAAAATGTCTCATTTTGAAATATTTATTCGTATGCACAATTTTTTATTTTATATTTATCTGAATACCGCACAAGAGACCCAAATGCTCCTACTGGAGCCAGTGAGACTATGACGTGACTATGGGGTATATTGCGAGGCTGAAGGTGGTGGGGGAAGAGGAAGTCGAGGAATTACCTGGCTATTCAGATCTGGTCAATAAACAACGTTTCAATTCTGAATGGTGGTCTTACACCAGGGCGATACTGAAAGTATCTTTTACTCTAAAACGTGACGCAAATATATTATTTTTAAATTAAATAATTGTGAAATAACCCAAATTAGTCAAATAAAATTTATTTGCCTATGCCGGGATTCGATCCCACGACCTTCAGATTGCTAGTCAAGAGCCTTACCCCTTGACCACGCCGGCCGTCAATAGGTGGTATCAGTAATTTGGAAGGTACATCCACCAACTACATGGAAGGCCGGATCGGGAGAGACCGTTTTTTTTACACTCGCTCGACACACTGCTTATCTCTTCTTTGGGAATGCTGTGTGGAGGGTCGTTTTAGGGAAAGGAAGAAGAGGAAATTCGGAGAAGGAAAGGGATATTAGGGGTGAGTAGAAATCTGGGGGTCAGCGTGTCCAGGAGTGCGGATGTATGAATCCATCCCTCCCACTGCGGTGCAAGGCGATGTTCCGAGAGAGTAAGGCTGGAGAAGTCAAAGGGACTCCCTTAAATTTTCCAGATCCGACCTGCCATGCAGCTGGTGGGCAGACGCATCCGCTGCCAAGACCTAAACAAACCTCACCCCCTTAAACCTAGGCACCCCTGCTAGTCACCAAATGTTACGAACCACTTGGGATGACCTATGGCAGACGTGTTGGTTATCTAATAATTGGTTCCCGGGGCGGTGGTACCCATACCCGATTCTCGTGTTTATTATTTTTCCATCAAAATTATTTATGATTTGTCAATAATGTCTTAGTAAAATAAGTATGTAATAAAATCTGAAATATATTAGTTTGTAAGTGTGCAAATAAATAAACAAACGGACCAATTTTCGTCAAGAAACACATGTACGTATATATTTTTAAATAATTTAATTTATCTATTTATTTACGCAAAAATAGTCTATTAACAATAAAACAATAACACGAATAACAAGCGTGCGTAAAGGCACGACCCACCTAGCAATCGATCACCGTTCGCATCGATTACCGTTCGAAGAAAATTTTTCGTAACAATCACCACTTTTCGTAACACATTTACCAGCTTACCCCCCAAGTGTCGAGCGTGCGTAAAGAAGTTTTACTTGAAAATAAATATTTTGGAGCAGTTGGGACTCTTGTGCGGTATTCACATAAGAATAATTTACAATAAAAAAAATTTCAAAATTATAAAAATTTTATCATAAAAATATTCAATGAACATGAAATTTTGCGTTGGGGCAACCCTATAAATTTTACAAACATGAAATCCTATTTATTTTGCTTCGTTAATCGTTTGAAAATGTTGCGATGTAGAGCGCCGCGAAGACAACCGCCAGTGGCCGCAGTTGCGGTCTGAATGAGCGCTCTCGATTCGTGTTGTCGTCGATAAGAAAAATTGTGAAACGCGAAGCTGTAAATTAATTAATATTAAATACACCCTAAAATTATTTTTCCATTAAAATTATTTATGATTTGTCAATAATGTCTTAGCAAAATAAGTATGTAAAAAAATCTGAAATATATTAGTTAGTAAGTGCGCAAATAAATAAACAAACGGACCAATTTTCGTCAAGAAACACATGTACGTATATATTTTTTAATAATTTTATTTAAACTTAAATTAAAATTCTGACAAATAATTTTACCAGATAATGTATTGATTTATTTTACTGCATGATTATATGATTTGAAATTGGTGTTGTATAATACATGTACTTTTTTGAAAATATAACAAATCTGCCAACGACCTATGGTATAACCTTATTATACTTAAAATAAACATTTTTTCTCAAAATTTTATCCATACCTTTACTAGATAAAAGAACAATCTTTCAAAATCAATTTATAATTTTTTGTGGAAACGAGTCAATAAGTCAAAATACTGATTTAAAAATGACATATTTCTGGTTTCTCTGGTAATGTCCTCTTAATATATTTTACGTACAACGATTTTAAAACCCTCTAACCCGTTTTTCAACTATAAAGGTAGCGGGCGTATATTTGTTTACACGTTTTCTTCACTTAAAGATTCCCAATTCTTCGTTAAGATTCCCACATTATTTGTCTTCTTCTTCTTTTCTTTCATAGGGCAAATTCGACAGTAGGTCCGTTAAATACACGGGTCACGAGTCGTAATTTGTATACACGTTTTCTTTACTTACGTCGTTAAGATTCTGAATATATTTTAGGGTATATTGTCGTCTTAAGTTGGTCTACAAAGACCAAATTTGTCTTTTAAGATATAAGTATAATGCTTTAGAAGCGAGGCGATGGAATCAGATGTGGAGTTTAATTATAAAATTACTCATAGGTGGGCTGAATTCGTAAAATACGTCATATCTAGAGTTGATATATCGATGACAAAAGGTATATATGAATTAATTTGTATAGATATATAAACATTTTTAATAAGTCAAACTGTTTAGCACCCCTGTCGCTTCAGGAAGACAATTTGAAATTGGAAACACGCCTCATTGGCTGCCGACTCCCGAACGAAGGAGAGAAGAGAAGAGAACTACAAAGAGACAACGAACCAATTCAAATTCAAAATAAGAACAGAACGAAAACAATGACAGATATTTTCGCGGGTAAAATAAACTAGCATCATAAAATTATACTTTTCAATTTTTTTTGGTGTCCCTGGTGAGAGGTTACCATTAAAACGTCGCTTGAAATGGCTTTAGCCTTGTTTGGTCACCAAATCGGAATAGCCAGGTTCACCACCTTTCTCTTCCCCATCTCCTTCCCCTCCCCACTGTGTTCAGCGCTTTCACAACATACCTCAATTTTATTGAACATAACTTAGCCCCACTGGCTGGTGAGCAGTTGGGACTCTTGTGCATAAATCACAAAAGGTGGCAAAAAACATTTTTATCAGGATCCTACAAATTTCGGTTATATGTACGACAGATGCGATAGACCTGCGAGAGTTTTGGTTCAATGTACTCAAAAATGCTTGGAATTTAAGTGTCATTTTCAAAATCGGAACAGATTATTTGAAGAATTCAGACAAGACGTTCCTTATCAGTCTTATCACTATAAAGGCGTGACCATACCCCCTCCACCTTCCACAAGGCCCACGCCGATCTGGCTGTGGCAGATCCGCGTCGCGTAGGGCACCTCGGTTTGCGTAGCGTAGGGCTAGTGTGATTCTAAAGCACCCGTTTCCATAGAAAATGTATGGAAGATAAGTAGTCCAGATATGGAAATGGTGACGTCAACCTACGTAGCGTCGCGTCGCGTGGGCTAAGTGTGTTTCTGCCTTAATGCTGCTGCGCTTTCAAAAGCACATACACAATGTACATAGGTCCATTTCCTCCAAAGGAAAGAAAGTCATAATTTTCTTGCATCTCTCTCACGCACGGTACCGTGAGGCCTCCGTAAACCTACAATACTACTAGCCGTGACGATAATTTTGAAAGTATGGAATATAGTAACAAGGATAATATTGAAGTGTGAGTGAATTCCAAAAATTCATAAACAAACGTCAAATGTCAATGAGCTGATGATTTTGCTTTAATGCTGCAACTCTTTCTTACACACTAGATAACAATAGTGGAAAATGAGATAAACGGTGAACGTATGTCTGCACCCCCTCAAAGGAAACATACAATAATTATCATACATCTCCCTCAAACGTATGTATAAAGAACATGAAACGAAAAAAATCCCGTCGCCGAGGACGAGCTGTAATAAGATAGTCACACATATTTTGTGTGTCTCATCTTTCAGTGTAAGAAAGAGCTGCCGAATTGTAACGAAAAGAAACGTATGTTTATTGCATTTTTTGCCGTCACGGTACCGTAACCGTGAATGGTCACGGTAATTACAAAATGGCAAAATGAATCCATACAGATTTCACGGTTTATCCCATATTTTTAAGTGGTATAAATTTGCCACATTATGGCAAGCGATCGCTCAAGACGTTTTGCAAACTTGCCGTAAAATGCCAAAAATCGATCGAGTGGCTACGATACTAAAATCCACAATGTAAACAGTAAAAGTTAAAATTACGTATTTAAAAAATTTAAAAGGGACATTGTTATATTATTTTGTCTATTTATTTATACTTTCAGTTACCTGAGGCGACCTTACAATTTAGTCTATTGTTATTTTTATTGGCTTTATGCCTTTAAGACGCCATACTGCGTTTTTTCTACAATAGAATATATTTGACAATGGCTCTTCCGTCCTTTAATCCTATTCAAGGGTAGGTACCTATCTAAATACCTGCGTAATTTATTTAAAATATTATTAAATGCGATGTTTTTTAGGGTTTTTATTACCGAACAACATTCCCAACCGCCAGGAGCAAGAGGGATTAAGCCGCCGCTACCCGAATTTCTACCGAATTTTAACATATCCCCCCATATTTGAAGTTTTTAAGCTCTAAAAAAATATATGTTATTTTTGAAGATAATATCTATACATTCTCCACGCCGAAATGCAAATTATATGAAATTCCCTCGATAGAAAAAAATCGTAAAGTATTCTCCGAAAATTATTATTTTCACGTCTGTTTTAGTTATTTTACAAGTTATATGTATAAAAAAGTTCACAGTGTTTCTTTATATGTTGTTTTAGACAGCCCCCCACGAGATATTTGCTCTGTTTTAAATGAGTCGTGTTTTATTAAATATTTTCATAATTTTCGCTTAAATATCTTCGTTTTTAATATTGGCGCGCTCTCTCTAACATTCGTATTTACGTATATGTCCATCTTCTTCTTTTTGACCAGGTATATCGCGCCTTTCCATTTTATAAATCGCCGGTTCCTCGGATCCACTGTGATCCAGTGACAGCTAGTCACCGGGATAAAGTAACCGCGATAGGCAATGACTTTATACGTAATATACAGCCGCGTGATACTATTATTCAAAACTAAGTATTACCATCAACCTTTCCACATCCGAAGAGATACACAAATTTATAAATCTGTAGTACTTATACCAGGAGCACGGCCTCATGCGACCTGCTAACGTAAGTGGCGCCATCCTTTGACGAATTTTTTAATTCGAAACCGAATTACAACAGAAGCTTTGTTTCAAATTTCACGTACACAGATGTTTATATGGCGCGGCGCATTAGGCGCGGCGTCAGACATGCACTCGAAACCGGGTTATTAAATTTCAACCACATAGACGCAGGGCTATTAATACTGTTTGATGATGATGATTGATGATAATAATAAAAGTTACGCAATCTGAAAAAGAAATAAAAAAAAAATCGATAAATAAAAAATAATAACGCAGATAACCGGAAAAGATTTGTTCATTTCAGTTTATAGTAAATTGATGGGTCGTGTCGAGAAGACAGTGTCATGGAATCCATCATTTCAACTTTGCTGCGAAGTCCGGTATTTGATAGGTAACCAGACAAAAACTGGACAGCCTGGTCTATAGACGACATATACGTTGCCTTTTGTAGAAGTTTAAACAACCGGACCTAAATAATTGTTCAACAACTCAATGGAAAGGTGTGTTTTTTTTTTTATTATTTATTTTGTAAAAAGAAAATTATTTCCAGGTTACGAAAAACCTGACATTATTTATTTGACGGCCTCCGTGGTTGAACGACTCTGTTTGGCTACGAATCTGGAGGTTGCGGGTTCAAATTTCTTTATAATATAACATAAAAATGGCAGCCTCCGTCGTCGAGTGGGAAGGCTTTTGACTGGCGATCCGGAGGCCGGTGGTGCAAATCCCGGCGTGCGCAAATGAATTTTATGTGATTGATTTGTGTTATTTCACAATTGAAGATATTCTTAGAAGTGCCTGGAGTAATACCACCATTTAGAATTTAAATGACTTTAGCCGTGTTTGGCGACTAGATTTGAATAGCCAGGTACTTCCCCGCCTGCTTTTTTCTTATCTTACCCTCCCCACTATGCATATTCAGCCTCACAACATACCCCAATTGGGGTTGCCATAGTCTCACTGGCTCCAAAAATCAGACGGTTGGGAATAGTTGAAACTCTTCGCGGTAAGCATTGACGTAAAAAATAACTTAAAAATAAATTAGCGGACGTCGCCGGGTTACGAACCCGCGATCTCTGGATCCAGAGCTAAAAAGTTTGCCGCTATCACGGAGGTCGTCTCAAATGCAATTTTACTGTGCAATATTAAGAGTTAGATTTACTGTTAGCAAATCCGCTATATCATAATTATCCCATTGACCAGAATACAACAATCGAGAGGTCCCATCGCGTTACGTTATGAAGAAGCGCCTAGGTGTATCTGCTAGACATAGGAATGTTGTATTTCCTATATTGTACAATGGCATTACAGACGTATCCATTGCGAATCGCAATAAGGTAAAAATACCGCGTTTCTGGAACAGAAAACGGCGGGAAACGGGAGCCAGCACGTGAGCAGACTGCGGGACGTCCCATTGGTCTAGAATCCAAGATGGCCGACACATCAAAGATGGCTGACAATCAAATTCATGGCGCGTAATCGGACTGACTGACATTCAGTGGCGGACTGGCGCGTTCTTTGAAAAAAAAACAGTAAAGGAAGTTTATAAATTCTTCGAAATAGAGTAGGTATTTATTTATTTATTTATAAACAGAAACAAACAGTACATTAGTTACATTGGCGAAAACAATTTTCAATTAATTAAGTACCTATATTTCATGGTGGGTAGGTACCTATTATGTGTTTTATTGTAGTGTCTTATTAATGGTATGCATAAGTAATTACCGGGTGATGTGTGTGGTGGGAAGGTGTGAGAGGGTGTATGTATGAGGGTGAGTACGTGTGTATGTATGCGAAATAAATAAATATTATAATTATACCTTCAGATGGCTTTTTTTGAGTACCTACCTACCTATATTTATTATGAAACTAGCTTACTGATGGAATATTATAATTATACCTACAGTTGCTTTATTTTGAGTACCTATATTATTTGTTATGAAACTAGCTGACCCTGCCACGCGTTGCTGTGGCTAACGAAACACAACACCATCTACCGGATGGTTACCCAAGCTTTATAAACAAGTGTTTTTTATCGATAAATTAATTCACACCGCCATCTGTTAATTTGCATACAAATCAAATCCACACTGCTCGCTTGCAGCACGCTCGTCCACCACAAACAGACATTATCCTTTTTAAGTTGTACTATATTTCAATCAATTTACATATACAAAATCTTGACAAATTTTATACCAACACCTTTCTCATGAATCACTTGGTGAAAACCGCATGAAAATCAAATCAGTAGTTTTTGTGTTTATCGTGAACATATTTATTTTGTGGACATATAGATTTTTTTATTTGTAATAAATCGAATGTCAATTTCAACCTTGCGGCCGTTAGCGTAAGGAGTGCATTTAGTTCGAAATTTACGAATTGGTTCGCCAATAATTTCACTACACAAGTTACATCAAATCTTAAAAAAGTTACATCTTCCACACGCCAGATATAACTTTTCATGAAGTATTTGGGGATGCCATCTTTGGGGATGTTTTTAGGAAAGGAAGGAGAGGAAGTTCTGGGAAGGAAAAGAGTATTCGGGGTAGGTAGGAATCAGTGTGTCCAGAAGTGAAGAACGTATGAATCCATCCCTCCCACTGCAAGGCGATGTTTCGAGAGAGTACGGCTAGAGAAGTCAAAGGGACTCCCTCAACCATTCTCTCCCGATCCAGCCTGCCATGCAGCTGGTGGGCAGACGCATCCAGCGCCAAGACCCGGACAACCCTCGGTGACCTATGGCAGAGGTGTTAATTATCCAATAATTGGTTTCCGGGGCGGTGGTACCCATTCCCGCCTCCCAAATTGAAAGATTGATTGAATGAAGTGCATTGAATGAACGACTTAACAATAAATTAATTTTTTAATAATTTATTTTAGTTGCCAGTTCGCCGCTGTGTGCAATATTATTAACAATATTGATATGGCGTCTTGCCATAAAGTTGGTAAATTGGTCCGAGGCATCTAACCTCCCAGTGACTTACTTATTAATAACATCAATCAACAGGAAAATAAATGGGAAATTGTACCGGTCCGATATGGTCCGTAAAAAATGACATGTTGTGACGGTAATTATTGTTTTTTTGGGTGTGGAAAAGTTCCGCATTGCTAACTTACATTAAATGAGCATAAACAATGTCACTACGTCACTGAGCACTAACAATTTAACTTGCGGCCGCTGTACCCAATTCTACTAATCATCTGCTAAGCCGAAACTAAGGTTCAACACTGCTTAATCATCGCTTAATCTAAGGAAGCCGGTCACGTGGATTAAACTCGACTGGGTAAAGCAAAGTTGCCACCAGAGTGGCGTCTATACCTCGTGGCGTTAGTGCTAATATGGTGTAGAGGTGGGTAAGTTCTGCATTTTGCCGGAAGCTTCCGAGACTTGCTTCCTTTTAAAAGTACACGGGTTCTAGGAGCAGGTCCCGGGTCCGAGTTCTTAGGTGCGGACTGAGCACTGGGTGTTGTTGCGGCGCACCGAACCGGGACGCACGGGTTCAAAGAACTCGGAGCCAGGACCTACTCGTAGAACCCGCACGGGAACTTAGAACCCCGGAGCCGGACAAGACCCGCGTGAGGGCTCGGACCCGTCACCCGTGCAATGTAGGTACATTACACGGCTTTTATTGAGAATTTAAATAAGTAAATTAGCTGTAAGCTGTGATGCTTTCTTATAAACTATTATTTTATAATGCACTTCACCCTTTGATTATACCAAGATAACATGCTCTAATTAAAAACGACTCCGTGTCTAGCCAAATATTCAAAAATCTAATATACCTACTAAACAATTCCGCGTTTCCGCGAGAGCAGTATACTGTTACGTCAAGCGGTCACGCACGTCTATGTCGATCAAAGGACAGCGATCGAATGAACGCCCGGCGGGCAGTGTTGCCAACAGTTATACTAGCTTTCCACCAGTTTGACCAGATTCAACCTTTAAATCCACCAGAAAACCACTAAAAAATACAGTAGGTACTACACTCTCACTCGCTAAATTTTCCCCTAAAATAAAGTAATGAAAGAAAATAAGTTTATAAATTATTTGTTTTCTTTATTATTACAAAAATAATAATTAGTATCCAACACACCATTTGTAGGTAAATCAACATTTTAAAATTATTCAATTACGACTAATTCTAAATTAAGTCGTCTTTTTCAGACAAACCATTTTTGCCTGCACCAAAATAGTCAGTTTCAGATACACGATGCACGATGTCAGTCAATTGATATGACCGATATATGGTACCGATTTGATTTAAAACAGCTACTGGAATTTTATAATCATTGCAGCATTTTCCTTCCAACCTCAAACCACAGCGTACTCTCAATATAGCAGTTAAATGATTTACCTAACTTCATTATATTCCTCTGTTTGTTTTATATTATATTCATACTGCTAAATAGTCTCTCAACATCGGCATTAGAATGAGGCAGTATTAGGAGACTAATCGCAAAAGTCGCTAATTCCTTAAACCTCAGCCCTCCTTGAGCATCTTTAAAATTGAATACTTCGTTTCAATTTTTTTTGTGCTTTTCGTCTCATCTCACTCCATTTCAATTAATGAATTTGACGCCACTGGTGTTGCCTACACAGTAAACGTAAATCCTATTTAAAATTAAAGAAAGTAGAACTAAGAAGGATGAATAAGATTAAAAATAGAAGTGGCTTATTGGCTGAGTGATTGTAGTTTTAGTAATGAAACAAAAATTTTCGAAACCACTAAAAAATCCACCAGCCACTAAAAGAAATATTTCGCCACTAAATGAAGTATGAAAACCACCAGTTTTAGTGGAAAATCCACTAAGTTGGCAACACTGCCGGCGGGCGGCGGCCCGGCCAGCGGCCAGTCGCAGTGACGTGGTTGGCGGCTCGCAAGTCACGGGTCGCGGGGAGTGTCTTGTGGTTCACGCAGTTCCGAGGACCCGAGACTCGCGACTCGGGAGTGGAGTGGAGAGTGGAGCGTGTCGGGGACGCCGAACGGTGATTCCTAGTTCCTACTACTCAGTACTCGCGGCGAACACGGAGACGCCCGCCGGCCGTGTGAGTGGCAGGAATGTATCGTAGTTCGCGAGTCGCGGGAATGACGGGAGTGGCGTGAGAGTGGCGGGTTCTTGGTTCACGTGGCTCGGACCAAGACGCTTGGGTTTGAGCGTACTCGGCGAACTCGGGACTTGTATTCGAATGGTTAGGAAAGCCGGCGCCGCGCCGCGGCTTCGCGCTGCGGTGTTGGGTTTACTCGGACCGCCGGATTTATTTGAATGCGACTACTGGGCCGGGTTCTCTGGGAGTAGTCGATTTGAAAAAGGAGTGGGAGTAGGAACCGCTTCCCGCAAAGGAGCGGATCACACGAGCCCATTCCAGCTGAACCGACACATCGCTAATATGGTGACACTTTTTATAACTTTGCTTTGCTCAGTCATTTTAATCCTCGTGTCTGGCTTCCTTAGAGTAAGTGATGCTTAAGCAGTGTTGAACCTTAGTTTCGACTTGACAGATGATTAGTAGAATTGGGAACAGCGGCCGTTAGTATGAATATTGTCATTGAGCGTTAACTTTCCTACAGGCGCGCGTTGGTCTCTCAGTCCGACAAATCAATAATTCGTTGTTTTCTCAAAAATTAACAATGAGACTTTGAGATTTTTAGTAGCTTCTTAATTTGTTGTTAGGCATTGTTTAGTGCGGCGCTGGCGCGCGCATTGGTGCTGAATGGACGTGTGACACTTATTTAAGTATTTAATATTATCGGTATTTTAGGTAAGTAACAATTACTACCCAGAAATCCTAATAATGATTAATTATTCTTCTTATAATATTCAATTCTTCTTGATACCTACGTTCATTTACTAGATTTTAGAGTTTTTTTTTTAAATTATCACATGAAAAAGTTTATTTTGGTTATTAAAATTAGAGTACAAAAATTATGTTATTTTTAAGGGGCTGAGATAAAAATCTGTTTCTACCAAATAAAATAAAAGTTTTAATGTTTTTGTTTTTAAATTCTATTATACCCCCTTCTATAATAATAAATACCAATAATGCTAAAAAGTATATAATTAAAATAATAGACGAGATGAAATGATGACGAAACGAGCCATTGGACTCGAGTATACAAAGGTTAACGCGAATATTATCATTGAACCAATAATGTCACTGAGAACCAATAATGACATTGAGGACCACTAAAATTATTGGGAACCAAAGATATTATTGGGAACCAACAATGTAACAATTATTGAACACCTAAAATGTAGTTGATCATTGAGCATCAATAATGTCATTGAGCATCAACAATATAACTGAGCATTAACAATATAATTAAATGGAGACAATGACATTGTTAGTGTATCAACATACACTAACAATGTCATTGGGTACCAACAACGTCATTGAGTGTCAACAATGTCAATGAGCACTAAGAATGTCATCGTGCGTCAACAATCTCAATTAAACACTAACAATATCTTTGAGTAGCGACAGTGACATTTTTAGTATGTTGATACACTAACAATGTCATTTAGCATCGACGATGTTAATGAACACTAATAATATCATGAGTACCGACAATGTCATTGAGTACTAACAATGTCATTGAGTTCTGACAATATCAACAAGTATCGACAATGTCATGGAGTACTAACAACGTCATTGAGTTCTGACAATGTCAACATGTATCAACAATGTTGTGAAGTACCTACTAACAATGTCATTGAGTTCTGACAATATCAACATTTATCGACAATGTCATTAAGTACTAACAATGTAATTGAGTTTTGACAATGTCAATAAGTTTAAACAGTGTCATTGAGTACTAACAATATCATTGAGTTCTGACAATGTCAGCAAGTATCAACAATGTCATTGAGTACTAACAATGTCATTGAGTTCTGACAATGTCAACAAGTATCGACAATGTCATTGAGTACTAACAATGTCATTGAGTTCTGACAATGTCAACAAGTATCGACAATGTCATTGAGTACTAACAATGTCATTGAATTCTGACAATGTCAACAAGTATGAAAATGTCATAAGTAGACTGACAGTATAAATAATGAAAACTGAATGAAAACATTGGTTTGGTGACACCGAAATACAAATTTAACTCAGCTTTTCTTATTTTTTCAGTAGGTAGGCAAATGCATTCGCCGTCAAGACTAAGTCACCCCATGAACCAGGACATCCCTGCTAAATCACCAAACGTAACCACTTGGGATGCTGGTTATCCAATAAATGGTTAGGTTAGGTTGTGTTCTAACCCGTTCTTAGATTAATATTTAATATCCATAAATTTATAACAAAATTGTTGCATTTCCGTGTTTCCAGTAGTAAAATTCAATCACTTTCTTCAACAATTAAAAATTCTTGCAAGTTGTTCATTATTTAGAACAAGTGGTGACATCATCTTAGTTGTATGTAAATATTGTAAATACCATTTAGAAATGTGGAACAGTACCGAATGTACTTTAATAATGAAATGTATGGGGATTGGTGACAAAGTCTACCAGCTCTGTATCGAATATCAGTTTTAAATTGGAGCTATTCATTGGTATTGCATTAGTCAAGCTGGAGAATCGGGTCATTGTGAAATTTTATGAGTTTGTTGGGATGAAAATAATTGAGCTATCTTAATTATTTGAGTGACGGAAGCATCTCAGCCATGAACATTTTTAAATTCTTCAAAGCAGAATATATGCACAATTTGTACAGTTTGTTGTAAGTTTTCTTTATTGTTTTCTTTATATGTTACCAGCTGACCCAGAAACGTTTTTCTGCCATATAAATTATTTCTAGTGAATACATTGGTTGTTAAATAAAAAAAATAATGCATGCATTTTAAGTGTGTGGGGATGGGATCTAAGACAGAAAGAGGAATGGAGCATTGTGGACGATGACCGCCGATTTACAAAAAAACACTAACCATTCATTTTCTCAATTCAATGTATTCCATTTAAGTAACAGACATATTCATTGTTCAAAATGGGAGGGTGAAAATTTGGGGTTAAAAATTTATTTTGTCAAAAAATAGAAAAATATTTCTGGATAGGGTCACCCTAATCATCTACCTGTATGAAATGTACTTTACGACCTATTCTCATACCTGCCAAATACACATAAAATTTTTCATAAAAATCGGTTCAGCAGTTTCGGAGAAGTGTGACCACAAACACCGTGACACGAGATTTTTATAGATTGTGAAAAACACTTATTTACAATTTTTATAAATATTTTCATATTTATAAAAAATGTTTTTTTATGACATGAAAGAGAGAAAAAACATTTCTCTGAATATAAGTAGCTATTCTGGGAAGATTATGTGATGATAATATTTTTTTTTGTTTTTATAAATCCAAAAATATGGTATAAACTAGAGATGAGACGGATAGATGTTTTGCTGGATACCAGAAGATACCGAATATCCGGCGAACCTTGAAGCCGAATAGCCGAATATCTGGCCACCGAATATCTGCCCGAACATAACCGATTAGCGACTTGTTACACGAGCGAACTGCACGAACTATCGGGTGGATTCAGGTGAGTTCGGGCCCTTTCGTTTATGAGTGAAGCTAGTGCTTCATTGTCTTATTGAACTGATTGTAAACATGATCATTTGAGATTATGGAAAAACGTGCTGTTGTAGTTTGAGTTTGAGGTGATTTTATTAGTGTTCCTTTCTATAAATTCAAAGAGATTCAGTTACCGAAGAAAAATGTCTTCGATAAAGAAAGGATCGCCTATACAGAAATATTTTGATATAAAAAGTGAAGATCAAAAATTTTCTATTAGTTCGTTATGTAATTTTCAACTCCTTAAATCAAGACTCCAACTACTTCGTTGCAACTTATCTGGACCCTAGATTTAAAACAAACTTCTTGGGTGTTATCGAAGAGAGCTCGCCAGAACATTCTATTGGACTTTATGAAAATATCTTGCGAAGAGTTCATGTTCATCGCTAGCCAAAAAAAGTAGAAAAGAAGAGTCAGCTGTATCTCGCGAAGCTCATGACACCTTTTGGGTGTGACTGAAAATGACACTAGTCAATATCACGATCAAAGAAAAAACGCGATTGCACGTGAGATTGATTCTTATTTGAATTCAGTGCGCATTGGTCGCGATCGAGATCCTTACATTTGGTGGTCAGCTAATGCTGTACAATACCCAACATAACAAAGCTTGCTAAAATTTAGCGTTCAGCGCCCTGCATCAGTGTATACGGCGAAAAACTTTTTTCGGAAGCTGGCCTTGTATACGAAGACAAACGAAACCGTTAACGCAGAGAAATTGGTATTTATTCATCATAATTTGCCCTTAGTGCAGTTCGAGCAGTATTAATTTTTTTGTTGTGTAATAAAAAAATGATGATTCTCTTTGTTATGTGAATTAAATAAAGTGCCTCTAACTAAATTTTATTTACATATCCTATTTTTTTCAAATCTAGTATCTGGCCGGATACTCGTTTATTATCTGGTATCCGGCCAGATTTTAAATTTAGGCCGGATACCGGATAGTTACCGAATCCTAGTATAAACTGTTAAATGTAGGGAAATTCAATGGCTCTCTAACACTATAAGCAGATTATATGTCACCATATTAAAATTCGGAGGAATGATTTTTCGAAAGAGGGCAGGAAATTTACAAATTGAAGGACTAAAAATTCCCAAGCACTCAAAGGTGAAATCGATCATATAGCGAAACGCTCCGGTGTTCCAAAAGTTAGAATGAGAAAGATAATGAGGTATTGATGACCACCTAATTCCGAGTCCAAAATAAAAAGTGCTGTAAAGAATTAATAAGAGATGGCAGCACTTACATTGGTGGTCAGCTGGGTGGTGAGGGTATGCACTTTCTCCTTGGCATCGGTCAGCTCCCGCCTCAGCTTCCTGGCTTCGTGCGCCTGCCGCTCCTCGGCGGAACTGTGGAGCGAAGACGCCGTCGACACCAGGCTGGCCGTGGATCCGTGAGCTACAACAACAGAAAAGTTAGGTTAGGTTAGCAAGATTCAAGAAGATTCTTTAGAACCGTACAAGAAAATGGTGTCTGACAGACTAAGTAAGATTACCAGGGAGTCTAGCATGACCATATCGATAAGCAGCCCCGGATCTACGACTTGCTCCGCTCAACTGTCACGGAATCAATCATTCGATTAAAAACATATTAAATTATTTGTTAGAGAGTTTTGTCTTTTGTATTTCATGTATTGGAATGTGATGGAATCTTTTAGTTTAATTTTCAACTGAAATATTTGAACTTATGCACACACGATAAAAATGATTACTATAGGTACAATAACAAAAATTAACCAATATTAAAGTTTACTTTGCTATAATAATCAACTATCAGTATAGTTACCATCATCGTTCTTCTTGTAGTGCGAGTGTCTGGCGGAGTGGTGTTGCGAGGGCAGCACCAGCTGGTGCGGGGGCAGGAGCCCCAGGTTGTGGGCCCCCGGATGGCCACCGGGGGGTGACAGGGCGGAGCGGGGACTGGGGGAAGGGGGCTCAGATGCTCCGTAGGGTATACCTGTGCAGAAAGAATTAACATGAGCATATTAATTAACCAAATAACTGAACATGGATAGACTGCCACACAACTCTATCTTCACAAGTATTCCTTGCTTCATTTACATTCACCCATTTTTTAAATTCAAATAAAATTAATAATAATCACCTTGGCCGTCTCCATAGTGAACTGGCAGACAGTAGTATGGTTCGTACTCTCCTTCAGATGACCTCTGTAGCATAGACGGATAGAGCTTCTCGGATTTGGTAGATCTGCCAAAACAATTGTACATTTAGTCACATATATCTATCAACTCCCTCCCACTGGGGTGCAAGGCGATAGGTTTAGAGAGTCCGGCTAGAGAGAAAATCCCTCAACCGGCTTCTACCGCCAGTTGATGGAAAGACGCATCCACCACCAAGACCTGAATAAAAGCCAACAAACCTGAACACCCCTGATAAGTCACTAAAGCCTCGATTACATTGAGCGAGTTTACAAGCTACTAGCCGAGTGAGATTGTCATGATAAAAGCAGGTGAATCAGCGAGTGAGATTGTCATGATGACACACAAAACTGTCTACTCGACATTTTGTAAAAGGCTTGAGCTTGCAGCAGAGAATTGCGGCTCCCGTGCGAACTAATTCTGACAGTTATGAAATCAGCTGTTGGTAGGCCGCCATCTTGAGCGAGTAGCGAGTAAAGTTGACCACCTTTCAACATTTTTCGTAGATTGTCCACAATCTGCTAGTTAGCTAGTAATACGATTACTAACAGAGAGTGAAATTCCCAGATAGTAACTTGTAAACTCCCTCAATGTCATAGAAGCTTAAGCGTGGCTGGCCACTTGTGGTATCCTATGGCAGAGGGATTGGTTAGCAAATGAGTGGTGAGTCCTCAAATTGCGAATAAAATTTTAAAATCTAGAAATGTTCTCAAACAGAGAACTCTGATATAATGAAATTAATCTATATGTCGATAAATGTATTAATTTGAAATAAATTGTTCGGTAAGAAAAAGAGCAAAAAAATTGGATAGAGGTAGTAGTTAGTTGTAATAAGGGGAAAACATAAATGAATATATATTTGAAACACCAAACCTTGTTCACAAATACAAAAGCTGTGAGAGTGCTGTGAATATGTACCTGCACGACTTAACCTCAAAGTTAATTTGTGTTCATTAAAAAGCTTTGTGCTGTATTTGACTTTCACATAACGAAAGCTGGACAAAACAAAAGTTGCGTACAAATTGGCCGTCAGCGCGAAAAATAGTGTTAGTTGTGAAAATTCCGACTTTGCTTCACAAAAATTGAAATTAATGTAACATTGCCAATAAGTATTATTTTGTAACTTGTGAAAGGCCCCCGTTAAACGTCGATTTGAGGTCCGTTTCAACTATTGAACAATTATTATCAGCAGAAAAGCACAACTGTTGGTATGTTTGTCAGACGATCAAAAGTCAATAGAAAGCTGAAAAGGCCACAAAATCAATGTTTAAAAGGGATCAAAGATATTGAACAAGAGATTTTAAACAAGAGATATGTTATGTTGTCCGCCCGACCGTCGGCGAGGCATTAGAGTTTATACTATATACTCTAATGGGCATAGTTTGAATACGAAAAGAATTGGTTGTGCAGAAGTATTCGTTAACAATATAGATTGAATATGAAAGAATTCATTCATTTTGTTGATTTTTTCACAGAGTGCTGTAGTATTGGTTAACAATATCGGCGACACTAGGAAACACAGTCCCACCTAGTAAAAACTACAGATAGCACATCTCTTATATTTCAATATCTTTGACAGGGACCTTTCAAATGTCAACAAAAACAAAATGGAGCTGATTGCCAATTGACGAAAAATGTTACATTTGAATTTATGTAAAACGTCCCAACCTAAGCAAGAATAAGGTTAACAAAACACATTATTTCTTTGGCAGTGATTATAATTAGCAAATTACAAAAACACATAAGCTTTTATAAACAATATATTGTGTAAATGCATGAGTTTGTAGCGTTTTAACGATTCTTCGTTTGAAGAAATTCAGTCATTAATTAACCCTGGATTACCAACCTTATTTCATTGTCGTTTATTAAAAAACCTCTGACATTTCGACTATGTATTAAAAAAAGAGTTTAATAAATACAACGGATTAGTAATAGCAAAAAAATTGTGTTATATTTGCGAATACTAATTTGGTATTTAATTAAAGTATCTACATAAAAGTAGCATTATGTTTATGGGAACCTATTACTGAATTTAAAAAAAGTCATATGAATTAAATGTAAATAAAAATGATTATATTAGAAAATGGGCAATTATTTTTTTGCAAAATCGCACCCGAGAGAAAAATTCAAAAGTGATATTAATACAAATTTTATTAATTTGACGATGTGTGTGTCTGAACACGAAGTTAATGCGTTAAATAGACGCACGAAAATGGTGCACAAATCATTAGCGATAGATGTCGAATGAGATTACAAAAAGGTTTTTAAAATACCTCTTAAAGAAATCAATATATATTGTAAAAGAAAGTGTATGAAAGTGTGCATCTGGCTAAAACTCAGAAACGAGTCCCAGTACGATCAAGGGATTGGTAGCCCTCTATCCCCCATCCATGAAGAAGGTTCCCATTTTTACCTGAAGGGTGTGCTTTTGAAGATATAAGGGCTGGAAGTTTAGCCCTCTGGAAATTTTTAGAACTGTCCAGAACTTTCGAGAGCATTCGAGAGCATTCCACAACATTCCAGAACATCCCAGAACATTCTAGTTGGAAGGTTTGGGAATAGTCTAGAATGTTCGGGAACATCCTAGATCATTGTGGAACATTCCAGAACACTCTCGAATGTTGTGGAATATTCTGGAACATTATGGACCATTCAAAGCCTTTTTCGTATGGGAGGGGCTACCCATTAGTAGGGGTATATGAAGCAAGATCCGTCGTGGGTTCGAACGTCAGTTCAATCTCATATCAACTCCCCTAGCAAAGCCGGGTACCCCAGCTAGTAACAAAATACATTAAATATTGTGTTTCAGTATAGTTGATTCAAACAAGGTTAGTTTTCTAGGGTTAAAGGAAATTCTTCAGAGCTCTTGGATGACCACTTTTGTGATGTTAGCAGTCCGATAAATGGCATAAATGGTTCGATTCCTTATTTCCTCGAATAATCTAGAAACCAAAACGCCACAAACTTACGCATCAAACTCGTTAAGTAATATATGTAATAATGTAGTGAAGTTCATGCCATGATATATATAACCATATTTCAGCTATTGTGTGATGGATACCTTGGAAAAGTCCTGTCCCTTAGGTAGCTAGTAATTAAAATAAGCTATTGTTAATAATATTATTTAAATATAAATATATTATATATTCGATGTGAACTAAATTTTGGTAGCCCATGTGAAGTCTTTAGTTTTGGTTGTTGTTGTGGTTATTGTTATCGTGGTTGTGGTTGTTGTCGTTGTGGTAGTTATTTTTGGAGTTGGTATGATCTGTTGTTCTGTTTTGTTGTTGTCGTTGTTGAGGTTGTTGTTGTGATTGTTGTTGTTTTGGTTGTTATTGTTGTTGTTTTGGTTGTTATTGTTGTTGTTTTTATCGTTGTGGTAGTTTTTGTTGCTGTTATTTTTGGGGTTGTTGTGATTGTTGTTAGTGTTGTGATTGTTATTGATGTGGCTGTTGAGGTTGTTATTGTGATTGTTGTTGTGGTGATTGTTGTTGTTGTGATTGTTATTGTTGTGGTAGTTTTTGTTGTTATTTTGGGGGTTGTTGTGATTGCTGTTGTGGTGGTTTGTTGTTGTGGTTGTTGAGTTTGTTGCTGTTGTATTTTTGGGGTTTTTGTGATTGTTGTTGTTGTGATTGTTATTGTTGTGGTAGTTTTTGTTGTTATTTTCGGGGTTGTTGTGATTGTTGTTGCAGTGGTTTGTTGTTGTGGTTGTTGTTATTGAATGTGTATTAACATTTGGGAATAATAATAAAAAATTATCTTCCACGTTGTGTGCAATGGGCAAAACAGTAGTAATGTTTGATAAATGTTCAATCATAGATTGGATTGGTATGATCAATAGGTACATATAAAAAAATAAAAATACAACTTGGTAGATTGACATCACCTGTCTATAATTACTATAAAATATAGAAATCATAGAAAAATATATTTACCATTTTATTTAGGCTAACAGTGCTACATTTTTGATATTTTTGCGATTCATAGTATGTAGTTTGTAGGTTTATAAGAATTTGGTTCTATACTAAAGACTATATATATTCTAAAGGGCTGTTAACACACTTTATGCGTGTAATAACTAGAGTCCTTTGGAAATACTAACCACATCCCAGTTGTAAAATTATTATAAGAACTTTGTAATAAAAATCCATAAACTGAAGTTTCAAGTCAATGTCGAGTCATTATAGTGAATTTTTAAGTGAAAATGAGGAACGCATTTTATTATTACAATAATTTACTATTGTTTTCGGCCCAACAATCAACACAAAAATAATTTTTAAAAATTGGCCGCATCTCCAGTGCCATAAGTGTAATGACTTATTACATATTGTATCCAGAAACTAGTAAAAACAAGCAGACTGTTCTCAGACAAGGTAGACCATGCTAGGACCCCTGGTCACTGT
This sequence comes from Limnephilus lunatus, assembly GCA_917563855.2. Taxonomy (NCBI): domain Eukaryota; kingdom Metazoa; phylum Arthropoda; class Insecta; order Trichoptera; family Limnephilidae; genus Limnephilus; species Limnephilus lunatus. The sequence goes on from OU830596.1 coordinate 56,271,960, forward strand.
ACACATAGGTACATTTACATTATATGTGTACAGATGGGACCTTCACAGAGAGATGTGAATGCACACAATAATTGTATAAAAATGTTTGATAGCAACGCCTTTCTAGCGATTATAGTATGATTGGCGTGAAAGACAAGTCTAATTTTCCCGCATAAAGTGTATTATTAAAACTCTACGCAACCATGGTAAAGAAGGGTCTACCATATTTCATAATACATTGGCCCTAGCTGCTTTTATAACTCAACCATAGACAAAAATACGAGAAACAATTTTACTAAAAATTCTGCCTCAATACAGGTTCGCCTAGTGAGGCAGACTACGCACAACTTAAAATATATATTATGTTACTTATATGTAACAGTTCATACCTCCATATCTTTTTTCCTATTTTGATACTGCTTTAATGGCATCATTTATTATTACATATAAAATTATTCTTATAACAATGTTATTAACTTATAGATATTAACTTACTAATGCATCATTTATTACCTTATGTTTTTAACTTTGTAAGTAACATGTTATTGTCATAAAATTATGTTATTATTACTACTGTGAAAAAGAAAAGGAAGAAAATAAAAAGGGAAAATGTACTTAAAATGTAACCAATACCGACTGTAATATGATATTATATTATGTATTCATATATTTGTAATGGCAATATAGGTATTCCATTTAAATTTGAATCCTGTAGTGTCAGTTGGAATGTAATTATCAATTGTCACTTGTTTTATTTTCTATTATTTTATTATAAATAAACATAAATGTCGTTTCTTTGTTAAACTTTGCAACACAAGTGTTTTATTTATAAATCAATAGAAAAGAATTAAATCATATTATAAAACGACATTTTTCGTAACCAAAAATGGAGAAACTTCAATTTGAATTTACGCTACTACCTGGAGGCGATGGCAAGTCAGATATTATTAGCATTACAAAAATAGTCACAAGTGATGAAAAAGTGTTTACAATACCAGAAATGTTACAATCCGCCAGCCATCACAAGGATGAAATAAATAAATTTAAAAAAAAAAAACAAACTATGTATTTCGGTTTCAAATAGAGTTCTTAGAGACAATAAAGTATATTTTAGAAGTCCTTCTAATAAACAAGTCGCAATTATTCTAAGCCAGCATTAAGTAGGCCTTACCTGATGCTATTGCTGCGGTTGAGCCGAGCAGGGGCCGGCTGATGCAGAAGTCTCGGGGGGGCCCTGGTGCCCCCGGGCTGGAGAGACTGCAGGGACTCCATAGAGTCACATTCAGACAGGCGCCCTGTTGCTGAGTATGTATTGCTAAAAAAAAGATAATATTGCATTATAATTTATTATTGTTACCTGGGCTAAAGTTCGGTTTAGTGGCGAAATTCCTAAAAATACAAACTAGTTATTTTTATACTAACTATGGGCCGGGGAATACGAATCTGAAAGAATTAGGCGGCGGCAAGCAATATTAACTGAATTATACGACTTTAAAATTTTTTTTTACACACATAGGAAAATGGCCATTTTGGAAGCATTCTGATTCCTAGAAAATCAAACTAGTTATTTTTATACTAACTTTGGGCCGGGGAATCCGAATCTGAAAGAATTAGGCGGCGGCAAGCAATATTAAATTAATTATACGACTTTAAAATTTGCTATAGTCTTGGAAGCACTTTGACACTATCGAAGTCGCAAGAAAACATAGAAAAAGAATAAAGATGTTACACCACATAAAATTAAGTGTTGCCATTAAGCAGTAATATCAATAACGTAAAATAACATGTTTATAATTTAAGTACTTACTTTTTATAAATTTTACTCACTTTTGTATCACAAACCATGCTACCTAAACCTAGCGTAGCCGCTAAACTACTTGAAAACTGGGATGTTTTTTTAAATTGACGCGAGCAGGCGGTATAAAGGGGCACAAACCATGTGACACAAACCTTGCGTAGCCGCTAAACTACTTGAAAACTGGGATGTTTTTTTAAATTGACGCGAGCAGGCGGTATAAAGGGGCACAAACCATGTGACACAAACCTTGCGTAGCCGCTAAACTACTTGAAAACTGGGATGTTTTTTTAAATTGACGCGAGCAGGCGGTATAAAGGGGCACAAACCATGTGACACAAACCTTGCGTAGCCGCTAAACTACTTGAAAACTGGGATGTTTTTTTAAATTGACGCGAGCAGGCGGTATAAAGGGGCACAAACCAAAGTATGTTCGATGATATTATTGTTTAATGGCCACACTTAAATTGTTGTTTTTCTATGGTTTCTATGGTTTTCATGTGTCAAAATGCTTTTAAAATGGCTGTTTTCGTATGTGTGTATTGAAAATTTAAAAGTCGTGTAATTCAGTTAATATTGCTTGCTGCCGCCTAATTCTTTCAGATTCGGATTCCCTGGCCCATAGTTAGTATAAAAATAATTAGTTTGATTTTTTAGGAATTTCGCCACTAAACCGAATTTTTTCCGTTACCTGCGCAGGACCCATGAAGAAATAAAGTTTACTATTAAAAAAGTATGATTCAAAATTATAAAAAATGTTCCTTATTGATTTTTAAGCTTTTACATTGAAAATAAATATTGTTAGGGTACCCCGATGTCGGCTTTTAAACCAACATCAGCACACCAACTCGTCCCTGGCTAGCTCTCAGCGGGACAAGGGTACTCTCTATTCAGGGGTGAGCCGCTCAAAGCTATGGAATTCCTCTCCGTCCTCCGGCGTCCCACGGGATCCACACTGGCCAACAAATCCTCCCGCCGAAGCAGAATAATAACAAGTTAAATCATTTAGACATGTATTGTAAACTCAAACACATACATAGGTTTCTACAGTACAATTCAATTACAAGAAATGCAAATTACACAAACCTAGCTAAAGTGTTTAACTCTCTCTGAATTTCTCTCAAAACGAAACTCTCCGAGTCGTGGTTTCCGCGGGGGCCCTATATTTCACTGAATTACGGACAACATTTAAAGGGGAAATCATGATACAGCTTACATGTAGGTGGGCAGGAACCTCGTCTCATGTGGCAGCTTCATCAGGCACTTTCATAGTCTAAATAGACCGAACTATAGTGGCAAAAAGGCTGATTCTACACAAAGGTATTTCAATAATAACTCGCGGCCCCATTGAATTGGGTCCGCTGGCTACTAGTGAGCCGCTAGCGTGTGTTCGCAAAGGCGCTCAGATTGTTTCTGGCGAGCGGAGTGGCCGCGGGATGCCGAGAGTGGCAGGGTACGGGGCGAGGCAAGGAGAAACAGGATACGGCGCGGGGAGGCGGCGGCCGAGCCGTGAGGACAGCTGCGTTCTCGAAACTACTCGCTTCAAGGGCGTATCGTAACACTTCCCCCCGCGCTCGGAAAAAAAGCGACGTGGCAATGGAGCTGTAGGAAAAAAAATCCTCTTAAACTTCCATAGGGGTTTTTGAGAGATTCGTTGCTTGAGAGATGCCTAGCTAGAACATGCAATTTATGTTATAGTTTAGGTCACAATGTTTGTAGGGAATGGGTGAGGGGTACATACAATGTTTGGAAAAGAACAGTTTTGGTGAAAGTACATGGTGTGAAACAACATACAAGATTATGCAATTGAAAGATGACAATACATGGTTATGCAATTGAACAAAATAACAATACATGGTTATGCAATTGAAAAATAACAATTCATATTTGTACAATCGAAGAACAAAAAACAAGAACAAAAAATGCCTGTGTGATTCTAAGGTTTCATTGGTCTGGGAGCTAAGTTTGCGAAGCGTGGATTTGTTTGGTTTCGGAGAATTTCGAAGAGGAGGACGTGGTTTCACAGATTCTAAGGATTACATTATCACTGTAATCAGACCCCTTTGAGATAACACTCAGAAGTACACTTGGGCCTTAGAAAACACTTGGTTTCGTCGAAAACGTCGAAGTTCATGAAGTGGGGACTGTGGTTGCTGTGCCGCGACTATGGTTACAGAGGTCATTGAAGAGGAGAATCCAGTGTCTGCAGACATGCCAGTACGAATCCTAAGTGTTATTAAGGTAAACACGGATCGTATATAATGGTTATTGAGGCATAATGTAGCTCAATCATAACTTGTATTGGTACGCATTCAGCGAATACTGGAGGTCAAGGTAATGATGGTTTACACATGACGATTTGCGTCTCTGCATGACAGCGCAAGAGACGACATGGTTGGCATTGATAGCAAGAGTAAGAACAAACCTAGGAGCTAGCGTGCCCAAAAGGTGGTTCAGAGTGTCATAATGTATAGTGGGACAACTCAACTTGCTGTGGCACGACAAAACAACATACATATGGGCGGTATGGTCTGTGCTTTCAGGAACAAATGCGTAGAAAAATGGCAGCAGGAGGGACCTAGTAACCACAGCGCGTGCTGTCAGGAAGTGGAGCTCAGCTTGGCTGTTGGTGATGACATCCGCCTGGGCTTCTTTTTAATCCGGGAGAAATTATTATTAGAGCAAAATTCTTGAAGTTTACCTGCCTAGGGACCAATGAAGAAAAGGTTTGGAGAGAAACAAAATGTGTCCAGATTATGAAATAAACGAAGTTTTAACCACCGACCCAGAGAGTGACGAAGAGAGAGTTTTCTAACTAAATTGTGATTACATGAACATTTTCCTTTACCAGGATGACTTGGCGTTTGCCGAGTGACAATATGTCTTGGTTAAAAAACAACCGGCCTTCCATGGCCTATGTTAACATAAAGGTGGTAACATTTTTTGTAGAATTTCAAAAAGCAAGACAAAGAAGTCGTGAATGAGTCACGGTAAAAGCAGAGAAACCAATTCATGAATAAAGGTTGTCAAAAGGAGACAGACGGTACGCCAAGTGCATATCGTACATATCCAACATTCATGAATGTGTTTCGTAAAATTGAGAAAAAGAACAAAAGGTGAGACGTATGCAGAGAGTGAGGGAGAAAGCCTGCTGATAATTGGTTAGTTTACCGATTCGCACTCCCAGAGAGGGCGAATTATGGTTAACAACAGATTTTCCTCTTCATAACATATACCTGAGAACATGATGGTGAGGAGAAAGGAAAGGAAAAGGAAAGGAGTTGAGTGACGAAACTTGCTAGAGACTGGACTAATTTCCACTTCAAACTCCATGTGAGAATGAAACATGATCAACCAGCAGATTTCCTGACTCTTTACAATTGTTAAAAGGATGAGGAGAAATTTGAATACACATTAACAAAAAGACTAATCTTTTGCGTGTATTGGGCAAAAGATTAGGGGTCATTTTAAAAACTCCTGCGTGATTGTGAGAAAAGACGACCCTTGCTCCAATTTCACAAACCTGGGGGGTTTTCTTATCCGTTCCCCAGACAACGAGTTATTTACAAAGGCACAAATTGCATCATAAAAGATGACACACGATATTGTATCGTTCGCACGAATCATGGTAAGTGTTTTAACGTCTCCACGTATAGTGTATAAAAACATGTAAGTACATACAAGATAAAACTCAATTATAGACAGAAGTCAAGAGTTTATACAATGCCTCTTAAAGAAGATGGCAAGGCCGATATTATGTCGTTCGCACGAATCACGGTAAGTATTGTTATTACGTCTCCACGTCTCGTGTACAAGGGTTGTACACAATTATACATACAAGTGGTACTCATGACAAATTAATGACACACGACCAAAATACAAAAGCGGTACTCATGACAAATGAATGACACACGACCAAAATACAAAAGCGGTACTCATGACAAATGAATGACACACGACCAAAATACAAAAGCGGTACTCATGACAAATTAATGACACACGACCAAAATACAAAAGCGGTACTCATGACAAATTAATGACACACGACCAAAATACAAAAGCGGTACTCATGACAAATGAATGACACACGACCAAAATAGATTGTACAGAAAGGGTGGTACTCATGACAAATATGTCACACGACCAACTCAATAACATTTAGCTATGAGCAAAAGTGATTATGACGAACTTCTCGTATCGTGGCAGGTATTTTAAGGATCCCTCCTATAACGGTGGATGTTCTAAGGATCTCTCCTATGACGGTGGGTTACGTTTAAATACAACACAATAAACGTTAACAATGCTCGTTTTAACACATTTTATAAAGATTCGTTAGATTAACTAACTCCGTAGCCCAAGAGCGTACGACAGAGAAGATAGACAATTTGATGCTACTTCATGTGTTACAAAATACAAGGGTGATGGCAGAGTATAATTCTACTTACACCAAGTATTTAAAACAAAGACAGACCTATAATGGTTTTACATACTGTCTGATGTGGCAACCTGCAGTGAGGAAGACCAAAGAAAAGGGACCAATTACGGTTTTACATACCCTTTGTGCAGTTACAAACATACCAGGTTATGTGCAATTTGGGTTGCAAATACTTGGTTAAATGAACACCTAAAAGTTATGAATTCCAAAATCAGGATGACCATAAGGTTTTATTAACCTGTCTCGTAGGGTTGAAACGTGTCATATAAGATATACGTAACGTACAAGTAAAAAACAAAATAACAATAAAGCAGTGGCTTTGTTATAACAACCAAAGACCGGATGATTCGGTTTTACGTACTTTAGTTGAAACGAGCCAAATTGATTTATATACAGGGTTATAAAGACCAATCATTGGTTTTATAAATACAAGTTCCAAAATGGACGTGTCGATATCCAATTTTGGTACAAGAGCATGAATTTGGGTAGGACGCCATCAATTTTTAATTTAAGAGGAAAAAATTGAAAAAAACTTATATACACGAGGGGCGACTATGTAAGTAACCACTGTTTGATTTTCATGCTAGAGATACCTCGGAAGGTTTTACAACTCATGATGAACAAGATAAAAGGAAAAATTGTAAAAATAGTTAACTGGTTCTGAGTCGGAATTTAACACTTTGGAATTTACAAAACCCGACTTCTAGAACGACACGCCGATGGGCAATTGTCAACTACTTTACATGAACAAAATAAATAGGTGAGAAAGTTCCTTTCCACACGACAAAAATGCAACAAAAAATAGGAGAAAAATTACAAAATTACATGACAAGGCAGGGTATGACGTGGCATGAACATTGCGTAGTGTACGTGTTGAGACAATAAATGGGCTCGCGACTTCCCAAACATTGAAACTCGAAATGTGTCTCCGTTCCAAAGTGATCAGTTTTAGAACAGGTGAAAAAAAAATAAAAGAAAAAAATTGTCGTGAGGGCAAGAAAAAACAGTGCAAAAACAACATTTGAAAGTAACTTCAAGGAGAGTACGCATTAATTTACAAAATAATTTACAACTTGTTTTATTTACGAAACGATGGGCATGTGATTGACACAATACACGCCTGACGTAGTAAGACTCTGTAAGCTTACAAAAAAAATGTGATACATACTGGATCATTTTACGTTTGCTGAGATAGTGGGGGCAGTTTTACTTGACTCCTCACTTCCAGACTTTACAATGTCCTTAATGTGGTAATTACCAATGTGCTTTCCAGATGAGTCAGACAAGGAGTACACTAGGTCTGATATTTTCCTTAGGACTTTGGCCTTCACGAAACGTGGTGCCAGCTTAGCAGAGAAATACATGGCTCCTTGGGAAAGTGTGTTGTTCTTTCTCCAAACTATGTCTCCTGTATTGAAGGTGACATGTTTTCTACGTAAGTTATATCTGTCCGCACTCTTTTGGTGAGCCAGGAGCAAAGCATCAGTGACTTCACTGTAAATGGCCGACAGTTCTTCCAAGCGATGGGCATAGTCTGCGGTAGGGTTGCTTGTGGTGGCAGATGACGTAGGAAAGTTTGTGTCCCTATGTAGAGAACCATGGACGACTTGTTCCATACCGTGTTTTAAGAAGAAAGGTGTGTAACCAGTGGCCAGGTTAACAGTGTTGTTCATAGCGGCCTGAATTTTATCTAGGTTTTTACACCAAGTGCGTTGGTCTTTATCAACTAGAATAGCTAGAGCTGTGTTGATTGTTTGGTTGTAACGTTCGACAGTGTTGTTTTGGGGAGTGTACAAGGTGTTATAATAAATGTCCTTGATTCCGTATTTGGCAAGAAATTCTTTGAATTCCTGGGCAATAAATTGTTTTCCGTTATCAACAATTACGGTTCTGGGTGTTCCGTAAGGTATAAAAATGTGTTTTTCCAGAAGTTTGATAATGGCGGACGCGTTGGCTCTTTTTAAAGGGAAGATCCAACAGAATTTGGTGAAAACATCCACTACACTAAGTATGTGCATGTGTCCGGCATAACTTCGAGGAAAAGGTCCGACGAGGTCCATTGACAATGACTGTAGGGGTCTGTCGGCGCGTTTGGGGTTACCCATTAGGCCGGCAGGTGCTGCCGTGCTATGTTTATAAGCTTTACAAGTTTCACATTTAGAGATGTAATTGCGAATTTGTTTGAAAAGACCAGGCCAGTAATACTTCAAGGAAATCTTTTTATACGTCTTGAAAGTTCCTGGGTGTATAGAGTCGGGAGCACTATGATTGTCAATTATTATTTGTTCTCTTCCTTCGAGGGGAACGACAAGTTTCCAAGAGTAATCTTCGAGGATGGATAGTGGTGCCTTGCAATTACGGTATATGTAGTTGTCCTTCTTTTATGATAAAATTAGGAAACTTTTGTTGATTATTTTTACAACCTTCGAAGATTTTCAAGTACCATTCATCTTTTGTGGGTGGAGGGGGGGCAATTGTGTCAACATTTAATGAAGCCAATTCAATTCTTGAAAGAGCGTCAGGAACAATATTGTCCGCGCCTTTACGGTGTACAACATCAAAATTGAATTGAGACAAACGGGAGGCCCAACGAGCGAGTCTACCGGAGGGATTACTTAAAGAGATCAGCCATTTCAAACTACTATGGTCTGTGACTACAGTAAATTTGCTACCGTCTATGTAACCGCGGAAATGGTGAACAGAATCCAATACAGCCAATAACTCCTTTTCGGTAATTCCGTAGTTTTTCTCGTGTTTATTTAATGTACGGGAAAAATACGCTACAGGGTGTTCGCCATCTGGGAATTCTTGAGTTAGGACTCCACCGATTCCTACGTTGGAGGCATCCGTGTGGAGGGTAAAAGAGAGTGTAAAATCCGGGCAATTCAGAACGGGGGCTTTTTGAAGGGCATTTTTTAAAGTTGTAAACGCTTCTTCAGTTTCAGCAGACCATCGGAAGTTGCTGACACCTTTACGGGTGCCGGTGATTTTATTTAAGGGGGCTGCAATTGTGGAAAAGTCTTTGATGAATCTTCTGTAGTAACCTGCAAGTCCAAGGAAACCTTTGACTTCCTTCGCGTTTTTGGGTCGGGGAAAATTTGCCATGGCTTCCACCTTAGCGGGGTCTGTTCTTAGACCTTTTTCGTCGACAATGAATCCCAAATAACGTAAACGGGACTTACAGAATTCAGACTTCTTCAAGTTGATGGTTAAACCAGCGAACTTGAGTTGTTGAAAAACCTTTTCCAACATTAATAGGTGTTTTTCAAAGGTGTCGCTGACGATGATGAGGTCGTCAAGGTAACAAAACAGGCTGTTATCGACTTCAGGACCGATGAGTTTGTCCATCAGTCTTTGTAATTCGGCGGGGCTGTTCTTTAGACCAAAGGGTAATCTTTTAAAATGGAACATTCCCCTACCAGGTACAACGAAAGCAGTTTTTTCACACGATTCTGCGTCCAAAGGTATTTGCCAAAAAGCTTTGCTTAGGTCAACAGAGGAGATGAACTTGGCGTTGCGCAGTTGGTCTAAGGTCGCGTGGACGTAAGGTAAGGGGTATGCGTCAGCTTCCGTACAAGAATTTAAACGTCTACTGTCAAGACAGAAACGTGCGGAGCCATCTTTTTTAGAAACCAAAAGAGTTGGGTTGGTCCATGCACTTCTGCTGGGAACCACCACACCCATTTTTAACATTTCATCAAGTTCTTTTTCCAAAAGTTTAAGCTTTTGGGGGGCTAAGTTGTAATAACGTTGCTTTATGGGTGGGCCATTGGTTTTAATGTGGTGTTCTACCAAATTTGTCAAACCCAATCCACATTTTTCGAAAGATATTGATTCGAATTTATTGACCATTTCCTTTAGTTGGAGAGCTTGGTCCGTGCTTAAATTTTCGTGAGGTATTATTGTGCGGATCTCACTAATTTGAGCAGCAGTGGAGGTTTCGCCAAGAGTATTAAATACTTGGGGAGCAACGTTAAAAGCCTTCCAGAAGTCAACGCCAAGGATGAAATTCTGGGATATAGAGGGCACTATTAGAAAATTGATTGTAATTATTTTATTGTTACAATTAATTGGCAGTGCAAGGGTACCGATGACCGGCTGGGAAACATTATCCGCAGTCGTCAGGTGTGTTGTTTGTGGCGAAATTTTAAAATCACTGTTAACAAAAGGCAGGTGAGCATTGTTGCCAAGACAGCTGACAGATGCACCGCTATCAAGTAATCCGGAAAAGGGCACATTGTTAACAGAGAAAAGAGCATAGGGTCTCCCATCTTTAGCTTGTTTGCAACAAACCGAGGAAACATTTAAGGTCTGGTTAAAATACTTAATGTGTGATAACCAATCAGTCCATTCTTTAGACCTTGGTTCAGAATGGGTACCTGAGAGGTTATTATTTAGTTTTTTGGCCTCTTCATGTAGAAATTTGGTGGGGGCTTGGAGAAATCCACCTGAGGTCTGACATCGCTTGGGTTTTGTAACCTTTCTGCATTGTGCCTTGATCTCTTGAAAATGTTGCGCAGTTCGTCGCGTGGAGGAGAGCGGTCCCTAGAGTGGTGTCTCTTGGAGGTTCGGGGTTCCTTGGATTCCAGAAGTCTTGCTTGCTTGAAACAAGTAGCGGCCAGGTGGCCTACTTTTTTGCAAAAGGAGCACACTTTTTTGTTGTCGAATTCTGGCTTTAAACCAGACGAACGGCTTGGCACAACCACATTATTCGACACATTCTTTATGTTTTTCCTATCCTGGTACGATTCCAGGAGGAGGCAGACTTCGTTTAGCTGGGCCAGGGATGCAATTTTCTGTGAGGTGATGATGTTCTCGTATTTGCTTAAAAGGCCATCAGTTATGACTGGTAATAGTTCAGCTTCCGGAACAGGATGTGAAAGCTTGATGTTGATGGACTCAGCCCTTTCTATGAATGTAGCCACAGGTTCATCTACTAGTTGTTTAATAGATAGTAGAGATAGTTTGATCCGGTGCTGGGCCTCCTTTTTTCCAAAGCTAGAGATTAGGGCAGCTCTGAGTTTATTCCAATCTTTGCATTTAGTCTTTTGGATGCGGTGCCACGGAATTAATTCTGGGGAGATGAGTTCTATAAAGTTTCTCCGTAGAATCTCGAATGGGATATTTTTGATTATAGCCGTTTCTTCAATACGGTCAATGAAATCCAGCACATCGGAGACGCCATTATATTTGACTTTCCAAGAGGATAAATCGTAAGTTTTATCTTGTGTCAAGATGGGTGCGACGTCCTGTTTTATCATTACATGCGGCGTAGGTTCTTTGTCAAGATTATCCAAAACTTGCGTAGCCGAACATGAATTATTTTCGTTGGAGGGGGCGAGGTTTATTCTCCTAATGTACTTTTTGTTGAATAAAAGTGCATATGCCTTCAATGTAGATTTAGATTTGCTTGATGGCGAGAGTCCTCTATCCCTTAAAGCAGCTTGTAAGTGGGCTTTGGATAAACTATGCACATCGGGAATGGTACCCAAGTTGGATGGTGTAATAGCTTGCTTGTCCTCCATTGCGAGTTTCCTGGGTGGTTAGGAGAAGAAAAAAAAAATTGGCCAGGGGTTTCCTTTAGAAAGCGCAAAAATTAATTTTTGTGAGGCACTTTTCACTTGGTGATCACTGTTGGCACTTCCAAATGTGTTTTGTATACATGACACCAGAATTCTTGTCAAAGAGGGGCAGATGAGAAAAAATTTTGCGTGGAAAGACCTTAGTGGTAAAGGTTTTTGTATTTCACTGACCACTTTTGAGAAAACTGTGAAATTCACAAGTATTTATTTATTTTAGAAAAATTTTGCCAGGATTGACCTTTAGAAAACAGGTTTTTTATTTTCACAAAACACTTTGCACTGAGAAAGGCACTAAAGTTCACAAAAGGCACATTTCTGGCAAATAAAGGACAAACTTCCGGATGAAAATGACTGAATATGGGGTTTATTGCATCCAACCATATTAAAATTATTTTATTTATTCATGGAATCAGTCATTGGTTTTATTATTATTCCACTTTTCACTTATGTAAGGAAAAAAAACACAATTCACTTTCACTTATGCTGAAAAAAAAAACAGTACCTATAATGTACAATGGGGAAAGAAAGTCATTATTTTGTCCATTTGGAGAAATATTAAGTTGTACTAATTTGACAGACACAAGTGGGCCAATTGGTATATTGTGCAGAAATAATAAAAATACGTAAGTCCGAAATTTTCATTAAGGAATTCGCAAAATAACTGGGGTTCCAGAATCAAATTTATAATAATGATTTCCGTTGGTATCCCAGTTCAGTCATAAAAAACGGTTTGGATTTAAAACGCAGCCTAGCAACAGTCGGTTAGGCGGGAACAAGGCATTTGCGCGCAATCCGGACTATCGCGTGAAACAAAAGCCGTTGGATTTTGGGCGCGAATAACTGTTGCTGTGCGCCCGCCGTTTGGAGACGCGTGCGCAATCAGATTCGCGGCGCTTCGGGTGCTCAAAATGGCCGTTGTTTCAACTTGCGATGCAATTTATAATTCCAGTCAGATCCGTTATGGATCTAATTTACATATTGGTTTCTGTGGTTTTTTCACAGGATTCACTGTAGAATAACAAGGCATAATTAATGTTTACAAAACAGTTGTTATGCGGGGAGGATTTCGACAAACAAAGGTCCCGCAAAGCGACCGGGTTAGAGAAAAAAATTCCAGCCCCACGATCGGGCGACAATTGTTAGGGTACCCCGATGTCGGCTTTTAAACCAACATCAGCACACCAACTCGTCCCTGGCTAGCTCTCAGCGGGACAAGGGTACTCTCTATTCAGGTGTGAGCCGCTCAAAGCTATGGAATTCCTCTCCGTCCTCCGGCGTCCCACGGGATCCACACTGGCCAACAAATCCTCCCGCCGAAGCAGAATAATAACAAGTTAAATCATTTAGACATGTATTGTAAACTCAAACACATACATAGGTTTCTACAGTACAATTCAATTACAAGAAATGCAAATTACACAAACCTAGCTAAAGTGTTTAACTCTCTCTGAATTTCTCTCAAAACGAAACTCTCCGAGTCGTGGTTTCCGCGGGGGCCCTATATTTCACTGAATTACGGACAACATTTAAAGGGGAAATCATGATACAGCTTACATGTAGGTGGGCAGGAACCTCGTCTCATGTGGCAGCTTCATCAGGCACTTTCATAGTCTAAATAGACCGAACTATAGTGGCAAAAAGGCTGATTCTACACAAAGGTATTTCAATAATAACTCGCGGCCCCATTGAATTGGGTCCGCTGGCTACTAGTGAGCCGCTAGCGTGTGTTCGCAAAGGCGCTCAGATTGTTTCTGGCGAGCGGAGTGGCCGCGGGATGCCGAGAGTGGCAGGGTACGGGGCGAGGCAAGGAGAAACAGGATACGGCGCGGGGAGGCGGCGGCCGAGCCGTGAGGACAGCTGCGTTCTCGAAACTACTCGCTTCAAGGGCGTATCGTAACAATATCTAAAATAAAAGTGATTATAATTCTAAAGTGCAAGAATTTATTAATACGGACAAATTTGACATTCTACCTAAGGACCCTACTACCAAATTCCAAGAAAATATTAAAAGTGCTCTAAGATCATGTAAATCCGCAATCTTCCAAGACAACTCGTATCAACAAGTAAAATTTTTTACAAAAAATCCAAAAGCCCCTAAATTATATGGTTTCTTAAAACTCCATAAACTTGCCAAACCAATCAGGCCGGTCGTATCAAGTTGCAATTCCCCAAATTTTAAAATAGCATCATTTATCACTAATGTATTCAATAACTCAAAAGTTTTTACTCCAAAATACACAATTAGAAATTCCTTTGACTTGATTGATGAACTTGAAAACTTACATATCCCCAATAGTGCAAAATTAGTCTCCTTTGATGTCGTTAACCTTTTTCCAAATATTCCCGTAGCCGAAAGTAAAAATATACTGTCTAAATTACTACAAAATTCAAAGTTACCAAATAATTTCTCTAAGGAATTATCTCACCTGTTTAATATATGTCTGAACCAAAACTATTTCCAATACAACAAACGTTTTTACCAACAAAAAGAAGGCCTGGCCATGGGGGCACCGACATCGCCGCTAATCGCTGATATATTCATGGATAATTTAGAAAATAATATCTTTAAATGTAAATCACCATTATTAAAAAACTTACTTGTATGGAAGCGCTATGTTGACGATGTGTTCTGTGTTTGGTTAGGAACTGAACGACAACTCAATTCCTTCCTGCTACTAATTAATTCTTTCCATAAACAAATTAACTTCACAATAGAAATAGGTACCAATTCTACATTAAACTTTTTAGATCTTTCATTATCAATAATAAATAATAAAATTAAATTTAAAATCTACCGCAAACCGACGTTCACCGATATAACTATTCACAATTCCTCTAACCACCCCGAATCCCATAAACATTCAGCTTTCCATTCCATGGTACACAGATTGGTTACAGTCCCTTTATCAAATACCAACTTTGCATTAGAATTATCTACGATCAAACAAATCGCAATAAATAACGGTTACAGTCCAAATATAGTCAACAACATTCTAAATAAAAAAAATAAAAAATTATCCACAAGTAAATTCTTATACAACAGTCCACCTCATAATAATAATATACCAAGTAATAATAATCAACCTTATCAATGGCGTAGAATCTTGTACATAAATAATTTCTCTAAAAACAGCGTTAAAAACCTCCCATCAGATATCAAACCAGCATTTTACACTAATAATAGTATAGGTAAGCATTTAATGAACGGCAAGGACAAAGATAATAGTCTATCTCACTCGGGAATTTATTCACTTCAATGCAGCGACTGTCCATTTTTTTATATAGGCAAAACAGCACGCAATATAAATACCCGTGTCAAAGAACACCTTAGATGTTTACACAGCTCTGGATTTTCGGAATTTGCAAACCACTTGATCGAAAAAGACCATAAATTTGACAAAAAGACAGGCGCCACACTAATTCATAAAAACAACATCGATATTAGGCTAGACAATCTAGAAGCACTTGAACTAAGGAAAGCCACAAACACTAACAGTAAGGTAGTTAATAACCAACTAAATTTAAATAAAAGTCCCATACTAAGATTGTTCCCTATTGACAAAGAACACGCCCGTTCCCTTCCCAATTCTCCATCTACACCTATACCTACTTCCTCCGTTACTTGAGGAGTCCAGCCCATTTGGTTAAATCATGTATTAGCTATAACACACATGTAAATTAATTTTAGTAGAGATTGTACTGCCCTGAAGAAGCTACAGTTGTAGCGAAACCCGGTCGGCATAAAGTATAAAAAATAAAAGTGGTGTTTACAAAGTTATTGTTTTATTTTAAATTTAAATTATAATGTCACATCACAAAGTAACTGCTTCATATGAACAAATAAATATCTAATTTTTAATATTTCTTTTTATTTCAAAGCAGTCATTATCGCCTGACTATAATCAGTTAAAATAACACATAAAATGTATGTTATAACAAAAATTTATTCATATTTATTTTTGGGGTGCCACGCGCGACTCCTCGCGTTAAAAAAAGGTGCGAGGGGCGGAGGGTTACAAAATAAATTTTCCTAAAAACCTATTCCATATTTAAATATTATTAATTTTATTGTCTTTTATAATAACGCATCATTATTTGTATCCGCATGAAGTCGGCTACGAACTGACATCAAGGCTTGCGTATAGTATCAGAAATACCAACATAACGAAATGACAGGTACCATTATAAATGGCCGCGAAATCGACATGCGAAGTAAATTTTCATTTTACGCAATTGAAATTTTGAATGCATTAGACCAAATTACGACTGACTCTTGTCAAAAGCTATGAAAGTATGTGAATCAATTCAGGTTACCTGTGTCTCAGCCAGGAGGTGTAGGGACTTCCATAGTCAGACTTGACGTCGGAGTAGGTCTGTGTGTCGGAGAGGCTACCGTCGCTGATCTTCATGCCTCCTCTCGGGGGGACCCTGCAACGGAAAAAAAATCAAAAACTGTTAAACTTATTGTGAAATTAGATTTATTTTATTGTTGTGTATTATAGGTTTATCATTTGTTGAATTTATATCTTTATTAATTTTTTTTTTTAATTGCTGCTTTTTTCTGTTTTTTTTTCTAAACCACTGGAACGATTATGATCGAAAAATGAAAAGCTTTTATTTTTCTGCGATTGATAGTGGTCCAAATTTGGACCACATATTCCTACCATTCGTAAAACATTTATTGTAATTATTTAAAAAATTTCCTTGGCCAGCCATTTATTTTAAAACAAAACTATCGAAATGCTTTATCTATTATGACCATAGATGTCGCAAATCCGAACTTCGTAGACTATTTTAGAACGATGTTAAAAATTATTTTTTTAAATATTTTTTCCTGTCGAATTGCTGTTTACGGTTCAAATTAAGTCCTTTTTCCATAGATATGCACCTTTCATTATCAAGTACCTAACTTAACAATGTTTTTATATTTTCTTTATAAATCCTAAAAATATGAGATAAATGGTTAAATACTGGTTAGTTCATTGGCAATAGAGCACTATAATAAGTTTTTGTTTCCATAGTAAAATTCAAAAGTATGATTTTTTTAATGTTGGCAAAAAATTTTAAAAATCATCTTTTAGGAAATCGCGAGCAATCATGGCCAATTTATTTATTTCGCGTGGTCACTCTAGTGGTTAGATATTCTAGTTTACATTCAGTGAGTTTTATGTTACTAAATACCTCTCCGTTAACATTAATAATTGGTCTGTTTTTTGTCATTCTCTTGTGTATTTTATGTTATTAAGACTGTTTATGGTCCTAAAATAAATAAAATAAAATAATAACACTCCCAACAGTTCTAACTTTGGGATACCCTAATATTATAAAATAATCTTATCCAGACGGCTGCTGTACATGCGATCCATGAAGTTTTACTGAAATACATACGTATATTGTGTCAAAATATGGAGGGCGGGGAGATAGATTGTATTGAAAAGCGAGCATTAAAAAAATTGAAGATTAATTTCGTGATATATTATTATTACTAATTTTGTGTTTGTCAACATTAAATTCAACGAGGTTTAAGGTTTCAGGGGTAAGCCCCAAGAGGAAAGCCTCTCATCCATTCTCCATGAGGAAAATAATTTCCCTTAGGACCTACGTCATCTTTGAAGATGCTGTGTGGAGGGTCTTATTGCGGATAAAAAGGAGTGAGACATTTTGTAGGAGGGAAGAAACACAAAGGCCGGTAAATCGTAGAAACGACCCACTCTCATGTGATAAATGTCAACTGTTTACAAATGTTGAGCGCGTGTTTGGCATGTTTCCCAACTGTGCACCAGTGCCGAAGGAATCAACGAAGCAAGTTCCTGGGAGCATCTTCTATTGAAATACCGGTAGAACAAGGACAGCATTCCCACCTGACGCCTGTGCTCTAAAGATTACAATTTGTTTATTAAGATAGGAGAATCTATCAAACAAACCGCCTGTTTCTGCACAGAGTCAAGGGTTTATTTCAGGAATTGTGGGGTCCCCAAGCAGAGGGCGCACTTGTGATTTGAACAGGGTTAGAAGTTGTACATTATTAAAGTATCAGGGGGCCCTGTAAAGTACGCCCAGCTTCTGAGAGGCCAACTTAACTCTGGCTTCGATGGAGCCCCCGTACCTGAACTGAGATTCTCTGCTTCGAACAAGCTATCGCAAACTATACTCCCTATCGATCATATCTGCCTGAGCTGGTCTCTAAAGGTTACACCGAGGATGTTAGGAACTATTTACCCAATAAGTAATCACTACAGAAACAATCATAAAACGACAAGCCCAACAGAGTTTAGGTCCAAACTAAAAACCTACCTTTTTGGGCTTTCATACCCTTAATTTAAATATATGTAAGCGTGATGTGTAAGATGTGTAAGATTAAGAAAGGGACTCTCCGATGGTTTGGGCACGTAGAGCAGATGAACAAGGAAAGGAGTGTAAGGAGAATGTATGACGCAAATGTGAATGCTAGAAGAAGTCGGGGACGCCGGAGGAAGACATGGCACGACCAAGTGAATCAGATACTTGAGTCGGGCCATGTGAAGAGTCGGAATAATAGAAGAGCATGTATGAGACGATGTATGAATGTGAACGAGGCAAGGAGTGTGTGCCAGATCGAGTTGTGTGTCTGTCCTCTCTGCCTACACCTGCAGGGTGTGATGGTTAGTTAGTTTAGTTAATTTAAATATACCAATCTGAGAGTATCATACTTGTATTGCCTATGGTATGTCTTAATCACACTTTTCTTACTGAATTCAAATTACTCGAATCCTTACACATCAATCTGTCTCTTGACGAATCACAGTTAGGAAAATCAAATCCTTGTACTACTGCACCGCCCACCATTATGTTTCTTTTAATTTCCAAAATACACTCATTAAATAATATATTACATATTATGTAATATTAAAATATTTTTCAGGATTTAATAATGTGTTCACGATTATGTCCTCTGTGTGCGAACTCTATCTAAATTTCTTTAAATAGACAATAAACAGTGTTAATTTCAAACAACCTTCCAGGTAAGTATGGTCCTGTATTCATTCATTTTTATGCAGCATCGCGTTCGTTGGTCAAAACATTGTACATACATATATTTTCATATCGGTGATCAATGAACCGGTGTATGCAATTTTTAGCCATAAGTTGTTTTTAATTGTTTGTCTAGCTTGTAGTTTTTCTAGATTTAAGACATGTATTATAAGTTTGTACAGCACCCTTGAGGTGATTTTTCACAAAAACCGCGCTATATAAATCGTCCAAATATTATTATTATTAATAATCTCACCAATGTAACTTTTTCATATTCTTTAACAC
This sequence comes from Limnephilus lunatus, assembly GCA_917563855.2. Classification (NCBI taxonomy): domain Eukaryota; kingdom Metazoa; phylum Arthropoda; class Insecta; order Trichoptera; family Limnephilidae; genus Limnephilus; species Limnephilus lunatus. The sequence goes on from OU830596.1 coordinate 56,291,047, forward strand.
AGCTTAAAAACGTTTCAAAAGACAAACAAACACAAATACACCCCAAAAATCAAATCTTTTAATTTCATAACATAACCTCACAAAAGAATATTATTTTAATATGAACTCATTTAATGGCACTATCCACTTAGACCGTTAGATTCATACTGCATTTAGTTTCGTTAAATTGGCCGACAGATTGCTAAGGACATCTTGTGATAAAAATATTACAGTAGCTACAATATAATTGACATTTCAATTGGTACTAATAAACTCAGTACATATCTAACTACTAGTTGTGCTTCTTTAGCAATCCCATACGAAGTAATGTCTATCATCAAAAAATTACAATGTCATGCTATCTATATGCATTGTCATTTGTAATTTAACTTTTGGAACGCCAAACTCTCACGATCTAATCGCGTAAAAATTTTTTTTTCAAAATGATATTTTTGTAAATTATTTTACTGTCTTACCAGATAATTTGTACATATATTAATAAAAACGGTATACAGAGTGTCTGGGGGTAAAGTGCATTAACTTTGGGAGGTGATTTTACATGATGGTAGGAGTAAAAAAGATTAACTACTTTTTCTGAAATTCCAACATACATAATATACCTATATTTTTTCCCATACAAAAAGACGTATCTTCTAAAAATCGTTAGTGTGAGGTACGATCTTACAGCCTGCCGGGCATGTTTGTGGCAACATTGCATGGTTGTGATTGGCCCGTATCGTAACAGCGGAAAATAATAAAGCTGGCCGAAGTTAATGCACTTTACCCCCGGACACTCCATAATCTGCACGAAGCAGTTTCCCCAGAATAGCTAATTATGAGGGCTGTCTCTAAAATAACACTGGCGTGTAGCCTGGTTCCCCCACGCCAAATGCCCACTATGCTGCACTCTCTGTGATGCTTAGTCTTGGCATGGCAGCCGTACGCGATGGAGCTTCCGCTCACCGCACCTGAAAGGTGTGAATAACGCTCTGTAATACAAAACTTGACTTCCTTGTCCGCTGTGGCGAGTCTCTGAACAAAAGACGTGTACGCAAGTTGTGTTATATCACATCTCCTCTACAACGACGTCAATAGACGTTGTGTTCTAGAATGTGTCAATAAATTTCACCAGAGAACTGAACCTTCTTCCCGTCAAGGCAGAAATTTGGCAACATAGGTAAATTTTATTAATTCTCTGCACATTTCCTACAGCCATTGGTGATTTTCATTTCCAACAAATGCTTGTGTCTGTTGAGATAATTCAAGGGATAAAAAATTACTATATTAAAATAGTTCATTTACCTGTGGTGTTGGAATAGCACTGCAAAGTCATGTGAGCCAGGCTTGGGTAGACTTTGTGAACCCATCATGAGGCGTTCCCTCACCGACTGGGATAGTTGAGAAGCCGCACTTCCGCTCAGGGAGAAACTCTTCACTCCGGCACCCCCTTCTACAAACAGGCACTTGTTGGGTTAATAGAACGAGGTAAGATACAAGAAAGAAGCCAGAAAATCAATGGTAACAGGTGTACCACAGGGCTCCATTCTAGGGCCATTCTTATTATTGATTTACTTAAACGAGGTTGGGTGAGGTCAGGTTTTTACTAAGGGAGAGATGAACAGGAACTTCTTGGGCTAATGGTGCGAAGATATAAGACAAAACCTACACTACAAGGTCGAAATTCTCAAAACTACTGAACATCCCGCAATTAAATACATCTTTTGGCCAGAAAAACCATAATTTCCATGCTACAAAATTATATAATGCTCTTCCAATTGAAATTAAGAAAACCATGGGGATACAAAAGTTTAAAAAATACATCAAATTATGGTTAAGTAAACAGAAAGATGAGGAAATCATCAAAATTATGAATTTACCCCAATGCAACCTGCGGACAACAAACATTAATACTTTTATTTTATTTATTGTTTGTTTTGTGAAAATCAAGTAACCAGAAGATGATGAAATAAAGATCAGCACCCATTCAGCAACATACAGTCCGCCTCGGAACAGGAATACCTAGTGAGGAGGACTGTAAACACACCACTTAACTTTGTATTTTTACTTATTTTGTAATTTTACTTTATCTTATATTGTCATTAAAAATAAAAAAAAAACCAAGGAAATCAATTTCAAAAGGTGGTAAGCTGTATAGTAATGGTTATGTGGTGTACCAAAGGGTTCCATTCTTGGGTCATTTTTATTCTTGATTTATTAAACGAGGTTGGGTTAGGTTAGGTTATGCGACCTCCGGATTCCAAGGATTGTAACCACTCAATGACGGAGCTCATCTGATCAGGTCAAGAATTGAATTGCGCATAACATATGCTTAAGATAAGTACACAATGCATAAGGTACTTACTGTGTATCTGTAGATCTTGTGTGCAAGTCTGGGTTCCTCCAGATACCTTTACTTTAGTTCTCGGCACCGCTGATACTTGGGCCGTTCTACCACCACCTGGAAACATGCATCAGCAAGTTAATTATTCTTGAAGAAAGAGATCTAGATCCACAATGTATACACTATCCGATTTACCATGGTGAGAGGCATTTAGGTAAAAAAAATCCAGTCTCCTGGAAACCCATTATTTTTATTTTGTATTTTATTATTGTTTCTTTTTATACGAATTGGGGTATGTTGTAAGGCGAATCAAAAGTCGGAAAGTACCTGGCTATTGCTGTAACGATTCTGAATGATGGCCTTTCACTAGAGTATTATTCTATTACTGAGAATATCTACATATTTGTACAAGCCAGGATTTGAACCCATGATCTCTGGATTAGTATTCGAGGATCACTCGACCATGGAGGCCATAAAATTTATTTGCTAACCTCAGGCCTTAGGCCTATTTTGTCAAAAGATCAAAATATTTCCGCTTTGCAATAAAATCCAAATAAATGGAATATGTATTTGGGAATGCATCCGAAATTTAAAAACTGTTTTTGAAAAGTGATGAAATACCCATTCAAATTTTATAATTCGAAATAAAGACTAATTTTTTAAATATAAAATTTTGAAAGAAAACATAAAAAGTTTTAAAAATGGCTCACCTTACGTTTTTTCATAACTAAAACAAATTATAAAATATGTCTTCAACTCAATTTTTTGTCTTTTCATGTAAAAATAAATAATAAAAAATTTCCAAATTATCATAATTTGTTTTTCAAATTGTGGTGGATAACTTTGTTTTCATAAAGGTGTTCATCTTAATTATTTTGTGGTTAACTTTTAGATTTAAATATAAAGCGCGGTGTATTATCTTTCTAACACCGTTTAGATCATATTTCTACCCACGATTGTAAGGGAGACACAACAATTTCTATGAGACCTATAGGAAAAGTCGTTCAAATTAGCTTCATGTGTTATTATCGCTTTATCACTTTATAATATAGAAATATGTACATTTATAATAATTTTCTTAACCTAAAAACAACATATATATATACCTTGCCCTCCATTCTGTACAGCCTGCTGGGCCTGTCCCCCTTGTCTCTTGACATATCCGAAGCTCTGCGGTACCCCCTTAACCCTTCCGTTGGAACCCCCATTGGGGCCCCCATTGCCAGAGGTGCTCCCGGCCATGGGGGGCAGGGGGGACATCATGGGAGGGTTGCCGTGCGGGTGGTTACCACCGGAGCGGTTGGAGGATTGGGAAGATACGCTTCCCGGTGATTGTAGCTAGAAAGATTACAAATATTAGATTATACATGGAAAATCTGAAAATCCATCTTTATGTAAATACAGTAGAATTCCGATATAACGGCTTTCAAGTTAGGTTTCACAGTTAGGTACTAAGAAAACATATCCGTTTAGTACGACTCCGTTTTAAGCGATCAACTGCTTAAAGCGACCTATTTTAATGATAATTCATCCGGTTAGAACGATACACAATGTTTTGTTCACAAAACTTACGCACCAATACGTCGCTGCCCCGCGCCTCGTCTACTCCCCACATGCTAACACCTATCACAGTTATCGTTTATCATCTGTTGTGACTATGTTAAAAGCTCGATACAATGAGTTCCGTGAACGAAAGTGTTTTTCAATTGAAGAAAAAAGTGCTGTATTACACCGTTTTGAAGCCGGTGAAACAAACGTAATCCTCGCGAAGGAGTTCGGCGTATCTCATTTAAAAACAAGCTTAAATTATCCGGCTGTTTTGTACTTCATCCGGTTAGTACGACAAAGTATCCCCGGTCCCTTGAAGTTTGTTATACCCGGATTCTATTGTAGTTGTAAAGCCCAGTGTTATATATATGACGACTCCAGGTACTAATATCTACAGCCTGTATGTCGGACGAATATCTACAGCTCATAGGTTGGACAAATATCTATGAACTTCAGAGTGAGGACTAATATGTACAGAGGTAAGGTCGGACTAGTATCTATGACGGTCCCAGTGGTGACTAATATCTATGGAGCATAGGTGGGACTAATATCTACAGAGGGCAGCTAAGCAAGAGGTTGTACGGAAAATCATAAATTACTTCAATTACGTAATACTAACCTAACCTAACCTTTCTTAACATAAATTAAGCTTTTTGAACTGCATACGGAATATTACGTTATTCTGATACGCTACACATAATTGCAAATCCAACCTCTGCCAGTGCTGTAGATATTCGTCCTCACTTTAGTTCTCATAGATATTAGTCCGATTTGTTCAGTTTTTGGAATTCCTGTAGATATTAGTAGACGCCTCCATATATTACAGATACACTGTAATAAATTTTTATATAGGTAACATCTGCAGGAATCTAAACACTTGTATAAAATATTAAACTGTTATAATTTGCCTTTGTTAGCTGGAGTCCAATTCTTCCATCTGGAACCAACATTTCAATATTCCTGTACAAGCTATTGAAAGAATACCAAATAATTTTTTATATTTTCTAAGTTTTAAAATCGGTATTCTAGCAATTTTGATGAACTATTATTTTAAGGAGCCTTAAAAAAACTTGATAAACCTATTTGATTCTGTGCAAAGAAGGGCGGTCTGCCTAACCAATTGCTATCTCTAATGCACAGACGCAATTTAGGCATGCTGGGTATTTTGACGGAGCCTACTTTAAGAAGCTAGCAGCATTGATCCCCGGTGCATCGGTGAATGTGCGTGAAACTCGACAGACACTAGCGGATAGTTGGTGGTGGTTCCATGAGAACGGGTCGTTTCTTCAACCTGTTTTTGTGTAAGTCGGCTAGTATGTGGAAGGAGCTATCGGCATCTGTTTTTCCTCCTTCATATAATCCGGGCCTCTTTAAGGCCCGCATGAATAAATCCCTTACTACAACCACTACCTTAAACTGCCTCACAATGCTGCCCAACTGGGTGGCGACATAGTTCCCCTGTCTTAACCCTGTAGAGACAAGGGCGCTCTTGTAAGGTGTCACATACCTACACAAAAAGATTTTGGCATGAGTTTCAATGATTTGAGAGAAACTTTAAGATTAGATTGAAGTGTAAAACTTATCTTTGATATCCTTACGGCCGTTGTTCCCAACTTTTCGATCGATTAATCTGAGTCTCCGATCAGCTGATTTCAAGTGATTTGTTTAGTAATGCTCGAATCGCCGGTTGGTCGGAAAGTTGCGTTGGGAACAGTGTATTTGTGAATTTGAGGAGTGTTGAGCCAAAATTTCGGCTCAACAGTTGGGAACAACGATCATTAGAATGATGACAATAAAGTGTAGTCTATTACCTGCCCTCCCGGTCCCATTTTAGAAGAAGAATGCTGTCGTTCTGCGTTCATTTGCGCATAGTGCATCTGAAACATTTAATAATATATTATTTAATTATAATTCAACAAGAAAAAGAGTTTTTCATGTATCAGTAGTTTAAAATAAAAGTTTTCCTGTTAAACCCTCTATAATGAATCATACAATGTTAACATACATCCAATCTGACCCTTGAGCTTGCTTTGCAGAGCAAATTTTTACAAAGTTTGACTCAATTTCACATAGGTAGAGCTGAGTTTTAAAACCTACATTCATGCCACAATATTGCATACACACATTTTTGCTTCGCATACCCCAAGGGGTACGCGTACCGCAGGTTGAAAACCACTGATTTAATCCGACGGTTACACTTAAGACGAAGCCATACTAAATAATGCAAAATCGTATGTTTTAGTTTTGAAAATTTGACCGCTTAGAAGTATTATAGATGCTTCAATTAAATACTGCGTGTAGAACATACCTTGGCCCTTAAAAATATCGGTAATTTTTTTTAATAAGCTTAGAAAAAAATAAAGTATTAGGTCTATAAAAAACATTTTTAACTGAAAACTCTCCTACTTATAAACACTTTTTTGGATATGGTTTTATTGCATAATGTGGCAAATTCAGTTTCTTATATAATTATCGTGAAAAAAAATGATATTTACGCCCGAACCTCACAAAATAAAATATAATATGCATTTTCGCGTTGGTATTTTTGACATCACGGCGACAATACGGCAGTCGACGAATTTGTTATATCAAAGTGAACCTTATATCATCCACCGAAGAACGACTGGCAGCCGCCCCATTCTTCCGTCATTACTCCTCCGAACGGAGCGGAGAAACAACGTGTTAGGGTCCGCGCTGCTTGTTTTCGTGATATCAATTTAAAAATTCCGTTTTATTACAATAAACAATGCATAAAAATGTTTTTTACAGGCCTTTACGAAATCAACATGTAAAAAAAAATTCTCAAATATCTTTTCCAACCTTTCCAAAAGCTTTTTCTGAAGTATTTTTAAACTCCTCCCATAAAAGGGCGTGAATTCCGATTTTGATTTTTTCCTGTACTAGTGGATCGCCTTAAACTTGAATGAAAATCTAATAAAAGTCCTTTTGAACAACAACAAAAATTGATACTTATATACATACTTTCTCACTGTTCTTTATTTTATGTTATATTTTGTCACTTTTACAATGTATTTATGATCAGTTTTAATTGATGCTTGCGAAACCGGTCGGTATTAAAAAATTAAATAAATCAATTGTGGTTATAAACAAATTGTTTTATTATAAAAAAATAAATAATTTCCTACTCACATTTTTTTTCATCAGATTTTTGAAGTCAACAATGGCTAGAGAATTATGTATTGACAACAAAAATTATTTTGCTAAAATGTTAATTATAGAGAGGGATTTTACTTCAGCAAGCTTGGTTAGCTAGTCTAACCTCAGAAATCGCTCTTTGGACCATCAATTCCCCCAAGGAATTAATGGAGCGGGCATTCGTTGACCGCATGTTCGGTGGTTTGCACAGCACCACATTCACACCTAGCCGACTAATTAAGGCTCCATCTAGTGAAGCACCTTATCCTAAATGGAGAACCAGAGTTTCCGAGGCAGTGAGAACCCAGGCTATCTCTCAGTGGGGTCAGCCGATCGTCACTCAAGTTTCGACCTATATTCTGTAGTGAGGGCTACCTGCTATCTGGAGAGAGGTAATAATGTATCAGTAATGACCTGGTGGGGAGGAGGGGCAGTGGTCTGCAACTGTTGGGCAGCACTCATTCTCTCCGGTTGCTGCTGTTGTTGCTTGCTTCTGCTCTGCCCGCCCCCGCTGGAGCTGCTCGAGTTGCCGCTGGTTCTCCGCCTGCTCGACAGCGGGCTCGGGGGGCCCCCAGCCTGGAATCATCAAATTGGGACATTAGTATGGAAGCAGATGCTACCATACAAATAATACCGAAAATGCAAAGCAAAAGAATCAAACTTCAATTTGGGAAGCGGGTATGGATATGGGATGGCATAAGTGGAAAGCTACGTTTTGTAAGTTGGGGTGAGGTTTGTTCAGGGCTTGGCGGCGGATGCGTCTGTCTAATTGCGTGACGGGACGGATCGGGAGAGGCCGGTTGAGGGAGACTAACTGGACTCTCAATGCCTTGCACTGCAGTGGGAGGGATAGATTCACATCACTCCTAGACACACTGACCCCCAGATTCCTACCTCGTTATTCCCACTATTCCAATGATAACATAGACCCTTATTAGGGAGATTATTTTTCTCAGCGTCTTATGTGTGTCATAAATCCAATAACAACATTATTATTCCATCTGGTAAATTTATTTGACTGTTTATATTATTTTAAAAAGAAAGACAAACATTCCCGGGTTATGAATAACCTGACAATATTTGAATATCTCCTTCTACCACCACAGTAAGTGGAAAATGTTGCTTGTGTCGTGTTGGAGGACTTAGCCAGCCGGGGAATCGAACATGTGACGCTTGGGTGGAACCTAAACGCGATGTCAATTCAGCCACTGACCGGTTATCTGTTTACATTGTTCTACTTTTCTTCTGTTTTAACCCGTCTGCTTGGTTCAATATATTCACAAATCACAATCCGGAAGCCTCGGTTTCGTCAAATTGAAGTCAAACCGTCACTTTGGATCGAGATTGTAAAATATCTATGCAAAATAGCTATCATATTTCAAAGACAATAAGAAGCATTATTTTCTGGTTAAAAGAAAAATACTTATATATTTAAAATAGCTTTCATATTTCAAAGACAATAAGAAGCATTATTTTCTGGTTAAAAGAAAAATACTTATGTTTGCGTGAGAGGAAGAGAGATGCGAGAGAGCGAAATGTAAGGTTGCTCTAGGACGTTTTTGGTCTTATGAAAGTATAACGCGATTACGTGTTTTGGGATGTATTTATTCCTAAACAAGCAGACGGGTTAAAAAGAAAGACAAACATTCCCGGGTTACGAATAACGTGACAATATTTGAAAATCTCCTACTACCACCACAGTAAGCGGAAAATTTGCTTGTTTCGTGATGGAGGACTTAGCCAGCCGAGGAATTGAACACACGATGCCTGAGTGGGCAATCTCTGATGACTGTAAAAGTTTTGGTTACCTGCACAGGACTGCCGACACCCGGTGAATCTGTGTACTTCTTCCATTGACTATCTCCGTTCTTCACCCCGTGGCCGTTAGACGCGTTCAGGATCTGAAAGGAAGGAGGGAACATTACTAACAATGGACCATGTAAGGAAAGCCACGGGGTGGGAACTGAACTGAACTGGAACTGAACTGGAACTGAACTGGAACTGAACTGAACTGGAACTGAACTGAACCGGAAATGAACTGAACTGGAACTGAACTAAACTGGAACTGATCTGAACTAGAACTGAATTGAACTGGAACTGGTCTTTAGTTCTATTGTCTTTAGTTGGTGTTCTGTACTGACCTTGTAGTTGGTGGCATCTGTCTGCTGACCAGCCTCTGTCTTCTTGGCTCTCTGCGGAGCAGGCCTGTACTGGGGCTCCATGGGTCCTCCTGTCACGCCTTGGGAGCTAACGTTCCTCTGGGAAGACAGGCGGGCTCTTTAAATACAAGAAAAATATTATTAAGACGGTTTAATGATTACAGAACAGTGACAAAATAGACAATTGGAGAAAATTTAAGAAAAAGAGCAAATATACAATGAACTAAATTCGACGACGGGAGTGTTCGAGGGGTAAAGCTCTTGACTCGCAATCTGAAGGTCACGGAATCGAATCCCGGCGTGGGCAAATAAATATTATTTGATTAATTTGTGTTATTTCACAATTAATTAATTAAAAATAATATATTCTACTATATTTGCGACACGTTGCAGAGTGGAAGATACTCTCAGTATCGCCCTGGCGTAAGACCACCATTCAGAATTGAAATGTTGCTTGAAATGGATTTAGCCGTGTGAGGTGACCAGATCTGAATAGCCAGGTACTTCTCCACTTTCCTCTTCCCCATCTCCTTCCCCTCCCCACTACCTTCAGCCTCACAACATACCCCAATTGGGGATGTCATAGTCTCACTGGCTCCAGACGGGAGCAGTTGGGACTTTCGTGAGGTATTCACAAAAAAAAAACCTAACCTAACCTAACCTAACCTAAAGAAACCTAATTTAACATAACCTGACCTAAACTAACCTATTCATTTTCAAGTTCTGTTTTTATCCGGTTACTGAATGAATCAAGATATATGTACTGCACATGTACACATTTATAACTAACTATACTATAAACTGTATTTTGACTATGTAGTGTTGAGAAAATTACAGTCTACATCTCATTTCGAAAAACTTCTGGTAAAGCCTTCAAGGCCTTTAATCCTCTGCGTGGAGGGTTTTTTATGAAAAGGAAGGAGAGGAAGTTCTGGGGTGAAAAAAGTATGAGGGGTGGGTAGGAATCTAGGGTCAATGTTTCCAGAAGTGACGGACGTATAAAAACATCCCTCCAACTGCGGTAAAAAGCGATGGGTCGAGAGAGCCCGACTGGAGAGGTCAAAAGGTCTTCCTCTCACGATCCGGCCCGCCACGCATTAAGTGGGCAAACGCAGCCGCCGCCAAGACCTACACAAACCTCACCCCACGAACCCGGGCACCCCTGCTAAGTCACCAAACGTAGCCAATCACTTGGGGCGAACTATGGCAGAGGTGTTGGTTATTAAATAAATGCAATCCCGCGGGATTTTTGATATTTTGATATTTGATATCTGATCCCGCAGATTTGGGGGATTTGAGGGATTTGCGGGATTGAAAAAAACTTAAATTGATACCAAAAACATGCTGCTTATATTAAGCGGTGGTCAATCTTTAACAATGAACGAGGAACTGAACTGAACGCGGGATTTCTGAATTCTATCCCGCAATCCCGGGGGAATTCTAAATTCTATCGCACAATTCCGTGGGATTTCTAAATTCTATCTCGCAATCCCGCGGGATTTCTAAATTCTATCCCGCCATCCCGCGGGATTTCTAAATTCTATCGCACAATCCCGTGGGATTTCTAAATTCTATCCCGCCATCTCGCGGGATTTCTAAATTCTATCGCACAATCCCGTGGGATTTCTAAATTCTATCCCGAAATCCCGGGGAATTCTAAATTCTATCACACAATCCCGTGGGATTTCTAAATTCTATCCCGCAATCCCGCGGGATTTCTAAATTCTATCGAACAATCCTGTGGGATTTTAAAAAAGATGCGGGATTGGCAAAAACGACAAACTGCGTAAAATCGTTATAAAAATCTCAACGTAAACAATTTTTATAATTTCCAACGAGTGATAGATATTCTATATTCTTGCAATTCTATTATAATATGCATTGGTGTTCGTAGTAAAGATCTTATCTTATTTTCAAGCCAGAAATCAATCCATTATGGATGGAATGAATCAGCAAACTTTGAGCCAGGAGAGAAATTGATTGTGTGCCAACCTCTAGAATAGAATAGTCTAGAATCTAGAAGGCTGTGGGCCAAGTTACCTTTCCACTAATGGACAAAGCTCTCAATAGAACCGAAAGCTACGTACATCTACAATAGAAAGAGAAGGTACACATGTATAATATCTCGTATCTTGCAAAGTAATTGAAAGAGAGTGCAGTTTCATTTATAGTAAAATAGGAAAATAAAGAGATCTTATAGAGGAGCAAAATCAGAAACTCTAAAAATCAATTGACAGACCAATTTAAAACTTTTTCCTCGGATTGCTAGTGATGTTTTGCTGATAATTTTTAATATTTTCCGCCCACATTTAAAAATCATACCTTAACTTAATAATATAGGGAATCATACCTTAACTTAATAATATAGGGAAATCTGTCTAAAACTGGCAGCAAAGCAATCCAAGGTATATTAAATAGTGCCATATTGTGGCAAAAAGCGCTCCAGTGGTTATATAAAAAATTAAGATCCGTTTTTATTTTTCATTAGTATTTTTTATATGAATGACGCCCAAGAGTCCCAACTAATCCAATCTGGAGTCAGTGAGACTATGGCATCCCCAATTGGTTGTGTTGTCATGCTGAATGTAGTGGAGATGGCAAGGAGATAGAGAAGAAGAAGGTGGAGACGTATTTGTCTATTCAGATCTGGTTATCAAACACGGCTAAAGCCATTTCAAGCAACGTTTCAATTCTTAATGGTAGTCTTACGCCAGGACGATACTGAGAGTATCTTCCACTCTGAACTGAATCTGAATATACTGTTTATTATTTTACATGAAAAAATGGTGAAATAACACAAATTCATCAAATAAAATTTATTTGCGACGCCGGATTTTGAACCCGCGACCTTCGGATTGCTAGTCGAGAGACTTACCCCTCGAGCACGGAGGCCGTCAGGTATATATCCCTTGCAACAAATAATCTTACATTATTAGTAGACTTGAAAATTTCGCTTTTGCCCATTTTTACACAAAATTCATAAAAAACCGAGAATTTTACCATTTTCACGAAAATAAATCGAATTTTCGTATTTTTCGCGTTTTAGGTATTTTGTAAATATTTCTTTGTCCACGGTTTCGACAAGCTAGAACGGCAAAATAAAAATAAAATACAACACATTTATTTCTACAAATTACCAAAAGTTCGCTTGCCTGAATTATTCACACAATCAGTTACAATTTTGAAAATGACGCTTAAATTTAAGTTCATTAAACCAGAGTCACGCAGGACACACTGACAACCAAAATTAATGTTAGATTATTGCGAGTTTACAATCAACATAAAAGGTATCGCAAAATATTTCTTTTCACCCTTTTTTCCAGTCTACTCCCGACACCTTCCACTACCTTTTGGCTATAAATTCTAATTAGAGACGGCTCTACTCCCCAACCTTCCCCTTTACCATCTCCCCTCTCCTCCCGCCGCACTGTATGTGAGTCTCGACCCTCCCGGGCTTACAGAATGCAGTCTGGTACCTTTATTTGTCTCAATGGAAGGCTTCTACGGAGTTCTATAGCCTCTGGCTGTAGGCTGATATAATATTATACAGAAAGTGTCAACAAAACCAACATACACCGGGTTAATGGGGTGAGATTTGTCTAGGTCTTGGAGGTTGACGCGGTTTCCTACCTTCTGCATGGCGGGCCGGATCGGGAGAGCTTTTGACCTCTTCCGCCGAACTCTCTCAATCCATCGCTTTGGATTGGATTCTTACTGTCCTCCTGGACATTTTGACCCACCCCTCAAACTTTTTATCTTCCCAGAACTTTCTCTCCTTCCTTTTCATAAAAATACCCTCCACACAGCATCCCCAAAGATGACATAGATCCTGAGGGATTTTTTTTCTCAGGGCCTCCTGCATGGAGCAAATGTAAAAAAATAAAAATTAATAAAATTCATTCGCGGAATGACCTCACTTGCAAATTTATTTAATTTTAACAATTATTAAATAAAATTTAGACGTTTTTATAAGATATAAAAATAGACAAAAGGCCCTGGGTTCGATTTCTAGATGCGACCGTATCTTTTTTTTACATGTACTACACATAGGAGGCCCTGAGGAAAATTATTTTCCTTAGGGCCTATGTCATCTTTGGGGATGCTGTGTGGAGGGTTTTTAAGGGAAAGGAAGGAGAGGAGAGTTCTGGGAAGGAAAGGGGTTTAAGGGGTGTAGGAATCTCGGGTTCAGTGTATCCTGGTCATCCGCCTCCAAGACCTAGACAAACCTCACCCCATTAACCCGGGCACCCCTGCTAAATCACCAAACGTAGCGAACCACTTGGGGTGACCTATGGCAGAGGTGTTGGTTACCCAATAAAGGTTACCGGGGCGGCGGTACCCATTCCCGCCTCTTAAAATATTTTATCATTATCCGATTTTTCCGTTTAAAATTTTCGATTGGGAGTCGCTAATATTGTCTTCATTAATTAAATATTACAATTTGAGATTTCACTTATTCATCCTAGAGTTGCAGAAAAGTCAATACATGTCGCATATTAAATAAAAATACATCATTTTATCCAAGACACTATTTAGGTAGCCTTTAGTTCGCGAAGAATCTCGCAATCATACATAAATATAGCAGCCAATAAAAACATGTTTTAAGAAAATGAAGATAATGTTGGTAATTCTTAGTCGAAGTATGATACAGTTAAATATGACCTAAGAGCATAGGGTCTCATTAGCTAAGTGGTAGAACACCGCCCGGAAAGGTCAAGGTTCTGGGTTCGATTTCTAGATGTGACTGAATCTTTTTCTGATTTTTCTGATTCAAATTTTCGATTGGGACTCGCTAATATTGTCTTCATTAGTTAAATATTACAACTTGAGGTTTTATTCATAAAATAAAAAAAATTTCATTGTTGAAACTTTATAAACACCCCGGTTTTCTCGGAATCACGAAAAGTTACCAAGAAAGTAGTGAGTGTTCTACCTAGAACACAATCTCACCCGGAGGTGTCTAGATTCTAGACCAGTGGTTCCGAATTAGTTTTTCCTGAGTACCCTTTGAAGCCAAAATCTTCTTACTAATATTATAAATGCGAAAGTTTGTATGGATGTGACTTACTCTTTCACGCAATAAATATCGAATGGAATTTAAAAATTCTTTCACTAATCGAAATCTACATTCTTTGCGAGTAACATAGGGTATATATATTGGTAAGCTCTGGCGTTATGAAATTATTTATTATACGTTTATTGGCAAAGCGTGTTGCTAAGTAAATGTTTGACGTGGGCTTCCATATTGTTATTTGTTTAGGTTACTATGGAAATTTCTTTGATATCAAAAATTCAAATATGAGTATTCTTATATGAATATTTAGTGTAAAAATATAAAATAGGTACTTATCTAAATTTTGACCTAAGCCAACAGCTAAACTAATATTATGAATGCGAAACGGCGCATATTTGATTGTTGATTGATTGGGGAAGGAGAGGGTGGGGGGTAGTGCGGGGGGAGTAGGGGGGGGGGAATATGCGAGCGAAGCCGGGGGCAAAAGCTTGTGATTAAATAATGATTAGTTTCATAATCTTAATTCATTAATGACACAACCATATTAATAATAATGAAAATCGCATATTGTTATTTAAGTTTATTTGGATTAACACGCATAATATTCATAATGCTCTCTCCCTCACGGCAATGACCCAAACTGTCTTCAGAATCCGTAAACATTTTTACTAGGCGACACAGTGCCATCTCGTTTATCGTAGGATGCGTAAAGAGACAGAAGACTTGATATCGGGACATTTGATAAATTGACCCAGATAATCATATTGCTTGGGAAAGAAAGTTTCCATTTAAGACGTTAGATGTCTCTGCTTGCCGCTGCCTGCTATCTCGCGGTGCATTTCAAATACGTTAGAATAATACTAGTTGTTTTGGTTTGCATAATATTTTATAATACATATTACGTTTTACTGTCATCTTACAATTTTGGGAGGTTTTTGACCAATTGACCGAGGGAAGGACCGCCACTGGCCCTGAGTAACATTATTTCCTTCAGAAGGATGCTGTGTGGAGGGTATTTTAAAGGAAAGGATGGAGAGGAAGATCTGGGAAAGAAAAGGGTGTGAGGGGTGGGTAGAAATCTGCCGGTCAATGCGTCCAGGAGTGATGGACGTATGAATCATTCCTCTCGCTGCGGTGCAAGGCGATGGGTCAAGAGAGTCCGGCTGGAGAGGTGAAATGGTGTCCCTCAACTAGTGTATCTCGATTCGACAGTTAATGGTTCCCTTGGTGGCGGTATCCATGCCCGCCTCCCAAATTGGTTTGACTGATTGAGTCAAAATATATTTTTAATATAATACGTGTCCCTAACTCTTCAAACTAAACGTACCCCTGGGGAGTACGCGTAACCCTAATTGGGAACCTCTGGTCTAGATGAAAGACCAGAAGGGTGCTAGCTGTAATAGTAGCTAGTATACAGAGCACAGATGAGGTGGGAAGGGCCGGAAGGGCCGGTAGAGCCGGGAGGGTTGAGGTGATTGATGGGTCCACCGGGAGGGGAACCCCTACAAGGTCAATGTCTTACAAGATCAACAAAAATGTCCTTCTTTGATGAAACACTGGGTACCTACTATAATTATATCTGTAGTGATTTGCGAGGGAAGACATATTGCTTTCAGGCATTTTTAAAAATTATTTTTTATGTGATAATCGCACAAGAGTCCAAACTGCTTCCAACCACCTGGAGCCAGTGAGACTAGCGCATCCCCAATTGGGGTAGTATATCTTAAGACTCAAGGTAGTAGATAGGGGAAAGAGATAGGTAAGAAAAAGGTTAGGGGATTAGAGGAAAGATCTGGTCACCAAATATGGATAAAGCAATTTAAATTAACCTTTTGATTCAGAATAGTGGCCTTCACCGTATGCTGAGAGTATTTTCCACTCTAGAACGTGTCACAAACATATAATAAATTATTTTTTATTAATAAATCGTGGAGTAACACAAATTAATTTGGATTTTAAACAAAGATGTCCGGATTCATAGCAAAAGATAGTAACCACTTAACTACAGTGTGTAATATTTCCAATGTGTCTTCTAAGTATTTTCGAATTTTTTTTCTTAGATTTTATTACTTTCCTACAAACAATAAGTTTTTAACGGCATGCTTAGTAATGCTATTTAAAAAAATCAAGTGTTTGTGTTTTAATTCTGTTTATTAAAGTGATTTGGAAACTCAATATTTGTTTTTCTGCCTGGTGCGTACACGAAAAAAATAGGTTTTCCGGCACTATTCCCTACCGCTAGTATGTCTCCTTCCCCTCCCCCTTCCTCCTTCTCCTTCCACTTTCCCTCCTACCTCATCCTCCTCCTTCGTCCCCCCTTCCTCCCTTCATGCCAATAAACTATATTAAACACACAATTTTTTTGAAGGAACGTGCAATCTATTGTAAAATTTTATAACGCCAGAGCTCACCATTATATAGAAACCTTTGCGAGCGTGCGCACAACCTCGATTAAACTAAATAAAAACCTTTACAAAGAGCCCTTGAGGGGATTTTTCGAAAAATTATCGCAATAAAACCCATTATTGTTATAAACTAGCTGGTTCCCGGCATGCGTTGCAAAATCATATTCATAGAAAAAAAAAAGTTTCTTCCTGCATGTCCTTTATACCCCACCCTCTCGCGTTCCCCTACCACCTTCCTCGCCCACCCTCACTCCTTTCCCTCTCCGCCGTCCAGCAAACCCCCCTCCCGCGTTCCATATATTCAGTCCCAGTACATTCAGTTTTCAAACAGCTCGCGTGCCACCTATTACAATTTTTAATTCAAATTTTCATTTTTCGTATGTTACAAATATTCATTTTTGTATATTATAAGAACAATCAATCAAATTTGGTACCTAACGTAGGTACCTATTTAAAATATCTACAATTTTAAAAATTCATAGACAATTCTTTTGTTAAAAAAACAGCTGCCTGCTAAATTCACATCCATCAAACGCGCGAAATGTCAAACGACGTGCGAAGTTTAAATAGTCATTAATTTTTCCGAAATTATTTACTTTTCTTAATTTTTCTTTCCGTAAGAACCTTCTACAAAGTATTAGAAAACATAAAAAAAATATATTAATGAAATAGGTAAAGTCATTCTGAAGTTATGGCGTGACCAAGGGAAACAGGGATTCATTATTATATATTTATATAGATAGATAGATTTATATTGACCTATATTTTTCAACTGTCTAATTAGAAAAACTATTTCGAAAAACGAGTGCTACAACTCCAGCGAAGTAAAGTTGAATGTATATTATGTAGGTATGTCACTCGGTACTGACGTAAAATAATAGTTGACAGAATATAAAAGAGGGTAGTTAGGTTTTATATTGGACTGAGCGTGCCATAATATGCTATATGTTTACAGGCGTGTGGACAGACTGCATTAAATGCCCCTTTGAACCTTATAAAACCAAGAGATACAGATGCATAAACAAAATATCATCTAGATACCAAATTAGCCTATTTGAGCGCAATAAGTACTCAGGATTCTATGGACAACTAGGCGCTCTAAAAATTCTGGAAGTATTTAATTAAATGAAGACAATATTAGCGAAACTCAATCGAAAATCTGGAGCAGAAAATCAGAAAAAGATATTGGCTCCTCTGGGACTCGAACCCACACCTTCTGCTTAGATGGCAACAACTCTACCAACTGAGTTAAGGTGTCTATATCCAATTCGGTCACTTTTAACTGTAACTTCGAAAAAGAACTACCAACATTATCTTAATTTTCTTAACGCATATATTATTAGCAGCTATCTTTATATATGATTGCAAGAATCAAACCCGAACTAAATGCTATCTAGATGGTGTCGGGATAAATTTTTTCCCATTTTATTTTTATATGCGACATCTATTGACTTTTCTAATAAAATGGATAAAATTTTATCCAGAGGCTATATAAATAGTTTGAATCTTGCAATCACATATAAAGATAGCAGCATAAGAAGATAATGTTGGTAGTTCTTAGTCGAAGTATGATGGGGGGGGGGGGGGGGGTGACACCACGTTATCCGCCCCGGGTACCACCCATGCTAGCTACTCCACTGCTAACAAAACCAACGTTATAATAATATTAATAACGTAAGTCAACGTTAATACCAACCATTCGAAATGTCTTCAATTTGAAAATTGTCTTCAATTATAACTGATATAATGATATTGTCAGCTATAAAAGCACTAATTGCTACTAACTATTCCAAACACAAAACTCACTCGCGGAAGACGCAGATTTTCAAAATAAACTTAAGGCTTTCAAAAACACTTAAGCAGCTTACAAAAACACACTTTAAACTTGTCGAAGCCACAAATATTATATCAAAAGCACACTCAAGCGAAATATCAGTAAAAGCGACACGATCTTTACAATAAGACACTAAGCAAAGGCATTTGGTTATGTATTATTATATTTGTGCAGGCAATCACAAAACGATTAAAGCTGATTATTATATGTAATAGTAATTATTACGATTAAGCTATTATAAACTTCATTATTATTGCTATATTATTTACAGTTCAAAACTAAAGTGCCAAAACCTTCGACGTCAAAACACCGACTCGTATTTCAATAACAAAGAAACCGGTTCAAATGCACGTTTGAAAAAAATTAAATCGGTAACTTAACGATGAACAAACGGTTGTTTTAAATATTATTTCACATGAATTAATTCAATTTTTAATTAATTTTGATGTTATTTATTTATTATTATTATTATTGTAAATGGTTTAAAAATGTTTGTAACAATGTGCCCCGGTTTTATCTTTTATATTAACTGCGTTTATTTTTCACTATTTGTGATTATTTGTGTGTGTTTTTAAACCATTTTCTTTATAAAAACGATTCAATTTTAAGAATCACATCACAAGAGTGATTCAACACGTCACGTCAGTTGAATATCGATCTGTCGTATTTTCCTGTTTTTCTACCAAAATTGTATACTTTTGGTCGAGATTTGTAGTAAAATCGATGTAAAAACGTTTATAAAACATGTCTAAGGCGTGTGTTAGTATTATTTTTGTAGATTTTAATAGAAAAACACGTTTTTTTAGGGTGCTTCGCCCCAGACTGAACACCCGCGTGAAGTTGGTCCGATTTGCGAAATGTTAGGTTAGGTTGCACAACCCACTGGCGGCCTGTTCACATACACAGATAAAGCCCGTATTAGAGGGGTGCGCTTTTACAAGGGTAGTTTTAAATAATGTTGAAAAAAACACCTTTCTTTGCGATGCAAGCGAAGTAATGCCAAAACACGTGCTTTTGCTTTGAAAATTTGATCGTTTAGAAATATTACAGATGTTTTAATTTATATACTGCAAGTACACCATTTTTTTAACCTTTACTACAATCGAGCATTTTCTACAAGTCTAGCAAAAAAATTAAAATCAGGCATATAAAAAATGTTTTGAAGTGAAAAATCTCATATTTACAAACCAGCGTTTTATTGTATAATGTGGCAAATTAAGTTCTTTAGATTATGATCGGATAATATCTTAAAATTTGTGCCTAAACTTAAAAAAAGCTTTATAGCGATGTTTAATTTTTAATGAATCAAAATAAGTGGCTGATGTTCTGGGTGTAACTTCATCGCTATCTTCGAAGGCTAGTATGGGTACCGTCGCCCCGGAAACCATTTATCGTGTGACTATGTAAATCCTTTGCCATAGGTTACCTCAAGTGGGTCGCTACGTTTGGTGACTACGAGGGGTATTCGGGTTTATAGGGTGAGGTTTGTCTAGGTCTTGGCGGCGGGTGCGTTTGACCACTTACTGAGAGCGTGGTTGAGGGAAACCTTTTAACCCTTCCAGCCGGACTCTATCGATCAACCGCCTAGCACCGCAGTGGGACGGATGGTTTCATACGTTCGTCACTCCTGAAGACACTGACCCCCAGATTCCTACCCACCATTCATACCTTTTTTCTTCCCTGAACTTCCTTTCCCTAAAAAAACCCTTCACGCTAGATCCCCAAAGATGAAATAGGCCCTCCTGTGTGGAGCTTAGGTGAAAAAATATACACAGCTACAAACTTGTTATCGTTTAGATTTGAGAAAAGAAAATTCCAATTAAATTGATAAAAAATCGTACATTTTTTTTCTAAATATGTTATAGTATATTTGCGAAACATTCCACATAGAATCCAAAAAGAATCATATAAGAACGTAATATATTAATACGCGAGGAGATCACTACCATATCTTTGGAAATATCGAAAAACAGTAGTTCAGGAAATAGTAATTCCAAAATTGAATTTTTAAAGATGTAAACACAACAATGGCATGTAAAAGAGACTCACTAATACACTGGCATTTTCCATAATATACACCGACACAACACCAACACACGCAACACTTTTCCCCTCCGTTAGGGGAGTATAAAGGTTTGGTTACACGCGAATATTTTAAACTAAATTATAATAATTAAACCATTTAAACATGGGGTTAACAAGAAAAACATATACATTATTTGGACATCAGGATTTAGGTGACCCGGCAGCTGATCCGCCGATAGTCGGCCTCCGAAATATTTACGGTGCTCCAGATTTTATGTCCGGGTTGAATCTTTCCCAAATGAAAGACTAAACCCTTCCACACACTTTTCCACAAATGAATATCTAGTAAATTCACGCAATGTAAGTGCACTATATAAGATAATAAATATAAAACAATACAAGAACAATACGTCAATCCACCAGAAACATAATGGGAAAATATTTCACCGACTCCAGATATTTTCATATCAGAGGGTTCGGCTCTGATGAAATCCTAACTGGTTCGATAAATCCTACTGATCCCTCAATATAAATATTTAAAAAATCTTTCGTAATCCTGCATGTATTTAAAATAACCGACTTTTGCATTTTTATGAATAAATTTTTCGACAAATCTAATTATAAGGATTAAAATTTAATTTTAATAACAAATCTTTATTATAAGGATTATAATTTCGGGGGCTAACTTATATAATTAAAATCAATTAATATTAAAAAAATAAATTCTCACTTATAATTAATATTAATTAACTATATGTGAGGCTTATTAGATTTGTCAAAAAATGTATATATGTATAAAAATGCAAAAATCAGTCAATTTAAATACATGTAGGATTACGAAAGATTTTATAAATGTTTATATTGAGCGATCAGTAGGATTTATCGGTCCAGTTAGGAGTTCTACCGAGCCGAACCCTCTGATATGAAAATATCTGGAGTCGGTGAAATATTTTCCCATTAAATTTGGTCTCTGGTAGATTGACGTGTTGTTCTTGTATTGTTTTGTATTTATAAGATATACTTATATAGTGCACTTACATAGCGTGGATTGACTAGGTGAACATTTGTGGAAAAGTGTTAGGAAGGGTTTAGTTTTTCCTGTGGGGAAGATTTAACCCGGATATAAAATCGGAAGCATTGTAAAAAAAAAAATAACTTCTGCATTATTTACCAATTTTATGCAAAAAAACATATAAAATTAAAAAAAATACCTTTATAATAATAAGTTGGTAAGGATATCGAACGAATTTAATTATAGTGTCGATACTCTAAGTCTTAACAGATAGATAGTCCGGTTAGTGGCTGAGTTGGCATCGTGTTTGAGTCCCACCCAGGCGTCGCGTGTTCAATTCCTCGGCCGGCTAAGTCATCCATCACGACACAAGCAACATTTTCCGCTTACTGTAACGGTTTTAGGAGATTTTCAAATATTGGAATGTTTGTGTTTCTTAAAAAAAACTTAAAAAACAAAACAACAATTTTTTTTTTTATTCTTTGTGCATTTGAATGAAAATACATTTTATACTTTTGTTGTTCGGCGGTATAGGGGTCGTTTCTGTACCGCTTTGGGGAGACGTAATTATATTTTGTGGAAGTACTAGGCATTCTGTATTTTCCCTAAACCGACTGCATATTGTATTCACGGTGTTAAGGGACAGTGTTTACTTAATAAGTCAGGAACGCCTCATACATCATATAATTGTCTGGTAATATTATATTATCGTGAAAATAAGCTTATGGGTCCAAGTGGTTAAGTGGATACGATAACCGGTTACGAATCCATGCTCCGGAGGTCGCGGTTCGAACCCGGCGTACTAAAATATTTATTTTGGGTTATATCATAATTTATTGACAAAAAAATATTTTATATGGTATATTTGCGGCACGTTCTAGACTGGTAGATACTTTTTTATCGCCCTGGTGAAAAACCACCAGTCTGAATTGAAAAGTTGCTTGAAATAACATTATCCGTATTTGAAGAACATATCTGAATAGCCAGGCACTTCCCCACCTTCCTCTACCCATTGCCTTCTCGTCCCCACTGCATTATGAAAGCCTCACGATATACCCCAATTGGGGATGCCATATTCCCACTGGCTCCAGACGGTTTGGAGCATTTGGAGCTCTTGTGCGGTGTGCACATTTAAAAAAAATCGAGTGCGTTTTACGCGCGGTAGAAGCGAAACTTTACCAAAACAATCACGACCAACACCTGAAAAGTGAGGTCATAATCAATGCGACCAATGAGCGCAGACCTAGCGTAATTTCCGTTTCATATCTCAACCAATAGGGGCCTTTAAAAGAGACATCATAATCAAAGCGGCCAATGAGCGCAGTTAATGCGTCGCAGGTGCAGTAATCGTCATTTCCGTTTCATCCGAAATCTAAATCACAGCAGGGCTATAAAAGTTTCACTTCAAAATTCATTAATTTGGAAAATATGTAGATAAAAAGTAAAATCTTAATAAAACTAAATAAAAATATAAAATAAAGTTGGCATTTTTCTTCATGTAACTCGGCCTTTACCTCTGGCGGCAACTTTGAAAAGCACTATAAGCTTCTAACGCTGAAGTTTTCAGTGCGAGCGAGGTAGAACTATACGATAGAACGAGACAGGAGACAATTTCCAACCGTGTTGTCGAACCGGGTTTCCTTACATTATGTACACAGACAATAATGGAATTATAGGGAAGTACCTAATCATTTTCTTGGAGGAAGTTTGACGGTTCTAGATAGGTTAGATTATAGGTATTGTGTTTGTCTATGGTTTTAGTTTCGGGTTTGTTGGGGAGTCGTGAGTTGCTTGCCAATGAGGGAAAATGTAGGGGCATTTATTGTTTATGGATTTATTAACACACTTTCTGTGAATACTACAGAGTTCCAGCTGTCTGGAGCCAGTAAATATTGGGCTAAAGGGTGTGGGAATGGGATGACTTGGGAAGAGGAAGGTTGGGATGTACCTGGCTGTTCAGATCTGGTCACCCAACACAGTTTAATGGCATTTTAAATGAGTGACTGAAGAAAATAATTGTGAAAAGCGGATGGAAAATTTAGTCGCAGAAATACCATAGAAAAACACTTAATAAATAAGAAAACGGAAAAATACCATAGACAAACAGTTAATAAAAATTTGACGGCCGGCGTAGCACAGCGGTAAATCGCTTGACTCGCTCACCGAAGGTCGCGGGATCGAATCCCGGCGTCGCAAATAAATTTTATTTGATGAATTTGTGTTATTTCACAATTTATTCATTTAAAATAATACATAGTATATTTGCGGCACGTTCCAGAGTAAAAGATACTCTCTGTATCGCTCTGGTATAAGACCACCATTCAGAATTGAAACGTTGCTTGAAATGGCATTAGCCGTGTTTGGTGACCAGATCTGAATAGCCAGGTACTTCCCCATCTTTCTCTTCCCTATCTCCTTCCACTCCCCACTACCCTCAGCCTCACAACATACCCCAATTGGGGATGCCATAGTCTCACTGGCTTCAGACGGGAGCAGTTGGGACTCTTGTGAGGTATTCATGTAAAAAAAAAAAAAAAACTTACCCGACTTTGTTTTATATATTAAGATAATGCCTATGAAGAGAGGATATACCACCGAAAAACAAAATACTACTTATTAGCTGGCAGATAGATCAACAATTCTGGGGATCGACTGTCGGTGATAAACTGCTGGGGGATAAACTGACAGGGATCAACTTCCTGACAAGGGGATCAAGCTCCTTGGTATCATGTTTTAAATACACTGAGTGGTAGATAGTCTCAGTAGTAGCATTCTGGTTTAAAGGTTAGCATTCAGATTCGAAGCGTTCACTTGTTTTGTGACCAGTTCAGTTCAGCAAGGAAGGATATGGAGGTTAGGAACTTAACCTTCATATTTTTTATATTTTTTATTTAATGACAATATAAGATAAAGTAAAATTACAAAATAAGTAAAAATACAAAGTTAAGAGGTGTGTTTACAGTCCTCCTCACTAGGTATTCCTGTTCCGAGGCGGACTGTATGTTGCCGAATGGGTGCTGATCTTTATTTCCTCATCTTCTAGTTTCTTGATTTTCACAAAACAAACAATAAATAAAATAAAAGTATTAATGTTTGTTGTCTGCAGGTTGCATTGGGGTAAATTCATAATTTTAATAATTTCCTCATCGTCCTGTTTACTTAACCATAATTTGATGACTTTTTTAAATTTTTGTATCTCCATGGTGTTCTTAATTTCAATTGGAAGGGTATTATATAATTTTGTAGCATGGAAATTATGGTTTTTCTGGCCAAAAAATGTATTTAATTGCGGGATGTTCAGTAGTTTTGAGGATTTCGACCTTGTAGTGTAGGTGTGTTGGTCAGCAGGGTATTCATATTTTTCTTTAAATTTGAGTAGTGCATTTTTTGAGTATAATTTATAATAATATTCTACATCTACTTCTTCTATCCACTCCCTTCTGCTTCCCAACATACCCCAAATTGAGGATGGCGTAGACCCATTGGCTCCTGGCTCTAAGACTCTAAGCAAAACAGATCCAACATTAAAGATATTATCAAAACTAACTTATAAGCATGTATTTTTTCAACGTTACGTTGATGATTTTCTGTTACTTTAAATGTAATATTCTATATTATTAGTATTTTAATTTTATGTGTTAATATTTTTTTTTATATACTGCTAACGTTGTAAAGAGCCTGCTCCCAACACAGGTTTTCCTAGTGAGACAGGCATAGGATACCACAAATTGTAAGTCTAGAATTTAAAAAGTTCTGTGGTACTCACATAAAAAAGTGATCATTGAAGGAACACAATCTATTCAAATTCATTTTAATAAGAGTATAACCAAAAAACGTGTTCCAAAAAAGAATACCCCCTAAGAGAAATTGGGCGCAGATGCTATTAATGTTGCAATAAATTAATTCAGTTTAATATTTATTTGTTTCCATTTTCTGCTCTGGACTGCTACGGAATCCAGGGGTTAAAACGTAAATTACGATAATATAGAAAAACTTTTTTATTTGTTTACATTATTTCAGTGAAAGTAAATTTTACTGACTGAATTTAGCGAATTCTTGTTTAAACTCGATCGCTTTGCATTTCTTCAGTCAGTAAATTTATTTGCACGTTCCGTTTCCGTTTCAAGATGGTGGCCGTTTTAATGGTTCAGTTAAAAATATCATTTCAATTGTAAAATCTTCGTGTTTATTTAGACCATTTAATTCGATTTTTGAAGTGAAACTTCTTTAGCACCGTTGTGATATGAATCACGATGAAACGGAAACGACACTAAAAAGAGATAAACACATACATCTATAGAATTTAGCCGGCGAAAGAATGAGATAGAATTAAGCTTTGATTATGAGCTCACTTTTTAAGGCTCCTATTGTTTTAATTTATTTTTTGAAGTAAAACATCTTTACGCACGCTTGACTTGGGGAGTAAGCTGGTGATGCGTGACGAGAACGTTGCGAAAAGTGTGATTGGGCGAGGCGAACGGAAGTTGAGAGGGAGATATAAGTTAGTGAAGATAGAAAGAGGAGTTACGTTTCGTATATTACTGTATAGGCAAGAGAGAGAGGTGCGAGCACACATTTTCTTTCTCTCTTTCTCTCATAGCCAGTTACGTTTCGTATATCTAGGACACAGTGTAGGCCTATTGTCTGTATAACACTGCAGGAGAGCAAGAGAGAGCAGTGCGGGCGCACATTTTCTTTCATAAGTTAGTGAAGTTTTACTTCAGTCGTGTGGTCTAAAGCACACTAGTTTTATTTTTTATTTTTAATATTATGGCACCTACCTGCCTGAAACAAGTTTGAAAAAAATGTCACTAAGATAGAGATAATTTATTATTTGAAATTACAGTCAATAAGAAATTAAAACACAAAAAATCGATAGAAAAAATGTATTTTTATGTCAGGATAGAAATAATAGTAATGATAAAAATAAGTATAGCGCCGTTTTTATGAAAAATTACCTCAAGAATGCTGTACAAACTTATAATACATTTCTAAACAACTTCAAAATAGACAAACACTTAAAAACAACTTTTGGCAAAAAATTGAATTCACCGGTTCATCTTTCATTATGTACTATGATTGAATGGTAGAAGAGTTGCGGTATCGATTTTTTTCGATTAATATCAAAGATATACGAATAAATCAGAGAATTTGTGATATGTACATTAATAAGAATTCGGAGGGTGGAGGGTCTTAAGCCAATTCAGGTGCATCCCATTTCATACCTAAAGGTTGGATTTAAGAGGCAAAGCCTCCGAAAGACAGATGGAGTCAATATAAGGGATGATCCGATAATACCCTTAAGGTTTATTTCATTCTAAAGGGTGCTTATATTTTATTTTACTATTGGAAAAGGTACAAAGTATCAGACAATTCTGTTTTCACACGGTTCTTTTTTTACACGATTTTCAAATAACACGGTCCAAAAAGCGCAATATTGGTAATGTCTTGAAGAAAATGGCGATTTTATTGCCTAAAAATGGCTAAGAAGGCATCTTTTCCTGTGAGAATTTGGAAAAATGTCGATATGTTACAGTTAAAACCCGTTATTAGTTACAACTCATTTTCTCTAGTATAAACTAGTTTTCACTAAATGCCTTTTTTACACCTAGAATTAACTGCTAAATATCAGTGAAAACTAGTTATAACTAGACAAAACGCGTTTTCTCGAAATGATTCAGTTAAAACTGTTTCAACCGATATCAAAGTTCATCATGCTTTATTCTGATTGGTCAAGTGACATCAAGTTAGTTTAGGTTAGGTTTATAACTAACAGTTATTAAATATTTGAATAAACAGTATCTGTATTTTCAATCCCAATTTCAGTTTTAACAAAGGCAGTGAGTAAAAATTAGTTTTAACTAGGGAAAACGCGTTCTAATAAAAACGAGTTTTATCTGTAACAGATATAATAACAAATTTACTTATTTATAAAATAATTATTGTCCCTCTGTTGTAATATTCTCTTACTTATTAATATCTACATTAAATATCTAGCTTAAAAAACTCAAAATAATTCAGAATAGCGCAATGGGACAAGTGTAATAAATATGAATCAATACAGAAAAGGCGAATTTGCTCGCTTTTCAAAACAACTCATATAGGTCTCATAGAAATCGTCGTGTCTCTCCTAACCACCATATGACACTATTTATGTAAAATACGTCGGATTGCTTTGCTGCCAATTTTGGCAAATTTTCCTTTATTTGTAAGTAATTAAGTAGAAGTTTACGATTTTATAACATGTTTTATATAAATCCTACGAATATGTGATAATCGACAAAAGACAGGTGAATTTATTGGTTATACAGAACTGTAATCAGATTGTATGTGTCCAAATTAAAAATTCGGAGTTATGATTTTTTTAATGTGGGCGGAAAATATTCAAATTGATATTAGGTATAAGTCTTAGATGTAAGTCAATAGTTATAATTGTAAATCTTAGTTGTAAGCCAGTAGTATTAATTATTTTATATATTTATTTGTACAGCGCCCTTGAGGTGATTTTCACTGAAAACGGCGCTATATAAATTAACCAAATTTATTATTTCCCTGATTTCCCCCTCCCCAGTATTCTCAGCCTGACAACGGTGACCGGCCAACTCAGAATGCAACCAACTCAGAGTCACCCCAGAAAGGTCATTAAGAGAGATGATAAAAAAAATATAAAAAAATGATTAAATAGATTAAATGATTAAATTCGGTTAGGGTTACCGGTTATTTTAAAATTATTTTTTCATAGCTTTTAATGACCTTTCTGAGGTGGTTCTGAGTTGGTTTCTTTCTGAGTTGGCATGGAACCCCTCACAACATACCTCATTTGAGAATGCCAGACGGGAGCAGTTGGGACTCTTGTGCGCTATTCACATTAAAAAAGGCGATATACCTACTCGTGTATATCTAAGATTTTTACCCTACTAAAGTATCTTCTATATTTAAACCTTTAATAAAAGCAAATTTTCCGTCCCACTGCACTGGTAACCAATGAACCAGAAATTCTATTTATAGTACCTACTAGCGTTTACTTTAGTTCCGCGAATTTACAGCAAGCTTTCAAATCACCTTTACCAATCTGGGAGGCGGGTATAATGAGTACTTTCATGGTCGGAAACCATGCACTGAATAATCATCACCTCTGCCATAGGTCAACCCAAGTGGCTCGATACGTTTGGCGACCTAGCAGGAGTGCCTGGGTTATTTTATTTATTTATTTTACAATACAAAACCTTAAAAAGAATCATTTTATATCATCATACATTACAAAATGATGCTTTGTCTGTCCAAATGGGAAGGATTTTCGTTTCAGGACAACCAAATTGCATATATAGTTCATAATATTCTTAACAAAGGAATGGTTTCGTTCAAGATATCACAGGAATGAGATTCTGTCAAGTAAACTTTTGTGAACATTAATAATTGCATTCGGAACGAAGAGATGGTTTCTTGGAATCGCAAAGATGTAATTTTTTTCAAGGTCAGAGAAGAAACGAACATAAATAATTTGGAGAACATAAATAATTGCATTCAGAACAAATGAATGGTTTCTTTCGGGAGATCGCAAGTATGAGATTTTTTCTGAGATCATTTTGGATTACAATTGCATAATTAGAATTTACACATTTATAAACCAATATAATATGACATATGAATTCCTAATGTCTTTATGACTATTTAATTGATATAAAGTACTATAGTTACTATAATGGGACGGGGTTTGACCAGATCATGGCGGTGGATGCATCCGCCCACCAATATACGTGTTAGAATGATGTAGAAATTTCGATGATTGTATTTTTATTATAATTTCAAAGATGCATTACTTAGATTTCAAATTCGTACATGAGTAGGTGCAATATATACCTAGATCGATTTATAAGTGTCAACAGCCCAAGTCCTCCTTCTTATGAATTTGAAAACGATTTGAAATGTCGTTTGAATTCCTGGCTTTATCGCTTCAATTTTACTGGGCCCGTTTTAAATGGCTTAAACATTTAGTTTTTCAATTTTAGCCGAGTGGAATTTAGTGAATCAATATCGCCCCATGGCCATATCGTTAACTAAGGATGTATATCAGCAGGATAAAATTAGTATTTTTCGACACTTGTTTATCGATGTCTCGAGTTTCGAGTATGATCGGCGATCGATAAATGAGTCAATTTCGGGAAACACTGATGCATTTTTATCGATTACGCAAATGTAAAAATTATAGCAAATCTTTTAGAACAATGATTTTATTTGTTAGCTTTTGTTGATTTTTTTACCTATGGTCCCCAAGTTCAAATCTGCTCCGTTCAGTAAAAATTGAAAGTTGATTTCCGCGTCAAATTTTAGCGGCGATTTTTTTGACACGAAGACAAGCTAATCTAGGCAGCGAATAGTATCGATAAACTAACGATGTTTTAGTCGGGACAACTGTCAAAATTCTGAATACTAGCTTGGGTAGCTAGCACGGTCGACCAAAAAAGGATTTATCGATAAAGTCGATAACTCTGTCATAGTTCTGAGCACGACTGCAGATCGCTGACGTACAAACGACAGTTCACGTTGTATAATTAATAACATTAAAAATTAAGAACACTTTTTCGTAGTGAGCTGTTCTTTGTTCGTTGGCAAATTGCAGTCAGAGTCGGGAACGATGATTACCGACATTATTGTTAATCGACCAATAATGAAATAAACATTTTTATACAAATCCACATACCATCAACCAACCGCGCAAACCATTTTATGCCGTTTGCCCACATGCAGAACCAACCTTAGGAAAATATTCCCTAATTCCCCGTATATATTACGCTGAATCAAATTTAATAATATCGATATTCTTCAGAAAAATCGAACCGAAATAATGCATACGATCACAAAGAGTGCATGAATATCGAATGTATCGAGAACGTCCTCTATTCCCATCCTATATTCCCTTTCCTTTTCCCTTTATCTTCTTATTAGTTTAATGTAAAATAAAACATCTCTCTCTAACCGACATAAGCATAGGATAATATTTGGTTTAACTTTTTTATGCTTATATTTATATTTTTAACCAAAAAATCTGCTTGTTTTTTACAACTTTCCTTGTTCTACCGGTGGTATTTCAATGGAAGATGCTCTGAGGAACTAGCGTCATTGATCCCTTCCCACATGAAAACGGGTCGCTTCTTCGACTCGTTCTTGAGTTCAACAGCTCGGTTATGGAACAATTTGCCGGCCTCTGTGTTTCCTCGTTCCTACAACATAAGTATCTTCAAGACCAATGTTCATTCCTTCCTCTCCTAAAAAGATCCTCCACACAGCATCTCAGATGACGAGGGCCCCGAGGGAAATCATTTTCCTCAGGGCCTCCTGTGTGGAGTTAATGTAAAAAAAAATACATACATAACTACACATTATTGAAAAATACTTTTATTGTGTCGATGTTGGGCCCACACAATTCAGAATCTAAATGAACAAGAAGTAAGGGAAAATTGAGCTTAAGTTGATCATAAAAAAAAAAATTATTGTACAAAAAAAATACAAAAGGTGTAGCTTACCATTTCTTCCAGCTAACCACATACATGTTATATTGTAATGTTTATTCAAAGAAGAATATTATACTGTTTATACAAATAAGAAAAATACAAATATACAAATAAAAATACAAAAATATGTGTTTCATTTATGTGAGGTATTCACTTAAGGTGTTATGACATTTGTTAAGACATTAAAAGCAAACAATTACATGTTACATTATATGAGGAAAAAAAAACAGAGTTGATTTGCATAAGGTACATTAAGAGTATAATGACATTTGAATAGAAGAATTTTTTTGTCATCCAGACACATCAATCGGTTTAATGAAGACATTAAAAAGAAGTTTTTAAAATATTTTTATTTTTTTTTAAACTTTAATTGAAAAACCTAAACCAGAACTCAGAGGGTGTTTCAAAAGCATTTAGGGGGCAAAAACACCCCCTGTAATGCGATATTTCTATTCAAGGGCAGGCGTGCACTTACTGCAAGAACTGGGGGTCGACCCGTGCCCCGTGCCTTGTATCTGTACACAACACGCGCCACGAAACCAACCAACGCGTATCGGAACAGAATATGACTACAAAATATTTAGAAGTTAATCTACGAAATTAAATCTAGATCTAGAAAATTAATCTACTTATCTCTCTGGCTGAATCCACTATCCGTTATGGAATTACTTCTTGGGGACATTCTTGTAAAACTAACATGTATCTATTATATCCAAACATTGCAAAACTCCTTTACAAAATTGTTAATCTATAGGTACACTAATGAACACAGAAGCGACACTAAATTAATATACAAGTGTCTAAATGTTTTACCTGTCAGAGGATTATAGTTTTTATAATATTATTGTAAGTCAACATGTTATATTGTCTGATTCCTTGTATAGGGAAAGAGTTTACCATAAACACAATACAAGATTCACTCAAAATGAAGGATTGGTGGTTCCGAAATGTACCAATAAATACGGTGAAAGAACCCTAAACTATATTGTACCCAAAATATTTAATAAACTACCAATGACAATCAAAAATAATAACGTTTTTACCTAAAGTCAAATATAATATAAGGAAATGGCTATTTGATACTGATGATTTGTACTGATGCCCTACTGAAGTCCTTGTATTCTTTATTGAAATTCTCTTTCGAAGGAATTGGAAAATCATTATAATTTTTGTAATACCTCATGTATACGAAACTATTAATTTACTTGTTGACATTAATTTGTTCACACTTAATCCATTTGTACTTGTTTATTATAAAAGGCTTAGGTATAGTGCTATTTACATATATATTATATGTAAAGAAAAATATAATTTTCTTTAATTTAACACAATGCCGATCTTGACTCGTCATTGTGTATGTACCGTAGACTGTAACTGATATGTGCCTCAGTACCTACTTAACAGTCGACTCGATATTTTATAATCTATGGATAATTAAAAATATAGTAAAAATAATCTATGGCCATGATAAAGCAAATTGATAAGATTAATTTCAATAATTAAAAGTAATTATTATCGTGATTGTGATCAAGGAATCGACATTACAATTAATAACATTAAATGTCGTTTCTTTCCTTACAGATTTGTTTTGTTACTAGATACTTTTATTTATGTAAATCTTGTGAGATTAACAAAATAAACCTCCACTTTCCTTACAGAGAAACTCAATTGTGTTTTAATTGATTGTCATACAAATCACAAGGAAAATATTATTAATATATATATACACTATTCCGTAGTTTAGACAATTTATTTAATTGTTATTTTAGCATCAACATTATACATATTACAGCCTGTTTGAAAATGTACAAATTTATAGCATAAAATGTTGTCATTATGAACCTGCTGATAAACTACATAAGTTTTAAATTTCATATGTAAAAGCCCCGAAAAAGGGCGTAAATAAATAAATAAATAAGTAGTTTAGCGGGTTTAAATGTTAATAAATAAAAAAAAATAAATAAAAGTAATATATTCATTCGGAATTCAAACGTTGCTTGAAAGAAGCGAAGCTAGCAGTACACGATTGTTTGCTAGCACCTACCCTGATGTCCTGACAGTGACGCATGGGTCTGGCAGAGGAAGGATGAAAGTAGATTGAATGCTGTAGACATGAGATTCCTGAGGCAGATGCGTGGTGAAACCATGCATGATCGTGTGAGAAAATAATATATCTTTATTTATGATATTTGTAACATTAATAACTAAAAAAATTACATGCTCAGTGTTAATAGTAGGTAACTACACATTATTTTAAATGCCGTTGGCGCTAATAAAAAAACTGTCAAAAGAAGCAAAGTTAGCAGTCCCCAATGGAGTTCTGGTACCTACCCTGATGTATATGGCAGTGAGGTAAAACCATGTATGAGCCGAAACTCAATACGGCACTCTTCTCGTTTTTACTAGCGCCAAGCGCCGTTTGGCAATTTTTTGTAAATTTCGGTGAGACGAAAGAATGCAATTATTTAAGTAAATGTCAAATTTGACACGCGGCACTTCCAGTTTTTTTTTTTGCATTAACTCCACACAGCATGCCCTGAAGAAAAATAATTTCCCTCAGGGCCTATGTCATCTGAGATGCTGTGTGGAGGGTCTTTTTGTGGAGAGGAAGGAATGAACTGAACATTGGTCTTGAAGAGATCCATGTTATAGGAAGGAGGAAACACAGAGGCCGGCAAATCGTTCCACAGCGGAGCTGTTGAACACAATGACGAGTCGAAGAAGCGATCAGTTCTCATGTGACAAATGTCAACCATGTATATTTGAATATATGTTGGGCACGAGTTTGGCGTGATTCCCGACTATGCACCGGTTCCGCAACGTCTAAAAAATTGAACTAGTTCTAAGCCAGTTCCTAGTTCAGCCTGCTTAAATTTGAACGAGGATTCACGAACTTAGCCAGATAAAGAGCTACTTATTTACCGGTTCTAAGATTATAAAGAGTTATTACTTTATTTTTAAAGCCAGTTTAATTTCGCAAGTTTTGTTCATTCTACTCCTAAATTAATGACCCAATTAAAAGTTCAGTATCGTCTCAAATTTCCTACGATCCTCTCTCAAAAGCGTAATCCTTTCCTAATGTGCGACCAACTAAGCCTGTTTTCCTGATTGGTTTAAGATGTTTAATTTTGTAACGCTATTAATATGTTCACTGCATTGATCTCCAAATCGTAGTAAAGGATTAAATATGTGACAAATGATTCATTCGTATGCTAGTATTATTTTTGGGTTTAGCTTGGATTGTTTTGATTATGGAAAAGAATAGAGAAGAAGATGTTTGTAAAATAGAATGAGAGAATAATGAAAGCGTGTGTGAAGGGAAGGATTTATGACAACACTTGATCAAAGAAGATTTCCATTCGGTGGACAGCCAAATATCTCTCGAATAAAGTTAATTTAAGAAATTGTTCTGCTGAAAGGGTAAATTATTGTAAGCAAGCAGTTAACTGGCTGTGTTCTGCTATGCCTTGTGGGCGACTTTTAGGTCTTGGCTCTGAATTTGAGACTGACCACACTTAGCAAATGTCAGAATATTAATGCATACATCCGTTTTTCTATAAACTGTCGAACGGTGAGATTTTTAGATAAATAATAATGCAAAAGTCTGAAATCAAAGTAGAAACAACGCTTCTTCAAAATATGGCTTGTCTGGAGACAAACATTAATGACAAAATGTTAACTAGATCATAGATACGAGTAGCTAGAATGAAAAAAAATAATCGAGTGAACCAATTCAAATTCATTACGGTGTTCCTCAGGGCAGTATCTTAGTCCCGTTATTATTTTTGATACATATTAATGACCCATGCAACTAAAAACAAATGGCAGTCATCAGCTATTCAGATGATACAGTTATTCTCTTTCATGGGATACTGTAATTGTAAATGCTGAAGAAGGTATGAATCAAGCTTTATTAAATTAAAAATAAACAACCTCAAGAACTTTAGCCTTAAACATATAGATTAATGCTATCAAAACACTAAAGAAAAGATTTTCTGCAGTTGGTCAGAAACAGAGGAAGTTAATCCAATAAATAGGAAGGAATTAGTTTGGGATCAAAACTCATGGAATGCACAAATAGAAAATAATTTTGAAACTTTGCAGAAAAACAAGAAATCTTACTAATATGCTACTCCCTACGCTAGTCCCATTTACATTTGATGGGGAAGTTCATTGAGGTCTGTGGGTGGAGCAGTAAAATGATCATCCAGGAACATGGTTTTAAGTGTCAGTTTTCATAAAACAAGAGCAAATAAATGGTATATTTTTATCTTACCTTTCATCGAACTGCGGCATGCCCGGTCCGGGTTGGAAGGCATGCATCCTCCTCGCGTACAAAGAGGCTCCTCCTTCCGACAGGTATCCATCCATCATATCCCCAGCTCTCGCCCTTACTCTCTCGCGTTCTCTTTCGACTTCCGCGTTACCAAGTCTCCTCATGCAGTCTCCCTCTGACATGTAGCCAGCCGCTATATCTACGTCGCAGTACTCCGAACTGGCGTAACCACCGTACTGTCCATTCCTGAAGTTCATGTTGGCGCTTTCCCTACCGAAGTTTGCTTTCACTGTATTTGCGTGGTGCGGAAACCCTTGCGGAACCCCATTCTTTTGAGGCATTTGACCAGAGGTTCTTGCGGGAAGAGTCAAATGGCTGTTGTACCCTCGCAACAAAGGACGCATTGGTAATACGTTCATTGAAGGATTGTCTTCTTCTCCTAAAGAATTGTCTCTTCCATGTGATGGACTATCGCAACCTCTTGTCCTATCAATGTTTCTGTCGACGGCATCTTTTGCTTTTCTGTCCCTGTGGATCTGTACTTCGATCCTTTCGTCTTCATCACTGAAAAGCTTCTTGTTTGGTTCGTTTTTCTCCATAATGTTTTCAGGTATCATCTCTGTTATGAAAGCTGTGTCTACTTTTCGGTTTGGTATGATCGGATTGTGGCGGATCTTTGACATTTCAGAACCTGATTCGCTAGATGGTCTGTAGATGACGCTACCATCACTGGAGTTTGAGTGTGGTCCTGTGGAAGCACTGTGCGTTGAATTTGAATTAGAGCTCTCAGACATCTGTGAAGAAATGGCAGGGTTCATTGCGACAGCAGAAACTGGGATGTTTTCTGAATAAGAATTTGGCATTGGTGATACGACCAAAGTTTGTTTTTGGCAGTTTTCCTTTGCGAGGCTGGAAAGCTCTCGATTGAAAGGCATAGGGGTCGTTGAATTAGCCGAGTTGGTCATCAGCGTAGAAACGCTTTGACTTGGACTCATCTGCGCTGCATTACCAGTTGCCTTTGCAACACCCACAACGGGTTTTTCATCTTTGGGTATTTTGGATGTTCCTTTGACTGCCGCTGTTGGTTTGGGAATACCAGTATTATTTGGAACCTGCGCAGCCATATTTGGGTTAGAAGCAACAAAAGAAGCACTTGAATTAGAGCTAGGAAGACCGTTAGCAACTGGACACGCTTTCGGCTGCTGGATACTTGCCGCAGTTTTAGCTTCGTTTGATTGAACTTTATGTGAATCAGTAGGGTGCTTCTGATCCCCACAAAGTTTCATTTGACTCCCTGATAACCTAGAAATCTTTGTGTCTTGCGGTTTCATTGACAACTTAGAACTCTTAACATTATCTTCAATCAGCACCATTTTACTGTTTTGATTTTGTTTTGGAGCTGTGAGTTTAGATTCCTTTTCTTTGACTTGTAGTTTCGGACTATTCTTGGAAGACTTGTCTGATTTCTGCGGTTTGCTTAGCGTGTCTTTCTGCGACTGTTTGGAAGGTGCTAGTTTTGATTTCATATTCTTGCTAGACGTCTTTTGGTTTTCTTTTAGAGACACCTCAGTTTGTGGGAATTGTTTGCTGCTAGGATTTTGTCCTTTGATATGTGAAGGGTTGTGGGCTTCATTCAAACTTAAGCTGGAGTCAGAACGTTCACTTTTAGCTGAAGAAAATCCACTAGAAGAGCTGGTTCTCTTTGATATGACGGAGTTATTCTTATGTCTGTCACTGGAAGATTTGTCTTTGAAGAGTTTGAGCTTGTCCAGCATGGAGTGTTTAGTTGGCACATTGTGATTCTGATGAGGGGGAGGGGTGGGTGCTCCTGGTGAAACAGGTTGCGTGGAGTATGGACTCGAAGGAATCTTGCTTCCCGGGGCCAGTAATGAAGAATTTGGGCGAGATCTGAAAAGACAACGGTTTTTCATTAAAATATTTAAAAAAAACACTAAGAATTCGATTGGACATGGACTAGTGGAAGCAACTAATAGACCGTCTTAGCTTGCTTAGTAAAATATGAGGTCACGTACAGATGAGGTCAGGTGCAGATGAGGTCAGGTACAGATGAGGTCAGGTACAGAAGAGGTCAGGTACAGATGAGGTCAGGTACAGAAGAGGTCGGGTACAGATTCAATTAATATTTCAATTTGGGAGGCGGGTATGGTTGCTGTCACCCCGGGATCTTTTTATTGGAAAACCAACACCTCCGCCATAGGTCTCCAACTGGTTCGCTGCGTTTGGAGACTTAGCTGGGGTGCTTATTCCCGGGGTGAGAAGAAGTTCGGCTGGAGAAGACCCTTTGAGCTCTCCAACGAGACAACTCTTGACCTAACGACTTTGAAAGTATGAAACCAATCCGCAGTGGAAGGAATGGTTTCATACCAGGTTTAATACCATTGGGGGAATCTGGAATACTGTATATGGTTTTAGTAGAAGATCCAACTAACCCGTGGGAGTTGTTCTGGTGCATGATGCCGTGAAGGTTATTGGGTCTGGCGTTTCCTCCGGGACTACTGGACCGACTGGAGCTCGCGGAGACAGCCGAACCTCCCCCTTTTCCGGCGCCATTGCTTCCTGAAACATCAAACAAAACACTCGGTCAGCAACATCAACGATTTTCTCAAAACACTGTCTAAAAACACCTCAACACAGATTGTCCTGGTGAGGTGTTCGTGAAACACTAATATTTTAAAATAGTATCTACACATAATTTACCTCTAATATCGATGTATTTAACACAAGTTTACCATTATTCAAGAAATACCTGAACAATACTTTTATGTAGAATATTTTGATATTTAAGAAGCATCACATAGGCGCTAATGCATTTTTTCGTATATTTCTATATTAATCCACAATGCAAAAACTTGTTACCGTTTTATTTTTATGTATCTTGCATTTTGTCATGTATTTACAACTTACAACTTAGAAACTTTCTCTTTTATTGTAATGTATTATCTTTCCCTAATTTATATGTATACTCTTTAGGACGTTTACTAGTTATTTTTTATAGTTTATCTTTAAAAACCTGTCTCTGTATTATAAACATGTTATGTAAAAGCCCACCAGGGCGTTGAAAATCAATAAATAAATAAAATAAATAAATAATAAAATTGTTTTTCTCATACACATACAGGATTTAGCCTGCGAGAAAATGTGATAGTATATTGGTCTCCTATTTGTGCGGTGCCTCGTAGCCTCCCTACTTTTAGTTTTCTGAAGGTTTCACTTCTACCGCGTTTGAATTGCACACTCTGTTTTTTATATAGGTAGTATTGTTGTGTATTATAAGAAAGACAAAGAAAAACAATTTTATTATTTATTTATTTTATTTATTTATTGATTTTCAACGCCCTGGTGGGCTTTTACATAACATGTTTATAATACAGAGACAGGTTTTTAAAGATAAACTATATCTTTTTAGTGTCGCTATTTTTCGTTTCATCGAGTTTCAATTCACAACGATGCTAAAGAAGTTTTCACTTCAAAAAACATTGACACCTCAGCACAGGTTCCCCTAGTGAGGTGTTCACGAAACACTTGGAAAAGTTTAATATATTTTGGCTATAATTGAAATAATTTAAGTGTAAAATATTAAATTTAATAAAAAAAACGGTTCCAGAAATACACAACCCACTAAAAATTCACCCCTAAAAACTCACTGCAAAAAATCACCCAAAATTCACCGCGAAAAATTCACCGCGAAACATTCACCGCTAGGAAATAAACATAACGTAGTAAGTACGCCACCTGTCTGGTGTTTAGTTGGTCTCCTGTCGAAAGACTGACAGGAAGTCCTTGGGACCTTGACTATATATATTATCGCAGCCAGTAGTCGGTCAAACTGTCTGGGAGGCCCGCTCAAGGTCGCTCAGAACAAACACACATAGGTACGAATATTAAAATATGTATTTATTAAAATTAATTTCCTTGTACGAAGTTTGGACAATGTGCATTAGGGTGGGCCTATTAAAGGAGAAAATTTTTTTTTTCCATATATACATTTTTATTACATTTATTGTTCTTTTATAGGCCAATGGGGCTTTTAAGTTGGGTATATTTGGTAAAAAAAATTACACAAGTGTTAGTAATAAATAAGTAACAAAAAATTGTTTCTCATGGTCTACAATTGGATAAAATTATAAAATATATAGGTATACTAGCTGACCCAGCCGTTGCTGTGACTAACGAAACACAACGCCATCTACTGGATGGTTACCCAACCTAGATAACCAAGTGTTGTGTCGATATAGTCCGTCCCATATAGTATGAACAATCAAGCCTTAGTATCTGTACCCGAAATAAAAGACCTGGGGATAATATTTGACACAAAAATTATCATTTATCTCCCACATTAATAATATAACCACTAAAGCGATGCAAATGTTGGGTTTCATATTAAGAACTTCAAAAGATTTCAAAAATTTGAAAACTTTGAAAATATTATATTCATCCATTGTCAGAAGCCATTTAGAATTCAACTCAACCATTTGGAATCCATTTTACAATATTCGTGAAAAATCTATCGAGCGAATCCAACATAAATTTTTACAAAACATTAGATTAGGAATTCCTATTGAAAACATTAGCTACATGTCACTGTTGAAAATTATGGACCTTGCCACATTAAAAGAAAGAAGAATATGTACTGATCTATTTTTTCTGTACAAAATTGTTAATAACATGTTTGACTCCCCTGAACTCCTTAGGCTGATTAACTTTCATGTGCCTAGTAGAACGGTTCGTCAAAATGTATCTTATCATTGTAACAATTCAGGTACCAATGCAGAAATAAACTCAGTAATGAACCGACTGCACAGCGCAGGGAATAAATATTACATGAACACCGACCGTACTGAATGTCTATCAACCTATAAAAACATTGTTATTAAGACTGTATGTCTATCTAAATAAATTTGAAATGTTTATAAATTTTCAATATGTGTCGAAATGTATATGAATGTGTATCCTATATTTTACTCTGTTGTTTTTAAGTTAAAAAATTTATACTTGATACTTATTAATTGTTATCTCTTAATTCTTTGATTATACCAAATGTATTTTTAATTTTATTATATGTAAAAGCCCTTATTGGGCGTGTACAAATAAATAAACTAACTCACACCGCCATCTGTTAGAAACTTATGGAACTTAAAAATAATTACAAAGCATTGTCCTAAAACAAACATTTAATTCGCAATAATAAATGATGAGGTCAATAATCGAGATAAAAACTATCCTGTATTTTAAGTTGAACTCTCTTTTATTTCCTCAAAAGACCCTCCATACAGCATCCCCGATGCAGATGACATAGGCCCTGAGGGGATTTTTTTTTTCAGGGTCTCATGTGTGAAGCGAATTTTTTAAAGTTATGAGATTACATTCAACGATTCGGAGCCAGTGCGACTACGGCATCCCCAATTTGGAAACGTTGTGAAACATAAGGGCGTGAAGAAGGGAATGAGATGGGAAAGAGGAAGATTGAGAAGTGGCTATCCAGAACCCGTCACCAAAACACGGATAAAGCCATTTGAAGCAACGTTTTGAATCTGAATTGTGATTTTCACCAGGGCGATACTGATAGTATCTTTCACTCAGAAATATGCCAGAAGTATACTACAATAGTATTTCATATCAATTAAATGTGGCCCGGAAAGCGAGAGGTCCTGGGTTCGAGTCCCAGAGGTGTCAATATCTTTTTCTGATTTTTCTGTCTCCAGATTATCGATTGAGTGTCGCTAATATTGTCTTCATTTAATCAAATATTATTTACTTGCGCACGCCGGGATTCAAACCCGCGACCCTTAATTTCGGAGGCCGTTCTTATAACAATTATTGAGTGATCGCAGCTACTTGGGTTTCCGTCTAAGTACGATTTTTGCATTTTAAGTGGACAATTATGCTTTTTTTTTCTCAAAAACAAACACATGAACGTTACTTCGTTTTCTTATGCACGTTTATGCTGACTTATTGACTCGTTGGTACATGACTCATAAGACTTTTATTATTAAATAACAACTATAGCATATACCCAATATTTTGTTCTCCAAATATCCCTTGATATGTATATAGGAAAAAGTAGTGGAATATATGTAGTATAGTAGGTAGGAGTGTGATATGTATATGATGTGTTAGCACATATCTAATATTTTGTCGTCTATG
Organism: Limnephilus lunatus; assembly: GCA_917563855.2. Taxonomy (NCBI): domain Eukaryota; kingdom Metazoa; phylum Arthropoda; class Insecta; order Trichoptera; family Limnephilidae; genus Limnephilus; species Limnephilus lunatus. The sequence goes on from OU830596.1 coordinate 56,332,473, forward strand.
TATCCAATTAGACCAGCGATTCCCAACGTGGGTAATATCGCACACCAGTGGGCGATTTAAATGAAAACAATCGAAAATCTGGAAACAGAAAAATCAGAAAAAGATATTGGCACCTCTGGGACTCGAACCCAGTATCTTCTTTTTTCTAGGCCGCAAATGAGCTAAGGTGTCCCTATTCGATTCGGTCATTTTTTTAACAGTATCATACTTCGACTAAGAACTACCAACAATTATCTTCATTTTCTTAACGCATATTTTGTTGGAAACCCTTAAGGACCTTTAACCAGCCAGCGGCCGAGAATTCAAATTTCGTCGAAAGATGTTCTTACGATCGTACGGGCCGGTTCCAAAGAGAACGATTAATTATTCTCCGTACCAGCTTTTGAAATTATAACTCAATATCGATTTTATTTCATTCAAAATATGCTTTAATTTATACCTACATGCAAAAATGCTGAAAGGCGTGATGATAAAACTCTAAAATTATCTACTTTTTGTAAATATTTTTTTATTATTAATATTTTCAATTTTTCAATAATGTCTAAGCAAAATAAGAATGTAAAAAAATCTTAAATATATTAGTTTGTAAGACCATAAATAAATAGACAAACTGAAGTATTTTCTTCACGAAACACGTGCGCGGATTTTTTTTTATGATTTTATTTAAACTAAAATTAAAATTCTGAAAGATAGCTTTGGGGTCGTACATTAATCACGTGATGTTTTTTAGCAACTTTTTGACCCCCTCCCCCCCTGGTGATATGTGGTGAGGTTTTAGGCTAACTCCCCCCCCCCCCCCAAAATCACGTGTATTTTTTTTAGTACAAAGTATAGGACGTTCACCTTTAGAAATCGTGCGTCCAATGAAAAATAAATACACGTGACATCTCATTTTACCCCTTCCCCTTGTGATTTAGTGATTTTTTTCGACCCCCCCCCCCCCCCTTTCGAGCCTCACGTGATTAATGGACGACCCCTTTTCCAGATAATTGATTTATTTTACTGCATGATTATATTATTTGAAATGTATGTTGTATAATACAAAATTTTATTTCAAAAAGTAACAAATCTTTCAACGACATAACGTATAACCTTATTATGCTGAAAATAAACACAGGTTCTCATAATTAAAAACATAGCTTTACTAGATAAAAGAACAGTCTTTCGAAATAAATTTATAATTTTTTGTGGAAAAGAGTCAATACGTCTAAAATTTGATTTAAAAGTGACATATTTCCGGTTTTGTCTGGTTATTCATTCTTAATGATAAGATATGTTATATTCACCGTTTAAATAGAGCATCTACTTATAATATTTCTAGACGATCAAATTTCGAAAGCAAAAATTGAGATTTTTATAAATATCGTTTTTCAATAATTGACACTAAAATCACAAAACTAATTACTGACATTACGAACCTACAATATCTGTCTTTGCGTCATGTGAAAGTGACATTTATGCATTTCAAATGTCTTAAACATAGTTGTAAGAAAGGTCAGATGCCTGGGTGCAATATGGTCAACTGTTAGGTCACTATTTATCAGTGCATAATACTCACAGAGTGCATTAGTCTTAAAAATATAATTTTTTGCACTTATTTATTTAATTTACAATATTTACAATACAAACATATTCATCATTCACAGCTATATTGCATATTGTTTTCGTACTCTCTCTTTCAAATGCCATGACTTTTGACTTACTTACATTCATCATTAACTCATTCTTCATGCATACTTTGTTCATCCTAATCACGAGAGACTTATCATTACATATATGTAGTATAAAATAACGTCGCTCAAAATGTTTGTGCGCTTAGATCTTTTAAACTACGCAACGGTTTTTCATGCGGTTTTCCCAATAGATAGAGTGATTCAAGAGGAAGGTTCATATGTATAATACATGCTTATTATAGTAGAGAAAAGCCGAGAATTTCAAATATTCATCATTACATAGTATAAAATTAAGTCGTTCAAAATGTATGTGGGCTTAGATCTTTTAAACTACGCAACGGATTTTCATGCGATTTTCACCGGTACATAGAGTGATTCAAGAGGAAGGTTTATATGTATTACATGCTTATTATACATATAAACACGGGCAGCTGGCAAGCGGGTGGTGTGGATTTTATAAAGGTTGGGTAATGGCGTTGTGTTTCGTTAGCCACAGCAACGTGTTTCCGGGTCTGCTAGTAATCTATAAATGTAAACAAAAAATTAGGTTCCGTATGTTTGTGTCCGCAAATCTTGGAAAGTAATCGATGGATTGACCTAAAGTTTTTACAGAACATTGTATTTTAGCAGAAGAGTGTTTCTATATATAATGGTAGGCTCTGGCGTTATGAATTTTGTATTAAAAAAATACTACAGATGGTGCGCGAGTGGTTTGGAAATGTGTGTATTTCATATAGCTATAGGCAGGGAAGCAAAGCCAGGAGGAGGTTGACGAGGGAGGGGAAAGGTGGAAGGGGAACACAGGAGGGGAAGGGGCCACGGGAGGGGAACGGGACTCATGGGAATGGACATGCAGGGAGAAACAATGTATTACTTTGAATGACATGGCAACGCGTGCCGGATACCAGTTAGTTTAAAAAAAAAATGTGAATACCTCACAAGAGTCTCAGCTGCTCCCGTCTGGAACCAGTGAGACTATGGCATCCCCAATTGGGGTATGTTGTGAAGTTGAAGATAGTGGGGAGGGGAAGGAGATGGGGTATAGGAAGGTGGGGAAGTACCTGGCTATTCAGTTCTGGTCATCAGACACGGCAAAATCCATTTCAAACAACATTTAAATTCTGAATGGTGGTCTTACACCATTTGAGAGTATCTTCCATTCTGGAACATGCCGCAAAAATACTGTATATTGTTTTAAATTAATTAATTGTGAAATAATAAATAAAATTTATTTGCCCATGCCGGGATTCTATCTCGCGACCTTCGGAGTGCGAGTCAAGAGCCTTACCCCTAAACTACGTCGATCGTCTAGTTTTTTTATAATAAAGATTTTTTTAAACTCCAAATCAAATTCTAATGTTAAGAGGCACCGGCAAATATATTTTCGGGCACCGGTATCACAATAAAATGCAAAATCATTACTGTTTGAACTGCAGCCGTTATTTGGTATTTTAGCATTTATGGCATAGGTAGGAAGAAGGAAGCAACGACCCGTAACTCTGAAATAACCGGCAGATGGCTGCATTTACTGCATTATAAATATAATATGCAATGAAACAAACTCAGCAGATGTTTGGTGAAATGCAAGCACGGCTTGTAATGCACATTAGGGGGAGAACGTAACGAAAACATTAGAAGTGTCCTGGTTCCCCATTATTGGGTGAAGTGCAACACCTGAAATCTCTTACTTCCCCTTTTGACCCCACAGGCCTCGGGCACATTCTGTCAAAAGGTCAAAATATTTCCACTTTGCAATAAAACCCAATATGAATCTAATATTAAAGCTACCTCCGGATTGTATGCAAGGATTGTAACCACTCAACCCAGGCCGTCGAATTAATCGAAACAGGCTTACTTCCCTACCTTCCTATTCCATATCTCTTTCCCCTCCCCACTACCTATCATTATCAAACAATTAAGGAAACCTTATACCTTAACCTGCGGGAAAACAGATCTCAAACACAACAGAGTGTTTACCGTCTCTACTTAGCTTCTCAGCAAATCGGTTTAACCGGTAATAGATCAATTTAGACACCTTCAAAAATGACTTTTAGATTCTTATAAATACGTCGCCTCAATGTGTTTAAACCACAGTTTGAAACTGGTCTTGTAAACCGAAACAGCTATAACAAAAATACATACTAAAATCCTTGCAGAAGTTGACACTAACATTATGAAATTTAATTTGAATTAAATTTAAAAAAAGTTAAAGGGTGATTTACGAATACACAAAAAAAAATTAATTTATTTATTGTAGGTGGATACAAAAGAAAGTACAAATTACATATTAGGAAGCTTGGCCTGTCCAACTAGGAAAATTTCCCGTTCCAGGACAGACAAATTGACAGGTTTAGTTCATATTATTCCTTAAGAAATGCACATAATATACATATAAGTTGTTGTAATGTTTTGTCTAGTCTGTAGTTAGAAGTAAGATTGTAGAAATATATTATAAATTTGTGAAGCGCCTTTGAGGTGATTTTCCACAAAAAGGGCGCTATAAAAAATCATCCAAATATTGTTTAGATTTTCAAGTCCAAAAGTATTTTAGTTATTTGGGGTGTTATGTCGTGTTGCGCTACCTCCTTCTTAAGCCAACGTTTCGGACAGCGTTGGCTAAAGAAGGTGGTAGCGCAACACGGCGTAACACCCCAAAAACAAATAACGAAAACATCCAAATATTATTATTATATATTTCCAATTTCAACATTTTCGCAAAGGGTTTCAAGGAATTGCACGAATTGCATGGACCAACCTATGAGGTTAGGTCGTTAGGATGTAAATTTGTCTCAGGAATCGATACAATGTCCTGAATGGGCTTTCTCGGATATTTTATTTCAGTCCTTCAAGTTTCCTGTCTTTCTTTTTTGTAAACTGCACGCGGAGGTCAGTGAATTATATTTCTCTGCCTGTGGAGACATAGTCGTAAATTTTACGAGGGATGCCAGAGAAAAGGTTTGAAAGAGAAACGCAAAGTTAAGAGTCAAAGACCCGAGACTTGCACTTAGCAATATTGCGAAGAAAAATCTTTTGTAAAGTTCACGTCTCTGAGTAGTGTGTCTCCTTGAAAAAAATCATGCTTTATCCATAACGATGGAAGATGTTTTACAAGTAGATACTGCTGTCTTATGCTGTGTATAAACAAGTAGGTATTTCCGCGAACCCAACCATGACTTACGGGAAAGGAATGAAGCAAGCGCAAGTGGCATTTCGCGCCGTTTGCCGTTGCCTCGTTCCTTTTTTGCTAACTTGAATGTAGGTACATATATATTAAAAAAAAAATTGAATGAAATAAAATCGATATTGAGTTATTGGTTAAAAATGCTGATAGGGAGAATAATCAATCTTTCTCATCGGAACTTCCATGTACAGTTGCAAGAGTACGATCGCAAGACCATCTTTCGACGAAGTTTGAATTCTCGGCCGTTGGTTAATGGGCCTTAAATAAACTACCCTTTTCCGATGTATGTAACGCCTAACTTTTATGGCTATTAAATATCGGTTTAATATTGGTCAGGTTTTTATTTACAAATTTTAACCACTCCGATACGTAAGCAGTCAAGTACAATAAGCGTGTTTTCACGTCAACGTGAGTGTTTCCACAGAAATTGTTATAACTCCGTTATTGTTCTAGTAACATCCCTAAAACAAAAAGTAGAAGTTCCATAACAAATCAAGCTACACATCTCTATTACAGATGTCCATAGAAATACATAAAAATACCTATTCTATCAGATACATGGTAGATCGCCGAATCGCCTACCGGCCGTTAGACATTGTTATTTTTTTAATTAAATATTCTTGTATGAAATGATAAAAAAGTGAGGTTACTAAATTGTTTTTTATTATACATTTAAAAGCTATTGTTTTTTTACACAATCCGTGATTTTAGCACCTTTTTCACATAAAAAAAACATCACGTGAGTTATTTTTAAATTTTTTTATGTTTGCATTCTAAATTTTAATAATTATAAATGTTAATATTTATTTGTAATATAACCTTTTGAAAGCTTATTTCTAGTATTCGGATACGTTCTATGTTTCATGTATAGAGCTTTAATTGTGAAGCGGAAATAACACAAAGTGTTTGTAAATCTGACATTTACTCGCATATTCGCGATAGATCGGAGTGGTAAACCACGTTTAGTAGTAAGCCATACATTGTTATTGGACGGTTGGTAGATACTAATTACTCTCTGTAATTTTTCTTACGTTAAACTTTTGTCTGTTATGATAAACAATAAATATAAAATCCTCAAAACATTCCTCCATCATTTACGAACGGCCATGTGGAAAACTATATTTATTACTAACACTTCATGTTGAAGTTTCAAGTGCCTTTATTGCAAACATTCACATTACTGTACTGTACAGAGTTCAATTAGACCAACCGGCTCTTTGAGAATATTGATTAACAAGTATTTTACTTAGATACTATTTGAATAGCTCTTCAGATTTGAAAGACCTCCCCGTCAAAAATATTCGAGGTCTTCAGCTAAGTACATCGTTTTGCAATAAAACAAGAAGCTTGTATCTGCAGTTCTGTGTTCGTTAAGTTTGGTAAAAGAATTCATATAAATAAATTAAAATAAACGAAGACGAATATATACAATCGAAAATAAAAACTGTAGGTTTTGGCATTGAAATACTCATTGCTTAACCTCCCAGGCCTCGGGCACATTTTGTCAGAAGGTCAAAATATTTCCGCTTTGCAAAAAAATCCTAATAAATGGAATATTTGTTAACGAACCGAAAAATAAAAACTGTTATTGAAAGGCGATGAAATACGCTTCAAAATTTTATTATTAGAAATAAAGGTTTAAATATAATTTTTTTTTAATGCAAACATAATAAAGTTTTTCTAACTAAATTACTGAAAAAGGAAAAAAAAGTGGAGTTCCACAGGGTTCACACCTTGGCCAAATCTTATTTATCTTGTTTAGAAATGATGTTACAAAAATATTTTATCATCCATCTTACTTTTGCTGATGACCTCAATTTTTTTAGAATTATTCAAAATATTTACCATTGCAACATTCTTCAAGATAATATCAACAAATTGTTAATTTGGTGTAATGAAAATAGATTTTACTTAATATCTGAAAATGTCAAATAGTTAGATTTTCTCGAATAAAAAATTTTGTGATCTATAATTACAACATTGATAACAATGCTCTTGAGACATTAACACAAATTAAAGACTTATGCATTACTTTTCAATCAAATCTTTCATTTGTTCACCACATAACAGAAATCTCAGATTTATAACTAGGCTAACTAGAAATTTTAACAATATAAAGTGTATTAAACTATTATGTATATTTTGCCTATGTTAGAAGCCAACTTGAGTACGATTCTCCCGTCTGGAACTCACATTATAGTACATATACATGTACTCGTACAAGCTTTTGAAAGAATACAAAACAAATTCTTACGTTTTCCAATGTAAATTAAGATTTGAATATAAAGCTTGGTGTTTTCTCTTCTTAACACCGTCTAGATTCTATATCATGTTTCTCACTACGAGAGTTAGGGAGACGCAACGATTTCTGTAAAATCTAAATGAGTTTCTCCCAAGATTAAAAAGATTAGGTTAGCTTCAGGGGTTAACCTAACCTATCATATAGAGCTGCGGTTTTCAACCTGCGGTATGCGTACCTCTTGGGGTATGCGAGACAAAAATTGGGGGTACACAATGTCGTGACATATGTAGAATCACTGGTCACCAAACATAGCGAACTATTATGACGGTTTTGTTGATTACCCAATAAATGTTTCCCGGGGTGGCGGTACCCATATCCGGGCCCATAATTGGGCCCATTGCTCACTTACAAGCTATATGATGTATACCTATAAATAAAAAAAATCGACCACCATAACACGGGCATGTACCTAGCATTGTTGTGGAAAAATCCACAAATTATGTAACCATCAAAGCAATGAATACAGAATTAAAAAAAAGGCTCTAAGTTATATCCCAACAGGTATGAATTAATTATTATTTAAGAAGAGTGCCATCTATCGTCGTACGTGTCTAAGGTGCGAATGGTTACGATGATTGCCGAAGGCATATGATAGTAGGGCGGTCGCCACCAGTCTGGCGGCTGGCAGCTTTAGAAATACTTAGAATCTAATGAGTCGTCGTAAACATTCATACATTAGACACGTACGACGATAGATGGTACTTTTCTTAAATAACACCTGTTGGGATATAGCAAAACTTCGTATAATTAACTACACTAACGACATCTATTGAAGAATGCTGAAACTACCTGACTAACTTATATTGCAGTATATTTTAGACTAAATACAAACCTGGAGTTGGTGGTAGCGGCCTCGCTCTTCTTGGTAGGGGGATGGCAGTACCAGCGGCTGCTTGGGCAGCCGCCTTATTGGCTTGTCTGTAACAAAAACACTCGATTAAAAATAATTTCATATTGGGATGGTGGAAAATAGTCAAATAACTATAACGCAATGTGGGTTTCTCAGATCAAAGGTGATGACGAGGACAGACTAGATAAATTTCACGCAGTTATTTTTTAAATTGTTGGTGGAAAGGGCGGAACAATACTAAAAAATCGTGTGCAGTACGCACGCGAAAAAAGTGAAGCCTTCAGAAAACTAAACTAGAAAAGAGTGGGGGGAGGGGGACGAACACCACACAAAGAGGAGGCCGATTATTCCATCTCATTCTCTCGCAGGCCATAAAGGTATGTATAAATGACTGCTGTTAAGTTGACAGATCCAGTCTTGAAGAGACCCATGTTTTAGGAGGGAGGAAACACAGAGGCAAGCAAATCGTTCCACAACGAGCTGTTGAACTCAAGAACGAGTCATAGGCGACCAGTTCTCATATGACAAATGTCAACGGTGTACACATTGGGCGCGGGTTCGGCATGTTCGGCTATGTACCGGTGATAAGGGAATCAATGACGCTGGTTCCTCGGAGCATCTTCCTTTGAAATACCAGTAGAATAAGAACATTCCTACCGTGCTCTAAAAGATTGAAATCCGTTTGTTAAGATATGATAATCTATCAAACGGACCGATCGTTACTGCAGAGAGTCAAGGGTTTTTTTCAAAAATTTCATTTTTTTTATTGTTATATAACTCTTATTAAAATTAAAATCTTTAGCTAAAGTCCAAGGATTTGGTTTTAATCCAACAAACATTTAAATCCCAACTGACAGCACAGTTACGCATGTCGAACTGTAATGTATGTTTTATTTTTTTTATTTAGAAAAAAAGTTTATATTCACAATAAATAATAACATATTACATTAAATTTCATATTAGACATAACTTTTTTTGATTACCCAATTAGTAGAGAAATATTCTCGGGTCTAACTGTCTAAAGTTCGTTGGTTGTAAAAATTCTTGGTTTTTTAATAATAACTTTGATGATCATTTTTTGGGTTGCTACTATGTTAGTTCTATAAGTGTGCCTTCACCATTGATCATACAAAACCCAGAGATGTTCAAATAATATATCAAGTTTTAAATGAGATTGTAATTTCGCGTGGGTCTCTGGTCGAGTGGTCTATGCGCCTGACTCCTACGCGAAAAGCTCGGGTTCGAAACCGGTTTGCTTGCACCGGACAGAAACGGATTAAACCCTGACTTAAAGCCTTTGAGAAAGAATTCAGATTGCTTATTATTTGCTGCTTGTTGAATGCTAACAGGCCCTCATTGTGCAATGTCCACTGGACAAAATGCAAGAAGATTTATCACACAACCCACTCCGTGTCAAAGGATTGGTTGATTTTAGCATGATTAAGGCGATCCAATAGCCCAGAAAAAAATCGAAATCGGAAATCACGCCCCTTTATGGGAGGAGTTTAAAAATACTTGAGAAAAAGCTTTTGGAAAAGTTGGAAAAGGTATTTGAGAAAAAAAAATTACATCATCACTTTGATTTCGTAAAGACCTGCAAAAATTATTAACTCCTTTTTTACACATTGTTTAATGTAATAAAATGGTAATTTAAAATTGATTTCACGAAACCAAGCGACGCGGACCCTAACGTCTGTTCCCCTCTATGGCCGGGAAAGGACTGACATAAAATGGGTGTGGCGAGTCAGTAGTTGTTCGGTGGACGGTATAAGGTTCACTTTGAAAATCCAAATTCGTCGACTAGCGGCAGTGTTTTAAAATAACAACGCGAAATTGCATATTTTATTTTATTTTTTGAAGTTCAGTCGTAAATAATTTTTTTTTGCGATTATAATAAAAGAAACTGAATTTGCCTCATTATACAATAAAACCATATCCGAATAGGGGTTTATAAATAGGAGAATTTGGATTTGAAAGTGTTTTTTATAGACCTTATACTTTTTTTTTTCTATGCTTATGAAAATGACCGATATTTTTAAGGGCCAAGGTATGTTATACACGCAGCATTTAATTGAAGCATCTATAATACTTCTAAGAGATCAATTTTTCAAAACAAAAACATATGATTTTGCAATATTTAGTATGGCTTCATCTTAAGAGTTATGGATGCAAAAGTAGCTACTAAAACAATCATTCATTGCTGGATATGATAACCGATTAATAAAGTAATGCAAATACCTCGCATAATCATCAAACCAGAGCAAAGCAAATAAACTAGCCAATAAGCTCATTCTTACGCATTAAATAATGACGTGACAAAGATGACACACACAATGTATGTCTGTTTCCTCCAAAGTACTACTTTTTCCTTTGGAGGAAACATACCTTAGTAGGTAGATTGTGTGTCTCATCATTACGTATTAGCGTAAGAAAGAGCTTATTAGCTAGTCTATTTGATGAGACAAACGATGAAACATACAATAATGTCTGTTACCTCCAAAGTACTACCTTTTCCTTTGGAGGAAACAGACATACGTAGGTAGATTGTACATCACATTATTATTCAATTCGTAAGAAAGAGCTTATTAGCTAGTTTATTTGATGAGATAGACAACGATGTTTGTTTCCTCCGAAGTACTACTTTTTCTATGGAGGAAACAGATATATGTAGGTAGATTGTGTGTCTTATATTATATCTCATCATTATTTAATGCATAAGAAAGAGCTTATTAATTAGTCTATTTGATGAGACACACAATGATGTCTGTTACCTTCAAAGTACTACTTTTACCTTTGGAGGAAACAGACGTACGTAGGTAGATTATGTGTCTCATCATTATTTAATGCGTAAGAAAGAGTTTATTAGGTAGTCTATTTGATGAGACAAACAATGATGTCTGTTACTTCCAAAGTACTACTTTTTCCTTTAGAGGAAACACACATACGTAGGTAGATTGTGTATCTCATAATTATTTAATGCGGAAGAAAGAGCTTATTAGCTAGTCTATTTGATGAGACAAAAGATGAGGCAAACAATTGGTGTCTGTTCCTTCAAAGTACTACTTTTTCCTTTGGAAGAAACAGACATACATAGGTAGATTGTGTATCTCATCTTTTGTCTGACCACTATTTAATGTGAAAGAAAGAACTGCGGCGTTATTGCGATAAGGAAAGAATGCTTATTTTTACTTGTTGAATTATCATGAAAACTGACTAGTACCTTACCCCCAGGCCTCTGGCATATTCTGTCAGAATATCCACAGAATACCCATACCCGCCTCCCAAATAAATTCCACAAACGCACTGCTGAGCACAAGAACGAGTCGGAAAATCGTTCCGTTCTCTTGCGGAAGATGCACCAATGCCGATATGATCAGTGAAAGCAATTAAGACATCAAAAAATGGTTCTCATTAATACGACAACAATAAATAATATATATAATGATAAGTAGGCATTACATAACTCCGTGAGACGTAGGCGAGGAAATAACCAGTGACACCAACGCATCGGGAACAGGCGGGAAACCCGTTTGCAATGATCAGCCAGGATAATCACTCTCAACACACTCTTTAGAAGGCCAAACTTACAAAAAGAAACTCTATTCTACATTTTACGATTATTCCAGTTTGAAAGAAATAGCAAAAAAGAGATTTAAGAAATAAATTAAATAAAAGAGTGTGATCTATCGTCCAACGCCTCTTCGCCACCGACAACATAGACTGTTTTATTACTTCCATGGCAAATTTCATAATTCCACGGAAGATCGCAGTCGAATTCAGACTTAGAAGAGATGTGATGTTGAACGGGGGGAGGCAATTTTAGATAATAATAATAAATAAAAAACGTTCATTCATCAATAGATTTTTTACAGTATTATACATTTTGTTCTTTTTATCATTGAGTCTATTGATGAAAAGGTCACTCCTCAGCTACAATTCAGGATTTTTCCTGGAATGCAGCTGGTTTTTAGCAGTGCCTCCAAGATAAGGCTCGATAGAAGAGAAGATATTTGTTTAGAGAGGAACAAACAAAAAATATGCGATCGGATCCCACATCTAGACGACAAAACGTACCTACATTCCGAAACGTACATTAAAATTTAAAAGCAAGAGAATTTTAAAAAGATGAAAAGTAATGGAACAATGTCCAATTCTCAATTGAATAAGTGAGGAAATGTCTTTTTTGGAAAAATAGAAGAAAGATTGTTGAAACCATGAATTTGATAGGATATTATCCTCTTCAATGAATAAAAATGCATCAACCTAACGCAAAGCATTAACCAACTAAGTAACGGATCCATAGCTAAGAGGTATGGTCTTGAAATACTGGCCTTTGTGCAGTGCACCGGTTGGTCGGATCATCTTGCTTTATTTGTCCACTCGATTGAACCGGACGAGCCCGTTTTCAGTTCATAGGAAGTTGCCAGTTACAACCATATAAGCACATTGTCTTTCCGCCCTAGTCTACGTATCTCTTGTGCTTTTTATTACACCATATTTTTTTATTTTTTTTACAGTGAATACCGCACAAGAATCTCAACTGCTCCCGTCTGGAGCCAGTGAGACTATGGCATCCCCAATTGGGGTATGTTGTGAGGCTGAAGGTAGTGGGGAGGGGAAGGAGGTGGGAAAGAGGAAGGTTGGGAAATACCTGGCTATTCAGATCTGGTCACCAAACACGGCTAAAGCCATTTTCAAGCAACGTTTCAATTCTGAATGGTGGTCTTACACCAGGGCGATACTGATAGTATCTTCTACTCTGGAACGTGCCGCAAATATACTATATATTATTTTAAATGAATTAATTGTGAAATAACACAAATTAATCAAATAAAATTTATTTGCGCACGCCGGGTTCGAACCCGCGACCTCCGGATTGTGAGTCAAGAGTCTTAGCCACTGGACTACGGAGGTCGTCATATAGAATTGATATAGTAATATATTGGTAGTATTAAACTGGTAAATGAATATATTTATTTAGGAGTGACTGTTGACTGCAATTTCAAATGGCACACACAAATAAACAAAATTTGTAAAAGGCTTAATGCGATAGTGAATAGGCTGTAAAAACAGAAATGTTTCGTTCCGGTGAATATTTCCAATATTAATTACTTATCACTCGCAGAATCAACTTTACGGTATGGATTAACCATTTGGGAACACTCTTGCAAAACTAATTTAAAACACTTACAATCAATACAAAATTTCTATGGTTAAATTACTATTCCAAAGACGAAACATATCATTGTTGTATCGGAATTTAACTATCTTACATGTGCAGCCCTTATTATGGTACAAAATATTGATTCAGCATATATCTGAATCTGATTATAAGAGGAAAGTGGAACATGAACATAATACAAGGTTCACAAAGAATGAAAGAATGCTTGTTCCAAAATATAACAATAACTACGGACAGCTAACCATGCTGATATATGCTGAAACAATGGTTACTAAGTAGAGATGGTCTATATTAAGTCATGCTTGTTAATTGTGACAATCTGTATAGTTATAGTAATAATATTATGTATGTATACTTAAATTGTAATTTAAGATTAACACCCTGTTAACAAACTGCTTAAATTGTTTAACGGGATTGTACCATGAAAAACAATCAAAAAAATCTTTACCCGATATCTCTACTCATTACTCATTACTGGATTTTCTAACTACTCAGTTGATCGCATGTTTTTTTAATATAAAGAAAGAGATTACCATCAATGTCATAATGAAATAATTTGACCAGATGAGCATCAAACACAGGATTATCTCACATTGAAAACTAAACGAAATGTTGTTCTAGTAACTCTATTAGAATCAAATATTTTTTGGCAGTACGTTTTGTTATTTTAAAAATACATTGTATAGTTTGTATACAGAATGTCTGTTGATGGCGTAAACCAGGCAATTTTAACGATTATTGGAGGGTCCTAACTCCTTTAAAAACATACTTATCAAAAAAAGCAAAACGTACCGACAGGCTAGTGGTCGATATCTACATATATTACATTAAAAACATTTGCACTAGTATCAAAATCTAGATAGGAAATTAAGGAATACGTTTGTATTGAAAAAACGTCACCCGGTTTCCTTTTAAAACCCATAGAAAAAGTCCTTATTCTATTAACCTTACTTGTGGACTACAATTTGTCTACGGCAAGTCTTCAACAGTTTTCCATTTCGTTTTGAGGGTGTTCAGTTCATATAGCAATAAGCATGACTGTCCAACATCCCACGTTAGTTCTGGCTTTAACGGGGGCGAAGTTGCAATCCACTTTTGGCGCTTTGAATCTGCTCTGAAAGGGGCGTCGAAAGTGGAAACCATTTGTTGTCAGGTTGACACCGACTCGAAAAGAAAGTCAATGATATTGTCGCAAGATTAACTCGCAATTTTAAATTAAAATGGTGCTGCACAAAGAAAAAAATCCAGCTCGTCAATGAGGAATTTAAAGAGAGTATATTATGCTTTATGCCACTCTCGGAATTGGAATACGGAGTAATAGGATGGGGCTCAGCAGCATCTAAACACACAAAACAACTGAAGGTAACTCAGAATTGTATCATAAAGACCATACTAAAGGTCCCCATAAGGACGTCAACCACAGAAATGGTTAGACAGTTTGATGTTCCAAGCATACAGAAAATCTATGCCAAAAACATTCTAGTACATCACCTCAAAAATGATTCAGAGGCAAACACCTCACATACTCGTAAAACCAGAGCCAAACAAACAGACATATTTAATATTCCAAAGTGTAACTCTTCGTTTGGATAAAGAAGTTCTGAATTTTTAGCAGTAAAGTCTTATAACAAACTCCCACTTAGAAATAAAACAAAAAATAGTTACATTAAGGACATTAAATGTTGGCTGAAGGAACTATTGGAAATGAACTTACTAGTATACTTAAAACATCGTCGTAGAAGTTTCTGGAAAACCTTATCTAAACCATGAAGTTAAACCATAGAAGTCGCTGAAAACTTATCCAAAGCATAGCCCCCCTCAGCACAGAATCTCCTAGTGAGGAGGACTACCTAACATGTTTCATATAAAAATGTAAAAAATAATAAATATATACTTACTAAAAAAATAATAACAAAAAAAACATTTGGTTTTGGAAGTTTTGGCACGAACTCCTTGCTATATTGTAAAGTCTCTCTGTAGAGAGACATTGTACCTATTTTATTAGGACTGGCCAGTTTCTCACTACTATTTTGTGTTGATTGAAAGACTTATAGTTCTTTGAGATCACAGTGACTGTATATTATTATTTCGTGCTATAGAAATACGGTTGAAGGGCCTTTAACCAGCCAGCGGCCGAGAATAAAAATTTCGTCGAAAGATGTTCTGACGATCGTACAGGGCGGTACCAATGAGAAAGATTAATTATTCTCCAAACCAGCTTTTTAAAATTATAGCTTAAGATCGATTTTATTTCTTTCAAAATTTGCTTTATTTATACCTACATCCAAAAATGCTGAAAGGCGTGATGATAAAACTATTAAAATTTATGTACTTCTGAAATTATTTTTTGATTATAAGAATTTATAATTTTTCAATAATGTCTAATGAAAATAAGAATATAAAAATCTTAAATATATTAGTTTGTAAGACCATAAATAAATAGACAAACTGAAGTATTTTCCTCACAAAAGACGTGCGCGGATCTTTTTTTTAATGATTTTATTAAATTCTAAAATACAGCTTTCCCAGATAATTCATTGATTAATTTTCCTGCATTATTATATGATTTGAAATGTGTGTTGTATAATAAAAAAATTTGTTTGAAAATTTAACAAATCTGCCAACGACCTATGGTATAACCTTATTATACTAAAAATTATAATTTTTTCTCAAAATTTAAAACATACCTTTACTAGACAAAAGAACGGTCTTACGAAATCAATTTATAATTTTTTGTGGAAAAGAGACAATACGTCTAAAATTTGATTTAAAATTGACATATTTCCGGTTTTCTCTGGTTATTCCCTCTTAAGAAGACACACGTTCTTGTAACTCGGAAGCTAGATCTGTGTTCGACTATCTTCGACAAACGTCATTACCGACACCATTTGTCCCGAATATAGCATAGACTGAGAGACCGATTTTTTTTCAGGAAGCCAGGAGGAATATTATTTCCCTCAGGGCCTATGTCATCTTTGGGATGCTTTGTGGAGGGTTTTTTAAGGAAAAAAAGGAGAGGGGAGTTCTGAGAAGGAAAGGGGTTTAAAGGGTGGGTAGGAATCTGAGGTTCAGTGTGTCCTGGTCATCCGCCTCCAAGAGACAAACAAGAGACAATAGACAAACCTCACCCCATTAAGGCGATCCACTAGTACAGGAAAAAATCGAAATCGGAATTCACGCCCTTTTATGGGAGGAGTTTAAAAATACTTGAGAAAAAGCTTTTGGAAAGGTTGGAAAAGATATTTGAGTTTTTTTTTTACATGTTGATTTCGTAAAGGCCTGTAAAAAACATTAATTCCTTTTTTATGCAGTGTTTATTGCAATAAAACGGAATTTTTAAATTGATTTCACGAAAATAAGCGGCGCGGAGCATAACACGTCTTCTCTCCGCTCCGTTCGGAGGAGTAATGACAGAAAATCGGGGCGGCTGCCAGTCGTTCTTCGGTGGACGGTATAAGGTTCACTTTGATATAACAAATTCGTCGACTGCCGTATTGTCGCCGTGATGTCAAAAATACCAACGCGAAAATGAATATTATATTTTATTTTGTGAGATTCGGGCGTAAATATCATTTTTATTCGCGATAATTATATAAGAAACTGAATTTGCCACATTATGCAATAAAACCATATCCGAAAAAGTGTTTATAAGTAGGAGAGTTTTCAGTTAAAAATGTTTTTTATAGACCTAATACTTTATTTTTTTCTAAGCTTATTAAAAGACTTATTAAAAAAAATGACCGATATTTTTAAGGGCCAAGATATGTTCTACACACAGTATTTAATTGAAGCATCTATAATACTTTTAAGCGGTCAAATTTTCAAAACTAAATCATACGATTTTGTATGATTTTGCATTATTTAGTATGGCTTCATCTTAACCCGGAATTTCTGAATTTGAAATTTAAGCAACGAATGGTAAACCTAATGTTAAGATCACGAAACATGTCCCCATCGCATTTCTTGTGTTCTTATTAATTCTATGATAGTGATTAAAGGCCTTACCTACTAATAATAAACCTGTTTTAAATTTTACTCAACTGATAAACAACCATTAATGGAGGGTAAAGGGTTGCTGATCAGTTGTGTAAAACACGTTTATTAGTGAGGGCTAGTAAATAAACTTGTAGAGATTCTTTTGAGTTCATATTTCAGTATCCACACTTACCTGCTACATTTTTACACGTCACGTTAAAACTTATCTTAAAATATTTTATTTATGGAAGTATTTTCTTTGCTATTTCGTTTTATGTTATCATCTTCAAGTTATGGACTGTTAATTTTATATGTAAAGATATAGTGAAACTCTGCATGTAATAAAATGTTCAGCATAGTTTAAAGTAAAACATTTTAATCAGGATTGTAAAATACCTGAAAACTCATGGGCGAACTGGTTCCATCAACAAACCACGCAAATTCACAATGAGTTTACGTTCAAACTTCAGTTATCGCTGGAAGAATCGTATTTATTAACCTGACAGTTATGGTTAACTAGAGGATTGCAGTCGCAATGAATGACGATTGCACCTCACTGCACCTGAGAGTATAAATAATCCAGTGTAAGGGCGTGGGAAGTGCAAAATGCACTGAAGTTGTTGGTAGATTATTATTGAAAATGTTAAAGGTAAAACCAAGGAAATCAGGTGTGATATGCAACACTATTTTATAGAAAATCAAATAGTCTTGGGTCAATCGGGCACTTACCCATCATTTTAACCTGATCACGAACCACCAAAGATCGATCCGGTTACTTTTTCAAAAAAAGATTTGATCATTCGTTCGATGTCAGCTCAGTTAGTACCTGGGTGAGGAACTGGTTCTTCCGAATATTTTTGTTCATAGTTCAAATGATCAAAAGTTTATGATTAAAAAAAATCTAAAGGAAAACAGTTATTTATTTATTTATTTAAGGAACATAAACAGTCCTAGTAATAAAATATACATAAGAGGATGGCAAAAAAACAGACCAATTATTAATGTTCACAGATAGGTATTTAGAAACATAAAAGTAAATGAATGTAAACTAGAAAGTTTAAGAAAAACAGAAAAAATAAAAACAGAACTAAGCAGCAATTTAAAAAAAAATAATAATACAGATGTTAATTCAACAAGTGATAAACATGTTATACACAATAATAAAATAATTAAAACAATACTTAAATAGATTGCGAAATAGTTATTTGGGTTGGGACGGGTAAGGTGAGGAGAGGGATAAGGGAAAGTTGCCACGCAAGTAATATAAAAATATTAGGTACAATAAATTTAGTCATGAATATGTGTTGTGTGTTATTCGCACCTAGAATGTAATACAAAGAAATTCTGTAACGACAGTAACTAGCAGTGAATATGTCAGCAAGTGTGTCTATATGTGCAATAAGTGCAAGTCTATTATTATAGTATTTACATGTCCTTTGTATAAATTCATTTTGGTTGGAATTAGTGTTGCATCTATCAATGTAGAAAAGGGTATTTTGTCTGCTGTATCGAGTCGGCGTGTGGAAATTTATTTTATTTAGCAGTTCCGGGCAGTCAACTTTTGAGTTAATAATTTTGTACAGGAGCATCTGATCAGCGACAAGCCTCCTATTGAGCATTATGAAGTTAATAGGTTCTATGAAAGATCTACCAACTGCCTACCTGAAATTACCATATATATCAAACATAGTATACTTTCTAAAGGACAAAAATAATACAGACATTCTGTAAAGTCAATAAATTATTCTTAAGTCTACCTACTACGAAAGTACCTAATCAAGAATCGGGTATTATTTATTTTTGTATTTAATTCGTAGTTTTAAAAAATTAAATCTAAATCAAATTTAACAATGTTATTATTAAGTTCAGCAAGTTTTATCAAACTGTTGAAAATGGACTTGAACGCCGAAACAGTTGAGACAATAAAACAAAAAGCTGAAATATTTGCAGAACTTAATATTAACATTATAAAATTTGATTTACATTAAAATAATTAAAAAAAAAAATTATCGGTTACTTCCGGCATCGACCGATACAGTGGCCAGGAGCGGATCGACATATTTTTCCCAAAAATAACTTAATCACTTCGTTAGTGGGTTGTGATCGACCCATATCGTGTAAAATGATCGATTGATCCAACGATAAAATCAAGTACTTGTCAATTCTCTATTACAATTTCCAAAGCTAAGCTTCTAGACACTTTAAAAAATCACGCAAATACGATGAATTAAGTAATGACGACGTGATTCAAAATAACGCAAAAAGCATGTACTTTGGGATTCATCTGAGATTCATTTCTGATCACCAAAAAATATTTTAAATGTTTTATACCATTGAAGAAGAAGATAACAATAATAATCTAAACGAAAATATGAAAGAGAACAAGACACAGAAAAACAGAAAAAGAGAATGGTCGCAATTCGGACTCGAACCCAGAACATCTCGTCTAATCGGGACGTGTGCGTTTACCAATTCCGCCATTGCCACCCTCTGTCAAACCGCCAATCTCACATATCAAATTTTAGAATTAACAATATTATCTTTAACTATTTTTTTCCATTGCGAACATCATATTTTTCTGCGTATTGTTCTCTTTCATATTTTCGTTTAGATTCTTATTGTTATCTTCTTCTTCAATGATATATTACATTGATGGAAATAACCATCAAAAGTTATTAAAAGTAAGTTTTTATTATAACAAATTGAATATAAATGTTTTAATTAAATAGTAGTAGTTTAAAATAATAAAGCACATATTATGGATGTTTAAATTCCCCTATTAACGATTTTTTGTATAATTGGTTTTATTTATTTATTTAAACGCCATGTAATGACTTTTACGTTCAAGTGATAGGTACATGATATTATAAGTATACAGTGGTACACAGGAGATTATCAGTATTAAAATAATAACAAAATATGAATGTACATTTGTCAAGTATGTGTGATAAAAGCATGTATTTAGGTATAGGATACTAGTATGTGTTACTAAACTAATAATCATGTTATAATAGCAGAAAACATATTATTTAGGATTATTTAGAATAAAAAAGATGTCAACAAAGGGGACTTGTCAGAAAAGATGTCAACTGTATTAAATTTATAGATAGTTGTAGAGTAAATTGTATTGAGTTTATTGTTACCTTCAAAGTTAGCATTGTTTGGAATTACTAAACAGGTATTGCTAATTAGCTAACTGTTTCAGGGCTGTCAGTTAAAGATTTTATGATACTTTTGGTTTTAAAAAAAAATCATTTTTAATAAAATAATACATTTAAAAGCTATCTCTCTTCAGTCTGATAGTAAATATATCAGAAGTAAGTAGTTGAGAAACTATAGTAAAATATTTATTTATTGTGAATTTCCCACAACTATAGCACAAAGTGGCAATTGAAGTTCTTCAGAATGACCAGAAAAGAATCAATCAAGATGGTTGCCACTTCGAACTCATGGCAAGTGGCTTCTTATAACTATAGTCACTTCTTTTTTCTTACCTTCTGACTTCTGGTGAAGTGGGCAGACTTCTCGACTTCCTGGTCCTGAACCCATCGTGCTGGGAGGCGTTGACAGCACTGCCGTGAGTATTGCCCATCTCACACCACTTACACCACACATTCACTTCTCACTTATACCATCGTTGTCACTTCGATGGACATAATACAACTTGTTACATGCAAGTTTCTTCATCACTTATATTGCGAAGAAAAATGCTGTTTAGTACATGTTTTAAAGTCTTAATTACTACAGAAAACAGAAAGATAAAATAAGATACGGTTGAATTAGTTATTGATAAATGAATAAAAAAAAATGAACGCGTTTTCGAAAAAAATATTTATCTCTTCCACTGGAGCGCTTTTTGCCATAATATGGCACTATTTAAAATACCTCTAATCGCTTTGCTGCCAATTTTAGTAAAAAATTTCCTTAGATGCATTTGTACTTAATTTGAATGATTAAGTTAAGGCGCCGCATCCGCGCTCAAAAAAAAAATTGAGATATGTAATTACGAATGTTAGAGGAGCGCGCTAACATTTAAAGCGATAAAATCGATGCGTAAATTGCGAAAATGTTTAATAAAACACGACTCGTTTAAAATAGAGCAAAAATCTTGTGGAAGGCGTTTTAAGTATCATTTAAAGAAACATTGTGAATTTTTTCACAATTATAACCAGTAAAATAACTGAAACAAACGTGTTTATAATAATTTTCGGAGCATACTTTGCGATTTTTTTTTTCTTGGTGGGCATTTCATATAATTTGCGTTTCGGCGTGGAAACCGTCTAGATATTATCTTAAAAAATAACATATATTTTTTTAAGAGCTTAAAAACTTCAAATGTTTAAGGGAGATATATAAGAAATCGGTAGAAATTCGGGTAGCAGCGGTTTAAGAAATGATTTTTTTTTAATGTGGGCGGAAAACATTCAAAATGTTCACCAAAAAATCACGAGCAATCCGAGCAAAAGGTTTTAAATTGGTCCGTCGCTCGAGTGGTTAGGTAAATAATCCATAAGACGCCACATGCAGCTACACTTTTAATAGGCATAGATTTTGAAAAGTATATTACTTTTAATAGGCATACCAAGATTTTGAAAAGTAAACTACTTTTAAACTTAATTACCAAAAGAAACATCGGTTTTTATTTTTTCATAGACGGAGAAATTTGCATTAAAATTCGATTTTCATTTAATCAAAGTAAAAAAATTCTCAAACAAAATATTTCCATTGTCGCCATTTTTTTTCTAATAGATTTGACATTTGCGAAGTTTCGTTTCAATTTAAATACCCATGAATTACTTAGTTTACCTAAACTGAGAACTTAATAACCCATTTTATGTACGTAAATAGTTGTTTCTTGTAGTAATTGTTGAAATGAAGTGTGATCTCCATTATCTGTGCTTAAAAATGTGGCGGCTTATGGATTATTTAATCTCTTTTACTTCTACCGTTCTACCATCATGTAGAATCACCTCGCAAAGTTGGTGCACTTTACCCACAGATACCCTGTTTACATTGGGAAGCCTACAACTGCATAGATAAGTTTGTCGATCTGAAACAATGATAATATGCCCCCTCTACACATTTTACTACATCGAAATAACTTTCATTGGAGGGTACCTACTACAGTAAGTACCTAGTTATTATATTCTTTTTTGGCTATTGCAACACAGCTGACACGCGACGGGCCAATTAGAGAGCTGCAGCTGCATTCATGCCTAATTTAAACTTAAATTACAGATAAGTTTGTCACCATCTCTTCGTTTCCCGTCTACGATTAATTATTTCTATGGAGGGATTTATTACGTTATAGTGAGCTACTTACGTGATATATATTTATTAAAAAAAGAAATAATGACTTTTTATAACTTCACAATAAGCCGCGGCATTCCGAATTTCCACAGTTTTATAACATATTTCTCTTGAACACAAAGTTTTTAAGTTTCTAAAAAAATATACCTACGTTGTTTTTGAAGATAATATCTATACATTTGCAAGGTCTAAACTGTAATTATATGAAATTCCCTCGATTGAAAAAATCGCAAATTATGCTCCGAAATTATTATAAACACGTTTTTTCTGTTATTTTACAAACATGTGTGTTAAAATTCAAAGTGTTTCTTTAAATGCTACTTATGATATTTCCTACGAGATTTTTGCTCTATTTTAAACGAGTCGTATTTTATTAAACATTTTCGCTTAATTATTATCTTTTTTAATATTAGCGTGCTCCCTCTAACATCCATATTTATATATCTACGCTTCTTCTTCTTTAGAACTGGAAATATGTCTTATCTGGTAATTAATTTCGACCGGACTAACATAATGACTTCTTGAATATACAATTTGGGAGGCGGGTACGCGTGCCGCTGTCCCGGAAACCATTTATTGGATTATCAACACCCATGCCAAATGTCACCCCAAGTGAATCGCTATGTTTGATGAGCAGGAGTGCCTGGGTTCATGGGCTGAGGTTTGACTAGGTCTAGATGCGTTTGCCCCTGCGTGGCGGGCCGGATCGGCAGAGACTGGTTGAGGGAGAATTTTTGAACTCTCAATTCGGAATCTCTCGACCCATCGTCTTGCACAGCAGTCAGAGGTATTGATTCACACGTCCTACACTCTTGGACACACTGATGCCTATATTTCTACCAACCCCTCATACATTTTTTCTTCCCAGAACGTCCTCTCATTCCTTTCCCTAAAAAGAACCTCCACCCAGCATTCCTAAGTATTTAATATTAAGTATTATTTTTAGATTAAATATTACAATTTGTGGTTAAGGTACTCATTAAGTTATTCCAACAACAAAAAAGTAATTTAAAAATACATGCGAGGCGCCCATTTTACCATAATAATTAATGGCCATTCTATCCTAAGTTAATTTCTGTGGATGTGTACAGTTGTTAGTAAATAATGACTGTTGGTATGAAGGTAGACTCGTCGAATAAAGAGGGGAAATATAGTATTTAGTTTATTTCCTGTTGTTTAAGTAGATTTATAGCTGCCATGTTTGGTATTTGACAGAAGGAATCAATTAAAAAGATGTAGCAATGTCAAATATGTCTGAATTATAATTTTGAGTGTATTTTGTAAGTGAGAAAATTATAAAGGTTTTTTCAAACAATTTTTTTGTTATTGAAGAAGAAGATAACTTTAGATAATTTTAGAATTTAATTAACAATATTATCTTCGACTAATTTTCCATATATTATAGGCAACTACATTTTTCATTGGAATAAATCGTTCTAAGCGGTTAGTAACCTAGATAGCGTCTCGGATAAATATATCCTATTTTAATAATATAAATAATATAGTGGTTTAAAGAAAGTGATCTATTATTCATTATATATCCTATTTTATTTATATATGGAACAAAATATACATATTGACATTTTTATAAAAGTCTAAATGAGTATTCAATTTTTTATAAGAAAAACTATATTTTTATAACATCTTTGGGAATAACCTTCAAAATTTATAAAAAGAGAGTTGTTCTTAAAAAAATGTATTTGTTTTTTTGTGTTTAATTTATTTTTAGTAATAAGATAGGGCGACCTCATAAATAAAAGATACAAGGGAGATAGGTCAAACACATTAGAATAAAACAGCGGACGAAACGCGTGTCGCTAACATCTTTCACCCAAATGCACTGAGACCCCCGCCTTGGTTTTTTTTCTTTTACAATAACTCCAAACAAGAGTCCCTGAGGAAAATGATTTCCCACTAAGTCTGTGTCATCTTTGGGAATGCTGTAGGTAGGGTCTTTTTGAGGAGAGGTTCCACAGACGAGCTTTTAAACTCCGAACTAGTCGTGGAAGCCACCCGTTCTCAAGTGACAAATGTCAACCGAGTAAATATTTTGAGTGTTTGTTTCCCGACTATGCGTCGGTGCCAAAAGGAACAATGACGCTAGTTCCTTTGAATATCTTCCATTGTAATACCGGTAGAACAAGAACACATACACACTTGCCATCTGTGCTCTAAACCAGAGCAATCCATTTATTAATATAGGGAAAGTTATAAAATTGAAAGCCCATTTCTGCTCAGAATCGGGTATTTTGTGACTACAGACCAGAGGTGACTGCCAAATTCAACAGTGAGGCGAACTTGCGATGTATAAAGGGTCAGAAGTTGTAAACTATCTGCAATATCTGCGAGCCCTGTACAGTACGCCCAGCTTTTGAGAGGCTAACTTAACTCTAGCTTCGATGGAACCCCCATGAGCTGGTTACTTACAGTTACACCAAGCATACCAATGGAAGGCATCTACCTACATATCAAACGCATAATTTTCATAGCATAGCCGTGTTTTTCATCATTGCTCGGCGACACTAGGCACGGTTTTATCCTTCCAAGCCATATCTCACTTTATTTCTATTATGTATGTCTTTAACATAGGTCGCGGGTTCAGATCCCGGCGTGCACAGTAAAATTTTGTTATTTCACAAAGAATTAATTAAAAATAAAAAGTGGAATATTTGTGGCACATTCCAGAGTGGTAGAAACTTTAATTATCGTCCTGGTGAAAGCCACTATTCACGCCATGTTCAATGGCAAAATCTGAATATGGCGAAATCTGAATGGCAGATACTTCCCCACCTTCAGCCTCACAAAAAACACTAATTGGGATGCCATAGTCTCAATGGCTCGAGACGGTTGGGCACAGTTAGGTTTTAATATTACAAAGAAAAACCAAAAAGAAAATGTGTTTTTAAGGGTTTCAGCAAGGCTTCATTTTGGTCCCCACTTTATTTGCTCTATTCAAAAGGAACACTACTTTATCGCGTGCGAAATGCGCGTGTAATCAAGGTAAACTACATTACACCAAACCTTATAAATGGGGTAGTAAGAGATTTCTGGTGTTGCACTTTACCCAATAATGGGGAAAATAGAGTGGATAGAGGGGAATTGCCACAAACTTATGTTCAAGATGGTTTTAGAAAAAGGACTGCCAAAAATTGTGTTTTTGATTATTGTTGTTGAGGTGCTTCTAAATCTACGTTTGTATAGCGCCCTTGAGGTGATTTTTCACAAAAACGGCGCTATATAAATCGTCCAAATATTATTATTATTATTAACATTTAATAAAAATACTAGCCTGAATTGGTTTATTTTATTTTGAGGTTTTATGGTAACGTGAAAGAAATTTATAATATTTTAGATTTTTAATTTATTTTTTAAATGTGTGCAAGGGTAGTACAAGTATTGTAGAAATGGAAAAAATATTCTAAAAAACAAGGCGTTTAAAATGAACTCTGAGCGGTTATAACTGTCATTTACACTTGGGGAAGACAAGTGTAAAATCACAGGACGAAATGTGCAATTCTTGACAAATGAGTTACAATTTTGAAAACGACACAATTAAAATAATTTTCTGTTAAAATATTATATTATCGTTTATGGGATCGGATAGGTGGATGGACAGGGTTACAAATGAAGATGTTATGGTTCAGATGAATTAAGAAAAATAAGTCATTAAAACTATAAAAATCCGAAAACTTCAATATCTTGGACATGTGATGAGACATCCAGAGAAGTAAGAGATCTTGCATCTCCTAATGCAGGGAAAGATTGCCGGGAAGATGGGGCCTTGGAAGAAGGAGAACCTCATGGCTGAAAAAGATGAGACTGAGGTTTGGCCAGTCTACCATAGAGCTGTTCCGGGCCGGAGTAAACAAAGTCCGCATAGCCAACATGATATCCAACGTCCGTTGAACGGGCAGGGCACAAGAAGAAGAAGAAGAATCGTTAATGCGAAATATTTACACTTAAGTTTTATTTAACCGAAATTAGAATTTTTCTTTGAAAGCACGACAGCTTAGCATGTAAATTTGTTTGCACGTTCCGTTCCGTTCAAGATGGCGATAATTTAATGCATTAGTAAAGATTCTTTTTCAAATGTGAAATGGTTGTGTTTATTTTAATTTCTTATTCGCATTTTTTCAATATATGGTGGATACCACTGCCTGCGGTTAAAAATAAATATTTTATTAATTTTGAATTAAAATGGTGTCGCAAAATAAGTTATTAAATACTAGCAGACCCGGCCACACGTTGCTGTGGCTAACGAAACACAACGCCATTACCCAACCTTTATAAATTCCACACCACCCGCTTGCCAGCAGCCCGCTGCCCGCTTCCTGAATTTAATATTTGAATTTATCGGCTTTTCTCTACTATAATAAGCATGTATTATACATATAAACCTTCCTCTTGAATCACTCTATCTATTGGTGAAAACCGCATGAAAATCCACTGCATAGTTTAAAACATCTAAGGGCACAAACATTTTGAGAGACTAGGTAATGATGAATATTTGAATTTCTCTGCTTTTCTCTACTATAATAAGCATGTATTATAAACAATACATTATAAACCTTCCTCTTGAATCACTCTATCTATTGGTAAAAACCGTCACCTTTATTTTTTTTATACTATGTAATGAATAAATACTATAATAAATATATAATAAAAAAATACTTTTTTGTACTTGAGGTCTACTGTTCACAGAACTAGTAGTAAAATACTCTATACTATGAAGATGCACTATTTTTTTCTTGATCTTGAAAGCAGATTTTTCAAGATCTACCTAATGTTTCCTCTCTAGAGACAAACACAGAGGGATGATTTTTCTACGGTTAGGGTAGGTTTTGTACCCTAAGCTTTGTGGGTGCCATATAATTTCTCTGAAAGCAGGTGGTTACGATGGGGCATGACACGGGAGATGGGGAGGGTATGGTTATGGGGTGGGAACGGTGTGCTGCCTAGAGTGGCTAGAGGTATCAAGGGATGTAAGATATCCTGAGGGAATCACAGGACAAACATGGTTTTCTATACCAAATGAAGGAGATTAATGGATCTTATTTGAGATAGAAGTACATTTATCTGACATTAATTGAATTTATTGCACGATTTGCGTTTTTTTTTCAATCAAATTCCATCAGTATGTTTTTTATGTATCTAAGTACCGTACAAGATTCCCAACTTTTTTTTACATTAGCTCCATACAGAAGGCTCTGAGGAAAACAATTCCGTTCAGGGCCTGTCATCTTTGGGGATGCTATATGGAGGGTCTTTTTTATTATTGGAAGGAGAGGAAGTTCTGGGAAGGAAAAGGATATAAGGGGTGGGTAGGAATCTGGGTGTCAGTGTGACTAGGAGTGACGGACGAATGAATCCATCCCTCCCATTACGGTGAAAGGTGATGTTTCCGGCTGAAGACGTCAAAAGGAACTCCTTCAACCAATATCTCCCGATCCGGCCTGCATTGCAGCTGGTGGGCAGGCGCATCCGCCGCCAACACCAGGACAAATCTCACCCCATGAACCCGGCCATCCCTGCCAAGTCGCCAAACGTAGCGAACCACTCGGGTTGACCCATGGCAGAGGTGGGTTGTCTAATAAATGGTGTCCTGGGTCAAATTGAACTGCTTCCAACCGACTGGAGACAGTGAAACTACGGTATCTCCAATTCCGGAATTATATAATGCTGAAGGTAGTGGGAAGGGAACAAGATGGGACGAGGAAGGTGGAGAAGTATCTGGCTATTCAGATATGTTCACCAAACATGGATGAAAACCATTAAAAAATAATTATGTGAGTGCCGCACAAGAATCCCAACTGCTCCCGCCAGGAGTAGGAAGGGGTCCTAGATGGGGAAGAGTAAGGTAAAGAAGTATCTGGTGTTTCAGATTTGGTCAGCAAACACGGCTAAAGCCATTAAAAAATAATTATGAGAATACCGCACAAGAGTCCCAATTGCTCCCGTCTGGAGCCAATGAGATTATAGCATCCCTAATTGGGGCATGTTGTGAGACTGAAGATAGGGGAAGGGAAGGAGATGGGAAGAGGAAGGTGGGGAAAAACCTGCCTATTCAGATCTGATCACCAAACACGGCTAACGCCATTTTAAGCAACTTTTCAAATCTGAATGGTGGTATTACACAAGCATGATACTGAGAATATCTAATCTAATCTAATAACGTGCCGCAAATACACTATACATTATTTTGAATGAATTAATTGTGAAATAACACAAATAAAATTTATTTGCCCACGTCGGGATTCGTTATCGCGACCTTTGGATTGCGAGTCAAGAGTCTTACCCCTAGACCACGCCGGCTGCCAGTAAAATTTACTTGCGCACGCCGAGATTTTAACCCGCAATCTCCGGATTCATAGCAAAAGATCGTTACCACCCAACTCCGTGGTTGGGAAATTAATAATTCCGATTCAGAATGACACGGTCTTCTTACAATTTATTTTTTCCCTAACTAAAATCGAAATGCCCATTTCAATTCTACAATAATTCTCAAAAACGTACATTAAATTAAAATATAAAGTCGTTTTACGGCAGTTTCAAGCGAGGAGCCGTGAATAATGACGTCATTACGATGATAAACGGTTCGAATGTAATGTCGAAACGCACCGGGGGTGGAGGGGTAATGTAACCCCTCTCAAATGATGCAAAAATCAATAATGATACAATGGATCGTCATTATTTAGTGGAAGGGTGGCGTAAAGATGCATGAAGACGGTAGGATACGTTCAGTATCGCCATGGTGATAAATTATAGCTTAAAAACATGTATTCGTCTATTGAACAAAACATGCATCTCGGATAAGTATATCCGTCTCGGATATATTTATCCGAGACGCTATCTAGGTTATAAACCAGTTCTTAGAACGATTGTTTTCAATGAAAAAGGTAGTTGCCTGTGATACGGAAAAATTAATCGAAGATAATATTCTTAATTCTAAAATTTTAAAATATTAGATTGTCAATTATGACGGTTTGACAGAAGGTGGCAATAGCGAAATTGGTTAACGCACACGTCCCGGTTAGACAGAGGTCTACATAGTTTTGAGTCCCAGTTGCGACCATTGTCTTTTTCTATTTTTATGCGTCTTGTTTTCTTTCATATTTTCGGTTGGATTATTATTGTTATCTTCTTCTTCAATGAAAACAAATAACTTTGAAAAAATACACTCTACAATCAATGTGTTCTTAAAAAGAGTTTTCTTCATAAGGATAAGATTAATTTAATAATATAATAATATTTTCCTGACAACGAAAACTTAGTTTTCGAAAAATGTTAAGAATATTGATTACCTATATTATAAAGGTTTTTGAAGTGAAAACTTCTTAAGCACCGTTGTGATTCTAAACTAGATGAAACAAAAAATAGCGACACTCAAAAGAGACAAATACATACATGTACAGGCTAAATCCTGTACATGTATGTATTTGTATTTGCCATATGTGATAGTATAATCGAGAATGTGATAGAATAAATATAATCTTAGAATGTAATAGTATAATCGGTCTTCTCTTTGTGCGGTTCTTCGTAGCCTACCTACTCTTGTCTACTTTAGTTTTATGAAGGTTTCACTTCTACCACGTGTGAATTGCACACTCTGTTTTTTTTTACAAAATTATTTGTTTTCATTTAATTAAAAATGATTGCAAAGTTTGAAGCTGTAAAATATTGTAATTTATGTGATTATTTTTAAGATATATTTAACTAATTAATCACTACTCTTTTATAATGTTTTTTTGTGTCTACTTATTGACTGTTATTTTTGTTTTATTGTTAATATTATTTTTTTCTGACGAAGAAATCGTTGGTTTCGAAACATGTTGATAATTTTGATTTTATAATTGGTGTATCTTCTTCTTGTGCCCTGTTCGTTCAACGGACGTTGGCTATCGTGTTGGCTATGCAGACTTTGTTTACTGCGGCCCAGAACAGCTCTACAGTAGACTGGCCAAACCACTGTCTCAGGTTTTTCAGCCCCGATGTTCTCCTTCTTCCAGGGCCCCGACTTCCGGCAATCTTTGAATGCATTATGAGATGCAAGATCTCATACTTCTCTGGATGTCTCATCACATGTCCTAGATATTGAAGTTTTCGGATTATTATAGTTTTAATAACTTATTTTTCTTTATTCATCTGAACTATAACATCTTCATTCGTAACTCTGTCCATTCAGCTTATTTTGAGTATTCTTCTGTAGATCCACATCTCGAATGCTTAAAGCCTTATCAGTTCTTCAGTAAGCGTCCATGCTTCCATTCCATAAAATAATACCGAAAACACGTAGTATGCTATCAAACAATCCAAAGTTGTGATCATGACTCCAAAAAATCTTTTTCATGCGTTGTATACAATGGTGATTTGTTTTCATTTAATATTTTTTGTTTTTCTAGCATTTTTTTATTTAAATTTAGGGTTTCCCCGATATTATATCCCAAGAGACACAATGGATCGTCATTATTTGGCGGGAAAATGGGGGTGTCCTGTCGAGGGGATGCGCAGATGATACCTAACCTAATTGTTAAGTGCTTTTGGCGGGAGTTATTGGGTGAAAAATAACAACACCATTGCGTGTTCTCGATGTTTTAGCAGATCATAGTCAAACCTTCCTCTCCCCATTTCTTTATTATCTTTACTACACCAGATACTCTTATACATGATACACCTTCCGGATACTCTCAGTATCGCCCTGGTGAAAAATCACAATTCGGAATCGAAACGTTGTTGCTCAAAATGGCTTAATACGTGTTTGGTGACCAGATCTGAATAGTTAGGTGCTTTATAACCTTCGTCACTTTTTTTTCGTCTCCTTTTCTCCCAGATCCTTCGGATTAACAACATACGCACATACCCCGATTGAGGACGCCGAACAGAATACAACAATACAGAAACAAACATATATAACAACATCAATTATTACAGTAGGTATGCTTAATCAAAAATACTAAGTTCACATGTGTTTCTATAACTTAGGTTCAATGAACTCTAGAATCGGATTTGCTGTGAATTTAACTGTCATTTTCGAAATTAGAAACGTTTGTTTGAACGAATTCAGACAAGCGATAACGTACACACCTCTATATTTTTTTTAAATAAAATTTTAACTGTGTTTTCAAATTAGGAATTATTGCATTAGTATTGGTTTTTCACAATAAAAAATAGGAAAAAAACGAAGGAAAACACCACCCAAAAAACTTATAACGAAAAAATAATTTTTTGACCCGAGTATTACAATATAGGTATATTTACATAGATATTTTTTTTCTTTATTTCCGGCAACAAAGAGGTTAATAAAAATCAAAGTGCAATTCACGTGAAATGCAAGTGAAAACTTCAGAAAACTAAAGTAGACAAGAGTGAGAAGCTACGAAGCACCGTACAAAGAGGAGACCTATAGGCTACGATAGACCGATAGGCACAAAGAGGAGACCGATAATACTATATCATTATTTAGCAGTCTTAATCCTATATATGTATGTGTTTGTCTTATTTTAGTGTCGCTATTTTTTGTTTCATCAAGTTTCAACTCACAACGGTGCTAAAAAAGTTTTCAATTCAAAAAAAGTAAGAGAAAATTTTGGTTGTGATTTACTAAATTTTAAACATACTTTTTTGGACGCGAAGTCTACTGTTCACAGAATTACTAGTTGATAACCGTGAAAGATGAACAGTGTAAAAAATATCTACATCGGACACAGCATTTTTTTCAATTAAATGGCTGCACCCACGCTCTATACCCTATGAAAACACATCAAACAATAGCTCATACAATAGTTCATAACTTCATACAAAAAGGGGGGAACATTCAACTTGCCAACTGTTACAGCAATATTAGGAGAAACAAAGCAGAGAAAAATCACCTCTGTTGCACTGAATGAAAACATCTAAAAAAAATAATGCCGACATGTGCTTTAAGGACTAATTTTGCCTAAAGTGAAACAGTGACGGCTATATTAAGAAAATATTGCAAGCTAAAAGCGACACTATTGCATTCAAGTCAAAACTATGAAAAAGAAATACTGCAGAAATATGCTGTAAAGCACATTTATACTTGAAGTGAAATTGTGATAGCAATATTAGGAAAATGTTGCAAGGTATAAGCTGCTCTAATGGATACTAGGGTGTATCGATTTTTAACTTTTTTTTTGTTTTCAAATTCCAAGTTGAAAAAAAGTTGCTACTAGGTACCACAACTTACCACAAAAAGTTTTGGATTTTTAAAAAAATGTTTAAGTCTCCCGCACAAGGCCTAAAGTTAAATTTTTTTTCAAAAAATGCAAAATTTTTTAAAAATTTAATAAAATAAAATCGTAACTTTTATGTTTATTCCAAGTTAAAAAACAGTAATATCAGGGCATAAAAATAAGTAAGAAATGATTTTTTTTTATAAAAAATGGATTTTAGGTCTCCCGTACAAGCCCTAAATTTTGTTAATTTTGATGAAATTTTGTAATTTTGTGTATATGAACCATGTTTTTTTTAAAGCTTAAATCACCGGAATCAATTGTACTTTTCTTACAGAAGGCATAAACTGAGACAATATATATATATACATATTTCATATATACATATAGTAAAAATATATACCACATATACATATACTATATATATATATGTGGTATATATTTTTACTATATGTATATATGAATTATGTATATATGTATATATTGTCTAATTTTATGCCTTCTGTAAGAAAAGTACAATTAATTCCGGTGATTTAAACTTAAAAAAAAACATGGTTCATATACACAAAATTACAAAATTTCATCAAAATTAACAAACTTTAGGGCTTGTGCGGGAGCCTTAAAATCCATTTTTTATAAAAAAAATAGTTTCTTACTTATTTTTATGCCTTGATATTACTGTTTTTTAACTTAGAATAAACATAAAAGTTACGATTTTATTTTTTTAAATTTTTAAAAAAATTTTGCATTTTTTGAAAAAAATTAAAACTTTAGGCCTTGTGCGGGAAACCTAAACATTTTTTTAAAAATCCAAAACTTTTTGTGGTAAGTTGTGGTACCTAGTAGCAACTTTTTTTCAACTTGGAATTTGAAATCAAAAAAAAAGTTAAAAATCGATACACCCTAATGCATACTGGCAAAACATAGCATTTCAAATACAAGTGACATGTGCTGTAAGGACTATTTTTGTCTGAAGTGAAATAGTGATACCTAGTATTAGAAAAATATTGCAAGGTAAAAGTGACTGTGGTAACATGTGCTCTAAATGCTAATTTTGTATGAGTTATTTTTGCTAAAGCTCGTGGTGGCTTAGAGATTGTTTTTTGAGGCAGATTTGATTAAATTTTATGAAAAATGTCAAGATTTAAGAAGGATATTAGCGCAGACCGGTGAAAAATCACGGGATATTATAATTGTAGGATTTGTAAAGCTGAGAGTATTTCAAAAGACGATCACAAATTTACACTTCGACTGAACATCTTTAGTAAGCTTGAAAATTTACAATATCTATAAAATATTTAAACAAAAGAAATACATATTTCAAATGTAATATTATAAACAAAAAAGAAAATTTGATAACTAGTTCACCGCTTGTCTGTATCGTTATCAGAGCCAATTTCATTTTTTAAATCAAAGTATTTATTTTTTATTTGTTAATATTTTTTTATTTAAGCGACTATATAAAATAATTCCATAAGCATAATAAATATGATGGTTATGTTAAGTTATTGTTTTTCTTAGTCCTCCTCACTAGAGGTTCCGGTGCCGATGCGGACTAAAATTGTTTAATTACGGTTCATTTGCCTTCTGTCGTTTTTAGTGTCTTCATCAGGGTGTTTTCGTTGACCTCTTTCAGCCATATTTTTATTCTTGATTTGTATTCATTAATTTTTTTATTAGTTTTATGTCTTGGGGAAGAATGTTATGGAGTTTTGTTGCAAAATAAGTGTAGTTCCTTTGTCCGAATGTGGTTTTATAACTTGGAATGTTTTTTTTATGTCATTTTTATTCGATCTAGTGTGATGGATACGCGGTCTAGTGGAGGATTCAGTATGTTTGAATAGCTTCAATAATATAATAAATTCCAGTTTTAAAGTTCATTACCACGAATAACTCATAGACACTGAGACACGAATATTTTTTTTTTTTATTGGTGCCCTTTTTTACTCATTTAAAGTACGCTCTAGCGTGTTTAAATCGCACTTTATGGAACGCGCGTTTTTTAAAGTTACCATGGCAACATCAACAAATCAACAAAATGTGAAGTCTAAATGTCAACTTTTAACTATAAATCTGACATGAATATTTTAAACGTCAAATAAAACATTACAAATGTTTCAAAAATTTTATTCAAAGTTTACATTCTTTTTTACATCGTTTACATTCTAATTATTAATATATAGTCGATGCTTTGTACTGTTCCGATATTTTCTGAAGGTAAGCAAGCACAACTCTCATCACACATCTACTACGTTTTGCTCCTCCATCCATGTTATGAACCTTTCATATTCTTTTTTATAAACGTCTTTGGATTTTCAGGTATTAACCGCGATTCTGCTTTGGTATTTAAATTATCAATGTTAGAACTCATTTTACAACACACAATAACTAGTAAAAACTGTGATGTCAACGTGACAGATTGCAAATTAATGTTTGTGTTTTTCATTTCCATGACAACAAGATATTGTGATGTCACATCACGAATTCATTAATAGTTCTTATTTCCAAATTTTTAATAATAATATCAATATTTATGTTTTCAAAGTGTACCAATAAAAAAAAATAGCGTAAAATATTCGTGGATAACTTGTCTTTAAAACACTTGCTTTATTTCGAGCACTCGGCTACGCCGTCGTGCTCGAAAAATCGCGCGTGTTTTAAAGACTGTTTATCCACTTATATTTTAATATACTATTAATAGAATGTTTGTGATACAGTTATGAAAATAAACATTCAAAATAAGAAAACCGATCTTCATTGATGATTGAACAGTCATGGATGGCAAAAGACAACGAATTACTATTATTTAAAGTATCGTTAAAATCGCCATGAATATTAAAAATTAATGCATGTTGCTCATTTCACCTTTAAATTACTGGAAACTTGACAAAATCCCACCCTGGGATGTAGTTCCTAGTGCCTTGATGATGAAATGATCGACAGCCATGAAAAAATGATTCCCACGATTATTTGTATAACAATGGACCGTGTTTTTACGGTACGTTAAACCGAACATAATATGTGAATTTTAAACACAGCACAGATAGAAACCACTAGAATTAATAAAAAAATCCACATTTGTGTGCTAAATTATAAAATCACAAGAATCGAGTTAACAAAATGTGATTAACCTCTCACCTGACTTGATAGTGCTTATTACAAGCATCGTCGATTCGGCTACGCGTTAAAAAATAATGATAAAGACGTACATACGGCAGAATAGTTATTACAAAAATGTGATTAAATTATAAAACCCGAAACGGAATGACTTTAACCGTGAATTGTGACCAGATCTGAATAGCCAAGTTATTTCCTTATTTATTTCTCATCCTTACCCTTCCCACTTCCTTCAGTATCACAACTCACAACACACCCCATATTCTCATTGTTTCCAGACGGGAGCAGTTGCAGTATTGTGCAGTATTCATATATAGAAAAAAAGCGCAAACCCGTGATGTTATAATTGTAGGATTTATGAAGCAATGCGTATAATTTAAAAATATTATTTTATCAATTTTTTTGTTCATAATATATTTTGTTCACAAATAATTGAACACACTACAAGAATTACTTTTCACTAATTAATTTAAAAAAAATACAAATTTCAAATAAAGAATTATCAATTAATAAAATAATTTTGGTACCTGCTTTATAGGTTGTCTGAAAAGATTTATATACTCATTAGTTCCAATTTAAAGTTCATTAAACTTTAATAATTTTACGGATTACGCAGAACTACAATTTCAAATCTTGCACACACCATGCACCGACAACCAAAATTAATTGTTTTAATACCAATTTCATGGTGTGCATAAAATAACAATACAGTAGTAGGTATGTTTATTGATAGTGTTTATAAAATTGGCAGAAAAATGGGTAATTCGTCATGTTAAATCGGTAATTTTTGATACCAAATATAAAATAGTGTCATTAAATGAATTAGTGTGAATTAAACATATCTAACTATAAAAACATTGGTTTTGTTAGAATTTATTTTTCGGCAACATTGCAACCGACAGAAAAATACATGTTTGAAAAGCGTCGTTATAACAAACAGAAGCGTTCTTGTGCTTCGATGCATTAAAAACATATGACAAAGTTTCGTAATAATTAAGGTGTAAAAATAATGTGCTTGCCTTTTTCATATTAATTATTTATTCGTTCATTAAACTCAATTGTTTGTATTACCATAAATTTGAATAATTCTCGTTTGCCTAAAATGGGGAAAATTTTCTAATTGGAATAGATGTATTTGGGGAGATTTCGTTCGGTTTGTTTTGAATTTGAATGTCAATCGGTGTTTAATGGTGCTCATTGAATTCAACGTGTAGATAGGGGAGGATAGATTTTATGCTGTCCATATTGGTTATATTTTATATTGAGTTCGTTCGACATCGGATTCTAAAAAGGATTCCCAGGAGGCTAGAGGCAATTACTCGTATGATGAAATTAAACTAACTCCTTTTCTTTAGAAGAACGTCGGCAAAAATCTGATCTCATTTGTTTCTTCAAAATTATCAACTGTATAATCGATTCACCTACATTACTACAACCCATTCCATTCAATATACCTTCTCGTAGATTCAGAAATAAAGACCTACTCTTCCTCAATCAGCACTCGACTAATTATGGTTATTCCTAGATTGCATGCAGTTGGCAATGCTTTCTCAGAAGTCGTAGATATGTTCAACTGCACGGAATATAATTATAAGAAGGCTATAATAACATACCTCAATCATAATAATCAATGATAGGCATGGTAATATTTATCTGCAAGGCTTCTTTATCATATTTTACTAGTTATTCAAAACTACTTAATTCAGATATCTTAACCATCAGACACAAGTGTCATAGCTAAAAAATGCACTATTTTATTAAATTTATTATTTTTAATACATAATTATTATCAAATCTCCAACTGACAGCCCTGAAACCATAGAGATAATTTGCTAACTATGCCTGCCCACTGCCCAGTCATTTTAAGCAAAATTAATTTCTAAGGTAATAATAAACTCTCTAAAAAATTATTCTATTTATAACCAACTTCCAGATTTTCAAATAAATGCGAATGCATGAATGTATGATATAACTGACTTTGCTCGATTCTACTTGCTAACAAGCCACTTTTATTTTACAAATTTTTATTCTGCGCAAATATAATGTTATTTCATATACCTATGTATATACTAGCTTTTATCATTCATACTTCACATTATTTTATGTTAGGTCTTATATTATTTAAATATTGCTTAACTATTTCATTTCTGTTATTTTTAACATACGGATATCTTCCTGTGAACCATTGTATCATGTATCACTTGAATGTAAAAGCCAAATGTATGGCGTTTAAATAAATAAATAAATAAATAATTCACCACTGTCCAGAATGTGTAGAATGGTCAACTCACGTTAGGACCTTGATTTTTTTGGTATATCTAAGCCTAAAAAATGATATTTATCGCTCACTAAACAATTGAAGATATTTTATATTTACTCAAATTTTAAAATATAAGCTTAGATGGTGAGAACTCGTGTAGAGCGGATAGACGGAAAAAAGGTGACAAATAAACCGGGGAGGTTATCAACTCAGGCAGTTAATAATAAATATGGCGAATCTAAACAATTTTTTATATCACTTGCCATTGTTCTTTTATCAATATTTTTCTTCAGAGATAACATACAGGAATATAATATTATTCTTTATTGCCTGTTGTTGAATTCTTTGTGATAAAGAACCCCAGAGACTAAACAAAGTTACGCGTGTGGTCCAATGTTTTCGCTTAATTTTTATTGTTCGTAATATATTATGATTCATTATTGATAGATTTCTTGAATTGGCAAACTTGAATCTCCGATGAATCTAGCACACAAACTCGAACAAATCAAAACCTGGTAGATCACGACAAAGTCATGAGGATTTTTTTTGTCCAGTTTCCGTATGGGTAAACAATACATACCTCGTAGACAAGATTGGGGAGACTACAAAACATATTTTTTTTATCAATGTGGTGCACTTTTTCCTGTACATTTGGTCATCATATTAGTATTGTGTTTTTTTCTAAGTAGTCGCTAGATGTCGCTTTCTTTTCTATTTTCTTTGGCCTGTTCATTTTGGAGTGGTTTGAAGATTGAATATTGATTTTACAAAAATAAACTTCGATCTCTGGTCGGCTGAATGTCTGCAAAGGTTCGTCAGGCGCTTTATATCACTACACTGAATAGGATTCCGTGATACCGTGGATTTATCGTATTATATTGGAATCGAGTAACCTTGAATATTCTTATCATCTCATATTGCTATTGGGCTTTCCCTTCCTAGGCAGCCATTCCCCTCTCGCGTTCCCACTCCGCCTCCTCCCTCTTCTCTCTCCCCACTCCACTCCCCCCTTCCTCCGTCCAGCGAACCCCCCTTCCAAACATTCAGTCCCGGTATATTCAGTTTTTAAACAGCTCGCGTGCAACAAAATCATAATGCCAGGGGCTCACCAGTAGTTTTACACAAACCTTGTCATGAAAATAGCGAACACAAAAAAAATAATTATCCATTTGGTGTAGTCGTTCGGAAGTTATGCGCGTACAAACATTTCGGCGGTTCATTTTTATTTATATAGAAGATAGATTATAAAATTTGTGTGCGTATTTTATCACCTTTCAAAAACAGTGTTTAGATTTCGGATACGTTCAGAAATATTTAATTTATTTTGATTTTATTGTAAAGCAGAAATGTGTTGAGCCTATGACTAAATATGATCGAGGCCTGAGGGGTTAACGGAAGCCTATTTCCTATTCTAGGTACATTATGGGTACTCTACTGCAAATGTACCTATTGCCAAGTGCCAATAGATAGCCCTGGGCAGATCGTGTTGGTCTGAACACGACTTCTCTGATATTTAGTATTTAGATTGGAAAGAGAACGGTAGGAAAACGTACAAACCATGAGTACATAGTATATTGGTGGGTGATATGTTATTTTATGATGTCAGTTTAGTGCTGACTTGGTGACTGCACATAGATGTTTTGTTAGGTTCTGCGCGTTTTCGTCCCGCGACAAAAGATCACCCCCAAAATACCCCACGGATAAAACATGCCCCAACAAAATATCTACTAAAACCTAACCTAACTTAACCTAACCCAATCTAGCCTAATCTAATCTTACCTACCCTAACCTAACATAACCTAACCCAACAAAAAAATGGGATCAAAATAATACAAACATCCTATAACGACATTGTTCAAAAATAGTAAAATTTGACAAAAATAATAGAGACATCCCGTAAAGACAATAAATTATATCATTGAAGAAGAAGATAACAATAATAATCTAAACGAAAATATGAAAGAGAACAAGACACAGAAAAATAGAAAAAAGATAATCGTCGCATCTGGTCTTCGAACCCAGAACTCTCGTCTAACCGGGACGTGCACGTTAACCAATTTAATTATAGTAAATTATTGTTCAAAAGTAGTAAAATGGGACAAAAATAATGCAGAAATCCTGTAAAGTTAGGTTATGGAAGGTTTTAGTAGAGATTTTGTTTGAGGATGTTTTGTCCGTAGGATATTTTATCGGGGATATTTTGTCGTGGGATGAAAACGCGCGTTATTGTTTTGTTAAGTTTATTTTTTTCATACAGAGCCTCATATGAGGACCACGGGTGAAAAACAAGAAATGTCAATTAAAAATCCCAAATCGGGGTAACAATGCCATCTAGTGACATCGTTGTGTATTTTTTACGCTGCAAAGTTGTATTAGAACAATCATCGCTGTCAAAAACTAGGTTTGTTTATTTGGTAACTTGATGTGTTAGGCAAGAATCATGAGCGTCCGCGCGTAAGTAGACAAAAATAGGCTTTTATACCATGTGAAAAAGCATTAACTCTTGAAAAATTGCAGACTTTTAAACATTCAATTCTGGTTTACGCAAATTTGCATTGTATTGACATTCCTTGTTTTCGTCTGTAACCTTCATAATCTGGAAAGTATATCGAAACCCATTTTAAAAATCTTTGCTACACACGATCATTATTTTCATATATCCGATTTCAGACAAATAGTTTCTATTAGAAAAGAAATTAATACATCGGGACGAAAAAATTGGGGAATTAAAAAATGGCAAAAACCTTGAACTTGAAAGCATCTGTCATTTGCCTTTGCGTCACCGTAAACAAATCTCGGTGGCCGGCGTGGTCTAGCGGTAGGGCTCTTGAATCGCAATCCGAAGGTCGCGGGATCGAATCCCGGCGTGGGAAAATAAATTTTGTTTCAATAATTTGTGTTATTTCATAATGAATTCATTTAAAATAATGTATAGTAGGTATATTTGCGGCACGTTCCAGAGTGGAAGATACTCTAAGTATCGCCCTGGTGTAAGACCACCATTCAGAATTGAAACGTTGCTTGAAATGGCATTAGCCGTGTTTGGTGACCAGATCTGAATAGCCAGGAACTTTCCCGCCTTCCTCTTTCACATCTCCTTCTCCTCCCCACTACCTTCGGCCTCACAACATACCCCAATTGGGGATGCCATAGTCTCACAGATCTCTTCAGATGAGAGCAGCTGGGACTCTTGTGAGGTATTCACATAAAAAAGTGAGTCCTTGCCTTGAAGTCGTTATACGAAATAATATTTACGGCGTCGTGTCAACGAACGTCTAAAAGTAGTAAAAAACACAAAATGTGCTTGTACGGTAACTACACAATACACAAGCTCCGTTCTCTTCGTCTGGAATTGAACCCGCGACCTTTGCCTTGCCAGCCATTGCGTCTCTACTCGGCTAACAAGCTAAACACACGTGATTAACTTCCTCCGGATAAATGAACAGTTAGATTTCACTACGACAATCAGTCGATAAAACTCAATCGTGGTAAAAACTCAAAAAAAGGCATTTTTTCCATTTGGCTTTGTGGATAACTAACCACTCCGGCCTCGGTCCTATTTTGTGGGAAGGTCAAAATATTTTTGATTTTTACTAAAATTCAAATAAATGGAATATTACTGAACGCATCCGAAAACTAT
The DNA here is from genome assembly GCA_917563855.2 of Limnephilus lunatus. NCBI lineage: Eukaryota > Metazoa > Arthropoda > Insecta > Trichoptera > Limnephilidae > Limnephilus > Limnephilus lunatus. The sequence continues at coordinate 56,374,153 of OU830596.1, forward strand.
AAACTGTTTTTAAAAGGTGATGAAATACGCTTTCAAATTTTAAGAAAGTTTTAAAAATGGCTAACCAAACACACGTATTTTATTAGACACATAATGTTAAGCGTTATAGTTTGGAATGATGAATACTTGGATCACGTGGGTGAGTTTGTGTATTTAGGAAGTGTGTTTACGAGATATGGGAAGGTGGATAGAGATATTGAAAGAAGGGAACTCCATTGAGGCGCCGCAACCGGGCTCAAAAAGAAGAAGATGGAAATATATGAAATTATGAATGTTAGAGGAGTGCGCTAATATTTAAAGCGACAAAATCGATGCGAAAATTGTGAAAAGGTTTAATAAAACCAACCTCGTTTAAAATAGAACAACAATCTCGCGGGTGTTGTCTTAAACAAAATTTAAAGAAACACTGCGAATTTTTTCATATGTAACTTGTAAAATAACTGAAACAAAAGTGTTTATAAAAATTTTTGGAGCATACTTTGCGATTTTTTTCTATCGAGGGAATTTTATATAATTTGCGTTTCGGCGCGGGGAATGCCTATATATTATATTCAAGAATAACATAGAGAAGAGCTTTAAAACTTAACGTGTTTAAGGGAGATATGTAAAAAATCAGTAGAAATTCGGGTAGCGGCGGCTTAATAGAAGACCGAACGCCGGCGGCTGTGGATATCAAAAAATTGTCTAAAGAAGCAAAGCTAATAGTCCACAATGGAGTGCTGACACCTATTCTGAAGTATGGCAGAGATGCATGTAATTGGCAGAGGAAGAATTGAAGCAGACTGAATTCTGCACGAATGAGATGTGTGGTAAAACCATGTATGATCGTGTGAGAAATGTAGATTCGCAAATAATGCAAGGCCGATATAAGCGTATGAGTAATAATAAGAAAGGGACGCTTAAGGAGCCGTATACCCGCTAAAAAAGAAGAAGATGGAGCGGTATGTAATTACGAATGTTGGAGAGAGTGCGCTAATATTTAAAACGGTAAAATTGAAACGAAAATTGTGAAAATGTTTAATAAAACACGACTCGTTTAAAATAGAGTAAAAATCTCTTGAGGGCTGTCCAAAACAGCATTTATATTTAAATTTTGCATATATACCTATTGTAAAATAACTGAAACGGACGTGTTTATTATAATTTTCGGAGCAAATTTTGCGAATTTTTCAATCGAGGGAATTTCATATAATTTGCATTTCGGCGTGGGGAATTTATAGATATTATCTTAAAAAATAACATATATTTTTTTAAGAGCTTAAAAACTTCAAATGTTTAAGGGGGGGGGGCATGTAAGAAATCGGTAGAAATTCGGGTAGCAGCGGCCTTAAAGTTTAAACAAACGAAGAAAGAAGCGTTAGGACGGTAGGTAGAAGAAGTCGGGGTCAACCGAGGAAGACATGGAATGATCAAATAAACCAAATATATGAGTCAGGATAACAGAAGAGTATGTTGTATGAATGAGAATGAGGCAAGAAGTATGTGCCAAGACTGAGTCGTTTGGCGGTCCGTCCTCTCTGCCCATACTTTCATTTTATTTATAGTTTTCAATGTGGGTGTAGCTTTTATCAGTTCTGAAAACAGGCATTGTGTCATGTTGTTGATAAAAAGCTCTACCAAAGATAACAACTTATATTAACAATAGGTGAACGAAAAATGATGTCCAACAATAGGTTGTTCATTACGAAAATAATTCAGGAGTTATAAGTAGGTAATGACTACACTCGAAAAATTATGTTTGCAAAAAAAAAAAAAATTAAAAACAGTAATGATCGTTTTCATCCCGAGACAGAATATTCCCGACAAAATATCCTCCAAAAAAATATCTCATAAAAGATAACCTAACCTAACAAAAAATGGGACAAAAAAAATACAGACATCCTGTAAAGACAATAAATTATTGTTCAAAAATATTATCATTTTTTGTTAGGTTAGGTTTGGTTAGTTTTGGTTAGGTTAGGTTAGGTTTTAGTAGATATTTTGTTGGGGGATGTTTTGTCGGATGATATTTTGTCAGAGATGTTTTGTCGCTGAATGAAAAGTCACGGAAACTTTAAAAACGCCTTTAAATTTAAATGGTCATATCATATTAGCTACATGGCAGGCAGGATCGAAAGAGAATGGTTCAGGGGGTCCCTTTAACTATTCTCTCGGAACATTGCCATGGACCGCAGTGGGAGGATGGATTCATACATCCGTAGCTTCTGGACACACTGACCTCCAGATTCCTACCCACCTCTCGTACTCTTTTCCTTCCAAGAACTTTCTCTTTTTCATTTCCTAAAAAAATACCCTTCACACAGCATCCCCATAGATGACAAAGGCCCCTAGGGAAATTGTTTTCCTCAGGGCCTCCTGTGTGGAGCTAATGTAACGCATGTTTCAAAATTTACTCAATATCACCGTTTAAATCCCAGGAAAGCGAAAAAATTTGAAAAACACGCAAAATCGTCAATTTTAAATTATGAAAATATAAAAACAATGTCGTAACAAAGTTTTTCGTTATTTTTTAACACATTGAAACACCAAAAAGCTCTGTGGACGAACCAAAAAATAAACATAGAGTATTATCACAATATGGTCCTTGTATTTACAAACATGGTTTACTCAATGGTAGGTACCTACCGAACAAACAAAAATTCTCTAGGGGTGGCGACCCTTAATTTTAAAACGTGTTCACAAACAATGATATGGAATATAGACCGAAGTTTGTACATAACACCCTTCCACCAAAAGGAAGTAGAGATTTTGATAAAATTTTGAATGACGAAACAGAAATAACAATTCAGATAGAAAATTATTACAACAGGTAAAAAAATAGACTTCCACAAAGCGCTGAATTTAAAATTAAATGAAAACAAATAATTGTCTAAAACCACTATATTTATTATCAACATGTTTCGAAAACTAAAAAATGATACATAAATGATATATAAAATTGGACCTAATATGGAGCCTTGCGGAACGCCTGCTAAAAATTTTCTTTTTTAACTTAAGGTGTTCAATAGCTTTATTTTCATGCACCGGTTGTTCAAGTAATTTTCAGAGAGTTTTAGGAGTTTTCTCTGATCTGATACTGATATAGAAGGATAGAAGGTATTAAAAAGCTATAGTTTGAAGTATGATTAGAGTTGGAAGATATTTACAAAGATAACCTAATGAAAATTAACAGTTTCAAAGCAGAACATAATAAAATAAAAGGTTAGATTAGCTTAAGGTGTTTTCCCATACGGAAACATTTTTTAATAAATTGACCAAAATAGAGGTTTGGATGGTACCAACAGTAAATAACAACAACATTTGCAAATGACGGCCTCCAAAGCAGTCCAACATCAGATTGCGGGTTCATTGCACGCAAGAATTTTTTATATTTAAATGTGTTATTTCACAATTTAAACATTAAAAATAATGTAAGGTATATTTGTGGCACGTTTTAGAGTGGAAGGCACTCTCAGTATCGCCTTAGTGTAAGACCACAATTCAGAGACGTTGCTTTAAATAGCTTCAGCTGTATTTAGTGACCAGATCTGAATAGCTAGGCACTTCCCTAACTTCCTCTTCTTCATATCCTTCTCCTCCCCGCTACCTTCAGCCTCACAACATACCCTAATTGGGGATGCCATAGTCTCACTGGTTACAGACGGGAGCAGTAAGGACTCTATTCATATAAAAAAGCACTACCCTACATTAAGAAATAATAATATTTGTACCCTTGAGGTGATTTTCTCACGACATAGAGATGATCCAAACATTATTATTACGAAATTGTAAATTGAAAACAGACTGTTATTTAATGAAAAATAAACACTAGAAATAGTAGTAAAACATAAACTAACACTTTTCACTGTTAATTCAATCACGAAAACACAGTTTTTAAAATCACAAATTGAATTTTTGGTTGTTGTTATTTATAGTAAAATCGAAAAAGTTCAACACAAAACAATTGCAACAACGTTAAATTCGCAACAAACCACTGTTTCTATTATTGTTTACACCGGATTTATCGAAAGGGTTTGGATTCCGCTCGCGGGTCGGAGCGCATCTGTCAACGCATGCGCAGTCCTCGAAGAATGGCACGCGACTGAAACGTTTGAATTTACCGCCCACCGCCACGGGGAACCGGAAAGAGTGAAGAAAAGGAAGGTGGGAGATAAAATGGGGGAATTTACAAAAAGGTTCTTCGTTCCCACTGAAAGAATTCAAAATTCCCACATTTTAAAAGCTAATTTGTGAAAAATTCAATCGTACAAATTATAAAACAAAAAGATAAATACTCATTCATAACCGAAAATCGAACTAGACTTATGTATTTGTATGCCCCAAACTAAACACTTCTTTTACCCAACACCATTATACACACCAAGGAAAATTAACCTAACCTAACCTGACCTAATTTTTGAACTCTATAAAAAATCATTTTAGAGAAATCATCAACGGGAAAACTGCTTCCCCTATTTCCACATGAATGTCACACACAAATATGTTTTTCTTCTTACTGAATACATGATGTTTATGTATTTCAGTTAAAGGGTCTTGATTGCGATGTGATTTAACTGTAAGGTATAAGCTGTGTATTAACTATACTTATACATATATGTGGAACAAGTGACTGAATTAATTGTACTTATGTGAAATGTAAACTCTTCTTCCATCCACAAGCAAATGCTTTTAATGGAAGACAAGTAATATTATAATGTTTTCCATTTTTAAGATAAATAAATAAATTTAAAAAAAATTAAATTAATTAAAATTATATTAATACATACACAGGATATAAGTGTAACAGCATGTGCCTGCAGGATTTCTGAACATATATGGAGTACAGAGGTCAATTTTTTCTCCAATGATGTATTGTTTCAATTAAAAACAATAAAAAAATAAACAACGATAATACTTTTGGACGTGAAAATCTCAAAAAATGTAATTTCAAGATAATAATCATATTTTGCCGCTGTAGTTTTAGTATTTTTCGGACACCGTGTTTAACAAAATAATAAACGTCCTAAATACATTATTTATATTTATATCCTAATAAGTTTGAGCAAATATAAAACATCTGCCATATCTTTCATAAACCTGGATGTCGTCTGTATAAGCATGAGAAACAATAGAGGACAAAGGAACCTTCCCTAGGGAACACCTGACAACGCTGAAAATGGTTTGGATATGTATCCATTTATCAACAGGATTTCAAATAGGAGACGACAGAGATAATAATGAAAATATTATCCAGGGTGTATCAAGATGTACCAGACACATTACATCCGGATTCCTGAGCTAATTTAGAGTATATATAATAATAACTAATGGAGATAATAATAGTAATAATAACAAAAAAGTTAGGTGAGGTTAGGCTTTTTTACGTGTAAATTCAAGTAGGCCTGTTTAATTTTCTAATTTAACCTTAGGTATTATTTGCTTAATTTGAATTGACACAATTAAAAACTAATAATGATGTTAACCTTTTGACTTTAACCTTTCGCTGGCGAGCTGTGTCGTCTGCAAGCTGCTATGTTTACCGCTTGCCGATAGCGGCAGGCAGAGAGGGGGGTTGAGGGGTGATCCGCGGACCAGTGCACTCGCTCCCCGCTACTAAGAGGGGAATCAGTCAGAATTTGGCACACATAGAGAGTTGCAGACGGAAAGACAGAATCTAAATAAAATTTAAAAATATGATTTTAGATTTCCATGGAATATTTTTTTTGGGTTATTATGCCGTGTTGCGCTTCCCTGATCTTTAGCCAACGTTTCGGACAGCGTTAGAGATGTTTAAATTGTGTTGAGGTTTAATTGCGGGTGCTCGATGCGTTTTGGGTCTTCACAGTTAATGAACGAATCCAAAGTGATAGCCGATTTTTATTAGGTGCTAGGTATGGAAGCAATTGAAATATTAATAGCAATTGAAGTAATTGAGATACTAGAACCAAAGGGCATAATCTCTTAATTTTTAGCCAAAGAAATTTTTAATACTTTGCAACAAAACTATACAATGCACCTCCACTGGCCATCAGACAAAACACAATGCATCTTAAATACAATAAATCTGTCACCAAGTTCTGGATTACCAGCCAAAACAGATCCAACATCAAAGATATTATCAAAATTAACTTAATAAGTATGTATTTTTTCAAGGGTACGTTGATGGTGGCCCTGAGAAAAGAAAATCCTCAGGGCCTATGTCAACTTTGAGGATGCTGTGTGGAGGGTCTTTTTAGGAAAAGGGTATTATCCCTCAACCATTCTCTCCCGATCCGGCCAGCCGTGAAGCTGGCGGGCAGACGCATTCGCCGCCAAGACCCGAACAAACCTAACACCATGAAACCGGGCACTCGTGCTTAGTCACCAAACGTAGCGAACCACTTGGGGTGACATTTGACAAGAAATTTTCACAATAGAGCAAATTTTATGCCTTTGTTCAACTGGCTTAGAGAAATTTAGACACTCATGCCGTTCCAATCATAAAAAATGTTTTTTTTTTTAAATTTCAATGTTAACTATTTATTTTTTTAGTCTTCAATTAAAAGCTGTTAACGTGAGCTCCCCCCAGCCACCGTAGCACCGATGCACGCGTCTACAGGGACATTGGCACGGCTCGCGCAAAAGGGACCAAAACGCACTGAGCCTCGCACGCCGTAATAAATCTTACACCTGGGGCCATAAGGGCTATAATTAGATGGCGAGTTTGGCGGAGGTGGCGCCGATTGAGGGGTCGATTCGAGTCTAATGTTTTGGGGCGAACTCAAAGGGCGAAACTACACATTGAAATTTATTCCGCAGTTTAGAACGAGTCGGAATTATTTAATAGTTTGCATTTCACTAACATAATATTTATTTTGATTTATTACTGCAAAATATGAAAGATAAAATAATATCAAAATACTTTATTATTTTTCTAACAGTATGATCTACAGTGTCTAGTGTCTAGGATGAACGAAGTATGTATGAAGAATGAGTTAATAATGTACGTAAGTAAGTCTAAAGTCATGGTGTTTGAAAGAGAGGGTACGAAAACAGTGTTCAATATAGTTGTGAATGATGAAGCCTTGGAGTAGGTGGATGAGTTTGTGTATCTGGGAAGTATGTTTATGAGATATGGGAAGGTTGATAGAGATATTGAAAGGAGGGTAAATGCAGGTAACTAACTAAATATCACGCCGTTTCTCCGCAGGGGTAGGCAGTGAGGACGGACCGCCAAACAACTCGATCTTGGCACACACTCCTTGCCTCGTTTATATTCATACATCGTCTCATACATGCTCTTCTCTTATTCCGACTCTTCACATGGCCCGACTCAAGTACCTATCTGATTCACTTGGTCGTGCCATGTCTTCCTCGGGCGTCCCCGACTTCTTCTACCATTCACATTTGCGTCATATATTCTCCTTACACTCCTTTCCTCGTTCATTCGCTCCACATGCCCATGGACGATTGAATGGACGATTGAATGCCGTTGGCGCTAATAAAAAACTATCAAAATAAGCGAAGCTAGCAGTCCACAATGGAGTTCTGGTACCTACCTTGATGTTGAAAGTAAACTGAATTCTGTTGAAATGAGATCTCTGAGGCGTATGTGTGGTAAAACCATGTATGATCGTGAGAAAAATGTGGAGATCCGCAAAGAATGGAAGACAGATGTTATCGTAATGAGTAGGATTAAGAAAGGGACCCTCAGGTGGTTTGGGCATGTAGAGCGAATGAACAAGGAAAGTGGTGTAAGAAGAATATATGACGCGAAAGTGAATGGTCGAAGAAGTCGGGGGCGCCCGAGGAAGACATGGCATGATCAAGTGAATCAGATACTTTAGAGTGGCCATGTCAAGAGTCAGAATAATAGAAGAGTATGTATGAGACGATGTATGAATATGAGTGAGGCAAAGAGTGTGTGCCAAGACCGAGTTGTTTGGCGGTCCGTCCTCTCTGCCTATCCCTGCGGAGAAACGGCGTGATGGTTAGTTAGTTAGTAACAAACTAACCGTCGTGCAGCACTGCAGGGGTAGGCAGTAAAGATGAACTGCCGCACAACTCTGTCTTGGCACACACTCTTTGCTGCAGTATTTATTTATTTATTTAAACGCCATAAAATGGCTTTAACATTAAATTGATACATGAGATTAGGTATAAGCATCTATACACAATACAGTGGTACACAGCAGGGTATCAGTATTTATCACTCGGAATAAAACTAAAGAATTGTTTAAAAAACTAGCATACAAACCCAACTCTTCTTTATTGACTGAGCGTGGCGACGCGCGACGTCCTGTTATAACTCTACTATTGGCATTTTATCTTTCTATAAATTTGTTCGTGTATTGTGTTTCCGTTTTCGAAAATTTGCTGCATCCTTTTAATTATTCAAGAAAGCCTTTCTTTGACCAGATGGCGAACTTTTAATAAATTGCTAACTTTTATTAGATGGTTAACTTTAACTAGATGACTAACTTTGACTAGATAGTTGACTGATGGCATTCGTGAAAATCTGCTGCATTCACTTAAATATGCAAGCAAGCCTTTGATAATATGGCTGTTCGATTAGATGGCTAACTTTGACTAGATGGCTAACTTTAACTAGATGACTAACATTGACTAGAATACTAACTTCGACTAGATGGCTAACTTTGACTAGATGGCTAATATTGATTAGATGTCTAACATTGACTAAAATACTAACTTCGACTAGATGGCTAACTTTGACTAAATGGCTAACATTGATTAGATGTCTTACTTTGACTAGAATACTAACTTCGACTAGATGGCTAACTTTGACTAGATGGCTAACATTGATTAGATGTCTAACTTTACTAGAACTTCTAACTTAACAACGACTAGAATACTAACTTCGACTAGATGGCTAACTTTGACTAGTTGGCTAACATTGATTAGATATCTAATTTTGACTAGAATACTAACTTCGACTAGATGGCTAACTTTGAATGGATGGCTAACATTGATTAGATGTATAACTTTGACTAGAATACTAACTTCGACTAGATGTCTAACTTTGACTAGATGGCTAACATTGATTAGATGTCTAACTTTGACTAGAATACTAACTTCGACTAGATGGCTAACTTTAACTGAGATTTTAAATAGTATGGTTCCTACCAGCCCGAAGATAGTTTGAAAAAAAATTTTCATAGAAAAATTATATATTTCTTTTTGAAATAAAAAAAGTTACATAAAATACATGTAACGTTTATAATTAAGTAGGTAGTTATTTAAGTACCTACTTACAAATCTTACGATTTCAGAGAATTTTTTTATTATTTTTTATTACGGTATTAAATAGTAAATAATAATATAAAATTACAAACATACTTTTTGGACGCGAGGTTTACTCTTAGTTTATTTGTTTATTTTTATGTCTATGATTAAAATAATAATGTAATTAATATATGTACAGATGCTAAATTAAAATAATATAAAAGAAGATCATTTTAAGAACACACTGACTAAATTCTATCTACCAGTTTAACGAGAATTCATTGTAATTATTTAAATTAATTTTTTTTTTAAATGTTAATTTGAATTTGAATCGGTGGCATGTAGCATAATGTCTGCTTTCGCAAAAGTCATCAGTAAAATTCTTCGAACATTGTCATTAAACAGCTATTTCGCCATAGTCATCGAACCGGGAACCCTTTGTCCAATGAAAAAACACGATTCAAAGCGCTTTCAATGGAGCGAATAATTACTACATTTATCTACCTCGGTCAAAAACATCAATAATTTTACTGTTTTTGTTTGATACAATGATGGTTTTTAAAAGAGGAAAGAATTGTTTGCTTTAAAATAACATAATGATTTAAAAAAAAAAGAATTATGTGAATACCTACCTCACAAGAGTCTCAGCTGCTCCCGTCTGGAACAACTGAGGCTATGGCATCCCCAATTGGGGTATGTTGTGAGGCTGAACTTAGTGGGTGGGGGAAATAGATGGGGGAAAGGAACGTGGGGAAGTACCTGGCTATTCAGATCTGGTCACCAAGCACGGCTAAAGCCAATACAAACAACGTTTCAATTCTGAATGGTGGTCTTACACCAGGGCGATACTCACAGTATCTTCGACTCTAGAACGTGCCGCAAATACACTTATTATATTTTTTAAAGGAATTAATTGTGAAATAACACAAATTAATCAATAAAATTTATTTGCCCACGCAGGGATTCAATCCCACGACCTTCGGATTACGAGTCAAGAGCCTTACGAGGTGTCGAGTTGATTTGATTCTGATTTGTTAAAAAAACCCCAAAAAGATACAAGCAACCAAGAAACAATAAACAATAATTAATCTCTCCCGTTGACATTCACATAACAAAAAATCATGAAGTTTGTAAAGACTAACGATCAAAATAATACATAATGTTTGTAGATGCGCAGTTGTAGTCATGCTTGTACAGGACAAGCAAGACAATGGGCTGACAGCGTTTCCGCCTTGACAATGAAGGCTACCACTTGTTAGGCCTTTGATGTTGAATAGAAACGAAGGCCAAAAAAAGGAAACGATAAACGACTGTTAAATTAACATATACGGCGTACCACAAGGATGTGAGATGGGGCCGTTGGATTAATATTATGATAGGCTTTGGTTTATACTTTGATTTTGACAACATCTGTTTCTAGACAATGCATGACTCATCTATTTCATTTTGTTGTAGGCATACGAGATGTTCCAGTAATCATTCATCACCATCTGTATGGCATCGTCTATTTTTTGATCATGACGTAAAACAATTTTGAGAAGAATGATTTGTTGACATGTTTTTGTTCTAATAATAAACAACAGAAACAAATAATCGACACGAAAGATAGAAGCTTTAGGGGCCATTAACCAGCCAGCGGCCGAAAATTCAATTTTGTTGAGAGATGATCTTACGACCATACGGTTGGCGGTTCCAATGAGAAAGATCAATAATTATTCTCCATACAAGTATTTTAACAAATAACTCAATTTCGATTTTATTTCATTCGAAATTTGCTTTGATAAATACCTACATTCAAAAATTCTCAAACTCGTTATGATAAAACTATTAAAACGATGTACTTTTTGTAATTATTTTTTTATCATAAGTATTGACAATTTTTCAATAATGTCTAAGCAAAATAAGAATGTAATTTGTTTTTTAAATATATTAGTTTGCAAGACCGTAAATAAATAGACAAACTGAAGTATTTTCGTCACAAAAAAGGGCGCGGATCTATTTTTAATGGTTTTTTTTAAAATTAAAATTCTGAAAAGTAGCTTTTCTAAATAATTTAATGATTTATTTTACTGATTATGTGATTTGAAATGTATGCTGTATAATACAAAATTATGTTTGAATATTTAACAAATCTGCCAACGACCTACGGTAAAACCTTATTGTAAGTAGGTACTAAAAATAAACATATTTTCTCAAAATTTAAAACATATCTTTACTAGATAAAAGAACAGTATTTCGAAATCAATTTATATTTTTTTGTAAAAAGAAAATCAATAAATCTAAAATTTGATTTAAAAATACATATCTATTTCCTGTTTTGTCTGGTTATTCTGTATTTTAACTAACTAACTAACTAACTAACCATCACGCCGTTTCCCCGCAGGGGTAGGCAGAGAGGACGGACCGCCAAACAACTCGGTCTTGGCACACTCTTTGCCTCATTCACATCCATACATCGTCTCATACATTCTCTTCTATTATTCTGACTTTTGACATGGCCCGACTCAAGTATCTGATTCACTTGATCGTGCCATGTCTTCCTCGGATTTTAAATTATAAAATACTAGCGCAGAATCGTCAAAAATCAAATGATATAATAATAGTAGAATTTATGAAGCTAATAGCTAGTATTTATAACAAGCTAATAGAAAGTATAGATACAAAATTAAAAAAAATGGATTAAAGAACAATATTACCAAAATTTTATGACATAAAAGAATAAAATACATGCACTTAAAACAAAACAATAAAAACATTATAAAACACCACATCACACACAAATACACAACTCATAATATATGCCGATTTTAATTTATTTTAATTATTTTTGTTTTATTTTAATTTATCTAATTTTATTTTATTACCGACTTTGCATATTTTTTCAAAATGTATTATGTACTTCAGATTAATAATTTTTAAAATATAAAATGGGGGCCTCAGCACGGGTAAGCCACCCAGTGAGACAACAATATTGGATTGTACTATGAAATGTAAAATGTTGCATCAAAATAAAACAATAATGATGACATTATTTATCAAAAATGTTAGCTATTTAGAAGTAAACAATTAACCATATTAAATTATAATTTAAATAAAATGAAAACAATTAAATTGTCAGATAAATTATTAATTATTCCCCGACGGTATAAATATGAATTTTTATTATTAAATTTCCCTATATCTGACTTGTTATTTATAGATGTTCTAGAACAAATAACGAGTTAGGTCAGTGGCTGAATGGGTATTGCGTTTGGGTCCAACCCGGGCGTCGCGTGTTCGATTCCTCGGCAGGCTAAGTCCTCCATCACGATACAAGCAACATTTTCCGCCTAGTGTAGTGGTAGTAGAAGATTTTCAAACATTGTTGGGTTATTCGTAACCTTGGAATGTTTGTCTTTCATTAAAAAAATAAAAAATAAATGAAAAATAATTTATAAAAAATAATTCATAAAAAATATATGAAAATCCTCTTATTCTGTGTTTAGGGATCAAAGGGTTAAATGATGTTATAAAATGCACATGGTCATCGGAGCGCGTTGAATACAACGCCCATTGTGACAAACACTGAAAGCAATTAGCTGGAAGTTTAATGGTTTTTTTTATTGGGTTCACCAAGTTGCTTTTCAAACAACGTCTCGAAAATATTTGGTAATATCTTTGTTAATAGATTTGCCTTCCTTGTCGTTTTGAAATAAACTCACTGTGTTCACTGGCTTAGTGCCTTTTGGTTTTAGTCCCGAGAGAATCATTAAGCACGCGCTCTGTCTCTCTTTTAGACCAGTCTTACACAGTAGTATGCAAGTATCTACTGGCTACTACTGTCATACATACACTGTTCTTTAACTACGACGGCGACGCCTGAAATAAAATTTCCCGCAAAAATATCAACATCGTTTCCAAGAAAACGATTTGTTTTTTTTTCCTGACGTTAGCAATAACTCGCTTTTGTTAGCAGACAGAAAATGTATAATAAATAAAATATATTAATATTTATAATTTCACAAAGCCAGTGCTTACCATTATATACAGCCTATTTCACTCGCATATAATGTAGCTTTCTATTGTTGAAAGAATTTAAAAATCGATTTAGTGGTTTAGGCTTCAAAGCGTAACAAACAAACACACGTAGTTTCGCATTTATAATATTATTATAGATTTATGAAGTCCCTAGCAATGGGAAGCCAACAATTTAATTTGTCTATATTATTTATAGTATATCGTGCTGCTTGGGTATGTTTAATTCGAGTGTAGATTTTTTAGGAGCTGTCATCTGTCATCTGTCATGAAGCAAGCAGTATTAATGGCCTGTTAAGTGTCATGGCAGTCCGGAGAAGAAATGAAGAAGACTGATTGTAACTAATTCAACTCATATAATACGGTCTGTTACAAATCAGTAAAGTCGGCCTTTAATGGTGTATATGTAAATATAATATACATTATACATGGTGTTCGGAAACTTGTAGTACACGCGGGAAACTGGTGAATCTACGACATATTTGAAGTTAATTTTGTAGTGTAACTTTTTTGTTTGAGCTTTTGTTTTCGAGAAAATCGAGTTAAAAAAAGGCTAAGTTAGAAAAATTCCGCTAGGAGATTAGAGAGAAGCTCTAACCTACATTCGATTAATAATAAATCCTATTGTCGTGAAAGATCCTATTGTCGATTAATCTTTACTACGAATCGGTTTACATCACCAAATATACTTACGCTTTTAATCACAGATTTCGATTCCGGTACCGCCCTTTTTGAAAATATTTTTTTTCTAGCGCCTCCTAACTCGTTAATATGAAACATTAATTTTCGTCATGATTATATTTACCACAACGGAGAGGGCGTAATAAGATGGGATGAGGTAAGACGGGATGGGGCAAGATGGGATGGGGTGGGTTTCTCTGGGTCACCTACCACCCCCCTGAAAGTCTGAAACACCCGCTAATTTTCTCTTCGTCTTCAACAGCCCCCCCTGAAGGTCTGAAATGCCCTCAAGAGGGCGTAACCGCCCACGTTGAGAACCTTTGCTTTAAATAAATAAAAGTTTTTTCTATCGTTCGTTTTATTTTTACAATAACTAAATACACAGGAAAATAAAATCTCTCAAGGCCTGTATCATCTTTGGGGATGCTATGTGAAGGGTCTTTTAGGGAAAAGAAGGAGAGGCAGTTTTGGGAAGGAAAAAGGTATAAGAAGTGGGTAGGAATCTAGAGGGCAATGTATCCAGGAATTACGGACGTAAGAATTCATTCCTCTCATTGCGGCGTATGGCGATGGGTTGAGAGGGTCCGGCTGGAGAGGTCTAGGTTAGGTCTTCCTCAACCAGTCTCTCCCAATCCAGCCAGTTTAACTAGGTTTTGGTTGCGAATGCGTTTGCCCACCAACAGGCAGTAGATGGGCAAACGCAATCGCCACCAAAATCTAGAAAAACCTCACCCCATAAACCCGAGAAGCCTTGCTAAATCACCAAATGTAGCTAACCACTTGGGATGACCTATGGCAGGGGTGTTGGTTATCTAAAAAATGTTTCCGGGGTGGCGGAACCCAAGTCCGTCTCCCATATTGTAGAATTGAACAATAAAAATGAAATTATAAAGTAGAATTAAAATAAATATTCATTGTACTTTCATTATTTTTCATTGCTCCTTCAAATAGTTTTCCAGCAAGGTGACGGTTGGGCAAGGTAGGAAATGGATAAAAAATGATATTTTGTTAGGAATCAAGCGTATTCTCATTTTAAAACCAAACACCGTGTACAAATGTAGTGGACACCAAGGATATTGGGAAAATTCGTTACCCAACGCGATCTACAAGGTCGGGAGTACCTCTGAACTTAGAGATCGCGATTTCGAAACCAAGTGCATGCCATATTTTAATAGTTTTTTTAAAGATTATATCAAACTAAAATTCAAAATAAATAACATATTATCGTATATTTAGATTGATGCTCTCGTAGATCTGAATAGCCGGGAATATCCCAACCTTCCTTTTCCAAATCTACTTCTCCTCCCCACTTCCTTCATTATCAAAACATACTTTAAACAGAGTTCTACAATTGAGCTATTATACAATTCACCCCTTCAAATACGTGCAACCCTTAAATTTCTCTAACTTCTTAACTTTCACCTATTTCTCCACAAGTAGGTACGAAATTCTAAAACCACCCTTTAACCCTGGATTAAAAACTTGTTTTTATACGCGCTTATTACAAACCTTCGTCTATTAGGCTAAGCATTATTTTTTTTATTAATTTGAATTATACAACTGACTAGTATTTGAAAAAAATTGTGCTTACAATACTTATTTGACATTTTATTAAGGTTTATTGGAACCTTTTAGTTTAAAGAGTATTATTTTTTAAGAATAAGATAGTACTAATAAATCTAAATGAAAAATGAAACAGAGAGAGACGAATAAAATTGTAGCTGTTGCGACTGGAAATTGAACCAAGGATCTCTGTTTTATCAGGACAATGCCTCAACCAACTAAAAAAAGTTATTAAAATAGTTATTCCAGTAAAATTGATTTTAAGTTATATTTATAAAATTGTCGAAAAAATATTAATTTAGATTGTGATTCTGACTGCAACTACGGTTCCAAGAACTCTTGGATTTGCTTTGAATGTAAGTTTTAAAATTGGAACTGATTATGTCATTTGAACAATTCGGACACTCTATAAAATAGGCAATATTTCCAGCTTCATAAGATCTGCAATTATAATATCCCAAGATTTATCACAGGTCTACGCTAGTAATAACTAATATGTAGGTATAAAACATAAAACAATCAAAACAGTTTATTTATAAACAAGTTCTGCTGGTAATTATTATAATAATATATTAATATAATAATTACCAGCAGAACTTGTTTATAAATAAACTGTTTTTATTAATTTAATAATAAAATTATTGAATATACAAAATAAATAAAAATTAAAATGGAGTTCTACAAATTAAACTTGATAACAATAAATAAAACAATCAAACGAAATAAACGCAATGTGGGAAGATAAATGAAGTATCTAACCATGAAATTTTTGATAAAAATGGCGCTCTGCAATTTATCCAATTATTATTATCATGAAAATATTCAGAATTTGCGTATTTAATTTTTCGCAACATCGCACCCGATAGTAACATGTATGTTTGAAAATCGATATTATAAAAAAATCTTCGTCGATTCGACAAGCCGCTAGCTTGAACTCAATGCTCGAAGTTCGTCGAATGAGATCAAAAGAAAAGTTATTTTCAAATAACTGCTAACGTAGTATAAAAATATTTTTTTGTGTTTCGGTGTGGTTGATTCGACAATGATTTGGAATCATCTAAGCCTGGATTAAATAATAATATTAATACTATTGTGTTGAGTTTCTGCACTGGTAGTCAATTTGACGAAGGTGCGTAATCAGGGGTTAACGTATAAATAACAGTACAATCTCTGCAAAATGTAACTGTGCAAATACTTGCACTTTATTCGGTATGGCTGCACAGCGAGCACAACCTTCCGACATTAGCCTCTGTAGAAATTAAGATAAATCGGCAGGCCGAGATTATCTCTAATTGTTTCAGGCCCTGAACGGAGCTACCCACAGCCTCTGGGGAGTCTTAAATACTAAAACTCGGGCCCTTTACTATTTAGGGACCGGTGGGGACACATCTGAACAGGGACAATTTCACAAAAGGTCGGAAACCGCTGGGAAACAGTAAGCCTAGGAAATATGGTAGAGATTTCAACCGAGTGAAAACCCATGGGCTCAATTCTCCAATCGAGGCGGCTCTCAATTGCTGTCGAAAGTACATACATATTAACGAAGAAAGCAAAACACTTAGTTGCTTGACATTATACAGAATGAAACAAGTTCTTAAATATTAGATAGTATAACCGGTCTCCTTTTTGCGCGGTGCTTCTTAGCCTCCCCACTATTGTCTACTTAAGTTTTCTGAAAGTTCCACTGCTACCGCGTGTAAATTGAACACTCTGTTCTGTGTAAATTGAACATTTATGTTGTGAATAATTTATAAGAAATAAAAAAATGTTATGAATGTTAAAAATGTGAACTAAATTGCTACTTGCTTGATAGGTGTTTGTTTATTCCTGGGTGTCTTAGTTCACGTTAGAATAATTGGAGTTATAAAAAAACTACACGAATTCATTTGAGCATGACATGTGTTTTACGTTGTTATTATGCGGGTTGCCGCCATTGTTTTAACATTCACTGTAAACTTCACCGTGTGAAAATAAGTAGATACTTTAACATCGTAATAACCTTAAGGGTCATTAACCAGCCAACGGCCGAGAATTCGTATTTCGTCCAAAGATGTTCTTACGATCGTACAGGGCGGTTCCAATGATAAAGATGAATTATTCTTCGTACCAGCTTTTTAAAATAATAACTCAATATCGTTATTTCATTCAGAATTTTGCTTTAATTTATACCTACCTACATTCCGAAAAGCGTAATGATGAAACTATTAAAATTATGTACATTTTGTAATTATCTTTTTATCATAAGTATTTATAATTTTTCAATAATGTCTAAGCAAAATTAGAATGAAAAAAATCTTATATATTAGTTTGTAAGACCGTAAATAAATAGACAAACCGCGTATTTTCGTCACAAAGCACGTGTGCGGATGATTTTTTATGATTTTATTTAAACTAAAATTAAAATTCTGAAACATAGCTTTCCCAGATAATTTATTGATTTATTTTACTGCATGATTATATGATTTGAAATGTTTGTTGTATAATACAAAAATTTGTTTGAAAATTTAACAAATCTGCCAACGACCTATACGGTAAAACCTTATTGTACTAAAAATAAACATACTTTCTCAAAATTTAAAACATAGCTTTATTAAATAAAATAACAGTGTTTCGAAATCAATTTATTTTTTTTTGTAGAAAAGAGTCAATACATCTAAAATTTGATTTAAAAATGACATATTTTCGATTTTGTCTGGTTATTCCCTCTTAAGAGGAACGGCTGCGCAGCCTTTTTCATACCAAACTTAAATTTGATCTTAAATGCTCTCTCTTTCTATTGTGTTTACCTAATAATCTTTGTACTGTAATTTAGTTTATACGTTAATTGTTCTGAGGAAGGTTGAAGTCAACTGAAATCGGTCGACAAATATAAATCAAAATAAAGTGGTTTTAAACAAAGAACTTGTTTCATTCTGTACATACATATTGGACAACTTTGTTATTCTCGAGTCTCAAAGAAGGTTTATTCTTTGACGCCAAATGTCAAAAATCTCATTCTACTCGAACAAAGAGTCGGTCGAATCAGTCGACACCGTAAAATCAGTCAAAATCTAGTTCACTGTATGCTAAACTAAGATCGTTTTCCGCGCGCTTTTCGAAGGACAGACATCGTATATTTTTACAAAGTTATTTTAAGGTGGCGTATAAATGCTGATTAACCGGCGATATTAGCTACAATACATAAGCTAGTTGAAGGAAATGCTTTAGAACAACTTTAGGTAGATATTTTCACATGAAAATTAATTTCATAATTAATCTGTAGAAGTGTCGTTTTGTAGGTATTAGCAACATTAAATTTCTTTTCCGCGGGTAATTTGGGAAGTTACCAGCTTTTTTTAGCTTTGCGTGTAACATACCCACTTGACGAAATTGCGGTCGTAATTTCAAATTCTCAACATGCGAAATATAATCATCTCTTCAATCCTTCGAAATTAAAGAATACGTATAAATGAAATATTTGACAAAGATGGTTGAGACGACGAGTAATTTTTCGTACACAGATGGCGCATAACGTCTAATTCTTGATCGCTATTTGAGAATTGAGCCTCCGCTTGGAAATTGCATTAGATAACAGATCATGAACGTTCGTTAGATGATTGTGAGGATGAAGAAAGATCGTGATTCGTGATATTTTGTTCATTTAGGCAAACAATCAATTAAAGGTTTATATTATACCCGTAGTTATAGGCAACAGTGGCGGTTTTCCCTAATGAGCGCAGTTGTACAGTGAACTCCCATAGAAAACTGTGGCGAACAAGACTCACGTGGATAATAATTTTTTTTTACTACTCCATAGTATTTGCTCGTACAAATAAACAGCATGAAAAAATCTAGAAATACGTGCTACGTACTTCTTACGTGCGGATCTCGGAACGCACATATGAAGCGAAAAACATATGGGGTATTTCATACAACGTAAACGTAAACTGCTATTACAATATTATCAGCTCTTCTATTCCTAATATCAATGTTAGAACTAACTGTATGTACCTACACCTTACTTATTAAATAAATGTAATAATATTAATTTTATTATTTAATTTTATTATGTAATAATATTAATTTTATATTCCAACCAATTGCAAATGCGAAATTTTAAAATTAGTTACGGAATATATGTATCTTGGTGTTACCCTAGATTGTTTTTTTTAAATGGGACAAACATGTTAAAAAAAAACCTATAAAAGACTCAGATCAATTGCTGGTAGAATGTACACATAAATATTTTTTTTTATCAATTGAAACACTCAAAATAATTTATGTCAATGGCAGAATCCATTATAAGATATGGATTAACAATACGGGGAAATACTTTTATAACAAATCTGAAACAAGTCCAAGTTGTACAAAACGCAGTTTTTGTTGGTAAAAAAAAAATGTAGACATAATTTGTCTCGACGCCATCTAGTGGGAGAGTTAGCACTTATAATGCCTTTCTCACAAAAAAATAAAGTTGGTTGTTTTCAGGTGAAAAATGTAATAAGCAGTAATTGTTGAATGAAACACTAGTACATATATTGAATTATTTGGCGGGTGGGAGATAAGCCGACGTAGCTCAGTGGTAGAGCAGTTGACCGGATATCAGATGGACGCGGGTTCAAGCCCGTCGGCGGCATTTATATTTTCTCGGGAGATTTTTTCAATGTTGATGAGTGTTTCAGGCTAATAATTATTGCTTATAATAATTGTTACCCTTTGTGCTATGCATAAAAATCTTGTCTTAAACATTAGTTTACCAAATAAAAAATAATAAAATATATATATTCTTACTTTTATTTATGTATCTTGTATATTCGTATATTTCTATATTAATCCACAATGTAAAAACTTGTTACCGTTTTATTTTTATGTATTTTGCATTTTGTCATGTATTTACAACTTAAAACTTAGAAACTTTCTCTTTTATTGTAATGTATTATCTTTCCTTAATTTATATGTAACTCTTTATGACGTGTACTAGTTATTTTTTTTAGTTTATCTTTTGTTTTTAAAAACCTGTCTCTGTATTATAAACATGTTATGCCCACCAGGGCGTTGAAAATCAATAAATAAATAAAAAAAAAAAAATATGTAATTTAGTAACTGTTATATTATTCAAGATCATTACAAGTTTTTCAAATAAAAATAGAAAAAAAAATGGGCGTCACTGTTGTTCAAATGGCAGCACTAAAAAAACTCACGGTGAAAATGTAAAGCTATGTAACCTACATTTTTATAAAAAAATTAAAAAGTGAAAAAATATTTTCTTTTATACAGATACCTACTTATAGGTATATTAATATTATACCTTTGAAATTTTGTGAGAATAACGATATTGTTTTAAAATATAAAGCACAGTTTAGAAAATGCACACATTTATTTAATACTAGCTTATGTAGCTAGATTTGCCCGGACTTTATATCATGTCTCTAATTTTAGATCTGAATATATTTAACTCATTCAGATCTAAAAGGAGTGTTCTTCCTTTCTACGTACTGTTAAATTCAAATTTATATTAAATTAAATGCAAGCCAATCACTTTGTAAAACACCATTGAATCGAATTTATATCATTAAGTGGGTAGGTACCTTAACAACAGTGCTTCTTCTTGATTTAAAGTTTTTTTCTTTAAGAACAAAAACAGACACTGTATACACAACACTGTGTACACAGTGTTCTATATTTTCAGTTTCGTTGCACTTTAAAGGAATATTTGACAGTAAATTTGGTGTTGTCAGCCTATAAATTATGAAGTTCCATTTTTTTATATTTTCTACTCTTATTTGATAGACTATACATGTAGACTTGTTATTATGCTGTACAAGTTTATTTATTTCGTACTTCAAATAATATAATTTCTTTATCTCAGAGCTTGACGTGCGAAGTTTTTATTTATATTTAAAAAAAAACAGAACTACTGAATAATTAAAAAAATAAATAAACGAGTCCTGCCCTTTGAGAGCACATATTGAATGGCCACACACGAATCGTGTGAGGCTATAAAACGCGGGAAATAAACAATTCCGATTCAAAAATCGAACACAAGGAACACACTGCCACTGTCAAGTTTAAAAAAAAGCGGACAAATAACGAACCAACACAATATTACCCATACACGATTATCCCAAACAATAGAGCGGCTTCTTCAAATAGATCGATTATATTATTTGGACACTGTTGAAATAATGATTGAAAAAATTACTGAAGGCGTTTTTTATTGATGACTTAATAATCATCGACCTCGTGCTGTTCACATCTAGTTGTATGTTAAAAGAGAGTGCCTCAGTAGAAGGTAAGCCGAATTGAGCGGTAAGCTCCCTGGGTGGTTTTAAGAGTGTCGGCGACCAAAGTGGCTCAGTGGCGTACGAAACATGTCGGTTTTTTATAATCAATTATATTGGTAAAAACAAAGCAATTTATTAATTTGAATATTAACAAACATGTCGGTTTTTTATTATCAATTATAGTGATAAAAACAAAGTAATTTATTAATTTGAATTTTAACATTTAATATAAAACCAACAGTGATGAGGGTAGCAAAGGTAAAGTCATGCAATGTCCAGTGTTTTAAATATAATGTCCTCCACGTGCAAAGTTGTATCTTTCCCAAGTTTCAAAACTTTCTAATAAAGTGTGTTTTTCGGAAGTGACCAGCAGGTAAGTATGTTTTGTGTCTATCTGTAAATAATAAAATTAAATAGAACCTAGGAATTCATAATGAATTGAAAAGCGCCCTTGAGGTGATTTTTCACAAAAACGGCGCTCTACAAATTGTCCAATTATTATTATTATTATTACTGTGTGTATATATGTATACTATGTGCATTTGACAAAGTTTCACTTGCCTTTTCTCTTATCATTTATCACTACGCCTTTTTGTCAAATTGAAATTTAATTGCTTTAAAATTATTTTTTCTTAATCTTCTACAATCATAAACTTGAAATATGTAATTAAAAAAAAAAAAAAATTATTATGGTTATTTTCAAAATATTATGTAAACAAAAACCTAGATAACAACCACTCTGTAAATTGCCATCTCAACACAGGCGTTTCACACTAGATGGGCATAATACGTCATTACTGAAATCAAATATATTATTTAAATAAATCTTAAATTTAAAACAAAATCGGGTTAGTTACACCATTTATAACTCGAGAGCGGCTGGACCGATTTTTATAATCTTTCATTTTTTGGATTTGTCTCCGCCCCGATTAGCAGAATAACTATAAAACATCGGAAAAATTCACGAAAAAAAAGTTATGAAGAAAATTCTTTTCCTCAAACATTTTGTATGGAACGAATTCGCATCTTTAAAAGAGCTGCAGCAATATTGTGATAAATATAAAATTGGGTAGTGAGTGGATTCGAAAAATTCAAAAACTTCAATTGTCTATGCGCTGATTGTTTTGCTTTTGTTCTTAAACATATAATGCTGCCCCTCTTCCTTACACATTAAATGTCAACAGTCGTAAAAGGGACAAACGGTGAACGTATGTCTGCAACCCTCCATGGAAACATACAATAATTATAATAAATCTCCCTCACACATATAAAGAAAATGAATATTCCAGTAAGTAAGTGGAAAAGTAATAAAATCACAAAAATTATAAATCCATACACAACGCCATCTCTAATACTGACAAAAACAAAACACGGACAATTGCGCATCAATAATTGCTTCAATGTGTAATTTTTAACTTAATAAAAAACTGAATTTAATTCAGCTAATAAGTTAACAGTTGTTGATTCTGAGGCGGTGCGAAGTTCGCCAGGCCAGCTAGTAAATAAATAAAATAAAATACATTTGTTATTCTGCGGTAAATCCTCTCTTACACACACCTTCGGGTCACTTAGTTATATTTTGTGTAACTGGGACATCGTATATTCTCTAAACCAATTGCCTATTATATATAAATATATATATTTTTTTTTTACATGAATACCTCACAAGAGTCCCAACTGCTCCCGTCTGAAGCCAGTGAGACTATGGCATTCCCAATTGGGGTATGTTGTGAGGCTGAGGGTAGTGGGGAGGGGAAGGAGATAGGGAAGAGGAAGGTGGGGAAGTACCTGGCTATTCAGATCTGGTCACCAAACACGGCTAATGCCGTTTCAAGCAACGTTTCAATTCTGAATGGTGGTCTTACACCAGGGCGATACTGAGAGTATCTTCCACTCTGGAACGTGCCGCAAATATACTTTTTATTATTTTAAATGAATAAATTGTGAAATAACACAAATCAATCAAATAAAATTTATTTGCCACGCCGGGATTCGAACCCGCGACCTTCGGTGGGCGAGTCAAGCGTCTTACCGCTGCGCTAAGCCGGCCGTCTATGCTAAATATGGTGTGGGGACGAACTGTCGAGGGATTAACTGTCATGCAACCATGCTTTCAGTTTGGTAATAAACTGAGTTTTGCGAATGCCCACGTAATTTAAAACGTCATTTGGTTTATGGCGTCGTTATTTTTAAATGACGAGGTTATGATATCTGCGAGGAGAGGTTTATTTAAAATGGCGGAGCGTCTTTTGTGCGGAAATGAGGAAAAATAATATAAATGGCGGCGCTCGAGCGGCATTTCCGGCTCCGTTACTCTTCGCGCTGACGAATTCCTGCAAAGGTATTTCAGTATTTTGTGTATTGACCGTTCTACTCTACTGTCCCATGACAAATTTTGACATTTAAACAGCATATATCCCCTTAATTGGGAACTCCAGTGAAAAATATTATGGCTTTAAAAAAATATGTTCATATAGGCCAATAAACGCTGATTCTGAATATATAAGTTTTATTAAATAATATTAAACGAGTTTTAAAAAAAAATATTAAAAAGTGCATTTTTATTAGTTGAAACACGCCGTGAAGTTGGTATTACTAAAATGTTTAGTGGTGATGTCAATGATCACCGTAAAGTCATTGTACGGGAATGTAGGTATGCCACAAGCCATCGTGTTAACAACATTTCGTCTTATTCGTTTATTTACATACTGTTTATAGAGATTTAGTTGTTGTGTTTATTGAAACATTATTTAGGCCTAAATAATACAGTTTCAAAAATAAAGGTATCTATCTCTTATTAGTTTATATCTATTATTGAAAATATTCAAAAAATACTGTGCAAAAAAAAATAGAAATGCTTCTTCTAGGGAGATTCCCTCGAACTCCAAATTTTAAAATGGCGGCGAGTCGAACAGCTGATTGCGTAATCTCATAGTAGATGACGTGATTGATGACGTCACACGATCTACCATAGATACGGTGGCTTTCGGGGGATCTTGAAAAATTAAAACTTTGACGATTACTTTATCTATTAAAACTAACTCTAAAAATAAATAAAAAAGCTGTTATATAAGTTAGAATGTAATTATACATTAAAAACAAAAAACAAAAAATGGACTGGAGTACTGGAGACTCTATTGGCGTATTTAGCCGGCTATAATATCTGTTGCCAAATGAATAAAAAAAGGTTAATGTTATAGTCTCGTACACTCACATTTAAATTATTTGATTGACGTCTGGGGAAACGCATGTGAAGTATACAGGTAATACAAAACAAGGCAATCAAAAAACTATTTCACTACAAGCCCAGAACATCCACAAAAAATACATATGGAACAAAACTATTAACATTAAGAAAACTATATGAATACAAAACATGTCTCCTCATATACAAAATAAACAATAAATTCGTAGACACAAACACAGAATTCGTTAAAACGTCCCAAGTACACAAACACTTTACACGATAACATAAATTTTAACACCATCCACTCTAACTATGGTAAACGATCCATTGGTTACGAGGGGGGCAACTTGTATAATTGCCTCCCAAACGACATTAAAAACGAAAATAAGATGAATAAATAAAAAAAAATTATTAATATTCTTGATAAACAAAATTATGAAATAGAATAGCGCTGTTTTGAAATATTTTGTTTAGTTTAAAATGTTAAAATATTTCTAGTTAAATGAGTGAAAAAAAAAAATCAGAACAGTGAAAAACCAGATCACGTCGTGAAAGTTAAAGCTCAGTAGTAAGCGTTCAAAAAGAAGAAGAAGGGGAGATATGTAAATACGAATGTTAGAGGGAGTGCGCTAATATTAAAAACGATAATAATTAAGAGAAAATGTTAAAATTGTTTAATTAAACACGACTCGTTCAAAATAGAGCAAGAATCTCTTGACAACCGAGAATTTTGTTATTGAGGGAATTTCGTATAATTACCGTTTCGACACTACACGTGTATTGATATTATCTTAATAAATAACGAACATAGATAATATATATTTTTTTGGAAACTTAAAAATTTATGGAGTTCGAGAAATATGTGCTAAAAGCGTAGAAATTCGGAATGCAAGGGTTTAAGGCTCGTAATAAATATTCCAAAGGAAGAAGACGATGGCTTGAAATAATTGAAATGAAATACGAATGTTAGAGGATTATTGAAAAAACGATTATTATTAAGCGAAAATTGTGAAAATATTTAATAAACACTTTAAAATAGAGCAAAAATCTCTCGGTAAATGTCTAAAGTAGCACCTAAAGATACAGTGTGAAGTTTTTCGTACATATAACATGTTAAATAAGAGAACAAAATGTGTTTTTAATAATTTAAATTTCAATAAGGAAAATATATGTTATAAATGGGAAAAAAAAATTGGAATGTCGGGTCTCAACCACTCGGGTCACGAAGAACTGTATCTATCACAAAAAAAAGTTTTCCTAAAACTCGTTCTATCTCTTTCCTTTTATGTTCAGAAACACAATATAAACAGATTTTAAAACAGAGAACACCAAGCTTTCTGTTTGTATTTAAAAGTTTACGACAGACTCTCCCCTATAATATTAAATAATTCCAATCAAAATAAAATCGCAAGTGTTAATTATATGTAAAATATAGATAACCTTTAAAACACTTATTTGTCAATAAGGGAGGTAATCTCGGAAGCTCGCAGAAGATGGCGCTGGATATCATTTGCATGATATAACAGCTATGTGATATTTTTTTAAGGATTTAAAGGCATTGATAAATACAATGGTTAGAGTGTCAAGGAGTTATTAAAAAATGAATCTGAGTAATTGGGAAAAAAGAAGACTTGGTTAGTTGTTATTTCATTATTAAGTTTTATTATATTACGTTGTTTAGGCCCGAGGAGTAAAAATCAAAATCCTACAAATCCACCACCAACTCGTTAGATTAATTGCACAAAAGGAATAATTCCTTCAGAGAGCCGGGATATAAGTCTTTGTTGAGTCAGCCTCCCTCCTTGCTCCTTACTCCTGGTCCTACTCCAAGTCCTGGTAGATATTGACTCATCGCTCAAAATACTAAAGATCAACATCTCTGGATAAACACAACAGGTAGACTGGTATTGTAGGACGGACCAGAATAAATCCGATAAACTAAAAATTATTTTTAAATGAAAACAAAAAACTTTGTAAAAACACCACTATATATTCAATATTTTCATATTTTTGGTAATGTTGATTATGTAGTGGTATTTTTACAAAGTTATTAATTTTCTTTTAATTAAAAATGACGACACAAAGTGTATTTGAAAAGTTTGAAGAAGTCAAAATAATATTTTTGATATAATAAAAGTTTACGGATTAGTTACAAGCATACCGAAAATCTATGCCAAAAACATTCTAGTACATCACCTCAAAAATGATTCAGAGGCAGACACCTCACATACTCATAAAACCAGAGCCAAACAAACAGACATCATCATTACATGTCATAGTATAAAATGAAGTCGCTCAAAATGTATGTGCTCTTAGATCTTTTAAACTACGCAACAGATTTTCATGCGGTTTTCACCAAGTGAAGAGTGATTCAAGAGGGAGGTTTATATGTATAATACACGCTTATTATAGTAGAGAAAAGCCGAGAAATTCAAATATTCAATTCAGGCAGCGGGCAGCTGGCAAGCGGGTGGTGTGGATTTTATAAAGATTAAGTAATGGCGTTGTGTTTCGTTAGCCACAGCAACGTGTGTCCGGGTCTGCTAGTACTTAATATACCAAAGTGTAACTTTACGTTTGGACAAAGAAGCTCTGAATTTTTAGAAGTAAAGTTATATAATAAACTCCCACTTAGTATCAAACAAACTAACACAAAAAATTGCTACATTAAGGACATTAAATGTTGGCTGAAGGAACTATCGGAAAATGAACTTACTAGTATACTTAAAACATAGTCGTAGAAGTTTCTGGAAAGCCTTACTTAACCATGAAGTTAAATCATAGAAGTCGCTGAAAAAATGAGGAGGACATTAATTATAGAGCTACCAAAAAAAATTATGTTTAACAATGTTCACTATAAAGATTTAATATTATTCAACACTTTTATGTAGGAATAACTTATTGAGGAAAACCTCAAATGGTAATATTTATACATTGAATTAACAATAATTGAACTAACAACTTTCAAATGAAGAAACGACGATTTGAATCAGAAAAAAAGATTCGGTCACATCTAGGAATTGAACTCAGGACCTAAACCTTGTCGGGGCTCTACTCCGACCACTGACCTAATTCTATCACATCAACATTATTTTTTTCCTCTGGGTCTCCTGTGTGAAGCTAATGTTAAAAGAAAAATAACCATAACATTCTTCGGCTAAGAACATGCCATAAGTCATTCGTACATGGAGATTTTTACAAGCGATTCGAGTTTCGTACTCATAGGATACGCGCCGCTCGTGAGTACCCGCCATATGGTGGTGTGTTGGACCTCTCCCTGCTTCACTTTTATTAATTTTGTAGATCCCTCCTAAATCAATTTACGCCTCCCCCAACGGCCATGTGCTGGCTTGAGGCTTGATCAAGTGACCTTGACTGTCCTTTATCCTGCCTCTAACTACTCAACGCTGAATTTTCTTTTAGTCTTCGGGTATTTTACCCCAAATATCCAGTTAACATTCTTTGAGGCTTCACTGAGTGGTTGGCTAAGGGACACGGAAGATAAGTGTGGTTTATGGTCAGACCGAATGCCATTCACATTTTTTTTGGTACTTGCCAATTGATCTGAGATTTATTATATTTTGATGTTCTCTATTTTATACAGGTGCTTGCAGGTTTTTTTTACACGATGCAATGCCGCCTCATGGAGCTTCAGGAATATGTTTTTCTTTTGCCTTGTTTAATTCATACTTGTGTTTACTAACCCTTATTTGCATTTTGTTTTTCCTGGTAAGCACTTGCATATTGCTTACTAACAACGTATGCTGGGACTCTGGAGGTTTAGAATCGTTTAAAGTAAATAAATGTAGCTTCGTTTAACAAAAAAATTAGAATCTTGAGAGAGCCTTGAAGGGGCGGATAAGTGGTGGATAACCAAAGTACCCGCCATACTATTTTGCTGGCGTTCTTATTCGATGCCACGCGTCGACTACGGGTAAGTAGTCTACTACTAGTAGAATGCAACTCGCGTAACGCGCTACCAGCACTGTCGATAGCGTGCAAACTGTCATAAAACCCGTAGTCGGCGCGTAGCATTGTGTACGAACACTAGCAAAAGAGTATGGCAGGTATTCACGAGTGGTGCGTGTGCTACGCGCATGAAGCTCAAGTCGCTTGTAAGTAGCTCCATGTATGAATGCGCAACTGGATCCAACTGTTAGATAACCGTGACTAGTTAATTTAAAATAGAACTGTCAGATATTTTCTCTTTTATCCGACACTAACAAATCGCGCTCCGCGAACCTTGAATCAAACGCGTCTTAATTGTTTAATTATTAACTAAACATGAAGTCTGGCAGGGATAAAAATAGGTCCTTTGTGGTTTGTGATTCAGATCGGTCTGCGTAAGACTAATGCATGTTGGACCTAATATTCGATTAACCTGTTGTGGCAAAGAAATGATTCAACGATCTTCATATTAATTTCATCACTTTGGTTGTAGAGGGTTCTAACTTCGCTTTACTTTGTTATGAGACGATTTCTCATTTATTTATTTTTTTGTTTTTACGTGAGCTCCATACAGGAGGCACTGAGGAAAATAATTTCCCTCAGGGCCTATGACATCTTTGGGGATGCTGTGTGGAGGGTTTTTAAAGGAAAGGAAGGAGAGGAGAGTTCTGGGAAGGAAAGGGGTTTAAGGGGTGGGTAAGAATCTGGTGTTCAGTCTGTTCTGGTCATCCGCCTCCAAGACCTAGATAAACCTCACCCCATGAACCCGGGCACCCATGCTAAATCACCAAACGTAGCGAACCACTTGGGGTAATGTATGGCAGAGGTGTTGATTATCCAATAAAGGTTCCCGGGCGGCGGTACCTATTCACGCTTCCCAAATTCAAAGTATTGTTATCAAGTTTAATTTGCAAAAATTTATTTAATTTTTTTTATATTTCAACATTTTTTTTTTTTTGATTATATGATTAATCAATTTATAAAAATGGTTTATTTATAAACAAGTTCTACTATCTAATTAGATATTATTACGCGAACAGCTGTTTCGCGTTCTGAAGGCATTATCAAACTGTGGTTATCCCACTTACAGACGATGTATTTATATTATTTCAAAATAGGAATTTACGATGACTAATTTCTAATTTGTGAGTAAAATTACTGAAATTATTATCTTTACGTAGTATAAAATGAAGTCTCTCCCGCTGCCTGTGCGCTTAGATCTTTAACTACGCAACGGATTTTCATGCGATTTTCACCAATAGATAGAGTGATTCACAAGGAAGGTTTTTAGGTATATAATTTGTCAAGGTTTTGTGTAAAAATAGGGCTGGCAAGCGGGCGGTGTGGATTTGATTTAACATGGGGTTTACGGCGTGGTGTTGTGATTCATTAGATAAAATTTATCATCATAACTTGTATAGCTTGTAAATTTGTTTTTTTTTTAAGTATCTACCACAAATAAATTATAAGATACAAAATATATTTTAAATATTTTTTCATCCCGATACTCGTCCCTCTTCTAATCACAAACGTCTGCTTCTATAGAAGAGAAATATCATAAATAATTAGCCACAGCAACGCGTCACCGGGTCAGCTAGTCCTATATAAACTTTGCCAATTACTGAATTCTTTAAATTCGACTGAAGGTTAAGGTTGTGTATTCTAATCACTATGCGAATTATTCCCAAATGATGACTCGTGGTTTCATTTTCTAGCAATTATGTAAGTTTTTGAAATTGGCTTGAACATTTCTTAAAGCGGTGATTGAATTATATTTGTTCATTTATCAAAATAGCTTTAGGACATAGAGATATACTATAGAGGCGCTATCCCGTACATAATTCTCCGAGATTCGTGTTCAAATCTTGCACGAACAAGTGCATTCAAACTGAAGCCGCCGCGTCGAAAGGCTCGGCCGTAAGACCGTCCTTACCTTTTACCCAAGCCCATGGTTTCATCCTTCTTTCATACGTCACACAGAAATGGAGGTACGAACCTAAGATTTCGTTGAACCAATTTATTCGCTAAATGTCTCATCTATGTATATATATATATCAATGCTTAAGGATTATTATTATGTTTGTTAATTTCCAACTCTAAAATATTGAGTTTACATCCTTTATTTTGTATGTGTTAAGGAGTTGGCTTATTATCGTCGCTGAGTGGGCGATTCTCATCTAGGAGATATTTGGCAAATTGTATTTTTTTTTTGTGTATTTTATTTATATATAAAATTTGACATCTTATATCTAATGTTTTCTTTTCTATGACTACTACAATATTATTTACTACCCTACTGACTAAAATTTGGACTTTACAACATTAAGACATAATCCACGAAAAACTGCAAGACTAAAGGCTAAAAGCCTCCTTAACATTTACAGGGAGTTCATTGAACATTTTAAAACCTTTATGATAAATATTATTTTGTGTTCCCGATAAATTTGTTTTAGGAAGCCTAAAATCGTTGCAGTTTCTCGTAGGATAACAATGAACTGTACTGTTGATTCATCAACATTATTCGACATATAATCTGGTAACATTTTATTTTTTAACTTATAAATAAAAACTAGGGTATTGAAAACTAATCTTGGCCACACACTTAATATATTGAGTTGGCGTTGCATGGTTTTTATCCTGGTATATCTGCTACAGCACAATATAGACCTCATGCCTCTGTTCTGAATTATTTCCATTCTTTTAATTAGTGTTTTTTTGCTCAGAAAGATTACACTTGAGCAATAATTCAGATGGGATGCTACAGTTGTGTTATAGACCAATTTCCTAGTTTTAATGTCTAATTTTGACTGTATTTTATTATTATTTTTAAACGATTGCACCTTTTTTTAATCTAGTGTTAAAGGACCGGCCAGTTTAACCAACATACACAGCGTTGCATTCGTCACACTGGCGTTTATAAATTCCGATATTTTTTAGTTTGGGTACTTTACTTTTTGAGTTTTTAAGACATGATCCCAAATTATTATTAGTTGGGAAGACAATATCTAATCCCCAATTTTTGAGAATTTTAGCAATTTTATAGATGTCGGTCCGACAAACTCCAAACATCAAAATTTATTATTAGTTTTATTATAAATTGCTGGTTAGGTTATTTTTGTGTTTTTTATGACGAATTATTTTATTAATGTCTCTACTCTTAAACCTGCTGTATGCACGCAATGCATTTGTGTGAGTAGTGTTCGCATTAAAATTCCCTTTGATCCATATGTATCAGAAATATTACTTTTCCTATGAATTTTACCCAGAATATAGGTATAAAATTATTAATTAATTTACATTCGTACAGAGTTGGTAGGAATGGTAGGTACGTATTATTTACGGAGTAGGTACAAGTCTTGATACGTCATGCTGTTTGAAATAGTTTATTTTCAAGAGTTTATTCCATCGAGTTTACCGCTTTTGTGATTTATGACGTAAGTTCAAAATAGATTTACGACAGACCGTCACAGACATATAATATCCCTTGCCTCTAACTCAAAGGCAAACAACATGATGTTGTGAGACACGAAAACAGAATCAAGAAAAAAGAATACTGAAACAAGGGCACCTATCGGATTTTCTTGAAACTATTCTAGTATCGCTACTTGACACCACACATCGGCGGCGCTAATTCATCAGATGCCGACATACAGTAACAGATGGCGGTAACCTCCATTTTCCGTAATAATTAAATAAATTAACACTGCAAAATTACAAAATTTTTGAAGGCCGGAAGGCGAAATTAATGACACACTGGTAATAATAATAATTTTATAAATACCTACCAGCCAACCAACACTGCAATAAATAATTTATTTGAAGGGCAAAACAATATTGAATCAGCAAACTGCCATCTATCGAAGAAAACGACAAGTACTAGTACTCGTGATTTTAGTATTTCGAAAAAAGCAAAACAACATTATCAAAATCATACAAAAAAATCTAAAATAATGTATTCTGATTCGTAGCCGCAATTTGTTATTGTAGATTTAAATTATAACCGATAAAAATAAATAAGTTTGACTTATTTTCTCTCTCTGCCATCTATCGGAGAAAAGTGTAAGTTCTAGATGAAAATCACCTGCGAATTCGAATAAACAATAATCACAAAGTTTACATCAAAAACCTGAGATATTAATATAAAAATCAGGATAAAATTAATATATTATTGATCATTTACCTGTGCTGGACCATGTTGACGTTCGTAGCAGCAATTAGATCCTCGCAAGCGGCGCCCCCTGTCATCCTAGTGACGTTCAAGTCTCCTGTTTTACCGACCCCGCCATTGCTATTGCTTCCCGCCGAATTAGCTGTCAGATGATATGGCTGTTGGTTCTTCTGCTGCGATTGTTGCTTCGAGGCCTGCTTGTGTCTGCTGAGGGCGAAGAATAGGGCGAGTATAGCCTTTAGTTTGCCCTCTCGGATATCCTCGGCGGTTACTTGCTCGAGTCCTTGCACTCGCTGGGTGTGTAAGAAATGAAGGCAAGATGAAACGGCGTCGTACTGTGAAAAAGAAGAAAAAAACAATTAAAAAATAATATTTGAAAGTTTCTAAGAGCAAGAGAAAACACAGGAGGCGTTTTTTTCCTCTCGGGATTTAGACATTGTAGTGCAAATATTTTAGAAGTTCTTAATATAGATAACAAAAACTGGCATGTCCCAACTTGATAAGTTGGGTACTTATAGGAGTTAGAACTCTCCAAAATTTTTCTGTTTCAGTTTTTCGATCAAAAGTCCTTAAATTTGTCTAGTTTGAAAGCCATCAACAGACGCACGTTCATTATACAATTTTGACAATCTGTATTTAATGATACGCAGTTATTTTGTATTCTTGACACAATCAGTTCCAATTTTGAAAACGACTCCCGAACACCCTTGACTTTAAAATAAGAGGAACATTACTGTCTACATTTGATATCGAAATACTCTGTGTAAAGCACGGACAATGCCGGGAATTTCAGCGTTTTATTTTTACATTAGCTCCACACAGGAGTACAGGAGGTTCTAAGGAAAAAATCCCCAAGGGCCTATATCATCTTTGGGGATGCTGTATTGGGGGGTCTTTTTAGGGAAAGGAAGCAGATGAAGTTCTGGGAAGGAGAAGGGTATGAGGGGTGGTTAGGAATCTGGAGATCAATGTGTCTCTATGTGGTATGAAACCATCCCTCCCACAGCGGTGAAAGACGATGGTCTAGAGCTAGATTAGGTCTATCTCAACCAGTCTCTCACTATCCGGCTCACCACGCAGTAGGTGAGCAAACGCATCCGCCGCCAAGACCTAGACACGCCTCACCCCTTGCAAAAGCCACCAAATGTAGCGAACCACTTGGGGTGACCAATGACAGGGATGTTGGTTATCCAATAAATGATTTCTGTAGCGGCGGTACCCATACCCGCCTCCCAGTTTGTCGCTGAACCTCACCAAAAGGCCATTTGCTCTAGTGCTTGGTGTATACTATGTAATGAAGATTGTTATAAGAATTGACATTACATCATGATTTTAAGAAGGAAGAAGGTAGCAACCCGGTACTTAAAATACAAAAGATTGCATTTTTTACTTTCATGACACAAACGTAGGTATAACAAATAATAATAATTATATTTTTTATTTAATTATTCCCCCCCCCATAACAAGTTGTGGAAAATATAGGAAGTAGCTGTTTCAAATTCGTGACAGATGGTAAGTAAAAAAAAATGGGGGGCGCTAGACAAAAAAATATTCTTAAAGTGGGCGGTGGGCAAAATAAGGTTTGAGAACCTAGCCCAATTACGAAAAAACACTGCGTAAAGCCCGGGCAATGCCGGGGACTTCAGATATTAATGTAGTATGTGTGCCATAAATATATCCAGTCATTCAACGCGTAATTTTGACTCCCACATATCAACAATCAAATTAAACAAATAAATCGTTTGACCACTGTGAAATTTATACTTAAAAAAACCTATCGGCTTCCGACATTTAAAAACAACGAGAGATTTATTACCTATCTTAAAATTCCCATTAATCTGGAGGTTGTTTAATTTTTTTTCATTGAAGAGCTATTTTTTTTCATTGATGCAGGCAATCTGATGATTTATTAGTTCAACGGTAAAGTGTAAAAAAATATGCATGTTTTGTGGCCTATTTTAATAACTAGTTTTAAAAACGTCATAAGTTGCTGTAATAAATATAATATAGCTTACGTTTTTTTTTTTTTTTTTTACAGTGAATACCGCACAAGAATCTCAACTGCTCCCGTCTGGAGCCAGTGAGACTATGGCATCCCCAATTGGGGTATGTTGTGAGGCTGAAGGTAGTGGGGAGGGGAAGGAGGTGGGAAAGAGGAAGGTTGGGAAGTACCTGGCTATTCAGATCTGGTCACCAAACACGGCTAAAGCCATTTTCAAGCAACGTTTCAATTCTGAATGGTGGTCTTACACCAGGGCGATACTGATAGTATCTTCCACTCTGGAACGTGCCGCAAATATACTATATATTATTTTTTAATTAATTAATTGTGAAATAACACAAATTAATCAAATAAAATTTATTTGCGCACGCCGGGTTCGAACCCGCGACCTCCGGATTGTGAGTCAAGAGTCTTAGCCACTACACTACGGAGGTCGTCAAATACGGAGGTCGTTATTATTATGCTAACGTCTGTACGATTGAAATTTGCAACTCTGATGCCTCGCCGTACACAAAACCATATTTGTACTTGAAGTTTCTTGAAATGCTATTTTTGTAATTTGGTTTCGAATTCGTCAAAGG
Source organism: Limnephilus lunatus (assembly GCA_917563855.2). Classification (NCBI taxonomy): domain Eukaryota; kingdom Metazoa; phylum Arthropoda; class Insecta; order Trichoptera; family Limnephilidae; genus Limnephilus; species Limnephilus lunatus. The sequence goes on from OU830596.1 coordinate 56,409,761, forward strand.
ATGGCACCGCTTACGTTAGCAGATATAAGTATAAATACTACGGATTTGTAAATCTGGGTATCTCTCCGGATATGGAAAGATTGACGGTTGACTTAGAGTTGTGAATAATAGTATCACGCTGCTATATATTACATATGACGTAATTGCCTGTCGCGGTTACTTTTTCCCGGTGACTAGCTGTCAATGGATCACAGTGGATCTGAGAAACAGGCTATTTTTGGAACCAGTACCTATCGGATTTATAAAATGGTCACCAACACTCAAACTGGGCGAAGCTGAACCAAAAGCCGCCCGCAGGGCCTTGCAGCAAAAACCTGCGGAACGGGATTTTAACAGCTAGTTATTTATTTATTTGTATACAACCAAATGGGCTTTTATTTCTAAGTGTATCGAGTCGTGTTTTAACTCTGTCTGTCTGTAATTTTGTTTATGCGTTCCATTTCAGTTTCAAGATGGTGGCCGTTTTAATGGTGCAGAAAAGATTATTTTTTCAAATGTGAAATTGATGTGTAAATTTGAACTTTCTTATTCGCATTTTTCCAATATTATGGTACTTAGATATCTATCTGAAGAAAGTTTGAAAAAAGAATTGTCATTGAGAATGTCCCGTTTCTGTGGACAAATTGTACGATTCCTTATTTGAAAAAAAAAAGTTACAAAACACATAGAAAAATGACACATTTAAGCCGCCGCTACCCGAATTTCTTCCGATTTCTTACATATCTCCCTTAAACATTTGAAGTTTTATAGCTCTTAAAAAAAAAGTTATTTTTGAAGGTAATATCTATACATTCCCCACGCCAAAACGCAAATTATATGAAATTTCCTTGACAGAAAAAAATACCAAAGTATGCTCCGAAAATTATTGTAAACACGTTTGTTTCAGTTGTATTACCAGTTATATGTATGAAAAAATTCACAGTGTTTCTTTAAATGCTGTTTTAGACAGTCCCCGAGAGATTTTTGCTCTATTTTAAAAGGGTCGTGTTTTATTAAACATTTTCAAAATTTTCGCTTCAATTTTATCGTTTTCAATATTAGCGCACTCTCTCGAACATTTGTAATTACATATCTCTACATCTTCTTTTTTTTTTAGCGGGGATACGGCGCCTTAAGTCATTATTGGATTTATTGTCCTTTACAGCATTTCGAATTTCCATGACTGATATAGTCCATATTTAAGTAGGTTTTCAATTTGGAAGGCGGGAATGTGTACCGCCGCCCTGGGAACCATTTATTCAATAACCAACACCCCTGCCATAGGTCAGGTCAATCTGTTCGGTACGTTAGCAGGCGTGACCGTGCTCATGGGGTGAGGTATATTACTGCGTGGCGGGCCAGATTGGGAGAGACTAGTCGAGGGAGACCTAACCTATATCTCTCCAGCTGGACTCTCTCGACCCATCCGCTTGTACCGCAGCGAGAAGGACCGACCCATTGACCTCCAGATTCCTACACTCCCTCATATATTTTTCCTTCCTACAAATTCATATCTTTCCTTTCCCTAAAAAGACCCTCCACACGGTATCCCGAAAGATAGCATAGGCCCTGAAGGATTTTTCTCAGGGTCTCCTGAGTGGAGGCAATGTAAAAAGCTAGGTATTTAAGTACCTACTTACAAATCTTAAGATTTATGAGGTAATTTTGGTTTTGGTTTTTCATATTTGAATTTTTTATATTGAAATTCTCGCAAAAACTCAGAAATGAGTCCCGATACGATCAAGGCATTTAAATGGTGTGGTAGATCTCTAACCCCCCTCCAGGATGACGGTTCCCGTTTTTACCTAAAGGGCGTGCTTTTGAAGATATAAGGGCTGGAAGTTGCCGCCCTCTTGAAATATCTAGAACAGTCTTCCGGAAAGTTCGAGAAGGTTCGATAGAGCTCTAGAAAGTTCTGGAAGGAGGGACGGAGATTGTCGTAGAATAGGGAATCAGAAACATCATTGTGAAACATTCCAGAACACTCTCGAATGTTATTCTGAGCGAAGCCGGGTATTCCAACTAGTATGTCATAAAAATTACAGAAATTGTTGATAAATTGCATTAAAAAAATATGACTGTTGTTCGAACGACAATTAAAAATCAGTTCTCAGCTAGTAAAAAAAATGCTGTAATTTCGCTAACATTTAAAAAATACTTATTTCATTCGCTTTTAAAAAAATTCGGGTCGCCCGGTATTGAGGAAATCAAAATAGCATTTGAATTCATTGATTTGCAAACCGGTTTTGCGTCTATGTGTGTTGGTTGTTGATGAATTAAACACGGGTATTAGTTATTTTATTATCTTCCTAGACACGAACTTAATCTACGATAGAGATAAATTCGAGTAGGTACCGTTTGAAATTTAGTTTTTTGCTAATGAATCTCGACTAACAAATAATAATTATTTTTAACTGGCAATGCCATTATATCATTCAACTTATTTTACTACTCGGTTTCGCCTGGATTCAGATTCTAATATTCAATTTGCAATTTCGGAGGCAGGTACGGGTACCGCAAATATTAATTGGATAACAAACACCCCTGCCATAGGTCATCCCTAGTGGTTCGCTACGTTTGGTGACTTAGCAGGGGTGCCCGGGTTCATGGGGGTGCGGTTTGTCCAGGTCCTGGCGGCAGATGTCCACCCACGGCCTGGTGGGCAGGATCGAGAGAGACTGGATGAGGGAGGTCTTTTATCCTCTCCAGCCAGAATCCCTCGACCCATCGCCTTGCACTGCAGTTGGAGGGATGTATTCATACGTCCGTCACTCCTGGACACACTGACCCCCAGATTCCTACCCACCCTTCATACCTAGGAGCTAAGAAGCTAAAACTAGTTTTTTGGAGCTAGTTGGCAACACTAAACACAAAATTACAAAAACCGAGGTTTTTTAAATTAACATTTTTTTTTTAAATGAAAATTATGCCTGAGTTCATTGGCTTATAACTTATAACGTTCATAATCGCTACTCATTTCAATGGTAACAAAAAAAATGAATTCAAATTATAAAAACCATTTACGTCTAAGGTTAAAATAAATCATGTTCCCTCCAACGACGTTATTATCTATAATAATAATAACACTTCATTGAGCGAAATATAAAAACAAATAGGCATGTTATGTGATACTAATATATGAACAGTCATTAGCAATATGATTCTGAAATTTAATATCGAATGGATAACACTCTACATGTCCGAGTTTTACTTCAAAATAATAACAAATTGTAAAGTATCCCGACAAGGAAGGAAGGAGACAGACCACCGATTTAAATTTTAAGTTTTAAATTTGGCGCCAAGAGGTTTTGTTGGGTTAGGTTAGGTTTAAATTTTGCGCCTATAGGCTATGTTAGAGTGAACGGTGGTTTTAGGGGGTTTGACATCACAAAAGGTGTTAAGCAAGGCTGCGTAATGTCACCATGGTTATTCAATGTATACATGGATAATTGGATGCAATATGAAATGATTGAAAGAGGTGGGATTGGGCGCTAAATTGAGTGATCTGAAAGTAGGTTGCCTGTTGTATGCTGACGATGCGGTGTTGATTTCTAACATGGAAGAACTCGTGTCTAGGATGAACGAAGTGTGTGTAAAGAAGGAGTTAATGATGAATATAAGTAAGTTTAAGTCATGGTGTTTGAAAGAAAGAGTAGGTGAACATTGTGCAATATATTTGTGAATGATAAATACTTGGAGCAGGTGGATGAGTTTATGTATCTGGGTAGTATGTTTACGAGAGATGGGAAGGCTGATAGAGATATTGAAAGGAGGTTAAATGCAGGTAACTCCATTAATGGAGGACTGAGTGCCGTTGGCGCTAATAAAAAAATGTCAAAAGAAGCGAAGCTAGCAGTCCACAATGGAGTCCTGGTACCTACCCTGATGTATGGTAGTGAGGCATGGAACTGGCAGAGGAAGGATGAAATTAAATTGAATGCTGTTGAAATGAGATCCCTCAGGCGTATGTGTGGTAAAACCATGTTTGATCGAGTGAGAAATGTGGATATAGGCAAAGAATGGAAGGCTGATGTAAGCATAATGAGTAAGATTAAGAAAGGGACCCCAGATGGTTTGTTCATGTAGAGTGAATGAAAGAAGAAAATAGTGTGAGAAGAATATATGACGCAAGTATGAATGGAAGAAGAAGTCGGGGGCGCCCGAGGAAGACATGGCACTAGAGTACTTGATTCGGGCCGTGTCAGAAGTCAGAATAATCGAAGAGTATGTAAGGAACGATGTATAAATGTGAGTGAGGCAAAGAGTGTGTGCCAAGACCGAATTGTTTGGCGGTCCGACCTCTCTGCCTATTCCTGCGGGGAAACGGCGTGATAGTAGTTAGTTAGTTAGGTTAGGTTAGGTTAGGATATTTTGTCGAGGATATTTTGTCGGCGGATATTTTGTCGCGGGATGAAAAGTCGCGGAACCAGCTAAATCATCTTGGGCGATAAATATTTTCCTGAAAAAATTATTTAGTTTAAGTTTTATAATCGATGCTTAAAGTGTTGGGTAGTTTCAACAAACTGTTTCTGGGAAGTGATTTTGACCTCAAGAGATCAGTTTTTTGTGAGCCACTCGACTCGAGAGATATTCCGTCATATTTTAACTGTATGTACAGGTTGAACATGATGTGTTTATTTATACTTTTTACAAGATATACTCGTAGAGAACGTTTTTAGTGGTTCGTATCATAGATAATATAAACTGTGAAGATGGGATTAGAACCATTTTTAGTACGAAGGCCCTGAGGAAAAGAAAATCCCTCAGGGCCTAAGTCATCTTTGGAGACGCTGGGAAAGTTCTGGGAAGGAAAACTTTATGAAGGGTGGGTAGGAATCTGGGGGTCAACGTGTCCAGAAGTAATGGATTTATATATCGATCACTTCCGCTGCGGTTTTAGGCGATGAAGAAAATCTCAAAAGGTCGCCCTCAAACAGTCTCTCCGGATCCAGCCCGCCACGCGCAGTAGCTGAGTAAATGCATCCGCCACCATGATGTGGAGAAACCTCACCCCATGAATCCGGGAACCATTTATTGGATAAACAACATCTCTGCCATAAGTCACCCCAAGTTTGGTTCGCTAAGTTTGGCTTACAGGGTGAGGTTTGTCCACATCTTGGCGGTGGATGCGTCTGCCCACTAACTGCCTGGTAGGCCGGATCGGTTGAGGGAGACCTTTTGATTTCTCCACCAGAACTCTCTCGGAACATCGCCTTACCGAAGTGGGAGGGATAGATTCATAATATGTCCGTCACTTCTGAACACACAGATCCCCTGATTCCTACCCACCCCTCTCACCTTTTTCCATCCCCGAACTTCCTCTTCTTCCTTTCCTTAAAATACCCTTCATACATCATCTCAAAAGATGACATATTCTCTGGGGGGAATTTTTTTCTTCATAGCCTCCTGTGTTGAGCGAATTTACAAAAAAATGTTTACAATATTGATTTACGATAATGTCATCATGAACACCTTGTATTTGTTGGTCTAACAAGAATACATTCTCGATATAATAAACCGCAATGAGATAACACGAACAATAAAAACTAACATTACAAAACGACTCGTTGAATCTTTTTTGTCCTGGCTTCATTCGTGGCCAAATGATGAATGGTAGAAGAAGTCGAATACGAAATACGAATCTCAAAACTCAGCATTTGGAGATGTCTGACTAACAACTGGACGATAGATGTGTGTGGTTTAACAACTGGACGATCGATGTGTGTGGTTTAGATGTGTCTAAACAGAGGTCAGTAAAGTTGTACTACTTGAGAGAGACAACTTTGTCGCCCGTTCGGGTATAATACCCGAACGGTTACGAAGATAGCCTATGATATCCAATCGATATGTGGGCAACTTCAGTGACCATTTCTACTGCGGCAGATTTATTCAGCGCATATTTTAGAACGGACGTTAAGTTAAGTAAAAATACTCATTGTAAAAAAACGAACCGAAGTATTATAAACACTCCCAGTCATCCGAGTTGTTCACTGTTCATTATTCATCAGAGAAAAAAACAGTAGGTGCCTACATCACAATTTAACGGCCTCCGGTCGCGGGATCAACACCCGGTGTGCGCAAATAAATTTTATTTGATTAATTTGTGTTATTTCGCTATTATTTCCTTAAAAACAATATATAGTATATTTGCGGCAGAGTAAAAGATACTCTCAGTATCGCCCTGGTGTAAGACCACCATTCGGAATTGAATCGTTGCTTGAAATGGCTTTACCCATGTTTGGTGAACAGATCTGATTATCCAGGTACTTCCCCACTTTCCTTTTCCCCATCTCCTTCCTCTCCCCATTACCTTCAGCCTCATAACATACCCTCATAACATCCCCCAATTGGGGATGCCATAGTCTCACTGGCTCCAGATGGGAGTAGTTGGGACTTTTGTGACGTATTCATATACAAAAAAATTACCTAAAAGTTAAGATTTCGTAACGTTTATTTATATTTGCAGATGAATAAAACAATATAGAAGATAATATATTAATTTAACAATGTTTTTTCATGCAAACGATTTCACGCCTGTGTTTTTTTATGTATATTTTTTAAGATGCTCGTGGCTGTTGATGAATACATAATTTTACTTAAATCTGTTGAATAAATTATAATTTATTGGATAAATTATGGCATTTACGTCAGACTAAGTAGACAATATGATAATTATGTGCAAATTTATACAAATTAATGTAAAACAAGAAAATCATTGTGAAATTGTATGTTTTTCGGTTGGAAATTTTATCGTTCAAAAATATTACAGACTAGCTGACCCGGAAACTTCGTACCGCCTCAGAATATAAAACTGTTGTCTTAACTTATTAGCTAAATTAAATTCAGTTTTTATTAAAGTTTAAAATTACTCAATGAAGCAATTATTCCCCATCTCCATTATAAGAATAAGAGATGGGTGAGAGGAAGGTGGGGAAGTACTTGGATATTCAGATCTGGTCACCAAACACGGCTAAAGCCATTTCAAACCACGTTTCAATTCTGAATGTTGGTCTTACACCAGGGCGATACAGAGAGTATCTTCCACTCTGGAACGTACCGTAAATATACTACATATATATTATTTTTAATTAATTAATTGTGAAATAACACAAATTATTAAAAAAAAAAAATTGTCTATTACCTATATTCGTTGAAATATGAAACACACTAAGAATAGACAAATAAATAACTTGCGTATTTCTCTTTATAGTATTACTGATCTAAACAATATTTATTTATTTATTTAAGGAACATAAACAGTCATAGTAATAAAATATACATAAGAAGATGGCAAAAAAACAGACCAATTATTAATGTTCACAGATAGGTATTTAGAAACATAAAAGTAACTGAATGTAAACTAGAAAATTTAAGAAAAACAGAAAAAATAAAAACAGAACTAAGCAGCAATTTAAAAAAAATATTGAAGTATAAGAGATGTGCTATCCGCAGTTTTTACCAATTAACGAATAAACTAAATGAACGAATAAACTAAACGAACGTTTAACTAGAAGAATGAATTCTTTCCGTATTCAAACTATATAAGCCTTTGAGGCTTTAATGTTAACAAATACTACTGCACACCTTAAAAAAATCAACGAAAAGAACCAATTCTTTTCGTATGCAAACTACTGCAATTAGGTTCTAGTTCGCCGACAGTCGCACGGACATCATAGCATATCTCAGATAAACTTCAATATCGTTGAATCTAACCAACCAAATACTCGCCGTCTAAAAATATCTTCAATTGAATTGTCTCAATAACCATTAAGAGAAATATTAAACTTCTCAGAAGGATGAAATCTTTATTGTTTTAAAAATTCAATATATTTTACAACCGCAGCCGAAAAAGAACGAAAAAGTAAGTACAATTAAAAAAAAAAGTCATTCCCTTTTTTAAACTGCTTCGCTTGAGTTGTTTTATGTCAACAACCGGCAGAGTTTTTTTAGTGGTTTTGTTTTTAATTTAAATTAGGCACGTTCATTTTGACGTATCGAATTGTAGCATTTTTTAACCCTCAAAATGTTTTGTTTATTGTATTTATTTATACTGGATTTTACCTACCAGTTATTAAAACTCCGTTAATATAAAAATAGGTACACAAAATTACCAAAACCTACTCGAAGGACACAATATAAATCTTATTAATATTATAAACGCGAAAGTTTGTATGGATGTATGTGTGTTTGTTTTACTTTCACGCAAAAACTAATTAATGGATTTTAATGAAACTTTACGATAATTTAGCTCATACATAAGAACAACATATAGGCTATAATTTATAGAGCTAGCTAGGAAGGGGACGCGGGGGGGGGGGGAGGGGAACAGGGACCCACGGGAAAGGTGATTCAGGGAGAAACTTTGTATTTCTTTGAATATGGCATTGCAACGCATGCCGGGAACAAGCTAGTAATATTTCAAAATTAATGTTTTTTGTTTGTTCCTTATGCGTTCCTAAACCATTTATCCAATTGCGATAAGACTTTGAGGATTTGATTTGCGCAAGCCCGCAATGGTTTATATATTATTATAATAGTGAGCTATAGAGTTTTGAAATTATTTCCTATACTATTTATCCGATTGTGATGAAACTTTGGTGAGTTGTTGTGCGCATGCCCGCGAAGTTTTCTATATCTACTGGTGAAGTCTGACGTTTTTTGTACAAACATGTAAAAAAAAAAGTTTTGTACAATTTTTTTGTACAAACATGTACAAAAAAATTGCATTAGATGCTTCGACCAATGAGTCTTTCTAATGGTGGAAGATTAGATGGCGCGCGAGTTGTTTAAAGAATATGACATGTGTATTTTAAGTATAAAGTCATGGTGTTTGAAAGAGAGAGTACGAAAACAGTATGCAATATAGTTGTGAATGATGAATACTTGGAGAAGGTGGATGAGTTTGTTTATCTGTTTACGAGAGATGGGAAGACTGATAGAGGTATTGAAAGAAGTAAAAATGCAGGTAACTAAAAACTGTCAAAAGAAGCGAAGCTAGCAGTCCACAATGGAGTCTTGGTACCTACCCTGATGTATGGCAGTGAGGCATGGAACTGGCAGAGGAAGGATGAAAGTAAACTGAATGTTGTTGAAATGAGATCCCTGAGAAGTATGTGTTATAAGACAATGTATGCTCATATGAGAAATGTGGATATCCGCAAAGAGTGTAAGGCTGATGTAAGCATAATGAGTAAGATTAAGAAAGGGTCCCTCAGGTGGTTTGGGCATGTAGAGCGAATGAATAATAATAATAATGATTTATTGTCTTCCTTTCTTTACAAACATCTAGAGATAATGATATCCTCACTGGGATTTCCCGTGCTGAGGATTTCATTTAAATATTATAATTTAATTATAAGAAATTAATATGAATTAGTTATAAACATAAAGGTATCATGTAGTATTTTTTTTAAATAATTAAAAATTAAATAAAATTGTGTTTTTTTATAATTCAGTTCAGTAGATTCGGTTTTAGTCTGTGTTTGATATCAGTATATTTTCTATTGATCTTTAGTCTGTATTTGATATCTAATGAAGAAAGTAGGGTAAGAATGATGCAAATGTGAATGGTAGAAGGAAGTCGGGGACGCCCGAGGAAGACATGGCACGATCAAGTGAATCAGATACTTTAGTCGGGTTATGTCAAAAGTCAGAATAATAGAAGAGAATGTATGAGACGATGTATGAATGTGAGTGAGGCAAAGAGTGTGTGCCAAGGCCGAGTTGTTTAGCGGTCCGTCCTCTCTGCCTACCCCTGCGGGGAAATGGCGTGATGGTTAGTTAGTTTGTTAGTGTATCTTTTTTATTTATCGATTTTACCTTGCTAGAGCTGCAAAGGGTTAAAGGTATCGAATAACAGCTACGTTCCCACGTTTAAATTTGACATCCACAACTTGAACACAAACACTTCAGACTTCATACGCGAGTGGGCCAGCTTTTGTTTGTTTGTTTTTGTTAAAAACATGAATGGAACAAACAAAACACGTATACTAACTGGTTCCCGGCATGCGTTGCAAATCCATATTCAAAGAAATACATTGTTTCTCCCTGAATCACCTTTCACGTGCGTCCCCGTTCTCCTCCCGCGTCCCCTTTCTAACGAGCTTTATAAATTATAGCCTATGTGTTATTCTGATGTATGAGCTATATTATTGTAAAGTTTCAATAAAATCCATCGTCGTTTTTGCGCGAAAGAGTAACAAACACACATACATCCACACAAACTTTCGCGTTTATAATATTAGTAAGATTATTTCACCCTGAAAACGAGGTGCAATAAGTATGGACTAGATTTTATTTTTCATTGTAAAATGTATGGACCGGATTTTATTTTTCTGTGCGACATTTCTATGTAATGTGTATGGACCAGATTTTATTTTTCTATGCGACGTTTCTATGTAATAATGTATATAGAACAGATTTTATTTTTCTACGCGACGTTTCTATACATATAATGTGCATGGAACATATTTTATATTTATATGTTACTTTTCTATGTAATTTGTATGGACCGGATTTTATTTTTCTATGAGACGTTGCTGTGTAATGTGTATGAAAAAGATTTTATTTTTATATGCGACTTTTGTATGTAATGTGTATGGACCAGATTTTATTTTTCTATGTAATGTGCATGACACAGACTTTATTTTTCTATGTGACGAATTAGTTAGGTACTCCCCGAGAGATTCCCCTAAGAACAAGAGAGAATATGGAAATATGTTCACCAGAATTAATTGAAATTTACATCTCTGGCAGATCACCTTTTTAGGTTATACCTACAGTATATTTACACCGTGATTCAGATTGGAAAATGCTCTCAGTATCGCCCTGGTGTAAGACCACCATTCAGAGTTGAGACACTGCTTGAAATAGCTTTAGCTAATTGAATCGTTGCTTGAATGGCTTTAGCCGTGTTTGATGAACAGATTTCTCTTCCCCATCTCCTTTCCCTACCAATGCTGTGGGGACTCTGATATATTAATATTGACATAAAAAAATATACCTATACACATGTTCAATAGGGTAACCGGACAAATCAGAATGAAACCAATTCAGAAGCACCTCAGAAAGGTCATTAAGAGTGGTGATAAAAAAATATAAAGAAATTTGGTTAAATAGTTTAAGTTAGGTTAGGGTTACCGGCTATTTTAACATTATTTTTTCATAGCTTTTAATAACCTTTCTGAGGTGTTTCTGAGTTGGTTTCATTCTGAGTTGGCATGGAACCGTTCAATAGGTATCATATATTTCAACGCTACGACTATGAGCGTATGAACCTGTAGAATATTATTTTTGGTCTATCATTTTGGACATCCGGTTCCATTGACTAAAAAACAACTGTTGCATAACAACGCGGCGCCGCTCCTTTTATAAAAAATCACTACCTTCTTAATTTTTAAACATAAATTTCAATATGCAAATCTTCCACACCAAAACCGTTCAACGAACCGTCTTCAAGGTGTTATATCTTTTTAAGACATCCCCGACATCTTTATCCACTCCTTGTATGTGTCATGCATTCATGACACTCCTTTCACCGCAAATCCGCTCTACATGGCCAAATCAACAGAGCTACGCTTTATTTGGCCTTGTGTTCTTCTTTTTTTTGAGTGATTAGATACTACACGACAGTCCCAACATCCCAACAACCTTCAATTTGGGAGGTGGGTATGGGTACCGCCGCCCGTGGATCCGTTTATTGGATAACCAACACCTCTGACATAGGGCACCACAAGTGGTTCGCTACGTTTGGTGACTTAGAGGGATGGATTAATACGTCTGTCACTCCGGACACACTGACCCCCAGATGCCAACCCACCCCTCATACCTTTCTCCTGCCCAGAACTTCCTCTCCTTCCTTTTTTCTAAAAATACCCTCCCCAAAGATGACATAGGACCTGAGGGGAATTATTTTCCTCAGGGCCTCCTGTGTGGAGCTAATGTAAAAAAAAAATGTTTTAGTTTAAAAAAAATAACCTACAAGTAAACCTGTACTTGGAAACTAACCTAACTTTACATAATCTTTTATCATTCATAAGTCAGTGGTGGGCAACCGTTAGTGTAGGTACCTACTCATTCTGTGCAGACAACGAGACGTGCATTAATTCTACCAAAATATAATTCCTTGTACCCCCATATAAGGTACCGAACTTTGTCGAACTGACAGTTGTGACAGTCAGTACAGTGTGACTACAAAACCTGTAACCATTGGGCAAATATTTATTTTTTTAAGTTTCAAAGTTTATTTGTTCACTAAGTAATACCTACACAGTATATTGTGATACAAGTCGTAAGGTATATTAAATGGAATTATTGCATGGTTAAAGTACCTATTACTTAAGTCCAAGCACAGATAACAATATATTTTTTGATTCCCTCCCTCTATTTAAGAAAAACAAATCTAGCACACTGAATTCGCCTACATAACACACACATCCACACACACACGCACCCTCGCACACACGCACACAAACACTCAGACAGACCTCTCTCCTTCCATAATATACTAACTTAATTTAGGTAAAATGTATAATATATCACACAAAAACATATCTATATGTAAGCGACATGTCATTGATACCAATTATTGTATTAACTTTTATGACTTTGTAACTATTTTCGTTTATGTAATTATGTTCTGTTTGTTTCTGCAAAAATAAAAAAAATATCAGTAGATAATTTCGCTTGAGATGAAAATGGTTGTTAAAACTTAACTAATGCATGTTTGAGTAAAAGTAATAAAAAGGAAGAAAGTGTGTAGAGATAAAGAGAAATTTTGATAAAAGAATTAAATGTTCACGAGTTAATAAACGTTTTTACAAAGATGCGAAGGACCTACGTGGTTTGTGCGGTTGAAGTTCGTTTTTCGAATTTTAATACTTTTTTACGTGAGTACGGCACAAGAGTCCTAATTTCTTCCACAGTTCGGAGTCAGTGGGACTATATAATACCCAATTGGGTTAAATGGTGAGGCTGAAGGTAGTAGTGAGGTGAAGGAGATGAGATAGAGGAAGGTCGGAAGCAACCGGGCTCTTCAGATCTGATATACCTACACGGAGAAAGCCATTTCAAGTAACAACGTTTCGATTATTTTTTCTACATTAAATCCGTAATGTAGGTCATTAGGAAAATAATTTTCCCCAGGGCCAGTATCATATTTGGGGATGCTGGACAAATATAGATAAGTACCAACTATACATTATTTTATATTAATTTAATGAGAAATAACACATAAACTATATACGTATGAATTTAATGAAATTCTGCTTTAATGTTTGGGAAAGGGGGTGATGGTTTTTCAAAAAATTTTAAAGACAATGACATTCCTCTTATTTTGAAGGCCAAGGACTAAAAATGTAGATTTGTTTAAAAGCAAAATTTCATCAAAATCGGTTCAGTAGTTTCAGAGTGTATATCCAACTAAAGTGAAATGACACAAAACTGCGCTATACAAATATTACGTTATTATTAAACATCGTGACGCGAGATTTATATATATATAAAGAAGAGTGTCCCTGAGACCAAACACGAAACACGACACAAACAAACAAATTGACAGACTAACGAAATGCAAAGTACTCGAGTTAGTTACAGTTTATGTTTTTTATACCAAGCATTTTCAAAATACCTATCTGTATTTAGGTATAAATTATTTCAACAAACTCCCATTAAAACTAAAAATGACCGAAAATTTACGTAAATTCCTAATAAAATAAAAAAAATTACCTGAAACAACTGTAGGAGTACATTGCTATTATTAAAATCTTGAAATCTGTTTATTGATATATCTCAAGTTTTTCTTATTTATCTATTGTTATTAGTTGCAATATTATCATTTACTTACTCAAATAATTACATATTATGGAGCACGAATTCCATCACCAAACACAACGCCATGTCTCTTTATGGTGATGAAAGGCTTTTATTATATTCACATTACAAATCTGTTTAACATGTAAAAAAATGTATAATTATTGTAAAATCATACAAATATAAAATTAAAAAAAACAGGATGTCACCACGCTCAGTCAACAGTTAAATAAAAATAGTTTGCGAATGCCGGGAATTGATTTCCGATACAAAATAAAATGTGTTGAAAGCTACAAAATATTATGATCACAAATTCGTAATTACTTTTTTTTATATTACGTTGAAAAACCTCAAATTCGGACCACCCTGTCATTGTGTTTATTTCATAATCCAAATAGACTGACAGAACCTACTTTAAGGTTTAACATCCTAAAGCCTTAAATTCAAGTAAATGATTGTTGCACTTTGTCGGCACTTTGAAAACACACATCGTGTGGGTGAGGTTTAATGTAGACTTAACATTACAATGCGCCGCGGGCGGTAGATACTTATAATGACTTACTAAGCTTTTGGTTAATCTCAGGAAAGTATTTTTTATTTTGTGAATTAAAGCAACAAATAAAATACCTACGTAGGTACAGGAGAATCATTTTAAAGAAATTCTTGCTTGTGTAGTGATGAACTGTATCATAAGACTAATAACTGTGGGGTAAGAGAGGACTGTGGGCGGGTGTTTCAAAATATTTTGAACTAGTTTGAACCCCAATCTCTTGTGCAACATAGGACAGTGCCTAACATAGGATAGTTTAAAAATGGTATTTTAAATCGAAACAGCTGTAACAAAAATACATACTTAAATACTTCCAGAACTTGATAATATAACATTATCAAATTTAATTTTAATTAAATTTAAAAAAAAAAATTGAGTTTTTCGAACTAAAAACAAAAACAATTAATAGATACCTAAAATAGGTAGGTTCCTATTTAAAACATTTTTTTGATTAGATTTTTGTAGGTGAGTACTTCGATTAAATTCAGTAATTTAAAGAGTTTATTCGAAAATTTTTATTTTGATTGAACATTCGATGGTTTGTAAAATGTCACTCTCAAATTGGAATATTTTGACAGTTTCGTAAGAGTTTTTATAATGATTGAAAAACTTTTCAAATGTATTGTCATGTGGTCGTAATAATCTAGAAACCTTCGCGAGGGTGGAAAGAAGGTATTTTGAAAGTTTCAAATATTTCCTATGTTTAATACAGCAAAACATAAACAACAAATATACATACATGCAGCAAGCAAACATAAAGTGATTTTTAAATATATAGATTTTGACAAGAAATTTGATGTCATTTGTGTCACGACCGTTCCTTTAATGTTTCTAATTTAATTTTTTTATTTTTTAGACTCCCAACTGCTCCCGTATGGAGCCAGTGAGACAATGGCATTCCCATTTGTGGGGGAGTACCTTACTATTTAGATCTGGTCACCAAACACGGCTAAAGCCATTTCCAGCAACTTTTCAACACTGAATGGTGGTTTTGCACGCGGGCGATACTGATAGTATATTCCACTCTGAAACGTGCCACAAATATAGGTACTATATATTATTTTAAATGAATTAATTGTGAAAAACTCAAATTATTCAAATAAGATTAATTTGCCACACCAGAATTCGATCCCGCGGCCTTCCGATTGCGAGTCAAGAGCCTTACCGCTCGACCACGCCGGCCGTCTAGGCGTTTATAATATTCCAGGCGTTTCGTATTGTCGGTAAGTATTCATCGTATACAGCCACTATCGCTAGCAATAACAATCCAGTAAAAGCCTCCAGTGTTAGTAATGTCAACCACGTTGCAAGGTGTTGAATTCCAGTCATAACAAACTTTCTTAGCATTCTTAACACCTAGTTGTTAATGTACACATACATAAAGTTAAGTGCAGTTGTTGCAAGCAGTTATCTGCAGTGTAAAGACAATATATCCAACACAGTATATATGCCTAGAACTTGAAGAGTCAAGTTGCTGGGAATGCAGTAGATAAGTCTCGATGCAACTTTCTGGATATATGGACATTGGATAGTTAATTCGCATCAATAAGAAAACACATATGTACACATTGTGTATTAAATGGTTTTGTAATCTATTCATAAAAATAAAAATATGTTGGCTCGGGGATATGTGAGTAAATGGGTGAGTATCTCTCTCTGGTTTCAATCCTGGGAATGGTTTGCAGCAATTTCCTCTAATCTTCTCTTCCATTCTTATCTGTCTTGTGCGGCTCTTTGGAATTCTGCATATGATGAGCAGCGCACGTCCACCAGCAGGTCCTCCAGGTATTCTCGGCGTGGACGTCCCCTGGAGTTTGTCCCCTACCACTCCATTATGGCATGCAAGAGGTCTTCTTGTCGTATAACATGACCGATCCATCTTGCACGCCTTTCGGACAAGGTCCTGAGCAGGTGCCTTCCTCCTTCGATTCGTTGGAGAACCTCCTCATTTGTAATGTGGTCTCTCCAGGAAATTCCTAATAGTTTTCTATAGGACCACATCTCAAAAGCCTCTAGTCTCCGTTTATCTCTTTCGGATAGGCACCATGTTTCGCTGCCGTACATCAAGATACTCCATACATAGGTCTTGATGAGGAGTATTCTCACGCTCTTAGACCGACCGTCCCATGTTATTTTGCTCCCGAGGTAGACAAACTCCTTGGTGTTCTTTAGTGGAACTCCTGCCATCTCTACTCTCATCTGATGTTGCGTTCGGCCAACAGTCAGCAGTTTTGTTTTGTCTTTATTTATCTTCATGTTGTAGTTGTTTTGAAGAATGCTTTGCATGGTTGTAAAGGCCTCTTGTAGTAGAATGGAAAAGACTCATCGAGATTCTGAAGAGAATTGATATCAAATATAGAGATAGACGAATAATCCAGGCGCTATACAAGAATGGGGCCCCTGTAATTAGATGTGACAATGATACAAAAGAAGCCAACATAAGACACGGGAAGACAGGGATGCTCTCTGTCATCTGTTCTTTTTAACGCTTATATACAAAGTGCGATTGATGACTTGAGAGAGATAATGAGTCACAGAAAAGGTGTAAAGATACACGGGCAAAAGGTGGATATGATAAGGTTTGCTGACGATATTGCTTTGGTTGCTGAAAGCGAAGAAGAACCCCAAGAGGTTGAGTATTTGAGATGTCTATTATTGCTATAGCACAGAAAGGTTTGAAACTTTCAAAATACCTTCTTTCTATCCTCGTGAAGATTTCTGGATTATTACAACCACGAAAATACGCCTGAAAAGTTTTTTTAATCATTATTTTTAATTGATAAACTAACGTTTAATCAAGATTTTTATGCATAGCACAAAGGGTATATAACAAATATTATAATCAATAATTATCAGCCTGAAACACTCATCTACATTGAAAAAATCTTCCGAGAAAAGATACTGGCCGCCAACGGGAATTGAACCCGTGACCTTCTGATTGCCGGTCAGCAGCTCTGACCACTGAGCTATGGCGGCAGGCCGCCAACGGGAATTGAACCCGTGACCGGCATGCCGCCATAGCTCAGTGGTCAGAGCTGCTGACCGGCAATCAGAAGGTCACGGGTTCAATTCCCGTTGGCGGCCAGTATCTTTTCTCGGAAGATTTTTTCAATGTAGATGAGTGTTTCAGGCTGATAATTATTGATTATAATATTTTTTTAATCATTACAACAACTCTTAAAAAGCTGTCAAAAATGTCACAATTTGAGAATGACATTTTGCAAAACAATGATTGTTAAATCAAATTTCAATTTTCGAAACACTTGAAATTAATGAATTTACTTGAAGTACTCACCTACGGTACTAACCAAAATCGAGTACTTTGAATTCAATCTAAAATTATATTTATTCTAAATTGGTACCTATATTAGGTAACAAATTTGATAAATGGTTCTCAAAATATACAAAAATGAACGTGTGTACTAGAAAATTTGTAAAAAAATTCAATAGGTGGCACGCGAGCTGTTTGAAAATCTGAATGTACTGGGATTGAAAATATTGAAAGCGGGAGCCGGGAGAAGGGGGAGGGGAGAGGGAAGGCGGGGAAGGTGGAGGGGGAACGCGTGAAGGGAAGGGGAGGCGAAAGGGAACGGGATGAATGGGAAAAGATACGCAGGGAGAAACAACTTCTTTGTTAGTAGGATTGCAACGCATGCCGGGAACTCACTAGTTTCATTGTACACGCTTAATACTATTTTTTTTAAGAAAGTAAACCTTTGTTTCACTTTAATTTCTATAAAAGACAACTATTTGCATTCTAGAAACAGGAAAATAATGCATTCAAAATTTCAATTACGTAAACTAAAAATTTTATACTTGTAAAAAATTACCTGTTTTCACGACATGGTAAATGTCATACGTATATATATGAAAATACAAAACTGCAACCATCCATGTCCATCGAAGAATAATCGAGTGAACCAAATTTCTTGAGTCAAGACATGTAAAGAGTCAAAATAACATAAGTTATGTGTGAGACCACGTATAAATGTGAATGAAGCAAGGAATGTTTAATGTGAGTGAAGCAAGAACGATTTGTTTTACGGCCTCTCTTCCTGCCTCTGCGGATAAACGTCATGATGGTCAGTTATCGTTTGCAACTATTCGTTCATATAAAATCTACTCACTAAGAGAAAGATAAAGCATTATGATTTCAGCTCCAATGAATCTAATCGGAACAGTGTCTGACCCCGTTAGATAAAATAACAAAGACCTCCGAACAAAGACGTAATAATTATTAAGTGACTCAAACTTCCTAGTAATAATACCACAATGAAAGCCAAGAACTGAGCTGGTGAATAATTCTAGTTATTGATAATGGTAGCTAAAGTATTGCATCATTGTAAAGAGAAATTACTTTCAAATGAATGCCGGGAAGTGATAAGCTAATCGGCGTTCCGCAAGGAAGAGTTTTAGGACCATTATTAAATTTTAGTTTTGAATGCAATTGTTTGTCAGCTAAGTTAGAAAAATTTGGAAATAACCGGTTAAGTAACTCAACCTTCCTCTTCCTCTTGTTCGTGCCGAGTGTTTTTGAACTCGAGGATAGTAATAATAGGAAATGAGAAGTTAATCGGTGTTCCGCAAGAGAGAGTTTTAGGACCACTAATAATTTCAGTTTTTATTGCTAGAGATTTTTTGACAACCGCAAAGAGGTTGTATTTTTTTATTACAGATATTTTCCGTGAGCACTCAGGTCAAGGGCCCATTGTACTATAAGAAGTTGTAAGAAAAATTTACAAAATATACATTTTTCAGCCGGGATATATTTTTTTTAATATAAGCTCCACACAGGAGGCCCTGAGAAAATAATTGCCCTCAAGGCCTATTTCATCTTTGGGGATGCTGTGCGAAGGATATTTTGGGGGAAAAGAAGGAGAGGAAGTTCTGGGAAGGAAAAAGGTATGAGAGGTGAGTAGGAATCTGGGGGTCAGTGTGTCCAGAAATGACGAACGAATGAATTCATCCCTTCCACTGCAGTCAAAATCCTGCTGAGAGTCCTGCTGAAGAGGTCAAAAGATCTCCCTCAACCAGTCTCTCTCGATCTGGCTTGCCACGCAGTTGGTGAGCAGACGCATCCGCCGCCAAGATCCGGACAAATTTGATTCCATGAACCCGGGCACCCCTGCTAATATCACCAAACGCAGCGAACCACTTGAGGTGACCTATGACAGAGATATTGGTTATCCAATGAATGGTTCCCGGGACGGCGGTACCTATATTCGCCTCCCAAATTCTTATTAAAAGTTATTTAAGTTATGTGTGTCATATTACAAAATCATTAAAAATCATATTATATATTTGGGAAACGTCCCAGAGTGGTAGAGATCGATTCTGAATGGTGAAATAATCAGAATCGAAACTTTGCTTGAAATGGCGTATTATATTAGCCATATTTGATGACCACATCTGAATAGCAAAACGACCGACCTTCGCCTTCCCCGTTTCCTTCCTCCCGATCCCCCAACCTTACAGCAAACCCCAATTGGGGTGCAGTAGATCCAATGGCTCCGGACATTCGGACTTACGAGGCATTCACAAAATTGGCGTATATTTCTTGCAAAATCACTTTATGTGACTTGTGCATTGACGTATGATATCGAAGGACTTGTGTAATTCCATCTTCCTTGAAGAAGTCGATACGTAGATATAGATGTTTTCTTACAAACTTTATGATGTTGGAACTATAATGAACGTCGGTCGAAGACTATGGAATAATAGTGACTGTATGTTTCCGATAAATGTACGATGCGGTCGTAGAGTTTACGGTCTGTTTGCTTGTTAGAGAGTCTCTTCGTTTTTAATTGTCATAACAGTTGTATTACAAATATTATAATTATTATAAGCAATAATTATTAGCCTGAAACACTCATCAACATTGAAAAAATCTCCCGAGAAAAGATAAATGCCGCCGACGGGACTTGAACCCGCGTCTTTCTGATATCGAGCTACGTCGGCTTAGCTCAGTATCTAAGCCGACGTAGCTCAGTGGTAGAGCAATTTACCGGATATCAGAAGGACGCGAGTTTAAGTCCCGTCGGCGGCATTTATCTTTTCTCGGGAGATTTTTTCAATGATGATGAGTGTTTCAGGCTAATAATTATTGCTTATAATAATTGTTACCCTTTGTGCTATGCATAAAAATCTTGTCTTAAACATTAGTTTACCAATTAAAAATAATAATAAATATTATACTAAATTTCGAAATTAAAAAATAATAATAGTTTTATTGAAATTTTCTATGAAGAAAACGCGAACATTCGATGCACCTAATCACAATCTAAAAAAAAACTAATATGATATATCTAAAAAACAACCATAACATTAATAAATTAATTTCACAGAACGTCAAAAACGAAGGTGTTTTGACGAACCGAGGCTATTTTCCACGACGCCGACGGTCGTGAGTTCCGCGGTATGCTCGCAAAAAGTAGAATTTCGGGACCTCGAGTTCGCACACGGTCAAGGAACCCTTGGACTGGTAAAGACGAAGATGGGCAAAAACTGGACAACAGCTTCCTGACCAAAAGACGATCAAATAAGCTATTTTTATTGGAGACGAACCTTCAGATGTCATGAAGAAACAATAAATGCGTAAAGTCAATGAACTCAATTATGAGAGATTTACAGTTATTTTACAGGGAGTCCTAAAAAAACAACGTATTATAGTTTGATAAAATTATAAAAAAACTAGCAGACCCGGCAACACGTTGCTTTGGCTAATGAAACACAACGCCACGCCATTACCTAACCTTTATAACCAACGCCATCTGTTAAATCAGATGCACACCGCAAGTTTTCCAGCCCGCTGCCCGTTGCCGCTTAGCTAGATCAGTGGCGGATTTGCAGTCTTGGCCGCCCTAGACCCCAGGCCATGTAGTAAGTACCAGCCGCCCCTTTCTCAGTACCCATCATATAGATATAGACTAGATAATGAATTTACTTTATTGCCAACTTTTGTCGAAATCGTTTCAGAAATTTAGATAACTACATACATATAATATCTGCTAGTTTGTAATACTTTCTAAGGTTTGAAGGATAATTTCACATTTAAATAAAACATTTAAAACGGTTTTGGGTTTTATTTATTTAAACAGTTTAACTACAGGTTTATTTTCATACAATATAAATATTAAGTTTTCCACAATGCGCACCTAAGCGCAGCAAAATCATTAATTAAATCTTCGCAATCCAATTTCCTCAAAAATCTGCTTCTATGTTAAGCAAAGCAAGATCGTTTAACCTTTGCTCCGTCATTTTCGTGTGTAAATTGATAATGTTTAACTCGTTGCAAACAAGAAAACGGCTCCAGAACAGTTACTGGCGGGAGTAAACACACACATAAGAAGAGCAATATCCTTGTTTGGGTAAATGGTTTGAAGACCTTCAGTTCGTCATCATTTCAACAAACTGACAACACTGTTTCTATCCTCACTTTTTACACTGCAGTGAGCACGAAAATGGAGACATTCTTCTGAAAAATTGTCCTCTAAGTCAGTAGAATGAACCATTTGCAATGCTTTCGCCTTTTCTTCGACTTCAGACGCGCTTAGTTTCGTCAAGGTAGTAATAAAATTAAATTTTTTGTAAAGTAATTTATAAGCATCCTGTCGTTTTATTAGTTCTTCTGATAATGTGTCAACTATTGCCAAAAAGGAGTGATTCTGAATTTTTTTTATCACGATTGGCCGCCCCTAATATCTGGCCGCCCTAGGCCCGGGCCGCGTATTCCCAAACCCTAACGCGTTTCAGTCGCGCTATAGACTGAAACGAGTTAGGGATTGGAATGCGTAAATCACCTTCCAAACACTACCGCGTTTCAGTCGCCTTCGCGCTTTGTGGCTCTCCGTTTCTGTTAGGGTGACGACCATAATTATAGAAGGATAAGCAGAGAGGATTGACCGCGTTTTTTTTACTTACGAAATCTTTTTTTACATTGAAAAAAATTATTTTTTAAGTAAAAAAAAAATGCGCGTTTTTTTTTAACTTAAAAAATAATTTTTTTCAATGTAAAAAAAGATTTCGTAAGTAAAAAAAACGCGGTCCATCCTCTCTGCTTATCCTTCTATAATTATGGTCGTCACTCTAACAGAAACAGAGAGCCACAGAGCGCGAAGGCGACTGAAACGCGGTAGTGTTTGGAAGGTGATTTATGCATTCCAATCCCTAACGCATTTCAGTCGGTAGAGCGACTGAACCGCGTTAGGGATTGGGAATACGCGCCCGGGCCTACATTGGCCTTAGGGCAAATCCGCCACTGAGCTAGATATATTATATGTTTCAACCAATTCACACAAATCCTTGACAAATTATATACCTAAAAACCTTCCTCGTGAATCACTCTATCTATTGTGAAAACCGCATGAAAATCCGTTGCATAGTTTAAAAGATCTAAGCGCACAGACAGCGGCAGCGACTTCATTTTATACTATGTAAAGACATCTACAACTAATTTTTCGAAAGAAAACGTTTTGGTACCTAGTACATAAGCATAAACATAAGCTCGGATTTATTGAGAATTTAAATTTTATTTTCAAAATTGCTACTGATTGAACGATAGAAAACCCACTTCAAACGTAATATTTCAACTCCAAATTATTTTAACCGTAATTTTCAAAATTGGAACTCACGTGTCAAGAATAGAATACCTACCTTTATTAAAAAATATAGGTAAATTATCAATATATTATATTACTAGCTGGGTTACCCGGCTTCGCTCAGGACAATAAGATAGTGTTCTGGAATGTTGCACAATGATGTTCCCGATTTCCTATTCCTGGTCATTCCACTCCTTCCACAACTTTATACAGCTCTATGGAACCTTCTAGAACTTTCCGGAAGACTGTTCTAGAAATTTCAAGAGGGCGAAATTTTCAGCCCTTATATCTTTAAAAGCACGGCCTTTAGGTAAAAACAGATACCCTTATTCCCTAGGGGGGATAGAGATCTACCACACCATATAACTCCCTTGATCGAACCGGGACTCGTTTCTTAGTTTTTGCGAGCTGCACGTTTTTTGGACTTTCTTTTATAATACATGCCATATTCAAATAAATAAAATGTTACTCCTTACATGTCCTTTCCCGTGCGTTTCCACCTTCCCCGCCACCGCTCTCCCGCTCCCCCGTCCCGCCAACCCCCCTGGCACTGCATTTCTTGACTCCTCTCCCGCGCGGCCCGTAGCCGAAACTTTTTTCTAATACTAACATTTTTAAACTCGTGATATCTTTCTAATTAAATATCCGAATTGAAAAATTCAAAAAGTTAAATAAAGGTATTGAAGCTGTCTTGAATATGAAGTCATTTATTTTGATAAGGATTAAAACCAAGATACAAATAAAGAGCCTTTTCAAGCGGTGACATATTAATTAAAATTTTAAAATAAAAGAATACTTATTGTGGCATAACCATAATAGTTAGACATATGCTGTCGCGACCTTTTTTGTAAATAATGATGTGTTCTATAAAGTCGTAGTACATTATTTTATTCTATCATCAATAGTTTTCGCAGCGCACGCGATTTAAAGAATATTTTAGGTAATTTTTTTACACCCTGGGTTATATTATTGAAGTTTTAGTAAGGATGCCTATTTTTTTAAAAAATATAATATAGCCTATGTCACCCAGGGATAGTGTAGCTTCCCAACAGCGAAAGAATTTTTCAAATCGGTTCAGCAGTTTCGGAGCCTATTCGATGCAAACAAACACACAAACAAATAAACAAACAAACAAAAAAATGTTACCTCTTTATATAGTGTGTTAGATGTTAGATAAAAGAAAGTGTACAGTGTGCGTGCCGCTAAAAATCAAAAACGAGTATGATCAAGGGAGTTATGTGGTGTGATAGCCCTCTATCCCTTATCCATGAATGTTTCCGTTTTTACTTGAAGGGTACTTTTGAAGATATAAGGGCTGGAAGTTTCGCCTTCTAGAAATTTATAGAACAGTCTAGAATATTCGAGAGTATTCGAGAGCATTCCACAACATTCCAGAACATTCCGGAACATCCTGGAATGTTATGGAATGTTCGGGAATAGTCTAGAACGTTAAGGAACATCCCGGAACATCCCAGATCGTTGTGTAATAATCCAGAACATTCTCGAATGTTGTGGAATGTTCTGGAACATTGTGAACCATTCGAAGCCTTTTTTGTATGTCCGTCGTGGGTTCGAACGTCAGTTCAATCTCATATCAACTTCCTGAGCGAAACCGGGTACCCCAGCGAGATAAAAATATATGTATTTGTATCTATTGCGTTTTTCATTGATTAATTTTTTTAGGGTTATTCTTGACAACTAAAAAGAGATTTCGTAATTTTTATAGAGTCCGCGTTTTTCCATTTTCAAAAAACGTTATTTACTAACATATCCTTTGATTTTTTACGGGTCTGCTCTAATTTAAAATGTTTATATTATTTATATCCCTCTGGAAAGAGAAAATCAACTAAAAGTAGTGTTTTAAAACAATAAAGAAATTAAAATGGCAACCAATTCCAGGTAAAATTACTGTCTAAAAAGTTTGCTCTAGAATTTTGTGCATCTAATAAAACAGATAAAAGATAATAACTTTTATTGTATTGATTTTAACTTACACCTTTTTAATCTAATCTAATTATCTTCTGTTAACTAAATTCGAAAATAAGTTTCCGACTTTCAAACAATCCAACGCTTTGTTCAAACATAATTTTCATATTTGAATTATTTGCACTGATAAGAAGAAAGGCGAGACCTAAAAGGTAAATAAAGGAATGAAAGATGAGTTTATGCAAAATGGCTAACGATTGTTTGTTTTGGAATTAT
This sequence comes from Limnephilus lunatus, assembly GCA_917563855.2. Lineage (NCBI taxonomy): Eukaryota > Metazoa > Arthropoda > Insecta > Trichoptera > Limnephilidae > Limnephilus > Limnephilus lunatus. The sequence goes on from OU830596.1 coordinate 56,434,898, forward strand.
AAGCTATTATTAGCTTTAGCAGAAGAGTCCTACATTCCAAAAACAGGGCTGTAATGAAGATTTGAAAGCGAGCGAGCAATAAAGAGGAAGAGGAAGGTTGGATTTCTTAACCTTTTTATTTTCAAATATTTCTTATTCAGCTAACAACAATAGCATTAATTTTTTTTTTTATAATCAACAACAACGTTCACACGGTGCCAATGTGTGAATGTTGTAGAGCTATCCTTGTAAATTAGTACCTATTCCTATACGAATCAAATTCAGACGCATTGTATTACGCATGATCAAAGTGGTGCAAAATTCTCTTGCCTTCAAGGTGCTTCGCGCAAGCGTTCATAGTGCTCGGTTTTCCCAGAGCTTTGAATGGAGGCCATCAGAACTCGAATAAGGCATACAAGACTGTTGCTATGCCACTAATAAATAAATTATTTCTCCCTGCGTGTCTTTTCCCAAACGTCCCGGTCCCCTTCCGTCTCCCTATCCCCTCCCATGTTCCCTTCCTCTCACGCGTTCCCCCTCCACCTTCCCAGCCTCTCCACTCTCTCCACTCTCTCGCAAACCGCCCTGCCGCGATCCCCTCCGCTCTCCCGCGTTCAATGTATTCAGTCCCGGTACATTCAGATTTTCAAACAGCTCGCGTGCCACCTATTGCATTTTTTTAATGAATCTTTATTTTTTACATATTACAAACATTCATTTTTGTATATTATAAGAACAATCAATCAAATTTGGTACCTATTTAAAATAATATAATTTTCAATTAGATTCAAAGTATTCGATTTTGATTAGTACCATAAGTGAGTACTTCCATTAAATTCATTAATTTAAAGTTTATTCGAATATTGAATTTTGATTGAACAATCAATGTTTGAAAAATGTCATTTTCAAATTATCACATTTTTGTAATGATTAAAAAAACTTTTCAGATGCATTATCATGTGGTTGTAATAATCCAGACACCTTAGCGAGGGTCGAAAAAAAGGTATTTTGAAAGTTTGAAACATTTCCTATGCTTAATATAGCAACGCATAGCGGACATACATTCATACAAAAAAAAAAAATCATTTTTTGTATATAGATTTTCTCCAGGTGTCACAATGTGTTCTCAGGTGTTTGAGCCTATTCCGCTCCATTTGGAGACTCTTCAACCTCTTCTACAGCTGTATACTGGGATGACCAGTTAATATTCCTTCTTCTTCTTGTGCCCTGTCCGTTCAACGGATGTTGGCTATCATGTTGGCTATGCGGACTTTGTTTACTGCGGCCCGGAACAGCTCTACAGTAGACTGGCCAAACCACTGTCTCAGGTTTTTCAGCCATGAGGTTCTCCCTCTTCTAGGGCCCCGTCTTCCGGCAATCTTTCCCTGCATTATGAGATGCAAGATCTCACACTCCTCTGGATGTCTCATCACATGTCCAAGATATTGAATAGTCCAGTTGAGTATTGTCTTCACAAGTATCTGAACTTTCTTTCCGATGTGAGTATTGCATTTCACCTCATGCAAATAAATGCATCAGGATATTTATGGGAGTCCAAGACCGATGAACGTTGCATACATCATTCATGTCTCCGCGGTCAGATCATCTGATATCTGATAACCCAATATATATGCAGAAGCCGACATTGCGATATTTGCGATTGGTTTTTTAATTCATTGAGCATGCCTCTCACGTCGTGACAACTGTCGTTGTTGACAATGCTTTTATCTTTATCCCACTCTCTCTGCACATGTTTATTGGTTGAAAGAGAGGGATACAAATTTGCAGTTGCAACTTTGCAATCGAAAGTGACAATCTGTCATCGGACGATTTAAATTTTAAATTCCTTGAATGCTAATTTGATCGTGAAGATCGTAAGAACATGCTGTGATAAATTCCTTACAGCGCACGCCAAAAACACAACATTTTTATGTAACTAAAATTTACTTTGCTCTATTTTAAATATATCAACTACTCTAAGACTTTGAGGTATCCCACAGGGTCGCCTGAAGAGGCCAGGCTTATTATTTTTGAATTCAAATGAATTTATCATTTAATTGCTATCATTTACACATTTGAAATAGCCTACTAAAATGTCAAATAATCGTTCCATTGCTGGCCAGCGTAACAAACACAGAAATGGTGCATTGAGCCTCGATTACATTGAGCGAGTTTACAAGCTACTAGCCGGTAAGTTTAAAAGCGGATGAATCGGCGAGTGAGATTGTCATGATGACACACAAAATTTTCTACTCGCTCAGTAGCGACAGTAGCAGCTAAAATAACGATTCCCGCGCGAACGAATTCGGTCGACGTTTTGTAAAAAGCTCGCAGCTAGCACCATACGCTAGCCAGTAGCGAGAATTGCGGCTCCCGCGCGAAACTAATTCTGACAGTTACGAAATCAGCTGTTGGTAGGCCGCCATTTAACTTTTTTCGTAGATTGCCCACAATCTGCTAGTTAGCTAGTAATACGATTACGAATTACGAAAGTTGGGTTAGGTTAAGTTATGTTGGGCACGCGTTCGGCGTTCCTTCCAATTGAAGCATCGGTGCCGAAGGGACGCTAGTTTTTTCCAACCGATTCCAACAGATAAATAAACAATTCAAGAGCTTGCAACAACAGTTGTTGTTGAAGATTAAACGTTTTAATTGGACTGGAGCAGAACAGAAATGATCCAGGGCTCGCTGGTTCCCTTATAAGGGACAATGGGCACGAGAAGGCAACCGGTTGGTTGGAAACAGATTTGGCAAGGAACTAGTGTGTACGGTGGAAGCATTCACAATGTTTGTATATTCACATTGTATTCTTTGTTTTAATATTTCTTTTTCCTGCTTACCGCTTTTACTTCTGGTTGCCTGGTAGTTTTAAAGAAGTACGGTTAGATACTACAGTTAAACTTACGAATAACCTGAAAATATTTGAAAGACTCCTTCCATCATAATGTTTAAAAAAAAATTATTATTTAAGCGACTACATAAAATAATTCAATAAGTGTACAAAATATAATGGTTATGTTAGGTAAAGATATTGTATTTCTTAGTCCTCCTCACTGGGGGTTCTTGTGCCGAGGCGGATTAAAATTGTTTAATTATAGTTTATTTGTCTTCTGTATCGTTTTTAGTGTCTTCATTAGGGTGTTTTCGTTGACCTCTTTGAGCCATGTTTTTATTCTTGATTTGTACTCATAAATTTTTTTTATTAGTTTTATGTCTTGGGGAAGAATATTTATTTTTTTATTCACGCCTTCAAGGCTTTTTTAATATTATGGAGTTTAGTTGCAAAATAAGTGTAGTTTCTTTGTCCGAATGTGGTTTTATAACTTGGAATGTTTTTCATGTCATTTTTATTCGATCTAGTTGGATGGATACGCGGTCTAGTAGAGGATTCAGTATTTTTGAATAGCTTCAATAATATTTTTTTGGCATATATTCGTTGTACATTTGGTACGTCAAAGCTATTGAATATTTCAATCGAAGGCGTTCTAATAGGTACTTTCAGTGTGGTCTTTATGATTCCTTTTTGAATTGTATTCAGGTTGTGTATGTATTTATATGTCCTAGTAGGTTATGTGGAATATGTTCCTTGTTAATATCGGAGGACTTAGTTAGTAGACAAATACTTGACGCATTTGCCAAATAAGTACAGTGTAGGACAATTTCGGTAATAAAATCTGTATGTTTACGCGTTTATAAATCTTATTTTTTTAAATTTTTTTTTATTTATGAAACCTAAAAATATTGGATAAAGGTGACATAAAGGTGGATTCTATGGATTTTAAACCAAAGTAAGCACTTTGTATGTTTCTGCATTAATATTCGGAGGTATGATTTTTAGAATGATCACGACCGAATCCAAAACCGAAAACCCGAAAATCTCTGTCGCTTAACGCATTTTTATTGGTATTTTTTTTTTTATATCGCGAGAGTTGCTGTACGCAAGAAGCCTATTCAAATTTTATACAGAAATGAACAAAAATAATCTCAGAATGACATATCACCAAAAGCACCGCCGAGTGTCAATGTCGACCCAACAGAAGTCAAGGAAAAATTCCTTCGAAGGTACGTGATCAGAATCGCCAAAGTGTTAACATCAAGCATTTCTTGTTGGGCTATCATCATCTATATGTTTTATACTGAATCAAATTTTGTATACTTTTATATTACATTTATTATTACTATGTTACACGATTGATGTAAATGCTTCAAGGGAGTAAATAAATCAATATACATGTATGTAATGTCGCCTTGTTATTTTAACAGAAGGAGAATTTATTTATTCATCCTTATTTATTCGTACCTTGAAAAAACTCCGAATTATTATACTTTTTTTTAACACTTTTGAATGTAGCTGTAACTTTGTGGTTATCTATCTATCTATATAAATAAAAATCAATTGGTGTTCGTTTTCACGCTAAAACTCGAGAACGGCTGGGCCGATTCAGCTGATTTTGGTTTTGAAATGTTTGTCGTAGTCCAGGGAAGAAAATATGTAAAAATTGCGAGGAAGATGGTAAAAACAACAATTTCATTTTGGCGCACTGCGTCAACACATAAGAAATGTTCCATTCATGTTATATTGCATGTTACGTTACAGCAATCTGTACCCGGCTTAATATTGAGTAGCGAGTGAATTCTAAAAATTCAAAAATGTCAAATATCAATGCGCTGATTTTTTCGCTTTTGTTTTTAAACATATAATGCTACCCTCCTTTCTGACACACTTAATGTCAATAGTCGAAAATGAGACAAACGGTGTACGTATGTCTGCACCCCACCAAAGCAAAAATACAATAAACCAGTATTTGTATCTATACCCCAAACTAAACACTTATTTTGCCCAACACCATTATACACACCAAGGAAAATAATTCTTTAATAACCTACCAGTAGAAATCAGAAGCAACAAATGTTTAACTCTATCAAAAGTCAAAAGGTATTTTAGAAGAATCATCAACGGGAAAACACATGAATGTCACATTAAAAATTATACCCGTTTTTCTTCTTACTGAGTACAAACATGATGTTTGTGTCTTTTAGTTAAAGGGTCTTGATTGCGATGTGATTTAACTGTATATGAGCTGTGTATTAACTGTATCTATATAATATGTGAAACAGGTGACTGTATTAATTGTGCGTGTATAAAATGTAAACTCTTCTTCCATCCACAAGAAAATGCTTTAAATGGAAGATGAGTAATATTATCATAATGAACATTTTAAATATAAATAAATTAATTAAACAAAAAAAAATATCTTGTAATCGTGGCTGTTGGTCGGATATGTTTTTGACCTTGAGTTCTATTGTTTCTAGTATACATATTTGTTGAGTTTTGTTTTTATGAATGTGAAATAGTATGACTTTAGAGTAGGTTGTACAGCTTTGTTTCAGAATAGAGATTACCGCACAAGAGTCTAAACTGCATGGAACCAGTGGGACTATGGTATTCACAATTCTATGGATTCACAATATATTAATTCTAAATACGGTGAGGCTGAATGAAGTCGAAAAGATAAGGAAAATGGAAGAGAAAGGTTGAGAAGATGCAGGTGGAAAAGATAGAAGATAGCGAACGCTGTACATAGATGAATTTGCGCTATCGAAAGAAGTATCTGAGTATACAGACAGGAGACCTTGGTTTCAGTGATACGTGTTTTAACAACAAAATAATGACGTGACCTTTACATCCTAGATATGTGTTCCAATCAACGAAATACGACGAACAATGCGCAACACATGATTTCTTGACCAATAAGATGAGGTTATAGTTCAAATTGATACCATCATTAACGATATAAGAACAAATGGGTTCTTGAGTAGTTCTTGTATCGCAAAAACAAGAAACGCAACAATGAACACGTTCGTATCTGAAACATATTTAAGATGAAACAAAACATAAAACAGAACAAATAATCAGAAATGAAGGAATTTTAATTCATTTCTGAAGAGATTTGAATAAAACAAGATAATAAAGAACTACAAATTTTGTATTTTGTTGAATATAATAATCCCAGCCAGAGATCGGACGTGGCGTCATCGTTCTAGTTTATTCTGTCTTTTTAATTTTCAAACAAGATGAACAAGGACGAAGGTGACATTTGGCAATTTAATAAGAAAAGAGTCTTTTGATTCTTGCAAAATTCTTTTTCGAACAAATTTGGTTTTAACAAATCTCATAACCGCTTTGCATGCGGTCACCTAGTAAAAACCTATGGTTACTCTAGAAGCGACTCTAGCAGCCCACAATGGAGTCCTGGTATGTACCCTGATGTATGGCAGTGAGGCATAGAACTGGCAGAGGAAGGATGAAAGAATTAGTAAAATTAAGAAAGGGACCCTCAGATGGTTTGGGCATGTAGAGCGAATAAACGAAGAAAGTAGTGTGAGAAGAATATATGACGCAAATGTGAATGGTAGAAGAAGTCGGGGATGCCAGAGGAAGACATGGCACGATCAAGTTAATCAGATATTGAGTCGGGCCATGTCAAAATTCATAATAATGGAAGAGTATTACGAGACGATATATGAATGTGAGTGATGATTAGTTAGTTAGTTAGTTAGTTAGTCTGCACGTCTGGCGCCTCTAGTGTGTTTTGAATGAATTTAGAACAAAGAGTCCCATAGTCGATATGATATTCATAACGTACGTATAAGATTTGGGACGCTTTCTTGGGCAGTATAATTCGGACTTTGGATTTTTTTATACGGAATTAGATGGCGCTCTGTTTATATTTTGGTAAAATAATTATAATACAATTTGCTTTTATTTTCTTATCTTTTTTATGTGAGTTAAATGCACAAAAGCAACCTTGAAGAAAACCGCAACTGTTTATCATTATACGACGAATGAATGAATCAGATAGGTAGGTATAGATATTATAATAATTGTCATCTGATCAGAGGCAAACTGATTCAAGGTTGAGGTTAAAGAAGTGAAGATATTTGAAACAGGATATATCTAGAGCAGCGATCGGCAATTGGCGACCCGCGGGCCACTTGTGGTCCGTGAAGAGCTCGCTTCTGGCACGCAGAGCGATTACTCCTGCCCATCTTTTTTTATATGAATACCGCACAAGAGTCCCAACTGCTCCCGTCTGAAGCCAGTGAGACTACGGCATCCCCAATTGGAGTATGTTGTGAGGTTGAAGGTAGTGGGGAGCATCATCGGTAACAATGTTTTTTTTCATATCTAAGAATTCATTTGAAAGAACAAATAATTGCAAGTTTTTAAGAAGCCCAGGGTGGCGGTTCCTATAAACCGCCTCGCAAGTTTTTTTTTTAAATTTGGGAGGCAGGTATAGGTACGCCGCCCTGTGATCCATTTATTGGACAACCAACACCCCTGCCATAGGTCACCCCAAGTGGTTTGCTACGTTTGGTGACTTAGCAGCGGTGCACGGGTTCATGGGATGAGATTTTTCTAGGTCTCGATGGTGAATGCGTTTGCCCACCAAGTGCGTGGCGGGTCGGATCAGGAGAGACTGGTTGATGGAGAAATTTTACCTTTCCAGCCGTACTCTCTCGATCCATCGCCTTGTACCGCAGTGGGGGGGATGGATTCATACTTTTGTCTCTCCTGGAAAACATTGACTCCCAGATTCCCACCAACCCTTATATCTTTTTCCTTACTAGAACTTCCTTTCCTTCCTTTCCCCAAAAATAACCTCCATACAGCATCTCCAAAGCCGACATATGCACTGAGGGTAAATATTTTCTTCAGGGCCTCTCTGTGTGGAGCTAATGTACAAAAAACGAGCTCACTCGTATACAAATTACTGATATGCCATAGTCTCACTGGCTCCAGATGGGAGCAGTTGGGACTCTGCGGTATTCATGTAAAAAAATAAATAAAAATAATAGTAATCTCAGAGTGGTGAAAAATCACTTCTATCATTATACGTGGAAATGTGGCTTGTGCAATGATGGAGAACTAACTAGTAGAGGATCGAACTAGCAACGCCCGAGTGGGAACCAATAACTACATGCTTCCAACCGGTAGGTCGCTGCTAGGCACGACACGAAGCACGATGATGACCGGCGATCAGACGAGAAATCACAAGCGCACTGATTGAACAGGCTCACACGCGCAAGTGCGTCGGCAACGGTCGTGTGTTCCCCAATTTTTTTAAACATAATCAGATTGTCGACCGCTGATCTAGAGGAAGAATACCCGCCAACCGTAATAATTACCATTAAGCCATTGTTGTCTTTTTACATCCCATCAAAACCAATGTTGTTGAAATGATCATTGTATTCGGAATGCTTTGATTTGGGCGTGTCAAACAAGATACGAGTAGATCCGGATGTTTTTAACATGCCTAATGCCTGCAATTTGGTAGGCGGGTACGGGTACCGCAGCCCCACATGATAACCAACACCTATGCCATAGGTCGCCCCAAGTGCTTCGCTACGTTTTATGACTTTGCAAGGGAGTTCTGGTTCATGGGGTGAGGTGTGTCAAGGTCCAAGGTCAAGGTGATCCTTTCTTCTCCAGTCGGACTCCGCCTTGCACCGCAGCGGGAGGGATGGATTCATATATCCGTCACTTCCGGACACACTGGCCTCAGAATTCCTATCTACGCCTCATACATTTTACTCTTGCATTTCTTAAAAAAATCTCCACACCGTATCCTCAAAGATAACATAGGCCCTGAGGAAGATTATTTTCGTGAGGGCCATCTATGTCGAGATATTGAATTAAAAAAAAGAGTTACGCACAGAAATTGATGTGTAATTTTTTATTCGCATATGATGGAATTTAGGTAGGAATCCACTTATAGGTATCGCAAGTAAGTTAAGTCGAACGCAGTACCTACGTACTCACACAGATGCATTGTTTTTATACAGTGTGGTATATCTAAAAACTTCCGAGATTGTCACATAGAGAGCATTGAAGCTTTCACCCACCTATTCCCACCCCGGTATAGGCGACTTATGGTCGCCCCTTCGGAGTTCTCGCAAGAATCTAATTTTTTTTGAATGAACGACTCTACATTTAAAATATGAAACGATTCTAGAACTTCAATGTCCCCGCATACGTTGTTAGAGGGCGGTATGCAGGCGCACCTACAGGAATGTACTGTGATGGTCAATTCTACAATTCTAAAGCCCATGAAGGTAATCACTGCTAAAGCAGTGAGCCCCATGGACAGTCAAACAAGGTGTTAGTAACAAAACTAGGTAATAGAGAAAATATAAGTAAAAAAACAAAATGAACGACAACCGTCATGAGTGGGAAGCTCATGGCGGCGAAGGACCACACAATGATCCAGCGGGGAGCACCGTGCACTGTACATAAAAAAATGGAAGAAAAAATAAACATATATACAATGTAGAACTGGTGATACCGAAATCCAGCCACCGGCAGTCCCAGAGACAGTAAAGAAGGCTGGTTGTCAGGCCTCCCGATAACCGGCAGCGTCGTCCGTAAGCCAGCTACCCGGTGGTGCCTAGACGAGGAGTGTGTGGAAATCAAAAAGAAGACCCTAGGGAGAGAAGCGTCGGGTCGCTGGAGGCGGGACGGACAGCTTTCGGATGACGTTTAGCCCTCTCCCCAACCTCTTCATGACGCGGGGGGTAGCGCGGTGGCCGGGTGCAGCCCCACCAGTTCCACGAGATCGGCCATGGCACGTACACGGGGACACGTTCTAGGGTCCGACCCCTGAAATGGGGATAAGGACGATACAAAACGGGCAACGGAGTTCAGTTCTCTCTCGTTAAACAAAACTAAAAGAAATGAAAAAAAAAAACAGTACAGCAAACAAGAAAACCAAAATAATATGAAATAGGCATGTGCGTTTAATTACGCTATATGTATCCGGAACCAACAAACCTAAAGTATAAATAAAAATGGCAAAAAATAAGTGTAAAAAAAAAAAAAAAAGAAGAAGACATGAGCGTAAAATCACGCGGACATGTGTGAACGTGATAGTGCTAATAGGAAAATCAAGATGTAAAAAATAAAAACAGTATAAAATTACATATGTAAAAAAAAAAGCAAACTGTAAAAAAAAACATGAAAAATATACATATTGTACAGAATTCAATTATAAAAGTCGAGGGTATAAACAATAAACATAAAAGTGTAAAATAACAAAACAAACAAAAAAAACAAACAAAAAACTGTCATCATTGGCAAATTAAGATGATTGAGTAATATGGGATAGTCCGTGGTAAAACAGGAACAAGTACACCTGGTGTCAAAGTCAACTAGTCAGCGACTCTAAGCTCAGGCCATCTCTCAACCCAGATCCTTGCAAATTTCTTCAGACACTCGAAGTTCGTCTTATTCGAAACCAGATCAGTATTCCATACTGGTCTGATAGGTACATCCAAACCATCGAGCATTTCCTCTCTCGCATCCGTCAAGATCTCGCAGTGCCACAGAATGTGCTCGGCTGACTGGTTCGTCGATCCGCATGCGCAGTTGGGATGGGGAGACAGGGCGAGGGTGTGAAGTCTCCCCCTGAATTCCCCATGCCCGGACAGAAGCTGGGTGATGTGGTGGTCCAGTTGTAGATATGCCCCTTCCATTCTGATTTTAACTGATGGGAAGAAGGAGAAGGTCCATCTTCCCATTTTCGACCTATCCCAACGGACCTGCCACTCTTGGAGCGACAGATCCCTCATTTGACGGAGCAGTCCAGGGAGAGTCCCCGGCCCACCCGGTGTCAGAACAACACCTAGGTGAGTGGCCGGGGTTCCTACATAGAGAGCAGTGCGAAGAGCTGAGTTTGGGCACCAGGGGGACTAAGGGCCCGGGTGCAGTCTGCAGGAGCTCATTCAATTCAGATCTCACTTAGCCAGCTTCCAGTTAGGCCGACCATTGTAGGCACCACTTGTACACACGAAGTATTAAATAAATCCCAGATTAACATGCAAGAACTCTATTCTTTCCAAAGAAGTTATCTCTTCCCAAGACGAGTTCTAGAACTGTTTGTCTGAACGCTCTAGCATAGCGTCAGTCAAACTTTTTCATTATCGCTTATTTTATTTTGTGTTTTACTTTTCATTTACATCTGTTAAATAAATTAAAATTCTTCCTCTATCGGTTTAATATATTTATTCGTACAGCACCCTTTAAGTGATTTTTCATAAAAACGGCGCTATATAAATTAGCAAAATATTATAATTATTATTTTGTAATTCTCTAGCCCCCCCCCCCCCCCCCCTTGTGAATATTTTGTCCAATTTAGGATAAACACAATTTTAACTCTTCTTTAGCTCGTTTTGGTTGACGTCTGGCTTTATTTTAAAAATCAAGTTGGCAACACTGCATACCATACCGCCTAGCACGCAGACCGTTTTCCGTTCATATATAATCATTTTAAATCACTTCAAATAAAAATTCCATTGTAAACCACAAAAAAAAATTTACTTCCTTACACATAATGTTACTTTCAAACCGAAGGATGACTAACAAAATCTTTAGGTAAAAAATATGTAATAATTCATCTGACACATCAAATAATGACTACTTACGTATTCCTATTAATAACTTGTCATTTTTTATTTGATTCATAATAATAATACAATGAAAGGGATCGTCAAAAAATTTACATATTTTTATGATATTAATGGGAAAATTATGTATTTTATGTGGAGACAATCAAGATTATCAAGAATAAGGCATTTGTTGGCCTTTGGGGTTGAGTGGTTTTCTTGGCTACCAAACCAGAGATCGCGGGTTAAAAAAATTGTGTTATTTTAAAATTTATTAATTTAAAATAGTACAAATTTCGCACTATGAGTACTTGAGTGCCTTCAGAAAGCGAAACAGCTGTCACGCGTAGTAATACTTATATAGCAGAGTTTGTTTGTTTAAATGAAATGTTTTTATAAACAGAATAATAGTATTATTATACATCCCACTGATGGATTACAACATTATATCATAATAACATGGTAACGTGGTAAATAAAAAGGATATGAACATTTTTAAAATTCACTTATTGAATATGGAATCATAGGATGGAGATCTGCTACACATAAGTACGTACATACACAACCTGAATACAATTCAAAAAGGAATCATAAAGACCATATTGAAAGTAGGTACTCATTATAACGCCTTCAATTGAAATTTTCAAAAGTTTTGACGTAACAAATGTACATCAAATACATGTTAAAAATATATTATTGAAGCTATTCAAAATCACCGAATCCTTTACTAGACCGTGTTTGCATAACATCAGATAGAATAAAAATGACAACAAAAACCACATTCGGACCAAGAAATTACACATACTTTGCAAGAAAACTCCATAACATCCTTCACTAAGACTTAAAACTAATGAGTACAAATCAAGAATAAAAATATGGCTGAAAGAGGTCATTGAAAAAACTCTAATGAAGACGCTAAAAACGAACAAATAAACTATATTTAAATAACTTTAGTTCGCCTAGTGAGGAGGACTAAGAAATACAATATCCATACTTAAATTCACCATTATATTTTGTATATTGTACAATTATTTTACGTAGTCCCTAAAATAAATAAAATAAAATAAAACATTGGTAAGCAGTCAACTTCTTAAAATATTTAGAAAAAACTTTAGTGAAATAACTCAATTACTACTACAACGCATTTCCAATGTTATTTGAGTTACTCTGTTATAGTAATAAAAAATAATAAAAAAATCTGCAAAAACTGCATTATTAACTAAAAAACTTATTCACAAAACAAATAAAATCCACTTTGCACTTGAATTCGTGACCACTAGACTCCATTTGCAAAGCTATTACATAGGTATATAGTATCATTGTTCAAAATTTTCGAAGTACCAAAAATAGAAGACCTCTATAAAAAAGATGCAATTTTACAAATATTCAAAGAAAATGCAATAAAAAAATTTAAACTTAACTCATCATTAAGGCATAAATTTAACATCCAAATTCATCTATTTTCAACACAACAAATGCACAATAATTATATTTACAAAGGCATAAAATATTTTAATAGTCTTCCCGAAAAAGTGAAAAAAATAACAGATTTCATAACTTTCAAAAAGAAGGTCAAATTAATCTTAAAAAAAAAATAATATCACCAATCGAAACATTATAACTTCAATTCATGCCACATTAAAATTAACGTCACAATATCCTACTACTTAAGTTTATATTTTTTGTAGACTATGTAAACAAATTGTTCAGTCTATTGTAAAATTATGTTATAATAATGAAATAACTCCTACGCCAATCTCAAGAGCTAGCACTCTTAATTGGCGTAGAAATTCATTAAGATATGTTTTCCTTTTTTTTGCCTATTATTATGTTCAATGTAACAATGTTATAAATTAAACAATAAAAATATTAAAAATATATATATAAATTCGTGGAGGTTCCATGACAATTCAGAATCAACTCAACTCAACACCTCTTTGAAAGGTCCTAGCTATGAAATAAAAAAATAAATTAACCCATAATCTAACCTAACGTAACCAATTATGACTTTTCAAAGGAGTTGTTGAGTTTAATTCATTCTGAGTTGTCCGGTCACCATTCGTGGCGATATAAGACATACTAAGAACACATACATTTTTGGCTCGCGGCTTCCTCTAATTAATAATCCAATATAATTTTAATTGAATTATCAGATTAAACGCCTAATCAAATAATAATTTATTAGTCTATTTTAATAATAACTAACCATAACCATTTTAAGACAGTCGACAAAATAATTATCGCCACAACAGACCCTCTATCTAAGGCATCCTAATTGCTTTCTCGGACCATAAATTAAAAATTTAGATTCCAACGGTTCATTTGGCATTGTGGCTCTTTCGTTATTATCCGTTAGAACGCAATCTGACGAGTCGTTAAACGAATTTATCGCCGTTAATAAATCACTTCTATAATACAGATGCGACGTGTAATATTAATTGAATGGTATGCAAGAGACACTCTGTATCTGTGTGTGAAAACAAATTTATGCAAGTAATTATTTTGTGTTATTTCACAATAAATTCGTAAAATAAACATAAATCATATTTGCGGAATGTTCCAGAGTAAAATATACTCAATAGTATCGCGGTAAAAAGCCCACATTATGTTTGGTGACCAGATCTGAATAGCACGGTATCTCATCTCCCTCCCTTACCAACTACAATTTGCATCACGAATCGCAAATTAAGATATATAATTTATAAAACTGGGAAGACTTCGGTGGCTGGGTCATATGGAGAGAATCAAGCACCAAAGTCCCTGCTGAACTCAAGACCGATAGGGTGAAGAAGCCTGGGAAGGCCAAGATTAAGATGGAGCGACAACGTCCTCGAAGATATATCTACCTTGGAGCTTCTAAACTGGAGAGAGCTGGCACAATACCGAGATGAGTGGAGGAAGACCCACCAGGAGTTGTAGAGCCAAGTGTGATGATGATACCCCAATTGGGGATGCCATAGTCTCACCGGATTCAGACGCAGGCTGTAAGACTGGAAGCAGTTGGGACTGTTGTGGTGTTTTAAAATAAAACTTTTTTTGTCACGATGAACTCAAAAACAAATTAATCTCAAGAAACACATTTCAAATATAGATAAATATCTAAATTTCTAGTTAAATATTATACTAAATCTACCTACACAGGCGCGGCTGGTGCATTAGTGCACTCGTGCAATGAACCGCCAACAAAATTGAACAACAATTTACAGCTCATCGTAATCTTACTTAATGTTTTTTAATTATAAAAGTAAGCAAAAAAATTTAAAAAATCTTAAAAATTGCAATTAATAACATACTAAATGTTACTAAAACGTGACTAACGATGAAATATTGTAGATAAATACAGCAAAAACGTTGCACCCGCGCGCCGTTTACACTGGCTAGGAACGAGAAACCGAGGTACATACCAAACCGCGCGCTTTAGCTATGCGCCTTGTTTGACTAATAATATTTTATATGCTGCCCATACGAAACATCTCTGGACCGTGGTTTTGACAAAACGTATCAAGAAAAATACCGCTGACCGTACGCCGCACGGTCAGCGAAGATATCCGAACGAAGAATCGAAGAATTCCGAACGAAGGGCTCGAGCGATGTAGGGTTTGGACAGTATGAAGTAAAATCATAACATTTATCTTGTAAAATGCAACCTCGGGTCAACGGGTCGATATTATCTTGTGATAAACTCCTGCGGATTTACATACTTGGCATTGACTTTATTAATTTGCTTTTTTTGGCAGAAAGTAACCTTTTATTTGTGTGCGTTTTTTTAATTATTGCTAACTTCACACCGACGACCGACGCTTAGTGGGTCAGTAAACACACGCCACCGTTTCCAATGTTTGCATCCTATGCTGCAAATTAAAACATTATTGTGATATTAATTCATATCCGAAAGTTGAGTCTTTTAAATAAATACCTTCCGTTCTTTGCCACTAATCCTCTAATACAAATAGATGTAATATCAAAAGAAATGAACCATAGTGTAAAATAGCAAACAATTTATGATTTCTGAAGTTTTTTCAATGCAGTGTCACCGCTTGCAAAGTCGTATCTTCCAAGCATAAACTTTAATATAAATGTGTTTATCGGATAACGAGTTTATCAGGTGAGTATATCTGTATCTGCTTGCAAATAGTAAAATTGTAATGCCCATGAGGTGATTTCACACAAAAACATCGCTCTATAAAATATCCCTTTATTATCATTATTGTTTAATTATTCTGGTATCAATATTTTTAGGTACAATTGAATTTCTTTTCCCTTTTGAAAATGAGTGATGCAATAATAAATGTGGACTTTATCAAAAAGAACCGCATGAACTCGGCAAAGGGATCGAATAATTGATCTTCTCTATAAATAAGTACGATACGTGCATTTATATAAATTACATACATTTAGTATATCTCTATGCATACATTACGTTTTTTATGAAATCGGTGAACCACCAAATATTTAAGGCACCGGCCGCGCCTGTACCTACATAGTCTGTCTGAAATCTAGATAAAAATGCATACATTTATCCCAGACACTATACATAGGTAGCATTTAGTTCGAGATGAATCTAGCAATTCTTCTCAATTTTGGAGGCGGGGATGGGTACCGCCGCCCCGGGAACCTTTATTGGATAACCAACACCTCTGCCATAGGTTAGCCCAAGTAGTTCACTACGTTTGGTGATTTAGCAGGGGTGCCCGGGTTAAAGGGGTGAGGTTTGTCTAGGCCTTGGAGGCGGATGACCAGGACACACTGAACCCCAGATTCGTACCTATCCCTCAAAATCCTTTTACTTCCCAGAACTTTCCTCTCCTTCCTTTCCTTAAAAAACCCTCCACACAGCCTCACCAAAGATGACATAGGCCCTAAGGGAAATAATTTTCCTCAGGGCTTCCTGCGTGGAGCACATGTAAAAAAAAATCATACATACAGATGGTAGCCCATAAAAATATGCATCAAAGAAAATGAAGATAATGTTGGTAGTTTATAGTCAAAGAAAAAAACCGCATGAAAATCCGTTAATTAGTTTTTGAGTTTATCGCGAACAGACAGACAGACGCGTCGGAGGACTTTAATTTGTAATATGTAGAGATGTATAAATTTACAAAAAAATGTATATATATAAATGTATATATACATATTTATAGGGTTGTTTTGATTTGTATGAGACCATTTACCTTTATACCTAGTCCGTATAAAGAGTGAAAAATATATAATTTTGGTTGGTAAATATTAATATCATTTTTGAACCATCCTGTTGCAGTTTATTATTTTTAATATCCTGGATGACATTTTGAGGAGCGGAGAATGTTTATAGGCGCCATATTAAAGAATGAAAAAGGAATTAAGGAGAAATTAAAATGCCACAGAAATATTCTCAAAATGGTCTCTTGCATAACGGTGCCAATGAGCTTTTGGTGGTTCAGAATTATACTGCGACAAGTCAGTTTTTTTGAAAAATAAAATGCATACATTTTTTGTGTAACCATATACTATGCTATTTAGTTATGAAATTAACATTTTACATCCAATATTTGACTTATTTTCAACTATTTTTGGCATATATTATTATTTATTGAGTAGGTAATTTACTGACGGCCGGCGTAGTCCAACGGTAAGGCTCTTGACTCGCACACCGAAGGTCGCGGGATCGAATCCTGGCTTGGCAAATAAATTTTATTTGATTAATTTGTGTTATTTCACAATTAATTCATTAAAAATAATACGTTAATACGCCCTGGTGTAAAACCACCATTCGGAATTGAAATAGCATAAGCTGTGTTTGGTGACCGGATCTGAATAGCCAGATACTTCCCCACTTTCCTCTTCCCTATCTCCTTCTCCTCCCCACTACCTTCAGCCTCACAACATACCCCAATTGGGGATGCCATACTCTCACTGGCTTCAGACGGGAGCAGTTGGGACTCTTGTGCGGTATTCATATAAAAAGGTAAGTTCTAAACAAATTATTTCGTTAACCCTGTATAACATTATTTGAATACCTCACAAGAGTCCCAGTTGCTCCCGTCTGGAGCCATTGAGACTTGGCATTCCGAATTTGGGTATGTTGTGAGTCTAAAGATAATGGGAATGGGGAGAGGAAGGAGATGGGGAACGGAAGGTGCGGAAGTACCTGGCTATTCAGATCTCGTCACCAAATACGGCTAAAGCCATTTCAACATGTTACCAATTAATATAAAAAATTGCGACTCCACAAATAGATTAAGATATATGTTGAAACAATGGTTACTAAATAGAGATTGTTTATATTGATTAATGTGTGTTAATTGTGACAATTTGTATAGTCATAGTAATAATAATATTATGTATGTATGTTTAAATTGTAATTGAATATTAACATCCTGTTGACAAACTGCTTTATTGCGATTTAACGGGATTGTATCTTGAAAACAATAAAACAAAAAAAAAAAACCAAACGCTTAAATTCTGAATGGTGGTCTTACACCAGGGCGATACTAAGAGTATCTTCCACTCTGGAATGTGCGTGAATACTATATATATATCATTTTTAATTATTTAATTGCGAAATAACACAAATTAATCACATAAAAATTATTTGTGCACGCCGGGATTCGATCCCACAACCTTTGGATCGGGAGTTAAGAGCCTTATCCCTCGACCAAGGAGGCCGATGGACTAAGTTTTAACCTTTTGTCTTAAAATTGATATTTTAAGGCTACTCCAGTAGTCTTTAGTCTCATATACATCCATGTAAGCTTATTTTAATTTTTATATATAAACATACTTAGATAATACTATACCAATATATTCCTGAACCTTAAAAAGTGGGTCATCAGTTTGTAGATAGTGTTGGTAGCGGGCATGCACGTTGCGGTTTACGATACCTACTAACATTATAAAGGCAGTCATAAGGCAATATACCCACTTCCCTATATGGACAGACCGGCCTTAAGGTCGCCACTAGATGGGGCCGATTAACTCCCAATTATCACTGCGAAGTGTTTCTGAATATTTTTAATAAAATGTTTTGTAACTTATAGGTACTTTACACTGTAGCAGAAGTTTTTTTTTATTACATGGAAGATTTACAGGAGGCGCTGAGGAAAGTAGTCTCCCTCAGGGCCTATGTCATCATTGGGGATGCTGCGTGGAGGGTCTTTTTTAGGGAAAGGAAGGAGAGGAAGTTCTGGAAAGCTTGGGGCGACCGATGGTAAAGGTGTTGGTTACCCAATAAATGGTTCCCGGGGCGGCAGTACCCATACCCACCTCTCAAATTGGTTGTCTGGTATTGGTACCGCAAGAAGTATCTTAGTGAAATGTACACGTACTAACTAATTCACTAACAATCATGCCGTTTTCTCGCAGGGGTAGGCAGAGAGGACGGACCGCCAAACAATTCACATACATCGTCTCATTCATACTCTTCTATTATTCTAAATCTTGACATGGCCCAACCCAAGTATCTGATTCACTTGATCGTGCCATGTGTTCCTCTGGCGTTCCAGACTTCTTCTACCATTCACGTTTTCGTCGTATTATATTCTCCTTAAACTCCTTTATTCGTTGATTCGTTCTACTGGCCCAAATCATCTGAGCGCCCTTTTCTTAATCTTACTACCTAATTACGCCTTTTCCTACATTCTTTGCGAATCTCCACATTTCTTACACGATCATGCATGGTTTTAGCACACACGTGCCTAAGGGATCTCATTTCTGCAGCATTCAGTCAACTTTCATCCATCCTCTGACAGTTCCATACCTCATTGCCATACATCAGGACAGGTACCAGAACTTCACGGTGGACTGCTAGCTACGCTTCTTTGGACAGTTTTTTGTTAGCGCCAACCGCGTTCATGGAGTGAACGTTAATGTTAATTGAGTTACCTGCATTTGCCCTCTTTTCAATATCTCTATCAGCCTTCTTCTCGTAAACTTACTTCCAAAATATACAAGCTCATCCACCTGTCCCAAGTATTCACACGTAATAACTTAAATCTCAACTAACCTTATTTATTTATATACAAAAACAATTAGTACATTAGTTACATTGGTGAAAATAATTTACAATTAATAGGTATATTTCATGGTGGGTACCTTTTATGTGTTACATTGTAGTGTCTTTTTTTTTTTTTTTTTTTTTTTTTTTTTTTTTTCAAAAGAAAGACAAACATTCCCGGGTTACGAATAACCCAACAATGTTTGAAAATCTCCTACTACCACCACAGAAAGCCGAAAATGTTGCTTGTGTTGTGATGGAGGACTTAGCCAGCAGAGGAATCGAACACGCGACGCCCGGGTGGGACCCAAGTGCGATGCCCACTCAACCACTGACCGGTCAATGCATATTAGGTAATTACTGGGTGATGTAGTGGGAAGGTGTGAGGGTGTGTAAGTATGTGTGAGTATGTGTGTATGTATGTATGCACATTGAACAATTTATATTATTGACATGATGCTCTTTTTAAATTTGGGCAGTGAATCGGAGAAAATGTCTATGTTAGAATTTAGACCAATATTATTGAACATATGAAAAGCACGATTAATTGGCGAATTAGTTGCTGCATTTTTCTTGTAATTAAGCGTGTGGAATAGTTCTGTATGGCGTGTACGTCTTAATGGTATGTAAAAATTAATTAGGGAAAGAAGTTTAACCTTACGTCCAAAAAAGTTTACTGAAAAATTAAAACGGCCACAAAACAAATTTATACAGAGACCAAATGCAAAACGATCGAGTTAAAACAGGATTTTGATTTGCGCAGTCAATTATTATCTGAAAAAAAAAGTATTTCGAAGATGCAAACATTTTTATACCACCATTTATTTTACAGTCGGTTTCATATGAGGCAATTATATTCGCTATTGACCACCGAAATTGGCTTGGCAGAAAGAAACCTTTTAAAAATAAAGCCAATCATTGATAATTTTAAAGCCAATAGAGAAAATCATCATCCAATCATTCTATTATAAATTATACCTTAGGTTATTTTTGGAGGGTGCTCTAAAAGAGATCAAAAAAGAAAATAGAAAAGTATTTACTTTTTTATTCATTTATTTGTTTGTAATAAAAGTAGGTACATTCACAGTTTAATGAAGCTTTGACCGTCCAACTAGGAAGGTCTCCCGTCTAGGACAGTCAAATTGGTTTCATTTAAAGTTCTTTACCAAATTAGGGGTAAAAAGTTTGATCCTTCAATGTGAATTTTTATTTAACGAATACATATTTTATTTAATTTTTTTTATATCTTCGGTACCTAAATCAGAAAATAATTATTTAATGTGTTGTACTTTTTTTTTCTTAGCCCCACCCAAATAAATATATTAAATATTCATTTACACATTATTTTAAAATTATGAATCTAAAACATATATTTGCGGTACGTTATGTAGGGGTAGATACTTTCAATTTCAGGTACTTTCCAATAGTTATCTTCGCCGTCTCTTTCCCCCATGTTTCCTTTTTTATGTGAATATCGCACAAGATTCCCAACCCTCTGGAACCAGTGGAACTATAGAATAATGCCATGGCATCCTCAAATTGGATTATGTCGTAAGGTTGAAGGGAGAGGGTAGGAGAAGGAGATGAAATAAAATAAGGCTACAGTGTATCTGGTTATTTACAGACGTGGTCACCAAACATGGCTAAAGTCATTAAAAGGAAACCATTTTACGTTTTTAAATGTTGATCTTTCACCAGAGTTACACTATTTTACTAAAATTCAATTTGGGTGGGTACCGCCGCCCCAGGAACCATTTATTGGATAACCAACACTCCTGTCATTAATCACCCCGAGTGGTTCGATACGTTTGTTGTTAAGAAGGGGTGTCCGGGTTCATGGGCTGAGGTTTGTCTAGGTCTTGGCGGCACATGCGTTTGCCCACCTACTTCCTCTCCTTCTTTCCTTTGTTCGTCACCCCTGGACATATTGGCCCCCCAGATTCCTATCCATCCCTCATACCTTTTTCCCTTCCAGAACTTCCTCTCCTTCGTTTATCTAAAAAGATCCTCCACACAGCACCGCTAAAGATGATATTGGCCCTGAGGTAATTATTTTCTACAGGGCCTCCTCTGTGGAGCAATTGAAAAAAGGGATGGATTGATACGTCCGTCACTCCACAACACATTGACTACCAGATTCAACCCTCTACATTTATCATTCCCAGAACTTCCTCTCCTTCCTTTTCATAAAATACCTTCTACTCGGCATCCGCAAATAGGCCCTAAGAGGTCCCTTTTTTCCTCAGGGCCTCCTGTGTAGAGATAATGAAAAAAAAAACATTTATTTGTTTTAGATAGCCGGTTTTGAACGTACAAAAAACTACATTAGGCAGATTTGATTTTCTGATCTACCTGTAAATACCCTTAAAACGCAAGTCATGGTCTAAAGCTTTAAACAACATTGCAAACCTAAAAAAATACGATAGTTTTGGCCTTTTTGTTTTGCGGTGTGGGAGTGTCAATAGAAATATTTTTGTTTGTCATCTTATTAAATATTTTCTAAACATGAATGAGGGTCAATATCAATGAGTGTTAAATATTAGTGAAATTCAATCGAAAATCTGGAGACAGAAAAATCAGAAAAATATATTGGCACTTCTGGGACTTAGAGAGCTGTTGTCATGAAAGCAGTAGATCCTGGAATCGAGTCCCAGAGGTGCCAATATCTTTTTCGATTTCGATTGATTTTTGCTAATATTGTCTTCATTTAATTTTAATTTAATTTAATTTATTTGAGTTATTAGTTCAACGCACGTTTTTTTCAGATCACAATGCCATTTCCAAAACGGAGTATGAATCTTTAGAATATCAATCTAAACGTAAAAATTATTAAAAAATAAGACAAGGCAAATAAATAAAATAAGTTTAATGGTTTGTATGAACAAATATCAATAACAAGAGAAGTCTTATATTTTTGGAGGTTGACCTTAAGGACCAGCCGCCACTTGTCAAAGTATTAGTTGGACACTTGTAACCCCGAGACTAAAGTGGTAAAGTCACCAATCGCAAAATTAAGCATATCCATTAGATTAATTTTTAGTCCGTAGTTACCCGTTCTGCGATCTGTCGAGAGTCGAACCGTAACGATTTTATTCGCTAAGTGGTTTCACCATAATTCAGACGGTTTGTCGAATAAGCCAAAGTAAATAAAATGAAATGCGAATTCTCTCAGTGTACGAAGAATGGCGACACTTTTTTTCTACTAGAGTTCTTTAGTCTAGACTTCAGACAACACTAGTCTACGAGAGATGTGTTTTTTCCGTGTTGATGACTTGAATTTTAAAGTAACAGAGAAATGTCAATATTTAAATTCAGCAAAAGAAACGATGAAATTGTAGTACTAATGGCTAAAAGTTACAAGTCAATGATTGAAATGAAAGCCTTTTTTTATACCCACAAAAAAGTAAATAACTAACCATCACGTCGTTTCCCCACAGGGGTAGGCAGAGAGGACGGATCGCCAAACAACTCGGTCTTAGGACATATTACTTGCCTCGTTTACATTCATACATCGTCTCGTACATGCTCTTCTATTATTCTGACTTGACATGACCCGACTCAAGTATCTGATTTTTTGGTCGTGCCATGTCTTTCTTGGGCGTCCTCGAATTCTTCTATCATTCACATTTGCGTCAAATATTCTCCTTACACTCCTTTCCTAGTTCATTCGCTCTACATGCCCATACCATCGGAGCGTCCCTTTCTTAATCTTACACATTACGCTTACATCAGCCTTGCATTCTTTGCGGATCTCCACGTTTCTCACACGATCGTACACGGTTTTACCACACATTCGCCTCAGGGATCTCAGTTCTTCTAATTTTCGCTAATTTAATAAATTAAAACTAAAATTTCCACTAAAATCAAAAGATTTTATAAGTAGGTTCTTAAATACCTACCTACTTATAAACCATATGTTTTAAGTATTTTTTTTAAATTTCCAATTAGGAATTGTACAATTTGTCCGTCACTATCTAAATGACAATTAGATATTTTTTAAAATTTTATTCACCTAGGTAGAATTTACCATAATATTTATCTAGGTAGTATTTACAAAAAAGTAGGTGTATAATTTTGTGTTAGATATTAAATAAATCAAAACCAAACCTGAAATTGTCAGATTTGTAAATAGGCTCTTAAATACGTAAATTATAAACCACATGAATTATAAACAAAGATGAATTATACAATTTGTCAAAAGAAACGGCAATACATCAATGACATTATTTTTTTAAACTTTCTGCACTTAGCAGTTCCGACTATTGAAAAAAATCAAATAAGAAAGTACAAATAAAGATGAAAATTTCACATAAAAAATAAACGATCTTTACAGTAGTATTAAAACGGTAATTTTTAAATGGCAACCGAATGTATAAACAAATTTGCGGACAGACGAAATGTGAAACTATCGAGTTAAAACAGAACTGCTCCCAACTGTCGGATGTGGGATTATGGCATCCCCTATTGGGGTTTGTATGCTGAAGGGAGTGGGGAGGGATGAAGGTGGGAAAAAGATGATTGTCAAGAATAATGCACGCAAAAGTTTAAGACCGGCCTGAACATGGTATGATGCACTCCCGCGCAGTTACTGACTTTACAATGAACACAAGCGAAAGAGATATATGCGTAAAAACATACGTCTGACAGAGAAAGATGTGGGCGTGGGGGGGCATGCCAGTTTTCTGTCATTAAACTCGCAAATTGCGACGATTTCTGATCAACGTCAGGTCCATCTTTAGGCGCAGTATACCCGCTGAAAAAGAAGATGGAGAGATATTTAAATACGAATGTTCGAGAGAGCGCGCTAATATTTAAAACGATAAAATTGAAACGAAAATTGTGAAAATGTTTAATAAAACACGACTCGTTTAAAATAGAGCAAAAATAGCATTTAAAGAAACACTGTGAATTTTTTCATACATACAACTTGTAAAATAACTGAAACATTTGTGTTTATAATAATTTTCTAAGTGTTTAATATAAGTTTATAAGTGTTTATAATAATTTTCGGAGCATACTTTGCGATTTTTTTCTATCGAGGGAATTTCATATAATTTGCGTTTCGGCGTAGGGAATCTCTAGATATTAATTATCTCCAAGAATAACATATATTTTTTTAAGCGCTTTAAAACTTAACGTGTTTAAGGGAGATATGTAAAAAATCAGTAGAAATTCGGGTAGCGGCGGCTTAATAGAAGACCGAACGCCGGCGGCTGTGGATATCAAAAAATTGTCTAAAGAAGCAAAGCTAATAGTCCACAATGGAGTGCTGACACCTATTCTGAAGTATGGCAGAGATGCATGTAATTGGCAGTGGAAGAATTGAAGCAGACTGAATTCTGCACGAATGAGATGTGTGGTAAAACCATTTATGATGGTGTGAGAAATGTAGATTCGCAAATAATGCAAGGCCGTTATAAGCGTATGAGTAATAATAAGAAAGGGACGCTTAAGGAGCCGTATACCCTCTTAAAAAGAAGAAGATGGAGCGATATGTAATTACGAATGTTGGAGAGAGTGCGCGTTTAAAACGGTAAAATTGAAACGAAAATTGTGAAAATGTTTAATAAAACACGACTCGTTTAAAATAGAGTAAAAATCTCTTAGGGGCTGTCTAAAACAGCATTTATATTTAAATTTTGCATATATACCTATTGTAAAATAACTGAAACGGACGTGTTTATTATAATTTTCGGAGCAAATTTTGCGAATTTTTCTATCGAGGGAATTTCATATAATTTGCATTTCGGCGTGGAGAATTTATAGATATTATCTTAAAAAATAACATATAATTTTTAAGAGCTTAAAAACTCCAAATGTTTAAGGGGGGGGGGGGTATGTAAGAAATCGTTAGAAATTCGGGTAGCAGCGGCTTAAAAGTTTAAACAAACGAAGAAAGAAGCGTTAGGACGGTAGGTGATTAAGGTACATGTGTATAAATCAGTAGAAATGTGGTATGCCGCGGCTTAATGCTTGACTTGTACTATAACTGGCTATTCAGAACTGGTCAATAAACACAGCAGAAAACCTTCAAAACAATGTTTAGATTCCGAATAACGGGTTTTCAACAAGTAATAAAATTATCACATGAAAGAAACGTTAAAATATTAAATTTAAAAAATATATATAATGTATTAATTTTACAGGAATTTTTTAATCTAACCAAAGGCCATCAAGGTCAATTCGTTCACATCCGTGCATCAATGACCTACATTTGATCAATTTCGCGTCTGGACGCTTCTGTAGCTATTAAATATGATGCATACATATTTTTCATCTCTTCGCACTAAAGACTACAAAAGACCTAGTTTTAAATTTTGGTAGTCACTTAGCCTCAGAGCCAGTGGGACCAAGTCACCCCTAAATTGGTCTACCAACAGGGCGATAATGAGAGCACGTTAATTAAATTATAATTAATTACACAGGTATCTAGACTTAAGTCTGTCCAAAGAAAATTTACTCGAATTTTGTCTTATCGATCAAGTGTCTACCATCTTCTAGACGGGTACGAACAAAGATTTACAAATTTCAAATTAGAGAGTCTAGTTAAAAGACGAAACATAAATGACCTCTTAATGCTTTATAAAATTGTGAATAATCGATTAGATAGTAACTTAGTCAACTAATATACGCCAGACCCAAAACTACCAGAAACCTTAACATATTTTGGACCGAAATTTTTACCAATAATAGTAGATATTTAATCCTATGTCTACAATGTCTCGATCATGCAACGATCTTGCTAAAACACACACTATCATAGATATTTTTGTAAATAATATACATGTTTCAAGAAACATCTCCACGATTTGTGTACCTAAAAAATTGTTTGTTGTTTAATTATTTTTTAATAAATACTTCATAAATATTTCCTATGTCTGTCAAATTTTGTAATAAAGTTTTCAAGTTATGTATAAAAATACCGACATTGTATTTCATGTGTTTGCTTCTGTGAATATGGAAATGTGATTAATGCAGACACATTAGTCTGGGGATATTATTTATATTTGTATTTTACAATGAAAGTTATATAAATATCGTGTTTGTGTCTCAAATAAATAAAATAAAAATAAATTAACAAAATTACATTCAAAAGTATTTACCATAAGATAATAAAAAAATGTCTGTTAAAGGAAAAACCGACACATCTGTTGTATATATTTCGGTCCTTTTGTCCCACGAAAAACTCATTTGCATTAAGTTATATTTATACGTAAAAACTCTAATTTGAAAATTCATATTAATGCGAAGATTACTGAGAAATTACTATTTAAAGTTAGTAGTTAGTAAGATATAGTTATAGCTGATTTGACATTTATACTCAAAATATTAAATAATAACACTGACTGTACCGAACTTTTTTCCCTAGATAATTTTAACATACCATTAAGTCGTATACGCCATACATTCACACGCTTAATTATAAAACAAATGCAGCAACTCATTCGCCAATCAATCGTGCTCTTCATGTGTTCAATAATATTGGTAGAAATTCTAACATCGACATTTTCTCTGATTCGCTGCCCAAATTAAAAAAAAATCATATCAATAATATAAATTTTTCAATGCGCATTCATACAAAAACCCATACTCCCACACACACCTTCCACTACACACATCACCCGGTAATTACCATAAATAAGACACTACAATGAAACCCATAATAGGTATCCACCATGAAATATACCTAATAATTGTAAATTTTTTTCACCAATGTAACCAATGTACTGTTTTTTTTTTCTGTTTATAAATAAGATAAATTGAAGCTTTTCCAACCGTTTCCAATAAGTAGAATTAAAATAAAATAGTAAATTACTTAATAAAAATGAAAGCGTTTATACTACTAAAATATGTGTTTTTTCATTAGAAATGTATGAACGCCGATAAAATTTTATGGCTAAAATTATCAGTGACAGTTTCATTGATTAACTTTTTTCTTTTTTATAAAATTATTTGCACAATAAATAAAAACCACTTTTGCGTTTGAAATCGTGAGCTCAATTGCAACCGTTACCTTTTATTTTTATGTGTCTTGTTCTTTTTTTCATATTTTCGTTTAGATTTATTAGTATTATCTTCATCTTTAACGATACATTACATATTATATTATTTGCTTTGTTATGTACCTAATATAGTGTTACATTTGACTGTTATACAACATAATTAATTATAAACGTAATTGTTCTTACAAAATGTATGTAAAATAAATAAATAGAACTTACATCATCGAAACCCCTGAAGAACGTTAATTAAGTCACCCTCACTACATAAATACGGAAATTAGATTAGGTACCTAACCTAATCTTAACACGTTTCATTTATTAAAAACTTTCAATTCATTAAAAATAACTAATGCACCAAAAGTGCATTTTTGCAAACTTCTACAATTTATTTTTATTTTTTTCAACTAAAATTAATCACTGTATATAAAAACTGTATTTTTTGCAAGTTAAATTAATCACTACTTACAAAAATTGTATTTTTTGGAAGTCAAATTAAGAACTGTTTACAAAAACTGCATTTTTGCCAAATAAAATTAACCACCATTTACAAAAACTGTATTTTCGCAGGTTAAAATAATCACTGTCTATAAAGACTATATTTTTCGCTAGTAAAATTAGTAACTCTTAAAAAAACTGTATTTTTTGCAGGTTAAATAAATCACTGTTTAGAAAAACTGTATTTTTTACAAATAAATTTAATAACTGTATTTCTTGCACTTAAAATTATTAACCCTGTAATTAAACTGTATTTTTTTGCAAATTTAAATTATTACTGCATATAAAAACTGTATTTTTTTAAATTACAAAAGTTTTGTTATTGTTTTCGCGAATGCACAGTTCTTAATTTTGCTAAAACAACACAAATCCTACGATAAATTTAATTTTTAAACTAACTCATTCACTGTTTACGAAAACGAGAACGTGTAAAAAAACACATAATTTTTACTGTTTTCGCGTAATATAAACACAGAAATATTTTTTTAAATTTCGTTAGGGCCTACACAGCAACCGACGCATATAAACCGACCCGTTCGCGCTGAAGTAAGGCGACTCACTGCCTGAAGCAGGGATGTGATGCCCAAAAAAATTGTTTCCCTAGATTTCGAGGTGAAATTTCCCTAGATTTCGGCGGTGCTACCTTGGCCAATCAAAACCCGTGTCGGGGGGGGGGGGGGGCATTCCATACCATACCAATGACAGCAACCATGCCCGCATTGTGCGCGTATAGTCATTAAGGGGATTCTGAAGGTTTTTTACTAAAAAATATATGATTTCATATTTTGAAAAAAAAAAAATATTCTTGTTATTTAAAAAACTTTTTTTTATATTTTCTTATTATTAAAAACAGTTTTTTTATATTTTCTGAAAAATATTCAAAAAATTTAAAATATCGTAAATATTCATATATGGCCAGTTCGATCGAAAATTTGCCATAATTTGAAAGAATGTACTTTACCACTGAATTATAGACGCAATTCATAATGAAAATCACTTTGCAAAATAAAAATCAAACGCAATCACTGAAATTGAAGAAAATTTATTATTGTAGAAAGCAATCACTTTGTGGTTTGACATATTTAATAAAATAAAATACTGTTTTGTTTAAAACCACGAGTTTTATTAATTTTTTTGATTAGTACCCTGATGTACCCCGATGTGTTTGATTAGTACCCCAGTATTAATTTGTACCCTGATGATGCTTGAGTAAAGCGAAACCGGTCGGTTCAAAAAAATTTATAAAACTCGTGGTTTTAAACAAAACAGTATTTTATTTTATTTTATTGAAGAAAATTTCTTGTAATGAACATAGATAAAAACGTAACTTGAAACCTAAATTAATTTTTTTTAGAAGTCCCCATTTATCTTTTTAGGTACATAATATCATTTTGAGTTGTCAGAGTTTTTAAAACAACAATGCTTGAATGTAAGTACATAAACAATATTTAATTCAATATTTGATTCATAACAAAATACGACTAGAGTTCGAAAATTCCCTAGATTTTGCGCTGATTTCCCTTTTCCCTAAAAAATATTTTTCTCCCCTAGATCTAGGGAAATTTCCCTAGACATCACATCAGTGGCCTGAAGAAAACTTATTCTATACTACTGCATACTGCCTCTGGTTTGGCCGGGTCAAACTAAACCATCTGAAGGCATCTAGGTAGACATTGTAGGTAGGCACTACGTTGCATGATTGTTTGAATGTGGTCGCTTAATAGGGCTCTCAAAGTTTGTAATGATGAAAAATAAAAACTTACTCAAAATAGTGTTAATGAATTCGAAGCTAAAAATTAGATAATTTTCGTAACGCTGTCGTCTAAGAGTTAGCTTTTTAGTTTTTATTAAATTTATTAGCTTCATATAAATTAATTCATTATAAAAAAACTTATTTCCACCCTAATTTATTTGACCATAACCGGTTTCAGCTTGTTAAAGCCATCCTCAGACAGGTACAAATTATTCTTAACCTAGGGTTTATATACGTAACATATGGGGGAGGAGGAGAGGGGTAGTCTACAAGGATTTTAATCAATTATATTAATTACCTGATATAAATTATTTATGCTCAATTTTTCATTAAACTTTTAAGAGTCAATTGCAATTCGTGATCATATAATTCTTGATTTCAAAATATCTCTTTATTTCTCCATAAACTTTCTTCCTTTTTATCACTATTATACTAAGTTTTAAAAACCATTGAGACCTCGGAAGAGATTATCTACGGTTTTCTATGGACTATGTATTTCTATGGACATGTAATAATTTTATTTAAAATACTTTATAACTTTAATCATAATTTACTGTGTACGTCATCTTAATAAATAGACAAAACCCATGAAATGCCACGGCTGACACCATTTTCACAATAGCTTTTTGTTTTTGCAAAATTATGTTTTTGTAAATTGTACCGTCTTATCGCAGTGTTAATATATTTATAAAAAATACTAGCTGACCCGGCCACGCGTTGCTGTAGCAAACGAAATACAACGCCACCTACTGAATGGTTACCCAACCTAGATAACCAAGTGTTGTGTTGATAAATTGAGTCACACCGCCATCTCTTAGAAACCTATGGAACTTACAAATAATTAGGTTGCATTGTCCTATGAAAAACATTTAATTCGTAATAATATGTATTGCGGTCAATAATCAAGATAAAAACTGAAGTATCTTTAAAGTAGGACCAAATTACATACAGTAAGCTAAATTAATCAAAATCGGTTGAGTAGTTTCGGAGTTTATCTCGAACAAACATCGTGTGGCGAGATTTTTATATATATACATATCCATTTAAATGTAGTTTACCCAAGATAGCTACTTTATTCAGAGAAATGTTTTTTTTTCTCTAATGTTGTAAAAAATATTGTATAATGAAGTTTAGAAGTCTCAAAATATTCCTGTTATTTTTATTTTATTATTTTACATCTAAACAGGTGATCTTCATAATAAAACTAAGTCATTAGAGGATTTTTGAAAAAAAACAACAATTTTTTTTGTTATTACGGGTGTTAAATTAATAATGTCATTTCATTTGAAAAAATTAACTTTTGAGAACCTTTGTACTTCAATTCTATTATACAACACCTTCAATATAGGATGCGCGACTACTTTCATCTAGCATAACTCCACTAAGCAAAAAAGAACCAACATTTAAACTACCACCAGTATTTCATTCATACAAATGATTTAACTTTTTTCCTAAACATCTTCATATTGCTTGCCACCTTAGTTCAATGTTAATAAAATAGTTGATTTTATTGTATTAGGTCATAAAAATCGAGTGAAAAAAATTATGTTAATTTTTCATTTACGTTGCTCGGCAATACACGGATGTTTTTCGGTTAAAAATGCCACTACCCTTTTTAAATGTTATGAAGATCATTGTCCAGCGGAGAATTAAAGATTTCAGAGTTCCAACTGCTCGGAGCTCGTGGGACTATGGCATTCTTGATTTGGGGTATCACCAAGGCGATACTGAGAGAATCTATTGCTCTGGAACGTATTACAAACATTTTATTTATTATTTAACCTCTCGGGTCTGGACAAAAAAATTTGCCATCAAATATTCCCGCTTGACATTCAATTTCAAATAGAATCGCTGTTTTTTAGCCCTTCCCAAAATGAATCTTTTGAACGCAGACGAAAGACTCTTCCAGTTTAATATTACAAACGAAACCACTGTCAAAGCTCTCGAGTAGATATCCAAAGGTCACGGGTTCAAAACCCGACGTGCGCAAATAAATTTTATTTGATTGATTTGTGTTATTTCACTATTTTATCATTTAAAATAAAATAAAGTATATAAGTGGACAATACTCTCAGCATCGCCCTGGTGTAAGACCACCATTCTAAAGAGAAAAGTTGCTTGAAAAGGCTTTAGCCGTGTTTGGTGACCAGATTTGACTAGCCAGAAGCTTCCCCACCTTTCTCTTTCACTTCTCCTACCCCTCCCTACTACTTTCGGTGTTACAATATACCCCAATTGGGGATGCCGTAGTCTCACTCCTAAACCGACTTGTGCGGAAATCACTTTGAAAAAAAAACACAACAGTAAAATATATATGTTCCGTAGGTATGACTGGAGGTAATTTTCTTTATATCGAGTATTGGTTATACAAAAAAATTTTGTTAAAATTTCTGTTGTTAAAAATTAATTAAACATTCGCTGAAGATCTCTTAGAACTATAACAATGTACAATCATCAATCAAAGCTTTAATGCAGGGTGTGTGAAAAGATACTTAACACATGACTGAAAAGATAGAAGGAAGTGAGCGAGGCTAGCAGTCCGTAATGGAGTGCTGGTACCTGGTACCTATCCTGATGTACGGCAGTGAAGCATACGACTGGCAAAGGAATGACAAAAATTGATGAGTGATTTCTTTTACAAAAATGTAGAGACATGGAAAGAATGCAAGGCTGTTGTTAGCGTAGTAAGAAAGGGACGCTTTGATGGATATAGGGACGCAAGAAAGAACTACCAGGAAAAATATGATACGAAAGTGAATGGTAGAAGAAGACGGAGACGTCCGGGGAAGACATGGCACTATTAAAGGTATCAAATTCGAAAGTACAGTTTGCGACTTTCTGTGTACGCGCAAAGTTTTGTTTGCGAGTTTCCGGATTTAAGAAAGTACAATTTGCGACTTTCTGTGTACACGAAAGGTTTTGTTAGCGACTTTCCGGACCCCCGAAAATACGATTTGCGACTTTCCGGATTCGACGGGATCATATCTCGGAGACTAGCTTATTATCCGATCCGAGTAAACTGAGAGGGGGTGACTGAGGAATTTATGAGATAAAAGAAAATGTAAAAAATTATGTGTATAAGAGATGAGTTGGTATCACTTAAGTAGTTCGAGTCAACGTTCGTTCGATGGCTCCATCTCATAAGGCTGGTAGAATGGAGGAATTGATGTCTGAAGGGTCACAAATGCCTATGAAACTTCGACCTCTGACCTAGACACATAAATACACGATTGACGTTGTCACGAAAATAAATGCAGTTAAGTGTCCAATCCACAATTTTTTAGAATTCTGTTTTTGTACCACCCTGTATTGCTAAAATGTTAGCTATTAATAACACTTAATTTATTTTTTCCGAAATCTAACATGTGTTATGTACGTTGGTGTTAGAGCTTTTGAATTTTTCTGATAAATAGAGAATCGTTTAATAATATTAATTAATTTCAAAGCACAATTAATACATAATAACAGCATCACTTTTGCGATTCAGAAGTTAATGGTTTAGTTTGGCTTGGTCATTCCCACCAAAAGAACAAAAAATAGGTATTTTACAATAATAAATAACAATAGGAAGGTGCGCTGACCTGTTAAAAATCACATTTACAATTTAACTAGCAGACCCGGACACACGTTGCTGTGGCTAAACACAAAACCACGCCATTACTTAACCTTTATAACTAACGCCATCTGTTAAATAAAATCCACACCACCCGCTTGCCACATCGCTGCCCGCTGCCCGCTTGCCAGCCCGCTCCCTTTATTTATATTTTTCAACCAATTTACACAAAACCTTGACAAATCATATACATAAAAACCTTCCTCGTGAATCACTCTCTCTCTCTCTCTCTAAATTTAAAAGATTGAACACTGAGTTTATGAAATGCAAAATTAAAATTAGTCACACTAGGCGTAATGGACAATTACGCCGAAACAGCTGTCAAAAAAACTAAAAACCAAAAATTTAGCAGCACTTATTAAAAATGTCATTACATTGTGTTTATATTAAATTTGAAAAAAAGGAAAAAAAAGATTCGTGTCAAAATACTTTTTCTGATAAATTTTGATTATAATCATAATCATGAAGTCGCTCAAAATGTTTGTGCGCTTAGATCTTTTAAACTACGCAACGGATTTTCATGCGGGTTTCACCAATAGATAGAATGATTTAAGAGGAAGGTTTATATATATAATACATGCGTATTATAGTAGAGAAAGGCCGAGAAATTCAAATATTCAATTCAGGTAGCGGTCAGCGAGCAGCTGGCAAGCGGGTGGTGTGGATTTTATAATGGTTTTGTAATGGCGTTGTGTTTCGTTAACCACAGCAACGTGCGGCCGGGTCTGCTAGTTATTTCATAATTTTATCCGATAATTATGGTAAAATATTGAAATTTAAGTAATTATTTGCATGCAACCATTGTTTATTACTAACTCTTGTGTAACTAGGTGATGGTGTGTGGAGGGTCTATTTTAGGAAAGGAAGGGTAGAAAGTTCTGGTAAGGAAAAAGGTATGAGGGAAGGGTAAGAATCTGGGGGGTCAGTGTATCCAGGAGTGACGAACGTATCAATCCTTCCCTCCAACTGTGATGCAAGGCAATGGGTCGAGAATCCGGCTGGAAAGGTCAAAAGGCCTTCCTCAACCATTCTCTTGATCCGGCCCACTATACAGCAGGAGGGAAGACGCATCAACCACTAAGACTTGGACAAACCTCACCTCTTGAACCCGGGCACCCCTGCTAAGTCACCAAACGTAGCGAACCACTAGGAGTGACCTATGGCAGAGATTTTGGTTATCCAATAAATGGTTTCCGAGGCAGCGGTACCCATACCCGCCTCTCAAAATGATCTATGTTTATTAGTAAAGCAATATAGTTAATTTGATATGCCTAAGGGGATAAAAAATAAGACAATACCAAATAGGATAGGTCAAATCAGAATAAAAATTGCATCACGATAAATGAAATATTTCACGCATTTTTTTTGGTCGAAAAACCTATTAAATTGATATAAAAAGCAAAAAAGACATTTCGTACACGTAAATCATTTTTTCCTGTAAAATTCTATTCAAGATTCCAAACAGTTTGACGGTTCATAAAATTGAAAAAAATGTTATAATTGTTTTTCTTTTATGCGCCCCCAAACATGATTCGAGTATTTTAAAAATTGGTTCCCATTCAAAATGAAATAAATAAGCATCAAAATCTATTAAGAGTATTTATTGTCTATTTTCGACCAATTCTGTTAGGCATCTCTCAACCCGGCAATCTATGATGAGAGTTTAAGTTTTTAGCATTTCTATGTGTTTCTTATTACCTACACCATGGACCGGCAACCTTTTGTTGTAAAAGGGCCAAATATTTCACTTGGGGGTTAGTGCGGGCCGCACTTGTCATTACAGTATACCTGATATTTGGTGACTTAGCAGGGGTGCCTGGATTCATACCGTTCATGGGGTGGGGTATGTCCAGGTATTGGCGGCGGATGCGTCTGCCCGTGGCGTGGCGGGCTGAATCAAGAGAGATTGGATGAGATAGGCCTTTTGACCTTACCTGCCGGAGTCTATCAACTCATCAGTTGGAAGGATGGATTCATACGTCTATCACTCCTGGAAATATTGACATCCAGATTCCTACCCACCCCTCATACTTTTTACCTTCCCAAAATTTCATATCCTTCCCTTCCTTAAAAAGACCCTCCACATGGCATCCCCTTAGATGACAAAGGCCCTGAAGGAATTTATTTTCCTTTAGTTTCAAAAATAAAACTTGTATTGTATATTTTTACGATTTTTATTGAAGTTAATAAAATCAATGAGGTTTTTGTTATTGTATTTGACTTGCTAGTTTTCTTATATTTGCTTGCATTTTTGAAGTAGATTCGCGTAGTATTATGTCTAAATAAGAATCCGATAATTTCTCGATAATTCAGAATCGAAAAAACTTGCTCACAAATTTATTTACTACCAAACATAGTAATTATTTGCCCAGAAAACCAATTTTAACTGATTGTAGTTTTCAGAAGGCAAACCCCCATAGTAATCCACCAAGTTTTGATTTTAAGATTTTAAGTGTGGTATCACTTTGTAAACCTATCACGTTGATTTTCAAATCGTTCCCCCTTTGCCATCCCTTTGCTCCCTTTCAGTCCGTTGTGTATGATATCGTCCGTCACGTGCGTTGCGGTGAGAATCTTGCTGGCCGCACCAAGACGCTTAGTGGGCCGCAGGTTGCCGACCCATGATCTACACGATAATAATAATAATAATAACACCACATTTATATAGCGCAGTTTTGGGTTATTTCACTTCAATGCCCTTAACTACAGTAAACTTAAAAATAATAATTTAGTATTCAATGATCGTATTCTTACCTCTCGTACCTCTGGCCTATTTTGTTAGAAGGTCAAAATATTTTCGATTTGCAATAAAATTTAAATAAATGGATTATTTCTGAACGCATCAGAAAACTAAATTCAATTTTTTTTGGTGATGAAATACGCTTATATAGCATTGGCTATGTAGCACTATAATAAGTTTTTAAGTCTCCATGTTAAAATTCGAAGGTATGGTTTTTTAAATGTTGGCGAAAAATTAAAAAAAATGATCTTCTGGGAAATCTGGAGCAATCGAGACCAATTTATTTATTTCGCGTGGTCGCTCCAGTGGTTGAATAGACTCTTAGTGCTTACATATTTTCTTACAACAATTTATAATTATTGCAGGTAATCATTTCTAGAGAAACAAAACCAGTAATTAAATGAGGAAATGGAACGCTGTATAGAAGTAGCGGATATCTCTGATGGTTGCGCCATCCACATCTTAGTAAGATCAAAGTTCAAGACCAGTAACAATAAATAATTTTAAAATGAACAAGAAAAATTCACCGTCATTCTTTTTTTCAGAACAACGATATCTTTGTATCAAGATGAAAATTTCTTTCACATTGTATTTTTTGTGAGGAAATTTTATTTAGTGTAATTAAAATTATTTACAAATATTGTGCAGAGATTCTCGGTTACACTGAAAATAAATCAAATATTTTAAACATAATCAATATGAAATATATTTTTTTTAAATAATTGATTTATTAAGTAATTTAGTAAAATTTTTAAACTAAGTTGATGAATTAAATTTAATTAAATTAAACTGGAATTGAATACCCCGTGAATTGCTCGAAAATCGGTATCAAGGCAAAACACGTCCCTTTGACTCGAGAATCCATGTGAAAAGACGATCCTTCCAAAAGGACAATTACACAGGGCGATACTGAAAGTATTTACGATCTAATTATTTATTTATTAATTTTCAACGCCCTAATGGGCTTTTTCATGATAAGTTTATAATACAGAGACACATGTTTA
The DNA here is from genome assembly GCA_917563855.2 of Limnephilus lunatus. Classification (NCBI taxonomy): domain Eukaryota; kingdom Metazoa; phylum Arthropoda; class Insecta; order Trichoptera; family Limnephilidae; genus Limnephilus; species Limnephilus lunatus. The sequence continues at coordinate 56,471,899 of OU830596.1, forward strand.
TAATACAGTTTTTAAGTAAAAAAGATAACTAGTAATATGTGAAAGGTAGGTGTACACATGTTTATAATACAGTTTTAAGTAAAAAAGATAACTAGTAACATATGAAAGGTAGGTGTATACAGATAAATTTAAGTAAAGACAATGCATTACAAGAAAAGAGAAAGTTTTTAAGTTGCAGATGCTTAGAAATAAACTAGTGTGTTAGTAATTACAAAATTTACGGGCGATTGACTAATTTGTGATGTTCGATACAAAATACATGAAAATATAGGTTTATAATAAGATCATTTAATCAAGACCTATTTATTAACCAGCGGCCGAGAATTTAAATTTCGTCGATCAGGTGATTGTACCCTTGCAACTGTACAGGGCGGTTGTGATGATAAATATTGATTATTCTGCGTACCAGCATTTTAAACTAATAGTTCAATATCGATTTTATTTCATTCAAAATTTACATTCAAGTTACCAATAAAAATTCGCAAACGCGTGATGACAAAATTTAAAAACATGATGTGCCTACATTTTGTAATTATTTTTTTTGTCATATGTATTTATAATTTTTCAAAAATGTCTAAACAAAATAAGTGTACAAAAACTTATGATGTACATTAGTTTGTACGACTGTAAATAAATAGACAAACAGGAGTATTGTAGTAACAAAATATGTACTCGGATTTTTGAATGATTTTATTAGAAATAAAATTTAAATTCTGAAAAGTGGCTTTATCAGATAATTTATTTTATGATTCGAAATGTGTGTTGTATAATACAATATTTCAATTAAAAAATTAACAAATGTGCCAAAGACCAACGGCATAACCATATTATAATAAAAATAGACAATTTTATTTTTAATTTAAAATATTACTTTACTAGATAAAATAACAATTTTCGAAAACAATTTATATTTTTTTGTAGAAAAGAGTCGATACGTCTAGAATTTTATTTAAAAATGACATATTTCCGGTTATGTCCGGTTATTCCTTCTTAAGTTCAGATAAACAGACCGATGCCAACTGTTACTACGAAGCTTTCATAGCCTTTTATGGAAAATCACGAATATATTGATCATAATTCTATACTATAATGTCTATAATCATTGTAAACTGTACATTTGTCTGTCCTTCTCAAAACTTGCGAAAGGAATATATTGGTGCCATATCGAGTTTTATGATTCAATTATTATTTACTGTTTTATCGTATATGTATTTAATTTTTTTTTATTCGAGTAAAAAGAAAACTATATTTTCATTAATTTAACTGGAAATAACAAAAACATTAAACTAAATTAAATATAACAATACGGCGGCTATTCTATTTCATTACTTTGTTTATCAAGGTTTTAACTATGGCACAAAATTATAATTCAGCATATATTTACCCAGCAGCATAAAGAGAAATTAGAACATAAATACAGCACTAGATTCACGCGCAACGACGGGTTAATAGTTCCGAAATTTAATAATAAGTACGGACAGAGAACGTTTGAATACAACATACCGAAAATATTTAATTTATTACCTGATACTATAAAGCAATGTAATTCTATGAATAAGATTAAATATATGCTGAAAAATTGGCTATCTGAAAAAAAATGTATATTTAGATTGATTTTTATGAATAATGTTGAATTTGTTGATATAAGATGTAAAATTATAACATTAAAAATTCATATGTAACTTAATTATAAGCACCTGCTGACAAGCCAATTCAATTGGCTTAGCAGGACTTGTTTGTGATTTGTAATAACTATTCTTACAATAATAAATATTAAAAAAAAAAAAAATAATAATAATAATGATAAATAAATAATATTTTTTTAAATTTACTCAGCATTTTTTTCATTTTTAATGTCGTTCGGAAGGCAATTATATAAGTTGCCCCCCCCTCCTAACCAATAGATTGCTTACCATAGTTAGTGTGGACGGTGTTTAAATTATGTTATCGTGTAAAGTGTTTCTGTACCTTTTTGGGACGTTTTAATGAATTCTGTGTTTGTATTGTTTTATATTTTTATAATAATACCTCACAAGAGTCTCAGCTGCTCCCGTCTGAAGCCAGTGTGACTATGGCATCCCCATTTGGGGTATGTTGTGAGGCTGAAGGTAGTGGGGAGGGGAAGGAGATGGGGAAGAGGTATGTGGGAAGTACCTGGCTATTCAGATCTGGTCACCAAACACGACTAAATCCATTCAAGCATCTTTTCAATTCAGAATGGTGGTATCTTCCACTCAACAACGTACGCAGATATACACGTTAATATGACGTGTATATCTGCGAACGTTGTGTTTTCACGTCAACGCGTATGTTTCCACAGAAATCGTTATAACTCCGTTATTATTCTAGTGACATCCCTAAAACAAAAAATAGAAGCTCCATAATAAACCAAGCTAGCCATCACTATTCAAGTTGTCCATAGAAATACATAAAAAACCTACTCTGTCAGATACATGGTAGACCATAAAATCGCCTACCCACTCTTAGACACTGTTATTTTTTATTAAATATTCTTGTACGAAATGATGAAAAAGTAGGGTGATTAAATTGTTTATTATACATTTACAAGATAGAATAAGTATTGTTTTTTTTTTATATAATCCGTGATTTTAGTACCGTTTTTACATAAAAACATCACGTGAGTCATTTTTACATTTTATTAGTGTTTGCATTCTAAATTTTAATATTTAAAAATGTTAATATTTATTTGTAATATAACAATTTGAAAGTTTATTTCGTAACCTTTCAAAAACAGTTTTTGGTATTCGGCTACATTCAGAAATGTTTCATTTATAGAGTTTTAATTGAGAAGCGGAAATAACACAAAGTTTTCGTAAATCTCACATGTTTCTTAAGACGTAAAAAGTGCATATTCGCGATAGATCGGAGTGGTTAATAGTTTTGTTTCCATAATATCAGTACACATCTTTTTTTGTGGACGTTCTGGATCTGTACTGAAATATTTTTTTGATTGACATAAAATTTAAGCAACATAAAAGTGTAAGTAAGGTATTGAAACAATGTGCTTACAATTTTAATCATAACCTGGGCAAAGCTGGGTTCAAAAGCAAGTCATGATATCAAAATATCCGACTCCAGTACCATGTTATATTCGCTATAAGCACGTTAAGTGTGTTTATCGGTAATCTCGAGGCACATCTTTATTGGTTTGACCTGTCTCATACATGTGCCAAATTGGTGAATTAAAGTTGGCTACAAACTAAACTGCTTTAAACTAGGCTATGACCACTGAAAACACAAAACCTAGAAGTGCCATCTACGAAAAGGTATAATATAAATAGTATATATATAAACTAGCTGACCCGGAGAACTTCATTCCGCCTCAGAATCAATAACTGTTGTGTTAACTTATTAGCTAAATTACATTAAGTTTTCTTAATAACTTAAAAATTACACAATGAAGCCATTAAAGTTGCGCAACTGTCCGTGTTTTTTTTTGTCAGTATCAGAGATGATTTTGTGTACGGATTTATATTTTTTGTGATTTTCTTACTTTTCCACTTACTTATGGGAATTGCGTTTCATTTTATTTATACATGTGAGGGAGATTTATTATAATTATTGTATGTTTTCTTTGGAGGGGTGCAGACATACGTTCACCGTTTGTCTCATTTTCAACTGTTGACATTTAGCGAGTAATAAATAGAGGCAGCATTATATGTTTAAGAACAAAAGCAAAACCATCAGCGCATTGACATTTGAAGTTTCTGAATTTTTGGAATTCACTCACTATTCAATATTATATTTATCACAATATTGCTGCAGCTATTTCAAAAGATGAGAATTCGTTCCATACAAAATGTATAAGAAAATGAATTTTCTTCATAACTTCAATAAAAATAAAAATGTATTTTTCATTAGAAATTTTAGAACGCACATAAAAAAACAGCTTTTAAAAAAATACAATTTTTGGCTAAGATTATCTTTGAAAGTTCTCCTTGATATATTTTGAAAATAAATATTCATGAAATAAATAAAACATTTTTGTGCTAAAATCGAACGTTTCTAGACAACGTTTGCTAAGCATTTTTCATATCTTTACGGGATCAAATATTGCTGAAATGTCACGGGATTGCGGGATGCGAAATTGCGGGATGAGAGATAATGGATTGCGGGATTGCGGGATTGATTGATGCGGCAAACCCTAGTTGGTAAGTATTATTTTTCATTTTTTTGTAATTTTTTTATGTGAACCCTCTGACTGATGTGTTTATTCTTTCACAAGAATTTGGAAACTAGTGTGGAGGGCAGTTAAAAAGAGTCGACTTTGCAAAAACCGCTATAAAAACTTATAATACATTTATATCCGTTTTAAGTTTAAAGTTTGCTTAGAATTCTGTGACCAAGCCAACGAAATAGATTTATTAGCAAGTTCTGCATTGTGAACCGACAGTTTTAAAGTCGCTGACACATATAACACTGGCTGTCTGTGGAGTGGTTAAGTAGAGTCTAGTTGGCGCCCAACTTAATAGAGATATATACCTACAATAGTCAATATAGTATGGGCTGCTGACATGGGTTCGATTTACTAAGTGCGGAGTTTAACGAAAGACATCTAAAACATTCCATTACTACTAGTACTAGTACTAGATCAGAGCTAGCAGTACTCGCACTAGCGCAGACCCGCGAAAAATCACGGAATAGTCTGAGTGAGGTCGTCTCCTATTTTTATTTTGATTAAAATGTATTAACTTTAAAGAGGTGACAAAGAAAGAAAACTTTATTGGTAATGCGCGATTTCTTTGAGTTGAATTGAGTAGGTAGTTATAAAATTAGGTGTAATAAATTGGTTTCCATTTTTCATTAGTTTGTAAAATTCTTGATATTATTTGTTTTTTTTTTCTTTACACATTTTTATAATGGAAGCGTGCTTGAATATGTCATCGACATTTGGTACTGGGAACAATTTAAAAAGTGATTCTGTTGAGAAGGTATATATATTTTTTTAAATATTACTTTAATGATGATTCTTTGCGAAACTTTTACTGAGTTTAGATTATTTTTGTAAGATCCTCCCCAACTTATAATTTCGTAGATAAATAAAGAATGAACAAGGGCATAGTACTCATTTTTGATTATTTTTCCATTTAAGATATTTATATAACAAATATATATATACATTTCCTTATTATTTTCACTAGCTCTGAAATGTGACTATTCCACTTCAGGTTTTGATCAATGATTACACCAAGATATTTAATTTCGGAAGAAGAGTTAATTACGGTACAAATAGGATTCTGTTGTTTACAGAGTAGGTACATGGTCACATTTGTCGTCGTGGATTACAATATTAACTTTATGATCAGGTATTTTCTGTAAGGAAAATAAGACATATCCCCGACAAAATATTCTACGGTCAAAACATCCCGCAACAAAATATTTACTTAAACCTAACCTAACAATAATTTATGGTCTTTACAGGATGTCTGTATTATTTTGGTCCCATTTTTACTATTTTTGAACAATAATTTATTGTCTTCACAGGATGTTTGTATTATTTTTGTCCCATTTTTTTGTTAGGTTAGTTAGGTTAGGTTAGGTTTTAGTAGATATTTTATCGTGGGATGAAAACGCGCGAAACCAAATTAATTTTTCGATATCTCTAAAAATGACGAAGTTTTGAGCTTTAAAAGTGAACTTGGGTAAAAAGTAAGCAATGGTGTCTCGTGATGTCATACAAGTAGACACTATTAAGTATCATTCATAATTCGAACAGCAGTTTGAACCGTGATGTCATAAGCTTTTCGGCCGGTCGCAAATATAAACACTTTGACTGATTATACCTTCGGTATTCAGAAATTGATAGAATACTATTCTCATATATATGATAAATTTGAAAAAAAAAAAAAACAATTTTAGGGGCGCAACTCTACCAACTGAGCTAAGTTGTTATCCAATTCGGTCATATTTAACTGTGTCATACTTCGACTAAGAACTATCAATATTATCTTCATTTCCTTAAGGCCGTTATACACGAGCCCGATTTTCAGCCCGTTTCCAATTGGAGAGAAAAGTCAACATTTTTCGCTTTACGCGACCGCTGTTTTCATCTCTATTTTCATATCTACGATTTCAGTAGGTATCACAACAAACAGTATGGTTCGTGTGTTGTTTGCAGTGATGACAATTGAAATCCTAGATATGAAAATAGAGGTGAAAATAGCGATCGCGCAAATCGAAAAATGTTGACTTTTGTCTCCAGTTGGAAACGGGCTGAAAATCGGGCTCGTGTATAACGGCCTTTAACCCATATTTTGATTGAGTGCTATCTTTAAGTATGATTTCAAGATTCAAACCCGAACTAAATGCTATCTAGGTAGTGTCTTGGATAAGTTTTTATCCATTTTTATTTTTAATATGCAACATCTATTGACTTTTATGCAAGTCTAGGGTGAATATTTATTTTTATTTTTAACTTAATGAGTAAAACCTCAAATTGTAATTAAATATTATTAATATTGAAAATAACATACAATTCAATTGCAATTTCTAGAGTTCATTGAATCGGAGTTTGTAGTATATCTAAAAGATTCCGAGTTTGTCACATAGAGGGCAGTACTAAGAGCTGTCTCAAAAATCCGTTAGATGGCGGGTAGTTTAGTTCTGAGTTTGGGCACCAGAGGGACCAAGGGCCCAGGCGCAGTCTTCAGGTGTTCATTCGCATCAGATTCCATTTAGCCAGTTACCAGATAGGTCGACTATCGTGGTCGCCCCCTTGTTGACGCGAAGTATCAAATAAACCCAGATTATTACAAAAGAACTTTATTGTTTTCCAAATAAAAAATCTCCTTCCAAGGCGAGTTGGAGAACTGTTGTTTAAACACTACAGAGTTACATATCACAGAATCTTTTTTTTTTAATTTTTCTTTTATCTAGTAAACGTATGTTTTAAATTTTGCGAAAAAATGATTATTTTTAGTATAATAACGTTAAACCACAGGTCGTTGGCAGATTTGTTAAATTTTCAAAAAAGATTTTGTATTACACAACACCTATTTCAAATCATATAATATAATCGTGCAGTAAAATAAATCAATACATTACCTGGTAAACGTATGTTTCAGAATTTTAAATTATAGTTTAAATAAAATCATTAAAAAATATATACGTAGGTACATATGTTTCTTGACGAAAATTGGTTCGTTTGTGTATTTATTTGCGCACTTACAAACTATATTTCAGATTTTTTTACATTCTTATTTTGCTTAGACATTATTGAAAAATGTTAAATGCTTCTTGATCAAAAAGTAATTACAAAAAGTACATAATTTTAATAGTTTTATCAACACGCCTTTCAGAATTTTTGGATGCATGTAGGTATAAATTAAAGCAAATTTGGAATGAAATTTTTTTTTTTTTTTTTTTTTTTTTCAAGGAACCGCCTTGCATGATTGTAAGAACATCTTTCGACGAAATGTCGAATTTCCGCCGCTGGCTGGTTAAACGCCATTAAGATGAAGCCATACTAAATAATGCAAAATCATACAAAATCGTATGTTTTTGTTTTGAAAATTTGACCGCTTATAAGTATTATAGATGCTTCAATTAAATACTGCGTGTAGAACATACCTTGGCCCTTAAAAATATCGGTAATTTTTTTAATAAGTCTTTTAATAAGCTTAGAAAAAAATAAAGCATTAGGTCTATAAAAAACATTTTTAAGTGCAAACTCTCCTACTTATAAACACTTTTTCGGATTTGGTTTTATTGCATAATGTGGCAAATTCAGTTTCTTATATAATTATCGCAAAAAAATTGAAATTTACGCCCGAACCTCACAAAATAAAATATAATATGCATTTTCGCGTTGGTATTTTTGACATCACGGCGACAATACGGCAGTCGACGAATTTGTTATATCAAAGTGAACCTTATACCGTCCACCGAAGAACGACTGGCAGCCGCCCCATTCTTCCGTCATTACTCCTCCGGACGGAGCGGAGAAACAACGTGTTAGGGTCCGCGCTGTTGTTTTCGTGATATTAATTTAAAAATTCCGTTTTATTACAATAAACAATGCATAAAAAAGGAATTAATGTTTTTTACAGGCCTTTACGAAATCAACATGTAAAAAAAATTCTCAAATATCTTTTCCAACCTTTCCAAAAGCTTTTTCTCAAGTATTTATAAACTCCTCCCATAAAAGGGCGTGAATTCCGATTTCGTGCACGTCATTTTTTCCTGCACTAGTGGATCGCCTTAAAGAAAGTAAGGAGAGGCGACACCGTCTGCGTGAAAAAATGTTTTGAATTAATTTCGATGAACATTTAAATATATTTTTTGACCTACCTGTCGTACAGCAGGCACTCTCTGGCCGGTGACGGACTCCAAGAGGTCCCGCAAGAGGTCCCCGTCCCGGCATTCTGCGAGGGCGCGCACCCTCCTGGCGCTACGCCCCCTCTCCAGGTAATGGTTGGCCCAGTCTGTGTAGATCTGCAACAGAAGACAACAGTGTTGTTATTTATTTATTTATAACACGCTGATGGGCTTTCAGACTCTAGTTTATAGGTTGAGCATCACAGTTATTTTTAACACTTAAAAATTAAAATGAAAATACGATACGATGAAAAAAAAGAAACAAAACTGTTAAAAATGATAAGAAATCTCACATAAATAGATATTCAATACATGTAAATAAAAATTATATACATCTATTTGTGTCTAGATATATAAAAGAATTGGAATAAACAATTTTATACTATACTTTTGAATTTAGCTATAACGTTGTAAATATCACTGCCCCATCCGATAATTCCGTATTCTATCAATTATTGGCCGAGAGTCATGTAAAACTTGGATTAAATATTTTTTATGGAGTACTTTACTGAAGATTTCGAAAAAATTTGTTCGTTTTTCAAATAAAAATGAACGTTTCTTCGTTTGTCCCTCATTTTTTCCTATACTAATCAACCGATTTGGACGAAAGTTTAGTTATTGGTTGTACGCACACTTACAAAGGTTTCCATATATGATGGTGAGGTCTGGCGTTTTGAAATTATTTCCTATAGCTTTCATTCGATTGCGTTGGAACTTGTGTGATTTGTTATGTGAACGCCCGCGAAGGTGCCTATATGAAATGGTGAGTTATGGCGTTATAAAATTTGTGTAAAAAATTTACAATAGGTGACGTGCGAGTTGTCTGAAAAATGTGTATATCAAATAGTTTAGCGGCAGGGAGAAAAGGGGGAAGAGGTAGGGTAGTCAGTGAGGAAGGGAGGGGGACAAAGTGAGAGGGGTAGATTCGCGGGAGGGGGAGGGTTAAGTGGGGGAAAGTTGGAAGGGGAACGCAGGGGGGTAAGAGGACGGGAGAGGGGTACGGGGGTGGGAACGGGGAGGTACGAGAAGGGACACGCATGTAGAAATTGTATTTCTTTGATTGGCATTGCAATACATGGTATCACGAACCGTCAACGAACGGAAAATTGATTTTTGTATTTTTATATTTCATTTTACGTGTAAAATCTCAAATTGTAATATATAATTAAATGAAGACAATATTAGCGAAACTCAATCGAACATCTGGAGACAGAAAAATCAGAAAAAGATATTGGCACCTCTGGGACCCAAACCGTTAGTCGAAGTATGATACAGTTAAAAATGAGACACCTTACCTCAATGATCAGCGCTGTCGCCCGGAAAGCGAAAGGTCCTGAGTTCGAGTCTCAGAGGTGCCAATATCTTTTCTGATTTTACTATCTCCAGATTTTCGATCGAGTATCTCTAAAAGTGTCTTTATTTAATTAAATAAAAATAGTTTGATAAAGTAAATAAATTTATAAAACTGGGAAGACTTCGGTGGCTGGGTCATGTAGAGAGAATGACCGATCATCAAGCACCAAAGTCCCTGCTGAACGCAAGACCGACAGGGCGAAATAGTCTGGGAAGAACAAGATTAAGAAAGAGCGACAACGTCGTCAAAGATATATCTACCTTGGAGCTTCTAAACTGGAGAGAGTTGGCACAAAACCGAGAGAGTGGAGGAAGACTCTTGAGGAGGCCAAGACCCACCAGGTGCTGTAGAGCCAAGAGTGATGATGATGATGAATTTGTTAAAGTGAAAGTAAAAATATACACCAAAGAAAAAATATATCCCTTCTGCAATCCGTTCCAGTTGCACTTCGCCAATTAAGATTAGCTATTAATACCTGGTACACGGTTGTGAAACCGCCTACAAACCGAGGGGACAGGCTTCTATTTCCGTACTATCTCACTCTCTCCGACTAGATGTAGTATATATAGTTTAGTAGCAGAAGTAAAGCTGTAGACGGCACGACATTATAATAGACTTGTAAAGTTGGTGTTGATGTTGAGACGATGCTGAATCATTGTGCGGTTATATTATTTCGATTCGGCACGCTTGGGCTCGGTTTATAAGCTTGGCTTAACTATGCTAAGGACAAAACCGTGATAAAACAAAACTCAGATAAAACCAAACTGTGATAAAACATACCAGTGATAAGACATTAAGGTTGTAAGGTAAACAGGAATATCGCAAGGCCAAACAACTCAACCTTTTTTCTCTTACCACTAGTTCCCGTGAGCACTTAGGCCATAGGTTCATTGTGTTATCTCCCATTTTACCTCAATCCTTTAACAATAACCCATTTGACGGCCGGCGTAGTCCTGCGGTAAGGCTCTTGACTAGCGCACACCGAAGGTCGCTGGATCGAATCCCGGCGTGGCAAATAAATTTTATTTAATTAATTTGTGTTATTCCACAATTTATTCATTTAAAATAATATATAATATATTTGCGGCATGTTCCAGAGTGGAAGATACTCTCAGTATCGCTCTGGTGTAAGACCACCATTCAGAATTGAAACGTTGCTTGAAATGGCATTAGCCATGTTTGGACACAGATCTGAATAGCCAGGTACTTCCGTACCTTCCTCTTCCCTATCTCCTACCCCTCCCCACTACCTTCAGCCTCACAACATACCCCAATTGGGATACAATAGACTCACTGGCTTCAGACGGTAGCAGTTGGGACTCTTGTGCAATATACGTATATAAAAAAAATATTAAAAAAAAGTTTCTTTAATAAAGTTCACCAGAGTTGTCATTGGATGTGTGGCTAAGTCTTCTGGTTCTACAGTGTCTCTCCCCAGGTATCTAAGCCTAGTTCCCACCAGGGCAGGACACTGGCACCACAAGTAAATTAGAGTCTCTTCATCCTCTTCACATTTTCTACATCTATCGCTGTTTTTCACTCCCAACAGCTGAGATGGCAGTTTTCCCTTAATAGTCCTACCAGTTCCTCTCAGTGAGTTTCTGTCCATATCGAGACGTTTCCTGGTCCGTCTGGGATCCGGTCCGTTTATGAGTACTTTGGATTGCCTCAATCCGGGTGCCCTCTCCCATTTCTTCCAGCGCTGGGATTTGACCCACCTCTCAATATGTTATTTGGTATGGCAAGCTTCTACTCCTAAGGCCGGCTCTGACCCCGCAAGTGGTGCAAATCCATGCTTCACTCACATTCATACATCGTCTCATACATACCTTTCTGTTATAATGACTCTTGGCCGGATTCAAGAATTGTGGTTCACTTGATCGTGTCAAGTGAACACCAATACTAAATAAAGTGAGGTTAAAAATTGAATAGCACACAATAATATGTACCATTTAAAGAAACAGAAAATATTAAAAATAACCTAACCTTATTCAACTAACTTATTATCACGTCTTCTTTTTATGTTTTCTTATATTTTCTACGCAGGGGTAAGCGGAGAGATTAAACCGCCGTGCAACTCTGTCTTGGCACACAAAACTTGATTTATTTACATTTATACATCTTCTCATGCGTACTCTTTTGTTGATCTGACTAATAACAAGACCGAACTAATTGAAATAATGTATTTGATTCGTTTGTTACTTTTTTGTTTAAATAAGGAAGTTGAGTGAAAAATATTTTGACTTATAAAAAATATGTTCATGTAGATCAAAAAATATCGATTCTAAATATATAAATATATTTCTATATTGTTATTCTTAGAATTAATTAAACCTTCTTAAAAATCCATCAAAAAGCTACGAACTAAAAACGCTTCATGAATGGTCGAAAGAATTCTGACGTCATTGGAACCTCAGTTTGTATAAAGAGCGGATCACCGAAATGTCTACGGTGCATCTCTTTCTATTACACGAGAGATGGTTTGTGTATGATGAGAGAGGTGTATAGGCCAAACGTCGTTTACTTATGGGCCAAACGGTTTTGCATTCTATCCCCTAAAAGTCTTTTTAAGTTTAGTAATGGGTGGTTTGGTATATTTAATGGTTTAGTAAACAAAGTTTATGTAATGCAAAATCTGTTTAAAAAACCACATACCATGTCAGAAATCGGATATATTCAAGGCCAGTCCGACTACCTACAAATCGTTGATTCTGACATGTTGATTTTATATTTAAAATAGATAATACTGACCACATAAGTGCTGAAATTTGTGGAGTTAAAGCTTCCAAGTAAATACATCACATTATTAATTGTGTTCATTTGTATGTTACAATAAGTATAATACATTTTTTCAGTATAAATAATAATCATTACGTATTCTCTACTCATCTGACATCTGATGTTTCGCCGTAAACCTCACTAGTTTTGTGCAAGTATATTAAATTTATTGATTGCGCAGAAAAGTCTCACAGTGAACTGCGCTGTACACCGTTATCTTACTTTCGGTCTTTACTTTTTTGCGCGGCGGCCTGAATTGGCGGGTGATACTTCAACCAACGGCGATCGGCCAGCGATGGTAATACCGTGTTTGTGAAGAGTTTTGGCGCGAGAAACAAAAATTCTACCTTTAAATATTAATTTAACCATGAAAACTTGATCAATTTTCTTTTTTTAAAATAACATCAATTGTGATAGACGGTTAACATTGATAAAAAAATTTACTGGAATTCCTTATTGAAGAATTTAAAAAATCTCCATACAAAATGCCCAAGCGACGGAGTTTTCTCAGTTCAAATGACGTCACACCCACACCCCGCTTCTTACCGCTCGGATCCGCTCGTTTTGGCGGGCTTAATAAAATTTAAACTTTGAGAATTAATTTTACTATGAAAACGAACTTTAAAAAAAAAAAAAAAAAATACCAGTATTTAAGTTTGAATGCGAACATTGATAAAAAAAAATAAAAAAAATGGACTCAACTTCCTTATACACAGGAGGCTCTGATGGAAATAATTTCACTCAGGGCCTATGTCATCTTTGGGGATGCTGTATGGAGGATCTTTTAAAGGAAAATAAATTTTGGATAAGGTATGAGGGGTGGGTAGGAATCTAGGAGTCAGTCTGTCTAGGGGTGACGAATGAACCCATCCCTCCCACTGTGGTATAAAGACTGCAGAGCAGTGGGTCGAGAGAGTCCTGCTGGAGGGTTAAAATGGTTTCCCTCAACTAGTCTCTACCGATCCGGACCGCCATGCAGTAAGTGGACAGACGCATCCGCCGCCAAGACCTAGTAGACGGCATCCGTTGTAGAGAGATAAGGCTCTTAACTCGCGATCCCCGGCGTGCGAAAATAAATTTTATTTGATTAATTTGTGTTATTTCACAATCAATTAATTTTAAAAAATAGTATATATTTGCGACAGCGTGGAAGATCCGCTCAGTATCGCCCTGGTGTAAGACCACCATTAAGAATTGAAACGTTGCTTGAAATGGCTTTAGCCGTGTTTGGTGACCAAATCTGAATAGCCAGGTACTTCCCCACCTTCCTATTCCCAATTTCCTTCCCCTCCCCACTACCTTTAGCCTCACGACATACCCAAATTTGGGGATTCCATCTCACTGGCTCCAGAAGGGAGTAGCTGGGACTCTTTTGCGGTATTTACAAAAAAAAGTTTCATAATTTTTCTTATCAAAACTAACAATACTATGTACCATAACTAATAACTGAAGCTAAACACATTCCCATTTGCTTCAAAACGTTGAAAAACTTCATAAAGTTGATATAAAGAACGATTTGTTATTTTAAATTTTATTACGACAGTTCCTACAGTCATTTCTGTGAACTAAATTAATACCGGATTAAGAGGTGACAAGATAGAGACCTAAAGATGTCGTGAGGTTACACTAATGTTCTTATCCAGGATTAAGCTAGTGTTGATAAACCGGCCCTAAAAGCAATAAAACAAAGGAACGAGGAACGTTCTAGAAATTTTTTGAAATGTTATTACAAATTATATTTTATAATTTTTTTTTACATTAGCTCCACATTCAATTTGGGATACGGGTATGGGTACCGCTGCCCCGGGAACCAATTATTGAATTACCAACACCTCTGCCATTGTTGCCTCGTTGTTGTTAATTTACCTCAAGTGGTTTGGTGACTTAGCAGGGGTGCCCAGGTTCATGGGGTAAGGTTTATCCGGATCTTGGCGGCGGATGCGTCTGCCCACCAACTGCGTGTCAGACCGGATCGTGATAGACCTAAAGAGTTCTCCAGCAGGATTCTCTCGGATCACCGCCATTCCCGCAGTGGGAGGGTTTGATTCATATGTCCGTCACTCCTGGACACCTGACCCCCAGATTCCTCCCCATCCCTCATACCTTTTTCCTTCCCGCTATTTTCTCTTCTTCCTTTCCCTAAAAAGACCCTCCACACAGCATTCCCAAACATGACATAGGCCCTGAGGGGAATTATTTTCTTCAGGGCTTCATATGTGGAGCTAATGTAAAAAAAAAACACTGGAGACCCTGAGGAATAACATTTCCATCAGTACCTATATCATCTTTGGGGATGGTGTGAGGATGTTTTTTTAGGAAAATGGAAGGAGAGGAAGTTCTAGGAAGAAAAAGGTACGAGGGGTGGGTAGGAATCTGGGAGTTAATGTGTCTAGGAATGATGGCCGTATGAACTCATCCCTTCCACTGCAATGCTAGTCGATGGGTCGAAAGAGTCCGGCTGGAGAAATCTAGGTTAGGTCTCCCGCAACCAAGCTATCCCGATCCGATCCGCCATGCAGTAGATGGGTAAACGAATTGGCCGCCAAAACCTAGCTATCCAAACCTCACCCCATGAACCCGAGCATCCCTGCAAAGTCACCAAACGTAGCGAACCACTTGTGGTGACATATGGCAGGAGTATTGGTTATCCAATACATGGTTCCCGGGGCGACGGAACACCTCCCAATTTGTTGGAAATACAAAATACATGATGAATCTATGTTAGTTAGGGTATTTTTTGTCCAATGTATACAAATTGATGGTTGCTTATCAATTTTGGTGAGTGTTATTTTAAAGAAATACTATCAAAAATATAAGCATCAAACTTTTGTTTCCACAAATCGAACCTTTGGAATAACAAAGTTTTATCTGTTGCGAAGTAGCTTACCGCAGATCCCATTATCGCATGACGTTACCGCGATAGATTTAACCTTGTTATTCCAAAGTGTCGATATGTAAGTGTGGAGGGGAAAGAGATGTGTAAGAGGAAAGAGGAGAAGTACCTGGCTATTCAGATCTAGTCACCAAAGACGGCTACAACCATTTCAAATCTTAATGGTGGTCTTACACCAGGGCGATACTGAGGGTATCTTGCACTTTGGCACGTGCGGCAAATATGCCTTGAACCCGCGCCCTCCGGATCACTAGTCGAGAGCCTTACCCCTCCACCACAGAGGTCGTCAAATATTACATTGGTTTTTTTCTGTTGGAGGACTGAATACCGTTGGCGCTAATAAAAAACTGTCAAAAGAAGCGAAGCTAGCAGTTCAAAATGGACTCTCAGTACCTACCCTGATGTATGGCATGTGAGGCATGGAACTGGCAGAGGAAGGATGAAAGTAGACTGAATGCTGATGAAATGAAATCCCTGAGGTGTATGTGTGGTAAAACCATGTATGATCGTGTGAAAAATGTGGAGATCCGCTAATAATTTAAGGCTGATGTAAGCGTAATGAGTAAGATTTAGGGACCCTCAGATGGTTTGGGCATGTAGAGCGAATGAACAGATAAAGTGGTGTAAGAAGAATATATGACACAAATGTGAATGGTTGAATAAGTCAGGGATGCCCGACGAAGACTTGGAACGATCAAGTGAATCAGATACTTGAGTCACTTGGCCATGTTAAGAATCAAAATTATTATTAGAGATTGTGTATGAGACGATGTATAAATGTAAATGAAGCAAAGAGTGTGTGCCAAGACTGAGTTGTTAGGCGATTTGTCCTCTCTGCCTACCCCTTCGAGGAAACGGCGAGATGGTTAGTTAGTTTTTTTCTTTATTTATTATCTTAAAACAATTAGCACTTTCCTCACGCCTTAGTATAGACGCCACTCCGGCGCGGAGCACAGCGCCAACAAAACAAAAGGAGGAGCGCTCGGTGGGACATTAGAATACGTATAAACAATCGTGTAACGTCATACACGCCTCATTACGTAATTAGTGCGTCAGCTGTCTTGCGGGATATCAACACAACAAAGCGTTTATGCATGAATAAGGTGAAATTAGCTGGGCTAAACTTGTTACGTCATGTTCAAAACTATGCGGAAGCAGTGAGCAAAAAAAAATTAAGATGAGATCCCCAAGGCGCGTGTGTGGTAAAACCTTGTTTGAGTTAGTGTGAGAAATGTGAAGATTCGCAAAGAAAGCTCATGTAAGCGAAGTGAGTATGATTAAGAAAGACTTTTATTTACATTTGCTCCACACGGGATGTCCTGAAAAAAATAATTCCCCTTAGGGCCTGTGTCTGTGCCTGATGCTCTGTGGAGGTTTTTTTGGAAAGGAGGGAGAGGAAGTTCTAGGAATAAAAAAGGTATGAGGGGTGGATATCAATCTGAGAGAAGTGGGTAGGTCCAGAAGTGACAGTCTTGTGAATCTATCCCTCCCACTGCACTGTGCAAGGCAATGTTTCGAGAGAGTCCTGCTGGAGGTCATAAGGTCTCCCTCAACCAGTCTCTCCCGATCCGGCCTGCCACGGAGTTGGTGGGCAGACGCGTCACTGCCATGAACCAGGGCACATATTATGACGCGAATGTGAATAGTAGATGAAGTCGGGGACGGTCGAGAAAGAAATGGCACGATTTTTCGAACCATATACTTAAGTCGGGCTAAGTCAAGAATCAGAATAACATAAAGGAATATATCAGACGATTTATGAATGTGAATGAAGCAAGAAGTGTATGCCATGACCTAGTTGTTTGGCGATCCATGTTCTCTGCCTATCCTAGCGCGAAATACTGGGACTGAATATATGGAACGCGGGAGGGGGGTTTGCGGGACAATGGAGCGGGAGAGGGGAGAGGGTGGGCGAGGAAGGTGTCGGGAGGGTTGGTGATGCGGGAGGGGAACGGGTACGAACTGGAAAGGACATGCAAGGAGAAACAATTTATTTCTTTGAATATGGCATTGAAGCGCATGCCGGGAACCAGCTAGTAGTATATAATAATAATAGCATGTTATTAAGTGTTGACTTTACACTTGCCCGAAATGAAATAATTTGACGCGTGACTAAATCTCGTTCCGGGAATACTCTGGATTTTTAAATTAGGAACGGTGATGAAACGTCAGATTTCGCGCCAATTGCGCTGACGCATGCCTTGCCGGTTTCACGGAAAAATAATGCGACAGTGCGACTCCTTTGGACGTTCTCGGAAACTAATCAAGATAAAAAATCTATTTTCTTAAACTTGATGAATTTGCAAAAAAATTACATTTTTCTCTAACTTGAAAAACACATGATCATTGAAAATAATGTATTTGTAACTATATCTGTGAAAATTTACTGGCCTAAAAATCAGAGTGTGCAATTCATACGCGTTAGAAGTGAAAACATCAGAAAACTAAAGTGGACAAGAGTGGGGAGGCTACAAAGCACCACAAAAAGAGGAGACTGATTATACTATCTTATTCTCTCACATGCTAAATTCTATAGATGTGTCGCTATTTTTCATTTCGTCGAGCTTTAAATCACAACGGTGTAAGTGCTACTAGAGATAAAGGTACATACTTTTAGGCTCCGTATCCCCGCTAAAAAAGAAGAAGATGGAGAGATATGAAATTACGAATGTTAGAGGAGCGCGCTAATATTTAAAACGACAAAATCGGCGCGAACATTGTGAAAATGTTTAATAAAACACGACTCGTTTAAAATAGAACAAAAATCACGCGGGGGTTGAAAATCATTTAAAGAAACACTGTGAATTTTTTCATATATACCTATAACTTGTAAAATAACTGAAACAAACGTGTTTATAATAATCTTTGGAGCATACTTTTCGGCGCGGGGAATGTCTAGATATTATCTTCAAGAATAACATTTATTTTTCTAAGAGCTTTAAAACTTAACGTCTTTAAGGGAGATATGTAAGAAATCGGTAGAAATTCGAGTAGCGGCAACTTAAGAGTGGAAGATACTCTCAGTATCGCCCTGACGAGCTATTCTATATCTTTTGTGCGAACAAGATAGTTCTCGGCCGAGATCTGCTATCAGATTTGTGGGACTTTATATGGCTGTTATTTGCTTTTCTATGGGACGATGTCAGAATTTCAGCTGTGAGCTGTCGTCATGTATTTTAGTTTAGGTCGTTTTAAACATGAATTAATGCAAATATGAATGATTATTTATTCATTTAACAGCATTAGAAAATCACACAAATCTGACAAGACATCTCGCCCGATATCCGTCTCGATCGATATCGGGCGAGATCTGAATTGAACTATCTCGTTACCACAACAGATATAGAATAGCTCGTCTGGTGTAAGATCACCATTCAGAATTGAAAAGTTACTTGAAATGGCTTTAGCCGTCTTTAGTGACCAGATCTGACTCATATGATTAGCCAAGTACTTCCCTGTCTTCCTCTACCCCATCTCCTTCCCTCCCCATTACCTTCAAGCCTCACAAAATACCCCAATAATTGGGGATGCATAGTTTCACTGGCTCCAAGCTGTCGCAAGGGTCCCAAATGTTATCGATGCGACTGTTGAACCATTTGGACTAAGGCAACCACAATTATTGAGGTATCCTGAAGGCAGTGGGGATGGGAAGGAAATGATGTAGAGGAAAGTCGGGAAGAAAAGTTAGGATTCGAACCCGCGCCCTCTACATTCATATTCGAGGATCTTAACCGCTCTACCACGGAAGAAATTCCAGATTTTTTTTAATTGGATCTCATAGAATATCTTAGTGATGGGTCAGCGAGGTCCATTGAAGCGACAATGGTCAAAATACTGACCGTTTTTATTTTTCTCGATTGAAAGCGGTCCAAGCGTCCAGCGGTATTTGTAGTTATATTATAGTACTATAAGTTTCTCTGCCCGAGTGTGGTATGAGTTATCGGTATATTTAGTGTTGTAATGTAATGGTCTGAATACATTTAATTTTTTAGATTCTTAATCATACCTCCAGTCAAAGAAATAACCCAGTTCTGGACTAAATTCTAGTTAGTTACTAATATTAGTAAAAACACCGAAAAGGATGGTAATTTTGAAGTTAGTACCACAAAAACACTAAAACGCCCACATGGGGTAAACATTGATTACCTGTAAAATATTTGCTGTCTGATTGTTGACATCGTCACTGGAACGTCGCTGAGGCCGCAAGCACGTGGGGATCATAGTGACCCCACTTTAGTCAGTCTAACACCACTGTCATATGTTAACCCTAACCTCAATATTACATATAAAAACTAAACTCATTTTCATATTATTAATCTGAAACAACTCTCAATATGCTCAATTTTACTCCTCTGTTATATGATCTATGCTCAATCTAGCACAATTGGTTCACACGTGACAAGAAGAAAAAACGAGGTAAACCATTTAGATGGAGGGTTGATGACATCAAAGCCATAGCAGGAAATAGGGACAGTTGGAGGAGGCCTTTATTAACTAGTGACATACAGACAGGGAGTCGATGCATGATAAATGTTATAAACATGAAAAGTTTATTATAAATAATGTAATGTAATTTACTGTCTGAATAAAGGCTATTATTATTATTATGCTCAATCTAACTCCATCACTTCTATCCTCACATATTACACAGGGCGTTAATTAGACAGTATTTACGCGTAGCACTTTGGGCTATTTCGCCCCACTCTTTGTCACTTGTTTGTCACACATTATTTGCATTGTTGAAGGGAATGGATTAATTTGTATGTACATCGAATCGTTGAACGGATGGGTGATTTAAACCCCGGTAAGCACTTTATTTTATTTGCACTGGGTCTAAACGAAAAAAGGGGGAAATCGTCAGTTGATATACAGTACAATACAGTGCAATGCAGTATAATACTAGTATAATTCCGTATAGTGGAATGCAGTTCAGAATAATGCAGTACAGTACAATGCAGAATAATACAATGTAGTGCAGTACATTACAATATAGTACAGCACAGCACAGTGCAACAAAGTACAGTACAATACCGTACAATGCAGTACAATGCAGTACAATGCAATACAATGACGTATAATTCAGTACAGTATAATGCAGTATAGTACAATGCAGTACAGTACAATGCTGAACGCTACAATGTAATGCAGTGCATTACAATGAAGTACAGCACAGCACAGTGCAATAAAGTGCAGTATAATGTAGTACAATGAAGTACAGTACAGTGCAGTATAGCATAGTACAGTACAGTAAAATACAGTACAGAACGGTACCAATAATACAGTAACAGAAGTGTTGGTGATCCAACGAACGGTTCTCAGGTTTTGAGCGGCGGTACCTATTTACGAAAATTCGAAAAGAGGGTATAGATAAAATCAAAACTTTTTAACGCTCGTTTTTCTTGGTCAGATTGATTCGGCTATTACGGACAGCATGCTACTGATAATTTTATGACCAGTTATTAATATATCAAGAACCAATTTGAAACTATAAACAAATAAACTCATCAATCGTTGTCCATCAAATCAAAATATTTTATATTGGTCATTAAATTTAGCCACAGCCTAAAATCATAAAATCTCAATGTATGTCTATGAATAACAATATTTTTTATTGGACGATTGATCATCTAGGCTCGTTAATAAAAATAAATGAGAAGTTTATTGATGCTCCGTTGACAGAAATAGGACCTAAATTGTTTGATAGAGTTCATTTCACAGTTTGTCTAGATTTATTCGAAATTTAGTCGCTTTGAAGTCAGCCGGTCAGTTTTGTTATGAATTATGAAGCCTAAAGCCTGGAATGGACTGCCACATGACTTAAGAATGATCACAGACTCGGCGGAATTTAAAGCTAAAACTAAAACTCACCTTTTCAGACAGTCGTATCCATAAACTCAAAAATCTCTCACCTTCACATTCAATGCCCGCGACACTGTAAATAAATGTAGAAAAGTAGAAAAAAAAATCCTTCAGCCCAAAAGAGTCCTAAATTCTTTCTAAATAAATATCAATTTTATTTTTGCCACTAATCTTTTCATAAATGTAATACTAATCGTGATGGGGTAGCAAATGTAAAATCTTGCAATGTCTAGTGTTTTAAATATAATGTTCTCCACGCGCAAAGCCGTGTCTTCTCCAAGCATAAACTTTCTATTTAAAGAGTGTTTATCGGAAGTGACCTGACAGGTAAGCATGTATCTTAATCCATTTGTAAATAGTAAAAATTAGATAGAACCTAAGAATTCTTAATAAATTGTACAGCGCCCTTGAGGGGATTTTTCACAAAAACGGCGCACTTCAAATTATCATTATGAAGTGCTTTATTATATCTACATAAACTACTACTGTATATACATATCGTTAGGACATTACTAATAAATTTACAAATGAAGACAGTGTTTTCAAACATATCACAAAGTTAAAAAAATCCTCTTAGGGCAAATTTCCTGATTAACAGGCGGGTAAGACCACCATTCAGAATTGAAACGTTGCTTGAAAATCGCTTTAGCCGTGTTTGGTGACCAGATCTGAATAGCCAGGTACTTCCCAATCTTCCTATTCCCTACCTCCTTCCCCTCCCCACTACCTTCAGCCTCACAACATACCCCAATTGGGGATGCCATAGTCTCACTGGCTCCAGACGGGAGCAGTTGAGATTCTTGTGCGGTATTCACTGTAAAAAAAAAAAAAAACATTCGGCCATTCGATTCAACTTTTATCACACCTCCAAATATTAATATGTAGATAAGTAAATAATATTTTAGGTTTTCTAAAAAAAAAAAATTTTAATGTTAAGATTTGTAATTTTGCAATTCTATCTACTAAAATATTTGGTTTTAAAATATCCGGGTATAAGTTAGCCAATCTGATTTTAGACGGGTTAAGTATCTACAATTTACATCTTAAATAATTCTATATTCATTATGTAGGTCAACTCTTGTGGGTGCACTTCATTGAAATGCATGTTTTACAATGACGTTTGGTGGATAAAAGGTAAACGTTGCAGTGTGTCTACAATGGCGTTATTGCCTACTCAACTAGTCGAAAGGTCGAGAGTTCAATCTCAGGTAGAAAACTATATTATCTCACAGA
Organism: Limnephilus lunatus; assembly: GCA_917563855.2. Lineage (NCBI taxonomy): Eukaryota > Metazoa > Arthropoda > Insecta > Trichoptera > Limnephilidae > Limnephilus > Limnephilus lunatus. The sequence continues at coordinate 56,494,353 of OU830596.1, forward strand.
AAACTCTAATGTAGGTGCCACACGTAAAGTTAAATCGCGAGCAGATATCTGTTGAACCGCGAGCACTTAGGTATATGTGTTGGAGAGGGGGCAGATGAATAAGAGAGCTGCCACGAAGTACCATTTCTTTATACTGAATTTGTCAACTTGACAGCTGTCATCCGCCCGTTTAGGCAGCTCCGTAATAAAAACTAGCTGTTAAAAACCCGCTCCGCAGGGTTTTACTGCTGGACCCTGCGGGCGGCTTTTGGTTCGGCTTCGCACAGTTAGTGTTGGTGACCATTTTATAGATACAATACGAACTGATTAAAAGAACAGCCCATCCCTCGGATCCACTATAGCTAGTCACCGGGACAAAGTAACCGAGACAGAGAAATGACGTCATATGTAATATATAGCCATTTGATACAACATGTATTAACGTCAATCGAGAGATACCACATATTCACAAATTTGTAGCAGTTATACCTACCACTAAGGGGGAGACACTACTAAGGGGGAGACGTCCCCGTCCAACCTGCTGACTAAAGTAGCGACATCCTGAATTCGAAACCGAATTATAACAGTAACTTTTTGTGAAATTCCACGTACACAGACGTTATTTGTGGCGTGGCGCGTGTGGCATGGCGTCCGACATGCACTCGTAGCTGGGTTCTGAATTTCAACCACGCAGACGCTACGGTAATAATACTGTTGGATGACCCCCTCTCCTTTTTACGGCAGAGAGGGGGTCGCAAAACGTCTCGCAGATTACGGCATATAACTTTGACCTTCGAGCGCATAAATTGCTTAGATGTGACATTTATATGAGAATATAGAATATATCGTGAGCATCTCCTATCTTTTTCCTATATTCCTCTTCCTCTCCCCTTCCTATAACCCAAAATTAATTATAATATAATAAAAATTAATTTCCGATATACTTTAGCATAAGAAACTTCTGTGGCTTGACTCCAGTTATGTATTTATCACTGTATAGGTTTGTATTATGTAATAGCTATTTGTTTTTTACAAATAAATAAATGTCTGATGGGGTTGTATGGAGAGCGTTATTGTGCGTGCGGTGATCATTTATCTTTTATGTTTCGCGTGTGGCACCCGTCTAAATGTTTTTATTTTTACATTAGCTCCACATAGAGAACTTGAGCAAAGTAATTTCCCTCAATGTCATCTTTAAGTTTGTTGTGTGAAGGGGCTTTTTGAGAAAAGGAAGGAGTGAACCTGGATCTTGAAGATGCCCATATTGTAAAATGGAGGAAATGCGGGGGTCGACAAATCATTCCACAGCCGAGTTGTCCAGCTCAAGAACGAGTCATAAAAACGACCGATCGATCGTGTGATCAATTGTTGTCAACAGTGCACGAATGTGTGGTGCCGAAGCGATCAATGGCGATTAAGTCCTCGGAATATCTTCAATTGAATAACCAGTAGAATAAGAACACTACTCCCACTAGATGCATATGCTCCAAGGAATGTAATCCGTTTGTTAAGATAATCTAATAATACAGAGAATTTAACAAGCAGACCGCCCGTTTCTGCACATTTTCAAGGGTTTTTTCAATTATTTTAGGGCTCCAGGTTAGAGGTGGCTTTAATTCAACTTGTGGTCAGCAGTAGTATACTATCTGTGGTATCTGCGGGCCCTGTACAGTAAGCCAAGCTTCTGAGAGGTTTACTTGATTCTGGTTTCGACGAAGTACATACCACGGATAATTAAAACAAGACGCAGGGACATAAATCATTTTTAGTTTAACCATGAACAATGCAATTGTTGCAAGTAAAGTACTTACCTTTGAAGAGGTGAGAGTGTGCTCATTGGAGCTGTCAGTGTAAAATAATACCAGAGACATTTGAGGTTATCCACCACTTACCCGCCCTGGTATAAGAAGGCTCTCGCAAGGACTCTAGCAAGAACGAAGCTACATTTTGTTTAGAACGAATTTAGACTTCCAATGTCCCTGCATACGTTGTTAGTAAGCAGTATGCAAGTGCTCGAGACATGGCGGATACAACATAACCTCTGTAAGATAACGACTGGAAGAAATATTACGGATTTCGTATTTAAATTTAATATTGTAAAGTAAAGCAGCAGAATCTGGAGCCTTTGGCCCAACTGTAATCCAGTCTCCTTCAACGGAAGCATTCTTCCGAACAGGACCTCCATTGATATGCTTGGTGTTACTCTAAGTGACCAGCTCAGGTATGGGGGCTCCATTGAAACCAGAGTTAAATTAGCTTCTCAGAAACTGGGCGTACTGTACAGGGCCCGCAGATACTTTAATAGTACACAACTGCTAACCCTGTACAAATCGCAAGTGCGCCCCATGGTTGAATTTGGCAGCCACCTCTGGTCTGGAGCTCCAAAATACCTTAAAAAAAACCCTTGACTCTGTGCAGAAACGGGCGGTCCGTTTGATAGATTCTCCCATCTTAACAGACGGATTGCAATCTTTAGAGCACAGGCGTCAGGTGGGAATGCTGTCCTTGTTCTACCGGTATTACAATGGAAAATGCTCCGAGGAACTAGCGTCGTTGATCCCCTCGGCACCGGTGCATAGTCGGGAAACACGCCAAACACGCGCCCAACATTTGTACACGGTTGACATTAGTCACATGAGAACGGGTCGTTTTTACGACTCGTTCTTGAGTTCAACAGCTCGGATGTGCAACGAATTATCAGCCTCTGTGTTTCCTCCCTCCTACAACATGGGTCTCTTCAAGACCCATGTTCACTCCTTCCTTTCCTCAAAAAGACCCTCCATACAGCATCCTCAAAGATGACATAGGCCCTAAGGAAAATTATTTTCCTGTGTGGAGTTAATGTAAAAAAAAAAAAACTGCAACCTGAGAGTTATTTTTCCTATTGTCCAATCTGGACTTATCTTTGTTCCAGAAGCCTAGATTTGAACCATCGACTGACACTGTCCATAGCTATCCGCATTCTAATTGGGACTGCCCGGTGGTGTGTGGAATGCCTTCTCTGAGATATAGATTGGTGGTCGCCCGGCGACATTCAACATGCTTCCACACATATCTCCCTTTGTATCTGTTATCTCCGAAATAACTCTATTAAATTATTATTATATAATACTATATTGCACAATTTATAATACCTCAGATTGCTTTTTTGCCAATTTTGGCAAATTTTCCCTTATTTATAAGTTATTAAGTAGAAGTCAACGATTTTATAATATTTTTTTTTTTAAATTCTACATATATGTGATAATCGACAAAATATAGGTAGATTTATTGGCCTCTCTGCCTACCCCTGCGGGGAAACGGCGTGATGGTTAGTTAGTTAGTTAGTTAGTTTATTGGCTATACAGTACTATAATCAGTTAGTATGTCTCCATATTAAAATTCGGACGCATGATTTATTTAATGTCGGTGGAAAATATTCAAAATGATCACCAAAAAATCTCGAGCAATCGGAGAAAAAAGTCTTAAATTGCGCTGTCGCTCCAGTGGTTAGACTATTTTTCTTGCTATGATGTAATTAATGTAGGTTGGCGTACGCTCAGTTCGTAATCGTGAAAACAACTTATAATTTCTATTTACTTATTTTACACGATTGCATTTTTTGTATAGCGCCGTTTTCGTGGGAAAATCATCCCATGTACCCAAGTTCTGTGAGATGTAGGTTATAAATAAAAATAATTCCAAAGCGCAGTTCACTGTGTGCAACGTTCACATTACACACAACAGTCCAGTGGGCGTAAAGTAATAATATTGAATGCATTCTTTTCATGATACACAGAATTACACAAACAGTAATTATTGTTAGGAATTAATGATAAACAGACAAGTAATATTAACTATTTACTAGGAAAGAAGGAATAAATTAATAATAGGGTCGAGTCATGTACCTATGGACGAATGTACTTGTGGACAAGTGGTTTTCTCAGAAAACTATGAAGTGTACAATAATACGCAGCTATAAAGTTTTTTTAATATCTAATCAAAGCAACAAACTCTATCATTCATCCGTCAAACATATTCTCGAATTGAATATGGAATTATAGGATGGGGATCTATTACACATAAATAAATACATACACAACCCGAATACAATTCAAAACGGAATCATAAAGACCATACTGAAATTACTTATTAGAACGCCTTCGATTGATATTTTCAATAGCTTTGACGTACCAAATGTAGATCGAATATATGCCAAAAATATATAATTGAAGCTATCCAGATCGAATAAAAATGGCATAAAAAACCTTCCAACTTGTAAAACCACATTCGGACAAAGAAACTACACTTATTTTGCAACTAAACTACATAAAATTCTTCCCCAAGACATAACTCATAAAAAAAAAAATTATGAGTACAAATCAAGAATAAAAATATGGCTGAAAGAGGTCAACGAAAACACTCTAAGACACTAAAAACGACATAGAGACAAATAAACTATAATTAAATAACTTAAGTCCGCCTCGGCAAAGGAACCCCTAGTGAGGAGGACTAAGAAATACAATATCTTTACCTAACATAACCATTATATTTTGTACACTTATTGAATTATTTTATGTAGTCGCTTAGTAAAAAATAAAAATAATAAATGGGAGGTCGGAAAGATTGTTTTTGAATCGAAAAGTAAATATTCATCTAGACTTTTCATTTTTTTTTTCAACGTTAAAACCTAAATAAGCTTTTAACAGTTTGTTGAAAAGTGCATTCATTTACAAGTAAAAATTGAGGTTTTTAGTCTTGTTCAATATTGTGTTTTAGGTTATGTTGTCAGAAATTGTACCATGGACAAAGCAAGCATGAGTGTTTAACCACTCAGGCCTGAAGCCTATTTTTTCGGAACGTCAAAATATTTCGGCGTTCTTAAACAATCCAAATAATTGGAATTCTGAACGCATTCAAAAACTATAAACTGTTTTAGAAAGGTGATGAAATACGCTTTCAAGTTTTATACCCAATTCGAAATAAACACATAATTTATGAAAAATAAAAATTGAAAGGCAAACATAAAATAGTTTTAAAAATGGTTTACCTTGGGTTTTTTCTAATAAAAATTACTGATAACAAAAAAAAATTATCAGACAAATAAATAATAAACGTTATTGTCACCTAACTTTTTATTGTTTCATATAAAAATAATTAATAAAAAAAATTACAAAGTTTAATTTTTTTTTTCTATTTGCGGTCGGAAACTTTAATTTAATAAATTTTAATACTTTTGTGGTAAACTTTTGAATTTGAATATAAAGCGTGTCATTTTCTCTTTCCAACACCGTTTATATCATATTTTTAACTATGATAGTAAGGCAGTAAAACATTTCTATGAGACCTATGTGAGCTGGGACATAGATGGTCTCCAGGTTAAATTAAATTTCATGATAATTTAAACATTTTTAATGATTTCTAAAAATTCTTCAGGCTTTTAATTTTCTATTCATTATTGTTATTCTGGTTATTCATATTTGACGGCGGGCGAGGTCAAGCGGTAAAGCTCTTGAATCGCAATCCGAAGATCACGGGATCGAATCCAGGCGTGGCAAATACATTTTATTTGATTAATTTCCGTTATTTCACAATTTATTATTAAAAAATAATATATAGTATATTTGCGGCACGTTCCAGAGTGGAAGATACTCTCAGTATAGCCCTGGTGTATGACCACCATTCAGACGACACGGTAATTCTATTCAAAGCTTCAAGTTGGGTAAAGGCCTTCAAAAGTGCGGAAACTGGTATGTTAGAAATAAAAAAAATTGGCTTGACAAAAATCTACTTACCTTAAACATCTCCAAAACAAAATACCTAACATTCAACAAAACCATCACTGGGCAACCAAAAACCCTTCCGCCTTTATACCTACAGCCTTATATTACCTCTAATCCCTCAAACCACAAGTAAAAAAATAGAAGATACTGATAATATCAAGTATCTAGGCTTAACAGTGGACTATAAATGAAACTGGGAACATCACATTAACTTGCTCATAAAAAATATGTATGTGTATGATTATGTGCTTTATGCGAATACGTATGTATATGTATGAATGCATGTATGTGTATGTATGAGTATGTATAAATATTTTTTTTTTTTTTTTTAAAAGAAAGACAAACATTCCCGGGTTACGAATAACCCAACAATGTTTGAAAATCTCCTACTACCACCACAGAAAGCCGAAAATGTTGCTTGTGTTGTGATGGAGGACTTAGCCAGCCGAGGAATCGAACATGCGACGCCCGGGTGGGACCCAAGCGCTATGCCCACTCAACCACTGACCGATATGTATATATATATATGTATGCATGCACATATGTATATATATGTGTGTAAGTGTATGCATCTGTAAATATATGTATATGTACCCGTCTTAGATCAGACATAGTCTAGTGAGGCGCGTTACTTACTTGTTTGTATACGATAATTTAAAACAATAAACGCCCGGGTTGCTGAATAGCCAGGTACTTCCCCACCTTCCTCTTCCCTATCTCTTTCCCCTCCCTACTACCATCAGCCTCACAACATACCTCAAATGGGGATGCCATAGTCCCACTGGCTCCAGAAAGGAGCAGTTGGGACTATTGTGCGGTTTTCATGTAAAAAAAATATGGTCTCCAGGTTAAATCAAATTTCATGATAATTTACACATTTTTAATTATTTCTAAAAATTCTTCAAGCATTTAAATTACTATTCATTTGCATTATATTAAAAAAAATCTACTATGAATTTTACTACAAATGTCCACAGGTACAAACCTATCCATAGGTACAATAAGTAGATACTCTCCATAGGTACATTCCAGGTATGTTCGCGGACGTTTACGAACATTATAATTTCTATAGCATTCTAACTTCTTACATTCTACTTATTAATCATTACTATTACCCATTCGCCTAATAATCTAAGTGCAGAATTGCCAAACGTTTTACCTAGTCAGACAAAGCGCCTACAACCCGACTGCATGTGCAATTTACAATGCCCTATAAGAATGGAACGGTTGCATAATTCGTTGCTAATTCTTCTGTTCCTGAGAATAGCGTGATCGTGTTCATTACGTGATGTTTAGATAAAGTTTTGCAATAATATTCCGACCGGAGAAGAGTATCCCTAGAGAAGCAAATAAGTTTATTTACTTTCAAATTTCTCAATAAATTAACTCCAGCACCTTCTGCGTGGCGGGCCGGATCGGGAGAAACTGGTTGAGGGAGTCCTATTGACTCTCTCGATCCATCGCCCTGCACCGCAGTAGGAAGAAGGGATTCATACGTCCGTCCACTCCTTGGCCCCCGGATTCATACCCACCCCTCATACAATTTTCGAAATCGCTTTCTTCAGGTCCTCTAAAGTGGAGCAAAAGCAGAAAAAAAACCTTTTCCCACAGCTCAAATTTATAATGTTGTTAGTACTTGATGAAATATTGCACGCTTTACGTTCAAAATAAGAGGAAAATTACCGTACTATCAGATTTCGAAAAACTTTTCTCAAAGCCCGGGCAACGCTGGGGACTTTAGCCAGTTCTCAATAATTCTTATTTGATTAAAAAGGAGGATAAGCCATAAATAAAACACAAACTTTTGATTTAAAAAAAAATTAATACAGTACATGAGTCTCAAACGTTCTCTGCTAATCAGAGGCAATGGGACTAAGGCATCCCCGACAAAGTGAGGTATGTCGTGAGGTAAATATCTTAATATATAAAACAAAGTCGGATTAGTTACACCATTTATAACTCAAGGACGGCTGGGCCGATTTTTATGATCTTTGATTTGTTAGATTCGTCTCCGCTCCGAGTGGCACAATAGCTATTAAAACATCAGAAAAATTGACGAAAAAAAAATTGAATGAAAAAATTCTTTTCCTCATACATTTTGTATGGAAAGAATTCTCAATTTCTGAAAGAGCTGCAGCAATATTGTGATAAGTATAATATTGAATAGTGAGTGAATTCTAAAAATTAAAAAACGTCAAATATCAATGCGCTTATTGTTTTGCTTTTGTTCTTAAACATATAATGCTGCCCCTTTTTCTTACACACTAAATGTCAACAGTCGAAAATGAAACAAACGCGTGAACGTATGTCTGCACCCCTCCAAAGGAAAAATACAACAATTATAATAAATCTCTCTCACACGTATAAAGAAAATGAAAAGCAATTCCCGTAAGTAAATTGAATAGTAAAAAAATCACAAAAAATATAAATCCGTACATAGAGCGATCTCTGATACTGACAAAAACAAAACACGGACGGCTGCGCGTCGATAATTACTTCATTATGTAATTATTAACTTAATAAAAACAGCGAATTTAATTCAGATAATAAGTTATCACAACAATTACTGATTCTGAGGCGCTATGAAGTTCTTCGGGTCAGCTAGTATAAATATGAATATAGGACGTAAGGTATTGGGGTATTGCTGGAGGGGAAGGAAATGAACAAGACGAAGGCGGAGAAGTACCTGGCTGTCCAGATGTGGTCACCAAACACGACTAAACGCATTTCAAGCACCGATTCGGTTATGAATAGTTTCTATCACCAGGGCGATTCTGAAAGTATCAACCAACCTGGAACTAATTTTAATACTGTGTAATTTTTTCTTCGTGTACTTTTGATTGCCGTGTAATTTCATCACATAACCAAAGCGACGTATTTGGAGTAAATTGTATCAGTGTCGATATAATATAGTATACCTACCTTGGTCCAGACTGCTATAAATAAGTCAATGCGAGGTAGCGACGCCCCACAATGTACAGAGGCATGAAGCGGTCCTCAAATTTCTTTTAATAACCAGATGACGTTTATAAATAGAATTCATCATGACAGCTTTCAACTCGCTAATAAATGAAAGGTTCATGGATATAGTGGTGTAAGTCAGGAATTAATTTTGTGAAAAAAATATAATACAAAGATTTTTTTTAGAAAAACTAGTTCTCCATTATTGCGCACAACATTTTCCCAATATCTATGTATATAGATGCAAAACCGTGTTACCAGCATAAAAGAGCTGATTTTTTAGTATAATTAAGAAAATGTTTTCTGCGATTAGTTTTGGTGTAGCAGTTCATTAACGGATGCCAAGTACTATTGAGCTAAGCCCTGTAGTCTTCATTAATAGATATTAATGAAATTTTAGTGAATTTAAAATTGCCTCCGTAATTAGGCGTGCTTTATGCGTTTTGGATCTTCCCGGAACTTCAGAAACAAATCCAAAGTAATGACCGGTTTCAATTAATTGCTCGGCGATTGCCGATTTGTCAGGATGGCCGAGCTTTCATGCTCGAAAATTTTTCGATATCCTTTCAGAAAATAATGAGATGTAAGGATTCCAGTTTCCAGAAATGGAAGATAATGCACATATTTTAAATTATTACCTAACCTAACATAACCCGACATACAGTGTTTCCATCAGTGTCAATATTCTCTGTATAATTTATCCATTTAAAAAAAAAAAAAATTTTACCAAATTTAGGGTTAACAAATTCTCGAATCCGGATCTAACAATTGAAGTTGATAATACTTAACCCCACAGCGACCGAATAAAATGTTTGATTTGGACCAAAAAAAATCAACCTTTGAACTCGGTTTATTCGAAAACGAAATCGCAAGTCAAAGAAAGTTAGCAAACTAAATCGCCTCAAAATTAGGGTGACCGGACAACTCAGAATCAACAAAAAAAAGAAAAAACATATAGGTTACGTTAGGTTAGGTTATTAATACTTTTTTTTTCATAGATTTTAATGACTTTTCAACAACAAAGAGTTGTGATGGAATCAAAATTGATTCATCAGTTTCCCGTGCATAGTTCACAGATTAAATAATAAAAATATTAATAATGTCGTTTTTAAATAACATTTTTTTAAAGAAGATTATAATCTTTAAAGAAGATTATTATTATAATCTTTAAGATTTTTTTAAAGAAGAATAAATAATTATAAACATTTTTTTCTTTATTTTTAGTATCATCTGACTCGTACAATCCTGGACAGTTGAAATGTCAGAGTGTTCATTTCGCTAATTAATTAATTGAAAAATAACCACATTCTTGACCAAGCAAGTCTCATCCCACATCCCACTGGCATAAATCTCTAGAAAGGTTTAAGAATTCTGAGAAGGAACACTGCTGACCTAGCTGTAAGACAGTTGACACTGTATGATGGCCTCTGCGGTCGAGGGGTAAGACTATCGACTACGAATCTGAACGTAGCGGATTCAACACTAGGTTTTATACCGGCGGTTTTATTTTACCAGGCGGTAGGCGTAGTCCAGCGATAAGGCTCTTAACTCGTACACCAAAGGTCGCGGGATCGAATCCCGGCGTGGGAAATAAATTTTATTTGATTAATTAGTGTTATTTCACAATACATTCATTTAAAATAATATATAGTATATTTGCGGCACGTTCCAGAGTGGAAGATTCCCTCAGCATCGCCCTGGTGTAAGACCACCATTCAGAATTGAATGGTTGCTTGAAATGGCATTTACCATGTTTGGTGACCAGATCTGAATAGCCAGGTAATTCCCCAACTTCCTCTTCCCTATCTCTTTCCCCTCCCCACTACCCTCAGCCTCACAAAATACCCCATTGGGGATGCCATAATCTCATTGGCTTCAGACGGGAGCAGTTGGGACTCTTGTGCGGTATTCATATAAAAATACTATTTTTTTCTAAGAATTTCGCAAGTTTTTATGTTTCAAAATTTTTTTTTACAAAACCATGTATGATCGTGTGAGAAATGTGGAGATCCGCAGAGAATGCAAGGCTGATGTAAGCGTAATGAGTAAGATTAAGAAAGGGACCCATAGATGGTTTGGACAAGTAGAGCGAACGAGCGAAGAAAGTACTGTAATAAGAATATATTACGCAAATGTGAATGGTAGAAGAAGTCCGGGGCGCGTCAGAATAATAGAATAGTATGTATAAGACGATGTATGAATTGAATGAGGCAAAGAGTGTGTGCCAAGACCGAGTTGTTGGCGGTCCGTCCTCTCTGCCTACCCCTGCTTCAAAACGGCTTGACGGTTAATTAGTTAGTTTTACATTAAATTTACACGGAGGGCCCATGTGGGGATGCTGTATAGAGTCTCTTCTTATAGACATGGAAAAGAGGAAGTTCTGAGAAGGAAATAGGTAGGAATCTGGGAGTTAGTGCGTCCAGGAGTGACGGACGTAAGAAACCATCCCTTCCACTACAATGCTAGGCGATGAGGCGAGAGAGCCCGGCTGGAGAGGTCAAAGGGTCTACCTCAATCGGCCTCTTCCGATCCGACCCGCCACGCAGCTGGTGAGCACACGCATCCTGCACCTGCACAATCCTCACCACATAGACCCAGGGACTATGCGAGAAGTCTACTAAACCATGGCAGAAATGTTGGTTATCTAATTATCCAATATATGGCCATTTAAAGACAATCATTTATATACAATTACATTTATATTTTCGTGCAATACCTTAATTCTGTAAATGTGGAGTTCAAATTAACTTCTGTAGGTTTTAAAACTTTGTTCTCAATTTACAGATCTTAAAAGTTTGTTCTCAATTTAGAGATTTTAAAACTTTGTTCTCAATTTACAGATATTAAAACTTTGTTCTCAATTTAGAGATTTTAAAACTTTGTTCTCAATTTACAGATCTTAAAACTTTGTTCTCAATTTAGAGATTTTAAAACTTTGTTCTCAATTTACAGATCTTAAAAGTTTGTTCAAAATTTAGAGTTTTTTAAACTTTGTTCTCAATTTACAGATCTTAAAACTTTATTTCCAATTTAGAGATTTTAAAACTTTGTTCTCAATTTACAGATCTTAAAACTTTGTTCTCAATTTAGAGATTTTAAAACTTAGTTGTCAATTTACAGATCTTAAAAGTTTGTTCTCAATTTAGAGATTTTAAAACTTTGTTCTCAATTTACAGATCTTAAAACCTTATTCTCAATTTAGAGATTTTAAAACTTTGTTCTCAATTTAGAGATTTTAAAACTTTGTTCACAATTTACACATCTTAAAACTTTGTTCACAATTTAGAGGTTTTAAAACTTTGTTCTCAATTTACAGATCTTAAAACTTTGTTCGCAATTTACAGGTCTTAAAACTTTGTTCTCAATTTACAGGTCTTAAAACTTTGTTCTCAATTTACAGGTCTTAACCACTGAAGCGACATCGCAATATAATTTTTTTTCTCCGATTGCTCTAGATATTTTGGTAATCATTTTGAATATTTTCCGCCCACATTAAAAAAATCATACCTTCGAATTTTAATATGGAGACATACAAACTGATTGTAGTTCCATATGACCAATAAATTCACCTATCTTTTGTTGATTATCACGTATTCGTAGGACTTATAAAAAAAATTTATAAAATCGCAAACTTCTACTTAATTACTTACAAATGAGGGAAAATTTTCCAAAATTGGCAGCAAACCAATCCGAGGTATTTTAAATAGTTCCATATTGTGACAAAAAGCGCTCCAGTGGTTAATACATTTTTCTAAATTTACAGGTTTTAAAACTTTGTTCTCAATCTACAGAGTTTTAAAAATTTGTTCACAATTTACAAGACTTAAAATTTTGTTCTCAATTTTCTCAATCATAATATGGTTGGCAAGTCCTTCAGCATTGGGCGTAGATTTCGCAGTAGTAACCGTACTACATTATTCAATAACATTCATCCATAAATGGGAATCGAACCCGGGTTTGGCTGCTGCATAAGGAGACCCGCTTCATTGTTCCGCGGGTCGACATAACTGTATCACAATTATTTCGTAATAATTCGTTCATTAAAAACCTCGTCACATTTGTACAATTAAAGAAATTCTATTTATTCGGATAACGATAATATCAACAACAATTCCAGTCTCAAAAAATCACGAAATGTTATTGTTTATTGCGGTATTTTAAATAGGTACATAGTTATCTATGCCCTAATACAATCCTTATATATACATACACTTAAAATAACATATCTATACCAAATCAATCAAATATCTTCGCAATTTAATTTTAAATGCCTTTATGCTCTCTTCCAATTTTATTTCTTCTGGTAATTCTCCAAATATCTTCAATGCTCCGTACATCAATGACTTTTGACTCTTTTTTTTGTTTTTTTCCTGAACGGGAGTCTTAGTTCATTTCTTTTTCTGGTCTCATGTGTATGTTTGCTTTGTAGTTTATCAATTATATTAATGTTATAAAAATTGCAGGATTTGCGAAGCTGAAAGAATTTATAAAAGCGAAAATTTATCCTTAGGAAATTTATTTATATAAAATTTAATTTATTTACGACTTCTATCCAATGACATTATAAAAATACAAGACACTTTATACAGGATGTCAATTGACATATTTATACTCACTTTAACCAGTGATTGCCGAAAGTATTTGGAGTAAAAAAATTTACTGAAATTTTGGTCTCCGGGCGTTTTTATTTTTCAATTTGTTTTTCTTCAAAATAAAAAAAAAAAAACATTTCTTCCACACGTCGTCCTGGTCACTCAGTCGAGTAACCGCCAAATCCCTCACCAAAAATGGTTTTTACAGGTTATGCTTCAAAATATTAAGACGAATAAATTTTTTATACACGTATGCACGCAATATGAATATTAATAAATAGTTGTGTCCATAAAAAAATCTTCCAGGAAGACTAACAATTGCTGGATTGAATCACCTATACAATAGGTATCTACATTTTTTTAAAGTTTTAAGCAGAAATATCAATTAACAGAAATAAAATCGAGTGGGTGTCAATATCGGTAATAATATTGGGTCTAAGAATCATATATAAAGATAGCAGCCAATAATATGTGCGTTAAGAAAATGAAGATAATGTTGGTAGTTCTTAGATGAAGTGATATGATACAGTTAAAAGTGACCGAATTGGATACGGGTTCCATAGCTCAGTTGGAAGAGCACTTGCCATGTAAGCAAAGGGTCCTGGGTTCGAGTCCCAGTGGAGCGAATATCTTTTTCTGATTTTTCTGTCTCCAGATTTTCGATTGAGTTTCGCTAATATTGTCTTTACTTAATTAACATAATAATGGGTTTAGATAACTTTCACTTTAAATTTTGGTTACGTCAGACTTGCACATACCCATATCTACTGAATACCTTACATATACCTATATCTACTGAAAGTCTCTATAAACTCTACTAATTTGGTCGCTAGTGTATAGGGCCGTCAAAGAATTGTATAACATAACCCTATTTAAAAACCCATTTCCTCTTAACACTATTTCACCACCTCTCGGCAGACAAAGAAAACAAAACTATTTCCAAAAGTAGAATAGACGTTCGTTAGTTGGTTTATTTGTCACCCCGGAAGCGGCGGCGTTCATGTGCCGGGCGGAAGCGACGCTAACCGGAAATAGTTCGGCACCGTCAGGTGCAGACGCTTGCTCTCATTTTGTGGTACCTATATTTTTTTAATCTGTCTATGGTTAAGTTTAATTTAAAATCAGAGACAATAACCATTGAATTTCGATGAGAAAATTAACACAATATTCCAAATGTCGATCGTCCAGTTGATTAGATCAGATATCTCCAAATACTAAGTTTTAAATATCGAGGAAAGCTCAAATGCTCAACACAAATCACTTTAAGTTTATCAGCACTAGTGGAGTTTGTGAGTAATCCGATTATGAAATATTATTAAAGCGGCGAGGGGGGGGGGGGGGAGATGTTGGTGCTGTACCTTTTTGTTAAATTTAATGTTAAAAAAACAATTATTTTGTATTTAAGTAACCTTCTTCCTTCTTGTATTCATGATATATTGTCAATTCTTAATAATAATAATGTAAGATCATAATTTTATATTTAAAAAAAATCAGATCAATTTTCATCCACTTCCCGAACTAAGAAAATGTGTGAATTTTCGCACACGCGTTAAAAATGATTACAATACACAACAACAAAAATTAACCAATGTGTAAGTTTACTACTTTGCATTATTAGTTGTTGATTAGCGGTTTTTTTTATCTTTTTTCGACCATATTTTATTTACCTGCCCAGGCTCTCACTGAAAGTCTCAAACGACCACAAGGGGGCATTATGGCCCACGTAGAGAACCTGTGACTATGCACGCGTTCAAAATCGACTTAGGATGTGTTCAAAAACCAGCTGGGCGTTTTAAAATCATATGTCAACTAATTAAAATCAACGTTTAAAAATCATAAGGGTATATTTGGAAAAAAAAAACGGTTATATAATTGTACATGAAAAATTTTTTTTCATTGTTTGTTTTTGGGGTGTTATGCCGTGTTGCTCTACCTCCTTCTTTGATCTGCCGGATCTGCCCTGATGATGGACACTGCAAAGCTGTCCGAAACGTCGGCTAAAGAAGGAGGTAGCGCAACACGGCATAACACCCCAAAAACAAACAATGAAAATGCTTTTGGCCGTGAAAATCTAAAAACGTATATGAAAAAAACATATTTAAAAAGAAAACGGCAGGACTTGTGCGGGCCGCACAAATATCTGCCGCGAGCCGCTCGCTGTCTGCTCTTAAATTGACGAGACTCGGAATTTACAATAACTTTTTACAAATTATAAAATTTAAATATCCCGTGATGTTTCATGGGTCTGCGATAGTATTATATATATTTAATAAATTCGCCCTAACCACCATAAGTTTTATATCACAAATAGACAGCAAAGAACATTAACTACCCACGTCCCATAAGCTTAATGTCATCGTATCTTATATTCTTATATGAAGACAATTATTATAACACCGTCATTGCTTTCCCTTTCAATGGAACGATATAACAATGCAAGTTCATACATATTTAATTAAAGTGACACATCTGCATAGAATGCCTCATGTAAAGTGCGTAGGTAACGTTTTTATGTATAACTTATGAGGGAATAACCAGACACAACCGGAAATGTGTCATTTTTAAATTAAGTTCTAGACGTATCAACTCTTTTCTATAAAAAGCTATAAATTTATTTCGAAAGATTGTTTTTTTTATCTAGTAAAGACGTGTTTCAAAACGTTTTTGTGTGTAACTTAAGAGGGAATAACTAGACACAACCGGAAATATGTCACTTTTAAATTAAATTCTAGACGTATCGAGTCTTTTTTAACATAAATACTTTTTTGATTAAAACCACGAGATTTATTAATTTATGAACCGACTGGTTTCGCTTTACTCAAGCATCTTCAGGGTACAAATTAATACTAAATTAATAAATCTCGTGGTTTTAAACAAAAAAGTATTTTATTTTATTAAATACTAGCTGACCCGACGAACTTCGTACCGCCTCAGAATCAATAACTGTTGAATTAAATTCAAATTTTTCATTAAGTTAAAAATTACACAATGAAGCAATTATCGATGCACAACAGTTCGTTTTTTGTTTTTGTGAGTATCAGAGATGGCATTGTATACCAATTTATATATTTTATGATTTTCTTACTTTTCCACTTACTTAAGGGAATTCGGGGTACGGGTGCCACCGCCCCGGAAACCATTTATTGGATAACCAACACCTCTGCAATAGGTCACCCCAAGTGGTTCGCTAAGTTTAGTGATTTAGCAAGGGTGCCCGGGTTTATGGGGTGACGTTTGTCCGGTTCTTGGCGGCGGATGCGTCTGCCCACCTGCTGCGTGGCGGGCCGGATCGAGAGAGACTGGCTGAGGGAAGATTTTTGACCTTTCCAGCCGGACTCTCTTGACCCATTGCCTTGCACCGCAGTTGGAGCGATGGATTGGATGGATTCGTACGTCCGTCTCTCCCAGACACACTGACCCCCAGATTCCTACCCACCCCTCATACTTTTTCCTTCCCAGAACTTCTTATCCTCCCCTTCCTTAAAAGACCCTCCACACAACATCCCCTAAGATGACATCCAGTCAGTCAGTCCTGAGAGAAATCATTTTCCATAGGGCCTCCTGTGCGTTGAACTACATTTCATTTTAGAGATTTATTATAATTATTGTATTTTTCCTTTCGAAGGGTGCAGACAGGGTCGGATCTAGGAGGGGAGGCAAAACGGGGCGCCTGCCCCGGGCGGCAGTCTTAGGGGGCGCCAAAATCGTAATTTGCATTCGAAAAAAAAACTTGATTCACAAAGTGCCTGGCATCCAGCGCACCTTGTTCTATCGATTATTCATTTGATTTTAAAACGCCCAGTTGGTTTTTTGATCACATCCTAAGTTGATCTATGAACGTATCCTAACCACTGTCCACTGGAGCGACGGCGCGATTTTTATTTTTTTCCTCGGATTACTCGTGATATTTTGGTGACCGTTTTGAATATTTTTCGCCCACCTTAAAAAAATCGTACCTCCGAATTTAAATATGGTTTACAAACTGGTACAAACTGATCATAGATCTATATAGTCAATGAATTCATCTATTCTTGGTTGACTATAACATATTCCTAGAATTTATTAAAAAAATATTATAAAATTGTAAACATTTTAAACGGAACTATTCTCAGTAATTTCTCCCTATAAACTCGCATAGGAAGTTTAATTTTGTCTCCCATTAAAATATTTTCTATTAAGTTTCTTTTAAACGGTCTAATTCTTGGTTCGAGGCTGGGTGCAGACATACGTTCACCGCTTGTCTCATTTTCGGCTATTGATACTAAGTGTGTAAGAAAGAGGGGCAGCATTACACGATTAAGAACAAAAGCAAAATTAGCGCATTGACATTTGACGTTTTTGAATTTTTGGAATTCACGCACAGTTCAATATTAAAATGCCCGCAGCTCTTTCAAATATGAGAATTCGTTCCATACAAAATGTATGGGGAAAAGAATTTTCTTAATAACTATATTTTTCGTTATTTTTTGTGATGTTTTAATAGTTATTATCCTTTCCGGGGCGGATACAAATCCAACAAATCAAAGATCATCAAAATCGGCCCGGCCGTTCTCGAGTTATAAATAGTGTAACTAACCCGACTTTGTTTTATATATTAAGATGTCAAACCACAAAGTGATTGCTTTGGACAATAATAAAAAAAAATTGAATTCAAAAATATTGTTATTTTATCAAGTAATTATGCTTTTAAATTTGAAAAAAAAATATTGTTAATAAATTTATAATACGGTTATACAGTTGGTCATTGCTAGATTTGTTAAATTTTCAAACAAAATGTTGTACCTATTACACTACACACAATTCAAATCTTATAATTATGTGTACCTACATTCAAATATAACATCAAATTATCTAAGAAAGCTACTTTTCAGAATTTTAGATAAAGTAAAATCATTTATAAAAAATCCACGCACGTGTTTTGCGACGAAAATACTTAATAACTCTTAATGAGACTTAATTACTCAATATCGATTTTATTTAATTCACAATTTGCTTTAAGAGGACCAGACTAAACCGGAAATATGTCATTTTTAAATCAAATTTTAGACGTATTGACTATTTTCCACAAAAAAATTAAAACTGATTTGAAAGAATGTTCTTT
This sequence comes from Limnephilus lunatus, assembly GCA_917563855.2. Lineage (NCBI taxonomy): Eukaryota > Metazoa > Arthropoda > Insecta > Trichoptera > Limnephilidae > Limnephilus > Limnephilus lunatus. The sequence continues at coordinate 56,512,748 of OU830596.1, forward strand.
TATCTAGTAAAGCCATGTTTTACATTTTGAGATAATATGTTTATTTTTAGTACAATACGGTTTTACCGTAGGTCGTTGGCAGATTTGTTAAATTTTCAAACAAAATTTTGTATTATACACGCAAATTTCAAATCATAATCCATGCAGTAAAATAAATCAATTAATTATCTGGGAAAGCTTTGTTTTAGAATTTTAATTTTAGATTAAATAAATCATTAAAAAAAAGATCCTCGCACGTGTTTTGTGATGAAAATACTTCAGTTTGTCTATTTTTTACGGTCTTACAAACAAATGTATTTAAGATTGTTCTACGTTCTTATTTTGCTTAGACATTATTGAAAAATTATAAATACTTATGATAAAAAAATATAATTACATAAAGTACACAATTTTAATAGTTTTATCATCACGAGTGTGAGCATTTTTGAATGTTGGTATTTATCAAAGCAAATTGCGAATGAAATAAAATCGATATCGAGTAATAATGTTAAAATGCTGGTATGGAGAACAATTCATCTTTCTCATCGGAACCGCCCTGTACAGTTGCAAGGGTATGATCGCAAGATCATCGTTCGACGAAATTAAAATTCGCGGCCCCTGGTTAATGGCCTACATAATATCTACATTCAAGTTTGCAATAAAAATGCTCAAACGCGCGATGATTTTGTGGATATTGTGTCCAGAACTTCTAGAAGAAACTTTTGTGTTAGTGAATCACTAATTTCACAATAATTCTCCCGAGATAAAGGATTAATTCTATTTACCCGCAGATCTTCTGGGGTCCCTGCTACCAAAATAACCACCGCGGGGTCAGTGTACCAATGTGCGGGACACCTAGCCATCTAGACCTAGTAGATAGGTAGACTCGGGATATGTTTTAGTGATCATGTTCATTGTTTACAAGCGTGTAACTGACATTTATATATTTTTAAATTTATACTCTTTTTAATGTTTATTTAGCCCTTTAAACTAATTTGTTCGCTTTTCGTAACAACTCATTCAGGACTCATAGAAATCGTTGTGTCTCCCTTACTATTTATTATAAGATTATTCATAACTTTATTGAGAGCCCATACTTACTATCAAATTTTCATTTCAGATGTCCATTAAGAGTTACTCCATCTCCGGACACATTTTATATCCCTAATAAGTAATAGAAATTACATTGAAAATGTATTTATAAGGAGAAGCTGTAGCGCTTTTAATAGATTATACCCAAATATCGATGTGTTTAACACGAACTTTGATAGATTGACAGTATTTATTAAAAAATAACACTCGCTCGAATGCCACATGTTTAAATAAAAACTTAATATTTCTTTATTTCTCTTTTTTAGTTCATCACATTTCCTCTTCTACTTTTAGCAGTTCGAATTTAAATAAAAACTGAAAGTGGTTATTGATATCCATTAAAATTTAAATGTAAACCTTCGAAAAATTTTATTTAACACTTTTTTTAGATTTGAGGAAGAAGATGCACTTTATCAGAATTGTTTATATCAGGTATAGTAGGTATTGTTTTGTATTTTTGTATTATGGCTCTAAATTTCAATTTGTCGTTATTTTATTGGTCAATGACATACATGGTCTTATATAAATTTATAAAGACTGTTTATAACGCTTCTAAAAAAATAAAATCATAGTGAAAAATAGGATCTAAGCGCCATTAGAAAGACAACACAACGCCATATTATATTCACATGCAAAAGTTAACTACAAAATAATGAGAACGTACACCTTTATGAAACCAAAGTATCCGACCGCAATTTGAAAACAAAAATAAAATTTTGAGTATTTTTGATTATTTTTACATTTATTTATTTATTTATTTAATACTTGAAAAATCGAAAGTACAAATAGTTTTTTTATGATATTTCACCCCCCATGCTAGGGAAGACCCTGTGTTATGGCGGGTGAAGTTTACAGTTTTCGGATTACTCTTTCGGAATCTTGTACATACAATGCCGCTAATTTAGAAAATAGAGATATATTATGTTTTGTCTGAAAGGTGATTAAATTGATAGAGTGTAAAGTGAATGGGTATTAAAATTGTAATGTATTCCATGTGTAAGGATCCATTTCGTTATTTGTTTTTTAAAGGAATGGGGTTGGCTCAACGTTTTTAAGTTTTCAGGGATAAGGTTAAAGGTTTTAGGAGCTAGGAAGAAAAATTGTCTTTGAGCTGTCGTGGTGTGTAGTTTAGGTACATTGTAGTGTCCGCTGGTTATTGTTCTGGTGGTGTAGTTGTGTTGTAAGAGAGTTTTGTTTTTGTATTTGAACAGGAAATGTATTAGCATAAATTTTAGATGGAGTTGCCGTACGTTTAAGACGTTATACTCGATGAGGAGTCGTTTGGAGGGGTATCTAGTCGGTCGCTTGTTAATGACACGTATTACCATTTTTTGGGCTTTTAGTTGAGGTTCGACAATTGATTGAGCACAGCCACCCCAAGTTATAATGCCATATGCTAGTAGGGATTGGCATAACGCGACAAAGACTTGAGTAGATGATAAAGTTTATAATACATTTGGCTAATAAAATAAAATTATCGGTGTGTCTTTACCGGTAATTTTAGTTAGAAAAAACGCAAGGATGGCGATTTTAAAATTTTTTGAAAGTTTGCTGCAAAAATGTTTTATTTCCAAAATTACATGTTTATTGCTAATACTAAAATTTTTAAGCGTATTTCATCACATTTCAAAATCAGTTTTTTGTTTTCGGATGCGTTCACAAATATTCCATTTATTTGAATTTTGTTGTACAGCGGAAATTTTCTGACCTACTGACTGAATATGGTCGAGCGCTGAGGGGTTAACGAATTGTACCTTAGTTGGACAAGGTTCCAACGGAACTTCCAAGTGACATTTTTTTTAAAATTAATGAATTTCGTAACATTTTAATGCAAAACTATTTCTTTTGCTCATTGCTATACCCAAAATAATTTTCAGAGCGATCTGTGTCGTATTTCCATAGATACTTGTATGACGAAGTTCTAACATCAAGTTTTTAAAGCTGCTTTTATGATTTTGAGGTTCAATCTTGTGCAAAGTATTTTAAGTAAACACGTTTTAAAAGAAAATATATAAGTAGAACATGGAACTATATTGGAATGGCATTTGTAAAATGTAGTTAGAACCGTATGTAATGAATTATTATGCCCTAGCTAACTGCATATGGTCCTCTCTACCAGTGGCGTGCACAGAGTTTTCGATCAGGGTAGGCAGTAGGAAAACCGCCAAATTGATTCAAATAAATAAAAAAGAAACTTGCCACAGATGGCTCCCTGCGTACAAGTTTTCGCTAAGTGTACTTGCTGCTGGCTGTAGATGATGTAGGTTTGTATTATCTAAGCCACTTTAAATATACAAATAATTATAATAATAAATAATCGCTTCATGTATGCGTATTATCACAAGCCAATCAATGGATATCCGAGGTGGCCTTGATAAAAGCAATTGGCGTTGTCTCACTTTCATACTTCAGATAACAAGAGATGTCACTGTCGCCACTGATTGCCATTTGCTAATTTGTTCCAGAAAGCACTGCCTGATACTAACAAAAAAACCCCATAGAAGAAAATTCAAACGACAGTTCTATTCTATGCTACGTGCATTTCGTAAACATTGATATTATATCTTGTATGAAGTTAGCTCTAAGCAGAAATAATTCCTGCTTAGCCCGCATTTTAGTGAGGTAGTCGGAGGGCGCGTGTAGTTTTTAGTTACAGTTTATGTCACATTTGTAGTGGGTATGCCGTTTGATGTGGCGGTCGCGTAGTTTTGGTTGCTCAGCTTTGTCGCGCATATTTTTGAAAGTGTATATTTATTTTTAGCAATAATTTAATAAATTATAATTTTATTTACATGCTTACGTTTTACAAATACGCTAGGGTAGGCAGTGCTTATGTGCCTATATGGAGTGCACGCCCCTGCTCTCTACACGTTTAGGTATGTTTTAAAATGGTAAGTATACGTCCTATTTAAATATTTTGACAATTAATATCTCAGAATAAGGTGAAGTGAAGTTAAAACTCTGTCCAACCAAAGGAAATAATGCATCTACCTACTGGTAATATAACCCTTTTCGCAAATTTTATATGTAAAAGCACTTAATTTATATATATATATATATATATATATATTGAATCCCTGTTTCCCTTGGTCACGCCATAACTTCAGAACGACTTTACCTATTTCATTCATCTTTTGTTTTAATGTTTTCTAATACTTTGTAGAAAGTTCTTACGGAAAGAAAAATTAAGAAAATTCTGCAGAAAAATTGAATAATTTCAGAAAACTTAACTACGTTTTCTCTTCGCACGTTTGACAGTTCGCGCGTTTGATGATATTGAATTTAGCAGGCAGCTATAATATACAAAAATGAATATTTGTAATTTACGAAAAATTAAATTTTTAGTTACAAAAAATTGTAATAGATAGCATGCGAGCTGTTTGAAAACTGAATGTACTGGGACTGAACATAGCGGGAGGGGGTAGCGGGAGAGGAGAGAGGGTGGAAGGTGGAAGGGGACTCGGGAAGTAGGGGATGCGGGAGGGGAACGGGGACGCACAGGAAAGGACATGCAGGGAGAAAAAAAAAAATTTAATATGAAAGTGTAACGCATGCCGGGAACCAGCTAGTAAAAAATAAATAAGAGACTGCGATGTCTGAATTATGTGATCCTTTGTTTTGAAGTGTTTCGGGGAAATTATGGAAGTTGATGGAGCGAAGTCCTGTTTTAACTCAACCACTTGGCATTTCATCCCTTTGTAACTTTGTTTGTTGGCGCACGGCGAATATTTTGCGTCGGCACACGACGACGGGTTCAGTGAAGATTATTTTTTCAAATGTGAAATGGTTGTGTATAATGAAGTACCTACCTACTTGAATATCTTATCTTTATCTCTTGAAATACAAAATAAACAATTAATAGAGGTTCAAGATGCAATCCTTGTGAAATTCGTGATGGTGTACCTATTGCAGAAACACAGATAGAAACATTTAGCTTTAACTGCTTTGTGACAAATTTTTAATCCGTTTTAGAAAAATCCCAATAATCCCGATTTTTAACAATTTCTTCATAAGTAGTACGAAATTAATTTATCGAACGCTTTTAAGAAATCCATAGAATACATATAAACTTGTGTGTCGACTAACCGTTGGTCCACAAGATATCACAACACGCGGAAAAGCGCTGTATTAGATATTATTTTCTTTAAGACTATCTAATCACCATCATCAATCAGTATTAATAGCCTAGCGACTGTACGGTTGAAATTAAAGAATCCGGCTAAGAATACAACTCTTACGCAAAACCTTTTTTGTACGTGGAGTTTGTATACAAATCTACTTTTGTAATATAACCGAATTAAAGAATGCCAAAAGATGGCGCCACTTGCGTTAACAGCTAGCGTGGGGAGCATCGTCTGGCTGCGATATATCGCAACTGGCAGTTGTGAATAATAATACCACGCGTCTATGACGTCTATCTACATATTATTATATTGCCTGTCGCGGTTACTTTGCCCGATGACTACCTGTCACTGGATTCCAGTGGATCCGAGGAACCGGCTATTTTTGGAACCAGTTCCTGGTCACCAACACTCAAACGGGCGATGCCGAACCAAAAGCCGCCCGCAGGACCTAGCAGCAGAAACCTGCGGAGCTGGCTTTTAACTGCTAGTATATCTTTATTTTCTTTACAACTTTTGCTTTATTTTACTTCTCCTGATAAGGCTATGAAACCATCATCACTTAAAAGCTTAATACACTTAAACCACAAACATTGTCATCCTCGAACAATTCACAGTAAAAAAAAAACAGTTCGCGTGTAAGCACAAAATCTTACATACGAGTATTCCCAATAAAACACAAATAAAACTATTAAAAAGCTACACACCGTCAAAATAAACACAAAGTTTAAGCCATTAACTTAAAGAAAAAATATACACTAAGTTCCCGCGAAAACAGCGAAACTGAAACACATCTCTGCCGATATTTAAAAAAAGCTTCGACGCGCGCCAATTGGAAAACAAGATGGCCGTCCGGGAACAGCTGTTTGCCCGTCAAAAGGCGACCGAATACTGAGTCAGATTTGTGATTTTCCTCAGGGCGTGATTCAGATTTGAGATTCAAACAGCGTAAATATAGTAAAGCACACTCTCAGGATAATGTTTGAGCCGGTCTAAGTTTGTAGCAGGCGGTTTAGTGGGATGGTTTGTTAATATTAGCGGAAGTGTGGAGAAAATATACCCACTCGAATTGAACATGATTATTAACAACTGTATACGTTGCAAAATTATAATAAGAAAGGCGTGTGAACATCTAAACATAAAAATCGAAAAATTTTTGCATAGGAAATGTTCCAAACTTTTCAAATACCTTTTTTCCACCCTCGCGAAGGTGTCTGGATTATTACAACCACATGACAATGCATCTAAAAGTTTTTTTAATCATTACAAAAACTTTTACAAAAATGTCACAATTTGAAAATGACATTTTTAAAACATCGTTTGTTCAACCAAAATTAAGTATTCGAATAAACTTTTTAAATTAATGATTTTAATCGAAGTACTCACTTATGGTATTAATCAAAATTGAATACTTTGAATCTAATTTAAAATTATATTATTTTAAATAGGTACCAAATTTGATTGATTGTTCTTATAATATACAAAAATGAATGTTGGTAACATGTAAAAAAAAAATTAATAAAAAAAATTGCAATAGGTGGAACGCGAGCTGTTTGAAAATCTGAATGTACCGGGACTGAATATATGGAATGCGGGAGAGGGAGGGGATTGCGACAGGGTGGTTCGGTTTGGAGAAACAATTTCTTTATTAGTGGCATAGCAACGCTTGCCGGGAACTCGCTAGTATTATAATACAATAAAAAATCGACAATGATAAGTAGAAGTATTAAGTGTGCAAACTTTAGAAATGTGTTTATTTACTACACAGTTGTGAAGAGTAAAAAATTAAGGCATGTTTAAAGTAGGTACAATTTGAGGGGCGGTTTTGGGTACCGCCGCCCCGGGAACTATTTATTGGAAAACCAACTCCTCTGTGATAGGTCACCCCAAGTGGTTCGCTACGTTTGGTGACTTAGCAACGGTGCCCGTGTTCATGGAGTGAGATTTGTCCGGGTCTTGGCGGCGGATACGTCTGTCCACCAGCGTCCGTATTGGGAGAGAATGGTTGAGGGAGTCGCTTTGACTTCTCCTTCTCCAGCACCAACACCTCTGCGATAGGTCACCCCAAGTGGTGATTTAGCAGGGGTGCCCGGGTTCATGGGGTGAGTTTTGTCCGGGTCTTGGTAGCGGATACGTTTGCCCACCAGCTGCATGGCAGGCCGTATCGGCAGAGATTGATTGAGGGAGTTCAACTCTCTCAGAACATCGTCTTGCACTCCTGTGCGAAGGGAGGATTCATACATCCGTCACCCACCCACCCACCACCCCTAATACCATTTTCCTTCCCAGAACTTCTTATCCTTCCTTTGCTAAAAAAAACCCTACACACAGCATCCCCAAAGATGACATGGGCCCTGAGGGGAATTATTTTTTTCAGGGTCTCCTGTGTGGAGCTAATTAAAAATTTTTAAAAATGTATAAAAGGAAAACGGGAAATTTTGTGTCTTCAGATAAAATAAGAGTAAAAGTTCCGGACTCCGCTCACTTCTTTTAATATGCACAAATTATTTAAATATCGCTTTGCTTTAATCACTACAATAAAACATATTAAAACTATTTATTTCAGGGTGGATGGTACTGAAAAGTTAAATAATTTATTGGCGACAATTCAAAAATTGAAACCGAAAAATCAGAATAAGATTACAATATTTGCGATTCTCAAACGAAAATGTAAAAGAGAAAAATCAGAAGAAGATTCGGTCTCATCTAGGAATTGAAACCGGGGCCTACAATACACGACATCTTTTTACAGCCCGATTCCAATTAGAGACCAAAGTCGACATTTTTCGATTTACGCGATCGCTATTTTCATCTCTATTTTCATATCTACGATTTCAATTATCATCACTGCAAACAACACATGAAGGATGCTTGTTGCTGTGATGCCGAATGGAATCGTAGATATGAAAATAGAGATGAAAATAACGATCGTATTGTAGCCTTTAGCCTTGCCGGGGCTCTGATAGAACCACTGAGCTATTGTTTTCAAAGAAAGTTCAACGTTTTCACATGCTTTGAGATGTTTTGCTGCGAGGTTCGATTTGTTTGCAGGGTGTTACGTTTGCTGAAAGGTTCTGTTTAGATCTAAATACGAATGAATTATTTAAATAAATAAAAACTAAGAAGCTAATCCACTGGAGCGACCACGCGAAATAAATAAATTTGATTAGGCGATTTCCTAGAAGATTATTTTTAAAATTTTTCGCCAACATTAAAAAAATCATACCTTCGAATTTTAACATGGAAACAAAAAAAATTATAGTGCTATACAGCCAATGAAATAATATATTTGTAGGATTTATAAAAAAATAAATACAAATAATTTATAACAGCACGAATCTTGCATGTTGTTACTTTGAAACTGCCGTAAGGGGTACTTATTCGAGTCAACATAGAATATTTTCGATTTCTGTATGTTGTCTGTGGTATACTTGATTATGAAAGGTCTATCTATTGAAAAATGACTTCATTTTATATTTAAGGTATCTATAAAAAAGGACTCAATTTTAACCGTTAACAGCTGATCAAAAATACGAGGTGAAAAAAAAAAATTTCGCATTTCATTTCTCTTTCGCATTTTCGCTTGAAAAATGCAAACATTGTAACCTTATTCTGATTTTTCGGTTTCAATTTTTTCTTTGAGAATCGTCATAATAGATAAAGCATTTAAAAAGCTTCGTTTTAAAATAAATGGCTGGCCAGGAAAATGTTTTAAATAATTACAATAAATGTTTTACGAATGGTAGGAAAATGTGGTCCAATTTCGGACCGCTATCAATCGCAGAAAAATAAAAGTAGTGACCATAATCGATCCAGTGGTTAACTTGAGTTTTAACAAAGTAGCCATTAAAATCCATTAATTTGTTTCTCTGGAGACTGAAATAGATGATCCTCACTGTAATGGGGTATTTTCATTTTTTTTTTCATTTTCGTAAAAATTACGATAATTAAGGTTGAATTAAAACAAATCACTTTGTAAAACAACACTTATTTAATCAATATTGTCAACATGTTTCAAAACCAATGGTTTCTCAGTCAGGATAAAGTTTTTATTTTTATATTTTATCCTGATGAAGAAAACTTTGGCTTTGAAACATGTAGATAATATTGATTAATTAAATGGTGTTTTACAAAGTGATCAGTTTTAATTAAATTAAAATGATGCCACAAAGTAATCTTACAAAGATTGAAGAAGATAATTTTTTATGTTGACGAATACATTTTCTGCCCCGATTTAAGGGGCCGCAACTCGAATTTCAACCGATTTCTTACATATCTCCCTTAAAACTTTGAAGTTTTTAAGCTCTAAAAAAATTTGTTATTTTTGAAGATAATGTCAGGATGCTGCCCAAGCCGAAACGCAAATTATATGAAACTCCTTCGATAGAAAAAAATTGCGAAGTATGCTCTAAGAATTATTGAAAACAAGTCTGTTTCTATTATCTTATAAATTATATTTGTGAAAAAATTCACAATGTTTCTTTAAAAGATACTTAAGTTGCTACCAAAGAGATTTTTGCTCTATTTTAAATGAGTCGTGTTTTATTAAACATTTTCGCAATTTTCGCATCGATTTTTGCGCCGTAAATGTTAGCGCTCTCCTCTAACATTCGTAATTTCGTATCTCTCTATCTTCTTCTCTTCGGGCTCGGTTGCGGAACTTTAAAATGTGCCATTTTCGATTTGCCACCAAAACGAAATGTTCGTTTTTATTCATGAATTGGTTGTCTCGTGAAATGTTGGTGACAGCCGTCTTACCAAAAATTGGTGTTTCTATGTCATAATGACGTTTTATTCAGTTGGAACCGTTTTGGAACGTGCGGTTTTCAAAAGCAAATAACATTTTTCATTTCATAATTAACAATGAAAATATTAAAATTACATATTTTTGTACAATGATCAGAATCAGAAAAATAACATTTAAATCTTCCACAAAATGTTAACAATGTTCATAGTTTGTTAAAATACTCCACTGAACTGTTACGAAGTGTTTTTAAAGCAGAGTGTGCGCATTATACCTGTGTCAGACCAAGCGGTATGTAAAATAGGCAAAGCCATGAGAGTATAGCGCAAGTATGTCAACAGCATTAATAAGGATATCCAGCGCATCTGGATATTGAACCTCTTTTATCTGGGTGTTAAGAGGAACAGTAGTCTCTGAAAAAATATTCTACGGACAAAACACCCCCCAACAAAATATCTACTAAAACTTAACCTAACAAAAAATGGGAAAAAAATAATACGGATAACAATAATTTATTGTCTTTACACGATATCTGTATTGTTTTTGTCCCATTTTTTTAGGTTAGGTTAGGTTAGGTTTTAGTAGATATTTTGTTGGGGGATGTTTTGTCCGTAAGATATTTGGTCGAAGGATATTTTGTCGGGGATATTTTGTCGCAGTATGAACACTTTTCATACAAAACCTTAATTTGGATTTGAGACCAAAATACCTTACCAAACTTAAATTTTTATTTTTTTAATTCAAAGGTATAGCAAATATCTTGTTTACATGTGTGCTACTTTACTTGTTGTTAACAAAAGATTGTCGAGGTACATAATTAAAATTTCTACCCAATTTTTTTAATAAGTATGATAATCTCGCAAAAAAATGTCAAAGTTGCCACTTAAATCATGCAAAATTGAATTTTTTAATGACCAATATATCTTAATTTAAATCAACAATCAATAAAATAGCACATGTCCGTTCTAGATATTGGCTATATCTTTTAATAAAAATAATATTATTAAGTATGGCCAAATTTTATGGCTTCACAAACCTAAATTTAAGATTTGTAAGAAAAAAGCCATCCCTCTTAATTAAAAAATAATTTATTTTATCCTTAATATATATATATTATAAAAGAAAGTCCAAAAAAACGTGCTGCTCGCAAAAACTCAGAAACGAGTTCTGGTACGATCAAGGGAGTTATGTGGTATGGTAGATCTGTATCCCCCCTCCAGGACGACGGTTCCCGTTTTTACCTAAAGCGCGTGCTTTTGAAGATATAAGGGCTGGAAGTTTCGCCTTCTTGAATTTCTAGAAAAGTCTTCCGGAAAGTTCAAGAAGGTTCCACAGAGCTCTAGAAAGTTCTGGAAGGAGTGGCGGAGTATGTCGTGGAATGTTCGGGAATAGGGAATCGGGAACATCTATTTTCTTTTCTCCTCATAATTATGTTAATTGCTGATATTATGCATTAATCCAATAATCCTTAAATGTTTCAGATTGTTAGCAGTAAAAAATTCAATTCACACTGTTCTTTAACTACTGTCAGAGTACCTACTTACTTATTTTATATAAATGCAATTGTTATGTACCTTTTATTTTTATAATAATAATAACAAACTTACGTAAACTTATAATAGCAGAAAGAAAACTTTAAATTACATTTACAATTGCAGAAAATTAACTATTTTCATATTAATTCAAAAAAAATGTTTTATACCACTGCCACCGGTATGTTTCTAGTACTCGAGGTGCACTGGAATCATGTTTTGAGTAGTATTGTGAGAATAATTGCTGAATAATATGCTGTGAGCCTGAACCCAAATACGAATCTGCTTGTTGAACTCCTTTGTACAACTTACTTATTGAATACTTATATCTACTTGTGTTGTGCCTGCTTATGTCTTTCATGCACAGTTTATTATTTATGTATTATATACTTGTTATGATGCTCCTGTACAACTTACCAATGTTGCATATAGAAGCCATCAAGGCGTAAATAAATAAATAAATAAATGTTACTTCTAGAACTTCGATTGAATAACTGTTCGATAAAATAAAAGAGTTGAATAGTACGTATCTACAACTCCAATGGTAATGGCCTATACGAATAGTGAACTAAAGTGGGCTATATCAATTAATCTATAAATACAGTTCCCTTAATGGCTCTCTGAGCATTAAATTATTCTCATTATATCGGCGAAGGGAGCGTTCTGTGTTCTATGTCTGAAAGGAATGAAATGATTAATTCGTTTGTGAAATGGAGTACTTTTCTCAGTTGCGATTTTTTTTTGTAATTTGTAATTGTACTCGTAATATTTAATCATTTAAGAAGATAATATCAACAAATTTGTGTTCCTGATAGAGTCACTTGAACAAAATTATCTATCACTGCAAGAATAGTGTTTTCTTTTTCAAACACATTGTGACTTGACATTTTATAAAAATGAAAAGATTGCACTTGGTTTTAAGTCACTTTATTGATATATTTACAATATCTATCGGTTTCGGTACCTCGGTAATACGTTTACAATAGTCCACCACCTATTAACAATAATAACCTTAACCACAAATAGCGAAGGATTTTATATATTAATCTTTCCTCTTCATGTACAATTAAATTCCCATCAAAAATTAAACCTGCCTTTTATGCTAATAACAACTTAAGAAAATTTTAATTAACGCTAAAAACAAAGAAGATATCTTAAGCCTCTCGGGCATTTATATAGAATGTAATGATTTTTTTTTATTTTTTACTGTGAATACCGCACAAGAATCTCAACTGCTCCCGTCTGGAGCCAGTGAGACTATGGCATCCCCAATGGGGGTATGTTGTGAGGCTGAAAGTAGTGGGGAGGGGAAGGAGGTGGGGAAGAGGAAGGTTGGGAAGTACCTGGCTATTCAGATCTGGTCACCAAACACGGCTAAAGCCATTTTCAAGCAACGTTTCAATTCTGAATGGTGGTCTTACACCAGGGCGATACTGATAGTATCTTCCACTTTGGAACGTGCCGCAAATATACTATATATTATTTTAAATGAATTAATTGTGAAATAACACAAATTAATCAAATAAAAATATTTGCGCACGTCGGGTTCGAACCCGCGACCTCCGGATTGTGAGTCAAGAGTCTTAGCCACTGGACTACGGAGGCTGTAGGCCTTCTACATAGGACAAACATCACGTCATGTAAAAACCAGAACAAAAGAACACTTAAAGACGTTTAACTATTTCAGGTTTTTCAGAGTTGGCGGACCACTTAATTAATAAAGATCACACTTTTAACCGTGTTACAAGAATTAAAGTGCTACACAAAATGGAATAGATTTAAGAATTAACAATTTAGAAGCTTGGAAATAAAAAAAAATCGGTAAATTCAAAAGTTGAAATTATTAATAGCCAATTCAACAGCTCTCTTTTAAGTATGTTCCCCGTTACTTCTAAGTATGTTACCCTCAACTGACGCTCTGTCGCACTCTAGTTTACTGTCCCTTTCTTTCTTGAAAATATTATTATAGCATTATTTTTATAACAGTCCTGATGATGGTACGGAGAAACCGAAACCTGTAGACATTGTAAATAAATCAATAAAGTGACTTAAAAACAAGTATTATCTTTTAATTTATGTAAGAATGTCTTCTTCAGACATTTGATAATAATGCCCATTGCCAATCATTCAATAATGCATATCGCCAATTGTTCCGTCTACCGAGATACTGCAGTGCTAATGTTGAAATGTTAAGACTAAGCCAATAGCATAATACAATCATTACTGCCATAATTGCCTGGATGGAGTCTTCTCTGATGGCCCTCTGGAGACGGAAGACAATCAAACATCCTCCATAAACGGTTGCTTGCATTCATTTTTGTGTTTAAAAATTTTCAGTTTCATTTTTCTTATTTTTCACGCTTAATCGTTTTTTTTATTTTTTATTTTCACGTTTTTTTACACAAGAGACCCTGAGGAAAATAATTCCTCTCGGGCCTATGTCATCTTTGGGGATGCTGTGTGGAGGGTGTTTTTACGAAAGGAAGGCGAGGAAGTTCTGGGAAAGAAAAGGGTATTAGGGGTGGGTAGGAATCTGGATGTCAGCGTGTCCAGGAGAGACAGACGAATGAACCCATCCCTCCCACTGCGGTGCAAGACGATGTTCCGAGAGAGAACGGCTGGAGAAGTCAAAGGGACTCCCTCAACCATTGTCTCCAGATCCGTCCTGCCGGGCAACTGGTGGGCAGATGCATTCGCCGCCAAGACCCGGACAAACCTCACCCCATGAACACGGGTACCCCTACTAAGACACCAAACGTAGATAACCACTTGGGCAGAGGTGTTAGTAATCCAATAAATGGTTCCCGGGGCGGCGATACCCATAGCAGCCTCCCAAATTGAAAACTTATGTATATTCACTTTTAACTTTTCATTATTTTGTTTAATTGCTCTTTTGTTATTTTTTGAAATATGGACTGTTGCTTTGCAGTACTAATGCATATAATCTGTAATAAGCTACGAGTTAAGTTAAGTATAAAGTTGAAACGATTAATATTTTGAAATTTGATTTAACAGCAGTTTCGATGGCAGTTCATCAGAGACGTGGAGGCTGACATTTTAATATTATAATTGACGATCATCAATCAATCGACAGATGGCCGGTTATTTGTGGGCGTTTTACACGAGGCTTTTCTTCGTACATTTTCGCGATGAAAAAAGGACGTGTTTTTCCGATTTTGGTCCAGTTTAAGATGGCAGATATCAACTTTTGTGTGGCATTGTCTTTTGCAACTCTATTATGTGGATAAATTGCATGTTTAGTTCGTTTTAAATTTAAAACTAGCAGACCCGACTACACGTTGCTATGGCTAACGAAACACAATGCAACGCCATTACGCAGCCTTTATAACCAACGCCATCTGTTGAATCAAATCCACACCGCCCGTGTGCCAGCCCGCTGTCCGCTGTCCACTGCCCGGTTGCCAGCCCGCTCCCTTTATTTATGTGTTTCAATCAATTTACACAAAATCTTGATAAATTTAATTAATTTACCTAAAAAGCTTCCTCATGAATCACTATCATCTATGGGTGAAAACCGAATAAAAATCCGTTGCGTAGTTTTAAATATCTAAGCGCACAGACAGCGGGAACGACTTCATTTTATACTATGTAAAGATAAGGATAAAAATACTGTACCTAATAATATATGTGTTTATTACTAACGCGAAAGTGTATTAGATTAGACGGCCTCGTGGTCGAGAGGCAGGGCTCTCTTCTAGCGATCCGGAGGTTGCGGGTTCAAATCCCGGCGCGTGCAAGTAAATTTTATATTATGATTGTTTTCTGTTTTCACAAATTAATCATTTAAAATAGTATGAGGTGTATTTGCGAAACGTTCCAGAGTGGATGATACTCTCAGTATCGGCCTAGTTTAAGACCACCATTCAGAATTGAAACGTTGCTTGTAATGTTTTTAGTAGTTTTTGGTGACTAGGTCTAAACAGCCAGGTATTTCCCCACCGTCCTTTTCCTCTTCTACTCCCCTCTCCCCAATTACCTTTAGTCTCACAAAATACCCCAATTGGGGTTGCTATAGTCTCACTGGTTCCAGGCGGTTGGAATTCTTGTTCGGTGTTCACATAAAAAAGGTACTATTCGGTAATATGAATTTTGCAATTTAGTTCCATTCCAAAATGTTACTTCTTATAATAATAGGGCACATGAGGTGAGGATTGTCTAATGTGTGGCGGGCCGGATTTGGAGAGACTAGTTGAAGCAGACCTTTTTACCTCCTAACAGGACCGTCCATTTATCCGATACGTCATACGTAATTCGTATGTGCGTCACTCCTGGACAATATGAACCCCCACATTCCTACCCATCCTCATATCATTTTCCTTCTCAGATGTTAATTTCCTTTCACAGCATCAACAACAAAAAGGGAGAATATTTTCCGGAATATGGGTGTGTGAAGCTAATGCGAAAAAAACTATCCATATGGAAGAACAAAATATGTGTAAAAAATTCCTGAAAGTTTGAAGAATGAATTTAAATATAATATAAATTTTTTTTAAGCTGTTATGTTTATTGTAGAAATATAACTTTATAATCATTGAAATTAGACTATTTGCATATTAGTTTACATACGTCAATATTCCTTCGAACGGGGTACTCCAGTAAGGACACATTATTTTCTAAAAATTGTAAAAAAATGTAGATTATAAATAAACAAATTTAAAAAAAAGAAATAATACGATAATACGAGTATAAACCAATTCAATAAATCTTACTTAATATTATAAACGCGAAAGTTTGTATGGATGTATGTGTTTTTGTTACTCTTTCACGCCAAAACTACTCAATGGGTTTTTATAAAACTTTAAAATAATATAGCTCATACATCAGAATAACATGGTAAGCGCTGGCGTTATGAAATTTATACAAATGAAAATGTGTGTATTTCATATATTCTAACGGCATTGAGGAAAGGCAGGGGGAAGGGGAACGGGGGAGGTGGGGTACGCGTGGATAGAAGAGACGAGGGAGGGGGAAGTGCGGGGAAGATGGAAGGGAACGAGGACGCATGGGAAAGGACATACAGTAAAAAAAATAATGATCGTGCACACCAAATATTTTTTATATGTTCTCGATATAGTTTCCATACGGGGATCGGTATGCAAAAAAGCTTCGTGTAAAGCGCCTATTAGCCATTTCTGTACAAGACGCGATGAATGGAACGTTGGCGTTGCATCGTTGTGCAGGTTGCATCACATATTTTGCATATGATACATAATAATTAAAAGCCTACAATATTACGAAACCTGAAGGAAAGGGAAGTCATGTGTTCCCAAGACCGGTACATTAGCATCAGAGAAATGTCTTTGGAAATTTTAAATAAATACTATTCCTTAAATTGTATAGCTGCATGCCACCTACTTTGAACCAACTTTCTGATAATTCACCAATACACAAACTAAAAAAAACATACTTTTTTTTAAAACTTTATGAGTAAAACCTCAAATTGTAATATTTAATTAAATGAAGGCAATATAAGCGAAACTCAATCGAAAATCTTATATATCTCAATAAAAAAATTATAAAAAGATATTGGCACCTCTGGGACTGAAACCAAAGACCTTCGGCTTTCCAGGCCACTGCACCAAGTTGTCGATATCCGATTCGGTCATTTTAAACTATATCATACTTCGATTAAGATAACTTTTCTTAGTCGAAGTATGATACAGTTAAAAATGACCGAATCGACATCGACACCTTGTCGCAGTGGTTAGCGCAGTGGCCCGGAAAGCCGAAGGTCCTGGTTTCGAGTCCAGAGGTGCCAATATCTTTTTCTGATTTTTATGTTTTCAGATTTTCGATTGCTAATATTGCCTTCATTTAATTAAATATTACAATTTGAGGTTTTACTCATAAAGTTTAAAAAAAAAAATGTTTTTTTTAGTTTGTGTATTGGTGAATTATCAGAAAGTTTGTTCAAAGTAGGTCATTCCTGGACACATTGAAACACAGATTCTTACCCATCCCTCATACCCTTCTTATCCTTAGAACTTTCTCTAATTCCTTTTCCTAAAAATATCCTAACACAGCATCTCCAAAGATGACAGGCTCTGAAGGTTTTTTTATTCCTTGTGAAGATCTAAAAAAAATACACACATCTTTGACTTATGTATTACCCACAGTGTTTAAAACTTAACATATGCCACATTATACCTACTATTAAAAAAAAAAGAAAAAAAGCATCGGAATAATATGCAGAACATATACCTACCAAATAGATATAGAACACTTTAAAGAATTTTTAGAGGCT
The DNA here is from genome assembly GCA_917563855.2 of Limnephilus lunatus. Taxonomy (NCBI): domain Eukaryota; kingdom Metazoa; phylum Arthropoda; class Insecta; order Trichoptera; family Limnephilidae; genus Limnephilus; species Limnephilus lunatus. Next base: position 56,530,481 of record OU830596.1, read on the forward strand.
TAGTTTGTTATTTTTCTAGGCTTACTTCACTAATGAATCGTCCGACCAAATCAAAGACCGAATTGAATAATTCCAACCGAAGAATTTAATTAAATATTAGCATCTAATATTGCTAGGCGATCATATTTTCAAACCAAAAACACAATATTATGATTTTGCATTATTTTGCAAACCAAGAAAACATGCAGAGCAAAACACTTACGTACTTTTAAATAAAAAAATCTCTCATATTGATTACAGAGTCGATAAATTAATACCAGATACACCAGACAGCGGGTCTGCTTTATGTTTGAGTTCTGTATTCCAATTAGTCTCAGATAGAGGTTTAATTTCAGCCCAAGAATAATATCTCAAGTGTTTAAGAATTAAATCGATTCTACAAATGCTGGGACATTTCTAACACTGTCTGTAGATATTAGAAGAGTCTTGAATTATTCACAGTTTATTAAATGTTTTTTTAAATGTAAATACCTCCTAAACAAATCCTATAGATGTATGTGTTTGTCTCTTTATAGTGTCGCTATTTTTCGTTTCATCTAGTTTGAAATCACAACAATGGACACAGTTATATAAATATAAGAAATTAGGGCTCCAATCCAGAGGTGGCTTCTAAATTAAATCGTTGGATGTTCTTGAGATTTATACAGGGTTAGCATCGGCAGTCTTCCAGAGGAAGACCAAAGAACTCCTGGATGATTCAATGCTCCAAAATACTTCAGAGAAACGGATGAAGGCGATACTCAGAATCGAAGAAGCTACAACCTGAGAACGAGAAGATCCGACCCCAACAACCTACCTAGGCAATGAGTTGGGATAGCGCAAAGGAAGAAGAAGAAATAACTGATCACTGAAGAATATACTAGCCCTGCACAAGACGCCCAGTTTCTTTGTCAGTGTCCGTTAGTTAGTGAGTTAATCAGTTACCGAGGTGACAATCGACTTCCGCCAGTCCATCTTCAAGTCACAGTCGACAAGTGCGACGTAAAGTAATGTTGATCGACACTAAACGGTCAATGTAACGCGCTGACTGGACTTGACCGGCCTCTGTCAATCAAGATCTATCGATCCTAATTAATTGACATTCATCTCGACACTTGGCGCTTGACTGGTCATTTTTATCAATGATTTATTTACCCGTCTAGTTAGTAACGATTCAGTGGACAGATGGGATTCCATTGGCGATCCTTCACACAAACGAAAAATAACTTGAAAGTGCAGTTAATATCTCTACCCGAGAAACATACAGATGCAAGTCCAAAATTTGAAATTTGATCCAGACTTGAAGTAAATTATCATGTATCGTATCTTGAAGAAATGTGTATACGGATGCAATTACATTTGATGAAACAACTATCTTAGAAGCAGAACATGGACTTGCATATATAAGATTTAGTAGCATTTTGAGTATTATGACTCAAATTTGCATTTGCATCCTTCTGCCTCTAACATTACTACGCTTTCTGTGGAAGTAAATAATTTTCAAAAATTGATCCTTTCATAATACACCACATGTTATAACAAAATATTCCATTTCATTTTGAAGCAGAAGGACGTAACGTTTTTATTAAACAATATTTTTAAAGGCATTAGATATAAAATATTTCGTTTTATTTGCTCGCTTTTAAAACAAAACTAATTGACTTATTAATTACCTTTATTGTTATATATCAGAATGGATATCCGAAGAAGTCATGAGACCATAGTTACAGAAAAAAGGTTCAATATTTATTTTATTACTTTTAATGACTTTCAAGTTGAGTTCATTCTGAGTTGTCCGGTCATCGAAAAAATCACAGTAAAGTAATAGTTGACCGGTCAGTGGTTGAGTGGGCATAGCGCTTGGGTCCCACCCGGGCGTCGCATGTTCGATCCCTCTGCTGGCTAAGTCCTCCATCACAACACAAGCAACATTTTCGGCTTTCTGTGGTGGCCGTAGGAGATTTTCAAACATTGTTGGGTTATTCGTAACCCGGGAATGTTTGTCTTTCTTTTAAAAAAAAAAAAATAATAATAATATTTTTTTAAACTTTTTTCCATATTTTTTACTTTAATAAAAATGTACATAATATTAAATCGCAAAATGTTTTATCCACCAAAAACATGAAAAGCCATCTAAAACACAATAATCAAATGAATAAAATAAAACATCATTTAAATATTCCCAAAAGGCGTACGAAAGTAGCGGGGATTCGCTCCAGGCGAAAGCTTTACGGTTCTGTCAACAGATGGCAGTAAATCATAGAATTTGAATGGCTGCTGAAAAAATAACTTTCCCCATGAATCACGAAGGAAAAACTCGTAAATGTGAAAAAATGGTTTATGCATGTAAATTTTTGGATTCTCTCGAATTTTCAAGCTATTTGAAGACAAAATAGGCAGTTTAAAGTTGCATTAGGGTCGTAATGGTTCCATCAAATCAAAATTTTCAATATTATTTTAGGGTTAGTTTGGCGATTAATGTTTTGTCATTTTTGTCACGTTCTCGGGAAGGTAACGCGTTTTTCGCTGAACTAGGGATGGGCATATTCGAAACATTAATTTTATATTCGAAGGACGTTTCGAATTATTTGCTAGTACGAGGACGTAAAAAGGCAATGACTGATTTATGATTTTTTTATTTTTTATAAAGGGTCATAAGATCGTGTAATTTGGTTCAGCAACTATTCAACCAAAACGCAACCTAACCTAACAAAAAAGGGGACAAAAATAATACAGACATTCTGTAAAGACAAAAAATCATTGTTCAAAAATAGTAAAATGTAAAATAAGGTTAGGTTTTGCGGCACGTGGAAGATACTCTCAGTATCGCCCTGGTATAAGACCGCCATTCAGAATTGAAGCGTTGCTTTGAAATGGCTTTAGCCGTGTTTGGTGACCAGATCTGAATAGGCAGGTACTTCCTACCTTTCCTCTTCCCCATCTCCTTCCCTCCCTAGTACCTTCAGCCACACAACATATCCCGATTGGGGATGCCATGGTCTTACTGGCTCCAGACGGAGCAGTTGGCACTCTTGTGCGGTATTCATATTAAAAAAAATCAATTCTAAATTGTGGTGTTCCACCAGGGCGATACTGAGAGTGTCTACCAACAACTCCGTTTTTTTGAAGAAAAGTCAATGTTAGAACATTATTGAGTAAACCTACAACACGCAATACAAGTTTGAAGGTGTCTTAGCACGGTAGACTTTGGAAAGATTGAAAAAATGTAATATTATAAATTATATTAATGGAAAGCATAAATACCTTATTCTTTTGTAGTTTTACCTTTGTTGAATTGTGAGGATAACATTGTCACGCAATTTTTTCCCTTACCTGTAATAAAGAGAAGAAAATCATTAGTTTCACAAGCGTATACTCTCAGTATCGCCCTACTGAAAAAACACCAATGAGAATCTAAACGTTGCTTTTTTCACATTTATTTATTTATTTATTTACGGACAAATCGGAGTCCATTAACAATAAAACAATAACACGAATAACAAAAGAGAGATGACAATGAAAGGAGAGTACATATATATGAAGAGCATTGGCAAAATACACTAGCTCCACACAGGAGGCCTCGAGGAAAATAATTCCCCTTAGAAACCTAAGTATGTCATCTTTGGCGATGCTGTGGGAGGGTCTTTTTAGGAAAGGAAGGAGGGGAACCTCTGGGAAGGAATAGGATACTAGGGGTTGGTAGGAATCTGGGGGTTAATACGTCCAGGTGTGACGGACGTATAAATGCATCCCTCTCACTGCGGTGCAAGGCAATGTTTCGAGAGAGTAAGGCTGTAGAAGTCAAAGGGACTCCCCCAACCATTCTCTCCCGATCCAGCCTTCCAGGTGGGCAGAAGCATCCAACGCCAAGATCTGGACAAACCTCACCCCATGAACCCGAGCACCTCTGTTAAGTCACCAAATGTAGGAACCACTTGGGGTGACCTATGGCAGAAGTGTTGGTTATCCAATAAAGGTTTCCCGGGCGGCAGTACCCATACCCGCCTCCCAAATTGAAACGGTTCAAGTCGTGTTTGGTGATCAGATCTGAATGTTTGTAAAGACGAATTTTCATAATCTTGAAATATTTCTGATTTTGAGGTTCACTCTTGTATCTAGTATTTTAGTTTAACATATTATAAAGGAAAATATTTAATTAGAACAAGGCCCTATTTTGGACTGGCATTAGGGAAATATGGTTAGATAATTGCTTGCTTCTGGTTCTATCTGCATGTTTAGGTATGTTCTAAATTGGTAAGAGAAGTCCTGTTTAAATATTTTCATATAAAATATGTTAATCTAAAATACTTAACAGAAGATTCAATCTTAACATAAGAAATCGGTAAATAAATTACGTATTTGAGAAATAGTCTTTGCAAACTTTGACAATTCCTATCACAGAACCATAGACATATGAATATTAGTAGACCTGCCCTAAGTGATAAAAGAGTATTATTTCCCCCTCCCATTGGAACCATTCCATTGGAACCGGCTGGGATCGAGTATGGGTTCGCGTTAATCTAAAAAATGTGACGTCATCATTCTTCTGCGAGCCGGCGTCGAGCACTCATCGGTACATTTTACGAAATAACACGGTAAAAACAGTGCTTTGTGTTTTGAAAACGTGTAAAATAGAAGTGAAAAAGAGAATAAACCCAATTGTCGTATTACATTCCATAGGCAAGCATTATTTTAGACTATTTTAAGCTAATTCAGATCGCATAATATGATCGTTTTTCAAAATCCACTATCACTCGAGATACATGGCGTGTGCCCGTCGTTTTTTACTGGGGTAAGTAAATTATGAAACATTTGTAAAAGTGTCTTAACTGAATACCTCAGCAAAATATTGAATTCGACCTTATATTCTTTGCTTATTTAAAATTGTTCATTGCGCGGCGTGCAATTCGCGCTCCCATGTAAAAAGGTCTATTCATTCAAAAGCAGAGTTTACTTTTAAGAACTAAATGGTGCGAGATGCCTGTGTACTGTCAGATTGAGTTTTGACGAATCACATATCACCAAAGCCACCTTCCAGCTCTTCGTCCCGCTGCAGTTGGTTTCTACCCCTCACCTTTCTGTTCTGGTCTATTAATATTCATATGTCTATGCACAGAACAAGGTAAAGCGAAGTTAAAACCTTGTCTAATCAAAGTGACGACTTTCCGACCTACCTCTTCCTTATCTCCTTTCCTTTCCATTCCCTTCAGCCCCACAAAATTCGCGAATTGGGGATGCTATGGTCCCACCGTCTCTGGACACAGGAGTAGTTGGGACTCTTGTGCGGTTTTCACACACATAAAAATGTAAGTAAACACGTGTCTAGACTACTACCAACCCCTTAAACCCTTTTCCTTCCCAGAAACTTCCTCTCCTTCCTTTCCTTAAAAAATCCCTCCACACAGCATCCCCAAAGATCACATAGGCCCTGGGGGAAATATTTTCCTCATGTCCTCTTGTGTGGAGCTCATGTAAAAAAAAATATTTGAGGTGTTTTTTCACAAAAACGGCGCTCTACAAATAATAATAATAATAATAATTAGACAATTTGTAGAGCACCGTTTTTGTGAAAAATCACCTCAAAGGCGCTTGAGGTGATTTGAGGTGAAATCATCCAATTATTATTATTATTAAGTAGTCTCGTATCATAACTACATATGGTAGGTACTGTATGTAAAAACACAGTATCTGTGTTTACGCTGAACAAATAGGGGCGCTCTCGTGTGACGTAAAAAAAAATATTTAAAAAAGGGTTTGATTTTCGAAAAAAATATATAATATAATAGACGTCATTCTACAACAAACCTTACGAAAATATCTTTCAATTTTTATTTTTAACTTTCAAATTCAGATTTTCGAATTTTCGAGTGAGTTTCGCTAATATTGTCTTCATTTAATTAAATATTACAATTTAAGGCTTTACTCATTAAGTTAAAAATAAATATTCATCCTAGACTTGCAGAAAAGTCAATAGATTGGCACATTCAAAATAAAAACGGATAAAATTTATCCAAGACACTATCTAGATAGCATTCAGTTCGGGATTGAATCTTGCAATCATACATAAAGATAGCAGCCAATGTGCGTTAAGAAAATGAAGATAATTTTGGTAGTTCTTAGTCGAAGTATGATACAGTTAAATATGACCGAATCGGATAGGGACACATTAGCTCAGACGGAATGTCGTAGATATGACCTATCTTTTTCAGTTTCGTTAATATTGTCTTCATTTAATTAAAAAGTAACGAAAATATTTTCCCAAGGAAACTTACGAGAATCTACTCCATTATTCAATATGAAAGGACTTTTCTTTTGAAAGGATTTAACCTAATCTCACCTGCATTAGTCGGTGCAGTAGAAAGGAGAAGAGGGGGAAGGAAGGATCGCAGGTAACCTCCAAGGAATACATTTTTTCTTCTTCTTTCTGTTAGGAGTAGTATTTCCTGAACAGTTCCACACTCTAATAGAAAGCAAAATAAAAATCGTTTTGCTAAATGAGAGCTGATTTGTATTTTAATTTTATTAAATTACACTTAAAATTAGGTATATAATTTGCATAAAACTTCGACAGTTAAAATGATAATCTATTCGCCTTTAACGGAAGCAGTCTTTCCAAAATGCCTTCCATTGATATGCTTGGTGTAACTCTAAGTGACCAGCTTAGGCACGGGGCTCTGTCGAACGTGAACTACGAGGTTTTGGTCGAACCCAGAGTCAAGGTGACCTCTCAGAATCTGGCTTTTTTTGCAGAGCCCGCAGATACTTTTAAAAATAACATAACTGCTGACCCTGTACAAATCGCAAGTGTGCCACATTGATATTTAACAGTCACTTCTGGTTACCATATTCACGTTTTTTCACTGTATTTTGTGGCTCCAGACCAGAAATGGCTGCTGTATTCAACATTTGGATGCACTAGCGATTTGTACAGGGTTAGCAGTTGTGTACTATTAAAGTATCTGCGGGTCCTGTACAGTACGCCCGGTTTCTTACTAACTTTAAGACTAACTTGACTCTGGCTTCGATGAAGCCTCGGTGCCTGAGCTGGTCACTTATGATTACACCAAGCAGATCAATGGAGGGGTTGTAAGGAAGATCAAGATAAGTTGAAGTTTATTTTATTTGATTTTACACCCAGCTGGACTATTACATACCTGGATTAAAAGAACAGAATATATCCAATGTGCTTTAGAAAATTGTACAAAGAGTTTTTAAAGCATGAAGTAATGCAAAACTGATAATTTAAATATGAAACAATCGGATTTAAAGAAATTAAAGTAAGATATAAATTAAAACAAACCATAATAATAATAAATAATTTCGATACATTTAATATAAAAAAGATTATTCATATTCTCAGCTGGCTTTCAAATATCAATCAGAATTTATTATAAAGTGTTTCTTTGAATGAAGAAGTGTAAGGCAATTAATTTAAAATAAATTATTTTGATGAATATAAGATTCTTAAAATAAATTATTGTATTTATATTGTGAATGCAAGAAAACGAAGCAATTTTTCTCTGAATTAAAGAAACTAATGCATTTCTTTGAATGCAGAAATGAAAAGCAATTATTTCTATATAAGAAAGAAAAGTAATTATTTGAATACAAGAAAGTCAAGTGAAAACCATCCCTATTCAAACCTCCCCATTCCTTAACAGGCTGTCTTGTCCGTATCTTGAGAGGGTGAGTTTCAGAGAGACTCTTTCTTTGTAACCCTACAAAAGTACACCACTCAACTTAAACAGGCCAAGAACGAAATTAAAGGCGTGAATATTATGTTTCTATAGCCTTTGAGAAGGCTTTCTTTTCCAACAAAAGGTAACAATTCTTCATATTATTTATCTTACAAACCAGAACTAAAATAATTCATTTTTTCCAGTTGCAGAAGTGAATTTTTCTTTTACTCACTTTTCATGGTATCCGTATCATATAATGTACACCAATATATAACGGAGATTACAATGTAGAACACATAACGGTATAGTAAATGATAAATGGTGTAAAATAATTAGTACATAAACAAGTAGTAATAATATCAAACAGTAGAAAAAAGCATATAACATATATTGATGATGTAAAGCTCTCCAGTATGGGGGTAATGTAAAAAAAAATGTCTAAAAGTGACATTGACTATTGTTAAGCAGTTGAGTCGCCTCGTTGATTGGCGCGTTCTGATAGGCAGAAATCTTATAAATGAGCCTGACTGATTTTGTATTTGAATAATATTAATTTGTACACAGCAAGTAAATATGGGTTTTTATGTGAATTCCGCACAATTCCGCACTGTTCTGGAGCCTGTGAGAGTACGTCATCCTAATTTTGGAATGTTGTGAGGCTGAAGGTAGATAGTAAGGGAAAGAGTTGTGAAAGAGGGACGGATCTGGACGCTAATAATAATAATAATAATAATAATAATAATTCTTTATTCCAGGATGTGGGGAGGATAGTACAATCCCACACGTCGCATATAGTTATACATATTTAAATATTTACAAAACACTGATACTTCTCCTCTATCGTTCAATATCACCATCATCCGAGAGGTCTTCAGTGATGATGTGCCCCAAGTATTTTACATTCGTGGATGTGCTTATGATTTCCTCGTTAAGTTGTACGGGGAGCATCTCCTCGGGATTTTTTCCATGGTGGAATGCAATTTTCTCCGTTTTCTTGGGGTTGTAAACCATGAATAAAACCTTTAAAGCAATATTTCGCTTTTGAATCTTTTTCTTCGAGTAGCGAGTGTTTGTGGGATTGTGTTTTTGATGACCGGACAACTCACTTCAACAGCTAAAAAAGTCATTAAAAGTTATGAAAAAAGTACATACAAAATTGGTTGAATAGATTACGTTAGTAATTATTTTTTAATTTTTATTTTACTACGGGCTATTTTTCTTTTTTTTTCATAACTTTTAATGAATTTTAAAAGGGGTGTTGAAATTGCAGAATTCTGAGTTGTCATTGGACCGTTTTTTTATACAAAAATTGATGAAATTTTGCACACATGACCTTAAAAACAAGAGAAAGTTCAGTGTATAAATGATCTTTCGAAAAACTTTCCCCCTCAAATTTTCCCACCCTTTTAAGCAAAGTTTTGATAGCTGATGAAATTTTGCACACTTCGACGATCAAAATAAGAGAAAAACTACTGAACCTACATCTGATTAAAAAAAAAACGAGTGTGCTTTAGACCACACGACTGAAGTAAAACTTCGCTAATTTATGCCGTCCATTAACAATATAACAATAACAGGATAAAAATATCCCCATCCCCTCAACATCCCCATCAACTCAACTCTCAACTCTCAGCTCTCAGTTCTCAGCTCTCTGCTCTCAACTCTCGACTCAACTCAACTCAACTCAATACAACTCAACTCAACTCAACTCAACTCAACTTAACTCTACTCAACACAAAACAACAAAAAAAAACGAGTGCACTTTAGACCCCACGACTAAAGTAAAACTTCACTAACGTATAAAATAACATATGATGGGATGGTCCGATGCTCTGTAGGAAACCCACTTGCACAGCGCGGGTGTAAACTGTGCGCCCTAAAGTTTAAGTTAAGACTTACGGAATTCAATACTTCGTTTGTGTGAAAGCACTATGAAACAATACATGACATTAACATTGACATTGAAATTCCAGACAATATGGTTTGTTGCATTTCGCACATTAGTACACACTCAAGGGTCTTTTTTTTCGCTAGGCAAAAGTTGCACATGCTCCGTTTCTTTTTATAATGAATAATGAAATTGATCACCGTTTGCATCGATTACCGTTCGCATGTCATTTTTCGTAACAATCACCACTTTTCGTAACGCATTCACCAGTTTACCCCCAAGTGTCGAACGTGCGTAAAGAAGTTTTACTTCAAAATTCTGTGTAAAGCCCGGGCAAAAACGGGAACTATAAAGATACTTCCTATTTCCAATTCACATTGGAATCCAATATATTTATTTTGGGATTGAGAAAATATTTAAATGTTAAAACTTGGATCATCAAAACGTATCTCAAATATATTCTAAAAGGAAAGATCTTGAATTCAAAAGAAATTTGCAATAAAATATTGTGAGTTCGGGTTTTGCCGAATGTTTTCTTAGAGATTGCCAAATATTGCTTTGGGGAGATAACTTGTGCAAACTTCACGAGCCTTCGCTAAAGAAATCTCTTTGGTTTTGGCGAGGGACAGGAGTTGTTCTACCCGCTTTTCAACTCTTTCCAAACCGATAGCAGAAATGTAATAAAACTGACGTGTTAGCGTCTGACACGTCTGGTATTTACGGAGCTGCTAAGGGCACTCACAAAGCTAACTAACCAACTAACCATCATACTCATACATACTCTTCTATTATTCTGACTTTTGACATTTTGATACTTGATCGTGCCATGTCTTCCTCGGGCGTCCCCGACTTCTTCTTCCATTCACATTTGCGTCATATATTCTTCTCATACTATTTTCTTCTTTCATTCGCTCTACATGCCCAAACCATCTGAGGGTCCGTTTCTTAATCTTACTCATTATGCTTACATCAACCTTACATTCTTTGCGGATATCCACATTTCTCACAGGATCAAACTGGTTTTACACGTCCGCCTCATCTCAACAGTATTCTTTACTTTACCTTCATCCTTCCTTTGCCAGTTCCATGCCTCACTGCCATACATCAGGGTAGGTAACAGGTCTCCATTGTGAACTGCAGCTTCTTTTGACAGTTTTTTTTTTATCAGCGCCAACGGCATTCAGTCCTCCATTAATGGAGTTACCTGCATTTACCCTTGTTTCAATATCTCCATCAGCCTTCCCATCTCTCGTAACCAAACTACCCAGATACACAAACTCATCCACCTGCTCAATATTTCAAATTATAAATATTATTTTAATATATTTCCAGTACGTTTTAGAGTGGAAGATGATTTCTGTTTCGTCCTGTTAAAAGACCACCATTCAGAATCCTGAAAAGTTGCTTGAAATGACTTTAGCCGTGTTTGATGAGCCAGATTTGAACAGCAGATACTTCCTAACCTTCCTTTCTCCAACTCCTTCCCTTCTCCCAATTCATACAGCCTCACATCATACCCCAACGGGGATGCCATAGTTTCACTATCCCGGACAATCGCAAACACTTGGGACTCTTGTATGGTATTCAAAATGCAAACACCCCAATCTATCTATCTATCTTCTGTCTTCTGTCATTTGTCTTCTATCTTCTATATAAATAAAAATGAATCGCCGAAATGTATGTACGCGCATAACTTCCGAACGTCTGCACCAAATTGGATAATTCTTTTTTTTGAGTTTGTTATTGTTAGGAAAAGGTTTGTATAAGAGAAGCGGTGAGTTCTGGAATAATGAAATTTGCAATGTATGGAATGCGGGACAGTGAAGGGGAACTCGGGAGGGGAACTCGGGAGGGGAAGGGGATGCTGGAGAGGAAGGGGAAGCGGAAGGGGAACGGGACGAATGGGAAAGGACACGCAGGGAGAAACAATTTCTTTATTAAGTGGCATAGCAACGCACGCCGAGTACCAGCTAGTCCAAAATATTAAAGCAATATTTCGTGTTAAATTACCTTCAATTAGTTCTAAAACACCAGAATACAATGCATTTCCACATACGTTGCAAGTTTTCACCTTAAGGGACATTTCATGGGCCATTACTTCTGTTAAATAGTCGCCATTAAATATCCCACAAATGTGGTACCCGCCCTCAAAGTGTTGGGATATATTTGCAGTGCGGTGCTCCATGTTTGTGCTAACCCCCGGGCAGCGAAATATTCCGGGGCCACCGAAGATACAACGCGATAGAAATGTTTTGTCGTGTGGTCGTGTCTATATTCCCGAAGTATGGTCTATTTTTCCACACTCTCAAAATAAGGATAATCTTGGTAGTTCTTAGTCGAAGTATGTTACAGTTAAAAGTGACCAAATTTGATATGGATTCCGTAGCTCAGTTGGTAGAGCACTTGCCATGTAAGCAAAGGGTCCTGGGTTCATGTCCCAATGGAGCCAATATCTTTTTCTGATTTTTCTGTCTCCAGATTTTCGATTGAGTTTTGCTAATATTGTCTTAATTTTTAAAAATATTGTTTATTCAAAAGCACTTCAATAAACAGAATTAAAACATAAACACTTTCTTTGAGTGGCCTCGCAACGCATACTGGGTACTCGCAAGTTTGTTATAAAACAAATGTACATAATTCTTTTAAAATTGATTGGCTGTTCAAAAAAATAAATACATCATCAATAATTATAATGGACAGTGTTCAACTCAAGGATCACAAAATAAACAAACACAGAATATACAGCTAACGATGTTTTCATTCTTCATTTTCCCGTTTACAAAAACAATGTAATCTTACCTGAAGTGTTGTTTTGCCATTTTCTTGCCATTTAATTAGATGTTCCCCTTTCAAGGACCACCCTGGGGCATAGCTTATTCCTGGAACTGGCTGACGTTCCTGCGAAACAGGTCCGCAAATGCTATTCCCACCAGGAGCCAATATCTTCGAAGAGGTGAACTTTTTCATACCACACCTAGTACCAGAATTGTTGATCACTTCACTTTCACAATTTCCTGGCAAAAAAATATCATCTGGGGCGCATCGTTGCGAAGAAGCAACATTAGTCTTTTTTGGGCTAGAATTAAACTGAAATATTCTAGATTTGTTAGAGTTTTTTGTTGTGGTTTCGCTTGTTTCGCTTTCCGTTAGTCGAATAAAGTTCAAAACACCTTTGCTAGCAAATCCGAAAAGTTTTTTTTTCGGACTCTCTTGTAGTTTTTGAGTTGTGGTAGCATCTTTTGTTTTTGATGATGATGGTTTACAATCATTGCTGACTTCTAAAACAGAATCTGGTGATCCTAATTCTTCTTCTTTTTCATATTTTACTTCTTCTATTTGTTGGGTTTCATCTTTTGCTATGCCTAGGTCTTCGATTGATTTGCTTGCTTCTTTGCTAGCAAGAAATAGCTGGGTTCTTTGGACGAATGGAGTTGCTTTGGAATAGAACTCGCTAGGTTCAGGTATTCTTACGTTCGAAGGAATTGTACTTCGTAAGGATGATTTTGTATAGCGTTTTTCCATATACTTTCGAGCCATTTATGTTGGAGTATATCACTTTTCACATTATTTTCGAAGATTATATTTCAGATTTGAATAAAATTGACTATCTATGTACCTATGACAAAAATAAGGGATTTATTAAATAAAATAAATAACACCCACAGAAAATTTGTAGAACTAACGACTTATTCTACAGTAGCCGGACGCGCACAAATGCTGGTGTCAGGGATTCAATCAGAAGAATGTGCGAATTTTTTAATCTAAATCAAAACTTAAAGGCTTCCAACACATTATTTGAAACATGCAGTACTTTTAGTAGAAAGTTGAAATCAATTTCTCAAAAAAAAAAATTTCGACATATTTTTTTGTATTGTGTACTTTCTCTGATTTCTCTGTACTATTATTATTTCCGATAAAAAATCTCTTTGAATTAATGAAAAAATGTTTATATAGCTGTGTTTATCTGATGTTAATGTTAATCTGTTAGAATTCTACAATCAATGTGTTACATTATCTTGTTAACCCTTCAAACTAATTTGTTTGCTTTTCAGAACAACTCATACAGGTCTAATAGAAATCGTTGTGGCTCCCTTACTACCATAGTGAGAAATATTATGTAAACGGTATTGGAAAGAGAAAATACCTCGCTTTATATTCGTATATAAAAGTTAACCACAGAATAATTAAAAGGTACACCTTTATTAATCCAAAGTTTCTGACCAACCAAGGAAAAAAAATTAAACCTTTGGAATTTTTAATAAATTATTTTACATTAAACGACAAAAAGTGAGTTGATAGTTAAGCTTATAAATAAAACGTGTTTTTTCTCTCTTCGGTAACAGTAATTTTAGTTAGTTAGGAAAAAGGTAAGTTGAGAAATTTTTAAAGTTTTTTTTTATTTTTGCATTCAAAAATTTTATATTAAAAAAATTAGGTATGTGTGTATGTTCGAAGCCATCTAAAGTTTGCGTCAACTGTGTGGTCTCTATGTTATGCAGTAAATATAAAAAAATATAAAAATTCCAACAAAAGTGCACAAAACAGTACAAAACTGCATAAATGTAATGATATATTATGTAATGATATATTATGAAATGACATATATTATGTACTACCTACCACCTGTTATAATAATGTAATATCTTTTTGTTATTGTAAGATTTTAGTTTGCGTTAATTATTAATTTCTAGATACACAATGTAATAGTATAATAAGGAAATCTGTAATTGGTTTCTCAGTTAGGTAAATTATACAAGAATAAATTAATCAAATTATAAACTGTTGATTTCCCTAAAATAAAATAAACAAATAAATATGTTTATTTCCAATTATAAAATTTGAAAGCGTATTCCATCACCTTTCAAAAACAGTTTGTAGTTTTTGGATGCGTTCAGAAATTTTGTATTTATATGGATTAATTGCAAGGCGGAAAATTTTTGACCTTCCGCCAAAATAGCCTGATGGGAGTAATTACTGTCTATATCTGCTTTTACTCCTTAATTACTTGGTTTTAAACTATTTCCTCCGAAGTTTAAAATTTTACTCATCCATGTACTCTTTGAATCATCTTCCTAAACTGATTTTCAATTTTATTTCTATTTCCGCCGCTAGATTTTGAAGGGTCATCATTTTCAATCTACTCCCCTAAATATATTTTATCCACGATTGATTAGTTCCCCGAAATGTTACCCTTATATATTTTATATTCCCTCTTAGAGACATCGCCCCGGGGTTAGAACCAGGAGATGGGAAAGAGGAGGGGGTGATTTTTCTGCAGCACAGGTGAATCTCGCGAATTATTTATCAGTTCACCCTCCCAGAGTTATAGAGGGACGAAAATCGTCCAATGTAATTAACGAGGAAGAAGACGTATAAGGGAAGAAGTAAAGTTTTGGGATGAAATGTTGCTTTTGGGATTGTAAAAACTTTCCTCGGCAAATAAACAACTCTTTACATTACATTACATATAATTGGTTAAAAACTTCACACACGATCAAGTGCCTTGAACCAAGCACTTAGTTTTGCTTGAGCCAAGCATTTTGATCGTTCTTGCGGCTTGTGCCAAGCATCGACGTCATAATGTACATATGTGCTTCCGCCAAGTCTAAATGATCAGTTTTAAATATAGGCAGTAATATAATGAAAAAACAAATTTACCAGATACGAGTTAAAATATTTGGGTCACCAGAAGATTTTATTGACTACTAGCAGAGGTACACGGCTTCGCTCAGGGAGTTGATATGAGATAAAAAGGCTTCGAATGGTCCACAATGTTCCAGAACATTTCACAACATTCGAGAGTGTTCTGGAAAGTTCCACAATGATCTGCGGTGTTCCGGGATATTCCCGAATGTTCCAGACTATTCCCGAACATTCCAGGATGTTCCGGGATATTCTTGAAATTATGGAATGCTCTCGAATACTCTAGAATATTCTGGGCTGTTCTAGATATGTCTTCAAAGGTACGCCCTTCAGGTAAAAACGGGAACCTTCTTCCTGGATGGGAGATAGATGGCTACATCACCATTTAACCGCCTTGATCGTATACAGGAACTAGTTTCTGAGTTTTAGCGACACTCAGTGTAGTTTGTAGTACACTTTCTTTTATAGTATATATTGAATAAAACTCTTTCAAATTTCTAAAATATATGTGAACGAGTATATATATATGTACTTAATGCCATTTTTGTCTATGATCAAGCCCCTCGATGCGAGCGTCAAGCGGCATGAGTATGGACTCCAATAGACAACAAAATTACGTGCTTTCTGTCAAGCCGCTTGATCGTGTCGACAGCCCATTATTTACTATTTTCAATATTAACCACTCGAATCACGTAGTGTTATAAACATCTGTCACAAAATGACTCAACTTCTTAAAAAGTTTTCCATAGAAGTTCCTGAATAATTTAAAATAGTTCCATAATAGAAAACTGCCAAAGAGTTCAACCAGCGAAGGTATGCTAATTTTTTAAACAATTATTTGTCTATAAAATATCTGGAGTAAAATGTCTAAATGAAATTTAGGTTTACCCTGACATTTTTGATGTGTTTTTTTTAACCTAAAACATAAAAAATCAGTAGGTATTGGACAGTTATTGATATAAATAACACAAAAAGATATTTTCGTCGGTAGTCTATATAAATTCAGAGAAAATGTTCTGCGATTGCTAAAAGATATGTTGTGCTAATTATATTATATAGTATTTGCGTATCTTGCCTCTCTTGGTATTATTTGTAACATGAATGAACTTTATGTATTTTTATTTGTTTTGTTTTTCATCTTTATTTAGTTGTAAATGTAAAAATTTAGGAGCAATCCTAGGAGCGGTGCGAGAGGGAGAGGCATGGAGAATACGCCACAATTATGAGCTCTATGATATTTACCAAGCTCCCAAACTCTCTACCCATTTAAGACTCCAAAGACTAAGATGGGCTGGACATGTGAACCGAATGCCAATCAAACGAGTACCGAAGATGGTTCTAACAGGACACCTTGGAGGTAAACGAAAGACGGGCAGACCTAGGCTGAGATGGGAGGAATTTCAGGAAGGATGCAAGAGGACTACTCCATGTTACAGATTGGAAGATGACGGCCGAGGACAGAGGGCGGTGGAGGCTTATGTTGAAGGAGGCCAAGGCTCGAAATGGGCAGTAGCGCCATTGAAGAAGAAGAAATGTAAAATTTGTCTGATTAGATTATTGTAATTGTTTGTACCTTTTATGTGTTTTTGTTCTCACATCTGTAAAAACTCAGTATAAATAAATAAATTAATTAAAAACTCTCAAAATACTAACTTTAGAATGGTATGAATCAGAATTGAACAACACACAACAAAAACTAACAAAACACTTAATCTAAAAAATATCCAGTGTAATACAGTTATAGAGGTGGGATGTCTCATAAACCGACACGCTTCAGTAATTTTTCCTCACCAAGCCGACCGCAGAGTTAATGAGGCATCACGGTGTGGCGGCTTTCATATATACATATGTGACTATTCCATTGGTTTTTTTACGTGCAGGAGTTAGAAATACCCAACATGTGTTGCCATAAAAAAAACAGGGTTTTTTTGTTGGTCTTTTAAGGACAATTTAGTCTGGAAACCGTGATTTATGCATAGCTAGGAGTATAATTAGTGACAGTTATTTGAATCTGTAGAATAATCAATTAGTTTTGTAGCTGAAAAGAATGATTTTTAGTACAATGTATAGTATTGATACGAGTATAAGCTAAGTACCTATTAAGACATTATTGCCATGTTGCATAATTTCTTCGTGTTTAATTTAAACCAATAACTAAACCAATAATAAAAATCAACTAAACCCATTATTTATTGTTATCAACTTTAATTTGTATAAACCCATTTTAATTTTAAGGGCGATTAACCAGCGGCCGAGAATTCAAATTTCGTCGAAAGACGGTCTTGCGATTGTACCCTTGCAACTGTACAGGGCGGTACAAGCATTTTTAAATAATAACTCAATATCGGTTTTATTTCATTAATAATTTGCTTTGGTATATTACCTGTATTAAAAAATTCTCAAATGTATGATGATAAAACTATTAAAATTATTTCCTTTTTGTAATTATTTTTTGATCATAAGTATTTATAATTTTTCAATAACGTCTAAGCAAAATAAAAAGTGTTAAAAAAATCTAAGTAAAAAAAGCTGATATATGTCAGTTTGTAAGACCGTAAATAAATAGACAAACTGAAGTATTTTCGTCACAAAACACGTGCTCGGATCTTTAAAAAAAAAAAATTATTTGAACTAAAATTAAAATTCTGAAAAGTAGCTTTCCCAGATAATTTATTGATTTAACTTACTATATGATTTGAAATGTGTGTTGTATAATACAATTTTTTTTTGAAAATTTAACAAATCTGCCAACGACCTACGGTATAACCTTATTATACTAAAAATAAACATTTTTACTCAAAATATAAAACTTACCTTTACTAGATAAAAGAACAATCTTTCGAAATCGATTTAGACTTTTTTGTGTAAAAAGTCAATACGTCTAGAATTTTGTTTAAAAATGACTTATTTCCGGTTGTGAGTGATTAAGTTGTTATTTTATTTTTTAAAAGTTTAACTGTATGTATATCTATCTATTTATATAAAGAAGAGAGTGTGAGCCCTGAGATGTTCACTTTCGACGTTAATTTGTGTTTTTAGACAAATCTTGATTTTTATTTCGAGATTGATGAAAACTTGCACACCTAACCTTCAACACAAGAGGAGGTTAATGTCTACATTAAAATTCAAACATTTCTTTCGAAGAACGCTGAGAACAGCTAGTTCTTAAATAATCATGGTCTCTAGTGTTTTTATTATTACACGTGACAGCTATTTCGCCTTCCGAAGGCATTATAAAACTGCGGTAAAATCACTTACATACGAACTATTTATGTTATTTGTATAGCTTATAATCAAAATCTTTTGACAAATTGCTTTTATTTTTATTACCAAAGCCCTTTTTAATAAAATTAACATTTTCGACTATCAAATTCTACATTATGAATAACACCCGGAGGTATAATGGTCCGGTACATTAGTAAGACATTTAGAAATATCCTACTAGTGCGCCAGAAAACATTAACATTTTGTTTAGTTCACTGCAATTTTTCTCCGCATTATGGTGGTGTTTGTGAGTAACCTGAGTATTGTACCAGATAGAAGGTACACTTTTACATATGACTGCATACTGTAATTTCGATTTTTCGGAGATGTCTGACTAATCGACTGGACGATCGACATGTACACAGTAGAGATGTTTTTGTCTTCAGTGAACAGTGCCTCAAATTTCTTGGTTCTATTTCCTGAAAATCAATTATTGATGACGAATACCATACGACATGTGCTGCCATCTATTATAAGGGTCCGTTGACAGTTGACAGTTGACAAATGAGACGTTTCAAAATAGAAGAAGAATCCATATATTTATAGAAAAGGGTTTTCTTAACCGTTACCTAGACAAAGTTGTATACATGAAGTTACATTACATCTTGGATGAATTGAAAGAGAAGATAGGTTACTGATACAACGCGCGTAGTTGAGATCTGGTCATCCAACAAGGCTAAAGCCATTTCAAAAAACGTTTCAATTCTGAGCGCTGGTCTTATACCAGGGCCATACTGAGAGCATATTTTCCTCTCTGTAACGTGATTTTCCGAATTCCAAATATAAAATAATATAATAAAAACTATTTATTGGATAACAAACACCTCTGCGATAGGTCACCCCAATTGTTCGTTAGGTTCGATGACTTAGCAGGGGTGCCCGGGTTAATGGGGTTTGTCTTGGCGGACGATGTGTCTTCCTACCTGCTGCGTGGCGGGCCGGATTGAGAAAGACTGGTTGAGGAAATCTTTTGACCGCTCCAGCCAGAATCCCTCGACCCAATTGCACCGCAGTTGAAGGGATGGATTCATACATTCGTCACTCCTGGATACACTGATCCTCAGATTTCTACCAACCCCTCATACCTAGAACCTTCCTAGTTCCTTCAAAGCTCCTTCCCAGAACTACCACTTCTTCCTTTCCTTAAAAATGTTCACACCTCCACACGGCATCCCCTAAGATGACAGAGGCCCTGAGGGAAACAATTTCGGTCAGGACCTCCTGTGTGAAATGTAAAAAGCTCCTTGAGCTAATGTAAAAAAATAAAATAATAAAAAATAAAACGTCCATCAATGTAAAAGTTTGTATTGATAAACATAGATTAGAAAGCCCATGAATAAAATTGATTCAATTTTATATGAATAAAAAAACAACTGCATCCAACCAATTTAATACCGATTTTAATTGAATTAGGTCTCATTCGTTTAACGCCGAAATATTAAATTGATAGTTATTGTTATTTTATGAACACAAATTAATCACAATCTACTCACTGAGATGGATGACTCTGGATTATAACAGAAACTGTCATTCGGTATAGCCGTAACATTGGCTAGTTATTTAAAACCCTTGAACGCTGGCGGTGGGGTAGTTGGTTTTCATGTTTTATCCGTTTTTTACTAAAGATTGCGCGCAAAATTCCTGATTCTTCCCGTGCATTTGAAATGTTCCTATTTATTGGTTATTTTTTAACCCTTTTAACGTCCACGTCGCCGAAAATGAGTAAAGGTTTTTAATTCTTGGACAACCCTCGTACCGATCTAGACAGTTGAGATCGACGATAGGCTAAATTTTGTGAATACTTTACATTGTAAAATACGTTCGTTCGTAAGTTGCTTGTTTTGGACGATTGCAGAGATAATTATATCAAACTGTACAAAGCTAAACGATTTTAATTAAAACGGCTTGTTACAACAACTGTTTGTTTTCACAACGAATTGACCGACGAAGTTAATTCAAAATTTCCCCCCTGCAGTGAGTGTTAAAAAATTTGATCCCATCTCCACTTCAATTATCGCTATAATCTAAGCGGTAAAATAGTTGCACACATAGTTGCATTGGTATAAATAATTGAGGAATACAAGTATAATATAACGATTTTTATGTTTATTACCTATATTCGTGGTGGTGCAAGGTACAATTAGAATGTACACATTTTCGGCTTTTCCAGAAATCCAGAGTTTTCAAATAATAAAGTTTTTTAATTCTTGGACAACCCTCGTATAAAGATATGAACATATTACATTATTTATTTTTATATGGAATATTATCTAGGTAAAAATGTATAATACGGAATATTCCTTTTTTAATTAATAGACAATAAATTTGACATATGTCGGAAAAATCAAATATGGCATTTGTAACCTTATAAAATAAATTTTTCTCAAAATAAAAAACGAAAGTATCTAATTCGAATTATTCCCGGTACTACTGGCACTGGGGTGAGGCTCAAGCTGCGGAAGCTGCGTGTCATCATCATTTAGATTTACATCCCAGGTTCTGAATAGTATACATAGCAAGCAAGGTTTGTCTAACGTCTAGCAGGTATGTGTAATTATTCTAATACCTTTCTTTCCATGTTCTTCTGTTATAAATGCACATTCAAACTTGTCAATAATGCATTCACTTCATAACATGATTAAATTATTGTTTTATACGGCAATCATAAATTTTCTATGATTGCCAGCATTAATCGTGTTTAAAATGAATTATAAATATGAAAATGGCGTAGTACAGTTCATATAACGTGTAAGTGAATTAATTTTAACAAAATTAAAATGTAAAATGAATATTTTTTCGTTTCCCCCGATATGAAAACTCACTTTTCGTAATAATAAAGCTAAACTGTTTGAATACAATGAATTCTAATAAAACAAAAAAAAGATACAAAAAAGATTTGAAATGTTTATTATAAAAAACGTTAATCAAATAGTAGAAGAGTATATATAAGACGATGTATGAATATGAATGAAGCAAGGAGTGTGCAGAGACAGTGTGGCAGTCTATCTTCTCTACCTAACCATATGTGAAATTATTCAAGTTTACTGGGCTCAAATTTGCTCTGAATTAATTAATTGCGGTTTTGAAAATTGAAACTGATTATGTGAATTCTAATTACGACAAGCAATAAAGTATGTATGTATGAAAGAAAATTATTATCAAAATTGTAATTATGTAATAATTGTAAGCCTTACCAGCGTGGTATAGCCGTTAGGCTTTTGACTCGCAATCCGAAGGTCGCGGGATCGAATCCCGGCGTGGGCAAATAATTTTTATTTGATTCATTTGTGTTATTTCACGATTGATTCATTTAAAATAATATATAGTATATTTGCGGCACGTTCCAGAGTGGAAGATGCTCTCAGTATCGTCCTGGTGTAAGAACACCATTCAGAATTGAAACGTTGCTTGTGATGGCTTTAACCGTGTTTGGTGATCAGATCTGAATAGCCAGGTACTTTCCTACCATCCTCTTCCCCATCTACTTCCCTTCTCCACTACTTTCAGCCGCACAACATACCCCAATTGGGGATGCAATAGACGCAATTAACTCTTGTGAGGTATTCATATAAAAACAAAACAATATATCATTATTTTTCTTGGGTCTGCGTTAGTTAAAAAATTAACATTTATTTTTATACAAATAGAATTAGAACACAAGTTTTAGGAGCATAAGAAAAAATCCTTTTTTAAATGTAATTTAATTTGAATAATAACGTTTTTTAAATCCCTCAGGCTAATTTGTTCACTTTTCGAAACAACTCACATAGGTTTCATAGAAATCGTTGTGTCTCCCTCACTATAATGGTTAGATATATGATCTAAACGGGGTTAGAAAGAAAAAATACCAAGCTTTATATTCAAATATAAAAGTTAACTATAAAATAAATAAACTGTACACCTTTATGAAACCAAAGATTACAACCGCAATTTGAAAAAAAAAATGAGATAAAATTTCTTATTAATTACTTTTACACGAAACGACAAAAAACTGAGTTAACGATAGTGTTTCTATTACATTTGCCTAATAAAATATGTTTGTGTTTTTATTTGTTGTCATTATCAGTAATTTTAGATAGAAAAACCGTAAGATGATCCATTTAAAAAAAATTCTTAGGTTTGCATTTAAAATTGAATGAGAAATTTTGAAATCCTAATTAATCAATCTTCTAAAACATTGTTTAGTTTTTGGATGCATTCAGAAATATTTTATTTATTTAGATTTCATTGCGAAGCGGAAATTTTTATCATCCGATAAAATAGGCCCAAGACCTGGAGAGGTTAATTGTAATAAACCGATTTACGTGTTTATATAAATAAAGTGATGTACACAATATTATACAAGTGGTGTTTTGTAAAAAAATAGTGAAATATCTGCATTTTTGTTCACTCAGTCAAACACAATTTATTTTGAACACAATTTTTTTTAGGGTCACATTAAAAACTCACTATATAGTTTAATAAATTTAGCATCACAAATTTTCCGCGTGGTAAATGCATTTTCACTATAAAATCTGCCAGCGCTGTTTTGTGATGGAATCGCACGTAGCTTGCGACGCCTTTATCAGAGCGGCGCGCGTCGTTTAAACACAACCGTCGCGACGCGCATCCAAGGGAGACTGAGGTATAAGCATACAACCTAGAGCCTGCAGGAGCCGCCAGCCTATTATCCTGGAGATGGCGTCGTAATACATGGGGTTCGGTGTTCACAAATTATGTAACGCTGAAATATTTTCGTATTTGATTCTAAATAAGGTTTTATAACACTTCCTATAACATATTTTAAAAATGTACACATATATTTTTAATGTTAATTTAATACCACACAAGAGTCACAAACGCTCAAATCTATCCGGAGTCAGTGGGATCGTGATATCGTATCCACAAATTTATTTTAATTTATTGAAGTTTTTTGTTCATTTTACCCCTCAGGATAATTCGGGACAACTCATATAGGTCACATAAAAATCTTTATGTCTCCCTTACTGTCATTGTTAGAAATATGATTGAAATGGTGTTAGAAAGAGAAAACACAAAGATTTGTATTCAAATCCAAAAATTAACCACAAAATAATTCAAATGTACACCTATATGAAACCAAACTTTCCAACCGTTATTTATTTTTTTAGTTATCAGTAATTTTAGTTAGAAAAAATCAAGGTGAGCCATTTTTAAAACTTTTTTATATTTGCATATTTTTAAATTAAAAAATTATAGATTATGTTAATTATATTTCGAATTATTTAATTTGAAATGGTATTTTATCACTTTTGAAAAACTGTTCTTTTTTTTCGGATATGTTCAGGAATATTCCATTTATTTGTTTTTTTATTGCAAAGCGGAAATATTTTGACCTTACGACAAAATAGGCCCGAGGCCTGAGGGGTAAAATTTACAAATTATAACTTACATACTGTGCCATGTATAGAGATACTTACAATCTATTTTGAATGTATTAATTGGTGTAGTTTTTATCATTTGATGGGGCATGTCGTGAGCGAAGGGAGTGGGGAGAGGAAGGTTTAGGAGTTCGAAGTACCATAAAATTCACAGCAATTCAGATCTGGTCACCAAACATGCCTAAAGCCATTACAAACGACGTTTTTTTAAATCTGAATGTTGATCTGTTACCAGGAGAATTTAAAATGACATTACTTGCTGAAAATAGGTTTGCGTACCTAAAATTTCAACACTGAAAAAACTGTTTAAAAAAATTATGACGCTTATCGAAAGTTTAATATTGATTATTTTTAAGTTTTTAAGACAAAAACGAAAAGCTCACATTGAAACATTTTTTAAATATTGTCACTTGAATTATGAATGGCTTTCTTCCTAAAACAGTAAAACGCAAATTATCAAAATATTTAACCATCCTATTAAGAATTTATCCACGCTTTAACAAATCCCTTCACCCTTTCTACGCACCGTCCTAAAATTCCCTCCCCTCTGAAACAAGTTGACGGTTTGGTCTAACCAGGACGAGGAAAGGGATATTGTAGGCATCGGGTGGCAAAACGTACACGTGGAAATGTGGAAACCAACGCATGCGCGGTGGAATTTGACACGTGCATCGCATAATGCCGATTGTATTGGTGGAAATACGGTGGAAATTCTTTGGAGACTTACTATTTGACATTGCACGAATGAATTAAGTATTCATTTTATCTGCAATTATTTTTTGTAAGAATTTATAGATTGCTTATTTGCATCTATGAGGAATAATAGTACGGATGCAAGCGATTATTTGTATAGTAAATATTTTATGTTATTTGTTAATTTCAGAACTTCCTATCTTTCCTTTCCTAAAAAGACCCTCCACGCAGCATCACCAAGTGGAGAATTGTTTTCTTCAGCTCCTCAACTTTAATTTTTTTAGCTCCTCAAATTTTTAATTGTATATTTTAGTCGAATTGTATTTGAAATTTCATGGTCCAATGTTGTATTTGTCTTTTTTTTTAGAAAATTTGGAACCCGCAGCACAAAGTACACATAGAAAATATTCAAAACAAATTTATAAAATATCTTACCTTCAAATTCAACCATAACCTTGAATGCAGATAAAACTCCGCAACAAAGGCGAGCAAAAACTAATTTGGCATTTATACACAAAATTTTAAATAATAACATCGACTGTACCGAACTGCTTTCCCTAGTTAATTTTAACATACCATTAAGATGTATACGCCATACAGAATGCAGCAACTTATTCGCCAATCAATCGTGCTCTTTGTATGTTCAATAATATTCTAAATCATAATATTCAATAATGGTCTAAATTCTAATATCGACATTTTCTCCGATTAACTGACCAAATTTAAAAAGATCATCAAGCCATTAATATAAGTTGTTAAGTGCGCATACACACACCCTCACACACACACACACCCTCCCTACACACATAACCCGGTAATTACATAAATATATACCATAAATAGGACAGTACAATGAAACACAGGTACCCGCCATGAAATATATTTATTAATTGTAAATTGTTTTCACCAATGTACGAGTATTTAATGAACTGTTTGTTTCTGTTTATAAATAAATAAATTAGAGTTCGTTGGTTTTAAGCCGTGTATTTTCGTTATATTTCAGAACATGTTTTCACATCCTTTCTTTCAAACACAATACCTACGTTTCATAATTAAACTGCATTAATGTACATAATATAAAGAGCAAAGGAGTCGTGTTGTTTATCCCCTTTGTAAAGTGCAAAGAAAATCTATTAAAGCGTATCCCGCAGAGCTTTGAAAGCTTTACTGACTCGGTATTAAGGTAACGCTTTACGCTGGGATATCAGTATGTTTTAATTTCATTAATTTTTCATTAAAATAGATTATTATACGTACGAAAACGTCTTGATATTAATTCCCGCTGAGCTCGGTGCATTACGTATGATACATGATACACGGTGTCCGGCAACTTGAAGCTTTTTTAATACACTAGCTGACCCGGTGAACTTCGTACCGCCTCAGAATAAATAACTGTTGTGTTAACTTATTAGTGAATTAAATTCAATTTTTTTATTGAGTTAAAAATGACACAAGGAAGCAATTATCGATCCGCAACTGTCCGTGTTTTGTTTTTGTCGGTATTAGAGATGGCGTTGTGTACGGATTTATATTTTTTGTGATTTTGTTACCTTCCAATTACTTACGGGTTAATTTTCTTTATACGTGTGAGGGAGATTTATTATAATTATAATTGTATTTTTCATTTGGAAGGGTGCAGGCACATGTTCACCGTTTGTCCCATTTCCGACTGTTGACATTAATGTGTAAGAAAGAGGGGCAGCATTATATGTTTAAGAACAAAAGCAAAACAATCAGCGCATTGACATTTCACGTTTTTGAATTTTTGGAATTCACTCACTACTCAAAATTATACTTACCACCATATTCCTGCAGCTCTTTCAAAAGATGAGAATTCGTTCCATACAAAATGTATGAGGAAAATAATTTTCTTAATAATTCTCTTTTTCGTGAATTTTTCCAATGTTTTGATAGCTATTCTGCTATTCGGGGTGGAGACAAATCCAACAAATCAAAAATCATAATAATCGGTCCAGCCGTTCTTGAGTTATAAATGGTGTATCTAACCCAACTTTGTTTTATATATAACTAGCTATTAGTGGGAAATTACTGGCATAATTGTTATTATTCTTGCTATTTTGTCTAAAAGAAAATAATTATTGTTTAATAGAAAATTTCAAAATTTGAGTATGCCATTTCGCAAACAAAAATTCTTTTTTAGAAAAATATTTAAATTATAGAAATAGAAATTTATTTTAAGTACCTATTAGTATTTTATTCATATTTGAATCCAGTGTAACCTAAAAAAATAAGAAAATGACAGTCCACTTCAAACGCTATGCTTTATAGCAACGTTATTCTTTTTGTTCGGAGAATAAACATTTTTAGAGATATGTAGATATTAACTACGACGCCAAAAAAGTACTCTTTTTAATCACAACAAAGCACTCTTTTTAGCCTAAAATTAAAAAAAAAACACATTGTTTCCAAGGTAACAATTTGTTTGACGTTTGCAATAACTCGATTTTGTAAGGGACAGAAAACGTATGATACATAATTTCATAACGCCACAGCTCATTCATAACGCCAGAGCTTACCAATATATAAAGCCGTTGTTACTCGCAAATAATGTAGCTTTCGATTAGTGAAAGAATTTTTAAATTCCATTCGTTATTAATTACGTGAAAGAGTAAGGACCATCCATACAAACTTTCGCATTTATAATATTATTAAGATATTGCCCTATGTCGCCAATCCTCTTCCTATATTCATGGACAGCTTTCATAATCGACTGCAAATTTGATGAAGATTCACCAGTATTACACTTGTACAGCTAGTTTCCGAACACCATGTATAACATCGCTGAACAAAGTGTTTGATATTATGAAAAAGATAAAATGAAAGAATAAGTTAGTGAAGCAAATTTTATTAGACTGATTTGTGTTATTTTACAAATGAAGAATTTAAAAACAACATAAGGTACATTTGCGGTAATTTCCAGAGTGGAAGATACTTTCAGTACGGCCTTGGTGTGTAACTACCATTCAGAATTGAATCATTGCTTGAAATGGCTTTAGCCGTGTTTGGTGACCAGATATGAAAAGCCACGTACTTCCCCACCTTCCTCCTACTAATCTGATTCCCCTCTCCGCTACCTTCAGCCTCATAACATACCCCGATTGGGGATCCCATAATTTCACTAGCTCCAGGCGGTTGGGAACAGTTGGGACTCTTACGCCGTATTCCCATTTTTAAAAAGCATGTAGATTTGGTCTGCAAACATGGCTAAAGCCTTTTCAAGCATAGAATGTTTGTACTGTGACTTTCACCAGAGCGACAGTGATAATATAATATAATATGTAACGTTCGGCAAGCATACTTGACTTGGTATTATTTCATCAATTTATTTGAGCTCACTGCGCTGACATTCGAACCCGCGACCTACAGATTCAAAGTCGATGATCTTATCAGCTTGACCATGGATATCATCATACTGATAAACTGACGAGATCCGGTGACCGGCCAACTCAGAATGAAACCAACTCAGAACCACCTCAGAAAAGTCATTAGGAGTGATAAAAATATAAAAAATTGGTTAAATAGGTTAAGTTAGATTAGGGTTACCGGCTACTTATATTAATATTATTTTATTCATAGCTTTTAATGACTTTTAAAAGATGTGTTGAGTTAACTTGATTCTGAGTTGGCATGGAACCCTCCGTGTCATGTCACAAGTCTAGGAAAAATTGGTTCAGTGTCGAAAAGTATGTCGAAAAGTATTTCTAGGTGCTTTTGAGTATGTACAGTGTTTGACCAATTTTGCCCTGTGAAAACATTATCTGAATTTCAAATTCCGAACGCCCGAAGTAAAATGCATCTAAAACGCAACCACAATCATCCCTCATCTCTTTCGCACTTGTTATACTCAAATACAATCAGGAAAAACATACCCCAAAATAACATTTGCCGTTTCACTCCCTCCAATGGGGTCAGATCAATTTGGTATTATAAAATTGGAATAGTTGAAGTATAGGCGTCTCGTTTTAACTTATGCGATTTTTTGAGGAAATGCATGGAAATTGTAATGCGATCTCTCTCACTCGCACAATACGGGAAAATGCAAGTTAGTACAAGGTGTTCAAAATACTGTTATTCTATTTATTAATTTAATGTTAGGTACTATTAGATAAATATCGACTAACAATGTAAATAATTTGTTAGTGAGTTAATTTCTCCTTTGGCAGCTTGCAAATATAAGTAAGCCATACTGTAGTTACTCACCGGTTTCGTTTGAACGTCAACTCTTTTTTTTTTTAAAAGTACCTACCTAACAATTGAAAAGTCTTGACCGAGCAATACGTCGTCCTTTTTCATGTAAATACCGCACAAGAGACCCAACTGCTCCCAACCGTCTGGAACCAGTGAGACTGTGGCATCCCAATTTTGACATGTTGTTGGGCTAAAGATAGTGGGGAGGGGAAGGAGATGGCGAGAAAGGAAAGTGAGGAAGTACTTGGCTATTCAGATCTGGTCACTATACAGCTAATGCCATTTCAAGCAACGTTCCTTCACAAATGTTGGCCTTTCACGAAAGCGATACTGAGAGCATCTTTCACTCTGGAACGTACCGCAAATATGCTACAATATAAAATTTTTAATTAAGTAAAATGTGAAAAAAAACACGATGAAATAAAACATAATGTAATTGCGCACACCGGGATTAGAACCCGGGCCCTCGGGATTCGTAGTTAAGAGCCTACCTCACGGACATGGAGGCTCGTAAATTTTTTTGAGTCTTCAGTTATAACCTTTAATAAATTGCTTCACAATTCTTGCTAACCCATTCAAATAACCCTGACATATTCGGCACGCGTGTATCCACTTTACAAAACTAACAACATTAAAGAAGCGGCAGTCTAGGCACGTACAAAAACACCATCAACAATTGTACTGCTACCGACACGAAAAATTACGCGGCGGTAATAAAAAACTAACAAAAACACTTAACATTAAATCGGTTGACATTAATTACGTTTCACTTGGATGATGACTAATGTGATGTAATGACGAATAGTAAAATGGATTACTCATAACATCTTGATTGTAGATGACTTCATGCTAAAATTATTTCGTAGAATAATGGTGAGCTTTTTTAAATAATATTTAATTGAATAACCAGGGCTGTAGAAACAAACCAAATGTACGAAAATAATAATCACTAGCACTGCATAGGCCAGTGAAAAATCACGGGGTATTATGCAAGTAAATCTAGTTGGTTGGTATATAACGATTTCTCAGAAATGGAACAAAACTAAATTTGACTTCACCTTCTAAGAGGAACGAATTGGTGAACTTGTTCTTACAAAATTTAAATTTGGATTTTATGCCCAAATGCCCAACAAAACTGAATAATAATAATAAAAACTATGAATAATTAAAAACAAAAAAATTGTAAACCCTGAGGAAGGGAGCATCACTCTCGAAACATGTCGGTTTTATAGTCATTCAAAGTGGTTAAAACAAAAGAAATCTTTTAATGTTTAATTAAAATGATACCAACAAATAAATTTGCTGCATTTGAAGAAGTGAATAATATATTTTTTTAAATTAACAAGGCATGGTAAATATCTAATTCCGATACGCGGCATTTTATTTAATTAAATCTGAATTCTTGAAAAACCAAAATTGAATTGTTTATTTAATTAAATAAAGAATTTAAAGACAACTTTTATTTTTTTTGTTAGTTTATTGTAATTATTAAAACATAAATTTACCCTACCTACTGTGCTAAAACGTAATGAAAAATAAACTAAAAAATTGTAAAAAAGCAAGTTGTTGGGTAGAAATTTTAATTTATATACGCGATATTTGTGCTCTTACGTAAAAACGGTCGTTTATAATTTAAAATTATGCCCAGAAAATTGCTTTCATTTTAATTTTTTTTCTTTTAAATTTCATCATATTTCTATATTGAATACAGCAAAATTATTTATCGACAAAGTCGCCTCTAAAAACGTGAAAAACGATCAATGGGAAAGTGGCAGCTTTCATATCCCGTGTCAATAAAATGTTTGTACGTATTTTTCAGTGTTACTATTTTTTTTTATTTATTTGTTAAATAATCAGTTTACACAGTAGGTATAATAATTTTGATTACAAAAATAGAAAACATAATAAGTTTTCACAGATTTTCTGATTTTTTAACTACTATTTTTTTGATACTTAGCAATTTTCAAGATTCAGCCACCGCTAGTTTAGATCTGTCAAATTAATGACTTTTGAAAGTCTTCAGCAATGACAGGGGAGTCAAAATCATGAAACGAAATGAAAAGTTCAGTTTTTGTTCGTTAAAGCGGGAAATAAAGTTGTCAGAATATTTTTGTTATTATTTTGCAGTGATTTTTCGAACACCCGTTAGTTTCTTTGTTTCACTGTGTTCGCGAAAGCTCCGTGCAAGCCAAGCGCGATCTGCCCTCTGTTTGCTCGACAATTTCGGAACGCACACGAACATACCTGCCCGCCATATAAACAGCGTGCACCACGCACGGAAATTACGAACACACTCTCACAAATAACATTATCCAACTTTCTATAAGCCGACCTCCCTTGAAAATCTCCTAGCGTGTTCACGAAGTCACGAGTTTCAACGTTCAAGTTCACAGTGCAACGAAATTATAAAATGTACCTATCTTTTTTAGTTAAAAATACATTGCAATATATTTATTGATATTTTTCCGCGGGATTGGGCAGAGAGGGTATAATGCCATACAACTCACTATTGGCATTCTGTTATAGCCAGATAAATGTGATAAATACTCTCAGTAACGCCCTTGTGGAAGTCCACCATTCAGAATCGAAATATTGTGTTCATTATTACCTTTAACCGTGTTTGGTGACCGGATCTGAATATTTATCATTTCATATAAAATTATGTCTCTCAAGGCCTATAACATCTTTGGGAATGCTGGACGGAGGTGTTTTTTTAAAAGTAAATGAAGGAGAGGAATTTTCTTTTTTTTCTTTTTATATGAATACCGCACAAGAGTCCCAACTGCTCCCGTCTGAACCCAGTGAGACTATGGCATCCACAATTAAGGTGTATGGTGAGGCTGAAGATAGTGGTGAGGGGAATAAGATAGGAAAGAGGAAGGTGGGAAAGTACCTGGCTATTCAGATCTGGTCACCAAACACGGCTAATGCCATTTCAAGCAACGTTTCAATTCTGAATGGTGGTCTTACACCAGGGCGATACTGAGAGTGTCTTCCACTTGAGTTGTTCTGAGAAGGAAAAAATTATGAGAGGTTGGTAGGAATCTGGGGGGTCAGTGTGTCCAGGAGAGACGGAGGTATGCATCCATCCCTCTCACTGCGATGCAAAGTCGAGAGTGTCCGGCTGGATAGGTCAAAAGTTCTCCCTCAATCGGTTTTTACCATAACCGATATCTCCCAATATGGCTTCCAATACGCATCCATTTGCATTTCTTATTTCCATAACAGGAAAAAAGAAACCTTACCCCATGAACCCAGACACTCCAACTAAGTCACCGAACGTACCGAATGGGGAATTTGGGTTGACCTATGGGAGAGGTGTTGATTATCCAATGAGTTGTTCAAATTGAAAACATGCTGAATAATAACACAGGTATACCCTAGTGAGACAGGCATCAAATAGTATAATGTAAACATACCTTATAGATCAATAAATAAATAATATGTTTGTTTATTTCATCCGAACAGAATAGTAAGTGCAATACTCTGTCAGCATTAAAGTCATACACCTATAAAATTACATTATATTTTTACATACTAGCTGAAGTCTCCAGCGATGCCCGGGCTTTACACAGGTTTTTTCGATTAAAATGTAGACAGTGACCTTCCTCTTGTTTTGAAGGTCATATGTGCAAAATTTCATTAACCTCGGCATAAAACTGTAGATTTGCATACAAATCAAATC
The DNA here is from genome assembly GCA_917563855.2 of Limnephilus lunatus. Classification (NCBI taxonomy): domain Eukaryota; kingdom Metazoa; phylum Arthropoda; class Insecta; order Trichoptera; family Limnephilidae; genus Limnephilus; species Limnephilus lunatus. The sequence continues at coordinate 56,562,920 of OU830596.1, forward strand.
CATACCGGCCGCTTGCCAGCCCGCTCGTCCACCACATACAAAAATTCTCCTTTATATATTTAAAAATTTACACAAAACCTTGACAATTAATACATAAACCTTCCTCATGAATCTCTCTATCTATTGGTGAAAACCGCATGAAAATAAGTTCAGTAGTTTTTGGGTTTATCTTGAACAGACAGACAGACGCGGCGGAGGACTTTAATTTATAATATGTTGAGAAAATAGAACACAAGATAAAAGATAAAATAAAATAAAATAATAAAACATATTTATTGCTTGTATACTACGGAGACTTGAGGTAAATTCTCCATATTTAGTTGGTGGATGTAGGGGCGCGCCCTTCCAATGGGCCACAGCCTGGACGAGAGTCAGATAATTCACACCATCCTCTTCCCCATCTCCTTCTTTACTCAAAATTTGTTACGTTAAGATGATTAGGAGCAGTTCGGACTCTTATGCAGTATTTCAATAACACCGCGTCGAATCAGTAAAGCCTCGATTAAATTGAGCTAGTTTACAAGCTACTAGCCGGCGAATTCACCATCTGCTAGTAAACTCGCTCAGTATAATCATATTTATTAGCTAACTAGCAGATTGTGAACTATCTACGAAAAAAGTTGAAAGGGGGGCTACTCTGCTCGCTACTCGCTAGCGTGTGGGCTTGTTTGTAAACTAACCTTGTGACATCATAGTTGCTAGTGAGCAAGCTGCGAGTATCTCAGTTTTATACAAAATGTCGACAGAATCAGTTCGCGTGGGAGTCGTTATTTAGTCATTATTAAGTTGTAGCTAGTTCGCTACTGAGTGAGTGGAAAGTTTTGTGTGTCATCATCACAATCGTACTCGCCAATTCACTCGCTTTTGTAGCTTGTAAATTAGCTCATTGTATTCGAGGCTTTAGTGATGGAAAATACTGCCCATGCGTAGGAAGCTTTAAATTTTTTCTTTGACAACAAAAAGTGGATGGTTCAAACAATGGACGGATCCAGCATAAATGCAACATGGCTCATGTGAGTTGAAACATAGAAAGAGTTACGGACATATGGACTTACGGACTAGCTTCCAATCACGTGATTGTTCTGGCGTTCATTACTGGTATATTAATCTCTATACATGTATTACTATATCAGTGTATGGTTTCATAAAAGCCTGATAGAAATCTGAACATTTTTAACAGCGTGGCAGTTAATATTTTAATAGGATTTTTGATACATCGTCACCTTAATTGGGTAAGGTTCTAACGGTTTTTTTTCAAAAGTGATCTTTGAGTGCTTTTTTCTTAAATCAAAATAATATTAAGAGCGATAAGTGTTCTATTTTCGTAGATACTTGTATGACGATGTTTCGAAACCAAGTTTTTAAAGCTTTATTTTGAAAGCTTCTAACGTCTCGTTGAATCTTTTGGAATTGCCGTTTTTTGGGAAACGTTATTTATTATATTTTTTTACATTAGCTCCACACAGGAGGCCCTGAGGAAATTTTTTTCCTATGTCATCTTGGGGATGCCGTGTGGAGTGTCTTTTTAAGGAATGGAAGGATAGGAAGTTATGGGAAGGAAAAAAGTATGACGGGTGGGTAGGAATCTGAGGGTCAGTGTATCCAGGAGTGACGGACGTATGAACCCATCCTTCCAACTGCGGTGCAAGGCGATGGGTCGTGAGAGTCCGGTTGGAAAGGTCAAAACACCTCCGTCAACCAGTATCTCTCCATCCGGCATGCTTCGCAGCAGGTGGGCAGACGCGTCCGCCGCTAAGACGTGGACAAACCTCACCCCATGAACCCGGGCACCCTTGCTAAATCACCAAACGTAGCGAATATCCCAGGGGTGACCTATGGCAGAGGTGTTGATTATAAAATAAAGATTCCCAGGGCGGCGGTACCCATTCCCGCCTTCAAATTCGAATTGAATGCGCTCATTGTTCTGCTTTTGTTCCTAAACATATAATGCTGCCCCTCTTTATTACACACTAAAATTCAATAGTCGAAAATGAGACAAACGGTGAATGTATGTCTGCACCCCTCCAAAGGAAAAATAAAATAATTATAATAAATCTCCCTCACACGTATAAAGAAAATGAAATGCAATTCCCGTAAGTAATTGGAAGGTAACAAAATCACAAAGAATATAAATCCGTACACAACGCCATCTCTAATACTGACGAAAACAAAACACGGACAGTTGCGGATAGATAATTGCCTTCTTGTGTCATTTTTAACCTAATAAAAAAACTGAATTTAGTTCAATTAATAAGTTAACAAAGCAGTTATTGATTCTGAGGCGGAACGAAGTTCATCGTGTCAGCTAGTTACAAATAAAGAGAGTGGTTTTGTGTGAGAACACGTCAATTATTTCAAGATTCATTTATAACAAATACCATTTTTTTGCAAGAAACAATCAAAATTATTAACTTATCCCACAGTATTTCAGGTCACAAAATCATTTATCACTTTGCTGAACCCTATTATGAAAATTCCAATAAAATTACGTAACTTTTCCATCACTTTTCGGGTCCGCTGATTCTATTACGTGAAACTTTTGCATTTAAAATGGAAATAGGGGGAAAATTTTCTACAATGGCGTGACGACAATAATTCTGCTTTTTTAATGGTACGTATTTGGTGGCTTGTTAAGTAGATTGTTCTATTTAAAATAATTATTATTCATTTGAGAATGGTGAATTACCGTACTTTATTCAACTTGTCGGAGTTCAAGCTGGATTCATTTAATTTCTTTAACGAAGTAATGCATATTTTTTTGTGAATACCGCGCAAGGTCTTAACTGCTCCCGACTATACGGAGCCAGTGGGGTTATGGAATGTTGTGAGGTTAAAGAGAGTTGGGAAGAGAAAGAGATGGGGAAGAAAATTGTTGAAAAGTACTTGGCTATTCAGATCTGGTCATCAAATCGTTAAAAATAATATCTTTACATAGTTTAAAATGAAGTCGCTCCCGCTGCCTATGCGCTTAGATCTTTTAAACTACTCAACGGATTTATGGGGAAGGTTTTTAGGTATATAATTTGTCAAGATTTTGTGTAAATTGGTTGAAATATATAATATATCTTGCCAAGCGGCAGCGGACAGCGGGCTGGCAAATGGGTGGTATGGACTTGATTTAACAGTTGGTTGGATAACATGGCGTTGTGTTTCGTTAGCCACAGCAACGTGTGGCCGGGTCTGCTAGTATAGTATATTTGCGGAACGTTCCAGATTGGAATGAATTTAGCCAGGTCCTTCCCCATCTTCCTCTTCCACATACCTTCTCCTCCCCACTAAATTCAGTCTCACAACATATCCCAATTGGGGATTCCATTTTTACCCTGGCTCTAAACGGGAGCAGTTAAAAAACACGGTTAAAGCCAATTAAAGCAACGATTCAATTCTGAATTTCGGTTTTTCACCAGGGCGGTACTAAGAGTATCTAAGACTCTTCTGGCTATGGCATCCCTTTTTGGGATAATTGCGAGGATGGGTAGCGGGAAAGGGACGTAGAAAGAGGAAGGTTTTGAAGTAATCGGCTATTCAGATTTGGTCACCAAACTCCAAATGTTTCGATTCTGTTAAGTCAAAATCAATGGAGTCCGATTACCAAGTTTATTCCTTATTAAAAGAAGTGAGGAGAAAAATTTCATGAATTATTTTGTAATTTGCAAGTAATAAAAGTTTTTTGTACTAATAATAATCTATTTTAAATTTTCGATATAGTTGCGTCATCTTTTGAGTGAGAACCGCTAACGTCTAAGCCAAATTCTAATTGGATGATATCGACATTTAATTCGTATATTTACTGTAATTTTTTAAATATAATGTCATCCAATTTCAGAAAAACGCGCGTGCGTGTACGTGAATGCCACTAAAAAAATATATAATGCATTGTCATTGACAACAAGACAGCTCGATCGGATGTCGGGAATTGGGTTAATATCCACTTCCAAGATTTGCATTCACAAAAACCAAATTTAAATTCAAATAAATGTATTCATTTAAGAAGAAAATAACAATAATAATCTAAACGAAATTATGAAAGAGAACAAGACACAGAAAAAAGAGAGTTTTTAATGTAAAAAAAATTGAATATTCATTTAGACTTTTATGAAAAGTCAATAGTCCCACATGAATAAAATCGGATATATTTATCCGAGACGCTTTCTAGATTACAAACCAATTCTCAGAATGATTGTTTCCAATAAAAAGGGTAGTTGCCTATAATATGGAAAAAATTAGTTGAATATAATATTTTTAATACTAAAATTCGAAATATAAGATTGAAAAATATGACGGTTTGTCAGAAGGAGGCAATGGCGGAATTGGTAAACGCGCACGCCCCGGTTAGACGAGAGGTTATGGGTTCTTGTCCCAGTTGCAACCATTATCTTTTTCTATTTTTTCTGTTCTGCCTTGTTCTTACACTTATTGTATCTTGATTTCTCGCTAAGCACTTGCATACTGCTTACTAACAACGTATGCAGGGACACTGGAGGTTCGTTCGTTCGTTCCTAATTCGTTCATTCAAAAAAATTAGAGTCCTTGCGAGTCATCACCATCTGTTACTTATACCAGGGCGGGCAAGTGGTAGATAATCTTCAATGTGCCTTGTTCTCTTTAAATGTTTCGTTTAGATTATTATTATCTTTTGCTTCAATGATATAAAATATCATTGAAGCAAAAGATAAAATTTTTGAAGGTTATTACCATCAATGATATAAAATATCATTGATGGTAATAACCTTCAAAAGTCATAAAAAAGAAAAAGTTTTTCTTTTAAAAAATCAAATAGGTGTATATTTAAAAATGTAGAATATGTTTCATTCTTGTTCTACAATCGATACTACATAATTTATTAGTACAGCGTCATTACGCATTCACCTCGCGTTCGTCGGCTAATCAACCACCAAATTACACCCCCCAATGTTAAACCACCCTAACTAGAATAATACCTATATTATATAGACATGTACAGCCTTTCATCTCTTAATTCAACCCTTCATTGTGTAGTATGCTCCTACCAATTTAATAATATGCCGCAGCGATTTGAGGTTAGGGCGGATCATTACTTGGTTCAAAGATTAAGATATTGAGATGTTGTAAAGACTTTGTGATTGGATCGAGACGCTCAGAAATTAATTGAATTTTGCTAATTAAATAAATTTAGATTAGATATCAAATCTTTATTACTAACTAAGGGGAATGAGCGAGCACTGGACGTTTTTTAATGGAAAAAATTAAGGCGTATCTTCGGAACGGTTTTAGAAAATGGATTTTGGCGCAGACCTTATAACAACCTGCTATATACTCTGTTTAAGGATGTAAACGTCACAAAATTTATAAAACTGGGAAGACTTCGGTGGTTGGGTCATGTAGAGAGAATGACCGAGCATCAAGCACTAAAGTCCCTGCTGAACTCAAGACCGATAGGGCGAAGGAGCCTGGGAAGACCAAGATTAAGATGGAGAGACAACGTCCTCAAATATATATCTACCTTGGAGATTCTAAACTGAAGAGAGCTGGTCCAAAACCGAGATGAGAGGAGGAAGACACTTGAGGAGGCCAAGACCCACAAGGAGTTATAGAGCCAAGAGTTAATAAATCTTTACGTAGACTCTTTAATAAATATTTAAACGATATGGATGTAATTGAATGAAGACAATATTAGCGAAACTAAATCGAAAATCTGGAAACAGAAAAATCAGAAAAATATATTGGCACTTCTGGGACTCGAACACAAGACCTTAGGATTTCCGGACCATTGCGCTAACCGCTGTGCCTAGGTGCCAAGGAAGATAATGTTGGTGGCTCTTAGTCGAAGTATGATACAGTTAAAAATGACAGAATCGAATATCGACACCTTGGCGTAGTGGCTAGCGTAGCGGTCCGGAAAGCCGAAGGTTCTGGGCTCGAGTCCCAGAGGTGCCAATATCTTTTTATGATTTTTCTGTTTCCAGATTTTCGATTGAGTTTCGCTCATATTGTCGTCATTTAATTGAATGTTACAATTTGAGGTTTTACTCATAAAGTTAAAAACAAAAATAGATATGGATGTATTTGAAAATCATTTGAACTTGGCAAACTTCAAATGCCGTGTGTATGAACTAGTTTATAAAATATTAGCGAGTACCGGGTATGCGTTGAAATGCCTCTCAGAGAAAGAAGGAAATTGGTTGTCCCTGCGTGTCGTTTCCCATGCGGCCTGTTCCCGCTCTCTTTTCCATTCCGCCTCCCTTTCCCCTCCCGCGTTCCACTTCCACCTTCCCCGCCTTCCCCTCCCTGGCGCTAAACTATATGAAATACACACATTTTTAAAACAAGACGCGAGCCACCTATCATATTTTTTTTAATATAAATTTCATAGCCAACAGCAATTCACCAAGGTTTCTAGTATGGGGAATAACCAAGAAACACTTATTTATATATAAATATATTGTTCACAACAATTTTACACGTTTTTATTAATATTATCGATGATTTGGGCGATAATGGCAAGTTATCTACTTTTACTTTGCTTATTATGCTTTATGTTACATGCGTTTTTAGATTTTTAAAACATTTTTACAACGATTTAAAAATCTAAAAACGAAATAATGATTATTTTTGTCTAGTACTTGAAGCCGTTATATGCAACTTATATGTGTGTTTTTCTCTTCTGTGGAAACGAACCCTCAGTTCTGCAGTCCGTGGTAATCCTTGCCAATCAGCCACAGGGGTTGAAGATTGTAGAGGTTCCGGGTTCGTAATCTACTTAGCTAACCTTTGGGCAGAGAGACTTTGAGTTCGAGGGCAACGAGGGTCGAATTTTGGGATTGTAGAATAGAATGTTATGTTATATTGTAGTGAGTACAGAGCATTAAACTATTAATAATACCATTTTGGGAGGCAGTTATAGGTACCGCAGCCCCCGGGAACCATTTATTGGATAACCAACACCTCTGCCATAGTTCACCCCAAGTGGCTCGCAACGTATGGCAACCAAGCAGGGGTCCATGACATGACGTTCTTTTTTAAGGTCTTGGCGGCCGATGTGTCAGCCCACCTGCTGCGTGGCGGGCCGGATCGAGAGATACTAATTGAGGAGGTCTTTTGACCACTCCAGCCGGAATTCCTCGATTCTTCGCCTTGCACCGCAGTTGAAGGGATGGATTCAAACGTCTGTCGCTCCTGGACACACTGACACTTAGATGCCTACCCACCCTCAATACCCTTTTCCTTCCCAGAGCTTCCTTTCCTAAAAAGACCCTCCACACAGCATCCCCAAAGGTGACATAAGCCCTGAGGTGAATTATTTTCTGCAGTGCCTCCTGTGTGGAGCTAATGTAAAAAAAATAATTATCTAAAAATATGTTATTGTATTGAAAGCGTGACCTCTGTATTCCTAGCCGAACATTTTAACCACTTAACCACAGTAATCATCTTACCAAGCGTGATGAATTTTTTACTTAGTTGATGCGAGGAAACCATTCAAACGAAACTTTCTTACAAACCATCCCAAAAAATGCAGCCCTATTTGTATTTTCTGCTTGCATCTTGCAATATTTATTTCCAACCCTTAAAAAAGACGCGAGGGTATGCACAAATCGTTTTCAATTTTCTCCCTTTGATCTGGCACCACCCCTAAGTGAAACTGACATCAAGGATCTCAAAAGATGTTTCAATGATTTTATATTACCTTATTTTTATCGATTGGGGTTGAAATAAAAGGTTGTACAAATATAACCCTAATGTCTTTGCCTTTGTATAATGGTATTTTATGTTAACCACTGGAGCGACAGCGCAATTTTCTTCGATTTCTCGAAATTTTTTGGTAATCATTTTGAATATTTTCCCCCCAAATTAAAAAAAAATTATACCTCCGATTTTTAAAATGGAGAAACACAAACTGATATTAGTTCTATATAGCCAATGAATTCACCTATCTTTTGTCGATTCATATATTTGTGGGATTTAAAAAAAAAATTATAAAATCATAAACTTCTGCTTAATTACTTACAAATAAGGGAAAATTTACCAAAATTGGCAGCAAAGCAATCCGAGGTATCTTAAATAGTGCCATATTGTGGCAAAAAGATATTGAGATATTGGGATATCGGAATAACAGCTAATAGACTATAAATAACACTATGTACTATTCAAGTGGTATCAATTCTCGGCTGCGATTCTGGAGGTGGCGGATTCAAATACCGGCGTTCGCAAGTATTTTATCTTTATTTATTTATTAACAGAAACAAACAGTACATTAGTTACAGTGGTGAAAACAATTTACAGTTATTAAGTATATTTCATGGTGGGTACCTATGATGTGTTTCTTTGTAGTGTCTTATTTATGGATGTTTAATAAGTTATTATCGGGTGATGTGCGTAGTGGGTAGGTGTGTGTGTGTGTGTGTGAGTATTTATGTATGCGCATTGAACAATTTATATTATTGACATGATGCTCTTTTTAAATTTGGGCAGTGAATCGGAGAATATGTCGATGTTAGAATTTAGACTGAAATTTTCTCCGAAATCAAAAATGTTTATGAGTACCTACCTACTTAATTATATAATTTGGGAGGCGCAAATGGGTACTGCTGCAGGGGAATAATTTATTGGTTAGCCAACACCCCTGACATAGGTCACCACAAGTGGTTCGCTACGTTTGGTAACTTAGCAGTGGTTAATGGGTTGAGGTTTGTTCAAGTCTTGGCGGCGGATGCGTTTGCCCACCTGTGGGAGACCTTTTGACCCCTCCAGCCGGACTCTTTCGACCCATCACCTTGCACCGCAGTGGGAGGGATGGATTCATCCGTCACTACTGGACACACTGACCCCCAGATTTCTTCAACATCCCTCAAACTTTTTTCCATTCCAGAACTTCTTCTCCGTCAATTAACTAAAAAAGACTCCCTACACAGTACCCCCAAAGATGACATAGGCCCTGAGGGATTTTTTTCCCCCGGGGCCGCCTGTGAAAAAAAACAATAAGCACGGGTAAGTCATCTGTGCTTATCTTTTTTTACGTTTTTTTTTACTTATTTTTTATTTTAATTTATGAAATTTTATTTTGGGAGGAAATCCAAAACGGTCAAGTTAAAATAGGACTTTCTATTTTTCTTAAAGTATATAATTTTTTTTTAAATAAAATAAAATCTTTCTGAAGTGGAATAACAAGCTTGAATAATGTTATATGCAGAAAATTCAAGCAAATGTACAATTTCACCTATGTGAGTACTGTGATATCTATAATAATTAACGATTATATTATCTTCAGAAATTGCTTAAGTAGGTACCTAGATTTTTTTTCGAAAGAAGTTCATCTTATCTCTGTGACCATCATTTTCCCCGTGAAGCATTGGCTTCCGGAAATATATATCACTGTCAATCTTGGACAGGAAACGCGCAGAACTGGCGGGGGTGTGCACTTCCGGTCTCCCCAAGGAACCGGAAGTGCAATTAAGGATGTTGTAGGGGCGCAGAATGGAATTACACCAGCAGGTTGCTAATTTAAGTAGTAATAACGTTAAGAGAAGACCTATAAGTAATTAAAAAATACTTCTGATCATAGGTTGGCTGGCATCAGTGTGATCTCACCCTTGCAGGCTGCAGCCCGGAACTGCACTTTCATCAGTTGCTTATGTTTTACATGCCTGAATTTTGGCGTATTCCTTTAGTACATCATCCATCAATCTTACTTGGTACGTATTTTAATTGTTATATCTTTTTAATTCTTTGATTATATCAAATGTATTTTTAATTTTATCATTTGTAAAAGTCCTAATTGGGCGTGTACAAATAAACAAATCTTACGCTTTATCAATTCGCACAATGGCACAAGTCCAAAAATGGCAGGTTTGAGTTAAGTATGCAGAAATGTTCTTGGATATCTTTTTTATCCTCGAAAAAAATGGAATAACTCTTAAAAATATTATATTGAGATATGTTTTTAGATTTTCACGGACAAAAGTATTTTCGTTAATTGTTTTTGGGATGTTATGCCGTGTTGCGCTACCTCTTTCTGCTGTCCGAAACATTGGCTAAAGAAGGAGGTAGCGCAACACGGCATAACATCCCAAAAACAAATAACGAAAATATTAAAGTGGATTTAAAAAGCGAAAATTTCATAGTTAAATCATGATAATTTACTCTAATTCAAGCGAGAATAGTGCAAAATGATCATTGTACCACTATTATAATATTATACCTAATAAATATTAAAATACGCTTCAACTTTTGTAAAATAATGTTTTTTTTATTGGTTGATTTAATACACTCAAACCAAATATTCAAACTGTTCTCCTGAAAAAAGAGATTTTTTGAGTTGTGCCATTGTTATTCCCCGGATGCAAATTGGTGTTTGGTGACGAGATGTGAATAACCAGAAACATCCCCACCTTTCTCTTCCCCATCTTTATTTATAAATATGATAATTATTATTTTTGTAAGAAACTCTACAAGAATTGCTACAGCTCCTAACCGTCTGTAGCCGATGAGAACCGGCAAAAGAAGAGTTGATAATTATTTTCGAAGACTGGAAAATTTAGGACTCTACAGGACTGGAGAATTATTATGAAATATATGTTGGCAAGAAGCCGAGTATTTTATTACCTGTCATTTGGCACAATAATAATAGATACAGAGGCCACTCCGTGAGATTATTTCACCTGGGAATTCTCTACAAGGAACTACCTGGAAAATAATCGAGATAAGTTGTTATTTGCTACTTGTTGGATGCTGTAACAAATAATATAAGTCATAATCAGAAGTCAAAATCAAATAACCAACACTAAAAACTTTCTTAAAAATATCTTAAACCGGTTTAATCATATACCTGTACCTATAATTTATAAAATGTACAGCCAGTTAGTTACTATCCCAACCTCTCACCAATGCCATTCCTGTCCTCTCTTCCTCATGTCTCTTAAGTCAATTGAAACAAAAATATCATTCAATAATATCAATAGTCCATTCCATCAATAACACAGCTTTAGAAAGAGTCACGAAAATGAGAGATCTTGGAATTATTTTGGATGAAAAACTAAGTTTCGCCAATCATATCCACCAAATTGTAAACAAAGGTATGAAAATACTAGGCTTTGTATTAAGAACAACCAAAAACTTTAATTCCATACAAGCCATTAAATTATTATATGTATCTCTAGTTAGAAGCCTAATGTAATATAACTCAGTAGTTTGGTCTCCATCTTACAAAATTCACATTGATAACATTGAACGAATACAAAAAAAAATTCTGCGTTTTATAAATTTTAAATTAAATATCCCTTTAGAAGATTTAAAATATAATTTATTATTAAATATTCTAAAAATACACTCACTAGAAGATAGAAGTAAAATAAACGATTTAACATTTTTATTCAAAATACTTAACTCTAAATTCGACTGTTACGAACTCCTGCAGCTCATAAACTTACGAATACCGACAGTAACTACACGACAAAATACACTATTCTACTGCAGCATTCATAAGAGGAACTAAATTGCCCACTCTCCGATACGACGATTTCACACTATGGGAAATAGGTACTTAGGTGATGTTGACATATTTAACATAAGCTTGGCGAATTTTATGGATCTTGTAAAAAACTTATTCCAAGACCATTCCTAAACATGTCTGTATTTTTGTAGGCCAGTGAAAACGCTGTATTTTTGTATTTTTATGATTTTGTGTGCATTTTTTATCTAATTTTATTATTATTATTTTTTTATCTGTTTAAAAATCACCTGACTGTTATTATTTAGTGTTTTTTGTACCGAGCTTTGCTCCTAAAAAAGGTGTAAACGTAATAAATAATGTATATTGTTAAATAAAAAAAAAAACTTTATAGAATGTATACAACCATGTAATAATTGAAAATAAATAAATAAATATAAAAAAAAATGTGTAAGAAAGAGGTGCAGCACTATATGTTTAAGAACAAAAGCAAAACCATCAGCGCATTGAAATTTGATGTTTTTTGAATTTTTGGAATTCACTTCAATATTATCGTTTCAATATTCCATACATTCAAAATTATCGTCACGGGAAGTATTATTGCAGGGTTTGCGGATACGTCACGGTGCGGTGTGTGAGAGAGACGCAAGAAAATTATGATTTTTTTTTCTTAAGAGGAGTCTAAAGATATTCAAATACAAGAGATATGCTATGGTGTCCGCCCGACTGTCGTCGGATAACTTCCTAATGGGAATAGTTTGAATACGAAAATTAGTTGATTTTTGAAAGTGTGCAGTAATATTGGTTAACAAAATAGTTTGAATACAGAAAGAATTCGTTCATTTAGTTGATTTTTTAAAGGTTTAAAGTAGTATTGGTTAACAATATCGGCGACACCAGGAAGCACAGTCCCACACAATAAGAACTGCCGACAGCACATCTCTTATATTTCAATATCTTTGGAGGAAACAGACCTACGTTCATTAGGTGTCTCAACTTTTGAAAGAGCTGAAGCATTATTATGTTAAGGAACGGATGTTTTTGCCTTTTTTTTATTGTGATCCAATAGTCCAGGAAAAATCGAAATCAGATTCCACGCCTCTTTTTGGGAGGAGTTTAAAAATACTTGAGAAAAACTTTTGGAAAGGTTGGAAAGGTATTTGAGAATTTTTTTTACAGGTTGATTTCATAACGGCGGGGCGTGTAAAAAACATTAACTCCTTTTTTACGCATTGTTTATTGTAATAACAAGGAAATGAAAAATTGATTTATGGGAACCAAGTGACGCGTAGTTTACGACGTCTATTCCCCATGGCGGACGGGGCGTAACTGATACGAATGGGTGTGCCAAGTGCATGGTTCTTACGCCGATGGCATAAGGTTTACTTTAAAAATCGAAATTCGTCGAGTTCCGGCCGTATTAATTGATGTCAAAAATAACAACGAGAATACATATTTTATTTTATTTTGTGAAGTTCGGGGGTAAATATAATTTTTTTTTGCGATTATTAGAAAAGAAAATGAATTTGCCACATTAAACAATAAAACCATATCCGAAAAGGGGTTTATAAGTAGGAGAGTTTGCACTTAAAAGTGTTTTTTGTAGACCAAATACTTTATTTTTTCTAGGCTTATTAAATTACTTATTAAAAAAATGACCGATATTTTTAAAGGCGAAGATATTGTTTTCTAAACGCAGTATTTAATTGAAGCATCTATCCAACTTTTCAGACAGTCGTATCCATAAAATCAAAAATCTTTTACCTTCACATTCAATGGCGGCGAACTGTAAATAACAATTTTTTTTTAATTTAGAAAAAAAATCCATTATCCAACCCTAAAAAGTCCTAAATTCTCCAGTCTTTCAAAATAAATATTAACTCTACTTTGGCCACTATTCTTTTCATAAATGCAATACTAATAGTGACGAGGATAGTAAATGTAACATCGTTCATTGTCTGTCCAGTGATTTAAATATAATGTCCTCAGCGTGCAAAGCCGTATCTTCTCCAAACATAAACTTTTCGGAAGTAACCTGCCACAGTTACTGTATCCATTTGTAAAATTAGATAGAACCTAAGAATTCTTAATAAATTGTACAGCGGCCGTGAGGTGATTTTTCACAAAAAACGGCGCTCTACAAATTATCCAATTATTATTACAATTTTCAAAACAAAAATACATGATTTTGTATGATTTTGCATAATTTCGCATGGCTTCATCTTAACGTATCTTTCAAATAATGGGTACTTACTAATAATTTTATTAGTTAACATTTGACAACGTGGATTTTCGTCTGCGCAGATTGTCGGGGAGTTAGGGGAGGTTGCACAGATCGAGGGGTTGGTTGAACTAACTCTCGGTGACAGATTCGATGCATTTATAATTTTTCTCGTTAGCCGCTGACGTCACTAACTGTCTGCCGGATAACCTCGTAGCTTTGTTCACAGTTAGCGCTGAAACTACCCTTATTTATTTAATTGACAGGAGGTTCTGATGTACATTGTAGGTAGTGGGATGAATCAAAGATAATTAACACTTGCACTTTGTAAGGTTGAAGAAATTTTATATCTTTGAATGCCAAAGCGTAAAAAATATATTTAAAAATGACGTTTTTAGTAGTAAATATTAATGAAATTTTAGTCTCCGGTGACTTCGTAGATTTTTTAATAATATAAACTCCACACAGGAGGCCTTGAGGAAAATAATTTCCCTCAGGTCCTATGTCATCTTTGGGGATGCTGTATGGAGGGTCTTTTTAAGGAAATAAAGGACAGGAAGTTCTGAGAAGAACAAAGGTATGAGGGGTGGATAGGAATTTAGCGGTCAGTGTGTCCAGGAGTGACGGACGTATGAATCCATTTCTCTCACTGCGGTGCAATGCGATGTTCCGAGAGAGTACAGCTATAGAAGTCAAAGGGACTCCCTCAACCATTCTCTTCCAATACGGCCTGCCTGAATTTCCCTCAAGGCCTATGTCATCTTTGGGGATGCTGTGTGGAGGGTATTTTTTTAAGGAAAGAAAGGACAGGAAGTTCTGGCAAAGACTGAGACTGAAGAGTGGGTAGGAAACTGGGGATCAGTATTTCCAGCTCATCCGCCGCCAAGACCTAGACAAGTCTCATCCCATGAACAAGGGTACCCCTGCTAAGTCATCAAACGTAGCGAACCACTTGGGATGAACTATGGCAGAGATGTTGGTTATCCAATAAATGGTTCCCTGAGCGGCGGCGGTACCCATTCCCGCCTCTCAAATTATGATCGACAGTTTATAGAATTTATTTATCTTTTACTAGATATGCTTTGGTGGTCGAGAAGTAAGGCTCTAGACTTGCGATCAATAGTTCGCGCCTGGCGTGCGCAAGTAAATTTTAAACTAAAAATAGTTAAAACGAAAAACAACACTTTAGTTTTCATCCCTTTTCATCTAAGGTTAGTTTTTGAGGATGAAAAATCAAACAAAAGCCTCAAAAGCCAGATTCACCACGATTAGATTGCATTGATCCATAGAAAATATCTACCCTTTGATTCGAGTAATAAATTTTATTTGTTTAATTTGTGTTATTTCACAAATTAATAATTTAAAAATAATATAAGGTATATTTGCGGCACTTTCTAGAAATGAAGATACTCTCAGTATCGCCATTGTGTAAGACCACCATTCAGAATTGAAATGTTTCTTGAACTGGCTTTAGCCGTGTTTGGTGACTAGATCTGAATAGCCAGGTACTTCCCCACCTTCCTCTCCCCATCCTCTTTTCATCGCCACTACCTTCAGCCTTCAGCTTTCAGATTGGGGATGCCATTGCTTTACAGGCTCCAGGCGGCCGGCGTAGTTTAGCGGTGAGGCTTTTGATTCGCACACCAAAGGTCGCGGGATCGAGTTCGGGCGTGGCAAAATAAATTTTATTTGATTAATTTGTGTTATTTCAGAATTTATTCATTTAAATAATATTTGTGGCACGTTCCAGAGTACAAGATACTCTCAGTATCGTCCTGGTGTAAGACCACCATTCAGAATTGAAACGTTACTTGAAATGGCATTAGCCGTGTTTGGTGACCAGATCTGAATAGCCAGGTTATTCCCCACCTTCCTCTTCCCTATCTCCTCCCCCTCCCCACTACCTTCAGCCTCACAACATACCCCAATTGGGGATGCCATAGTCCAACTAGCTCCAGACGGGAGCAGTTGGGACTCTTATGCGGTATTCATAAAAAAAAAACACTTGAGGTGTCCCGTGAAAGGGTTGTTGGTCACACCATAAATGATTCTCGAGGCGGTGGTACCGATGCTCGCCATCTACAGTTTTATTCCGAGTTCGATGAAATTTTAAAACACCACATAAATCACTGGAACTTGAAAAGCTTGGCTTTCCCGTTCTTGAAACTTCAACGAATCAAGTCAGAAATACCAAAGCCTCCGCAGGACAGGGTGCGACATTGCGCGCTCGGGCGAAAAATTACCCCTATATATATCACAATAAGGGTAGGAACAGCAGCACTGGCCGCCCCTTTGGGGAAATCGTGTGGGGGTGACTGTTAAAATAAGATGGGCGATTTTAAATCAGGATGTGTCAAGGAATTCCCCTTTTTATGGCGCGAATCTAGGTAAATAAGATGCTGTAAAATGGGGTGTCTATGTTCAATTTTCAACTTAATAAATATTTTTTTTAATAAAAACATTTGTTTCTGAAAATTTTATGTTATATTTATTACGGTGACCCGACAATTGGTTCGGCGACAATTGATACTCCGACAGTTGGTCTGCCGAAAGTTGATCATTCCGACAGTTGATCTCTCCGACAGTTGGTCCGGCCGACAGTTGATTGCCGCGACAATTGATTTCTCCGACAGTTGATCTTTTAAAATATATTTTTTCAAGCAAGTATGCAAAGAGGATATGCGGCCGTACAACGGGCGATTGACTCATATGAAAGGCATCTTGAGCAAAACCCGCAGTAAAAATATTTTTACTAACAATAATTTCGACTCTCCCAAGGAGCATGCGGTAATAACAAAATAGGACATACTTATATGCGCAGTCGGCTTATCAAAAAACCGCTAAAATTCCTACTTGCTTAAAATATAACTTTTTTATCTGAATATAACACAAGAGTCCCAACTGCTCACAAACCTGAGCCAGTGAGACTATGGCATCTCCAATTTTGGTATGGTGTGATGCTGATGGTAGTGGGGAGGGAAAGGAGATACTATAAAAAATGTACCTGGCTATGAGATGCCATCAGATATACGTATATCGACTTTGGTTTTACGGCCGTATATTCTCTTTGCAGAATAAATTGAGGAAAATATCTTTTAAAGGATCAACTGTCGGAGGGATCAACGTCGGGAGAATCAACTGTCAGTCGGACCAATTGTCGGAGGGATCAACTGTCGGAAGGATGAAATGTCGGGGGAACAACTGTTGGAGGATCAATTGTAGGACCAACTTTCGTGGAACCGTTTATTACACATGTTTAAAATATCTAAAAAAAATTGTATATGTGTTTGGGGAGTTAAAAAAAAAAGTTACCTTCCGGAGAGGGGCGAATTTGAGTGATACGCTAAACCGAAACAAAAATTGTTAATTGAAATGCGAGTTCAAATATTCAAGTAATTGTCTGTGCTTGGGGAAGTACTGTCTTAATTCGACCATTTTACATTTCATCTGACTTTAAATTTGTTTGTATGTTTCGTTTCAGTTTTCAGTTGGTGCCCTTTTTAATGTTTGGTTCAGTAAAGATTATTTTTACAAATGAGAAATTTTTTTATTTATTTATTTATTTTATACACTTTACAAATACAAGACAAAAAGTCCCGATAAACTACTTTTTAGCAGTTTGTCTAAAGGGTTCTTTACGTTAAAGATCGTATTATAGTGATTTAATAGTTACATTTTTACAATTATATAAAATAAAATTTAATTTTTTACAGAAATATAGATAAAAATAAATTTTTGAAAACATAAATAACATTTTTAAAGTTTTTAGAATAATATGTCATTGTGAGCTAATACAAATTAATTCTTTCCGTAAGCCAAGTCTTCAGTAAATTCATCAATTGTTTGTTTTGGGCACAGTTTTTAATTTCAGCAGGTAACATATTTAAACAACTGGGAATCATGTAATTTAACGTTCTTTGTCCATATTTATTTGTATGCTTAGGTACAATTAGCCCTTCATTAAAGTTAAAACGAGTATTATGGTTGTGTTCCAGCCTGTTAATATATAAAGGATTATTTATGTGCTGAAATATAATTTTGTACCACAGAATTGCTCTGACTGAAAGAACTTTGAGACTCTGATAAAAGTATGGAATATTATGCCTTTCTTTGTATAAATTTTTTTCAGCTAATAATTTAACCAATGAATTTTGCACTGATTGTACATGGTCTATATTTGTTTTACAGGAAAATCCCCAAGCTGTTATTCCATACCTTATAACAGATTCAGCTAGAGATAAATAAATTATTCGAAGTGTGCAGATAGGAACAAAAATTTTTAGTTTATACAATCTGCTTACAATTGATCTTAGTCGTGCACAAACTTTGTTTATTTGTATATCCCACTTATTGTGTAAATCATCGTGTTTATTTGAACATTCTTATTCGCATTTTTTAATATTATGTTATCTACCTGCCTGAAGAAAGTTTGAAAAAAGAATTGTCGTTGAGATTCAACAATTTTCTTTGAGATGAGACAATTCAACCGACAACATGTTTACACGACAAAATACACTATTCTACTGCAGCATTCATAAGCGGAACTACATTGCCCACTCTCCAATACAACGATTTCACACTTTGGGAAATCAGTACTTGGGTGATGTTGATATATTTAATATTAACTTGGCGAGTTTTGTGGATCTTGTAAAAATATATATTTCACTATTCCTAAACCCATCTGTATTTTTGTATTTTTATGACAAGTGTGCATTTTTTATCTAATTTTATTTTTATTATTTCTTTATTTGTTTCATAATTATCTGTCATGAATTAATTGTACTACCAAACATGTAAAAGCCCTCTGGGCGTTTAATAAAAAAACAAATGAATAATAAAAAATAAAAAAAATATATATATATATATATATAAATAAATTAGATATTATATAGACCGACAGGGCGAAGGAGCCTAGGAAGACCAAGTTTAAGATGGAGCGACAACGTCCTCAAACATATATCCACCTTGGAGATTGTAAACTGGAGAGAGCTGGCACAAAACCATGATAAGTGGAGGAAGACTCTCGAGGAGACCAAGTCCCAACAGGGGTTGTAGGGTCAAGAGCGATGATGATGATATATATAAATTAAGAAACCAACTAATTTTGACATTTATTTCAAATTGAATCTACAATGCCCGAAAAAATATTTAAAAAGAAGCTTGAAATTTCTGAGTGGTGGTGAGAATTACGCAAATATAAGCCACGATCAAAGTAACCCCCTGGTTCATTGTCACCGCATTTTACAGTGGTCCTTCTCTTATGAGAGCATGCAGTAAAGACGATCGATATGTTATAAATATCACTAAGAAAATAGGATCCACTGATGATGTCAAAAACTACAAGAGGCGCTGTACCGAACTCAAGAAGGCAGTGTCCACTAATATACAGCCGCCGTTGTTGAGAGGCAAAGCTCTCGACTAGCAATGGTTCAAATCCCAGCACACGCGAATAAATTTTATGTGAATATTTTGTTTTATTTTATATGAATTTCGTTTTCAAAAACAGCGAATCTATTTGAAATTAACGTCAATCTGGAAAATTTGATGATGAAGTGATATTATTCTGTCTATTTCTCTATCAGAAATGAACAGAAATCATAAAGTAATAAGTAACAATAATTTAATAAAGAGCCTGTCTTCACATCTTTCGATCTTTTTTCGTAGACTTCTAGACGACTTGGCAAATCATGGATCATGGTGGAAAGGGAATACGATATAAGCGACGCTTGGCTAGCTAATAACGTCTGCATAATTTTTTAGCAGAGTACAGATTTCATTTTGGGAGGCGTGTATGAGTACCGCCGCTCCGGGAACAATTGATTGGATAACAAACACCTCTGCCATAGGTCACCCCAAGTGGTTTGCTACGTTTGGTGACTTAGCAGGGGGGGGGCGGGTTCATGGGGTGAGTTTTGTCATGGTCTTGGCCTGACGGACTGAGAGAGACCGCTTGAGGAGGTCTTTTGACCTCTCCAGCCGGAATCTTGCACCGCAGTTGAAGGGATGGATTCATAGGTCCGTCACTCCTGAACACACTAACCTCCAGATTCCTACACACCCCCATAACTATTTCCTTCCCAGAACTCCCACTTCTTCCTTTCCCTTAAAAACCGTATCCCCTAAGATGGCATAGTCCCCGAGGAAAATTATTTTCCTCAGGGCCTCCTGTGTGGAGTTAATCTAAAAAAAGTAACTAACACACATTTGCAATCAGTAATAAATGCATATTTTAGTCTTTTACATTATAATAGTCTTTTTAATCAATATTTTAAATCTAAAACGAAAAAATCATGTTACATTTCCACATAATATATTTACGTAAAACAGTGACAGATGACAGATGTCAAATGATAATGTCCGCCATATTAAACTGCACGGAAAACGATACCAAAATAAAACAGTGACTGGCTAACTCAGAATGAAACCAACTCAGAACCACCTTAGAAAGGTCATTAAGAGTGATGATATAAAAATTGGTTAAATGGGTTAAGTTAGGGGTTACCGGCTATTTTTAAAATTATTTTTTCATAGCTTTTAATGACCTTTCTGAGGTGGTTCTGAGTTGGTTTCATTCTGAGTTGGCATGGAACTAAATAAAACATGCCCTCTTTTCATCCCGAATCCGGTAAAATCCAATGAAAAGACGAACCATGTTGAAACCGGACCCAAAAAAGCGTCGTGCAAAACGTCCATAAGAGCATTTCAAATTTAAGAAACGTTTTGATCTTTCACTAGGGCGATACTGTGATTATCCACCACATTGAACTTTACCTAACCTTAAAATAAAGCTAATATTAACTAAAAGCCAATACAAAAAGTCACAAATACTTATGAATCACGATGAAAACCTTTAAAAGTTTGGCTTCTTAAATACATGACGTAATAGCATAAAAATAATAAGCCTATTACGTTTTACCTAGCGTGACCTTTCGCCCGGCTTTCCTCGCGCAGTTAGTGTGACTAACGTAGGGTAAAGTAACTCGGGGCAACACTTCGCAGCTGACATTAAGGGAAGTCGAGGAGTGTTGAAACAGCGCTGGGGTAAATCGTAACAATGAATTAATGTTTTATTTCACGTTGAGTTGAATGGGCGAACTAAAATGGACTTGATGTACTGTTTTCTTTGATATTATTACAATTATTCTAATTTGAGTGTTTTTAGCTATTACTGTTGTAATAATTACAAACGCTAGAAGGTCATTATAATCTCGTTTTAAAGAACAAGTTTTTTCTTGCTCGTACATTAGATACATTGGTGAAAAAATATTACAATTTATAAGCATATTTCACGGTGGGTACCTATTATGCGTTTCATTGTAGTGTCTTATTTATGGTATGCATATTAAGTAATTACCGGGTGATGTATGTAGTGGAAAGGTGTGTGTGAGTGTGTGTGAATATGTGTATATGTATGTATGCGCATTGAACAATTTATATTATTGACGTGATGCTCTTTTTAAATTTGGGCAGTGAATCGAAGAAAATGGCGATGTTAGAATTTAGACTAATATTGCTGGTTGAAGACCAGTCACCGTTGATGCAATGCTATCAATGCCTAGGTTTTGGTCACTCCCAACGTTTTTGCACAGAGAAGCTTAGTTGTGTTCACTGTGGTGAATGTCATAAATATGACACATGTCCCAACAAGGCGAAAGAACCAACGTGTTCAAATTGCAATGGAGGTACGAGAAACCACCGGGCAACAAATCCAGATTGCCCACAGTGGAAGCTTATGGATGAGCGCTTCAGAGAAAGGGTAGACTACGTGGGCCACTGCTAAAGGCAACTTCAAGGAAAAAAAAAGGTTTCAATATTCAAGAATACAACACCAAAAAGTCCTGTATGCGTATTATGTACATGAATGCTAGAAGCATCAGAAACAAAATTGATGAAATTGAAGAAACCCTAAAAAACATTACAGAAACGGTACATATTCTAGTGATTACGGAAACCTGGCTGCATAAAGGAGAGGAACCTTTTTTCAATATTACTGACTATGCTGGAATCTTTGCTTCCCGTGAGCTGGACCGAAGAGGAAGAGTCGCCATCTACATGCATAACACACTAAGCAATAAGGAAATAGAAAAATGTTGCAGTGAAAATACCTTTCTTGGAATTACGATCACGGCAAAAAACATTAAACCTCTCAATTTGTATGTTTTTTACCGTAAGCCCAAATCAAATATTAAATATAACAGATTTTTTTTACTCTTTAGAAATAATATTAAATAAAAACAAACAAGACACATTACTTTTTGGAGATTTTAATATCGATATCTCAAAAGATACTGATATTGCACGGAAATATGTTCACACCTTAAAATCATACAACTTTTATGCGTGTAACACAATGTTTCCCACAAGGGTAACAAATAACACCAGCTCGTTGATAGATCACATTATCACAAATAGAACAAATGTTTCTGGGATAATTTCAAATATTGATGATCCCCTTAGTGACCACAATATACTTATATTGGATTATGAAAACCCCCTGAAAAACCTCCCAACAACAGAACCCCAAACAACCTCTCAAACGCTTACAAAATAAATTATCAAAAATTAAAAACGTCACATAAAACTTGTAAATTTACCCATTCGTCTGACGATGTAAACCAAAATTATAATAATTTCGCTGACCATCTACAAAATGCTGTAAATTCATGCAAAAAAAAAATTAAAATTAATAAAGGAGACAAAAGACTGAACAATACTCCATGGTTTGATGCCTAACTTGATTAATTATTAAAGAACGAAATCGCATATTTAAACTCTGGAAACAAAATCAAGGAAGTATTCCTTTGACAATAGAAAAAAAAAGCTCGTAATACTGTCACAAATTACAGACGATATATTAAATGCAAGTATTATACAAAATTGCTTAACGAAAGCATGAACAAGCCACAGCGAACCTGGAAAACAATCAATTCCATTCTCACAAATAGCTCGCGAAACGCAAAAATAACTTGTAAATCTCTAGTCATAAATGACGAAGAATTAAAGGGACGAAAGGAGATTGCAACTGCATTTAACGCATTTTTTCTTTCAGTTGGGGAAAGTTTAGCATCAGTAATAAAAACTTCAAAAACTGATGTAAACACGATCTACACGGAACCTCAAGCAAAACAATCTTTTAACATGATCAGGACAAATAAAAATGAAATCCTACGTCTAAATACGTCGTAAATCTAACCTTAAGTCCAAAGCGGCAGCTGGTTCCGATGGGATAACCTCTCTCCTTCTCAAAAATTGCAAGGAGGAACTGGCGGATGATGTTGTATTCTTAATAAATCTCTCTCTATCCTAAGGTATCTTTCCAGGCAGACTAAAAATTGCGAAAATAATTCCTATTCATAAAGACGAATGCAAAAAAAATGTCCAAAATTATCGTCCAATCTCTATACTTCCAGCTATCTCTAAAATTTTTGAATGTATCATTAAAGAAAGACTATTGAAATATCTCGAACACACCAAAATTCTCACGTCAAAACAATACGGTTTCAGACGACGATCTAACACTAAATGTGCAGCTTTCGAATTTATATCAAATCTACAGAAACATATTGATCATGGGGATTTTACGGCGGCAATATTTATTGATCTAAAGAAGGCGTTTGACACGGTGGATCACAACGTATTGATCGAAAAACTGAAACATTTGGGTATTGTTGGTCCTCCTCTGGAACTTTTCCGATCTTACCTATCAAATCGCGTTTCGGCAGTAGAACTGGGAGGAGAAACGAGTGAGTTGGGTAAAATAACATGTGGAGTGCCACAGGGATCAATTCTTGGACCGTTGCTATTTCTAACCTATGGAAATGACATGACAAAGTGGGGTATTAAAGGAACTCTACAACTTTATGCGGACGATACAGTATTTTTTTACAATAAACTGAACCTAGCGGAGCTTGAAACGGAAATGAATGCTGATGTTTCTAAACTCACAAGCTGGTTAAGAATAAACAAACTAACTCTTAACGTAAAAAAAACTCATTATATACTTTTTGGCAACAAGAAAAATTTCAGCCCCAATATAAAAGTTGGTGATAACCGCCTCGAAAAGAAAATGAACACAAAATATTTGGGCCTGATCGTAGATTCCCAACTCTCGTGGGATCTCCACATAAATCATGTAAAGGAGAAAATTACCCCCATAACTGGTGTAATATATAGACTCCAAGGATTAATGCCCATTCCTTTACTAACATCAGTGTACTACGCCATGGTACATTCACACCTTTCTTATCTCAGCTGTATCTGGGGATTTGCCTCAAAGAAATTGATAGCTGATTCAAAACCGAGCTCTCAGAAATGTTTTTGGACTTCCATGGGACACCCATGTCAGAGATATCTATTCAGTTTCCGGTATTCTTCCAATCACAGTCCTTCCTAAACATGAAATCACAAGCACCATCCTACAAATTACTCAACAATCAACTCACACTAACATCAAGCCACTTTACAATCAAGACATTCACACTCACAAAACTCGAAATAGCAATAAAATCCGCATACCTCAAACACACACTACAAAATATGGGATAAAATCTCTGAACTATGTTGCCTATACACTATATAATTCGCTTCCAGATATGTACAAGGGAATCCAGCAAAATAAAAAAGTTCAGAATAATGCTTTAAAAGAATATTTTTTAAATACGTTTAAGGATGAAACTGTGTAAATTTTCTTGTCATGTCTCAATTGTCTTGTTTCCTTTTCTCTTATTTTCTTTTCCATTTATTTGTAATCATAATCATCCACATTTGTATAACCTTGTTCCTTGTTTCTTTAATTATTTTCTATTGTTGTTTGCTCACTCAACCGGTTTTTTAAATTTATTTTTAGTCTATGTTGTATGTGAAACTTATATATTTAATATCCTTTTTCCAAGTAAAACTGTAACTATTTCCTCACACCCATGAATTTTCCTCCTGTCCTAAAATGAGTTCTGTAACTCATCGGGATTGCTTTAGCAAGTAATAAAAACAATAAAAAATTAAAATAAAAAAAATTATTGAACATATGAAGATCACGATTGATTGGCGAATTAGATTCTGCATTCGTCGTGTAATTAAGCGTGTGGAATAGTTCGGTATGGCGTGTACGTCTTAATGGTGTGTTAAAATTAACTAGGTAAAGAAGTTCGGTAAAGTCAATGTTACTATTTAAAATTTTGTGTATAAATGTGAAATCAGCTATTGCTCGTCTTTGTTGAAAAGTTTGAAATGTGCATTCAAAGTTATTGTTGAATGTGAAAGTAAGATATTTCATAAATTTGTTTTGAATATGTTCTATTCTATCTATCTTTACTTTGTACTGCGGGTTCCAAATAGGCGAGGCATATTCCAGTGTGATGATCTCGCCTTGGGCCTACGAAATAATTCCTTTAAAATTGAGAGATCGATTTAGAAATATATTCAATTTTGTAACATGGAATGTTTTCAGCATACGATTCTCTGTTTCCAATTCATGGGGGTGATTTATGGGTCCTTACCACTAAATAACCACATGTGTTTGCGTAGTGAATTGAAGTGCGCCACTGAGCTCTTCTTTTAAGCGCTATTGGGATAATTTATGACTTCGGCGCAGACAAAATTAGTTTGTATTCTGTTATCTAAAGGTTACACACAAAAAAATAGCAAACATGAAAGTTGCACTGATTTCTTGGAATTTGGGATGTAATGTGACAGAACACTATTAAAACGATTGAAATATGCATATTGGGAGATGTGCCCACTTGAGGTTTTAAAAAAGAGGGACTAATATATTATTGAAACCACACAAGTAGATGGGTGGGAGTCGGGGGGCAGAGAGTTGGAACAGGACAGTCAGGGAAGGAACCTGGAGGCGCGCGGACGGGATAAAAAATCATCGAGTTTTGATAAACGGCAGAGTAATAATTTGGTGCGCGTAAACCGGGAATAATTCAGATAGTCGGGGCAGGGAAGTGTTAGGGGACAGTCGGGGAGAGATTCTGGAGACGGACGGTCTAGATAAAATTCACCGAGGTTGAATACCCGTCAGAATAATAACTCTGTGCGCGTAAACCGGGAATAATTCATTAAATTAAAGGATAATAGTCGCGAGGAGACCAGCTCGGTGCTTCTAAATCGGGGATATTTCTTTTTTAATTAAACAAAGGATAGTTCGTCTTTATTAAACAAAAAGAGTCCACGCGAATAAGGAAGACAGAGATTGAGGCTTGCGAGTTCATATCTGTGAAGTTAGATAATATAATGTGTAAATTGAGGCGGTCGGGACGTACTTACGGGGCACTCAGCAGAGTCAGGATAAAACAAATCAACGCGAGAATTGTGTTCGACGGCTGCATCTTGGAATAAATAACTGCATGACGGGTTGTGGTTTAGAAATGCTTGTTTGAGTTAAATATTAGAGTAGTGAATTGATTTGTGAAATTATTTTGTGCAACATGGCGAATTTGGTAAGTTTGAAAAATTGAATTAATTATTAACAACATTAATGTTTGGATTTCGTACAAAGCAGGGTTAATTACAATTGATTAATTAAGAGCATCTCGTCACGTTTGCATAAAAGTATTACGTGATGGGGTTGAAAAGGCGCTGCAAAAGAAATGCAGGGGAGAGACGCGAGAACGGGCGAGCTACGAGCTTTTAAAGGCCGAGCGGGGTAGCTGTAGCAATGTAGCAGCATTTGGAAACCAAGAGGTAGGTTTTACTACTTCGTAGGGGGGGGGGGGTTTATCACACCAGTGTACTTCTGACTAATGCAAAATATAACCTAATATATGCGTGCTACAAATGAATAATTTTATTTTTTATTTTTTTTTTATTAGCAAAGTTTTTTGGTACATTTAACAGGTAAATACATAATTACAAAAAATATATATAAGTAACAAAAAAATCCCACGAAGGCGAACCCCGTGTGTGGGTATTATATTATTTGGATAACAGTGGTAGTTAAAATAAAATTATAAAAATATATATGTATAGTGGCTATAGAGATCAATCAACATGATTGATTTTACTGGAGTTTAAATTTTTATTTTTTATTTGAATATATACATACATACACATTTACACCCTTACAAAAGTACATTTACATTTACATATATACATTTACATTTCGTTTTTTTATTCTAAATATTCAGAAAGACATGGAATATTTTAGTAATTTGGAAACTGTTAGTTTGAATTACAGAAAAAAATTACTCAGTTCTAAATTATTTTTTACCCAGATTTTAACATTTTTTTGTATTCATTCACATTTTGACACATGTTGTTGGAGAGGGGTAGGGAATTGAACTTGCCCTTTATTGTGTATTTCTATTATTTCTATATTACTTTTATGATGATATTGTTGTCCTTGTTTTTTAGAATAATAATTGGTTTAAAATGACTAAAATATTGGTGAGCACGTTTGTATACAGATACACCTGAAATATAATTTTCCACTCAAACGATAAAGATTACCGGGTTCGTTTTTCAATTCAGCCATTCGATTTAATTAACATCATACATTCAAATATTAACACGGAAACCTATGAACTGCTTACTTAAGTTTTAAGCCAATGAATCCACCTAGATTTCGCTGTTTATCTCATATTTTTAGGATTTATGAAAATATTTTTGAAAAATTGTTAATTTTTGGTTTTTACGAAAAAATAGCAGATTTCAAATATGTACATTAGAAACATTGTAAACTGAGCAAATATATTGGGAAGCCCGAAATCTGGAACTGGTTATCACATTTTTATCGGAGGACTCATAGAATTTTTAATAATTCTATCTTAGAACGGGACACAAGGTAGACCTTGTAAGGTGAATTCCCACAGAAAATAAAACAAAATATACTACTAGCACTTCAACATAACTACAAATAAATAATCTCTTACCTTTTCTTGTTCTGTCACTCTTTCTTCCGCTTTATCTGCAACAGCAACCACTGATTCTTCTTCCACAGGTTCTACAAATCTACAAAACAGGTTTTCATAATCACTGCTCTTTCCACAAAAACTCCCTGGAATCCTCAATCTTCCATATTGAGGAGAAATTCTTGAAATCTTCCTATCAGCCTCACTTCCACAATCGAAAGGAGATATTGGACTAATTATTCCACTATCTGTATCACTCATGCTTTCGAAAAATGGATTAGTTCTTCCTCTATCTTCCACAATTATTCTTCTTCTTTCGTCTTCTTTGGTTAGACTTGTATCAGTTTTTACTTCAGAACCAGCTTCTTTACTTCCCTTTTCGACTTCTTTTACCATTTTTGTGTCACTTCTGGCATCAAATCCGGATGCTGGATCGTATATTACATAGTTTTCTTTATCAAATCGGACTCCATGCTGTGAAGTCACTGTGTATTTTTTATTTGGACTCATGTGTAATGTTTTGTTCTCTGAATCTATTGGCGTTTTGGGAATCTTCGACGGCATCTTTGAAATTATACCATATTTTAATCGCTGATCATTTCGACCATTAAATTTGAGTTTGACGTATTCGTTTTCAGCAGTTTGTTTTGGAGTATCTTTGAATAAAGACATCAAATTGGGCGGTTTTGATTCCGTTGTCTTTGTAGAAAACATTTTGAATTTAAGCTTATCGTTTGTTTTTGACGGAGAGAAAGACAGTTTCAGTTTTGGCATTTTTAATTTGGATTCCTTTGCTGCCAATTTTACAAGAGCCGATTGAGGTGCATCTTTAAAATCGGATTGATCACATTTCATTTGTATTTTGACATTTTGCTTTGCCTCATTCCTTTTTATGGTGTTTCCATCGTATGAATTCTTTCTTAAAGCACTTGGTTCCTTCAGTTTCAAAGACTTTTGAGTTGTTATAATGATTGAATCAGCCAAGGAGGCATCAGGTGAAAAAAGTGTAGCAGTTTCTGGATGAACCTTTCCTGTCTTATCAATGAGGAACTTGTGGTCTTTTTCCAAAGATTCTGAACAAAACAGAGTTGTTGGTTTAGTAAAAACATTAGTGTATTCTTCTTTACTCTCTAAAATATTACATTCGCTTCCTAAAATTTCAATTTGTAATATTTCATCAAGGTTTTCTAAACTATCTTCATTTTGACATCGATACAGCTCGTCGTTGAAATGAAGATACTCTCCTTCTAAATTATCAATATTTAGACTTCTGGCTTCTTCGTCTCTATCATTTCTCATCTGTAAACCATTAGCATCAAGGGAAGCTTTCCTGTCTTTCATCCTTTGGTCATCACTCAGTACATCTTTCATGACTTGGTGGCATGAAAGCGTATCTCCGCAAGAGTTTGGTCTTCTTTTGACAGTTCCAGTTTTTGCTGAAGGAGAGTCCCAGTCCAAATTGGCAACGGAAGAAGACAAAAGAAGGCCACCAGAATGCTTAGGACTTGCCATTTTTAAAATATAACAAAACTGAAATCTTGTGAAATCGAATTAGAATTACGGAGTGAAATTCAACAAAATCGTTGATTACTCAATGATATTTTGATAATTCATTGCTGATCCATTTTAAACTTTAATCAATTGAGTTTTTGAGCATTTTTTCTTGAAGAACACCAATGATTTATACATTTTGATTAATCACATGTAATGATTCACTTTTCTCCGAATTCAAATCGCTTTATTTTGTGGTTATTTTATATTTCACTTTAGTTTCCACCGAGTCACTTTTAATGATTTATAAACCAGTCATTAAACATGGTGCAACGAACCTAAACGATAACCTGAAAATTGACAAAAAATTCGTCAACCATCTGCTGAGTGCTGTGAAGCAGAAAACAAAGAGAAAATGTTCAACTTAGGTATATTTAGGCTGGGGTAAGCAGAGATGTTCGAGCAACACAATATCACAATTTTTCTGATGTGATACTGAAAATGTTCTGTATTTTTAAATGTTAGATTAGGTTAGGCTAAACTGTGATAATGCGATATGACGGCCACCGTGGTCGAGTGGTAAGACTCTTGACTAGCAATCTGCAGGTCGCGGGTTCAAAATCCGGCGTGCGCAAATAAAAAGGTTTATCTTAATTTTCTCAACGCATTCTTGTATTGGGTGCTATCTTTATGTAAGATTGCAAGATTCAACTCGAACTAAATGCTATAATCCAATAAAAGTATGTGTAAAAAAAAGAAGATTATATTGATAGTTTTTAGTGGAATTATGATATAGCTAAATATGACCGAATTGGATAGGATCACATTAGCTCAGTGGTAGCGATACACCCCGGCAAGTCAAAGGTCCTGGGTTCGATTCCTAGATGTGACCGTATCTTTTTCTGTTTTCAGATTTTCGATTGAGTTTCGCTAATATTATCTTCGTATAATTAAAATATTCAAATACTTTATTTGATAATGTATTAAGAAAAAAAATATGCTGTTCACGTTATGATATTTGACTTATACATTAATAAATTTATCACATTTGAGCACACGAACGTTTGCACTAAAAAAACTCTCGATTGGTGAGTTCTGTACTTACAGCCGTTTCGGTTCGGAATTTCTAAATTAACGTTTATTTATATTTAGCTCCTTGCATGATTTATCTCATGAGCTATGGATCTTTGAAATCTACACTACTTCCTGAAATTTCTAAATCAACTCAACTACGTTTTGCTAACAGCATTTTTCCATCAGGAGCTATTAATCTTTAACCTTTGCACGCCTATAATACGATTTCCAGCCAGGAGTTCTCGTGTGTTTGCAGTGGTGACCGGCCAACTCAGAATGAAAACAACTCAGAACCACCTCAAAAAGGTCATTAAGAGTGATGATAAAAAATAAAAATAAAATTGGTAAAATAGGTTATGTTAGGTTAGGGCCAACGGCTATTTTAAAAATATTTTTTTCATAGCTTTAAATGACTTTTCAAAGAGGTGTTGAGTTGACTTTATTCTGAGTTGGCATGGAATCGTTTGCAATAAATTCGCTCTTAGAATTAGCTCTTAGAGATTAGAATTAGAATTTTGTAATACATTTTTCAGCTTTCTGCGTACTTTCTATAATGACATATTGATCTTTGTCCAAATTTCCAGTTCAAGGTCATGATGCATACAAAAAACTGTGAGCTCTGGAGTCATAAATGAGTCCGAAATTACTAAGCCAACTATTTTCATCTTGCTGCCTGTCATTTTAATCACGTGCTAAAGAGTTTTGATATAACAATATCGCAATTTATTTTTGGGTTAAAATGCCGTGTTGCGCTTTCTCCTTCTTTAACCAACGTTTGGACAGAGTAACACTGTATAATAACACAAAAATAAATCACAGTAATACTTTTAAAAATTCCAAATAATTCATTTATAAAAAAACGTTTATTCAATATTTTTTTAACTTTTCATTAAGAAAATACGCTATTGTAACATTATTTTGCGAAACCGGGTAGTAATGACGTCACACACAGATCACTTAGTTCAGAAAAGGTCAACAAATTCAACTGTCACAATACAAACATCGGAAAGTCAAATAATAGCATCTTGTTCGCGAAATGTCTTTATTCGAACTGTTTCAGTTAAGAGAAACAATACCTTATATGGGTTCGGTTTCCCGGACTTTTGTCCGAACACTTTATCCGATCGCAACAGCTAATTGAACACAAAGTGTCCTTTGTATGAGGCTGAGTCATGCTTGGGAAAATTGGAACTGTTCGGACGAAACGCTCGCTCTGCGAACGTGAATCAAGTGGAACGCTGGGAAATTCAAACTAGGAAAATGCGTCCGGTTTTCCGACGTCATAGGAATACAGGATGGTTACAAAAAAAACTAGCTAAGTAAACAATAAAAAAATTGGCCCCATCTCAAGTATTTCATTCTCTTGATCGTGCCATGTATTTCACGGGCAGCCTCAACTTCTTATACCGTTAAATTTCGCGTCCTTACACTTCTATATTTATTCATAGGGTGTTAAGGGACGTACTTGAATTTCTGTAAGCAATGATTCTTGACATTATTTGGAGTAATGAAATTTTAGTCTCCGGTGACTTTTTAGATGTTTTTGCGGCTGATGCGTCTGCCCACCAACTGCAAGGCAGGCCGGGTCGGGATAGACTGGTTGAGGGAGATTTTTGACCTCTGCACCTGGAGTCTCTCGGATTATCGGCTTGCTCCGCAGTGGGAGAGATAGATTCATACGTCTGTCACGACTGGACAAACTGACCCCCAGATTCGTATCCACCCCTCATACCATTTGCCTTCCCAGAACTTCCTCTCCTTCTTTTCCTAAAAAGACCCTGTATTCAGCAACCATAAAGATGAAAAAGGCCCAGAAGGAAATTATTTTCCTCCGGACCTCCTGTGTGGAGCTAATGTAAAAAAATGAAAAAGAGTGCAGTTTACACGCGGTAGAAGCGATACTTTAGCAAAACAATTTCAACCAATACTTTAAAAGTGATGTCATAATCAAAGCGACCAATAAGCGCAGAGCTAGCGTAATTTACGTTTCATATCTCAACCAATAGAAGCCTTTAAAAGTGACATCATAATCAAAGCGGCCAATTAGCGCAGTTGATACGTCGCAGGTGCAGTAATCGTCATTTCCGTTTCACCCGAAATCCAAATCATAGCGGAGCTATTGAAGTTTCACTTAAACAATGTTTTAATAGAGTGGATCCACTTAGGATTAATTCTACAAAAAGATTAAATAAATAAATAAAATTCTTAACACTAGAATTCACTGCTCTTTGACTTGAGAGATTGATTTTCACTGTTTTTTGACGGCCAATTGACAGATGAAAATATTACAAAAAATCTTAAATTAAAATAAAAGCGTTTTTTGGAACACCCGTTCGTTTGGCACGGTGACTCACATGGTACTCTATAGATTTAGTTTGGAGGAGAACACGAGAGGGAACTTGTTTCCATCTCTCTCTACAGCATGTTTATCAATAACCAGCAAACAGAATCTCAAAACTAATTCTGAGATGAATTGCTTTTCTAGGGAAGTAAAACAAGGCTTCTAGAAGGATCAAATAAGAAAAAAATAGAAGACCTACATTCGTTACACCATTGATGTTGATAATGTAGATAGGAAAAATAAATAATTATCTAAATACAAAGCGGAATTAAATAGATTCTCCAAGTGGAGTTGATGCAAATAACGCATACTTTACGAGCGTTTTACAAGACGCTTTTTTGGTCAGGTTTCCATATGGGTTGACTTTTCGCATGATACATGAGGTCTAGCACGAACCATCGATAAAATCCCATATCAAAACGATATTGTCTAAATACGTCATCTGTGGTCATAGAGTAGGGTTTTTTCCCTTAAATAAAACCTATTTAAAAACTTCTTCGTTTTATGACACGTAATTATTTCAAACATAGCAAACTTATTTTGTGGCATTATTTTAAATCACTTCTTGAGAGCTTCACTCACGAAACATGTCTGTTTTTCATCCATATATATATATATATATATATAAATATCAAAATAATATGCTTGCTTGGGTATATGTACTTATATGAGTATGTAAATGAGATGTCTATGTATTGCTATAGTAAGTATAGGAAATTATTGAAAATACCTTCTTTAAACCCAGGAGAAGGTTTCTGGATTATTACAAACACATGAAAATACATCTGAAAAGTTGTGTAATCATTACAAAAACTCTTGCGAAACTGTCAAAATTTGAGAATGACATTTTGAAAAACAATGATTGTTAAATAAAAATTCAATTTTTGAAACTCTTTAAATTATTGAATTTATTTGAAGTACTCGCCTAATACTTTGAATTTAATCAAGAATTATAGTTATTTTAAATAGGTATCTATGTTAGATTCCAAATTTCATTGATTGTTCTTATAATATACAAAAATCAATATTTGTAATAAGTACATGAAAAATTAAGATGGAAAGTATTAGCACTGAATATATGGAACGCTAGTGGAGGGAGGCGAGGAAGGTGGAAGGGGAACGCGGGAGGGGAAGGGGGCGTGGGAGGGGGACGGGGACACTCTGGAAAGGACATTCAGGGAGAAACAATTCATTCAATAAACGTGCTTAAAACTAAGTAATTACTATTGATTTTGAAATAATTAATTCATGGATTAGTATCTGAGTAAACAAACGCGTTCGGTTACCACCCGTCGTGAGTTCAATTCCTCTGCTAGTAAATTACGTCATACGAGCAATATTTCCTGCCTTTAATGAAGACCTGCCTTCAAATCAAAAAATTTCGCCACCTTAGTTCCTTAATTAGAAAAATTTACAGGAAGAGAAGATTTTCTTTCATTATTTCAATGATTCATTATAATAGGTGTTAGATAAAGCCTTTTCCGCAAAGGTAAGTCTCATAATTCTTAGTTAAAAGATTAACTATAATTTTTTATACTTTATTTTTAATTTTTAAGTGGAGATTAAAAAAATTTAAATGGTCTATTGGACAAATAAGAACTGAGGCGACGATTTCCCACCATTAATGGAAAATATTTATCACGTAATCACAACAGGGTGAAATGGACATATGGATGGCTATATCAATATGTTATTAGACCTTTTTGTTTGAATAGAGGGTGAGTTCATTTGTGAGCTTTGGATGGATCGACAAGGCTGATAGCAAAGTAATAATTATTATTTAATATTTCGTTTTACTAGGCGCCACAAAAGACTTCTCAAAAGGTTAAGAGTTATGGGTTATATTTGGTCATTTACAGAAACAAATGTCTTTTTTTAATGTGAATACTTAACAAGAGTGCCAAATGCTCGCGAGTGCAGCCAGTGAGACTACGGCATCCCGAATCGGGGTATTTTGTGAATCTGACGGTAGTGGGGAGGGGAAGAAGATGCGGTAGAGGAAAGTGGGGAAGTACCTGGTTATTTGATAGATTGGTCCGTTTGATAGATTCTCCTAACTTAACAAACATATTGCAATCTTTAGAGCACAGGGTGGGAATGCTATCCTTGTTCTACCAGTATTTCAATCGAAGACCCTCCGAAGAACTAGCGTCATTGTCCCTTCGGCGCCGGTGCATAGTCAGGAAACACGCCAAACGCGCGCCCATCATATGTACGCGATTAACACTTGTCACATGAGAACGGGTCACTTCTTTGACACGTTCTTGTGTTTAACGGCTCGGCTATGGAACGATTTGCCGGCCTCTTTGTTTCCTCTTTCCTACAACATTGGTATCTTCAAGACCAATGTTCATACCCTCCACACAGCATCTCAGATGACATAGGCCCTGAGGGAAATTATTTTTTTTATGTGTGGAGTTAATGTAAAAAAAATAATTTGGAACTGGCTACCAAAGTAAAGAGGCCGTTTATACAAACTGCGACTCGTGACTCGTGTATTGGACGGACCTACTGTCGAATTTTCCCTATCAAAGAAAAGAAGAAGAAGACAAATCATGTGGGAATCTTAATGACGTAAGTGAAGAAAGCGTGTAAACAAATGTACGCCCGCGGCGTATTGGATGAACGTACGGTCGAATTCACACTTGCAGGCCTGGAGATTCGACCTTTCCGCCGCGTTCATTTTAATTAATTCTGAAGAACGTGTTATAAATATTTAAAATGTGTCTCCATGTCTCACTCCCGAAGTTATAAATTCATCTTCCAGAAAAATAAAATCACGGCGCTCACCGCTAACTTTATAGTTGAAAAATGGGTTATACTCGCAAAGTTTTAAAATCGTTATACGTAATAGTATATTAAAATATAAGTGGATAAACAGGTCTTTAAAACACGCGCGATTTTTCGAGCACGACGGCGTAGCCGAGTGCTCGAAATAAAGCAAGTGTTTTAAAGACCAGTTATCCACGAATATTTTACGCTATTTTTTTTATTGGTACACTTTGAAAACATAAATATTGATATTATTATTAAAAATTTGGAAATAAGAACTATTAATGAATTCGTGATGTGACATCACAATATCTTGTTGTCATGGAAATGAAAAACACAAACATTAATTTGCAATCTGTCACATAAGATTAATAGTTGACATCACAGTTTTTACTAGTTATTGTGTGTTGTAAAATGAGTTCTAACATTGATAATTTAAATTCCAAAGCATAATTTTAATACCTGAAAAATCCAAAGACGTTTATAAAAAAGAATATGAAAGGTTCATAACATGGATGGAGGAGCAAAACGTAGTAGATGTAGATGAACGAGTTGTGCTTGCTTACCTTCAGAAAATGTCGGAACAGTACAAAGCATCGACTATATATTAATAATTAGAATATGTAAACGATGTAAAAAAGAATGTAAACTTTGAATAAAATTTTTGAAACATTTGTAATGTTTTATTTGACGTTTAAAATATTCCTGTCAGATTTATAGTTAAAAGTTGACATTTAGACTTCACATTTTGTTGATTTGTTGATGTTGCCATGGTAACTTTAAAAAACGCGCGTTCCATAAATTGCAATTTAAACACGCTAGAGCGTACTTTAAATGAGTAAAAAAGGGCACCAATAAAAAAATATATATTATTAGTAAGATATTGTTTTTATTAATCTTAAATACAAAGAACTTACATCACCAGTGTTCTGTTGGAATAAAAAAGTTATTATAGTTACGAATTCGCCGGAAATGATTAAAATGTGAGTTTTGAGCAAACAAAAATTATTAGGGTTGCGTACCGCCTTAACAAATTAAAAGATAATTCAATAATTTATTACATTACAATAAAAAAACCACCCTTAAATTAAACCTCATATAAAGCTGGATCATATATTATTGTATTCAAAACTATTTGTATCTAAGTCTTGTAACATTTTCCAAGTACCCTTGCAAGAATTGTTACATTACAATGAAAGTTATAATGTATGATATATATCTTTCATCCCCAAGGTGCAATGTCTCCAACCCCCGGTAGGAATAACAGCTGATTCTTTCACCCCCAATATACATATCTTAACACGTTGAGCGCGAGCGAAATTTCTGCCAGCATGCAGTTATTATTTTATTTAGATATATAACCAAAGATTTATTACACATCCCTAAAAAGATTCCCTTGGGATTATATCATATTTTTGGGGATGCTGTGTTGAGGGTTTGTTTTCGGTTTAAAATGTTTTGGAATGGACAGAGATAAAGTTGATAATTTAAGAATTTAGAATAATACAGAAGAAGAAGAAGCAATTTTAAAACAAAACTTACTTTATTTAACCAGTGTTTTCCGACGTTATTTGAAGTAAGAAATGAAAATTAAATTTTGATTTCCTGTGACTTATTTGATTTTTTTTAAACTTAAATCAATAATGTACTGAATAGTTCGGGTCTGCGTGAGGGGTGGTGCGGTTGAGTGACCAGTGATGAAAGTTGAATTTTTTTGAAAAAAAAAAAATATATATATTCGAAAAAAGACCGGAGACCAAAATTTCATTGATAACAATTTTAAATCAAGTACGTCCCTTAATATCATGTATATATAATATATGTATGTTTTTTTAAACAAATCTACAGTATTATTCTAGCATTGATCAAATTTCGCTAATTTGATGTTGAAAAGAAACACAAATTACATAAGAAAAAGATTAAAAAAAAATATACTAAAACTTATTGTATTTGAGATAAGTGGAAATACCTAAACAGTGAAATACAAGAAAAAAAAAATTTTTTTCACGACAAGGTCAATAATAATTTAAAAAATCTTCAGGCGTGAAAGTGTCAAGATAACAGTCGTCTCATTCTTTCATCAGATAACATTATAGTCGCCATTCTTAATACAGGGGGTGCACTTTTAGATTGGCCAAATAATATTCCTCATTCCTTAAGGGTGCTTTCCTCCCCCTCCCCAATACCCCAGGGTGAATCACCACCATTCAACTAAACCCTGTGATCACATTTCTTACTCTTATTCGTTATACTGCACTGTTTACCCCTCCCGGAAGCAATGGGAGACTTGGGATAAATAGAGGTGCTTAGACGCCTTCGTAATGTTGAATTAATTAATGAATTGAACGTTGAAATCTATTTATTTTTTATCATTGAAGAATAAGCTTACAATAATAATCTAAACGAAAGATAAAATTAGTTGAAGATAACTAACTAACCATCACGCCGTTTCCCCGCAGGGGT
The DNA here is from genome assembly GCA_917563855.2 of Limnephilus lunatus. Lineage (NCBI taxonomy): Eukaryota > Metazoa > Arthropoda > Insecta > Trichoptera > Limnephilidae > Limnephilus > Limnephilus lunatus. The sequence goes on from OU830596.1 coordinate 56,600,557, forward strand.
AGGCAGAGAGGACGGACCGCCAATCAACTCGGTCTTGGCACACACTCTTTGCCTCGTTCACATTCTGACTCTTCACTTGATCGTGCCATGTCTTCCTCGGGCGTCCCCGACTTCTTCTATCATTCCCATTTGCGTCATATATTCTTCTTACACTACTTTCCTCATTAATTCGCTCTACGTGCCCAAACCATCTGAGGGTCCCTTTCTTAATCTTACGCATTACGCTTACATTAGCCTTGCATTCTTTGCGGATCTCCACATTTCTTACACGATCATAGGTGATTTTACTACACATATGCGCCTCAGGGATCTCATTTCAACAGCATTCAGTCTGCTTTCATCCTTCGTCTGCCAGTTCCATGCCTCACTGCCATACATCAGGGTAGGTACCAGGACTCCATTGTGGACTGTTAGCTTCGCTTCTTTTGACAGTTTTTTTTTATTAGAAGTGAAGATTTATTGTTAATTCTAAAAAATATATAAATATGAGATTGACAAATATGACGATTTGACAGAAGGTGGCAATGACGGAATTGCTAAACGCGCACGTCTCGATTAGACGAAAGGTTCTGGGTTCGAGTCCCAGTGGCGATCATTATCTTTTCCCGTTTTCCTGTGTTTTGTTCTCTTTCATATTTCCGTTTAGATTATTATCGTTATCTTCTTCTTCAATGATATATTACATTGATGGGAATAACCTTCAAAAGTAATAAAAAGAGAAGTTTTCTTATAAAAAAATGAGTTTCGCATCGGTGATCGATGAACCCGTTAATGCAATTTTTAGCCATAAGTTGATGTAGTGGTTTGTCTAGTTTGTAGTTAGAAGTAAGATTGTAGAAATGTATTATAAGTTTGTAGAGCGCCCTTGAGGTAATTTTTCACAAGAACGTCGCTATACAAGTCATCCAAATATAATTATTATTATTAAGGACTTAACTTACTTTAACAAGTGATTCTTGACATTATTTAGAATAAAAAACGTTAATGAACTTTTGGTGTCCAATGACTTTTATGATGGCTCTTTTTTTCTTCAAAATCAAAGAAAAAGAAATCTTATACATGTCTTCACTGGTCACTCAGCCGAATAACCGCCCAATCCCTAACCCCGTCCCGAAGCGTTCAATAATTACTGATTTTTAATGTTTTTAGTTGAAGAAAAAAAGTCACTGGAGACTAAAATTTCATTTACATTTTTTACTACAAATTATGTCAGGAATCTCTGGTTAAAAGTTGAAAGTAAATCTACATTCCTTAAAACCCTGTATAAGCTTGTCTATAAAAATTTACAATTAATAAGTATATTTCATAGTGGGTACCTATTATGAGCTTTATTATAGTGTTTTATTTATTGTATATGTTACTCTAAAAGCCCGAACTACGGTAAATCCTAAGATTTACCAACTCTTAATGGTAAAAGTCCGAACCGTTCTATAATAATCGTTCATTTACCTAACCTAATCTAACCTAACATGTACTAAATTAAAAAAAAAAACACGAAAAAATTGTTTCTTATTTAAATATTCGTAACCTAACCTAACATGTACTAAATTCTAATGGTAAAAGCCGAAAAAATCGTTTCTTATTTAAATATTCGTAGAACGGTTCGGACTTTTACCATTAAGAGTTGGTAAATCTTAGGATTTACCGTAGTTCGGGCTTTTACAGTGACATATATATTTATGTAATTACCGGGTGATGTATGTAGTGGGAAGGTAAGGTGTGTGTGTTTGTGAGTATGTGTGTATATATGTATGCGCATTGAACAATTTATATTATGATGCTCTTTTTAAATTTGGACATGGAATCGGAGAAAATGTCGATGTTAGAATTTACACCAATATTATTGAACATAATATTATTATAATAATATTATTATTATTTATTTACATTTTTATAGGGGTAATTACATTTAATTTTAAAAAAACGCTATAGGTATTAGCTTTAAAAAAATATATATTTTAGTTCCATAATGTCCGCCATCAAAAAGTCTTTCATTTGCTATCAAAAACAGTGTTCCATTTTAGGATACGTTCAAAAACAGCGAATCTATTTGAAATTGAATTTCAAACAGGAATATTTTGAGGACAAAATATTATTTTGACTAGGCCCGGGGGGTTATCATTAAAAATGGAAATGTACGAAAGTTGAAGATACAATCAGTATCGCCCTGGTAAAAGACTAACATTTAGAACCGAATCGTTTCATATTGTCGACTAGCTGATACGGCCACGCGTTGCAATGACTAACAAAACACAAAGCCATCTACTGGATGGTTACCAAACCTTTGATAAATTAACTCACACCACCATCTGTTATTTTGCATACAAATCAAATCCACACCGCCCGCTTGATAATAACCACATACAGAGATTCGCCTTTACATATTATATATTTCAACCAATTTACACAAAACCTTGACAAATTATATACTTAAACCTTTCTCATGAATCACTCTATATATTGGTGAAAACCGCATGAAAATCCGTTCAGTAGTTTTTTAGTTTATCGCGAACAGACAGACAGACGCGGTGGAGGACTTTAATTTATAATATGTAGAGAAACGTTATGACAGTATCGAAATGAGAATTATTTAGTGTAATTGAGGCCATTTTTTTTAATAAACGACCAACGCTATAAAATTATGTTCTAACGGTGTATCCTCTCTGCTTACCCCCTTGCAAGATAAAAATAAAATGGTTAGTTAGTAACTATTCAATTTTTTGCTATTTTTCACTTTTTACAAACCACAATTTCAAAGGACGCAACGATGTTAAGCTTAATAGTTATTGGCAGCGACACTTGATGATTACACTAAAACTGAACGCTGAAATCCACAATAATTGAACTAAGAGGATTAACGCGCGGAATACGGTAACACCTTCTACTTATATAAACAAACACACTTCACCACAATCCACACGTCTGCCCTGATGAAGGACACTATAGCGATGTCCGAAACGTTAGCTGAAGAAGCAGGAAGCACGACACGGCATAATAACCGAAAATTATCATAAAAACATTTTTTTTTAAATTTAAATATCATAAGTACAGTATTATGCAATGTGTGTTAACATCGTTCCGAATAAACCTTAAGGTGAATTTTACAAAAATGGCGCTATATAAATAATCCACGTAATTTTCCGACCTTCCCACGTAGGTTTTCGCACACAACTGAAGGCATACATTGCGACACAGCTGTGCGGACGACTCCAAACATTCCACCATCCCCTTGCTACCCCACGTGGGTGAATCTTTAATTCCATTAAAAGGGAAAACTGCCAATGTGCAGTGGGTAGTGTTTTGGTCAGGTGCTGGCAACCCACGGCCCGCGGAGCTTATATGGAGCGGTTTTTGGTCGAGGCAGACGGCAATGTGCGTTTTATTCCCGCGACAAAATATCCCCGACAAAATATCCTACGCACAAAACATCCTCCAACAAAATATCTAATAAAACCTAACCTAACCTAACTTTACAGGATGTTTGTATTATTTTTGTCCCATTTTTTAACAATAATTTATTGTCTTTACAGGATGTCTGTATTATTTTTGTCCCATTTAACTGTTTTTGAACAATAATTTATTGTCTTTACAGGATTTCTGTATTATTTTTGTCCCATTTTACTATTTTTGTAAAATAATTTATTGTCTCTATAGGATTTCTGTTTTATTTTTGTCCCATTTTACTATTTTTGTAAAATAATTTATTGTCTCTATAGGATTTCTGTTTTATTTTTGTCCCATTTTACTATTTTTGTAAAATAATTTATTGTCTCTAGAGGATTTCTGTTTTATTTTTGTCCCATTTTACTATTTTTGAACAATAATTTATTGTCTTTATAGGATGTCTGTATTATTATTGTCCCATTTTTTTGTTAGGTTTTAGTAGATATTTGGTTGGGGGATGTTTTGTGAGTAGGATATTTTGTCGGGTACATTTTGGTATATTTTGTCGCGAGATGAAAAGTCGCGGAACCGAAGCAGACATGGCACGATCAAGCGAATGAATTACTTGTGACATTCCATGTCAAGACAATAACAAAAGATTATTTGTGTATGAATGTTAATGGAGCAAGGAGCGTGTTTGCTTTTAAGTATAACGGTTATAAAAAAAAACTGCCCGAAGCCAGTGGAGCTATAGTATCCTACGTATTAATAGTATATTTTGTAGGCCGGTATGGGTACCAACGCCCCGGGAACCGTTTATTGGATAACCAACACCTCTGCCATAGGTCACCCCAAAAAATTCGCTACGACTTAACATGGTTTCCCCGGTTCATGGGGTAAGGTTTGTCCAGTTCTTGATCATCAAATGTGTCACCATTTGAGATAACCTTTAGTAGAGGTGTTGTCATAGGGGAAGTCATAGTCTGACTGGTTCCAGACGGTTGGAAGCAGTTGGAATTCTTATGCGATACTCACATATAAATAAAATGCCACAATTTATTTTAAACCTTTTTTATATTGTGTTTGCCTCTTTACTATAATGTTAGTTTTGGGCTTGGATGTAATTATTGTTTGCCATGACTGGGTGTGGCACTAGTTACTGCCAGGCAGGTTGCACTGCAAATCCGGTGGGCGAACCACCCCAATGCGGGGGCGTCGTTATCCTGAGTCATAGGGCGAGTTTTTTCATTCTGGTTTGTGATATTGAAAAATAATATTTTGTAAAATTGGTAGGTAACTTAAAAAAATTACTTTTCTAAGAAAGTTTTGTATTACAAAATATCTTCTTCATATGAATAAGGTTTTCTGAACCTTAAAATAGTTTATTAAATATTTGCCTAGGGATCATTGACCTTCAATAGCAAATATGGCAATTTTCTATATAGTTAAATTTTTTTTAACAAATTAAAAAAAATATATTTTTGGTACTTATCTATTATATCATTTACCTGATTTGTTTCAACAATTAGTTCCAATTTTTAAAATTCATTCATGACCGTAAATAATATCACGCAGTAATATTTCACATTACAAACCACCGAAATTAGTTTATTTAAAATTTTCACACCCTCAAATTAAAATAAAAAAAAAACAATAACAATGATTGTAATGACAACTTACATTCCGTTTAAAAATGTATTGTCCGTTCGCGTAAAATAGGTATCTATCTATATTATTATAGATTCCATGACAATCGATCCCCCGACAGTTGGGGCTCCCCGGTGAACTTTTATACAATATACAGTCGGTTTAGGGAAAATACTGTATACCTACTGTACAGAATGAAGCCCGCACAAGAAAGGGAGAAACTGCCCCACGAAGGTAAGTCCAGCGGTAGCGAAATCGATCGGATTGTCGTCAGCAAGTCGAAAAGTCTTCGGGTAGCAGGTTTCAGTAGGTGTTATTCAGACCGGTCTATAGAGACTGCAGTCTTGAAGTTACAACTGGTGATGGCGATACTGACGTCTTGAATCGAGTAGGCGTTCTGCAGAGATGTTGCCACGATAACTGACGGCGGATGACTGAATGAAACTGCCCTTTTGGTACCGGTTTTTATATTAAGGTGGTAGGTCCGGTGTCAGGTAATTCACGTTTTAAATGTTGTGACATCAATATATTCGCACCGCCACGCAATGCAGAAAAAATAATGCACGAAGGATTTGGCTGTGAGTCATCTAGATTGCATAACACGTTCGATACACCTACTTACTCAAAATATAACTAAATGCCCCCAAATGTGTTAATTCAAAATATAACTAACTGTTCCCGAATGAGTACGTAGTACTGCCGAACAACAAAAGAATAAAACATATTTTCTTCCAAGAATAAAACTACTTGCTTATAATACTGTATAAACCAGCGTATAAGCAGAAAAAAATCGACACCGTACGGTCCATCTTACTTCGGTCGTTTGCAATTAAAAAAATTATCCCATTAAAATGCTTTTTCATCTTTTTTATTTTATTTATCGCCATATTTACGAGTAGGCAGTGCTAAATTATTATTTTAAAGGACTATCATTAACTTACAAACAATTGCCAAAGTTGCCCCTAAAATCATGAAAAACTTTCTTATATTGACCTATTTTTTTTAAATTTACAGAAATGCAAAAAATAAACTATCTTACATATGTAGTAGATATTTAGTGTAAAATTTTATTTTGGTTCAAATCCAAAGTAAAATTTTGTTTGAAAGAAAGCCTTGCTGTTGGTCCCCTTAAAAATATATTTTCTTTTAAAATCGGAAATTATTGAGCCGGTTATGTATGAACAGTCTTTAAAATAAATTGAAATTTCTAATTACAAAATTACAAATAAGTAAATTATTTAACTATGGTTGTTTGGTTTTGAAATGATAATATGCACAGTACCTACTGGAATGTCATTTATCCATCCTACCTTCCCCAACCATGTCACCTTGCTGAAGAAAGCTGGGAACAATAACAGCCAATATCGGTTACTACAAGTCGACTTGTGATATTGGAAGGAACTGTTTTTTGTAAGTTTATGTGCTCGCCTTCTAATTTCGTAAGTGCCTTGGTTTTTCCTTACTTCCTTGTAGTCCACAATTTACCATACACATATAATCATTCAGCTGCAATCAATTCTTTTCGTTTCCGTAGTTTACAGTCCATTTTCGCCAGTTGCATTTGAGGCTGTCATTTTCGAAGACAGTTTCGGATGCAACAATGGTCGACAAACGCGTCCCTTAAGTCGTAAATCGAGCGAAAGAGATGCACTTCATATTGCTGTAATGGTCTAAAAGTTCCAGAATGACTTTTGGCTGAATTAAAAATGGAATTGCATTCGCTAACGGAAGGGTAAATGTCCACTTGTTCTGTTTAACGGATTACACGAAGGGTTATGCAGATGTTCTTGCAATTTTGGGTGGGTTAAAGTATAGTTTTAACTGAAAATCATCACTTGAAGATCTTAGAAATACGATGAAAATAAATCGGAAAATCAGTTAAAAAAATGTACAAATAACAAACGTATATATAATATAATATAATAAAAATATTAAAATCTCGCGTCACGATGTTTGTTCGAGATAAACTCCGAAACTGCTTTACCGATTTTGATGAAATTTGGCTTACTGTGTGTAATTTTGTCCAACTTAAAATATAGGATAGTTTTTATCTCGATTATTGACCTCAATATTTATTATTGCGAAATAAATGTTAATTGGTACGATGCTGATTGTCCTTGTACTTTTACTTTAAATGTAAATAACATTGTTGTTGTTATCCTCATTTTTGTGTTAAACTGTTTATGCTAAAATGCACCTGCTCTCAACACAGGAATTCCTAGTGAGACAGGCACAGCACAATCACCTATGTAACTTGATAAAAAAAAAGATTATAATTAAAAAAATATATATGTATATATATATATATTTGTTATAGGCCAATCCTTTGTAAGTTCCATAAGTTTCTAATAGATGGCGGTGTGAGTCAATTTATAGACACACACCACTTGGTTATCTAGGATGGGTAACCATCCAGTAGATAGCGTTGTGTTTTGTTTTCGAAAAGGCAAAAGGTAGGAATCTGGGGGTCAACGTGTCCAGGAGTGACGGACGTGTGAATCCGCCCTCCCACTGCGGTGCAAGGCGATGTGTAGAGAAAGTTTGGCTGGAGAGATCGAAAGGTCTCCCTCATCCAGTCTCTCCCATCCGGCCCACCACGCAGCAGGTGGGCAAACGGTTTCACCGCCAAAACCTAGACAAACCTCACCTTATGAACCCGGGCACCCTTGCTAGGTCACCAAACGTAGCGAACTATTTGGCGTGCCCATAAGTGTTGGTTATCCAACAAATGATACCAATACCACTTCCCAAATTTCTCAACCTAAAATATAATATTTTAAAGATAAAATTATTTTAAGCGCCGTTTTCAAAATTGGAACTGATTTGTCTATAATTCCGACTATCCTATTTAAATGAGTTACGAAGCGAAAAAAAAGGCTCCACTTTTTTATCTTGAATTAGACCAGTTTTACTAACTCTCCCAAGGCTCTAACGCCGAGCAACCGGAAACTGCTGAATCCGGTCGTCATGCACTGCTACTCGCCTCACAATAGTGGAACACGTTTCGACGAGATATTAATTAGTACGCAATAGCGCCTCTACGACCATTTTTCACGGGTTAGTGCTAGGAATAATAAAAATATTAGTAATTTTCCTGTCTAAAATATAAATATCATGTTTGCAAGCTTTCAAAGGGTTGACTTTACAATTAAAAATCACCCCACACAAACAATGATATCAAAAACATCACCCTGTTTTACAAACAAAATGCAAATACAATAAAAAGCAAACACCCCTACATTAAAGTTATGACGACACGAATTTCCGTACAGAATTCCGATGCATCTATTCGATTTTACTACTGTATTCAAATAAAAAATGGAAATTTGCACCCTTAGAAAAGGGGAAATGAAAATAAAGGTTGCGAGTAAAAAAATATTATTCATTGAATTGTGACGAATTTTAGTGGAACAGAGGGGTATTTTTTGTTACAGGGTGGTCATCTCTTAGTGTTATTTTTGTGTTGTTGAGGATAGACTAAAATATTAGGGTGGTGAATTGTATTTTCGTGTAGATACCTTTTGGAAAATGTGTCGATGGTAATTCAGTAAGCTAGGAAAAAAAATACATTGAATTTCGTTGCAAACTCATTTATTATTTGGATTTTTGTAATTTTTTTAACGGAATGGCCTAAAGTGATTTTTTGTGTTGTCTTTTTGGGTGGAAGATACTCTCAGTATCGCCCTGGTGAAATTTCATTATAATATACACATCAGACAGCGATATTAACGATGTTTTTGATAAATGAATAACATAGAATAAATACCGACCGTCCAATAACGGTGAATAATGTATAACAATACGTAATAACCAACTAACCATCAAGCCGTTTCCCCGCAGACAACTCGGTCTTGGCATACATTCCTTGCCTCGTTTACATTCATACAATGTATCGTACATGCTCTTCTATTATTCTGACTCTTGACATGGCCCGACTCAAGTATCTGATTCACTTGGTCGTGCCATGTCTTTCTTGGCCGTCCTCGACTTCTTCTACCATTCACATTTGCGTCATATATTCTCCTTACACTACTTTTCTCGTTCATTTGCTCTACATTCCCAAACCATCGGAGCGTCCGTTTCTTAATCTTACACATTAAGCTTACATCAGCCTTGCATTCTTTGCGGATTTCCACGTTTCTCACACGATCGTACGTGGTTTTACCACGCATTCGAATCAGGGATCTCATTTCTACAACTTTCAGTCTACTTTCATCCTTCCTCTGCCAGTTCCATGCCTCACTGCTATACATCAGGGTAGGTTACCAGTACTCCATTATGGACGGCTAGCTTAGATTCTTTGGACAGTTAAGTAATAATAAAACATTAATATTGGAAAACGAAAACAACAAATCGCCGAGTTTCCGTTCGATCGGATGCCGGAAAGTGGGTTAAATTCCGTTTCCAAGATTTGCATTTATTCAAGAAAACAAAATCGATTTTAAATAGATGTATTTAAAAAAAAAATTTACAACCATTTTTCAGTAACATTTCAGACATAGTGCTTTCCAATCCGTGCCGCTCCATAATAATAGTGACTAGGTTGATATAGTGGATTAACCCGGGTAGATAACGCAAGTATCCCGCTGGAAGTGGTGTAATTGATGGTCACAAACTATGCCGAGATGAATGCACGCGGTGCCTAAGGGTGTCCACGCGTTTCCGATAATATATATTTTTATTCATAAAATATTTGCCTCAGATTCATAGGCCTATAGGTTCTCAACGTGGGCGATAACGCCCCCCTTGTTGGTGTTTGAAACTTTCAGAGGGGCAGTAGAAGACCCAGAGAAAATTAGGGGGCGTTGAGATGGCTCAGTGAGGGCGTGGGCAGGTAAAAATACTAACACTTATGTAAGAAATTATTACTATTTTATGATAATGTAGAATTTCCATGGGCACATAAAAGAGAAAAATGTGTATGTAAAATAGTCAACAAATGCTCAGATATTTTTTTGGAAAGAGAAGTCACAGACGTAGTGGTTACGATGTGAGAAACATTATTATTATTAAGAATCGTCACTATAACATGAAAACAGAAGGAAGGCGGTAGCAACCCGGTACTTGCACAAAAATACAAAAGGATTTCTTTTAACTTGCTAAAGAAAAGGGTAAAATAAATATACCAAAATATACTAAAGCGTAACTCTTCGTTTGGACAAAGAAGTTCTGAATTTTTTGCAATAAAGTTATACCTGTAACAAACTCCCACTTAATGAAATATATCATTGAAGAAGAAATAACACTAATAATCTAAACGAAAATATGAAAGAGAAAAAGACACAGAAAAATAAAAATAATATAATGGCCGTAACTGGGACTCTTGTCTAACCGGGAAGGGCGCCTTTACCAATTCGGCCATCGCCACCTTCTAAGATTGATGGAAAAAAGTATGCCCGAGGCCCTAAGAACGAGGATGAGGGGAGAACGAGGATTTAAGAACAAGGATGGATACAGGAATGGATGATATGTATATTCTCTCATATGCAGGTAACACATAAACCTCTTTTGTACTCTACCCTAGAATGTATTGCATTGCACTACCCCTGCCTACTTTCTGGAATAAATGAGTATTACTATTATTTTAAAATTGACGGTCACCCCACCAGACATATTGCAAATCCAGTAGCGCACGGCGCAGGGTGTTTATGTGGGGGCTCCAGATGATCCGGAAAATAATTTATTACGCCCCTGGTCTTCCCCCCAACCCAAAGGGCGTCCGTGAACGTTTTGTTATAAGTGTTGGGGGAGGTTTTATTATGGTTGCCATTAGAATTCAAGCTAGTTTTTAACAGGGGATGTAGCGATGGCCGAATTAACTTTTGAACACAATAGAAGATGCTCCTAGGAAGTAGCGTCATTGATATCTTCGGCACCATGTTCGGGAAAAAGGCCAATCGCGTACACAACATTTGTATACTGAGGGTTTTTGTCCCATGAGAATGCGTTTCTAAAACTCGACTCGATCTTCCTCCCTTCTACAAGATCCCAGGATGCTTTCTTTCATCAAAGAGACCACCAACACAGCATCCCCAAAGAGGACACAGGACCTTCAATTTCGATTTCGACCCGCATAGAAAAGACGGTCCTAGAACACATTAATGCAACTGCCTCAAAAGTCAGAAAACTTACTCACCTTTTTATTACCATCAGAAATATTCTCTCTGTAAAAGACATGAAATCAATATACTATGCCATGTGTAATTCTTTACTCGAATATGCATCCCTAGGATGGGGTGGATGTGCCAAAACAATATTGGACTCCCTGGCTAAAGCACAGAAATCTTTACTAAGAGTCATCCTTAAAAAGCCATTCAGGTACCCCAGTGATGCATTATTCACGGAATTAAAAGTTATCGATGTTAGAAAATTGTATATTAGAAAGATTGTATTACATGCTCATAAACAACGCCAGCACTACTTTTCTATTGACCACCTTCACGACACCCGACATCAAGGAACAATCCAATAGTCCCAATAAAAACCACGACGTCCCTTGGACAACGTCAATTTTCGTACTTAGGATCTAAATTATTTAATATCATTCCTAATGCTTGGAAAACGAAAAGTACTAATATTTTGCGCAAATTAATCAACGACTGGCTCCTTGATTTAGGGAGGGTCAAAAGCGAAGATATGTTGACCAAGAGATAGTCTTTTTATTATTACCATCTGGCTTTTATTTACTTTACCGGTTTTATCTTTTATCTTTTTTGTTTTTTTTTTTTTGTTTTAAGCGCTCTAAGGGAAAATATCTGAATTTGATTTTAAGATATCATTACTTCTCTTCTTTATCTTATAAGTAAAAAATTATATATTTAAGTCAAGCTTCTGTGAGGAATACACAATTAACACTTTTTTCCTTCTATAAATAACATGTTATGTAAGTAAACAATGTAATATGAAATTAAATTTGTCAATTTGACTGGCCTAAAACAGGATCCATTCCTAGTTGGCTAGTCAAAGTTTCCACATATGTTTTATTGTTTAATTTTATGTGAAATAAATGATTATTATTATTATTATTATTAAAAGAAGCTCGTGAGAACTCTCAAATCCCATACGGTTTTTAGACCGCTGGATACAATTTAAAGTTATTTGTCACAATAATGTAGTGAACATGTTGTTGTGTTCCAATGTGATGTTTGAAGTGAAAACTTCTTTAGCAGCGTTGGGATTTGAAACTCGATGAAACGAAAACTAGCGACACTAAAAATAGATGTGGAGGTCGAACGAAAACCTACTAAAAAAAACAAACAAACATGGTGTAGGAGTCTGCGGAAGGGGGCTGATGTGGAGGTCGAACAATGTCATTGATCTGCAGTCATGCGGCAATCCGATTGATACCCCAGCAACCAATCGGATTCAATCTCTGTCACAGAACTCTCGCTCGCGCTCAGATCGATCACCGATCATTCTGCCTTAAACTCCCGGTCAAGACACAACTTGTATATATCGTGTTTGTTCGCCCTTCACATTAATTGTTATTGTTAATATTTAAATATAAAGTTGTATTCTCTGTCTTTCTTATTTGTAAATAAAATTATTGTACCTACATCTTGCTTACTTGCTTTACCACACACTTTACACCTTTAATATACGTAAACACCCACCATAGAGACAAACTCATACGTCTGTAGGATTAAACCTGCGAGAGAATGAGATAGACCGATCGGTGTCCTCTTTGTACGGTGCTTCATAGCCTATCAGCCTCCTCTTTGTGCGGTGCATTGCAGAATAAAATGTAAATAATTTTTAAACTTGGTAACAATAATAACCCTACAACTGATACACTGCATTCGTCTCATTCTCTCAAAGTTTAATTTACTGAATTTTTTACTTCTACCGCGTATGAACTGCACACATGTTTAAGTAAAATTCGCGCCCTTAGCTCGACCATGTCTTACATGCGGACATGATCCGACGATCAACACGTTCGTCACAAATACTTTAAAACTACTCAGAAAACGACCCATTAAGTTCGATTAAAATTTTTATTGATAACTAGCTGACCCGGAAAAGTTGTTCTGCCATATAACTTATTTCTAGTGAATATTTTGGTTGTTAAATAAAAAATAACGAATGTATTGTAAGTGTGTTGGGATGGGATTTATGACAGAAAGAGGAATGGAGCGCCGTAGACGATGACCACCGATAAAGACAAAAAAAACACCAACAATTAATTTTCTCAATTCAATGTATTTCATTAAAGTAACGGACATATTCATTGTTTGATCTCTTAAAAGTTAAATGTAAAGTGAAAAAAGTAATATATTTTTTATCCTAAAAAGTAGGAAAATGAAATTACCGATGAGGCAGACGTAGCGCCATCTGTCATTCAACAACATAAATCATTTCGTTCTGTTTGAAATGCGACGGTTAAATTTGTTCATACAAAAATACTAAAATCGCGATTAAAAAATGAGAGGGTGGGGGTAGGAAGGTGAAAATTTGGGTATTTTTTGATGCCAAATTTTTTTTTTTTAAATAGAAACAAATTTCTGGATAAGGACACCCTAATCACCTAGCGGTATGAAATATTCTTACGACCTATTCTCATGCCTATCAAATATACATAAAAATGAAAGAAACATCGGTTGAGCCGTTTCGGAGGAGTACGACCACAAACACCGCGACACGAGATTTTTATATATATATTATAGGTTGTCACTTTTATGCAAAACTCTACGCACACAGTACTCATATAGGTATATTACTTATAGGACGAAAACCGCGACACACGTAATCCTTTGGATTTTCGGTGAAAGCCCCCTAAAAAGTTGCACACATATTCATATTATTACATTCGGAGTTGAACCCTCGTTTGACGGATTAATCTAGGATTACAAGGGTTTAGTCCATCGTGCATTCAGCTTGAACAGCTTTAGCTGAAATGTTAATCAGATTTGCATCGTTTAATAATAATATTTGGATGACTTGTATAGCGCTGTTTTGTGAAGAAAAATCACCTCAAGGGCGCTGTACAAACTTATAATACATTTCTACAATCTTACTTCTAACTATAAACTAGACAAACCACTACAACAACTTATGGCTAAAAATTGTATCCACCGGTTCATCGATCACCGATACGAAACTTATGATTAATGATTTGACCAATGAACGCGATACTGCTGTAAAAATGTACTGTACAGGCAGAAAATATATACAGGACCATACTTACCTGGAAGGTCACTAGATATTAACACTGTTATTGTTTATTTAGAGAAACGTAGGTAGAGTTCGCACGCAGATGACACAACTGGGAACTAGAATAATATATAATATGCTCTGTAATGAGCGTATTTTGAAAACAAAAGCAAAATTTTATGATTGACGGTACAATTGTACAAGGACTTGATCAGAACATCTGTCCCCCCAAATGTGATTCGATCCTTAGTAAGAGATAGATTGATGTTTAAGGGATCGAATAATGTTAATCCAAAAGTGTGATAGGTATATCATAGGTAAAACAAGAATGATACTGTCAGATAGGTATTTTTTTATTTAAGGGTATGAGAGCCCAAAAAGGTAGGTTTTTAATTAGGACCTAAATTCTGTTGGGCTTGTTATGCATCTATTCCGAAAGGATTTTATTCCAAGCCTTTGGCCCAGATACTCCGAAAGCGCGATCTCCAAATTTAGTATTTGGCTTGTAAATATGTAACTATATGCATTGACCGACTAGTGACTGAATTGAAAAATGCGACTGGTTTCCACCCAAGTGTCGTGGATTCAAGTCCATAGTTAGCTAAGTACTAGATCATTGAACTAGTAAAATTTTACCACTGTAATGATGGTGGTAGGAGATTTTATAATAATCTCAGTTTTTTTGTGGTAATACCTACCCCACAAAAGTGGGTGAGGTTTGTTCGGATCTTGGTGGCAGATGCGTCTGTCCACCAAATTCATGGCAGGCCGGATCGGGTGAGACTAGTGAAGGGAGACCTTTTGACCTCTCCAGCAGGACTCTCCCGGAACATCGCCTTGCACTGCAATGGGAGGTATAGATTCGTCCGTCACTCCTGGACACACTGACCCCCAGATTCCTACCCATCCCTTGTACTTTTTTCCTTCCCAGAACTTCCTCTTCTTCCTTTACCTAAAAAGACCCCCCACACAGCATCCCAAATATGTCAAAGGCCCTGGGGGGACTTTCTCCTCAAGGCCTTCTGTGTGGGTAAAAAAGGGTCCCTGTGCCAGTCTGGAGCCAGTGGGACGATGGTATCCCCAATTAGGGTATGCTGTGTGGCTGAAAATAGTGGTGAGAGAAATAAGATGAGGAAAGGGTGGTGAGGAAGCATCTGGATACTCAGATTTAGTCATCAAACATAGATAAAGCCATTTCAAGCAAAGTTTCAATTCTGAAAGGTGGTCTTACACCAAGGCGAGTGTTTTTCACTCTGGATTAAATTTTTTAAATTAATAAATTGTGAAATAACACAAATCAATCAAATAGAATTTACTTGCGCATGCCAAGATTCAAACGATTCAAATTCACGGCCTTCGGATTGCTAGTCGATAGCTTTACCCTTCGACCAAGAAAGCCTTTATTCGGAAATTTGGAGGAGGTTAATCGTAACCAGTTAATGTTTGTGTCTTGTCCGTCTATAAATTCCAATATTGTATCATTGAAAATAAACTATATATTTGATGTGGGAGGTGGGTACGTGTACCGCACGACCATTTATTGGATAACCAAATCAAACCACGCTATGTAAATGCACTATATAAATATAATTCGGCCTCTGTGTTTCCTCCCTCCTACAACATGGGTCTCTTCAAGACCCATGTTCACTCCTTTCTTTCATCAAAAAGACCCTCCACACAGCATCCCCAAAGATGACACAAGGGAAAATTGAGGGATATTATTTTCCTCAGGGCCTCCCGTATGTAGTCAATGTAAAAAAATAACAATAATAAATACAAAACAATAAAATAGCAACATGTATTGTAAATCTACAAGAGACCAAATGGGAAAATAATTCACCGACTCCAGATATTTTTATATCAGAGGGTTCGGCTCGGTAGAACTTTTAACTGGACCGATAAATCCTACTGATACTTAGATATAAATATTTAAAAAATGTTTCGTAATCCTACGTGTATTTAAAATGATTGGTTCTTCCATTTTCAAATATAAATAAATTTTGAATGAGAGAGCTAGGTATAATGCCAGGAGCCGAAATAATTTATTTTATTATCTATTATAACAATCATATCGCTGACATCAGCCTAAAGAGAAGATTCCTCTAGGTGCAAATAGACGGTACCAACAAAACATGTTATAAATACGTCCACACATCTTTGTAGGGCGGACTTTTCGATCTAAATCGGTAGCAGGTTAAAAATAGGGAACGGTGTTTTGCAATAAAAAAAAACTTTCCCCTGTTTGCCGAAAGTACCTACCCTGAGGGCTGGGGAGCAACGACCTACCGCGGTGTCAGGGTTGCCAAACGCTTGTAAATTCATCCATTTTTTATTATTTATTTGCATGGTGTTGATAAAACAGTTTTACACCAATATATTGCCGATTACAAATTGAGAATACAGTAAAAAATGGGAAATCGATCTTTTGAAATATCAAGGTTCCATCTGTCGCGGTAAAGAACAAAAATATAGCAGATTCGGTAATGTTATTTAAAATTACTTGATCGATTGTCCTGATCTTCTTCAACGCCTATCATTACATGTTCCAAATCGCAACAGCAGACAGTCGCTTACCTTTAATCTCCCTCTTTGCAAGACCAACTCCAAACAGAACTCATTTATCTATATCCACACACTCATTTAACATTATTACCATATTGACAATTTTAACTCGACTTTACGCGACTTACAACGTAAACTTACTAAGCAACATCACTCAAACTAGGAAATTCAATCCCTTTATATTCCCGTCTTTTGCCTCTTAATCCTATTCCTATATTCCCCCCCCCCCCCTTTTTCATGTATTGTAACTAAAAAATAAATTTAATAAGAAAACACCCTTACAATGTCACCCTTTATCATTCAATTGTAATTGTATCTTATTTTGCATTATTTGAAATTTAAACAAACTAGAAGTTATACAGAACAGAGCTATGAGATGTATACTGGGAAAAGGCAAATACGCAAGGATTAATCAAATGAGAGAGGAGCTAAATTGGATTCCAATAAAAAAATAACTATTTAATGTGTTAATTTTTGTGCATAAAATTATGAAAAACCAAATTCCAAAATACTTTAAGGATGAAATTGCTTTTAATAGAGACGTACATAATTATGAAACAAGAAATATAAACAGAGTTCGATTGCCACAAATGAAGAAATCAAAATCACAGAACGGCCTAATGTATAGAGGACTAAATATGTATGATGAAATACCTGAAAGTATGAAGAATGAAGAAAGAATGATTGTATTTAAAAAGAAATGTTATGCTTACTGTAAAAATATTTAAATTTATCAAATGAAATGTTACATTGTGCTTATTAGTTTATATTGTAGTATAAACTAACTGAATAAATAATAAAAATAAAAATTAATTATTATGTAATCTCTGACTTGCTATCAACTTTCTCTAAAATAAAATAAAACACTGATGTTAAAAAAAATCTGCCTATTTTATGATTGTTATAATCCTAGTTGGCAACCCTACACCAGACAAACCAATTTAGCCCCCACCGGAATGAAATGACAGAAACTCGTGCCGCTGTTATTATTTTTAGGTTGGTAGTTACAGGTACCTACCGTTTTCAACATATGAGGCAACACTGCGCCTGTACGGTTGGTACCATTGTCACAATACGAGGTAACACTGGCGCTGTATTATACAAGTACCTAATCCATAGACAAACAACGCCACTGTACTTTGATGTTATCTTCTTTAATTTGGTCGCTTTAGGGTTGACTGAGCTCGTAGGTTATCAAAAGGGCTGAGGAAATGTGAATCAACATTAAATTTAATATCAACATTAAGAATCAACAGCTAAAATGTGTTACGGTCCGCCATTCGCCGATTGACACTATTTTCGTAATAACCTACCTAATGGTTTTTGGCAAAATTAGGGTTTTAATTGTGCCGTCTTACCAGATAATGTGTTTATACGTTTATAAAAAAGGTGTGTTCTATCCTATAAAATTTCACCATAAAATCACCAGCTACCTAAATTTGGGAGGCGGGTCTGGGTACCGCCGGCGCGCCGCCCCGGGAACCATTTATTGGATAATTAACACCTCTGCCATAGGTCACCCCAAGTGGTTCGCTACGTTTGGTGATTTAGCAGGGGTGCCCGGGTTCATGGGGTGAGGTTTGTCCGGGTGTTGGCGGCGGATGAGTCTGCCAACCAGCTGCATGACAGGCCGGATCGGGAGAGAATGGTCGAAGGAGTCCCTTTGACTTCTCCAGCCGTACTCTCTCGGAACATCGCCTTGCACCGCAGTGGGAGGGATGGATTCATACATCCGTCACTCCTTTACACACTGACAATGTTACACACTAATGTTATTTTAGACATTCTTCACGAGATTTTTGCCGTATTTTAAACGAGTCGTGTTTTATTAAACAGTTTTACAATTTTCGATTAAATATTATCGTTTTTAATATGAGCGCCCTTCCTCTAACATTCGTGTTTACATATCTCTCCATAGTCTTCTTTTTGAGCGGATACACCGCTTTAAGCGAACGAGGTCACAACTTTTGATAATAAACATTAATAAAAATCGTCACACTCTTTCGTAATTCGATCAAGTTGACAGTCACAAATTTCTTAAATCTACCAGCATGTTACGAAATAGCTATAAATCAATTAATCTCCCCGCGATATTACAGAATATCATCAAACAATGATTAATAATTGTAATTTTATTCACACAGTGATGAGCATAGATGAGTATCCAAGTTAACTGAGATGTCAAATAGATTGGTGTTGCTGTAGTGTACTAACGCAAGCAATGCTTAGATATCTCTGCAAGCGATCCATAGGCGATCCAATTCGTATAATTAAAACGAAATCACTCATTCCTTGAGCTGGTAAGGTTGGAATTAACACTTGAGAGGACACCCAGTCGCCGAGATATTTGAACATTAGGTATTTTACCAAATTGTTGTTGCCACAGTCGCTCTTACTTCCCCGAATATTGAAAAGGAAAACTGCATTTCAGGCTAATCTTAACATAAAAAATGAATGTTTTTTTTATTTGTCCCTTATGCGATCCTAAACCATTCATCCGTTTCTTATGAAACTTTGGTGATTTGATGTAACAATTATAGTTGATCTCCCGACAGTTAGCCCTCGAAATTATAATTATTGTAGAATTATTATTGTTTTTGCATTATTTACCAATTTCAAACCTAAAATCGACTTCATAAATACATCTTCTTTACATAGTATAAAATGGAGCTCCCGCTGTCTGTGCGCTTAGATCTTTTAAACTACGAAACGGATTTTCATGCAGTTTTCACCAATGTGATTCACGAGGAAGGTTTTTAGGTATATAATTTGTTAAGGTTTTGTGTAAATTGGTTGAAATATATAATATTCTGGCCAAGCGGCAGCGGGCAGCGGGCAACAGGCTGGCAAAATGGCGGTGTGGATTTGATTTAACAGACGTGACGTTGTGTTTCGTTAGCCACAGCAACGCGTGACCGGGTCTGCTAGTTTAATAATAAGTCGTTACGGATATCAAATAAATTTATTTACGGTGTCGATTTTGTATGCTTACACGCTGTTATATATAAGTTGTTTTATCCTTGATGCATTTGAAAGAATATATGTTTTATATATATATTATTTTTTTTTTAAATTTATTTATCTATAATATAATATATTTACAATGGTTTTATGTATATGCCTGTCTCACTAGGGTATACCTGTGTCGAGACAGGCGTACAGGTATATAAATGAATATTGTAGTTACAAGGATATTTAAGGTAAAATACATATCACTTTGAATAGAATTAAAACAGAAAGGTGATTGGAAGGGTGGTAAATCTTTTAAAGAGAGTTATTTTATAAATGTTGGAGATGAAGTAGAGAAATAAATTCTGCCTAATCTATTTAAAGGTCAATTTGACAGGAATCCATTATTTTCATTTATTTTCTAAGGGTTAGGTTGTATGTGAATAGTTATTTTTGCCTATGTGTGATTTATTTTACAGATGTTTGTAATAGTGAGGCGTCCAATACTTATAATCCATTTTTTAATATCTTGTTTGAATTTTGTAAAGGAGTCAGTTTGTCTGATCGTAGTTGGTAGTGTATTGTATAGTTTGCAAGCTATGTATTTAGAGTGTCTTTGCCCGAAGGTGGTTTTGAAAAAAGGAGTTTGGAGAAGTTCGTTGTTTTTGGCTCGGGTATTGTGTATTGTTTGTGTAGCTTTGTACAGTGTTTTGTTGTTTTTGTGTAAATTAATTAGTATGGATCTTGAGTAGAGCTGTTTTATGTCCATAACGTTGAAGGAATTGAATATAGTATCCGTGCTGGTAGTAAGTGGCATTTTAAGAATTATTTTTATGATTAGTTTTTGTGCTTTCATGATGGGATCAAGGGCATTGGAATATGCATTACCCCAGGCTAAAATTATAGTATTCGATGTGAGATTGGCACAGTGAGTAATATACTGTTTTTAAAAGTTTTGTTATCTTTGTTATTCGGCAGTAGATCCTCTTTGAACATCCCTTCGAGGATACTTAGTTATATTTTGTGCAAGTAGGCATACCGTATTTTTCCTAAACCGACTGCATATTGAATATACGTATGCCGGGGCCACTCTCGTGGAATCAATTGTCACGGAACCATTTCTAGGTGATCAAAAAAAAATAAAAAAAGGCTTTATTTCGCATTGGACCGCCAGTGGTAACGCCACTGCTGTGCACAGAGAGATGTGACTTTAAATATAAATCATCTAGTATAATGTTCTCCAAAATGATCTGAAAAGAATCGCATACTTATGATCTCCCGAAAGAAACCATTAATTTATTCTGAATGCAATTATTAATGTTCTACAAAATAACCCTGAAAAAAATTACATCTTTGCGATTCATTCAATGACATGAAGAAACCATTCCTTCGTTCAGAATGCAATTATTAATGTTTTCAAAAGCTGTCTTGACAGAAGCTCATTCCTGTGATCTCTTGAACGAAACCATTCCTTTGTTAAGAATATTATGAACTTAATATGCAATTTGGCTGTCCTGAAACGGGAATCCTTCCTAGTTGGACAGACAAAGTATCATTTTGTTTTTTTTTTTTTTTTACTGTGAATACCGCACAAGAATATCAACTGCTCCCGTCTGGAGCCAGTGAGACTATGGCATCCCCAATTGGGGTATGTTGTGAGGCTGAAGGTAGTGGGGAGGGGAAGGTAGTGGGGAAGGAAAGGAGGTGGGGAAGAGGAAGGTTGGGAAGTACCTGGCTATTCAGATCTGGTCACCAAACACGGCTAAAGCCATTTTCAAGCAACGTTTCAATTCTGAATGGTGGTCTTACACCAGAGCGATACTGATAGTATCTTCCACTCTGGAACGTGCCGCAAATATACTATATAATATTATTTTGAATGAATTAATTGTGAAATAACACAAATTAATCAAATAAATTTTATTTGCGCACGCCGGGTTCGAACCCGCGACCTCCGGATTGTGAGTCAAGAGTCTTAGCGACTGGACTACGGAGGTCGTCATTTTGTAATGTATTGCAATATATTTAAAAATAAATATATAAAAAATTAAGACATTTCTAATTCAACCTCCTTGTTTGGTATACCCACAGTTATTCTAGAGTTATTAAAAAAATCAAATTAAGATATTTAACATAAACTGTATTTTACAACCCATAAAAAGTAATGTACTAAAATACCCTTATAAAACATGACCATAAAGACTAAAATCCCGTAAAAATTACACCATTAAATATTATTTTATTGGTCATTGTAGTACCAGCAGTAAAATTCCATTTTAGTACCCAGGCGATTCTGACCCTTATTTACAATAATTGTTAAGATTATATTATCATACTTCCATTTGTCTTCAGGTGATGAAATTTCTATTATTAGCATTTTAGATGTTGAGTGATCGACGGGTAAGACTCTCGACTAGCAATCCGAAGGTCGCGGGTTCAAATTCCGACGTGCGCAAATAAATTTTATTTGATTGAGTTGTGTGTTGTTTGAACAAATTAATAATTAAAAATAATATTAAGTACGATTATATTTGCAGCAGGCTCCAGAGTGGAAGATACTCTCAGAATCACCAAGGTGTAAGACCGCCATTCGGAATTGAAACGTTGTTTGAAATGGCTTTGGCTGTGTTTGAGGACCAGTTCGGAATAGCCAGGTACGTGCCCACCTTCCTCTTCCTCGTCTCCTTACTCTCCCCACCACCTGAGACTCTTGTGAGGTAAAAAAGTAACTAATAAACTATAGTCCAGTCATTAAAATAATTTTCAGAAACTTATATGTTATATTTCCGCAGATACAAACTAGCATGAAGAAATTCTAAAATCAAGCTCCATTTATTTTACAAGGTTCTAACATCACTTACACTCTCTATTTTGTTTGTATCTGACAATTAAAGGTTGTTACGAGGCCCATTATAGTTGTCACTTTGGTTGAAAAAGGTTCTAACTACACCTCACCATATTGTGAGATTTCAAAGTTTGCGAAGACGAATTTTCGTTATCTATTTACCAATTTTTGATTTCGATTCGGAGGTTCGATTTTGTGTAAAGTATTTTAGTTTATCATATTTTAATGGAAAATATTAAAATAGGACGTAGCTCTCTATCTTGGTATTGCATTAGGGAAATGTAATAGGTTCCTTTAGCAATGAATTATTATGCCCTAGAAGGTTGGTTCTATTGGTATGTTTAGGAATGTTCTAAAATGATAAGAATACGTCCTTTTAAATATTTTCCTTGAAAATATGTTCAATTGAAATACTTTATAGTCTGTCAATTAAGAGAAGAAAATATTAAAAATGGAACTAAAATTATTTTAGGTTGGCAACACCACTTTAACTGTCAAATATTCTTTTAAAGTGCAATGACACTGAATATATAGAACACTGTAAATCACATTTTAAAAAACATTTTTTGTTTTTAGAGAAAAAAAATCGAAGAAGCACTGTTATTAAGGTACCTACTTAATGACATAAATTTGATTAAATGGTGTATTACGAAGTGATTTGACATAAATTTGAATTTGACAGTATTTAGAATGGAATAATCACTAATGGTGAGTTTAGTTACACTACTTTTTAAGATCAGAATGAGTTAAATATATTCAGATCAAAAATTAGAGACATGATCTATAGACGGGAAATGCTAGGTTCTTAACTTGGTATTAAATAAATGTGAACGAACAAAGCTGTGCTTTATATTTTAACACAAAATTGCAAAGGTATAATATACTTATATGCCATTCTAATTTTGAGATCAGTGGGTATTATATAGCAATTTAAAAAAATCATTCTTATGCCTTTTTATTTTTTTGCAAAAAATGTAGGTTACACAGATTTACATTTCCACCACGAGTTATATTTTTAGTATTGCCATTTGAGCAACAGTTGCGCCATCCTATGTTTTCTACTTTTAGTTGACAAACTGTATACAAGATTCAACCTCAAACCCGGAAATTGGTATGTAGATATTGAGAAATCGTCTTTGCAAACTTTGACACCTCATATCACAGAACAAGGTATTGCGAAGTTAGAACCCTATCCAAATGAGGTAAAGATTGGTCACCTGTGCAGAGGGCTGTCATAGTATTGCCTAACTAAGGAATTAAAATGAACTGTTACATTTTTATATCGTTGAAATGTTATGGGGTAAATCAGTATATAGATTTTGGGAAATCGTCTTTGCAAACTTTGACCTCAAACTTCAGAACAAGATATTGTGAAGTTAGAACCCTATCAAAATGAGGTGACGATTTGTCGCCTGTGCAGAGGGGTGTCATAGTATTTTCTAACTAAGGAATTTAAATGAACTGTTACATTTTTATATCGTTGAAATGTTATGGGGTAAATCAGAATATAGATTTTGAGAAATCGTCTTTGCAAACTTTGACCTCAAACTTCAGAACAAGGTATTGTGAAGTTAGAACCCTATCAAAATGAGGTGACGATTTGTCGCCTGTGCAGAGGGGTGTCATAGTATTTTCTAACTAAGGAATTTAATTGAACTGTTACATTTTTATATCGTTGAAATGTTATGGCGTAAATCAGTATATAGATTTTGAGAAATCTTCTTTGCAAACTTTGACCTCAAACTTCAGAACAAGGTATTGTG
Source organism: Limnephilus lunatus (assembly GCA_917563855.2). Taxonomy (NCBI): domain Eukaryota; kingdom Metazoa; phylum Arthropoda; class Insecta; order Trichoptera; family Limnephilidae; genus Limnephilus; species Limnephilus lunatus. The sequence continues at coordinate 56,624,857 of OU830596.1, forward strand.
AAGTTAGAACCCTATCCAAATGAGGTGATATTTAGTCGCCTGTGCAGAGGGCAGTCATAGTAATTTCTAAGTAAGGAATTTAAATGCACTGTTATATTTTTATATCGTTGAAATTATATGAGGGTCTTTATGCTGGTTTGACGAAGGGTGAAAATTTATTAGGGTGAAAATTGGGTAACTTTTATCGTAATCGTTAAATTAAAGAAGTTATTTGAATTTTCACGGTTGCTTGGGTCGAATAAATGCTGTTTTGTATATATTATAGATCGAGCAATCACAGCTAACCCATCATCACTCTTGGCTCTACAACCCCTGGTAGGTCTTGGCCTCCTCAAGAGTCTTCCTCCACTCATCTCGGTTTTGTGCCAGTTCTCTCCAGTTTAGAAGCTCCAAGGTAGATATATCTTTGTGGACGTTGTCGCTCCGTCTTAATCTTGACCTTCCCAGGCTCCTTCGCTCTTTCGGTCTTGAGTTAGCAGGGACTTTGGTGCTTAATGCTCGATCATTCTTTCTACATGACCCAGCCACCGAAGTCTTCCCAGTTTTATAAATTTGGTGACGTTTAGCGCCTTAAGAAGAAGGTGGAGAGATATGAAATTACGAATATTTAAAGCAATTTTAATATTAAAATCGATGCAAAAATTGTGAAAATGTTTAATAAAACACGACTCGCTTAAAATAGAGCAAAAATCTCGCTGGGGTTGTCTTAAACATCATTCAAAGAAACACTGTGTATTCATACATATAACTTTTAAAATAACTGAAACTAACGTGTTTATAATAATTTTTGGAGCATACTTTGCGATTTTTTTCTATCGAGAGAATTTTATATATTTGCGTTTAGGCGCGGGGAATATCTAGATATTATCTTCAAGAATAATATATATATTTTTAAGAGTTTTTAAAAGATGTGTAAAAAATCGGTAGAAATTCAGGCTTATTGTTGTAACGTCTGCACCAAAATCCATTTTCTAGAACCGGTTCGAAGATACGTTTCACATTTAAACAATCACAGTTAACCCAACAAGACAAATTTAAGATTGTATCTAATTACTTCCGATAGTGGTGTCTTTTGCAAAACCTCCTGATAAATAGCATTTTGTCTTGCTAACGCCTATTTATCAAATGGAAACAATGAGACAAGTGGTCAACGTGTTTGGCACAATGTTCTAACTGACATTATTTTCAAAAATGTCCTTTGATTGCAAAACCAATTATTTTGCTCATTTCTATAACCAAAATCATGTTCAGAGCTATCTGAAGTTCTAACATCAGGCTTTTAAATAATGCATTTATTTTACAGGTTTCTAGCATCACTTGGAACCTTTTTGAATTGGGATTTTTTGTAACGATGCACAGTTTCTCACTTTGATTTGATAGGGTTCTAACTTCATATTATGTACCATGTTCTGACATGTCATAGTTTGCAAAGACGAATTCTCATAATCTATTTAACAATTTCTGATTGTGAGGTTCAGTCTTGTTTAAAGCATTTTATTTCATCATATTTTAAAGTAAAATATTTAAATAGAACTTTGAATGGTATTAGAGAAACGTACTTAGAACGTTATGCAATGAATCATTAGTCCGTAGCTGGTTGCATATGGTTCCATCTGCACATTTTCATTTAAAATAGGTTAAACCAAAATACTTCACAAAATATTCAACCTCAAAATTAGAAATTGGTGAAAAGAAAATGACAAATCGTCTTTGGAAACTTTGACACATCGACAAGGTAAAGTGAAGTTATAACCCTGCCCAACCAAAGTGACGAAGTGGATGCGAGCATCGAACATCGTATTGGACTTTTTTATGCATATATCGCACGAAGGTCCTAACTGCTCTCAACGTCTGAAGCCAATGAGACTATGGCATAACAAATTGGGGTGTGGACTGTTCATTGGATATAGAACAGTTCTGCCATAGGTCATCTCAAGTGACAATCTATGGCCGGTAACTTAGCAGGGATGAATGGGTTCATGGGTTGAGGTTTGATAAGGATTCGTGTGCCCACCAACTGCTGTGTGGCAGGCCGGATTAAGAGAGGCCGGTTGAAGGAGATCGGCGGGACTCTCTCCACACACCGCCTTGCACAGCTTTGTGAGGGATGGATTCATTCGCCCGTCACTCGTGGACACACTGACCACCAGATCCCTACCCATTCTTCGAACCTTTTTTTCCTTCTCAGAATTTTCTTTCCAAAGTTTCTCCACACAGCATCCTCAAAGAAGACAGATGTCCAGTGTGGGGTTGATATTAAAAATAACCCATTGGACCTGAGCCAATAACTCGATTCGTCGTATCCAATAACTCGATTAGATCCAGGGGAAGCTAACTACCGCCGGCACAAACTGCGGCCCGCGGTCCCGAACAAGGCATCATAATCAGTGCCACTATGATGGTTGTCCACACTGCACACAAAATACCTAGAAGTTAGAGGTTGAAACAAAAAAAAATCGCAAAAAACAATTAGTATGAGTACTACACAAGAGTCCCGTTTGCTCTCAACGTCTGGAGCCAGTGAGACCATGGCTCCCCAATTGAGGCTGAAGATAGTGGGGGGGTGGGGGAGATGGGGACAATGTAAATGTAAAGTTTAATCTAAAAACAAAAGGTAAAAAAAGGAGTTAAGGCAATAAGTAGTAATTAAAAGTAGGATGTATAAATTGAAAGTATAAAGTAAAAGCATAAACTATAAAATATAAAGTATAACGTAAAAGTTAAAAGTTTAAAAAAAAAAGTTAAAAGTAGGAAATAATATAGTAAATGACCAAAGCACAAAAGTTATAAATATAAAAAAGTAGATATAACAAGTAAAGAATAAGAAATGCTCTGGAGCCAAAAATTTAAGATAATATAAATTTAAAAAATATAAAAGGTAAGTACATAATATACCTATGATATGAATAACACCTAATACTTAAAAATGTTTGGAGAAAACTTTGTTCGCGTTTGATGCTTAAAATATTGCAATTTTTAAACACTAAAGTATATTACAAATACAACAATCTAAAAGATAAATTTATCTAGTTCTAAAATGGTATTTCCTTTTACGACGTCTTCAAAAATAAGAAATATATGGGACATTTAAAATACCTTAAGTAAGGTAACACAGAGGTAAGGTAAAGATCGGACACATAGACCGGCCGCGGCCCGCGATACATTTCTAGCGGTTTACCTCTTCAGAGGTTGTCCACTGTACAAGTGTATGTTCTGTGTTATGAACAGCACGAATTATGCCTTAATTTGCAGGCCAGACAGGCATATTGTCATTCCGAGCGGACTGCATACGAAATGCATAACTTGTTTCCATGTAGATTTGAAAGGATACCAATGTCGCCACTGACTTAGAATATTTTGGTTCTAGCCCATTTAGCACGCGTTGTGTCTATTTTACAGTTGCCTGATATATAAAATCGTCATATAATTTGATCAAAATGAAAATTTCATAACAATAATGAAAATAGCTGTACATCAGTGGCGGTCCGTGAGTTTTCAGTGAGCTAGAGTTGCTAAGATTAGAAAAATGCGACGTTACTGATGTTATTGTAGCTGAAAATGATTTTTATTTTTTTCGAAATTTCAACTTTTTGTATGAAGATCTTTCAGTATGTAGATGCGGCGCATCCCTTGACTGAAATAATCCTGAAGATCTTCATACAAAAAGTTGAAATTTTTAAAAAATAAATAAAATTCATTTTCAGCTACAACAACGTCAATAAGGTCACATTTTTCAATTTTTGCGCTCTAGCTCACTGAAAACTCACGGACCGCTATTGCTGTACATATTTGAAATTTAAGGCGAAGCACAACGTCGTATAAAATTCTGGATAAGCCTGCTAAAAAAACTACGATAAAAAAGTGTTTTATTTTATTCTTATAATCTCAGGCACAAATATTTAAATAAAACCGTAACGGAAAAAGGGGTTAGTAGAATTTTAAAGCCGTTTTTATAGGTTTTTATTATTTTTTCAAGTCTTATAATAATAAAAAAAAATACTCGATTATTTCTGAAGCAAACATATATGTGTTCTACCCGCAGTATTTAATTAAAGCAAAAAAAATGAAATACAAGAGATATGCTATGATAGCCAGCCGCCCGACCGTTGGCGGACTACCGACTAATGGGAATAGTTTGAATACGGAAAGAATTTTTTTTTTTTTTTTTTTTTTTTTATTTCCAACAAAAACACAAATTACATAATATAATTTAGACAATTTATCGGTAGTCCCGCGAAGCTGCCACATGGCTGCTTGTCTGCAGGTGGCTGCAGACAAGCAGCCATGTGGCAGCTTTTTCTTCGTTCTTTTAGTTGATTTTTCGAAGGTGTGCAGTAGTATTGGTTAACAAAATCGGCGACGCCAGGAAACACAGTCCCACCCAGTAAAAACTGCCGATGGCACATCTCTTATATTTAAATATCTTTGAATTAAATAATTCTAAGCGATCTAATTTTCAAATCAAAATCTGCAAAGATGACATAGGCCCCAAGGGATTTTCTTAGAAGGCCCTAAGGGAGGCCTCCTGTGTGGAATTAATAAATGTAAAAAAATAATATGTATAGGTACTAATTGCATTTATTCCACGTTATTCCTTCCCCATCGCAGAGCCCAAACCCAAATTCCAAAAATCAGCAAGTCGGAAAATTGCCACTTACCTTATTCCCGAAGAAGATTTTCCACTCTACCTCATTGCTAATGATCATAACCGACGGGGATGTCTTGAGATGGGAGAGTGTAATGTTGAACTATTAAATTTTTTTATTATAGTCTAGCGAGTTACCTTAATAAAGCTCTCCCTGCGTGTCCTTTCCCATTCGTCCCGTTCCCCTTCCTCTTCTCCTTCCTCTTCCGCATACCCTTCACCTCACGCGTTCCCACTCCGCCTTCCCTCTCCCCACTCTCCTCTCCCGCTTCCCCCGTCCCGCGAACCCCCCTCCCTAGTTCTCCTCCTCCCTCCCTTCATAAATTCAGTTTTCAAACAGCTCGCATGCCACTTACTGCATTTTTTATATAAATTTCATAATGCCAGAGCTCACCAGTAAATACATCTATAGAAAATTTTGCGGGCGTGCTCACAACAACTCATCGAAGTTTCATCGCAATCGGATGAACGCAACGCATAATTTCATGACGCCAGAGCTCACTATTATATATAGAAACCTTTACGGGCATGCGCACATCAAATCCCCAAAGTTTCGTCGCAATCAAATGAATGATTAGCAACGCATAATTTAGAGATACCAGTGCTCACTATTGTATATAGAAACCATCGCGGGCATGCGCACATCAAATCCCCAAAGTTTTATCGCAATCGGATGAATGGTTTAGCAACGCATAGACATCTCATATATCCCCAAACATGTTTTGATTTTTATATATTTAGATAAATAACATGTCTACCTACAGCTACAGAATTGAACTAACTTACTAACCAAACTGAGGATAAACCGCCAAAAAATTCGGTCGTGGCACAATATTATTGCTTCATTCATATTCATACATCGCGATTGTCTCATAAATTATCCAGACATGACCCGATACAAATGTTTATTTCACATGATTGTGCCATATTATCGTCCTCGGGCGTTCCCGAAGGACTAGTTTGAAGACCTCCGTTGTTACGATATACAATTCACATATAAGTACCGCCGCCCCGACAACACTTCTGCATTACGTCACCCCAAGTGGTTCGCTACTTTTGGCTATTTAGCAGGGGTGCCCGGAGTAAGGTGTTTTCAGGTCTTGGCGGCAGATGCGCCTGCTCTAGCAAGAGAGGTCGGCTTAAGGAGTCCTCTCTCGACCCATCATCGCCTTACACCGCAGTTGGACAGATGGATTTATACGTCCGTCACTCACTGGACACACTGACAACCAGATTCCTACCTTTCCCTCATACCTTTTTCCTTAGGCCTTAATGAAATCATTTTCCTTGGGGCCTTGGAGCTAATGTAAAAATACAAAAATAAATAAATATTACGTAAATAATACTATGACGTAGGTTATATATTATTATTTACGTAACGTATATATCATTTCTCACGCGATTTGTACGTAAGTCTGAATGTATATAAACATTCGCCACGTTCAGGTGACTTTTGTATGGATTTACCATTATTTGATAGCACGCATGCGTAGCTTTCTCTTTCATTGAAGGGAGGGAAATTTATTATTGCAAAGGGGACTCGGGTAAGGAAAGGGTTCAGTGATGCGGGCGGAATCTAGCGGCGAGTAGGGAAACTAGAGTTAGCGGAGACGCACAACATTTTAATTGAAACTACAACAAATAATACTTTCTAGGAAAATCAAGCACGGTAAAAATGGAAGAAAAACGATTTTTATGGTTTAAGAATGACAGTAAAATTTATTCATCCATTTATTTGAAAGTTTGTTGTGGTTTTGTTCGGAGCCATTCAATTGAACTATCGAACTGAAGATGAAAATTATTGTTGATATTTATCGTTCATAGATGGCGTTAATTTCAATATTTTATGATGAAACTCCTTCCACACGTTACATTTGGAATAAATTATTGTTTGTGTACATACAGAATAATAATTAAAGTTTTTTGTCAGTATAAAACTTTTTTTTTCCAGAAACATGTTAAATTTTTTTTTTTTTAATTGTTGATACAATTTAGTCGCGCGGTTCAGCTCCCGGGCTGCGAATCCAGACGTCTTTCGTCGTGGGTTCAAATCCCGGTGTTATTTCAAATTGAATTAAAATAAAATAATGTATTATAGAATTTGACTATAAAAAAAAAAGAAAGACAAACATTCCCAGGTTACGAATAACCCAACAATGTTTGAAAATCTCCTACTACCACCACAGTAAGCTGAAAATGTTGCTTGTGTCGTGAGGACTAAGCCAGCCGAGAAATCGAACACGCGACGCCCTGGTGGGACCCAATCGCGATGTCCACTCAGCCATTGACCGGACACTTCACGTTCCATAATGACATATCAGCCATTCAGACCACCTGTGTTTGGTGACCAGATCTGAACATCCAGGTACTTCTCAACCTTTCTCTTATCCAGTTACATCCCATCCCCACTCACGTCAGCCTCATAAAATACTTCATTTGGGAACGCCATAGTCCCACTGGCTTCAAACAGTTCGGACACTGTTTGTGCTGTATTTAGTGATAATGTGCACCCGGGAATATTCCCCAAAAATAAATTCCCGGGAATTTACGTAACACTAGAGGGTATTCACATTTAAAAACAATCCATTAGAACTCAGAACTACAACAAAACATATTACCCACAGTAACAACACGACAAAATACACCATTCTACTGCAGCATTCAAAAGCGAAACTACGTTGCCTACGTTGATACGACGATTTCACACTATGGGAAATCAGTATAGTTGACATAATATTTAATATCAACTTGGCGAGTTTTGTGGATCGTGTAAAATATTTATTCCAACACTTTTCCCAAGCTTTAAAATTCTTATGAATTTAATTAATTAAAATTCTGTCTCCTCCGTTGAACAACTTGGTTCTCTTCAAGACCAAAGTTCATTCCTTCATCTCCTCAAAAAGACCCTCCACATAGCATCTCAGATGACATAGGCCATGAGGGAAATTATTTTCCTCAGGGACTCCTGTGTGGAGTTAATGTAAAAAAAATGTATTTTTGAAAACTTATCAAACCGCTGTAAACCCCCAACGCAAGGAGCGGTGTTATAAGTTTGACTTTCTGTGTGACTGTCTGTCTGTTTGTGTGTCTGTCTGTGGCATCGTAGCTCCTAAACGAATGGAACGATTATGATAGGTTTTTTGTTGTTTGAAAGCTGTTTATGATCGAGATGGTTTTTAGCTACGATTCATGCTAATCTGTTCAGCTCTTTTATGTGTCGGGGGTTGTTTAAAATTTTGAAAATTTTACATATTATTCAGTTTTTGTTTCTTATGTTTTTATGACTTGTGTGCATTTTTACGTAATTTTATTTTTATTATTTCTTTCTAAGTTTCAAAATTATCTGTCATGTTAAAATTGTACTCCCAATCGTGTTAAAGCCCTCTGGGCGTTAAATAAATTAAATATCACATGTACCTACATTTGTACATCTTAAAACAAAAATATATTATTTCTTTTTTTCTAAGGTTCTCAGACCTTGAAAGAATTCGAAATAAGGAAACAATAGCCTACCCTATTCTATTTTATCCTGACTCCAATCGAGACAACTCTCTCTGCATATCAATGAGGAGAGTTCAGAGCCATGTCTCCCCACGAAGGACATTGGATAGGCACGTGGCAGAGTTCGAAAGTTTCGAATTTAAGGGTCGATAATTCGAATTCTGAGATAATCATATAGGCAAGATTACTGAAGATTAAGGAAAAATCACTATTTTCGATTAATCCTTACAACTTAAACGAATTGGTTTACATTAAAAACACAAAAAATATACTTTGCATAAATTTAAGTTTTTCCTACCGTTTCCTTTGTGTAGAATTAAAATAATATTATGAGTTACTTTATAAAAAATATAAGCATAATCTACCAAAATATTAATTTTTTCATCAGATATGCCTTTTTTTACAATAGCTCCGTACAGGAGGCCCTAAGGAAAATAATTTCCCTCAGGGCCCATGTCAACTTAGGAGGTGCTGTGTGGAGGGTCTTTTAAGGGAAGGGAGGAGGTTCTGGGAAGGAAAAATTAATGAAAGATGGGTAGAAATCTGGGGGTCAGAGCGTCCAGAAGTGACGAACGTATTAATACATCTCTCCAACTGCGGTGCAAGAGTCTGGAAAGATCAAAATACCAGTTTCTCTCGATTAAGGATACCACGCAGCAGGTGGACAAACCTCACCCCATGAACCCGGACACTGAACCCTGGACACGAACCCTGCTAAGTCACCAAACGTAGCGAATCACTTGGGGTGACCTATGGCAGAGGTGTTGGTTATCTAATAAGTGGTTCCCGGGGTGGCGGTACCCATACTCGTCACCGATATTGAGGATATGAACGAATATAAGAAAAAACTTTTTAAAAATACAATTTTTTTGGCTAAAATTCTCTGTGACAGTTGATTAACATTTTTTCTTTCATAAAAAAATATTCACAAAATAATTAAATAAATTAAAATCGTTATCTCTATACACCCCTTGTCAAGGGATTTTTATACCTATTACCTATATTCTTGGCGATATAAGGCACACTAAGCTTACATACATAATTAATGCTACAATATTAGTTTCGTCTGAATTTTTCTGCGTATATTATTTGAAATGTATTATTTAATTATACAATATTTGAATTGAATTATTTAAAAAACACTGATCTTATTTTTATCTGTCATTTTCATAATATTATTTAAATAAAAACCTACGTAACAACTACTCTGTAAATTGTCATCTTAACACAGGCGTTTCGCACCTAGTGAGATGGGCAATAAACCATTAATGTAATTTTTATTTATTTTTATTTTATTTATTTATTAAAAGTATACAATACAGAATATAGTATATTATATAAAGCATTGTACTCCCAAGAGTTAATAAACTCATTGCGGGAATGATACGCATTACATGAAACATATAGCTGTATGTATTAAATGGACATATCATAGGACATACACAACATTATTATTTCAGATAGTCATGATAGTAATTAAATGTATTATTAAAATAACGAAATAATTTTTTTTTAAAAAACATTATTGCTTTCCGTAACTTTAAAGTTTTTTTTTTGTTTGTTTTATGGTTTGTAGTTGGTCATCTTTTAAGCCCAAGATCGTGTCTCCGCCATGAAGGATCTTGGAATCATGTTTGGTAGGCTGACATTTCATACTCATATTCAAATGGCTTGTACGATAAAAATAATGTTAACAGGAAAAAAAAAATATGGTTGCAAGGGCTTAGCTTTTATCAAAAACAAATCAGATTTTTTTTTAAATAAATTATGAAAATCCTTATAAATTCTATGAAGGTTTTTCTTTAAAACGATGTTTGTAAATATATTTTTTTAATAATAATTTTGATAAAAATAATTTGTTATAATTATTTTATATATTATTTTGTATATTATTTATATTATTTTGTATATTATTTATATTATTTATATTATTTATATTATTTTGTATATTATTTATATTATTTATATTATTTTGTATATTTTATATCAATATAATATTATTACGAGAACCTTACGTGTGAATATTTTCGTGATTTAAATTAAACACTTTTTGTTTATGTTTTCTTCTACTTTTATTTCCATAAATAAAAATATATAATTAAAACAGTATACACCACACGTACTATATAAAATGACAACGGTGAAATAATTCATTTTTAGCGACATCTTTCGAAAACAAACCAAACTTTTTGAAACCAAAAATATTCCAAGTGTCTCGAAAGGACCATAACGTCCGCTTGGGGCGCTCGATGTAGTTTTGTGAGAAAAATAGTACCTATTACAATTCCACTTAATTGAGAATGCTGGGCTTTGTTCTGCCTACTGCAAGGACTTTTAAAGATACCCGGATTCTCATAATTTTATTAAATTTCTTAGTAATGAGTAGCCTTGAAAGTAGTTACATTTACTTTACTTTACTTCAAATTACCTTAAGGTAATTTGAAGTCCACACACCAAGAAAAGTATTCACTCATTTGGAAAGAGTTCAAAAGTTCCTGAGATTTCTCTACATGAGGAAGTATGGCTGTCTTTCCAACCGACTTTCTTTTGAGTTCGGAATGAACCATTGTCCATCTACCGGTCAGAAAGCATGAATGCACACATTGCTACACAAATCTTTATACTCATTCGTAGATGGTTTGAAAACACGACTATCATGGAGAGTATTCGTTTCTAAGTTCTCCGTCACCGACAGCATGGACTGTTCTATCTTCCGGCCTGCAGGACTAACTTGCCAATGGTCATGCCGGTGCGGAGAGCTATCTTGTTGTTAAACAGAATACAATTAATTAAGCTTAATTTTTGAAAGCGCGACTTGTACATATAAAGCGTTTTAACCTAAAATAATTAGGTAAATATGCGCCATCTGTGAATGCGTAGCCTAACTGTTTAACCTTAAAATATTTTATTTGGTCATTGGTTTTATGTTTTTTACCTTTTATACATTATAATATCATCAAACTTACTAATTTCGGTTGTGGGTCTGTCTGTGAGTGATTGTAATTCTGGTTGAATGAACTCTGATTTGTTTTGAATTTTGTTTCAAAATAATAACTCATTGTGTCAAGAATTCAGACAAGCGATAGAGTACCTACCTAATATATAATATTTTTTAAAACAGCATCTTAAAATTGGGACGGATTTTTTTTAGGAATTTAGGCTACCCCGTGATTTTTCACGAGTCGACCACAATGTCTTTCCACTGTTTATACATTTAATTCACTAGCACTTTTTTACATACACAGGAGGCACTGATGAAAAAAAACCTCTGAGCCTATATCTTTTTTGGGGATGCTGGATGGAGGGTCTTTTTAGGGAAAGGAGGAGAGGAAGTTCTAAGAAGAAAAAAGGTATGAGGAGTGGGTAAGTAACCTGGCGGTTAATGTGTCCAGGAGTGATGGACGTATGAATTCCATCCCTCCCACTGCGGCGCAAGACGATGGGTCGAGTGCGTCCGGCTCAAGCAGTTTTTCCTGATCCGGCACGCAATAGATGGGCAAAAGCATCCGCAGCCAAGACATGATAAGACACTAAACCTAGCCAACCACGTGGAGTGACCTATAGCAGGGATGTTGGTTATCCAATAAATGATTGCCGGACGGCGGTACCCATAACCGCCTCACAAATTGAATTATGTGCTATCTTGAGAAAGTCGTTATGAGGACTGCGGCTGATGTTTTCAGTTCAAAGACGATTTTAAAATTATTTTTCAATTTCCATTAAAAAAAAATAACTTACTTAAAACGGTTTTTCCCTTCAGCGAGGTATGGGTAAAGGCGGGTAAAACGGACCGCGGGGCAGTGAGTAATAATATAATTTCATCTCACCGCTGAAAGTGCTCTAGTAGGTAGTAGGTACCCAAAACCCGGTGTGTACTGGGAGCTGGGAGGTACAATACCCGTGGGGAGAGTGGGGACACGTGGTACATAGTAATGGCTTCACGGGCTGAGGGGACCTAACTAGCCAGTGTTACTCAAACTAGCAAAAATACTAAATAAAATATTACTGTACAAATATACACACATAATCTTATAGATATTATAAAGGCGAAAGTTTGTATGGATGTTTGTTACTCTTTTACTCAAAAAATACTGAATGGATTTTAAAAATTCTTTCACTAATAGAAAGCTACATTATTTGCGAGAAAAATAGGCAATAATAAATAAATAGAAAAATATATATTGGTAAGCTCTGGCGTTATGAATAAGCCGTGGCGTAATGAAATTATTTATTATACGTTTATTGTCTGTAAGTAATTGTTTAACGTTGGCTGTCATTTTGTTATTTGTTTAGGTTACTATGGAGATTTTTTTGATAGCAAAAATTCTAATATGAATATTTAGTGTATAAATATAAAATAGGTACTTATCTACATTTTGACCTAAGCCAACAGCTATACTAATAATATGAATGCGAAACGGTGCGTATTTGATTTTTGATTGATTGGTGGAAGGGGAGGAAGGAGGGGGGGGGGAGTAGGGTAGGGTTGGGGAGGGAGGGAGGGGCGAATATACGAGCGAAGACGGGGGCAAAAGCTAGTATTTAATATTTATAAAGCGGCAAACGGGGTAATATACATCCCATAGAGAAGTCAGAAAAAAATCAATTTTTGAACATTTCAATATATATTTTATTAAGTGTTTTTGTGTTTAGTTCGTAGAACACAATTTTATTTTTTTAAATTTAATTAAAATTAATTTTATTATCGAGTTCTGCAACACCCCCCACACAGCTTTCCAGATAACATAGGCCCTGAGGGAAATTATTTTTAGCATTTTTTTATTTTTTTTTATTTAAGTTTATTTAGGAAACATACAGTTGTAAATATACATTCATTTAACATTTAATAGTGAATATAATTATAAACCAGTTAATTTCCATTTATAATTTAAAATAAGAAATGGTTACAGATTAGGAAGCAACTAGATATTTGATAGTTATAATATTAAAGTATAAGTAAAAAGTGAGTATAAAGTAAACAATAAAAAAAATAATAAAGAAATAATAGTTTTGTTTTAAGTACATTGTAAGGTTAATTTAGTTTTAAACGTGTTAAGGGAACAGTGGAAAATATCGATATCTCTTAGGTTCATTTGTTTTTGTTAGAGCCGTTTCGGTTTTTGACAAGACCATTTTCCAAGACTGAAACAGCTGTAACAAAAATACATACTAAAATGCTTGCAGAACTCGATCAAATTTAATTTTAATTAAATTTAGAAAAAATAAATAAATTTGGCGATGTCTAAGTGATTAAGGATTCCCCAATTGGGGTATGTTGTGAGGCTGAAGGAAGCAGGAAGGGGGAGAGGAAGGTAGAGGAAGACCTGGTCACCAAACACACCTAAAGCCATTTAAAGCAACGTTCCAATTATGAATGGTGGTCTTACACCAGCACGTTACTGAGAGTATCTTCCACTCTGGAACGTGCCGCAAATATACTATAATATATTATTTTTAATGAATTGTGAAATAAAACAAATCAATCGAATAAAATTTGTTTGCGCACGCAGGGATTTGAACCCGCGACCTTCGGATTGCTAGTCCTTACCGCTCGACCATGGAGGTCGTTTGTATAAACTGACATATTTAAAAAAATAATACCACAATATTATTCATACCAGTGGCGTGTGGTCCATAGAAAAATATTCCTACCTATTTATCAAAATTATTATATATCTTAAACATAAACTAAATGCTATGAATAACCGTATATATAGATCCTAACTGCAACTAATCTTTAATGTATGAATTCGATCCTGCCGACATGGGTCGACCCCCAGTGTCCTTCTTGACAATATCAAGGAGAATACGGTGTTTCTACTTACGTCGACACAATAGCATTTATTCCCAAACATGGGAACACCTCAACACAGGTTCACCTAGTGAGGTGTTCACAAAATACTACTAGGTACTTACCTACATACATACAGTTACGGATCATTAACTTTTTTTCTTCTTATTACTAAACTTAATACCTATGTAAACCAATGTAATAATCTGTAATGTGTAGGTATGTTTAAGAATGGAAATAAAATAAATACATTTTAAATAGCGTCTCCAATGAATGTAATAAGACGGGAGAGTGTGCGGTATTCACATAAAAAAAATATATTCTGTTCTCCGAAAAAATAGGTTAAAGTTTATTTTTATAATTCCAACACTTTGACAACCCCAAGCGTATCAGCCGCACATCCCCTAGGTGGGAAAAGTGACTTCATTTCCCTCCCCGCTTCTGAAAACCACCCTTTCTGAAAGAAAACACTCCAAAACCATCCCCTTTCTCCTCTTCCCCGCACCTACAGCCAGCGACACCTGCCGGAGCCTGCGGGTTAAATAATTTACACTATTTAAGGCTTCGCGGGTTGATGATTAGAGGTACAACCTTGTTTTGGGGTCGATAAAATAAGAAAAATACCACTGTTATACTCGTAATATTCATCATCATCATCATCACTCTTGGCTCTACAACCCCTGCTGAGTCTTGGCCTCCTCAACAGTCTTCCTCCACTCATCTCGGCTTTATGCTAGCTCTCTACAGTTTAGAAGCTCCAAGGTAGATATTTATTTGAGGACGTTGTCGCTCCATCTTAATCTTGGTCTTCCCAAGCTCCTTCGCCCTATCGGTCTTGAGTTCAGCAGAGACTTTGGTGCTTGATGTTCGGTCATTCTATCTACATGACCCAGCCACTGAAGTCTTCCCAGTTTTATACATTTTGTGACGTTTAATCATTAAACAGAGTATATAGCTCATTGTTTTAACGTCTGCGCCAAAATCCATTTTCTAAAACCGGTCCAAAGATAGATACGCCTTAAAATTTTCCTTTCAAAAACGTCCAGTGCTCGCTCGTTCCTCTTAGTTGGTACCCAAGTCTCAGCTGCGGATGTGAGTACTGGTCTGATAAGTGTTTTAATACTCGTAATATTGGAACGAATAAATTGTCTATTTTCTTGATTTAAAAACTTCTTTAGCACTGTTGTGATTTGAAACTCGATGAAACGAAAAAGCGACACTAAAAAGAGACAAACACATACATCTACAGAATATAGCCTGCGAGAGAATGAGACAGAATAATCGGTCTCCTCTTTGTGCGTTGCTTCGTAGCCTCCCCACTCTTGTCTACTTTAGATTTATGAAGGTTTTATTTCTACCGCATGCGAACTGCACACACTTTTTTGGGTATAACGCAGTGTTGCGCCACTTTCTTCTTTGGTCAAAGTTAGAACTTTACACTTCTGCCCTGATGGCGGACACTTTGACGCTGTTCAAAAAGTTGGCTAAATCACGATAATATTTTTGGCCATTGAAATCTCAAAATGATTATTTATATATAAACAACATGTGAAATTAATACTATGTATGTTTTAACACATTTTCTGTAAAAAATGCAACTTTATTTGGATTTTTTTTTCACATTAATCCACACAGAAGGCCCTGAGGACAATAATTTCCCTCAGGGCCTATGTCATCTTTGGGGATGCTGTGTAAAGGGGCTTTTTAAGGAAGGGAAGGATAGGAAGTTCTGGGAAGGAAAAGAGTATGAGGGTTGGGTAGAAATCTGGGGGTCAGTGTGTCCAGGAGTGATGGACGTATGAATCCATCCTTCTAACTCCAACGAGAGAGTTCGGCTGGAAAGGTCAAAAGGCCTTCTTCAACCATTCTCTCGATCCCGGTTCAATAAATGGTTCCCGGGGCGGTAGTACCCATACCCCATCCCCAATCTAAAAAATGTAGCTAGGAGTGTGTACCAAGGCCGAGTTATTTGGCGATTCATCCTCTCTGCTTACCCCAGCGGAGAAATAGCATGATGGTTAGTCAGTTATTTAGTTAATAAAGGAATTAAAAAAAAAACGATATCTCAAAGCTCTAATTTTGGACTACCCTAAAGTAATCATGGTGTTATATGATATATTATATAATGTGATTTATGCAACAAAGAGTCTAGGTTTTGTACTGAGAACATGCAAAATTTTTCAAAAACACTAAGACTTATCTGATTCTGTACAATTTACATGTTCGTCCTCACCTGGAATACTGTTCACAGGTTTGGAACCCGCGCTATATTGTTTATGTTAACAGGTTAGAAAGAAATATTATAATCAATAATTATCAGCCTGAAACACTCATCTACATTGAAAAAATCTTCCGAGAAAAGATACTGGCCGCCAACGGGAATTTGTTATCTACCCTTTGTTATCAACTATTTGTTATCTACCCTTTTTGCTATGCATAAAAATCTTGTTTAAACGTTAGTTTATCAATTTAAAAAAAAAAATAAAAAAATAAAAATAAATAAATAAATAAAGGTTAGAAAGAGTTTAGGAGCGATTTCTCAAATTCCTCAATTTTAAATCATTCAACATGTACAATTCTTACGACGAAATCGAGAAACATTTTCGAATCTCGAAACTGCTCAATAGGAGGCATGTCGCTGATCAGATGCTCCTGTACAAAATTATTAACTCAAAAGTTGACTGCCCGGAGCTGCTAAATAAAATAAATTTCCACAAGCCGACTCGATACAGCAGACAAAATACCCTTTTCTTTATACAAAGGACATATAGACACACTTGCTGACATATTCACTGCTAGTTACTGTCGTTACAGAATTTCTTTGTATTACATTCTAGGTGCGAATAATACATAACACACATTCATGACTAAATTTATTGAACCTAATGTTTTTTTATTACTTGCGTGGCAACTTTCCCTTATCCCTCTCCTCCCCTTACCCGTCCCAACCCAAATACCTATTTCGCAGTCTATTTAAGAATTTTTTAATTATTTTATTATTGTGTATAACATGTTTATCACTTGTTGAATTAACATCGGTATTATTATTTTTTTTTAAATTGCTGCTTAGTTCTGTTTTCATTTTTTCTGTTTTTCTTAAATGTTCTAGTTTACATTCAGTTACTTTTATGTTTCTAAATACCTATCTGTGAACATTAATAATTGGTCTGTTTTTTTGTCATCCTCTTATGTATATTTTATTACTAAGACTGTTTATGTTCCTTAAATAAATAAATAAATAAATATATATTTTGCTTGCATAAAAAAATATTTTTGTATAAATCTACTTATTATAAAATTCATGGCATGTAGTTTGAGAGTTGGTCGCTTTGTCGTGTATACGTGGACACTGGGAACATATGTGTTGTACTAATGTGACACCAATGGTGATTAGTGTGGCGACTGCACAACGCTCAGTAGGTACCGAAATACGTAAAGGAATTAATGAACCGAGTCTAAACATGACTATTAGTCAAACTGACACTCTATTTGTCAAAAGATTGGACAATTTTTCACCAGGATTGGAACTCGTGACCGTCAGATTGCTAGTCAAGGCCCTTACCCCTCGACCACATTATATTGTAAATAAATAAATAAATTGGATAATTATTACTAACTGACATAACTAGTCAATCAATCTTTTTTTATTTAAAGTGAATTTTCAAAAATTGAAGAAATAATTTTTTCATATTTATTTATTATTACCAAAC
Source organism: Limnephilus lunatus (assembly GCA_917563855.2). Lineage (NCBI taxonomy): Eukaryota > Metazoa > Arthropoda > Insecta > Trichoptera > Limnephilidae > Limnephilus > Limnephilus lunatus. Next base: position 56,642,504 of record OU830596.1, read on the forward strand.
CAGTAAAAGACTATGGTTTTTTTAAGATATATTCTAAAAAAATACATCTCGTATTATCTATACTACCTATATATATAAATACAAATCAATTGGTGTTTGTTTGTCTCGCTAAAACTCGAGAACGTCTGGGCCGAATTAGCTGATTTTGGTTTTGAAAAGTTTGTCTTAGTCCAGGGAAGCTTTAAAAGGTGAGAAAATGTAGGAAAATTGCAAAGAAGATGGTAAAAACAACAATTTCATTTTCCCATATAAACTGTTCTACCTACTTTTATTTGCAAAAGTCAGAAGGAAAGCAAACAAATTGTTGCTTTGGAAACGATGTTTTTTTATTTAATTTGCCTTGGAATTTTTTTTAAATTAGGCAATCAATCTAAAAAAAGTGCTTTACTGGCGTCGTAGTTATATAATATCTATCTATATATGATTGTATGCGAATAAATTCCGAACGACTGTACCCAATGGATAATTTTTTTTTGTTCGTTATTTTGTATAAAACTACTGTTGAGCTCTGGCATTATGAAATTTGTATAAAAAATTGTAATAGGTGGCAAGCGAACAGTTTGAAAACTGAATGGACCGGGAATTAATGTGTGGAATGCGAGAGGTGGGTGGGGAGGAAGGAGGGTGTGGGGAGGGGGAGGAGGGAGGGGTGGGGGGAGATAGGGGAGGGAGAGGGGGGACGGTAGGAAAGGAGGGGGGAGTAGAGTGAGGAGAGGGAAGGTGGAGGAGGAGGAGTGGGAATGCGAGAGGGGAAGGGGACGCGGGAGAGGAAGGGAAGGAGGAAGGTGAACGGGACGAATGGGAAAGGACGCGCAGGTAGAAACAATGTATTTATTAAATGGCATAGCAACGCATGCCGGGTACCAACTAGTATATGATAAAGATAATAATAATCAGGTATCAGAATAACATAAGAGTTTTCAATGAGACGTACAAAAAGATTTTCTGCTTCATAAAGGGAATGCTACAATTTGAGAGGCGGGAATGGGTACCGCAGCCCCGGGAACCATTTATTGAATACCTCTACCATAGATTATCCCAAGTGATTCGCTACGTTTGGTGACTTAGCAGGGGTTGATGGGGTGAGGTTTGCCTGGATCTGACGGCGGATGACCTGGACGCACTAAACCCAAGATTCCTACCCACCCCTCTTACCCTTTTCCTTCCCATAATTCTCCTTCCTTTCCTTAAAAATACCCTCCTCAAAGCATCCCCAAAGATGCCACAGGCCCTGGGGCAAATCATTTTTCTCAGCTAACGTGGAGATAGTGTAAAAAAAGCCGTCCTTGTTCTACCGGTATTTCAATGGAAGATGCTCCAAAGAACTCCTACAACATTTACTCCTTTCTTTCCTAAAAAAGACACTTCATATAGCTTCCCCTATTTACCTGAAAAAAAATATTTTCCCCCTGTGTGGAGTTAATGTTAAAAAAATTAAGTTAAAATGTAATTTCTTTCATCCACAAAAGAGCAACTCGAACCCATTAACGTTGAAGCTTCTGAAAAAAACATCGTAAAACAGCAGCAACAATATACGAGCGAGACATAAACAAGTTAAAACAAAAACGAACAAACAAAAATACATCACACTTCGAAATTTGGTTTTACAGCGTTTTTTTATTAGTTTTACGTCGAACGTAAAATTTCCACCTGCGACGGCTTTGTAGGTAGGAGCGTTGTTTATGAATTTTACGCCTGTCTGGTATTTTAGGGAGAGGAAGGTTGAAGGTTCCAGTTATTTCAGTATCGCCCTGTTTTAAACGCTATGCACGTTATAATCTAAATAGGGTATACTTTGGGCTTGCATCACGCTATCAATTTTGTTGATGGAATTTAAGATAATTTTGAAATAGTTATTAAATTCATGGTGGAATTTCACTTTTTTACTTTTAAATGACTAATTAATCGTCTGATCTATTAGAGACTTTTATATTTACCGTGTCGATTCACGATTACGGTGCCGTGACGGCAAAAAAGGCAATAAACATGCGTTCCTTATCGTTATCTTTAAATTTAAATGCAGATGCTTAAATAATAATTAGAAGATCGAAATGATACAATAAAACTATAAATTATACATCTGAATTCTCGAGTTTCAATTAATATATATATAATAAATAAATTTCTTATAAAAAATTACAAATCATAACAAGTATATTGTAAATATTTCGCCTACCCTAAACTTTAAAATTTACGGTCCCGAAGAACAATGTCAGATCCGCTTTTTTAATTTTTTATGGAAATACCTCACAAGAGTCCCAGCTGCTACCGTCTAGAGCCGGTAAGACTATGGTATCCCCAATTGGGGTATGTTGTGAGGCTGAAGGTAGAAGGCGGAGGAAGGAGATTAGTAGGAGGAAGGTGGGGAAGCACCTGGCTATTCAGATCTGGTCATCAACCACGACTAGAGCCATTTCAAGCAACGTTTCAATTCGAATGGTGGTCTTACACCAGGGCGATACTGAGAGCACCTTCCGCTCTGGAACGTGCCGCAAATATACTTTTTTTTTTTAATTAATCAGAAACTACTACCTAGTACCATACTACGGGCTTTTCCTAGCTTGTTAGTCGAAAAACTATGTAAAACAAACCTATAACAAGCAAAATAAATAAAGATTTTTTTTAAAGTTGTAAAATAACACAAACTAATCAAATACACTTTATTTGCGCACGCCGGGACTCGATTCTGCGACCGTCGGATTGCGAGCCAAGAGCCTTACCCCTTTCTTACATAAGGCGTCAAATTGAAAATCGCTTAAAATTGGAAATCGTTTTACTGGCTTATTTCAAATTCCTTTTGATCATTAAAAAGTTTTTTTGAATGAAATGAAAAGAAACGCAAAATACAAAAACATCACATTCTTGATCTCAAAACCAGTAAACATGCAGAAACTTAACTTTAAACAGCTCTACTGTAAAGCTATAAAATAGCACACCGATGTTGTTCTTCGGGACTGTCGATCCACGGAAACCATCACGCGAAATAAATAAATTTGCCTCGATTGCTCGCGATTTCCCAAAAGATAATTTTTTCGCCAATATTAAAAAAATCAAAACTTACCTGTATTTTAGCCAATGAAATAACCTGTATTTTACCGTTTATCCCATATTTGTAGGATTTCTAAAAAAAGAAAAGAAAAAAATCGTAAAGTTTATAACCGCGCGAATCCTGCGTGTTTATTTACTTTGAAACTGCCTTGAGGGTTACTTAGTCTGTGGTAATGAAAGGTGCATATATATGGAAATGAAAATAAAAGGTGCATATATATGGAAAAAGGATTTAATTTTAATCGTAAACAGCTGTCAAAAATATTTTTTTAATTTATTTTTAACTTCGTTCTGAAACAGTCTACGAAGTTAGGATTTGCGACATCTATGATCATAATAGATAAAGCATTTAAATAGCTTCGTTTTAATATAAATGGCTGGCCAAGGAAATGTTTTAAATAATTTCAATATATGTATCACGAATGGTAGGAGAACGTGGTCCATTTTTCGACCATAATCGCTTCAGTGGATATATTGCTGGCTATATTCCACAAACACCTTACAAACAAACTACAGTCACCTACGCGCATTAAATTAAGGGTGCGAAATTCTAACACAGATCTCGCCTTAATGATAGTCTTAATTACACCCTACCCCTCCTCCTGAGCTCTGTGTCCTGTAATTTGGGACCAATAGAGCCACTTGTCTGATGACTCGCCCTATCTACTGTAAACAGGGTAGGGAGGTACTGAGGGGCTGGTGCAACTTTGTTTAATATAGTAGGCTTGCAAAAAACGCTCGTGGAAATAATTTGTGTGGTTATTTTTTTAACATTATTACTAGTGGCCGACCGAAGGTTCGGTTTCGGTTAATGCGTTAATTTCACTTTCTTCGAGGGCCTACCGGGAAGCCGGCTTAGGGGCGCGGACACCGAGTCTCGCTTGCGACTGGAAAGATGGCTCCGCTTATTCTCGGCGGGACTGCCGGACGACTGCAGCTCAGCTGCTTTGGTTAAGTCAAACAATCTCATCTAATATGATTTTTTTTTCTTTATTCTATTAATTTTTCTTCCTACATAATAATAAGCTTTTATTTCAGCTACATAAAGTGGCGGAGATGAGACGTGATACTGTGAAATAAATAACTAACAACATGTACGCACTCGCATACTGCCTGCTAACAATATATGCCCGGACATTGGAGGTCTAGAATAATTTTAAATAAAAAGTAGCTTCTTTATAAACAAAAATTAGAGTCCTGAGGTGTACGGTGAAGGAGGAAACCATCTGTTTCCTTAGAACACCGTGGGAAAGTGGTTGGGTAACCTCCAATGCGTTAATTTTTATAAATTTTTTTTGTTTTATAGTGCTAATATCAAACAAAATAAATAATTATTTTTTCAAATACTTCAATTATTGTTTTTTTAAATTTTATTTAATAAGTGTAATAAGAATGTTGTAATTGTAACGCAATTAAAATTAAAATACTTGATTAATGAGGACCTTCCTTTAAAATATAAATGTTGATTGTCAACAATTTTTTGTTCCAAGAGGAAGTCAACATGTTTTGGTAATTTTTATAATTTTTTTTTGTTTTATAGCAGTAATATTAAATAATAATATTTTTTTACATAATTCAATTATTGTTTTTATTTTTTTTTTTATTTAATACTTGTTAACTGTCTGTATAACCGTAAAAAAATAAGCCAAATTTCAGTAAACAATAGATTTTTAACATGTCTAAAAAAGTTTCGGTTTGACCGAAACTAAGAAAGATACCGATGATTCGGTTTCGATTTCGGTAGAAAGTACTGATTGCGGTGTAAGGTGTTGGATCGAGTGTCCGGAATCTACCGATCTAGCCCGCCACGCAGCTGATAAGCAGACGTGTCTGCCGACATCCGCACTTGTGCTAAGTAACTATTTTTTTTTTTATAATTTTTTTTTTATATGAATACCTCACAAGAGTCAGTCGCTCTTATCTGGAGCCAGTGAGACTGTGGCATTCCCAATTGGAGTATGTTGTGTGGCTGAAGGTAGTGGGGAGGGGTAGGAGATGAGGAAGAGGAAGGTGGGGAAGAATAGCTATTCAGATCTGGTCACCAAACACGGCTGACTCCATTTCAAGCAAATTTTCAATTTTGAATGGTGGTCTTACACCAGGGTGATACTGAGAGTATCTTCCGCTCTGGAACGTGCCGCAAATATACCATACAATATTTTAAATGAATTAATTGTGAAAAAAAATTATTCAAACAAAATTTATTTGCCACGCCGGCATTCGATCCTGCGGCCTTCGGATTGCGAGTCAAAAGCCTTACCGCTAGACCACGCCGGCCATCAAATGGGTGACCTACTACAGCAGAGTGTTGGTTATCCAACGAATGGTACTCGGGGCGGCGGTACCCAAAACCACACACCAAATTGAGTTAATAAAAAAATATAAAAAATTAGATCTCACCTCAAACCATGTCTACTATAAATAAGTCCACTTCTGACAGTTAAATTTATTACCCAAAGCGCAAACACCTCCACTCTCCCCATTCCCGCCTCCACCGGTACAAAACACAGCCTGCAAACTTACCCCGCGTACCAATGGGGAAATTCCTTCGGAGGAAAAACAGTAACTGTACCGGGTTTTATGGATGTTTGGCGATCGTAAAGTGGAAAAGGTCGAGTCGTTTTGATCCCGGGTCACGGGATCAATATCCGGAGGCAGCAAGATCACAATAATAAAGTTTGTGATGCCGGGAAGATAGATGAAATTGTCGGAAAATAAAGGGGTATTATTTAAAGATGCTAGAAATTTTCACAATATATGTTTCTTTGGCAGCAAGCAATCATAAAAACGTAAACTAAAAAATGTATTTTAAAACCACTCTGACCCGTAAGCGTGTTTACACGACAATGTAACAGTAGCAGTCAATTACAATAAGCTTGTGTTCCCATAGAAATCGTTTTAACTGGGTTTTGTTCTAGTTATAAACCTAAAACAAAAAGTAGAAGATCCATTTTAAATCAAGCTTCACATTGCTACGTTGTCCATAGAAGTACACAAAAAATACTTATTTTGTAGACACCGTTTTCACCCGCCAAATCGTCTAAGTGCCGTCAGACATTATTATTTTTTTATTTAATGTTATTGTATGAAATGGTAAAAAAGTGAGGTGATAAAATTGTTAATTATACATTTATATAACAGAATATTTTTTTTTTACATAATCCTTGATTTTAGTACCGTTTTTACATAAAAAAATCACGTGAGTAATTTTTTGAATTTTTTATGTTTGCATTCTAAATTTTAATATTTGCAATGTTAATATTTTTTTATAAAACAACAATTTGAAAGCTTATTTCATAACCTTTCAAATGTTTCATTTATAGAGCTTTAATTGCGGAGCGGAAATAACACAATTTTTTTGTAAATCTGACAGTTCGTTTAAGACAAAGCACTTGAACAATCGCAAAATACTTGAAAAGGTGATGAAATACGTTTTCAAATTATGTGATTCGAAATAAACATATAATTTTAGAAATATAAATTTTTAAAAAGGGCACATTTTACGATTTTTCTAACTAAAATTACTGACAACGAAAAAAAATATATACACATAAGTACATATTTTATTAGACAAATGTATTATAAACGTTACCGTCCCATCACTTTTTTGTCGTTCCGTTATGAAAATAAATAAAATTCCCAGTTTCAATTTTTTTTTAAATATAACTTTACTAGACAAAATAACAATCTTGAAAAAAATTAAAATTTTTTTTTAGAAAAAAGTCGATACGTCATGAATTTGATATTTTAAAAATGACGTATTTCTAATTGTGTCTGGTTATAACAATTATTAATTTGATAATTTGAATTAATTATAAAATTCCCCATAGAATTTATGCGTCTGGCACAAATACGTAGACCGTTCACTTTCACGTTATTTAACAAAGCACTTCCCTCCGAGAGAAGCAAGAAATTTAAGCCCTTAATGCAGCAGTGTTAAAAGGGTTAAGCATTTTAGATGTGCTATTTCGTTCACAGAGAGCAGATGTGCAATTTCAAAATAGCACTAATGCCCTGTTTCATATTGGGAGAAAAAAAATTACCGTGGAGACAATATATTTCGTTCTAAATATTCACTTGGCGTTTTATTACTGCTAACAAACTGTTAAAGTTATAAAATAACTTACCTGTATGGTTTCTTCTGCCGAATATTTGATATCGTGGGTTGCCATTGTGGGGTTAAATTCTCCATTACACATCAGTGTGGCCACTGCTACGAACTTCTGGAAAAAAATAAATACACTATTAAGTCACTTCATTAAAAAGATTGACAATTAACCAGCCAGCTGCTGAGAATATTCATATTTCGACGTTCAAAGATGTTCTTACGATCGTACAGGGCGGTTCCAATGAGAAAGATGTATTATTCTCGGTACCAGCTTTTTAAAATAATAACTCAATATAGATTTTATTATATTCAAAATTTGCTTTAATTTATACCTACATTCAAAAATGCTGAAAGGCGTGATGATAAAACTATTAAAATTATGGACTTTTTAAAATTATTTTTTATTATAAGTATTCATAATTTTCCAATAATTTCTAGACTGTAAATAAAACGACAAACTGAAGTATTTTCGTCATAAGACACGTGTCCGGATTTTTTTAAATGCATTTATTTAAACTAAAATTAAAATTTTAAAACATAACTTTTTACAGATAATTTATTGATTTATTTTACTGCATGATTATATGATTTGAAATGTGTGTTGTATAATACAAAATTTTGTTTGAAAATTTAACGAATATGCTAACGACCTACGGTAAAACCTTATTGTACTAAAAATTAACAAATTTCATCAAAATTCAAAAAATAGCTTTACGAGATAAAAGAACAGTCTTTCGAAATCAATTTATAATTTTTTGTGGAAAGAGTCAATACGTCTAAAATTTGATTTAAAAATTACGTATTTCCGGTTTTGTCTGGTTATTCCCTCTTAAGGCCCGATAGTAAGCGCTAAAAAAGAAGAGAAGGAGAGATAAGTAAATACAAATTGCAGAGAGAGCGCGCTAATAATATAAAAACGATAATAATTCAGCAAAAAATTGTGAAAATGTGTAATAAAACACGATTCTTTTATAATAAATAAGTAGCAGGAGTGATTTTTTTCATACATATAACTTGTAAAATAACCGAAAAAACGTCTTGAGAATAACTTTCGGAGCATATTATGCGATTTTTTTCTATCGAGGGAATTTCACATAATTTCCGTTTCGGAGTGGCAAATTTATAGATATTTTCATCAAAAATAACATATATTTTTTTTTAGAAACTTTAATACTCTTAAAGAAAAATATGTTATAAAACGGTAGAAATTCTGAATGCGGGGGCTAAATTTGGTTAAATAGGTTACGTTAGGTTAGGTTACAAGCTATTTTTCAATCTCTTTTTCATAGCTTTAAAAAACTTTTCAAAGGGGTGTTGAAATGCCACTTTGTTGTCAGAACCGTGGAACCTTACTTTTTGTATATTAATTCCACACAGGAGGCCCTGAGAAAAAATAATCCCCTCAAGGCCTGTCATCTTAGGGAATGCTGCGTAGAGGGTCTTTTTAGGAAATGAAAGAGAGGAAATTCTGCGTAAGAAAAACGTATGATCGGTAGGTAGAAAGTAGGAATCCGGGGTCAGCGTGTCCAGGAGTGACGGAAGTATGAATCTATCCCACCCACTACGGTATTATGATGGCGATGTTCCAAGAGAGTCCTGCTGAAGAGGTCAGGAGGTCTCCCTCAACAAACTCTCCCGATTAGGTCTACCAAGCAGATCCGGACAAACCTCATCCACATGACCTCTGCTAAGACCGTTGTAGCGAATCACTTGGGGGGACCTACGGTAGAGGTGTTGGTAATCCAATAAATGGTTCCCGTTACGGCGGTACCCATACCCGGCTCCCAAATTATTAGTGAAGAACTAGTTAAACCCCGTGTAAGTTTATCTTTGTATTATAAATAAAAGTATTAAATGAAAAAACACACTTTGTAAAACACCACTTTATTTGAATTAATAGTTATTTAATAGCCAACCAGGTTTCGCTTAGCTCAAGCTTCATCAGGGATATTATATTAACTGTTAATATAATCAGTTAATATAATAGCCCTGATGAAGCTTGAGCTAAGCGAAACCTGGTTGGCTGTTAAATAATTATTAATTCAAATAAAGTGGTGTTTTACAAAGTGTGTTTTTTCATTTAATATATAATGTCACACCACAAAGTATTTGCTTCCTTCGATAAAATAAATAAAAGTGTTTATTTCTACCTAAAAATATATATAAGGTGGAGCAAAAGTTGTGACACAATGTTGGTCTTTGGCTGTAATTTTTTTTATGAATGAAAATATTTTAATCAGCTTTTGGATTGTAGATATTTATTTGATGTCTAAGTTTTTATTCCATTAAGTCAAGAAAATGATTGATGACCATACGAGCCAGATTTATGGCAATTTCCATCACTCTTTCCAGAATTTCCGGCGATGTTCCTCGCATATTTGCGGATATTCTCCTTGAGGATTTCAAGAGTCTGAAGCTTTTTGACACAGACTCGTGACTTTAAGAAACCACACAAAAAGACCCACGAATCGCCAAAATCGTTTTTTCCGCGTTCTTGAGGAGTGTAGCCGTGTATAGACGTGTATTTAGTATCTTGCCGAGCGGTTCTATATATTTTGTGGGATCGTTATTAGATAACGGACGTGATCTCTTGTCAGATTTGGGTGATGTTTATGGCTGTTATTTGCCTTTTCTATGTACAACGCACATTGAACGAATAAATAATCATGCATACTTGCAGGAATTCGTGTTTAAAACAATCTAAAGTAAAATATGTGACAGTGAATATGTAAAAAAAAAAACAAGTGTGACCACACGATTGAAGTAAAACTACAAGACAAACCTTGCCCCATGAATCCAGGTATCCCTGCTAAGTTACCAAACGTAGCAAACGGGGTGGCCTAAGGGTGACATATGACATTGGGGGTGAAATATGACCATGAGGTGACCTACGACCTTGGGGTGACCTACGACTTTGGGGTGACCTACGACCTTGGGGTGACCTACGACCTTGGGGTGACCTACGACTTTTGGGTGACCTACGACCTTGGGGTGACCTACGACCTTGGGATGACTATCCTTATCCTTATCCTTATCACATCCCAAGTCAAGCGTGCGTAAAGGCCCGACCGGTCGCCTCACCCAATCACCGTTCGCATCGATCACCGTTCGCATCGATCACCGTTCGCATCGATTACCGTTCGCATCGATTACCGTTCGCATCGATTACCGTTCGCATAAAATATATATGTATATACTTCTTCGTAACGCATTCACCAGCTTAACCCCCATTACGAGCGTGCGTAAAGAAGTTTTACTTCAAAAATCACACAAATCTGACAGGAGATAACGTCCGTTATCTAATAACGATCCCACAAAAGATATAGAATCGCTCGGCTGTTTACTTCACAAATGTCAAAGCAGAAACATTTGCCGCCATTTGCAAAAGTTGTGGCATCTTCCTATAGGGGAATTTTGCGCCACCTTTTCAAACAAACAAAAAATATATACGGTGAAACTTTATTTTACACAGGCCTTTTATAAGAAATCCGATTAAGAGTCTCTTTATCTTTTTTATTACCCGTAAGGTTTCCAAAAGTAATTTTCTTTACCTTTTCTCGGTAACGTTTTTCCTGAACGTCTCTTATCTACGTTTCCATTTTGTAGGGAGACCCTCAATGTGGAAATCTTAGCATTTTACAAAGTAAAGGATGTTATTTCATACAAAAACTTTATTATGAGAAGGACTTTATTTATGTTGGCACTTTAAAATATTTTTCTAAGGAGGCAACAAGATTTAATAGCCATTGGACGTACAAATTGTATATTCACACCACAAAGGAGTGTAGAGTGTAGTTTGTGGGAACAGTGCTTCTATTACTTTATGTTCCATTGCTTCTTTCTTTTTTTATGTATCATGCAGTTTGTCACCTGTAAAAAGAACGTTATTATTACCGTAACATCCGCCGGGTTGAATTTAAGAATCCGGCTTCGAACGCATGTCTGCCGCCGCGCCTTACCCGTCGCACCATATAAACATCCGTGTACATGGATTTTCAGACAAAGCTACCGTGGCAATTCGGTTTCTAATTCAAGAATTCATCACAAGATGTCACTACCTTCGTTGGCAAGACGCATAAGGACGTGCCCTTTCACATGACGTCATCGTCCGTCCCGGTTATTTTTTCGCGGTGACTAGCCATCACTGGTTGACACGTTGACAGTGGATACGAGGAACGGGCTAATTTTGGAACCAGATCCTATTGGATTTACAAAATGATCACCAACACTACTGGGAGAAGCCAAACTAAAAGCCGCCCGCAGGGCCTAGCAGTAACCTGTGGAGCGGGTTTTTAACTGCTAGTTTTAGATTATTAACCTATACTATAGATATAATTATTTTTTCAATTTAAAACATTATCTTTCCTTGAACTACATTATTTTTACTTAAATGTACCTTTATACCTACCATTTATATAATGTTTATTTCTTCAAGTTCACCTTTTTTATTTAAAAAAAAATCAATTCCACCACGAGTTGTCAATATCAAAAATAGAAATATTAATAAAAAGTTAATTTATATCGTATTTCTTTGTGTAATATCCCGTGATTTTTCACATGTCTCCCGATTTAGATTCCATGTAGAGATCCGTATGAAAAAGATTGAACTAAAAACAAAGGTTTTTTTGGTGACCGGCCAACTCAGAATGAAACCAACTCAAAACCACCTCAGAAAGGTCATTAAGAGTGGTGATAAAAAAACGGTTAAATTGGTTAAGTTAGGTTTAGGGTTAACAACTATTTTAATATTATTTTTTTCATGGCTTTTAATGACTTTTCAAAGAGGTGTTGAGTTGACTTGATTCTGAGTTGGCATGGAACCGTTTTTTTAGTGTAACGCATCTATTTTTATAATTTAGTAAAACAGTTTCGACTTCGCACCACCATTTCATCATATTTCAATAACGGCGTAATTTAGAGCACCTATTAGTCTCCATCATTGTTGGGGAAGCCGTGTGGAGGGTCATTATACCCATTTCAATTTTAAAAGACGCAAAACAGTTAAAAATTTAGTTTATTGGAAAAATTTTAATAGTTTTGCCGATACAAAAAGGTTCAGATTAACAGAGATCTCATTTATTTTCCGGTGAAAATAAATCGAATCTTGTGACAGAATAAAAATTGGGAAAATGTGAAATTTATTCCCAGATCGGTTTTTTTCTAATATTGTAGAACGAAAAACTTATCCAACGTTTATCAGGATTATTTTTCACCAAAATTATTTATTACTTTTTATGTTACAAAAAGGTTTCTTTTTTAATATTGAAACATGTTATATTCTATACATGGCATCCGGAAACGCGTGCTACAAGCGGGAAACTGGTTTAGCTCTCAGGCTAATTTGATCGCTTTTCGGAACAACTGATATACATAGGTCTCATAGAAATCGTTGTGTCTCCCTTACTATCATAGTGAGAAATATGATCTGAACGGTATTAGAAAGAGAAAATACCACGCTATTTATAAAAATCTTATAGTTAAGCACAAAATAATTAAAATGTACATCTTCATGAACTTAAAGTTTTTTACCACAATTTGAAAAAAGTTGAATGAAATTTTGTGAATTTTTAATTAATTATTTTTACATGAAACGACAAAAAACTGAGGTGACAAGATCCAGAGATATATTCCTGATCCCCTACCCTTCTATTCCAAACCAAAGATAACAAATTCGGAATGAAAAGTCTTAAAAGAAGAACAGAACAGAAGTTGTCATTGAAGAACTCTTCTACAGAAACATTACGTCACACAAAACACTGAATAATATCGGCGAAGCCGAAAGAATTTAGATTCGACGACCATCATTTTGTTTTTACATTAGCTTCACATAGGAGGCGCTGAGGAAAATAACTTCCCTCAGTGCCTGTGTCATCTTTAGGGATTCTGTGTGGAAGATCTTTTTAAGGAAAGTAACGAGAGGAAGTTCTGGGAAGAAAAAAGGTACGAGGGGTGGGTAAAAAAAGGGGGTAAGTGGGTTTAGGAATGACGGACCTAGGTATGAATCCATTCCTCCCAAGCGAGAGAGGTCAAATGGTCTCCTTTAATCAGTCTCACCCGATCCGACCCACCACGCAGTAAGTGGACAGACTGCCAAAACAAACTTCATTGCAAAATTCACCTCATAAACCCGGGCACCCCTGCTACTCGTAAGTCACTAGTGAACCACGGGGGTGACCTATGGCAGAGGTTTTGGTTATCCAATAAATATTCGCCTTCAATATTGAGAGAGAAATGTAAAAATGGCGTCAGTATTGCGATTGTGGGCTGTTTTTTCTATCGACCATGATTGATTTATTTATCAATCTCTGAAGAAGAAGCTAATACTAATAAATCAAAACGAAACATGAAACAGAACAAGACACAGAAAATAAAAAGGTCACTATCGCAATTGGGATTCAAACCCAAGGATTTCTTACCGGGACAACGTCTCAACGAACCTGGCCATTGGGACCTAATAAATAGATGTAATTTTTTTATTTTTTTATTTCGGTTTATTTATTCATCATACTAGGGACATCGATAAATAAACTTCTAATAAAACTAAGATACGTTTTTAGATTTTCACGGCCAAAATATTTTCGTTATTGGTTTTTGGGGTGTTATGCCTATACCTCCTTCCTTAGCCAACGTTTCGGACAGCGCCCTGATCTGGACCTGCCCTGATGATGGACACTGTAACACTGTCCGAAATGTTGGCTAAAGAAGGAGGAAGCGCAACACGGCATATCATCCCAAAAAACAAATAACGAAAAAATATCTACACCTAAGTTTGTCCTACCGATATAGCTATTTCAGGCCCCAGTTTATTGTAGACGGTGTCCGGAAACTCGTAAGACAAACTAATGAATCCACTTCAGGAAAAAAATTGCCTAGGGTTTGAGTTATTTTGAATATTTATTTTTACTTTATTTTGTGTTTTCGGCAATCAAAGGGCAATTAATACTTTGGGAGACGAGTCTATGCTTCGACGAATTTTAAAATACATTAAACAGCTGATATTAACCCCAAGTGAACGTTTTTTTTCGGACTCGATTTACTCGCAAACAATAGCACAATTTTTTTTACTACAAAATCGATTCCAAATACGTAGGGAACCCTTAACCCTTCTGACTTCGACCATAATCTGTCAGTAGGTCACAATATTTGTAAACGTATCCGAAAACTAAAAACTGTTTTGGAAAGGTGATGAAATGCACTTTCAATTTTTACTTGCCTTATCCGCCCCGGGTGCCACCCATGCTAGCTTCGCCACTGCCTAACGGTTTTTTTAACTAAAATTACTGGTAACAAAAAAAACCATTTCATAAGACAAATGTATTATTTATTTATTTACACATATATGGCACAACACGTGCCATTAACTTATTTGACATTTTTATAAATAGTACAACAACATGATGAATGTAAGTGAAATTTAAGAAAAAAGGTAAAAAGTAAGGTAATAAGTATTTATTTATTTATTTCTATATATTACAGTTTTACCTTATATATTTAATATTTTAACATAATATATTTTGGAACACATTTTTACATATTAATTAATATAACATTTTATTATGTTGGGTGTAAGGTAGGTTTGAGAAGGTGAAACTGTTGGTTTATAATGTTGTATGTTTCGTGAACACCTCACTAGGAGAACCTGTGCTGAGGTGTTTACGTGTTTATGATTGAGTGTGACAAGTACAGGTATTTATGTGTTGTAGTAGAAAGTTGGTTTTTTTTTTACATTTTAATGGTAATGGATTATTTAGAAGGAAAAAAAAATATATATATAAAGTATATATAAATATATATGTATATATTATATATGAAGAGTTGTAAAATTCTTGCAAGATATGTTTATTTATTTTACTTTTTTTATAGTTTTGTTATGTTTGGTTAGGGATTAGGAAATTTTGTATAAAGTGAATGTCTTGATTTTTGATCCAGGCTGTGATATGTTTTTTGTGAATATTTGTGTATGTATGTGTAGTTAGTAGTTGTTTTAGAGTAATGGGCATATAATTAAAAATTTTGGTTGCGTAATACTGAAAATGTCTTTGTCCGTGTGTGGTGTGTGTTATCGGTATGTTCAGGGTTACATTCGTTAAGGACCTTGTTTTTTTTATGGTTTTCGGTTGCATTGGAATATGGAGTTTGTTTTGTAGGAGGTGTAGCAGAGTAGATTTAGCATAAAGTTGTTTTATTGACATGACTTCTAATGTTTTGTAAATTTCGCTTGAATCTGTGTAGAATGGCACTTGCAGGATTAGTTTAATTATCGCTTTTTGTATCTTTTGAATTGGGTCAATTGCTATATTTGTAGCACTTCCCCAAGCCAGTATTCCATATGTGGCAATGGATTGACAAAGTGCGAAGTATTGGGATCTGAGTATTGTTAGTGGGAAAATGTTTTTAATGGATTTTATTAGGTGCATGACTCGTTTTAGTTTATTCGTGATGAAGTTTATGTGGTCAGTCCAGCGTAAGTGTGTATCAATAATAACCCCTAGGTACTTTGTTTGTTTGACCCTTTCAATATGCTCGCATTGACAATTGGATACAATTTGTTCACAGTCATGCAGAAACAGGTCTATGTTTGATGGAGGTTGACCTCTTTGTGTAATACTATGTGTGATGTATTTTGTTTTGATTGTATTAATGGTAAGAGTATTACTGTTTAGCCATTTTTTAACAATTGACAAACTTTTTTCTGCTATTATAAATACCTCTTTCCATGTGGCAGCTTGACAGAGAAGAACTGTATCGTCAGCGAAGGTCACGATTTTACCTTCAATATCAATGTTACATAACATGTTGTATTGAATTAATAGTTTTAGTGTGAAGTACTGGTAGGCATATTATGTTTACATGATGTATTATATTTACGTGGTACTAGCAAACAAATTTAGTTTAATGCATCTTTTGTATGAGGCCAGATTTTACCGGCGGCGTGATCGATATTAGCATATTCATTGCCTAAAATATGCAAGCGATTTATGATTGAGTTTTGTTCTGCGTTCGTCACAATGAAAAGGTGTTTTGAGTCGAGTCGGTCGACAAGGTACATGATACTTTATTAACGAAGCCAATTCAGGGGAGTCAAACCAGTTATTGTTTATTCTAAATAAAAAAAATAAAACCATTGAGTATTCTTCTGTCTTTTAACGATAAGAGTTGCATTTTTTGTGATAGATAATCATAGTTTATGTCAACCGCGGGAATTCCTGATTTGAAATTATTTTTTTTTTTTTATTGAAAAAATTTTCCTTTGGTACAATACACACAATAGATACATAAATATAATGAAAGTATATAAAAGCTTAATACAATTATAATTATTACAATTATATATATATATATATATATATATATATATCTATATCTATATTTTTTTTTTTTAAATTATTCTCCCATAATAAGCAAATGCTTGTGTGTACGGGAGGAAGTATTATTTGTTTGGTTATTTTGATTTTTTTTAAATTTTTTTTATTGCTGTTTTTATTTATATTTAGTACTTTGATATTTAGTTTATGTAAATAATAAGATATATGTATGTTTATATAAATATATGTATATATATATAATTTTTATTGTTATTATTTATTTATTTTTTAGTTAAGGTTTTCAGCATATTTTTTTAATTGTGTTTTGAAATTTTTGAAACTGTCACAAAGGGATCTTATATTTTCTGGTAATTTATTAAAGAAATTTGTTCCCAAGTATTTGTAGTTTTGTTGGCCTAAAGTTTTTTTACAAATGGGAATTGGTAACATGTATTTTTGCCTGAGATTTGCTGTGTTTTTGAAAGGTATGGTTTTGTTTAGGATATCCTCTTTGTAGACTTGTAAGGTTGAGTGATACAGAAAAAGAGTATTTAATTTTCTGACTTTAAATTCTTTGAATATAAAGTCAGAAATTGATCATAGACATAAAATAACATTCCACAGCTTTCGAACCCGCGACATTTTGACCCAGAACCAAAGACCTTAACAGCTCCGTCACAGAAATCATCTAAATATCTTTCCTTCCTTATCTAACTGCCTTTGTGTCCTTTTCCTAAAATCCAGCCTATTAGCTAGCTTCTAAAGTACCCATTAAAGGCATTTAATTATAATTTCAAGTTGGCGCGCAACGCTGGAAGGTAAATTTAACTTTAAATTGCACTCCCGGGTAACATAAACCGAACCCAACTTTAACTCTTACTATAAGTTTGAAACTTAGCTCATTTTTATTTCAGACTAAATCTGCTACTTTGGTTATAACCACCTCGTATCTTCACTTAATGTTAGTTGGTAAGTTGCTTCTGTAAGAGTATATAATATGCGCTCCAAATTGCGATGCGCTAAGTTGAAAATGCAGTTGATCGCACAAGTAGAGACATCAATAAAATTATTTTTATATACATCTACTTGAATTCTGAATTGCGATTTTGTGTTTGTGAATAAATGTTTGCAAATCTATATAAAGATATATATTTTTTTACATTAGCTCCACACAGGAGGACATGCGGAAAATAATTTCCCTCAGGACCTATGTCATCTTAGGGGATTTTTTGTGGAGTATTGTTTTTAAGGAAATGAAGAAGAGGAAGTTATGGGAAGGAGATAGGTATGAGAGGTGAGTAGGAATCTGGGGGTCAGTTGTTCAGGAGTGAAGGACGTATGAATCCATCCCTTTAACTGTGGTGCAAGGCGATGAGTCGAAGGATTCTGGCTGGAGAGGTCAAAAGACCTGCTCAACCAATCTCCCTCGATCCTGCCCGCCACGCAGCAGTTGGGCAGACACATCGGCCGCCAAGACCTTGACAAACCTCACCCCATGAACACGAGCACTCACTGCTAAGTCACCAAAGCGAACCATTTGGGGTGACTTATGGCAAAGGTGTTGGTTATCCAATAAATGGTTTCCTGGGCGGCGGTACACATACCTGCCTCCCATAATGCTCCCGAAGTATGGCGATATCATCCTCAAACATGGTGCATAATATTATTCTTCAAGCCGACATTCTTAAACTTGTCTTACTAAGTCTCTTCAAATTCCTCGACTGATAAAACGTACCTCGACAAGTTGAAAGTAAATTCCTGAGCTTATCAACTCCATAGGGTAAACCGTAATCTTTACATAGTATAAAATGAAGTCGCTCCCGCCGTGTGTGCGCTTAAATCTTTTAAACAACGCTACGGATTTTCATGCGGTTTTCACCAATAGATAGAGTGATTCATAAGAAGAGTTTTTAGGCATATAATTTGTCAAGGTTTTGTGTAAATTTGTTGAAATATATAAATATTATTTTTTAATGATATTTTTAGGGAAAGGAAGGAAAGGAAGTTCTTGGAAGGAATACGATATGAGGGGTCAGTAGGAATCTGGGGTTCAATGTGTCCAGGAGTGACGGACATATGCATCGATCCCTCCAACTGTAGTGCAAGGCGATAGGTCGAGAGAGTCTAGCTGAAGAGGTCTAGATTAGGTATCCCTGAACCAGTCTATGTGGGCAAATGCATTCGCCACCAAGACATAGATAAGCCTCACCCCATGAACCAGGGCACCCCTGCTAAGTAACCAAACTTAGCGAACAACTTGGGGTGGTCTATGGCAGACCTTTTGAAATAAATTATTCATAACCTCCTTGTTCATAGATAGCAGCAGTATAATTATTTACAAAAAAAAACTTTTATCCCCCTCCCGTATTCCCCTTCCGTGCCCCTTTCCCCTCCCACGCTCCCCTTCCGCCTCCCGTGCTTTCCTTCCATATCCCCCTCCCTAATCATCCCTCCGGCGAACCCCTACCCTCTCCTTCGTTCCTATTCCCATCCCTCTCACGCCTTCCCTTCATAAATGTATATATAGAAAGCTTCGTGCGCACCACAAATCACCAATGTTTCATTGCAATCGGATGAATGGCATGGGAAATAATTTCATAACGCCAGAGTTCATTTTTATATATATATATATACATATGGAAACATTCGCAGGCGTGCGCACAATAAATCAACAACGTTGAATCAGTCGACTTCAATGTTGCGTAGCCCATAAAAATATCTGCATTTCACACTATCATAAAAACCACACTTCTAGGTGGGTATATTATTTAGTGGCGTGCGCACAATAAATCACCAAAGTTGAATCATTCGACATCAATGTTGCGTAGCCCATAAAAATCAAATTTGTAATAGATGTCACTCTTCTGGTTGGGTATATTATTTAGTGGCGTGCGCACAATAAATCACCAAAGTTGAATCATTCGATGTCAATGTTGCGCAGCCCATAAAAAATAAATTTGTAATATAGATCACTATTCTGGGTGGGTATATTATTTAGTGGCGTGTGCACAATATACCACCAAAGTTGAATCATTCGACGTCAATGTTGCGCAGCCCATAAAAAATAAATTTGTAATACATATCACTCTTCTTGGTGAGTATATTATTTAGCCCTGTGGTCATAATGCACTCATTGACTGAGGTCTTCCAAGTGAAAGTGTACGCCGCTATCCCTATCACTGCGTACTGTCGCATAAGGAAATGCCTCGGAAGCGGAGAGCCTATTTGCCCAGATTTACGACCGACTAAAAGAAAATACTTGCATTTTGCATGTGTCTTTGAAACTGCGGCGGTTCATACTTTCAAACTCTCAACTCACATGCAAATATTGTATGTTACCAATGTAAAGGAGGCATAATGTATTCAGCGTCAACTGCATAAATTACATGTATCATTGTAACAAAATAAATAATATTCACAAACACAGAACTCATAAATGTGGTATATCTAAAAGCTTCCGAGCTTGTCACATAGAGTTCGGAGTTTGGGCACCAGGGGGGCCAAGGGCTGGGGTGCCGGCTGCAGGAGCTCACTCAATACAGATCTCATTTAGCCAGCTTCCAGTTAGGCCGACTATCGTAGTCACCACTTGTGATACGCGAAGTATTAAATAAATCCCAGATTAACATAAAAGAACTCTATTCTTTCGCAAGAAGTAATCTCCTCCCAAGACGAGTTGGAGACATAGGTTGGAGAACTGTACACGACAATGCGATAACATTCATTTAAACACCAAACGTACTCACTATGGTAAGCAATCCATTAGTTACCAGCTTCCTCTTAAGAGTCGCTAATATTGTCTTCAGTGATTAATAATATTACATCTTCAAACTTTGCAAATACACTTTGTGGCGTCATTTTTAATTCAATTCAAACAAATAACTTTGTAAAAACACCACTGTACAATAAATATTATCAACATGTTTTGAAAACAAAGACGTATCGTGGTATTTTTACAAAGTTATTTGCTTTCATTAAAAATATTACAATTTGAGGTTATTCCAAAAGAAAAATAAAATGTACGAAATCATTTTTAACTACATATTTACATATATATTATTAATTATATTTAAGGAATTTTTCATAAGCACTCGACTATTGCTTGATACTTGTTTATACGGAGGCGTCTACTAATATCTACAGGAATTCAAAAAACTGAACAAATCGGACTAATATCTATGAGAACCAAAGTGAGGACGAATATCTACAGCTCAAACTGCTGACTAATATCTATGAGAACCAAAGTGAGTATGAATATCTACAGATCAAACTGCTGACTAATATCTATTAGAACCAAAGTCAGTACGAATATCTATAGCTTAAACTGCTGACTAATATCTATGAGAACGAAATTGAGTACGAATATCTACAGCTCAAACTGCTGACTAATATCTATGATAACCTAAGTGAGGACTGATATCTACAGCTTAAACTGCTGACTAATATCTATGGAACATGTGATGTCGATGAATATCTACAGCACTAGCAGAGGTTTGATTTGCAATTATGTATAGCATATTGGCATAACGTAATATTGCGTATGCAGTTTAAAAAACTTAATTTGAGTTAGGTTAGGTTAGGTTAGTATTACGTAATTGAAGTAATTAATGCTTTTCCGTACAACCTCTTGCTCAGCTGCCCTCTGTAGATATTATTCCCACCTACGCTCCATAGATATTCGTCACCACTGGGAACGTCATAGATATTTTTCCGACCTTAGCTCTGTAGATATTAGTCTTCACTCTGAAGTTCATAGATATTGGTCCAACATATGAGCTGTAGATATACGTCCGACATACAGGCTGTAGATATTAGTATCTGGAGTCGTTTATACATGTCTAAGTCGTTCGTCACACCCGGCAATTGACAATTTAAGTTTAAGTTTTTATTCTAGAAAAAAGAATATACCAGTTTCACTTATTTAACATTTTTTTTAAATTAGTTCCACACACGAGGCCATGAGGAAAATAAGCCCCCTCCCAGGGCTAATGTCATCTTTGGGGATGCTGTGCGTAGGGTTTTTTAAAGGGAAGGAAGTTCTGGGAAGGAAACATGTATTATAGGGTGAGTACGAATCGAGGGGCCAGTGTGTCCAGGAGTGACAGACGTATGAATCCATCCCTCCCACTGCGGTACAAGACGATGGGTCGATAAGAGTCCTGTTGGAGAGGTTAAAAGGTTCCCTCAACCAGTCTCTCCCGATCTGGCCCCCCACGCAGGAGGTGGGTAAACACATGTATCAAGACTTTGACAAACTTCATCCCATGAACCTGGACACCCTGCTAAGTTAACAAACGTAGCGAACTACTTGGGGTGACTTATGGCAAGGGTGTTGTCCCGAATTGCATAAATAATATAAAGTATAAGTAGAATACCAATTTTATTTTATTAATCGCAATCAAATTACATGCAAATTTCTAGACTCCGCCGCGCCTGTTTTCAAGAATTTAGCTGCTTCAGATATCAGTGATAACACGCTAACAGACATTCTGCCTTATAGTAAAGATTCCACCTTGACGTTTCAGACTTGTAAATGCGAATTCTTCCACGTTTTCGTATTCGTAGAATTCGGTAGTTAGTTGCAATGTAGGCAACATATTTATGCAACGGAAGGTGTGCATTTCTGCACAGACTTAAACGTTAATAGGGAATGGATGCCTTACCCATAAATATAAAGATAATAACCACATAACAGAAATCTGTAATAAGGGCCTAAAATGTTGGGAGTTATAACTAGGCTACCTAGAAATTTTAACGATATAAAGTGTATTATTAAACTGTTGTATTTTGCCAATGTAAGAAGTCAAGTTGAGTACAATTCTCCCTTCTGGAACCAAAATTATAACATACGAGTACGTGTACAAGCTGTTGAAAGAATACAAAACAAATTATTACGTTTTCTAAATTTTAAAATTGATGTTCCAGAAATTTTGCTAAACTACAACACTCTGTTAAATAATATGCATACGCTCAAATTGACCGAAGAATTTTCATTGCCATTTTGTATTTCTATATAAAATTCTAAATAATTTAGTTGATAGTCCGGTATTGCTTGAATTGATAAGCTTCCGGATACCACTACGTAATACTAGAAGTCAAGATTTATTTCAGTGCAGAAATTCTGGGACTAACTAACATATTATGTATTCCTCTTTGATGAAGAATACTAATGGAGGGAAACAATTATACCAAGTCAGTGGACATCTTCAATTTATCTTTAGACAAATATAAAATATTGTTACTGAGGCAGTTCGGTTATGTACAATAAATACTGTATATTTCTTACTATTCATATGTAAAAACCCCGAAAAAGGGCGTTAATTAATAAATAAATACTAATAAATCTAAACGAAAATATGAAAAAGAATAATAAACGGAGAAATAAAAAGGAAACGGTCACTACTGGGTTTGTTTCAGTTATTTTATGAAAAAAATCGCACTGCTTCTTTAAATGCTGTTTTAGACAACCCCCGCGAGAATTTTTCTCTATTTTAAACGAGTTGTGTTTTATTGAACATTTTCACGATTATCGCTTAAATATTATCGATTTTAACATTAGTGCGCCCTCTCTAACAATCGTATTTACATATCTTCTTCTTTTTGAGCGAGTATACCGCGCCTTAAGAAACTGGCTTGATATGACACCCGACTTCACTAGCGCCAGTGGCTGATTCGAGAGTTCCAGATTATCACAACTAATACGTCCTTTAAGATGAAGCCATACTAAATAATGCAAAATCATACAAAATCGTATGTTTTAGTTTTGAAAATTTTACCGCTTAGAAGTATTATAGATGCTTCAATTAAATACTGCGTGTACAAAATACTTTGGCCCTTAAAAATATTGGTCATTTTTTTTAATAAGTCTTTTAATAAGCTTAGAAAAAAATAAAGTATTAGGTCTATAAAAAACATTTTTAACTGAAAACTCTCCTACTTATAAACACTTTTTCGGATATAGTTTTATTGCATAATGTGGCAAATTCAGTTTCTTATATAATTATCGCGAAAAAAAATGATATTTACGCCCAAACCTCACAAAATAAAATATAATATGCATTTTCGCGTTGGTATTTTTGACATCACGGCGACAATACGGCAGTCGACGAATTTGTTATATCAAAGTGAACCTTATACCGTCCACCGAAGAACGACTGGCAGCCGCCCCCCTGTCTTCCGTCATTACTCCTCCGAACGGAGCGGAGAGCAGTCGTGTTATGCTCCGCGCCGCTTATTTTCGTGAAATCAATTTAAAAATTCCGTTTTATTGCAATAAGCAATGCATAAAAAAGGAATTAATGTTTTTTACAGGCCTTTACGAAATCAACATGTAAAAAAAATCTTTTCCAACCTTTCCAAAAGCTTTTTCTCAAGTATTTTTAAACTCCTCCCATAAAAGGGCGTGAATTCCGATTTCGATTTTTTCCTGTACTAGTGGATCGCCTTAAATCCCAGAGATCTCCTGAAATCCTACCTCCTCAGTCCTTTCTACAGTTGTTTGTTTATTGTTTAGTCTGGCGCTCGGCGGCAGGATTTAAAAACCTAATTTATTCTTCCTTCTCTTTATTTTTTCAACATTTTCGTTCGTTTTACGACTGCAGTCGAACCGGTGCAGTAAATATCATTTATAAGTGTTGCGAAACATATAAAAATGAACGGAGCGTGACTTACTTGTACTTCATACTGGGAATTCGAATCTAATATTGTAACTGGTGAAAATCTTTGGGAGTTTATGTAAAAATTTAAAGTGAAGAGTCTTTTTCGCATATTTCTGACTTTCGCCCTTCAAGGGTGTTTTAAGTCATCATTTCAAATTAATGGGAAAGGGAAGGTGAATTTATTTATCAATTTTATTTTAATGGGCAAATTTCTAAATCACGAACCACATCCCTTTACCTGACTTTTTTTTCAATGCTCCGAGTTTTTTGCACATTGCTAGTCAATCCAAGAGAGCCTGCTATGCCTCAATACAAAGGACTATCCCATCAATGGGGTGGTATCAAGAATTCTCCCATTTTAAAAAAATGAAATATTTCTGCTTATTCGACTGAGAATTGGAAATTGTTCCGTTCTTTCTTAACATATTAAAATATACATTTTTAAATTTAATTAAAAGCTTAAACCACTTTGAGACGACGTATTTATACGATTTTTTAAAGTCATTTTTTGAAAGTGTATAAACTGATTTATTACCAATTTTCTGAGACACTAATTGAGACAGTAAACACTCTATTATATGGGGTTTCGGAATCTGTTTTCCCCACACTAAATTTTAGGGTTTTCTTAAATTTTTTTTAAGGACGAAGAGCACAAAAATAAATACTAAAATACTTGCAGAACTTGATAATAACATTATTAAATTAATATTTTATTTTTATATTTAACTTTATTTATTTTTTATTTTTTTATTTATTTATTTATTTATATACTTTTCAAGCTCTCCATAAAACAGTTATACCTACACCAAATTATTACGGAGAAGATTACAAAATTTAAAAGAAAAAAGTCCAAGGGGGCAGTTTCACTATGTTGTGACGTATGTCAAAAGAAAGTTACTGAACTCTCCATAGGTAACATTAAAGATGTCGATGCTCAATATAGAATTGTTAAGCAGTTATTAGTAAAAGGAGGAGTGAAGTGGAGAGATGATATTCTCTTCCCATGTAGGGCTTTTAGGGGACCATGTAGGAGTAAAAAGGAAAAATGAGGCCATCTTTGTGAACTCTTCCCTTGTGGGGCCTTAAGGGAACCACGGATCAATGAAGAGGAGAGATGAAGTCCTCTTTCCTCCTGGGGCCCTCTGGGGACGAAGGTGAAGTGGACTCTTCCCTTGTGGGGCCTTCAGGGAACCAGAGGGAGGTGAACTATCCGTCGTGGAGCCTTCAGGGAACTAAGGAGTGGGGAGGATAGATGAAACTTTCTTCCCTCGTGGGGCCTTCAGGGAACCAAGGAGTAGTGGGGAAGAGAGATGAGATCCACTTCCCTCGTAGGGCCTTCAGGGAACCAAGGAAGAGTGTAGAGGAGAAATGAGACCTGGGAAGACACAAGGTGAAACCAGAAGATATAGATTCATTTCCAATGACAATCCTAGTGAACCTTATAAAAGGGACTGGGTTACTGTCAAAAGAATGAGGTAAAATAGGAGATAGCACAATGGGCCATAGCCTAAGTGCTCACGGGAACTATATGTAAACCGTAACAACTCTTCATAAAAAAAAAGTTAAAATACAGAAAAATGTGATGAGATTTAAATTGACAATTAACGCGCAAAAAAATATCCCAAGAGCGTATTTTTTCTTATTTTGTGTGTGTTTTGTGCTCAGGCACACAAATGTAAGTATATTGAAAGGTTAATAATTAAACATTCTTGTGGCAGAAAGTTGAAAGATTATTGCGAAATTAAATGTTGCCATTTCTTCGTGTTTTTGTGAAAGCTTTGTAGTAGATTCTAGTTGCCGCCCTTTTAGCTTCCAGTTTCCGCCGCCAGGACTAGGGGGCGCAGAAACTCCGCAATTCGGAACACGTGCGAACGGAGGGTAGGGAGGTACCTACCTAAATTGCTACTTGCGGTTTTCATAGATACACAGTACACAAACGCGTGGGTATTGTATTAGCTAAGATAGGGGTGACAAAATTTCAGCCACTTTGCATTCACTCTAACAATATGAAGACCAGAATAAAGACAAACACAAGAAAGACATGCAGTGCGTATTTCGTTATGCAAAAATTTGTCAAATCTGGCCTTATATTTCTAGTACGAAACCAGTGTTTTTAAAGACAGGCTAACCAAATAAATAGTCGTACTCCTTTAATTATTGGAGCATGTTATATGGCTGAAGGGAGAGGGGAGGGGAGGAAGATAAGTGAGGTGAAGGTTGGAGAAGTGTCCGAACATTCAGATCTAGTCATCATAGAAGAGTAAAGTTAGGCTCCCAAAAATTGGGCGTACTGTACACGGCCCGCATATACTTTAATAGTATACAACTGCTAACCCTGTACAAATCACAAGTGCATCTCTGGTCTGGAGCTCCAAAATACCTGAAAAATATCCTCGACTCTGTGCAAAAACGGGCGGTCCGTTTGATAAATTCTCCCATCTTAACAGACGGATTGCACCCGACGCGCCGGGTGGAAACGCTATCCTTGATGCTCCAATGAACTAGCGTCATTGATCCCTTCGGCACCGGTGCATAGTCGGGAAACACGCCGAACGCGTATCCAACATATATACACGGTTGACATTTGTCACATGAAAACGGGTCGCTTCTTCGACTCGTTCTTGTGTTCAACAGCTCGGCTGTGGAACGATTTGCCGGCTTCTGTGTTTCCTCCTTGCTACAACATGGGCCTCTTCAAGACCAATGTTCATTCTTTCTTCTCCTCAAAAAGACCCTCCACACAGCATCTCAGATGACATAGGCCCTGAGGGAAATTATATTCCTTAGGGCCTCCTGTGTGGAGTTAATGTAAAAATAAAAAAATAAACAAATCCATTTCGTATCAGTCATGGAAATTTGACATCCTGTAAAGTTAAATATGTCATTGTTCTCCATTTTTATCGTCGAAATATTTTTAGAAAAATAAGGGCGTCTTTTACGACATTTTTGAAAAAAACATTTAAAAATTAAAAATAAAATAAATATTGATAATAAAGAAATTTCCAAAAAAAATAAGTGTTCTAATAGATCAATTTAATGTTATTTTCTAATAAAAATTTATAATTATTCCTCTACAAAAACATAAGATATGATATTTTGAAAAAATAAAAAAAAACTTTCATTTTGCTCTCCTGAACCATTAACATTTTGTCCTGTACAGCATTTATAATTTCCATAATACATATAACAACGTTTCGATTCGGAATGTTGGTCTTTCGCCAACATGAGAATGTGGTAAATTCAATTTAGAAGGCGAGTATGGGTACTGCCACACGAGTACTATTTATTGGATTGCCAACGCTTCTGCCATAGGTCACCCTAAGTGGCAAGCTACGTTTGACGGCAGGAGTGCCGGGTTCACGGGGTGAGGTTTGTCTATAGGTCTAGGCGATAGATGCGCCTGTCCACCTACTGCGTCGTGGGCCGGATCGGGAGGGACTGGTTGAGCGAGACAATTTTACCTCTCCAGCAAGACTCATTCGACCCATCGTCTTGCACCGTAGTGAGAGGAACGGATTCGTATGTCCCACTCAACCAGATTCCTACCCACCCCTCACACCTTTTTTCTTCCCAGATATTCCTCTACTTCTTTTCCGGCGCCGTATCCCCGCTCAAAATGAAGAAGATGGAGAGATATATAATTACGAATGTTGAAGATAGCGCGCTAATATTTAAAACGATAAAATTGTGAAAATGTAACATATAATAAAAAATGTAATAATAAAACACGACTCGTTTAAAATAGAGCGAAAATCTCTGGGGGCTGTCTAAAACAGCATTTAAAAAAGCACTGTGATTTTTTTCATACTTGTGAATAAATTAAACAAACGTGTATATAATTATTTTCGGAGCATACTTTGCGATTTTTTTCTATCGCGGGAATTTCATATAATTTTCATTTCGGCGTGGGGAATGTATAAATATTATCTTTAAAAATAATACATTTTTTTAAGAGCCAAAATACTTCAAATATTTAAGTATATGTAAGAAATCGGTAGAAATTCGGGTAGCGGCGGCTTAAAAAGACTCTCCACACAGAATCCCCAAAGATGACATAGGTCCTGAGGGAAATTATTTGCCTTTGTGTAAAGCTAATGTAAAAAAAATATATATATATAAAAAGAAACTTGTGACAACCCTGTATAACTCTTATCAAAGTAACTTTTGCTTGTCTGGCACCAGTCGAAAGCGAGCGTTCTAAATTTGAAAGTTTAACCATAGAAACCTCGAAACATCCAAATTTTAAAACGTCCCACTTTTCCACAACTTTACACAGATAAAATTTCTAACTTTTAGTAAATAGTTTCCTATCTCTTTCTCACGAGAAATAAAAAATATTTTTAGTACTAAACATGTTACCGATTGAAAAGAAAACCCATGTCGCCAATTTACGCAAGACTTTTAAACTACTATTGATAATCTGAGCAAGAGAAAAATTCGATATTATTGTAAATAATGACCAATTAATTTCAGCAATTTTACAGGTAAATCATTTTAAAGAGACACTTGCTTTTATTTATATACTAGCTGGGGTACCCGGCTTCGCTCAGGACAACATTCGAGAGTGTTCTGTAATGTTCTACAATGATGTTCCCTATTCCCTATTCCCTAACAATCCACGACATACTCCGCCAGAACTTTCTAGAGTTTTATCGAAACTTCTAGAACTTTCTGGAAGAAAGTTCTTGAAATTTCTAGAGGACGAAACTTCCAGCCTTATATCTTGGGAAAATGGGAACCGTCATCCTGGAGGGGGGATAGAGATCTACCACACTATATGACGACCTCCGTAGTCCAGTGGCTATGACTCTTGACTCCCAATCCTGAGGTCGCGGGTTCGAACCCGGCGTGCGCAAATAAATTTTATTTGATTAATTTGTGTTATTTCACAACTAATTCATTTAAAAATAATATATAGTATATTTGCGGCACGTTCCAGAGTGGAAGATACTATCAGTATCGCCCTGGTGTAAGACCACCATTCAGAATTGAAACGTTGCTTGAAAATGGCTTTAGCCGTGTTTGGTGACCAGATCTGAATAGCCAGGTACTTCCCAACCTTCCTCTTCCTCACCTCCTTCCCCTCCCCACTACCTTCAGCCTCACAACATACCCCAATTGGGGATGCCATAGTCTCACTGGCTCCAGACGGGAGCAGCTAAGATTCTTGTGCGGTATTCACTGTAAAAAAAAAAAAAAACTCCCTTGATCGAGCCGGGACTCGGGAGTTTTTGCGAGACGCACGTTTTTTTGGACTTTCTTTAATAATATATATTTATTATTAATTTTTTTTGTCAATAAGCTCAAGAATGAAACATTAAAACATCCCTAAACTCAATACAACAACAGCCCAACACCATTACACGTAATCCATTAAATGTTTTAACAATATCCCCAACGAAACACAAGCTGAAAAAAATTATGATTTTTTTAAGAATTAATAATTCATTTTACCTCAAACTAATATGGTTATGCATTTCAAAACAAAAATCAGTTTATAAAATGTATATATTTTTTTATTTATGTGAATACCGCATAAGGGTCCCAACTGCTCCCAACAGTCTGAAGCCGGTGAGACTATGGCATCCCCAATTGGAGTAGTTTGTGAGGGTGAAGGTAGAGAGGAGGGGAAGGAGATTAGAAAGAGGAAGGTGAAAAGTACCTGTCTATTGAGATCTGGTCACCAAATACATCTAAAAGCAATTTCAAGCAACGATTCAATTCCGAATGGTGTTCTTACACCCAGGGCGATTCTGAGGGTATCTTCCACTCTGAAACGTGCCGCAAATAGATGTACTATAATTGAATTAATTGTGAAATAACACAAATTAATCAAATAAAATTTATTTGTCACGCCGGGAGACGATCCCGCTACCTTCGGATTGTGAGTCAAGAGCCTTACCCCTGGACAAAGGAGGCCGTCAAAACTGTTTAAAAAGGATTTGCTAGTCTTGATTCCATGACAACTCAGAATCAACTCAACTCAACACCACTTTGAAAAGTCATTAATAGCTAGGATTTTTTTTAAATAGCCCATATCCTAATCTTACTTAACCTTACGTAACATATTTAACCAATTTTTAATATATTATTTTAATCTATTTTAAAGACTTTTAGGAGATGTCGAGTTGAGTTCATTCTGAATTTTTCGGTCACCGCTAATCTTAGCTACGCGCCCAGCACGTATCTTTGGGTATCGATGGGCTAAGAGGGGACAGCGAGCGGGTGTTTTAAATTAGTTGATTTTTTTTAAGTTTCGTTACAATTGATGTGCAAATAATAATATATAATAAATTCACGAGTCCTTTTAAAAATGATTTGCCTGTACTTGATTTTAAAAAGTTTTTGTCTCTTGTCTCTTTCTTTTTGGAACGCTACTGATTTGAAATGCCGACCACGTGGCTTGTGGAGAAATTAGTGGGTGTTTCGGTTGAAAGGGTATTATTTTTCTTACTAACTTTGAAACTTCCTTCCCAGGGTGAACATATTGCAGTTCATCCAAACTCGAAGATTTTGTGGAGATGGAGTGAGAAGGGGGGGGGGATACTACTTGATGATACTTGGGTGAATATGATGTAGGAATAGGTGTAGGAATGATACTTCCTGGGTGTATATCTCTATCTAATATTTCTTCCTATGGTAGGTGAGAGGGTCAGATGAATTAGAGAGCTGCCACGAAATGCCATTTCTTTGTACTGAATCTGTCAACTTAACATCTGTCATCCGCCCGTTTAGGCAGCTCCGTAATTAAAATTACCCTCTCTCCTGTTTTCGCAATCGGATCAGGAGCGTTACGGCGTAAGATCTGTATTGTCCATGTCCATGGTTGATCTGCGCATAAACTGCGTGACAGGTCTGATGGGATTTTATGGAGAGCGTTGTTGGTCGTGCGATGATTTTTTTTATCTTTTATAGCTGTGTGTGGCACCCCTCTTTATATAAAGAAGAATATCCGGGGCGGGCGGTGTAATTTTAATTTTCATGCCAATCTACGGATTTATTCCGAAATCGATGAAATTTTACACACTTGACCTTTAAGACAACAGGAGGGCCGCTGTCTACATCGATTTTCAAAAATTTTGTGTAAAGTCCAGGCAACTAAAGGGACTCAGCTGGTTTTTGTTTACTTATTTGTATAAACTAGAGTGTTTGTGTGTTTGCAATTGGCGGTCGGCGTGAATTTAATTTTAATATAAATTTTATTTAAAGTTTTATTCCGAAACTGATAAAATTTTGCACACTTAACTTTTAAAACAAAACGAAAGTCACTATATACATGATATTTCTAAAACATTTACTTTAATGTTTCACTATTTATTTAAAGAAGAGTGTATGTGCCTGCGGGCGGGCGTCCTGGCTTTGTTTTATTTTATTTATTATTAGAAACAAACAGTACATTATATTATCCATTGGTGAAAATTTTCAATTAATAAATATACTTCATGGTGGGTACCTATTATGTGTTTCATTGTAGTGTCTTATTTATGGTGTGCATATTAAGTAATTACCGGGTAATATGTGCAGTGGGATGGTGAGGGTGTGTTGGGGAGTGTGTCGGGAGTGTCGGGGAGAGGGTGTGTGTGTGTGAATATGTGTGTAAGGGTGTATGTATGTATGTAAGTATGCGCATTAAACAATTTATATGATTGACTTGATGCTATTTTTAAATTTTGGCAGTGAATCGGAGAAAATGTCGATGTTAGAATTTAGATTAATATTATTGAATATATGAAGAGCACGATTGATTGGCGAATTAGTTGCTGCATTTGTCTTGTAATTAAGCGTGTGGAATAGTTCTGTATGGCGTGTATAGTTTTTATACAAATCTACATTTATTCCGAGATTGATTAATATTTTGCACACATGATCTTCAAACCAATATGAAGGTGACTGATTACATGCGAAAAAAATGAAAAAATGTCACAGTCACTTTCCTCACCCCTTAAACAGATTTTTTATAATAATAAAAATAATAACTCAATGATTTGTAGAGCGCCGTTTTTGTGAAAAATCACCCCAAGGGCTCTATACTTCTTGATGAACATGTGCATATTTGACGTACAAAATAAGACGAAAATTATTATCTACATCCGATTAACCTTGTTAATTCATAAAATTAAAAAAATATATTTAAATTAAATTACCACTTGCCTAATCACAGGGTTAAGCTTTCATAATGACATGGTCATTAGGAAATATTATTATGCATGTATCTCTCTTCACGGTTCATCGCTCTCCCTCTTTTTATATACCCATCTCACTTCCTCCTTATCACATTCCATATGCACAAGGGAGACAAAATTTAAAAAAAAATCGTATATCGGAAGAAAAATCATCATATTAAATAACTGCATACGGCTCTTCGAATTCCAACGAAATTGTTAGTTAGATAATTTTGTAAAAAGGTATTTTGTTTAGTATGAGGAGCGGAGAATTTTTTCTAGGAAATGGTTAGATTTTTTGACGTGTGTGTCGTAATTTTACTAGTCTTAAATTATAAGTTTGAATTTTTTGTACCGAGCTGACATGCATGTATTTAAAAATAGAATCCATTAGGAAAAAATACCTACCTGCATTCATTATTTTGAATTTTAGAGTGGATTCTACTTGACTTTCTTGCATGGTTAACAAGCCGATTATTTTTTTGGATGGAATTTAAATGATTTTAAACACAATCTTCTCCATTACGTACGAACATGTTCTTGAGTTTTATTATATTTTCAAGCTAAATAACCCGAGTCATATGAGGCTTTCCTGAAAATAAACACAGTACCTACTATGACTTTTGAAAATCGAAATTATATCATTTGAGAATTTCACATCCAGCGACATTGTAAATAACTAAATGTAGGTATAAATAAAATTAATGCACAAATGTTGTGAAATTATTAATAATTTCTAATTCTGAGTAGATTTTTGCCTTATAAGGTCATCTTAATAAGAAAATTCTTGTCTTAAAATTGTAAAATAAGAATACAAATATTATAAACTCTACTTTTGCCACTCACCTTCAAATTAATAGGATAAATGTTTAAAATAGGAAAAAAAAAGTTTTTATTTATTGTTTTGTTTTGGAACATTTACATAGTATTAACATAAAAAAAGTCATTAGATTGGCATTGTAAAAAGCGTAGATGTTAATAGTCCACTTAAAAATGTTCACCGAATGCACAGTTTAATAGTTTTTTCGCTATGTATACATAGAAGTTAACAGAAATTAGAAATAGCAAAATATAAACAGAGGTATAAAAAGAGATAACAAAAATAGTGATGATAAAATACAGAGATGACAAAGATAAAACAAGAAAAAAAGAAAAGATCGACATACGATGTAAAAAAACCGAAAAACAAAAACTAAAAAGTAAGGTAAAAGTAGAGTAAGAAACAGCCATTCACATTCAAGTTCAAGATCAAATATAAGTATTTTCAATTCTCAAATACTTGTTAGGTTAATCTACTGTTAATTTGCTTTTTAAAGTAAGCGTGACTATTTGCATAGATGTCTATATGGTTAAATTCGATGGAATTATACAGACGACACATTCGAGACAGTGGATTGAAGTATGCAATATTGTTTTTAAATAATTCAAGATGAAATATATTCTGACTCCTTAAATGACGTCTATTGGGGACCTTAATAAGAATATTGCTCAGACAATGAGTTGCTTCAAGCTTATCATGAATGATTTTGTATAGACTCATTAAGTCAGTAACTTTTCTTCTTTTTTCCAGAGTTGTAAACTTAAAATATTGGAGTCGTTCCTCGTAAGATTGGAGTAAGGCATTTAGTCCAAGTTTAAATGATAACAATCTCGGATTTTTTTTTTGCACAGATTCAATAGTTTTTGAATATTTTAAGTAGTGTGGGTTCCATTTAACACTACCATATTCCAATTTGCTTCTGACCAATGAGTTGTATAGGGTTATAATGGATTGGGGTTTTTTAAATGGTTTCGATATTCTATGTATAAATCCCATCATTTTCAAGGATTTACTAGTGATATCACTGACGTGTACATCAAATTTAAATTTTGAATCAAGAGTGATTCCTAAATCTCTGATGGTGTTAACTGCATTTAATCGAACATTATTAATGGAATATGCATAATCCTTTTGTATTTCGTTACGAGTGAAAGTCATAACGTAACATTTTTCAATATTTAGAAACATATTATTCTGAGAACACCAGTTATGTAGTGTGAAAAGGTCTTCTTGAAGCATAACTTGGTCAGAATCATTGGAAATTTTACGGTTAATCTTTAGATCATCAGCAAATAAAACAAAATCACAGCGTAACTTGGGGCTATGGTCATTGATGAAGATTAAAAAGAGCAGAGGGCCAAGATTGGACGCTTGGGGTACACCTGAGGTTACAATTATAGGAGGTGACTCATACCTATTTTTAAGTACGAGCTGTGTTCTGTTTTCCAAATAAGATTTAAGCCATCTAAATAGATCACCGTGAATGCCTATACGATAAAGCTTCTGTAGTAAAATATTATGATTTACTTTATCAAATGCCTTTTGAAAATCTGTGTAAATAGCATCTACTTGAGTTCTTTCATTAAACGCATTGCAAACGTAATCACAGAAATCGAGAAGATTGGAATTTGTGGAATTTGTTTAAACCAATATAAAATATTGTTACTAAGGCAGTTCAGTTACGTAAAAAAAATCTGTATATTTCTTTATATTCATATGTAATGTAAAAACCCGAAAAAGGCGTTAATAAATAAAAATAAATAAATTATACGATTTTTTATACTGTTTCCTAAGCGTGCAAAATCGTATCTTCAACTTTCTAATAAAACTGTGTTTATATGAAGTGACCTGCCAATAATTAGATAGAGCCTAAGAAGTCGTGATTATATAGCGCCCTTGAGTTGATTTTTCACAAAAAAGTTGCTATTCAAATTATCCAACTATTATTAAGATAAATTATATTTTTAAAAGTTCTGCAATCTCTAAACCATTTTACGAGAAAGCACATAAAACGCCACCTGGCAGGAAATAGAAAAATACACATGGTTCGGGTCTTCGCTAAATTGATAGCTTTTTAATGAACGCTGCTGGCGCGCTCTGTGTTTTCCCAGCAAAGCGTCGATTGATTATTAGGCGATGTTTATGTAACTTACAGGCTGAATAAATAAACTTTCTTTAGAAGCGCATATCTGATAGAATTCTTTAAATGTCTTAATTTAAAAGTTAACTGGGTTAATGCATATGATTGAAAGATACATGGATGTAAAATATAGGAGTCTAGAGAGTTCCCGGCACGCGTTGCAATGCCACATAATAAATAAATTGTTTCTCCCTGCATGTCCTTTCGCATTCGTCCCGTTTCCCTTCCGTCTCGCCATCCTCTCCCGCGTTCCCACTGCGCCTTCTCCCGAGTTCCCCTCCCCCTCCCGCATTCCGTATATTCAGTTCCGGTTCATTCAGTTTTCAAACAGCTCACGTGTCACCTTTTGCAATTTTTTGTGTACACATTTCATAATGCCAGAGCTCACCAGTACCTATATATAGAAACCTTCGCGGGCGTGCTCACAATAACTCATTAAAGTTTCATCGCAATCGAATGAACGGTTTAGCAACGCATAATTTCAAGACGCCGGAGCTCACTAGTATACATAGAATCCATCGTGGGCATACGCACATCAAATTCCCAAAGTTTCATCGCAATCGGATGAATGGTTTAGCAACCCATAGACATCTCATAGATATCTCATATACTTATAGTATAAATATCTACACCCAAGAAAACACGTTTTGATTTATATATCTACATTTATAGATTTAAAACATATTTTGATTTGGTGTATACTGCACTAGTTGCAATTGCCGGAACCAATACGACAATGGCATTCCCGAAAACTAACTCATCTTGGAATGTGTTTTTTTAGTGCGATGTCGAGCCAACGGCGATTAAATTTTAAGTTATAACGTTAGTTCATTTTTATATTTGACGGTCCAATATTTGACGGTGTCTTATGTTCTAGCGTGTGGACACAAAAATGTTCGATCGAGCAAAACCGTCGAACATGAACATATGTACATATACGTGTGTACAAAGCATAAGAACCGGGAAACAATTAATGGATAACCAACACCTCTGCCGTAGGTCACCCGAAGTGGTTCGCTGCGTTTGCTGACTTAGCAGGGGTGCGCGGGTTAGGTTTGTCCGGATCTTGGAGGTGGATGCATCTGCCCACCAACTGCGTGGCAGGCCAGATCGGGAGACTTGTTGAAGGAGATCTTTTGACCACTTTAGCAGGACTCTCTCGGAACATTGCCCTGCACCGCAGTGGGAGGGATAGATACATACGTCCGTCACTCCTGGACACACTGATCCCCAGATTCCTACCCACCCCTCTTACCTTTTTCCATCCCAGAACTTCCTCTTCTTCCCTTCCCTAAAAAGATCCTCCACACAGCGTCCCCGAAGATGACATAGGTCCTGAGGAATTATTTTTATCAGGGCCTCCTGTGTGGGGCCAATGTAAAAAAAAGAGGAAAAAAGGTATGAGGGGTGGGTAGGAATCTGGGGGATAGTGTGTCCAGGAGTGACGCACGAATCTACCAGGTGCAGGGCGTTGGGTCACCCGTAACTCAGACACCCCTGCTTAGTCACCAAACGTAGCGAACCTCTTGGGTGACCTTCAGCTGAGGTGTTGGTTATGCAATGATGGTTCCCGAACCCGCCTCAAAAATAAGGAATTGTAATTATGTTTTTTTTTGTTATTTAGTATTTAAAAGAAAAGAACTCAATGAAACTATCGTCACGATCCCTTTAATAACGGTGTACATATTTACACATCCTACTATCTTGTATAGTCGAATAAAAGCTAGAAAAGTGCTGTATGGAAGCAATGCATCTGTTTGTGTACCGTGTTTGACCGAAATCTCATTGGGTTATCTAAACAATACACCATGAAGTAACTTTTTCACTAAAAAACCTTCTAATGGGCATTTTACACGATGCTTTTTTTCGTCCAGTTTCCGTATTGGTCATATTTTCAAATTTTTGATTGGAGATGAAAAAAAAGACGTGTTCTATTATAGTGCCGATTTTCGAACAGTTAAAGATGGCGGACACTATTTAAATCTGCCGTCCATGTTTTACTTAAGAGGGTATAACCAGAGGAAACCAGAAATATGTCATTTTTAAATCGGTGGTTAGACGTATTTACTCTTTTCCACAAAAAATTATAAATTGATTTCGAAAGATTGTTCTTTTATCTAGTAAACGTATGTTTTAAATTTTGAGAAAAAATTTAAATTTTTAGTATAATAAGGTTATACCATAGTTCGTTGGCAGATTTGTTAAATTTTCAAAAAAGATTTTGTATTATACAACACCCATTTCAAATCATGTAGTCATGCAATAAAATAAATCAATACAGTATCTGGTAAACATATGTTTCAGAATTTTAATTTTAGTATAAATAAAAACATTAAAAACCGTCCTGTACGATCGTAAGAACATCTTTCGACGAAATGTGGATTTTCGGCTGCTGGCTGGTTAAACGCCCTTAACTATACTACGTTGTGGAAAAGTTGCGTGGTTATTTAGTTTCATATTTAAAATATGGATGAAAATATTATAATATGTATTTATTACTAATGATGTACGTGTATACTGTTCGGTATCCGGAATTAGGTCTTCTCCACCAACGGAATTTTACGTTTTATATAAATATATCATATTAATTAGAGTATACTGAGGATAGACAGCCTCCGTGGTCGAGGTGTAAGACTTGCATGCGCAATTAAATTTACTTGATTGATTTGTGCTTTTTACTTGCGTGTGCAAGTAAATTTTAATTGATGATCTGTGTTTTTCACAATTTAATGATTAAAATAATGTAAACTATAATTTTGGCACGTTCCAGAGCGGAAGATATTCTCAGTATTCCCAAATATTCTCAGTGAAGTAAGAGCACCTTCCAGATTTGAATCGTTGCTTGAAATGGCTTTAACCGTGTTTGGTGACTACATATACTACCCCACCTTCCTCCCCCCCATCTCCTCCCCTCCCCCATCTCCTCCCCTTCCTCATCTCCTCCCCTTCCCCATCTCCTCCGCTTCCCCATCTCCTTCCCTCCCCCATCTCATTCCCTTCCCCATCTTCCCCGCTTACCTTCAGCCTCACAACATACTCTACTGGAAATGCCATAGTCTCAGTGACTCCAGACGGGAGCAGTTGTGAGTTGTGACTCTTGTGCGGTATTCACAGAAAATGTTTTGACGGTAACGGTAAAAACAATTGACAGATATTTTCATGCGATCTATGGTTATTTACAAGAGGTTGCCAGTTAGGACGATTTAGTAAAAACCCAAAATATTTTTTCTTCTCAATGGCAATTACCTAAACCAGCGGTTTTCAACCTTTTTGAGTCTGCTTACTCCTTGATTCTTACAACAAATTTGTTGTACCCCCTACCCTCTACCTATCTTGTGTACACGTGTAATGAAAGACAATATGTTTCATTTGTTTTTTTTTTATAATCTAATTATTACATGAATTTAACAATAATGTCGCACAAATATAATTAATACAGAGTGTAATTTGACTTCGGGCATTTTTAACCGGCGATTTTACATGCGAAATTGAACAATTTTTTTCCACGTCTTTTTATTTTGACAAAAAAAATAACGTTCTCCATACACAACTTCAGCACACAAAATGTATTTTTTATTTTATTTAAGTTTTTATTCCAGCAGGACTGGGAGGATAGTGCAAGTCTGCCATATTATATAAACAAATATAAACGATAAAATAAAAATAAAAGAAATAAAATGTGATTACATATTAGGTAGGTACCTAATAAAAATTTTAAAAAAAATCGTCACATAAATAACAAAAAATTAATCATGAAATTTAAATTACATTACCCAAAAATTAAACAGAATAAAAAATATATATTAAAAAAATTTAAATTCTAAACAAATTAATAAAAATAAAAATTAATCAAGTAAAATGATTGAGAGGATGAATTTTTTTAACCTCGAAAAATTTTGTACAAAAAAGTTCCTCATGTTTCGGTAGTTGCAATAAAAGCCCGATTTCCTGTTACACCATAATAATGTTAATACAGTCGATGTGACCCTTGAGCTTGCTTTGCAGAGCAAAGTTTTAGAAAATTTGCTCAATTTCACGTTGGGCCGAGTTTTAAATCCAATATCGAGCCGCGTACCACAGGTTGAAAACCACTGATCTAAACAACGAGTACCTATATCCGTTACCTATACCTATAACTAAAAGTTTTCCTAAACGAAAATATGAATGAACCAATTCTTAGAATGATTGTTTCCAATAAAAAGGGTACTTGCCCGTAATATGGAGAAAAATAATTAGTTAATAATAATGTAATTCTAAAATTTTAAAATATGAGATTGACAATTATGACGTTTTGACAGAAGGTGGCAATAGCGAAATTGGTTAACGCACTTGTCCCGGTTAGACGGAGAGGTCTGGGTTCGAGTCCCAGTTGCGACCATTGTCTTTTTCTGTGTCTTGTTCTCTTTCATATTTTCTTTTAGATTATTATTGTTAACTTATTAGATATATTTCACTGATGGGAATAACCTTCAAAAAAGTATAAAAAGAAAGTTTTTCTTATAAAAATTTAAAAGATTTCCGTTTACGAAAATAATGATCGTGTAAATCAAAGATTTTTTATGGGTCCCGATACAGTTTCCATACGGGGATCGATATGAAACAAATCGCCGTGTAAAACGACCATTAGGATGCTGCGAACTCAGATCTCCTTGCATTATCTTAGAGTTGCTGACAGCAGCATCCTTAATGGATCGGGAAAATGCAGTTGGAATTTCAAATGTTTCACAATATACAAACATGCAGGAACCATTTAAAACATCTTATAATACATTCGCTATAAATAGCTGCAAATACACGGTTTAGTGAAGATAGTTACTTCAGACTTTGTATCTACATAGTTGCCCAGTGAGGCGTAAACTAAAAGATATTCAAATACAAGAGATATTCTATGGTGTCTGCCAGACTGTCGGCGGAGTACTTTTTAATGGGAATAAGTAGTTAGAATAAGGAAAGTAGTTGATTTTATTGAAGGTGTGCCTTAGAATGGGTTATAGTCTAAGATCCCGCTATAGAACGACCTTCACCGAGATGTTTATTTGATGAAACGTATTTTATATTTAATTTAATATGTCAATAAATATATTGCATATGGGTTGCCTAACAAATTTTAGTCCAGGGTATGATTAATTAATAATTAAAAAATTTAAAAAATCGGAATATTTCACCGGTTTGATTATTAGACAAATTCTATACCAATCGAAAGTTATAAGCCCATAGAATATGTAAACGTTAGGTTGCCTATTCTTTTCCGGTCACAACTCTCGAGTAGCCAGGTATAAAAAGGTAAG
The DNA here is from genome assembly GCA_917563855.2 of Limnephilus lunatus. Taxonomy (NCBI): domain Eukaryota; kingdom Metazoa; phylum Arthropoda; class Insecta; order Trichoptera; family Limnephilidae; genus Limnephilus; species Limnephilus lunatus. The sequence goes on from OU830596.1 coordinate 56,683,033, forward strand.
TCGAAACTAGCATTTTGCACCGGTCTGATTATTGAATTAAAATTAAATGAAATTAAAGATTATTTCATTATGAACACGGTGGTATAGGGTTGCATGCGAAAAATCAGTCCAGAATTCCGGTTGTCGAATTTTGAAATGTAAAATATTGTTGCGAGTGACTGTGTGCGACTGAGAGGTCCCAACCAACCATCACATGCTATAGAAGAGGACACAGCATAGCAGCTGTTTGAAGTCCGTCCATTTAAAGAAAGAAAGTGCGCATGCTATTTGTTCTTGAAAATGAAAAGGATAGTCATAGACTCGTACATGCTGTGCATCATTTTGGAGTAGTTTATCATTAAAATAGAGGAATAGTTATTGCATATTTTTTAAACAAACTAACTAACCATCACGCCGTTTCCCCGCAGGGGTAGGCAGAGAGGACGGACCGCCACACAACTCGATCTCGGCACACACTCTTTGCCTCGTTCACATTATTCACACATACATCGTCTCATACATGCTCTTCTATTATTCCGACTATTCGCATGGCCCGACTCAAGTATCTGATTCACTTGGTCGTGCCATGTCTTCCTCGGGCGTCCCCGACTTCTTCTACCATTCACATTTGCTTCATATATTCTCCTTACACTCCTTTCCTCGTTCATTCGCTCTACATGCCCAAACCATCGGAGAGTCCCTTTCTTAATCTTACACATCACGCTTACATCAGCCTTGCATTCTTTGCGGATATCCACGTTTCTCTCACGATCTTACATGGTTTTACCACACATTCGCCTCAGGGATCTCATTTCTACCGCATTCAGTCTACTTTCATCCTTCCTCTGCCAGTTCCATGCCTCATTGCCATACATCAGGGTAGGTACCAGCACTCCATTATGGACGGCTAGTTTCGCGTCTTTGGACAGTTTTTTATTACCGCCAACGGCATTCAGTCGTCCATTAATGGAGTTACCGGCATTCACCCTTCTTTCAATATCTCTATCAGCCTTCCCATCTTTCGTAAACATACTACCCAGATACACAAACTCATCCACCTGTTCCAAGTATTCATCATTCACAACTATATTGCATACTGTTTTCGCACTCTCCCTTTCAAACACCATGACTTTAGACTTAATTTTTTTATGTGATACTAAAGTAGACATATATACATCTATAGCAAAAAAGAAGGTTATAGAAATACATATTTATTTATTTATTTACGCGGGTTCAAGTCCCGTCGGCAGCGTTTATCTTTTCTCGGGAAATATTTTTAATGTTGAGTGTTTCAGGCTAATAATTATTACTTATTATAATAATTGTTACCCTTTGTGCTATGCATAAATATCTTGTCTTAAACATTAGTTTACCAATTAAAAATAATAATACATATTTATTTATTTATTTTATTTTCGGGAAATCAACAGTTTACATTTTTCCAGTTTGTACATGTTTGTATAGCCAAAATAAAACCAATTATGGATTTCCTCCTTGTGACTTTACCTCGAATTAAACAGCATAATAAAAAAATAGAAATAAAAAATGTTTAATAAAGGAGTATGAGACCAAAAATTTTATAAAACCAAAGATTATATAAAACTAAGATTTACATAAAACACAAAAATATCAAAACATTGGTAACCGTAAGAAGCCACGTTGTACATATAAATTAAATAGTAACAGAATTTTAAGTATAAACGATAGAAACATAGACACGTAACATATTCATGAAACATCAGAGAAATACCCTTTTAAGTATTCCTTATATTTGGTTAGTTCGGAATTGAAAATGTCTACCTTCGATAACACGCAATACTAATCTTGCAAATTTTATCTTTATTATTAGAAGACAAAATAAATCACAAACTATTAAAAAAATACTTCTGTTTTTTGTAAAAAAATATAAATAAAAATTTAATTTTAATTATTCAGGTTCCGAGTCATCGGACATATAACTATGATCTCCAACTTCTGGATCTTCTTCGTCATCACTCTCCGTTTCAGTTCTTTTGACAATGTCTTCTATCTTTAAATTTGTATGATCCCCAATAAATCCTACTGGTTTTAAATATTCATCTAAGAACTAACCGCAGTTCTCAGGCTGAAGTGTCACGCATATTCACACACATTCACTCGCAGCAATAGAGAGGTGCCAAGCCATAACGTTACAAGTGCCAGAAAATGAAATTTTCAGGAGACACAAAAAACATTTTTAATGGAAAAATAAAAAGAAAAGTAATTGTTAAAAAATGTATTATAAAATGATCATTTATTCTTAATTATCTAAAACAAATTTTGTGCTCTGTCAAAATACGCAAATAATAAAAAAAAATATATAAAAAAATGAAAAGAACAAAACGTTTTTAGTGTTATTTTACTTGCACACAACTAAACACTTTCAATATCTTTATTTTAAAAGGTTTTCATAAAACAATTTGCTTTCGCAACACGTTATGTTGCTACGGCAACATGTTTTCCCGAGAATTTTTTTGACATTTTGAGTGAACTAAAATTTGCAGCTCAATTGGCTATTAAAACGTTATGGCATGCTGTTTCACAATATTAAGGCTAAAAAGCGTTAGAGACTCTTCAACTTTAGAGTGCAAGTAAACACCAGCACATACAACGTTTTACTGCAATAAAAAGTAATTGAGTTCGTGTGGCACTTAAAACTTTATGGTTTGGTACCTCTCATTTTACTTTTCAAAATTCGACAACCGGAATTCTGGACTGATTTTTCGCATGCAACCCTATACCACCGTGTTCATAATGAAATAATCTTTAATTTCATTTAATTTTAATTCAATAATCAGACCGGTGCAAAATGCTAGTTTCGACTTACCTGTTTATACCTGGCTACTCGAGAGTTGTGACCGGAAAAGAATAGGCAACCTAACGTTTACATATTCTATGGGCTTCATACTTTCGATTGGTATAGAATTTGTCTAATAATCAAACCGGTGAAATATTCCGATTTTTTAAATTTTTTAATTATTAATTAATCATACCCTGGACTAAAATTTGTTAGGCAACCCATATGCAATATATTTATTGACATATTAAATTAAATATAAAATACGTTTCATCAAATAAACATCTCGGTGAAGGTCGTTCTATAGCGGGATCCTATACTATTAAGGGCGATTAAAGATGGCCTTGCGATTGTGCCCTTGCAACTATATAGGGCGGTTCCGATGAGAAAGATTAATTATTCTCCATGCCAGCATTTTTAAATAATAACTCAATATCTTTTTTTTTAATTTTGCTTTGATATATACCGATATTAAAAATGCTCAAACGTGTGATGATAAAACTATTAAAATGATGTACTTTTCGTAATTATTTTTTGATAGTAAGTATTTATATTTTTTCGATAACGTCTAAGCAAAATAAAATTTAAAAAAAAAACTGATGTAGGTACGTTAGTTTGTAAGACCGTAAATAAATAGAGAAACTGAAGTATTTTCGTCACAAAACACGTACTCGGATCTTTTTTTAAAGATTTTATTTGAACTAAATTTAAAATTCTGAAAAGTAGCTTTCCTAGATAATTTATTGATTTATTATATCCATTAAATACAAAAAAAATCATAGGAATACACATCTTTGCAATACCATATTAGAATTATCGCCAAAAAACTGGAAAAGCTTGATAGAAGCTGGCCATATCAATGTAGGATACCAACGCTTAAAAGTGGAGGATCAGTCACCATTGGTCCAATGCTATAAATGTATGGGTTTCGGACACACCCAATTGTTCTGCAAGGAAGAAACGGCATGTGTTCACTGCGGCGGCAACCACAAATACGAGACCTGCCCTAACAAAAAAGAGCAGCCTACATGTACCAACTGTAATAATGTAAGTCATAACGACCACAGATCCACCAGCTCAGAATGTCCAATCTGGAAGATAATGGATGAACGTGTTAGGGAAAAAGTGGACTACGCTGGAATTTGTTGAAAAAGCTGCTGACCAATCAATCATACAAAGGAAATACCATTCGGTGGATGACTATATGCCTATAAAAAATAGTTTGAGAGTCCTGTACATTAATGCCAGAAGTATTAGAAACAAAATAGACGAAATAGAAGAAACGCTCAAAAGAATAACGGATACTGTGCACGTTTTAGTTGTCACCGAAACATGGCTGGGAGATGGAGAAGGATCTTTGTTCAACATCAATGGCTACCAGGGTACTTTTGCTTCCCGGACTACTGGAAGAGGAGGAGGAGTGGCGATATATACTCACAATACATTTAACTGTGAAGTTATTGAAAAGTGGTCAACGAATAACTCTTTTTTAGGAGTTAGGGTACAATATAAACATTTTAAACCATTAAACATATATGCTATATACAGGAAACCTAACAACAATATAAATGATTTTCTAGTATCTCTTGAATCTATTTTACAAAAAAGTAGCCTAGATACACTCATCTTCGGGGATTTTAACATTAATGTTCTTAAAAAAAATGATTCCACAAAAAAATATATCAACATTTTATTTTCATATAATTATTTCATATGTAATAATACACATCCCACGAGAGTTACGGAAACCTGCAGTTCTCTCTTAGACCATATTATATCAAATAGAGAAAACATATCTTCAACGACCTCCAATATTGATAACCAGATAAGTGATCATAGTATAATGATGTTAGACTACCAAAACTCTTTGAAACACCACTCTAACAACAGAATACCACCAAACATAAACATCAGCATCAATAAGAGGGCTTTGAAAACATATCTTGAAACCCAACCGTTTTCTCATAACACCACCAACATAACCGAAAATTTTAATCAATTCTTTAAATATATCAAAACAGCAATCGACACTTGCAAATTTAAGCCAAGGATACGAATAGGAAACCCTAAGCAAGGTAATACACCATGGTTTGACAAAAAACTGGATCTTCTTATTAGAGAACGAAATACTAACTACAAACAGTGGAAGAAAGATCCGCAAAACAGTCAACTTTTATCACAAAAAAATAAGTCAAGAAATTCGGTAACTAATTACAGACGTTTCGCCAAAACAAAATATAACACAAATATTTTTACAGAAAACATACATAATCCAAGACAAACCTGGAAGACAATAAATTCAATCATAACTAACAGTCCAAAGAACTCGACAAATAAAATTGAAACTCTTACCATCAATAATATAGTAATAAATGACCCGAAGCAGATATGTACAGCGTTTAATGACTTCTTTACATCGGTTGGTGAAAATTTAGCTGCGAGTATCCCATCTTATTCAGATGACATGAATACAATAAACATGGAACCAAAGCCATTACAGTCCCTCTACATGGCCAATACAAACAAACTAGAAGTTTTAAAAATTATCTCAAAACTAAAAACTAATGCATCTCCAGGAGTCGATGGTATGACAACTAACTTACTCAGATTCTGTAAAGAAAAATTAGCGGATCATCTTGTTATTCTAATTAATCAATCTTTAGTGAGTGGACTGTTTCCGGATCAATTAAAGCTAGCAAAAATCGTTCCAATTCACAAAGAAGACTGCAAAAAAAATCCATCTAATTATCGTCCAATATCAATACTCTCAGTCTTCTCCAAAGTATTTGAACATGTAATTAAAAATAGACTAACAAAATATCTCGCAACTAATAATATTCTTACGCCTCAACAATATGGGTTCAGAAAATTCTCCAACACGAAATGTGCTGCCTTTGACTTTATACTAACTCTTCAAAAACACTTAGATCAAGGAAAATATGCAGCGGGCATTTTCATAGACCTCAAAAAGGCATTTGATACGGTTGATCATAAGATTCTATTGAAAAAACTTGAATATCTGGGCATCGTGGGCAACAGTCTAAAACTTTTATCTAGTTATCTTACGGGTAGGTGCTGTTCGGTTGTTATTGGAAAAGAATCAAGTGATCATAGAAATATAACATGTGGTGTACCACAGGGCTCGATTCTCGGACCATTATTATTTTTGATTTATATAAATGATATTGCAAAATGGGGAGTGAAAGGTACACTTCAACTTTATGCTGATGACACAATATTATTCTACCATAATACTAATTTAAACGAAATGGAAAAGGACATGGAAAGGGATTTGGCTCATCTAGCCGAGTGGCTGAGAATTAATAAACTTAGCCTTAATATTAAAAAGACTCACTATGTGCTATTCGGGAATAGGAGAGGACAACGCCTAAACATTTCCCTGGGAATAAACAAACTGGAACAAACAGATGTCGCGAAGTATCTAGGACTTTTAATTGACTCACGGCTTACATGGAAAACCATTTTGACCATGTTAAATCAAAGATTGCTCCAGTGACCGGTGTAATGTACAGACTACGTAGATTGCTTCCCACAGCCATACTGCGATCTTTGTACTATGCTATGATTCACTCCCACTTGGCATACCTTTCGAGTATCTGGGGTTTTGCTACCAAAAAAATGATATCAGAGGTGCAAATAATCCAAAATAGAGCCCTACGTAACATTTTTGGCTTGCCTTGGGATACACCTGTTAAAGATATTTACCGTCACGCACTTGTATTGCCATTTAAGATTGTTCCTAGCTTTGAGATAACAAACACCATTTTAAATATTATTCAGTGCAACACCCACACAAATATAAAACTGAACTATAACAACGACGTTCACCAATATAATACACGACAACACAACAAACTACACATATCAAAAATACACTCAACAAAGTTCGGACTGAAATCATTAGAATACATTGCCTACACTAACTATAACAAACTGCCTGAAAATTTGAGACACGTATATGCCTCTAACAAATCTCGAAATGATATATTGAAAACATATTTTTTCAAATGTTATTTGGAAAACGAGTCATAAGTAGGTACAAACTCTGTTCTGATAGCCCTAATTATCTTCAAATACTAAACTTATAGTATGATGGGCGCGGTTTATACCTTACTTAAATCTCGTCATGTATTTGTATGTAAACATCTTGTATTAGGTCTGTATATTTTTGAGCCCGTACCTTATATTGTATTTTCCTGATTTTGTTTTATCTATGCATTTCTTAGTCCATCTCATTAGTCCATCATGGAGGAAACTTTATTTTAACTTTTTGAAACCCAAAGTACATAAATCAAATGAGTCAATGAGTTATACAAATTCATAAAATGTTATAAGACATGTTTCTGTGAAATATTTGTAAAGTGATTCTTCATATGTTTTGTATCTGTATGTTGCTTCTGTGAAATGTTTTGTAAATGTTTTATTCATAAATTGTGTCTACATATTGGGTTGAGTTGGGTTTAACTTCTCAAAAGTACCAATTGGCGATCCCTTAATGAGTTTTGATAACTCATGGGAGTGCAACTTCGTTGTATGTTTTTAATAATAAAAAAAATTTTAATGTTCAATTTGAAATCTGCCAACGATCTTGGTATAACCTTATTAAACTAAAAATATTTTTTTTCTCAAAATTTAAAACATAACTTTACCAGATAAAATAATAAACTTTCGAAATAGATTTATACTTTTTTGTGGAAAAAGTCAATACGTCTAAAATTTTATTTAAAAATGACATATTTCCGGTTGTGTCTGGTTATTCCCTCTTAACAGTATAGTTTGAATACGGAAAGAATTCATTCATTTATTTGATTATTTTAAGGTGTGAAGTAGTATTGGTTAACAATATGGTTTGAATGCGGAAAGAATTCGTTCATTGAGTTGATTTTTGAAGGTGTGCAATAGTATTGGTTAACAATATGCTCGACCCCAGGAAGCACAGTCCCACCCAGTAAAAACTACTGATAGCACATCTCTTATATTTCTATATCTTTGGGTAAACTTAATTAGCATTTTTAATTTTTTTTAAATTTTTTTTTAGGAAAGGAGAATTTCTTTAAGGAAATGAAAGAGAGGAATTCTGTTTAGGAAAAAGGTACGAGGGGTGGAAAGGTATGTGGAAATTTGAAGGTCAGTGTGTCCAGGAGTGACAGACGAATGAATCCATACCTCCAACTACGATGCAAACGCAGTGGGTCGAGAGAATCCGGCAGGAGAAGTCAAAAGGTCTCCCTCAACCAGTCTCTCCCGATTAGGCCCGCCACGTAGTAGGTGGTCAAAAGCTTCCGTCGCCAAAACCAAGACAAACCTCACCCAGTAAACCCGGGCAACCCTGCTATGTCACCAAACGTGGCGAATCGCTTGGGGTGACCACTTGGTAATATACAAAATTGTATACTACCAAGGCTTGCTTGAATAATAAAGTGGATATGACAGATTTTCTAAAGCGGAATCAAAACACACAAACAAATTTACAGACCTACAGATTAAATGCCAAGCAGTCGATATTTTTAAGCGATCAAATTTTCAAACAAAGAAAATATTATTTTGAGTACTTTTGGATTAAATCGTTGGAAGTCTAACTAAGTAACCGTCACGCCGTTCCCCAAAGGGGTAGGCAGAGAAGGCGGACTGCCAAATAACTCGGTCTGGACACTCTCTGCCTCATTCACATTCATAAATTCATACATACATACTCTTCTATTATTCTTAATCTTGACATGGTCCGACTAGGGTTGCCATCTGTCCGGCTTTAGCCGGACATGTTTGGCTTTTTGTGGTCGTGTCCGGCCAAATATTTACATGTCCGGCTTTTTGTTAGGCTTTTTGATAGTGTAACGCGGGGTTTTTTTCTTTAGTCGACGCCAGAAACGCGTAGTTAGCGTGCTTTCAGCGGGCAGCGTGTGCGTTTTCTTCATTATTAATGAATAATATGTACAAAATTGCCAAAGACTACTTAAAACCCTTTATAGGACACTTCAAAATCCACTCCGATTCCATTGAAAAAATTCAGCATAAATTCCTAAGATTCATTAACTATAAACTCGGTCTACCAATTGAATCAATAAATTACAATCACTTGATGAAAAAATTAAACTTAATAAAACTCTCAGATAGAAGACTTGTTTCCGACTTGACTTTTATTTTTAAAATTGTTAATGGTATTATAGACAGCCCTGATTTATTAAGTCTAATCACCTTCCATATACCTACAAGAACTACTCGATCCAAAATCCTTTTTAATTGCAACAACAATATCAGGACTGAGTCATTTAGATATTCGCTTATACCTAGATTGCATGCAGTTGGGAATGCTTTCTCAGAAGTAGTAGATATGTTCAGCTGCACGGAATATAGTTATAAGAAGGCTATAATAACATACCTCAATCATAATAATCAATGATAGGCATGGTAATATTTATATGTAAGGCTTCTTTATCATATTTTACTAGAGATTCAGAACTACTCTTAACCAACAGACACAAGTGTCATAGCTAATAAGTGCACTGTTTTAATAAAATTTATTATTTTTAATCCATAACTATTATCAAATCTCCAACTGACAGCCCTGAAACCAAAGAGCTAATTTGCTAACTATACCTGCCCAGTCATTTAAAGCAAAGTTAATTTTTAAGGTAACATTAAACTCTCTACAGAATTATTCTATTTATAATCAACTCCTAGATTTGCAAATAAATGCGAATGTGTGAATGTATGATATACCAGACTTTGCTCGATTCTACTTGCCAACAAGCCACCTTTATTTTACATATTTTTATTCTGCGCAAATATAATGTTAATGCCCACATTATTTGTTTGGTTGTAACAAATACTTGTATAATATAACTATGTATATACTAGCTTTTATCTTATATACTTCACATTTTTTTATGTTAGGTCTTTTATAAACCTCGCATATTATTTAAATATTGCTTAACTATTTTATTTCTGTTATTTTTAACATACTGATATCCTCCTGTGAACAGTGGCGTGCACAGAGTTTTTGATCAGGGTAGGCTGTAGGAAAACCGCCGAATTGATTCAAATAAATAAAAAAGAAACTTGATACAGATAGCTCCCTTCGTACAAGTTTTCGCTAAGTGTGCTTGCTGCTGGTTGTAGATGATGTAGGTTTGGAGTATCTAAGCCACTTTAAATATACAAATAATAATAATAATAAATAATCGCTTCATGTATGCGTATTATCACAAGCCAATTAATGGTTATCCGAGGTGGCCTTGATAAATGCAGTTGGCGTTGTCTCACTTTCATACTTCATATAACAACAGATGTCACTGTCGCCACTGATTGCCATTAGATAGCTAATTTGTTCCAGAAAGCACTGCCTGATACTAACAAAAAAACCTCATAGAAGCAAATTCAAACGACAGTTCTACTCTATGCTACGTGCATTTCGTAAACATTGATATTATTTCTTGTATGAAGTTAGCTCTAAGCAGAAATAATTCCTGCTAGCCCGCATTTTAGTGAGGTAGTCGGAGGGCGCGTGTAGTTTTTAGTTACAGTTTATGTCACGTTTGTAGTATGCCGTTTGATGTGTCGCTCGCGTAGTTTCGGTTGCTCAGCTTTTTCGCGCTTATTTTTGAAAGTGTTTATTTATTTTTAGCAATAATTTTATAAATTATAATGTTATTTACATGCTTATATTTTACAAAAACGGCAGGGTAGGCAGTGCTTATGTGCCTATATGGAGTGCACGCCCCTGCCTGTGAACCATTGTATCATGTATCACTTGAATGTAAAAGCCAAATTTATGGCGTTTAAATAAATAAATAAATAAATAAATAAACTTTTTTTTTAACGATACGCCCTTAATGGTTTTATTTATATATTCTATATCCCTTTTGATGAACAGAAAAAACTTTATTTTTATTTTTTTATACTTAGTCTTTTTGAAATTTTCGATTTTCCAGCGGTCTTTTTGCGGTGTCCATTTAGGTAAAAAAAAAAATTGGTCTTAAAATTTTGTTTTTCATTACAAAAAGACAGGTTTGTAAGGAAAAACATACTTTTAATTATTTGCCATACAGGAGAATAAGTGCTTTGATAATTTTATAGAAGATTTTCAAATATAATATACAGTTCTAAGGCCTCAAAGACTTCTTCTTTTGATCAGATAAATGGGTCGGCAAAAAACACGGTATGTAAAGAGCTACTTTGCAAATGTTGCATGCTACCGAGCTTCGTACTACTTTTCAGGACGACGATCTTTTTTCATGAAGTAAAAGATCCTATCAACTGATCAGCCAATTGGTTTCGGAAGTGAAGATGTGTAATAGGTTTTTTTTCTTTATCCAACGTCTTCAATGTTTCCCTATGATGATGCCTTCGTTTCCGCCATTTATAGTAAGTCGTTGCTTGAAATGGCTTTAGCCATGTTTGGTGATCAGATCTGAATAGCCAGGTACTTCCCCACCTTCCTCTTTCCTATCTCCTTCCCAAACCCACTACTTTCAGCCTCACAACATACCCCAATTGGGGATATAGTCTCACTGGCTCCAGACGGGAGCAGTTGGGACTCTTGTGCGGTATTCATATAAAAAAGGTCGCACTGAGAGAAGGAGTAACTTCTGGTGATTCTTCATCTGAAGAACAATCAGCTTCCATAATCCTTTCAATATAAGTAGGGTCCGAAACCGCATTGACAGGATTAGAATCGAAATTATTCTTAGCAGCGCTCCTAGGAACTGAATCCCGAGGACTTGACGGAACCTGGGACATCTCATCTTCGGGATTGGAGTCTCTTCCATCCTCCGAATTCTCTGTTTGGTCCTCCTTTATTCCCTCAATTAGTTATAAGTTATAGGAATGCATCCGTCTTCTAGGTCTTTCACACTAAAACCTCCGCCACTCTTATTTTCCATTCTAAATTCAACTAAAAACTTTCTTTTATGCTGCAATATATTTTTTTTTACTTATATAACATTCCATAACCATTCTACTTCAGTTTGATATATCTATTTCAAATAATTATTACAGTTTGAATGAAAACAAAAACAATAATTTTGATCGGAAATTTTTACGAAAATCGTTTTATGAAGGATGAAACATATCATCAAAAAACTCGATGGCGGGAAAATATCCACAAAAAATAATTATTAGTTGTAAAAGAACACAATATTATCATACAAAATTAAATGTTATGTGGTTAAGAAATTATTTGCAGTATCTGTAATATAGTAATCAAAAAGGGCCCAAATTTTAGCTTTTGAGCTTAGATTTTAGACATGACGCTAAATAATTTGACTTAACTTGATTATTCCACATACATTTTTTAATCAAAGTACAAAAAACTATAAAGTATTGTGTATATTACAAATGTGGTTACTTTGTTTTCATAAATAACTCTCAATGTTCGAGAAACAATAACATAAAAATAAGTGTTCTTGTAAAACTGACAGCTGTCGTGTTGCTAAATGGACGCAGGTCTTGAAACTGACGGACGCGATATTCATAAATTTACTCAACATATGCGAACTTCGGGGCGGTTGGTTCAATTCAAGACCTCTGTCCATTATCTTAGAATGATTACAACCCATAAGAGTGATTATAACTTGTAAACATAAAAAAATATAGACCTTATTGTTGCAGGTCTCAAAACTATCCGTTTTTAGCTTATGACCTATAAAGGGTTTTAAACTCTTAGACAGGTGAATTCAGTGCCGAATTGAAACACTTTAAGTGGATGACTTTAGCTGAGGTACCAAGCTGGGAGCACGTAGCAGAAACGATAAACATTATGTCAAAAAAAAAAATACAGTTAGATGACAGAAACTTTTTGACCAATGGCAGAACTTTAAAGTTTTTTTTACAAAAACAGAAGGATAACTTGGACTTCAAAAAGCTATTGGCACAAAAAAGTGGACTGCTTTTTTAAAATCATTTGTTAATGAAGAATTTTATTCCGAACTTCTGAAATTGTCGGATTATTACTTTGCGATTCCGGCCATAACGCCATTGTTGAAAGAGTTTTCTCTTTTATAAACGCCCAGTGGACCAAGGAACGCAATAAATTGCAAACAGAAGCAATTGCTAAGATGATGTATGACACATTGTGTAATTTAAAAATGACATGTCAAAATTTTTATAAAATGATTTCCAAAGAAAACAACGCCGTTTTGGCTAAAGTAGGTGAAAAAACAAACATACAAAATTGTAGATTTTTGTAATTTTTGGATAATTGCAGAAGTCGAGATTTCATTTTAATTTATTTTTTTCGTTTTTATCCACAAATACAGAAATGTTTCATTTTATATTTGTTTAATGAAAATTTTTAGTCAGCTGTTTTATCAGCAAAAGAGTTATGTTTTGTTTGTTTTATTAGTTTACTAGCTGGGTTACCCGGCTTCGCTCAGGAAAACAATTGAGAGTGTTATGGAATGTTTCACGATGATGATCCCGATTCCCTATTCCCGAACATTCCACGACATACTCCGCCACCCCTTCCAGAACTTTCTAGAGTTCTATAGAACCTTCTTGAACTTTTCGAAATTTCAAGAGGGCGAAACTTCCAGCACTTATATCTTCAATAGCACGCCCTTTAGGTAAAAACGGGTACCTTTTTTTCCTAGAGGGGACAGAGATCTACCACACCTTATAACTCCCTTGATCGTACCGGGACTCGTTTCTGAGTTTTTGCGGTCCGCACGTTTTTTTGGACTTTCTTTTACAATATACATATATTGATTATGTTATGTCTACGGACAGAAGACACATTCTATATAAATGCCAAATAATAATAATATAATAATTTGTTATTGACATATTCTATATAAATGCCAAATGTTGACAAGAATAAGACTGATTAATGATTTTTGTTATTAAACTGGCTAATGTGTGATTAATAACTGTAAGGTAAAGTCACTAATGCCGGACAGTGAACTAAAGGAAGACACTTACCAAAAAACCTTCTTGTTTTAAGAACAATTTTAGTAATATGACTCTAATGTCAATATCATAGGACTCCTTGCTCTATCTATAAATCATTCTCAAAAGCTTTCAAAGAGTTTCTGAATGAAATTTCAAAATTACGTCAGTTTTTGTAAATTATGTGACTGAGTGAACGCGCGTTTCGCGATTTCTTATTTTACAGGTTAAGGAAGCATAAATTTTGAAGGTAAGTTTTGAATCAATATTTATTAGAACTTTACTTTTTTAGTTGTTTCTGAAGGTATCAATGTTACTTAAGAATAGTTATAAACGTTTTTTTCTTGTTTTTGTTAATGTTTTTCTAACAAATTATGACATGTCTACTATTAGTTCAAAAAATAGGGAAAAATCTAAAAGATGACATGTGTGTCTTCCATTGGTGTTCTAAGATATTGAATTTTTAAGTTTATTTTAGCACTATCTTGATCACCATTTCCAATTACAAGGTTACTGTAGAAATTTCAACAATTTTGGATCACTTTTACTAAAGGTAGACATGGTGTCTATTATTGGGGTATACGTGATGTCAACTATTGGTTCTATTGTTTTAGACCGATAATCATGCCGCCAATAAAAGAACAGATATTCCGTTATTCCGAAGCGGACATGGTAGCAGCTATTCAAGAATGCAGACGAGGTGTACCGACATCAACTGCGGCAAAAAAATGTGGAGTACCTAGGGTAACTCTGCTGAATAAAGTAAAGGGGAAGACACCAATGAAAAGAAGAATGGGAAGAACATGCTACATCTCAGAAGATAATTAAACTATGCTTGTAAAGTGGGCAAAAGCAATGGTGAAACAAGGATTTTAGGCAAGGTGAATTTACAAGACAGTGTGAAAAAAATTGTTGATGATTGAATAATTCAACATCAGAACAAAGCAATACCATTGAAACATTACCATCACTTACAACGGGTCCAAGTAGCAATCCATTTATAATCAAACCCATATCACAAGATACAATTTTAGAGCCTCCATTACAATATTTACCCCTAAATGAAGACCCTAAAACTCCCTGTAAAGAAGTCCAAGAAAGCATTTCTCTAAATCTCGAGGCCACAATGGACAAAGGTTCGTTGATAGAACCACCTACGTCAAGGCGTTATAGACCACAAAAAAGTTGCTCAATAGAATCATATGGTAATACCAAGTCCATTCAAAAGAGCTTTTTTTGGCCAACACCCAAAAAAAACTCAAAACGAAGAAAGAAATAAAAAGTGCCTTCTGTTATATCATCTTTGGAATGGCAAAGATATTATGAAAATAAAGAGACAAAGAAGACTGAATTGGATGAAGAGAAAAAAGAAGAGCTGAGGAAAGAAGAAAGAAGAGACTAAAGAAAAACGAAAACCTAAGACTGATACGAAGTTATCTAAGAAGAGTAAAAATAATGAAAGAAAGAAATCTAGGAAGACTGACTACAACTCAGGTACGGAAGAAGAATGGGTAGAGTCTGGAGACAGCGTGGGTGATATTTCTGATGAAAGCATTGATGAGGAAAATGAAGAAGAAAGAAATGAGGAAGCAAGTGGAATTAAGCAGAGTGATTAAGTATATTATTGTAAAGTTTCCTGGCAAAAACAGATTTTACAAATAAGTTTGTGTTCAAAAGGTAACTAAAAGAGACATTGAAGTTATGGCTACGGTAGCATGTGACGAGTCTAAAACTTTATTCAAAGAAAATGAAAAGATATAAGTATTATAACTGAATCTCAAATAATTAAAGTCCTTGATGCACCAACAATGATTATAACAGGGGATAGAAGTACAAATTTCATAATGCCTTAGAGGTTGAGGGATAATTATTACACTTACATTATTAGAATAAGTTTGTATTGTTATTAAGTATTTCATTTCTTTCTTAATTAATGTCAAGTAGTATGTCAACTATTAGTGCAACTGACTGTCTACCTATGGTGATTTTATTTTTTGATGATGTCATCTATTAGTACTTATGACAATATTAAAATAAAAAATTATAATAATTAAAAGTATGTTGATTATTGGAAATTTTATAACAAAATATTATTTTCAATGATTCACTGTATTCATACATAAGAAACTGAAGTTGTTTTGTTTTGATAAATATTTTTTTTTTTCATCTAAAGATTGTGTTTTCCTTAAAGTGTCGAGCATTAGTTCCTTTACCTTAACTTTAAACCGATTTTTTATTATAGATTATAATAAAACAAATAAAAAACTTTATTCCACTTAATTTTATTTGACCGTAACCGGTTTCAGCTCGTCAGAGCCATCTTCAGACGATTTTTTATTATTACGTATAAAAGTTATGCCCAAAATTACGTACGTAAGTCCGGCTTTTAGGGCAAAATGTCCGTCCTAATACAGCGCGAGAGTCAGGCATTTTTTTTTATTTTAGAAGATGGCAACCCTAGGCCCGACTCAAGTATCTTATTCACTTGATCATGCCATGTCTTCCTCATTCGTCCCCGACTTCATCTACCATTCACATTTGCGTCATATATTCTTCTTACACTACTTTATTCGTTCATTCGCTCTGCATACCCAAACCATCTGAGGGTCCCTTTCTTAATCTTACTGATTACTCATTACGCTTAGATCAGTCTAGTTTCTCACACGATCATACATGGTCTTACCACACACACGCATCAGGGATCTTATTTCAACAGCATTCAGTCGGCTTTCATCATTCCTCTGCCAGTACCATGCCTCACTGCCATACATCAGGGTAGGTAGCAGCATTCCCTTGTGGACTGCTAGCTTCGCTTCTTTTGAAAGTTTTTATTAGCTCCAACGGCATTCCGTCCTCTATTAATGGAGTTACCTGCTTTTTTCTACACCTGGAAGTTTCGCAGCATTCAGAAAGACTTAAAAATCGAAATGAATTCATATTAGCAGCAATATTAATTTATTATTTATATATTTATATTAATTTCCAATATCCTGTCATTATCCCATAAATGTGACATTTCACACCCGGATGTGGGAACCCTTACCGATACAACCAACCACCACACAATGATACTAGAATATGCTCAGTGGCGTTACAGTGAGCCAAAAATGACATAGAAGACAAATGAACTATAATTAAACAATTTTAGTCCTCCTGGGCAGTTCGGCACAGGAACCCCTAGTGAGGAGGACTAAGAAATACAATATCTCTACCTAACATTACCATTACATTTTGTATACTTATAGAATTTTTTTATATAGTCGCTTAAATAAAAAAATTAAAAATTATTTTATCATGTGTCTTAAAGATTTAGTAAGTAACCCTATTACAATAAACATGAAATAATTGGAACCTCTGCTTACTACAACTTATTTATTGAAACACATTTATAAAAGAGATAGTGCAAATAAAATTGTTGTATTTTCCAGGAATGTAATCCCTTTTTTTTAAGCAATACTCTGGCCGATGGGGAGTTGAACCCCCTTACCCCTCCCCCCCTTATGTATCATATAATGTTAATATGTAATCTATGCATATATATGTAATCTATGTAAATATGTATGTCATTATGTCAGTGGTTTTAAGTCAGCTGTTGTAAGTCAGCTGATGTAAGTCACTAGCTATAAGTCTTAGATGTTAAGTTATTCGTTATAATTGTAAATCTTAGTGTAAGCCAGTTAGCAAAAGCGTTTTCGTAAGTGGGGTTTGTGTACAAATCTACTTTTGTAAAAGAACCCAATTAAAGCAATGACAGCTGGCATGAGGAGCATTCCCTGGCAGGCGTAAGTACTACTCGATTTATAATTTCGTGAATCTCTCCGGATGTGGAGAGATTGACGATAATATGTTTATTATTGTAACTGGCAGTTGTGAATAATATAATAATACCACACGTCTATATACTAGGGTAGGCTGATAAGTAATGCACACATGTTTGTAAAACACGAACAAACATAAATAGCAAGATCGGGCAAAAAGCACATTAAAGTACTATTCTTAATCTTCAAAATAAAATATTTATTTTTCAACATAGTCACCTTTAAGGCTAACCCATTTCTCCCAACGTGTAACAAGTTTTTTCATTACGTAACTGAAAAATTCTTCGGACATTTCTCGAATCCAGGACTTGAAAGCTGCCTTCACCTCATCTTCCGAGGTATAATGATGGTATCTCTTGAGTATAGGAAAAAAATAAAAATCTCAAGGCGAAAGATAGGGTCACAGCTCACAGGAAAAGGGAGTAGAATCGGTTCAAACTTCAGGTTTGCAGAGGCTCTAATCGACGCTGTTTGTTCTCGTCTGTGAAATGGCGTGGCACCCATCGTCCACAGATTTTACGCTATCCTTATTGTTCAACAGTGAAGCCAAAATGTTCCTTGGATATTCCAAAATGGTTTGTAAAACGCTTTCGAGTGATTCGCCGGTCATTTTGAATCAAATTTTGAACGAGTTTGGATTGTTTATCGTCTGTATCAACGATCGGACGTCCGCTGCGTGTTTCAGCAACAATTATTGCTTTTCCAGGCTCACAATCATAAAATTTAATAACCCATCGATTTACAGTAGACCTAATAAAAGTATCATCACCATAAACATCATTTAAACAATGATGAATCTAAGTAGGATTCACTTTTTCAGCAGTTAAAAATTCGATAACAGCACGCTGTTTACCTTGCGTTGACATATCACTAAAACACGCCTCCATACTTCCGCTTTTCAAAATACACTGGATGAATTCAACGACCTCAAACTTGCGCGTACGTGTAGAGGAGGAATGTAACTTCTATATTCCACCTGGCGCGCTTCTAAAGGTTATTTGGTTCGCGCTGTACAAGCATGTGTGCATTACTTTTCAGCCCACCCACATATATTATATATGACGTCATTGCCTGTCGCACTTTGTCCCGGTGACTAGCTATCACAGGATCTAAGTGAAAACCTGCGGAGCGGTTTATTAACTGCTAGTTATTATTATTATGTCTGAGCATGCCTTGTCCCGTTTTTGCATCCTTTGTCCTGGTGCGAGCGCCTGAGCTATGGATGTGACTTTTACATAAACAATCGATTATTAAATAATCGTTTTTTTTGCTTAGCATGAAAAATAGTTAGATTTATAATAATAATAGATTTTTCTTGAAAATTTGTGATAATAATCGATTTTTCCCCAAATTTGTCAAACTACAATAAACTTGTAAAATATCTTTTATCGCAGTTTTATTAATTAAAAAAATTCAACAAAAATTAAAAGTTTTAAATTAATCAAACGAAATTAAAAGTTTTTTTCAAATAATCAACCAAAATTACAAATTGTTCGTTGACGCTGTTGATTATATCTAGTGACAAGTTTGATTAGAAACTTCAACTAAACTGCTTTCAAAGCACAAAAGAAATGTTATAGTAGACGCACAGATGGCGCAAATGTCATGTTTTGTTTATAAACAGCATAGAGGCTCAGGCCCTGAACCCCTAAGTGGGTTTCCAGTTTGCCTGAAGTTCGTTGCTTGTTACGCCACTGCATCAAGTATATATGTATATATTATCGCAAGTAGATAATGGGACGGTGTCAGATGACGCCCTCTATGGGGTTAGTATCATCCACCGCCCTCTCTAGTGGCAATGCGTGTTCGATAGTGTCACGGATAAGATAAGGGAGAAGTGGAAGAGGAAGGGCACAGTACCTATGTAAAATGTAAGAGTCTACCAGCGTTAGAATTTTTTTAACTAATACCACAAAGGTGGTTTTTACCTCTATTTTCATATCTAGGATTTCAATTGTCATCACTACATGAACATACTGTTTGTTATGATGCCTACTGAAATCGTAGGTATGAAAATAGAGTTGAAAACAGCGATCGCGTAAAGCGAAAAATGTTGACTTTTGTCTCTAATTCGAATCGGGCTCGTGTATTACGCTCATTAGAGAGCTCGGGGTATTTGGAACTCTTGTTCGGTATTCACATAAAACACGGGCACAGCCGGATGCGAAACCAAGTTTAGTAGTATTTTTATTTATCATAAACATTTTATTGAATTTTTCAACAGTAATCATAATATTGTTTTAGTAACGGAATTTCTTGATGCATTTCTGACATACCGAAGTTCTTGTATGGACGATTGTTATTATTTTCGTTACATAATTTGAGCACGAACATTTAGAAAAGCTTAATCGATTACTGCTCAGTGCCCAGTAGAGTCAATTAGCTTAACTCTAGAATCAAATACCGATCGAATCAATTAAGATTAAGTATTATTTCCAATAAACTATCTCCCTAATCGTTCCCTGCAGATGAACTGAAATGAAGCGGCAATATTGAAGATACCATAAATGCAGTGGCAGACTAAATCTTATATATAAAAATCAATTTATGTTACTATGTATGTGAGTTGTCTATAATGTACATATTGTACATGCATTAAGAGGGAATAACCAGTCAAAACCAGAAAAATGTCTTTTTTTTCGTTATTTGTTTTTGGGGCGTTATGCCGATCCGACGGATCTGCCCTGATGATGGACACTGCAACGCTGTCCAAAAGGTCGGCTAAAGAAGGAGGTAGCGCAAAACGGCATAACTCCCCGAAAACAAATAACGAAAATGCTTTTGGCCGTGAAAATCTAAAAACGTATCCGGAAATATGTCATTTTTAAATAAAATTCTTGAGGTATTGATTTTTCTCCATAAAAAAGTATAAATCGATTTCGAAAGATTTTTCTTTTATCTAGTTAATGTATGTTTTAAATTTTGAGAAAAAATGTGTATTTTAGTATAATAAGGTTTATCGTAGGTCGGTGGCAGATTTGTTAAATTTTCAAACAAAATTTTACATTATACAATACACATTTCAAATCATATAATCATGTAGTAAAATAAATCAAACTATCTGGGAAAGCTAAGTTTCAGAATTTTAATTTTAGTTTAAATAAAATCATTAGAAAAAAGATCCGCGCACGTGTTTTGTGACGGAAATACTCCAGTTTGTCTATTTATTTACAGTCTTACAAAGTAATATATTAAAGTTTTTTTTTTATTCTTATTTTGCTTTTAGACATTGTTGAAAAATTATAAATTATTATTATCAAAGAATAATTACAAAAAGAACATAATTTTAATAGTTTTATCCTCACGCCTTTCACCTTTTTTGAATGTAGGTATAGATTAAAGCAAATTTTGAATGAAAAAAATCGACATTGAGTTATAATTTTAAAAAGCTGTTACGAAAAATAATTAATCTTTCTAATTGGAACAGCCCTGTACGACGTAGGAACATCTTTCGACGAAATGTGGATTCTCGGCTGCTGGCTGGTCAAACGCCATTAAAATCAACTGATACGGGCTTGTGCATATTTTTATTTTATAGAGTTTAAATTGACTCCTGGTTCACGGTCCATCTCCCTTTGATTCTAGTATCTTAGGCTTTAAATTGAATAATCCACCCCTGTGTAATGGTACAGTACAAGTTAGAAGTTAGGTAGCGGGGTTCACGCATGACTGAAGAAGTAGGAAGTGACGGGAAGAAAGAGAAGGGAATTAGAAAGGGACGGTAGGAACATGTGAGTATAAGCAGTTAGCGCACGAGGAAGAGTATTTTTAGATATTGAACACTAAACTGTGTTTCAACACGTCTTTTGCTTTAAGTAGGGCTAGCTGCTCATTTACTGAACCAATATAAAAGAAAAAATATTTACTTTTCGGGAAAATTAACAAAACTACTAATTTCGTTTGTGATTTTAAATCTGGTTCAATGAACGCGAATTTGCTCTGAATCTAGGTATCATTTTCAAAATTGTAACGATGTGTCAAGAATATGTTATCGATTAGTCAAGTATATTAGCTAAAAAGCGCAGACGTTACTTGTCGAGATTAACCCCAAGAGATTTAAGAAAAGAAATACACATTTAAAATAATTATTTCTGGTAAAAAAAAATTTTTTCGCATTAGTTACACACTGGAGGCCCTGAGGAAAAAAAATCCCTCAGGGCCTATGTCATCATTGGTGATGTTGTGAAGAGGGTATTTTTAGAGAAAGTAAGGAAAGGGAGTTCTGTGAAGGAAAAGGGTATCTGGTGACAGACGTATGAATCCATCTCTCCCTTTGCAGAACAAGACGATGGATCGAAAGAGAACGGCTAGAGAGATAAAAAGGTCTAACTAAACCAGTTTTTGTAAGTAAGTCGGCAAACGCAGATGCCGCCAAGACCTAGACAAACCTCACCACCTAAACTTGCAGATAGAACTGTATGCAACCAGCTTGGGCAAAATAATTCGTTGCATAATAATTGCAATTCCAAGCTAAGACCATAGGACCTATTTAAATATTTTCTATTAAAATATGATAAACTAAAATACTTTACACAAACAACAATAATACCACAGAGATCCAGAAGCGCATTATGAACGCAAATCGCTGTTACTTCCGCCTAAAGCAGATAAAATCCAGACTGCTGTCCAGAAACACCAAGATATTTTTGTACAAAACACTTGTTAGACTAGTACTCACGTACGCAGCTGAGACGTGGGTACTAAGGGAAATGAGCGAGCACTGGACGTTTTTGAAAGGAAAATTTTGAGGCGTATCTTCGGTTACGAAACCGGATTAGAAAATGGATTTTGGCACAGACGTTATAATAATGAGCCCTATAGGTACTCTGTTTAAGGAGCTAAACGTCACAAAATTTATAAAATTGGGAAGACTTCAGTGGCTGGGTCATGTGGAGAGAATGCATCAAGCACCAAAGTCCCTGCTGAACTCAAGACCGATAGGGCGAAGGAGCCTGAGAAGACCAAGATTAAGATGGAACGACAACGTCCTCAAAGATATATCTACCTTGGAGCTTCTAAACTGGAGAGAGCTGGCACAAAAACGGAGTTAAGTGGAGGAAGACTCTTGAGGAGGCCAAGACCCACCAGGGGTTATAGAGCCAAGAGTGACGATATTACACAAGATTGAACATCAAAATAAAAAATTGTTCAATATGTTACGAAAATTCGTCTTTGGAAACTTTGAAACTCAGAACATGGCAAGTCAAAGTTAGAACCCTACCCAATGAACTATAATGCGCCGCTTAACAATTATCAACTGTCAGATACAAAACAAAATAGAAAGTGTAAGTGATATTGAAACCTTGTAAAATAAATTGAGCTTGATTTTAGAAATTTGTCATGCTAGTATCTACGGAAATATAACACATATAAGTAGTTGTGAAAATTATTTTGGTTATAGAAATGAGCAAAAGAAATGGTTTTGCATTCAAAGATCCATTCTGAAAAAAATGTAGGATAGAACATTGTCCAACTGAAATGAATTCTGAGCGGCGTTAGAAAAACTTACTTGGTAATTAATATAAGTTAATGTAGAAGCAAGAACTGCATTCAGTAAAATAAAATCCCTCTCTTGCAATGACAATATCTATTTAAAACTAAGGCAGAGAATGTTAAAATCTTATGTGTGGTCGGTCTTGCTGTAAGGATGTAAGACATGGATTTTGAAAGTAAAATTTGAAAGTAACGAACAGGTTATAGACTTTTGAAATGTGGCTTCACCGGAGAATACTCAAAGTCCCATGGACCGACGTGATCACCATTACGAAATTCTTAGGCTGGCTAGAGCAGAGAGGTAATAACTGCTCACATTAGTAAAAGTCAGGAAAAATTCATATCTGGGTCACATACTTCGAGGGAAGAAATATCACTTGCTCCAATAAATTTTAAACGGCAAGATATAGAGCCACCGAGGGCCTATTAGGAGACAATTAATATCTTGGCTGCGAAATGTATGATAGTGGACCGGTATTAGAAGTGTGGAGGAACTATTCCGGGCAGCGCAAGATAGATTTACATTTACCAGAGTAATCGCCAATGCCGGGGAGACCAGATGGGGAACACGAAGAAGAAGAATGTAAGTTTCATTTGCACGAATTTCACGGCTAATAACGTATTTTGGTAATTATCGGTTCGGACTGGACACGCTTATTACGAATAATTTTTAGAAAAAAACTTCAGATTCGCCCTAATTACTATAAAAGGAAACTTTTTGGCTTGGGGGCGGCGGAAAATAATGCATTTTAATTTTCAATTGCGTAAAATTAAAACTCACTTCGCGAACCGATCGGTGACTGTCAGCGGCCATTAGGCACGTCGCTTTTATGTTGGTATCACTGATACATTGCAAAGAACTAACATTTGTTTTTATTTCACAGACAATCAATCATAATTACACAAACCCGCTAGACAAACCCTGCTTTGCCAAACAAACCATTCAAAACCTGGGATGTTTTTTTATAGTTTGATGACATGCAGCTTTCGTAGTTTAACCGTGTTTTTACGTATCCCACGAAGTTGGCCACAGTAGTATTCAGTTATTTGCAATGTATCAGGGATACCAACATAACAGTGACGTACCTGATAGCCGCGATTTGACGTCGTGTAGATTCGCGAAGTGAATTTTAATTTACGCAATTGAAAATTAAAATGCATTATTTTCCGTCGCCCCCAAGCCAAAAAGTTTCCTTTTATAGTAATTAAGGCGAATCTAAAGTTTTTTTCTAAAAAATTATTCGTAATAAGCGTGTCCAGTCCCAACCGATATTTACCCGTATTTTTAACGTTCTTTTGCAGCAGACTTAAGGAGATATCTCACACAAACAAAATTATTAAATAAGATACATAAACGCAAGCACAGCCCTTATTTAGCCAACATGAAAGTGTAAACGTCTGAGATTTTAGTCATAACACCTTGAGATTTAACGTGTTCACTTTTCCTGGCTACATCTGCAGTCGAACACACTGTGCGACGGCCAAATGCATCCATTGATGTCCACGTGCCTACCAGACTGTACCAACAGTGCACTATTACAGGTCTTTGAACGTTGCACCACGCGAGGCAAACTCATTAAACAATAGTTTCAATAAGAACAGTGTAGGAGCGATGGAACAGATGAATCAATAATGTAGATTAAAAATTGAAATTTTTGGGATTTTATAATTTTTTTTACATGAAACGACAAAAAAGTGAGTCGAAAATAACGTTTATAATACATTTGCCTTTTAAAATATGTGAGTGTGTGTTTTCGTTATCATATTTTGTTGAAAAAAACGGAAAGTGAGCCATATTTAAAAATGTCTTATGTTTACATTCTAAATTTTTATTTTTAAAAAATAATATCACCATCAAAAAATAATCTATATTTCGTGTGAAGATTACATAGATGCAATTAACAAAATAAACGAAGACCTACAAAATATATCAAAATGGCTAAAATTAAACAAATTGAAACTGAACGTAAACAAAACAAAATATATGGAAATAGGCAATAAAAAGCATAACACAGGGTAAATTTGACAATTAATGGTGAAAAAATTGGAAAAGTAAATGAAATCAAATACCTGGGTGTAATACTCGATTCAAAACTGACTTTCACAGCAAACTTTGAATATGTGCTAAAAAAGGTGTAAAAAGGTAAATTTTCTTAGAAGACTAAGACATAAATTAAATAGAAACACTACGGAGCTCATTTATAAAACTATTGTTGCTCCACATTTGGATTACTGCTCTACGATGTTATATTTGGCCAAAGAAGGAAATTTAAACAAACTAGAAATTATACAGAACAGAGCTATGAGATGTATTCTGGGAAAAGGCAAATACTCAAGGATTAATCAAATGAGAGAGGAGCTAAATTGGATTCCAATAAAATAAGACTACTATTGTTAATTATTGTGCATAAAATTATGAAAAACCAAATGCCAAAATACTTTAAGAATGAAATTGTTTTTAATAGAGACGTACATAATTATGAAACAAGAAATATTAACAGAGTTCGATTGCCACAAATGAAGAAATCAAAATCACAGAACTGCCTAATGTATAGAGGACTAAAGATGTATGATGAAATGCCTGAAAGTATTAAGAATGAAGAAATATTTAATGTATTTAAAAAGAAATGTTAAGCTTATTGTAAAAATATTTAAATTTATCAAATGAAATGTTATATTGTGCTTATTAGTTTATATTCATGTAGTATAAACTAACTCAATAAATATTTAAAAAAATTTAAAAAAAAAACAAAGTTACTTAATAGTTTTTGGATGCGTTCAGAAATATTCGATTTAATTAGAATTTATTGCAAAGCGAAAATATTTTTACCCTCTGACCAAATAGGTTCAACACTGATGAGATCAGCTGTTCGACGTCCGCCATTTTGGAGGGTTGACCGTAGCCACCTCACGATCGGTGTGGAAGTAGAATTACTTTTTTGTACAGTTTTTTTTTAAGTTTTTGAATATTTTAAATAATAGAGATAAACTAATAGAGATACCTCTATTTTTGGTACTAAACTATTTAGGCCTAAATCATGTTTTAATAAACACAAGAACTAAATGTCTAAATCTCTATAAACAGTATGTCAGTATACCAATAACATGAAATGTTGATAATACCGATGGTTTGTGTCATACATTTCAATACAACTTCAATATGCTATCACCAGGTGACTGGAGAATTATGGAGAACAGTGACGTTAGCTCTAAACATTCATACCTACTTGGTAGTGTGTTTTAATGACAGATTTAAATTGGTCTTTTTAATCATCTTTTTAAAAAGCTACGTTTAATATTATTTAATAAAACTTATATATTCAGAATCAGCGTTTATTGGTCTATAATACAATGCCATAATATTATTCACTGGAGTTCCTTATTGTCAAAAGCTTCTAGTAGTCTGCATTGTGTCTAATATAAGGTATTATGATGTAAATTTGGTGGGTTATCCATGAACAGTGGTCTATTTTACAGTAGTCGTATTTTGACAATTGGTACAATAGAGACACCTTTGACAGGTCTCACAATAAGGGATGATGGATGTCTTCGACATTCAACACTAAAATAAATAACTCACGAAAGGGTAAAATAAAAATATACATCCTGTGTTCAATCCGTTCATGTTCCATCGTTTCGTTACCCCGCATTATGAGATAAATAATTAAATTATTTATTTACATACCTACTTATATACATTCCTGTTTCCCTTGGTCACGCCATAACTTCAGAATGACTTTACCTATTTTATTCATCATTTTTTAAAGTTTTCTAATACTTCGTATAAGGTTCTTACGAAAAGAAAAATTAAGAAATTGCGCAGAAAATTGAATAATTTCAGAAAACTTACCGACTATTTTAACTTAGCACATTTGACAGTTCGCGCGCTTGATGAAATTTAATTTAGCAGGCAGCTGTTTTTTTTTTATTAGTAAAATTGTGTATGGATTTTTAAAATTATAGATATTTTAAATAGGTAAGTACCTATATGTTAGGTATCAAATTTGATTGATTGCTCTTATAATATGCACAAATTAATATTTGTAATATACAAAAATGAAAACTTGAATAAAAAAATTGTAATAGGTGGCACGCGACCTGTTTGAAAACTGAATGTACTGGGACTGAATATATGGAACGCGGGAGGGGAATTTGCGGGACAGTGGAGCGGGAGAGGGGAGAGGGTGGGCGGGAAAGGTGGAAGGGGAACTCGGGAGTGTAGGGGATGTGGGAGGGGAACGGGAACGCACGGGAAAGGATATGCAGGGAGAAACAATTTATTTCTTTGAATATGGCATTTCAACGCATGCCGGCGATCAGCTAGTATGTATATAAAATCAAAATATGCTTTCTTAGGTGTTTACTGTATATGAGTTGTCTATGTATTGCTATATTAAGCATATAAAATGTTTGAAACTTTCAAAATACCTTATTTCAATCCTCGCGAATATTTCTGGTTTATTACAACCACATGACAATAATTCTGAAAAGTTTTTTAATCAGTGCAAAAACTCTTACGAAACTGTAAAAAATTTCACAATTTGACAATGACATTTTCCAAAAGAATGATTGATTGTTCAATTAAATTTCAATTTTAGAAAAACTTTAAATTAATGAATTTAATTGGTATTAACCAAAATC
The DNA here is from genome assembly GCA_917563855.2 of Limnephilus lunatus. Lineage (NCBI taxonomy): Eukaryota > Metazoa > Arthropoda > Insecta > Trichoptera > Limnephilidae > Limnephilus > Limnephilus lunatus. The sequence continues at coordinate 56,710,684 of OU830596.1, forward strand.
GAATACTTTGAATTGAATCATAAAAAAATATTTATTTTAAATAGGTACCTATGTTAGGTACCAAATTTGATAGATTATTCTTATAATATACAAAAACGAATGTTTGTAATAGATAATTTGTAAAAAAAATTGCAATAGATGGCACGCAAGATGTTTAAAAATCTGAATGTACCGGGACTGAATATATGAAACGCGGGAGAGGGGAGGAGAAACGCGTGAGGGGAAGGGGACATTGGAGGGGAAGGGGAGGTGGAAAGGGAACGGGACGAATGGGAAAAGACACACAGGGAGAAACAATTTTTTATTAGTGGCATTGCAACTCGGGTACTCGCTAGTGTAAAATAAAATAATACATGTTCGTATGTTATAATGTTGTTTTATTTCTTAAATAAAATAGTATGTAAAGCGATTTTCCTTATAACTTCTAACACCATTATAAGACATACGAGTATTTTGATGATGTATGGAATTGACAATTTTTTTCTTGTGGGGATAAACTAAACGACGTTTCATAATGATCTGTTTTGACAGAGACGTTTAAAGGAAAAGGGGGGTAAGTTTATGTTATCTTCCAAGACACGTGAGAGCATATTATTTTTAAACACAAACTTACTATTTGGGCACGTTTTTGGGTAACCACTTAAGATAATATCAGTAGCGAGTCGAGCACTTCGCATTCCGACATTATGACGGCCTCAGTGGTTGAGGAGTGTGGTATATTGTCAAAAGTCCTCCAATTCACTTATGAAGGAGATTAATTCAATGGGTAGAGTAACGTAATGCACTATGTCAATCTCTAATCGATTATGGTATCATAGCCTGGGGAGGAGCAAACGCTGCCGCCATTGATCCGATCTCTAAAGCCCAGAAACTAATTATAAAGATTATTCTAAAACTACCGATCACAAGCAGTTCGGATGAAATCTTTAGGAGAATCGGTGTCTTGGACATGAGGCAACTTTATGCAAAATAATATACTAACTTATCTATTCAAACATAGAACTGTTTTTAACAATATCCAAACTGTTCGAGATACGAGAACCAAAGGGCAAAATCTCTTATTTATCCCTTTCGCCAAAACAACGTTTGGTCAAAGAAGCTTCAGGTACTTTGCAACAAAACTTTATAATACACTTCAACTGACCATTAGACAGCTCACTAATTATGTAAAATACAAATCAGATACCAAGTCTTGGATCACCAGCAAACACAGATCATATATATATTGACAATATTTTAAGAACCTCCTTATGCATGCTTTCCCATTGGTACGATGCTGATTGTCCTTGTACTTTTACTTTACTTAAATGTAAATAACATTGTTATTATCCTTATTTTTGTGTTAAACTTCTTGCTCTCAACACAGGAATTCCTAGTGAGACAGGCACAGTCCAATCACATATGTCACTTGATAAATAAAGATTATAATTAAAATAAAATGTTCTTTTAGTATAAATCTAGTTTATTGATACGCGTATACAGTGTTGACAACGTTAGTCGACATATCTAGGAACTGGCTAATTGGAATCTGATATGAGAGATCTGCTGAAGACTCTCTCTGAGCTGTTGGACCCTCTGTTGCCTATAGCTTGTACTAAGCTAGCTTCCATCTAGCGGAGTTTTAGGACAGTTATTAGTACTGCCATCGATGTGAGAAAGCCGGAAGCTTTTATATACACTACAAGGAGTAAGGCTCTAATTCTGGATTTTACTTGATTAATTTGTGTTACTTCACAATTAAGTAGTTTTTTTTAAAAATAATATACGTTAATTATATAGTACGTTTCGGCACATTACTGGAAGGTACTCTCAGTGACGCCCTGGTGTAAGACCATCATTCAGAAAAGAAACGTTGCTGGAATTGGCTTTAGCTGTTTAGGTCCTTCTCTACCTTCCTCTTCTCCATCTGCGTCGCCTCCCCGCTTCCTCCAGCCTCAGAGTTCATATTTAACCTGTTTAATCATAGGAGACCAAATTTGTCCCACCTCACATAGGTAAACCGATGTAACTCACTTACTATCTTAGTGATAAATATGTTCCAAACGGTGTTATAAAGGCAAAACACCACGCTTTGTATTGAAATATAACAAATAACCACCAAAAAAGTATTAGTACAAAAAAGTAAATTATAAAAATTTGAATTTGTATTTCACCATCTTTCGAAAACAGTTTTTAGTTTAGTGATATGTTCAGAAATATTCTATTTATTTGCATTTTATTGTAAAACGGAAATATTTTGCCAATCTGAAAAATACGCCAAATTTCTGAAGGGTTAAAAAAATTAAAAAATGTATTTTTTAGCTTAAGGTGATTAAAAACTCCATGCACTCCACTGATTAACGGGGGATAGGGGCAGATATATTGTATTAACAGAAAAGATATAAAAATCATTTTAAAAATTGGAAAGGAGTGACTTAAAAATATTAAGACTCTCCCGTAATTTTTCACAGGTCTGCGCTAGTATTCCATAAAAACGATTAAAAAAGTACTTGCCCCAATTTCGTCACCCTAAATTGGTTTATAGAAATGAAATAATAAACCACAATAATCATTTCTGACCCATATCATTCTATGACTCATTTCACGGTTTTCCCCAAAAAATATTACATCAATCAAGATAAAAGATACTCACTGGAATTCGTAGGCAATTAATTAAAAAGTTACCCCTAAATAGAAATAATACTCGTACACCATTACCGACATAATTTATTGAAGTGAAAACTTCTTTAGCACCGTTGTGATTTGAAACTCGATGAAACGAAAAATAGCAACACTAAAAAGAGACAAACACATCTAAATCTATAGGATTAATATTTAATTGAATGAAGACAAGATTAGCGAAACTCAATCGAAAATCTGGAGGCAGAAAAATCAGAAAACGATATTGGCACCACTGTGACTCGAACCCAGGACCCTTTGCTTTCATGGCAAGTGCTCTACCAACTGAGCTACGGTACCTATATCCAATTCGGTCACTTTAAACCGTATCATACTTCGATTAAGAACTACCAACATTATCTTCATTTTCTTAACGCACATATTACTGGCTGCTTTCTTTATATATGATTGCACTCGAACTAAATGCTATCCAGATAGTACCTGGATAAATTTTTATCCTTTTTATTTTTAATATGCGACATCTATTGACTTTTCGGAAAGCCTAGGATGAATATTTTTTCTTATTTTTAACTTTATGAGCAAAATCTCTAATTAAAATATTTAATTAAATGAAGACAACATTAGCGAAACTTAATCGAAAATCAAATTGTAAACTGTTGATTTCCCTCAAATAAAATAAATAAATAAAATAAACAATCTTAAATCTTTCAAGAAAGGCTAACAAATGCAAAAATGGGTTGAAACGCCGAAATATAGAAAAATGAAAATTAAATTATATTCATTTAAATTCAAATTACACATACCGATTTAAGTACCCACCACCAATTATTTAAAATTTCGAACCGGAAAACGCTGATTTTACGATGTTTTTATTTTATATATCAGTTACACATCAATGTCACCAAACGCGGCTAAACCCATTTCAATCAATGATTAGATTCTAAATTATGCTCTTTCACCAGGGCGATACTGAAAGTATCTAAAGTAAGGCTTTTTCAATATTTGAATATTATACAACCCGCCATATCAAAAATTGCGCTATAAAAATTAGCCAAATTATTTTTTATTACAATCTCATATGTTTCTAAATAGAATCAAGTCAGTAAAAAAAAATACCTACAATACACGACATCTTTTTTCAGCCCGATTCCAATTAGAGACCAAAGCCAACATTTTTCGCTTTACGGTATTTTCATCTTTATTTTCAAATCTACAATTTCAACTGTCATCACTGCGAACAACACATGAACCATGGTGTTTGCTGTGATGCCAACTGAAATATTATACATCTTTATTTTCATATCTGCAATTTCAACTGTCATCACTGCGAACAACACATGAAATCGTAGATATGAAAATAGCAAATGATAAAAATGTTGACTTTTTGGTCTCTAATTGGAATCGGTCTGAAAAAAATGTCGTGTATTGTAGGCATAACCGTGTTGTTTCACAGAATTTGAACAATGCAATAAATTTCAAAGTCAATTGTGAAGTTCTATGAAAATTTCATTCAGGTTCTGTTATTATCCTGGTACTGTGAAACAACCGGCCCATGACGAGAACTTGTTCATATTCTGTGAAAGAACCCGCCACGAAAGATTTTTTTTATTTTTTTTTTATAATTTGACCCAGGTGGCTTGCTTAAACAATATAACATAAGGCGTATTCCATATTGAAAGAGAACACTGGCCTGATCAAGCGGAACTGATTTTACAAACATGCCATTGTTGTCAAGCCTCGTTAATCCAAGCTACGTATATAGGTACTAAAATTATAAATATAATTTTTATTCCAAACGAATTTGTATTTATGAATATCAAAATAAAATCAAACGCGCAATTTCTATGCACTCAAATAAAAAGCTGGATACAAAACAGCTCTCATATATCTCGATTTTTAAAATATTTATATTGAGGGATCAGTAGGATTTATCGGACCAATTAGGATTTCATCAGAGTCGAACCCTCTGATATGAAAATATCTGGAGTCGGTGAAATATTTTCCCATTATGTTTCTTGTGGATTGACATATTGTTCTTGTATTGTTTTGTATTAATTATACTTATATTGTGCACTTACATTGCGTGAATTTATTAGATAATCATTGGTGGAAAAGTGTGTGGAAGGGTTTAGTCTTTCATTTGGGAAAGATTTAACCCGGACATAAAATCTGGAACACCGTAAAAATAAACATAACAATTATGAGTAAATACCAATAAACAATTATAATATTGTATAGTAAGTAAATTATGATACGAAAGAAGTAGATAATAAAAAAAAACCTATAACAATAAGCAAATTAAAAAGTACATAATAATAAATAAGTTAAGTACATAGGTACACAGTAATTAAATATGGATTGTATCAAATATAGCTTAATTCCATAGTGATTTATGATATAAGCGACAACATGGGTAATCCAAAACCATCACTCTCCGTTAGTATACATATTTTGACCATTTTCTTGAATAAATGTAATGTACCAATAGTTTTTATTTTTTCATTGAGCATATTATAAAGCAACGGAGCTTTATATGAAAAACTTCTTTGTCCATAGGATGTTTTGGTATATACTGGCTGATACATTAAAGAAGAGCCCAATCTAGTGAGACATCTTTCAAAAAACACGGTAAGTGGATTATGTAGATAGTTATTTTTTTGTAATAAAAGATAATTATTGATAAACGCAAAACCCGAATACAAATATAAATATAGCAAAATCGATCGATAACTGACTGAAAAATGATCAATCATCTGTATGTTTATTTCTGTATTTCATTGTTGTGTGTATATAATATATAAATAAATAATTAAGGAATAATAATAAAAAAATAAGTAATTTTGAGGATTTTCAATTTTTTTTATACATTTGACTAGCTAGTAATGTTTTTATTTTTGTTATGTTTTTATGAAGTCGTGTTTTGAACTTCTCAAAGTCAACTCTAATGGGGGGGCGACACCATGTTCTTTCTTGGGGTGACACCACGTTATCGGCACCGGGTGCCACCCATGCTAGCTACGCCACTGATCTAAAGTGACCTCCCAGATATAAGTATGGTCATGTATGTATATTTTCTGCCTGTACAATACATCTTACACAGAATCGCGTTGGTTGGTCAAATCATTGTACAAATATTTTGATATCGGTGATCGATGAACCGGTGGATGCAATATTTAGCCATAAGTTGTTGTAATGGTTTGTCTAGTTTGTAGTTAGAAATAATATTGTAGAAATATATTATAAGTTTGTACAGCGCCCTTATCCATTGAGGTGATTTTTCACAACATACTCCAATCGCGGATGCCATGGTCAGGTCACATCGGCTGCGGCTCCGGACAGTTGACATTCGTGTGGTGACAGATAGTCAAAATATTTCCGCGTTATAATAAAATCCAAATAAATGGAATATTTCTGAACGTATCCAAAAACTAAAAACTGTTTTAGAAAGATGATAAAATACCCTTTCAAATTTTATAAATCGATATAAAAACATAATTTTTCAAATATAAAAATTGTGCATTCAAACTTTTTTTTTTTTAAATGGCTCACTTTACGTTTTTTCTAACTAAAATCACTGATAAGGAAAAAAAATAAAAACATAGATATTTTATTGGACAAATGTATTATAAACCTTAATTTCATCTCGTTTTTTGTAAAAATAATGAATAAAACATTACGATCCGAAACTTGGGTTTCATAAAGGTGTTCATTTTACCTATATTGTGGTTAACTTTTATATTTGAATATAAAGCGCGGTGTTTTCTCTTTCTATCACCGTTTCGATCATATATCTCACTATGATAGTAAGGGAGATACAACGTTTTCTTTGAGACCTATATGAGTTGTTCCAAAAACCGAACAAATTAGCCTGAGAGGAAAAACACGAGAGGAAATATCAAAATTAGAACCAAGGAAATATTATAATATATATTATTATAATTTGGGAGGCAGGAATGGGTACCGCCGCCCCGGGAACCTTTATTTTATAACCAACACTTCTGCCATAGGTCACCCCATGTGGTTGGCTACGTTTGGTGATTTAGCAGGGGTGCCCGGGTTCATGGGGTGAGGTTTGTCTAGGTCTTGAAGGCGAATGATCTGGACACACTGATCCCCAGATTCCTACCCACCCCTTAAACCCTTTTCCTTCCCAGAACTCTCCTCTCCTTCATTTCGTTAAAAAAAACCCACACAGCATCCCCAAAGATGACACGAGGGAAATTATTTTCCTCAGGACCTCATGCGTGGAGCTCATGTAAAAAAATAAATTATAAATAATAAATAGCTAGTACCTATTATTTAATAATAATCGTAGTTTCATATTACAAACATACATCTATGAAAATAAAACTGTTTTCACGTGCACAATTAGATGTAATGGTTGCATTACATTATATCTTACATCCCCCTAAAATCAAAAGAAACCTACGCAATCTTTCGCCCAAACCAAACGCAAGATAACGTAAATAAATACGCATTAAACTCACCCTATCATTGTTTTACTAGGGTTACAAATTCACTGCATAAACCAACACCACAATAACATAATTAAGTAACCGTATTTTTCCTTCGGCACCGAAACAGCTGTCGCTATCACTATGTATGCACTATACACACGTAAACAAGTAAAATAATAACAAACCAACACTAAACCTAAACACAATAGTTAAAACATCCGCATTTAGTCGTAAAACTCATTAAAAAAAACCACACAGGGGATGTTATAACGAATAACAGCGATTTTTAATGGAAATATTCAATCAATTACTGCTTTTTAATGACATCTCACTAATATTATTCATGATATTGAAACATTTTAACGCGGTCCGTATTAAATTTCATATTTCCGATACCCTCCCTCGCCGAGGGTTAGAATGAAACTGAATTTGGGGAAAAACATGTGGTTCACCGGGAATTCTATGCGTTTACTAGTACTCGTACACTCGTAGTACTAAAATAACCTTGAATAAAAATTTGATGCGAGACATCTATGATCGCGTAGACTAATGATTTTGGGTTCGAAACTGTGCTAATAAAGTTCCTGTTCAGTTACATCGGTTTCATCTCTGTTTGATCGTGATAAGCTTTGAGAAATTTGAAAAAACGAACTTCTATATTATTTTCGAAGCATAAACTAAGGGCACTAAGGCCCGTTATTTGAGAACAATTATTTGAAGCCGCAAGGTGAGGAGGATGTATGAAAAATAATGTCAAAACTACTTGCTTTTCCGATTAAATTCCCAATCTCACTATTTACCCAAAGAAAAACCATAAGCCATCATAACCACATTATTTTTATTATTGTGTAATTATAACCTATTTTCATAATAGGTACCTAATTAAATAACATCATAGGTATCAATGAATGACATCTAATTAAATTCAAATCTAATACATAGTTGGTTATGGATGCGAAAAAAGCAGTAAGGTCGTGTGTAAGTTACCAAATATATACGCATTTTTTAATTTTTATTTTTCGCTTTCTCTAATTTATTAACGTAAAATAATTAAAATATTTCTCATAAAATCCAAAAAAATGAAAATAAAACCAACCCGCAGAAATCGTGTCGCTAAGTGGCGCTAGTGTAGCACACCGCCATTAGAAGTGAGGGAAAAAATATATTTGATAATATAACAAGTTTCAAACAATAGATAATCTAACGGTGGCTCGCGCTCGTACCTACTTCAATTTATTTACCCATAAAATATACCAATCCCTTCCTACCCCACAACTGAACCAGTCACTTTCTACCCCTGCGCGCCGCGGTATGAGCTGGAAGCTGAAAACAGGCGGTTCCAGTTACCGGAGAGCGATTTAGAACCGGTTCTCGAAACAGGAAATGTTTGCTCGTGTTCGGAATTCTGATAATAGTGGTTGGATTGTGGAAAATTTTAATTCATAGAATCTGCCTAGAGAATCTGTGGATCCGGTTCCTAAAACATTTCAATATCGGGTGTCAAAACAATTCGAAAAATAACCGGTTCCGATTCGAAAAGTCACCGGGACAAAGTAACCTGGACAGGGAGAGTCATCTCTAATTGTCAAATTTATTTCAAATTTGACATTAGATTATTGAGGTCATGGCTAATTATTATATAAATGCTTTGATTAGTAAATGTAATTTCATCGATTTAAACACGATTTTTATTTACTACGGAATTATTTATTGCTAGAACTCAACACAAAGTTCATTTGACAAAAATAACCTCACTATGTGTAAAAAAAACTAAATTTTGGAGATCGCTGTCAACGGTTAATATGCACTTTTTTTAAAAAAATCTTTTGATTCACCTTAATTACATTAAAAGGCAACTATTTGCATTGGGGGAAGTGGAAAATATTTCATTCTAAATTTCGATTACGTAAAATTAAAATTAGCTTTCGTTCTGTGAAATGAGACCTTCCATTTTCAAACATTATTTTCAAATGTCATTTTGTTATGTTGGTATTCTTGTTACTTGTTACTGTACGAAAAGATGCTAGAGCAAAGCGTAGCGTAGCAGACTTCATGGGAATTCGGCGCGTAAATACCGCCTGCTCGCGTCAAGGTAAGAAAAACATCCCAGTTTTTAAGTAGTTTAGCGGCTACGCTAGGTTTGTGTAACATGGTTTGTGATTCAAAAGTGCATGTATTATTTATAAAAAATAATTACCGAAATTAAAAACATGTTTTTTTCCATCATTTTATTCCCAAAACTCCGATAATTTAGTACTTACCTTTCCAGATTTCGTGGTACCTTCAAAATCTTCTAGCCGTTCGTTATACATTCAAGTGTATCAGGAATACCAACATACCAAAGTGACAGCGAAATAGGCGAAATAGCTAATGGCGCTTAATCTCACAAGACGAAAGCTAATTTTAATTTTACGTAATCGAAATTTAGAATGAAATATTTTCCACTTCCCCCAATGCAAATAGTTGCCTTTTAATGTAATTAAGCTGAATCAAAAGATTTTTTTTTAAAAAGTTCATATCAACCGTTGACAGCGATCTCCAAAAATTACCAACCCCACTATGTGCAAAAATAACTTTTTATCTAAGTTTATAAATAAAAAATGAAGAACGTTGTAAAGTTTTGGAATCTTGGAAGAATGTTGTACGATAATTCTAATAAAATTCAACAATATCTCTCAAAATTACATTGTTTTAATGATGTTCCCGTCACGAAAGAAAGTCTCGCAAATACACAAAGAGAAAATCCTCCACAAATAAGGAATACACTTTTAATCATTGAACATGAGCCAGTGTATACTGCAGGTTAGTTAGTTGGTAAACCACTGCCCTTGTTATGCCACGTTATGTTACATCACATCTCCTTTAAAACAACGATAACAGACATTGTGTCCGCTAAATTAACAACTCACAACATTAACTGTTAATAAATCCTCATTCTGCGTAATAAAATAAATCCTCATTTTCCAGGAATGCGAGACTGTCTCTCTGTGTTCGAGCAAAACAAATTGCGATTGCTCGGGGCCCAGTTTCGGCAGACGAACAGGGGCGGTCTGGCCACCTTCCACGGACCCGGCCAGATCACCGCCTATCCCGTGCTGAACCTGCGGCACTTCAAGCCCAGCATCAAGGGGTTTGTTTGGAACTTGGAGCAGACCGCCATCGATACTTGCAAAGAGTTCGGTTAGTACATATTATATTAGATTACAAACTAACCTTCAACAAACATGCTGAATATACCCAAAAGCAAATTGGGGAAAAGATATCTTTTTTGGGATATATTCGACAAAATTTTTCCAGAAAAACTGCAATCACTATTTACAACTCAATAATTGCTCCACACTTTAACTACCGCTCAACTATCCTTTTCCTATGTAACAAACGAGAACAAAATAAGTTTCAAATTCTCCAAAACAGGGCAATGAGAATAATACTTCGGCGAAATAGATTTTCGAGATGACAATATCGTTATAGTGAAGTTATGAAAACTAGTTTCGATGTTTCGAAAAGTGATATCGATGCGGATATTGTAATTAATTTCGTATAGATATATGGATATTGTAATTAATTTCAATATAGACGTTAAGATTTCCCACTTGATGTCTGTGCTCTAACAGTTTGTTGAGATAGGGGAACCTATCAACGGACTGCCCATTTCTACACAGTCAAGGGTTTTTGTAATGTTTTGTATTATTTATATTCAAACACTAGTTCGTAGAGGTACTTCTCGATACAATATGTCCTTGAAAACAAACTTTTTTTTTATGAGCTTACATATTTACAATAAATATGCTACAAGTCACACGACCTGTCTAAACTAGCGGCTAATTGAATCGGAGCGGTAGGCTGGCCTGAACTACTCTCGACGGCCACCGTCTACTCAGTCACCCCTGTCGGTAATCGATAGAAGCACTTTCCCTGCTGGCATCTGTCGGCATCACTTAGAAGCTCTTTCCCAAATTACATTTTGAGACGTAGGTCAAATCCCAGCACTGGAAGGAATGGAAGAGGGCACCCGGAATGAGGCAATCCAAAGTACTCATTAACGGACCGGACCCCAGACGGACCAGGAAACTACTCGATATGGACAGAAACTCGCTGAGGGAACTGATAGGACTACTGACGGGACACTGCTATCTCAGGAGATACATGAAGCTATTGGGAGTGAAGAGGAAGGAGAGATTCCAATTCACTTATGGTGCCAATGTCCTGCCCTGGTGGGAATTCGGCTTAGATATCTGGGGAGACACACTGTAGAACCAGAAGACTTAGCCACACATCCAATGATAACTCTGGTGAACTTTATCAAAGGGACTGGGTTATTGTTAAAGGATTGAGGTAAAATGGGAGATTGCACAATGGGCCTATGGCACGGACGTACAAAATACATGGACTTGCCCTATGCTATAAAAGGCGTATTATTTCCACCTCCCATTGGAACCATTTTTCGGAACCGGCTGGGCTTGCGAGAGTCACGCGTCAATCTAAAAAATGTGACGTCATCATTCTTGTCCGGACCAGTGTCGAGCACTCATCGTAAATAACACGGTAAAAATGCTGGCTTGTGCTATAAAAACGTGTAAAAATAGAAGAGAAAAAGAGAATAAACCCAATTGTGGTACTACATTCCATAAGCAAGCATTATTTTACACTATTTTAAGCTAATTCAGATCACATAATATGATCGTTTTTGAACATACACCATAAATATACCAAAGCACCCATACATACACCATCACTCCGAGATACATGGCGTGTGCCCGTCACTGTTTACTGGGGTAAGTAAATTATGAAACATTTGTAAAAGTGTATTAACTAACTACAGGAGCAAAATATTGAACTCGACCTTATAGGCGACCTTACTTTGACGTATTTGAACTTCAAATTTGTTCATTGCGCGGCCAGCAATTCGCGCTCTCGTGTAAAAAGGTCTATTCATTCAAAAGCAGAGTTTACTTTTAAGAACTAAATGATGATTTTATAGTGCGAGATGCCTATATACTGTCAGATTGAGTTTTGACGAATCACGTATCACCAAAGCCGTCTTCTTGCTCTTCGTCCCGCTGTAGTTGGTTTCTACCCCTCACCTTTATGTTCTGGTCTATTAATATTCATATGTCTATGGCCTATGGTCTAGGTGCTCACGGGAACTAGTCGTAAGCCGTCCCAGTAAAGATAAAAAAAAGCTCTTTCAATACATTACAGTTTTTTGAAAGTATTTATTGGTATTATAATAGAAATTTCTTTTAATTTTCAGGAATTACAGCTGAGAGGTCCCCCAACACTGGAGTTTGGGTGCAAGACAATAAGATATGTGCAATTGGTGTCCATGTTTCTAGAGGAGTAACCACGCATGGTCTGGCAATAAATTGTTGCACAGACCTCAAATGGTTTGAGCACATCGTCCCTTGTGGCATTGAAGGAAAGGGCGTTACTTCTTTATCGAAAGAACTTACAAAAACCGTTACAATTGAGACAGTTTTACCAATCGTCAAGAACTGTTTTGAAAACATCTTTGACTGTCATTTGGTTGAAATGACTGATGAAGAAAAGAACTCTATTTTAGAAGCTGTTAAAAGTTGACATTTATTGTTTTTAAACCATTCAAGCAAGAGCATCCCAATGTTCGGTAGGTGATTTTTATGAATTATAATTTTTTTTTTTTTATAAACCTAAAAAATATGGGATAAACGATGAAATGTAGATGGATTCATTGGTTTTTAACCATAGTAAGCAGTTCATGTGTTTCATATTAATATTTGGATGTATGATTTTTGAAATGAGCAATTCGTCAATTTGGGAGGCGGGCATGCGCACCGCCGCCCTGGGAGACATTTATTGGATAACCAACACCCCTGCCATAGGTCACCCCAAGCGGTTCGCTACGTCGCTACGTTTGGTGACGTAACTTAAACAGGGGAGCCCTGGTCTCATGGAGTGAAGTTCGTCTAGGTTTTGGCGATATTGTTTGAATGTGTTTGATTGGGAGAGACTGTTGGAGGTAATCCAAATCTAGACTCTCCCGACCCACTGCCTTGCACCGCAGTGGGAGGGATGGATTCGTTTATTCGCCACTCCTGGACACATTTACCCACAGATTCTTACCCATCCGTCATACTTTTCCCTTCCCAAACTTCCTCTCCTTCCTTTCCTTAAAAAGATCCTTCACACAGTATCCCCAAAGATGATGCATCGAAAAAAGAATACCCGGAAATCTCTTACTCGTGTTATTAAGTTCAATTTTTATATGTTGTTTTCTGTTTGTTCTGTTGTTGTGTGGAGGTAATTATTATTTATTTATATGTTTATTTATTAATTATCAACCCGATTGACATTATTTAGTGCATGATACAGATTAACAAAAAAACTACAAAAATTAACACATACATGGTATACAGGTGCATATAAGTATGTATTTAATATATAAGATGAGAAAGATAAAACGGCAGCTACTTTTTAAATTGCAGATAGCATGAAAAATAATAATCTAATTCCATAATGTACAAGTGCCATAATACATTACATAGTTCATGATACTGAACAAAAAATAATAATCTAATTCCATAATGTACAAGTGCCATAATACATTACATAGTTCATGACACTGAACAAAAAATAATAATCTAATTACATAATGTACAAGTGCCATAATACATTACATAGTTCATGATACTGAACAAAAAATAATAATCTAATTACATAATGTACAAGTGCCATAATACATTACATAGTTCATGATACTGAACAAAAAAAGAGAAAAACAATTTTTTAGATTGTAGATAAAAGAATATCTTCTCATGTCGGTTCCCTTGATCGTGAACCTTACTCTAATTTCCATGGTAGACAAGGTTCCTAAACACCTCGTGGTCCTTAGGTGGAGAGCTGTGGACTCCATCGTACCGGACGCCAGTGATACTTGGTCACTCCAGCACATTGGTGACCTTCCTCTACTTCTTCTGCCTTCCACTTTGCCGGTGACTGTGAGTTTCTCCAAGTTTGGCACTTCAGTTTGGCGTGCAACGTGTCCAAAGTATCTTAGAAAGAAAATAAAAATATTTTTTTTATTTTTTACATTAACACAGGAGGCCCTGGGGAAAATAATTTTCCTCAGGGCCTGTGTCATCTGAGGTGCTGTATGGAGGGTCTTTTTGAGGAGAGGAAGGAATGAACATTGGTCTTGAAGAGACCCATGTTGTAGGAAGGAGGAAACACAGAGGCCGGCAAATCGTTCCACAGCCAAGCTGTTGAACACAAGAACGTGTCGGAGAAGCAAACCGTTCTCATGTGACAAGTGTCAACCGTGTACATATGTTGGGCACGCATTTGGCGTGTTTCACGACTATGCACCGGTGCGGAAGGGGTCAATGACCCTAGTTCCTCGGAGCATCTTCCATTGAAATACCGGTAGAACAAGGATAGCATTCCCACCCGACGCCTGTGCTCTAAAGATTGCAATCCGTCTGTTAAGATGGGAGAATCTGTCAAACGGACCGCCTGTTTCTGCACAGAGTCGAGAGTATTTTTCAGATATTTTAGAGCTCCAGACTAGAGGTGGCTGCCAAATTCAACAGTGGGGCGCACTTGTGATTTATACAGGGTTAGCAGTTGTGTAATATTAAAGTATCTGCGGGCCCTGTACAGTACGCCCAGTTTTTGGAAGTCTAACTTAACTCTGGCTTCAATGGAGCCCCCATATCTGAGCTGGTCACTTAGAGTTACACCAAGCATATCAATGGAGGGCCTGTTCGGAAGATTGCTTCCATTGAAAGAGACTTTCATTTCAATGTATTTTGTACATTAGCTCCTCTGCAATATTTCTAAATAATAACAATTTGCTACATGATAATATCATTCAAGTACATATCTTTTAAATACGGGTAAACTTAGGTTAGTATGTCGATACTTGAAGTGAATTATTGGTTTCCAAGTGTACGAAGGTGAGAAATAGGCGATTTTATGTTGTAGTTAGTCCCGGAATGATTGTCGCAGAATATTGCATTGTGCCGAGTAACTTGATGAGGTATTTTAAAGTTGATGTGAATGGTAGAAAAAGTCGGGGAAGCCCGAGGAAGACATGGCACGACCAAGTGAATCAGATACTTGAGTCGGGCCATGTGAAGAGTCAGAATATTAGAAGAGCATGTATGAGACGATGTATGAATGTGAACGAGGCAAGGAGTGTGTGCCAAGATCGAGTTGTGTGGTGGTCCGTCCTCTCTGCCTACCCCAGTGGGGAAACGGAGTGATGGTTAGTTAGTTAGTTAGAAAAGATGCAGGAGTTCACAACTGTATAGTTCGAAATTAATAATTTGAAACAAAAAGTTAAGTCAATTATTTTTATTTGTTCTGTTTGTTGATGTATCGAGTTTTTATGTTTTTTTGCTATGTTTGTTGATGTACTGATGCAGTTTTTATGTGTTTTGCGATGTTTGTTGATGTATTGATGCAGTTTTTTAATGTGTTTTGCTGTGTTTGTTGTTGTATCGACATTGACTTATGATATCGATCGATGTGTATCGATGCTGTTTTTATGCTATTTTTGTTGTTTTGATTGTTAGGTTGTGTAATTGATAAGTAAAATAATAATTATTACACGGCAAATAGTTGGCATTTACACAACTTTCGAAGGTATTAGATACGAATCATCTCCATTTTTACCAAAAATTAAATTTAAACAATTTGCATACTGTACCTGTGGACAGTTTTCGTAAAAGAAGATTACGAATACGTTATAAAAACTGGTTTAATAAAGAAATGATTTTTTTAAGGCGGCTCCTAGACGATCAATTTTATTGAGCAATATTACGAATGTGCAATATTATTGACCGTTTGGGGTTAATATTGAAGATTGCGCAATGATTGAACATAAGTTTGAGTGAGTTTAATTTTTATTGCACCATATTTTTCCATTGCGTTGTATAGGGTCAGTATTGCGCAATATTTTTTAGTCCGTGTTTCGTCTTGATGAGGAGTACACAGGCGCTTGCAAAAATGGCGGAAAAAGAGAATCAAAAAATTAAGGAAAGAGAGTTTATCGTCAAATGTATCCAATTGTACAGAGAACTGCCGTCACTGTGGAATGTCAAGAGTAAAGAATATCATGATCGTGATTAAAAAAAATGCTGCTTTGATCTAAAATGAAAAATTTTGTTTGGACATTTTTCTTTAGGCACGGTGCACACGGGATCAACATTATTCTCCGACTGAACTCGAAAACATTGCGCAGTTCATTTATTGTGCAATATAATTGATGGTTTGGATTCTAAGCACCTTTCAATCTTATTGTACAATAAAATATATTGTAGAATGTTATTGTAGCATCTAGGGGCCGCCTAAGTCATTAGGCTCATCTTTTGTACGTGATGTAAGAAACGTCAATACCAATGAAGAACACCATAAAAAACTTTCTTCGAAACTTGCTTACTTTTCCTATTTTTAAACACTCGAATTTATTGAAAGGAATTGCTAAGAAAAGAATACTATCAACCACAAGATCGTTAAAATGTCCTCTGTATAATTTATTGGAGACAAGGAATTTCTATACCTACATATTTTTTTTTCTCACAGAAAAATCTAATAAGAATGTGTACCATTGAAATTTTTTTTAAGTGCCCAAGAAATAAATGTGCCGCTTTAGGAAAAAAGTAAAACTTAATAAAAAGTGTGACACTTAAGATAAATAAAGTGACACTTAAGAAAAAAACGTGCCACTGAAGAAAAAAAGTGAAACTTAAGGATTAAAAAGTACTACTTAAGAAAAAAAAAGCAAAATATGTTTTCTATATTACTTACTTAAAGAAAGAGCCGAGTTTGTTAAAAAAAAAACCCACCTCTAACGTTTACTTACTACTTAACTACTTACATACTTACTTACTACTTAACTACTTACATACTTACTTACTACTTAACTACAAAGTCAGTTGTGTATTTGCAAAGAAGCAAGTGAATTGATTTTGTTTTAAATTAAACAAAGATTGGCGTAATAACCTATTTTAATTTATCTACTTTTATAAATACATACCTACTTAGATAGACATATTACAATTTATAAATTTAAGTGGCGTCTAGGTACCGACATTTCGATTGTAATATATGCGTAGACGTACGTATGTTTGTATGTGAACGCATGTGTATGCGTATGCGTGTATATATTTTAAACACGATTTCACCTTTTTTAAATTTATAATTTCTTTGAACGATGTCTGAAGCTATAAAGTATTGAACATTGCAAAATTTTTATCACTATAATTCCTTCATTATGTAATTATACCAACAATGTCACTTAAATTTGTACTTTTAGACTCAATTATACACTTCATAAATAATTTGCTGATTCTAGCTGTTTGTCAAATGGGTATAGAAAGCATAGGAGGGAGCCACTGTTGCTGAAATGGCAATAATAAAAATATTATCACAGTGATAATCTAAAGCTGTGTAACCTACATTTTTTATAAATTAAAAAGACATAAAATTTTAATAATTATTTTTTTTTTCATTTCTCTGATCTATAATATTCAAACACACTTTAGAAATTGCTCACATTTATTTAATATTAGCTTAAGTACCTACTGGCGTTGTCCAGGCTTTGGAACATGTATCTAATTTTTGACAAAAAATTTGACAAGTAAATTGGTGTTGCCAGCCTACAAATTTTTGTACTTTTGTAAATTTTTAATGTTTTCTACTCTTATTTGACAGATTCAGACAGATTTCTATATCGCTTGTTAACTTGAAACTATACTAGATCATCGCGCACTGCTTGCATTTCTATATTTTTCTTCTATTATTATTTTGTACTCTCATTGCTTTTATCTTACCTTCCTTTGAATATTGTTCTTTTTTCTATTTCCCTCACATCCTATGTTATTGTTTATATTTGACGAATTTAATCTCGATATGGATTATTTAATTCGTCGATTTATCAATGTATTCATTATCCACGACATTCCATCCTTCCTTCCCTACACTCTCCCCACCCCCTTTATCCCAATATGCTGCTCGTACTCGCTGCTCATCTTTCTACTACAGTATTTTATGTTTATAATCGTACATGTCATTCATAAAACTCTGCATCTTCTTACCTTATATATCTACCTATATAATAATATACATAAAAAACATATATAACTCACAATGATAACTATTTTGTATCAGAACTGTAGAGGACTACGCACTAAAACAGAAATTTTTCACAATAATATTTTATCGAATGACGATTGTTATATATTCGGTATTTCTGAAACTTGGCTTAATAATTCCATTTTTGATCCTGAACTAGCACCAACGGAATTTTACAGTATTTTCAGACGGGATAGATCAAATAACATTTCAACTAATAGCATCACCAACCAAGAAGATTCTCGTCGAGGCGGTGGTGTGATGATCATTACACACAACAATCTTAACGCATACCCTCGCGAAGACTTGGTATGCAATGCTGAATGCATTTGGGTCACTATTCCTCCCTCTAACTATACCTCCAAACGTACTATCCATGTAGCTTGTGTATATCTCCCACAAGATCATGGATATGAAACCGCTCTCAGTTCATTCCTTTGCTTACTTGCTAATGTAAAAGATCAATATCCCGATGACATTTTACTTGTAATTGGAGACTTTAATATGCCTACTATAATATGGGAAGCGCATGATTCACACTTGACACCTACAAACTTAAATACAATTAGTTCCTCACTCACTGACACAATTTATTACTCCGAATTAAAACAATATAATCACATAAAAAATTCTAATAACCGAATCCTAGATTTCAGTTATATTCTTACGCTCGTAACGGCAGCCCGTGCCTCGGTACTGTCCTAGCGCTCGCGTTACCGTAACACTTTCATGACGGTAGAAGAATTATTAGTAACATTGAAAAATGAAGTTCAAAAAATCCAAACGATTAAAGACTCGAAAACCAAAACCAACATCGAAAAAATTATTGGTGATCTTGATAATGAAGTAAAATCTGATATATTAAAAATGCAACAACAAATAATTCAACTACAAGACAAACTAATTGAAAAAAACGACCAACTGGTGGGAAACATTGAAAAAATAATGAAAAACGCAACAATACCATCCTATGCCCAGGTATTATCAACAACTAAAGTTACTCCTCGAGAAGAAGAGAGATTCTCAATCATCATTTCGTCGACCAAAAATAATGCTAAAGCAGAAGAAATTGAAAAGATAATAAAAAAAGAAATAAATTTAAGCAACATAAAGATAGGAATAAATGGTTTGAGAAAAACAAAAGAAGAAAAAATAATAATATCATGCCCAAAAAAGGAATATGCAAATACTCTAACTGCCGAAATAAAAAAACTGAAAACCGAATTGGTGGTAAATGAAATTCAAAAGAAAAGACCAAAAATAATAATAAAAGGATTAAAATCAAATCTTACTGAAGACGAAATAGTTTGCGGAATAATTACCCAGAACGAAGGAATTGAAGATGTTTACAAGGAAAGTGAAGACAATAAAATCACACTAATAACGGAAATAAAAAATACAAACGTAAATGAACAACAGCGCCAATTCACTAGCTACATCTTGGAAACCAGTGGCAAAATGCGGAAAAGTCTTCTTGCACTCGGTAAACTAAATATACAGTTTCAACGAGTAAAAATTGAAGATTGCAGTCCATTAACTCAATGTTTTCATTGCTGTATGTTCATGCATACAGCTAAAAAGTGCCTACACCGAACCGGCCCTCCAATTTGCCCACACTGCATGGGCGACCACATCCTTTCAAAATGTCCGGGAAGAGAAACAATACCAGCGTGTGTAAACTGCACCAGACAAAATTCTAAATATGGAGAAAAAAACACCACGGACCACACAGCCAACAGTATTAAGTGCAACTATAGAAACAAAATGCTGAAAATTGCGAGGGATCGCATCGATTACGACTAATTATGCATATTATTAATTACAAGTGTAACGAAAACCTAAATAATATCTACAATATTTCAAAAAAATATTTCCAAAAGCCCGCCCGCAAAGTGTTAACACGCAGTGATAATATACACACATATAATACGTACTATAATTGCAAATGTGAAGTGTATTCCCAGCGCCAACATTATTGTTATAATTATTACTACCTCCAAATGAACGAATTTATAGTAAACGCAATAGATAACTCAAATAAAATAGACGAAAGGATTTTAAACACGGTAAATAAAACAAACGATTTTAATGATATAAAACCTACAGTCAGCCTAATAATAATACACATGAACGTTAGATCTTTGGAAAAAAAATTCGAAGAATTTCTAATAACTATTAAACAATTAAATAGAATTGACTCTATAATATTATCGAAAACGCATTCATCGAATGAAATTAATTATAATATACCGAGTTACTTGTACTACGCAACAAAATATATAATTAACAGAAATAACGGCGTTGCCATATTTATATCAAATATTTACGCTGTCAGAAGTGTAGTTGAAATAATGGTGAATATTGTCAATTTATTAAACTTAGAGATAAATTTAATAAATTATTCATTTAATATAATTATTATTTATCGGACACATTCTTCTGCTTTAACCACATACATACAAGAACTAAAAAAAATATTACAATATCATAAAAACAAAAAAAAAAACAAACAACTATGGATGACTTCGTAAACACGCAACTGGACAACTGCTTCAAAATCAGTGAATTCAATAGTCAAAGTGCAAAAGAGTGCAACGAAATCATCACTGACAAATTCTCTGGTATACAAATACTCCATCTTAACATCCGCAGCCTTCAAAAAAACATAGAAGAATTTATACTCAATATAAATAATCTTAATGTAAAGCCGGATGTTATAGTATTAACTGAAACATACACAAACAGTGACTCACCACATTATAATTTAAGTGATTATATCTACATGCAAACAAACACAAACATAAATAAAAACAGTGGCATTGCGATATTCGTAAGTAAGAAATATAATATTGTTACACATTTAGAACACAACTTAGATTCATCAAACTGCATAGAAATCCATCTTAACCACAACAAAATCAATTATTATTTGTTAGCAATCTATAGAACGCATGAATCGAACGCTTATTTATTTATCGAACAAATACGAAATATAATATCAAATTTAAAAAACAAAACTTGCATAATAACAGGGGATTTTAATATCAATATTAACAAAAATATAGACAATAGAATTAAACATGAATATTTGAACTGTATGACTGAAAACAACTTTAAATCGTGTATAAATGAAAATACGCGCGAAATTCGAGGTCAGAAACCATCTTGCCTAGATCATTTTTGGACAAATATTAACATAAAAGATCTTCATAAAATAAAAACCATTGTCTGGAAAAATAACATCACCGATCATCATACGTGTATATTTTTGTACGAGGAAGAAAAAACAATACAAACAAAAAATAAATCAATAAAAAAATCATATACCAAAATAAATCTGCAAAAATTAATTGAAAACTTGAAAACGGAACATTGGCAACCTGTAATCAACTGCGAAGAAGTTGAAATATGCTCAAAGTACTTTGAAAATATTTTATCCAAACATGTAGAAAACTCAAAAACAGATATTCCATATCGTAATTTAGATAAAAATAAATACTTAAAACCATGGATCACACCGGGTTTATTAAATTCAATCAAAGAAAAAGGTAAGCTTTACAAAAAAACAATAAAATTCCCAAACGACAAAAAAATAGAATTTAATTATAAAAAATATAAAAATAAATTGACACGCTTAATAAAAATTAGTAAAGATGAATATTACAAACATAAAATAATAAGTTCTGAAAACAATCCAAAAATAATCTGGCAAGCAATTAACTGTGCAATAGATAACAATAAACAAAAACATTCAATCAAGGTAATTGTAGACGAAAATGACGTAAAAATAAATGCAGAGGAAAACCCTAAAAAATGCGCGGATATATTCAACTCCTTCTTCGCGAAAGTTGGACAAAACCTCGCTAAAAAAATTAATGTAACAAAGGGAGCGACAACTCAACAAATTATTGAAGATATACACAGTGTAAACTCACTGTCCCATTTTAAAATGATCAAGGAAGTAGATATTCTAAACATTATTGAAAATATGAAAGGAGGGTCGTCACCGGGTTTTGACAACATAACTGCAAATATGTTAAAATCTATTAAAAGCCACGTGATAAAACCATTAACTCACCTAATTAATTTAAGTTTAAAAAATGGAATATTTCCGTCTAATTATAAGAGGACAATTATCTCACCTATATTCAAAAGTGGAAACGCACAAAATGTAACTAACTATCGACCAATTTCCCTCATTTCAAATATTGGAAAAATATTTGAAAAAATCGTAAAAACTCAACTAATGGAATTTATTGAAAATAACAAAATACTTCACGACAATCAATACGGATTCCGAAAAGCGCGCAGCACACAAGACGCGATTGCAAATGTCACATCACGCATATATAAAAACCTTGATATGAGCAATAAATGTATAGGTATTTTTATAGATCTGAGAAAAGCGTTTGACAGCATATCCCATAAAAAACTTATGAAAAAATTAGATAATTTGAACATTAATGAAAACGTAGCAAATTGGATAAAAAGCTACCTAAAAAATCGCCCTCAATGTGTCAAAATAAATAACATTTATAGCGACGAAGAGACATCTGAATATGGAATTCCACAAGGTACTGTGCTAGGTCCTATATTATTCATCTTATATGTAAACGGTATATTCTCACAGCCACTTCATGGTAGTATAACCTCTTATGCCGACGATACAGTACTTATTGAAAGTGGAATCACATGGCAAGTTGTAAAACAAAAAGCAACAGAAGACATAAACATACTTAAACACTGGTTTGATATAAATCTACTATCTCTTAATAGTGAAAAAACTCACGTTATACCATTTGCAATAAAATCAAAGGACGTTCCGGTAAATTTTGATATAATTATACATGATAATTCTAAAGATCACAAAAAAAATAACTGTAAAATAAAC
This sequence comes from Limnephilus lunatus, assembly GCA_917563855.2. Classification (NCBI taxonomy): domain Eukaryota; kingdom Metazoa; phylum Arthropoda; class Insecta; order Trichoptera; family Limnephilidae; genus Limnephilus; species Limnephilus lunatus. The sequence goes on from OU830596.1 coordinate 56,733,766, forward strand.
TGTTCCACATTAAAAATTTCGAATAAAATCAAATACTTAGGAATAACAATAGACAAAAACCTGAACTGGAAAGATCAAATCAACCTTACCGTTAACAAAATAAGGAAATTAATTTACATATTTTTAAAAATCCGAAACTTTCTCTCATTAGAAAATCTAACATCAGTCTACCATGCTATAGTACAGTCAAATCTCCAATACTCTGTAGTAAGCTGGGGAGCTGCATACAAAACAAATCTACTCCCTGTTGAAATTGTGCAACGTCTAATTATAAAAATTATCTTGAAAAAACGAAGAGATTATCCAACTCACCTTATTTTTGAAGAATTTAAAGTATTAAAATTTAATGATCTAGTTCGAAAAAATATAATAATCCAAATAATAAAAGAAAAACAAAATCATAGCTTTTTAACTGAAAGTCGTACTCGTCAAAAGCATATATTTCCAACACAAAAATGTAACACCTCATTTGCACAACATCATTACACATATCTAGGAAAAAAATACTTCAATAGCCTACCTGAAAAAATAAGAACAATCGAAGACGACAAATGCCTACTAAAAGCAATTAAAGAGCAATTTAAAGTAAAAATAACAAATTGATAAAATTTATCATCATAAATTATATAACTTGTAAATTTGTTTTTTTTAAGTATCTACCACAATTAAATCAAAAGATTCAAAATATATTTTGTAAATATATTTTAAATATTTTTTCATCCCGATACTCGTCCCTCTTCTAATCACAAGCGTCTGCTTCTATAGAAGAGAAATATCATACAAAATAAAAAATAAAAAAATCAGTGAAAATTTATTATATAGTTTATTTGTATCAAAAAAAGATTATTTTGAAATATAAATATTATATTTTATAAGTTATTTTTGCTGTATAAATAATGTATCTTTTGTAATAAATAAATGAAAAAAAAAAAAAAAAAAAAAAAAAAAAAAAAAAAAAAAAAAAAAAAAAAAAAAAAAAAAAAAAAATTTAATCATATGTAGTGAGGAATGCCATGTATCTCGTGCATGTAATCCTCTTGTCAGTGAAGACTCACACCACCCGTCGCTTCAAATTACATTAAAAATCGATACGCTCCCAATTATCAACGCTCCTCCTAAAGTACTATGCTTGTTTGAAAAAGCCGATTATGAATTAATCAACCAACATCTGTCAACGATAGACTGGTCTTTTACTAAGGAAAATGCGAACGTTGACGAAGTAGTTGATTCCTTTTATAACATCTTACATAATACCATCAACCAATTTGTCCCCAAACGCATCGTCAAAAAGAAAAAATTTCCTAACTGGTATTCAGCTCCTCTAATCAAAATTATTAAAGAAAAACAAAAACTTCATAAAAAATGGAAATCCTATAATAATTCAACAGATTACATAGAGTTCACTATCAAACGTACACAACAAAAACACCTACAGAAGCATTGCTATAATCAGTATATAAGTTCGGTTGAATCTAATATTCAGAATAATAATAAACAACTCTGGAATTACGCTAAAAACAAAAGTAAAACAACCGGCATCCCACAAATCATGCACCTTAAAGACGAGTCTGGCACCGGCGCTCATCAAGTATGTGAATTATTCTCTAAACACTTTCAGTCCACCTACGTAAGCGATATGAGCACGAACAATACCAGCACACTTGATAGCTCTACGTTTGTAAATAATCATTCCTCGATTGGTAACATAAATATTGAAAATCTAACGATCAATAAATACCTGAATAATTTAGATGTTAGTAAGGGTGCTGGTGGTGACGGTATCTCGCCATATTTTGTCAAAAAATGTGCCAAAACTCTTTCTTACCCTTTAACTAACATATTTATAATGTCACTAAAAGAAGGTAAATTTCCCTCTAAAAGAAGGTAAATACTCACGGTATTTAGTAAACTTTTTGAACGTGTTGTCTACGATCAAATTTACACAATAATTGTTCGCAATATACAAAACCAACAACACGGATTTCTTCAAAAGAGATCAGTACTAACAAACTTGGTAAATTTTACGGAATATTTAACGAGCAATATGGACAAAAGAAACCAAGTAGATGTAATCTACACTGGCAACGATATATAAGGCAACGATACTCAACCTTTTTTCTCTTCGGGCCACATACATGTATTTGTAAAGTATCGCGGGCCGCAACATTATACTGGTATGACGAAAAAACGAAAAAAATCACCCCCCCCCCCCCCCCCCCGCCATTATGCGTATTTAAATTACAACAAAACAATACTTTATGCAAGAAATGCTGTTATAATTTGCTATTAGGTACCTGGCTAACCAGTGACATTAACCAGTTTTTATGTTTTACTACCTTTTTGTTTCGCCCTGCGTGTCATTTCCCTTCGTCCCATTCTTTTTCCGCCTCCTATTCCTCTTCCGCTTCCCCTCACGCGTTCCCACTGTCTTCTCCGCTTACCCTCTCCTCACTCCCCTCTCCCGCTTCCACCGTCCTGGAACCACCCTCCCGATTTCCCTCCCGCCTCCCGCATTCCACACATTCAGTCCCTGTACATTTAGTTTTCGAACAGCTCGCGTGCCACTTTTTGCATTGTGTAATACAAATTTCATAATGCCAGAGTTCACCAGTATCTATATATATAGAAACCTTCGTTGTAAGTTCACAACAACTCACCAAAGTTTCATCGCAATCGGATAAACGGTTTAGCAATGCATAATTTTATGACGCCAGAGCTCACTATTGTATACAAAAACCATTGCAAGCATGCACACATCAAGTCTACAAAGTTTCATAGCAATTGGATGAACGGTTTAGCAATGCATAATTTCATGATGCCAGAGCTCACTATTGTATACAGAAACCATCGTGGGCATGCACACATCAAATCCCCAAAGTTTAATCGCAAACCGATGAATGGTTTAGCAACATTAAGCATATGCCCCATACAAGCATACTCAAACAAACCCAGAAACAAACATATACAATAAACGCTTAAAGCTCAAAGTTCAAAACTCGAAGCTCAAAACTCAAAGGGCAAAGCTCAAAGCGCAAAGCTTAAAGCTCAAAGCTTAGATATTAAATACACATTAAACATACACGTTAATAATTTAATAACACGTTAATTTTCATTTATACAAATTTCATAACGCCAGAGCTTAACATAAGATATAGCTTGTAACCTTCGCGGGTGTGTGAACAACAAATCACCCAAGTTTCATCGCAATCGGATGAACGGTATGGGAGCGCATAACATATGAACAAACAAAAAAAAAAAGATTTTTCTATATAAGAATATAATTGATGCGATGGTTTCTAGAAGTGGTTTTTTGGGAATAAATCTAGTTTGTGCAAATATCAACACTCTTACACATCTGCCCTGATGATGGCCACTGTAACGCTGTCCGAAACGTTGGCTAAAAAAGGAGGTAGCGTAACACGGCTTAACACCCCAAAAACAAATAACGAAAATATTTTTGGCCGTGAAAATCTAAAAAAACATTTCTCACTCTTATACCACATCCATAATGACAATCTTTTTCGGATTCAATCCGTGTCACTATCTGTGCGTCAAAGTCGAAACGAATCTCAAGATATGTGAAATTTAGAATTTTTACAAAATTTAAAAAAAATCTAGTTCCTGATAATAAAGTGCTAGGGCCGCACAAAAAAGCCCGGCGGGCCGCATGCGGCCCGCGGGCTGCAGGTTGAGTATGGTTGCTCTAAGGCCTTCGATAAGGTAAACCATTTCATACTTATTCAAAAATTAAAACAGTTAGGCATCCATGGTGACTTACTCCGGTGGCTCACTTCATACCTTTGGAGTAGACTTCAAAGCGTCTCAGTTGGGGGAACAAAGTCCAGCTTCTTTTCTGTGCCCTCCGTTGTACCTCAAGGTTCTCATTTAGGCCCATTATTATTTAATGTGTATATATATGATTTTTACAAATGTTTTTTACATGCTAATTACCTAGCATATGCAGATGATAAAAAAATATACTTAGTTATTAAATCAATCAATGACTGCATTAAACTCCAAGAAGACCTCAATCGTCTTTTTGTCTATTGCGAATTAAACAAACTTGTTATTAACATCTCAAAGTGCAATAAATTAACATTTACACGTAATAAAAATATAATTTCATTTGTATACACACTGAACGGCACACATATCAATGAAGTAAAATATATCAGTGACCTTGGGGTAACAATGGATGTCAAATTAAACTTTATCCAACACACTGATGAAATAATTAACAAAGCCAATAAAATGCTGGGATTTATAATTCGTATAGCAAAACCCTTCCACGACATAAACACTCTATATTCCCTTTACACCTCATATATTCGCCCGCACTTGGAACACTGTACACCGATCTGGACTCCTTTATACCAAGCCCATATTGAAAGAATAGAAAGAATTCAAAAAAAGTTTTTTAAACACTTAAATTATAAATTCAAATTACACTTCTCAAATTATACCGAATCCATTAAATTTCACAATTTCAAATCCCTCCAAACACGACGTCTAATTTTTGATCAAATCCTATTGTTTAAAATTCTAAACAATGGCCTGGACTCACCAGAACTTACCAATTTAATAAATTTTCATATTCCGTCAAGATCAACCCGGCAATCCGATTTATTTTATTTACCCTCTTGTAGAACAAACATTAGAAAAAACTCCCCAATTCCTCGTGTATGTGCACAATATAATACAAAATTTCACAGCATTGACATTTTTAGTAAAAACCTTAAGAAATATCGATATGAAGTAACGCGTTCGATCGATTATTAATATGAGAATATATCGTGAGCATCTCCTATCCTTTTCCTGTATTCCTCTTCCTCTCCTCTTCCTATAACCCAACATTAATTATAATATAATAAAACTTCATTTCCGATGTACTTTAGCATAAGAAACCTCTGTGGCTTGACTCCAGTTCAATTATATATTTATCACTGTATATGTATTATGTAAAAGCTGTTTGTTTCTTACAAATAAATAAATAAATATGTAAATAAAAGTAATAACCAATTCACAGTGGTATGTTTACTAGTTTTTTCCTGTATTATAATATTATAATGTATATATACTATGATTTTCAAAATTAAACTTTCTACGATCTTTGCAAGTGACAACTTAACAACTGTTAATGGCCCTTTTCCATTTTACAATTCTCATAAAATGAAAGAATTTTTTCACTGAATGTACAAAGCTTCTAAACTGTTACCAATAACGACTGTTGAGACTAGAAGATGTTTCTCTACCTTAAAAATGATTTAATCTAATAAACAAACTAACTATCACCCCTTTTCCACATAGTCCAGTTAACCATTTCTTTATTATTGGTATGATGGTTTGGTCGAATTTTATTATATATATTTTTGGTAATAGATATGTTTATGTCTTTCGATACTTTAATGGTATCATTTTTTGGGACAGAGAACCTTTCTGTTGTGACTTCATGTAATAACATGTTTATGATTGTATTTTTAAAGGTTTGCTGTGTTGTTGTATATGGATAATAATTGTACGGATCTAAATTTATTCTTCCTGAGGCTACCTAGTTTACCTGTTTTATGTTTCTGCCTGTAGGAACAGTCTTTCCATAATGGATCTGCTGGTGGGAATGTAAATATGTAATAAGTAAAGTAGTTTATTCACAGTCCTCCTCACTAGGGATTCCTGCTCCGAGGCGGACTGTAGGTAGTTGTGGTGGTGTTACATTGTTATTTCCTCATCTTCATGTTCGTTGATTTCACCATCTTCATGTTTGTTGATTTCATTATCTTCATGTCTGTCAACTGTATTTATTGATTTCCTCATCTTCATGTTTGTTAATTTCCTCATATTCATGTTTTCTAATTTGTTTGTTGATTTCCACATCTCCATGTTTGTTGATTGTAGATAGTGTTGGTGTTACTTAATAATGTTTATGATTTCCTCAGTAGAAGTAAGGTGGCGTTGTAGTATTTGTATTAAATATTTGATGTATATTTAAATATTTGGATTGAAATATTAGTTTGCTCTGAAAAACTTGCATGTGCAACAAAACAAAAGGGAAACTTTAACAAATAAATTTATATTTATATAAAAAAATGTGTTTGATTCAATTAAAGTAACAAATAAATAATTCTTTTTTTTTCTGTTGTCTGGATAATGCAAGAGTGTTGTAAAGATGATTTTTATAGAAACAGACCTTATAGCTTATAGCTAGGGGTATATTGAATAAAATAGGTACATAAAAAAACTCAATATCATTTGTTGTAATTTATTTATTAAAATATAAGAAACTTGTATAGTTTTGTGAATTGATTACATTCATATTTAATGTTCACTAATAAACTGATTAGAAGTGAAAAAATTGTTGGCTTTATCAAGCACATTTTGATCTGAAAACATTGTAATTTTTTTAAAAACATTTTTGGTCTTTTTAAACATTATTGGATAAACAATAGATAACATTGTCATTGTGTTATAAAAAAAACTAAATTTCATATTTATTGGTCACTGGTTTTTATTTTAAGTAGAGTAAAAACTCCAATCAGTTTATTAGTAAACATTTTTTTACACATCTTATATTCAAGTTACATTTCAATAATTTAAGTCCGTTGGCTATGTCTCAAGTTGGATTAACGCTCAAATAAATAAATAATACAAGATTTAAAAATATAAATACAATAAATCTCCATTTGAGATCAAAGTCGTATTTTCCTCAAATTTTTTCAAAAGTAGCACAAATTAAGGCAGTTTCAAGCAAAATAATGCGAAATTTTAAGAAAACCAAAGATGTAACCCAATAGTACGAAAATAAAAATCAAATTACAAAATCAAAAAAAATATATATATCAAAAATGAGTGTTTATATTACGCTCACCACTATTTTTTAAAGTTTATATTAAAATAATCATTTTTTTATGATTGTGTATTTTAGTTTCAAAATCAAAAGATATTAATTCATATCTTATTGATTTCTGTCAACCCAATTGAAAGATACAAACAGACATAATAAATATTACAAATCTAAAATGTATTTAAAATAATATTTTAAATGTTCCTACTATGTTAGTTCTATCGTATCTCGTATAACTCTTAAATAATTGGTTGAGAAATAATACCTACCTAATATATATATCAATATCAATTAATAATTTGTTCTTTGAATATCACAAAAGATATACATATAATATGTAATGAAAAAATCTTCAATTTATTCAAAAATTATATATTGCCGATAGGATGTTACTTTGTAATGTAATTTTGCATTTAGAATTATTAATATATGTATATATACTTCTTTACATCGATCTTATGGTACCTATCTTAAATCTAAAAAACTAAATGTTATATTGCAAAATAAACTTATAAATGTAAGTACATATTTTAAAACTAAATATTTCATGCCATCGTGGCTTTAGAATTAAATGCATTTGTAGTGTCACAAAACTCTCATGAGATTTGTTTGATATTATGGTTGTCATGGTGTCAATTTAAATGTTAAATATTCTAACTCATGCATAATAATGAACAAGTTAAAATATTGATTTGATTGATTCATAATAAGTAAATATATTGGACCGATTGATTCATAATATATTATTTTTATGTATGCTAATATGCCAAGATAATGAACACGTTATTTATCATGATATTGATTGATTTTTTTAATAATATGTCAATGTATTGGATGGATTGATTCATAATGATGTAATTGTTAACTTATTTGAAGTGTTGATTTAAAATTATACAATAATTATCCACATATTGGATGGATTGATTCTCATTAATATTAGAATTAATTTTAATATTGGATGGATTGATTTTCATTATTATTAGAATTAGTTATAATATTGGATGGATTGATTTTCATTAATATTAGAATTAGTTATAATATTGGATGTATTGATTTTCATTAATATTAGAATTAGTTATAATATTGGACGGATTAATTCATAATTCATTACGTATTGAATGGATTGTTTCAAAATTATACAACCATCCACATATTAGATGAATTAATTTATAATGCGATAATATATTATGTCAATGCAATATAACTCACTATCTAAAATCTCTCATTGGAACCATTATTATTTTCGTATCTAGTTGTTTTGATTCACCATTTATCAAAAATAATTGTTATATCTAGGAAAATTATAAATGCAATATCATAATGATTGATTGAGGAATGTACCTATTGTTAATGATTGATTAATGTATTGAAAATCAATCTTACAGAAGCCTTACACAAAATTTGATTTCTGTAACATATCGTAAATGTATACATTTGATCGATTAACGCAAGGATTACAGTTTTTAAAACTTAGTTGCCAGGTGTGAATGCTGTCATATTTCCATTGATATTTAAATGGAATATACTCCGAAAATTAGCATTGTCATTGATCCCTTCAATACCAGTGCAGAATTTGTACATGAATATGGAAAGTTTTTATGACTCATTCTTACTATGACAGTGGAATGATTTGCTGACTTGTGTTTTTTACTTTCTGTTACACCAATGTTTTTAAGGTAGTCTCACTCCTTCCTTTCCTCAAAAAGACCCTCCACAAAGCGTCAGCATCCCCAAAGATGAGATGTCACAATATTATATTGATTTTTTGATGATTGTTAATAAAAGGTATTGAGAGGATTGAAGTAAAAATAATCAACGATTCGATTAGTTGTTGGTTTATCCTATCCTTTCAAACTGATTGCAATCTTTAGAGCACAGGCGTCAGGTAGGAATAACGTCCCTGTTCTACCGATATTTCAATGGAAAATGCTCCGAGAAACTAGTGTCATTGATCCCTCCAGCACCATGCCAAATGTGAGCCCAACATTTATACATGTTTGACATTCGTTACAAGAGAATGGTCGTTTCTACAACTGATTCTTGAATTCAACGGCTCGACTGTGGAACAATGTACGAATCCCCAAAGGTGGCATAGGCCCCGAAGGAAATTATTTTCCTCAGGGCTTCCCATGTACAGTCAATGTAAAAAAATAAATATTGAATTGATTGATTTGATTGATTTTTATCAATTTTTGTTGGTAAGTTGCTACTACAAATAAAAAAAAAGATTGTCGTGTAAAGAGTCTGTAAGATTGTAATGTTACATTATGCATGGATTGATTGATTCCTACATCTATGGCATCTGCTTGGCGGGGGACATCCACTTCTTCATGAAGTAGCAGAGGATTGTGCAGATGTAGAGAAGCAGCATGAGGGCGCAGGCTACTCCGAGAGCCATCACGGAGTTCTTGGTGGGACATGGCTCCACGATGGTCACAGTCTTGTCTGCAAATTGGAAAGAGTTTCCTAAGAGTGCAATAGCACAATAAATCAATTAACTACTGTTTGTTTATAAATTTTTGTTAGTAACAATGGTTTTATTGTGTTATTTATACATACAACAACTAATATTGTCTATCTAGTCTACATAAAGTAACATTTTTTTCAATCTTTATTAAAACAACTATCTTCCATCAATGTAATATATCATTGAATAAGAAGAAGATAATACTAATAATCTAAATGAAAATATGAAAGAGAACAAAACAAAGAAAAATAAAAAGACAACGATCGCAACTGGGACTCGAACCCAGAACCTCTCGTTTTACCGGAACAAATGCCTTTTATAATTATTATTTTATTTTTATTATTTATTGAGTTAGTTTATACTACACGAATATAAACTAATAAGCACAATGTAACATTTTATTTGATAACTTTAAATATTTTTACAGTAAGCATAACATTTTTTTTAAAATACATTCATTCTTTCTTCATTCTTCATACTTTCATTTTGGTTTTATTTATTCAACTACCTTTAAACTGTTTATCTAACAAACTAGCTAACCATTACGCCGTTTCGCCGCAGGGGTAGGCAGAGAGGACGGATCGCCAAACAACTCGGTCTTGGCACACATTCCTTGCCTCGTTTACATTCATACATCATCTCATACATGCTCTTCTATTATTCAGACTCTTGACATGGCCCGACTCAAGTATCTCATTCACTTGGTCGTGCCATATCTTTCGTGGGCATCCTCAACTTCTTCTACCATTCATACATATATTCTCCTTACACTCCTTTCCTCGTTCATTCGGTCTACATGCCTAAACTATCGGAGCGTCCCCTTCAAACTTTTCTTTTAAACTGTTTAAATATGATAATATGTCAAGTATACACTTTTAAACTTCAGTACGTCTTTAAGACGTATCATTATCTTTACCGTAGATCAAAATAAGATTATCTTTAAGAATGATGATTATAAATAGCAGAGATATTGGTTATCCCTAAATTGAGTGAAATTTGAAATCATTAATTAGCCTACCTCTGGTGAAGTCAGCCTCTGCAGCCGAGCCTCCGATCTGGTCAGAGCGCAAGAAGTCCACGTTCTGTCGGTCGTCTCCGAAGTCAAGCACGAGGATCTCCTGCGAGATATTCATATCGTCGTCCTCCTGTTCCTTTTCCTGTGCCTCAGGCTGCTCTCCTGATGTGCTGTTGGAGCCCACGGACCTACGCCGACGTCCCCAGGACTCGAGGGAGTCACGGCCCCAGTCGCACACGGCCTGGAATAACATCACATAATTACATGTTAAGGATGTTTACAAGCAATCCAAATTCAGTTAGTCTGTCGTGGTGGCCTACCGGATGGTCTGGTAAATTTGTTTACCATTTGGAATATTCTGCTTAAATTTTTCCATCTTCACGCAATGTTAATGCATTGGTAATAGAAGCTGCGTCAGCCTGTGGTCTTTGTAAATAAGTGAAAATTGCATTCTGTTGAACTGTGCATGTTTAAATAGTATCATTTTTATTGAATTCTTGGGTATTAGGTGTCGGTAAAAAATTCCATCAAGTGCTGTGATTCGCTTACTCACGGAAGGAATAACACCAACAAGAAAAAAAGTTAAGGATTTCTGAACTGTATTGTGAATGGAGATGATAGTGGTTGGTTTATTAAACGCCTGGGAAAAAAAGAGAGGAGTCAAAGTGGCATCACACCAATTCCCCATCTGCCAAAAAATTCAAAACCATAATTTTGGGCAAAAAAATCATTGCCTCAGTGTTTTTTGGATTGAAAGGGCATCATGTTGGTCGAATTTCTGCCTCAGGAGGAGACCATCAATGCACAATGATATTGTGATACCCTAAAAATACTCAACAGGAGCATTAAAAACAAAGGAGGAGAATGCTGATGAGAGAAATGAGCTTGTTTAAGGAAAACGTCCATCCTCACACAGCCTTAGCCTCCAATACGCTCTTGGACTCATTTGGTTGGGATGTTTTGAACCATCCCCTCTATTCCTCTGCCTTGGCATCTTCAGAGTATCATAGTCTTACCTACCTGAAGGCACACATGTATGGAATTAAATTTTAAACTGACGTGCAGATTCAGAAAGAGATTCTGAAGTGGGTGAAGGAGCTGGAAGTAAGTAGACTTCTTCGAGGAAAGCATAAAGAAGCTTGTACCATGGCTCACCACATGCATTGAACGGGATGGCGATTTTGTGGAAATAAAGTCAAAATGTGTATCAACAAAATATAAAAATCTAGTACACGTGTGAACATCCCTCGTATATGCATTACATACTGTATACTGTTATGGGCTTGTCGGATTATAGGGGGTGCCGGATTAGGCAATTGTATTAAAAGTCATGGTTTCTTACCGGTTCACATGGGCCAAGGCAGTACTTGACATTGCACTGGAAGATCACACCATAAGACTCCGTAAACCTGAAGGCCTCGTAGACAGATTGCAGCGCGTTACCATCGGGGGTGAAGGCGGGGAAGATTGACGGGTCCACGGGGCATCTGGAATTATAATGGTTTACATTTCTTTATTTTTTTTATTTATCTTAAAATGGCACATATTATAATATAACAATTTACAATTTTGTAACTTGTAATTTATACTGATCTTCCATTCAAAGCATTTGCTTGTATTATTATTAAAAGTTGTCATTTTAATATTATTTTTTGTTTTCACCATTTATAACTACTCGAGTCACTTAGTGCTATATCAGTTACCAAATGACATGTCCTCGTGAAACTCGTTCTATCTCCTTTTTTATTATGGTCAGACATACGAGGGGGGACCCAAAAGTAACGGGAATCGAGTAGTCGAGGGGAGAAGTGGAAGAGGAACGGGTTTTGTGTCGTCGGCTGTTGTACGGAAACTCTTTCTCTGCAAGTGTACGAAGCTGCATCGCTGTGGGTCCACGTGTTCGTCTAAAGCATAGGTTCTCAACGTGGGCGATAACGCCCCCTTGGGGGCGTTTCAGACCTTCAGGGGGGCGGTAGAAGACCAAGAGAAAATTGGGGGGCGTTTCAGACTTTCAGGGGGGCGGTAGAAGACCCAGAGAAACCCATCCCACCCCATCAGTGCTCCAGATAGTTCGCCGCCGGCAGGACGTACTTCTTTTTCGCCACGCGCGTAATTTTAAAATTATTAAAATCATTTACAAGTTTATCCTAATGGATATCAACGAGGAAACGAGCGCGCTTCGTTTGCTAATGACAGGCGGTGGTGGTCGCAAGTACCCGAAGTGGTCCCCGAGAGAAGTCATCTCGAATATAGATATCAAACACGCCCTCATAAGCGTTGGAAAGCTGGAGGCCTTCAGAATGAATACGATCTGTTAAGTTTTTAACGTTAGTTAAGCGCGAGGTTCGAGTGGCCTATCGAGCTTACGTGTATGAAATCGAGGAAAACATCATGCATGATCCCAAGATGTTTTGGCACTATATAAAATCCCTTCGGAAGGATGGTGGTCTTGAATACTCCATGATAAGAGGTAATCAGGAATTTCGTGGCTTGGGTGTGGCTAACGCATTTGCTGATCGTTTTCAATCGGTCTACAATAAAGACGTCGATTTAGATATATTAACGGAATTTGACGTTATGAGTGCCATAAGTCTCGTGAAGAACTTCATCGGACCAAACTTCGTTCCCGTATTTTTTTTATTGAAGGGTTCGCTAAGTTCCTAAAAACGCCATCATGTCTTATCTTTAACTATGTATTAGTACTTCCACTTTTCATGAAGTATGGAAAACTTTCAAAATAATTCCTATTTTTAAGAAAGGTTCGAAAAAGTTAATTGAAAATTATAGACTAGTTTCCATACTATCAGCTCCTGCTAAACTATTTGATAAATAAATTCATAAATTCCTTACACCTCAGACATTATCCCCGGAACATCATAGTTTCAGGAAAGGAAGATCCACTGAAACATTTCAATGTCTTGAAATTCGTAGTTCTGACTTTTACCAGAGCATTTAGTCTCATCTACGACAGTTACACTATGCTCGGTCATAATCTCAGACAAGTTTCTAATATAAAGGATCTTGGGATTATGTATGAAAGTAAGTTGAAATTTCGCCCTCATATCGAAGGAGTGTGCCAGTCGGCCTTAAAAATACTAGGGTTTGTTCTCCGAACCATCAGAGTTTTTCAGGATACCCGTTCCACGAAGATTTTATACTTCTCCCTGGTTCGCAGTAGGGTGGATAGTGGTTCGCTTATCTGGAATCCTCAAGAGGTGGGGTGCTCCCTCATGTTGGAGAGGGTTCAAAAAAGTTTCTAAGATTTATCTTCATGAGGAAGTATCCCGAAATCTATCTATGGCACTACCCGACGAACTTTCTTCTGGGCATGCTGGGACTTCACTCCCTGCAGCTCAGAAGAGAGGGGTATGCCGCCACCCACTTACTCAGACTGCTGCGAGGCTATATTTAGAACTTAGCCATTTTGGAGCGCGTGAGTCTCTATGTTCCAGATGACTATCTTAGACAGCGTCATCATAGATTATTCTATCTTCCTGCCTGTAGGACTAACCAGACAATGGTTCTCCCGGGAGGAGAATATTGCTCCTAAACCAAATCTCCTCCGAGATTGATGCATTTGGCGTCAGTGACGAGAGATTCAAAAGGTAAATTATTTTGATTCTTAAAAGAGTCTCTCCACATTGACGAAATTTTCACCACCGCCTGAATTTTTTTTTAAATTGCAATTTTTCACGAAATTTCTTTTATGTATAAATATTTGTACAATTTTTAAAAATATTTATACGGCTTTATTTCTTATAATAAATTTGTAATGGTGTAAGAAATTAATAAATTATTATATCCCATCTTTCCCCATTTCTTTACCCCCCCCCCCCCCCGTTGTGGTAAATATACGACGACAATTGCTTTTTTTGGCTATTTTAGGGGGCGCTAGAAAAAATAATATTCTCAAAGGGGGCGGTGGGCAAAAAAAGGTTGAGAATCTATGGTCTAAAGTTTAATTTTTAAGCAAATCAAGATTTCTTCTTTCGGCGAAAACGCGAAGTCTCCTCTCGGAGGATCAAAGAAAGCGTCTCCTTTAAGCCTGCCACGAATTGAAAAATCAGCTGGAAAAGGACCCAGATTTTTTTCCAAGGTTATTATTAGTGATGAGTCATGGTGTTATGGGTACGATCCCGAAACCAAGCAACAGTCAAGCCAATGGAAAAGTGCTCTCTCTCCTCTTCAGAAAAAAGTCAGATGAAATCGAACATCAAGACGATGCTCATTGGTTTTTTTCAGAGATGTTGTGCACACAGAGTTTGTTTCTCCAGGCCAAACAGTTAACCGACAGTTCTACCTTGGAGGTACTAAAGAGGTTGGGAGAGAGGCCTCAGAGAGCATCAGGAAAAATCGTCGAAAAAGGTTAAATCCTTGGCGTATAGGGGACCAGTTTTTCCACCACGATAACGCAGCTGCTCACACCGCGTTGTCTGTGAAGCAGTCTTTAAGCAAGCATGGCATGACCCCGATTATTTACCCACCCTATTCACCCGATCTGTCTCCCTGTGACTTCTTTCTGCTCCATTGTATGAAAAGGGACTTGAAAGGGAAAAATATTTTCATACTGTTAAAGAAGTGAAACAAAATAGTTGGAGGCCATAAAGGACATTCCAATCAGTGAGTTTTAAAATTGCTTTGAACAATTTTTTTAAGTGATAATTTCTATAGAAAAAAAGAGAAGTCACAATAACCTTTATAATACGTCTGTCTAACTAAATGTGTTTTTGGGATACGCTCAACAACAGCGGTGTTTCAAGCAGGAATATTTGTTGACAATATTTTTTTGACAATAAATGTGTTCTAACATCGTCGAAGGATTGTGATCTCAGGTATTAACCTAAATAAGTATGTATTTGAATTATTTCCTTACCCTTCATCATCGATAATCTGGAAAGTGCTCTTGGAATCCTTGGCCATTGCCACACAGCTGCGGGCGAAGATGCCATAGGGGGCTGAAAGTAAAACACATGCATTATATTACAGATAACATGAGAGGTCCATAATTAGGTTCTCTTTCAAAACTATCAATCATTTTATGTTGTCGTTATGACAAATTACCACACAGTAATTTTTAAAGAATTGCCTTTTTTTGCATTCACTCCCCGCAGGAGGCCCTGAGGAAAGTAATTTCCCTAAGGGCCTGAATCATCTGAGAGGACTGTGTGGAGGTTCTTTTTGAGGAGAGGAAGGAATGAATATTGCTCTTGAAGAGACCCATGTTGTAGAAAGGAGGAAGCCCAGAGCCCGGTAAAATCGTTCCACGAGCTGTTGAACACAAGAACGAGTCGAAGAAGCGACCCATTCTCATGTGATGAATGCGTTGGGCGTGTTTCCCGACTATGCACCGGTGCTGAAGGAATCAATGACGCTAGTTCCTCGGATAATATATATGGATATACCTCATTGAAATGCCGTTAGAACAAGGATAGCATTCCCACCCGACGCCTGTGCTCTAAAGATTGCAATCCGTCTGTTAAGATGGGAGAATCTATCAAATAGACCGCCCGTTTTTCTGAGTCGAGGGTATTTTTCAGGTATTTTGGAGGTCCAGATCAGAGGTAGCTGCCAAATTCAACCGTGGGGCGCACTTGTGATTTGTACAGGGTTAGCAGTTGTGTACTATTAAAGTATCTGCGGACCCTGTACAATATACCCATATTTTGAGAGGCTAACTTAACCCTGGCTTCGATGGAGCCCCCATATCTGAGCTGGTCACTTAGAGTTACACCAAGCATATCAATGGAGGGCCTGTTCGGAAGATTGCTTCCGTTGAAGGAGACTAGATTTTCATGTCAAATGAAAGTACCAAATCAAATATTTGGTGACAGACATGCGGGCAGCGCGCGCATCGATCTCGAAGGCATATTTTCCATGTGTGACAGTACCCGATTTAAGAATGCATCACGATCACTTTGCCGATGCCGGGTCGTGTAAAATGATCAATCTCTCGTTTCATGAGTGGGGACACATGTATTGAAAGTGAAAGATATATGAATAAGTCTTCAAGATAGGAACTTGAGAATCTCATGCAATTCGGAAACCTTCATCCATTTTGAGACTCCAATGTATTACTTTTCTTGTTAGCATATCTATAAATTGAAATTTTAGCTTTTCTCGCTTTTGGAAAAGAAAGAAACATTCCCGGATGAATAACTTGACAATACTAATTGAAAAATTTCTACTACCATCGTTATAAGCGCAAAATGTTGTTTTTTGATGATGGGTCAGGTCAGCTAGCAGAGGAATTAAGGATAGTTTTTTCGAAAATCAACAAATGCATTACTCAGTTTCACATATTCCGTATTTTTTAATTTGTTTTGCAATTACTGTACATTTGCAATACAGGTACTTCAAAATTGGTTATACTTCTTATATTTATGCTCAACATACAATTTTTAACAATAATATTGCCGAGCGATTCCGTATCTTTTGTGGGATCGTTATTGGATAACGTACGTTATCTCCTGTCAGATTTGTGTGATTTTTCCATATTTACTGTCACATATTTTAGTTTAGATCGATTTAAAGACGAATTCCTGCAAGTATGCATCATTATTTATTCATTTAATGTAAGTACATTGTGCATAGAAAATGTAAATAACAGCCATAAAAATCACACAAATCTGACAAGAGATCACGTCCGTTATGTAACAACGATCCCATAAAAAATACGGAATCGCTCAGCTGATAATGAAAGGTCCAACACTTTGTAGGGAACCCGCTTGCACAGCTCAGGTGTTAACTGTGTGACCTAAAGTTTATGTTTAGACTTACGGAATTCAATACTTCGTTTGTGTGAAAGCTTTATGAAACCATACATAATTCAATATATTTGAGAACCCTCATTCATTTGGCATTTTGGGGTTCCATAGGCTAACAGGATGGCTTTATTTTGAGTGTGACCTGATGGAAACTTACTGTCTTCGGGGATCTCGATCCTGAAGGTAAGTTTGTCTCCAATGCGCACAGTTTCCACTTCTCGGCTGCGGGCGTCCAGGATACGAATCCTTGGAGGAGGTGCCTCGGGAGCTGATGTGATGGAGATCATCTCAGGATCCCTGTAATATGAGCATACAGTTAGGACAACCCATCAGAACTGGAGTTGCTAAATAAGATTCAATTTAAGGTACCTGTGCTTTCTACACGCTCATCTGTTCTATGCAAAGTGAATCAACGTAAAACAAACAGTAAATATAATTCTTGCTTGAACAGACTATGTAATAATTACCCTAACATGATATCAAAAATTGACATCTTTATTTATCAACTGAATAAACATAAAAATCTCATAAATTGGTGTTTTTCAGACATATCACGAGTAACTTTTCAGTTGTGTTTTACCTAATTCTATCATAAATTTAATTTATTTAATTTAATTAAATGAAGACAATGTTAGCGAAACTCAATCGAAAATCTGGAGACAGAAAAATCAGAAAGAGATATTGGCACCTTTGAGACTCGAACCCAGGACCTTCTGCTTACATGGCAAATGCTCTACCAGCTGAGCTAAGGTGTCTATATCCAATTCGGTCACTTTTAACTGTATCATACTTCGACTAAGAACTACCAAAATTCTCTTCATTTTCTTAACGCACATATTATTGGCTGCTATCTTTATATTTTATTGCTATCTTTATATATGGTAGAGCATTTGCCGTGTAAGTAGAAGGTCCTGGCTTCGAGTCCCAGAGGTGCCAATATCTTTTTCTGATTTTTCTGTCTCCAGATTTTCGATTGAGTTTCGCTAACATTGTCTTAATTTAACTAAATATCATAATTTAAGGTCTTACTCATAAAGTTAACTTTAGTTAGTTACTTATATCTAGCCGTAGAATAAAGTATAACAAATGAAGTGCCTTTATGATCCAATTATAGGCCTAATTTAGGCTTATATTTCCATGCAAAACTGTGTTTCACCATGATTACGAAATTCAAATGGGATGGCGATACACAATTTCAGGAAATTGTAAGAGACAAACCTTGTGCTAAATGGTCTAGAATCGAAAAGTACTAAGTCAGTGGCACATTTGTTTCCATTCAAATTTGTATCGAAGGTGCTTCTAGCGTTATATTCTCTATTCTGTGTATCTAGCTGAAGTTCGCAGCGTTGCCCAGGCTTTATACAGAGTTTTTAATGTATTAGATCTCATATTTTTTAAGGTCAAGTGTGCAAAATTTCATCAATCTCGGAATAAAACTGTAGATTTATGCAAATTAAAAGAAGTGGCCCCAGTATTGACCCTTGGGGCATACTAGAAAAAACTTTTATTGAAAGATTCCGTTGCGGCCAAAAATGTGAGTTGGTTAGGTGATATTCTTTATTAAACGGCGCTATAAAAAATGCTGACACTGTATTTGATAGTCATCCACGATATAGTGACTTATAATTTGTAAAATGAAAACAGAAAACATAAGTGACCCCAAGATTGATCCTTGGGGTACACCAGAAACTCATAATAAAAGATTCCTTTACAGTGTAAAAGATGCATTGTTAGGTGATCTTTGGTAAATTACGCCATAATAATAATAATAAAAGTGATGATTATACCT
This sequence comes from Limnephilus lunatus, assembly GCA_917563855.2. Lineage (NCBI taxonomy): Eukaryota > Metazoa > Arthropoda > Insecta > Trichoptera > Limnephilidae > Limnephilus > Limnephilus lunatus. The sequence goes on from OU830596.1 coordinate 56,752,639, forward strand.
GACTGGCATCATTCCGAAAGTGATGTTCCTGGAACTCATGTCATATGTACATTTGACTCTGTAGATCTTGTCAGCCTTGGTCATTACCACACTGTGATGCTGTAGTACCACGGTGTTTGAGTATACTCCGGTCTGGGGAAGGCAATAATTACAAATATTAGTCATCACGTATCATCTACCATAACTATGCACAGGTACCTACTTAAAAATAACATATTCATGAAGACATATGGTTAGGCATTATAATATGTTTTTTAAGTTTGTTCGAAAAAAATAATTAAATAAAATTTGTATCACAGGAATGGTAGTTACTCAATCTTTGGAATTAACAGAGACACCTGAAATGTGTTGTTTTTAAAAATAGAACAAGTTAATAACTGTCAAAATGTGTTTGTTTTGAATATTGTTTTTATTTTTATTGGGAAAAAAAATGTTGTATAAGTTTGACAACAGACTCCTTGGGCAAAGTTTCAAGCAACAAAGAATTGCATTTTTGATTTACTGGGTGAGATACGGAGGCCTCCGAGCTGCGAATAACTGCATTCAAGGTAGGTGAATCTGTTATTTTCCCTAGAGTTGTAAAATTGCTATTCTTTTGTGATACATTGTCGCGCAGGTAGAATTTTCATAATCGTATCTCTGAGCATTGAGCTCAGAGAGAGTCTGGGGAATGGTTAATTCTAGAAGTGCCTATGTCAAAAGCCTGATTGTTCAGAATATTTGTCGATTTCATGTAAAAAATGTCAAAATACATAGACATAATATTCATATGTCTATGTCAAAATATTATTCTGACATAATCCATCAGACAGGCCACACTTTTATTAATCTAAAGCGGCTGACAAATGGTTTGGACTTTTGAAATAAGATATATTAAAGAGTTTTATGATACCTACCTTACTCAAATTACTAAAATCAGATTTAGACACTTTTAGCATTAATCCCCAGATACCTATATTTTTTACATTAGCCCCACACAGGAGACCCTACGGAAAAAAATCCTGATATGAATCATCTTTGGGGCAGTTGGGTAGAGGGTTTTTCAAGGAAATGAAGGAGGAGGTTGTGGGAAAGAAGTAGGTATGATGGGTGAGTATCTGGGGGTCAGTACGTCCAATAATGACAAACGTATGAATCCAGGCCTCCCACTGCGTTGCAAGGCGATGGGTCGCGAGTGTCGGGCTGGAGAGGTGAAATGATCTTCACCCGGCCTCTCCTAATTTAGCCTGCCACGCATCAGTCGGTGCCTATTTATGATCTGATCACGAAACACGTCAAAAGTAATTTTTAGCAAGGTTTCGTAATTTAACGTGCCGCAAATATGCTGTATATTGTTTTAAAATAATTAAACGTGAAATGACACATAATATTATTATATAGGTAACTATATAAAGAACAGTGTCTGTGGGTTTGTTTTTTTTTATACAAATCTACAGTTTTATTCCGAGGTTGACGAAAATTTGCTAGACCTTCAAAACAAGAGGAAGGTCATGAGATTTTAAAAAAATCACACAGTCCCCTTTCCCACCTCATAAATCAGAATAAGGTTCGGGCAACTCTGGGTGCTTCGTTAACAATAATTATTAATATTTACTGTGCGCAAGCCGGGATTCGAACTCGCAACCTCTGGATTCGTAATCGAGCATCGTAAAAGCTGGATCACGGAGACAGTCAAAAATGACTTCATAGAATGTTAAAAAAAATGTCATCGCTTGGTCATAAATATGTTTTAATAAAAAAGCCCACGATAAAATTTACTTTGTAATACAATTGCCAAAAAACAGTAGATTGTTTTATTAGATCTGTTATTGTTGTGTACCTATAGATCTGTTTTATACAAAATCACGAAAAATCTTCCCAGCTAGATCGCAACTTCCGAAAGGCAGTTTTTGTTAGCTAAGTGAGACAGAGCGGGGATAATCAATTGATTGTTCCGCTGTGGTCAGTTGTCACGCCAAACTTTATGATTGGCAATTTTTAGATCTGCAATTGAATTCTTTGGTGGTGCGACCAATTTATGCTAAATGACACGGTCGGATCAGTAAAGTTGCGCCCTGTGCAATTCAAAGTACAATTTGTCAAATGAGAGTAGAAAACATAGGAGGGCGCCACTGATGTTCAAATGGCAATAGGTACTAAAAATATAACTCATGGTGGTAATGTAAAGCTGTGTAACATACATTTTTATAAAAAAATTAAAAAGGCATAAAAGTGGAAAAAAATTTTTTTATTGCAAAATAGAAACCTACTGATATTAAAATTAGAATTGCATGTAGGTTATTTTATACCTTTACAATTTTGTGTTAACAATATGAAGAATAACGATATTGTAATAAAATATAAAGCACAGTTTAGAAATTGCTCCGTTTATTTAATACTAGCGTTACGCAGCGTTGCCCGGGCTTTAGATTATGTCTCTAATTTTAGATCTGAATATATTTAAGTCATTCAGATCTAAAAGTAGTGTAACTAAACTCAGCATTAGTGATTATTACTTTCTACCTACTGTTAAATTCAATTTTATGTTAATTTTTTTCTAAGGTTGTAAACATTCGCTAAAATGCCGTTTAACCTGTATTCTACTCGCAATATTTAATTAAAGAATCTACAATACATATAAAGCGACAAAATTTTCAAATAGCATCACACAATTTTGCTCCAATAAATGCGCTTGAGTCCCTCTCTGTTCCCGTTTTAATAAAAATCGGAAGTTCCTTAGCTTTTTCGTCTTCGTAACAGTTTTTTTGAGTTCACGTCGGAATCTTAAATAAGGCACTGTTTATGTTTATTGTCGTGGATTATTTGGCTATGTCGGTTTGTTTAGTATCCATGCCATGTCGTGTCTGATCTATTCAGAAATGTATACATTGTCTGATTTACTCGTAAAGCATTGATCTTTGTGTTATTTTTTATTGGGTTGATTTTTGATTTCAATGTGAAATTCGTGCGCTATGTTTGTTTTTAGCATTGAAAATAGTTAAAATGTTACCACTCTTTTGTTGGTTTTTGTGTATGTTCATGAATCAAAATAATTTAGTATCAAAAATCAAGGTCTTTTTTATGGCTTATTGGATTCAGAGGGCTACTAACCTTTAATGGCAGAGGATTCTCAAAAAGACTTTTAGTCTTTGTTATATATTTATAAATTGGTTTTTATATTAAATTGATTCATTGGACAGAAATTCGTCAAGAAATCGACGACCGTAGTGAACCAATCCGTATGTTGATTGTTCGAATATCGGCGTGCGCAAAATTTGATTAAGAGGGCATTACCAGCGGCCGAAAATTCAAATTTCATCAAAAGACGGCCTCACGATCGGAAGTTTTTTAGAACGAGATAGAAATACCACATTCGCTTCGCCGCAAGCAGCATGTCCCACTCAACTGGCGATATCTATAGGATGGTTCAGACGACATCGATATTGATTTCTCGGTTCCAGCTTTTTCCGAATAAGTAGTTATTTGTAATTTGTTTACCGAAGTGCATAAACATAAATAGATACAAGTGAAATGCGTAAAAATAGTGGGTATAAAATAGGTACATACGTAATATACAAATTTCTTGATTTTGGAAATGTTTTTACGAGTATTCTGTTGTTGTTTTTTAATTGTATTTCTACTGAGTGATATTCAGTTTGATTGTAAGAAATATCTCATTTTTACATATTTATTCTTCTCACAATAGGTATTATCAGTAATTTGGGAGGCAGGTATGGGTACTACCGCCCGGGAACCAGGGAGATTATTGTTGGTAATCTAAATTAAATTGAATTTCAAAAACCTCACCCCATGTACCTGGGTTCATTTATTTGTCCGGATCTTGGCGACGGATGCACCTGCCCACTAACTGCATGGCAGGCCGGATCAGGAGAGACTGGTTGGACCTGGGAGATCTTTTACCTACCCAGCAGCACTCTCCGAAACATCTCCTTACAGTGGGAGGGATAGATTTTTTCATGTCCGTCACTCTTGGACTGACCCCCAGATTCCTACATGCCCCTGATACCTTTTTTCTTCCCAGAATCCCGAACCCAATTTGGGAAACGGAACTCAATTTGGACCCCTAGGTTCCTACCACTCCTGGTACCTTTTTCCTTCCCAGAATCCAGAACCCATTTTGGGAGGCGGGTATGGGTACCGCCGCCCAGGAAACCATTTATTGGATAACCAACACCTCTGCCATAGGTCACCCCAAGGGGTTCGTTTCGCTTGGTGACTTACTTGCCCGGGTTCAAGGGATAAGGTTTGTTCGAATCTTGGCGGCGGATGCGTCTGCCCACCAACTGTGTGGCAGGCCGGATCGGAAGAGACTGGTTGAGGGAGATTTTTCGACCTCTCCTGCAGGATTCTCTCGGAAGCCTTGCACTGCAGTGGTGAGGATAGACTCATACATCCTCTTGGATACACCGATCCCAGATTCCTACCCACCCCTCATACCTTTTTTCCTTCCAAGAACTTCCTCTCCTTCCTTTTTCTAAAAAGACCTTCGACACAACATCCCCAAAGATGACATATTTATTCTTATTATGAAATATTTTCCTGTATGGAGCTAATGTCAAAAAAAGTAAAATGTATTTTTAACATTTATATTTTTACCAAAATTATGTAATTCAACTATAAATAAAGATAACCAAAAAAACAGCAGCATTATAATAAAAAATATGTAAAATATAGCAACAAGCATATATTTTAGTATAGTCTACCTACATAATATATGTACAGAACTTGAAAATATAAAAACAGTAGGACTACACTTGGTAGTTGTAAAGTGAAAACAGACCGCAATACAATAATGTGAAGGTTGTCCAAGAATTAACTACCTTTGCTCGTTGTTTCTCAAAATATGGTGGCACTAGCGTTAGCTCAGACTTTCCCAAAAAACCGAGCGGTGATCCGGCTTGGTAGCTGCTTCAGTGCGATCTTTGCGTTCGTTTGAGAAAGACGCTCCGTTGTCGAATCCCACCCCCTGCGAGGTGCGCTCAATTATTCGCTTTTTCAATTTAGTGGGAGTTAGCCCTGTTGAAGTTCATAAGCTTGCAATTTTAATCCCAGATGTCAGTTAGTCTACCACACAAATGATTTTGAGGGAAAAATGGAGTATGCAAATTAATACTCGTTGCGCAAATGCGCTCGGATCTCTTCGAACTGTTTTTCCAACCAAGGCGAAACTTTTTCGGTTGAAAAATGGGTTCACCACCTAACCCTACCAAAAAGGCAATGAATGACATGAATTACACCTCTTTCTTCACCTGAAGCAACACATGGACGAAAAATCTTTGGAGACCGACCAGTATGCGGAGGGAGAGTTGATTGCATTTTTGACGGCGGAGTTGAACGATAAGGGAATGAAGACCTGGTTCCACGGCTCACCTAGTGCATTGATCGTAACAGGGACTATGTCTCCATGGCATTATTAATAGAATAAAACTGAAAATAATATAAAATATACTGAATATATTAGAGACTTGGTCATTATAACAGAAATTATTAACAAAAACACGATTTAAATTACACAATCACAAATTAAAACCATAATTTTTACGGGAAATTCACGCGCATGGTGCATGCATATGTCTAGCCTCTCTTTCGCAGCCAGTTAAAGACATTTTTTATTAGTAATAGTTCAAAACAGAAATTGTACAGTATTTATTAAATGTGTTACTAAAACACTGTTTAACAGAAAGTAACTTCTAACCAGAGAAAGTTTAAGTTCTTTTAACAGAAAGTAACTTCTTCAGAGCGTTTTAATTTTTTTTAAATATTGATTTGGATTCACCAGTCGTTCTTAATATAAAACACGATCCATAACCATTCAAAGACACAGTATCAAATTTCTTTATAATATATTTTTTTGACAAATTAGAGAGGCGTCAGAAATTTACATTTCGAATGAACGTCGTTAGTAAGCTCAAAAATCATCTGTCAAAAAATTAAATAAAGCGAGTACACATTTCTAATATATAATTATTACCGAAATTAGTGTGTTAAATTAATCTAAGGGTAAAAAAAGAAACAACCTACCGGAGAGCTAAAGAAAAATAGAAAATGACAAATGAATGCTTGCTAAAAGCAAATAAAGATCTTATAAAAATAAAATGTGAATGGATGTGGGTAAACTTTCGAAATCACTGGAAAACGATAATAGGAATATTTGTCTCATTTTCCACGCTGATGTGCACATTTAGTCCAGTCAAGGAAGGAGGTGTAGAGTGCGTGAGCAGGACCCTAAGCGATTCCTCCAGAAACTTGTTTAGGGTGCTTAGGGTCTGAACATACTAAAAGTACTGACGTCTAGGTGTGAGCTAGCGGGGGGAGGGGGAGAAGGTCCCAGTGTTCGGATTTCCGCTTATATCTCGAAAACGGTGCGTCACAGAGAAATTTTTCTTAAAATAAGTAAAAGCTTGTAAAATTATCTACAACTTTTGTTTTATACGTAATTCTCGAGATTTAAGCCGTTTTTAAGTTACACGCTCCACAAATGTAGACATTTTCGAAAAAATCATTTAACCTTACATTTTTCATCAAACATTCCTTCATATCGTCTAAAATATTCATCAAAGAAATACATTTATTTTAAGGAAGTTATAAAGAATTTAATTCCCTTTTAGAATATATATATATATACAAATGCAAATTAATCTCAAACCGGTCAACATTTACAGCAATTTTAAGTTTTTTCGTAAAATTTTGTCATGAGATAATTATAATTTTCATTATAAAATACAATTTAAAATTTTTCAAGTGATATTATTTTTTTCTGCTTTCTTTAAAAATTGGCTTTAAACTGTGGTCACACGTATTATTAGGCGAACGAACAAAATGTGTGTCAGTAATGAGATAAAAACAGCTTTGTCTGAAAATGATATTTTACGAAAAAACTTAAAATTGTTGTAAATATTTACTGGTTGGAGATTAATTTGCATCTAAATATATATATATAATTATATTATAAAAGTAAATTAAATTCTTTACAACTTCTTTAATATAAATTTATTTTCTTTGTTGAATATTTTAGACGACATGAAGGAATGTTTGATGAAAAATGTGAGGTAAAATGATTTTTTTCAAAAATATCTACGTTTGTAGAACGTGTAACTCAAAAACGGCTGGGATTTCGAAAATTACATAAAGAATAAAAGTTGGAGATGATTTTATGAGCTTTTACTTAATTTCAGAAAATTTTCCTCTGCAACGCACCGTTTTCGAGATATGAGCGGAAACCTGAAAATTGGGACCTCCCCCCCACCCCTTAACTCACCACCTAGACGTCAGGACTTTTAGTATGTTTACACCCTAAGCACCCTAAACAATTTTTTGAAGGAATCGCTTAGGTTCCTGCTCACGCACCCTAAAACCTTTTGGATCATTCATTGACTGGACGAACTTGTCTTAAGCAAAGTAGATTCAGAATCAAATTGAATTTGAGGACTATTTACGCAGATTATTGTTTATAAATTAATATGTTCGTAAAAAGAAAAATAAATAAGTTAAAAATAGAAGAAAAAGTATGGTAAAAAGCTTCTGTTCCCGTGGTGAAATTTGAGTCCTCAGTTTTCCGCTTCTACCACGAATTTCCTGACACCGTGTGTACAAGGTAATGTTGCATGTCTATAATTTGCGCAACGTTGGGTATTAATGCTAGTAAATTATTGTTCATAATTAGGTCACCGTAATGTACCACGGGTTTCCCGCCACCGTGTATATGTCGCAGGCAAACCGTAAAATGAGGCCGTTCTTGATGCGTCTGAGGCACTTCACGATCTGCTGCCAGGCACTTCACGAAGTAACTAGGCGCACCATGATTTGCCTGATTTTACGATCGACCGCCGACATATATAAGGCAACGAAGTATGCGTGTAACTCGCGCAACGCCGGGTATGCAAGTAAATTATTGTTTATAATTACCACGGTAATAACAATGAACCTGTCACCGTAATGTACCACGTATTTTTCGACACCTTGTATACGTCGCAGGCCAATCGTAAAAACAGGCAGATCACGATGCGCCTCAGGCACATCACGATCTGCCGCCATTTCACGATGCAGCAGATCATGATGTGGCTAGGCGCAACATGATCTGCCTGATTTTACGATCGGCCTACGACATACATATGCAAGGTAATGTTTCGAGCGTATAATTCGCACAACGCCGGGTATTAGTGTTAGTGAATTATTGTTTATAATTACGTCACCGGAATGTACCACCGGTTTCCCGCCACCGTGTATATAAGGCAATGTTGCTTGCGTGTATTAATGCTAGTAAATTATCGTTTATAATTACCGCGGTAATTACAATTGAATCGGTCACCGTAATGTACCACGTATTTCCCGACACCGTGTACCTATACACGGTAAGGCTGGGTAGTATTGCTAGTTTATAATTTCCGCGGTATAAACGGATAAATCGGTCACCGTAATATCCATGAATCACAATGTATTGAAGTTATTACCCATTTTCATTGATCAAATATACTTTGTCGATTTACGCGTACATAATAATATATATATAATAAAAATTTGAATTGCACATACCGATGAAACTTTACAGTCATTATTTACTTTAGAATGTTGATTCTTTTCTCTAAAAATTAAACAACATGTTATAAAAAATACACAATAAATCTGACAGATTCGTTCCAACGACCCTGTAGCATATAAGGTATGTACAACGTAAATTGATAATTAAATATTACTAATCTTTGTTTTTTCTCGTTATATTTCTCCCAGTTATGTTTTTGGTGTGGTAATTTTGATTTTTTTTATGAAAGTTCTCTCTTTATTGATTTTTCTCCCCATTTTAAGCGGACGAATAAATTTAAAATGTTATGAACTGGACCGGCGCGGACAACACGACCGCTCGCTGCCGTGAATCGACAGATACTAAGAGTTTTGGTTAGCTCCGTGCGCGTCAAAATACAGAATAAAATATTCACAAAAGCGTGTCGCAAATTCAACAGAATTATATACTCGAGAAAATATTTTTGGTTAAAAATTATTTCTAATATTTCAATAACGTCTTAAGTTAAATTTCTGTGTTAAAAATTCCGAGAGAAATCAATTTGTAAGTGTGTAATAAATAAGTCAAGTTGTAGTATTTTCGGCACAAAACGGGTGCTTGGATTTTTATTTTAATGATTTTATTTGAAATTAAATTAAAATTCTAAATTATATTTTGCCTAGATAATGAACAGTTTTATAATACTGTATTACTATTTGGTATGATATATGTATTGTATAATAACTTTACTCGTTTGAAAATTAACAAATATTGCCATCGACCAACAGTAAAACTATTTTTTTATTAAAAAAATGTTAACTTTTTCAAAATTTAAAATATAAGTTTACCACATAAAATAACGATCTTTCGAAATCAATTTATCGTTTTTCTGTAAAAAGCTTCAACACGTCTATGAGCTCATTCAAAAATGTCATTTTTCAGCTTTGTCTGGTTATTAAAAAATTGTGTTGTTTTTAATGGATTTGCTTCTAAATGAAGATCATCAGTCAGAAAATTTACCTTCAAAATGAAGTTCATTGTGTCAGCAAAATAATCTTAAAACTGAAGTGCACTTGCCAGCAAAACTACCTTCAAACTGAAGTTCAACAAATTCACCTTCGAATTGACGTTCGCTTATGTCATCAAATTAACCTTCATACTGAAGTTCACTTGTCAGCAAATTGAAGCTCACTTACGTCAGCAGAATGTGGTTCAAACTGTTTTATTTTTTATGTTTCGTTATTCGTTATTCGTTGCTTCGATGGTTACATAATTTGTGAATTTTTCGATCACCATGCTAGGCACATGCCACCATATTGTGATGGTTATAACTTATGTCAGCAAATTAACTTGTCAACTGACGTTCACTTGTCAGAAAATTGACCTTCAAACTGAAGTTCACTTGTCAGGAAATTGATTAAATTGATGTCAACTTGTCAGAAGATTTGCCTTCAAACTGAAGTCCACTTTCATCAGCAAATTGATATTAATAGTATAGTTAACTTTTGGAAACAAATTGGTCTTTAAACTGAAGTTCTCTTGTCAGAAAAATGACATTTAAACTGAAATTCAATTATGTTAGAAAAATGAGACTGTTCAAACTGGACAACACTTACCTACATGTTAGCAAATTGACCTGCAAACTGAAGTTCATTGGAGGTTATCCACCACTTACCGGCCCTGGTATAATTAACAGATGGTTACTCCTTCAAGTCTCTCGCAAGGACTCAATTTTTTGAATGAACGAATCCAAATTTAATTTTGAACGAATCTAGACCTCCAGTGTCCCTGCATACGTTGTTAGTAAGCAGTACGCAAGTGCTTAGCAGAAAATCAAGATACAACAAGTGTTTGAAGACACTGAAGTTCAGTTGTCAGAAAATAGACTTTCAACAATGATGATGAACTTACCACAGATTGCGTGTTGCAGTCCTGTCCGCCCATCGTTAGATCCAGTCTGAAGAGATCACTGTTGATGACATCGATGTTGCAAGTCTCAGATCTGCCCAGCGCGTAGATGCGTCCATTGAAGGGTTTGTTCGTGCGCACCTGTATGGCGATCCGCGTATCCTTGCAGTTCACGGATACTGGAATGAAAGACAATCATGGACATGACAAAGCAGAACAGTTACAAAACAGAAGAAAAGTTAAGAAGAACAAAAAAACAACAATCATAACCTAACCTAATCCAACCTAAACTAATAAATTACTTTATCTCGGACACTGTAGTAAAGGACAATCATGTTTACTCGGTTCCACGACACAAACAGAACAGTTAAAAATATATAAAAATAGTGGAAATATTTAAAAAAAACCCAACCTTACCTAAAGGAAATTAACCTAACTTAACCGCTGGAGGGCTTTTTGCCATAATATATGGCACTATTTAAAATATCTCGGTTTGCTTTGCTGCCAATTTTGGCAAATTTTCCCTTATTTGTAAATAATTAGATAGAAGTTTACGATTATATATATATTTTTTTATAAATCCGACTAATATGTGATAATCGACAAAAGATAGGTCAATTCATTGGCTATATAGAACTATAAATCAGTTTGTTTGTCTTCATATTAAAATTCGGAGGTTTGATTTTTTAATGTGGCGGAAAATATTCAAAATGATTACCAACCAAATCTCGAGCAATCGGAGAAAAAAGTTTTAAATTGCGCTGTCGCTCCAGTGGTTAAACATTTTTTAACCTTTTATGACATTTTACGGTTTCATATAAATAAATATATAAATTGTATGATTTCGTAACATATTACAATAACTTAAAAGAGGTCTTAAAAAACTTCCTTGAGGGATTCCTGTAGTCTTCGTGATGGATGTACTAAACACTAAACATCCAAATCCTTAATATAGAAACTTTGATGGCTGGGCGGTATGGATACAAAACCTTATTTTTAAGCACAATGAACTAGAATGAGCTAGCAGAAGACCGGTTGAAGATGAGGCTAGAGATGGCCATGTCTCTCCAAGAGGTGCAGCAGGTGAAGAAGATAAAAAAAGTGCCTACCATCATAGCATGTTCCAGTTTTATCACAATTGGCATCAGTCCTGGTCAAGTTGTTGAGCGTAGGGTCTTCCTGAGTCTCGATGGTGATAGGCAAAGTGTTCTCCGAGGGGGCTCCGCTCAGTGGGGCTTCTGAAATAAAGAAATTAGAACAAAATTAGTAATAATATAATCAGCACACTGGTCTTAAATCCCACAAATACGAACACAATTTATTATTGACCTAGAAATTTGTAGAAATTCGTTAGCACATTAACTCAAAATTCTGCAAAAGGCACTGTTAGGTATTGAATTACAATTTTATTATAATTCACACGAACGCTAACCTCAAACTCTAGATATTTAAAAAATGAGAGTAACCACACAAGAATCCACATATTCAGTAAATCGAGTGGTAGAGACTCTCTGTGTTGCCCTGGTGAAATATCATCTTTCAGAATAGAAAAGTTATTTTAGTTGGCTTTAGTTGAGTTTAGTGACCAGATTTGAATAGCCACGTAATTTTCAAACTTCCTCTTCCAGATCTTCTTCCCTTCCTCACTCCTCACAGCAACACTAGACACCTAAATTGGGAATACTTTAATCCCACTAATGTGATTATAATATTATATATATAATTTTTTGAATCCTTGATGTAATAAAATAACTTAAAAGTGGTCTTAAAAAACGACCTTGAGGAACTCCTGTAGTTTTAGTTATGGGCGCATTAAGTGAAGGGATTATTATTATTTGGGGATTATTTTGCGGTATTTCATATAAAAGAAAAAAAAGTTAAGTATGTTATAAAACCTCATTAAACCTCCGCCAAAAGCGGATTCCTAAATAAGAGGCAGGTACATATTGCGGTTCAATGTACTGAGCGTGATACATCATACTCTGTGCACACGTTTCTTCGGATACATTTTGATTTAAAAGGATAATACAAAGCATGATCTCAAAAAAAATAGATTGATTTAATATATTCGTCCCAGTCCTAATGGATTTTTTCCTGCATTTTTAAAATCGTTATTTTCCACTTACAAATAAATTATGCAATAAGATATTTTTTTAATACCACTTCACTGATTTATACAAACAAGTCTACCAGTTTCAGTTGATCACAACCTTCATCAGAAGAATAAACATAAAAACTAAATTAAATTTACAGGAAGGTCATAAGTCGGCCGCGATTTTTAATACACAATTAAAAAGTAAATTTTTTTTTTAATAACTTGGATGTCCTCAGTGAATCAAAAAAGCAATTAAAAATCATGTAACAAAGTTAAAAAAGTTTAAAAAAATGATTCCCCATCGCTTTAACAATTATTTTCTGAAAACAATTTTGGCTTGATTACATTTTAATTGATGTAAAATAACAACAATAAAATTGTCAATTGGAAACGAATGTAATTGTATCATCTGTTCTTAGTAATTACTAATTAGGTACCTCTATCTCGTTTTGTGTGAATTTTATATGCAATTATAATCAGCTTTAAAAGTTGGTAACATCCTGCTTTTTTCACCAAAACGACAGTTATTATCACCAGCTTAGATCATAACGATAAATAGTAAAGTTTGGATTTCCGTCCATTTGTCTTGGGTTCTTTTCCTCCGCTTGATAAGTCCTCCATCATTGCACAAATAACATTTTCCCACTTTAAAGCGATCCACCTTGCCTGTAATATTCGGAATTGATCCAAATACGCATATATGGCGATAAGGTTGAAATTTATGAAAAAAATATCGCTGAAAAGCTTGTTTCATTTTATTTTGTGAAGTTCAGGACAAATATTAAAATGTTTTCCCATAATACTCTAAAGAACTTAATTTTCCATATTATAAAATAAAAAAAGAAGTTCGTAAGTAGGAAATTTTGAACTTAAACGTTTTTTATAAGTCTGTAATTTTTTTTTTCTAGTATAATGAAAACAAATAACTTGTAAGCACCACTATATTATTAACATTATCGACATGTTTCAAAAACAATGTTTTCTTCGTCAGGATAAGAGATTAATGATTGATTATTAATTAATTAATTTAATTGATTATCCTGACGAAGAAAACATTGCTTTTGAAGCATGTCGATAATGTTAATAATGTAGTGGTGCTTACTAAATTTCAGTACCTATATCAATAATGACGCCACAAAGTATATTTGCGAAGCTTGTGGAAGTATTTTTTCTACGCTCATAAAAAGTCTTGCTTGATAAAAAGCTCTTTAAGATGAAGCCATACTAAATAATGCAAAATCATACAAAATCGTATGATTTAGTTTTGAAAATTTGACCGCTAAGAAGTATTATAGATGCTTCAATTAAATACTGCGTGTAGAACATACCTTGGCCCTTAAAAATATCGGTAATGTTTTTTAAATAAGTCTTTTAATAAGTTTAGAAAAAAATAAAGTATTAGGTCTATAAAAAACATTTTTAACTGAAAACTCTCCTACTTATAAACACTTTTCGGATATGGTTTTATTGCATAATGTGGAAAATTCAGTTTCTTATATAATTATCGCGAAAAAAATGATATTTACGCCCGAACCTCACAAAATAAAATATAATATGCATTTTCGCGTTGGTATTTTTGACATCACGGCGACAATACGGCAGTCGACGAATTTGTTATATCAAAGAGAACCTTATACCGTCCACCGAAGAACGACTGGCATCCGCCCCGATTTTCTGTCATTACTCCTCCGAACGGAGCGGAGAGAAGACGTGTTATGCTCCGCGCCGCTTATTTTCGTGAAATCAATATAAAAATTCCGTTTTATTACAATAAACAATGCATAAAAAAGGAATTAATGTTTTTTACAGGCCTTTACGAAATCAACATGTAAAAAAAAATCTCAAATATCTTTTCCAACCTTTCCAAAAGCTTTTTCTCAAGTATTTTTAAACTCCTCCCATAAAGGGGCGTGAATTCCGATTTCGATTTTTTCCTGTACTAGTGGATCGCCTTAATAATAATAAAGACCAAGACGTATTCTACTCGCAGTATTTTTTATTAGCATCTGTAAAATTTCTTGGTGATCAAAATTTCAATCCAAAAACACACGATATTGCGCAATTTTACAACACATCTCCATCAAAGTAGGAGATTTTCAAATAACTGTAACCCGGAATTGTTTATCTTTATAAAAAAAATAAAAGATCAATTGTTTTCAATGAACTTCTATCACCAAACCTGAAATAATAAATAATTGAAATTATATTACTTCTTCAAACTTCGCAAAATTACTTTGTGGCATCATTAATTATATAATGAATAAAATATCACTTTGTTTAAACCACTATATTATAAACAATATCTACATGTTTCGATAACAATGTTATCTTCATCAGGATATGTTAATTTTCTTTAAATTAACATATCCTGATGAAGATAACATTGTTATCGAAACATGTAGATATTGTTTATAATATAGTGGTTTAAACAAAGTGATCTATTATTCATTATATTATGAAATTAAATTAAATTGAAATGTACGGAGGATAAAGGACGAAAATATACTAAATACAGTATAAATGAGATACCTGAGTGAAATTCAGTGACGATTGTGACTTGCCAAATTATAAAAAAGCACGATCCTCGCTTTAAGCTCAAACAAAAAATAGAGCCTTTTTAAGTTCATCAAAACACGACAGCTTGATGTAAAATTGAAGGAACAACTTTTCAAATTAACTACTTTTTTGGACAAAAAATTGCTGACATCGTACATAATTTAACTCGAAACAAATTGTAAAACGCAATTATTTTAAGATAATTCTCGTTCCTTCGGAATATTTAAGTGCTGTTTTTATTCACTTTACGAAACATGTTTTGTAAACATAACCGAAAATTTGATTTGTATTTAAACAGAGGTCTGTTTTGTTGGGTCAACTTTGCCACCACATAGTTTGGTGGTTAAAATTATACGTTTCAAAGAATTGATAAATTGTTTTAAAGCTCGTTTATTAAATTTGTGCAATCAATTTGGTTGATTAATAATAACTTGATATTTGATTAGGAATCGTATGCGATTTTTCCAAAGATTTAATTCTTAACTTAGTTTATTTAATTAACAATCATCTAATTGCTTATAGCTCACCTTACTGACAAATGCATTTTACTAAGCTTGTCTAATCAACAAGCGCGTAATCTGAGCTTGCTAATTACTTGCCTCATTTAGCTAACTTACCGAGTTTATCTAACTAACAAGTGTGTAATCACTAATCACTTGTCTAACTAATAAACGTCTCATTTATCTAAATAACTAGTGTCTAATCCCTAAGCTTGTCTAACTAACACATGTTTAAATACTGAGTACTCTTACCCTTACTTGTACCCTAAACTTGTCTATAAAAGTGTTTAATTACTGAGTATGTTCATTGTTTAAAGAACACGTCTTAATACTGAGCCTCTCTAACTAACAAACAGCTTATTACTGAAGTAATCTAACAATTGCCTAATCAGTTTGTCTAACTAAGAAGTCTAGTGCCTAAATACCGAGTTTGTCCAATTATTAACTAACACCGGAATTTCCGAATTACCGTGATTGTCTAACAAATAAGAATCTAATTACGGATATTGTACATTGTTCAACGAACACATCTTAATACTGAGCCTCTCTAACTAACATGCAACGTCTAATAACTAAGCTTGTCTAACTAACAAGTGTCTAATTACTGAGGTTGTGTAACTAACAATTAGCGTCTAATTACTGAGCTTGTGCAACTAACAAACGTCTAAATCTAAACACTGACCTCTCTAACCAACGCAAGTCCACTACCAAGCTTATCGATCTATTAACTAATACACGTTTGAAACGATCTTATTTCATACATTATATAAATTAAATCATCTTTTATCAAAGAAACTAGCAACGCCTCATTTCAATGCATTACATAAAGTAATGCCCCCCACAACAGAATAAGCACAAAATGCCGCGTCGGATGTAAATTCCTTTGCGCTACCTGAAATGGTAATATGGTGGTACCTAGTTTGCTTTATTTTTAGTCCACGCCGGTCATCAAACCCGAGGTAACCGAGTGCAGTAGATACCTCTGCACAATGTTACTTCTTGTTAGACTATCAAAGGTACTAAGGGAAAAGCTACTCGACCGCTAGATTTAATATAGGTACTGAAGTGGGACCTTGTGGGATGCCGGATTGCATTATGAAAATTATGTTTTTGTGGCTTAAACTATAAATAAACGATTATTATTGCGTACATACGAGTATTAGACTGTCTAAAAATGTTTATTCACGCACCTATAACGTGAAAGTATTAAAAAATATTTTGGTCCTGATAACAAAAACACAGCTTAAAATTATTTTTTTTTAAATTTTGTCATTATTATATATTACCACACAATATTATTATGTAATACTAACGCACTCCCGTGAAAATTCACCTCTGATGACTCTGAAAGTGGATACTCTAAAACTCGACAAATAATTTAGAATTTTGAAAATGACTATTAAAATACTTTTCTGTTAAAATATTATAATAATAATAATAATAATTGGACAATTTGTATAGCGCCGTTTTTGTGAAAAATCACCTCAAGGGCGCTTATATCATACATAAGTTGGTACTTTATCGGTTATCTAAATTCGTCACACAATTAGTTCCAATTTTGAAAATAACTCTTAAATACAAGGTAAATCTCTTAAATTCAAGGTAAATCTCTTAAAATCAAGGTAAATCTCTTAAATTCAAGGTAAATCTAAATTCAAGGTAAATTTCTTAAATTCAATGTGAATTTTAGTTATTATAACACACACGTACAAGCTGTTGAAAGTATACGAAATAAATTCTTACGTTTTCTAAATTTTAAAAGGGGTATTCCAGCAATTATCTTGAGCTACAATACTATTTTCAATTATATGGATATGCTCAAAAAATTGTCAGACGGAAGGATGTTCACTGACTTGGTATTTCTATATAAAATTCTCAATGACTTAGTTGATAGTCCGGTATTGCTTGAATTGATAAGCTACCGGATTCCACTACGTAATACTAGAAGTAAAGATTTATTTCAGTGCAGAAATTCTGGGACTGACTACCATATATATTTCTCTGTGCCCAGAATACTAATGGAGGGAAACAATTTTACCAAGTCTGTGGACACCTTCAATTTATCTTTAAACAAATATAAAATATTGTTACAGAGGCAGTTCAGTTATGTACAATAAATACTGTATATTTCTTACTATTCATATGTAAAAGCCCCGAAAAGGGCGTTAATTAATACATAAATAAATATACATACTTGACCTGATGATGAAAACGGTAAAACTGTTCAAAAATTGGTCTAAAGTATGAGAAGCGCAACACGGCATAATAACCTAAAAATTATTACATGAAAATTTCAACCATACTGTACTGTATGGTTAATTATATTTAAAAAAAGTTAATAAATTTAGAAAACCTGGCAAACACAATAATAATAATGTATTCTACAAAGTATGTAATACCCCGTTCACTATATCCGAAGGTGCAAACACTGTAAAAAGTATTCCTATCAGACGTCGCAGGCAAATAATTATAGAAAAAAACCGTTTTATTAGGAAATGTAACTAACAAATTATTGATTGTCATGATCTTTCAATAATTGTTACTCATAAAAAGTTTTAGAGACTTTCCTAGGTGGCCACTTTTAACAAAATTAAAAAAAAGTCATACAAAAAAAGCTGATGTCAATGACGTGATTTTAATTTAGATTGAGGTTTTTATTAGCAAATTTGTAAAATGAGATTACAAGAATTTTGAAAACTATTCACTCTATTCGTAATGATGTTGTTATTTTTATACAACTAGTTGACCCGGCGAACTTCGTACCGCCTCAGAATCATTAACTGATGTGTTAACTTATTAGCTGAATTAAATTTAGTTTTTTATTAAGTTAAAAATTGCACAACGAAGCAATTATCGATGCGGAACTGTCCGTGTTTTGTTTTTGTCAGTGTCTCAGAGATGGCGTTGTGTACGGATTTATATTTTTTGTTATTTTCTTACTTTTCCACTTACTTACAGGAATTGCGTTTCATTTTCTTTGTACTCAATTTTTAATTTGGGAGGCGGGAATGGGTACCGCCGCCCCGGGAACCTTTATTGGATAACCAACACCTCTGCCATAGGTCACCCCAAGTGGTTCGCTACGTTTGGTGATTTAGCAGGGGTGCCCCGGGTTCATGGGGTGAGGTTTGTCTCGGTCTTGGAGGCGGATGACCAGGACACACTGAACCCCAGATTCCTACCCACCCCTTAAACTTTTTCCTTCACAGAAATCTCCTCTCCCTCCTTTCCTTAAAAAAACCCTCCACACAGCATCACCAAAGATGACATAGGCCCTAAGGGAAATTATTTTCCCCAGGGCCTCCTGTGTGGAGCTAATGTAAAAAAAATACGTGCGAGGGAGATTGATTATATTTATTGTATTTTTCCTTTGGAGGGGTGCAGACATACTTTTTAAATTTTTTTTTAATACGTTCACCGTTTGTCTCATTTTCGACTATTGACATTTAGTGTGTAAGAAAGAGGGGCAGCATTATATGATTAAGAACAAAAGCAAAACAATCAGCGCATTGACATTTGACGTATTTGTATTTTTGGAATTCACGCACAGTTCAATATTATACCTATCTACCTATCACAATATTGCTGCAGCTCTTTCAAAATATGAGGATTCGTACCATACAAAATGAATGAAAAAATTAATTTTCTTCATAACTTTCTTTTTCGTGAATTTTTGCGATGTTTTAATAGTTATTATGTTATCCGGGGCGGAGACAAATCCAACAAATCAAAGATCATCAAAATCGGTCTAGCCGTTCTCGAGATATCTATAAATAGTGTAACTAAACCGACTTTGTTTTATATATTTAAATTTGTTGTTTTCTAACAGTATGAAAGATTTAGTCTCTTGTGTAGAGTGATAAAACAAAGTATTTATGAAAAATGAGTTAATGATGAATGTAAGTAAGTTTATATTTATGGTGTTTGAAGGAGAGAGTACAAAACAATATACAAAATGGTTGGTATTAATGAATTCTTGAAGCAGGCGGATGAGTTTATGTATTTGGGATGTATGTTTACAAGAGATGGAAAGGCTGATAGAGGTATTGAAGAAAGGAAAATAATGGGGGACTGAATTGGGTTGGATCTAATACAAATAAGTTGAAAACTAGCGGTTCGAAATGGAATCCGGAAATGGACCGAACGTCATGCGCATTCTTTCTGGGACTGCCAATTGATTGAAGAGGACTCTCAACCGTTTTCCATGCCCTTATTATTTATGTACTGTGTCTTCCTCCCAAACAGGTGCTTGTAGGATACGCTGGATACAATCACCCAGCGTTTTCCACCTCTTGGACATTCACCAACCTGTCCCATTGACTTGACTAAATTTTGTCATACTAACACATATTGTATCTTGTATTTCCCGCTAAACACTTACATACTGCTTACTAACAACGTATGCAGGGACATTGTAGGTCTAAATTCGTTCTAAACTAAATGTAGCTCCGTTCTTTAAAAAAAATTAGAGTCCTTTCGAGATCTTTGAAGGAGTAACCTTTTACTTATACCAGGGCGGGAAAGTGGTGGATATCCTTTAATGTAAAGTTCTAAATGGAATGCTGATACCTGTTTTTATCTCACACCCTTCTAGAGTTTACCCGTTCAGCGGATTCCGTCTTCAGTGCATGATCCCAACAGTTCTGTGGTAACGTTGAAGACATAATGTGTTTACAGAACCGTGCCCAAAGCGATCGTGATCGACCCGTCACGATCAAATTCCAAATTGCGTCCATTTCGCGAAATGCCTGTGACTGCTGCATACCGAAACTGGCCGTATCGGAAAATGACTGGCAGTAATTTTATTTACAGCAACGACCAGGCAATGTACAACTAATGACAACGGATGACAGCGGAGAAGTGGCAACGAATTGAATAAGATTTTTTTTATCCGTTCGTTATCACGTATTTCCATTTGAGCCGTTACTTCGTCACGGGAAGATTTCAATTGTGACTACCGTGCGACTAATTTGATTTAATAAGTATTTTTCGTCTTATTTTTTACATGAATACCGCACAAGAGTCCCAACTGCTCTCGCCTGTACACAGTGAGACTATGGCATCCCCAATTGGGGTATGGTGTGACGATGAAGGTAGTGGGGAGGGTAAGGAGATGGTGAAGAGGAAGTTAGGGAGGCACTTGGCTATTCAGATCTGGTCACCAAACACGGCTAAGGCTATTTCAAGCAACGTTTCAATTCGGAATAGTGGTCTTACACCAAGGCGATACTGAGAGTATCTTCCACTCTGGAACGTGCCGCAAATATACTGTATATTATTTTAAAATAATTAATTGTGAAAAAACACAAATTAATCACATAAAATTTATTTGCCCACTCCGGGATTCGATCTCGCAACCTTCGGATTGCGAGTCAAAAGCCTTACCGCTGGACCACGCTGGCCATCACCTATAGGAGGTTGGCGATCATTTGGGAAAGAGGACATTGGTTCGAAACCTTTGAATGTTATTTCACATATTAAGAGGAAACATAGGTATTGGTCGGCGTTTTGTCCATACAAACGTATTCTTCAATTTCATCTCTAGATTTTGACACTACTGAAAACATTTTTTAATGTAATATAGATATCGACTAATAGCGTGTCGATAAGTTTTGATTATTTTGATAAGTTACTTCTTATAGAAGTTAGGAACCTCCAAAAATCATTAAATTTGACTGGTTTTCAACGCCAACAGACGTTCAGTATACAAACTAGACAATGTATCTAAACAAACGCAAAACGTACAGACATAGAGTATTTTTTTCTAATACCGTTAGTTAAACAATATTAGAAATCGGTCCAGTTTTGGAGGAGAAAAATGGGGAGCACAAAACTTCGATATTGATGATTTTATTTAGGCATTATCAGCCTGAGGTGCAGTTGTCCTTTTCGCTCTGTTTTAGGGGGAGTAAGAGCCACCGTGACAGCAACAGTTTTGTAAAATTCCTATTATTTAAATCATTTTTATTAGATATTTTATAAAACTGTTGCTATCACTTTCACTGTTAGCCCCCCGAATACTGAGCGAAAGGGACAACTGACAATTTTAAAGGAAAACTTCTGGAGGCAGATTATACACAAATAACATCGTCAAAATCGAGGTTTTGTATTCCCCTGATTTCTCCACCAAAACTGGACTGATTTTTAAGATTTTTTCGCTAACTGTATCAGAATAAAATATTCTCTACCTGTACGTTTTTTTAAAATACATTTTCGAATTTATGTACTGAACGTCTACTGATGGTGTTCAAAGTAGGCAATTTTAAGAATTTTTCTTCCTATAAACAGTAACTTATCAAAAAAAGCAAAATATAGGGTTGACGCCAGTGGTTGGTATATAATATCTACAATCTACATATATCAAATTAAAAAAAAACATTTGCATCAGTGTCAAAATCCAGACAGAAAATAGGTGCAAACCGTTTTACGGACAAAACGCCGATCGCGTTTCCTCTTAAATATATCTTAATAGAAGATAAATAATATACACATGTAGCATATTTGCGGCAAGTTGCAAAGTGGTAGATACTCTCAGTATCGCCCCTGTTAAAGACCAACGTTCAGATTAGAAACTTTATTTCATAGATTTTAACAATGTCTTCGCAATCTCCTTCCCCTCAAACATACCGTCAATTGGCATCAAAACATTGAATTGTTCTACGGGTATTTCAACGGAAGTTGCTCTATTACTAGAGCCATTGATCCTTTCGGCATCGGTGCATAGTCGGGAAACATGCGCCCATCGTTTATTTAGCACATAGTTGACAATTATCGCATGAGAACGGTTTGTTGTATCCCCTCTCAATAAGATGAAGATGGAAAGATATGTAATTACGAATGTTGGAGGGAGCGCGCTAATGCTTAAACCATCAAATTGAAGCGAAAATTGTGAGAATGGTTAATAAAACACGACTCGTTTAAAATAGAGCAAAAATATCGTAGGGAACATCTGAAATAGCATTTAAAGAAACACTGTGATTTTTTTCATGCACATAAATTCTAAAATAAGCGAAATTAATGTGTTTATAATAATTTTCGGAGCATACCTACATTGCGATTTTTTTTTATCGAGGGAATTTCATATAACTTGCGTTTCGGCGTGGAAAGCGCGGCGTATCTTCAAAAATAACATATATTTTTTTAAGAGCTTAAAAACTTCAAACGTTTAAGGGAGATATGTGAGAAATCGGTAGAAATTCGGGTAGTGGCGGCTTAAGCAGTTCTGTTGTGGAATGATTTGTTCCTAGGGCCTATGTCATATTTAGGGATGTTGTGTGTAGGATCTTTTGAGTAAAGGAAAGAAATTACGTTCTGATAATGAAAAAAAGTCTGAGGGGTATGCAGGAATCTGGGCGTCAGTGTGTCCAGGAATGACGGACGTATGAATCCATCCCTCCCACTGCGGTGTAAGAATATGTTCTGAGAGGGTTCTATCGTAGGCAGGCGCAACTTCCACCATAACTCGAACAAATATCACCCCATGAACCCGGGCACCCCTACTAAGACACTAAACGTAGCAAACCACTTAAGGTGACGTATGGCAGAGGTGTTGATTATCCTATAAATGGGTCGCGGGGCGGCGGTACCAATACCCGCCTCCCATATTGTCTCATACTGGATGGTTGGAGCAGTTGGGACTCTTGTGCAGTATTCACAACAGGAAACAGAGTAAACCGTTAGCTACTTCCACCAGTTCTACACTAGTCCAGAATTTCTAACCTTCTACATAGATAGACCGTAGCATTGACTAGGTTGGTAATAGCCAGGTTTGCCACGGATAATAAGGGTGTTTGTCTTGGAGATGTACGATTGCGGAACCGGCCAATCAAACACGATTTGTGGCGAGTTTGCTTATCTGCTTAACCTGCGGGGACAAGTGATTGTATCTTGAACTATTTGAAATAATCACTTAGTTGAAAAGTTAACTTAACCTAACATTATTAAGTTCCTTGCTTAAACTATACTTTACTAACAGGCTTCGCCCAACTTTCAGCACTATTTTGTTTTTTAACATTTGAGAAATACGGAAAAAAATATGGCGCCTTGATCACGATTTTGAAACTTTTCTTGATCTTTGATATCCAAGCAGTAAATCCACAGTCAATCCAGTGCAATTTTCACAACTTCGGAGTTCATCGTTCGAGAGTTTTGGCTGCTTCCTTGAAAAGGTAGGTATGTAATAATAATAAAAGAAAAAATTATAATAATAAAAGAAAAATAGCGGTATCTACTCATTTTATTAGTTTTAAAACTTAAGTGTTAAGATAAATATGTTTGGACTTAAGTGTTTCAGTTAAAGTTTTATAACCTAAGTGTGACAATTTAAGTATTACAACTTAAGTGATACAACTTAAGTGTTACAACTTAAGTGTTTCAATTTAAGTGTTACAACTTAAGTGTTCTGAATATTGATCTTACTCTTCCCTTAGTATAATTTACTCTCACAAGATTTGAAATCAATTCCATTAGAAAATTCGCAGACATTTTTAAGCAGTGTAGTGAATACAAATTACCCGGCCCCACGGCAAAGTCAGATTTACAGTAGTTAGGTACTTATAATATTAATTGAATAACTTTTGGTGGATGTGGGATTTTGTGTATCTGGGAAGTATGTATATGAGAGATAGGAAGGCTGATAGAGATATTGAAATAAGGGTAAATGCAATGAACTTCATTAATGAACTTCATTAATGAACGCCATTGGCGCTAACAAAAAACTATCCAAGGAAGAGAACCTCAGAGAGAGCGAGAGAGGAGAACAGAACATAAGTCCACACTGGAGTGCTGGTACCTACACTGGTGTATGGCAGCGAGGAACTGGAAGAGCATGAACTGAAAGAGGAAGGATGAGAGTAGACTGAACGCTGCAGAAATAAGATCCCTGAGTAAAATCATAGATGGTCGTGTGAGATCCGTAAAGCATGCAAGGCTTGATGTAAGCGTATTGAGTAAGATTAAGAAAGGGACCCTCAGATAGTTTGGGCATGTTGAGCGAATGAACGAAGAAAGGAGTGTAAGGAGAATACATGTCGCAAATGTGAATTTTAAAAGAACTTGGGCTCCCGATAAAGTGAATCATGTGGGCATGTCAAGAGTATTAATGAGACGATATATGAATGAGAATGAGTCAAAGAGTGTGTGCCAAGACCGAGTTTGTGTTTGGCACACAGTTTGTAATTTGTGCCAAGACAGTGTGTAGTGGTTCGTCCTCTCTGCCTGCCCCTACGGGAAAGTTGGTTAATGTTTTTAATACTTTTTTTTATTTTCGTATGTCCTGCCTTAACTCGTAAATTTGTTTGTAAATTTCCGCTGTAAATTTCGTCTGTAAAATTGTCTGTAAATTTCCGCTTCCAGTTCAAGATGGTAACCTTTTAGATGATTCGGTAAAGATTCTTTTTATCTAAGGATAATAGAAATCGTCGTCTTTATTAGGACTTTCTTATTCGCTATTTTTCAATTGCACCCTGCCTGAAGAAAGTTTGAAAAAATAATTGTCATTGTGATAGTGACGATTTTTCGGTCAAATTCTACCTACTCGTATAATTCTTTATTTTAAAATTTTCAAATGTTACGTGTTAAATATGTGATTTATAATTAAGTTAACTTACCAACAAATCTTATGATTTTGAAGGAAATTTTGGTTTCGTTTTATTAAATAAGAGAAAATTAGAAATACGCTTTTTTGGATGCGAGAACTACTGATTTAATATTTCATCATAATATGCATAGAAAGTAATGCTACCTACATATTTTTAAATATTTATCATTAATTGACTAACGCATGCCAAAATTGCATCTAAAATCACAAAAAATCAGATTCTCTAATTCAAATTTCTCTAGCATTTCAAAATTATCACAAAGAAACAAAATAGTTCACATTTATACTAGCTGATACCGGGCATGCGTTGCTATGCCATTTAATGAAGAAATTGTTTCTCCCTGCGTGTCCTTTCCCATTCATCCAGTTTCCCTCCACCTCCCCTTCCTCTTCCGCGTCCCCTTCCCCTCTCGCGTTCCCACTCCACCTCCTCCACTTTTCCTCTCACCACTCTACTCTCTACCTGAGTTCCCCTCCCACCTCCCGCATTCCATACATTCAGTTTTTAAACAGCTCGCGTGCCACCTATTGCAATTTTTTATACAAATTTCATAATGCCAGAGCTCACAAGTAGTTTTATATAAACCTGACAATAAAGAACCCAAAAAAAACAATTATCCAAACGGTGTAGTCGTTCGGAAGCTATTGCGCCTACATACATTTCGGCGATTTATATTTATTTATATAGATAGATTTGCTACACATTTTAATTAAAAAAAAAATAATCATTTTGGTAGGGAATTTTGGGCTCTAATCAAAAATTAAGTTTTACATGAACAAAGACCACGCGGTCTTTCCTCTTAATGTTTTTGCTAAAATGCGATGAAACCATTCTGCCCATTCCAAAGTGCGCCACTGTCCGCGTATTATATTACTATATTAGAGAAGATTGGATTCGCAGTGGCGTAATCATTTTGATTACGGGGAATACCTCTTTAATGACGCCGGAGAAAAGCGAAGAAGAATGACGAAGCGGAGAAAATAATCGTATATTATATTAGACGTAATGACGTTCTCGGCTGATTGCCCCAAGGTAACCCTACTTGCGTATACAGTACACATGCGCCAGGAGCGAATTGGACCATGAAATGTACCCAGGAAAGAGATAACCTCCGGGCGGCATTTCGTCCTTTCAAACGTATTCCACTATTTTCTCTTTGGATTTTGACACTAGTGCAGATATTTTTTAAATCTATATATGTAAAAATGAATCCCTGTTTCCCTTGGTCACGCCATAACTTCAGAACGACTTTACCTATTTCATTCATCTTTTTTAGAAGTTTTCTAATATTTAGTAGAAGGTTTTAACGGAAAGAAAAATAAAGAAAATCGCACAGAAAGTTCAATAATTTGGCAGTTCGCGCGTTTGATGAAATTGAATTTAGCAGGCAGCTGTTTTTTTTTTTAAAAGAATTTCGATGGATTTTTTAAATTAAGTATAGATATTTTAAATAGGTTCCTATGTTGGGTACCAAATTTGATTGATTTTTAATATATGAAAAATGAAAATTTAAAAAAATTGTAAAAGGTGGCACGCGAACTGTTTGAAAACAGAATGTACTGGGACTGAATATTGAATATATGGAACGCAGGAGGGGGGTTTGCGGGGCGAGTGAGCGGAAGAGGGAAGAGGGTGGGCGGGGAAGGTGGAAGGTGGAAGGGAAACGTAGGAGGGTAGGGGATGCGGGAGGGGAACGGGGACGCACGGGAAAGGACATGCAGGGAGAAACAATTTATTTATTTGAATATGGCGCTTGCAACGCATGCCGTGAACCAGCTAGTTTAATATATGCTCGGAATGTCTTTGCTTTTTGATTTTAGTCTCTGGTTAAATTTGAATCCATTTTATTTTTAATATGCGAGATCTATTGATTTTTCTGCAAGTCTAGGATGAATATTTATTTTTATTTATTTATTTTATGAAATTATTAACCCCGATACAGGCGAACCCTAGTGGAGTTAATAATTACATGCTAAAAATCTATTTAAATTGTGAGAAGCAATAAATAAATAAATGTGTCTCTATTCGATTCGGTCATTTTTAACTGTATCATACTTCGACTAAGAACTACCAACATCATCTTCAGATAGAGATGATACCTTATTTCAGTTGGTAGAGCTTTAGCCCGGAAAGCCGAAGGTCCTGGTTTCGAGTCCCAGAGGTGCCAATATCTTTTTCTGATTTTCCTGTATCCAGATTTTCGATTGAGTTTCGCTAAAATTTTTATTTTCATTTAATTAAAAGATAAGTTATTTTTTATAGGAGCTAGGACCCACAAAAAATCCATAAATTGCCTAGTTTCAACGCCATCAACACTCGTTCATTTAAAAAAAAAATTCTCTTCTAATACAGTTCGTCGCATTAGTTCCTAATAATTGTCCAAACGACCATTAGAAATTTTACAGGAGGAGAAGGTTTTGTTTCATTATTTCTATGAAACATTATGATGGGTGTTTAAGATAAAGCTATTACCGTGAAGGTAAAAGTCTCATTAATTTAAATAATTATTAGTTAAGTGATTAACTATCATTTTTTAAATTTTGAAGTGGAGATTAATCAAAAACTAAAATGACCGTTTGGACAATTAAGAACAAAGGCGACGAGTTGATGAAAAAATCTTAAAAATCGATACGTAATCTTTAAATTTCTCAGCACCCGCGTTTCCTCCATCCTATATTCACCACCACACTTTCATGTTCCGAATTTATTAATGACTTTATTTTGTATATTGGTCCCAGCGAGAGGTCGTAAATGACGTCATCGTTCTAGTATCTTCCATCTCTTTCATTTTTAAAGAAAATGCGTAAGAAGGAAGAGAACGAACGTCGATGACGTACGAGCACTCTCTGGAACTAGTATAAGTTCCTGTTTGCGTGATCTTTACTTTGTCTTTGATGGTTAATACCATGTTTGATTTGACGGCCTCCGCGGTTGAAAAATATATTTTTTAAATTATCTTATCAAAAATCACGGGATAATATGACTTCTCGACATATCATTTCAATTTTGAAATTTTTATTTGAAAATATTATAATACAATAGATTCAAGCAATCCGTTCTAACTAGAAAATGACATTTAAAAATTAAAAAAATATTAAAAAAGTTCTTTGAACCGGATTTCACGGGGACTAACGTACAGATAACCAAAAGTAGTAAAGTACACGCCAAACTTTAATACCATCCTGAGGTTGATACAGAAATCGTCGCAATAGGCAAGTTTAAGGTCAGAAAAGCGGCAGTCTCTCTGCCGACGCCTTGCTCTTTCGTACGTATATTTTACGCATCTTTCTCTTTCGGTCTTTGTAAAGTCATAACTACACGAGAATGGATAGTATTAAGTTCAGGTCGGCATTAAAGTTTGGCTTGTACTGTATATTTGATTCAGTAATTAGATTAAAGAAATGCGATATTACTGATTTGGTCATAACGGACAATAATTTTTTTTTCAAAATTTCAATATTTTTAATGAAATAAAAAGAAATACAAAATGTTTTAATTTCGAAAGAAAAATTCTGCTAAAATAACATCAATAATGCCATATTTTTCAAGCTTAGCATTCTAGTCACGAAACATTACGGACCATCACTGATTTGATTGATAAATAATAATTATAAAAGTGTTAAAATAGAATTTATTTAGCGCCCCTGTGTTAATATTCTTTACTAAATGGCAAAGACTATTTTGAGTTCGGCTCTGTCGTTTGAACATTTCCTTCGGCTATATTCCGCATGTTGAATGGATGTTTTATTGGTGAGATTACTATTCTAACATTGGCATTGTTATTGGATTAAAATG
This sequence comes from Limnephilus lunatus, assembly GCA_917563855.2. Lineage (NCBI taxonomy): Eukaryota > Metazoa > Arthropoda > Insecta > Trichoptera > Limnephilidae > Limnephilus > Limnephilus lunatus. The sequence continues at coordinate 56,781,589 of OU830596.1, forward strand.
GCATACCACCATCTATGTGATTTTATAACGGGGCAGGTATATTAGGAATCCAGGTTTATTGATGCAAATACATACCCACAACATAATAATTATATTTAAAAGATTTTTTTAAATTTCTGATTCCATATTTGACTTTAACACTAATTCTCCATTAAAAAAATTTTTCAAAATATGCAAAAACAAAACGAAAAATCATGACAGATTAAAAATAATTATAACAATAACAATGACATGATTTCCGGTAAAAAGTTCGCTGCACATTTAACGACATTTATGAAATTTAATACGAAATAAATTTTTTTCGCATGCATTAAAAATTCAGCGATTCCAATTATTGCAGGTTGTAAAAACTGAAAATATTCAGAGGTCTTTAAACTGAGACAATGAGATGAACATTCCTAGTGTTTTTTTCCTCCGCGACATTAGAGTTTTTTAATGTTATACTGATAAAACATGATGGATCACATAATAATGTAGACGTATAATTATAAATTATGTATAGTTATTTAAACAGACTGTTTTGTGTGAGGTGAGTTGTTTTAATGTCGTTATGATTTTTTTTGCTCAAACCGTGAATTATTTATAATTTTAAACGGTTATATTAGGTTAATGTACTCGAATTATGATATTTGTACCATTTGGCATGGGAAACAACTCTTCTACTTGCTTATTTTTTAGTGTGTTTATGTGATTACCGCACCAGAGCTCTCAAACGTCTAAAGCTTGTTGCTCTACGACTTCCGCAATTATTGGGACATGTTATGAGGCTGAAAGAAGTGGAGAAGTAATAAAATGGAAAAGAAGAAGGTTGGGAAGTGCCTAGCTATTCGAATCTGATCACCAAATATGGATAAGACCATTTTTGATATTACTGTTACCTTTCTGAATAGCGATCTTTCGCCAGGGCGATTCTGAGCGTTTCTTTCATTTTATAAAACAGTACACGATGGAGTTATCTTTGTTAATCATCAAGAACATAGAGGCTTATGCTCTTCAAAATAAGAACATAAAACAAAAGTGATCCTAGGATTGACCCTTGGGGCACACCAAAAAAACAGAAAACTAGTATTGAAAGATTTGATTGCGCCCAAAAATATACATCTTCTACAACTCCTTTTTTATCAAATTACGTCGGATCAGGCAGCAAAATTAAACAAATCATATTAATTAGCACCCGAAAAAATATCAAAGTGTGAAAAAATATTCGTTTAGAATTCAAAATACAAACAGAAAATTGAAGTGGCTCTAGGATCGACCCTTGAGGTACACCAAATGTACTACAAATATTATGTTGCATGAATTAAAATTGAACTATGTAACAGATTTAAACACAAGGAATCGAACCCTCGACCTTTGTATTCGTATTTGAGTCAATCTTCTAGTAAAAAAACCTCGCTTTAGAAGATATGGTTATTATATCATTACTTACATATGAATGCCTACCTACAACTTTTTTTACGTTTACGAGAATTCAATGATGACTCCTAAGCGTTTCTGCGCCTCTGCTAACAAAAAAGCACAAATCTCCTTAATTGATTTCTGTATTAACTTTATAAAAGACGTGTTGCAAAAACACGTCTTTCAAATCATGATCGAGTCATAAATCATGATACTATTTCACTGCAGAAGTCAGAAAAAAGCTTTTAACTTAATACACATCTATTACGTTTTTTACAAAATGAACATAACTCAGCTTTTTATTCACGAGTAAAACTACCCACAGTGAGCTTTATAAAAGGTATATAAATTTATATAAGACTTGCTGGTTCCCGGCATGCGTTGCAAGGCTCAAAGAAATAAATTGTTTCTCCCTGCATGTCCTTTCCCGTGCGTCCCCGTTTCCCTCCCGCGTTCCCCTTACACCTTCCCCGCCTTTCCTCTCCCTTCTCCCGCTCCCCCGTCCGCCACCCCCCCTCACGCGTTCCATATTCAGTCCCTGTTCATTCAGTTTTCAAACAGCTCGCGTGCCACCTTTTACAATTTTTTTATCCAAATTTTCATTTTATATTTTACAAATAACAATTTTCGTATATTATAAGAACAACCAATCAAATTTGGTACCTAACATAGGTAATGAATTTTGATTTCATTGATGCATAATTGAATTTTGATTTCAATCATTGTTCTGCAAAATGTCACTATCAAATTTTGACAATTTTCAGAGTTTTTGTAATGATTTAAAAACTTTTGAGATGTATTTTTATGTTGTTACAATCCAGAAATCTTCGCGGGGGTTTAAAGAAGGTATTTTGAAAGTTTCAAACATTTCCTATGCTTAAGATGAAGCCATACTAAATAATGCAAAATCATACAAAATCATACACAGACATCTCATATACTCATACTCATATACCTACTCATATAAATACATTTACCAAAGTAAGAATATTTTGATTTTTTTATATATATATATATATAAGACTAGCGCTGACCCGTGAAAAATCACGGTATATTATAATTATAGAATTTGTGAAACTGAAAGTATTATAAAAAAAAATTTGCCTCTGGATCATTGCGTTTCAAAAACAAACATTTTAATAATTATAAAGACGATCTGAAAATAACCTCTCTTTTAAGAAATACCTACACATTATTTATAACACAGATGTATTACCTAATAAATTATTTAAAATAACGTAATTTTGGTAGGTACCTACTTTATTACTTATCTTTTTTTTCTTTTCTTTATTCGTAAAATATTTTTTTAGAGGCTTTTTGACTACTACACTAGGCACATGCACGTATTATGGTAGTCGAATGCCTTTAATTCACACTTAAATTCAAAGCAAATCTATGTTCTAGAAGTCATTGAACCGGAGGTAAAGAATTAGTATTTTTAATGAATTAATACGAATTGAGATATTCATGCCAAAAGTATTATTGTGATTAATTTTGGGATATTACGGCGTGTTGCGCTTCCTTCTTGTTTAGTCAACGTTTTGGAGTATGTCATTATCACGGCAGATGTGTAGAATGTGGTGAAGTGTGTGTTTGAGCAGAGTTCAGACATAACTACACTTGACTGTACTCCATTCCATGTTTTATAAAGTACCTAATCTGTTTCCAATTACCGCATACAACGGCCGGAACAAACGATGCCTGAGATAGATGTTGGTAATGTAGTTCAACTTGGAGGCTATGTCTGGAGTTAAGGTCACTGTTGGGGTCGTTAAGGTCACTGTCGAGGTCAGGGGAAGTTATTTTGTCTTCTTAAATGGCCCACATGTTGTGTAATATATTATGGAGATCTACGTATAGATTTAAGTTAAATATAGAGGTCAGCAAAAGGTATTTCAATCCAATCCATAGTTATGAATATTGATGTATATTTGGTGTAACCTTATGGTCACTTTGATCTCTAGATCTGGAGTTCTGGAGTTAAGATCTCTCGAGTTTACGGAAGCTATTTTGACCTATTAGTTCTCCTTTATTTTATATTATTTGATATTTTGAGATCATATTTGGATTATACCTGGTGTTGAGGATAATCTAGGTTAACCCGTCAAATGGCAGGAGACCATATTTGTCCCAATGCACATAGGTCTCGTATAAAACGCTGTAACTCCCTTACTATCATAATGAGAAATATGTTCTAAACGGTGTTAGAAAGGGAAAACACCACGCTTTATATTCTAATCTAAAAAATAACCACCAAAAAAGTGAAATGTACACTTTTATGTACCTATACAAATTTTTGAATCACTAATTGAAAAAAAAGTTTGAAACTTCGGGAATTTTTTATAAATTATATTTACATAGAGTGTTTGTTATACGTTTGTATAATAAAATATGTATGTGTTTTTATTATTTTTTTTATTATCAGTAACTTTATGTTTCTGAGCACATTCCAAATATTTGCATTTTATTGTAAAGCGAAAATATTTTGACCATATGAAAAAAATGCCAAATTTTTGAAGGGTTGAGAGAAGCTGTTTTGTTTTAATAGATACCATTAAATTGTGAATGTTGGTTTTTAGTGAGATCTAGTGGTTTATATCTGAAGTTAAGGTTATAATTTAGGCATGTAACCTTTAGGGAACCTGTTTTATTCCATTAAGAATTATACAAACAATGTACCTACTTGCTATTTGGTGTAATCCAGAGATTTATCTCAGTATTCAAGGTCACGCTGGAGGTCAGAGGAAGCTGTTTTATAAAATTGAGTCCTGTGCAAGTTATTTAAATTATTTAGTCTTATATCACAGTTGTAGACGAATTTAGTTAAAATAATTCAAGTTTTTATATTGAGAAACATGTTCTATCTTTCTTTATTTTTATTTAAGTACATAAAACAGGCATTATGCCCACAAAATTACATACATGGATGATTTAAATTACAGAAATTACAACAAAAATAGTATTAAAAATAATTAGTTAGTCTTGGAATAAAGGGCTTCATCACAATATCAGCTTTATAAGATTGATGGTAAAATATATTTTTGAAGTCTTTGAATGGGTTATTAAAAATGCCAATTTCATGATCAGAGCAGTATATGCCAATTTCATGCCAATTTCATGATCAGAGCAGAGAAGAATATGTGGACCCGTAAAAGAGGGCGGACAGTGGCGCATCCGGCACAATACAGAATTGTATGACATATATAAGGCCCCTAGCATCTCAGCACATATGAGACTCCTCAGGCTGAGATGGGCTGGGCATGTACAGAGAATGCCGGATACACGCGTCCCAAAAAGAATTTTGACTGGACACCCAGGTGGAAAGAGAAAAGTGGGAAGACCCAGACTGAGGTGGGAAGACGAGGTAAGAGGGGATGCAGCACAGCTTCTCCAGGTACCAAACTGGAAGTCAGCCGCTGAGGACAGGACGAGTTGGAGGCGACTGTTGCAGGAGGCCAAGGCTCGATATGGGCTGTAGCGCCATCGAAGAAGATATAGTGTTATAATGTCTTAATGTTCGTGGTAAAGGGGAAAAATATCCAGTATCTGTGTGGTAGGTAGATATATAGAAAATATCTTGCAACCTCCTTGTTGAATTTCTTGATGGTGTCTTGATTTTAATTTGGGATAAAATGTTTGGTGTATCAACTGATACATGTATAATTTTGTGCAGAAGCAATAATTCGGAAAGTTTCCGTCATCCTGTCAGAGAGTGTAGTTTATAGTGAAGAATTCGGTCGTTATACGTTCTAAATTGATCGGATATCTATACCTTCGCGATATGCAATAACACGGGATAATTTTCTTTGTATGGATTCGATTCTATAATTGTGAATCTCATAATTTGGAGACCAAATAGTGGATTCTTTATATAAGTACCTATATAAGAATCTCGGGTCACAATGTTTGTTCGATATAAACTGCGAAAACTAACATAACCGATTTTGATGAAAATTGGCTTACTGTGTGTAATTTGGTCGAACTTAAAAGATAGAACAGTTTTTATAATAGGTACTCTCTAGCCTCAATATTTATTATTGCGTTTTACCAATTTATAAAAATGGAAGCAAAAATGATGTAAATAATTATCGCCCTATAAGTATCCTAAGCACTTTCTCAAAAATACTAGAAAAAATTTTGAAAAGCCAAATCGTTCACTTTCTGGAATTTAATAAAAAAATTTCCCCGACACAATATGGATTTCGGGAAAGTTTAAGTACCGTGAACGCCATTGAACATTTTACAAGAATAGCCATAAAAAGTTTAGACGATGGAAAAAAATGTCTGGCTGTTTTTATAGACCTAAAAAAAGCCTTTGACACAATAGATCATAAAATTCTTCTCACGAAACTTAAAAAAATTGGCATATCTGGCACTCCACTGAATGTACTGATGACGTACTTGACAGGACGAACACAACAAGTACAAATACGCCAACAAAAAAGCAATCCTCTTCCAATAAACTACGGCGTCCCTCAAGGAAGTGTCTTGGGACCAATCTTATTTCTCATCTACATAAATGAAATTACCAAACTTCCCATCAATGGAAACATAATTAGTTTTGCCGATGATACTGTTATGTTATTCCACGAAAAGGACTGGATGGACACTTATAAAGAGGCTGAACATGGACTAACTGTACTTCAAAATTGGCTTCGGATGAACTCTCTTACGCTCAATGTAATTAAAACTAATTATCTAGCCTTTTCAATAAACTCAAGAGGTCAACCGGGTAAAGAATACACTCTCAAATTGCACGAGTGTCAAAACAATAAGTCACATTGCTCTTGCCCTATTATAACAAAGGCAAAAAGTATTAAATATCTAGGAGTGGAAATAGACGAAAACCTTAGATGGGACATACACATAAATGGAATCACTAAAAAGCTCACGAGACTTGTATATTTCTTCAAAAACCTAAGAAACATACTACCTAGGAAAGACATAAAAAAAAGGATTTTATGCCTTATGTCATTCCCGTCTTGAGTACGGAATTCTAGTATGGGGATCTGCTACAGCCAATCATATTAACCACTTAGATATTGCTCAGAAGAGCATTATAAAAACCATACTAAAATTACCCATCATAACCCCCTCAAAAGATATTTTTAAGTGTTTTGACGTTCTTAATTTAAAACAAATATATGCCAAGAATATTCTTATACATCATTTTAAAAACAGAAAATCTCCTAATGAAACTCGGATACATGACACAAGAGCCTCAAAAAAGGATATACGAGATGTTCCAAAATTCAAGACAAGTTTTGGCCAAAGAAACCACATATATCTTGCAACTAAACTTTACAACATCCTTCCTCCAAGTCTGAAAAAGATAGAAAAAATAAGTTTAAGGAAAAAATCAAAACATGGGTGAAAGAAATTAATGCAGACATACTAGAGAATGTATTAAAAACATCATAGAAACTAAATAACGGAAAATCAAAGAAATCTACCAGTCCGCCTCAGCACAGGACCACCTAGTGAGGAGGACTAAGAACAAACGGATTAAATATTTATATATATCATCATATCTTGTAATTGTCATCAAACCTGTAACTAAATAGTCACTAATAAAAAAAAAAAAAAAAAAGTTTGTTATACATAGGACAATGCTTTGTAATTATTTGTTAGTTCCATAAGTTTATAATAGACGGCGGTGTGAGTTAATTTATCGACAAAAACTCGGTTATCTACGTTGGGTAATCATCCAGTAGATGGCGTTGTTTTCCGTTAGCCACAGCAACGCGTGGTTGGGTCAGCTAGTATTATAATAAAATTTTCATAATAAATCTAACAATGTGTTTTGTGTTATTATAAAGGGTTTTTCTACAGCGTTAACTTTACAGTAAACGACAGATTTCATTCCGTACGCCGTGCTTTATTGTAGGAATTCGCATAAAAAACCTCCACACGACATTACCGCGATGACATGAAGTTTCTTTGTCAAAGAAAATGAGATTTGCTACCTGAATTAAATAATTCTTCTCGGTTGCTTATAATGGCGGCATGTTTCCACGATTCTGAGTCACTTACAAATGAAAGCATTTTGATTGTATTATGCGATTGTAAAATACGAGATTGCAATGCCGGTTTTACCGAAATCTACGATATTGTCCTGCGTTTTTCGTGTCATGTTATTTGATCATTATTATGTAAGGATAACTTACTGTAGGAGTAATTTTAAGAATATGACCACGGAATGTAAAATTATCATTTTAAATTTATCACTGGAGCGCTTTTTGCCACAATATTGCACTATTTAAAATACCTCTATTTGCTTAGCTGCCAATTTTGCCTTATTTGTCATTAATTAAGTAGAATAATATTATTTTTTTTATTATTAACCCTATGAATATGTGATTATCAACAAAAGATAGGTGAATTCATTGGCTATATAGAACCATAATCAGTTTGTATGTCTTCATATTAAAATTCGGAGAGATGATTTTTTTAATGTGGGCAAAAATATTCAAAATGATAAATCTCTGTCGCTCCAGTGGTTATAGGTACTTGAAGTAAAATAGCACAAAACTGCGCCATAATCTTAGAAAAAATAAAATCCTAATAGCACACCAACCAAATTCAAACAAAGCAATAATTATTCTTCTAAAATTGATCTATTTTGTTTGTACTTGTATTGTGTTAGTAGTTTTATAATGAATCAATAATTTATCACATCATTGCTTACATTTGTGTGTGTAGGCATTACCACCTAGACCACGTGTGTGACCTTAACTCTAGAAGTCAGGATTTAAGGTCACAATAGAGGTCAATGAAAGCTATTTTTCCCAATAGATTTCATACAAGTTAAGAATTTTGTAATCTAACATAAGCTAACATAAAGGTCTAGTTTAGGTTAAGTTAGGACGATACAAAGTATTCATAAACGGACCAGACCCTAGACGAACAAGGCAACTACTCAATATGGACAATGTATAATGTTGAGGGAACTGGTAGGACTACTAACGGAATTATTTCACCTCAGGAGACAAATGCAGCAACTGTTGGGATTGGAAAACACCAAATATATGCAGGAAATGTGAAGAGGATGATGAAACTCCATTTCACTTATGGCACCAAGTGTAAGCCCTGATGGGAACATGGCTCAGCTATCTCAGAAGACACACTGTGAAATCAAAGTCGTAGCCAAATATCCAATGACAACCCTAGTGAACTTCATCAAAGGTTACTGTTAAAGTAATGAGGTAAAATGAGAGATGGCATAATTGGCCCATGACCTGAGTGCTCACTGGAACTATCCGTAAATCGTCTCCACTTTAAAAAAAATAGGTCATGGTATGTTACCAAATTCTCAACTTGCATGGAGATTTACATCTATTGGGACAAAATAGCTTCCGTGACCTCGAGATGTAGACTTCCAGAACACAGAATGCAGCACTTAACTTGCAGGGGTCTTAAAAACGTCCCTTGCTTAATCTTAACGAAATGTTGCGTAGCTGTCAAAAGGTTAAGAACCTATCAAACATCTCTTATTAAAGTCGCATCCTTTCACGTCACGAAATTTAAAATGGGAGGAGCAACTAAATGGTTGGCTTCCTGGCAATCAGGTTTCTTCCAATAATCAAGAGGTGTTTTTTTACTGATAATAAGGCAGACTCCTTATTTTAATTGGTGGATCGACGTGGGAAGATACGCCCTGTGATTTTGGAGAGGTAATTGAACTGTGAAAATAAACATTTATTTTCTTCATTCACAAAAAACTTGAGAGAGTTTCTTCTTGTAGTGAGAATAACCTCGCTGAACTGCTTCAAATACCTCCCTGTAAAGGTTTAACGTTAAAAATTTAAAGAAGGTATTATAATCTTAAACACTTATTAGACCAGTACTCACGTATGCAGCTGAGACGTGGGTACTAACTAAGAGAACAACACTCTAAAATCGACTAACATCTTCGAAACGGTTCTAGAAAATGGATTTTGGCGCAGACGTTACAACAATGAGCTATATACTCTGTTTAAGGAGATAAACGTCACAATATTTAATACTGGGAAGACTTCGGTGGCTTTGTCATGTGGAGAGAATGACTGAGCATCAAGCACCAAAGTCCCTGCTGAAATCAAGACCGATAGAGTGAAGAGCCTGTGAAGGTCAAGATTAAGATGGAGCGACAACGTCCTCAAAGATATATCTACTTTAGAGCTTCTAAACTGGAGAGAGCTGACACAAAACCGTGATGAATGGAGGAAGATTTTTGAGGAGGCCATGACCCACCAGGGGTGATGATGTTGATTATAATTCCTGCTACATTTTCCTTCCCAGAACTACGTTTCCTTGATTTACTTAAAAAATACCCTTTACGTAGCGTCCCTATAGATTTAAACAAAGAATTACTGAGGTAATTCACAGCATTTCTCTTATTCATATTATATTCAGTTATAAATGAATGTTACATTTATTATCAAGCTACCTGTCAGCAAAATATTCCATACAGACGATGATTCAATATCATTAACCTCAAACGAGTAAAAACCACACGCCTTACATAAAACACGCTGTAATTACCCGCATCCCGACAATTACATGCTCAATACAGTGCGAGGTGTACACGTAATTTAGAGTCAATTGCTTTTTCACGACCAACTCGGCATTTCAATTCAACCCACCTTCGAGTAATACAATGATATAATTCAAAATAATGTGTGAAATTGGATTCTTCTTTATTGAATCTTGGAGTTTTATAGAAATGATAATAGAAACAGGTCTAATGTGGAACCCTGTGGGAACCCGGTATTTCGATTCAACGAACAAAAGGCAACTATTTCTAGAAATATAACAGATGTTTTAATGGTGATTAGAGTCTTCGGAAAGCCAATATACTGATATCTACTTAAACATCCATGCGCTGTTGTCGATATGTGGATGTAAATGGCAACCAAAATATTTGCTGTAATCTTTTATTTATCTATCTGTATCGTATCTACTTATTTAAAAGAAGAGTGTGGGTTTAGCCGTGTGATGGTATCCCAGATACCCAGGGCGGATCCAGCTGGATCCAGCTTTGGCTTTTGGGGGGGGGGGGGGTGGGGGGGGTCATGACCCCCATGACCCACCCCCTGACGACGTACCAATTAGGCTGCTGCCACCACAATCTTATATCTAGGTTACAAACCAGTTCTTTAAACAATTGTTTTTAATGAAAAACGTACATAGTTGCTAATAATATGGAAAACAATTATTCGAAGATAATATTGTTAATTCCGAAATTTGAAATATGAGATTGACAAATATGACGTTTAAATAAAAGGTATCAGTAGCCGAATTGATATTAAGGCGTTTGTCCCAGTAAGACTAGAGGTTCTGGGTTTTAGTCCCAGTTACGACCGCTATCTTTTTATTTTTCTGTGTCTTGGCCTCTTTCATATTTTCGTTTAGATTATTTGTGTTATCTTCTTCTTCAAAACCAATTAATCCGGTAGGAATTAAAGTCGGATGAAATCAGTGGCCAAAGATTAATTGTAACGTCAGGATTAATCATTTTGAAATTCGTGAATAAAGATTAATGACCTCGCCATTGCTGTATAAATGATTAACGACTATATTAAGAGGGAATGATGTTCCAATTGAAATTAATTGAAGTAATCAATGATGATTTCTTCCAGGTGATTGAACAACTTATATATGTATACACTAGCTTTTACCCACGGCTTCGCTCGCATAGTATTAGTGGGAAATTACTGGCATAATTATTGGCATAATTGTTATTATTCTTGCTATTTTGTCTAATAGAAAATAATTAATGTTTAATAGAAAATTTCAAAATTTGAGAATGACATTTCGCAAATAAAAATTCAATTTTAGAAAATATTTAAATTATAGAAATGGAAATTTATTTAAGTACCTACACCCTTTATTAGTATTTTATTAATATTTGAATCCAGAGTAACCTAAAAAAATAAGAAAATGACAGTCCACTTCAAACGCTATGCTTTATAGCAACGTTATGCTTTTTGTTCGGAGAATAAACATTTTTAGAGATATGTAGATACCTATTAACTACGACGCCAAAAAAGTACTCTTTTTAATCACAACAAAGCACTCTTTTCAAGCCTAAAATTTAAAAAAAAAACATTGTTTCCAAGGTAACAATTTGTTTGACGTTTGCAATAACTCGATTTTGTTAGGGACAGAAATTTATTTATAAACATTATAATAATTAGTTTGTCGTAAAAATTAGTATTTTAATATTAAGTATTATATTTAGTATTTACTATGTAAAACTGAAAAGTATGCGGTATTAAATAATTTGAAAAAAAATTAGAGATTTCTTACAATCAAACTGATTGATCAGTTTCGTAAGATTTGTAAAATAAAATATTGTAAAATTAAAACTGAATAAACATTAAAAAAAAAAAAAAATACCGTCATTTTTTTTTATCACCAGCTTTTTTATTTTTATGTGTCGTGTTCTTTTTCATATTTCGTTTGTATTATCTTATTCTTTAATGGTAAAGTTACGAGTATCACTTACTTTCACAGAAGTTCTCGAAATACGTTCCAGTGATGTCGCCATCATCGATCAGTGGTCTCTCTCCGTTCAGGTAAGTAGAGGGACCATCGGGGAGGGACTTGTGGTCCAGATGGAAGAGTCTGCAGTTGTACTGGAAGGCCGGAGAGGCAGCTGAACCGAGGTAGAGGAACGATCTGCAGAGGAACTCCGTTTCAATCTCACAGGCGAGGCGGCAGGCTGATTCTGATGTTACCTGGAATACGAAAAGGATTTTAAAATATTGCTTACATCAATTAGGACGAAAAATCCAGAAAGACTTTGAGGTTGAGAGCTGCTCAAAACTTTACTTACTGGATACTCTTGACTCTATGCTGATTGACTAACAAGGCATTGTGCCTTTTCATTGCAGAAGTTGGCAGAGAGGATGGACAGCCAAATAACTCCGTCTTCGCACATACTTCAATCACATTCATACAACACCTCATATACCCTTCTGTTATTCTCTTGACACGGCCCGACTCGAGTGTTTGTATTTTATAATTAATTTATGTAGCATTTGTTTCTCTAATTGTTCTAATTGTTCATTTGTGTCGTGTCTCTTGCGTCTCTTGATCTCTTGTGTTTCTTGTGTTTCTTGCATCTCTTGTCTCTCTTGTATCTCTTGTCTCCCTTGTATCTCTTTTTTTCTATTGTTTCTCTTGTCTCTCTTGTCTCTACTGTCTCTCTTGTCTCTCTTGTCTCTCATGTCTCTCTTGTCTCTCTTGTCTCTCTTGTCACTCTTGTAGCTCTTGTATCTCATGTCTTTCTTGTCTCTCTTGTCTCTCTTATTTCTATTGTCTCTCTTGTCTCTCTTGTCTCTCTTGTCTCTCTCGTTTCTCTTGTCTCTCTTGTATCTCTTGTCTCTCTTGTCTCTTATGACTCTCTTTGTATTACTTTTAGTGTAAATTTTTGTAAACTTTTACGTATTTTTATAAATTCATATTTTTATTTGCTTTGTTTTAATCTTTATTTAGATGCATGTAAATATCCTCAACATCGCATTTAGACTCCCATACCAAGATCCGAGATAGTAGAAGAATTGTTGCTCAATGCAATTAAAATCACAAATGAAAAAATAAAAAAATTTGATGTGGCAGGTGAACCCTTTAAACGATCTGGTGCAATAATTCAAAGCGGTCATTGAATACATTCTATTTTAACATGCTCGTATCATGCGACATTGTTCGATCTCTAACCTAATAGATTGTGCATGACTCGCAATAACTTATGACGTTGGACTATTTAAATTATGATTAATTCAATTTCATCTAAGCTTCTGAGAAGATTCGAACGTAAGATTAAGAGTATTACAATTAATGAAATGTGCAGCAAAAAATATAGGTATTGTTAGCAGCCTCCGTACGTATAGTCTGCAGAGTAGGCTTTGATTCTGTTAGCTCTGGAGATAAACATTTTACAAGTTCCAGGTGGCTTGATAAGAAAAAGATGATTTAAAATATGAAGGACCACCTGCAGTAGTACATCCACGTAATAATAACGCAGACTAGAATCCTCCAGCCAGCAGGTTGCGATGGACTGGGCATGTACAGAGAATGCCGGACACACGCGAAGAATTATCACTGGACACCCTGGTGGAAGGAGAAAAGTGGAAAGACCCAGACTGAGGTGGGAAGATGAGGTAAGAGGGGATGCAGCACAGCTTCTCCAGGTAACAAACTGGAAGTCAGCCGCTGAAGACAGGAGGAGTTGGAGGCGAATGTTGCAGGAGGCCAAAGCTCGTTATGGGCTCTAGCGCCATCGAAGAAGAATAATAATCCCCCAGCCAATTTCAGATGAGGTTCGCCGGTTTGTTTTTAATTTGGATTTTGGGTATGGGTACCGCTGTCCGGGAACCTTTCATTGGATAAGCGAAACCTCTTCTAAGAAGTGGCAACAATTATTTAATTGAGATACCCGAGATGGCGGGCCAGATATAGAGAAGTCAGTTGAGTTTTTGACCTTCTAACTTGACTCTCTAGACACATAGCCTTGCATCGCAGCGGTAGGGATGGATTAATACACTTGTCACTCCTGGACCTACTGATCCCACCCCTAATACACTTAAAAAGACCCTCCACACAGAATCCTCAAACACAGGTCCCACGGATAAACAAATTTTCTTCAGGACCTCAAATATGGATTTCTTGAAGTTCTCAGGTTCTCAAAGAAATGCAAAATCCGCTGGGTTGACGACAGCCAACTGGCCATCGCCTTGATGTCAGCAAAGTTCACATACCAGTCCAACAGGATTACTGGCATGTGTTTCGAATCCATTTCATTGAACATTACGCTGAGCGAGTATAAATAAGGCAATTATTTAAGTATTGACTCACCTGCAACTCCTTATCTACGTAATAATGCAGACCAGCATACTGCGCCACCTTATCGTCAGCTACTCCCAGACGGGGTTGCGTGAAGGCCCGGTTGTCTTTGCAGGCCTGTCCAGCGCGCAGACAGAGATTCTCGAAGTAGTCTGTCCCAGGAGAGTCGGCCAGGCGAGGGGCAGTACCCCCGGATCCAGAACCTCCAGTGCGGCGATCCGCCTCGCTGAGCGCGCAGCGCATGGTACCGTACTCGTATTCGGCTGAACGACAGGTGAAACGTTTCTAGAAAAAAAGGAGGTGGTCAACATTTTTACAATAAAAAGGGAAGGTTATTTGCAATCAAAATGATCAAATAAGTGGTCCAATTCTCAACCCTCTCCGATTTCCGCGTCTAGACAACAAGAGTTATTGCAGATCTACGATGAAATGGTGTTTGCTGGAATTAAGGAATAGTGTGTAGGAAACAACAAGGTATGAAGGAAAAAGGGATGAACAATCACTTAACACTGTATCTCTGCGAGTACATTGATTACAGTGATGAGAACAATTTACAGTTATTAAGTAATATTTCATGGTGGGTACCGATGATATGTTTCTTGGTAGTGTCTTATTTATTGTATGTATATTTAGGAACTACCGGGTGAAGTGCGTATTGTGTGAGTATGTTTGCGGATGTGAGAGTGGTGCTGTGTGAAGGGAATGCGCATTGATCAGTTTATATTATTGACATGCTCTTTTTAAATTTGTGCAGTGAAGTTAGAATTTAGACAAATATTATTGAATGTAAGAGCACGGTTAATTTGCGAATTAGTTGCTGCATTTGTTTTGTAATTAAGCTTGTGGAGTAATTCTGTATGGCGTGTACGTCTTAAGGATATGTCAAAATTAATGAGGGAAAGAAGTTAGGTCCAGTCGATTATTATTTAAAATTCTTTGTATAAGTGTCAAATCAGCTATTGCTCGCCTTGTTTGAAATGTGCATTCAAAGTTATTGTTGAATTTGAAGGTAAGATATTTTATAAATTTGTTTTGAATATGTTCTATGCTATCTATGTATACTTTTTACTGCAGGTTTCAAATTGGCGAGGCATATTTCAGTGTAATTCTGACCAATGCTCTTCTTGCTAATATCTATATACAGTTTGTACTACGGATTCCAAGTTGGCGAGGCATATTAGGCATATTTTAAACGAAATTATGTACCTACACGAAAAACACCAACAACTTGCTATCCCAATCCTTTTTCTTACTTAAATTTCAATGATGTAAAAAATAAAGAAGAGGTTACTTTCCATAATATATATATAAGTGTTCCCTTGGTTAAGTCCTTGCAAGCTCAAAATGTAAAGTAAGTCATTAGACAAGCCAGGCAGGAATGCTGGAGAAGAACTACCATTAAAAGGAATCCGTGCCTCATAAGATAACGGATATTTTCATGTCCATTGGTTTCTTCAACAATATTATACATTCCACGATCTCATCCAACACCAATCGGCACGACCAACACATTAAACTAAATATGAAACACTCTACGGTGGGAGCAATTTTGGCTTTCAAAGAGGAAAGGTATCAGAAATGTAGGAGAGACCTGTGCAAATAAATCTTCTAAGTATCTTTTAAGGAAATTATTCTGTATTTTTTTATGTTACGTCGACACTATACCCTAAAATAAATTCGTAATCTTAATGACGTAAGTAAATAAGCCACGTATACAAATTGCGACTCGTTACTTGTGTATTGGGTGGACCTAATGTCAAATTTTCCTTATCAAAGAAAAGAAGAATAAGAAAAATAATGTGGGAATCTTAACGACGTAAGTGAAAAAAGCGTGTAAACAAAAATGCGCCCGCGTCATGGCGTATTGGACGGACGGACGGTCGAATTCACCCTAGCAGGCCTGGAGATTCGACCTTTCCGCCGGGTTCATTTGAATTAATTCTGAAGAACGTTTTACTATTATTCAAGATGTTTCTAAATGAATACCTCCCAAAGTTATTAATACATCGTTTAGAAAAATAAAATCTGGTGCTCACCTCTAACTTTAGTTGTACAACGCATTTCAATTTTTTAAAGGCGTTGTACGTTTAAAAAAATGATGGCAACGTATTGTTTTTATTAATCTAAAATATAAATAACTCGCATCCCTTGTGAGGCATGGAAATTAAAAAGATAATTCGGGTAAACCCCCGATAAACTTGGTTGTCTCGCCTTAAGTCAGCAATACGAGACAAATAAGACAAAAGGGCACAGTCCGTCGGATGTTGGAAGGCGTTCGTCGTGTGTAAATAAGTGCGTTATCGGCTATCAAATTTCTGTGATGTCTATGAATGTCGTGATGTCGATGATGATCGTTGTGGATTAATTACCTACTTAAAAAACGAATTACTATTTATTAGTAAAGTTATTATTAGCCAAATAGGCATTCATAAATGACTATCCGTTTGCCGCATTATTTTGATGTTTGTACGCGGTGACATTCGATTCGCAAATTTACCAACGAATATCTCTTAACGAGGAGGCAAACGCTCCGTTATCTTTGGCGTTATGCAGAATTACCCTTCATATAAACTGAGACGATCAAAACTAATTAAATTTTCTGTCTTTGGAAAACAGACAAAAAACAAATGACCTTACCTTTTTATTGAAATTATATAACGAAAAATTCGATTTTTCTGGACCCCCTTATTCTTCTTCTTGTGCCCTGTCCGTTCAACGGACGTTGGCTATCATATTGGCTATGCGAACTTTGTTTATTGCAGCCCGGAACAGCTCTACGTAGACTGGCCAAACCACTGTCTCAGCTTTTTCAGCCATGAGGTTCTCCTTCTTCCAGGACCCCGTCTTCCGGCAATCTTTCCCTGCATTATGAGATGCAAGATCTCATACTTCTCTGGACGTCTCATCACATATCCAAGATATTGAAGTTTATGTATTTTTATAGTTTTAATAACTTAATTTTCTTAATTCATCTGAACCATAACATCTTCATTTATGGACCCCCGCATTTGATAAATCCACATGCACCTAAACGAACCTCTGACAAATATTAACATTTTTTTATAGAAAAGACAAACATTCCCGAATAATCTGTCGATATTTGAAAATCTCCTACTACCACCATGCTGAAAATGTTGTTTTGTAGTAGTAGCGGAACTTAGCCAGCAGAAGAATGAACTCACGATGCCGGGGTGGAACCCAAACACGATACAAACTCAGCCACTGATGGGTCATATCTCATTCCAACTTTACTATAGCTAAGATTCTCCAACACACAGTTTTGGTAACACAGTCTTGGTAACAAACATTGCTTACACAGTCTTGGTAACAAATAGTCAAACGATATTAATGTATTTGACAATAATTCTAATGAGAAATAGTTGGCAAGCGTGCCATTGAAAAGTGTCACGAGTTCTACATAAAAAAAACAGTTGCACTGAATTTTCCTCGCATACCATTTCTTGTCTTGAATAAAATAACAGTCACGCTTACACACACACGCCATTAAATTATTGTGTATCTTCGTTGTATGCTCATATTTGGAACAACTACACATAAACTACTCAGAAGCATACACCAGTTGACAAACATATTTTGGAATAGGTTTTTTGTGTTCTTAGAACGTCTATTGACGTCCTTACGGTCTTCGATATGGTATTTATGATAGGTGATTCTGAGTTATATTTGGTAATTTTATATGATATCATGTTGCTGAGCCGGATCCTACTATTTGAAATTCAGTCTTTAAATAAAAAATGAAGTTTTATAATAAATTGTTAATTTTTTATAAGGAAAACTCTCTTTTTATAACTTTTAAAGATTATTCTCAACTAACTAACTGACCATCAAGCCGTTTCCCCGCAGGGGTAGGCTCATCCACCTGCTCCAAGTTAATATTATCATTGAAGAAGAAGATAACAATAATAATCTAAACGAAAATATGAAAGAGAACCAGACACAGAAAAATAGAAAAAGATAATGGTCGCAACTGGGACTCGAACCCAGAACCCCTCGCCTACCCGGGACATGCGCGTTTATCAATCCCGCCATTGCCACCTACTGTCAAACCGTCATATTAGTCAATCTCATATTTCAAATTTTATAATTAACAATATTATTTTCAACTAAGTTTTATGCATTTTATAGTTTGTTGCAAAGTTTTTATAATTTCTTTGGACAAAAGTAATTTTACATCTTCCAGTCAATCTAGTCAATTCGTCTATTTGGTCTGTATTTTTAACTAAAGTGAGGAAGTTATCTAATTTTTTTACCTCTTTTAGTCACGCTACTGGTCAGGTTTTTAAAAATAACCCCATTGTTTAATGCTCAAAACCCTAACGATCTCCTGCCAATTAAACATGATAATAGTTCACGCTTCTACCGAGTGCTTTTTGAATTTTGCTAATGGTACTTTTTTGCTTTGCAATAGAAAAATTGATAATGACTTTATGTGGATTGCGATTTTTTATTTATTTATTTTAGTTTCCGGTGGTTGATTGAGCCTTTGCGCTTCGAATTTTTTTTTATATGATACCACGCAAGATGCCCGGAGGCGTTGAAACTATGGCCTCATGATCTGGGAAATTTTGCGAGGCTGACGGTTTTGGGTAGTACCAGGCTATTCTGATTTCGTCACTAAGGTTAGCTAAAGCCATTTCAAGCAAACTACTGGCTGCGCCAATATTATTAAAGATGTTTTATGTGAGGTAGGTTTATAACAATAATACCAAACAACGTTTACGGTAATTTTTTTTAAGGAATAAATGTGTGATTTTTATAAAAATTCTACCTCATCCCGCCAATTTTATTACAATTGTGTGCGTTTTGTGAATTTAAGTATTTGGTATTGTTCACTTGTTTTTACAATTGTAAATACCATAATTGTTAAATAATCTGAAAGGTCTGAATTATTAAAACATCAGTTCCAATTTAGAAAATGAAAATGAAAATAATTTTCTGTAAAATATTGTGTACAGAAAGAGGTTCGAGTCCCAATCATACATAAAGCTAGCAGCCAATAAAATATGCGTTACAAAATGAAGAAAATGTTGGTAGTTCTTAGTCGAAGTATGATACAATTAAAAATTACCGAATCTGATAACATTAGCTTAGTTCGGTTCGGTTCAGGGTTCGAGTCCCAGATGTGCACATATCTTTTTCTGATTTTTCTTTTTCCAAATTTTCGATTGAGTTTCGCTAATATTGTCTTCATTTAATTAAACAGTATGTTTTCGCTTATTACCCTGGTTGAGTTTTTACGTTGGACAGTGGAGTATTCAGACATGTTTTTTTTTTAAATTTAAATAAAATAAGTAGACTGGAAAGTTTTTAAATATTTCTTCTGTCGGAGTTCTAACCGGAACTTTCAGCATTATCTTTAGTACCTACACCTTTTTGGGCTATGTTGAGCCGCTCTGTGTGAGTACTCAAGGCACATCCCCCATCTAGTTATTCCATATGTGATAGACACAAAGCATAGTATACTTTTTTAATGTCGTTTATATTGATGATATTACGGATGTTTCTTAAGAAGTATATGCATTTAGTGAGTTTTTTTTTGAATTACGTCAATGTGTTATATTATATTTGTGGTGATATGAATATACACATGCTAAGAATGTACACACACATTCAGTATTCCTTTTAATAAATCTCGTGGACATATATCTAAAGCAGGTTTCCATTCGATGACCAATTATATTTATGCCGGTAATTTGACTAATTGCGTGGAACAAATCGGCAATGCATTGGAAACTAGTAATGTAGGTAAATATTAAGACCACCGCCAAAGGATTTATAAATACGTAGAATCATTCACGCATCGTGTTTAGATTAATGGAGAAAAATAATCATTAAATTGTACATATTTTCCTGCGGAAGTGTTTGAGGCTTATCCACTGGAGCGATTTTGGGTCCTTTTTGGCAATTTGCAAACACCCTCAAGCGTTCACTGGCCAAAATGTGCCCAATTTGAAGAGATATTTAAAAACATTAATTGAGATCATTTCAAAAATTTCCACGACCCGCTCTGTTTTCAGTAATATTAGTGATTTAAAATTTAATGAATTATGTTTTATGTTTTATATAAAACCTAAAAACTTAAGACAAATTATGAAATATAGGTAAAATCATTGGCTTTAAACGACAGTTAATAGTTTATCTGTTTTATGTCAACATTCGGAGGTACGATTTTTTGCAAGAAGGCGCGAAATTTCGAAACCGAAGGCTCTAAAAATTCCAAGCGCTCGAGGGATTAAGATAAAAAAAACTTGATTAAAATTGATTAAGAAGCGGAACGCTCCAGTTCTTAGAGAATCTATAAATGTATGTTTGATGACTTTATTAAACGGTTAGGGAATCTATAAATGTATGTTTGATGACCTTATTAAACGGTTAGGGAATCTATAAATGTATGTTTGATAACCTTATTAAACGGCAAGGGAATCTATAAATGTATTTTTGATAACCTTATTAAGCGGTTAGGGATTCTATAAATGTATGTTTGATGAACTTATTAAACGGTTAGGGAATCTATAAATCTGTGTTTGATGACCTTATTAAACGATTAAGGAATCTACAAATGTATGTTTGATGACCTTATTTATGATTAGGGAATCTATAAATGTATGTTTGGTGATCTTATTAAATGGTTAGGGAATCTATAAATGTGTGTTTGATGACCTTATTAAATGGTTAGGGAATCTATAAATGTATGTTGGATGACCTTATTAAACAGTTAGGGAATCTATAAATGTATGTTTGATGACCTTATTAAACGGTTAGGGAATCTATAAATGTATGTTTGATAACCTTATTAAACGGCTAGGGAATATATAAATGTATTTTTGATAACCTCAGTAAGCGGTTAGGGATTCTATAAATGTATGTTAGATGAACCTATTAAACGGTTAGGGAGTCTATAAATGTGTGTTAGATGACCTTATTAAACGTTTAAGGAATCTATAAATGTATGTTTGATGACCTTATTAAATGGTTAGGAAATCTATAAATGTGTATTTGATTACCTTACTAAACGGTTAGGGAATCTATAAATATATGTTTGATAACCTCATTAAACGGTAAGGGATTCTATAAATGTATGTTTGATGAACTTATTAAACGATTAGGGAATCTATAAATATATGTTTGATGACCTTATTAAACGGTTAGGGAATCTATAAATGTATGTTTGATAACCTTATTAAACGGCTAGGGAATCTATAAATGTATTTTTGATAACCTTATTAACCGGTTAGGGATTCTATAAATGTATGTTTGATGAACCAATTAAACGGTTAGGGAATCTATAAATGTGTATTTGATGACCTTATTAATTGTTTAAGGAATCTATAAATGTGTTATTGATGACCTTACTAAACGGTATGTTTGATAACCTTATTAAACGGCTAGGGAATCTATAAATGTATTTTTGATAACCTTATTAAGCGGTTAGGGATTCTATAAATGTATGTTTGATGAACCTATTAAACGGTTAGGGAATCTATACATGTGTGTTTGATGACCTTATTAAACGTTTAAGGAATCTATAAATGTGTTATTGATGACCTTACTAAACGGTATGTTTGATAACCTTATTAAACGGCTAGGGAATCTATAAATGTATTTTTGATAACCTTATTAAGCGGTTAGGGATTCTATAAATGTATGTTTGATGAACCTATTAAACGGTTAGGGAATCTATAAATGTGTGTTTGATGACCTTATTAAATGTTTGATGAACTTATTAAACGATTAGGGAATCTATAAATATATGTTTGATGACCTTACTAAACGGTTAGGGAATCTATAAATGTATGTTTGATGAACTTATTAAACGGTAAGGGAATCTATAAATGTATTTTTGATGACCTTATTAAACGATCTAAAAGCTCCTTGACGCGGAAGCCAGAGGATGTGAGTTCACAATTAGATGTGAAAATATAAAATATCAATAATTTGTGCTTTCGCATAAAGAATTCACGAACATTTCAAGATAATTCAAAAGGTACGAGTAAACTTTATTTTCTTATTTTGTATTTAACCCAAGATATCTAAAGTTCATCAAAATGACGAGCATCAAATGCAAATCTCCATATCTCTTTTGAATGCATCTACCGAGAGTATAGCCGTCACGTGTCAACTTAGTAGCCGCTAGACTCGAGCGCATGGCAGTTGTATTTAGTCGGTAAGTTCTTTCGTTTTTGAGATACCTGCTAGTGACTACTAGTCACTGTCGAATGGGTAGTTCAATGGTTTTGATGTTATTCGATTGTCGTCTTTGATTTAAATATTTTTCTTCACGATGTCAAAAAATAAAGGTTATTTTTCCCAATTATAAATCTATATTTAGTGTTGAATGGTGAAAATAAGTTGATAGGTCAAACTTATCCCAAAAAATAGTAGTTCCATATCAAATATATGTGATATAGTACGTAAAACTTGAAGAAAGATACATTTTTGTTATTACGTTTTTTAATTAATTTAACTTATTATTCTACAATTTATTTGAAAATAATAAAAAAATCTAATTAAAAATAGGACCTAGGAAAAATTTCCCGTTTTATGATCGCTTTAAGAATAATTTATTTCAATTATGTATTTTCCTTACCTCGTTCAGACAAGCAGCCAGGCAGGCCTCTTTGGTGGAGGTGTAGATGAGGGCATTGTCGAGGCCTCTGAGGGCCTTTCCAGGCACCCTCTCGAAGGACCAGGGCCTCAGGCAAACACCCTCAGACCTCACCTGCAGCTTTACCATGTAATACATGCTCACGGAACGCTGAAAAGACAAAAACATACGATTACTATCCAATACGATTATTATTATCCAGATCTTGACTAAATTTAAACGGGCTTTAAAAACAAACTTATTTAAAAAATCATACATATCATGAATCTTAACTCTTTTTCAATATTCTCTAATAAGTCATGTTTCTCAAGTTTCCGGCAATTGTTTGGTTTCAGTTTCCTCATTACTGTACTTTTTCAAAATGTTTCTTATTTCTAAACTTCAACTGCTTCCTGTTCTATATTATATTAATTTCAGCTTTAATGTTTCCTTGTTGTTTATCATTTTCTATTGTCCTGTGTCAAAACAGCACTGTTATTGTTAATTTTGTTCTCTTGTTATTGTTTTATATACACCGCATGTTCTTTGTTTCATGTTATTTTCATCTTGTAAGGGACATAGGATTACTTTAATAAATATAGGATTACTTTTAAGTGCATTGCAGTTAAGGACGCTTGAAGTGAAATAACACTAAACTGCGGTATATAAATATTACGTTATTATTATTTAAAAAAGCCACCCGGATAGACACTCTTCTCTATATACTCGTAAATCCATTGATTAATTACCGTTCCCGATATCTTAACGAATGCTACAAAAACAATGACCATTACTAATTATATAATGATACGAATTTACTTTTGAAAAAAATGCAGGAATTTCCAACTTCTGTACCGCTATTCTACAAAAAGACTAGGTAGAAGGATTAGGTACTCCAGAAATCAATTAAAAATTAGTTCCTGCAGCGCGATAAAGTGATATACAGTTTCTATCCACGGTGTTCAGGAACGAGCTGTGTGTAAAAGTGATATCCACTGGAGCGATTATGATCGAAAAACGGGACACATTTATTTTTCAGCGATTGATTGCGGTCCAAAATTGGGCACATTTTCCTACCATTCGTAAAACATTTATTGCAATTATATATAACCTTTCTTTGTACAGCTATTTATTTTAAAACGAAGCTATTGAAATGCTTAATCTATTATAACCATTGATGTCAAAAATTCGAACTTCGTAGACTATTTAAGAACGATCTTAAAAATAAAATTGTAAAATATTTTTTTCTCACCGAATTTTTGATCAGCTATTTACGGTTACAATTAAGTTATTTTTCCATATACATGCACCTTTCATTATCAAATATACCATAAATAACATACAGAAATCGAAAATATTCTACGCTGACTCAAATAAGTACCACTCACGACAGTTTCAAAGTAACAAAACGCAAGATTCGCGCGGTTATAAACTTTACGATTTTTTTAAATATTTTTTCTATAAATCCTACAAATATGAAATAAATGGGAAAATACAGATCAATTCAATGGATATATAGAACTGTAATCAGTTTTTATGTTTTCATGTAAAAATTAGAAGGTATGATTTTTTTTAATGTTGGCGAAAAATTTAAAAAATGATTATCTGGGAAATCTCGAGCAATCGAGGCAATTTTTTTTTTATTACGCGTTGTCGCTCCAGTGGTTCATTTATCTATAGAATTTATACCGAACTTCTATCCCTAATTAATTTTAGCATAGTTTCGAGACCTATGTATACGTCATATAGCGATATTCCACAAGCTTAATTAACAAACAAAAAATGTTGCAGCATCTAATTCGCCAACTAACCATGCTCTCATACCTTCAATAATATTTGTCTAACATCGATATTTTTTCGGATTCACTTTTACAACTGCGTTGTTCTCATGTGAGTGAGAACATCATCTGTAAAAAGTAAAAACCCAATATAAATAAATAAATTGTCTCGAATCTTGACATGGTCAAGAGAACTATTTGCTTCAATTGACTGTGCCAAGTCTTTCTCGGGCGTTCTCAACTTCTTCTACCATTCAATTTCACGTAAAATACTAATTTTCTTTACCCTCCTTTCTTCGTTGCTTCGCTATATATGCCTAATCTACACAAGATATCCTTTCTTAATATTTTCAAATGAAACTCAACATTGCAGAGACGTAATTAGATGTAGGTACTTAGGGTCTCTGTCATCTTTCATATTTATTCTCCTTACATTCCTTTCTTCGTTGATTCACTCTACATACCTAATCCGTACAAGCAATTCTGTCATCTTTGGGGATGCTGGGTAGGGGCTTTTTTTGGAAAACAGAGGAACCTATAGGAGCGAAAAAACTCAATGGCGACAAAATACCGTAATGTTTTTTCGCTATATATATTTTTTTATGATTTAGACGATTTTTATTATCTATGATTTCCATGAGCAATGATTTCTATGATCTATGATTTCTATGATTGCTGTGATTTCTATTATCTAAGTTTTCTGTGATGTATGATTTCTATGATATGTGATTTCTGTGGTTTCTACGACTTATTTTAAATACATTTCGCCATAATTTTTCATGTTTTTGAAGGTCATTTTTTTCACTTTAAAACATGTAGGTAACCCACGAATTTTTATTTAAAAAACTAAATAGTTATTTTATATTTAAGCTACAATTTTACAAACACCGTGTAGCTAAGGTATATTGAACAAAACGGTTAGGTAGGTACTTAACTATTCCTTCTTCAGTAGCCCTAATCCTTGTATACCGTAATAGCGAGATGTATTGCAGCCGATAGGCGTTACACATTGATTAAATCACCCGTGGAAGCCACAAGTCGAATTGGAAATATTATAGATGGGATACCTAATACCTATGGTATAGATGGGGTACCTAGGGTAAAGATGGGGTACCTAGGCCAGAGCCGTATTTAGACGAATTATTTGATACTGATGTTATTGACGTTATGGTTTGGATGAATAAACAAAAAGAAGTAATTAATAATACAAAAAAAAATCGAAAACTTCAATATTTAGGACATGTGATGAGACATCCAGAGATGTATGAGATCTTGCATTTCATAATGCAGGAAACGATTGCCGGAAGACGGGGCCCTGAAGAAGGAGAACATCATGGCTGAAAAACCTGAGACAGTGGTTTGGCCAGTCTACTGTAAATCTATTCTGGGCTTCAGTAAACAAAGTCCGCATACCCAACATGATAGCCAACGTCCGTTGAACAGACAGGGCACGAGAAGAATAAGAATATGTTATTGAATTGGTATTGTTGAGATTCGGAAATTTTTGCGACTTGCAGAAAATATCCCCATTTTTTACCGAAGAACACAATTTTTTTCTTGAATCATGTAAGACTTTTAACAGAACACAAGGGTGATTCTATATCTTTTGCAAGAGCCTAATGCTTGTTAAATCAGCCGTATACGATATATTTTGTCAGTTCTCTTAAATGCGTATTCCGTATCGCGCTAACGAGTCAAAAACTGCTCCTGTATTAAGACACCGATTCTTAAAAGTAGTTACTCTAACGCCAGTGATAACCACGTAATTCGTGTTAAGAGATGTTAGTCGTGGCAAAATTTGCTAAATGAATGTCACCAATGAGTACCACCTCTTATTAGGCTTATATGCAAGTAGTTATAACCAAATAACACAACCAATATAATAACCAAAAAACAGTAATTCGTGTTTTAAGCAGATAATTAATCCACTCCACAGACATCAACACACAACAGGTACGGACAAGCCATTGAAAGCCACATAGAAAATCACAGAAATTTGACAACCGATAACGCACGACAGTCGCCTTCCGATGTCCGACGGATTTAACCTTTTTGTCTTAATTATCTTAAGTCTTTAACCTTTTTGTCTTATTAACCACGTTGTAACACATACAGAATCACCCTTCAGAACTGTTAATATAAGCGTCGCAGGTAGATATTTTTCGATTCTTGGACAAATGACTTTTTAATTGAAAGTTAAATATTTCCAAAATGAGGCTTTAAATATTACACACCTCGGTGTGTAATATTTAAAATTGGGTTAATTCCTTAAGTGCATCATGACAAGGTTTAAAGTCACCCTTTTGATTGTTGCAAAAACACATCGCCAAAATGTATGTTTCTTGATTTTTTTTGCGTAATTGCAAAAATGTTTTCCAATCATAATCTAAAAAAATCTATTTTTCACATTATATTATGAGAAGATTCCCGAAAAGGGGTTTTTAGGAAGAAATTTTTGCACCTCAAATATTTTTTGTAAGCTTATACTTTATTTTAATAATACGAGTAGCTTATAAAAATTCGTAATAAAAAGTGCTTAATTAATTATCTTCGGAGATTTGTGCCTTTCTAAAATTAGCCGCCCTAGGCCGCTGCCACGATTGCCAAGGCCTAAGTACGGCCCTGAGTAGATAGAGAGCCGGGAGTTAATGGGTTTTGGTGTAGTTAGTTACCTGCGGCGTGGCGTTGGGGTTATTGGCCTGCGTCTCATTCTGCAGCTGGCACCTCGTCTCTTGGACGGGCGTCAAAGGGTTAAGCACGAAACTGCAACAATAAACATACATTTTATTTAATTAAATTGAAGTTACGAGAGTGGAGCGGCATTAGAAGTGTGGAGGAGCTATTCCGGGCAGTGCAAGACAGAGAGACATTTTCAAGAGTGATCGTCAACGTCGGGGGGATCTGATAGGGCACACAAAGAAGAAGAAGTTACTAATTAATAGGAACAAAATTTTTTTTTTGCCAAATGAATTAATTGCATATAATATACTATAGGTCGAGCAATAGAGACGCGGCGACCAACACATACTTAGGATTTGTGTAGGTACTGTGGCAAAATTGAATAATACACTTCCGACGCCATTTTGTCTACGGTAAATTTCTTTAATTTCCTCTTTGCAAGTCAAATTACATCCTGTAATTATTCATTGGTTACAAGTATTAATGTCATAATTTCATAAAAAAATAAATTTAAAAAAAAATTAATTGTAAGCGTTTGTATAGGTCATTTCATGAACATTCTCCAACCCACTCCCAAATTCTCCAGGCTTTCAAATATCAACTCTACTTTTGTCACTAATCTTTTAATAAATGTAATACTGATAGTTATGGGGGTAGCAAATAATGTAAAATCGTGCAATGTCCGGTCTTTTAAATATAATGTCCTCCGCGTGCAAAGCCGTATATCAGCATAAACTTTCTAATTAAAGTGTGTTTTTCGGAAGTGACCTGCCAGGTAAGTATTTTTCTGTATCTAATTGTAAATAGTAAAATTAGATAGAATCTAAGAATTCTTCAGAAATTGTACATCGCCCTTGAGGTGATTTTTCACAAAATCGGCGCTATACAAATTATCCAATCATTATTATTAGTTACCATGTAGTTCTAATATTGGTTTATGCTTTTCAATTCAGTGTTGCGTAAAAAATAAGGAAGGTACCAAAACAGATCCTTGCATAATTCCGAAAAGTTTTTAGCAATAATTCGCTTGCAAGTTTTACATATCTCTTGCATCCCAGCCGTAGCTACGATGTTAATGCTCATGTCGATAAATTATAAATAACACCCGGAAAGACAACGTAATAAATATTTTATGATGCATTTATGATACTCTGTGCCAAGCACGTCTTTCATAGGCCAATCGAGTTTCCAGTACATTGATCTTCCCGTTGATTATAACTTATTACCTGCGATGTTAAGATTCCAGCAGAACCGAACCAACGAGCGTCTGGTATGTGCGAAGTACAAATGATAAATATTGCTTACCTGGATTACAAACCATCATCAATCGACTGACCACGCAGAAATACAGCTATTATCGTATTTTTAAAAGCCTTGCAAATTTTTTTTAAACCTTTTGCAACCTAATTCGAAATCTAGTTCCAAAAAAATTGGTGCACCTTTTTTGTCCATTAGGTTATTGAAATTAGAATAACAGCATGTTCAAGCACTAGCCAACGTATCTTTTCAGAAATGTATTTTTCTATTGGTGTGATGTTGTAAAAATGAAATGCATCAATTGTATTCATTTTTCGTGAGTTTTTTTAGTAAGTATTTAATATGTATATCTACTGAATTTATGTTTTAAATCATGTGACCTTTTTAAATATTTGGTTAAAGTTTTATTATTTTACAATTTAAATGACACGACAACCTCTATGGTTGACTGGTTACGATTCATCGCTACGAATTCGGAGGAGGTGGGTTTAAATCTTGGCGTGTTTGGGCGTCTTTAGTGTGTCTTTAGGCGTGTTTGGTGACCAGGAACTTCTCAATCTTCTTTATCCCTACATCCTTTCCTAACTCACTACTCTAAGCGTTACAATAGAACCCAATTGGGTATGCTGTAGTCTCAATGGATCAGACTCTTTTGCTTAAATTAATAGGTTTCATTGAACATATTATTCATATACCTTAAACATATTACAAATCGTACATTAATTAATAAGTATTTAAAAAAAAAAATTGCAATAACTAGTCCGCAGCATACGATTTTCCAAGTGCGTATTTTCGTAAAACATTGTGGTTCACCTTAATAAATTAGCATAATTGCAACAAAAATACCCTCTTTAGAAGCGGTCGGCAACGGAAAAAAAACATTGTGTTTTTATCGTGATTTATTTTTGGGGAAGTATGGCTCTTCCTCCTTCTTTAGCCAACGCTTCGGAGAGCGTTATTAGATATGCGATTTGTAGTTTTGCAGTAGAGCTGTTTAAAGTTTCGTTTCTGCATTTTTACTGTTTTGGAGGTCAAGAAAGATAGTGTGGTTTTGATATTTCGCATTTCATTAAAAGTTCGAAAATACCAACTTTTAAATCAACAAAATAAGCCAATAAATAAGTCAACAGAACGATTTTCCATTTTTAGCAGATCCGGCATTGTTTTTCGGGACCATTGTAGTGTTCATCATGTGGGTAGATGTATAGGTTTTGGCGAAGTGTGTTTATGTATGTAGAAGTGATACTGTGTTGCACGGGTTACTCATCTTAGGGCTGGGCGTTTTAGT
The DNA here is from genome assembly GCA_917563855.2 of Limnephilus lunatus. Lineage (NCBI taxonomy): Eukaryota > Metazoa > Arthropoda > Insecta > Trichoptera > Limnephilidae > Limnephilus > Limnephilus lunatus. Next base: position 56,811,422 of record OU830596.1, read on the forward strand.
ATACTAATTGCTGTGGTTTTCGGCGTTTCGTGTAATCGTCAAGTACCAGGTTTTTAAGAATTGCGATTTTAAATAGATTTTTTCCGTGCTGATTCTGGTCCATAGATCCTAAAATAAACAATGCATTCAGCACTGATATAAAGTAAAATGAATCTATATCCCTTTTTACTACCCATGTACAACATTGGATATTTGAAAGGGGTGAGTTTGGTTTAAAGATTACATGAATTGAAAATTAGATACGCTTGATATGTTTCATTATTCTATTTAAAAAAATTAATACATGTTACTTTCTTTTTGTATTGGTCGGTATTTCTTGTGAGCTTTTCACAGTTATACAGATGTAATTTTGTTATGTTTTGTGTGTTTTTTTTATTCTTTGGTTTCGACTTCTTTCAAAAGGGAGGTCTTATAATTCCGTTTTGCATGTTTTTTAATCTTGCATTTTAAATTATTTGAGTATTTTATATTATTTATATTTTATGTATTTTTATAAATATCTGTTTTATCATTCAGTTTTATTTAAATTTAAATTTTTATTATGGTTTATGTATGGTTTCCCCCCCAAAAAGAGGCCATATTTTTTAAAGGTAACAATATTTCCGCTTTGCAATAAAATCCAAACAAATGGACTATGACCATAGCGCTTGGGTCCCACCCGGGATTCGAGCGTACGATCCTCGGCTGGCTAAGTCCTCCATCACAACACAAGCAACATTTTCGGCTTTCTGCGGTAGGAGATTTTCAAACATTGTTGGGTTATTCGTAACCCGGGAATATTTGTCTTTCTTTTGAAGAAAAAAAAAATTCCTGAACATATCCGAAACCCAAAAAATGTTTTTGAAATGTGATGAAATACATCTACAAATGTTATTATTAGAAAAAAAATGTACTTTTGAATTGTATATTTTTTAATACAAACTACTTTTAGTATAAAATTACTGATAAAAACAGGTAAATGTATGACATAACGGATATACAACAATTTATATGAGACCCACATGAGCTGGGATAAGCAAATATGGTCTCCTGTGATTGATCAAAAGGGTAAAATATTGTTTTTGAGTCTACATTTACTCTTCTCCAGTGTAATGGATGATAATATATTATGACATTTACTATTACCCAGTGTATGGATGATAATATATTATGATTATACAAATGAATATTGTAATGCAAAATTTATATGAAACACAAAAAACATGTCTTGGGTTATATTCCCTGTTGCCACCTCTCCTTTTTTATTTTACGTGTCTTGTCCTGTTTAATGTTTCCTTTAAATTTATTACTATCATCTCTTTCTTTAATGATTAAAAATTCTTAAACTGTTTTAAAAGTGTTTGCATCTTTTTCTGTACCTAGGTTCGGCGCTGTTTTCCATCTTACATAAATTACAATAAATTACTTGAAATGGCGGTACATTCGAGCTATTTTTAATATTATATTGCGGAGGCCAATGATAACACTAATAACTTATAGTGATGGCATATAATTATTCATATATTTACCAGGTATGACGATTCTAAGCGATCGGTTCAAGGAACTTTGCATTATGACTAATGTAACTCATGTAAATTGGCGAATGTTTTGTATGTAAATTGTTAGACTTACCCCAAAATATTTTGAGCGTGATCTCATATTTTAATTTTAGTTTTAGCAGGTCATTGAAACTATCAAGAGGTATGATGAGTCAAAAAAGTCAATTTATAATATGACGATTTAACCTAGAAACTAGATTCAGATTCAGACTATTCAGATTTTGCACAACGACTGGTTTCATAACTTAGTTTTGATATAGTACATAACTCCATTGATAGCATATTCCTCTTGGAATGCTATGGCTTGTACGTGCCTGAAAATTTCATCCATAGTCGTTACTGTGTCTTTTTTAAGATACCGCATGGCAGAGGAGAGCTCTAGAACAGCCTAGCGTAACAAGAGGAATAGTGCTAATTAATGAAATTTCTAAAATTCTATGCATATTACAATAGATACATAACTATTTTTTTCCCAAAATTTTTGAGTATTGATTTATTTATCTTCAGTTATTTTAAAGTTCCGTACGACCACAGCTCTTGACGGAACTGATGTTGTGAATGAAAGAAACTTGGGTCAACCCTTCAGAAAAAAATGTGTGACTTCCTTGACGTAAGTTCATATTTTCAGAGTCTTGCTAATTCAAGCAATCGATTTATATTAAAGATTCTATAATATTAAAGACTAAGTCAAATTACTTACTACTTCAACGATGTGACTATCATATGACAGTCCAATAACTATTTTAGCAATGTACAAGCAATACAAATCCAAATCAGAATACTGAGAGCAAAAGGCTAACTTTACAAGGAAACAGGCTGTCGTAAATAAAGATATTACATCATTCTTCTCTAAATTACCTTCGGCTTCATAAATCCTTTTCCTTGCGATCCTATAGCCTCTTTCAAGCTATTTCTATAGAAAAGGTTAAGCTGTGCACTTAACATCGATCGTTTATGACGATATTATTATCCTTTGATTTATTTTGCAATTCATCACAAAGGTTGCAGGAAGCCCGCAAGGTTGCTAGTTAGGACCTCTCTTATGTACGTTAAAAACTTTAAAGTGACTGGCGAAGTTAGATGTCAAGGTATTTATTGTCTGTTTATTAATTGTTAATTTGTAATTTAAAATATTCACGCTGTTTTATGAAAATCAACAGGTTAGCATAGGTCTCAAAGGGACTACTATTGATGATAATGAAAAACAAATCAAGTGTTCTCCTTTCCAATTTAAGAACCATTTTTCGGTATCCACTGTTGTGTGGTAAAACCAAGTTTGACCGTTTTACAAAGTGGAGATCTGAAAATAATGCAAGGCTTAGTAAACTTGATAAAGAAAGGGACGTTTAGATGGTTTGGGTATGTGGAACAAATAAACGAAAAAGTATACAAAGTAAAAAAAGTATAAAAAGTATATATAATGCGAAAGTGAGTGGTAGAAAAAGTCGGAAACGCCCAACATAAGGAAGATACGGCTATTCTTTGGACTCAAATGAGTCGGGTCACGTCATAAGTTAGAACGATAAAAGAGTATGTGTGGGACGAGGCTTAAATGAAATGAAGCAACACGTGTGTTGAATGGTGGTCCATCCTCTCTGCTTACCCCTAAAGTAAAGCAGATTGATAGTTGAATAGTTAGGTTAGGGTAAATTTATTTTCTTCACAGTTCTCTTTTTCAATGTTATATTTTATCACAGTTCTGTTCTGTCTTATCGGTTCTATTTTATCACATAACCGTATAGTCTATAAATACTAGATAATATTATGGCATAATAATGACGCAGGGAAACGCCCGCAAGGTCACGGGAAGTTCATTGGCCTGTTGCTATGCAACTAAAGAAGGCTCTATGGCGCTATGACTCGCCGAGGCTTTACCGGGAAAAGGCACTTGAAGCTGCAAGTCTACTCTGTACACGGGTACACACTTATACAATGCTTAATAGCTTCCGACGAGACTTTTTTATCGAGTTTAAACGACTTGTAAAAAGTCCATTTAGACCGGTGGTATTTTATTTATTTACTGTACATATACCTACTGCTAACATGTGGGCTCCTAGAAAGACAAGAAAAGTATTCCCGGGATATGAATAATTAGGCAGTATTTTAATAGCTCCTACTACCATTATTATAAGCGGAAAAAGTCGTTCGCAGGAAATGCTTGCAGAGGAAATTAATCCTTCCGACAAAATAGGACCTAGGAGTTAAATCACCACAATGACATTGACGTAGAAAATTTTAAAATTATTTTGACAATCCGGTGCAATCAGTACATATAGAGGAGGAATGTCACTTCCATATTCCACCTGGCGCGCTTCTGAAGGTCATTTCGTTCGCGCTGTACAAGCATGACAATGTGTGCATTACTTTTCAGCCTACCCTCGTACAAAGAAAGCGTTTCACAAACAAATTGTAACGGTACAGTTTCTCAGGTCTTAGATTCGTAGTCAGATACGAAACTAAACTAACATTTTATTAACCTTAAAATTAAAACTGTACATTTAAACGTTAATATCGTTACGGTATTTAACTCTCATAAAGTATGGCAGAGTAGGTACTTTACCCAATACCATTTCAAAACTACAGTTAGGAATTTAAGAAGGCTATTAGTAATTTTGAGTTCATATAATATTAATTAACGGAGCGTTAAAACATTAAAATTGTACATAACCAAAATGTATTTTTTTTTACTTTAGCTGCACATAATAGGCTCAGAGGAAAATAATTTCTCTTAGGGCCTACGTCATCATGCCTGTATGTTTAATCCATGGAAGGAAATTATAATAATAAATAAATGAAGATGATGTTGGTAGTTCTCAGTCGAAGTATGATACAGTTAAAAGTGACCGAATTGGATATAGACACCTTAGCTCAGTTGGTAGAGCTGTTGCCATGAAAGCAGAAGGTCGTGGGTTCAAGAAAGAGGTGTCAGGGGTCGGTAGGAGTTTTAGGGTCAGTGTGTCCAGGAGCGACGGACGTATGAATTTATCCATCCAACTTTGGTGCAAGGCGGTGGGTCGAGAGATACCGCCTATAGAGGTCTAGGTTAGGACTACCTCAACCAATCTCAATGCAAAAGGTAGGCAAGCGCTTTGGCAGCCAAGACCTAGACAAACCTCACCCCCATAAACCCCTGCATTCTTGTTAAGTCAGCAAAAGTAGCGAACCACTAGGGGTGATCTGTGGCAGAGGTGTCGGTTAACCAATAAATGATTCCTGGGGCGGCGGTACCCACAACCACCTGAAAAATTAATATATATATATTTTGGGAGGCGGGTATGGGTACCGCAGACCCGTGAAACATCACGGGATATTATGAATTTGTTTTTAATTTTACATTAGCTCCATACAGGAGGCCCTGCGTAAAATAATTCCTATCAGGGCCTCCGTAATCTTTGGGGATGCTGTGTGGAGGGTTTTTTTAAGGAAAGAAAGAAGAAAGAATTCTGAGAAGAAAATAGGTATAAGGGGTGGGTAGGAATCTAAGGGACGGAAGATTCTGGCTGGAGAGGACAAAAGACATTCAAATCTCCAAAAAACACAATCAACACATTTACACATCTGCCTAGTGATGCAAACTTAATGCTGGCTGAAACTTAGGTTGGCTAAATAATGATGAAACGCATAATAATATGATATAGTAACCTGAAAAATAATCACTTCTGTGAAAAATAGCCGATTCTGAATGGTGGTCTTCCGCCAGGGCGATACTGAGAGTATATTCCACTCTGGCCATAACATAGACAAAACACAACATAAATAAAGCAAAAAGAAAGCTGGCAAAGGAAGGAATTTCGCTCCCAGTTCGCAAGGAACACCACACTTCCTAATTAGAGTGTGATAATAACAGCTCTATTGAAATATACTAACCGTTGAAAATAACAGTTGAATAAAATAAAACTATTTACGAATATAATTCAACGCAATGCAATGCAGCCAACTGAATACGTACAAATATATTTTTTTAGCGGTCATGGTACCACTGGCATCAGAATAAATACACCTGCTCTAAAGTTTGATACCAAATTCGCATACCATTTTCACGACCAGGCCTTGATAGGATAACTTCCGATAATTTCTCATCGTTCCCTAGGACAACTTCGAATCGCTAATGTACAAACAACAGTTGACTTCGCATATATTAAGAGCACTTAGTCATTGTGAACTGTTTCTTATTATTTTGCGAACTGCAGTCATGCAAGGGAACGATGAGAATTATCGAAAGTTATTCTATCAATCCTCATCGATCGACCGTGCTAGATACCCTGGAAGCAGCTACGTGACAACTTATTTTGGGACCAATGGTGTTCGCGTGATTTTTTTAACATTAGATCCACACTGGAGTTAGCAGGAAAATAATTTTCCTAGGGGTCCATGTTATCTATGGGAAAGTTGTGTGAAGGATCTTGAAGAAAAGAAGGGAGAAGAGTCCTGGAGAGGTAAAAGGTATGAGGGATGGGTAGGAATCAGGGTCAGTGTGTCCAAGAATGACTGATATATAAATCCATCCCTCTCATTGCGGCGCGAGACGATGCGTTCGGGAGGGTCTTTTTATAGAGGTCAAAAGACCTCAAACACTCTCTCTTCATCCAGCATGCCATGCAGCAGGCAGGCAGACGCATTTTCCAACAAAGTCTAGACCATAAGTTCTCAACATGGGCAATAACGCCCCATCCTGGGGGGCGTTTCAGACCTTCAGGGGGGCGGTAGAAGGCCAATATAGATTTGGGGGGCGTTTCAGGCTTTCAGGGGTGTAATGTATGTGTGTGGGTGTGACGGCATGAGAGCGAGACAGCGAGTATGCGGACAGTTTAAAAGGCTTAGCATGAGTTGTGCAGCTCTCCCTCCAATCAACTCTCCAGTCTTCTTATAATAAACACAGTACTATTAAGTGTACTCTTATTTCTACACCATAGTAGATCTCACAAAGGGGGTGGTAGGAGACCCAGAAAAACCCGTCTCATCCCGCCCCCATCCTATATCCCCTGCAATGAAGGGGGCTTAATGGGATAGGTTGGGGCAGTTGGGGCAGATGGGGCGCTAGAAAAGAAAATATTCTCAAAGTGGGCGGTGGGCAAAAAAAGGTTGGGAATTTATGGCCTAGACAAACTTCACTTCCATGAACCCGAGCACCTCTGTTAAGTCACCAATGCAGCGAACCACGTGGAGTGACCTACGGCAGAGGTGTTGGTTATCCAATGAATGATTCCCGAATCGGCGGTACACATATTCGCATACTCACCTCCCAAATTGTCAGTCAATTACAATTAGTCAGCACCCACGCCTTCATTAGTATTTTGAACACCATCTCGCGCGCAACTTAACATTTTGTGAAATAACTGACATCTAGCGATAAAAAAACTCTCAAAAGTTGAAGCTCCCTAACGTTGGAATTCCCAAATATAATATATGTAGGGTATTTTTTAGTGTTAGCGCTAACGTCGGCGTTATTCCCAACGATTATATTCAATGGTTGACAATCGACAACGATAGCTGCGTTGGCGTTATTTAGAATTGTTGTAATCGTCCAGTACTACCGGACTAGACAGGTTTCCTTGCAAGGCGTGTTGTAGTTCCCAGGTCTCGCCGTATCCCGAGGGAATGCAGCCTGTTATACAATATGTTAGATAACGCGTGTTGACATAAACTGAGAAAACTTTCAGAGTTAATTAGTCGCTTAGAGCTTAGACGGTAAGACTGCATTCCGTCATCTGTAATTAATTTGAAGTTTTGTAAATACCATCCTTTGACAGCCTCTGTGCGGGTAGTCGCGGGTTGGAATTCCGGTGTCCGCAAAAAACACTGTTCTTTTATTTTAGTTACTTGTATACAATTAAGTTTACAAATTGCTAATATAGCTTGCATATTTGCTATTATATCTTGATTAATGTTTTTCTTACGAATTATTTTCAAATCATTAACTAATTGGTGAAATTTTTATGGTTTTTGGGAGCTCAATGTAATATTTCATCTCTTTGTGGAATAAACAGTTTTGCGAATTTTCTTTGTCCTTTTTTGGTAGTCTGATTTCATTGCTCGACGATTGCACTTCATTGTTTTGTGTCGGTGAATGACGCTGAATATAGTTTAATAAATATCTTATTTTCTTTGTCAACAACTACTGTTTCACTGTTAGCCAAATTAGTTGCTTACACTTTTTACATGCCTTTAAAAATCTGCATTATTTATTGATTTATTTGATACGTACAATAATTTACATTTTATAACATCATTTAATAATGTTGGCCTCACTGGGCCTTATAATGCTTATAATGCAAAATATCAATAAGATGAAGTACATAATAAATTTTAATATAAAGTCGGTAATTAAAAATCGGCATTTACTATTAGTTGTGTGTTTGTAAATGATGTGTATTTTATAATGTTATTGTGTGTTATGCGTATATTCTTTTATGTAATAAAATTTTGGAAATATTGTTTATTATTCTTTAATCAATTTTTTAATTTTGTATTTGAATTTATTTTGGTATTCCTCATTTTTTAACCCCCGATGCAAGAAGCGGTATTATAAGTTTGACTTTCTGTGTGCCTCTCTCTGTGTGTCTGTCTGTGATATCGTAGCTGCTAAACGAATGGACCGATTATGATGCGGTTTTTTTGTTTGAAAGCTGACGTGATCGAGATGGTTCTTAGCTATAATTCATGAAAATCCGTTCAGGCGTTTCAAGGTCATCAGCTCTTTTTTGTGTCAGGGGTTGCTTAAAATTTTGAAAATTTTACTTATAAATTATTGTATCAAGTGAAAGACTGTTGAAGGTTTTTATAGCTTGATATTATCTTTTTGTCCAAAGCTTGCGTTTACCGTCAGAGTTTTTATGTTTTATTTGTACGGATACCTCATAATTATTCTTATTTTGAAGGGTTTGCATCCAGGTTTGTCATGAGTTCAATTCCTCTGCTAACTAAGTCTCCATCATGACTCATTAATGATGATATTTGAAGTATTTCAAATATCTATAAATATGATACGTTTTTAGATTTTCACGGCCAAAAGCTTTCTGTCGTTGTTTGTTTTTGGGGTGTTATGCCGTGTTGCGCTACCTCCTTCTTTAACCGACTTTCGGACAGCGTTCCGGTCACACATCTGCCAGACCTGCCCTGATGATGAACACTGCAAAGATGTCCAAAACGTCGGATAAAGAAGGAAGTAGCGCAACACGGCATAACACCCCAAAAACAAGCAACGAAAATCTATAGAAATTTTTGTCTTGTATCAGTGCGTTCAATGTCAGAATCTGTTTCACTGTTAGCCAAATTAGTTCCTTAAATTTTTTAACTTCCTTTTACATATTACCCATGTATTATTCTTATTTTGGAAGGTTTGCATGGTAACCCAGGATTACCAAGATTATCACCCAGGCGTCATGAGTTCAATTTCTCTGCTAGCTAAGTCCTTCGTCATGACAAGCAACTTCATCCGCTGTTAAGGGCGCTTAACCATCCAGCGGCCGAAAATTCACATTTCGTCGAAAGATGTTCTTACGATCGTACAGGGCGATTCCAATGAGAAAGATTAATTTTTCTACTTACCAGTTTTTTATAATTATAACTCAATATCGATTTTCTTTCATTCCAAATTTGCTTTAATTTATACCTACATCCAAAAATGCTGAAAGGCATATTGATAAAACTATTCAAATTATGTACTTTTTGTTATGATTTTTTGATCATAAGTATTTATAATTTTTTTATAATGTCTAAGTAAATCAAAATCAAAATCAAAATCAAAAAAATATTTATTGTACATATATGAAGATACAAAGGGTGTAAGCTTATGGGTATACCCAATTTTTTACAGCTAACCACATGTAAACATCGAAAAATACAAATAAAATACAAAAATAGATATTACATAAATAAGAATGTAAAAAGTCTGAGATATAATAGTTTTTAAGTGCCCAAATATATACACAAACGGACCAATTTTCGTCAAGAAACACATGTACGTATATATTATTTAATTATTTTATTTAAACAAAAATTTAAATTCTGAAACACGCGTTTCTCAGGTAACGTATTGATTTATTTTACTGCACGATTATATGATTTGAAATGGGTGTTGTATAATACAAAATCTTTTTTGAAAATTTAATAAATCTGCCAACGACCTATGGTATAACCTTATTATACTAAAAATATTTTTTTTCTCAAAATTTGAAACATACGTTTACTAGATAAAAGAACAATCTTTCGAAATCAATTTGTAATTTTTTGTGAAAAAGAGTCAAAACGTCTAAAATATGATTTAAAAATGACATATTTCTGGTTTTCTCTGGTGATAAATATATGGATTCATTTTCTTACGGTCAATTTTAAAGATTTTTTGATGCGAACACCAATTTTATTAGCATTTAATAATTCTATCTTCACATTGTGTTTCTTTCTAACACTGACCCATGGTTGCCCTCCGTCTGGCCAGGGTCTATACCCTTTCCAACACGACCGCGATTGCTTGTACCATGTACCTCTGTGCACGTCTTGGCCGCAACAATTTACCTCCGCAGATGCTATCTACCGGTGCGGAGAGACCTGATGATGCCACATAAAGCCCTCCGAAACGTCACGTAATCACTGCGCTTTCGTACACAGGGTGATCTTTCACTGGTTGGTTGTCTCAAATGACTCTAGTCAAAGTCTTATTTTAACTTGACCATTTAGCATTATTTCACCTGCCTGTCAATTTTTTTGTTACGTTGCGGTTCCGGTTTCAAGATGGTGGCCTTTTCAAACCGTCGCGCGCCGATAGGGAAAAAATAAAAGACTTTCCACTGGTGGAAGATTATTTATAATTTTTTAATGTAAAAAATATGTTTTAATGTATCATAATTAAGTCTATGATTAGTTCTCACATTACTTTAGTTGTCTATTGACTCTTCGGGCCACAATGGCCTAAGGTAGATGTGCAAAGTTATTATAATTCTAGAGCTCCGCAGACAAAACCTAGCCTTCAGTCAGAAAGGGTGTTAGTCCTCCGAATTATAATTATAAATAATTACAATACGTTAATAAACAGTCACTATGGTTCAAAGAACTTAAGTCTTTCAATATTTACCTTATAATAGTATTGGAGAATACTGTCCCAGTACTTCAAAGATGGTATTTTTCTGAAGAGATTATAGGAGATATTACATAATAAACGAGTATATATACACGTATCTATCTATCGATCTATATAAATAAAAATGAATAGCCGAAATGTATGTAAGCGCATAAATTAATACTTAATATCTCTTTGTGAAAGATATATGTACCAAAATGTGTCAAAATAAATAACATTTATAGCGACGAAGAGACATCTGAATATGGAATTCCACAAGGTACTGTGCTAGGTCCTATATTATTCATCTTATATGTAAACGGTATATTCTCACAGCCACTTCATGGTAGTATAACCTCTTATGCCGACGATACAGTACTTATTGAAAGTGGAATCACATGGCAAGTTGTAAAACAAAAAGCAACAGAAGACATAAACATACTTAAACACTGGTTTGATATAAATCTACTGTCTCTTAATAGTGAAAAAACTCACGTTATACCATTTGCAATAAAATCAAAGGACGTTCCGGTAAATTTTGATATAATTATACATGATAATTCTAAAGATCACAAAAAAAATAACTGTAAAATAAACTGTTCCACATTAAAAATTTCGAATAAAATCAAATACTTAGGAATAACAATAGACAAAAACCTGAACTGGAAAGATCAAATCAACCTTACCGTTAACAAAATAAGGAAATTAATTTACATATTTTTAAAAATCCGAAACTTTCTCTCATTAGAAAATCTAACATCAGTCTACCATGCTATAATACAGTCAAATCTCCAATACTCTGTAGTAAGCTGGGGAGCTGCATACAAAACAAATCTACTCCCTGTTGAAATTGTGCAACGTCTAATTATAAAAATTATCTTGAAAAAACGAAGAGATTATCCAACTCACCTTATTTTTGAAGAATTTAAAGTATTAAAATTTAATGATCTAGTTCGAAAAAATATAATAATCCAAATAATAAAAGAAAAACAAAATCATAGCTTTTTAACTGAAAGTCGTACTCGTCAAAAGCATATATTTCCAACACAAAAATGTAACACCTCATTTGCACAACATCATTACACATATCTAGGAAAAAAATACTTCAATAGCCTACCTGAAAAAATAAGAACAATCGAAGACGATAAATGCCTATTAAAAGCAATTAAAGAGCAATTTAAAGTAAAAATAACAAATTGATAAAATTTATCATCATAAATTATATAACTTGTAAATTTGTTTTTTTTTTTAAGTATCTACCACAATTAAATCAAAAGATTCAAAATATATTTTGTAAATATATTTTAAATATTTTTTCATCCCGATACTCGTCCCTCTTCTAATCACAAGCGTCTGCTTCTATAGAAGAGAAATATCATACAAAATAAAAAATAAAAAAATCAGTGAAAATTTATTATATAGTTTATTTGTATCAAAAAAAGATTATTTTGAAATATAAATATTATATTTTATATGTTATTTTTGCTGTATAAATAATGTATCTTCTGTAATAAATAAATGAAAAAAAAAAAAAAAAAAAAAAAAAATTTCTTTGTAAAGGAAATGTGAAGTATTTATGTTTTTTTTAATTTGTAAATTTGTTAACTTCTAATGTAAAAGCCCCGAAAAAGGGCGTAAATAAATATAAATAAGTCAATAAACTTCCGAACGACTGCACCATATATGATAATTTTTTTTTTTTGTGTTCGTTACTTTCAGGACAAGGTTTGTATAAAACTACTGGTGAGCTCTGGCATTATGAAATTTGTATAAAAAAAATCAATATGTGGTACGCGAGCTGTTTGAAAACTAAATGTACCGGGAATGGATGTATGGAATGCGGGAGGGGGAGGGGGGAGAGAGAGGGGGATGGGAACTCGGGTAGGGGGTTTGCGTGTCGTGATTATGTTACTATGAAACAACCTGTACTCCTGTACTCTGTGGTAATGCAGATAGATTCCAAGATGCAGAACTAGCTCGGATAATAAGCTGGCGCCACATAAACCATGATAGGTACGACTACCAAGTTTAAGTGGCAATAACATTGCGAATCTCCGAGGTTTTTATGATGTCCAGACAAAGCAGGAGAATAAGGGCAATCTTATTGCATCTAATGGCTGGTTGCATTTCTTGTTGTAGTTATGTAAAGTACTTATTTATTCTTCTTCTTCCTGTGACCTATCCGTTCAACGGACGTTGGCTATCATGTTGGCTATGCGGACTTTGCTTACTGCGGCCCGGAACAGCTCTTCAGTAGACTGGCCAAACCACTGTCTCAGGTCTTTCAGCCGTGATGTTCTCCTTCTTCCAGGGCCCCGACTTCCGGCAATATTTCCCTGCATTATGAGATGCATTAAGATCTCATACTTCTCTGGATGTCTCATCACATGTCCAAGATATTGAAGTCTTCTGATTTTTATAGTTTTAATAACTTATTTTTCTTTGTTCATCCGAATCATAACATCTTCATTCGTAACCCTGTCCATCCAGCTTATTTTAAGTATTCTTTTGTAGATCCATATCTCGAATGCCTCATGTCACCTTATTTCAACTTTTTAAAATTTAACCTCTCCGTTGTGATTGGTTAATAATGGTTGTTAAGGTGCTGAGTGCACACGGAATTATAAATTTAATCATTGTGATGCTTATATTATGCAACCGATAGCGTTTGATTTAATATTATGAATGGGTTTTGTTATTTCGTCAAATATTTGAAGTGAGAATGAGTTTGCTGTAGAGTGAATTTTTGAAATACCTAATTTACACCAAGTACTATTACAACTTTTAATAACTACTTGCTTCCTAATCAGTTACCTAACAATAAACATTGTAAATGGAACTTAACTGCTTTATATTATATTCACTATTTTGCTATACATTTATTTTGTACGCAACTGTATGTTTCCTAAATAAACTTAAATTGAAAAAAAAACTCACTTCACAAAAAAGCACTTACCATGTAAGCAAATGGTCCTGGGTTCGAGTCCCAGAGGTGCCAATATCTTTTTCTGATTTTTCTGTCTCCAGATTTTCGATTGAGTTTCGCTAATATTGTCTTCATTTAATTTTTTTTAAAGTTTGTACATCAAGTTCATATAAAATCTTGTTAACCACTGGAGCGACAGCGCAATTTAAAACTTTTTTTCTCCGATTGCTTGAAATTTTTTGGTAATCACATTAAAAAAATTATACCTTCAAATTTTAATATGGAGACATACAAACTGAATATAGTTATATATAGCCAATGAATCCGCCTATCTTTTTCGATTATCACATATTCGTAGGATTTATAAAAAAAAATAATTATAAAATCGTAAAGTTCTACTTAATTCATTACAAATACGTAAGTGAAAATTTGCCAAAATTGGCAGAAAAGCAATTCGAGGTATTTTAAATAGTGCCATATTGTGGCAAAAAGCGCTCCAATGGTTCATAATTAAATTAAATTGAACTCACTCTACCGTTCTACTATAATAACACACATACATTATCACATTATTACTCAACAATCGGTCGATTACACATTTTGGGATATAAACATGCTAACATCGGCGACATTTATTTTTTAAAATTAGCGCAATATAAACATGCACTCAAAAATTATTTTTCCAAAATGTAACTTTATTTACGCAATATGAACATGTTGAAATGAAATGATGATATTTCTCATTGTTCTTTTTTGTTATTTTTTGTTGTGATACACAAAATGATTGTATGTTATTTTAAAGTTTAAAACTACCATTATGTAATGATATTATTTTTCTTACGTTTGTACTCTATTATATGTTTATTTATAAAAGGCAGTATAGCCGTTTATTTATTTAAAATAAAAATAAAAAAAAAATAATTGATTTGAAGGTGGCCAGTGATGACATTGTCAAATTAATGCAATGAGTCATACCTAAGCTATATTATTTAATATTTAACGGAATATAATTTACAAGTCGTGAACCAATTCTAGGAACACTGAACTTGTTTTTGCGAAGTAGTTTAAATTGTGAAGAGGAATACACAATCAAAAATACGTCTATTCTTTGTGTGCCTTATGTCACAACGATTGGGTAAATGGCATAAAAATCGCAGGACAAACGGTGTTCGGAAACGGTAGAATTAGGCGCAAAAGTGGTTTTTATTTGTTTTCTGAGTAATTTTATAAGAAAACAATAAATTTAATCGAGAGAAAGTGTCACAATTATTTTAAGTCACAATATAATATTTATCAAAAGTTGTTTCTAATGTGGGTTTATAATTTTCTAGTTAAAAAATAGAATATTTAATAGTTTTTACTCACTTTTTTTTATGTAATTAACAATAATTTTATTTTAATTCTATTCAAGCGATACGAAAGGAAAAGCTTTAATTTATCAAAACCATATTTCTTGATATTCATAATGTAAACCAATTCATTGCAAAGATTAATCGAAATTGTGATTTTACTAATAGATTCACCTCCAACCATTTGGTAGCTAAGTGAATAATTGCGCCGGGTTACACCACCTAGCATTAACTACCCTCGCTAGGTAAGTTCTTTATCATTTAACAAAAAACATTTTTTGCTGGTTATTCGTAATACTATTACTTAATATTAAAAAAAATACTTTACATCTGGTTAAATTATTATCATATATGTATAATGAAAATAAATAACTTAGTATGCACCACTATATTATTAACAAAATCGACATGTTTCAAAACAATGTTTTCTTCGTGAGGATAAGTTTTTAATATTTAAGTCGCCAATAAAAATAATAAAAATTTAGCTCTTTTTTTTCTAGCTCTTTCATTCAAAATTTAGGCGTATTAGATTTGTCAAAGAATTTATATATAAAAATGCAAAAGTCAATTTTAAATACATGTAGGATTACGAAAGATTTTTAAAATATTTATATTGAGGGATCAGTAGGATTTATCGGTCGAGTTAGGATTTCATCAGAGCCGAACCCTCTGATATGAAAATATCTGGAGTCGGTGAAATATTTTCCCATTATGTTTCTGGTGGATTGACGTATTGTTCTTGTATTGTTTTTATTTTATTTATTATTCTTATATAGTGCACTTAAATTGCGTGGATTTACTAGATAATCATTTATGGAAAAGTGTGTGGAAGAGTTTAGACTTTCATTTGGGAAAGATTTAACCCGGACATAAAATCTGAAGCACCGTAAAAATAGTATGACTGCACAAGGTATATTTACGAAGTTTGAAGAAGAAATTATCATCAATTTACATAAATTTATTGTCTAAAACATTTTTGAAAATTCACAACCATTATCCAAAATTATAAAAACCCAAACTTTTTGATTTATCTTTCTGCCAACCCATATTGTGATTGCCGTCAATTTGCATATTTAAAAATAATATTTATATCCTATTGCCAAAATAACAAAGGGCGTGTTGCCTCTGAAATAAATTATATCGAAAGGTTCGGTCGACCTCCAAATACCATTATTTTTATTTATAACAACATGCTTTTTGCTTTGTATACTATTATTATCGAGGCTTCTGATTCATATTATCGTCACCTAGGTTGGATAGGTTTCTAATTTTGCCTTACCAACTAAGGTGTCGCTATGTCGTCATTTTTGCCTCACATTTTTTGACACATCATTAATGAAGACCTCTTTGATGATGGCGATATTGAACAACAGAGGAGAAGTATCAGTATACTGTCTAATATGATTGCCCGATGACGCTTTCAATGCAGCAATTATGTAAAAAAAACATGGTTCTATGCATTTTGCAGTAGCCTATATACGTGTGAAACATGGTGTCACTACTGAATCAGCACGATGGAACGATTCCGGATCCAATGTAATAACGCATGCAGAATTATATTTGGATACAGAAGGTATAGCAACGCATCGACAATGTTTACGAAGCTAGGACTGAACGGATTCGCCGGTCTGATGAGACACCTGGTCACCGGAGGATGCGGCTAATGCCTTCCAGCACCAAGCGCCCCTCCTGGGTGAACGCTGGACCCGAGCTCACCCCAGAACGCACCCCACATAATAATTGATTATTTATTTTATTTTTAATGCTATTTTTTTCTATTCCATGCGCTTGTTTCTTTACTTAAATAATGGGACCTGTAAGGTTTCACTGTCCCCCCAATTATGGTTGCATTATTCCCCTCATATTCTGGACTAAACCATCATTACCTGACGGCCGGCGTGGTATAGCGGTAAGGCTTTTGACTTGCAATCCGACGGTCGCGGGATCGAATCCCGGCGTGGGCAAATAAATTTTATCAGATTAATTTGTGTTTTTTCACAATTAATTTAATTAAAATAATATATAGTATATTTGCGGCACGTTCCAGAGTGGAAGATTCTCTCAGTATCGCCCCGGTGTAAGATCATCATTCAGAATTGAAACGTTGCTTGAAATGGCTGTAGCCATGTTTGGTGACCAGATCTGAATAGCCAAGTACATCCCCACCTTCCTCTTCCACACTTCCTTACCCTCCCCACTATCTTCAGCCTCACAATATTCCCGAATTGGCGATGTCATATCCTCACTGGTTACAGGCGGTTAACAGCAGTTGGGACTTATTTTTGGTATTCACGTACGAAAAAACACCTGACACGCAAAACGCAAAAATATTCTTCAATTTTCAAAATCTATTTTAAACCATACCATATCAGTCATGTTTACAAATGATTTTTGGTCCATAAATTGGCCTGAGGCAAGGACAAAGCCTCTTCAGACATTGTAATGATCTTCGCCAGACAAAAGCGTGCGAAAATCCAAACAAAAAACTGAGTTCAATCTATAACTAAACCATAACTGTTCTTAAAACCATCGCATGTGAAATAATGAGAGAATTAATTCTATAATTTGTATCATTTGAAACTCTTTTAAAAGAAATCATAATAACATAATAACTCTTTTTAAAAAATCATAGTAACATCATCTTGTGGCCACTTATAAAAATCGACAAATCCTTTCTTGAAATCGAGGGGTTCTTTTAGAATTCGGAATACAACTCAATTTTATTTAATTTGTCAGCAAAAATTCGCTGCTGAAACGCGACCCATTTTAATTTAACAACAACCACTACTGACCGCTGAAGGTATTTTGAAAGGCGCAACAGCTACCTATTAATAAATGCCATCCATACTAGCTTTACACGTTTTAAACGATCAGTTAACTCGTATAGTAGTTAGTTGTTGAATATGCAAATATAACTGTCCAGATTTGCGGTCAACAGTCGAGAAACCAGTTTGGACTGACCAGTGCCGAACTGGTAATAATAATGATAATATGGTGAAATAAAATATATTAGTGTAAATGGCATCTACCAATTTGAATATCGTATCGGTGTTTCAATCTAATATTGTATTTATAAGCCTTTCTTGAAAGATTTGAGCTTTGAGACTTGAGCATCTGCGAACGCGCATATTATAACGTAACGTTCAGTTTAAACTTAAAGTGGTCTTCTAGAATTTTATCAATGAAACTACAGTTTGTCAAGTAAGAGTAGAAAACATAGGAGGGCGCCACTGTTGTTCAAATGGCAATACTAAAATATTTTCACGGTGGTAATCTAAAGCTGTGTAACCTACATTTATATTAAAAATTAAAAAGGCATAAAAGTGAAAAAATATTTTTTCATTGCAATATATATGTATCAGATACCCACTGATGTCAAAATAAGAATTGCATATGGGCATATTATTATTGTACGTTTGCAATTTTGTGTTAACATAATGAAAAATAACGATATTGTAATAAAATGTAAAGCACACATTAGAAATTGCTCACATTTTTTTAATATTAGCTTAAGTACCTAGCGTTGCCCGGGCTTTAGATCATGTCTCTAATTTTAGATCTGACTATATTTAACTCAATCAGATCTAAAAGTAATGTAACTAAACTCACCATCAATGATTCATCCTTTCTATCTATCTACTGTTAAATTCAAATCTATGTTAAATTAAATGAACTTTGTGAAACACCATGTAATCAAATGTACCTATGTCATTAAATAGGTACCTTAACATTTTTAATTTAATTTTTTTTTTAAGAACTAAAAATGTTTTTTTAAATGAGTAAACGGTTTCTGTATTTTCAGTGTCATTGCACTTTAAAATAATAATTGACAGGTAAATTGGTGTTGCCAGCCTACAAATTTCATAGTTCCATTTTTATATTTTTTACTCCTATTTGACATACTATAAATCTTTGTTTCATGTAACGATTAAATGTACCTACCTACTCGCATTAACGTATTATATTTATTTTATTGCATTGCGGATTCAGTGTTTTAAGTTATTACCGCCTATACATCGGTATTTTTGTCATACCGAACACCGAACACGGTGCTAAAAAACCGAACGGTTCGGTAGAATACATACACAATAGTGGCAACACTGCTTCTAGGTTCTATTCGGTGACCGGGCCAAACGAGTTCTAGGTGCGGCCCTGTGTCTAAGCAGGCATCGGATCGACTCCTGCTGTTACAATCTAGATTCCGCGGAAGAGAGGCCGTGTATTATGAATTTACTGCAACATTAAAGCTTCCTTTATGCTTTTTAATGAGAATGTCGTTAATGGAGATTTAACTACTTAACTAACGTGTTTTTTATTACTTTATTAATTTCCGATTATTAATTTTGCAACCAGTATTAATTTGAATCAGATAAACTTTCAGAATGGTTTCTAAAGAAAAGGCTGTATATGTACCTTTCACCAAACGAACTTGGCAAACATCAAAAGCCGTATGTGCGAACTATTTATGCTTAGTATAGTTTGCTGTTAACAACAATTTTATACGTTTTTATTAATAATATTGTTGATTGGAAAGATATTGGCAGATTATTTATTTTTATGTAAATTATTTAAGTAATTTTTTTTTTTTAACATTACGTATTACAATTATCTTTGGCTGTGGAAGTAGAAAATTTACCCGTTTTAGGATACTTACTTAGGACTTTTACTTAGATATTACACTTGGTGGATAATATATTTAGGTATTGCTGGTAGATACAAGAAGTTGATTAAACGTAAATAACATGTTTAAAAATAATATAAATGTAGATAAGAGAAGTAAAAAGAAAATTCAAAAAGATACAAAAAAATTATAAATTATGCTTTTCAACCATTCCATGAAATTTTAGTTTTGATTTTGATGAATTAATGAACTAAGTTAATAAGTAATAACTTTAATTAACTAAATTAATGACTACAATAACAACTTAATTAATTAACTAAAATAATAACTACAATAGCAACTTCATTCATTAACTAAATAATAACTTTTTAAAATTTATATTTGTATTTTTATTTTTATTTTATGGTTCATATTTTCTTAGCACTCGTACTAGTCCCTCGACTCTGTGCAGAAACGAGCGGTCCGTTTGATAGATTCTCCTATCTTAACAAACTGATTGCAATCTTTAGAGTACAGGTGTCAGGTGGTAATGCTGTTTTTGTTCTACCGGCATTACAATGAAAAATGCTCCAAGGAACTAGCGTCATTGATCCAATCGGTACCGGTTGCGTAGTTGGAAAACACGCCAAACACGTGTCCAACATATGTACACGGTTGATATTTGTCACATGAGAACGGGTAGTTTCTATGACTCTTTCTTGAGTTCGACAGCTCGGCCTCTATGTTTCCTCCCTCCTACAATATGGTTCTTGTCAATGCCCATGTTCACTCCTTCCTCTCCTCAAAAAACCCTCCATACAGCATCCACAAAGGCCCTGAGGGAAATTATTTTCCTCAGGGCCGTACTCTCCTTTACTCAAGCCTTATTAGGGATGGATTCGTGTATCTGTCGATGTTGAAAATACTAACCCCCAATTTCCTATCCACTCCTCATACCCTCTTCCTTTCCAAAACTTCCAATTATTAATTTCCTTAAAAGGTCCCTAAACGCAGAGTCCAGTTTTTTCTAATTATCTAGTACATATAAGTTTCGTGTAGGTATTTACTGTTTTGATGTTGATTTACCTGAAGGCCGCTGCTTGGCAATCTGGTTCCTCTCGGCACCAACCCTGACACTCGTACAGGCTGAGGTTCTTTACGGTGTAATATGTGCTTCCTTGGAAATCATAGTCTGTCAGCTTTTCGAAGGCGATTCGTGCTGCAACAAGCAAATAACAAGGGTTTTCAAAATCTTTATTTTTGTAAATACAATATTGGATGTTTAGTAAGCATTAGGTGTCCGAATGCCTTCAAAGGTTACAGTGACAAATCAGAACAGTGACAAAATAGAACAGCAACTAACCATAAATCAAAGTCTGAGGAATCTCCGCTTAAATTTTATGTTCCACAATTCGCTGTTTCGTCATCATTATGACGGCCGGCGTGGTCTGGCGGTAAGGCTTTTCGAATTCGAAGATCGAATCCCGGCGTGGCGAATAAATTTTATTTTATCAATTTGTGTTATTTCACAATTAATTCATTAAAAATAATATATAGTACATTTGCGACACGTTCCAGAGTGGAAGATATCCTTAGTATCGCCCTGGTGTAAGACCACCATTCAGAATTGAAAAGTTGCTTGAAAGGGCTTCTAGATGTATTTGGTACCAGATCTGAATAGCCAGGTACTTCCCCACCTTCCTCTTCCCCATATCCTTTCCCTCCCCACTACCCAAATACCCAAATCGGGGATGCCATAGTCTCACTAGATCCAGACGGGAGCTGTTTGAATTATGGCATCCTATGGTATTCATATAAAAAATGATAATCAAATGGGATGGCGATACACGATGACAGGCAAGTGTAAGAGACACAAAGCGCGTGCTAAATGGGTTAGAATCTTCGATCAATTAAGTCACGTCAATGGCTAGAATCAAATAGTGGCGACATTGGTCTCCATTCAAATCTCTTTGGAAGGCAATTCTAACGTTACTATGAATAAAACAGAACCGTGATAAAACAAAAGAGGAACATGGTGTCAATTGAAAAATAACAAACATAGACAAATAATAAACATGGACAATGGTAACAATGAAATAAAAATGGGTAGGGACAATATGGAACAATTTACAAAGGAAATAAGTTACTTGACACCATGTTCCATGTCTATTTTTTAAATTTTGTATTATTAAAACCCTGATGAAGTAAGCTTGGCTTACGAAAAATATCGGTTTTTTTATAATCAATTATAGTGGTAAAAACAAAGTAATTTATTAAATTGTATTAAAATGATCCTTTTTAAACGGTTACCATATTCATCGTATGTTGTATTAGGTCGGAACATAATATTTTGACAGTTCCTAAGCTGTTTAACCTAAGATTTACTAAATTTCTCGTTGGCTGTGTGGGCTAGAACAACAAACCGACAAGTAGGTAGTGTTCTTTTAGTATAGGTTATTTAGTGTTAAGTGTTCTTGAAGTGAACTATTACGAAACTTCGCAAAGCAAATATATTTTTTCTTATTAGACTTCTTTTAAGATAGGACCACAAAGGGTGCCCTGAGGAAACCCAGGAGGCAGGAATATCGACCATCTCTAATTAACAGTTCGCTGTGTTGCCCTATTTTGGCAGAGATTTATTGCAAGACTTAAAAATATTTATTTTCTTTAAATATGACTAAATCATGAACTCTCAAAATAATTTCATGTTTTGATTTGGCGTATCTTCCTAAAGAAGGTATAATTTTGTTCTATAATTCATTCATGTGCAAGCAATAGGAATTTTGAGTAATGTTATTTCACAATGGAAAATAGCTCGTAAAAAATGTAAGAGATCTTCTGAAAAATTATGCTTAATAGAATGAAGAAACTAAAATATGCACAAATGACAAAACAAATTCATTTATGAAGCAAGTACCGCCGACCCGAGAATCATTCTTTGGATAACCAACGCCTCCCAAGTATGTTTGCTATGGCTATGCGTGTTATGTTTGGAGACTTAGCAAGGGTGCCTGCCGGCAGCGCCTCTCCGGCCGGACTCTCCCTAGCCATCGCATCACCTTAGATTTAGGATGAGTCGTTTATACGAAACTCCTGGACATATTGACTACACCAATCCCAGAACAGCCTTTCTTTCTTTTCCTAAAAAAGACCCTCCGTACATATACATACCCTCCAAATATGAACTGGGAGAAATTCTATTCTTCAGTTATTACCTTGTGTCGATGCTGCTGCCAGAAGAAGGAAGAATGCTATCCTCTGCATAGCTTCCCTCATTTTGGATTATTTCTGAAAATAAAGAAAAAATATTATTGATCAATTTATTCGTACAATTTTTTGGGCTTTTTTGTTTGCATGATGCTATAAAGCATTTAAAATATTTACTTTTATCATGGAATAACTTGACATTCAACTTTATGATGGTCGGTACCAGGTTGACTTTTCGAAATATTTATTAATTTATTTTGAACTAGCTTTTGCCCCCGGCTTCGCTCGCATATTCGCCCCCACCCCCACTCCCCCCGCACTACCCCCCCTCCCCTTCCCCCAACAAATCAACAATCAAATACGCGCCGTTTCGCAATCATAATATTTGTATAGCTGTTGGCTTAGGTCAAAATGTAGATAAGTACCTATTTTATATTTTTAGACTTAATATTTATATTAGAATACTTATATTTGAATTTTTGCTATCAAAGAAATCTCCATAGTAACCTAAACAATATGACAGCCCACGTCAAAAAATTACTTACCAACACGCTTTTCCAATAAGCGTATAATAAATAATTTCATAACGCCACAGCTTATTCATAACGCCAGAGCTTACCAATATATATAACTTATGTTACTCGCAAATAATGTAGCTTTCGATTAGTGAAAGAATTTTTAAATTCCATTCGATATTTATTGCGTTAAAGTTAAATTAATTTAAATTTGATGTTCTTCTTTTCAATAATTTAAGTAATGACTTGTTTATATTTTGTGAATGGTGCGTTGAATATATCATCAACATCTTTATAGTCACTATCCAAATTTTGTATACGGCGAACGGGGGTATACAATTGTAATTCTGTGTTGGAGTTATCACAATATAACGGTAGATATTGCCACGATGTTGGTTTGCGAGGTATATGTAAAGAAATCAAGTATTATAGTTCAGGGCTGTCAATTATTGAATTTATGATTTTATATAAACATGTTAGGTCATTAAGTATTCTAAGTTCAGATACATTTTACACATATTATTACATGAATACATTTTGCGTACATAATTACTTGAAAATATTTTATACATAATTTTTTACTGATGCCTTTACACTTCCACTGGTACTTTTGTCATCCGCTCAGGTCACGTAGTGCCATATCTGTCACCAAATGAAACATCTTAAAAAACTCAGAACACGTCAAAAAACTCGATACCGATATAAGCAGGGTTTATTCCAATTCTTTTATATAACTAGACACAAATGGATATGTATAACGTATGTATTTTTTGAATAAGTATATTGAATATCTATTTATATGTGACTTCTTATCATTTTTACCAATGTATATTAGTTTATTATATGTTTTTTTGTTACATATTTTTAATTGTATTATATTTTCTTTATTGTTTTAGTTTTGAAGTATCTACAATTACTGTGTAACTTATTAACTAGAAGGTAAAAGCCCATTAGGGCGTAATAAATAAATAAATGAATACAACGAATTTCAAGCGGAAATATTAATTCGGTGACATGATATTTTTTGTCTAAACCCGGGGGTTACAAAAGGTTAAAAATGTGATAACATCGACGCACGGATATTAATCAAACCTCAAAGATACGGATGTAATACCTACAGATGATCAAGTTTTTTTTAAATCTCCTTCTATCATCATCTAAAGCTAAAACAGTTTCTCATAAATTGTGCAACAATTTGGCTAGCAGCCATTTCTACAAAATAGTATGAAGCATTTTTTCTAAAGACACAATTATCAACAACCTACAGTTACGTATTACCCAAGGAAATTAATTAGTCAGTCCTCATAATCTTTGTACCATACAAATAGAAGTCAATGCACGCTTGGTGGATAAGATCTCTTTCATTTGACCTTGAACTTGAGAAAGACACTGAGAAATCGGCCTTCCTTCGCGTGTTTCCAACCCGTTTTCTTATAATTAATTAGTATTTGTTAAGAGTGTTTACCACGCGACTTTCTGTAGGTATGCATTGATTTAAAAAAAAAAACAAGATAAGTCCACACAGTGTGCCCAGAGGAAACCCGAGAATATTTAACATCTCTAATGAACAGTTTGATTTCCTCAAAACGTATTATCTCCTTAATAATTTTTTTAACTAAGAAAGGGGTCGTAGAAGAATCGTACAAGTAAGTGTTTTATAAGTGATAATTTATTAGAAAGCACCGATATAAATTCTTAAGAAATTTGGGAACGATGTTTCTCGACCGCAATATTTAAATTATTGATAACTTTTCACTGTTTGAAGAAATACAGATATAAACGAATGACTTTTCTACGTTTCATAACGTGTGAAACGTAGAAAACAATATTATTTGAAATTTGATAATTTTAAACTAATGATACGACAAAAATGCAATCTACAATAATAATAAAAAAATCGTGATGAATTTGATATTTTTCAATATAGAAAGCAGTTGGAACAATAATTTATTGTTGAAAATAAACAAAAACTTTGAATGATAAAGGTTTTTTTTGGCCAAATAAGAGTCTAATCAGAATATGATTTAAAATAGCTGAAGTCCACGGTAATACCCGGGCTTTATGCAGAGTTTTTCGAATCCAAAGATAGGCAGTAATTTTGTTTCCTGTTATTTTGAAAAAAGCCAATGTGCTACGCAATTTCAACAATCAAAATTCTGCTTTGAAGAAGAAAAGGGGTGAAAAAAATGGTGGTGGGTTTTGTTTATAAAAATATAATTGAACCAGCGTCCTTCCTCTGGTTTTAAAAGTGATGGAGTGCAAAATTTCATCAATCTCGGAAGAGAATGATAGATTTGTATAAAAGCAAAGACACCCAAAGATACTCTTCTTCATATATTATAGAATACCTAGATAGATGAAAAACAGATTTTTGCATCATGCAAAAAGTGCATCTGCAGCGCCTTAGTTAGAAATATATACAGCTATGCTTATTGGAGAGTTCTGTTCTGAATAGCAATGATAAAGATATGAACAGACTTTTCAGGGTTGGTAAATATTATAATTTTTTAATGTTCTTATTTCTTGCTAGGTGAGATAAATAATTCTGTTTACGTAGGTGTTTTGAAAACCAAAATACAATTTTCAAGTACCTACAGACTAGTTAAAAGGGAATAACCCGACAAAGCCGGAAATATTTCGTTTTTAAATAAAATTTTAGCCGTATTGACTCTTTTCCACAAAAAATTATAAATTTATTTCGAAAGATTGTTCTTTTATCTGGTGAAGCTATGTTTTAAATTATGAGAAAATGTGTTTATGCATAATAAGATTATACCGTAGGTCATTGAAGGATTTGTTAAATTTTCAAACAAAATTTATTTTTATACAACACACATTTCAAATCATATAATCATGCAGTAAAATAAATCAATAAATTATCTGGGAAAGCTATATTTCAAATTTTATTTTTAAAAAGATCCGTGCACTTGTTTTGTTTCGAAAATACTTCAATTTGTGTATTTATTTACGGTCTTTCAAACTAATATATACATCATTTTTTTTCATTATTATTTTGCTTAGATATTATTGTAAAATTATAAATACTTATGATAAAAAAATAATTACAAAAAAGACATAATTTTAATAGTTTTATCATCACGCCTTTCAGATTTTTTGGATGTAGGTATAAATTAAAGCAAATTGTTAATGAAATAAAATCGATATTGAGTTATTATTTTAAAAACCTGGTACGGAGAATAATAACTTTTCTCATTGGAACCGCCCTGCATGATCGTAAGAACATATTTCGGCGAAATTTGGATTCTCAGCCACTGGCTGGTTAAAGGCCCTCAAGTAGAACAAACAACAACAGAAAAAACAAACAGAACATAAGTCGAACACACTACAAATTAAGAAACAAACAAGAATGAACTAATATGAATGATTACAGATACAGGGTAGAGAAAATGATATAAAAAAAGAAACAAGGTAAAACGAAAAAGGACCGGATTAAAAAATTTTAAATATACTAAAAAAAAATTCTTTAAAGCATTTTTATTTTTATTTATTTTGCTGCATGTGTTTGTTCATATCTGGAAGCGATTGATATAGTGTACACTGTACAGGCATTATAGTTCAGAGATTTTTTCCCATATTTTGTAGCGTGTGTTTTAAGCATTTTATTTTCTCTCTGTTATTATTGTAAATACTTGCATTACATTATTACTGTCATTTTTTCGTTATTTCTCTTATTCCAGGCTTCCTCAACCGGGCGCAGATCTTATTTTTCTTTTATTTACTTACACTTTTATCTGTATATATTTTTCTTTATAGATTTCAGAAGAATTATTCCACGGGCTGCCACATTTATTATTATTTTGAATTATGTTAATGTAAGCACTTGCATACTGCTTTCTAACCCCGTATGCTTGGACATTGGAGGGTCTAGAGTCGTTCAAATAAATGCAGTTTCATTTAATAAAATAGAGTCTTAACATACGCGGTGAAAGAGGAAACCATATGTTTCCTTATAAAGCCTTTGGGAAAGTAGTGGGGTCCTTTCCAAAGAGATTATCTTTCCCCTGTAAATCTAAAGAAAAGGCTCCTAATAATTTCTCAAATCCATTATAACATGTACCATCAGGAACTCGATAAAAAAAACTAGAAAGACGTCACCGACTAACTCCACCATTAGAGACCAACGTTTTTTTGCTGAAATAACGTGTTGGTCGCAAGATTCCCTGATACCGGTTAGTCCTGACTCCTTCTACCTTCCACATTCTAAATTAAAACGACGCACCACGTCGTGTAACATTTTACATTAGGCCACTAACAATAACACTCCTTATGTAGATGGTGAAAAGGTTTAAATTCCCGCTTAACACCATCCGCCTGTTTTTGATTTAAGCAAGAAAAAAATATCGCCAAAAAGTGTGTTTTATTTAATTTTGCGAAGTTTAGGCACAGATATTTAAATATCTTTCGACCATTTTCCAAACAACTTCATTTGCTACAGTTTTAAATAAAACCGTAATCGTTAAAGGGTTCGTAATTAGAAGTTTTGATCTTTTAATCATTTGAGTGCCGATTGTCATCCGGGTGACAATATTTCAAGCATATGCGGCCACATTCGGCACACAACAATTTTTATAGGCCAGATACTTTATTTATTTCTGGGATTATAAAAAGACTTATAAAAAAAGTTCCATAATTTCAAAGGCCAATTTAATCGCAGTATTTAATTAAAGCATTCAGTAAGTAAAAATTTCAGTATCGCCCTGGTTCAAAACCATAATTCACGATCGAAACGTTGCTTAAAATGGCTTTAGTCGTGTTTGGTGTCTAGATCTGACAGTCGGGTATGTACTTACCCATCTTCTTCCCTTTCTCACTACACCCATTTTAGATACTTTGCAACAAAAACACAGTGTATCTTAAATCAATGTATCTGACACCAAGTCCTGGATTAACACACAAAACAGATCCAACATCAAATATATTATCAAAACTAACTTATAAGCATGCATTTTTTCAAGGGTACGATGATTGTCTGTTACCTTAAATGTACATTATGTTATATTTTTTATTTGTATTTTTATTATTTGTATAATTATTTTTATTTTAAACTTCCAATGTTTTAAAGCATCTGCTCTTGGTTTTCCTAGTGAGACATTGGAGATTATCCACCACTTACCCGCACTAGTGAGACAGGCATAGGTCATCAAATTGTAAGTCTAGAATTAATAAAGATGAAATGATACAAAAATAAAAAAGTTAGAAAAATACTTTAGTCAGACCATGTCAAGAGTCAAAATATCAGAAGGATAGGTATGGGACGTTGTAAGAATTTGGATAAAGCAACAAGTTGTTTGGCCAAGACCCAGTTGGTTGACCGTCCATCCTCTCTATCTACCCCTGTGGACAAATAAGTTAGCTAGTTAGCCCATGTCTTTGTTGTATGTCTATGAATATCCTTGTGTACACATTTGTGTGAAGTGCAAATTTTGGTAACACGTTATTAATATCATTGTGTTCAACGTTAGCATCTGTTTCACTGTTAGCCAATTTAGTTCCTTCGAGTAGAATCATTGTGTCTTTGAGTTGTAAAGGTTATTTTATCCTAGCTGTTGTTTGTTGTTATTAGTTATAATCAGATATTAAAATATTATCTGTTGTTTATTCCATTCCGGTTCCACAGAGATATCATTGAAACCCGCTGTGAGGAAACCGTTGGTATCTAACTGTTGTTCTGTAGTCGGCTCGTTGGGAAGCTAATTTGTAACAGTAAGTTTGGTGCGTTTATCCAGTGGTAGACTGTAGCATACTTGTAAGAAGAAACGGGAGCGCCGAGAAATTTGAGCAATAGGTATTTTAAAAATTGTTACTGTCACCATCGTTGTTACCCCCGAATATGTAAAAATTTGAATTGTTCAAAAGAAATATGAAATAAATCGTAAAAATTCGGAATGCCGGTGTTTAAATTGTAAAATATAAGCCTTATTATCAAACAAATTAAATAAAAAAAAGAGCTACAATAAACCCATTAAAAATCTTGGCTTAAAGAACTATCGGAAAATGAACTTACTATGTAGTGTACTTAAAAAAATCGTCATAGAAGTTTCTGGAAAATCTTACCCTTTAAACCTATATAAGTCGCTAAAAGCTTATCTAAAGCATAGCCCCCCTCAGGACAGGATCTCCTAGTGAGGAGGACTACAAATATATTTTATATGTATGTACCTAACGTGTTTCATATAAAAATTGAAAAAAAATAATTATATACATATATCTTTTTTTTAACATGTGCTCTACACAGGAGGCCCTGAGGCAAATAATTTCCCACAGGGCCTATGTCATCTTTGGGTATGCTTTGTGGAGGGGTTTTTTAAGGAAAGGAAGGAGAGGAGAGTTCTGGGAAGGAAAAGGGTTTAAGGGGTGGGTAAGAATCTGGGGTGCAGTATGTCCTGGTCATCCGCCTTCAAGACCTAGACAAACCTCACCCCATGAACTCGGGCACCCCTGCTTAGTCACCAAACGTAGCGAATCACTTGGGGTGACCTATGGCAGAGGTCTCGGTTATCCAATAAAGATTTCCGGGGCGGCGGTACCCATTCCCGCCTCCCAAATTTAGTTTTCTAAATAAATAAAAATGTAAATTAATTAAAGAAATCGTTTAATATGTGATTGACAATTATTTTTTTTTAAAAATGCCCTTCCGTCCTAAATATTAAAAAATTAAAACGGATTGAAAGAATCATTTTGATGAGCTTTATATAAAATTATAAATGACTGATTGGGATATTGTACATACAAAAAATAAACTTCCGATCTAAAAAATGTCTATTTAATTTTTTTAAATTTCATGTTTCACTATATTGGCACATTATATTGGGTAAGATTATTTTTTAATAATTTGATTTAAAATGATTATTTTTATCCCAAATTTTCGAACAAACGAAGGAGTTAAAATCAGCTGATTACTGCATTTGAAAATGTGTCCCGAAGTAAGTTGTAGAAAAAAAAAAAAAAATATATATATATATATATTTGGGGGTTCTCAATTAGATGTAGATTCATTTCCCAATTTCTCGTTTGTACCACGTATTTACGAACACCGTGAATATATATGATACCTATATGTTTATAACAAATTCATATTAATTTCTTATAATTAAATTATAATATGTAAATGAAATCCTCAGCACGGGAAATCCCAGTGAGGATATCATTATCTTTAGATGTTTGTAAAGAAAGGAAAACAATAAATCATTATTATTATTATTATATTATATTATAATTGATGGCAAACAGCAACAATATTTGCACCGTGAATAGGTCCTATTAATTTACTGTTCACTTAAAACGGTAGGTGCTTTTACTATTAAGAATTTCCCGCTATTCTTGGCATAAAGAAATTCCGTATTCACTGATTCATCGATCAACAAACTCGCGATCTCAATAATTCACCTTCTAGGGACACGTTTAATTAACACCTGTAGTCTCTAACAGTTCACAAATACATTACGTTCGTACGTCAGGTAATCACTCATAACCTAGACTCATTTCTATGCCAAGTTTCCGTTTTTGAACTGTACGGAAGATTGCACATTCAGAACTAGTGCAATTGCAGCTATCGGTCTGTATTTGAATAGCAACGGTTAAATGCATTTTAATATGACCCAAGCCTTTCTATATCTCTAAAGAGGAACGGCTGCGCGACCCTTTAAATGAAAAACTTAAGTTTGGACTAGAGGCCAAAACACCCAACTTGTTAATATCTACTTTATTTTTGTTATCGAGGTATTTTAAATAAATAAATTTTAGAATTATAAGGAAGATTGGAGTCGAGTTCAGACTTAGAAGATATGAAATGTTGAATGGAGGTGAGACTTTTTTAGATTATGCTTGATAGAAGAGAAGATATTTATTTTTTAATTGGTAAACTAATGTTTAAGACAAGATTTTTTATGCATAGCACAAAGGGTAACAATTATTATAAGCAATAATTATTAGCCTGGAACACTCATCTACATTGAAAAAATCTCCTGATAAAAGATACATGCCGCCAACGGGACTTGTAGCTCAGTGGATGTAAAGAGCAGTTGACCGGATATCAGAAGGACACGGGTTCAAGTCCCGTCGGCGGCATGTATCTTTTCTCGGGAGATTTTTTCAATGTAGATGTAGAGAGAGACAACCAAGAAATATGTGATCTAAAGTTCCCACATCTAGACCAAAGGTTGTACAATCTGAGGAGTCAAGGACATGCATTTTAAAAAGGTGAGAAGGAACGGAACAATGTCCGATTCTCATTCGAATAAGTGAGGAAATTTCTTTTTTGGAAAAATTAGGTAATTTTTTAAACCAAGGTTTTGATGGGATAGTCCTTTGTATTGAGGCGTAACAGGCACCCTTTGATTGACTAGCAATGTTCCAATACTCTGTCCAAACATGTTATATGATCTGCAGAATCCTTGGCTTCAGACAGTCTATCGAAATTCAACATCTACTCAAAAATAATAATAGATATTCGAAAAAAATTCTTCAATTTCATGATAAGTAGAAAAAAAATGTTTTCTCTTTTTTTTTTAAACATTCTTAGATTAAAGATGTTGATCTTTCAATATTATTATTTTTGTTATTTAATGACAATATAAGATAAAGTATAATTACAAAATAAGTAAAAATACCAAGTAAAGTTGTTTTGTTCACAGTCCTCATCACTAGGTATTCCTGTTCCGAGGCGCGAACTGTATGTTGTTGTATGGGAGTTGATTTTTATTTCCTCATCTTCTAATTTGTTGATTATATCCTAATAAACGAAATGAAATATTTAGATCACAGGCGTCTGGTGGGAATGCTGTCCTTTTCTACAGGTATTTCAACGGAAGATGTTCCGTTGAACTAGCTTTATTGATCCTTTCGGCATCTGTGCACAGTAGAGCAACACACCAAACTCGCGCCTAACATTTGTACATAGTTGACATTTGTTACCCGAGAATGGGTCGTTTCTGCGACACACTTCCATGGGTTTATACGGTCAGGACAGCTACTATCGGTCTGGTTTTAAATAGGAACGGTTAAATGCATTTAAATCTAACCCAAACTGGTCTATCCACATACCTATACCTCTTGTTTCGTACTTGGATGCAGGATTGAGTACGTGGCTCGTGGGTGCAGTAATGCAGTTGCCAAGTAGGCACTTCAATTTAGTTTGCATTTGCTGCGTTTTATTGCGGTGGCCTAGAAATGTGTTATTAATGATTTTAATTTGGCCGCTTTTACTACTGTACATATTTATTCATTCACTATTAGCTATATTATTTTCAAAACTATGTAAACACTAGAGGCTACCCTCATGGCCGCCAGTTGACACAAAACCACGAATATGTGTGGTCTTTCGCATTTCGTAATTATTCGGCTTCTTTTTTTACTTAAGCCAGCTGTTTTATTTTTATTTTATTTTATTTATTGGGAACTTTTTTTCACAGAATAATAACAGCACATGCATTAAAGAAAAAAATAAACTATAATAATTAGTAGAATTGAAATTAAAAAACTTTTTCACTTTGTTCCACTTATTTATTATTACCAGGACCGGTTTCATCCTACTACGGACATTTTCAGACTGGTAGTTGAAACTCTTATGCTATTGATTTTATACAAACTTAGGCAGGGGTACACAACATTGTCTATATATGCTGAATGATTCTATTTTGTTAATTTAAGGTATTATAAGTTATTTTGTTAATTTAGGGTACATTAGGTAATTATAAAGTGTATTTTTAAAAAAATATGAATAATGTTACATAGTAAGTAAATATTTTTAGTTCACATGAATATAAAAGAATTTATATAATTAAAAAGGTTTGTGATTTCTGAAATTTTATTTTTGTAATGTTGGGATATTCCCTGTTGTTGCTTAGGGCTTATTGTCAAATATTGGTAGCACTAAAGTAATTATTATTGTTAGGGTTCTCCACATATTTGGGTTATTACATTTTTAAAGTACATACTTAAATTATACCACTGCTCTCTGAAGTAAAATTATTCTAAGATTATTATAATGGGTAAATTAATGGTGATTGAGCATTATGTTCTAACTGTTTATTCATAACATATTTAAGATCTATTTTCTTCGTTAAGCGATTGATTTCTAATGACAATGACTCTAATCTGTCTAATTTTTGTCCTTTGTTGCAAACATGAAGGATTTTTACATCTCTATCTTTGTCAAAAGTATGTTGATTTTCTAGTAGATGCAAGGCGACGTTCGATAAATCTCCTTTTTGATTAACCCAACTAGCGAAATGTTCTTTTATACGGGTTGATACTGCTCTTCCTGTTTGTCCTACGTAATACGCGGGGCAATTCGAGCAGTTCACCTGGTAGACTCCAGAGTTTTCCAGATTACCTCTTTTATCTTTATTATTTATAAATATTTTACCCAAAGAATTTACGTTATAAAAGGCTGTCTTACATTTTTTGTTACTGTATATTAATTTTGAAATTTTATTTGATATTTTGCCAAGGTACGGTATTTTAGTCCATTGTTTAATCCAAATGTCCGTAGTAGGATGAAACCGGTCCTGGTAATAATAAATAAGTGGAACAATGTGAAAAAGTTTTTTAATTTCAATTCTATTACAATGGAATTCCACCACGAATTAACAGTGCAAAAACTAGACTCATTATAATAATTAGGTTATAATCCAATAACAAATGTTCACATCATGACCAAATAATAAATAGAAAAATTATTAACTTTTTTTTCTTTTTTTTATCCTAGTATTATAGAGATAGGAACTAGATAAACTGTCTAAGCATAATCTATATATACTGTTTTATATATAAAAGACAGAGATAAGATAAGACAAAAAAAACAAGAGAAGTAGAAAAAATAAATATATGTAGGTATGTATAATAATACTGATGTAAAATATAGTGTACGCATATAGACATATACGTATTACATTCTTTTTAAATTTCAAAATACAACAAAATACATGCAAAAAGTACGGTATCAAATTTTAGTTTAATTACAATGAATTAATCTACGAGTATTTAGTAATGAATTGGTTATTATAAAGCTCCATTAACTATATGTTTGAAAGAGCTTAAAGTATATGACATATAGATATCAGCATCGATACATTTTTTGTTATAATGATTGCAAGTTCTCAATAAGAAAGAATTTTGCCTGAGACTAGTTGAAGCTGTTATAAGTCTTAGTCATAAGTCACTAGCTATAATAATTTTTAGATGTAAATCACTAGCTATAAGTCTTAAATTTAAGTCACTAGTTATAATTTTCAACCTTAAAGCCAGTTATATTAATTCAATTATATATTTATTTGTACATCGCCCTTGAGGTGATTTTTCACGAAAACGGCCTTAAATAAATCAGTCAAATATTTGTATTATTATTGTATGCCTACAGCATATTAGAGAATGCTTTGAGGATGGTATTTTTGAGAAGAGAAAGATCTTTAAGAGACCCATATTGTAGAAGGGAGGAAATACAGAGTCCGGCAAATCGTCACACAGCTGAGCTGTTGAACTCAAGAACGAGTCGCAGAAACCACTCGTTCTTAAGTGACAAACGCGTTCAAATTTGTAAGACGCTCGTTTGGCGTACTTCTCGACTATGCACCGGTTCTGAAGGGAACTATATTAACGCCACACATCTGTCATCTATTTATTCTTTGGGGATGCTGTTTGGAGGGTCTTTTTGAGAAGAGCAATGAATGAACATGTCTATTAAAGAGACACAGTGTCCGGCAAATCGCCACACAGCCGCGCTGTCGAATGAATGAGTCGTAGAAAATAGAAACGACCCGCATTGACAAATGTTAACCGCGTACAAATTAATGTTAATCGTCACAAAGCCGAGCTGTTGAACTTAAGACGACAATATACCCTAAAATATATATTTAGAATCATAGCGACGTAAGTAAATAAACCGTGTACACAAATCGCGACTCGCGACCCGGTGTATTGGACGGACCTACTGTCGAACTTGCCCTATCAAACACTCTTAAATAATGTGGGAATCTTATCGTCGTAGGTGTAGAAAGAGTGTAAATAAATATGCGCCCGGTAGAATTCACCCTAGCAGGCCTGGAGATTCGACCTTTCCTCCGGGTTCATTTTAATTAATTCTGAAGAAAGTATTACTAATATTTAAGATGTTTCTAAATTAATACCTCCGAAATTATTAAATTATCGTGTAAAAAATAGAATCTTGTGCTCACCGCTAACTTCAGTTGTACAACGTATTACAATTTTTTAAAGGAGTTGTACGTTGAAAAAAATGATGGCAACGTACTGTTTTTATTAATACAAAAAATGATTAACTCGCGTTCCTTGTGGGGCATGGAAATGAAAATGATAATTCAATTACGAATTCGTCGAAATAAATTAAAATGTGAGCTTCGTGCAAACCTTCGAAAGACGTGGTTATGTCTCGCCTTAAGAATAAGTCGTAGAAACGAGCCGTTCTCATGTGAAAATTGGTAAACGTGTACATATTAATGGGTGTGCGTTTGCATTGAATTTTTTTTCGTTGAAATGCCGATAAAACAATGATGACATTCCCACCTGACGCCTATGCTAGATGTTAAAATCTCAAACCACAAGCGTTTACTTTCTTCATTTAAATTTAATTTAAAGCATTTTCGCAAAATGAAATACGGTAAACGCCAAAATTGAGAACATTGAAACATTTAACAGTGTGGAATTTGTTGGAAACAGTGTTAAAGCTTAAATAAACGAGTTTAAGCACCGTTCCAACCGCGACAGTGTTCAAGAATCAAGGTCAGCCAAGTAGGTCAATGGTCTGGCCTTTAGCATTAGGGTCTCTGTTGGGTCCCTTTCGAGTAGCGGGATCTCAGATGAAGTGTTCGGTTTTCTGTTGCTGGTTTTAATTATGATTACAGAGCCTTACAATCAAAACAAATAATTGGTTTTACTCAAAGAACATTCTAAATAATACTATTGCGTTTCTCCCGGTAGAGTAGATCCCGATAATCTTTTGTTCTGTGTCTTTAACACGTCTCTAAGGCCCGGCTTCCTTTTTACCGAATTTACTTAAATACCTTAAATTTTAAAGCTCTTAAAAATATATATTATTCTTGAAGAAAATATCTATAGGTACATTCTCCACACTGAAACGGCAATTACTTGAAACTAGCTGGTACTCGGCATGAGTTGCTATGCCATTTAATAAAGAAATTGTTTCTTCTTTCTTCCCCTCTCGCGTTCCTACTCCACCATCCCTCTCCCCACTCCACTCCCCCATTCCCGCGTCCCGCGAACACCCCTTCCGAGTTTACCTCCCCCCTCCCAGTTTCCCCTTCCCCCTCCCTGGTTACCCTCCCCCCCTCCAGCGAGCTCTCAACCTATTGAAACTTTCATAATGCCAGAGCTCACCAGTAGTCTTATATAAAACTTGTCCTGACAATAACAAACTGAAAAAAAAAATTATCCAATTTGGTGCAGTCCTTTGGAAGTTATGCGCGTACATACGCTTCGGTCGATTCATTTTTATTTATGTTAGATTAGATAAGATAGATTAGATTCCCTAAAAAATAGAAAAAATCGCAAAGTATGTCCCGAAAATTATTGTTAACACAAACACACACAAGTTATATGTATGAAAAAAAAAAGTCTGTCTTTAGATGCTATTTTAGACAATCCTCACGATACGTTTGTTCTATTTTGAACGAGTCGTGTTTTATTAAACATTTTCACAATTTTCAGGTAAATATTATTATTTTAATATTAGCGGGCTCTCTCTAACATTTTTATTTACATATCTCTCCAGCTTCTTCTTTTTGAACGGTATTTCGTGCCTTAATCTTTTATATTTAGTCAGTAGGTCAAAATATTTCCACTTTGCAATAAAATCCAAATTAATGGATTATTTATGAACGTATCCGAAAACAAAAAACTGTTCTTAAAAGGCGATAAAATACGCTTTCAAATGTCATTATTAGAAATATCCATATTATTATTATAGAACATTTTTGAATGCAAGCTTTAAAAAGTTTTAAATTTGGCCCACCTTAGGTATTTAATACCTAACTAAAATTACTGGTAACAAAAAAAACACATAATTTTTAGAAAAATGTACTTTTAACCTAGCTTTTTTTTCGTTTCATGAAAAAATAATTAATTAAAATAAACGAGTGTGCTTTAGACCACATGACTGAAGTAAAACTTCTCTAACTTATAAAATAACATATGACATTGGGGTGACATATGACATTGGGGTGACCTACGACCTTGGGTTGACCTACGACCTTGGGGTGACCTACGATCTTGGGGTGACCTACGACCTTGGGGTGACCTTCAACCTTGGGGTGACTTATGACCTTGGGTTAGTATTTACGCCTCGCCCGATCACCGTTCACATCGATCACCGTTCGCATCGATTATTGTTCGCATCACACTTTTCGTAACGCATTCACCAGCTTACCCTCAAGCCGAGCGTGCGTAAAGAAGTTTTACTTCAAAAATACACAAATTTCAAATTGGGGTCGGAAACTTTGTTTGTTCATAAATGTGTACATTTTAATTCTTTTGTGGTTGACTTGAGAATTGAATATATGGCGTGGCATTTTCTCTTTCCAATACAATAGATCATATTTCTCACTATGATAGTAAGGGAGACACAACGATTTCTATGAGACCTATATGAGTTGTTCCGAAAAGCTAAAAAATCAGCCTGGGGAGTAAGACCCCGGATTTTTAATTTTTATCGACATATAATATACTAGATTTTGCTCGCGGCTTCGCTCGCATATTCGCCCCCCCCCCGCCCAATCAATCTACAATCAAATACGCGCCGTTTCGCATTCATAATATTAGTATAGCTGTTGGCTTAGGTCAAAATCTAGAAAAGTACCTATTTTATATTTTTACACTCAATATTCATATTAGAATATTCATATTTGAATTTTTGCTATCAGTGAAATCTTCATAGTAAACTAAACAAATAACAATCTGACAGCCCACGTCAAACGTTTACTTAGCAACACGCTTTGCCAATAAACGTATAATAAATAATTTCATAACGCCACAGCTTATTCATAACCCCAGAGCTTACCAATATATATAGCCTATTTTACTCGCAAATAATGTAGCTTTCGATGAGTGAAAGAATTTTTAAATTCCATTCTATATTTATTGCGTGAAAGAGTAAGGACCATCCAACCAACCAACCATCCATACAAACTTTCGCATTTATAATATTAGTAAGATAACGAACTTCCGTCTCTCTATTAAAGGTGGTTTAAATTTTATACACTTTATAAACAAACCTGTAAGGAAAAACCTTACTAATAGAAACGTATTATAGAAATTAAATGCCAAAAATGAGTTAAAGGAAAGAAATATATTGTTAATACAGTCAATAATGTTGTATTATAAACTTGAAACTAGCAGTTAAAAAACCGCTCCGCAGGTTTTTGCTACTGGGTCCTGCGGGTGACTTTTAGTTCGGCCTGGCCCAGTTTGAGTGTAGGTAACCATTTTATAAATCCGATAAGAACTGGTACCAAAAATATACAATTCCTCGAATCCACTGTGATCCAGAGACAGCTAGTCACCGAGTTAAAGTAACCGTGACAGGCAATGACGCCATATGTAATCTCTCCATATCCGGAAAGATACTTAAATTCTATTAATCCGTAGTACTTATACCGAGGGAAAAAACGTTCACATGCGAGCTGCTGACGTAAGTGGCGACATCTTGTTACGAATTCTTGAATTCAAAACCGAATTACAACGGTCAATTTGTTTGAAATTCCACGTACACTGATGTTATTTTTGGCGCAACGCGTACGGCGTGGCGTCAACATGCACTCGAAACTGGGTTCTGAAATTCAACCACGTAGACGCTGGGTAATAATAAACTTGAAATTTTTCATGGAATTTTGGATTATTTCCAAGGTATTTTAAATGTGCTATCTTATTTTTGAAGATGACATTAAAACAAATACTATTTTAGAAACTAGATAAAATTAATAAAAAAATCGTAATATTTTCATTCCATACATGAAAAAGTTGAAAAAAAAACTTGTGCATAAAAACTCCAAACATCGAAAAATTGTAATTAGACAAAATTTAAAACATATCTACTTATTCCGTTTGTTTAATCTGCTTATGATTTATCTTTAAAAAAACCATTTTTTTTAATAATCACTAAGTATTCATTAACCAAGTTGAAAAGAAATTTTACATTTAAAATTCCTTCATAGAAATAAATCGTTAGGTAGATATGCTCCGAAAATTATTGATTACACTGTAACTCCGTCAGTTAGGCACTTTTGAAATTCCCACGTTTACGGAACCGCAACGGTACTAAAACGCAATAATCATACGTACCTTATCACAATAACGCTGCAGCTCTTTCTTACACATTAAATTATGGCGACACAAAAGGAGAAAATAGACGTAATATGTATATTGTGAGACTCATCTCTTGTCTCACCATTTAATGTGTAAGAAATAGAATTTTTTAATGTGTAAGAAAACGCATTGAACGTATGTTTATTGCCTTTTTTGTATCGACACCGTTCCGTTAACGTGATAATATTAAAAGGCCACGTCGTACAGTTAATAATTCAAGGTATCTAGCTCGACTTTATTATAAAATCCTTTATTTCTTTCTGGATTTAATTTTAATTTAATTGGGTAACTAAATGTCTAATCCTGTGAGAATTAAAAAAAAAACACATTTTAGCTGCTTGCGACGTATGGCACCATCGCAAATATGCACTATCTCGACACGCGAACGAGTAATTGTATATCAGTCAAGTTTAGATCTCTCCGCGGATGGACGTGTGCACGTTAACTAGGTATAACCACTGTATTTTTCTGAATCTTTATGATGAAATCTAGGAAATCAGGAATTAAATCTAGGAAATCATAACTATTTAAATTGTGTTTTAGTATGATTAAAAATATTGAAATAACGATTTTTTAAAACGTATTTTTTCTTAAAGTTTTGAATTCATCGAGACTCTTTAAAAATGTATCCGAATGTATCCGGCAAAATTTTACGTTTTCTGTGTTTAATGGATATTAATGTATCACATTAACTTTAGTGTTGTGATGTATTCAGGGTTTACTTTAACAACTTATAATTTTTTCAACACCATGGCAATTTTTGTCTATAGTAATTTTTTTATTCAAATTTCATTTATATATAAATACTCTTCTGCTAAAATGCAATGTTCTGTAAAATTTTTGAGTCAATCCATCGATTACTTTCCGAGATTTGCGAACCCAAACATACAGAACCTAAATTTTTATATGTACCTATAGATTACTGTAGGTATTAAAAATGACTGTATCAGGTTGAATCACACAATATGTATTTTTTAACAATTTTTTCATACAATGATTATTTATATTGTCCCAAAAGCAAACTAAAATAATAAAGTCAAACTAGATATTCAAAATTACCAACTGTGCATTGCTAGAATTGATAAGCTTCCGGATTCTAGTACGTAATACTAGAAGTCAGGATGTATTTCAGAGCAGAAATTCTGGGACTAACTACTATACGTTTCCTCTTTGGCCAGAATACTAATGGATGGAAACAATTATAAGTCAGTGGATATTTTCAATTTATATTTAAACAAACTGAGGCAGTTCAGTTATATACAATAAATATTGTATATTTCTTACTATTAATATGTAAAACCCAGAAAAAAGGCGTTAATTAAAAAATAAATAAACAATAAATCACGATAATACTTTTGGCCGTGAAATTCTCAATTGGATTTGTTTTTAATTGAACCCGCGACCTCTAAATTCGGAGTCGATGTCCTATGGAAGTCGTCACACACATGCGTATATTCGGATATTGGAAAGTACATATTTTATTTTGCAAACCATTTTATGAAAATATATTACGATCAATATTATTTATCATTATTATCGGCAGCAGGAAACTGTAAACCATAATTAATTACAATCTTCATATCCTGTTAAAATCCTTTAAAGGATTAGTTACAGTTTCCTGTTTTATCTCAAGCCTTGCAATTAATATCGGGATGTACAACTCGTATTTATTATTAAACTTTTTTTTTTTTTTAAATGACAAGACACATCTAATGTGCCAAATGCAACATGATTCAATTTAATTCAATATTAATTAGGTACAAGGCATTAAAAATTAAGGATTTGCAAATAATTATGCAGATATCTATATATATAAAAATCTTAAAATGTTTGTATTTATGTATGTCCGCTATGCGTTGCTTTATTAAGCATAGGAAATGTATTAAACTTTCAAAATACCTCTTTTCCACCCTCGCGAAGGTTTCTGGATTATTACAACCACATGAAAATACAACTGAAAAGTTTTTTTAGTCTTTACAAAAACTCTTACAAAAATGTCACAATTTGAAAATGACATTTTTAAAACATTAATTGTTCAATCAAAATTCAATATTCGAATAAACTTTTTGAATTGATTAATTAAATCGAAGTACTCACTTATAGTACTAATCAAAATCGAATACTTTGAATCTATAAATAATAACAATCTGTAATTGAAAATTATTTATATTTTAAATAGGTACCTACCTACGTTAAGTAGCAAATTTGATTGATTGTTCTAATAATATACAAAAATGAATGTTTGTGACATGTAAAAAATAAAAATAAGTATTAAAAAAAAATTGTAATAGGTGGCACGCGAGCTGTTTGAAAATCTGAATGTACCGAGACTGAATATATTGAACGTGGGAGAGTGGAGATTGAAGGCGGGGAAGGTGGAGGGGGAACGCGTGAGAGGAAGGGGACATGGAAGGGGAAAGGGAGACGGAAGGGGAACGGGACAAATGGGAAAAGACACGCAGGGAGAAACAATTTCTTTATCAGTGGCATAGCAACGCATGCCAAAAACTCGCTAGTTAATTATAAAATGACAAAACGAAAATATTTATTACCTTGAGTTCGTGATTTCGCTAATATTGTCTTCAATGTTTATAAATTTGTTCTATTTAGCCAATTAGCCTAGACAAACTGTCTCACTTAAACACGTCTGGTATTGTAGATCTCCTTTCCATTTGAATTTAGTAGT
This sequence comes from Limnephilus lunatus, assembly GCA_917563855.2. Lineage (NCBI taxonomy): Eukaryota > Metazoa > Arthropoda > Insecta > Trichoptera > Limnephilidae > Limnephilus > Limnephilus lunatus. The sequence continues at coordinate 56,853,651 of OU830596.1, forward strand.
GATGGTGAAAAACAGATTTGTATGGGAAATTTAATAAGTCAGTTAAGCCTCATACGACATAAATAGCAGTGGCGATCGGTGACTTTTTGTATTAGGGATGCTGAAGTATATACCTTCCTAATATCAAATATACATATTTATAGACTAGCCCACGAACTAGATGCGATAACTGACAAAAATAGCAAATCAAATTAGCTCTATAAATTATACTTCACATCAATTATTACAGTTCTAAAACTAAATTAATTAAATAGATATTCAAGCTTCAGTTAATTTAGCCTCTCAGAAACTGGGCGTACTGTACAGGGCCCGCAGATACTTTAATAGTACACAACTGCTAACCCTATCCAAATTACAAGTTCACCCCATGGTTGAATTTGGCAGTCACCTCTGGTCTGGAGCTCCAAAATACCTAAAAAAACCCTTGAATCTGTGCAGAAACGGGCGATCCGTTTGATAGGTTCTCCCATCTTAACAGACGGATTCAATCTTTAGAGCACAGGCGTCAGGTGGGAATGCTGTCCTTGTTCTGCCGGTTTTAAAATGGAAGATGCTTCGAGGAACTAGCGTCATTGATCCCCTCGGCACCGGTGCATAGTCGGGAAACACGCCAAACACGCGCCCAACATTTGTAAACGGTTGACATTAGTTACTTGAGAACGGGTCGTTTCTACGACTCGTTCTTGAGTTCCACAGCTCGGCTGTGGAACATTTTCCGGCCTCTGTGTTTCCTCACTCCTTCCTCTCCTCAAAAGACTCTCCACACAGCATCTTCAAAGATGACATAGGCCCTGAGGGAAATTATTTTTCTCAGGACCTCCTGTGTGGAGTTAATGTAAAAATAAATAAAAATTCCAAACTGTTAAAATGGTCTTCAACTCGTAAGAAGATACTCGCAGTATCGTCCTGACAAAAGACAACCACTTAGAATTGAAAAGATGCTTGAAATGGCTTTAAATGCGTTTGTTGACCAATATTATAAACAGCCAGGTACTTTTTAATCTTTTTCCCTTCTCATTCCACTCTCCATAACCAATAATCGTCATCCTTCAAAGATATCCCAATTTGGGATGCCCTAGTCCCACTGATTCCGGTGTGTGGGATGGAGTTCCGACTCTTCAGCTCTATCCACATTAAAAAAAAAACTAAGAGCAATTAAGGCATCACTAAACGAAATATTTTTGTTTGTAATCAAAAAAGAGCATCATGTTAATAATATTAATTTAAAAAATACATACTCGCATACACACACACACCTTCCCACTACATATATAACCCGGTAATTACTTAATATGCATACCATATAAAAGACACTACAATGAAACACATAATATGTACCCACCATGCAATATACTTATTAATTGTAAATTGTTTTCACCAACACTGTTTGTTTCTGTTTATAAATAAACTAGCTGGGTTACCCGGCTTCGCTCAGGACAACATTCGAGAGTGTTCTGGAATGTTGCACAATGATGTTCCCGATTCCCTATTCCTGATCATTCCACGACATACTCCGCCACTCCTTTCAGAACTTTCTACAGCTCTATGGAACCTTCTAGAACTTTCCGGAAGACTGTTCTAGAAATTTCAAGAGGGCGAAGCTTTCAACCCTTATATCTTCAAAAGCACGCCCTTTAGGTAAAAACGGATACCCTTATTCCCTAGGGGGGATAGCGATCTACCACACCATATAACTCCCTTGATCGAACCGGGACTCGTTTCTGAGTTTTTGCGAGCTGCACGTTTTTTTGGACTTTCTTTTATAATATATGCTATATTCAAATAAATAAAATGTTACTCCTTACATGTCCTTTCCCGTGCGTTCCCCTCCAGCGTTCCACTTCCACCTTCCCCGCCACCGCTCTCCCGCTCCCCCGTCCCGCCAACCCCCCTGGCACTTCATTTCTTGACTCCTCTCCCACCCGGCCCGTAGCCGAAACTTTTTTCTAATACTAACAATTTTAAACTCATGATATCTTTCTAATTAAATATCCGAATTGAAAAATTCAAAAAGTTAAATAAAGGTATTGAAGCTGTCTTGAATATGAAGTAATTTATTTTGATAAGGATTAAAACCAAGATACAAGTAAAGAGCATTTTCAAGCGGCGACACTTGAATTAAATTTTTAAAATAAAAGAATACTTATTGTGGCATAACCATAATAGTTAGACATATGCTGTCGCGATATTTTTTGTAAATAATGATGTCTTCTATAAAGTCGTGGTACATTATTTTATTCTATCATTAATAGTTTTCGCAGCGCACGCGATTTAAATAATATTTTAGGTAATTTTTTTACACCCTGGGTTACATTATTGAAGTTTTAGTAAGGATGCCTATTTTTTTAAATATAATATAGCCTATGTCACCCAGGGATAGTGTAGCTTCCCAACAGCGAAAGAATTTTTCAAATCGGTTCAGTAGTTTCGGAGCCTATTCGATGCAAACAAACAAACAAATCTTACCTCTTTATATAGTGTAGTAGATAGTGGATAAATAAATAGTCATACTGACTCCAAAGTATTGGATGGAGTTCCGACTATTCAGATCTATCCACATTAAAAAAAAAATTAAAACTGAGAGTAATTAACGCATCATTAAACGAAATATTTTTGTTTGTAATCATTTTATGAATAAATTTCAATTAAATGCAAAAGAGCGGTGGACCGTAAATAAATTCATAAATTAATGATGAATAGCATCAAAATCTTTATGAAATGGTCAAATTATCTCTCGACTGAGTATAACTGTTGACCTTATTAATTTTGAAGTATTTTCTTGTCTCTGTGAATGGTAACGGTATTCTGAATAACCGGGCCTTTTTATAACGACCTCTTCAAATTATCTCATTTAGTTATTACTGCATTTCGAAATTTAATATTAAACCGGTATTAAAAATGCGTTAAAATAAAAACAGTTTTAAAATAACGCGTCTTTATTGATTTTTTTAACGTTATGAAAAACAAATTGTAATATTTAATTAAATGAAGACAATATTAGCGAAAGTCAATCGAAAATCTGGAGACGGAAAATTCAGAAAAAGATATTGGCACCTCTGGGACTCGAACCCAGGATCTTCTGCTTACATGTCAACAGCTCTACCAACTGAGATAAGGTGTCTATATCCAATTCGGTCACTTTTAACTTTATCATACTTCGACTAAAACCTACCAACATTATTTAATTAATAACAGATCACTTTCTATAAATCACTTTTTAATAAACAATATCGACATGTTTCAATAAAAATGTTATCTTCTTCAGGATATGTTAATATAAAGAAAAATAAATGACAAACAAGTATAGACAACTTAGAATAAACTATAACATAGAAGAAATATTAAAAAGTAGAGTTGAGTAGTAGTTTTTATATTTAATTTTTTATAACTATTTTTATGATTTTTAAGCAATTAATCACCTCTATTTTTTAATATTTCGTCTTTGTTATAGTTTATTCTAATTTGTCTATACTTGTTTGTCATTTATTTTTCTTTATATTAACATATCCTGAAGAAGATAACATTTTTATTGAAACATGTCGATATTGTTTATTAAAAAGTGATTTATAGAAAGTGATCTATTATTAATTAAATAATAAATAATGCCACAAAGTAATTTTGCAATGTTTGAAGAAGTACCAACATTTCTTCATTTTCTTAACGCTGCAATCGTTATATATGATTGCAAGATTCAAACCCGAACTAAATGCTTTCTAGATAATGTCTGGATAAAAAATTTTCCATTTATTTTTAATATGTGACATCTATTGACTTTTTTGTAAGTCTAGGATGAATATTTATTTTAGTTTTTCGCTTTATGAGTAAAACGTCAAATTGTAATATTTAATTAAATGAAAACAGTATTAGCGAAACTAAACTCTACTCTTGGTAGAGCTGTTGCCATGTAAGCAGAAGGTCCTGGGTTCGAGTCCCAGAGGTGTCAATATCTTTTTTCTGATTTTTCTGTCTCCAGATTTTCGATTGAGTTTCGCTAATATAGTCTTCATTTAATCAAATATTACAATTTCAGGTTTTAATCATAAAGTTAAAAATAAAAATAAAAACAAATTGATTTACTTTTGACATATAAAGGAATATTTCAAATTTTCGTTGCTCATGATGGAAAAAACGCTACTTCCCGGCTTAGACCTTGTTATCAAAATTCAATTTCTCAAGGACGTGTTGTTTCACAGAATTTGAACAATTCAAAACATGTTTACTTTTCGGACCAATAAAAAATATATTGAAAAAACTTGGATATTTCAATTCTAGAGTTCATGATAGAAATGATTTTGCATTCTAAAAATATTTGCTTTGAAAAAATATGTGTTAATTTAGTGACGTCAGAGCTCATCTCTGAAAATGGTTTCGCTATTTCAAAAAACTTTTTGTTATTGTTTATAATGTTTTTTGTATAAAATCAAAGCTACCGTCAGACCTTTGGAGAAAGGCAAGAGAAAGGTTTGAGTGTACCTAGCTATTCAGATCTGATCACAACGCCGTTTCCGAATGGTGCTTTTACTCTCAAGTACTCGCTTAAACCATTTTGGAACCCTAATACTTAATGTCTTTTTAGACTTAGGTATGTGGGTTGGGTAGGAATCTGGGAGTCAGTGTGTTCAGGAGTGGCAACATTTGAATTTATCCCTCCCACTGCGGTGCGGGGCGATGAGCAGAGAGAATTCTGCTGGAGAGGTAAAAAGGTCTACCTCAACCATTCTCTCCAAATCCGGCCTGTCACACAATAGGGGCATAAATGCATCCGCCTTTAAAACCTAGACAATATTCATTCCATGAACCAGAGCACCTCTGTTAAGTCACCAAACGTAGTGGGCAACTATATGGCAGAGGTGTTAGTTATCCAAGTAATGGTTCACGCGGCGGCGGTACCCATGTCCGCCTCCAAAATTGAAAAACATTTTTTTTATATCAAGCAACGTTTCGATTCTGAATGGTGGTATTTCACCAGGGCAATACTGAGAGTATCTACCAGTCTGGGAGGTGCCGTAAATATTAACTATCACTGTAGTACAATATATATACAGCATTTTACAGTAATAACATAAAAAATATCATAAAAAAAACATCAGATGATTGTATAATGTAAAAATTATTCAACATTTAACCTATTTTCAAAAATTGCTTAAATTCTGTGTCAAAGAATTTGGGTTCAAATTCCAGAAAACCTGTTTTTGATGCAAGTTTCTGCCTCTACTGCATTGCTTTTTTTATATCTCGTCGAAATGTCCAGAGTAAGTACAAATCTGCATATTATACTCTCAGTATCACCTTGGTGTTGCCGAGGATGGTAACCACTCAATCTGTTTCCTTTTGTATTTTGTTGAAATTTTATACCGTTATAATTACTGGGAATATGCTAATATCGTGAGAGAAAATGAAGATTCTTGAACTCGCTATGATTCTTTTGATGGGAACCAAACGATTCGGACTTATCGGCTACAAGCCTGTCAATTAGTAAATGATTTACTCAATATTGAATATTTTTCAACATTTTAGAATCAAATTTTGAGACATGCTAGCTAACCAAAGATGAATAAATAGAATTGTTGGTCCCCAGCATACTTATATATAATATGCAGTCGGCTAAGGGAAAAATACATTATAGGTACCTACTTACACAAAATATAACTAAGTGTTCCGGAAGGGGTGTGCTGAGTACCGCAGAATAATAAAAGTATAAAACATTTTTTTATTCAAAAGCATCAAGGATAAAACTACTATAGTCTATGTCCTACTGTATGCACCAGCGTATAAGTAGATACAAAAAATCGACACTGAAAATAAATTCCTTTGATATCCATCTGAACTTTTTAAGTACAATTTGGGAGGCGGTTATGGGTACCGCCGTCTCGGGAACCATTTATTGGATAAAAAACATTATTGCCATAGGTCACCCCAAGTGGTTCGCCGTGTTTGGTGACTTAGCAAGGGTCCCCGGGTTCAAAGGGTGAGCTTCGTCCGAGTCTTGGCGGTGGATGCGTCTGCACACCAGCTACATGGCAGACCGGATCGAGAGAGAATGGTTGAGGGAGTCTCTTTGACTTTTCCTGTCGTACTCTCTTGGAACATCGCAGTGGGATGGATAGATTCATACGTCCGTCACTCCTGGACACACTAACCCCCAGATTCCTACTCACCCCTCATAGCCTTTTACTTCCCACTACTTCCTCTCCAAAGGTCCTACACACAGCATCCCCAAAGATGACATAGGCCCTGAGGGGAATTATCTTCCTCAGAATATTTCCCTACAATACTCCTGCGATAAAAATGATAAAATTGATGAATTTAAATTTCATCTTAAATTGCTGTGAGGTTGGACCTTTAGAAATAAAAATGAGCGAACCTTTATATTTAAGAGACTCGTACAGAAAGAAAAAAAATAAAACTAATGAAAGATGCTCTCAATATCGCCCTGGTAAAAGACCAGAAATCAGAATCAAATCCTGTTGTTCAAAGATTTGAATAGTCAGATATTTTTAACCTTCCTCTTTCCCATCTCTTTAAGTCTTCGACTCTGTACAGAAACGGGTGGTCCGTTTGATAGATTCTCCCATCTTAACAGATGGATTGCAATCTTTAGAGCACAGGCGTCAGGTGGGAATGCTGTGCTTGTTTTAACGATATTACAATGGAAGATGCTCCGAGGAACTAGCGTCATTGATCGCCAAATACGCGCCCAACATTTGTACATGGTTGACATTAGTCAGATGAGAACGGGTCGTTTTTACGACTCGTTCTTGAGTTCAACAGCTCGGCTGTGGAACGACTTACCGGCCTCTGTGTTTCCTCCCTCCTACAACATGGGTCTCTTCAAGACCCATGTTCACTCCTTCCTTTCCTCAAAAAGACCTCCCCACACAGAATCCTCAAAGATGACATAGGCCCTGAGGAAAATTATTTTCCTGAGGGCCTCCTGTGTGGAGTTAATGTAAAAAAAACTCTCTTAAGCTTCACACTTTCTTCAGACACACAACTCCCCTATGGTGATGTCACAGTTACACAGGCTTCGAATAGGGGGAGCAATTTGGATTCTTATAAAGAAGTATTGGACAATAAAGATAAAATACCGTTATAACAGAGAATGTCACAAGTACCGCATTTGTAGTTGCTGCTTTCACAACTAACAAATTATATATTATTACACATGACAATGATCTTCAACAGATGTGTAACAATTGTGAGAATGCTGAGACTATTTTACCGGTATTTCAATTGAAATATAATAAATTACACACCTCTTTGAAAGATTATCATCTTTGTAACTAAAAAATGGGTCTCATTTAAACACTGATTGTAAATAGGTATTTACATTAGGTTTTATTACATTGATTGTGCATTTATGGAAAACTTAGCCATCGATTGAACTCGCGACGCCTGGGTCGAAACCAGACGCATTGTACCATTCGGCTACTAACTAGTATTCAATCACACGGGCTTGACTTAATGATTATATTGAAAAAGAAATACTCTCTTCTAAATTCTAACTACATAATTTATTTTCGTTACAAACCGGTTTCACAATAATCCTAACTTAGTCAAGGAGAATGATATACCAGATAAGATTAAGAAAGGTTTTTTATGAAACCGGTCTGTAATAAATGGAAAAAATTTAAAGGTGTTATTTTTTATTTCAAGTTTAACAATACAGTTTCCATGTCTGTGACACTTTTAAAATTGGAAATGATCCGTGTTTTAAGACAATAAACAAATAACAAAAATACTATTTTCGGTTGAGTGTCTGTCCTGTGTGACTCAATGAACTGAAAATCTCCGATTCGCTTTGAATTTAGATGTAATTTTCAAAAATAGTTACTGTTTGTTTGAAGAATTCAGACAAGCGATTAAGTACATATTTCTTATTTATTAAAATATTTTTAACAGAAAGTTATTTTAATTGTCCTTTTCAAAATTGGAATTATAATATCCCACGACTTTTCACCAGTCTGCGCTAGTAAAAATAATAGTTTCAAATCTAGACAAGAGACAAAGTACCTACTTATGTTAAACATGTATTTTACAAGACAACCATTTTTTTCATTCTGTGAAAAACCAAAATTATCTATTTTCATTTTGGCAAGTCAAGTTATATTGCGTAATTTTTTTAAAGTAACAAAAATGATTTAGTAAATACAATATTATTTCTTACCTTTCTTTTATAAAACTTCAAACAAAGCACTCGGCTTTATTTAAAAAAAACTAACGATTAAAAAACCCTAAGAAATTCTCGTTTCCCGGCTATTAAACAGTTAGTTTTCTGTCCAACAATTCAATGCACTGCCACAGAATGTACCGATTTATTAAGTAAGCGCCCGTTTCTGCCTCTTATTCGTTATGCTTTGAAGACGCGACCGAACGCGACGAAGGCTCTCAGAGAACTGACTCTGGCGAGAAGGCGCCGTGGAAAGGTTGACTGTTTGGAGCGGAAAAAAACACCGTTAACTTTGGTAAGTTAGTTGAATAATATAGGCAGTTAACTTGAACCAAGTCGCGGTTAAAGATAACTTAAACTGGGCGGTTTAAATCCATTTTAAACGATTCTACATAACTTGGTTTGATGCACTGATGCTGCGGGTGTTTCCGTGTGCTCATTTTTAATTACTTCTGGTAATAATTGTTCAATCTTAAAGTGTAATTACAGGTGTAAAGTAATAGATTTGTCATGCTTATAAATAGCAAGTGTTAGCAATATATTCAAATCAGAACTGATGTCGAAAATAAATCTTAATTTACTTAATTTTTAAATAAGAGTTATTCCAATGAAAATTAAATTTTTTACTGACTGAAGGTAGCAACGTTCTATTTCATGTGTCTGTAAATTTGTTTGTTCGTTCCGTTTCCGTTTCAAGATAATGGCCATTTATTATGATTATTTTTTTATGTGAAATCGTAGTGTTAATTTAGACTCTCTTAATGGCATTTTTTTCTCAATATTATGGTACCCACCTGCCTGAAGAAAATTTGAAAAAGAATAGTTTGAATACAGAATCGATGTTATGGAAAAAATGTATAATTCCGGATATAAAATGTCAAGTACGTAAAATTTATTATGGTTTGTAATTGAGTAAGTAGGTATTTAAGTACCTTCAGTACCTTTAAGTACCTATTACATAAGATTAAGAGCCACAAGCCAAAAATGTATATATGTATTATTAGTGAGCTTTAAACCGCCACGAATAATAAGTAATAGGCCTAAAAATCGCTTAGCAAATGGATTCTAGAGATCACGATTTCAAGCAAAAAAGAGATTTTTATTTATTTTGTAAATAATTTTACTATAATAAATGGAAACTGTCTCAGATTATTTTAGTCAACAAATTGTGTTTTTAATAAGTTGTCTCTTATATGTGTTCATATATTTCTAATGAAAAAATAAGTTTTATGTAAATGCTAATATTTTTTATAAATTAATTGACAATTTTATTTTAATTTTACTCAATGGAAATGGAAGGAAAAACTTAAATTCATCCAAAGTAAAAGATATTGTATTTATAATGTAAACTGTTTCGTAGTAAAGATTTATCGAAAACCGGGATTTACATTCGTCTTTTTTTACATTAGCTATATACAGGAGGTCCTGAGGAAAAAATCCCCTAGGGCCTTTGTCATCTTTGGGGATGCTGTGTGGAGGGTCGTTTCAGGGAAAGAAAGGAGTAGAAGTTCTGGGAAGGAAAAAAGTATAAGGGGAGTTAGGAATCTGGAGGTTCAATATGTTTAGAAATGACAGACGCATGAATCCATCCCTCCCACTGCGGTGCAAGGCGATGGGTCGAGAGAGTTCCAAAGTAATAAATAAAATAAAATATCAATTTTAGTCTAGACGAGTTTTTTCTCAGGTTTTATTTCTGCCCGCGCGTTGAGGTTTTCGTTCCAACTCTCTCGCACAGGCGCGCAAGTACCTACATAGGTACGTGTTTAGAGACCGGACAACTCAGAATCATGCAACTTCAACACCTCCTTGAATTCTCATTAAGTGATGTAAATGAATATAAAGAAATGGTTAGTAAGTTATATTAGTTTGTTTGTTTTGTTTGTTAGTTTTTTTTTTAAATTAACTCCACACAGGAGGCCCTGAGGAAAATGTCATTTGAGATGCTGTGTGGAGGGTCTTTTTGAGGAGAGGAAGGAATGAACATTGGTCTTGAAGAGACCCATGTTGTAGGAAGGAGGAAACACAGAGGCTGGCAAATCGTTCCACAGCCGAGCTGTTGAACACAAGAACAAGTCGAAGAAGCGACCCGTTCTCAGGTTACAAGTAGTGTCAACCGTGTACATATGTTGAGCACGCGTTTGGCGCATTTCCCGACTATGTATCGGTGCCTAAAGCATCTTCCATTAAAATACCGGTAAAACAAGGATAACATTGCCCCCCGACGCCTGTGCTCTAAAGATTGCAATCCGTTTGTTTATTTATTTATTTATTGAAAAAAATAAGAAATACATGAAAACATAAGCTGCACATCTCACTAGGGGATTCCTGTAACGAGATATGCAGTTTTACAATAAAGTAATTTAAAAAAAAAGAAACATACATATACCTAAACTTAAAAGAAATATAATAATAAACCTACAAAAGAAGCACTGAGTACAGTTATTTAAACATTACTAATTAATAATTATTACAGCTGGGCAGTATGCTCATTGTTGACAAAAATAACATTATACTGTAAACTAAATATTAAATATGTAAATACAAGGTACCTGTTGTGGCTTACCAGATGCAATAAGAGGGTGATCATACCACAGTAGCATTAAATTATTAACAAAAAATAAAGAATAATAAACAATTATGTAATAAATTTATAAAGTTTATGAAATAAATATAATATATTAAGTAAATATGTAGATATAAATAAATTAAACAAATAATATAATATAATATAATTATGAGTAAACAATAATAAACAATTTAATAATAATAAGTAAATAAACATAAGTAAATAAAGTACATAATAATTATGAGTAAATACTAATAAACAATTATAATATTGTATAGTAAGTAAATTATGGTACGAAAGAAGTAGAAAATAGTAAGTAAATACTTATAACAATAAGCAAATTAAAAAGTACATAACAATAAATAAGTTAAGTACATACAGAGTAATTAAATATGGATTGTATCAAATATAGCTTAATTCCATAGTGATTTATGATATAAGCGACAACATGGGTAATCCAAAACCATCACTCTCAGTTAGTATACATGTTTTGACCATTTTCTTGAATAAATGTGATGTACAAATGTGATGTACAAATGTGATGTACAAATAGTTGTTAAATTAGGAGAATCTATCAGACGGATCCTCCCTTTTGTGCACAGAGTCGATGGTTTTTTTTCAGATATTTTGGGGCTCCAGACCAGAGGTGTTTGCCAAATTCAACCGTGGGGCTTACTTGTAATTTTTACAGGGTTAGCAGTTGTGTAAAATTAAATTAAATTAGCCTCTCAGAAACTGGGCGTACTGTACAGGGCCCGCTGATACTTTAATAGTACACAACTGCTAACCCTGTACAAATCGCAAGTGCGCCCCACGGTTGAATTTGGCAGCCACCTCTGGTCTGGAGCTCCAAAATACCTTAAAAAACCCTTGACTCTGTGCAGAAACGGGCGGTCCGTTTGATAGATTCTCCCATCTTAACAGACGGATTGCAATCTTTAGAGCACAGGCGTCAGGTGGGAATGCTGTCCTTGTTCTACCGGTATTACAATGGAAAATGCTCCGAGGAACTAGCGTCGTTGATCCCCTCGGCACCGGTGCATAGTCGGGAAATACGCCAAACACGCGCCCAACATTTGTACACGGTTGACATTAGTCACATGAGAACGGGTCATTTTTACGACTCGTTCTTGAGTTCAACAGCTCGGAAGTGGAACGATTTACCAGCCTCTGTGTTTCCTCCCTCCTACAACATGGGTCTCTTCAAGACCCATGTTCACTCCTTCCTTTCCTCAAAAACACCCTCCACACAGCATCCTCAAAGATGACATGAAAAAAAAGTGACAGGTTCTCATGTCATAGCATGTGAAAACAACCCGTTCGAATGAGGTGTGTCAAATGACGTGGGATTCTGTAGCATGTTACATTGTAATACCGATAGAACAACGCAGTATTTCCCATATGTCCGGTATTCTAAAGATTTTTATGTAACCTACGTTCCTTTCTAGTGAGAGATGTATTCATACGTCCGTCATTCCTGGACTCACTGATCCCTAGATTCCTATCCAACTACCCACCCCTCATACATTTTTCCATCCTAGGACTTCTTCTCCCTAAATTCCCTTAAAAAGGCCCTCCGCACTGCATCCTCAAAGACGATTTCGGCCAAATGTGAAATTATTTTCCTCAGGGCCTCTTGTATAGAGTTACTGTAAAAAAAACTATTCAATTAAATGAACACAAACATAGCAAAATCCAATCGAAAATCTGGATACCTAAAAATTAGAAAAAGATATTGGCAGCTCTGGGACTCGAACCCAGGACCTTTCGCTTTCCGGACGACAGCTCTGACCATTGAGCTAACGTGCCTCTATCCGATTTGGTCATTTTTAACTGCATCATACTTCGACTAAGAATTTTTTTTTATATGAATACCTCACAAGAGTCTCAACTGCTCCCGTATGAAGCCAGTGAGACTATGGTATCCCCAATTTGGGTATGTTGTGAGGCTGAAGGTAATGGGGAGGAGAAGGAGATATGGGAGAGGAAGGTGGGGAAGTACCTGACTATTTAGATCTGCTCACCAAACACGGCTAATACCATTTCAAGCAACGTTTCAATTCTGAATAGTGGTCATACACCAGGGTGATACTGAAAGTATCTTCCACTCTGAAACGTGCCGCAAATATACTTGATATATTATTTTAAATGAATAAATTGTGAAATAACACAAATTAATCAAATTAAATTTATTTGCCACGCCGGGATTCGATCCCGCGACCTTCGAAGTGCTAGTCAAGAGCCTTACCGCTGGACTACATCGGCCGTCAATTAGTAATAATTGATTTGAAGCATAAAGCATTTATAGAGCTAATTTGACAAGCTATTTTTGTCAGTAATCGCGTCTTGTTCGTGGGCTAGTCTATAAATATGCGTAAAGGTGTGCGAGTTTAGAGCCTTACCGCTGGACTACGCCAGCCGTCAAAAACCACCATCAACATTATATCAATTTCCTAACGCATATTTTGTTGGCTGTAACGCTATTTATGTATGAGGTTAGCTTAGCTCAGTGGTCAGAGCTGTCGTCCGGAAAGCGATAAGTCCTGGTTTCGAGTCTCAGAGTTGCCAATATATTTTTATGATTTGAATCTCCAGATTTTCGATTGAGTTTCGCTAATATTGTCTTATTATAATTAAAAACCATTTAGTTGCAAATTATCTCCACTGTCCTTGCAACTGGCTTCGTGTGACATAGCCATGAGTGCACATAGCAGGGTGCATTAGACCCCCGGCACGCAGCGTGACGAGGTGTGACCCGGTATAGCAAACAGCACAGTTGTAATAATCCCCCATTTCCTCTTCCGATGTCGAATTATAACTGTCTTCTGACATTTTGTCTCGTAGCGTCATGACTCGGCGAACACGGCAAGGAGGTGAGATCATCTTGGGGACAGCACGAATCTAATATTTGTTATGTTCTTTTCGAGTTCTGTAAAACAACCATGCAGAAAAATAATAATAGAACTTTGACAAATCTGGATTTTTGACTTTGGGAAACTAACTAATCGGTAACTTAACCGAACTTATCTTAACCTAACCTAACCTAACTTAACCTAGCCTAACCTAATCTAACCTAACGTAACGTAACCTAACCATCACGCCGTTTCTCCACAGGGGTAAGCTGTAACTTAGTCTTGGCACACACTCCTTACCTCATCGACATTCATACATCGTCTCATACATACGCTTCTATTATTCTGACTCATAATAATAATAATAATAACGTAATATTTATATAACGCAGTTTAGTGTTATATCACTTCAAGTGTTGACGACATACATGGCTCGACTCAGGTATCTGATTAACTTGATCGTGCCATGTCTGCTTTGGGCATCGCCAATTTTTCTATCATTCATATTTTCTTATATATTCTCCTTACACTCCTTTCTTCGTTCATTCGCCCTACATGCCCAAATCATCAGAGAGTCCCTTTGTTGATCTTATTAATTACGATTACTTTACTATCTTATGCATTACGCCTTGCATGATTATTTGCGGATCTCCACATTTCTCACATGACCATACATGGTTTTACCAAATGTACGCCTCAGGGATCTCTTTTATACAACATTCAGTATATTTCCATTCTTCCTCTGCCAGTTTCATGCCTTACTTCAGGGTATTTTATGATAAACTAGCTGGGTCACCTGGCTTTGCTCAGGACAACTTTCGAGGGTGTTCTGGAATGTTCCACAATGATGTTCCTGATTCCCTATTCACGAAAGTTTCACGACATACTCCGCCATTCCTTCCAGAACTTTCTAGAGCTCAAAGAACCTTCTAGAACTTTCGGAAGACTGTTCAAGAAGGCGAAACTTCCAGCCCTCATATCTTCAAAAGCACCCCCTTCAGGTAAAAACGGGAACCGTCATCCTGGAGGGGGGATAGAGATCTACTACACCATATAACTCCCTTGATCGTATCGGCACTTGTTTTGACTTTCCTATATAAATTCCTTAAATAAAATGACTGTATTTTTAAAAATTTTGAATTTTCTTAATTTTCCACATTTAAAAAAAAATGTTGATGGTAAGCTTTTTTCATATTTGAAATTAGAATATTAAAATCATTAAAAATATATGTATCTACATTTCAACCGCAAAAAACTAAAAGTTGATTTTGTCAAGTTTCTTAAATGTTATTGGTTTTTTCGACATCTTCAATAATAAGTAATATATGGGACATTCATTATATCTTGGAAAAATTCCGAAATTCATGAGAAATTATTATTAACTATCTGTTACCCATTGTTTCTCCCTGCATGCCCATTGCCATGCATCCTCGTTCCCCTCCCGCGTCCCCATCCCCTCCTGCGTTCCCCTTCAACCTTCCTCGCCTTCCTCCTCCCTCATCACCCTTCCCGCGAACCCCTCCTCCTTCGTTACTCTCCCCTTCCTGCCTTCCCTCCCTGCCACTAAACTATATGAAATACACACATTTTCAAACCACTCGCACACACCCCGTAGTATTTTTTTTACAAATTTCATAACGCCAGAGCTTACCATTATATATAGCAACAACTAAAATGCTAAAAATTGAGAAAATCCATCAATAACTTTCCGATATTTGCGGACGCAAACATACGGAACCTAATTTTTTACATGCATACAAGTATATAGATAACAGTGTATATCTACAACCGATGAACAATCCTCTTTAGCTGGGTAAGTAATGCTGAATGCACATAATATCTCTCCGTGAACTACTTTTTGTCAGTTTCCATATTAGTAAGAAGTTCACATATACGAATGTTTTTCAATTGAATAAAATATTCATGACGTTTTTTAGTAAAGCTGATTATGTACGAGTATTCTTTACGTAATGAATAGTAAGGTCTCGAATTCTTCACATATCTAATTAAACCTTCTTCACACAGGAAATATAATATACTTTATACTCTTAGCTATACCAATACTATAATTTACACTGTATTTTTTTTACTCTGCATTGCACGGGTTTCGAACCCAGATCCGTAAATTCATGACACCGTGACATATACCACCAAGCTACCGTCATTATCAGCCTTATTTTAACCATTTCAAAAGATGACTGATTTAATGGGCAAACACGGAATAAAATGCTTTTTCATGGCCCTTAACTAATTGATGCGTGATTCGGAATTAGAGCAGTGGAAATTAATTAAGTTTAGCCAACGGTGAAAATGGTAATGAATAATGTGTAGGTCAAGGCCTTAAATAGATTTTGTAAATTGATTAGGGAATTATAAACATTGAGTAATATAGTTATGGATGGTAAATTCTTTATTTTTTAACATAGCTCTGGGAAGAGCAGGAAAGGAAATTTAGGGAAGGATTAAGGTATGAGGGGTGAGTAGGAATCTAGTGGTCAAAGGATTCAGAAGTGACGGACGTGCATTCCTCATACTGCGGTGCAAGGCGGTAGGTCGAGAGAGTCCAGATAGAAAGGTCTAGGAAAGGTTTACCTTAACCAGTGTCACTCAGTAGGTTGGCAAACGCATAATGTCAAGACCTAGACAAACCTCACCCCATGGACCCGGGAACCCCTGCTAAGTCACCAAATGCAGTGAAACACTTAGTTGAATAGCCTATTTATCAACATATTATATAAAAGGAAGCTCAGAGTGGTAGTTCAGTATCACCCTGGTGAAAGTCAACCATTCAGAATTCAATCGTTGATTTTTTTTTATTATAAAGAAAAAGTTATACAATATTACAGGAAATAAAAATAATATAAAATATTCCAGAAAAAAAGTCCCAATAAACTACTTTTAAGCAGTTTGTCAATGGGTGCTTTTACTTTGAAGTTTAAAAAATAAAACTATAATAATAATTGAAATGGTTTTAGCCGTATTTGGTGACCAGATCTGAAAAGCCAATCTCTCTTCCTCATCTTAATCCCTTCTACGCTTCCTTTAGCCTAACATCACACAACATACCCCAATTGGGGAGGAGGCGTCTACTAATATCTACAAGAATTCCAAAAACAGAACAAATCGGACTAATGTTTATGAGAATCCATGCTCTGACTAATATCTATACGAGGTATTTTGGAACAATATCTATGGGAACCAAATTGAGGACGAATATCTACAGCTCAAACTGCTGACTAATATCTATGGAACAGGTGATGTCGACGAATATCTACAGCACTGGCAGAAGTTGGGTTAGGTTAAGTTAGGTAAGATTAGGTTAGGTTAAGTCAGGTTAGGTTTGGTTAGGTTAGGTTAGGTTAGGTGCTTAGCTGCCCTCTGTAGATATTAGTCCCACCTACGCTCCATAGATATTCGTCAGCACTGGGACCGTCATAAATATTTATCCGACCTTAGCTCTGTAGATATTAGTCTTCACTCTGAAGTTCATAGATATTTGTCCAACATATGAGCTGTAGATATTCGTCCGACATATAGGCTGTAGATATTAGTATCTGGAGTTATTGGGGATGCCATAGTTGCACTGGCTCCGTCTGGTTGAGAGTAGTTGAACACAATTGCGCAGTTCTCACATTATAAAAAAACCTTAAGAACTATTTATCTTCAACGCCTTCCTCTATAGCGTTTTTTGATACATAAATACTGTAATTACATTATTTATTTTCATGCGCTTCTTTGAAACGGTTTTAAACTGTTTACAGGGCATTTTTTCTGCGTCGTTCTGTTACGTTATCTTTTGTCTGCTCCTGTATCTATTTGTAATAGTGTGTATAATATTTGTGGGAAGAAGAACAGGTAGAGAGAAGAGAGGTGAAGGAGGTAATGAATGCGAGAGAAATTAAAACGGAACCCAACACGGAACAACTTTGCTAATTCAAGGTGAGCCCATTATGCCTCAAGTGGCTGCGACGGATTTTGCCTGCCAACCATCTGCATGCGAACTTAATTAACTTATTAATTAATAAAACTAACTTGTTAATTAATATAACTAACTTATTAATTAATATAACTAACTTATAAATTAATATTAATTTATATAACTTATTAATTAATATAACTAACTAAATATGCAATTAATATAACTTACTTTCTAATTAATTAACTAAGTTATTAATTAATGCAAATAACTTTTTAAATTTATTTAATTACTTCTTAATTGAAATATCGAACTTATTATATAATATAAATAACTTATTACTTGCTATAAATGACTAATTAATTAACATAACTAAAGGACTAATTAAAAATTACTCAGTTAGTATTTAATGTAACTAATTATTAAGTTATACAACTTAGTAAATACATAATAACTCACTTCTTCATTTATAACTAACTATCATAATTGTTAATATCTAGTATTAATTTGTACCCTTAAGATGCTTGAGTAAAGCGAAACCGGTCGGTTTATAAATTAATAAATCTCGTGGTTATAAACAAAAAAGTATTTTGTTTTATTAAATATGTCAAACCACAAAGTGATTGCTTTCTACAATAATAATGAAAAATTTTCTTCATCGACCGATGAAGAAAATTTTTTTGAGTTTCTCTCAATTGAGCTAAATTTGCTGTCGTACTCGAAACATATCTTCTCAAATTTCCTTTGGTCTCATCTTCCATAAAAAAAAAATGTGTCTAACACCTGACGGAACAACTGTGTTTCTCATTTGGCGCAACAGATGGCAGCAGATTTCCTTGACGGAATTGACACGCAAAGCGATCTTCCTCTTGCACATTCCGTGGTGCCTGCATGGGTGAATAACCCTCCCATGATGACAGCACATGAAATACTACACCCCTTCCTATCTCTTATCCGTTATAATGCGCCGAGATGCGCATAGATAGGTTGTCTTATAATTTGAGATGATATCTCTTTTGCCACTGCAATGTTACTCGATGATCTTCATAGTTGAACATGTAGATCCAAATAGAAAATCTTGTTTTTTGTTATGTAACAAAAAAACTCACTGCTCTGAGTCGTGGTTCAGCCTTCTTTAATTCAGGGAATGGTGTATTTTTTTAAAATATGAATACGCATAAGAGACCCAACTGCTCCCGTCTGAAGCCAGATTATGGCATCCCCAATTGGGGTTGTTGTGAGGCTGAAGGTAGTAGGAGGGGAATGAGATAGGGAAGAGGAAGGTGGGGAAGTACCTGGCTTTTCCGATTTGGTCACCAAACACGGCTAATGCCATTTCAAGCAACGTTTCAATTCTGAATGTTGGTCTTTCACCAGGGCGATACTGAGAGTATCTTCCACTGTGGAACGTGCCGCAAATATACTATATACTATTTTAAATGAATAAATTGTGAAATAACCCAAATTAATCAAATAAAATTAATTTGCCACGCCTGGATTCGATCCCGCGACCATCGATGTGCGAGTCAAGAGTCTTACCACTGGACTATGACAGCCGCTAAAGCTGAAGGTAGTTAAAAATACATATGTGAATACCGTCCTAATTGTCCGGAGCCAGTGGGATACCACACGGCAGAATATTATTCTAGCACATCATCGTTTTACAATGGTGCTATTGAATGAAATTTCTAAAACAGTGGATATATTTAATCACTCTTTGAATAACCTTAAAAATTTTTTTAGAGGTATCTATCTTCCCAAATGTTTGCACGTTAAAAAAGGAAATCTTCTACTGTTTGCAGATTTAATTACCAATTTATAAACGAAAAAGAAAATAAAACAATGTATTTATCTACAGGTTTATTATGAGACTGTAAGAAATGAATAATTAAAAGGAAAAGGGGAAAGAAAGGTTGGAAATTACCTGACTATTCAGATCTGGCCGCTAAACACGGTTGTAGGCTATTGAAGTATCATCAATATATATATTATAAAAGAAAGTCCAAAAAAACGTGCGGCTCGCAAAAAATCAGAAACGAGTCCCGGTACGATCAAGGGAGTTATATGGTTTGGTAGATTTCTATCCCCCATAGGGAATAAGGGTATCCGTTTTTACCTAAATGGCGTGCTTTAGAAGATATATGGCTGAAAGTTTCACCCTCATGAAATTTCTAGAACAGTCTTCCGGAAAGTTCTTGAAGGTTTTATAGAGCTCTAGAAAGTTCTGGAAGGAGTGGCGGAGTATGTCGTGGAATGTTCGGGAATAGGGAATTGGGAACATTATTGTAAAACATTCCAGAACACTCTCGAATTGTCCTGAGCGAAGCTAGGTACCCCAGCTAGTTTCAAATAAAAATCGTAGACTCTCACCAGCACGATTGTGAAAGAATCTATCATTTCGGAATGCGAAAATAGCAGGTAGGTACTTTTCGACCTTCCTCTTCCCCATCTGATTCGTCTCCCTACTTCACACCATTGTGTTTGCCTGTCTCAATCCAGAAGTTTTCCAGTGAGACAGGCATTGAAAAATCATTTGTATTTTATTTAATCAACATAAATAAATTCATAAAAATATCTACTTCGATAGTATCAAACCACTTCACAGCAGTTACGTAATTTGATTCCACTTGGTGCCAAATTAGTGTCAATGTTGATGGGAAGTGATTGGCAGGTGTTAAATGTAGCTTTGTTACATTATTTACTCTCAAAAAATTATCATCCCAAACGATTTGGAAGGCGGTATGGGTACCTTTAATTGGATAACCAACGTTTGATGACTTAGCATGGGTGATCAGATTCATAGGCTGAAGTTTTTCCAGGTCCAAGCGGGGGGCACTTCTGCCCACCAGCTACGTGGCGGGATGAAGAGAGGCCGGTTGAGGGAGACCTTTTAATCTCTTCAGTTCGACTCTTTCGACTCGTAGTTTTGGATGGAATCATTCACTTCTGGACACACTGATCCCAGATCCTACTCACCCCTCTTACCTTTTTCCTTCCCAGTACTTCTCAACCTTTCTTTACTTAAAATGACTCTGCACTGAGAATTTCAATATATTCCAATATATATCGGCTGTTACTAATTTTACTATTTATTTACTAATTTATATTTTATTTATTTAAGCGAAATCAAGAGTCTACATAAACTTTTTCTTTATATGTTTTTGGGGTGTTATGCCGTGTTGCGCTACCTCTCTCTTTAGCCGACGTTTCGGACAGCGTTGCAGTGTCCATCACCAGGGCAGATCCTGCAGATTCAACACATCTGTCGGATCTGATGATGGATACTGCAACGCTGTCCGAAACGTCGGCTAAAGAAGGAGGTAGCGCAACACGGCATACCACCCAAAAAACAAATAGGTAACGAAAATGCTTTTGGCCGTGAAAATCTAAAAACGTATCAGTCTACATATGGTTGGTTTATGCTTTTACTGTCTACTTAACTATCCACTTAAATAATTCCTTGTTGTACAAAAAATTGTACTTAACAAAATTATATATTTAACGGATTAAATATTATTAGATACATTTATATAATTATAACACGGGTATGTGCATAGTAGTAAACCTGTAAAAAACTGTGTACAAAAGTTATTTTATTAATAAAGAAAAAAAACATTTTCAAAATTATTTCTTATACTGTTATATTTCACTGTTACACAAATAATTTGATTCAGACAAGTAGAAAAAAAACATTTCCTAACGACTGTCAGTCGATTATTATATTAATTTATCGCGCATTTATGCTAAAATAAATATTAATAAAATTTACCCTAATTTAACAAGGCCCCGTTTTGACAGTAAACTTGACCTGAGAATATGGTGTTGGATAACGGTTTGTGTGCCAATATTAATATGCTTAGCTCTAAACTTTAAACCGTAGCAATGCCAATAATATTGAAATATCTTTTACAGTTTATCAAACAAATGTGATATTGCACAGTAGGCCCTGAGGAAAAAAATCCCACAGCGCCTATTTCATCTTTATTAAGTTATATATATTTAGAAGTTATGTAAAAAATTACTTTTGAAATGTATGCAGATATAATGGGAAAAAATAAAGAATAAAAAAAAAAGAGAAAGATCTGGGAATGAAAAGGGTATGAGGGGTGATTAGGAATCTGGGAGTCCGCAGATAATCGCAATACCGACTGTTGTGTGCAAATTTGGTGATATTGTTGTTGTTATCAAATGCCAATTACCAAATGTTTCATCTAGTCTGCATAACACGTTTGATATACGCACATTGGCGCTTTGCATGTACTTTTTGAGACCAAACTGAAGTTAACTAGTTAATGCGGTATTTAGTCATATCTGAACTACTTTCGTTGCTCCAAGCTTTGAGCGACTCAATTAATCGCGTCTTAGATTGAATTTGAATAAACGGTTGAATTTGGCAGCTACCTCTTCTAGTGTGGAGCCCCAAAAAACCCTTGACTCTGTGAAGAAAAGGCAGTCCGTTTGATAAATTCTCCTAACTTAACAAACGGATTGCAAACTTTAGAGCACAGGAATCAAGTGGGAATGCTGCAGTGGCGTACCGTGGGGGGGGCGGGGGGGGGCGGCCCACCCCGGGCGGCACTTTTGGGGGGGCGGCAAAATTTCACAATCAATAATCATCTTGTAAAAATTTGGATTGGGGAAGTCGCGGGTTCTATTCTCGCGTCAGGACTTATAATTTTTTTCTAGTTTATAGTTTCTTAACATCTTTCTTAAGTTTTATATACTGTTAAAATCAAAATATTAATGACAGACGTTTTGTTTTTATTTCTAACACATAAATTATTTTTAAATAAAAATGTAAATGGCAACAGTATCATTTTAGCTCTAATTGATAGTCGATTTGTGTTTTATATTCGTGAAGCTTTGTGCGCCCTGCTGAAAGCGCACAAAAAAATACACTTATACGGTTTTCTTCCACGTATATATCACGGTGATATATATTAAATTTATTATCACAGAAAAGTTAAATAGCTGACAGGTGTGTGCATACTTATTCGAATTGCAGTTATAAAATTCTAGATGCACACTATCTATGTGCTGCCAGAATCAAAGAAAAACCATTTTTATGTTCTGAGTGAAGTTTTAATTCACCGCATACATATTTAATTAAAAGCAGTTTTGTGTTCAAAATGTATAATTCCAGTTGTGGATTCATCTGACGACACATTTCGAAGGAAAACATTATATTATTTAAAGTGCTTTATAAAATTCTTGTAGACAATTTATGTGCCACCAGAATCAAAAAAAAACATTTTCATGTTCCGAGTGTAGTCTTAATTCACCGCTTAGAGATTTAATTAAAACCCCTTTTGTGTTCAGAATGTAAAATTCCAGTTGTGAATTCATCCGACGACACATTTCGAAGAAAAAACTTATTTGAAGTGCTTAATAAAATTCTTCCAGACAAGTTATGTGCCGCCAGAGTCAAATAAAAACCTTTTTCATGTTCTGAGTGTAGTTTTAATTCACCACATATAGATAAAATTTAAGCCAGTTTTATTGCTCAGAATGTAAAACTCCAATTGTGTATTCATCTGCTGACATATTTCGAAGGAAAACATAACTTTTTTCGAAGTGCATATATAAAATTCTAGTTGCAGACAATTTATGTGCTGCCAGAACCAAAGAAAAACCGTTTTCACGTTCTGAGTGTAGTTTTAATTCACCGCATACAGATTTAATTAATAAATATTTAAAAAAAAAAATTTAAAAAAAAAGGATCACTACCCCCCCCCCCCCCCCCTCCTTGAAGAAGTACCTATATAGGGGGGGGGGGCGGCAAAATTTTCCTCCGCCCCGGGCGGCTGATACCCACGGTACGCCACTGGAATGCTGTCCTTGTTCTACCAGTATTACAATGGAAGATACTCCGAGTAACTAGCGTCATTGATCCCCTCGGCACCTGGGCATAGTCGGGAAACACGCCAAACACGCGCCCAACATTTATACACTTATTTATTTATTTCTATATATTACAGTTTTTACCTTATATTTAATATTTTTACATAATATATTTTGAAAACATTTTTGCATATTTATATTACATTTTATTATGTTGGGTGTAAGGTAGGTTTGAGAAGGTGAAACTGTTAGTTGATAATGTTGTATGTTTCGTGAACACCTCACTAGGAAAACCTGTACTGAGGTGTTTACGTGGTTATGATTCAGTGTGACAATTACAGGTATTTATGTGTTGTAGTAGACAGTTAGTTTTTTTTTCTTTATTTTTTTTACTGTTAATGGTTATTGTACATGGATTATTTAGAAGAAAAAAATATATAAAGTATATATAACTGTACACTGCTGACAGTGTTGACATTAGTCATATGAGAACGGATCGTTTCTATGACTTTTTCTTGAGTTCAACAGTTTGGCTGTGGAACGATTTGCCGGCCTCTGTGTTTCCTCCCTCCTTCAACATGGGTCTCTTCAAGACCCATGTTCACTCCTTCCTCTCCTCAAAAAGACCTTCCACACAGAATCTTCAAAGATGACATAGGCCCTGAGGGAAATTATTTTCCTCAGTGTGCAGTTAATGTAAAAAAAAATAATATATATATATATATATATATATATTAATTAAGTCTACAGATCGCGTGTATGATTTTTGCAATTCTAAGAGCTTTGTTAGTTCACCTCCATTAATTAATAAGACAGTTATTTTGCATAACGAATGATATTATTAAAATAGTTGTGTATATTACAGTTTATCTGACACTCGAGAAGCCGCATTAAAAACGCCGACTTTTTTGTCAACCGACTGCGACTGTCGGAATCATATTATATTGGCCGTGCTCGCTAATATGCTAACTGAACATACTGACAATGGATTTAATCAATTTCGAATGTATAACGACCGAATTTTACACTATAAACTACACTCTCTGACAGCAAACATTTTATCCCAAATTAACATCAACACACCATCAAGAAATTCAACAAGGAGGACGCAAGATATTTTCTATATTAAAATCTACCCCACAAATACAGGATATTTCTCCCCTATACCACGAACATTAAGACATAAGAACACAGTACCCTGCTCTAATAATGAAATAGACAATCTAAATGACCCATTTAGACACTTTAAAAAATATTTTTTGCCATCAATCACTATTTTTGCCACTATTTTTATATAGTAATTTCTAGTATTACATTGTAATTAAATCATCGATGTATGTAATTTTTTGGGCAACACGCCTATTTTATGTACTAAAATAAAAAATAAATAAATAATACATTTCGTATTGATGTCATGTTTTATCAATCGACCGCAATAGACATAGACAACCTGGTCATCTGAGTTTACGCAGAGAACACCAATATTAGGCTTGTTGAAAACGGCATGTTAAACATAATAATGATTTGTTGTTCCCGTTAATAAATATCATAACATCGGAATACCTTTTAGGTAAGACATCCAATTAATCAGTGCTATATTTGGCTCGCTATGAATACGGGTTGTACGATAATTGCGATAATAACACCTGTCTTTTTCTGCGTTTGCCAGCTGTAGTTTTGCAGTTTTTTTTACCAGGAGGGGTTGCAATCACATACGTGAATCTTTTCATTTCTTTTGGCAGTGTAAATATAACTTTGAAGACAATAATAAAAGGTGGGGAAAAAGTAATGTCATTTATTTACTTACGGACAAATAGTCTATTAACAATATAATAATAACACGAATAAGAAACAGAGATGACAGTGAAAGAAGAGATCACATATAAATGTAGAGCAATGAAAAAATTTAATTTAAAAAGTACATATAGAAGTTAACTACCAGTCGAAGCATAGAGAAGGATTTAAAAGGCTTTAAAATAACACATTGCGTATCGACTACCGAAAGTCATTTAGGCTTACACTAAAAATGCAATGCTTTGACTTGCGTTGATAAGTCTCGATATTCAGAACAAGGGAGAATGGTATCCAAAATTAGTAGAATGTTGATTGAGGAACAGCTATTCATTATTTCGGAGTCTACGTGAAGGGATGTTGAACTGGATAAGTTGTAATAAAGCAGGTGTGACGGTAATACTCTTGATAATGTTGAATATGCAAATTAGATCAGAGTCCTTTCTACATTTTTCTAAAGAAGAAATGTTTAAAGTTAAACTTAATGTACCATGATTTTTGCAAATGGCATCAAATATCATTAACATTTATGTTGTAGACAGATAAATAATTAGTTGACAACAACCAATTGGGCGATACACTCCTGAAGACGGAGGAATTATTGTTACTGCTTTTTGACCAATTTCCTTGCCTTGTGATCTCCCGTTTTAGCGACTTGAACTGGCTGGCCAGATCACCAAACTTCTTCCTTTATCTCGCGGTTACCACAACAAACCACAAACCTTACAAGTCTTGAAAGAAGAACATTAAAGAAGAAATCAACTATTTGGAGTCAGATGTTTGAGCAGAGTTGTTGCGAGTAACAATTCCCGTAAAATGAGCACAAATTTTCTATTAACACCAATTTTACACCTTCAAATAAACTTTCCCTGGAAACAGAGCCAAATATTTGTTTTTATTTCAACAAAATGGCAGAAAATTTATATTATGACATTACTTTTGCCCCACCTTATACAAATTAATCCTTCGTACAGTTTTTTTTAAATAGTGTCACATGGTAAATAATACCGTTTAGTAGCTGAGTGGACGAATGCGAAGGGTTTCAGAATCATTGCTAAGAGCTTAAAGCTCGCCACCGACAAATAGCAATATTGATTAGCAACTATTACATTAGGTTTAGTCAAGTAACAGTTTAGTCAAGTAAAAGTCTAGTCATAGTACCAACTAACTTAACTAAATAAGTTATTTACCTTACTTAACATAAGTTATAATATTGAACTGATGTTAGTTTGTTGGTTATATGATTTTATAACTTAAAGAGAGTTAAAGTAAGTAACTTAACGTAATATAAGATAACTTCAGTTAGTTACACAACCTTACAACTTAATTAAGTTATATGAATTAATAACTTTAGCAAAGTTAAAGCAAGTTACTGAAAGTTATAAATTAATAATAAAAGTAAGAGACTTAACATAATATTTTAAATTAGATACTTAATTTAATAACTTAAGTTAATTACATAATTTAAAATTTTTGTTACATCAATTAAGTTAGTTAAATAACATTAGTTACACAATTTAATAGCCTAAGTTTGTTACTTATCACAATAACTTAAGGTATAACCTGTATAACAATACAACCTATATCAGGTATGTATATACTTAATTATTCAACTTTAATTGACATAACGGTTTATATTTCTTACATTACTTAATACCTTAGGTTAGTTATTTTTTTTCTTTTATTTAAAAAAAAAAGAAAGACGAACATTTGCTGGACTTGGCCAGCCGAGGAATGGAACACGGAACGCTTGTGTGGGACCCAAACGCGATGTCAACTCAGCCACTGACGATATAACAACATAACCTATATTAGGAACATAATACTTAAATTTTGTTACCTAACTTAATAACTTCAGTTAGTTACTTAACTAAATAATTTAATTCAGTTAGTCAGTAAACTTTAGCTCTAGATTCATCTATTCATCACGACAATCTGCCGATATCAGAATATTAATATTAATTTCCCGATGCAGTGAGGAATGCCAGTCAATGACTTCACATCATTTCTAATGATAATGATTTTCACATTAAAATTACGGCATTCTCAGATGATGTAATGAGGAACGCCGTCCGTTATATTCTACGGCAGTACAGACGGCTGCATAAATAGCAGAACGCTAAAAAATTGGCTGAACGTTCATGCCAGACTGGAAAAACGCAAAAACTAGTGATTGACCGAAGGTTCGGTTTCGGTAAGTTTCGGCAAAAAAAATAGTTTCGGAATCAGTTTCGGTTTCAGCAGAAAATCTGCCGAATCTTCGGCCGCACTGAAACTCTGGGTTCGTGAATTATCATGCGTCGTTTGGCTGACTTGTGTGTCACGTTTGTATTGTTTGTTTGTTAGAAATAAGATAAAAAATATATTTTATCTGATATACGTCAATTATTATTTATTATTTAATTTAATACGCGTGTGTTGTGGTTGTAAATGCCATTAAAATAAATAAAAAAAACTCAATTAATGAGGTCCATCCTTTATTATGTAAGTGTTGATTATTGAAAAAAATATATATTTCTTGAAGTTGTTAACTAGTGTGTTAATTTTTATAATTATTGTTTGTTTTGTAGCAGTAATATCAAAAAATAATAATTATTTATTCATATACTTTAATTTTTTTTTTTATGTTTCTATTTTTTTATTTCATTTAACACGTCTTAACTGCCTGTATAGGTGTAAAAATTTGGTTTCAGCAGAAAGTTCTCCTTCGGTCGGAAACTAATAAAAACTATTAGATGTATTTTAAAAATTGTAAATGGGACTCATTCCTCCTCGCCTTCCTCGCCTTCCTCTTTCCCACCTCCTCCCCCTCCCCCTCCCTCCTTCATTAACTTTAGCTTCACATACCCAACGTAATGGCTCCAGAAAATTGGGACTCTTGTGCGGCATTCACATTAAAATACATATTCAGGGCAAGGCGCCACTGCTTATTTTATAATTTTGTTAATTAAAGTTTTTCAAATACTTTCAGGTGATTTGAAACACTAGTATGTTTTTCTTCCTTGAAAAAAATTGCATTGTTTTTGGTGTTCACTTGTTTATGCACTTGAATGTAAGTGATACATTTAAACTTTAAACTTCACGTAAGCCATGTAATTGTAACTACGTGTAATTATCACAGGCAGCTTCGACAGTAATGTGCCTCTCAAATACCAACAGAGGAAATTGCTTTGGGAACGCCATACAAAACTTCATCGTCACAGTTTTGGTCCATTCAACCAAGATGAGAAATTTTATTGCTACAGTCAAAAAATATTACACATTTCAAATAACCATGGAAAATTTTCGTTGTTAGTTTTTGGGGTGTTATGCCGTGTTGCGCTACCTCCTACTATAGCTGACGTTTCGGACAGCGTTGCAGTGTCCATCATCAGGGCAGATCCGGTAGATCCGACGATGTGTCACACATCGTCGGATCTACCGGATCTGCCTGATGATGGAAACTGCAACGCTGTCCGAAACGTCGGCTATAGTAGGAGGTAGCGCAACGCGGCATAACACCCCAAAAACTAACAACGAAAATGCTTTTGGCCGTGAAAATCTAAAAACTTATCTAACCATGTAAAAAACTTAAAATAAATTATTTCAAAATAAAATTCAATTTTTTTCCTATAAATAAATATTTCTTTTTGGGAAGTTTTGACAGCTTGCAATATATTCTACATTATGGCGATCATTCTTATGACGACAATCAAAATATTCAAATCGAGACGAGGAAAAACTTATATATTTATAATAATATTTTCCTTGTGATTTGGGCGATACAATTAATTAAAACACAATTGAGTTTCTCTGTAAGGAAAGTGGAGGTTTATTTTGTTAATCTCACAAGATTTACATAAAGAAAATTATCTAGTAACAAAACATTACCTGTAAGGAAAGAAATGACCTTTAATGTTAATAATTGTAATGTCGATTCCTTAATCACAATCACGATAGTAATTACTTTTAATTAATCTTATCAATTTGTTTATCATAGCCATAGATTATATTTTTAATTATCCATAGATTATAAAATACCGAGTCGACTGTTAAGTAGGTACCTACTGTGGCGCATATTAAGTGATAGTCTACGATAGGCACATACAGCCACAATGACGAGTCAAGATCGGCGTTGTTTTAAATTAAAGAAAATTATATTTTTCTTCACATATTTAAACTAGCGAGTTCATTAATAAAGACATTGTTTCTCCCTGCGTGTTTTTTTTCCATTCGTCCCGTACCCCTTCCGCCTCCCCTAGCTCTACCATGTCCCCTTCCCCTCACGCGTTCCCAGTATATTCTGCAGGCTGACGGTTGTGGTTACCTAGCTCTTTCAGAACAGGTTTATTCAGCACCACATTTCGAGGGCGTTTTCTTTCGCTGAAACTATGAAAATATCCATGTTTCTCTACAAATACAAGGAAATTAAATGGAAATGGAAATGTGTTGTGCTTAAAAATTACATATTTTATTTAATAAATAATGACCGTCTATGTTCCTTGATTTTATGAACTTTTTTTATTAAATAATAACTATTCCGAGTTTGCTAATCATTTGTAAGAGACAATCCATAGCTTCAACAAAGAAAAAACTTAGTTTAAACGTTCAAATATTATATTAGAATAAGTTGACAATAATAATCTAAACGAAAATATGAAAGAGAACCAGACACAGAAAAACAGACAATGGCCGCAACTGGGACTCGAACCCAGACCCCTCCGTCTAACCGGGACGAGCGCGTTAACCAATTTCGCTATTGCCATCTTCTGTCAAACCGTCATATTTGTCAATCTCATATTTTCAAAGTTTAGAATTACATTATTATCAACTAATTATTTTTCTCCATATTACGGGCAACTACCCTTTTCATTGGAAATAATCATTCTAAGAATTGGTTTGTAACCTGGATAGCGTCTCGGATAGATATATCCGAATTTATTTATATGGAACAATAATTGACTTTTATAAAAGTCTAAATGAATATTCAATTTTTATAAGAAAAACTTTCTTATTATACTTTTTTGAAGGTTATTCCCATCAGTGAAATATATCATATTAGAATACGTTAACAATAGTAATCTAAACGAAAATATGAAAGAGAACAAGATACAGAAAAACAGAAAAAAGACAATGGTCGCAACTGGGACTCGAACCCAGACATCTCCGTGTAACCGGGACTGATCGGAATAACCTTCCAAAAAAGTATTAAAAGAAAGTTTTTCTTATAAAAAATTAATATTCAAATATTAATTCATATTTTAATTTGTGCGCTTTAGAAACCTTAGAAATAAACAAAAAATAAATTAAAAAATTATTTAGTTACAAAATAATAGTAATCGTCACCTTTATTGAAAATGTTTCCTTTTCATGTTGACTCTTCCCACTGTTCTCCCTCTCCCTCCCCCAAAATCACCACTCCCACTACCCACACATAATAAAATCTATTCATTTCTGTACTTCTATAATTTTTAAGTTTGTTTTAAGATCGGTAGCAAATAAATAAATATTAAGTAACAAATGTGCACGTGAAATAAAAATCTTCAAAACCAAATATCTAGAAATTGTTAACTGTTAATTAATGCCCAAGAAATTCAAAAAAAATTATTTTTATCCCACACTTCTAAAAAAGTTAAAGTGGCATATTAAAAAAATGGTTTTATCTAAATTTAAGCAAGACACTATTTAGATTGCAATTTAATTCGGAAAAATCTTGCAATCACTTTGAACGAAGAAAAATGAAGATAATGTTGGTGGTTATTTGACGAAAACACAAAAATAAAATGAAAGGTTGGTATGGTCGATTTAGCTCAATGGTCAGAGCAAAGCTCCGTGAAGGCTGAGATCCTGGGATCGATCCCAGATGCGACCAAATCTTTTTTCTAATTTTACTGCTTAAAATCTTTCGTTTGAGAGTTGTTAGTAATCTTCAGCGATTACAATTTTTAAGGCCACCTCTAATCAGCTGTTCTATGAAGTTGATTTTTGGGCTGCTTACACGCGGACTAAGCACCGGTACCTTTTCTATTTATTAACAACATAATAACTTGCAGATAACTGTATTTCTGAGTAGACTGCTAATTTATTACTTGTACTCTGAGATCACGCTCTAGTCCATTGACGAGCAACGCGCGGTCCGCGAGCTTTTAATACTTTCCACCGTTCCTTGCCAACTCAGAATCAACTCAACTCAACATCTTTTGAAAAGTCATTAAAGGCTATGAAAAAAAAAAGATGAAAAATAGCCAACCTAACCTAATATCAGCGACGTGGTCTAGCTGTAAGGCTCTTGACTCGCAATTCGAAGGTCGTGGGACTGAATTTCGGCATGGACAAATAAATTTTTATTTGTGTTATTTCATAATGTATTCATTTCAAATGATGTATGGCATATTTTCCGCATGTTTCAGAGTGGACGTTAGCGTTAGCCGTGTTTGGTGACCAGATCTGAATAGCCAGGTACTTTCCCACCTTCCTCTCCCTCATCTCCTTCCCCTCCCCACTACCTTCAGTCTCACAACATACCCCAATTGGGGATGCCATATTCTCACTGGCTCCAGACGGGAGCAGCTGAAATTCTTACTATAAAATATAGTAGGTATTACAATTAAAAAAAACAAACGTTAACTATTTAACAAGTTTTTAATTTTTTTTTTATCCCTTTTGATAACTTTTCAAATGAGATGTTGACTTGAATTGTCCGCTCACCTTTTCCACTTGGCTAAATAATAGAATAGTAAAAAGTTTAATGTGAAAAATATTTAACTGTTTCTGTTGTTTTAAAAAAGAAAATTCATTAGATCCGATTTGTAGAGATTCCTTGTTATTAAGAATCTGAACTAATAATTTACAAATTAAATTTAGCATGGGCACAGTAGCCTCCTGTCTGCTCTTACAAAAAAAATAGCAGTGATGAAACAAAAAACTGAACATGGCAGCATTTCAATGGGTGACAAAAAACCTAATAACAAAAAATGAGTTTTTGAGTTATGTATGGGGAAATATTCACAATAATCGTTTTTATCCATAACACAAAGATACAGCTGGCTTGAGGTGATTTTTCACGAAAACGGCGGTGTACAAATCATCCAAAAATATTATTATGCGTAAATTGGGCCAATGAATAAAAAGGTTGATCATTACTGCTCTAGCCCAAGAACGTACGTAGGTACATTCTAACGTGATTGTCCCTACAGCTGTACACTGCGAGCGTGATAGGAATGTTAATGATCCCAACGTTAATCCGATGTAATAACGTACATAAAACCAACGTAGAATCAACATGATTTGCGATTGTGGGTTTGAAGTAAATTAATAATTTGAAATGTTGCATTTCCGTGATGTCTGTATGCTTAATCCATAGAGGAAAATTATAATAATAGAGTTTTCAGGCCTATGCGAACGGGAAATGAAAGCGTGCTTCATTTAGTCGTAGAGAAGTTTATTTAAAGAGGAGACGGTTTACGGATAGGTAGTTCCCGTAAGCAATCAGGCCGTTGTACTATCTTTAATTATACTATGCTATCCCTACTATCTAGAACGTGTTACAAAAATTCAATACTTTGGTATTATTTTTGACAGTAGTTCAAAGTGGAAATAACATATTATTACTACACCAAACGAACTTAGAAAATCTATATACTTTTTAGACAAACTCGCAACTTTCTTAACTTGAACAAACTCAAAACAATTTACTATGCACTATTTCAATCTCTGATCGAGTATGGTATCATAGCCTGGGGAGGAGCAAACGCTGTCGCCATTGATCCGATTTCTAAAACCCAGAAACTAATTATAAAGATTATTCTAAAACTACCGATCACAAGCAGTTCGGATGAAATCTTTAGGAGAATCGGTGTTCTGGACATTAGGCAACTTTAGGCCAAAAATATACTAACTTATCTAAGAACTGTTTTTGACAATATCCAAACTGTTCGTGATACGAGAACCAAAGGGCAAAATCTCTTCTTATCCCTTTCGCCAAAACAACGTTTGGTCAAAGGAACTTCAGGTACTTTGCAACAAAACTTTATAATACACTTCCATTGACAATTAGAGAGCACTTTACTTTAAATGTAAATAACATTGTTGTTGTTATCCTTATTTTGGTGTTAAACTACTTATGCTAAAATGCGCCTGCTCTCAACACGGGTATTCCTAGTGAGACAGACACAGCACAATTACCTATGTAACTTAATAAATAAAGGTTATAATAAAAAAATAAAATTTCACATTACTTCTTTAACGGATCAAACAGTTTTTCAAACGTCAAGAATGACTCGATTACATAATAAATACTGCGATCATTGAGACTTAGATATATTTTAGAATTCAATCACTTCATTTAGAAGGAACTTATACTTGTATATACCTGACGATCTCTTCCCTTATTGTTTACATTCGTCAAGTTGTAAGTCAAGTAGTGAGTATACTTGCTACTTCCCCGCCGAAAACCGTTCGCATTACTTTCAAGTAGAGACTATTAGTGCCCGTCGCCCGTTGCAAGATGACTGCGGATGATGGGCTGCTACACAACAAAATAAATACGCTAATTTAGCGGTTTTTATGTTTATTTTTGCTTTATCTGGAAGAATAAATTAGTGAGATGAAAATAAATAAACTATGGACCCGAAAAGAGATTAATACCAGCATAAATTAATAATTTTAGACTAGCATTTTCCGACGATGTTTCCGCGCGTCTACAAATGAACTCTGCTGAAATGGCGGGTTTGCGCATATCAGTGTGCAGGGACGCGTAGTGGGGGTACTTACTCGCCCGAAAAATAGAACGAAATGGATTGAATCTACTAAAGAGTTGACTAAACCACTATACTAAAATTATGGTGTTCGGACGCGTTTAGTTCTCCACTCGACTAAAATACTGTTTGTGCGTGTCCGAACGGCTCTTTAGTTATTGAATCATTTACCTAATTAAGCATTGGCTCTATAACATGTGTATAAATATATATGTGTGGGCGTGTGTTTATGTACATGTGTGCATATATATGAGAGTGTGCATATACATATTTGAATGTGTGTACATATATACGTAAATCTGTATGTATGAATTTACTTTTTTTTGTTGATCCTCCTTGTTTTATGTAACTTCTTGTAATTTAATTTATTATTACGTATAATTTAACTGATACTCATATTAAAAAAGTTGATATGAATACTGTGTTCACCTATAATTGGAATCATCTCTATAAACATTTTGAAAATGTAAATTTATGTAATAATAACAATGTGATGTATTCATATTGGCGAACCAATAAATAAAATAAACAGTAATCCGGTCCCTTTTATAAAGTTCACAACGGTTGTCAATAGTTTTTTTTTTCTTTTTTTTTAATTCTTACATTAGTTCCACACGGGAGGCCCTGATGAAAATAATTCTTCTCAGGGCCTACGGCGTCTTTGGGGATGCTGTGTGGATGGTCTAAAAAGTGGGTGGGAATATGAGAGTTAGTGCGTCCAGGAGAGACGGACGTATGAATCCAACCCTCTCTCTGCATTGATGTTCCGAGAGTGTCCTGCTGGAGAGGTTTAAATTAGTAGGGGCAGGCTCAGCTGCCGCCAAGACCCAGACAAACCAACTCACCTCATGAACTCGGGTAACCATGCTAAGTCACCAAACGTATCAAACCGCACGTTTAAACCGAACTCACACATACACACACCTACACACTACGCAAATCATCTGGTAATTACTAATATTATATATTCCACAAATAAGACATTACAAAGAAACATCTCATAGGTACCCACTATGAAATATTACTTAATTTATGTAAATAGTTTGTTTCTATAATATAAAATAAATAAACTGTAGATTAAGAAACAATAACACCACTCTGAAGATGGCCTTACCAGGCTGAAACCGGTAAAGGTTGCAATTAAATTAAGTGGAAATAAATTTTATATTTGTTTTTTTTATATTATTATAATTAATAATGAAATAAAAGCTTTGTTTATAACCACGATACATAATATAATAGAATTCCGCCATGAATTGTGAGAATCAAAAAGAGAAATTCGATGACTTTTGTCAATTAACCGTTAATATTACATAATTAAATATAGCACGAATAATCATTAATTATAATTTATTAATTCATAAAATTGCAGATAATCTTGATGGGCACGCATTTTATTTACTTCTCAAAAACGTCCCGTTCCAAAAGCAATCAAATTACCTACCGTTACGTTTAATTCGCCGTTTTTTTGCACGGTTTAATTTGGCACCGAAATAAATTGAGGGTCACGACGTCATTGTGATTTATTTCGACTGGAAAAAATATGTAATAAAAATAGATTACTAAGACCACTGAAGAAATTAAATGATAGATTGCGCATAATATTGGCTTGGTATATCAGTTGAATTTAAGCTCGGCTTGTCGGCGGAATGTCGAGCTTAGCGCGGCCTTTAAGGCACCGGTCTGCTGTGAAAATTTTTTAAATTTTTTAATTTCATCTTCAGAAGTATGCATTTGTTAAAAATGCTCTCACCAAACGTTTTAAGGAAATTTGACACAAGAAGATTGCTTTTTGTGTCTCTTTCCTCTCTTTGTATCAATCGTGTCTCTGTTTGTGTGTCTTGCGTCTCTTGCCTTCCTTTTTATCAATTGTGTCTCTGTTTGTCTCTCTTGTGTCTCTTGCCTTCCTTTTTATCAATCGTGTCTCTGTTTGTCTCTCTTGCTTCTCTTGCCTTCCTTTTTTTCAATCGGGTTTCTCTTTGTGCCTCTCGTGTCTCTTGCCTCTCTCTGTATTATTTTTCATTTGAGTGAGTTTTTACATCATTTTATAAATAATCTTGTAATTTTGTGTAGATACCAGGGAGTTCCCGGCATACGGATGTGTCACTTAATAAAGAAATCGTTTTTCCATGCGTGTCCTTTCCCATTCGTCCCGTTCCCCTTTCGCCTCCCTTTCCTCTTCCGCGTCCCCTTCCCCTCAAACTTTCCTACTCCGCCTTCCCTTTCCCCACTCCCCTCTTCCGCTTCCCCAGTTCCACGGACCTGCCTTTCGTGTTATCCTCCCCCCTCCCACATTCCATACATTCAGTCCCGGTACATTGAGTTTTAATTCAATTAAATTCAATTTATTCGTTTTTAAAACATTATAAAATTAAAATTATAACAATTCAAACAGCTCGCATGCCACCTATTGTAATTTTTTTATACAAATTTCATAATGCTAGAGCTCAACAGTATATGTATAGAAACCATCGCGGGCATGCACACATCAAATCCCAAAGTTTCATCGCAATTTCATCATTCTTATATACGTAAGCATATTTTGATTTATATGCTTGTATCCTTTGACTGAGTAGATTTTTGTAATTTGATCGTCCAGTTGTTTAGTCGGACATCTCTTAAAGCTAAGTTTTAAGATAATTAGGAAAGCAATATTCAAATGCTCACCATAAATAAAATATTATTTACGCCTATCTGTGTTTTACATATTAAATATAGTATAAAATAATACCGAAGGCATAACGGTCCTGTACATTCGTAGGATAATTCAAAATATCATACTGTGACCCAGAAAATATCAAAGTTCTGTTAAATTCATCAAGTTTTTCTGCAATAAAATTGATTTGGTGGTGTTTATGAGTGATCTGAGTATTTTATCAGATAGAGGGTATACTTTTACATGTAACTACAAACTCAACTAAAATTTCGATTTTCTAGAGATGTTTGACTAATGAATTTTCGATTAATGAACTGGACGATTGAATTTTTTGTACCCATTTTTACTTTTGTAACTGAGTTTTAATAAGGTAGAAATTCTGTAAGAACCCAGTATAAATAAATAATTGTCAGAATCCTTAAGTTTTTGATTTTGATTAAACAATTCGCATTTTTTTCTTATTTGATCCCTGACACCAGCATTTGTTGTGACCATAATACAAGCGGTGCAAACAACAGTGAATTTAAGAGTGCAATTGCAGTATTTATTAAATATTATAACATTCTCCGGTTGCGTTCAATTTCGTATATCTTGTGCGGCAATCGTTTAACACGGAACCATTTTACCGTTCCCCGTGAGATGGCCTCTCTTACCGTAAGTCCAATGAATCAGGGGAGGATTGGAATAGAATTGCAACGAAGTCGCCTTACCATCATTAAAAATAAAATAAAAAAACTACATGAGAGAATCTGGAAGATCAATCTCAAACTGGACAAAAATCACCATTTTTAAAAATTTATTTATTTCTATACATTAAAGTATTTACCTAATTCTTAACATTTTTACATAATATATTTTGCAATTTTATTATTTTGGGTGTAAGGTAGGTTTGTGAAATTTAAACTGTGGTGGGAATTTGCAGTCACATTTTTAATAGCAGTGTTATAAAAATAAGACAATTTTTTTTTTCATGGTCTCTATAAAACATTTTTTTTCCAAAAACACACGATTTTCATGATGTTGAAATTTTTTATCAAAAACCACATGATTTTCACGATATTGAATTTTTTTTATTCAAATTCACATGATTTTCATATGTTGAAATGTTTCATCCAAAACCACATGATTTTCGTGATATAGAAACTTTTTTATCCAAAAATACATGATTTTTACGTTATTGAAATTTTTAATACAAAACCACATCATTTTCATGATGTTGAAATTGTTAATACAAAAACACATTATTTTCATAATGTTGAATTTTTTTATGAAAAAAGAGATGATTTTCATGATGTTGAAATTTTTAATCCAAAACCCCTTTTTTTCATGATATTGAACTAGTTTATTTAAAATCACACGATTTTAAAGATGTTGAAATTTTTTTATCGAAAACCACATGATTTTCATAATGTTGATTTTTTTAATCCAAAAACACATGTCATGTTTTCATGATGATGAAATGTTTTATATAAAATCACACGATTTTCGTGATATTGAATTTTTTAATTCAAAACAAAATTATTTTCATGATATTGAAATGTTTAATTCAAAATCACATGATTTTCTTGATGTTGAATTTATTATTACAAAAACATACGATTTTCATGGTGCTGAGTTTTTTTTTATCGATAATCATATTATTTTCATGATGTCGAAATTTTTCCCCCTCCGATCCGCTCCTGAAGGCATTACAATAATACAAGCAGAATCATTATGTGATCAAGAAAGATTTATAAAATCAGATCCAAGTGTGAGACAGCACACAATGAAATTTCTCATGTCTGGAGTTAACAGAACATCGGGTTCGCACTCGGATAATTACCGATTAGAAACTTCCCACGGATTCTAACGATCAATCCAACACAATTGAAATTACGCAGAAGGCTCTGAACTAACTGAACCCGTGTCAGAACTGCGGATGTAATAAATACTCAATGTTATTTCATGATCATCAAAGAAATTATATTACAGTTATAGACTATGTACATATATTATACTAGCAGACCCGGCAACACGTTGCTGTGGCTAATGAAACACAACGCAACCTTTATAAAATCCATACCACCCGCTGCCTGAATTGAATATTTGAATTTATAGAATTTTTCGGCTTTAATAAGCATTTATTATACATCCTTTGGTGAAAACC
The DNA here is from genome assembly GCA_917563855.2 of Limnephilus lunatus. Taxonomy (NCBI): domain Eukaryota; kingdom Metazoa; phylum Arthropoda; class Insecta; order Trichoptera; family Limnephilidae; genus Limnephilus; species Limnephilus lunatus. Next base: position 56,892,324 of record OU830596.1, read on the forward strand.
GCATTAAAATCCGTTGCGCAGTTTAAAAGAACTAAGCGCACAAACATTTTGAGCGACTTCATTTTATGCATGTAATAATGTAAAGTTGCTTGAAATAATGGTATTGGCAGTGTTCGGTGACCAGAAAGTGATTCTGTTTTCGCGATAGCGTAACGCATGTTAAATCAGCCGTACACGATGCATTTTGACAGTTTTCTTAAATGCGGTATTCTGTATTGCGCTAGCGAGCTAAATACTGCGCCTGTTTTGATACAACCTACTAACAGTAGTTACCCTAACGCCAGAGATGACGGCACGTTTAGCCGCGTTAAGAGATGTCAGTCGAGGAAAAAATTTCGAATCGAATGTCATCGCATACAAGTATCAAAATAATATGAAAAAACGGATAGTCATTTATGAAAGTAAGTAGTTTTAAATAATGAATAAATAGTAATTAGTATTTTAGTTAGGTAATTAATCCATTTATCACACGACAGGCACAGAAAAGCCATAGAAAATCAAAGAAACTTGAGAGCTGATAACGCACGACGGACGCCTTCAGATTTCCGAAAGATTTTGACTTTTTGTCTTAATTGTCTCGTAATGCTGATTTAAAGCCAAAGTTAACACAAAAGTTACAGAATCACCCTTCAGCCGAGCGATTCTATATCTTTTGTGGGATCGTTATCGAAATAACGGACCTGATCTCCTGTCAGATTTGTATCTATCGTCTGATCTGAATAACCAGAATATCCTTCTCTTTCCGATCTGCCATAGTCTACTGGGTCCGGACAATCAGGAAAAGTTGGTATTTTTGTGCGGTGTTCATATAAAATTGGCAATGCAAAGTGACAGTTATTGTGTAAAAATATCAGGCTTTTTTTTCATCACGCGGCAATCCTCCTATCATTTACGTGTAACATCCGGAATAGGGTGAAATCCTTACGAGATAACGAGAAGTTTGAGATTTCCACTCAAGAGGAAACCCGGTAGCTGATAAATTTGAAACACAGGTATTTTACAAAACAGTTGCTGTCGTTCTTACTTTCTTACTCCACCGAATACTGAGCGATATAAACAACTGCACCTCAAGCTGATAATATCTAAATAAAAACATCAAAATCGAGGTTTTGTGTTTCCCAATTTTCTTCTCCAAAATAGTACAAATTTTTAATTTTATTACGAACTGTAAAAAAATAAAACGTTAGGCTACGTACGTTTTTCTTTTAAAAAAAATGTATTGTCTAGTTCAGTGATACTTAACGGGGGTGCCAGCGCCCCCTGTGGGCGTTTTGGAGATCTATGGGAGGCGTTCTTATTTTTTTTCATTTAGGGGGTGCTGCAGAAGTTCGGGTGTCAATATAGAAAATAAGCTCATTCATGAGCTATGCACACTGATACACTTTCTTTTGGTGCAACGATTTGACAAGTTCTCTTAAATAAACTACTCTTTCACGCACAAAAAATTAAACTGTTTTATTTTTACTTCTCTTCATTGGATTAACAACTACAATGTGAACATTTTAAATTTTGTTTCAGGGGGGGGGGGGGGCTTGGTATTTTTACTGTGGTAAAAGGGGCGCGATTCTTTCAATACGGTAAAGAAAACACTCTAGTTTGTACGAGTATACTAAAGGTCTGTTCATAGCGTACAAACCAGGCAATTTTAACGATTTTTGGAGGGTCCAAGAAGTAACTTATCAAATAAACAAAAATGTTAACAAAACAAAAAACGACTTCAAAAAATGCACTAAAAAGTAAAAAAAATAATTTCGTACGACTGTTATTTTTGGATTCAGTGTCAGCCAAGGTAACTAGATACATAGGTAGTAATAGGTGAGATGTGGAGATCTTTGCTGACACCGACTTTAAAAATAACAATAGTACGAAATTATTTTTTTACTTTTTAGTGCATTTTTTGAAGTCGTTTTTTGTTTAGTTAAAATTTTTGTTTATTTTTTGATTTTAAGTGACGAGCGTGCGTAAAGAAGTTTTACTTCAAAAAAAGAATCATCGAAATCTGTTGGCGTAATATTGAGTTATTCGTCCATTTGTCGCACACATACTTATTGCAAATTTAAGACATATATGGTTTTCTCATAGATTCCATTGTCAGAACTGGACCAAATTAAAATGGGACCAGATGGGAAGCACCAGCTTTTTAATAAAAAAAGAATCATCAATATCGGTTCACCCAATCGTAAGTTCTGAGGTAACAAACATAAAAAAAAATACCGTCGAACTGATAACCTCCTCCTTTTCGAAGTCGTTTAAAAAAGCAAAACATACCGATACACTAGTTGTTGATATCTACCTACTAACTCAGTGTAATAGTGTTCATAATATTGGTGGTCGTACATTGGATTTGGCATTATCTAATGTGTCAGATATCTGTGTTGCGATAAGTACCGAAATACTATTACCTGTCGATGTTTACCATCCACCACTTGAATTATGCTTGTCTAACCTAAAACCTATTCCTATTGTTAAAAGGGTAGTAAAAACACGAAATTTCAAAAAAGCAGATTATGAAAAAATCTCCAACCATCTCAAACAGATTGACTGGTCATTCTTGGATAGTGAAGCCGACATTAATGTACAACTTAATATTTTTTATTCTATAATTTATTCTGCAATTGATAAATTTGTTCCTTTGACGACGTACAAGGAAACTCAGTACCCAAAATGGTTTTCAAAAGATCTGATAGACTTAGTTTACCTCAAAAAATTATCTCATAAGAGATTCAAACAAAGTCGCCGGGCTATCGACTATATTGCATTTAAAAAAATGAGGGAAGACTGCAAAAAGCTTTCTGCTGAATGTTACAAAAAATACATAAGTGATGTCGAAGGCTCTATCATGAACGACTCAAATTTCTTTTGGAAATATGTCAAATCTCAAAAAGATCACGGTACTTATATACCTACTTGTATGTCATTCGATTCTAAAGTATCTCAAAATCTCCAGGAAACTGTCAATCTGTTTGCGGATTTTTTTAGCGGTGTATATGTTAATGCAAATGTAGATAGCAATATCACATGCTCTGATTTGGTTGAGACTCTTGATATATCTGACTGTACTGTAACTATTGGTGATATTATATCCAAGTTAAAGAGTCTTGATTCCCGTAAATCTGCAGGACCTGACAAAGTTCCACCCATGTTCTTAGTTAATTGTATGCATACATTGTCATATCCTATACATAAGTTATTTACAAAGTCACTCTCATCAGGTGTGTTCCCGGATCTTTGGAAGTTTAGTCTTTTGACGCCCATTTTCAAAAAAGATAATAAGAGGGACGTAAAAAACTACAGGCCAATATGCACCATGTCTACATTACCCAAACTTTTTGAAAGTCTAGTACTAGACAAGTTGATATCCCGAATTAATCCCACCATCTCACCGCTTCAACATGGATTTATTAAAGGAAGATCAACCCTTTCCAATTTAATATTGTATACGAATGATATTGTTAATGCCTTGATTGCATCACATCAAACTGATTCCATATATACTGACTTCAGTAAGGCATTTGATAAAGTAAACCACAAAATCTTATTAAGAAAACTGAAATTGTTGGGATTTAGAGGGAATATTTTGGAATGGTTTAAGAGTTATCTATTGGGAAGGTACTTAGCGGTTAAGGTTGATTCGTTTACTTCTTATACATTTGCTGCCTCGAGCGGAGTACCACAGGGATCTCACTTAGGCCCGATATTATTTTGCTTATTCATTAATGATATAGTTAATATTTTTAGTAATGTTAAAGTTCTGTTATTTGCTGATGATGTGAAGATATATAGAACAATCAAAAACGATGATGATCGCGCCATTCTGCAGTTGAACCTGAACAAACTATTTACGTGGTGTTCTGTCAATGATTTACAACTAAACATTGGTAAATGTCAGATTAATAGTTTTTACAAAGGTAAAAATCCTCTTAAGTTTTCCTATGATATGAATGGTGTTAATCTTCTTCGTGTATCACAGATTCGTGATCTTGGTATCATATTCCATGAGAGTCTACAGTTCAATGTTCACATCGATGAAATAACAAGTGATGCAATGAGAATTCTTGGTTTTATTTTGAGAATGGGTGCAAATTTTAAAAAATGTATCAACATTAAAAAATCTGTATTGCTCGTTAGTACGAAGCAAATTAGAGTACAATTCCACCATTTGGTCACCATTTTACAAAATCCATTCTCAATTATTGGAAAAGGTACAAAACAAACTTCGGTTTATTAATTTTAAAATGAAAATTCCAATTGAACTTATAAATTATAATAACTTACGCGCAGAAACCAGACTCCTTAAATTATCAGATAGAAGAGTGTTAATTGATTTGTTATTTTTATTCAAAATTATGAAATCTTTAGTTGACTGCCCTAATTTATTAGAATTAATCTGTATTAATGTTCCTGCTAGACTAACTCGCAATAAAGATATTTTCAATTTTAACAATACCCTCAATACTAACTATTCTATTAATTCACCAATCCCTAGAATGCATAGCCTTGCAAATAAACATTGTGAATCTATAGATATATTTGGTGTTGACAGTTTTGCAATTTTCAAGAGACAACTCATCTCTATTTTATCTGTTAATTTTTATATTTTAATAAACTTTTCTTATTTTTGTTCTTTTCATAAAACCTCCTCTCATTTAAAACTTACCAGTAATTTATAACCTTATTTTATTTTATTTTGCTGTTCTATTTAGTTCTGTTTTATCATTATACATTATTATACACATATAATTGTTTGTTTATACCTACTAACTAGCTTTTACACTTTGCACTTTATTGTATTTCTGGTCTTATTACTGATTTTTTCTTATTACTCATAATATTTCATTTCTTTTATGATGTTTAATTTTTTTTATGTTTTTAATTTCTGTTGTAAAAGCCCACTAGGGCGTCAATAAATAAATAAATAAATAAATAAATAAAAACATTATCAGTAGTGTCAAAATCCAGAGACGAAATCGGGGAATACGTTTGTATGGACAAAACGCCGACAGGTTCACTCTTACCAGCCAGCCGCCTATTAATTTTTGAAAAAATCATGCTTGTTTTTATGCCCAAAACAAACAAATTTGTGACAAAGTCATCAAATGGCCATTTGGCCAATGGCATTGCCAAGGTTTCTGTTAAATGCTGATTCCGTCCGTTTTGAAGTCCGTTTCAGCTTTTGATCAAATTGTGATCAATGGGAGAGGACTACCATCACGTTGTCAGCTTATTACAATTTGAGAGGAAGCTCAAACGAATCTATAATCAGCATTTAAAAGGGACCTTTAAAATGTAAAAAAAAAACAAAATATCATTCTTTTTTAAGCCATTATTGAACTATTTCAGTTTAATTTTATACCCTGAAATTCTTGTGTTGAGCGAAACCGGTCGGTATTAAAAAATTATTAATAAGTCGGTATTAATTAAATCGTGGATGCAAACAAAGTTATTGTTTTATTTCAATAAATAATAGAGGAATTTATTATAAAAAACAGTTATTGTTTTATTTCAATTAATATTTCAAACCACAAAGTGACTGCTTTCTACCAAAATATACCTTTGTTATTTATTTATATCTTTCAATTAAGTCCCGTTAAATTGATTGGTGTCTGTTAACTGGTTCTTTTGACATTTACTTTTTTTTACATTGAGGCAGGTACATAAAATATACACATTATTACATTATGTATATACTGATAGGTACATTATAAAATTCTTCATAAAAAGCTTCATCTTAAAATTGGATTTGCTGGTGGATGTAGGAACCTCTATCAAAGTGGAGTCACTTTTATCATTGAGTGTCTCATCCAGTTATAATACAGCCATGATTACAGCAATGTAAAGTTCAGTATCGCCTAGCTGCCCTCCATTCGTTAATGCCAGATCCGTTTGGAAGTTTTTAAGCACTTTTTTCCGCAAGGTTGAATGTGGGTAATTTAAACAGGTAGTTGACGACCGTTTTTGTTGCTTTAGTAGATTTTAATGCGTTCCAACCGCAGCATATCAAACAGTAATGAATAGATTTAACAGCCTTCTTGACTAACGGCGAATTTTGTGTGTAGCTTTTATGCAATAATATTTTCCATAGTATAAAATGTAGTCGCTCCCGCCGTCTGTGCACTTAGATCTTTTAAACTAAGCAACGGATTTTCATGCGATTTTCACCAATAGATAGAGTGATTTATGAGGAAGGTTTTCAGGTATCATTTGTCAAGCTTTTGTGTAAATTGGTTGAAAAATATAAATAAAGGGAGCGGGCGGTGGATTTGACTTAACAGATGGCGTTGGTTATAAAGGTTGAGTAATAGCGTGGCGTTGTGTTTCGTTAGCCACAGCAAGGAGTGGCCAGATCTGCTAGTAATATATAAAATAATTTTCTAATTTTTTTTTTTATACAGAGAATACCGCACAAGAATCTCAACTGCTCCCGTCTGGAGCCAGTGAGACTATGGCATCCAATTGGGGTATGTTGTGAGGCTGAAGGTAGTGGGGAGGGGAAGGAGGAGGAAGGTTGGGAAGTACCTGGCTATTCAGATCTGGTCACCAAACACGGCTAAAGCCATTTTCAAGCAACGTTTCAATTCTGAATGGTGGTCTTACACCGGGGCGATACTGATAGTAATCTTCCACTCTGGAATATTAAAGTTGTGAATATTTATTGAGATTTTTACGGCCAAAAGCTTTATTGTGATTAATTTCTGGGTTGTTATGCCACATTGCGCTTCCTACTTCTTTAACCAACGTTTCGGACAGCGTTACAGTATCAATAATCAGGGCAGACGTGTAATTGCGTAAATCGTGGTTCCCATTCCTTCCCACCCCTTATACCTTTTTCCTTCCCAGAACTTCCTCTCCTTCCTTTCCCAAAAAAGACCTTCGTCACAGCATCCCCAAAGTTGATATTGGTTCTGAGTGGAATTATTTTTCTTAGGGCCTCCTATGTGGAGTTAACTTTAAAAAAATCGAGTGCAGTTAACACGCGGTAGAAGCGAAACTTTACCAAAACAATCTCAACCCATGAAGAACCAAGGAACCTTGAAAAGTGAGGTCATAATAAAATCTGCCAATGAGAGCAGGCCTAGCGTCATTTCCGTTTAATATCTCAACCAATAGGAGCATTGATAGAATTTTGATGCTTCGCAGGTGTTGTTTGCGTCATTTCCGTTTCATCCTAATTCCAAATCATAACGGGGCTATAGAAGTTTCACTTCAAAAATATGGGTTAGGGGCAGTTGGGTTTCCTTTGCGGTACTCATATGAAAAAGGTCAGTACTTCATAATCTTCTTCTTGCCTAAAATATGATGACTTGTTATGAACTTGAGTGATTTTATGGAAATTTTCGCAGTAACGCAACGGTGCTTGCAAGTCTTTAGTGGGACAGACAGACATATATATTATAATAGACAAATTATTATTAGGTACTTATATCTGGCTTACGCGAAACAATCAATTTTGTCTAAGTTTTAACTCATGGGCGCCTGGCGCCTGGCGCCAGCCAATAGATACTGTGTGTTTTAGAAATGCCTTTGGCATTTATTTGTCCTTGTTTAAAATTTCTTCCACACTCGTGCGTGTTTTGATAAACGTTTCGCGGATATAACTGCATGCTCTGAGTCATAGTTTCTTCTGGGAATTCCTAGGTTTGTCTTTTTAACCCTCACCGCGCCGAGAGGACGCACTACGTTACCAAGTTTCTATACAAGATACATTTCCGTAAGCTGGCTAATACCAACATTATTATATATTGAATGACTAAAATCCCTGCCATAGATCACCCCGAGTGGTTTGTCATGTTTGGTGACTTAGCAGGGGTGCCCGGGCTCATTGGGTGTGGTTTTTTTGTTTGAATGCTTTGGCACAACTACTGCATGGAGGACCTGATCGGGAGAGAATAGTTAAAGGAGACCTTTTGACCTCTCCAGCTGGACTCTCTTCATTCATCGCCTTACACCGCAGTGAGAGGGATGGATTTATACGTTCGTCACTCCTGAACACATTGACACCCCAGATTCCTACTCACGCCTGATATTTTTTTATTTGCTAGAACTTCCTCTCCTTCCATTCCTAAAAAATACCCTCCACCCAGCATCCCCAAAGATGACACAGGCTCTGAGGTATTTTATCCCCAGAGCCTCCTATGCGGAGATAATGTAAAAAATGGTATTAAATGTTTAACAAAAAGAGTCATGAAAAAACTGTTCTTATGCAATTAAGTTTGACCGATAGTTTCAAAAGTTTAAAAAAAGTTTTAGAACTAGTTTGGAAAAGTCGCCCGCATTCCCGTCTTACCCGCAAACGTCTAAATATACTTATGTAGGGCCTAAAAATGTCTATCAATTCCGTTAAAATTAAATTTCCCGATTCAATTCGACAATGTTTTTTTTTTTTGTGTCAATCTTCAGATCCGTAAAATAAACAAAATCGGAAGCAATAAGATAGATAAAATTTCAAGTGATTGAGTTAAAACAGGTCAATTATTGAAACGGTAATGCTCGTGTAACATATTGGAAGCGAAAAATCAAATTTTCGAGCTTTGGTATTGGGAAAGGTTAACATTCAAAATAATAACAAGACTTCTATAGCAACGCCGGATCTCTAGACAAACAGAAAACAATTGAAAAATTGCATAACTGTTTGTATAGAGTTCTGGGAACCGGCAAATATGTATTTAAGTGGGATACGAACTACGGCTTCTTGTAGAACTAATGTTTATTGTATTAAAATGACTTCGATTGAAGTCGACTGAATGCAGTAGATAAGAGATCCCCGAGGCGTGGGTGTGGTGAATCATGAATGAGGAGATCAAAAAAGAAAGCAAGGCTGATATAACCGTAATCACGGCATAGAAGGCCTCGTTCAAATAACAGCGTGAGCAAGTACGAGTATATTTAATTTGAGAACACAAGTTCCTAATTTCTACCGATAAATAGCGTGCTTCCCTTGAAAACCGCAAGTTTTTGAAAAGTATCATCATCATCATCACTCTTGGCTCTAAAACCCCTGGTGGGTCTTGACCTCCTCAAGAGTCTTCCTCCACTCATCTCGGTTTTGTGCCAGCTCTCCCCAGTTTATAAGCTTCAAGGTAGATATATCTTTGAGGACGTTGTCACTCCATCTTAATCTTGGTCTTCCTAGGCTCCTTCGCCCTATCGGTCTTGAGTTCAGCAGGGACTTTTGAAAAGTATGTATATTTTTTAACATAATCTCTATAGCCGAGTTGAAAAATAAACTATATGATGTTTAAAAAAACTCACCTGGTTCTGTTATTTAACTAACAGTTTCAGACAGTTGTGAAAAAATGCAGTGTTTCTGTAAATGTAACTTTCTTTTTTCATTAGTTCCACAGATGAGAACCTGAATAAAACAATTTCCCTCGGGATCTTCGTCATCTTTGGGTATGCTTAGGTGTTTTTAGAAAAAATGAAGGAGGGAGGAGTCTGGTGGTCAGTGTCCAGGAGTGACGGATCTATGAATTCATTCTTCCCAAGTTGCAGGCGATGAGTCGAGAGAGTCCGGCTGGAGAAGTCAAAAAGACTCCCTCAACCAGTCCCTCCCGATCCTCCACGTAATAGGTGACCAAGACCTATACAAACCTCACCCCAAGAACCCAGGCGTCAATGCTAAGTCACGAACGTAGCGAACCTCTTGGGCAACCTCTATGGCAGGGGTGTTGGTTATCCAATAAATGGTTTCCGAGGCGGCAGCACCCACACCGACCTCTCAACTTGCATTACTTACGTATTTTTAACAGGACCTTGTATTCGCCGGAATCATAGTGTAAAGATGCGCAAGTTGGTGGAAAAATATGTCGGTAGCGACTTACAAAGATCAAGTATTGACAATAATTTGTTTATCCTTATATAAATAATAACTGTAAAAAAATAAAAAGGCGAAATTCAAATCACGTTATCCGGAACACATAAAGTTGTACGGTAAACTTGCGTAAGAAATAAGTTATAAGTTATAATCTACGAGCAACTTATGCATTTCCTCCGAGGTCAAATTCACCGTCGTGAACTTGGGTACCATTAATGGGAACTTTTATTGGGAACCATTATTTGGAACTTATGCATTTCCTAACGATGCCTGGCTATGTTATTTAATAAGACTTGTGATTATTTTTATTATTGGTGGTCTAGCTGTAAGATAAATGCAGAACTAGGTACTTTATCTCCAGTAATTATTTTTTATTGTTGCGTTGTTTTATGAGAGTTCCTACAATTACAAGTACTAGCCCTTTCGATCGCATGAGACCAAATTTGTCCCGTAGTAATTTGGTCACGTAGATCTCATATAAATCGTTTTAACTCACTTCCTATCATAGTGAAAAATATGTTTTAAACGGCGTTAGAAAGGCAAAACACCATGCTTTATATTAAAATCTAAAAAATTACCACAAAAATGTAAAATGTACACATTTTCAAACCAAAGTTTTGAATAGCAATTAGATAATTTTTTGGCAGTTTGGGAATTTTTTATTAATTATTTTTGTATAGAATGACAAAAAAGTGAGATGACAATAACGTTTATATTTCATTTGTCTTATGAAATATGTTTGTGTTTTTATTTTTTTTATTATCAGTAATTTTAGTTGGAAAAAACGTGAGTTGAGTCATTTTTAAAAGTTTCTATGTTTGTATGTAAATATTTTATATTTAAAAATATGTTTATTTCGGTGACCGGCCAACTCAGAATAAAACCAACTCAGAAGCACCTCGGGAAGGTAATTAAAAATTATGATAAAAAAGTATTTAGAAAAATTGTTAAATAGGTTAAGGTAGGTTAGGGTTACCGACTATTTTAAAATTATTTTTGCATAGCTTTTAATAATCTTTCGGAAGTGGTTCTGAGCTGGTTTCATTCTGAGTTGACATGGAACCGTTTATTTCGAATTATAAAATTTGAAAGCGTATTTTATCCCCTTTCAAGAACAGTTTATGGATTCCGGATATGATCAGAAATGTTCCATTTATTTGCATTTTATTGTAAAGCGGAAATATTTTGACCATTTGAAAAAGAGTAGTCGTTTTAAGACAGTTTCCAAAAAGAGTAATCGGTAAGCGATTTGAAAAACTTTCGCCACATTTTTATCTTGTGTATTCATCTTAACATAATCGTCTTATTTGACAGTATAGGTAAATACAAAAAAACGGTATAGATTTATACATTGAAAACGTTCACCGTTTTGGCAATAATAAAAGAATGGCCGTTGAAAAATTGTAATTCAAAAGCATAGAAATAATTTAGTGGCAGACATGTTGTTGTTCGCTATTTTGCATAATTTTTATCGCAGCACATATGTTCAAACGGAGATGTGAATGCTGATTTTAACAAAAATGGACCGTTACTGCGGCCGTGGATTGTAGCGCTAAATTCTGAAAAATAAGTAGATGCACGTATTATGTAAGGCCCGGTAGTAAGAGTTCAAAACGAAGAAGAAGACGGTTTTGAAAGGGAAATATGTAAGTACGAATTGTAGATTGAGTGCGCTAATATTAAAAACGTTAAAAATTATGTGAAATAAGAATTTGCACAATTAGTTATTTGTAATATCGCCGGTGTGATAATTCCCCCCCCCCCCCCTACGAAGTAAAACCTTCCTCTTGGTTTCCAAACGCTGCTACAGTGCTACAGCTACAGGCGCAACCCCGGCCGGCCTTTAAAAGCTCGTAGCTCGCCCGTTCTCGCGTCTCTCCCCTGCATTTCTTTTGCAGCGCCTTTTCAACCCCATCACGTAATACTTTTATGCAAACGTGACGAGATGCTCTCAATTAATCAATTGTAATTAACCCCACAACGTTGTGTACTTTTTTGTTTTAGTGGTTTGGTATAGTTAATCCATTTTAATTAATAATTTATTTGTGGTAAACCCTTGTTCTTTTAGATATGGCGTGTTACAATTTGCAAGGCTTCGAATAACAATGACTGAGTCTGACTAGCTTGAAAATTAACTAATTATCTATCTATATTCGTTCAGCTTCCTCCCCTAGCACCTGTTATACACCTACGCTCACCGACGAATATTTTTATTGAAGTAATCTGCATTTTCCCTCCTAGCATCTAATATATAAATTTACATTCAAACGGCGAATTGAGAAGATCCTACCTTTCGATGCGATGTCACGTACTCTCTGCAGCTCTATAAAATGCTATCATGAAAATAATTTGACATTTATGTATATTCTAACAAAAGATTTACACTCAAAGCAGTACGGCGTGCAATAATTCTACACTTACAGTGCTAGATGCAGTTTGTTAGTTAGCTAGCTTGTTTTATTTTGTTAATTTGATTCTACGGGTAGGTATTTTGGATTAACATGAGGCAGAACATGTGCTGTTTAAATAATTGGACTCCTCCATAGCCCAACTGATAAGGTGATGGTCATAGACCGCCGAATCAGCTTCCAATTCCAACGCCTCCGGAGAATGTTAAGGTCGCAAGCGACGAATGAAAATCGACATGTTTTGCCTTCTGTCGGGAAAGGGTTTGATGTGTGTTTCTGGATCATAGAGTGATAATGGGAATAATATCGACCAATACGCTGACAAATTATAAACATGTTGATGATGATGATGAGAGGTCATCTCATACCGTTTGATATGAGGGTCTGCTCCGATTAATGGCGTGATAGCCGATGTCAGGAACTGTTCAGGAAATGTGTGGGTGGCACGAGGTTTTGGAACGTGACATCCCACTCTGGATTGATGATGATGTTGTTGATTCTGAAGTTCTTCAGCATGCCGATGACTTGAGTTCCATTAACTCCTAAAGCATCGGCATAAACATTAAACCGAAGTTGATTAGACAATCGGCAATGTCAGGAGATCGGTGGGGCCGCTCTCTCCTCTGATCTGGCGATGTATGAATTTAATTAAAGAAGATTTTGATGTCACCGATCCTCGCCTTGGCAGTCACTCATGTCCTCAATAGTCCCGTTCTCCGTCCAGCACGCCGCCTCGAACCAGTAGAAATAATGATTACGTTTTTCCTAGGCACGCTACAAAACATGCGCCAGCCTGCAATCGCGATGGTCATCGGTATTTGATTTGAATGAAAAATACGTCCTCTCGCATAACATACACAAGCGTAACTTGGGACCTTCCCCTATATGTGTTACGGGCATATGCTCTACGATAGGCGTACCCCAAGCTCAAACTCAAATATCAGCTCAAAGAAGGAAGGTCAAGCTCGGCGTCCAGGGTGCTGGGTCCAAGAATGAAAGGCACCAGGTCGTGAATCTGGCTTCCCTCCCTTCTATTTTCCCGGCTGCCCTTTCGTCCAGAGTACATTCCCACCCTGATGCTGGATGATCCCTATTCCTATTGTGATGGAGTTAAAAGAACTTTTGCTACTTATGTAGGTGGATATAACGCATTACGCTTAAAATATGAATACCTACTGACGGCTTCATTCAACCGACAATGTGAAAGTTTTTGGCTAAATCGAATATCGAAGGAAATATACCTACCTAAGCGTAAACCAAAAGTAGTTAAGAAAACTTATCCGGATTCCAACAAAGAACCGCCGATCGGTTGCCAAACAATTCCATATGTCATGTTCCCTTCGTTCCGCCGACAAGGCAGACCCCACACGAGCGTAACCTAAAAGGTAGTGAAGCCCACGCAAATTTCGTCACTTCGTTTCCCCCATGACGAAGGTAGTCCGGCCAGATCGTAATCTTCGTCCTCCATCAAACTGGCCTCCCGCGACGACAACTTTTATCCGCTGGTACCTCGGAGCGGCGGTAGAGGGAGGGCGAAATGGGTGCACGTCCTTTGTTCTCCTGAAGTCCCCCAATGCCTTAGTGACGTACATACGTCGACATCATGAAATGGCTCCGGCCACGCTTCCAATCCAGTCTAGAGCGGGTACGAGATCCACGTTACCGAGATGTGATCACAAGGGATTCCAATTTGCTCGGACCAGACACGACCATCGCTTACTTCGCCTCCACATTAGAAAAATAGTGTAAGCCCGCCTGCATTTCGATCACATCGCCCCCCGATAAAGTCGCGTGAGATACTTCCTCATGGTGAAATAGGAAAGCTGGACCTGTAGATCCATTCGACAACCGCCGTCCATTCTCGAGTCGTAACCCGCTCAATTAAGTTTGAAGAAAAAAGAGTTTGTTAATTAAGTAGGTGGATATAGCGCATTACGCTAAAATGTGAATACCTACCGACGGCTTCATTCAACCGACAATATGAACGTTTTTTGCTAAATCGAATATTTCGAAAGAGATATACCTGAACGTGAACCAAAGGTGGTTATATGATAAGATATCGAACCAAGTTTATGCAAAGTCCTATGTAGTAGACTTGTTGTGATACCTAAAATTTGGAATAAGGTGTAGGAAATTTTTGAATGGGAATTCAATTATGTCAGATTTTGTTAGTAATCAAAATGCCCATGCTACGCACCCTTCATAAACCGTTATATTACCCAATGCCTTTTCAAAAAAAACCTTCCTGAATATAGTCCCCTAGCTACGTTTAAAAATATTATTACGAAACTCGTAAATAATAATTATCACCTCAAAGGCGCATTACACATTAATTTATACCTATATTCTATACCTCTGTATTTTGTTACCCGTTATGTATTGGAGCATACCCAGTAACCTAGTTTTCTAGATCACCAACAAAGCACTTTTAAAGGATTTTATTATTGTTTTGTGGTTTCAAAATCCCGTCTTTTAAATGAAGTCTCTCGTCTAAGATTTATTGCCCGAAAGTGTCTATTGTGCTTCAAATAGTATTTTAGTTCATTGAACCCCAAATTATTATTTTACAACGGTATTGTCTCAAGAATCGTCGCCGGTCAACATCAGGCAGCTCCGGATCGACTTACGGAGGGAACGCTCCTTTTTTACGATTACCGACAATTACCCGATAGCTTTTTAAATGTTACCGTTATAATTTTCCGATTAAATCATCCGACTTAGATGACATGGTTCCTTATTAAAGGCCCCATTAAAGCAGCCATAATAATAATACTAATATTTGAACGATCCACATGGCACCGATTTTATGGAAAACACCTCAAGGCGCTATATAACTATAATACATGTTTAAAAATCTAGAAAAATACAAGCTAGACGAACAATTATAACCAATTAAAATACTCGGGAGTAATGATGATTCTATTGTTTTAACCCTAGTTTGTACGAAATCCAAACATTAATGTTGTTAATAATTAATTCAATTTGTCAAACTTACCCCTCTCATGCACACGAACCTTGACATGCACGAATCACAATCCAAAACCAGCATCCCTCGTGCACTGATTGATTAATCACTAATTAAAGCACTTATTATTTCGGTCTAACTTTCGCGTCGGTTTGTATTAAATTTTATCCTCCCTGACAAACGCCCCAAAAGTGCATTTTGTATTGATATTGAATTAACATTGACCGCCTTAATTTACAAATTATATTATTTAACTTCATGAACTCGCAAGCCGCAATCTCTGTCTTCCTTATTCGCGTGGACTCTTTTTGTTTAATAAAGACGAACTATTCTTTGTTTAATTAAAATGATTTAGAAGCACCGAGCTGGTCTCCTCGCGACTCTCAGAACTTGACGATCTTAATTCTCAACAGGATCTCTCCCTGACTGTCCTCTAACACTCCTCTACCCCGACTATCTGAATTATTCCCGGTTTACGCGCACCAAATTATTACTCTGCCGTTTATCAAAACTCGATGATTTTTTATCCCGTCCGCGCGCCTCCAGGTTCCTTCCCTGACTGTCCTGTTCCAACCCTCTGCCCCCCGACTCCCACCCATCTACTTGTGTGGTTTCAATAATATATTAGTCCCTCTTTTTTAAAACCTCAAGTGGGCACATCTCCCAATATGCATATTTCAATCGTTTTAATAGTGTTCTGTCACATTAGGTCCCAAATTTCAAGAATTCCGTGCAACTTTCATGTTTGCTATTTTTTTTGTGTGTAACCTTACATAACAAAATACAAACTAATTTTGTCTGCGCCGGAGTCATAAATTATCCCAATAGCGCTTAAAAGAAGAGCTCAGTGGCGCACTTCAATTCACTACTCATCCTAATTACTTGCGTCGACTTTATTGGTTATATAATAACATTATATAAGCATTGTCTGTACACGTTTTCGTTCTTTCTGCGTGCGTCACTATTTAACGAATTCTGCAATCTTATTTTGACAAATATGTTAAATATTTTAACCCCTAATCGGCGCGTCGCTCTAGTATATTTAAATGCACCAACGATCAATCTTTATTGCCTAATTTTTCAACTCCCCACTGCCATAGAAAATTCACCAGATAATTGTTTCGTAAATCCAATCTGCTCGCGTTAAAGTCAGTCACCACTCGGGCAAATATCCATCGGCCGCCCCTGACTTGATAATGAACCTGAAAAATCCCTCTAAATGTTATTCTGGGTCCCTTCTTAGTTTTGTGAAGAATGGCCTTTGCCGGGGCTCGCAGGCACTCGAGCTACGCAAACACATGTGGTTATTTAGTGGTAAGGACCCATAAATCACCCCCATGAATTGAAACAGAGAATCGTATGCTGAAACCATTCCATGTTACAAAAATTAAATATAATTCTAAATTGATCTCTCAATTTTAAAAGAATTATTTCGTAGGCCCAAAGGCGAGATCATCACACCGGTTGTGAAGGTGAAGGTGAAAGATTTTGGTCTGAAAAAGTGAGTTTAAAGTTTAAGGCCCAGCTTCCCGCATTGCTACTGATTTATTACGTAATTTCCTTAAACACTAAAAAACCCCGTGAAAAATTTATTCAATTGGCAAACGGCCGCGGATGTAAAAACATTACTAATTAAAAAATTGTTCTTGGAAAAAATACACACTGTTTGCACAACCTGGGTGGGTAGTTAATCTCTGTTTTAGTAATGATGTTTGAACGAAATTTGGAATTTTCCAAAGTATTTAGAATGTTCTATATATTTCTTATTTTTCAAGGTGTTGTAAAAACAAATACCGTTTATAAAAACTAGATAAAATTACCTTTTAGATTTGTGTATTTGAAATACACTTTAGTTTTTAAAAATTGCCATATTTTAAGATTTAACACGGAAAAAAATGTAAAAAAAATTCTTACCAAAACAATTTTGATGAAAGTGTACAGAAATATATAAAAAATTAAAATTTAAAAAATACAGACCTTTTATATAATGAATTTGGAATGGAACTGTCACCTCACTTTTTTCTCGTGCATACAATAAAAAATTAATAAAATATTTTCAAAATTTTTTTTATTGCCAAAAAAATAACCTAAAAATATAACTGATATTCAAACAGATTTCTTGCACCACTAAAGAAGTTAATTTCTTTCATAAGTTTACCACCACATGTATTTGATATTAATATTTAAAAAAAACACCATTTTTTGTACATATTAATATGTTAATTAATTTCTTTCTCATAAAATAAATATGCTTCAATGTAAATCTTCAAAGTACCTATGAAAAAAATCACAGTGTTTCTGTAAACGCTATTTTAGACATTCTCCTCGAGATTTTTGCTCTATTTTAAACGAGTCACGTTTTATTAAACATTTACACACTTTTCGCTTAAATATTATCGTTTTCAATATTAGCTCACTCCCTCTAAAATTCAATTTTCCATATCTCTCCATCTTCTTATTTTTGTGCGGGTACACCGGGCCCTAACTCTCAAATGTATGTGTTTATATTGTAAAATGTATGTACATCGAGCTCTCATATTGTTCGCCTAAATTAAAATTTAAAATGAGTTGCCCCGCCCCGTAACTGCACCTTTCTTTAAAAAAATAACTTGACAATTTGTCATATTCCCGGTGCGTTTCGATGACACAACGGTTCATTGCGTGCCTCGGCCGGTGTAAGAAATGAGGTAATGACCGAGTCTGGTGGAACGAGGTCAGCCACTGCCGGTCCACGCGGACTTTTGAGGTCACTGCCAAGACACAAGTTACGCTATACGTGGTTCAACCGAGTGCAGCAGGTGAAATTTCAATATTCGTCATTCCTCGATGCTGTTATGAACAGATAGTAAAACAAGATATTAAGAATATAATTTTTAAAAATATCTAATAATGTACAGAATATATCAGTAGGTACATAGTATATATTTAAATAAATGTAAATCAATCTAAACAATTCCCAGCGTCCCTTAATATTCCCCAAGGGTCAAACCTTGATCCTCTGTAGTTCCTTATACTTATAGACGACATTCAGCCGAGCGATTCTATATCTTTTGGGTGATCGAGATAGATATCGGGCGAGATCTCTTATCAGATTTGTGTGATTTTCTAGGGCTGTTAAATTAATAAATAACCATGCATACTTGCAGGAAATCGTGTTTAAAACTACCTCATCTAATACGTGACAGCTCACAGCTAAAATTTTGACACCGGCCCATAGAAAAAGCAAATAACAGCCTAAGAAAATCTCACAAATCTGACAGGAGATTTCACCCGTTATCTAATAACGATCCCACAAAAGACATAGAATCGCTCGGCAGGTTTGTATAAAGTATGACACATCTATGGTCTTGTATTTCGTCACTTTGGTTGGACAGGTTCCTTATTCTGAGATATGAGTTATTAAAGTTTGCAAATAAGATTTCGTCTAATATATTTACCGATTTCTGATTTTGAGGTTGAATCTTGTGTAAAGGATTTTAGTTCAACATATTTTAAATTAGAGTATTTAAAATCTCTTGTTTACCCTTATAGAACGTGCTAAACATGCAGATATAACCATATGCAATCTATGGCGTAATAATTCATTGCATAAGGTTCTAACTACATCTTACAAATATCACCCCTCAGAACGTGGTAAGGCCAAGTTAAAACCCTATCTAACTAAAGTGATCCACTCAATTGCGCTTCGTAAAACATCAACTCACTACCACAAACTCTCAAATGAAAAATGTGAAAAAGAACAATCAGAAACAGATATGTCGCATATAAAAATTAGGTACCTTTACTAGATGCGACCGGTTTTTTTCTAGTTTATGCTGTTTCATTTTTGAAGTGAAACTTATTTAGCGCCGTTAGTTCTACACAAATACTCGGTTCTAATATAATGCGGTAAATTCACACCTCGGCGCGTGCCTTCCATAGAGTAGTGGATAAGGTGAATGACAGGTCTCAGCAGCCAGGGAGACAGACATCAAGCGAACGGGGGTTCGAATCCAACGAAATCAAAAAAAAACATTTTTATTTTGTGAAATCAATATAAAATCTTCAAACCACTTTAAAAAAACAAGCAAAATAAAAGAAAGCGACATCTAGCGGCTTTCTAGTTTCACTTCTTCCACGTGAGAATTGAGAATAACACACTCTATTTTTTTAAATGAGAGTTGTTAATAGAAACCTATTATCTTCATCTATCAAATATTACAATTTAAAGTTTTACTCTTTAAGTTATTTCACCATAAAAATATTGAATACTCATTTTGGTCTTTTAAGAAAGTCAATAGATGTCGCATATTAAAAACAAAAACAAAAGATACATTTATCCAAGACACTATATATATATATTGAAATTAAATTGGGTAGGACTTTGAAATCTATAGGTATATATAAAAATCAAAATATGCTTATATGTATATGAGATGTCTATGCGTTGCTAAATCATTCATCCGATTGCGATGAAACTTTAGGGATTTGATGTGTGCATGCCCGCGATGGTTTCAATATGTAATAGTGAGTTCTGGCATCATGAAATTATGTGTTGCTAATCATTCATCCGATTGCAATGAAACGTTGGTGATTTGATGTGTGCATGCCCGCGATTCTATATATACTGGTGAGCTCTGGCATTATGAAATTTGTATTTAAAAATTTCAATAGGTGGCACGCGAGCTGTTCGAAAAATGAATGTACCGGGATTGAATGTATGGAATGCTGGTGAGAGGAGGGGAACTCAGGAGGGGATGGAGGAAGCAGGAGAGGGGAGCGGGGAGAGGGAAGGCGAAGAAGGTGGAGTGGGAACGCATAAGGGGAAGGGGCGGCGGACGGGGAACGGAACGAATGGTAAAGGACACGCAGGGAATAACGATTTATTTATTATACTATAAACATATCGAAATAATTATTACTTGTACCCGTAGACGTAAGTTATTCCAAAGAGATGGTGAAAATACTGTATTAATCGTACCTAGACAATGTTGCGTTCAAAAACCTATCGCTGTAACCACCGACATATCAACCACTTTGCTGGTCGATGGCTGTAACGCCATAATTTGACCAAAAACAATATGAAATATGGCATAACTTAACGGGGATTTCTGTTCAATATCTCGGTACAGCGCTCCCTGGGCTCGTGATTCGTGGGAGTGTTCTCAGTGGGAGTGACTATGAGGTCAATAGCTGGCCGGGTCAACTTTTGAGGTCACTCTCCCTAATAAGGGATCCAAAGATAAATATCTTCGTAGTATAGGTACTCTCGAGTCGTTCTGAATTGGCATCTAAATAAATAAGAGTAATCGAAATACTGTGATAATCGAAATTGATAATCGAAATGATATGATAATCGATTTTTTTTTTGGTGTGTGAAGGGTCTTTTTAAGAAAGAAAGGACAATAAGTGGGAGGTAAAGGTTATGAGGGGTGGTTAGGAATCTGTGGGTCAGTGTGTCCAGAAATGACTAACGTATGAATCCATCCCTCCCACTGCGGTGCAAAATAATTTTCCGAGAGAGTACGACCGGAGCAGTTAAAGGGACTCCCTCAACTAATCTCTCCCGATCCGGCTTGCCATGCAGCTGGTAGGCAGACGCATCCACCGCCAATACCCGGACAAATCTTACCCCATGAATCCGGACACACCTGCTAAGTGAACTAATTAAGATTATGGATAAATCAAATTGATGAAATAATCGCAATGGTAAAATAATCGAAATTATAAATAATCGAAATGATTAAATAATTTAAATGTTCAAATAATCGAAATGAAATTACCAAAATGGTGATTTAATCGAAATTATTTACTCAAGCGATCGATAACTAGCCTGATTAGATACCGTATTATCGTAATTGATTAAAATGATTTTTATTGGGCGAAATTTGTAATCTGCCAACTGGATGTCAAATTTCTAGAATTTTTTTTTTAGGTGTTATGTTATTGATAATAATGATACACTTGAAAATTAAAATATAAAAAAAGTAAGACAAACAATCTCAGGTTGCGAATGATAAATAAAAATAGCTATTCGAAAATTTATGAAAAATTCCTACAACCTACACATTTTTTTTTTTTTTTTAATGTTCTTTATTCAGTAAAGTTTATATATTACAGAAAATGGGTAATTTTTTGGCCATCACACTAGGCACATGACATTCCATTTATAAGTGGAAAATTGTGTTTGTACAGTTATTGAGGACTTAGCAAGCAGAAATTTAAACACACGAAAGATGGCTATCCGTCCAATAAGATGGAAGAATCTGTTGAAAGAAAGCCATTAAGGCTAGGCACGTCAGATTTTTATTAAACCAAACCAATTATACTAATCAGTTTCCGGTATCCCTCCAATCACAATCCTTCCTAAACATGAAATCACAAGCACATTCCTATAAATTACTCAAGAATCAACTCACACTAACATCAAGCCACTACTATCAAGACCACATAGACACAATAATCTAAATATCAATAAATTTTTCAACAATACACTATACTACAAAATATGGGATAAAATCTGTGAATGATATTGCCCACACACTTTATAATTCGCTTCCAGGTATGTTCAAAAACTTCCAGCATAATACAAAAAATAAAATATTTATTCATTTCTTTAAAACATTACATATTGCATATTACAACGGTCTTTGGCTGTCCAACTAGGAAATTTCCAGACCAGGACCAGATTTATTGCATGTACATATTGTTTTGTTAATTAAGTATATTGACCTTTACTTAAAAATAACACTTTGTGGATAATATATAAAAGTTTAGATGGTAAATACAATAAGTTTCTTCTAAATGTAAATAATATTTTTTAGAATAATATAAACATAGAT
The DNA here is from genome assembly GCA_917563855.2 of Limnephilus lunatus. Taxonomy (NCBI): domain Eukaryota; kingdom Metazoa; phylum Arthropoda; class Insecta; order Trichoptera; family Limnephilidae; genus Limnephilus; species Limnephilus lunatus. Next base: position 56,914,329 of record OU830596.1, read on the forward strand.
AAGAGAAATAAAAAGAAAATTCAAAAGAAACAAAAAAATATTATAAACATGTATGCCTTTCAACCATTAAATTTTAGTTTATATTTTGATGAATGAAAAAAAAATAGATAAAGAAAGGAAGGTAGAGAAATGATGCAAAAAATGCAATGAAAAAATTTAAGCAGTTTTTTACTTTTTTTAGAAATTAATATTAAAGTAGTTCAAATATGATGTCAATATATATGAAACGTCAACTAAAAAAAAAAAAGATTGTTATTTAGCATATTTTCGCATTCAGCTCTCCCCAATACCAGAAGCCAGATTACGCAGAATGCTAGCACTTTTTGATTTCCATTCATCGGGTATAAGATTAAACAATTTAGGGCTGAGTACGATAATTGTCTTTGAGTTAAGGATGAAGAAGTTGTGAGAGGAACTACTGGGTTCCTCTTTACATGTCTGCTGTCGTGAAAATGGTCTACGGAGGTGTAGTGGTGACGCTGTTTTTGAGTATGTAATATAATTTTCATTATGCATAATTGCCAAAGTAATGCTTTAAAACAATATTTTTAAGTCCAATTTTCTTGTCGTATTTTGTTCTGTCTTGTTTATTTTGTTCTCTCTTTTTCTTTTCCTTGTATTTGTAATCATCCATATTTGTACCCCCTTATTTTTCTTCTATTGTTGTTTGTTCTACTTAACCTGTAGTGTTGGTTTTTTATGCTGTTGTATGTAAAACTTATATTTTTGACATCAAAATACCTTTGAAAATTATACCTAGTACCTTTCAAATGTGATTTGTAAGTTCCTCTCGGCCTAAAATGAATTTTGTAACTCATCAGGGTTGCCCAAGCAAGAAATAAAAATAATAAATTTAAAAAAAAACACTGCCAGATTCCCCCTAACCAAACTTATAAAAATAAAAGGTCGTTAAAGTAATAAATAGATATAAATTTTCATTGGTACAATGCATTACAACCATTGTATTGTTATAATGAGATCGAAATTAAACGTCACATCAAAAACCTAATGTAATTCCCTCGTACAAGTAATACTATTGCTACCGGTGATAAAAAACCAATAAAAACACTCAGCACGTACAACGCAAAACGCAAATTCAACTGTTTAATATTCACGACGAAGAGTAATGCCGGTCAACTGACCTAATAATATATATTGCCGATGTGTCGATTGTTGTGAAAATGTCGATTCGGCCGGTGAACATCACTAGTAGGTAACTAGGGCGTGTTTTTGTTTATAATCTAGGTGCGTATTATTATTTTTGCGGTTCGTACTCTGCTGTAAAATGTTTGTCTGCTGTTTTTATCCAGTTATTTTTCGATATTGCAACGTGAATTTTAAATCTATATTGATTTGTGAGGCGGGTATGGGCACCTCCGCACCGGAAACTATTTATCAAATAACACCCCTGCCATATTTTGAAAATCTCCTACTACCACCACATAAAGCCGGAAATGTTGCTTGTGTTGTGATGGAGGACTTAGCCAGCCGAAGAATCGATCACGCGACGCCCGGGTGCAATGGGACTCAAGCGCTAAGCCCACTCAACCACTGACCGGCCGGTATATCACCTTAAGTCGTTCGCAACCTTTGGTGACTTTGGGTGCCCTGGTTCATGGGATGAGGTTTGTCTCTCCAGCAGGACTTTTTCGAAACATCATCTTACCTCACAGTGGGAAGGTTTGGATTCACACGTCGGTTACTCCTGGACATACTGGCCCCCAGATTTCTACCCACCCCCCTCGTTCCTTTTTCCTTCTCAAAACTTCCTCTCCTTCCTTTTCTAAAATTTCCCTCTACACAGGAAGACACGGGCCCTGAGGGGAATTATTATCTTCAGGGCCTCCTGTGTGGATCTAATGTGAAGAAAAAAATCATCGCCTTGCACCGCAGTGGGAAGGATGAATTCATACGCCCGCCATTCCTGGACACATTGACCCCTGATTCCTAACCATCCCTCTCACCATTTTCCTTCCCAGAATTTCCTATCCTTCCTTTCCCTAAAAAGACCCTCCACATAATATCCCTAAAGATGACACGGGCTCTGAGGGCCTCCTGTATTTAGCTAATTAAAAAAAATTTTTTTAATGAATACGATACACTTGACAGCGAACGGTCTCTACACACTGAAACCCAGATTCCTACGCACACCTCATGCCTTTTTCCTTCCCAGAACTTTCTCTCCTACCTTTCCTTAAAAATATCCGACATACAAAATCATTAACGATGACCTTGGACATGAGAAAATCATGTTCCTCAGGACCCCTGTTTGCGAGCATATGATTTTTTGTTTGTAATAATCGGATTTTCGATTATTTGCGATTTAAACTTTTTATTTTCGATTGTTACTTAGGAATCTTTGAAAAAAAATTACAAGAATTTAGTCATTTGGTGTGGGGAGCCATTACATGTTGGGAAGAATTCGGCCAAAATTTCTAGAAAAACTGCAATCACCACTATATTGCTCCACACTTCAACTACTGTTTGTGATGATCTCGCCTTTGGGCCTACGAAATAATTCTTTTAAAATTGAGAGATCGATTTAGAAATATATTTAATTTTGTAACATGGAATGGCATACAATTCTCTGTTCCAACTCTTAAGGGTGATTTATGAAACCGGGTCATTACTAGGAAAAACACGTGTGCCAAAATACTTTGGTTGGAGGAGGAATTCTAATGGATATTTCAGGTTCATTATCAAGTCAGGGGCGGCCGATGGATATTTGCCCGTGGGGTGGTTGATCTTAACGCGGGCAGATTGGATTTACGAAACAATTATCTGGTGAATTTTCTATGGCAGTAGGAAAATTGAAAATTAGTCAATAAGGATTGCTCGTTGGTGCATTTAAATATACTAGCGCGACGCGCCGATTACGGGTTGAAATATTTGACATATTTGTCGAAATAGGATTGCAGAATTCGTTAAATAGTGACGCACGTAGAAAGGACAAAAGCGTGTTCGGACAATGAATATATAATGTTATTATATAACCAATAGAGTCAACGCAAGTATTGAGAAAGAGTATTAGATTGAAGTACGCCACTGAGCTCTTCTTTTAAGCGTTATTGGGATAGTTTATGACTCCGGCTCAGACGAAATTAGTTTACACCACAAAAAATAACGAACATGGTTCCTTCACAAAATTCTCTGAAATAATAGTTAAAGTGTGACATTTTGACTATTAAAGTTGATATATGCATATTGGGAGATGTGCTTATCACTTAAGATTTGAAAAAAGTGACTAATAAATTATTGAAACCACACAAGTAGATGGGGGGGAGTCAGGGGGAGGGGGTTGGAAGGACAGTCGGGGCAGGGAAGTGTTAGAGGACAGTCAGGGAAGGAACCTAGGGCCGCGCAGACGGGAAAAAATCATCGAGTTTTGATAAACGGCAGAGTAATAATTTGGTGCGCGTAAACCGGGAATAATTCATAAAATTAAAGGAAAATAGTTCACGCGATTGAGGGGAGTCAAGATTTGGTCGTTGGGAAGCAAGGTTTAAATTAAGGGATCGAGGTTCGATAGTCGCGAGGAGACCAGTTTGGTGCGTCTAAACCGGGGATATTTCATTTTAATTAAACAAAGGAAATTCCGTTTTATTAAACAAAAAGGGTCCACGCGAATAGGGAAGTCAGAGATTGAGGCTTGCGAGTTCATATCGGTGAAGTTAAATAATATAATTTGTAAATTGAGGCGGTCGGGACGTACTTTCGGGGCGCCTATCAGGGTCAGGGTGAAATTTAAAAAAGAAATCTACGCGAGAATTGTGTTTGACGGCTGCATCTTGGAATAAATAACTGCATGACGGGTTGTGGTTTATAAGTGCTTGTTTGAATTAAATATTATTGTAGTGAATTGATTTGTGAAATTATTTTGTGCAACAAGGCGAATTTGGTAAGTTTGTATAAAATTATTAACATATTTAGTACGGACCTTGCAGGGAAGAGTCAATTAGGGTTTATATACTACAAGCCTTAGGAATCTAGGACCCTTTTTTTTTGTCGAGCGATGGGGAGCGAGGGGCTTTGCACGTTTCCGGGTTGACCGGCTAGCAATTACCTTTGTTGGGTGAAGTTATTCTTGAGACAATAACGTTGTAAAATAATAATTTTGGGATACAATTAACTAACTAGCATTTGAAGCACAAAGTGCGCTTTCGGGCAATAAATCTTAGACGAGAGACTTCATTTAAAAAGACGGGATTTTGAAATCACAAAACAAAAATAGAATCCTTCAAAAGTGCTTTGTTGGTGATCTAGAAAACTAGGTTACTGGGTATTCTCCAATGCATAACGGGTAACAAAATACATAGGTATAGAATGTAGGTATAAATTAATGTGTGAAGCGCCTTTGAGGTGTTAATTATTATTTACGAATTTCGTAATAATAATTTTAAACGTAGTTAGGGGATTATATTCAGGAAGGGTTTTTTGAAAAGGCATTGGGTAATATAACGGTTTATGAAGGGTGCGTAGCATGGGCATTTTTGATTACTAACAAAATCTGACATAATTGAATTCCCATTCCAAAAATTTCCCATATCTTATTCCAAATTTTAGGTATCACAACAAGTCTATTACATAGGACTTTGCATAAACTTGGTTCGATATCTAATCATATAATCACCTTTGGTTCACGTTTAGGTATATTTCTTTCGACTTAGCAAAAAACTTTCATATTGTCGGTTGAATGCAGCCGTCGGTAGGTATTCACATTTTAGCGTGATGCGCTATATCCACCTACTTAATTAACAAACTCTTTTTCTTCAAACTTAATTGAGCGGGTTACGACTCGAGAATGGACGGCGGTTGTCGAATGAATTAACGAGTCCGGCTTTCCTATTTCACCATGAGGAAGTATCTCACGCGACTTTATCGGGAGCGATGTGATCGAAATGCAGGTGGGCTACACTATTTTTCTAATGTGGAGGCGAAGTAAGCGATGGTCGTGTCTGGTCCGAGCAAATTGGAATCCCTTGTGATCACATCTCGGTAACGTGGATCTCGTACCCGCTCTAGACTGGATTGGAAGCGTGGCCGGAGCCATTCCATGATGTCGACGTATGTACGTCACTAAGGCATTGGGGGACTTCAGGAGAACAAAGGACGTGCACCCATTTCGCCCTCCTTCTACCGCCGCTCCGAGGTACCAGCGGATAAAAGTTGTCGTCGCGGGAGACCAGTTTGATGCAGGACGAAGATTACGATCTGGCCGGACTACCTTCGTCATGGGGGAAACGAAGTGACGAAATTTGCGTGGGCTTCACTACCTTTTAGGTTACTCTCGTGTGGGGTCTGCCTTGTCGTCGGAACGAAGGGAACATGACATATGGAATCGTTTGGCAACCGATCGGCGGTTCTTTGTTGGAATCCGGATAAGTTTTCTTAACTACTTTTGGTTTACGCTTAGGTAGGTATATTTCCTTCGATATTCGATTTAGCCAAAAACTTTCACATTGTCGGTTGAATGAAGCCGTCAGTAGGTATTCATATTTTAAGCGTAATGCGTTATATCCACCTACATAAGTAGCAAAAGTTCTCTTAACTCTCTCACAATAGGAATAGGGATCATCCAGCATCAGGGTGGGAATGTACTCTGGACGAAAGGGCAGCCGGGAAAATAGAAGGGAGGGAAGCCAGATTCACGACCTGGTGCCTTTCATTCTTGGACCCAGCACCCTGGAAGCCGAGCTTGACATTTCTTTCTTTGAGCTGATATTTGAGTTTGAGGTTGGGGTACGCCTATCGTAGAGCATATGCCCGTGACATTTCGGGGAAGGTCCCACGTTACGCCTGTGTATGTTATGCGAGGGGACGTATTTTTCATTCAAATCAAATACCGATGACCATCGCGATTGCAGGCTGGCGCACGTTTCTGTAGCGTGCCTAGGAAAAACGTAATCATTATTTCTACTGGTTCGAGGCGGCGTGCTGGACGGAGAACGGGACTATTGAGGACATGAGTGACTGCCAAGGCGAGGATCGGTGACATCAAAATCTTCTTTAATTCAATTCATACATCGCCAGATCAGAGGAGAGAGCGGCCCCACCGATCTCCTGACATTGCCGATTGTCTAATCAACTTCGGTTTAATGTTTATGCCGGTACTTTAGGAGTAAATGGAACTCAAGTCATCGGCATGCTGAAGAACTTCAAAATCATCATCATCATCATCAATCCAGAGTAGGATGTCACGATCTAAAACCTCGTGCCACCCACGCATTTCCTGAACAGTTCCTGACATCGGCTATCACGCCATTAATCGGAGCAGACCCTCATATCAAACGATATGAGATGACCTTTCGTCATCATCATCAACACATTTATAATTTTGGCGGCGTAGTGGTCGATATTATTCCCATTACCATTCTATGAACCAGACCCTCATATCAAACGGTATGAGATGACCTTTCATCATCATCATCAACACATTTATAATTTGGCGGCGTAGTGGTCGATATTATTCCCATTACCACTCTATGAAGCAGACCCTCATATCAAACGGTATGAGATGACCTCTCATCATCATCATCAACATATTTTTAATTTGGCGGCGTAGTGGTCGATATTATTCCCATTATCACTCTATGATCCAGAAACACACATCAAACCCTTTCCCGACAGAAGGCAAAACATGTCGATTTTCATTCGTCGCTTGCGACCTTAACATTCTCCGGAGGCGTTGGAATTGGAAGCTGATTCGGCGGTCTATGACCATCACCTTATCAGTTGGGCTATGGAGGAGTCCAATTATTTAAACAGCACATGTTCTGTCTCATGTTAATCCAAAATACCTACCCGTAGAATCAAATTAACAAGATAAAACAAGCTAGCTAACTAACAAACTGCATCTAGAACTGTGAGTGTAGAATCATTGCAATCCGTACTGCTTGAGTGTAAATCTTTTGTTAGAATGTACATAAATGTCAAATTATCTTCATGATAGCATTTTATAGAGCTGCAGAGAGTACGTGACATCGCATCGAAAGGTAGGATCTTCTCAATTCGCCGTTTGAATGTAAATTTATATATTAGATGCTAGGAGGGAAAATGCAGATTACTTCAATAAAAATAGTCGTCGATGAGCGTAGGTGTTTAACAGGTGCTAGGGGAGGAAGCTGAACGAATATAGTTAGATAATTAGTTATTTTTCAAGTTAGTCAGACCCAGTCATTGTTATTCGAAGCCTTGCAAATTGTAACACGCCATACCTAAAAGAACAAGGGTTTACCACAAATAAATTATTAATTAAATTGGATTAACTATACCAAACCACTCAAACAAAAAAGTACACAACGTTGTGGGGTTAATTACAATTGATTAATTAAGAGCATCTCGTCACGTTTGCATAAAAGTATTACGTGATGGGGTTGAGAAGGCGCTTCAAAAGAAATGCAGGGGAGAGACGCGAGAACGGGCGGGCTACGAGCTTTTTAAAGGCCGGCCGGGGTTGCGCCAGTAGCAGTAGCAATGTAGCTGCGGTTGGAAACCAAGTGAAGGTTTTACTACTACTACTTCGTAGGGGGGGGGGGTTTATCACAGTTTTGCTAAGTGACCAGGAGGTATGGTATTACAAAGTGTTGCATTTTGCTGGGTTTTATACAATGACTTAAACAAGAATAGGAAAAAAAAATTAATACAGTAGGTATAACGGTTCGCATGTCATCCGAAAATGACTGAAAACACAACGAAAAAAAAAGTAAAGTACTAGGACAATAGATGTGTCGCAGAGGAATTAGAAACAATAACGTTTACATAAGCTTAACTAGGTAAAGATAGGAGAGATAGGTCGATGATCTCCAACATCCGATAGGACGCAGATTAAAGATATCATATTTTGAGGGAAGGAGCTCCGTACGGCTATAAAAAAGTGGAACAAAACTTAACAAAGAGTAGGTACCTCAACTAATGCATAGGTTCATTTGCTAAGTAGATAAAGATAGGAGAGATAGGCCGATGATCTCCAACTTCCGATAAAACGCAGGTTAAAGGTATCATATTTTGAGGGGAGTAGCGCCATACGTCTATAAAAAGTGAAACAAAATTAATCAAGAGAATAGGTAGTGCAATAATGTACACATTAGCTTAACCAGACAAATTTAGGAGAGGTTGGTTGATGATGTCCAATTTCCGATAAGACGCAGGTTAAAGGTATCATATTTTGAGGGGAGGAGCGCTGTACGTCAATAAAAAGTGTAACAAAATTAAACAAGAGAAATTAATGATATCCAACCTTCGATAAGTATTAGTGAGAAAGGGTGTTACGTTATTAGGGGAGATAGTCCTTCAATAATGCATTCAATATCAAATCGCCAAGGTGATAATATCGATGTTAGTCAACTCTCAATTGGGTTTGAACGTTTGGTAAATTGGATACCGGACGATTAGTTAAAATAATAAAAATACAAAACATCGAGGAGTAGTTCTGGTTACCGAAGTAAACAAAACATTACAATTGTAATATTGATAGGTATTAGTGTCCTTTAGTGTCAACAATAGAAAAAAGGGTCCCTTTCATTTTGAGGGTAGATCATTTAAACATTTAACACTCAGCGTGAAGAACAAAAAAAAAGGGAGGTCATTAAACCGAGTGCCGACTAGCGGAGATATGTGTCAAATAGGTTTGTGCGTTTAACGTAACGGTAAATTGAAACCCTCCCTACAGCCGGTCATCACAAGAAGTGGGTGAAAGTCGGAATAAAAGCATTATTTTGAAACGTAATTTCAAAATAATCTGTACAGGATTAAACGAAATTAGTTTAACTAAATAGTTCAAAGAAACAGAATCTGTTGAGAAACAAAATACATGCAGAATAAACATTAGTGACGTGAACCGGATTAGGCGTGAAGACAATAAAACCAAATTAAAGATAGGAGAGGTAGGTAAAATGTTAGGCAACCTCCGATAAGTATAGGAAATAAAAGGTATTCCGATGTGAGGGGAGGAAGTCGGTTCTTGATGGCAAATTAAATTTTAAAAATAAATTGTTTGCTAATATTCAACCCGACTTACAGAATGAACGTATCCAAAACGTTTAATTCTAATAATGCACTAGATTTAAAGGACTACAATAATAATTACGTGCTCAAACGTATGAATCTGGAGAAATAAAATGACTAGGTACCTACTGTAGACAATTGGCATTTTTTAGCAGTTAAATACTTTTATGATGATATTGGTCCCCAGTACCAAATTGTTAAATTTAGAACAACGGTCAGGTCCATTTTGGGCAAAGTTCCGTAAGCGAAAAAAAAAAACAAACAAACAACAAGAAAGGTCGGTCAGACTTCGTATAATTACGGTAGGGATATTTTGGAGAAAAAAATGCAGACGGACCTTCGAGACGGCCATTATGTGAAACCGAAAGGAGCTTTTAAGGGGAGAAGTACCGACTTAAGCGACCTATGCTAGAATATGCTTGCCATTTTGTAAGGGAAGTTGTATGGGTGAAACGTCACCTGATCGCCTCTTAAAACCAGATAACAGCGGCTAAGCAGATACAGTTTCAACAGTGTTCTGAAAATGGGGAACATAGACAGAGCAAGCTTACGAGTGATAGTCGTGTTACCGTTAACAATGACAGGGCCGAATTGGGGAAAAACACTTCGGGTTATTTTATAGAGAAAAATAAAGTATGAATTTAGACACAGTGAGATGTGGAGCATTGAAACATTCACAATGTTTAGTAGTAGATTGTGGATGGGTTTACAAATTGCGCAAACAGAGTTTATTGTGAATCAGTGGATTTGAAAAAAAAAAATCAGTATAAATCGGTGATAAAGTTAGGCAGAAATTAAAATTTGGATTAATTGGTTTAGAGACAATAATAGACACCTAAATACTCACATAATATATTGTCGGTTTATGTGGGGAGTACAATAGGAGACAGTTAGAGTACCATGACTAGGTACCGTTGTAGGTCGTAACCGGCACAAATTCCTGGAAATATGTAGGCATAACGCAAGGTACATTGACCGTAGTTTCAACATTAGACAAACATTGGGCAAGGCCGACGAAAAAAACGGAATAGGGAAGGGATGCGATGACGTACAGGACAGGACCGGTTTAGGAAATATTCATCATTACAATTTTGGAAAAAAAGGGCACAAAGATTTAAGGCGAGTTCAAACGGGCTGACTACTGCTGAAGTTCTGGAACAAAATAGGTGATTGTAGTTTGGATTTCTATCTACCTCCACTATTTTTTTCCATAAAGGGGAGACTGTGATGATCTCGCCTTTGGGCCTACGAAATAATTCTTTTAAAATTGAGAGATCGATTTAGAAATATATTTAATTTTGTAACATGGAATGGCATACAATTCTCTGTTCCAACTCTTAAGGGTGATTTATGAAACCGGGTCATTACTAGGAAAAACACGTGTGCCAAAATACTTTGGTTGGAGGAGGAATTCTAATGGATATTTCAGGTTCATTATCAAGTCAGGGGCGGCCGATGGATATTTGCCCGTGGGGTGGTTGATCTTAACGCGGGCAGATTGGATTTACGAAACAATTATCTGGTGAATTTTCTATGGCAGTAGGAAAATTGAAAATTAGTCAATAAGGATTGCTCGTTGGTGCATTTAAATATACTAGCGCGACGCGCCGATTACGGGTTGAAATATTTGACATATTTGTCGAAATAGGATTGCAGAATTCGTTAAATAGTGACGCACGTAGAAAGGACAAAAGCGTGTTCGGACAATGAATATATAATGTTATTATATAACCAATAGAGTCAACGCAAGTATTGAGAAAGAGTATTAGATTGAAGTACGCCACTGAGCTCTTCTTTTAAGCGTTATTGGGATAGTTTATGACTCCGGCTCAGACGAAATTAGTTTACACCACAAAAAATAACGAACATGGTTCCTTCACAAAATTCTCTGAAATAATAGTTAAAGTGTGACATTTTGACTATTAAAGTTGATATATGCATATTGGGAGATGTGCTTATCACTTAAGATTTGAAAAAAGTGACTAATAAATTATTGAAACCACACAAGTAGATGGGGGGGAGTCAGGGGGAGGGGGTTGGAAGGACAGTCGGGGCAGGGAAGTGTTAGAGGACAGTCAGGGAAGGAACCTAGGGCCGCGCAGACGGGAAAAAATCATCGAGTTTTGATAAACGGCAGAGTAATAATTTGGTGCGCGTAAACCGGGAATAATTCATAAAATTAAAGGAAAATAGTTCACGCGATTGAGGGGAGTCAAGATTTGGTCGTTGGGAAGCAAGGTTTAAATTAAGGGATCGAGGTTCGATAGTCGCGAGGAGACCAGTTTGGTGCGTCTAAACCGGGGATATTTCATTTTAATTAAACAAAGGAAATTCCGTTTTATTAAACAAAAAGGGTCCACGCGAATAGGGAAGTCAGAGATTGAGGCTTGCGAGTTCATATCGGTGAAGTTAAATAATATAATTTGTAAATTGAGGCGGTCGGGACGTACTTTCGGGGCGCCTATCAGGGTCAGGGTGAAATTTAAAAAAGAAATCTACGCGAGAATTGTGTTTGACGGCTGCATCTTGGAATAAATAACTGCATGACGGGTTGTGGTTTATAAGTGCTTGTTTGAATTAAATATTATTGTAGTGAATTGATTTGTGAAATTATTTTGTGCAACAAGGCGAATTTGGTAAGTTTGTATAAAATTATTAACATATTTAGTACGGACCTTGCAGGGAAGAGTCAATTAGGGTTTATATACTACAAGCCTTAGGAATCTAGGACCCTTTTTTTTTGTCGAGCGATGGGGAGCGAGGGGCTTTGCACGTTTCCGGGTTGACCGGCTAGCAATTACCTTTGTTGGGTGAAGTTATTCTTGAGACAATAACGTTGTAAAATAATAATTTTGGGATACAATTAACTAACTAGCATTTGAAGCACAAAGTGCGCTTTCGGGCAATAAATCTTAGACGAGAGACTTCATTTAAAAAGACGGGATTTTGAAATCACAAAACAAAAATAGAATCCTTCAAAAGTGCTTTGTTGGTGATCTAGAAAACTAGGTTACTGGGTATTCTCCAATGCATAACGGGTAACAAAATACATAGGTATAGAATGTAGGTATAAATTAATGTGTGAAGCGCCTTTGAGGTGTTAATTATTATTTACGAATTTCGTAATAATAATTTTAAACGTAGTTAGGGGATTATATTCAGGAAGGGTTTTTTGAAAAGGCATTGGGTAATATAACGGTTTATGAAGGGTGCGTAGCATGGGCATTTTTGATTACTAACAAAATCTGACATAATTGAATTCCCATTCCAAAAATTTCCCATATCTTATTCCAAATTTTAGGTATCACAACAAGTCTATTACATAGGACTTTGCATAAACTTGGTTCGATATCTAATCATATAATCACCTTTGGTTCACGTTTAGGTATATTTCTTTCGACTTAGCAAAAAACTTTCATATTGTCGGTTGAATGCAGCCGTCGGTAGGTATTCACATTTTAGCGTGATGCGCTATATCCACCTACTTAATTAACAAACTCTTTTTCTTCAAACTTAATTGAGCGGGTTACGACTCGAGAATGGACGGCGGTTGTCGAATGAATTAACGAGTCCGGCTTTCCTATTTCACCATGAGGAAGTATCTCACGCGACTTTATCGGGAGCGATGTGATCGAAATGCAGGTGGGCTACACTATTTTTCTAATGTGGAGGCGAAGTAAGCGATGGTCGTGTCTGGTCCGAGCAAATTGGAATCCCTTGTGATCACATCTCGGTAACGTGGATCTCGTACCCGCTCTAGACTGGATTGGAAGCGTGGCCGGAGCCATTCCATGATGTCGACGTATGTACGTCACTAAGGCATTGGGGGACTTCAGGAGAACAAAGGACGTGCACCCATTTCGCCCTCCTTCTACCGCCGCTCCGAGGTACCAGCGGATAAAAGTTGTCGTCGCGGGAGACCAGTTTGATGCAGGACGAAGATTACGATCTGGCCGGACTACCTTCGTCATGGGGGAAACGAAGTGACGAAATTTGCGTGGGCTTCACTACCTTTTAGGTTACTCTCGTGTGGGGTCTGCCTTGTCGTCGGAACGAAGGGAACATGACATATGGAATCGTTTGGCAACCGATCGGCGGTTCTTTGTTGGAATCCGGATAAGTTTTCTTAACTACTTTTGGTTTACGCTTAGGTAGGTATATTTCCTTCGATATTCGATTTAGCCAAAAACTTTCACATTGTCGGTTGAATGAAGCCGTCAGTAGGTATTCATATTTTAAGCGTAATGCGTTATATCCACCTACATAAGTAGCAAAAGTTCTCTTAACTCTCTCACAATAGGAATAGGGATCATCCAGCATCAGGGTGGGAATGTACTCTGGACGAAAGGGCAGCCGGGAAAATAGAAGGGAGGGAAGCCAGATTCACGACCTGGTGCCTTTCATTCTTGGACCCAGCACCCTGGAAGCCGAGCTTGACATTTCTTTCTTTGAGCTGATATTTGAGTTTGAGGTTGGGGTACGCCTATCGTAGAGCATATGCCCGTGACATTTCGGGGAAGGTCCCACGTTACGCCTGTGTATGTTATGCGAGGGGACGTATTTTTCATTCAAATCAAATACCGATGACCATCGCGATTGCAGGCTGGCGCACGTTTCTGTAGCGTGCCTAGGAAAAACGTAATCATTATTTCTACTGGTTCGAGGCGGCGTGCTGGACGGAGAACGGGACTATTGAGGACATGAGTGACTGCCAAGGCGAGGATCGGTGACATCAAAATCTTCTTTAATTCAATTCATACATCGCCAGATCAGAGGAGAGAGCGGCCCCACCGATCTCCTGACATTGCCGATTGTCTAATCAACTTCGGTTTAATGTTTATGCCGGTACTTTAGGAGTAAATGGAACTCAAGTCATCGGCATGCTGAAGAACTTCAAAATCATCATCATCATCATCAATCCAGAGTAGGATGTCACGATCTAAAACCTCGTGCCACCCACGCATTTCCTGAACAGTTCCTGACATCGGCTATCACGCCATTAATCGGAGCAGACCCTCATATCAAACGATATGAGATGACCTTTCGTCATCATCATCAACACATTTATAATTTTGGCGGCGTAGTGGTCGATATTATTCCCATTACCATTCTATGAACCAGACCCTCATATCAAACGGTATGAGATGACCTTTCATCATCATCATCAACACATTTATAATTTGGCGGCGTAGTGGTCGATATTATTCCCATTACCACTCTATGAAGCAGACCCTCATATCAAACGGTATGAGATGACCTCTCATCATCATCATCAACATATTTTTAATTTGGCGGCGTAGTGGTCGATATTATTCCCATTATCACTCTATGATCCAGAAACACACATCAAACCCTTTCCCGACAGAAGGCAAAACATGTCGATTTTCATTCGTCGCTTGCGACCTTAACATTCTCCGGAGGCGTTGGAATTGGAAGCTGATTCGGCGGTCTATGACCATCACCTTATCAGTTGGGCTATGGAGGAGTCCAATTATTTAAACAGCACATGTTCTGTCTCATGTTAATCCAAAATACCTACCCGTAGAATCAAATTAACAAGATAAAACAAGCTAGCTAACTAACAAACTGCATCTAGAACTGTGAGTGTAGAATCATTGCAATCCGTACTGCTTGAGTGTAAATCTTTTGTTAGAATGTACATAAATGTCAAATTATCTTCATGATAGCATTTTATAGAGCTGCAGAGAGTACGTGACATCGCATCGAAAGGTAGGATCTTCTCAATTCGCCGTTTGAATGTAAATTTATATATTAGATGCTAGGAGGGAAAATGCAGATTACTTCAATAAAAATAGTCGTCGATGAGCGTAGGTGTTTAACAGGTGCTAGGGGAGGAAGCTGAACGAATATAGTTAGATAATTAGTTATTTTTCAAGTTAGTCAGACCCAGTCATTGTTATTCGAAGCCTTGCAAATTGTAACACGCCATACCTAAAAGAACAAGGGTTTACCACAAATAAATTATTAATTAAATTGGATTAACTATACCAAACCACTCAAACAAAAAAGTACACAACGTTGTGGGGTTAATTACAATTGATTAATTAAGAGCATCTCGTCACGTTTGCATAAAAGTATTACGTGATGGGGTTGAGAAGGCGCTTCAAAAGAAATGCAGGGGAGAGACGCGAGAACGGGCGGGCTACGAGCTTTTTAAAGGCCGGCCGGGGTTGCGCCAGTAGCAGTAGCAATGTAGCTGCGGTTGGAAACCAAGTGAAGGTTTTACTACTACTACTTCGTAGGGGGGGGGGGTTTATCACATGTTCAAGTATCCTTTTCCTATGTAACGAAAGAGAACAAATTAAGTTAAAAATTCTCCAAAACAGGGAAATGAGAATAATACTTCGATGAAATAGATTTTCAAAAATAAATAAAATGTTGAAGAAACTAAATTGGTTAACCGTGAAACAGATGCTGAACTTGAACACGATGGTATTTATCCACAAAATATTAAACAACATGTTACTAAAATACTTCTCAAATAAAATTATATACAACAAGGACATTCACAGACATAACACAAGGACGTGCAAGGAAATCAGACTACAAAAAAGGACAAAGCGAATACGCGAACAGTTTACTGAAGAAGGGAATGAAGTTATATAACACGCTACCAGAAACTTTAAAGTCCACACCAATTGGAAAGTTCAAGATGTACTGTAGGAGCTACATAAAACTATAAAAAATATAGTGAATATGAAATATTATTTATAATTAATTAGCTGCAATATGAAATTTTATAATTAATTCGAAATTTGTAAACTTAAATGTACAAATTACTAAAATAAAAATCAAAACTTTAAAATAATGAATAAATAAAACGAAATAATTCAACTAGTTTCACTGCGATCTGTGGCCGAATTTCTGTCACCATTGCTGCACGAAACTGTCCCACTTGTGGTTATTATAGTACTTTATTATACATTCCCACTAGAATGTTACATTTACGAGTTACCATGGTCGCCGATTCAACGTTCTTTAGGTAATTGGTTGACTGGGGACGATTTTTTGTAAAGAAATTGGCCATAATAGGTTTTGTAGCGGTTGTTTTGAGCTCGAACCGTTTTAAGTGATTATTTGTGACCGCTCGATTTATTATCGAAAATTTATAATGTTTGGGTTTACCAATAACGGCCCTTCGTACCCATTAGCGATGAAATTCACGTAAACGTATTGTGCAATATATATTTTATTTATTTAACGCAATTACAATTTTAACATGACAGATAATTTTTATGCGTAAGAAGGATAAATAATAAAAGAAACATAATTTAAATATATACCACGATCCGATCTATATATATATAAAATGAAAAATAATCTGAAAATGTTTTTAAGTATGTATGTCCGCTATGCGTTGCTATATTAAGCATAGGAAATGTTTTAAATTTTCAAAATACCTTTTTTCCACCCTCGCGAAGGTTTCTGTATTATTACAACCACATGACAATACATCTTGAAAGTTTTTTTTAATTATTACAAAAACTCTTATAAAAACGTCACAATTTGAAAATAACATTTTTCAAACATCGATTATTCAATTAACATTCAATATACGAATAAACTTTAAAAATTAATGAATTTAATAGAAGTACTCACTTATGGTACTAATCAAAATCGAATACTTTGAATTGAATTGAAAAAAATGAACATTATATTATTTTAAATAGGTATCTACCTATTTTAGGAACCAAATTTGATTGATTGTTCTTATAATATACAAAAATGAATGTTTTTAACATGTAAAAACTAAAAAAAATATATATAAAAATAGCAATAGGTGGCACGCGAGCTGTTTGAAAATCTGAACGTACCGGGACTGAATATATTGAACGCGGGAGAGGGGAGGGGATCACGGCAGGGTTGTTAGCGGGAGAGTGGAGAGGGAAGGCGGGGAAGGTGGAGGGGAACGCGTGAGAGGAAGGGGACATGGGAGGGGAAAGGGAGACGGAAGGGGAACGGGACGATTGAAAAAAGACACGCAGGGAGAATTTATTTATTAGTGGCATAGCAATGCATGCCGGGAACTCGCTAGTAGGTTTATAAAATACAACCCCTGTTTGGGAAATTGGGAAGAGTTGGAAAAAATATTTTACACGATCCACAAAATTCTCCCTGTTAAACCCTCGGCATAACTTGCTCGCTTTTCGGAACGTGTAGTCTCATAGAAATCATTGTGTCTCCCTTATTATCATATTGACAAATATGATCTAAGCGCATTGGTATATTCAAATCTAAAATTTAACCACAAAATAGTTAAGATGAAGCTATACGTGAAATCACTATTTAGATTAATCTTTACAACGAATCGGTTTACAGTACGAATATAAAAAAATGTGCTACGGATAAATTGAAGCTTTAACTAGCTTTTCTACGTAACAGAATAACAATAAAATTATTATTTACGTAACAAAAAATATAAGCGTAAACCACTAAAAAAAAGTTTTTTCATGACTTTACTATGAAGGAATGTAAGTAACAATTTTTAAAAAATACCCCTTTATGGCTAAGACTATTTTTGACGTTTTCTACGTTCTAACTTTTTTTCGTTCTTATAAAATTATGCACAAAAAAAATAAAAACCGCTTTGGCGCTTACGTTAAATTTTTAGAACCGTACTAATTCATACGATCTGCGGCCAACGCTTGTATTCCACCATAATGCCGCGAGCCGTGGCCAGAAACGGACGTGGGATCTGTGCCTGTGTTTTCGAAGTTTTTTACTAGCAATATAATCGTAGACACGTAGCGGATTCGTCGTTACAGCGAGCATTTTTGGTTCTCAAACAGCGAAGGTTAGTTTGTGTTTTTTCGGATATTGGCCTGAGGATAGGATCTGGCCTGATACATAAATGAAAATTCACATTTTAAACGTACATAAAATCTTACACTTGTCTTGAATGTTATAGGGTTGTCTACAAATACAATGATTAATATATCTTCCGCATTGTTACCAAAAATATTTATTCTGATCGTGCAAGAAACTATTCTTTTCTGAGTTTTACTTGTCACAATTTGTAGTTTCGTTTTTCTTTTTAAGCAGAAAAACTTGAATGTCTCTCCACGGGGAAACCACAGGGAAATTAATCGCCGAACCGCATATGAAATATTTACAACCAAATTTAGAAGGCTATTGTTGAACACTGTCAAGGAAAACACCTGTGAGAGGTAATGGCGACCTCTGTGGTACTCGTTGGCTCAGAACTCTGAGTTCACTATTAAACAATATAATTTCGGTAGTTTGTACATGATATTATTATCTATATATTAGATAATAATATCATGTACAAAATATTGAAATATTTATTTAAATATATTATTATTTATTTTAAATTTATTATTATTATTAAATATATTATAATTATATTTTAATTATTTAAATTTTTTTATTTGAATACCTCATAAGAGTCCCAGCTGCTCCTGTCTGGAGCCAGTGAAAATTTGGCATCCCTAATTGGGATATTTTGTGAGACTGAAGGTAGTAGGGAGGGGAAGGAGATAGGGTATCTGGTCACCAAACACGGTTAAAGCCATTTCAAGCAACGTTTCAATTCAGAATAGTGGTCTTACACCATATTATATAATAAGGCCGCAAATATTTAATATTTTATTTTTTATTAATTAATTGTAAAATAACACAAATTAATAAAATAATTTATTTTTTTTGCGCATGCCGGGATTCGATCGCGCTTTGAAGAGTGGGTATTCTTACATTTAAAACATAGATGCATAAAATGTTTTCTGATCTGGCCAATATCCTAAAGGATCCTGATCTGGCCTGCCAAGCAGCTGGTGAGCAGGCGCATCCACCGCTGCCGCCGCCAAGATCTCACCACACCCCCGCTAAGTCATCAAACGTAGCGAACCACTTGGGGGTACGACGGTTATCCAATAAAAGGTTGCCGAGGCGGCGATGCTCATACCCACCTCCCAAATTCAGTTTATTTTTTTAATATGAATACTCCACGAGAGTCCCAACTGCTCCCGTCTAAAGCCAGTGATGGCTTTCCCAATTGGAGTATGTTGTGAGGCTGTAGGTAAGTGGGGAGGGGAAGAATATTGGGAAGAGGAAGGTGGAGAAATATCTAGCTATTCGGGTCTATAACGCATAACGGTATAACGCAATCATCAAAAGAGTTACAAAATGATATCAATACCGAAAATGAGTCAGCATCAACTATTCCTGATTTCAACTCTTTTGATGTTCAGAATGTTATATCATTTGAGAAATTTTAGGTTGACGAATATAATGCTTAAATTCATTATCGGTAGGATTAATATTTTAAAAGAATAATTTTTAAATATATGTAGCTGTGAGCTGTTCCTTGAAAATGTCTAATACTGAGATTTGCTTGCCGGGATTTGAACCCGCGATATATATTGTATTTGTTTTAATTATGCTCTTTTAGGATAAATTCAAAATTGGTAGAAACAAATTATTTATTTTCACCGTTTTTTTAAGTGTGTGTATCCATAAATTGATGTATCTAATGTACAATATTTTTAAACCTAGCTGTGAGTTGTTCCGTCATCATTTCTAATACTGGGATTGGTTTGTTGATTTATTTGCAAAAAATTTAGTTGTTAATGAATTTTACAAAAATTTTAAATGCGGAAATTTGATAAAAGTGTACGTAAATTTGATAATAGTATATATTCCTAGTTTTGTAATATTATATTGCATTCGTTTTAATTATGCTCTTTTAGGATAAATTCAGCATATGTAGATGCAAGTTATTTTTTTTCACCGTTTTTTTTAAGTGTATGTTTCAATAAACTGATGTATCTAATGTAGAATATTTTTAAACCTAGCTGTGAGTTGTTCCGTCATAATTTCTAATACTGAGATTGGTTTATTGATTTGTTTCCAAAAATTTTATTTTTGTAAATGAATTTTACAAAAATTTTAGATGTGGAAATTTGAGTATATGTAATTTGGGTATTTTAAAAGTGTATGTAAATTTGATAAAAGTACATACCTATACCTAGTTTTATAAAAGTACGTATTAGTTACATTTTTTAACATATATACATATTATATTTAACTTGAATCAAGTTTCTTTTTATTAATATTTATATGTATTTAAAATAATATGTATTAATAATTCACTTTCATAAAATTTTTTAGATTGTAAATAAATAAAATCAATTCAAATTTTATAAACATTTACTTTTATTAGCATTCCCCATAGTTTGAGGATTCTCGATAATATCAACAACGCTAACGCCACGGCCGCTGCTGGTAAAATAGAATTGACGGTATTCATCCACCGGGTAACAAGGTATGTATAAAAGCACCGGCGAACGGAGATCTCGCTGGGCGCTTCTTACGTATTGCAAGCACCACGTCATAGCAACAGTATTTATTTCAAATTACTTGCCTCGTGCAAATCAGACCGAAATATGACGGTGCACGGCGCTCGGTTTTAGATTTAATAAAACACAAGAATCGAAATATTTCTAGCGTTTATATTCCTCTTAAAATGTGCACTTTTATGAAACCGAATTTTTGTATCGCAGATACGTTTTTAGATTTTCACGGCCAAAAGCATTTTGGTTGTTTGTTTTTGGGGTGTAATGCCATGTTGAGCTACCTCCTTCTTTAGCCGACGTTTCGGACAGCGTTGCAGTGTCCATCATCAGGGCAGATCCGACAGATGTGTCGGATCTGCCCTGATGATGGACACTGCAAATTTTGAAACAAAGCTTAAAAAAAAATTATGAAACTTTGGGAATTTTTTTATTGATTATTTTTATATGGAACGACAAAAAGTAAGGTGGCAATAACAATTATAATACATTTGTCTAATAAAGAATGCATGTGTTCTTATTTTCTTCGTTATCAGTAATTTTAGTTGGAAAATGAGTGATATGGTGGGCTATATTTAAAACTTTTTTTTTAAAGTTCCATTTTGTTTCAAGATGGTTGCTGTATAATGCTTCAGTAAAGATGTAAAATTGTCGTGTTTATTTGAACCTTCTTAGACGAATCTTTTCAATATTATGCTATCTACCTGTCTGGAGAAAGTTTGAAAAAAGAGTTCAGATAGTGACGTTTCTTTGGACAAATTGTATAATTCCTTTTTTTAAATAAAAAAAAAAAAACGTAACAAAAGCATATGGTTTGTAATTAAGTAGGGAAGAATCTAACTAGGTACCTAACTACCTACTTACAAATCTTATGATTTCAGTGGATACAAATAAGAGTAGAAAATAAATGAGGGCGCCACCGTTGCCCAAATGGCAATACTAAAAATATAACCATGGTGTTAATCTAAAGCGGTGTAACCTACATTTTTATTTAAAATTAAAAAGGCATTAAAGTGAAAAAATTTTTTTTTTCATTGCTAGATACCCACTGATCTCAAAATTAGAATTGCATTTAGGTATATTATTATTATATATTTGCAATTTTGTGTTAACATAATGAAGAATAACGATATTATAATAAAATATAAAGCACACTTTAGAAATTGATCACATTTATTTAATTCTAGCTTAAGTACCTAGCGTTGCCCGGGCTTTAGATCGTGCCTCGAATTTTAAATCTGAATATATTTAACTCATTCAGATCTAAAAGTAGTGTGACTAAACTCACCATTAATGATTCTTCCTTTCCACCTACTGTTAAATTCAAATCTATGTTAAATTAAATGAAAGCCAATCACTTTGTAAAACAGAATTTAATCAAATTTATGTCATTTAGTAGGTATCTTCACAATAGTGCTTATTCGATTTAAATTTTTTTTTAAGAATAAAAAAATGTTTTTTTAAATGTGTATACAGTGTTTTGAATTTTCAGTGTCATTTCACTTTTAAAGAATATTTGACAGATAAATTGGTGTTGTCAGCCTAAAAATATCTTAGTTCCATTTTATTTATTTTCTACTCTTTTTTGACAGACTCTATTTGTGTACGATTTTTGAAATTAGCTTTTTGGAGACGAGGTCTTCAAATTGTTAACGGAATTGCTAGTGATAATGAGTGATAAAATTTTCAACCCTAAACACCTGATTTTGCTTTTATATTCGCTAAATTAATTTAAACGTACTCCCTCAATTTTTGTCTAATTATTACGTAAGACTGTAACATTGGAATGTCATGCGGTATTTATTGAAATTCTACGATTACAAAGAAGTGACTTGTGTGGTCAACAATATTTATGCAAACGCGTTCCCCATCCTTATCCCGCTATAAGTTTTCAATCTATCCCATCACTAGTCGTGCGGAACAAATATGTCGGCGACCGAATCGGGCAAGAAGGTAGAATCGGGTTTACAAGAGACGCTGAGAGTTTTGCATATTTACTCGAGTCCCTTCTCGCTCCCGAGGAATGGAGACTGTTTGAATATGGTTAAAGGTTTCAACTACATAATGTATATTATTTCCGCCGAGGTTTAAACTTTACACAGGCGCTGATAGCGTCCTTGTCGACGCACTGTTTATTATTTGCACTTCAATTTATTCCCGATGCGAGATTAGCGCCATTCCCGGCTTGGCGGCCGAATACATAAAAAACAGAACCAAGATGGCTGACTGGAATATTTGTAAAATAACCATTGTATTTTAATTGGACCCAAAATAGAATTTTTGTTAAAAGATATTTATTTATTTATTAATTTATTAACACTCTTTTTCGGGACTTTTACATTACATTATGAATAGTAAGAAATATACAGCATTCATAGTACATAACTGAACTGTCTCAGTAACAATACTTTATATCTGTTTAAACATAAATTGAAGATGTCCACTGTCCCTCCTATGGTATTCTGGGCAAAGAGGAATACATATGATAGTTAGTCCCGAAATTTCTGCACTGAAATATCTGTTACCTGACTTCTAGTATTACGTGATGGAATCCGGAAGCTTATCAATTTAAGCAATACCGGACTATCAACTAAATCATTTACGATATTCGTTGTGTAGACGCTAAGCTAAGAATCCAGAAGTCGCGATTCAAATTAGTGCGTGCGCAAATAAATTGTAGTAAATTAGGTAACATTTGCTATTTCTGTTGAAGAGAAAATATATTGTTATTTCATTTTTGAAGTGAAAACTTATTTAGCACCGTTGTGATTTGAAACTCGATGTAACGGAAACGAGCGACACTAAAAAGAAACAAACACATACCTACATCTATAGCTATAGGATTTCGCCTGCGAGAGAATGAGATAGACTAATCGGTGTCGTCTTTGTGCGGTGCTTCATAGCCTATCGGCATCCTCTTTGTGTGGCGCTTCGCTAGAATAAAATTTAAAATATTTTTTTAAGTTGGTAACAATATAATAGTAAATAAACCCTACAACTATCCTTCTCCTGATGATTTTTTTTATTTGAATTGTAATAACATAAGTACATAGTAGGTATATTTGCGTCATGTTCAAGAGTGGTTGATCCCTACTCTGACATTCGGAATAAAAAAAGTTTAAAATGAGTTCAATTTGAAGAATGATTTTGAGATTTTCACCGCCGTTTGATCTGTTTAATTTTATGGTTATTTTGTCGTGTTGCGCATTCTTCTTCTTTAGCCAACGATTCGGGCAGCATTAGAGAATCCATCATCAGGATAAATGTGTAGAATGTGTAGTGAGGCGTTGGTCCTATGACTGGAAGGAGGAAGCGCAACTCGGCATAATAGCCCAAAAATAATCATGATGATTTTTTAAAATGGCTTTAGTCATGTTTCGTGACCAGATCTAAAGAGCCAGGTACCTACTTCTCGACCTACCTCCTTTCCTTGTCCACTCCATTCAACCAAATATACCGATTGAGGACGCCAGAATCGCTCTGTGACAGTCGGGAGCAGTTGGGACTCTTGTGCTGTATTCAGATAAATTTATAAGGATAATAACAATAGTTAGCATTGATGTATTATTTTTAGACTCGCAGTTAACAATTCGCTTCGCAGGTTTTTGCTGCTAGGCCCTGCGGGCGGCTTTTAATTCGGCTTCGCCCAGTTTCAGTGTTGGTGACCATTTTATAAATCAGTGCCGGTTCCTCGGATCCACTGTGATCCAGTGACAGCTAGTCACCGGGACAAAGTAACAGCGACAGGCGATGACGTCATATGTAATTTATAGTCACGTGGTACTATTATTCACAACTGCCAGTTACAATAATAGTCATGTTACCGTCAATCTTCAAATCCGTAGTACTTATACCTGCCACAGCGGTCCTCATGCGATCTTTAAACGTAAATGGCGCCATCCTTTGACATTATTAGCTACTTGCTTGAATTCGATTCGACTACAAAAGTAGCTTTTTAACAAACTTCAAGTACGAAGATGGCTTGGCAAAAGGCGCGGAGTCAGATTTGCATTCTTACCGGGATTCTTAAATCTCAAGCGTACAGACGTTACCCTATTAATAACGTTCGATGAGACACGGGTGAAAAAAAAAGGTTCGATGTTTGTCCGTCCAATTAATCCGAATTAGCCTTCAACGCTGTAACGCAGACCGACCGGAAACTATAAAATCCAGTCTATGCGCAGGGCGCACCGATAATCGCTAGTTGAACACGTTTCGACGAGATATGAGTATGCAATGTCGATCCAATTGTATAAACCCTATGCTAGGTAGGTATTCCTTGCCCAGATTTCTCGTTTTGAGTAAATATAAAAGTCGTATTATTTATTCTTGTATGGATATTTTCTTCCCTTTGTTAGCTGTGCAAACATCAATGATCCTATGCAAACATCAGGCTTGATGGCTTAATATTGACTTCTTCGATAAGTCAGTGATAAGTACTAACCTATGCTAAGCAATGTTGATTATTGCTGTTTATTTTTAAAGTTATAACATACCCGTCAAAATTCTGGCAAAACTAGAACAAGACATGCACACCAACTACAAATACCAAAAACAAACACATCCTTTGGACAAAAGTTCAACCAAATTGAAAACCTACCTTTTTGGGCTCTCATATCCAAATAAAATTACCTATCTGAGAGTATTATTCTTGTTTTGCCTATGATATACCTTAATCACACTTTTGGATGAACATTATTCGATCCCTTACACATCAATCTTTCTCTTACCAAGGAACGAACCACTTTGTAAAGATAGATATTCTGATCTTGTACCTACTATTGTACCGCCAATCATAAAATTTAGCTTTGGTTTTCAAAATACGCTCATTAGAGAACATAATATTATAATTTAAAATAAAACAATAACTTTGTCAACACCACTTTCATTTTATATACTTTATGCCGACCGGATTTCGCTACAACCGTAGCTTCTTCAGGGCAGTACAATCTCTAGAGATTGTACTGCCCTGAAGAAGCTACGGTTGTGGCGAAACCCGGTCGGCATAAAGTATATAAAATGAAAGTGGTGTTGACAAAGTTATTGTTTTATTTTAAATTATAATGTCACATCACAAAGTAACTGCTTCATATGAACAAACATAATATTATAGATCCCAATTATGTCCTCTGCGTGCGAACTGTACCTAAATTTCTCTAAATAAACGATAGACAGTGTTAATCTCTAGTGAACTCCCAGGTAAGTATGGTCCTGTATATTTTCTTACATTTTTACGCAGCATCGCGTTCATTGGTCAAATAATTGTACATATAGTTTCGTATCGGTGATCGATGAACCGGTGGATGCAATATTTAGCCATAAGTTGTTGTAGTGGTTTGTCTAGTTTGTAGTTAGAAGTAAGATTGTAGAAATGTTTTATAAGTTTGTACAGCGCCCTTGAGGTGATTTTTCACAAAAACGGCGCTATACAAGTCATCCAAATATTATTATTATTATTAAAAAATTACTACAGATACCAGGCTATAAAACTATACAATTCACTTCCAACACAATATAAGAAAGTAATCTTATAGAATCCTTATAACCTTTTAACTTTTAATTTATAATTTTGTTTCCTCACTCATAACTTACAAGACACATCTGTTTTGTTGAAACTATGAATTCATTTTTTAACTAGTAGACCCGGCCACACGTTGCTCTGGCTAACGAAACACAACGCAACGCCATTACCCAACCTTTATAACCAACGCCATATGTTATATCAAATAGCCCGCTGCTGCACGCTGCTCGATGCCGCTTGGACAGATATATTATATATTTCAACCAATTTACACAACAACTTAACAAATTATATACTTTAAAACTTTCCTCGCGAATCACTCTATCTATTGGTGAAAACTGCATAAAAATCCGTTGCGTAGTTTAAAATCTAAGCGCACAGACAGCGGGAGCGACTTCATTTTATACATATTATATGTAAAGATTTAAATTTTTATTGTTTCTCTTTTTTATATACTGTAAATAAGCCCACTGTATGATTTACTATTTACAATTGAAAAATGTCCTCTGACAATATACCTACCTACTATAGCTTTGTAATTAAAATATTTTAAGAATAAATAAATAAATAAATTATTTTTTAAATAGTCTAGTAAAAAAGCGGTGTTTCACAAAAAATGTGGCAGTGTCTGCAAATGGCGCCATTTCGTGTTTTTAAATATATTCGATTTTGTTTTCTTAATTGAATTAATTGAATGAAATCTTGGAAGAAATTAACCCACTTCCCGACATAAACCCGACAACGGGTCTATCTGCCGGGTTTCAGCACGATTAGTTGTCTCGATTTAAAACTTTATTTCGTAAAACCCCCCTTTAATTGTAAGTCCCGGCTGTGCGTTCATGAAATCCAATTAAGGGGAACGTATGCGCAGCCCATTTCTGCGCGTTTCATAAAAATCAATTTGGATTTGAGATCAAAATACCCAACCAAACTGAAAAATTATTTTTCTAATCAAAAGGTAGGTTTATTAAATATCTTGTAAGGATGTGAGTTACTTTATTTATTTTTGCTTTAAATTATAAGACATAGGCCATTAAAGATTTTAATGTTTCTAGATTTTAGAGGCGATTATTTATGAGTAAATTTAAAAAAAATTTAAATTTTTTTTTTCTATATTTATTATTTAAATATGTTGAAATATAAAATAAAAAATAAAAATTTATAAAAAAAATAATTTTGATGAGTGAAAATTAAAAATACAAAGTACCTATTTACGGCGGAATAAAATATAGTGGTTTATATATTAAAATAACTACCCAAAAAATGCATTTTTATGATTTTTTTTTATTTTTTATTTTATTTTTCACTGTATTTTTAAAATAAATATAGAAAAATTAATTTTTTTAATGTTTTTCTTCTACTCACAAATAATTTCCTAAGTTGCCTCCAAAATCATGAAACGCTAAAATCTTTAATGGCCTATAACTTATAATTTAAAGCAAAAATAAATAAAGTAGCTCACATCCTTACTAGATATTTTATATAACTTTTGATTACAAAAATAATTTCTTAGTTTGGTTAAGTATTGTGATCTTAAATCCAAATCTAAGATATGTATGAAATCTTATACATAGTATACGCAATTCCCCAGAATTTATCCTTGAAATTGTTTAACGCACTCGTCCCGGTTAGACGGATAGGTCTGGGTTCGAGTCCCAGTTGCGACTATTGTCTTTTTCTGTTTTTCTGTGTCTTGTTCTCTTTCATATTTTCGTTTAGATTATTATTGTTAACTTATTCTAATATGATATATTTCAGTGAAATAAGTTAAAAAGTATAAAAATAAAGTTTTTCTTATAAAAATTGAATATTTTTTAAATATTTATATTGAGGGATCAGTTGGATTTATCGGACCAGTTAGGAGTTCCACCGAGCCGAATACTCTGATATGAAAATATCTGGGGTCGGTGAATTTTTTTTCCCATTTGGTCTCTGGTGGATTTACGTATTATTCTTGTATTGTTTTGTATTTATTATACTTATATAGTGCACTTACATAGCGTGGATTGACTAGATAAACATTTGTGGAAATGTGTGTGGAAGGGTTTAGTCTTTCCTTATGGGAAGATTTAACCCGGACATAAAATCTGGAGCACCAAGTACTAAGTATTTGCATTGAGGTAGCAACCTATCAAAATACAATATTTTTCTTGATATCAAGGGGGAACGCGAGTTGGTGCGATCCAACCGTCTTATGGTTAACTTGCGGTTATCCAATTCTGTGCATTGCGCGGGAACAGTACTCATCGTGGCATTGTAACTTATTGAATGTCACGGTCGTGTTGCAATGCGGCGCCCTGTACTTACGCTCACTGCGGTGCTGACTGCCGTCCTAGCAAAGTATGAGTAATCAAGTAACGCGTGTTCACAAAAATCTCACATCTTTTTAAAAGATTGTAAGAAAAAAGCGACGGAAAAAACAAGTGGGGTAGTGTAGTGTTCTGTAGTTTTAGACACACTAACAGATTCTCCAATGGATGGAGATTACTTCTTAAGAAAAATAGATTCTTGATGTTTATCTGGTTTTATTATATACTTCGCGTATTACAATATTGACCTCGTTAGTCGACCTAACTGGGAGCTGGCTAAATGGATTCTCATGAGAGGGTTCCAGTGAATACTCTCCTTGAGCTGCCCGACCCTCTGTTGGTCCCCACAGGTACTAAACTACCTGCCATCTAGCTGAAACTAAGGACAGCTTTTAGCACTGCCATCTATATCTAAAAGTCGGAAGCTTTTAGATTCACTACAGGTAGAGACAACATGAAAAACCAGTGGAGAGATAAATTAATAAATTGATAAACGCACACAAAAAGAGACAAAAAGACGAACAAACAAATTATAAACTGGCATTGGAGGGGACCCCACCACCGGCGTTATAAGGAAACATGTGGTTTCCTCCTTCACCGCACACGTCAAGACTCTATTTTTTTATTGAATGAAGTTACAAGTCTAAGATCCGAACTAGAAACGACCTTCACCTATCTGTTTAATGGGTGAAATTTGTTTTATATCAAATTTAATATATTATAAAATATTCTATTTTTGAAACTGATAATTCGTGGTGGAAGTCCATTATAATAGATTATAATTTTATTTGACCGTAACCGGGTTCAGACCGGTTCAAGACCAGTCTGAAGATGGCTCTGACGAGCTGAAACCGGTTACGGTCAAATAAAATTAAGTGGAATAAAGTTTTTTATTTGTTTTATTATAATCTATTAGAAAATATATCTCGAATGGGTTGTCTAAAAAATTCCTGGCAAGACTATGATTAACTTAAAAAATATATTAATTGAAAGAGAGCGCGTATGCTATTTATTCGTGCAACAGAGAAGGATAGTGATACATTAATAAATACTTTAATTAACTACTCCAAAATTATGCTCAGTATCTATCGCTACCCTTCTCTGTTTCACGAATAAATAGAAGAAGAAATTAAATTTGATATAAAATAAATTTCATCCGTTAAACAGATGGATGAAGGTCGTTCCTAGTTCGGATCTTAGACCATACATTTATTTGAACGACTCTAGACCCTCCAATATCCATACATACGGGGTTAGTAAGCAGTGTTCAAATACTTAAATTGACATAATATAAAAGAGAAATAGAAAAATTATAAACTGACAGCTTAACATTCAAACAGACAGACAGACGAGCAGAAAAATGGATAGGCAAATGAGGCACACGGAAATATAAAAATGTCAGAAACACAGCCAAAAAAAACAAACAGTAAAGCGATGATAGACAAACAATAAAATAAAACGAGACAGAGGGGACGGATTAAACGGACAAATAGACAAACAAGCAAAAAAAAAAAAATGCAAATATGCAGAAAAACAATCAAAGAAGTAAATAGGTAAAAGAAAAAGGAGTCATAGTTTACATTTCAGACATATTATAAAGAGGCAGCTTAACATTCAGACAGACAGATAAACAGACAACGAAGAACATGGAAAAACAAAATGTCAGAAACACAGCCACACGTAAATATAGGAAACAAATAAATAAAAGAGACAAAAAGTAAAACGATGTAAAAGTAAAAAAAAAAATAATCAAAATCTTCACCTTTATGAAACCAAAGTTTCGGATCGCAATTTGTTAAAAATTATGAAATTTTAGGAAATTTTTATTAATAATTTTTACATGCAACGACAAAAAAAAAACAAGATGACGACTTTTATTTTTGTCTATTCAAATTTGTTTATGGTTTTATTTTTTTCGTTTTGTTAAAAAAAAAAATGAGGTGAGCCATTTTTAAAACTTTTTTATGTTTGAATGCAAAATTTTTAAACATCAAAAATTATTTAGGTTTTAAAATTTTAAATCACCATTTAGAAACAGTTTTTAGTTTTCGGATATGTTCAGAAATATTCCATTTATTTGGATTTTATTGCACAGCGGAAATATTTTGACCCTCTGTCAAAAAGGGCGAACAACATATAATATTGATAATATTATTTTTATAAGATAATAGGTTTTCAAAGCTGGTGGTGTTGATATGGTACTTTTCCTGAATTATTTTTCTTTGACAAATTGGCTCGCAAATTTTGTAGACCAACACGATTATTACAATTTTTGGAAGTAAAAATTCTTTATTCACGCTCGACTTGGGGGGTAAGCTGGTGAATGCGTTACGAAAAGTGTGATTCGAACGGTAATCGATGCCAACGGTGATCGATGCGAACGGTGATCGGCGTATATACTGCACAACTAAGGTAAGGCGTACATACTAACCCAAGGTCGTAGGTCACCCCAAGGTTGTAGGTCACCCCAAGATTGTAGGTCACCCCAAGGTTAGGTCACCCCACGGTCGTCCCACAGTCGTAGGTCACCCCAGGGTCATAGGTCACCCCATGTTCATATGTCACCCCAATGTCATGTTCTTTTATCAGTTAGTGAGGTTTTACTGCAGTCGTGTGGTCGTTTTATTTTATTTTATAGAGTGTACAATATCTCCTCACCCAATACTGTCATAGAGCAATGCACTTCTCTCTTGCACTTGCTCGGTGAGGTCGCTCTGATCCCGCTCTTCGGGAGACGTGACTGTTTGCCATTAGACGAGTTATGCGACAACATTTTTTTGTCATTTCCGCACGGGAGTCTATGTCTCTGGATGCTGAGATGACTTTTTTTACTGGAGATTAAGGAGTGAACCGAGCTCTTGAAGAGAACATGATCATTAATAACTATGAGAGTGTGGAATGTCACACAGCTCTATCAATACGCACAATACTTGCTTAATCCACATTCATTCACATTTTTTATCTGTTCGCAAATGAGTTCGCTTTTGAATCTATACAGATTTAAAAGAAAACTGATCACGCCAATGTACAATAGATCTGTCGACTCTTAGACGTCTTGAAGGCAGATGAACCATTTTTTATGTGAATTTCGCCCAAGAGTCCTAACTGCTCCCAAACTTGAACGGTTCCATGTTACCGCGAGGCCAAATGTCGGTGAATCAATTATCGTGGAATCATTCTAGACACGAGAGACTTCCATACTGTTAGAAATCAGCACCGCATCATCAGCGTACAGCAAGAATAAAACTTTTAGATTCAGACTGCTCATTTTCGCACCCGAGCCCACATCTTTCAACTCTTGCGTACAATAATATTTGACTTCAATAGCGTTTTAATTACTTACTCCATTTAAAATGCAAACAATGGACTCATTAAATTAAATTACGTTGTAAGTGCAATGACCGATGACAATGACTCACAACTCTAAATATAGATACTATAAGATTACGTAGTGTTATAAAAATGTAGTGCACAAAAAGCCAGTCTGTTGAATGGTAGTCCATCCAGAATCCATACACGGTGTCCGGAAGATCATAGTACAAACGGAAAATGATGAATCCACATCATTGTCGATTTTGCTATGTATATTTTTTTGAGCTTTCGAGTAAATCGAGCCCGAAGTTTTCAATTTTTCGGTCCTTAAAACAAAAAAGGTTACTTGGGGTTTCAACAGCCACATCTAAGCGTAGACCCGGCTCAGTAAAATTTAATATTTTCACGGCTAAAAGTATTATGGTAATTTATTTTTAGGGTATTATGCCACGTTGCGCTACCTCTGTCTTCAGCCAACGTTTCGAACGGAATAATTATTTTTTTTATTTTTTATAATAAAAACTGTCTTTTTATAACTTTAATTTCCTAATTTAAAAAAACGGTAATTTCCAGACACCCTGTAAATGATCTTATGTAACTCTGCAAGGAACACCGCTTATGGTTTATGGAAGTGCATCTGGTCTTCTTGCGAATAGAGCACTGACTTAGAAGGCCGGTTTTAATATGCAACAGGGTTGCCACCAAATAAATTACATCAATATTATACCGTCATTTAGGATCGCGGAATATTTAATTTTTTTATTTTTATTTCACCATTAATTTTTTTAACAAAAATATTTTTTTAACATAATTTCACACACTTTCCTAATAAAGCAGATGCTTGTTCTTAGGAGAGGACAACTTATATGTTAATACAACTATTATTAAAGTTACAGAATGATAATAAATAATAATAATTAATTTCCAATGCGTGGATTTGTAACCTAAATTATATTTTTCATGGCAATAAAGAAGACAATATAATCATAAGAATAGATATGGTAATTTGGTAGGATAATATATTAAAGTTAAAATATATACATACAAAGTTGTAAATAATACACTGAAATGATAAGCCAAACAAAATTTATATACATATTTTTTTATAATAAGGAACTCCAGTGAAAAATATTATGACTTTAAAAAAATATGTTCATATAGACCAATAAACGCTGATCCTGAATACATAAGTTTTATTTAATAATATTAAGCGTACAGTTTTTAAGAAAATATTAAAAAGTGCATTTTTAATATTCTCGTTAAAACACAGCATCAAGTTGGTATGCTGTGTAATGCTCTGTGGTGACGTCACGATGGTAATCACTGTACGTCATTTGTATGGGAATTTAGGAATGACACATACGAATGTTCTATATATTTATTATTTTTAAAGATGTCGTAAAAGCATATACCTTTATAGAAACTAAATAGAATTGCCTTTTAGATTTTTGTATCTGACATATACGATCGTGTTTGAAAATTGCAGTATTTTAAGTTTCAAAATGAAATTTTTTAAAAAATACAGTCCTCTTACTTTATGAATTTGGAATAAAACTGTCACTTCACTTTTTATCTCGTTCATACAATTAAAAAGGATAAAAAAATATTTTAATGATTCCGAATAAAATAACTGAAAAAATATGACATTTTGGATTCGGTGTTAATGCGTTGATTTCTGTATTTTGTATTTATTTACACATGCGTTAGTCTTTTACATTATTAAATAATATTACTTTTATGGAAGTTTTATTAAATTCACGCGGAAAAGTCATTAAAATTTTTTTTCAGACGTAACCTTAAATATATCGTACAACGAAAATAAATCACCAACAAAACACTAAAGGACTAAAACTGAAAAAAAAGTAACGCAGAATTGGTACTTATGCTGAATTACACTAATATCACAGTGAATTGATCATTTAAGCGAAAATTATCTTCAAAAAGATAAAACTGCAAGTAAAATTCATCATGTCATTTTTGCGAAACTTCTGATCTCATCGTCGCCATAGACGCCATTGCGCCATACACCATAAATAAACCAATCAACGCGTTAATAATAAGCAAGATGGCTTGCGGCGCCTGCGCATAACTATGTGAGATTCAAGGAGACCAACATAAAAATCATAGTACGTGTATCGCTATTTAGTAGATGACGTGTTGATGACGTCAAAAAAGGAATAATAGATATGGAGTTTTTCGAGCGACCTTGAAAAATTTAAACTTTGACAATTATTTTAACTATTAAAACTAACCCTAAAAAAAATATGCAGTTATTTAAGTTAGAAGGTCATTATTCATAAAAAAATTGGACTGGACTTCTCTATTGTCGTAGTTTTCGTCTGTTCGTATATCAAGGGGTAATTAATTTTATAATTTTATTCCTTTATATACAAAGTGATGCTGTGCTGTTGTAGTTCGTATGAGTAGTACAATAATAGGTCAGTAGAACTAATTCTTATGCTAATAATAATGGTGGGATAATATTTTTATTAAGAAATCTTTATATAGCTGAAGTAGGTAGTGCAATTTTGTCGTACATTTTTGTAAGTGGGGGAACCGGAAAGTATTTACCTTTTTGCAAAGCTTTCCTTATTTCCAAATAAGAATTTCAGGGGAAACTGTAGGGATCAAATGCTTTTTTTATAAAGATAATTATATTATTTTCATAAATACACATATTAATACAGTTACAGTAGCAGAGGACAGTAACCAAATATGGAGTAGAATCCCTAATATGGAATATCGGCATTTCTCGTAAACAAATACTCTTAGATCTAAAAAAAATTGATCGTCTATCTCTTTCTATCACTACTCAGTCGTGCGAGTTCTGTGTCCGCGGTGAGACGGTTCTGCTTTCTGAAGATACTCGAGAAGAAACCTGGATCAAATGCCTCATATGCGGACTCTGGGCACATAATGATTGCGCTGGTGAAGAGTTCGATATCTGGATTTGTGATGATTGCGAGTAGTATAAATTATTTTTGTATTTCACCAAAGTTCCTAAAGTATCTTATAGAAGTTTTGATAGTTTTTGTAGTGTTTTATAATTGGGGTACCTATTCCATAATTAGTTATATTCCATACCTTTATATTGATTTTATTTTTGATAAATTATAGTACTTATAATTTATAAATATAATACAAGACTGTTCCAATGCAAAGCGCAAATACGTGTGTGACTGATTGTAATTACGAACAAAAGTTTTTGATTTTTAATATATTTTTTTTGTGGATAAAAAAACGGTATTCCATATTTAGTTTCTTTCTCTAACGAAGCCGTAAGAATAAAGATACGATTAATATAATAATAACATTTTTTAATGTAAGTAAGGTAAAAATAACAATTGAATAATTATGTTACATGAAAAATATATTCTTTCCTTAATTTTCCCAACCCTGCTGCATCTTTGAGTACAATGCAACTATTCCGAGCTCACCAGGAATTCTGTACTGACTGTATACGAGTACTATACTCTTGTACACCGTACACTGTAGGGGACAGTGGGATAATAGCGAACTGCGGGTAACTCCAAACGATTAAGATTTAAAAAATATATAAACCTATATTTTTTTATGTGAATACCGCACTAACATCCCAACTGCTCCTGTTTATAGCCAGTGATGCCACGGCATCTCCAATGTGGAGTATATTGTGAGGCTAAAGGTAGTGCAGAAGCCCATCTCCTCGACCCATCGCGGAGATGGGCGAGGGGAAGGCGGGGAAGAACCAGGTTTTTCAGATCTGGTCATATTTTGAAAATTTATAACGGTTCTAACCATCAACGATGTCAACAATTTCACTATGAAACTAAATGAGTCTAAGTGCTGACGACCCAAGTGGCTTTTCTTCAGAATCTTGTTGAACTATGACGGTCTCCGTGGTTGAGGGGTAATGCTCTCGACTAGCAATCCGAAGGTCGCAGGTTAAAATAATGGCATTTTATTTGCTTAAATTGTGTTATTTTCACGGGGAGATGGTTTGTCCAGGTTTTAGCCTGCTGTGTGGCGGGCCCGATTGATAGATACTGGTTGAAGGAGGCCTTTTGACCTTTCCAGCCGGACTCTCTCGACCCATTGCCATGCATCGCAGTTGGGGGAATGGATTCTTACGTACGTCACTCCTGCACAAACTCCCCCAGATTATTCATTTATTTATTTATTTGGAATTTCATGCTCGGCTGGGCTTTAACATGCATTTTTTTTAAACAAAGAACATCTAAATCTAAATGTGCATTACAAAATATAAAAATCAAAATCATAAACAAAATCAAAATCAAAATCAAAATCAAAATCAAAATCAAAATCAAAATCAAAATCAAAATCAAAATCAAAATCAAAATCAAAATCAAAATCAAAATCAAAATCAAAATCAAAATCAAAATCAAAATCAAAATCAAAATCAAAATCGAAATCGAAATCGAAATCGAAATCGAAATCGAAATCGAAATCGAAATCGAAATCGAAATCGAAATCGAAATCGAAATCGAAATCGAAATCGAAATCGAAATCGAAATCGAAATCGAAATCGAAATCGAAATCGAAATCGAAATCGAAATCGAAATCGAAATCGAAATCGAAATCGAAATCGAAATCGAAATCGAAATCGAAATCGAAATCGAAATCATAATCAAAATCAAAATCAAAATCAAAATCAAAATCAAAATCAAAATCAAAATCAAAATCAAAATCAAAATCAAAATCAAAATAAAAATAAAAATAAAAATAAAAATAAAAATAAAAATCAAAATCAAAATCAAAATCAAAATCAAAATCAAAATCAAAATCACAATCAAAATCAAAATCAGAATCAGAATCAATATCAATATCAAAATCAAAATCAAATCTAAAACAGAAATAGAGTAAAAAACAAATTGAAATAAAAACAAAACACACCACCATGCAAGATGGAAAAACTGTAAACTAGGAAAAGTGCAATACATGTGAAATAAATCGAAGCAGAGTTATGCAGTTGGATAAATGAAATTTGTGGTTCATCTTACTGATATAAATTCTACTATGGCTTGTTTATATTTAGTGAATGTGTTAAATATGTCAACAACATCTTTATAGTCATTACCGAACGGGGGTATACAATTGTGATTCTGTTTTGGAATTGTCACAATAGAATGGTAGATAGTGCCTCGATGTTGAATTGCGAGGTATATGGAAAGAAATCAAGTATAAGTTATTAACCACCCCTCATACCTTTTTCCTTCCCAGAGCTTCCTATCCTTCTCTTCCTTAAAAAGACCCTCCACACAGCATCCATCCCCTAAAATGACATAGGCCCTGATGGAAATAATTTTCCTCAAGGCCTCCTGTGTGGAGCCTGAAAAAAAGTTTATTAATCAAAAAATAGAATTCTTTCAGAATTGAAACGTTGCATGGAAAGGCTTGATTCGGTATTTGAAGACCAGATCTGAATAGCCAGGTACTTACCCACCACATTCTTATCTTTCCCCACCTCATTACATTCTATACCCGAGGATGACATTGTCTGCTAGCTCCAGACGGTTGGGAGTAGTTGGGACTAAAATAAAAATAAAAATTCAAAAAGTGTTCTTCATTGCCCCAATCTTCCCTACAGTGTATAGTGGCGTACTGTGTTTGTACAGTACGCACCCGGTTGAATGGCCTCCAGTCGCCTGGGCGCGGAAGGACGCCTGCTAGAGCTAGGCTCAGATATACGAGTATCTCATCTCATTCCTGCTCTCGTCCTAATAAAAGGATTTATAGTAAAGAGCTAATATTATGGTGTCTGTGGAATGTATCATTATAATACCATATCCTATGGGTACCGCCACCCTGGGAACCATCCATTTCCTGTATTGGATAATCAACACCTCGGCCCTAGGTAGCTTCTAGAGGCATACTACGGCCGGTGACATGGGAAGAGGTTTATTATTATTGTTTATTTTATTTAGATATAAAATTTGACATCTTATATCTAATGTTTTCTTATCTATGACTACTACAATATTATTTACTACTTACTGACTAAAATTTGGACTTTACAACATTAAGACATAATCCACGAAAAACTGCAAGACTTTTAGCCTCCTTAACATTTACAGGGAGTTCATTGAACATTTTAAAACCTTTATGATAAATATTATTTTGTGTTCCCGATAAATTTGTTTTAGGAAGCCTAAAATCGTTGCAGTTTCTCGTAGGATAACAATGAACTGTACTGTTGATTCTAACATTATTCGACATATAATCTGGTAACATTTTATTTTTTAACTTATAAATAAAAACTAGGGTATTGAAAACTAATCTTTGCCACACACTTAATATATTGAGTTGGCGTTGCATGGTTTTTATCCTGGTATATCTGCTACAGCACAATATAGACCTCATGCCTCTGTTCTGAATTATTTCCATTCTTTTAATTTGTGTTTTATTGCTCAGAAAGATTGTATAGGACTTAGAGTTGCGTGGCGGGCCAAATCACCTTTCATCGCAATGGGATGGATGGATTCATACGTCCGCCACTCCTGAACACATATGATCTTCAGATTCCTACCCACCCCTCATCCCCTTTTCCTTCTCAGAACTTTCTCTCCTTTCCTAAAAAGACCTCCACACAGCATCCCCAAAGATAAGATAGGCCCTGAGGGGAAATAGTTTCCATACATAATATTATTCTTTTTGAGGTAGGAATCAACCCTCTGCCATAATATGTAACCAAAAGCGCTATGCTACGGCCGGTGACATGGGGTGAGTTTTGTCCAGGTCTTAGCGGCGATTGCGTCTGCCCACCGGTACAGGAGAGGCCAATTGAGAAAAACCTTTTTCCTCTCCAGCCGGACTCTTTCGACCCATCTTTTTCGACTCCTTAGATTCCTACTCATCCCGCTTACCCTTTTCCTTCCCAGAACTTTCCCTTCTTCCTTTACCTATAAACATCCTCCATACAGCATCCCAAAGATGACACAGGCCCTGAGAGAAATTCTTTTTCTTCTTGAAGTTAATGTAATAATTTCTAAATATCGCTTTGAGATCACCATTAAGGTCAACCGTTCTTGGAGAAACTGATAATAAAAACAGTGTGCGACTCAATCGCTATCCACAGGAAAGGAACTTGCGAATTTATTGGTGGTCCGCACACAGGCAACTTGTTAAAGACCAGTTGTCAAGGGCGACGCCATTGTCAAACAGTGCTAGTCGCGTTTCAGTTGCAATGTTTACAGGTTGCCATGATAGCGCCTCACAATCTGTCAAGTTTTCGAGTATTTTGCGTTATGTCATAGCGGGAAAATATTGATTTTGTTCAGGAGATAAATTATTATTATTTATTAAGGTTGATAATTGATAATTTATATTTTTACTAAGCAAAGCTGGTGTAATTACTGAAGTCGTAAAGTTGAGTTGCGCAGTGAATTGAATTGAATTGAGTTGCCAACCAGTTTTCGGTTTCTCCATAAGCGAAGCTCCTTCGAAGTATACAGTTGCGTTGTTTGAAATTGCTTTAGTTGTGTTTGGTAATCAGATCAGTTTGATAGATTCACCTGTGTTAACAAATGGATTGCAACTTTTGGAGTACAGGCATCAGTTGGTAATGCTGTTATTGTTCTGCCAGTATTTTAATGGAAGATGCTTCAATGGAGAGAGATAAAAAAAATCTCTATCATTTATATTTTTTAATTACTTAATAAAAACTCACGTCTACCCA
Source organism: Limnephilus lunatus (assembly GCA_917563855.2). Lineage (NCBI taxonomy): Eukaryota > Metazoa > Arthropoda > Insecta > Trichoptera > Limnephilidae > Limnephilus > Limnephilus lunatus. The sequence goes on from OU830596.1 coordinate 56,953,479, forward strand.
TTTCGACTGCTGATCGATTTCCTCCCTCCTATAATATTAGTATCTCCAAGAACCATGTTCATTCTATCCCCTCCTCAAAAAGACCCTCCGTACAGCATCCCTAAATATGACACAAACCCTGAGGAAACCATTTAGGGATGCTATAGTCCCCTCGTACATGGAGATACTTGCAAACTACGCGACTGTGACGCAACCACAGTAGCCTACCGATACGCTACTCTAAGAATCTGAAACGGAAAAGAGCTACACTCAAAAGAGACAAATATATACATTCATAGGATTTAGCCTGCTAGAGAATGAGATAGCAATACAATATTTACTTATTTCACGAGTACTCGGTTCCAATATAAATTAATAATAAATCCACGGTTCCACGCAAGCCTCTTTTAATCTAGTGGTATAAAGCGCCTAACGAACCTTAGCGGCCAGACATTCAGCGGGCCAAGATTCGAACCTTGCGAAATCCAAAAAAACCCTAATTTTTATTTGTGTAAAATCAATATTTAACCTTCAAACCAGTCCAAAATGAACAGGCACAAAAAACACAGAAGAAAACGACATCTAGCGACTCGGGAGAAGAAAACACAAATACTAAGATGGCCAAATGTATAGGAAAAGGTGCACTGGAATTCGACGACAAAAATATGGAAAAAATCATCCTTCACATTGATAAAAAAAAGTGGTTCGTAGTCTCCCCACTCTTGCCGGAGGCGTCTACTAATATCTACAGGAATTCCAAAAACTGAACAAATCGGACTAATATCTATGAGAACCAAAGTGAGGACGAATATCTACAGCTCAAACTGCTGACTAATATCTATGAGAACCAAGGTGAGGACGAATATCTACAGCTCAAACTGCTGATTAATATCTATGGAACAGATGATGTCGACAAATATCTACAGCACTGGTAGAGGTTGGATTTGCAATTATGTATAGCATATTGGCATAACTTAATATTGCGTATGCAGTATAAAAACAATAATTTATGTTTAGTTAGGTTAGGTTAGGTTAGTATTACATAATTGAAGTAATTTATGCTTTTCCGTACAACCTCTTGCTCAGCTGTCCTCTGTAGATATTAGTCGTACCTACGCTCCATAGATATTCGTCACCACTAGGACCGTCATAGATATTTATCCGACCTTAGATCTGTAGATATTAGTCTTCACTCTGAAGTTGATAGATATTTGTCCAACATATGAGCTGTAGATATTTGTCCGACATACAGGCTGTAGATATTAATATCTGGAGTCCTCTTGTCTACTTTAGTTTTCTGAAGGTGTCACATCTACCGCGCATGAATTGCACACTATGATTTTTTTTTCAAATTTTCTTATACATATATTATAGTGATATTATTTTACACCGTTACATACCATGCTAACATACTCTGCTACATTGCAAATATGCGTAAAATTAGTTGTGAAGTTATAACAGACATAATGGACGGTAAAAATAAAATAAACAATGTTATCGGTGTATTTTTAACGGTACACTTGGCTCCATATACGGGTGGGACTTTTCAAGTACGATAGATTTGCAACTACTAACATGCTGCGCAGAAAATTGTGCTATTGATTCCACTTGTTGCCACCAGAGTTTTGGTTTGAAAGATATTTTCTTTGAGGAAGTTCAAATCTTTTAATTATCCGATGTATTTTATTTTTAACCCCGGACGCAAGGAGTGGTGTTATAAATTTGACTTTTTGTGTGTCTGTCTGTCTGACTGCCTTTGTGTCTGTCTGTGGCATCGTAGCTCCTAAACAAATGGACCGATTATGATGCGTTTTTTTTATTTGAAAGCTGACGCGACGCAATTCATGAAAATCTGTTCAGGCGTTTCAAGGTCATCAGCTCTTTTTTGTGTCGGGGGTTGCTTAAAATTTTGAATTTTGCTTATTAGGAACATTATATGCTTTTGTTGTTACTTTTTTTCATTGCATTATATTTTCTTTATTGTTTTAGTTTCGAAGTATTTAAAATATCTGCGATACTTAACTTATAAACTAGAATGTAAAATCCCATTTGAGCGTGTACAAAATAAATAATTGGTACTAATAAATCTTAATCTATATATTTCAGTTCAATTTTCATCCATTACCCAAACTTCCGAAATATGTGAATTTTCGCACACGTGGTAAAAATGATAAATATACATACAAAAACAAAAAATAACTAATATTAGAGCTTACTTTACTATATTAGTACGTGATTATCGTTTTTTTTAGTATTTTTTATACTATATTTTTTTACCTGCCCACGCCCTTACTGTGCCATCTCAACGCCCCCTTATTTTCTATGGGTCTTCTACTGCCCTCCTGAAAGTCTCAAACGGCCACAAGGTGGCGGTATCGCCCACGTTGAAAACCTATGTTTTATGTATTTATTTATTTAACGCGATAAAAATGTTTTTACATTACAATGATAAGATTATAAGATACAGTGGCACAAAGGAGGGTATCAGTAGTATTAAGGACAAAATAAGAATGAATAAAGCTTTGTCCATTGCGCGGGCAAACGCCAGACTTTTGACAGTCCAACACAACAATCAAGGTCATAAATGTTTAACAATTTTTGCCAACACTCAAGGCCATAACTTTACACCAACATCGTTTGGGGTGAAGTTCGCGCGGTCCACACAATTTGACAAGTGGTCTGAGGTACGGACGTGTCCAAGGCACGCACACTTGACGTTTATATCAATATTAAAATGCGCTCTGATGACAAAAGAGATGCATCAGGGAGAAAACACAGATATTTTAATAGATATTTATTTATCAGGAATGGTCATGGTCAATTTCTCCCGTGTCTCTGAAACCGATTAATAAATTAATAGACTTTATTTACAAGTGAGTTCACGAAAGAAATAATCATCCATTACGACAGTGTGTTTATTTACAACTTAAAATCATAGGTCCGCGTACCAAAAAATTTGACGTTTATCGTTTGCATAAATGTTAAAATGCGTTCGATGTAGAAAAGATGCTACCTGCATCAGGAAGAAAACACAGATCAGGGTTTATCAGGAAAGATTTCCGACTAATATCGATTATTGCACCAATGACATTATATAATAACGTCATTTTATTGCACGACCTAATTTAGAACTATAGAATCTAAATTCTATTATCTATCTAAAATCTAATTCTACTCTAAATATTTACGTCAACAACAGAATAATTATAAATATTTGATATTATATTATCAAATATTTCTATTATTATATTATATTTAGGTATAATAATATTTTAAACTCGTGATTATGTTCGCTCATACATAGCACATAACCACAAAAATCCGTTCCGATTTTTCTACATACACGGACCGCACCGCGCGACTTCTGTCAAAAAATGAATTCTCCCCCCCCCCCCCCCCCCGCCCCGCTGGACCCCGCCTGCCTTCCCGCTTCACCCGGGATGAGATGTTTAAGTTTTGTTTTCCGCCGAACACGGGAAGCACAAACACTGCGGCCTTGAGTGTTGGCAAAAATTGTGACCTTGATTGTTGTATAGGACTGTCAAGCAAAATTCTGGCGTTTGCCGGCGCAATGGACCCCGCATAAGACAAACATGTAAATAAGAGATACCGTTGTTTATTTTTTTAATTTTTTTTAAACTCAACAGTTTTTTTTTCACAAAAATAGAATTGGGAAGAAAAACAAAAAGAAATGTGTACTCGTGGTGTAATTATTTATAATAACAGCGAACATTATATATAAACAGAATAATAATGTGTAACGAAAAGTAACTTGATTAACTGTTCATAAATTAGCATTGTTATTAGCAAATCGTTGAGTTCTAGTACCTTTTCACTTGTAAATAAAATAGTTTTGGATTGATGTTATTGTTACATTCAAAATTATATTTGCTTGAAATGGTTCGGATCCTATCTCAATTCAGGGCTGTCAGTTAGAGATTGAATAATAATTTTAAAATAAAAATAATAATTTTGAATAAGATAATACATTCATTAGTTAAAATTAGTCTGACTGATAGTTAAGATATTAGGTGATTAGATTTATCTTCTTCTTCAATGATATACCTACTACATTGATGCGAATAACCTTCAAAACTTATAAAAAGAGAGTTGTTCTAAAAAAAAAAAATATATATATATTTATTACAGTTCAACTTGTTTTTTTCTGTAATGTTGACAGTGATACGAACAAGCCCCTACAATTCACGCCTGATTAATCAAGAGAACACCTTTCAACTGTCACCTGTCTCCCCCAACGGATGCCTTTTCCTATTTCTTTGTCTTGTCTCCGTTATCTAGAAAGTAAAGTCAGCAATAAACTGGCGAAAGCATTTAAAAACCAATCACATTCTGCGCGATAGGCTGTCACAGTCAGAGTCACAGATACCATCAACTCCCGCTTGTAACTGTTAACAATAATATGATGTTTCTACCACAAAACATACCCGCAACAATTTATTCAAATAACTGATTATTACGCGCTAGCGTTAGATAATATACGGAATCAGAGGCGAACTTACTGTCAATAAGTAAAATCTTATCTATATTTTGTATTGCTTTTATGTATTATCTTATAAAATTACTAATAGTTCTATATGTAATGTTTTTGGCTGGTTTTTTTTAAAGTAGAAAGTGATTATTCACTAAGAGATATTCTGCGAATACCCCTTAAAAATTCGCAGAACATGTCTTAGTGAATAATCAATTTTCCAATTACAAACAACCAGCCAAAACTATTACATATAGAATGAAAGGGTCTTAGATTAAATTTGCTTGAGCAATTAGAAATTCATAAACGAACGAATGACTCCAACATAACGCTAATTATTAATAAAGTAAGAAAAATTATTTTTCCCCACTACTTAGTATGTTTACCAAACCTAAACAATATAATGCACTTAAATGAGTCATAGCAATAACGTCATTCTAAATCAATTAAGAAAACCCTTACACTTATTGCAAGGGAAACCAAAGGGAAAGATTCCGAATCCCACATAATCACTCTCTCAATTAGTGTCTCTGTAAGTTGGATTAACCGATAATAAATCAATTTAGACACCTTCATAAATTGACATTTAAATTATTATAAATAAGTCGTCCGTACGTGACTTCACCACAGTTTGAAAATTACTTTACAAGTCCAAACATCTGTAACTAAAATACATTATAAAATAGTTGCAGAACTCGATAATAACATTATCAAATTAATTAAATTTCTAAAAATTAAAATGGAGTTCTACTAATTAGACACAAAAACAATTGTTTAACTAATAGTTGTAATTATCATCATCACAACTCTTGGGTTTACAACCCCTGGTGGGTCTTGGCCTCCTCAAGAGTCTTCCTCCACTCATCTCGGTTTTGTGCCAGCTCTCTCCAGTTTAGAAGTTCCAAGGTAGATATATCTTTCAGGACGTTGTTGCTCCATCTTAATCATGGTCTTCCCAGGCTCTTTCGCCCTATCAGTCTTGAGTTCAGCAGGGACTTTGGTGCTTGATGCTCGATTATTCCCTCTATTTTTGTGACGGTTTTTTTTTATTATAAAGAAATAACATTTTAGCATTCTCTGCCTTAGTTTTAAATGATATTGTCATTGCAGAAGAGTGATTTCATTTTACTGAACGCAGTTCTTGCTGCTTCAATTCTGCACCTAACCTCAACATCTGGGTCAAGAGTCTCCGTGAGAATACTGCATAAAGTAAAATATTAAATAAAGTATCTTAAATGATGTGTAAAAAATTCCAATAAATAGTTAAAATTTTGTCTTGAATAATATTATGCATTACGCAGGAATATTTCACATGAATTAGGAATTTATTTATGCAGCAATATCCGAAATGTGTATGTTAATGATTGGATTATTTCACTTAAAAGGCGCTTTAAAACTAGAAGTACCAAGCACACTACACTTCTTCATATAGAAGCCAACAACACTAATGCAGCAAAAAATTCACGTATTAAAAAAAAAATTCTCGCGCAATCACAACATTTGCCATTTGTTTGTGAGATAATGAGGAAAGCGATATTCGAATGCTCCTCATAAATAAACTATTATTTCACATTTGCTATAAAGCTACACCCACCGGGAGGCATAGGAGTCAGGTATATTAGTATGACTTTTGATATGTCCTACTAGTGACCCAGAAAACATCAAAATATTGTTTAATATACTATAAGGTTTTCTGCATTATAACTAACCAGCTGGAACCCGGCATGCCTTGCTATGCCATTTAATAAGAAATTGTTTCTCCCTTTTCCATTCGTCCCGTTTCCCTTCCGCCACCCCCTTCCTCTCTCGCGTTCCCACTCCGCCTCTTCCACCGTCCCTCTCCCCACTCCCTTCTCCCTACTCCCTACCCGAGTTCCCATCCCCTCTCCCCCCTCTCGCATTCCATACATTCAGTCCCGGTACATTCAGTTTTCAAACACCTCGCGTGCTACCTATTTTAAACAAATTTCATAATTCCAGAGTACAACCAGTAGTTTTATACAAACCTTGTCCTGACAATAACGATCACAAAAAAAGAATTATCCATTTGGTGCAGTCTTTCGAAAGGTATACCCGTACATACATTTCGGCGATTAATTTTTATTTATAGAGATAGATAGATAGATAGATGGATAGATAGATAGATAGAAGATAGGTTTGGCGGTGTTTATGAGTAGTAGAGGGAATGTATAACTGCAAGCTCAACGCAAATTTTGATTTTTCGAAGATATATCTGACTAATCAACAGAACAATCTGAAGAAATAATTTGATAGATTAATTTAAATAGAAATAATTTTTAGAGAAAGAAATAATAATGAATATATAAATGTAAAATTGAATCGGAATAAAATTTTGTTAGGTACATTTTACAAAAAAACTTTGATTAACATTTTCACAAAAGAAAAAAAATATGACTGTATATTTTTAAAGTTCTAAATTTCCTTCCTTCCATTTAGTTTACATTCATTCGCTAATGGGGTATTTTACCAGACTCTTGATAATTTATCTGTAGAATAACTTTTATTAATAAATAAACAAATAAACACTAGCAATAGGTAGAAAACTCAATTCGCTTATCAGATATATTAAGACAATATGTTCGAGTTCCGAATAGTTTTTTTTATTTATTTATCTGTAAAAAATATATTTACATTGGTTTTTTTATGCCTGTTTCACTAAGATATACTTGTGTCGAGATTGTCGTAGAGGTTTATAAATGAATTTCGTAGTTATAATAATATTTAAGGTAAAATACATATTAGTTTGAATAGATTTAAAACAGAAATGTGAGTTATCTTATAAATGTTGGATGAGATGAAGTAAAGAATGAAATTCAGTCTAATAGTCTGGTAAACCAGAACTTTATGAATAAATAAATCGTGCACCGTAAATCGATAACATAAATTATACTATGGATAAGCTATCAATAGGATGGTGAAATCCCCTCTTAGTGTTACAATTCTAAAAATAAGTTATCCCGGGAAGGAACAATTGGTATATAATATTTTTACGGTATGTTAACGAATATGTGTTTCGTGAAATAAATCTTTTTTGCTTGTTTTTATAACTGGCAATACCATAACAATTTAACAATTCGAAAGAAATATACGTTCGCGAAACGTCTACAGAAATATGATAACCAACAATCCACGCTCTAACACATTCCGTCTTTTTCGTTTTCATACAAGATTTGTGAGGAGGAAGATTTTTATAAACGACTTTTAGAACGATAGTCGAAGACGTGCATACGATCTCTCCCTGGGACTCCCAGAGATAATGACCATTCGCTTATTATTGTTTTCCAAGTTTTCTACAGTTTCTAGTTCACCTCTATCTAAAGAGAAAAAAATGTATGGTACCTCATAAAAATATATTAAAAAATATCTTATTTGGCAGGAATGAAAAATTTCACACTTTTGTCCTAAATTTTTAAGGAGGTGTGAATTTCGCTAATTGGTCAATTGCCCAATTTAAAACAGTTAATTCCTAAGGCGATCCAATAGTACAGGAAAAAATCCAAATCGGAATTCACGCCCCTTTATGGGAGAAGTTTAAAAATACTTGAGAAAAAGCTTTTGGAAAGGTTGGAAAAGATATTTGAGATTTTTTTTACATGTTGTTCGTAAAGGCCTGCAAAAAACTTTAATTCCTTTTTTCCGCATTCTTTATTGCAATAAAATGGAATTTTAAAATTGATTTCACGAAAACAAGCGACGCGGAGCCTAACACGTCTATTCTCCGCTCCGTCCGGAAGAGTAGTGACAGAAAATAGGGGTGGCTGCCAGTCGTTCTTCGGTGGACGGTATAAGGTTCACTTTGATATTCCAAATTCGTCGACTGCCGTATTGTCGCCGTGATGTCAAAAATAACAACTCGAAAATGCATATTGTATTTTATTTTTTGAGGTTCGGGCGTAAATTTTATTTTTTTTTGTGATTATCATAAAATAAACTAAATTTGCCACACTAAATAAGGAAACTATATCCGAAAAGAGGTTTATAAGTAGGAGAGTTTGGACTTCAAAGTGTTTATTATATACCTTATAAGTTTTTTTAGGCTTATTTAAAGACTAAGACCAAGATACGTTCTACACCCAGTATTTAATTGAAGCATCTATAATACTTCTAAGCGATAGCTACCATAATACGGGCATTTGCCTAGCTTGGTAGTCTAAAAACCATGTAAAACTAACCTGTAATAAAACAAATGAATAAAGAAATAAATAAAAAAAAATTAAAAAAAATCAAAACAAAAACGTATGATTTTGAATGATTTTGCATTATTTAGTATGGCTTCATCTTAATCCTAGATTCCGAGTTTAATTTAGAATATGGTATCGTCTTAATTAATATTTTCACACGTCTTAGGGTGGTGTATTCAGCAACTAAATTTTATTACGGTTATAAATTAAATCTTCAGAATACAAAATATTTTCTTGTAGAAATAATAAGAGGTTGGTGACATCTGATGCAGAGCTATAAGATCCTAGAGACAGAGTGCAGGATGTATCTATATCTGCTTTACATTGGAAATAAACAATAATTATATTGGTAACTATAAAATATGTATAAGCAAGTATACGTTCAGAGTGATCGTAGGCGGGTACCGCTGACTGAGTGTAAAATCACTACGGTATTGCCATGTAATCCATTTACGTGGGTTTTGTAGGTGAACACCGTGTTACAATAATAAAAATACAGATTTACCTCTATGGACGGCTAGCACGTGCCAATTTTAACCACGCGTTATTATTTATGTAGGTCCAATTTCGACCGAGTAATATCTAAAACATACAAAACCAAATAAATTTGTTTAAAAAAACATTTATCAAAAACAAAGCGCATTTTCTGGCAGTTGAAAGATCGTAAAAAGCATTCTTTTTACCAAATGTTGGTCAGCACGGAGCAAATTTTTCTCCCAGAAAGTTCGTTCCAAAGCTCACTACTAGCTTTGTGATGATAATTTTTCAATCACAAAATTGAGGCTGTTAGAAATATTTTAACTAGGAGCTCTCGCGAACCAGCTATATTCAAATTTTAAAAAGCTTTAAGACAGCTTCAAGGCGGCGCGCGGCGTATCGATTACACAGTTGATAAAAATCTTTAATTTCTTTTTAGCAAAACAATTACGTCTTGCAATGAATTTATGAAAGATCTTGTTCGCTGGTTTCGCGTAGAAACTTGTACTATTAGAAAAACATAAATTTGGATTTTTAAGTTTAATTATATATCTTGGCCGATAAATGACCACAATAAATCACGGGAATTGAACGATAACTATGCGCTCTGTTTTACATTGTAGAGAACTTGCATCTACATATAGGTATGTTGCGGCCAATGGGACTATGTCATCGCCAATAATTGAAGTTTGTTATGTGCCTAAAGGTCGTGAGAAGGGGGAAAGAAAGGGGAGATGAGGAAGGTGGGAAAGTATCTGGCTATTCAAATCTAGTCACCAAACACGACTTGAAGAATTTAAAGGCACGTTTTTTTTCGCCAGGACGATACCAATAGTAACGTCCGCTCTTGGACGCGCCGCAAATATTATAGGATGTTTTGTGAAACAACACAAACACACTCCTGGACTTGAAGTCACAACCTTTATATTCGTAGTCGATTATATTTTTTAATTGGTTGACATACTCGATGAAACACCATATTTTCTATAATGTTATATCCTCATCAAAAAGTCAAGTTTATTAAGTCATATTTTCGTTAAGTCACATTTCTTTATGTCGTTTTCATTACGTCACATTCCGTTAAGTCGTTTTCCTTAAGTCACAATTCATATTTTAATTAAGTCACATTGTGTTTTGTCATTTTCATTAAGTCGCATCTCATAAAAACACATTCCGTTTAATCATTTCCTTAAGTCACAATCCATTAAGTCATACTTTTATTAAGTCACATAAATGTTTTATGTCGTTTCCATTAAGACACATACCATTAAGTCATATTTTCACTAAGGCACATTTTATAATGTTATTTTCATTAAGTAACATTGTGTTATGTAATGGTTTCATTACGTCACATTTTATAATGTCGTTTTCATTAAGTCACATTATGTGATATCTTTTCATTAAGTCACATTCCATTAAGTAATTAATAGTTTCATTAAATAACATTGTAATTGTGAGGTTTTAATTTAGTCACATTCCATTAAGGCGTGGTTTCCTTAAGTCATTCTAATTAAGTCATATTCGGTTGGGTCACATATTGTTATGTCGTCTTCAGTCACATCTCATTAAGTAATTGTTTCATTAAGCCACATTTTTTATGTCGTTTTCATTAAATCATTGTTCCATTAGTCTCGTTTTATTAAGTCATAGTTTCATTAAGCCATTGAAATTTGTAATTTTTCATTGTCACATCCCAAAGAACGAATAAGCTATTAATAAATTCGTATTACAGTAAACTTCTCGAGATATTATGTCAATTGTCGAAAATAAGCAACAATTGACTCCGAAAATCAGTGGCCCATATTCGACACAATGCTAGCCCGTTACGACATGGATCATCTAATTAAGGAAGTAGACGAAGCGATGAAAAAAAATGGGATTTTGTAATAGCAGCGACTTTAGTTTCATTGTTAAGGTCCTTAGCTCCAGTTCTAGAGTTCTAATCGCAAAATTTAAACCGGTTTACGACATTTTAAATAAAATTAGTTTTCGGCATTTGGAAAATTTTATAAAATAGTTTAAAGAAGCCAAGCTAATAGTCCACCATTTAGTGCTGGTACCTACCCTGATGTGTGGCAGTGAGGCATGGAACTGGTAGGGGACGGATGAAAGTTAGACTTAATGTTGAAGATATGAGATCTTTGTGGCATATGTGTGTAAAACCATTTACGTGTGACAAATGTAGAGGAGATTCGTCAATAATGCAAGGCGGAAGCAAGTGTTTTAGTAGGTAAGAAAGAGACGCTTAGATTGTTTCTGCATGTAGAGCAAATGAAAGAATGTAAGAAGAATATATAGTGCGAATAGTAAAAGAAGTCGGGGATGCCCGAAAAAGACATGGCATGATCAAGTTAACAAAATACGTGAGTCGGGTCATGTCAAGACTCATAATAAAAGAAGAGATGTTAGGTTAGGTTAGGTTGTGAAAGGTGAGGTGTTAGATTTTTTAAGGTTAGGTGTTATCAGATTGTGTAAGCTTAGGTTAGATTGGGTTAGGTTTGGTTAGTTTTTTTTGTACATGAGCTCCACACAGAAGGCCCTGAGGAAAATAATTTCCCTAAAGGCCTATGTCATCTTTTGGGATGCTGTGTGGAGGGTTGTTTTTAAAGAAATGAAGGAGAGGAGAGTTCTAGGGATTAAGGGATCGGTAGGAATCTGGGGTTCAGTGTGTCCCGGTCATCCGCCTCTAAGACCTAGACAAACCTCACCCCATAAACCCGGGCTCCCTGCTAAATCACCAAACGTAGCGAATCACTTGGGCTGACCTATGGCAGAGGTGTTGGTTATCCAATAAAGTTTCCCGGGGCGGCGTTATCCATTCCCGCCTCCCAAATTGATTTTGTTAGGTTAGGTTTTAATTGTTTTTAGGTTAGGTGTTGTTAGATAGTGTTAGCTTAGGTTAGATAAGATTAAGTAAGTTTAGGTTGTGTTAGATTTCTTTAGGTTAGGTGTTGTTAGATTGTGTAAGCTTAGGTTAGAGTAGGATAGGTTAAGGAAAATTCAAATATTTTTAGGTCTCCTATTCGTAACTCGGAAATGTTTGTCTATCTTTCAAAATCAAATTAAATAAAATACATTTGAAAGGAAATGGCGGAGACTGGACACGAACTCACAACCTTTTGCCAACGAGGCAAATGCAGTACCAGTTGAGGTACTGAACCTATTTCCACTAAACAAGTCCGACGCTGTTGTTTTAGTATAGAGTACATTAGTAGCCGCTAAAATTTCGTCTCGTTAGAGCAAAGCTATCCTAAAATTATTTTATTTTTTCTTAATTTATTTTCGTACCGATGTCTTCTTTACTTTCGTCTCACTAATTTATTTTCCCCTTTCTTCTAAAATATCCCTTACATTCCACTAAGCAAGGTACAGTTATCGATCTCACGTAGGAAGATGTAATACTGTTTGTAGGCGAATCAATCTGTTATTAATTTAGTATTGTTCAAGTTCTGTTCTGTTAGGCGGCATTCCAGGCCAAACAACGGCTCTTAAAAGTGCTGTATTGTTATCATCTACATATCTATTACAGAGAAATAGATTGTATTTACGATGCTGCATCAGATCTTTAGAGTACAAGGTACTTTAAATTACAACCTAACCTAACCTAACCCAACCCAAACTAACCTAACCTAATCTAACCTAACCTAAACTAAACTAACGTACTTCTTCAATCTTGGCAAAATTACTTTGTGGCATCATTAATTATATAATGAATAACAGATCACTTTGTATAAACCACTATATTATAAACAATATCTACATGTTTCGATAACGATGTTATCTTCATCTGGATATGTTAATATAAAGAAAAATAAATGACAAACAAGTATAGACAAATTAGAATAAACTAGAACATAGACAAAATATTAAAAAGTAGAGGTGATTAATTACTTAAAAATGATAAAAATAGTTATACAAAATTAAATATAAAAATAAGCAAGGGGATATGAAAGGGGATGAGGTTTATAAATATTTAGGATTTCCGCAATCAAATAGATTAGATCATACTAGTATTAAAAATGATATTAGGATTAAATTTAAAACTAGGATCAGAAAAATTTTGAAATGCAATCTATCTGCTAAAAATTTAGTAAAGGCGATAAATACTTGGGCAATACCTCTATTAACTTACTCATTTGGCATAATTAAATGGTCTAATACAGATTTAGATAGCTTAGAACGATTAATTAGAACTACATTAACAAAATTTTATTGCCATCATCAAAATTCAGCTGTAGAACGAATTAATTTACCCAGAAATTTAGGAGGTAGAGGTATAGTCAAAATAACATCTTTAAAACATAATCAGGTTGAAATGCTAAGAAATTTTTTCCATAGGAAAGCTGATAGTTCAGAAATGCACAAAATAATTTGCAAGGCAGATAGAAATATTTCACCATTAAATTTATACGACGAGAATGCCAGCATTCTTATAAATACCAACCAGGAATTATTAGATTCCTGGTCAAATAAAATTCTTCACGCAAAACACTTCAATTATCTCAACCAAACATATGTTGACAAATTTTCGTCAAACAAATAGTTGAGTATTGGAGAGTTGAGCGCAGAAATAGAAGGCTTTATGCTTGCCATACAAGATAGAGTCATTAATACTAAAAATTATAGGAAGCATATCATCAAAGATGCAAATCAAATTGATAATTTATGTAGAAAATGTTTGGCTTTTCCGGAAACTATAGAACATATTATATCGGGATGTTCTGTATTAGCGCCGTCCGAGTATACATTTAGGCACAATCAAGTTTTAAAAATAATTCACCAAAGTTTGGTAATTAAACATAACTTGATTGACTGCCGTAATGTACCATATTATGAATATGAACCAAATTCATTTTTAGAAAACGAATTTTATAAAATTTATTATGATAAAACTATATTGACAGACAGAACAATTAGTCATAATAGACCCGATATAGTTTTACATGACAAAATTAAGAAAATAACTTATATCATTGATGTCGCTATTCCAAATTCTTGTAATATTCAGAAAACTGTTTCTGAAAAAATAAGAAAATATACAGATTTAGGAAATGAAATTAAAAGAATTTGGCATTCTCAGACTATAAAAATATTAGCATTTGTTATTTCGGCTACTGGCATTATACCTAGGTCTCTCATTCAAAATTTAGGCGTATTAGATTTGTCAAAAAATTTGTACATAAAAATGCAAAAGTCGGTCATTTTAAATACATGTAGGATTACGAAAGATTTTTTAAATATTTATATTGAGGGATCAGTAGGATTTATCGGACCAGTTAGGATTTCATCAGAGCCGAACCCTCTGATTTGAAAATATCTGGAGTCGGTGAAATATTTTCCCATTATGTTTCTGGTGGATTGACGTATTGTTCTTGTATTGTTTTATTCTTATATAGTGCACTTACATTGCGTTAATTTACTAGATATTCATTTGTGGAAAAGTGTGTGGAAGGGTTTAGTCTTTCATTTGGGAAAGATTCAACCCGGACATAAAATCTGGAGCACCGTATAAAAATTTAAGGATAAAATAAAATTGCATTTAGATAATAAAAAACTTTTAAGAACAAATAATTAAAATAATTAGTCTAAATCAAAAAATAAATAATTATAATTATTGTAAGTATAAATAAGAAAATAAATTTAAAAGATGGCTATTTTTAAAAAATGTTTGGTTATTTATAATATTTAATTTACTATTAATGCTTTTTCTAATTTCTAAAATTTCAAAATTATCCAATTGTATGCCCGTAGTGTTAGTATGTAAAATTTTAAGACCTGTGTTAATATCAAAAGAATGAAACTAAAAAATTAAATTAAACTAACTTAAACTAACCTAACCTACGATGTAAAAAGTACGAAAAAGTAAAGTACGATGCTGCATCGGATCTTTAGAGTACAAGGTACTTTAGAGTACAACCTAACCTAACCTTACCTAAACTTCTTCTTCTTCGATGGCGCTACAGCCCATATCGAGCTTTGGCCTCCTGCAATACTCGCCTACAACTCCTCCTGTCCTCAGCGGCTGACTTCCAGTTTAGTACCTGGAGAAGCTGTGCTGCATCCCCTCTTACCTCGTCTTCCCACCTCAGTCTGAGTCTTCCCACTTTTCTCTTTTCAGCTGAGTGTCCAGTCAAAATTACTTTTGGGACGCGTGTATCCAACATTCTCTAGGTACATGCCCAGCCCATCTCAGCCTGAGGAGACTCATATGTGCTGAGATGCTAGGGGCCTTATATATAATATCATGCAATTCCGTATTGTGCCGGATGCGCCACTGTTCGCCCTCTTTCACCGTGTTCATCTTTACCGTCAGTGTCAGCGCCTCACATCCATATGCCAATACAGTTCTAACAATGGTCTTATTTATGGTTATTTTGGTTTTCCCGTGGACACTACGTGACTTAAACACTGGCAGCAAAAAGAAGTATGTTTTGTTGGCTGCTGTGATTCTCCTTCTGATTTCTGCTGGATCCTCTTTGTTCTCTGTCAGACTGGAGCCCAGGTAGGTGAATTGACCGACCACTTTGTATGAGTAGTTGTCTTTAAATTATACCTAAAACTTTACCTTGTTAAACCTTACCTAAACTAACCTAACCTTAACTAAACTAACCTAACCTAACTTAACCTAACCTAACCTAACCTAACCTATCCTAACCTAACCAACGATGTAAAAAGTACGAAAAAGTAAAGTACGATGCCGCATTAGATCTTTAGAGTACGCTGTCCTTGTTCTACTGGTATTTCAATGAAATATGCTACAAGGAACTAGTATCATTGATGCACTGGGGCAGTGTTGGGAAATTTTATACACGTTCACATTTATCACATGAGAACAGGTCGATTCTGACTCATGCTTGACAAAACAAGGCGTTAATTGAGATTAGAAAAAAAGTGAATTTTACATCATTCTCTGGTAGTGCCTTGGCGGCGACGAAGTTCTAAAATTATTATTATTTACTACCTGGTTCCCGGCATGCGTTGCTATGCCACTTAATAAAGAAATTGTTTCTCCCTGCGTGTCCTTTCCCATTCGTCCCGATCCCATTTCGCCTCCCCTTCCTCTTCTTCTCCCGCGTTCCCACTCCGCCTTCCCTCTCCCCCTCTCGAGTTCCCCTCCCGCATTCCATTCATTCAGTCGCGGTACATTCTGTTTTCAAACAGCTCGCGTGCTACCTATTGCAATTTTTTTAATACAAATTTCATTATGCCAGAGCTCATCGCTTCTTTTATGCAAATCTTGACAATAACGAAAACAAAAAAAACTAAAAATTATCCTTTTGGTGCAGTCGTTCGAAAGTTATGCGTGTACATATGTACATTTTAGCGATTCATTTTTATTTATATAGATTTTTTTGCGATTTTTTATTTCGAAGGAATTTAATTCATACGATTTCATTTTGATTTCATATATGATTAATGTTCGATATTTTATTAAAAAATAACATGTATTTATTTAAAAGCATAAAACCTTAAAACGTTCAAGGGAAATATTGTCATTTTTATTTATTTTTTATTTTGTTTATTTTGTACGACAGACAGGTAAGTTCAATTACGGTACAATTTTCTTACAACTAACATACATGTACATCATTTTTTAATATGTTATAAATCGGTGGAAATTTGGAACACGGACGCTTAAATTTGGACTTTTGCCCCACACAACCTAATCTAACCATAAACTAAATTATTAAGTACCTTACCCAAAATGCTAGATTTTACCAGTAAAACCAAGTAAGATTCGCCATGACTTGAAGGCATGTATTATGATATCATATTTGTGGGTAAAAGCATGTTATTTGACCCACTTCGTACGAATGTCTAGAGACGCCGTTATGTATGGAGTCACAGGTTATTTCCTATAGCCTTAGATAATGAAAGAATTTCAAACTGTTCCTCAACTTCAGAACACTCAATCATTATATATAAATATGAATGTTTCTTTGTTTGTCCCTTATGCATTCCTATTCCATTCATTCAATTGCGATGAAACTTTGATTTGTTTTGTGCCCGCAATGGTTTCAACCATTCATCCGATTGCGGTGAAACTTTTGTGAGTTGTTGTGCGTACACCCTCGAAGGTTTCTGTATATAATGGTAAGTTCTGGCATTATGAAATTTGCATTAAAAAAATTACATTGGGTGGCGCATGAGTTGTTTAAAAATTGTGTGTTTCATATAGTTTAGCGGCAGGTATGGAAGCTGGGAGGGGAGCAGAAATTGGGAGGGGGAAAGGTTAGCAGGAAAGTGGAAGGGGAATCTGAAACAGGGGAACGCGGGAGAGGAAGGGGACGCGGGAGGGGACGACGTGAAAATTGGAACGGATGGGAAAGTACACTCAGAGAAGGGATGACAGAGGGGTGGAGGAACAGAGAGGTACAGAGGGGGGGGGGGGGGTTGTGTAGAAGACATATAGTAGCGGTAGGGGTTAGCAGGGATTACATTTAGAAAATTCATGTTTCTCACACGGGCAGCTGTATGTGGTCTACTGATGCATCGGAAAACCTTTTGATTTTTTCGTTTACCTACCAAACAGAAAAACAAAAAAATAATTTGTATCCAAAAGCACTTTAATTAAAAGAATTAAAACACAAACATTTTCTTTCTTTGAGTAGCATTGCAACGCATGTCGGGCACTCGCTTATATCTTTTTTAATCAATATATATATATAAATGAATCCCTGTTTCCCTTGGTCACGCCATAACTTCAGAACGACTTTACCTATTTCATTCATATTTTAAAAAAGTTTTTCTAATACTTTGTGGAAGGTTCTTACGGAAAGAAAAAATTAAGAAAATTGCGCAGCAAATTAAATAATTTCAGAGAACTTAAATACTATTTTAATTTTGCACGTTTGACAGTTTGCGCGTTTGATTAAATTGATTTAAAAATGCAGCTGTTTTTTTATATTAAAGGAATTGCCTTTGTATTTTTAAAATTATAGATATTTTAAATAGGTACCTATGTACTATGTTAGGTACCAAATTTGATTGATTGTACACTTATTGGATAATATACAAAAATGAATATTTGTAATATACCAAAATTTTTAATTTAAATGAAAAACACATACATCTATAGGATTCAGCCTGCGAGGGAATAAGATAGTGTAATCAGTATCCTCTTTATGCGGTGCTTCGTAGCCTAATGATTTCCTCTTCTTGCGGTGTTTTCTGAAAGTAAGTTCTTCTTGCGCTTGTGAATTGCACACTCTGATTTTTTTTTCTGTATCTAGTTCTCTTTTTTACTGTTATCTTCTTCTACAATAATACATTACATTGATGATAAAAATATAATTGTTCTAAAAATAAAAATAATAATCGTTTATTATTTTTAATTTAATTTAATCCAGTTTGACCGTAAAGTTTGAGATTTTCTGCTAAAGGTTTTTGAATTGCCCACAGACGTTCGAAGAAATAGACATGCGATGAATATCCCATTGATGTCTAAATAAACATCACTTGACATTTTAATTTTATGGCATTGTCCAATGTTGGCACGTCTCATCGCCAGCAATGCCATGAATACTTTTCATTGAATATCTCGAAGAAATGCAAGAGTAACCTGAATATTTCTATGTACAAGCCAATCGTGGGTTTTTTAACTCTGGTCACAGTGGCGTAGCGTGGGTGTCAGCCGCCCAGGGCGTAAAAATTTTTTTCCGCCCCCTTATTTAGATAATTCAATTTAAATGGCTTAAATATATAGTAATTCTGAAGAACTTTTTTGGCTGAAGCAAACATTTTTTAATTTTTTTTAAAGAAAGACAGTGTTTAAAACGGTATACCACCCGACGCTCACTCACGGCCACCAGACATGGATGCTAAATGAACGAACACGCTCTAGAGTCCAAGCTGCCGAAATGAGATACTTGTGAGGAGTAGCAAGGGTTACGAAATGGGATCATATAAGAAACTCGACGTTCCGCTATGAGCTAAACATTGAACCACTGCTATTCTTCATAGAAAAATCGCAACTGATGCATGTACTAAGAATGTCTGATGACCGAATTCCGAAGAAGATACTTAGTGCGATTCCAGAGGGTAGACGTCCAATGGGACCGCCCCAAACACAGTTGGGCGAGGCAACTCCAGAAATTGTGTGAGAGGAGGATGGTTCTACCATGGACTGAGGCAGAAAATTCAGCACAAGACAGGGACGTATGGAGGAGCCTTGTTGATGCAATGTGTCCCCGACCCAAATATAACAAGGGGGAAGAAGATGATGATGATGATAAAGGAAAGACAAATTTTCCCGGGTTACGAATAACCCGACAATATTTGAAAATCTCCTACTACCACCACAGTAATCCGAAAATGTTGCTTCAGTCGTGATGAAGGACTTAGCCAGCCGATGAATCGAACACGGAAAGTCTGGGTGGGATCCAAACGCGATACCCACTCAACCACTGATCGGTCATTTATTGTGTTTTTTTTTTAATATGAATATCGTACAAGAGTCCAAACTGCTCCCGTCTGGTGCCAGTGAGACTATGGCATCGAAAGAGATAAGGTAGAGGAAGGTTGCGAAGAACCTGGCTATTTAGATCTGGTCACTAAACATGGCTAAAGCCATTTCAAGCAGCGTTTCAATTCTGAATGGTGGTCTTACAATAGGGCAATACTGTGAGTATCTTCCACTTAGGAACGTGCTACAAATATATCTACGATGTATTATTTTAAATAAATAAATTGTGAAATAATATAAATATATCAAATAAAATTTATTTTCCACGCCGGGATTCGATTCCGTGACCTTCGGTTTGCGATTCTTACCGCTGGACTACGCCGGCTATGTATTGTACAGGTTACACATGTTGGAAGGCGTATACGTATGTACGACTAAGTTAATGTTAATTTGGAACACTGTCAGACGATCCGTCGATGAATGAAACTTTCATAGAATTGTCAAAGCATCACTCACGACTTCCCTGAAGTCATTCTCGCTGAATATTAGTCATAAACAATCCAAGCATACAATAAAATAGGGAATTACTGCAATTCAGTACAAACGGTGTTGCCAGTTGTAATGAGGTGCCACTACTGGCTTTTGACTCCAATTGTGATGAACCCTACCTAGCTGATTTACTTTTCTAAGCTTCTACCTCGTAGTTTAAATCTCGTAGCTCCTGTCTCGTAGCCACGCTCATAATTCTACCCTTATGTCCTACTGATCACACCACTAGGTATGATGGCCTGACTCAACCCTCCTTTCGGTTTATTTCTACCTCAGGCTCGTGATTTCTAAACCCCTATACCTTATAATCTAGCTAAACCTACCCTATCTTCTTAAATCCCTGCGATTTTCTCACAGTAATCAAGATTTAAGATTTTTGTTCACATTATTTCTATAATCTGCGTTGTGTAAATTTTTTGTTTTAGATTTTACATCTGTTTGCATACTTAATATGCACACATATGTAGAGAAGATAATGTATTACGTGTGGTAACCCATAGATTCTTTTAGAGAAAGGGTGAGAATTTTCCGATCAATTTATTTATTATTATTTTAGAATATTTAACCGAGTTTGATAAACTACCCCCGCCCTAAACCTTGTGTCTATTTGATTTCCATAGGAATTTAGTGTGTTTATTTAATTCTTCCTATCACCGCTGATACATCGATAACATAAACAACAGTTAATAAATTAAACATTTCAAGAAAGCAAACCTTACCTTAGGATGATCGAACTCGAAGGTCCAGTTTTCTCAATTGAAGTCCTTGTCTGCAACTTCTCCTAACATAATGTGTTTGTAGTCATAGTTAGTGCTATTGGTTAGTATTCGCAAAATTGTTGAAAGAGCAGGAATGGAGGGATATGGGGAGGGGATATTATGTTTGCTTAAAAAGTCGGCACCTCCGCTAACCAAGTGAAAACCGATGAACAACAATTTCAAACCGGATTCTCCCAAGTACGTTTGCTAAGCTTATCCTTAAGTCCGAGTTTTACTCTCTTCGACGAGCGTCTCTTGTTACGAAAGGGGCTCTTCACGCCAGATGGGGGAATACCAAGTCTTCATGCCGTTTTTCTGCCTCACTCCGACTTCCATCTCCGCCGGATTGAATTTAACTCTACTGAGTCTAGAAGGGGTATTTCATGTCTTCCCTTATCATGCCTCTATCCGTTAAATGTGGCGTAAGCTTGTGACGGGCAGATCCTTCCTCCCACGTAACCGACCCAGCGTTACATTCCACCTCTGACTAGCTGACATAAAACTCACCTCGTGAACCTTATGTTTGCTTTCAGGTTCGACAAGACTCACGGTATGCAAATAACCTGTGGCTTTAATGCCGCGTCAGCGTACTGTCCGCATACGTCCTTCCTCTTCCCCGCATGCCCACCTCGACAATACCGCCACAAGATCAAAGCCGTCCGTTCGAGAAAGGTTGACACTTACATTTCCAGATGGCTCATACCTACATACAGAAGCCTTGAAGTTTACGTTCGAAGACAAGTTAGGATTCAGGACTGTATGAGTATTTGAACACCAGTGTTGTTTAAATGAGGTCACTAGCTCCTCGTGTGTTAGGTATTTAGGATAATGGGTATTTATGGGTTCTTGGATACCTACTTCCTATAAGAAAGATTTAAAAATGAGATAAATCAAGTCGACATTGAATCAATGACCTCCTGAATAATTGTGATGTGCTCTCTTAGAGTTTGAAGCTAGTCGCAGTACTTTACTTTGCGAAATTTTTGCATGCTGAATCAATGCTACCTATTGGCGATCGCTCTAGTAAAATCAAGTCGTTTAGAATTGAGTGAATTTAACGTCAATGTCGCTTTCACATATTGACCGCAGATTTCATCTCAAGCTATAATTGATAAACTTGTCCCTGACGTTAAGTTTTGTTTTGTTTATTCGTTAATGAATTTAGGTGACTGGGTCAATGGATGGCCTTGAACTCAAATCGAAATTTTTGTACACTATCGAAGGTCATATAACCATACCCTAATCGTGCTAGTGAAAAGAAACAATAGGTATTTATCTTACAAATACGCTAAGATACCAAAATTGGTTTAGTGATGCGTTTCTATCTAATTATGTGTTAAGTATTTGTTTAGCAACATTTCATTCCGTATGGGAGGTGTGACATGCGAATGCTAATAAATTGGTTAGTTATTTATTTACCCTTTCTTGGCGTTACGTCCATCAGTGTCAGGATATCCACAGGAACCTGTAAAAGCTTAAATATTGTAAGGACTCACCAAGCTCTAATGTCTTAATTTCAGCTCCACCGGGTTACTATCATCGGCGAGAAACTTATTAGAGCATCCATACTACCTGTGTAACTACTCATCTCCTTCCTTTCTCCTTTGAATAGATCTCTGATGTAAAAATCCTCACGTTTTCCTTTAATATCTGCCGTTATTATTGAAGAAGAACGATCCTATCTAATTATGTTAAGTATTTTCCAGATTTCGGATCAATTATTATTATTGCGTTGTCACCTAACGATAATTAATATCTCGTAATAAAATTTCCAACTTTCGACCTAAACGTAAATTTTTTTATTTAATGAAACTTATTAGACTGTAATTTTCTTTATATAACCTCGGACTAAATAACTCTATTTTAACCTTCATAGAACAAATTTAAAGCAATTCAAACACACTATATTAAACTCCTCCCGCATTGAATTTGTAATTAATTAATTAATTATTAGATTTTATTGAATCGGAAATTATTGCAAACACTGATTTTAGATTTATTATAAGATCATACACTCCGTTAAATTGCACGATTAACCCTATCCGGGCACTTCATTCCCTGTTTTATCAAAGTATAAACTGATTGTAGACTCTATTTTACCACTGAAATTTTTAAGTATAAAAACTGATTCTAGATTCTATTAATTAATTACCAGGGTAATTCTCACAACATGCGCGACGTTTTAATCAACCTTGCCAGTTGTCGAAGGACCCCTTTTTTTATTTTAATGATAAGTTGAATTTATAAATAGATATATTATTATTCAATGCTGTTATAAAATTCTTTAAACACTGTTGTTTCTTTTTAAATTCGCTACACTATATAAACCTTTTATTTTAATGACAAGTTGAATTTATAAATAAATATATTATTATTCACTGCTGTTATAAAATTCTTTAAACACTGTTGATTTTCTTTAAATTCGCTACACTATATAAACCTTTTATTTTAATGACAAGTTGAATTTATAAATAAATATATTATTATTCACTGCTGTTATAAAATTCTTTAAACACTGTTGATTTTCTTTAAATTCGCTACACTATATAAACTTTTTATTTTAATGACAAGTTGAACTTATAAATAAATATATTATTATTCACTGCTGTTATAAAATTCTTTAAACACTGTTGTTTCTTTTTAAATTCGCTACACTATATAAACTTTTTATTTTAATGACAAGTTGAATTTATAAATAAATATATTATTATTCACTGCTGTTATAAAATTCTTTAAACACTGTTGTTTCTTTTTAAATTCGCTACACTATATAAACTTTTTATTTTAATGACAAGTTGAATTTATTGTAAAACTATATAAAACACTTTATTTAATTTTCAACACTCCACAGATTTAATCACGACCGTAATTTTTATAAGTCCCAGAATTCCCACTCCGAATTTTCTAAGTCTCAAAATTTTACAACACTTAAGAAATTTTCAACTAATAACCGTTTTAGACGCTACGTCACGTAACTTCCACGTTTTAACCCGACGATTGGTCCCCGACGACTCCTTCACGACAACTAACACCGAAAACTGATCCCGATTCTTCTAAGTCCTAGGTTTTATATGTACCTCCAGGATTAGAACATCTTAATTACGCGTTCATTGATTTTCTAATTCAAACTCTAACAACTCGAGATTTCATATATCAATTCTGTTATATTCGTATCAACGTGTTAAGTCCGGCCCCTTTGATTTTAGAAATCTTCCGTCTCTTACGTAAATTGTTCCAGTGTCGAACCTACCATTATGTCAAATTTTGCCCCGTCGTTCCTTTGTCTTCAGGTCTTCATAATATGTTTTATAAACATGGTTTTAATCTTGTTTTTTTTTTCAATTTTGAACATTCCCATAAGTGATCTGCTAAAACTGTGTTTTAATTGGCATAAATATTAGGGAAAACGTAGATTCTTCGGTCTCCTAGTTTTAAACGCTAGTTGTCCTGTATAAATTTCCACGAAAATTATTTCTTTTCCCCTAGTCTACGTAAGCAATTATGTCTCAGAACCGTATTTCCATTATTTATGTGGCATATTCAACTTTTCCATTTTCCCACCTAATTTTCCTTCAAGTAACGGTGTTTTAACAACTATTCTTAAATGATTTTCCCTTCGTTGTTAATAAGGAATCATATCCTGGTTCCGTATCTACTCTACTTATAACGTTTTGAGTTTTTCCCATTTCCTTATCTGAGTTTTCCGGTTATGTCGGTTTTCCGTTCTCTCCCCCCACTCCTAACCCAATGATCCCTTATTGAAATTTGACGTTTGCCTTTTTGCCGTGATTCCATCTCCCGCTAAAACCCTTTTTTCCTTTTTTGATATATTATTTATGGTGTTTTCCGGCCCACTAACTATTCCTATCCTGGGATATCTGTCAAGTTAACTACTTCGATCAAATTCCGCCCAATTTTCCATCTCTCTCTTGTTCAAAATCCCATAAACTGCAAGCCCTGACGTGTGTATACATTACGATTTCTACATACTTGGCGATAAATCCATTTTAATGTGTTTATAATTAAATTTTACGGAAATTCTATAATCTCAATACTAGGTAAGAGCAATGTTAATTTTTATGACCCTTTTTAATGGATAATGGGCCTTAAATAAACAAAAGGCATGTTCGAATATTCCTTGTTTATATCAACAATATACATGTGGGGTCGACCACCTTTTTTTACATCAATTGCCTCAGCAATTTGTTCTATCGTCTATAGTATTTTCTCATAGCAAATGACGTAAAAACGATCCCTTCCTTTGAATTAATCTAACGTAATATAACTAGAATAACCATCCTATTTCAAATATATAACGATATCTATTTAAACTCGTCTGAAAACGCAAAATTAAGTCGAAATCTTATATTGTTCAATAAATACTTCCGTTTAAATGTCCGTTTTTTTTATTAGATTTTCTTTTCAAATCGTTTTCCCTGACCGTATTGCTTCATTTAAAGGTGACATTCCTAATTTCCATCGTTTTTCTTTCTTTTAAATATCAAACGTACGTTTTCCTCTGAATCTGGCCTCCTTTTGTTCTTCACGTTCTCGTTATGCAATTGAGTATCCCTACAGTAGCTTTTCCCACGTTTTCCAGGTCTTTTCTTTAATCTTCCGTTCATTATATTTCCTTGCTATTTTATTGCATCATTTTTTCAACATAATATGGATTTATTTGTTCGTTAACTGCGGTTGTCGATTCCTCTGTTGTACTCAATATTTACCTTTAAAATTAGGGTCATTGTACCAAATGCACCGAACGTGGGATTGTGTTTATCTTAAAGCGTATTGATCTCTCGGGTTGATGATGATTTTTACCCCATAAATATCAGACTAATGGTCTAGTCCAAAGTCCATCTCTTTGTCTTGAAAAAAGGTAACCTCCCCCTTCTCTGATTGGTAGATCAATCTTAAGTGTTTATAATTGGATCCCTCTGTGTTCTATTTATCAAAACTTGACATTAATTTAATAATTATAGATCTCTGCAGTCTCCATGGCCCAATCAAACTTAATCAGCTAGATGTCGCTAGTGTGTTGATTTCGTTATAATTCTGAATTATTATTTATTCATTCGTAAGGTGGAAGCTACTATATTTTCGTATCCACTGCGATTCATCACAGCCCCCCTATAGTTATAATTCCAGCGGTAAACACGCCTCCTAGTGTTAGTTGATGGAATTAAAACTAAACATAGGCAATCTAATTTTCTACAATTTTCTTTAAGTCTTCTTTATTCTTATTTGCATTTTTTTTTTTTTTCGAAATTCTAACTGGTTGCGCGCCCCTACCTTTCACTATTTCATATCGTAGAATCCTGTTCGGTGTTCCTCTGAGCTGAAATCATTTTTCAATTTACTCTTGTCTACCCAATGGCCTATTTAAGTCGGCTAACTTACGTCAGTTGCTGTCCCTACTCTTTGTCCTACCCCCCTAAGATTCTTACCCCTATACCTTCCCCCCTATGACCCTTACTCCCTCTTCTTCATCGAGACGGTTTCCAACCTTTGATTTTCCTTATTCATATATATATATTTTTTTTTTTTTCGCGATTCTAGAATTCCACACGAATTTTTCTCGCAGGAACGTTTTAATGGCAACAATGCGCATATGAACATACACGTATTACACATATATGCACACATACACACCCCTTTTTTTTTTTTGAATGGGATCAACTTTTATGTAATCTCTTCATATGCTGTTCTTATTTATCTTTTATCTGAGGTTTATTTGATCTATGTTGTATGTTTACTCATCCGAATGCACTCCATAACGTTTACTATCTCATTTTTTTTTTTCACACCGGCTTTGTTTGTTTATTTATTTATTTGCACGTATACACAATTGTATAATGTACCTAAACCCCGTTTTAAACAAGCCCCCCCCTCCTAAATTCGTATGCGTTTTAAACCACTCCGCTTATTTGCTCTTTATTGCAAATCGGAAATAAACCGGTCACCCGAGAAATATGCCAACCCTCAGTAAGGCTAAATTTCTAATTTATTCAGCTGACATCTATGTAATGGTGTATCTAAAGGTCCAATCCACCCCTGTTAAATGTTTGAATGCAACGATTTGAAAAGCTCACTTTTATGTTTTATGTGTAATATTTTATTTTATTTTTATCCGTCCTTTGCTTTGTATGTTATGTTGATTTTATTTATTTTTATGTCGCCGTGTCAAAAGAAGTATTTATTTATAAAATCCTTCAACTCGAAGGAACCAATAATACCCTCGACCACTATTAACATAAAGAACGTCATTTGATTAACTATCTAAGTATCTCTTTATTATTTAAAGTAATATCTCGAGATGTTCCAATGCGAACATAACAAAGATTTATCTATTCTGTTACGAACATATTTATCAGTAAGACCACTTATGTTTGTGGCAACACAAACATACCCTCGCGACGGTGTCTATTCAATCGCTTGTTTACATTCGGGCTTCAGTCAATGAACCAATTTGAACGATAATATTATTAATCACCGAAGGAATGCGCTTTTATTTATATAACGGCTTTTTTTTTTTCCAATACGCACCACCCTTCTAAATCTGGGTCAACATTCCTAGGCGTTATGTGATTTATGATTTTTATCTGGTATAAGGCACGTTTTTCACTTTTCGTTTTAAAATATTTGGTTTTTGAGTTATTATTTTTTTTTTTTTTCCCGACTGTTTTATTTAATGGTACGTTTTTTTTTTTCACTTGTTTCACGTTTAATGAAGATGTTTTAATGGCACGTTTTTCACTTTTCGTTTAAATTATTTTTTTGATTTATTGTTATATTTCTACTGTATAATTTAATGATGCGAATTTTTTTATTCCACTTGTTTTATGTAATCTGAAGTTGTTTTAATGGCACGTTTTTCACTTTTCGTTTAAAATATTCACTTTTTTTTTTTTTTCCCATTTAATTATAATTTCATTTATTTGTTCATTCTATTTTATTTTTATAATATCTCAGAATTCTCTCAACTTGTAACCTTTACTCTCCTGGTCACGCGGCAACAGTTGTAATGAGGTGCCACTACTGGCTTTTGACTCCAATTGTGATGAACCCTACCTAGCTGATTTACTTTTCTAAGCTTCTACCTCGTAGTTTAAATCTCGTAGCTCCTGTCTCGTAGCCACGCTCATAATTCTACCCTTATGTCCTACTGATCACACCACTAGGTATGATGGCCTGACTCAACCCTCCTTTCGGTTTATTTCTACCTCAGGCTCGTGATTTCTAAACCCCTATACCTTATAATCTAGCTAAACCTACCCTATCTTCTTAAATCCCTGCGATTTTCTCACAGTAATCAAGATTTAAGATTTTTGTTCACATTATTTCTATAATCTGCGTTGTGTAAATTTTTTGTTTTAGATTTTACATCTGTTTGCATACTTAATATGCACACATATGTAGAGAAGATAATGTATTACGTGTGGTAACCCATAGATTCTTTTAGAGAAAGGGTGAGAATTTTCCGATCAATTTATTTATTATTATTTTAGAATATTTAACCGAGTTTGATAAACTACCCCCGCCCTAAACCTTGTGTCTATTTGATTTCCATAGGAATTTAGTGTGTTTATTTAATTCTTCCTATCACCGCTGATACATCGATAACATAAACAACAGTTAATAAATTAAACATTTCAAGAAAGCAAACCTTACCTTAGGATGATCGAACTCGAAGGTCCAGTTTTCTCAATTGAAGTCCTTGTCTGCAACTTCTCCTAACATAATGTGTTTGTAGTCATAGTTAGTGCTATTGGTTAGTATTCGCAAAATTGTTGAAAGAGCAGGAATGGAGGGATATGGGGAGGGGATATTATGTTTGCTTAAAAAGTCGGCACCTCCGCTAACCAAGTGAAAACCGATGAACAACAATTTCAAACCGGATTCTCCCAAGTACGTTTGCTAAGCTTATCCTTAAGTCCGAGTTTTACTCTCTTCGACGAGCGTCTCTTGTTACGAAAGGGGCTCTTCACGCCAGATGGGGGAATACCAAGTCTTCATGCCGTTTTTCTGCCTCACTCCGACTTCCATCTCCGCCGGATTGAATTTAACTCTACTGAGTCTAGAAGGGGTATTTCATGTCTTCCCTTATCATGCCTCTATCCGTTAAATGTGGCGTAAGCTTGTGACGGGCAGATCCTTCCTCCCACGTAACCGACCCAGCGTTACATTCCACCTCTGACTAGCTGACATAAAACTCACCTCGTGAACCTTATGTTTGCTTTCAGGTTCGACAAGACTCACGGTATGCAAATAACCTGTGGCTTTAATGCCGCGTCAGCGTACTGTCCGCATACGTCCTTCCTCTTCCCCGCATGCCCACCTCGACAATACCGCCACAAGATCAAAGCCGTCCGTTCGAGAAAGGTTGACACTTACATTTCCAGATGGCTCATACCTACATACAGAAGCCTTGAAGTTTACGTTCGAAGACAAGTTAGGATTCAGGACTGTATGAGTATTTGAACACCAGTGTTGTTTAAATGAGGTCACTAGCTCCTCGTGTGTTAGGTATTTAGGATAATGGGTATTTATGGGTTCTTGGATACCTACTTCCTATAAGAAAGATTTAAAAATGAGATAAATCAAGTCGACATTGAATCAATGACCTCCTGAATAATTGTGATGTGCTCTCTTAGAGTTTGAAGCTAGTCGCAGTACTTTACTTTGCGAAATTTTTGCATGCTGAATCAATGCTACCTATTGGCGATCGCTCTAGTAAAATCAAGTCGTTTAGAATTGAGTGAATTTAACGTCAATGTCGCTTTCACATATTGACCGCAGATTTCATCTCAAGCTATAATTGATAAACTTGTCCCTGACGTTAAGTTTTGTTTTGTTTATTCGTTAATGAATTTAGGTGACTGGGTCAATGGATGGCCTTGAACTCAAATCGAAATTTTTGTACACTATCGAAGGTCATATAACCATACCCTAATCGTGCTAGTGAAAAGAAACAATAGGTATTTATCTTACAAATACGCTAAGATACCAAAATTGGTTTAGTGATGCGTTTCTATCTAATTATGTGTTAAGTATTTGTTTAGCAACATTTCATTCCGTATGGGAGGTGTGACATGCGAATGCTAATAAATTGGTTAGTTATTTATTTACCCTTTCTTGGCGTTACGTCCATCAGTGTCAGGATATCCACAGGAACCTGTAAAAGCTTAAATATTGTAAGGACTCACCAAGCTCTAATGTCTTAATTTCAGCTCCACCGGGTTACTATCATCGGCGAGAAACTTATTAGAGCATCCATACTACCTGTGTAACTACTCATCTCCTTCCTTTCTCCTTTGAATAGATCTCTGATGTAAAAATCCTCACGTTTTCCTTTAATATCTGCCGTTATTATTGAAGAAGAACGATCCTATCTAATTATGTTAAGTATTTTCCAGATTTCGGATCAATTATTATTATTGCGTTGTCACCTAACGATAATTAATATCTCGTAATAAAATTTCCAACTTTCGACCTAAACGTAAATTTTTTTATTTAATGAAACTTATTAGACTGTAATTTTCTTTATATAACCTCGGACTAAATAACTCTATTTTAACCTTCATAGAACAAATTTAAAGCAATTCAAACACACTATATTAAACTCCTCCCGCATTGAATTTGTAATTAATTAATTAATTATTAGATTTTATTGAATCGGAAATTATTGCAAACACTGATTTTAGATTTATTATAAGATCATACACTCCGTTAAATTGCACGATTAACCCTATCCGGGCACTTCATTCCCTGTTTTATCAAAGTATAAACTGATTGTAGACTCTATTTTACCACTGAAATTTTTAAGTATAAAAACTGATTCTAGATTCTATTAATTAATTACCAGGGTAATTCTCACAACATGCGCGACGTTTTAATCAACCTTGCCAGTTGTCGAAGGACCCCTTTTTTTATTTTAATGATAAGTTGAATTTATAAATAGATATATTATTATTCAATGCTGTTATAAAATTCTTTAAACACTGTTGTTTCTTTTTAAATTCGCTACACTATATAAACCTTTTATTTTAATGACAAGTTGAATTTATAAATAAATATATTATTATTCACTGCTGTTATAAAATTCTTTAAACACTGTTGATTTTCTTTAAATTCGCTACACTATATAAACCTTTTATTTTAATGACAAGTTGAATTTATAAATAAATATATTATTATTCACTGCTGTTATAAAATTCTTTAAACACTGTTGATTTTCTTTAAATTCGCTACACTATATAAACTTTTTATTTTAATGACAAGTTGAACTTATAAATAAATATATTATTATTCACTGCTGTTATAAAATTCTTTAAACACTGTTGTTTCTTTTTAAATTCGCTACACTATATAAACTTTTTATTTTAATGACAAGTTGAATTTATAAATAAATATATTATTATTCACTGCTGTTATAAAATTCTTTAAACACTGTTGTTTCTTTTTAAATTCGCTACACTATATAAACTTTTTATTTTAATGACAAGTTGAATTTATTGTAAAACTATATAAAACACTTTATTTAATTTTCAACACTCCACAGATTTAATCACGACCGTAATTTTTATAAGTCCCAGAATTCCCACTCCGAATTTTCTAAGTCTCAAAATTTTACAACACTTAAGAAATTTTCAACTAATAACCGTTTTAGACGCTACGTCACGTAACTTCCACGTTTTAACCCGACGATTGGTCCCCGACGACTCCTTCACGACAACTAACACCGAAAACTGATCCCGATTCTTCTAAGTCCTAGGTTTTATATGTACCTCCAGGATTAGAACATCTTAATTACGCGTTCATTGATTTTCTAATTCAAACTCTAACAACTCGAGATTTCATATATCAATTCTGTTATATTCGTATCAACGTGTTAAGTCCGGCCCCTTTGATTTTAGAAATCTTCCGTCTCTTACGTAAATTGTTCCAGTGTCGAACCTACCATTATGTCAAATTTTGCCCCGTCGTTCCTTTGTCTTCAGGTCTTCATAATATGTTTTATAAACATGGTTTTAATCTTGTTTTTTTTTTCAATTTTGAACATTCCCATAAGTGATCTGCTAAAACTGTGTTTTAATTGGCATAAATATTAGGGAAAACGTAGATTCTTCGGTCTCCTAGTTTTAAACGCTAGTTGTCCTGTATAAATTTCCACGAAAATTATTTCTTTTCCCCTAGTCTACGTAAGCAATTATGTCTCAGAACCGTATTTCCATTATTTATGTGGCATATTCAACTTTTCCATTTTCCCACCTAATTTTCCTTCAAGTAACGGTGTTTTAACAACTATTCTTAAATGATTTTCCCTTCGTTGTTAATAAGGAATCATATCCTGGTTCCGTATCTACTCTACTTATAACGTTTTGAGTTTTTCCCATTTCCTTATCTGAGTTTTCCGGTTATGTCGGTTTTCCGTTCTCTCCCCCCACTCCTAACCCAATGATCCCTTATTGAAATTTGACGTTTGCCTTTTTGCCGTGATTCCATCTCCCGCTAAAACCCTTTTTTCCTTTTTTGATATATTATTTATGGTGTTTTCCGGCCCACTAACTATTCCTATCCTGGGATATCTGTCAAGTTAACTACTTCGATCAAATTCCGCCCAATTTTCCATCTCTCTCTTGTTCAAAATCCCATAAACTGCAAGCCCTGACGTGTGTATACATTACGATTTCTACATACTTGGCGATAAATCCATTTTAATGTGTTTATAATTAAATTTTACGGAAATTCTATAATCTCAATACTAGGTAAGAGCAATGTTAATTTTTATGACCCTTTTTAATGGATAATGGGCCTTAAATAAACAAAAGGCATGTTCGAATATTCCTTGTTTATATCAACAATATACATGTGGGGTCGACCACCTTTTTTTACATCAATTGCCTCAGCAATTTGTTCTATCGTCTATAGTATTTTCTCATAGCAAATGACGTAAAAACGATCCCTTCCTTTGAATTAATCTAACGTAATATAACTAGAATAACCATCCTATTTCAAATATATAACGATATCTATTTAAACTCGTCTGAAAACGCAAAATTAAGTCGAAATCTTATATTGTTCAATAAATACTTCCGTTTAAATGTCCGTTTTTTTTATTAGATTTTCTTTTCAAATCGTTTTCCCTGACCGTATTGCTTCATTTAAAGGTGACATTCCTAATTTCCATCGTTTTTCTTTCTTTTAAATATCAAACGTACGTTTTCCTCTGAATCTGGCCTCCTTTTGTTCTTCACGTTCTCGTTATGCAATTGAGTATCCCTACAGTAGCTTTTCCCACGTTTTCCAGGTCTTTTCTTTAATCTTCCGTTCATTATATTTCCTTGCTATTTTATTGCATCATTTTTTCAACATAATATGGATTTATTTGTTCGTTAACTGCGGTTGTCGATTCCTCTGTTGTACTCAATATTTACCTTTAAAATTAGGGTCATTGTACCAAATGCACCGAACGTGGGATTGTGTTTATCTTAAAGCGTATTGATCTCTCGGGTTGATGATGATTTTTACCCCATAAATATCAGACTAATGGTCTAGTCCAAAGTCCATCTCTTTGTCTTGAAAAAAGGTAACCTCCCCCTTCTCTGATTGGTAGATCAATCTTAAGTGTTTATAATTGGATCCCTCTGTGTTCTATTTATCAAAACTTGACATTAATTTAATAATTATAGATCTCTGCAGTCTCCATGGCCCAATCAAACTTAATCAGCTAGATGTCGCTAGTGTGTTGATTTCGTTATAATTCTGAATTATTATTTATTCATTCGTAAGGTGGAAGCTACTATATTTTCGTATCCACTGCGATTCATCACACAGTCACTACAATGAGCAAGAAGTCATTATTTTACATTAATTTAAAGAAAGGAGATTCCCCGGTTTCGTTACGGAATAATTAACGAAAAATTCCGTGCTCATTTCAATCGGCCCGAATGTAGGTGCGACAAAATATTAAATGAGATGGTTAAAATTGTTTCAAGATATTATAATTTATTTGTAAAATTTTGCCGCCCCTTAAAACTGCCGCCCCCACTACGCTACGACACTGTCTGGTCAATATCCAAACTTTGGCATACTTATTTGGATGCAGTCACGTATTAAATGTTACACGTTGTTGTAATTTATTGTTCACAGATGTAATCGCGTATTTTGTATAAGGAGGAACGGCTGTGCGGCCCGTTTCATACTAATTTTAATTTTGGATTTGAGGTCGAAATACGCAACCAAACGGAAAAAATATTATTGTTATCAAAAGGTATATCAAATATCTAGTACGGATATGTTCTTTCTTTCTACGAAAATTTATTTTTGAAGTAAAACTTCTTTACATTCTCTAGTGAATGCGTTACGAAAAGTGTGATGCGAACGGTAAATGATGCGAATGGTGATCGGGCGAGGCAAACGGTCGGGCCTTTACGCACGCTTGACTTGGGGAGTAAGCTGGTGAATGCATTCCGAAAAGTGTTATGGAGAGGTGCGAACACAAGGAATCATTATTTGTTGAATAACCATGCCATAGGTCACCCCAAGGTCGAAGGTCACCCCACGGTCGTAGGTCACCCAAAGGTAGGTCACCCCACAGTCGGAGGTCACCCCAGGGTTGAAGGTCACCCAATGGTCATATGTCACCCCAATGTCATATGTTCTTTTATAAGTTAGTGAAGTTTTAGTTCAGTCCTGTCGTCTAAAGCACACCCATTTTTGAAAGGCAATGATTGCGAGGCATTTTCTTTTTAAATCCTTTCAGTTTCACAAATTCTACAATCCTATAATATCCCATGATTTTTCACGGAACGGCGCTAGTAAATAACAAATTCGATAAGCATAATAATGGTAGCGAAAGAATATTTTGAATTTAACCACAAAAAAGTTCATCTTCGGTCTTGAATCACTCCAAAACGAAAGTTTAAAACAAAAAGTTTTACCACAAAATTGACTCCAAGTGTGATGTAAATTCAACAATTTCTTCTTTCACCACAAGTTTCCGGAATCACATAAGTACTCGTATATTGGGTATTCGTAACACCTCAGGCCTCGGTCATATTCTGTCAGAGAACTTAACACTGTTTTAGGAATAAATTAAAAACGTTTTCAAATTTAAATAATAAAAATAAATATATAGTTTTTGAAATACAAATATTTTTGCTAACATGGAAAAAATTCAAATGGACAAATTAAGTTTTTTTTACACATACCTATTTTATTCTTCTTCTTCTTGTGCCCTGTCCGTTCAACGGACTTTGGCTATCGTGTTGGCTATGCGGAATTTGTTTACTGCGGCCCGGAACAGCTCTACAGTAGACTGGCCAAACCATTGTCTCAGCTTTTTCAGCCTTGATGTTCTCCTTCTTCCAGGGCCACGTCTTCCGGCAATCTTTCCCTGCATTATGAGATGCAAGATCTCATACTTCTCTGGATGTCTCATCACATGTCCAAGGTATTGAAGTTTTCGGATTTTTATAGTTTTAATATTTTATTTTTCTTTATTCATCCGAACCATAACATCTTAATTCGTAACCCTGTCCATCCAGCTTATTTTAAGTATTCTTCTGTAGATCCACATCTCGAATGCCTCATGTCACCTAATTAGTTCTTCATTAAAACCACTGGAGCGATCACATAGGGAGAAATAAATTTGCCTCGATTGCTTAAGATTTCCCAGAAGGTCATTTTTTAAATTTTTCGCCAACATTAAAAAAATCATATCTTCGAATTTTGACATGGAGACATAAAAACTTATTGTAGTACTGTATAGCCAATGAATTAATTTGTGTATTTTGCCGTTTATCTTATATTTGTAGGATTTATAAAAAAAAAATCGTAACTTTTTTAATGGTGCGAATTTTGAGTGTTTTTACTTGAAACTGCCGTGATGGATACTTATTCGGTTCAACATAGAATATTTTCGGTTTCTGTTGGTTGTCTGTGGTATACTTGATAATGAAAGGTGCATATCCATGAAAAAAATAACTAATTTTATCCGTAAACAGCTGTTAAAAATTCGGCGGGAAAAAATATTTTTAAAATTTATTTTTAACATTGTTCTAAAATAGTACACAAAGTTCAGATTTGCACATCTATGGTCATAATAGATAAAGCATTTCAATAGCTTTGTGTTAAAATAAACGGCTGGCCAAGAAAATGTTTTAAATAATTACAATAAATGTTTTACGAATGGTAGGAAAATGTGGTCCATTTTTGGACCGAAATCAATCGCAGAAAAATAAAAGTCGTTTCATGTTAAACCGCACAACGAGGAGGCCGATAGGCTACGAAGCATCGCACAAAGAGGACAACAATTAGCCTATCTCATTCTCTCACAGGCTAAATCCTAAAGATTTATGTGTTTGTCTCTTTTTAGTGTCGCTCGTTTCCATTTCATCGAGTTTCAAATTACAATGGCGCTAAAGAAGTTTTCACTTCAAAAATTCACCAAGTTTTGTAATTGTGAAACTTTGGTTTTATGGAGGTGTACATTTCAACATTTATTATATCTTGATTTCCTGCTAAGCACTTGCATACTGCTTACTAACAACGTAGGCATGGACACTGGAGGTCTAGATTCGTTCTAAATTAAATGTAGATTCGTTGTTTAAAAAAAATAGAGTTCTTATGATAGCCTTGAAGGAGTAACCATATGTTACTTATACCAGGGTGGGTAAGTACTGGATAACTTCTAATGTACATTTCAATTTTTCTGTGGTTAACTTTTAGATATGAAAATAAAGCGTAGTTACTTTTTTTGTAACACCATCATAGTAAAAATGAGATACAACGATTTCTACTAGACCTATACGAGCTGTTCTCAAAAGCAAACAAATAAGCCTGAGGTAGTGGGATTTTTAAATTTTGAAGTTCATTTTCTCAGTGTTACATATTTTGGCTAGACGAGAGGTTCTGGGTTCGATTCCCAGTTGCGACTATTATCTTTTTTTTTTCTGTTTCTTGTTTTCTTTCATATTTTGGCTTAGATTATTAGTGTTATATTTATCTTCAATAATATATTACATATATTTTGATTAAGTGCAGTCGTTAGTGGCCATACAATTAATTGGAAATATAATATCATTCATAATATTTAAAAAAAAAATCAAGACGAAAATATTGTCGTATTTATTTTAAACTGTTACACACTTAATATCTCATCATTGATATCGCCACTGAGTATACATAATTTCTAGAAGTGTGGTTTATACAGATATGAAAGAAAACTGATCCAAACAGTCGCCAGTGGCGTCACACTTAATTGTTATTTCTTTTCTATATAAGGTATGTTTACATTAGGTTTTTCGATGCCTGTCTCACTAGGATATACCTGTGTCGAGACAGGCGTTGAGGTGCATCAATGAATATCATATATAAGATTAAATACATATTAAATTGAATACAACTAAAACAGAAAGATGATTGAAAATGTGGGTAAATCCCATAATGAGAGTTATCTTATAAATGTACGAAGAGATGAAGTAAAGTAGTAAATCCTGTCAAATCTATTTATGGAGTTAGATTATACGGGATTGTATTATTTCAATTTGTTTATATGGGTAAGGACGTATATACATTGATATTTCTGTCTATTTGTAATTTATTTTACAGATGTTTGTAGTAGTGTGATTTCCAATACCTACTTATAATCCATTTCTTTATATCTTAATTTAATTTGGTTATTGATTCAGTTGATTGGAAATGTAACAAATAAAATATTATTAAAAAAATCGAGAATAAAAATATTTCCGTGTTTTTTTTTATATTTATCTATTTAAAGTATATTAACATTGAGTTTTTGATACCTGTCTCACAACCCGTGTCGAGAAAATCGTAAAATTTACCTAGGAAATTTACCGGTTAATCATAGAATTTGAAGAATTCGTCTAATTTCAAGTACTGTGAAAGTTATATTCGAGTTGTGTTATTATTTTATCACTGACCGCTTGCTTTGCAGTACTTGGATAGTAAACAGAACTTTTACACAACTTGAAATTTTACTTTGAAATTTGATGAAATGTTAAAATTCTATGAAACACCCGTCCTTAAGAGCGCATAACCAGCCAGCGGACGAAAATCCACATTTCGTCGAAAGATGTTCTTACGATCGTACAGGGCGGTTCTAAAGAGAAAGATAAGGTATTCTCCGTACCAGCTTTTTAAAATTATAACTCAATATCGATTTTATTTCATTCCAAAGTTGCTTTAATTTATACCTTCATCCAAAAATGCTGAAAGGCGTGACAATAAAACTATTAAAATTATGTACTTTTTGTAATTATTTTTTGATCATACGTATTTATCATTTTTCAATAATGTCTTAGCAAAATTAGAATGTAAAAAAATCTGAAATATATTAGTCTGTAAGTGCGCAAATAAATGCACAAACGGACCAATTTTCGTCAAGAAACACATGTACTTATATATTTTTTAATAATTTTATTTAAACTAAAATTAAAATTCTGTTACATACGTTTACCAGATAATATATTGATTTATTTTACTGCATGATTATATGATTTGAAATGGGTGTTGTATAATACATGTACTTTTTTGAAAATTTAACAAATCCGCCAATGACCTATGGTATAACCTTATTATATTTAAAATAAACATTTTTTCTGAAAATTTTTTACATACGTTTACTAGATAAAATAACAATCTTTCGAATTCAATTTATATTTTTTTGTGGAAAAGAGTCAATACGTCTAAACACTAATTTAAAAATGACATATTTCTGGTTTTCTCTGGTTATACACTCATATCAATATTTTTTAGGTGTGTGGTTTTTACTGATTTAAAAGAAAACTGATGTCGCCAACTGGGTAAGACAGGCCAATGAAATTGCTTATCTGTTCAAGACAAAATTTTATAAATTTAAAATGTGTTAAGTATTTATTTATTTACAGAATAATATTGTTCTGTGCCTCTTGCTCGGGCGACGCCGGGGACCTCAGCTAGTCTATTATGAAGAAAATAGTCTGTGCATTACTTTTTTTATACAAATCTATAAATTCATTTAAAAATTGATGAAATTTTGTACATTTGATCTTCAAAAGAAGAGGTAACATGAGATTTCATAATATCACCCAACTCGCTTTTGACACCCACAGCAAATATTGTATCTAGATGAAATTTTGGATCCTTGACATTCAAAATAGATGGAAAATTACTGTCTACATTTGATTTTATAAAATTCTGCGAAAAGCCGGGGCAATGTCGAATAATTCAGCCAGTCAAATATAAAAGGTAGGTACTAAGATATTCAGAGAAAAATAGATATTACTAGCTGACCCGAAAAACGTTGTTCTGCCATATAAATTACTTATAGGGACACCTTAATCACTTAGCGATATGAAATATACTTTACAACCTATTACCATACCTACCAAATATATCTACATTAAAAAATTTATAATAATCAGTCTAGCCGTTTCTGAGGAGTGCGACCACAAACACCGTGACACGATATTTTTTAAATATATTATGTATAGATATAGATTTATAAATCTGAGGAGTTCACATTTAAAATTTATAAAGAAGACTAAATCATTGAAGATATCAGTTATTCACCTGTAATTTTGCGATTAATTTCCAAGCAAGATTAATTTTGCGATTAATTTCCAACATTTCTATGAATTTCATGTGTACAGTGGATGTCGCAATCTTAGGTAACGGGTTTCGCGCTCGCCCGACCGTCGACATAATTCGGGTTCCGCTAGTTAGTTCTGTGTTCTGTGGCCTTACGCACCGGAACATAATCTTCTTCTCGCCTCTCTAGACGAAATAATGTTCTATGGTCACTGGGCACAGACGTGTCGGCTAAACTTTGTGACATTTCGCAAGAATAAATATGGAAAATTTGTTTATTTATCGTTTTTCATGAGAAATTCTTGGGAAACAGTTTCTGGCGATCGTGACAATGAAATTGAACCGATATTTTAACCCTACAAGCTAATTTGTTCGCTTTTTAGAACAACTCATAAGAATCGTTATGTCTCCCTTACTATCACAGGAATAAATATGAATTACACGGTGATAAAAAAAAACGAGTGTGCTTAATTAAAACTTCACTAACTTATAAAAGAACATATGACATTGGGGTGACATTGACATTGACATTCCAGACAATATGGTTTGTTGCATTTTGCACGGTAGTACACACTCATGGGTCTTTTTTTCACTTGGCAAAAGTTGCACAAGCTTTTTTAATGACATTGATCACCGTTCGCATCACACTTTTTGTAACGCATTCACCAGTTTACCCCCAAGTGTCGAGTGTGCGTAAAGAAGTTTTACTTCAAAAATAAAATAAAACGACCACGCTTTAATTATAATAAGTAATATTTGGACGATTTATATAGCGCCGTTTTTGTGAAAAATCACCACAAGGGCGCTGTACAAACTTATAATATATTTCTTAAATCTAGATAACTACAAACTAGATAAAACAATTAAAAACAACTTATGCCTAAAACTTGCATCCACCGGTTCATCGATCACCGATACTAACATATATGTATAATGTTTTGACAAATGAACGCGATGC
The DNA here is from genome assembly GCA_917563855.2 of Limnephilus lunatus. Taxonomy (NCBI): domain Eukaryota; kingdom Metazoa; phylum Arthropoda; class Insecta; order Trichoptera; family Limnephilidae; genus Limnephilus; species Limnephilus lunatus. The sequence goes on from OU830596.1 coordinate 56,993,890, forward strand.
TGCTTAAAAATTGTATACGGGATCATGCTTACCAATTAACACTGTCTATTGTCCATTTCAAGAAATTTAGATGGAGTTAGCACGCAGAGAACATAATTGTTAAAATTACTTGGTAAAAGAACATAATAGATAATAATACAAAATAAAATAAGAAAATTTGAAATAAGTTAACTTTTTGTTTTAAATCTATGTCATCAGGAATTGGCTCCATCGCTTGTAGATGGGATCCTGCCAGAAGTGGATTACTTCCATTACAAGATGGAAGTTTTAGCTCAAGCTAGTCGCATTCTGTAGTTAGTGATCCATTTTTTTCATTAGTGTTCGGAATCCGAAAACTCGCCCTTCTTCAAACATCTCGGTGGCACTGCAGTACCAGGACAACCCAAAAAGCGTTCGATACGAGTTGTTGTACTGTACTTCCATTATTTTTAGTGATGCTTTCTTGAAGTTGGTCCACAGCTCCGAGGTATATAGGCTCGTGCATTACGTGTTAACAAGTTGCCTTTTTGCAGCTGGGCTGCACTTGTTAAATCTTCGAGAAATCATATTTGCCATTGTGCACACTGATCTTATCTGTCACTCAACATCCGAATCATCGCTGAGGTCCGCTGTTATGACGTGTCCCAAGTATTTGACCTAGATTTTTTCAGTTATTTTTGTGTCGCTTAGACTGACGGGTAAAAAAAAGAGTTTATTCTTAGTGTGTCTCATATCACCACAAGAATATAGATAATAGGCATAAACATCGCTTCGCAAGCAAATTCTGGAGATGATCGATTTACGCGCAAAAGTGGTTTTTATTTATTTTCTGAACAATTTTATAATAAAAAAAAAACATTTAAGACCCGGTAATAAGAGTTCAAAAAGGAGATAGTTAAATACGAATGTAAGATAATAATTAAGTGAAAATTATGAAAATATTTCATTAAATAAAATGTCTTAAGTTTCATATGTAAAGTGTAAAATTAAGAAAAAACGTGATTTTAATAATTTTTGGAGCGTACATAATTTGCGATTTTTTGGCATGAAATTAATTTGATATATTTACCATTTCGGCGTGGCAAATGTGTAGATATTATCGTCACGAAAAATTTTTTTTTTAGGAGCTTAAAAACTGAAAGCGTTCTAGGAAAGAATGTTATAAATTGTTAGAAATTCGGTATGCCTAGTCTTAATCAAGGGAAAATGTCACAAATGATGTCTAAATGCACAATTGTATTTTTTAAAATTGTTTCTTATAAGCAACTCCTCAAATTTGTCATTTTTCATTTTCTAATAATTCTCTCACTTCTTCATCTTCTTCTTGTAACCCAATCTAACTATACATCATTTTCTTTTTATAGAAGATCTGTGTGCATAGTATTAAGAGCAGGCAAAACATGATATATTTTTATTTACTATCTAAGCAGCATTGTATGTATGTATAAAACTGATTACTGTGATTTATACACCAATTATTCCTCAATATATTAATAATAACTTCTGTTTTCAAATAATTCTATAACTTCTTCACCTTATTCTTGTAATCCAATATAAATACATAAACTCTGTTTCAACCTATACTAATGAATGTATATCCGCAAACTGTAAACTTCACCCGCCATAACACAGGGTCATCCCTAGCATGGAGGGTGAAATATCATACAAAAACTATATGTAATTTCAATAATTTGTGTATTAAATAAATAAATAAGCGTTCAGACCAAAGATATTGAAATACAAAAGAGATATGCTATGGTGTCCGCGCGACTGTCGGCGAACTACTACCTAATGAGAGTAGTTTGCATACGAAAAGAATTTGTTAATTTCGTTGATTTTTTTAAGGTGTGCATAAAACCTAGTCTCCTTCAATGGAAGCAATCTTCCGAACAGGCCCTTCATTGATATGCTTGGTGTAACTCTAAGTGATCAGCTCAGATATGGGGGCTCCATCGAAGCCAGAGTAAAGTTAGCCTCCCAAAAACTGGGCGTACTGTACAGGGCCCGCAGATACTTTAATAGTACACAACTGCTAACTCTGTACAAATCACAAGTGCACCCCATGGTTGAAATTGGCAGCCACCTCTGGTCTGGAGCTCCAAAATACCTGAAAAATTCCCTCGACTCTGTGCAGAAACGGGCGGTCTGTTTATTAGATTCTCCCATCTTAACAGACGGATTGCAATCTTTAGAGCACATTCGTCGGTGGGAATGCTATCCTTGTTCTACCGGTATTACCGGTGCATAGTCGGGAAACACGCCAAATGTGTGCCCAACATATGTACACGGTTGACATTTGTCGCATGAGAACGGGTCGCTTCTTCGACTCGTTCTTGTGTTCAACAGCTCGGCTGTGGAACGATTTGCTGGCCTCTGCGTTTCCTCCTTACTACAACATGGGTCTCAAGACCAATGTTCATTCCTTCCTCTCCTCAAAAAGACCCTTCACTCAGCATCTCAGATGACCCAGGCCCTGAGGGATTTTTTTTCCTCAGGGCCTCTTGTGTGGAGTTAATGTAAAAAAAAATGGTTAGCAATATTGTTTGAAGACGGAAAGAATTCGTTCATTTAGTTTAACGTTCGTTTAGTTTATACGTTAATTATTCATTCATTTAGTTTATCCGTTAATTGATAAACAATATCGGCGACACTAGGAAGCGCTACGTCCCACCCAGTAAAAATTGCGGATAGCATATCTCTAATGTTTCAATATCTTTGGTTCGTAAATTTCAAATAAAAATGCATTTTTTAATACTTAACGCTTATATTTTTCTTAAAGTAATTAATAATTTTATTTTAATTTTACTCAAGCGAAACGACAATAAAAGTTTTTATTTATCAAGCACATATTTTTGATATTCATAATGTAAATCGATTTGCAGTAAAGATTAATCTAAAATGGTGATTTAGCATTATGCTTCGCTTCTATTTAGATGAGTCCAGAATTCCCGGTGCATTGAAATACTTGGTTCAAATAGTAGGTGAAATTGCACGACTGATTCTGAAACCGCAAACGTCGACTGCACCATGAAACAATGCAGCAGAATATATTATTTCTGCAAGGAAGATGCGGTTGCGACTTGCCATTCCATCAATTGCCATTTCGCAGACATTGCCTCGGAACTAAAGTGCATTAAATTTGCTCAGTAAAGGTGTACGCCATCTTTTCATCCAAGTAAAGTTTTTTTTTTCTGTAACTCCAAAATACTTCTTCTTTTTCTTGTGCCCTGTCCGTTAAATGGACGTTGGCTATCATGTTGGCTATGCGGACTTTGCTTACTGCGGCCCGGAACAGCTCTACATTAGACTGGCCAAACCACTGTCTCAAGTTTTTCAGCCATGATGTTCTCCTTCTTCCAGGGCCCCATCTTCCGGCAATCTTTCCCTGAATTATGAGATGCAAGATCTCGTACTTCTCTGGATGTTTCATCACATGTCCTAGATATTAAAGTGTTTTTATTGTTTTTTTTTAATTGAAATACCCTAATTTCCAAAATACCCTCTTGAAAAAACCCTCGACTCTATGCAGAAACGGGTGGTCCGTTTGATAGATTCTCCTATCTTAATAAACGGATTGCAATATTTAGAGCAAAATCGTCGGTTGAGAATGCTGTCCGCTGTCCTTTTTCTAACGATATTTTAATGGAAAGTGCTCTAAGGAGCTAGAATCTCTACGACCTTTTGTTTTCTGAAATTAATGAGAAAAACTTATTTATTTGTCGTCTGTTAAAAAAAGTATGTGCAAATTGTGGTGTTAATGTTTTTTTTTTAAATTCGCTCCACTCAGAAATCTCAAAGGAAAAAAAATCCTTCGGGGACTCTGTCATCTTTAGGGATGCTGTATGGAGGGGTTTCTAGGGAAAGGAAGGAGAGAAAGTTCTGGGATGGAAAGGGTAATAAGGGGTGGGTAGGAATCTGGGAGGTGAATCAGACTGAGGTGGGAAGACGAGATAAGAGGGGATGCAGGACAGTTTCTCCAGGTACCAAACTGGTAGTCAGCCGCTGAGTACAGGAGGAGTTGGAGGCAACTGTTGCAGAAGGCCAAAGCTCGATATGGGCTGTAGCGCCATCGAAGAAGAAGAAGAAGGAATCTAGGGGTTAATGTGCCCAAGAGCGACGGACGTATGAATCGATCCCACCCACTACGTTCCAAGGCGATGGCTCGAGAGAGTCAGGCTGGAGAGGTCTAGGTTAGGTTTTCCTCAACCAGTCCGTCCCAATCCTGCCCGACAAGCAGTAGGTGATGAATTCGCCGCCAACATCTGAACAAACCTCACACCGTGAACCCGGACACACCTGCTAAGTCATCGTACGTAGCGAACCACTTAGGGTAACCTATGGCGGTACCCATACCCGCCTATTAATTTGAAAAATACTTAAATTCATAGGAACGTAATCTAACATAGGTTTACGTTATAAACAAACTAAGTCTTCATTTTTCCGAATTACTTTTGCATTTCAAAGAGGATGTTTTAAGCCACTCGGGCATTTATAAAATTAGTTGTAATGATTGTCCAGCGAAGTTAAACTCTGCCGTCTTTAATTGTTGAGAAATCTAACCTTACATGCTCAAGGGCGTCACTCCGGACGCTGTAGTTTAGAAGCTGCTGCCGAAACCTTCCGCCTTGGGAAGAGATCATGTGGCCGCCCAACTGAGCTAGACCAAAAGGGACCTCTTCCATGGTGTCCGACTCCGGACATAGGTTTGTATGTCCACTGAATTACCTTGTTGCCCACATGGTTATTTTTGACGCCAACACTGGCACATAACTTGGGGCTCTTTTGCGATAACCATTACTGGTACCCAACGCGGTCTTGGCGCCTTAACCATCACTGGTGCCCCTTTGTCGTACAGCTAAAAACATATATAAAAATCAAAATATGCTTGCTTACATGTATATATTATGTAAGTTGTTTAGATATGTATTGCTACATATATTAGAAATTGCTTGAAACTTTTAAAATATCTTCTTTCCACCCTCGCGAAGGTTTCTGAATTATTACAACCACATGATAATATATCTGATCATTACAAAAACTCTTACGAAACTGTCAAAAATGTCACAATTTGAGAATTAAACTTTGCAAGCCATCGATTGTTCAATTAAAATTCAATTTTCAAATAAACTCTTTAAATTAATGAATTTACTTGAAGCACTACTAAGTAAGTAAGAATTATAGATATTTATAAAAAATTGATTGATTCTTCTTATAATATGCAAAAATGTATAAAAAAAAACTCTAATAGGTGGCACGAGAGCTGTTTGAAAACTGAATGTACTGGGACTGAATATATGACAGCAGGAGAAGGGAGACGAAATGCGGGGAAGGTGAAGGGGGAACGAATGAGGGGAAAAGGATATAGGAATTATATAAAAAAAGAATATTCTATTTACCCAAGTCGTCTGAATGAAGACAGCAGACCTATTTCGCCGTTCTTTCACAGAGATCGTCTACCTACAACTCAAAAAGTAATGTAATTTTTTGTTGAGTTGTTGAATAAATCCGCTGTTTGCCGACCCCTGGTTCAGAGAAGTACAAAATAGAATAGCAGAGAGATAGATATCCCGCCTATTGGTTTCAAGGTTACGGGTTCAACATCCGTAAATCACAGAGTCGCCTGTGTGGTCCAGTGAAAAACACGCTCACTGTAAATGTGAAGAATGCAGTTGTTTCTAACCGATAGATCACACTTCTAGGATGTATTTGTTCGGTGGCTGATACGTCACTACGTATCGTATAAAATTGTGAAAATCTATATATATAAAAATAAAAAAAAGCGTATGTATGTCCGCTATGCGTTGCTATATTAAGCATAGGAAATGTTTCAAACTTTCAAAATACCTTTTTTCCACCCTCGCGAAGGTTTCTGGATTATTACAACCACATGACATACATCTGAGAATTTTTTTTAATAATTACAAAAAGTCTCACAAAAATGTCATAATTTGAAAATGACATTTTTAAAACATCGAATGTTCAATCAAAATTCAATATTCGAATAAACTTTTTTAATTAATCGAAGTACTCACTTATGGTAGATACTAATCAAAATCGAATATTTTGAATCCAATTGAAATTATATTATTTTAAATAGGTACCTATGTTAGGTACCAAATTTGATTGATTGTTATTATAATATACAAAAAATAATGTTTGTAACATGTAAAAAATAAAAATATAACTAAAAAAATTTGCAATAGGTGGCATGCGAGCTGTTTGAAATTCTGAATGTACCTGAACTGGATATATTGAACGCGGGAGAAGGGAGAAGATCGCGGGAGATTTGCGGGAGAGTGGAGAGGGATGGCGGGGAAGGTGGAAGGGGAACGGGATGAATGGGAAAAGACACGTAAGGAAAAACAATTTCTTTATTAGTTGCACAGCAACACTTGCTGGGAACTCGCTAGTTAATTATATAAAAGTACTGCATGTCTCAAAAACTAAGTCCGCATCCTTGAGGTTTTGTTTTGAAAAAGATTAGCACATTTTTCTGATTGGATCCCTGACACCAGCATTTGTACGAGTCCGGCTTATCCTATAGATATTATAAAGGCGAAAGTTTGTATGGATGAGTGTTATTCTTTCACGCAATAAACACCGAATAGAATTTAAAAATTCTTTCACTAATCGAAAGCTACATTATTTGCGAGTAACATAGGCTATATATATTGGTAAGCTCTGGCGTTATGAATAAGCTGTAGCGTTATGCAATTATTTTTCATACGTTTTCTGTCCCTAACAAAATCGAGTTATTGCAAACGTCAAACAAATTGTTACCTTGGAGAAATTGTTTTTTTTTTAAATTAGGCAATTCACCCTAAAAATAGTGCTTTGTTGGCGTCTAATATCTACCTATCTCTAAAAATGTTTATTGTCCGGGCGAAAAGCATAGCGATGCTATGTAATTATTTGACGTGGGCTGTAATTTTGTTATTTCTTTAGGTTTTTCTCTGGATTCAAATATGAATAAAATATTAATTCCTACTTGAGGCGAAATCATCAGAATAAATTAGGGGAGTAGGTACTTAAAATAAATTTCTATAATTTAAATATTTTCTAAAATAGAATTTTTATTTGAGGAATGTCATTCTCTAATTTTGAAATTTTCTATTAAACACATAGAGATATACTATAGAGGCGCTATCCCGTACATAATTCTCCGAGATTCGTGTTCAAATCTTGCACGAACAAGTGAATTCAAACTGAAGCCGCCGCGTCGAAAGGCTTGGCCGTCAGACCGTCCTTACCTTTTACCCAAGCCGATGATTTCATCCTTTTTCATACGTCACACAGAAATGGAGGTACGAACCTACGATTTCGTTGAACCAATTTATTCGCTAAATGTCTCATCTATGTATATATATAAATGATTAAACAATAATTATTTTTTATTAGACAAAAAAGCAAGAATAATAACAAGTATGCCAATAATTATGCCAGTAATTTCCCACTAATACCATGCGAGCGAAGCCGCGGGTAAGAGCTAGTATAGAATAAGTGGTTAAGATTTGTTACTCTGGGTGGTATTTTGAGGTTTATTAGTTTCAGTACGTCAGGACAGTCAATAACGTTGTTGCAGATTTTGTACAGAGTCATGAGGTCAGGGTATGTTCGCCGGTTAGATAGAGTGGAGATGTTATAATTCGAGAGCATATTTACATATATACCCCCGTTTAGGTGCGCTCATTCTGTAATTGAAGCTAAATGTACAAAATGTCATCAATACTGAAGATATGCACCAAAAACAAAGCTACTTCGCCTGCCACAGACACTCTTTGAGATAGATAGAAATATAATGGCGATATTAATGCCGATGCGGTTCATTTTACACGAGTCAATTTACTGAAGCGAGTTACTATCGAATGCAAATTATCAACTCGCAATACCCGTGAGAAGTTTTTAAGAAGTAAAGAGATGTAAAAAGACAGAAAGGGATTGAAAGAAGAATTAAATAGATTTACGAACAGTAAGGTATTATTAGATCTAATTATTTTGGTTGATTTTTGGCTTATTGCAATTCAAATTACCAAATTTAAAAAAAAAAATCATGGTTTCCGACGAAAATTTTTACCGTATTTCTTACGATCCCGGCATTAACCGAAATGATTGAGTAACTTTGAAAAATTAAAAAAAAAAAATACTGGGTTACGATTAACAAAATATTTGGTTACTCCTTACTATACAAGGAATTACGAGACGTACTTGCCTGATTCCTGATATTATTTGGATTTTAAAATGTAAATTTGGGAGGCGTGTGTGATAACCAAGACCTCTGCCATAGGTCACCCCAAGTGGTTCGCTGCGTTTGGTGGTTTAGAAGGGGTGCCCGGGTTCATGGGGTGAGGTTTGTCTAGGTCTTGGAGATGGATGACCAGGACACTGAACCCCAGATTCCAACCCACCCCTTAAACCCTTTTCCTTCCCAGAACTCTCCTCTTCTTCTTCCTAAAAAGAACCCTCCACACAGTATCCCCAAAGATGACATAGGCCTCAGGGCCTCCTGTGTGGAGATCATGTAAAAAAAAGATATTTTGGTCTCCGGTGACTTTTTCGATAACTTTGGTTTTAGTTTTTATTTTTTAGTTTTTATTAAATTTCTTCCACATGTTGTCGCTGGTATCTCAGCCGAGTAACCGCCAATCATCTTACCCCGCCCCTAACTGTCAAATACTTACTATTTGTTATGTTTTTGTGGATAAAAAAACATCAAAAATATCACCGGAGACCAAAATTTCATTTACATTTTTCATTCCAAATAATGTCAGGAATGACAGGTTAAAGTTAGTCAATTACATTGCCTATGTTTACATATATAATTTGAACACCGTTCAAGACTTTCAACTGATCCCAACCGTCTGGAGGCAGTGAGACTACGGCATCCGCAATTGGGGAACAATTGTGAAGCTGAAGGTAGTGAGGAGGGAAAGAAGATGGGGGAGAGGAAGGTGGAGAGTACCTGGCCATTCAGATCTGCTCAATAAACGTGCCATTTGTATGAAGCTGAGTTATTGAGGTACCAAGTTTTAATTCGTAATAAAATACTAACGCTTAACTTTTTTTTATGATAATGTGAACATATTGTTATTGAACTATCGTTTCGTTTAAAACATTCTATTAAAAAAAACACGACATACAGCAATTTTTTTTAAATAATCGTGTAGAACCCTTTATAGTGATTTATTGTTGGGGCATTATGATCTCAATTGAGGCGGGTATGGGTACCACCACCCCGGGAACAGTTTATTGGGTAACATTCACCATTGACATAGGTCACCCCAATGGTACGCTACGTTTGGTGACTTACCAGGGTTGCCCAGGTTCATGGGGTGAGGTTTTTTCGGGTCTTGGCAGCGGATGTGTCTGCCCATCGCTTATATTACAAATTTGTTTTTCGAGTGCTGTACAAGTATTTTTAAATAATGTACATATTTGCATCTCGATCATGAATTTGCAGTGAATTTATTTTATTTTTCTTTCTAAAGAAAGACAATTCCTTATTAAGAATAACCTGGCAATATTTTAGAATCTTCTACTTAAGCTAAACTATTACTAAACTACTTTGGGAGGCGGGTATGTGTACCGCAGCCCAGGAACTATTTATAAGATTACCAACACCTCTGTCACAGGTCACTCCAAGTGGTTCGCTACTTTTGGTGACTTAGCAGGGGTGCTCGGGTTCGTGGGGTGATATGTGTCCAGGTCTTGGCGGTGGATGTGTCTGCCTAACAGCTGTATGGCAGACCGGATCGGGAGAGACTGGTTGAGGTAGACCTGTAGACGTCTCTAGCAGGACTCTCGGAACATCGCCTTTCCCGCAGTAGGGGGATTGATTCATATGTCCTTCACTCCTGGACACATTGACTCCAAGATTCCTATCCACTCTTCATACCTTTTTCCTTCCCACGACTTCCTCTCCTTTCTTTCCCTAAAAAGATCCTCCGCACAGCATTCCCAAAGATGACATAGGCCCTGAGGGAAATTATTTTCCTTAGGGCCTCCTGTGTGGAGCTAATTTAAAAAAAAAAACGAAAAATATTGCTTGTGTCGTGATGGAGGACATAGCCAGTTGAGAAATTGAACACACGGTGCCTGAGAGGGGACCAAACGCGATTCCAAATCAACCACTGACTGGTGTTTTAAAAAAATTTATCTATCATCAAAATTAATGTAAATTATTAGCGAAAGTTGTGTTTTTATACCTCAATATTTCTTCCAGCGAATATTTCTACATTTATTTTTTTTAACGTTTTTGTTCTTGTGGTTCTTTTTAAATTTTGGTCGATCCCAATAATAATAATAATTACGATTGTGAATTTTGGAAATCATTTTATCTCCATATTTTGAATTCACAACCACGAAAGAAAATAAGATCTTGGCCGTAGGACAAATTACTTAACTATAACTGTTTACCCTTCATAAATTAGGCATGTAATATAATAATTAGGTTTTTTTAAATAAAATTACTAACAACACATATATATTTTATTAGACAAATGTATTATAAACGTTATTGTCAGCTCCCTTTTTTATCTTCTTAATATATAAAACAAAGTCGGGTTAGTTACACTATTTATAACTCGAGAACGGTCGGGCCGATTTTGATGATCTTTGATTTGTTGGATTTGTTTTCGCCCCGGAAAGGATAATAACTATTAAAACATCACAAAAAATAACGAAAAATATAGTTATTAAGAAAATTCTTTTCCCCATACATTTTTTATGAAACGGATTCTCATATTTGAAAGAGCTGCGGGCATTTTGTGATAAGTACCTATAATGATACAGACAATGTATAAGACTGGAGAGATACCGGAGGATTTCGAGAAATGCCTAATTGTCGCATTACCAAAGAAGGCAGGCACGACGAAATGTGAACCACACAGAACTCTTAGCCTAATATCCCATGCCTCAAAAATATTGACTAATATCATTCTAAAAAGAATCGAACCAAAAGTAGAGAACATCCTTTCCGGAGACCAGTATGGCTTCAGAAGAGGTGTAGGAACCAGAGAAGCAATATTGTCGCTACGAATACTACTAGAAAAAAGAATAAAAAGAAACCAAAACACATTCATCGCATTCATAGACCTGGAGAAGGCTTTCGACAAAGTAGAATGGAAAAGACTCTTCGAGATTCTGAAGAGAATTGATATCAAATATAGAGATAGACGAATAATCCAGGCGCTATACAAGAATGAGGCCGCTATAATTAGATGTGACAATGATACAAAAAGCTTTTATGATTGGTGTCTTATAAACAAATTAACTCTCAATGTAAAAAATGTCAACTTATGAGATTCCACAGAAAAAAAAACCCTTTGTTGTTTACCTACTTTCTCAATAATCACATCTTATTATCTGTTGATGAAATAAGAGACCTTGGTATAACCTTTGACACTAAATTAACATTTATTAAACATATTAATAATATAACCAGTAAAGCAATGCAAATGTTAGGATTTGTCTTAAGGATTTCGAAGGATTTTAAAAATTTAAAAACTGTCAAATTACTTTACACTTCACTTGTTAGAAGCCAACTAGAATTTAACTCCACCATTTGGAATCCTTACTACAGTGTGCATGAGAATTCCCTTGAGCGAGTCCAACATAAATTTTTACGTTATATTAATTTTAAATTGGGAATATTAATCGAAAACATTAATTACCCCTCTCTGTTACAATTATTGGGACTCGATACATTAAAAGAAAGAAGAATTTGTTCAGACCTATTTTATTTATTTAAAATCGTTACCAACCTGTTGAACTCCCCTGAACTTCTTTCGTTAATATGTTTCCATGTACCTAGTCGATCAGTTCGTTTCAAATTAACTTATCATTGCAACAATACAGGATCTAACGCTGAACTCAATTCTATAATGAATCGCTTGCATGTACTTGGAAATAAATATGTTTTGGATGAATCTATAAACATTGCTAGTTTAACCTCATACAAACACTACTTAATTAAAACTGTCTGTCAGCGCTTTTCAGCTTGATTATAATCAAATACAGTTTTAAAGTATTAATTTATTAATACATATTGTCAGGGATTTATAATATGTTGTATTGTATTTATGATAACCTACTTGTTGTTGTTTTTATGTTGATACTACAATTTATATTGTTCTTTTTTATGTATTTTATATTTATATTTTTTTTATATTTTTATATTTTTTTATCAATGTATATTCTGTATTCATATGTAAAATAATTGTAATATTTTTGTAAAAGCCGCTTTAATCGGCGTTAATAAAAAAAAAAAAAAAAAAAAAAAAAAAAAAAAAAAAAAAAAAAAAAAAAGAAGCCAGTATAAGACAAGGGGTGAGACAGGGATGCTCTCTGTCACCTGTTCTTTTTAACGTTTATATACAGAGTGCGATTGACGACTTGAGAGAGAGAATGAGTCACAGAAAAGGTGTAAAGATACACGGGCAAAAGGTGGATATGATAAGGTTTGCTGACGATATTGCTTTGGTTGCTGAAAGCGAAGAAGAACTGCAAGAGGCCTTAACAACCATGCAAAGCATTCTTCAAAACAACTACAACATGAAGATAAATAAAGACAAAACAAAGCTGCTGACTGTAGGCCGAACGCAACACCAGATGAGAGTAGAGATGGCAGGAGTTCCACTAAAGAACACCAAGGAGTTTGTCTACCTCGGGAGCAAAATAACATGGGACGGTCGGTCTAAGAGCGAGGTCGACAGCCGTATACACCAGGCTAGGCTTGCATTCAATAAAAGGTCGAAAGTAATTGAATCAAATAATATAGACCTAAAACTGCGAATACTCCTCATCAAGACCTATGTGTGGAGTATCTTGATGTACGGCTGCGAAACATGGTGCCTATCCGAAAGAGATAAACGGAGACTAGAGGCTTTTGAGATGTGGTCCTATAGAAGATTATTAGGAATTTCCTGGAGAGACCACATTACAAATGAGGAGGTTCTCCAAAGTATCGAAGGAGGAAGGCACCTGCTCAGGACCTTGTCCGAAAGGCGTGCAAGATGGATCGGACATGTTATACGACAAGAAGGCCTCTTGCATACCATAATGGAGGGTATGACCGAGGGGACAAACTCTAGGGGACGCCCACGCCGAGAGTACCTGGACGACCTGCTGGTGGACGTGCGCTGCTCATCATATGCAGAACTCAAAAGAGCCGCACAAGACAGGGAAGAATGGAAAAGAAAATTAGAGGAAATTGCTGCAAACCAATCCCAGGATTGAAACCAGAGAGAGAGACCTATAATGTTCAATAGTGAGTGAGTTCCAAAAATTCAAACCATCAAATTTCAATGCGCTGATTGTTTTGCTTTTGTTATTAAACTTTTTTTTTAAAATTATTTATTTGGCTTTCACCCATTAAGGGTGTCCTAGGACATTTCTTTATTTTTAAAAATATTCACATTTTTTTTACATTATCAGTGTTTTTAAAATTATTGACATATTCGGGTTTTTTAAAATTAGTTACATTTTCAGTTTTTTACATGGAATAGATAAATTATATTAGCAAATATAGACAATGGGCTAAGACAAATATTCATATGATTATGCAAGTTGTACTAACATACAGAGTTGGTATTGATAATAATTACAAAAGTAGAGAAAAAAAGAGTAGGAAGATGTACAGATTCCAAAAAATAGGAACCTGTACAATTGCACTAATAACACTGCAGGAACAAATGCATAAGTATGGAAGAGAAAGAAATGTGATTGATACTTAAATGTTAAGGCCATTTTTACAAATAAATTTTGCTAACAAATGGTGAATTTCAGGAGAGTTGATACTAATAAGGCAGGGTACACTGGTAGAGAATTCAATTTTAGGTTTTACCAATTCATGTAGGTATGTAGTTTGGAAATTGGTCATTTATAGGACAATCAAAAAAATTATGGTCTAAAGTGTCTTCTGAACCACTATCACAATAAGGTGAATTGACTATGTGGAATCAGGCCAGATGGCTAAGACAACAAGTATGACCTAGGAGCATTCGAGTTATGGAAGAGATGTATTTTTTTAAGAATGGAAGTGTATTTGTGAAACCAGGGCTTGACAGGAAGAGAAGGTTGAATTAATGAGTACTGGTGACCTTTTATCAGAGAGGATGATTTCCATTCAGAGGACTATTGGCGTTGTATACTACTTAATGGACCATGGACAATGGATTCCTTAGCAATAGAATCAACTTTTTCATTTCCAACAATACCAAAGTGTCATGGGATCCAGGACAAGACCACTAACATGCTTGAGCCAGTGACATGGAATGCAGGAGGTCTCGGATAGAGCAGGTTAGAGAGTCACTATTGGAATTGAGAAGGGATGCTATTATTTTTTTTAGTTAGCTAAGTGAGCCTGAAAGGATGAGATCATTTCTAATGTTGAGAGATTTGACGCGTCGTAAAGCTTCTATGATACGAGAGCTATGCATTCAGCAGAGAAAATGGAACACTATTTGGGAGGTCTGCGTGGGAAACTTCAACTGGGCAATATCCTATAAGGTGCATAGACACTGGCTCACAATGGGAGTCAGAACTGAGTTTGGAACCATCTGTGAAAATTTTTATATAATTTGGCCAGTTATTTTCATTAATTTTGTTGAATTCTGCATTACTGGATTGAGCTAAGTTTTTTTATATTATTTACATATTCCTATAGATTGGTGCACCTCTGGATAGAAAACAAGACTTTCATAGGGATATGAGTATAAGGGGAGAGATTAATTGCGATAGAAGTTTGTGGATGCATTAAGGAAAGAGTTGAAAGAGGAAAGAATTGAAAGAGGTATGAGTTGTTGATATTAAACATATAATGCTGCCCCTCTTTCTTACACACTATATGTCAACAGTCAAAATGGGACAAACGGTGAACGTATGTCTACGTCTACACCCCTTTAAAGGAAAAATACAATAATTATAAATAAATCTCCGTCACACGTATAAAGAAAATGAGACGCGATTTCCGAAAGTAAGTTGAAAAGTAAGAAAAGCACATAAATTATAAATCCGTACACAACGCCATCTCTGATACTGACAAAAACAAAACGCGGACAGTTACGCATCAATAACTGCTTCATTTAGTAATTTTTAACAAAATTAAAAAACTTAATTTAATTCAGCTAATAAGTTAACACAACAGTTATTGATTCTGATGCGTTACGAAGTTCCCCGGGTCAGCTAGTCATTATAATAAAACAATCAAAAAAAATATTTTTTTTAAATGCGATTCAAAACTTTGATTTTATGAAAGTGTATATTTTTCTTGTTTGGTGGTTATTTTTTAGATTTGAATATAAAGTGTGTTTGCCTTTCTATCACATATATTTCTGACTTTGATTGGAGTTACATCGATTTACAGCAGTGACCTGGGACAGTTAAAGTTTTAATTAAAGTCTAAATTACTACATTTGTAAGATTGTAATTACCAGTTTATCTCCATGAAAACTAGCGTAAAAATTGGCACGTAGCCTCAAAGAAGTTTCTTAACCTATTTTTTTTTTAAATGTCATAAAATGAATTTTACAATGACTAAGTTTTTTATATATCTGTTTCAGAATGCCTACAAAGGGACCAGCTCCGGAGAAGGAATCGATAAGAAATCTTTAAAAGTGGTGTTAACCAAGTTAGTGTTTTATTTTTGAAGAGAAATCTTTACTTAATATGTTTATAACAACATATATAATATAATTATTGAAACCCTCTTATTTGGTAAAAAAAGATTAAAACATTTCCTATTTTTAACTCATATTACTTTTTCAAATGACGGCTTTGTCAAATGGGATTTACAAATAAATAAAATGAACGACTGAGATCTATTATAAGTAGATTATATAAACTTAAATTCTATTGTCCAATATGCACACTTCAAATAATTTTAGTTTTTTGTATTTATTTATTTATTACATAAGATACATTATTTATACAGCAAAAATAACATATAATATTTATATTTCAAAAAAACCTTTTTATAATACAAATAAACTACAAAATAAATTTTCACTGTTTTTTTTTAATGATATTTCTCTTCTATAGAAGCAGACGCTTGTGATTAGAAGAGGGACGATTATCGGGTTGAGAAAATATTTAAAATATATTAACAAAATAATTTAATTGTAGTAGATACTTAAAAAAACAAATTTACAACCTATATGAGTTATGATGATAAATTTTATCAATTTGTTATTTTTACTTTAAATTGCTCTTTAATTGCTTTTAGTGGGCATTTATCGTCTTCGATTGTTATTTTTTCAGGTAGGCTATTGAAGTATTTTTTTCCTAGATATGTGTAAGGGTTTGTGCAAATGAGGTGTTACATTTTTGTGTTGGAAATATATGTTTTTGACGAGTACGACTTTCAGTTAAAAAGCTATGATTATGTTTTTCTTTTATTATTTGGATTATTATATTTTTTCGAACTAGATCATTAAATTTTAATACTTTAAATCTTCAAAAATAAGGTGAGTTGGATAATCTTTTCGTTATTTCAACATAATTTTTATAATTAGACGTTGCACAGTTTCAACAGGGAGTAGATTTGTTTTGTATGCAGCTCCCCAGCTTACTACAGCATATTGGTGATTTGACTGTACTATAGCATGGTAGACTGATGTTAGATTTTCTAATGAGAGAAAGTTTCAGATTTTTAAAAATATGTAAATTAATTTCCTTATTTTGTTAACGGTAAGGTTGATTTGATCTTTCCAGTTCAGGTTTTTGTCTATTGTTATTCCTAAGTATTTAACTTTATTCGAAATTTTTAAAGTGGAACAGTTTATTTTACAGTTATTTTTTTGTGATCTTTAGAATTTTTTTATTTTATTTTTTTTTTTTTTTTTTTATTCTTCATTTTAAACACCGGCTAAACCGCCAAAGCAGTTTGTCAGCAGGTCAATTTAACAATATTAATATAACACAAAAGAAAAATTATAACAAGATACCACAATATTGTCATGTATAATTATATCAAAATTTACCGGAACGTCCTTTGATTTTATTGTAAATGGTATAACGTGAGTTTTTTTCACTAATAACCACTGGAACGCTTTTTGAATTATTTGGCGGGTATTTGATAAGCCACCATAGCTCAGTGGTCAGAGCTGCTGACCGGCAATCAGATGGTCACGGGTTCAATTCCCGTTGGCGGCCAGTATCTTTTCTCGGAAGATTTTTTTCAATGTAGATGAGTGTTTCAGGCTGATAATTATTGGTTATAATATTTGTTATCTACCGTTTGTGCTATGCATAAAAATCTTGTTTAAACGTTAGTTTATCAATTAAAAATAATGCATAACATGTAGTTGACAAAATCTTTTAGCGCTTTCTCCAGAGATGTCTCAATTCTTTGTTTCTGTGATTTAATTATGGAAATTTCTAGATCGATTATTTTCGCTGCAAATCACAATGTTTAGCGTTCTGGACCTGTCAGTGAAAAATTCGGCTTTTTTATCGTATTTTAGTGGATATTTATAACAAATTTTTGTAGTGTTATAATAATTGAATGAGTAATGCATTCAACTATTTCAAAGTGTTTCAAACTTAAAATTTCACTGATTATTGATAAAACAAAGTTTTATGGTTATGTTTTTTTCCGATCGTCGTGTGTTTTTGAAAATGCAATATTTTCTATAAATAAACCAATAATCGAGTTAATTGGTATTGTGGATTTAAGATAATATATGTACCTGTTTAATGTATTACAGCAATTTTTGGTGAGTCTTTTAAGAATTTCATTTTAGTCTAATTAAAAGTGTCGCCATTTTTCGAATAAATTTGTGTCAAAAATTATCGTTTAAAGGGAGGCAATACTGAGAATAGTTCCGTTTTGAATGTTTACGATTATTTAATATTATTTTTATAATTCCTAGGAATATGTGATAAACAACCAAATATAGGAGAATTCATTGACTATATAGAACTATGATCAGTTTGTATACCTCCATATTAAAATTCGGAGGTATGATTTTTTTTAAGGTTGGCGAAAAATATTCGAAACGGTCATTAAAATATCACGAGCAATCCGAGGCAAAAGCTATAACAAAAGTTATATAACGCGCCGTCGCTCCAGTGGTTAAGAGATAGTAGATTTATATCAAACCAGTGTTTAAGTATGTTTATGTCTTCTATTATTGTGTAATTTATTTAGATATAAAATTTGACATCTTATATCTAATGTTTTCTTTTCTATGACTACTACAATATTATTTACTACCTACTGACTAAAATTTGGACTTTACAACATTAAGACATAATCCACGAAAAACTGCAAAACTTTTAGCCTCCTTAACATTTACAGGGAGTTCATTGAACATTTTAAAACCTTTATGATAAATATTATTTTGTGTTCCCGATATATTTGTTTTAGGAAGCCTAAAAGTTTCTCGTAGGATAACAATGAAATGTACTGTTGATTCTAACATTATTCAACATATAATCTGGTAACATTTTATTTTTTAACTTATAAATAAAAACTAGGGTATTGAAAACTAATCTTTGCCACACACTTAATATATTGAGTTGGCGTTGCATGGTTTTTATCCTGGTATATCTGCTACAGCACAATATAGACCTCATGCCTCTGTTCTGAATTATTTCCATTCTTTTAATTTGTGTTTTATTGCTCAGAAAGATTACACTTGAGCAATAATTCAGATGGGATGCTACAGTTGTGTTATAGACCAATTTCCTAGTTTTAATGTCTAATTTTTCCTTTATTCTACTTAAGAAATTAATCTTTTTGGCAATTTTTTTAGTTAGCATTTCAAAGTTAGAGTTAAGTTTTAACTTATTATCGATAATGATTCTTAATTTCTTCTACCTCTTCAATATTTTGATTGTCTATATTTAGGGTAATAGGTTCATTTTGTTTTTCCCTAATACCATGAATTTACTTTTAGTTACATTTAATTTGAGTTTATTTATGCTTAACCATTAAGATATTTCATTAAGTTACCTTTGTATTTTTGACAATGCATCTTCAATATTATTTGCTATAATATATAAAAGTGTGTCATCAGCAAACAGTTTGATGGAACAGTACTTTAGGCACTTCACTATATCATTAATATATATAATAAAAAGTAGTGGTCCCAAGACCGATCCTTGAGGAACTCCAAGGTTTACTTGTTGCTCTTCAGAGATAGCATCTCCAAATTTTGTTCTTTGTTTTCTGTTTTTTAGGTAATCAGTAAACCACTGCAATTCTTTACCATGAATTCCCATGTCTTTCAATTTCATTATTAGTCTTCTTCTGTTGCTTTTTGCTTTACTACTTGCCATGTGATTCCACTAATTTATTTATCATTGGCTGAATCTATTATAAGGTACAGAATTACAGCTTGGGAAAAACAAGTGTAAATCAGATTCAATCAGTTCAAAAATCACTAGTTAAATTATTAGCTCATAAAAGTTTATACGAACAAATGCATAATGTTCGGTACTTTTACCAGAATCTCAAAATTCTTCCAGTATTAACAACAATTCTGTGGTACAAAATTATATTTCAGCATATGAATACCTAGCTCAATATACATAGATAGACTGGACCTCACTTACAATACTCGTTTTACGTTAAATTAAGGACTAATCGTACATAAGCATTTATACAAATATGGACAAAGAACGCTGTACTACATGATAGGCACCTTATGGCTTAAGCATGTTTTGTACCTGCCGAAATAAAAAAAATTAAAAATAATGTGAAAACAAGTACTATGTTGAAAAATTGGCTCGCCGAAATAAATAGTTTGTATTAAACTTTAACACAAAAAAATTCTAACTGCATAGTTAAGTAAAACTAGTTTTATTTTTTTGCATCAAATTAAAGCACCCATACATTAACAAAAAGTAGTTTATTGGGACTTTTCTTTTTTCCCTTAATATTTTTTTTTCTTCTGTCATATTGTATAACTTTTTCATTATAATAAATAAATAATAAACAAAATAAAAATTAATCTTAACTTAAAATACCATTTTCCTTTCACAATAAAAAAAAAACTAATAAAGTACTAGTTCGAAGAAATAGAACAACATTAACTGGGTTCGTAGAAAATGCCAAGGTTAGATCGACATTTTCGAAAAATTGGAACGCACGACGTAGTTTAAGTCCCGAAATATTTTTTTACTTGTATTGCAGTTAAATTGATATTTCCCAGTGGAACATGGACTTCAAGCTACGTCACGAGTTTTTAGCCAATAACCGCTCTACCCCCTTGAAGAATCTTACTGCTAGCCCACAGTGACAAACCTATAGTCTGTCAAATAAGAGTAGAAAATATAAAAAATGGAACTGCAAAATGTGTAGGCTGGCAACACCAATTTAAATATTAAATATTATTTTAAAGTTCAATGACACTGAATGTATAGAACACAGTAAACCACATTTTAAAAAACATTTTTTCTTCATGACATAAAAGGTGTTTTATGAAGCGATTTGCTTTAATTTAAGTAAACAAAAATTTGATTTTAACAGTAGATAGAAAGGAAGAATCACTATTGGTGAGTTTAGTTTTTAATAATGAGTTAAATATATTTAGATCTAAAATTAGAGACATGATCTTAAGCCTGGACAACTAGTATTAAATAAATGTGAGCAATTTCTAAACTGTGCTTTATATTTTATTACATTATTGTTTAAATTACAAAATTGCATAGGTTTAATAATAATATACCTATATGCAATTCTAATGTTGAGATCAGTGGGTATCTGTATTGCAATGAAAAAATATTTTTTTAACTTTTATGCCTATTTAATTTTTCATAAAAATGTAGGTTACACAGCTTTACTCTAACACCATGAGTTGTATGTTTAGTATTGCAATTTGAACAACAGTGGCGCCCTTCTACGTTTTCTACTCTTATTTGACAAACTGTATTATTATGCTACCGCCATATTCAATTCTGTCGGATAAGTCAATATTCTCTAAGATAGAGCCATCTATGTCTTATAGCTCGAACTATCACACTCTCCCACAACTAAATTTAAAGAACAGGTTTGCGTCTGTACTAAACTTAAAACTACTTGTAAATTATACTTCTTCACACAACATATTATTTACTCATTTTATGGCACATTATTAATTATTATATTCGTTTAGACAAAAACTGTAAATTCTGTTGGATAAAGGAATGCATTCGTGTTTCGTCTTCTCTTGTCATCTTTTAAATTTCTAAATATTAGGTTTATATATGTTTATTTTTAGTACAATAGGGTTTTACTGTAGGTCGTTGGCAGATTTCGTCGCCTTAGTTCGTATTTATCCAACAGCCCATTAGAAAAATTTACAGGAAGAGAAGGTTTTCTTTCATTATTTCAATGAAACATTATGAAAGGTGTTTAAGATAAAGCTATTTCCGTTAAGTTAAAGGTCTCATTAGTTTTTCTTTTAATTTCTATAAGTGATTTACAATCATTTTTTATATTTTAATTTTAATTTTAAAGTAGAGATTGAACAAAAACTAAAGTGGTCTGTTGGACAAATAAGAACCATTCATTTCAAATCAAATAATCATGCACTAAAATAAATCAATAAATTATCTGGGAAAGCTACATTTCAGAATTTTAATTTTATTTCAAACACAATCATTTAGTAAATATCCGCGCCCTTGTTTTCTGACGGAAATACAGTTTGCCTATTTATTTACGGTCTTACTAACTTATATATATTTTTTTAAATACTTTTTTTTTCTTAGACCTTATTGAAAAATTATAAATACTTATAATCAAAAAATAATTACAAAAAATACATAATTTCAATAGTTTTATCATCACGAGTAGGAGCATTTTTTAATGTAAGTATTTATCAAAGCAAATTTTGAATGAAATAAAATCGATATTGAGTTATTGTGTTAAAATGCTGGTAAGGAGAATAATTAATCTTTCTCACCAGAACCGCCGTGTGCAATTACAAGGGTACGATCGCAAGATCATCGTTCGACGAAATTTAAATTCTCGGAAGCTGGTTAAAAAACGGGGTGTTTATTATTGTTAATTGTAAAATAAATGTTGAACCATCCCTAAGTTAGTACAAAATAGAGCTACGAACTAAGCTGTCTATGTTATGACAGAGGGTCATGTAGTTTGAGCTTGAAATATCACAATTAATAGCAATAAATAACAGCTTTATGAATAAATAACGGTAAATTTAAGATAACTAATAATTAAATAAACAGCCTTACCAATAATCTATATAAGTACATAAAAATCAAAATGTTTTTCTCGATTAGTGTATTGTGTATTGCTATATTAAGCATAGGAAATGCTTGAAGCTTTTAAAATACCTTCTTTAAACGTTTTTGGATTATTTCAACCACATGACAGATAACACATCTGAAAAGTTTTTCAATCATCAAAATAATTCTTGCGAAACTGTAAAAAATTTGAGAATGACATTTTGCAAAACGATGATTGATCAGAATTCAATTTACAAAACTCTTTAAATTAATTAATTAACTTGAAGTGCTTACATAATAATTTGAATCTGTGTTTCAAAATAAATATGGTCAAAGAACCCTTGAATATATGAATTTAAAGAAACTTGCTCTTTAAAAAAATTCTCACTGATGTTAAAATCATGGTTCTTAGGGAGTGACCTAATGTATTAAGATTATATTTTGCTCTTTCCTACCATGCATTAAATTTCAAGTATGTGATTAACTACTAATGTATTGCTGTTTTTCAACTTTTTCATGATATTTAAAAAATATATAAATATTTTCCTTTTCCACATCACAATGTTGGTAGGTATGTTACATGTGTATTTGTGTATGTTATTGATACGCTAACGCGTTTATGATGATTTAACTTGTAGTTGTAACTCAACTGCGGAACTAATCTCCTGCTGACAAGCTACTTGTAGTAGATTAGCGGGTAAGTAATTCCAATTGTATGCAATTTTTTATACAATAATAAAAAAAAAAGAATAAAAAAAAAAAAAACAAGAATTATAGATATTTTAAATAGGTACCTATGTTGGGTACCAAATTTGATTGATTGTTCTTATAATATTTGATTGTTCTTATATAAAATACAAAAAAGAATATTTGTAATACAATATTTATGAAAAATGAAAATTTGAATTCAAAAATTGCAATAGGTGGCACGCGATCTGTTTGAAAACTGAATGTATTGGGACTGAATATATGGAACACAGGAGGGGGGTTGACGGGACGCGGGAGCGGTACAAGGGAGACGGAAGGTGGGGAAGGTGGAAGGGGAACGGGGGAGGGGAAGGGGACGCGGGAGAGGAACCGGGACGCATGGGAAAGGACATGCAGGGAGAAACCATTTATTTATTTGAATATGGCATTGCAACGCATAGTAAACTTAAAATTATTCATTGACTGCTCGTTCATAGATGGCGCTAGGAAAGCGGTTTATAACATTAGATAAAAAGTTTGATTGCGCCTGTTTCCGCGGTATATGAATATATCTAAATAAATAATTTTGTTTGTATAAAAACTCAATTCTTTCAATAAAGGCACACAAATACAAAATTGGGTTGAATTGCGAATGAAATAATATTGTATTTGTACGCCTTTTTTGAATGAATTCCGATTTTACCGAACAGGATAAAGGTGATCGTCAAAAGAATTCATGTTCTACTTTTTCATTATAGAGACTAATACCACGCATCAGTGATTCAATCCAATATTGTATTTGTTAGCCTTTCTAATATTTCTATATACATGCAGGATTACGAAAGATTTTTAAAATATTTATATTGAGGGATCAGTAGGATTTATCGGTCCAGTTAGGATTTCATCAGAGCCGAACCTTTGATATGAAAATATCTGGAGTCGGTGAAATATTTTCTCATTATGTTTCTGGTGGATTGACGTATAGTTCTTGTATTGTTTTGTAAATATTATACTTATATAGTGCACTTACATAGCGTGGATTTACTAGATAATGATTTGTGGAAAAGTGTGTGAAAGGGTTTAGTCTTTCATTTGGGAAAGATTTAACCCGGACATAAAATTTGGAGTAGCGTTTTTATAATTATATTCGCGTCATCTATGAAAGAATAGATTACGAATTCTTCTGAGTATCACCTTAAGTTTTGCTATTTTCAACAACACCTTTTCTACACAGCGGACAAGTTGGATGCTTTTCTAGCCACTGATTCAAGCATTGATTATGAAACTCGTGAGCACAAGGCAACTTCTTAACAACATCTCCACTGACGAACTTGGTCAAACAGATCGAACATTGCTTATCAGGAGACTCCACACAAACACTGCAATGATTGCACTTTTTCACTGTCATAATCCAGTTGGTCCAGCAGGACATCTGACACACTGGACAAGTCTTATACCTCTGGAGGTGACGGAGAATGCATTGCTCGTGGAAATGGTGATCGCAGTTGTTGGAAAGGAAGGTGCAGCCACATTTGAAAGGTTTTGAGCAAAGCAGGCATAGCATGCTCCATTTCGGGAGTGGTTTCCCGCATGCTGGACACTTCTTGAGTGTGGGAAGCCATCGGTTCAGGCAGTGGGTATGTGCCAAATGTCCGCACGCTGTCTGTGTGACTGAAGGGAGCAGGCTATTGGAGAAAGTCAGGCGACAGAAGACGCACGTTCCTGCATTGCTGGTAGAAGGACCAGCCTGTGCTGATCCGAGTGAGACGTACATGTTCCAGAAACCCTGCAAATTAAAATAAATATAAATTTATACTCGCATATATTAGAAAAATGTTCGCCGGTTACGAGTAATAACTCGTAACTAATAATCACCACCTTTATAATAAACAGGGAAATTTTGATTATTCGATGATGAAGGACCTAATTAGCAAATATGTGTATAATGTTTAGGACAGGTTGTTTAGCAAAATTTGAACAATTCATAAAATTTCAAAGTTAAAATTGAGTTATTGGGACAGTTCTGCCACTATATAATAATTAACTGGTGATGCACAGTATTGCATAATAACTTTTTTTATTATTAATTTTTCCCATCATATCCACATACATTTAAAAACTAATTTTATATATTTTCTAAATAAAGTAAGATGTAAAAATAAGGTTCAAGTAATGTAAAAGTTAGCAATAAGTTAATATATAATATACAAAAGTAGGTAATGGGAACCCACTAAGGCACTGCCTGTGTGTGGGTAATACAAACAAAAATACTACATCACATCAATGATAAAATGTAATTTTTTAAGTAAAGGTTTAGAACTATGGATATCTGTGAAAATATTGTAGTAAGATCAGTGAAACTTAAAATTAAGAAACGCATCAATTAACTAAACGAAACAGTAAATTATAATTAGTAATTTGTAAGCTTAAATGTGCAAATAACTTAAATAAAATAATATCCTATGCACAAGGCAGGTGAGTGATGTTGTTTTTTTTATTAATTTTCAATTTATTTAAATTATAGAAAATGTCTAGGAAATATCTGGATACGCCTAAGTCACGCTTATGTCGGTGTATATCTTCACTGATGATCTCTCAAATAAATTTAAATAATGCATAATCAAAGTGGCCCCAAGATTGACCCTGAAAAAAAACTTGGAAAAAACTAATAATTTCGAGTGAAAGATTGCGTAGCGGTGAAAAAACACATCGATGGAATAGTGTATTCATTATTTTATTACCTATTCTAAAACAGTTAAATAAAGTGACATCACCTGTCAATGTCATCAACGCATCCTTAAATCCAAGAAATTTAGTTACTTTGCTATAAATATTACAGAAACATTAATATTAAGTCAATTAGCTGAGAGTATTACAAACCTGGCTCAACAATATCAACAGATGAGAATTTTAGAATTAAAATAATACCAAATAACTTAATATTACTTGTAAATGATCACCAAATAACTTAATATCAATAACTTTCAACATGCAAAAAAATAATTCCTGCTGTGAGGAAATCGCTAGTGTGGGTTTGTCCAGATTAAAATGTTTGTTATCGATTTATTTGATATGATAGATAAACATTACAGTGCCGAATTGATATACGTATTTTTATAAAAATTAAAACACAGTGCCATTAATTATTATACAGGTGTCAGAGGTAATAATATATCTGACAAACTTTATCATCCAGCTTATTTGGAGTAAAAAATGTAAGCGGCATTTTGACCCTCTGTAACCTTTTTCGCCGAAATACATTAAGGCTCCGCATCCGAGCTCAAAAAGAAGAAGATGGAGAGATATGAAATAACCAATGTTAGAGGAGCGCGCTACGACAAAATGGAACAAAAGTCTCGTAGAACGTATCTTAAGTATCATTTAAACAAACATTGTGATTTTTTTCACAACACCTGTAAAATAACTGAAACAAACGTGTTTATAATAATTTTCGGAGCATACTCTGCGATTTTTTTCTATCGAGGGAATTTTAAATAATTTTCGTTTCGGCGTGAAACGCTTCTAGATATTATCTTCAAAAATAACATATATTTTTTAAAGAGCTTAAAAACTTCAAATATTTAAGGGAGATATGTAAGAAATCGGTAGAAATTCGGGAAGCGGAGGCTAAAGCATTAATTCGGTTATTTTTAAAATTCAATTTTTTTTAACTGAATGATATAAATGTAAGTAAATATCAGTTTTCAGTTTCAGTGCCGGCAATCCGGGCGTTTATTTTTTTTTTAAATTTATTTACATGGTTTTCTTTTACCCACCTCACTAGACAAAGTCTGTTCCGAGGTAGGAAAATAATATTTTATATTTATTAAAAAGGATAAGAATCAAATTTAACATGTATTTAAAAAGATAAAATGATATTATAATTTTTTTTAATAAAGTTTTTACCTCATTAATGACATTGCAAATCAGCGCAGTGATAACTTTCAACAAGCAAGCAATGTATTATTATGATTAAGTTCTATTATTTTCGTATAAAGCAAGTGCAAATGACCACCAGTTTACGTAAAGACTTGAAATTATAACTTTTAGTGATCATACGATCTGTGCTCAGTTTGGAACATATTATTATGTGGAATATGAAATCTTATGTGAACATCATCATTCCAGCCTGCTATATCAGACTACAGCTTCATAATTTCCCACCTTCTAAGAAAGTTCCTAACAAGGGTTAAATAAATAATAATGTAAATTATTAATACCTCATAATTGTTGGTCGACTATAATAATACGAATGTATTGATTGGCATCCAAATCTTCCTTCATTACATCTTTCCCTTGTGAAGGCATCATCATCTATAATGATTCGATTCGATCAAGGGATTCTCTTATTTTGTACCTAGTACATTATTCAGAATTAGTTTTTCATTTATTCAAGACATTTCGGGCAGACGACTACACATGTTCACGTTCCATAAAACAATTCCAGTGATTGTTGTAGTCTCCTAAACTTCTGTCTAAAAAAATTGTCAAATGTCACGGAAAATTAAAAACACCATCAATAAGTGCATTTTTCTTCTTTACTAGTTCCTTCGTTACTGATGATGTGACTCCAAGTCAGATTTCCCGGAAGGTCCTCCACTCCTCGTGGTACTGTAATACTTGATCATTCCAACGCAATTTTGATCTACAGCTATTGGTTAACCAGCGTCCTGCACAGTGGACAAGTTGTATGGTCCTGTAGCCAAGATCTCAAACATCCAACGTGGAACTCATGTTGACACCGCAATTTCTTCGTTGTTTCTTCGACAAGGCTCATATACTCCAAGCAAATGGAGCACTGCATTCCCGTCCAGTAGTAGGTTTTCTCGCATTCTGGACACTTTGGTTGAGGTTTCAACTGCTGGCCTGAGCACTCGAGGTGGCATTCATGACCACAGGCTAAAACATGGACTCTCTCCCAGCCTCGAAATTTCTCCAAACAAAAAACGCATTCTTTAGTCACATCTGTCCAGTCTAAATGGCATTTGCAGATCGGACACTGCTTAGAAACCGGTAAATGTATATCCATGCAATGAGTATGAAAGTTGTGCCCACAAATGGTCAATGATATAGCTTGGTCGCTAGCATCAAATCTTTGTTGGCAGTATTTGCAAATTGCTTCGTCTTCTTTTACTTTTTCGGATTCTGAATTTTCTTGTTGGAGATCTTCTGTTTGTGGTTCTTCTCGTCTTAAACCTTCTTTCGCTCTTGCTTGTTCTATTACGTGTGTCTCCTGTACATTTGGTAATTGTTCTCTTCTGGGAGGTATTACCTTTCCCAATAAAAGTTCTCTAGGCACTTTCGAATACGTTTCTCTTCTCCAATCATAGTCCTCATCTTCTGACTCAGAGGGATCATTTTGAGTTAGGACCATGCCTCTTATAAACCCTCTTGTAAAATCTCCTAGTCTGTACCTTTCTTGAAATGATTCTTCTAAACTAGAATCTTCATCGTCACTCCTTCCCAAGAAAGAACACCCTGCTTTGGGTGAATTTTCACTGCAGTGCGGACAATCAATGAGTAAACCGAACATGCCGGTGATTATTTTCTTGTCTTGGCAATGTTCACACAAATAAGTACCGGCTATGTCCTGATTAAAACTTGAACTGCTGGACGAATCAGATGAATGACCGCCGAACATCTTACTGTAGCCTGAAATGAAGACGGTACGTATGTATTAAGAATACTTACAACAAGATACGAGTAACTTTGGCATACCTCAAGGTACAGCCCTGGGGCCGTTACTGCTTATCATCTATGTAAATGACATACACAATTACACAAAGATTAAACGGATTGTAGGTGCTGATTGGAATACTGTGAATAATCTAGCGATTAATACACATTAATACACTAAAAAACTGGTTCGATAAATATCTCCTCTCTTTGTTTACCGAAAAAACCAACTTTATCCCATTCTCTATCAATAAATTTAAATCAAAACTAGAAATAAAAATTCTAATGCATCAGAGTAAATGTAGTGGAACTAATTGTAATCTAGCATGTTCTACACTTAATTCAACTTCCAAAATTTAATATCTTTGTGTATATATAGATCAACATTTTTAATGGAAAACACATTTGTGATTTTGTTAAAAGAATTAGGAAATGTATATATATATATTTATAAGACTCAGAAATATTCTAAGACTGGAAAACCTAAAAAGAGTGTACTATGCAATTGTTCAATCTATATTGCAATAAGGTGTTATAGGATGGGGAGGAACATATTATGTTATTTTTAATCCTCTCAAAATACGAGTAGTTCGAAGATTAATAATTAAGGTTATCCTAAATAAACTATCTACATTTTCTACTGAACAAAACTATTCAATATTCAAAGTATCTACAATAGACAATATATATAAAAAAATTTCAATACTAAAAACTTTCAAAGAAATACAGCTAAAAAAAATTACATTTCAATCTATCAGCAAGATATCAAAACAATATTAAAATCCTAAAATTTAATTCCAAGCTCATCCAAAAAACCAATCTGTATCTTGGTATAAATTATTTCAACAAACTCCCATTAAAACTAAATATTATCGAAAATAAACGTAAACTTCAAATTAAATTTAAAAAATTACCTGAAACAACTGTAAGAGTACATTTCTTTTATTAATATTTCATTTCATTTCATTTAAATTTGTTTATTGATATATCTCAAGTTTCTCAAATCTATTGTTATTAGTTGCAATATTATTATTGACTTACCCAAATCATAATACTGATAACATAATTGAGCATGAATTCACTCACCAAACACAAGAGCCGTGTCTCTTTATGGTGAGGAAAGGCTTTTATTATATGCATATTACAAATCTGTTTAAACATGTAAAAAAATGTGTAATTAGATATTGTAAAAACATACAAATATTAAATATGAAAAAAGATTTGGTAGCTTTCCTACTTGGGCACTAAAAAAAATAAAGTAGGTAAAAAAGATTACTGATGGATTACTGGAAACGACTTATGTTTGTCTTGCTTTTCTGGTTTGTTTTTATTGATTTTTTTTTTTTTTTAAATGTGTAAATTCTGTCTATTGGGCGAAAAGTTCGGAGTTCGGTCCTTCTGTTTATGTACACAATTTAGATAAGCGTTCAAGATATTGATATGTATTCCGTTCTTCCACATTCATGTGATATGTGGTATTATTTAAGAATTATCGTGATCATACAAAACAAAATGATGGAGTTGTTGTATATACTAGATCTGATATAATTGGTCTATCTGTCAAAGAAATCCAAGTCAGCGGTGCAAATTGTTTACTAATAAATTTCAACAACGACACATGTATCTTAGCAGTATACCGTTCTCCATCCTCTTACAATAT
Organism: Limnephilus lunatus; assembly: GCA_917563855.2. Taxonomy (NCBI): domain Eukaryota; kingdom Metazoa; phylum Arthropoda; class Insecta; order Trichoptera; family Limnephilidae; genus Limnephilus; species Limnephilus lunatus. Next base: position 57,024,062 of record OU830596.1, read on the forward strand.
TTTACCTTTCTTAAAATCGATCAATAACTGTTTAACTGATTTATGTAATATCAAAAATTGTACTATTGCTGGTGACCTCAACATAAATATTCTGCCCACAAACGAACATCCGCAATGCCAAGAATACCTAAACACACTCTCATACCATGGATTCCAAAGCACCATAAACACTCCTACACGTGCTATACTGGACTCCATCTCATGTATTGACCACCTCATGGTCAAATCAAACTACCCAATAACATCTATTGTATACGAATCTACACTAACTGATCACTATACCACCATACTTGCCATACAGTTATACAACCAGAAAGACAAAAAACAAAAAAACACAACAAATATAAAAAAAATTAACTATGATGGAATTCTTCATTCGCTAATGAGTAAATCATGGTCTGAACTATATGAAATTACAAATCCAGATGATGCCTGGACATACTTTATAAATTACCTACAAACTACCATTAACCAACAGACTAATATTACTATAAAGCATGTTCCAAATAACCTCTTACCCATTAAGCCATGGATTAACCACACTATTATTAAATCTATCCGTAAACGTAACAAGCTCCACAAAAAAGTTATTAACAATCCTTACGATATTCAACTTCAAAATGTTTATAAAAGATATAGAAACATATGTACCCAAATAATAAGAAAGGCCAAAGAGATATATTATAAACAGAAAATAGAAAATTGTAATGATCCTAGAAAAATTTGGAAAACACTTAAAGAATTACAATTATTCATAAAGCCGTTGTTATCACCGTTGTAAATGTAGTTAAAATGAGTGTTATTGCTATTGAAGACTTGAACAGACACTTTGCACTTTAAAACCAACAGAATTTCAACTAAGGCACTTAAACGGTTTTTTAACGTTGTCTTTGGTTGCACATAACCTCAGTAACTGGCTATATTTAGTGGAATGTTTGATTATGAGATAAGAAATCAGATATGGATTAGACTTAGAAAATGGTTTTAGATTTTTCTCGGTCAATGATTTTACAGTATCATTTTTGAAGTAAAACTTATTTACGCACGCTTGACTTGGGGAGTAAGTTGGTGAATGCGTGACGAGAGCGTTACGAAAAAGTGTGATCGGGCGAGGCGAACGGAAGTTGAGAAGGAGATACAAGTTAATGAATATAGAAAGAGAGAGAGGTACGTTTCGTATATTACTGTAGGGGCATGAGAGAGAGGTGTGAGCACAAGGAATCATTTATTGAAAAACCATGTGACATAGGTCACCCCAAGGTCATAGGTCACCCCAAGGTCGTAGGTCACCCCACGGTCGTAGGTCACCCCACGGTCATAGGTCACCCTAGGGTCATAGGTCACACATTTTCTTTCTCTCTTCAGTGTAGTTTTACTTCAGTCGAGTGGTCTAATGTACTCTTTTTAAACGACTTCGAAAAGGAGGAGGTTATCAATTCGACGGTATTTTTTTTATTTTTTTTTATGTTTGTTACCTCAGAACTTTTGATTTTGTTAACTGATATTGATGATTCTTTTTTTATTAGAAAGCTGGTGCTTCCCGTGTGGTCACATTTTAATTTGGTTTAGTTCTGACAATGGAATCCATGAGAAAACCATATATTTCTTAAATTTGCAATAAGTATGTACGCGACAAATGGACTCAATATTACGCCAACAGATTTCGGTGATTCTTTTTTGAAGTAAAACTTCGTGACGCTCGTCACTAAAAATCAAAAAATAAATAAAAATTTTAACAAAACAAAAAACGACTTCAAAAAATGCACTAAAAAGTAAAAAAAATAATTTCCAACGATTGTTATTTTTGGAGTCGGTGTCAGCCAAGATCTCCACATCTCACCTATAACTACCTATGTATGTAGTTACCTTGGCTGACACCGACTCCAAAAATAACAATCGTAGGAAATTATTTTTTTAGTTTTTAGTGCATTTTTTTAAGTCGTTTTTTGTTTTGTTAAAATTTTTGTTTATTTTTAAATTATTTCCACACAAAATGCCCTGAGAAATGAGAAAGGCAAATAATTCCCCTCAGGGCCTACGTTATCTTTGAGGATGCTGTATGCTGGATCTTTTTAGGAAAGGAAGGATAGGAAATTCTGGGAAGGAAAAAGGTACAGGAGGTGAGTTGGAATCTGAGGGACAGTTTGTCCAGGAATGACAGACGTATGACTCCATCCTTCCGCCTGCTGGAGAGGTCCAACGTCCAACTCCGGTTATTATGTATTCTTTGTTTTTCCATTGAGGTAAACTCATTTACGGTTTCATAGTGCTTTCACACAAACGAAATATAGATTTCAGTAAGTCTAAACTTAAACTTTAGGTCGCACAGTTTACATCCGCGCTGTGCAAGAGGGTTCCCTACAGAGCGTCGGACCACCCCAATAATAAAAATATACGTGAGAATTGAAAAAGAATCATCTCTTTTCAGTAAGCATCTATTATTAATTTCTGAATACCGTTTGATATTGATTAGAAAAATATTCACTCGAATCAAGGTGCGTTGTTTAAATACCTATTTAACATTTTTTCCTCTCAACCATTTTGGTGTTACCATTAATTTAAAACCAATCTTAATTTGGGAATTATTTAAGTAATGGACAAAAAAAATTAAAAATATACGGTTCCTTGACTATTGTATTAACACAACAATATGCAAGGAATCGTTTTCTGTAAAAAACGATCCTAAAATTTGAATATTTTGTAAAGAAAGTACATAAATTCAAAACAATACAAAAATGTTGAAAATTTTTGTCCATCTGTCTCGTAGTGGCATCTATCGGAACTATTTAAAACCACTAGTAAAGCCATCTATGCTTTTTAGCTTAAACTGTCACAATTATGTTCTACAAAAAAGACAAAATTGATGTCGAGTTCGTTGAAAGTACTCGTAGGTGGTGAACCGCACTACTACTGCTATGAATTGTTTGTGCCACTGCACTGGAGCGATTATGGTCGAAAAATGGACCACTTTTATTTTTCTGCGATTGATAGCGGTCCAAAATTGGACCACATTTTCCTAACATCAGTATATATTTTTTTTACATTAGCTCCACACAGGAAGCCCTTAGGAAAATAATTCCACTCGGGGCCTATGTCATCTTTGAGAATGCTGCGAGGAGGGTCTTTTTGGGGGAAGGAAGAAGAGGAAACTCAGGGAAGGAAAGGGGTATTAGGGGTGGGTAGGAATCTGGGGGTCAGTGTGTCCAGGAGTGACGGACGAATGAATCCATCCTTTGCACTGCGATTCAAAGCAATGTTCCGAGAGAGTCCTGCTGAAGAGGTCAAAAGAACTACCCCAACCAGTCCCTCCCGATCCGGCCTGCCACGCCGTTGGGGGGCTGACACATCCACCACCAATATCCGAACAAACCTTACCCCATGAACCCGGGCACTTCTGCCAAGTCACCAAACGTAGCGAACCACTTGGAGTAACATATGGCAGAGGTGTTGGTTATCCAATAAATGGTTCCCAAAAATTCTTTATTTATACTGCTATTAATCTCTTTTCGTGTCCATAGTTTTTTTTTTATATTCGTCTCACTAATTTATTCTTTCACCTCTTCTAAAATAGGCATTAGAATCAGCTTAATTAGCCTATTTACTTTATTGTGTGGCAGCCCGTCATCTTGCAACGCGCGGTTCACTAATGAACTCTACTTGAACGTAATGGGAACGATTTTCGGCGAGTCAAGTAGCAAGTATAGGAACTCGTTCAAGCTACTTGTTCAAGCGAATAAGCCAAGGAAGGAGACGGAGTGAAAGAAGGTGGGGAAGTAATACAATAACATAATTTCATTTTTAATTCCATAATATTAACACGATACATTTTATTTGATATCATATCAAATGGTAAAGAAACTATCATTTTCATGATAGTTTCATTATCATTTTCTTTGATTATTTTACCAAAAAACATTTGTTGTTATCCAAGTTTAGTTACTTATTTATTTACTCACGCCCTATTTGGGCTTTTACATTTTAATTTCATTACGTACTTGATGGGTACATAATAAAATATTGATTTAAAAAAAATAAGGATATGATTTTAATATAATATAAGAGTGCAAGTGCAGTAACAAAAAACGCCAATAGCAATTTTGTTAACATTATTTATTCATTTATTTGCTCCTATTTAGGCTTTTGCATTTACATATATTAAAATATTTACGAAATTATACTCATAAATAGTGCAGGAACCGACTAGTTTAAGAAACTTGCACAAAAATACATATAAAGCATATAAAGTAAAAATATTATTGAATTTGATCAACATAGTACGTAGGTACAACATATAAAAAAAACCAAAATAGTTTGTTTCTTTCAGCCGACAAAATTCTGTTAATGCGTTAATTAAATTAGCTTTATCAAAATATTCCCCTACTTGATGAAAAAAAACTTAAATAAGGTTTGCTTATATATTAAAATTGATGTAGGTACTAAATATATCAACAACATCGGAGTATTTGTTTCCTAGCTGTTGAATCCGTCGTTGTGTTGAATGTTTATAAGTTGATTGGCTTTCAAAACCTCGTGGTGTCAATATAGTATTTTGTTTAGTGTCCAATAAAACGTTATTTTTCTTCTTAATCAGAAACGTAAAACTGTGCTAAAATCACCAAATATGTGGTAGCAGAACCCGCCATCTGCAAAAATGTTAAATCAAGTTATTAGATTATTCATGCACATTATTTATACACCGCGTTCCACTTTATACATAAAACGAAACTTTGAGGTTGGTTATTTATGATAATCTAAGACAAAAATGCAATGAAATGTGGAATGACAGAGGCACAACGAAGAAAACCAAGATCAGACTTGTCCGGGCTTTGATTTTCCTCATATTTCTGTATGGTGTGGAAACTTGGACATTTAGAGTGAGCGAAAGACAGCGGATATACGCCCTCGTGAAATGCGGTGCTGGAGAAAAATTATCAGGATTCCATGGACAGCCAGACGCACAAATGTGTCCATTCTGTAAGAGCTGGGCACCCGCAATAGGCTCTCTAATATCTGCCTACAAGGTATCTTGGACACATTGCTCGTTATACTGAGGACTCCAACTTGGAGAAAATTCATAGTCACTAGCAAATATTTTTTGTCGAAGAAGCAGAGAAAGGTCATCAATGCGCTGGAATGTTAATTTATTTTTTTAATTCTATATTCTTCTGCTTATTTTTAAGTGAGATATGTTTACACATTTAAAAAAATTATGTATTTACACACCTATATATATTTAATAATCAGGATACAATTTTTTTATTCTTCCTCTTATTGTTAAATGAAATAAGTTTACACATTTAAAAAATATATGTATTTACAGGGTGTGGGTAGGAATCTCTGGTTCAGTGTGTCCTGGTCATCCGCTTTGAAGACCTAGACAAACCTCACCCCATGAACCTGGATACCCCTGCTAAATCACCAAACGTAGCGAACTGCTGTAATGTGTTGTAATAATGTCGATTACAAAAATAATTTTACAAAATAAGTTTTCACAGATTTTTTTTGCCTTCTCGATGTTTCTCTTCTATATAAGCGGACGCTTGAGTTTAAAAGAGGGGTTAGAATCGAGATGAAGTATATTTTGTATCTATAATTAATAATTATGATTTAAATTTAAGGAAGTACTAACTTTAAAAAGAAATTTTAAAGTTATTTTAATATTTTGAAGAAAATGTTATAATTTTGTTATTTTAACATTGAATTTCTCTTTGGTCGCTTTTAGTAGGCATTTATCGTTTTCGATTGTTCTTATCTTTTCGGGTATAATATATTTTCGGAATAAACAGTTTTGTCCGTATATACTGATTTCCTTCAAGAAATGCATGAAAATGCAATATTATATTGAATCACCGAAATAATATAATGTATTTGTGTGTCTTTCGTATCAATATGACGAGAAAATAAAAGTATTTTAAGTTTCCCCTTAAAATAGAGACACGTGTGGCGGGCTATTACTAATAAGATACTCTCTGTATCGCCCTGGTGTAAGACCGCCATTCAGATTTGAAACGTTGCTTGAAATGGCATTAGCCGTGTTTGATGACCAGATCTGAATAGCCAGGTACTTCCACACCTTCCTCTTCCCTATCTCCTTCCCCTCCCCACAACCCTCAGCCTCACAACATATCCCAATTGGGGATGCCATAGTATCACTGGCTTCAGACGGGAGCAGTTGGGACTCTTGTGCGGTATTCATTAAAAAAAACGAAATCCACGGTGGATTTCTTGGTACACTAGAGGTTAAAAAAGTAAAATCACCAAAAAAATTTTTTTTTAATATAAAATACTTACAGTAAACAGTAAAGTGTTGTCTATTGGGAATAGTCCCAAGGCGACAAATTCTGGCTGCCGTTGAAGCATGTAGGTCGAGAACAGGTGGAGCTGCAAAGCACATTAAAGCTAGTCTCACACGAACCCTATACTTTCATAATATATTTTGTGGGCTTGGCCAGTTTCACTGTATAGCTATATGAGAGTATACCTAGCTTTCGTGTGAGACTAGCATTAGTTAAAACATAATAATTTCGGTTGTTTTTGTGTGGTTTTTGTAACGAACAAAGTTGTTTTTATTTATTTAATGATGGCGCCCTTTTTCGGGGCTTTAACATACGAATAATAAGAAATATACAGTATTTATTTTACCTACATAACTGCCTCAGTAACAGTATTTTATATTGGTTTAAAGATAAATTGAAGATGTCCACTGACTTGGTATAATTATTTCCCTTCATTAATATTCTGGGCAGAGAGGAATACATATGGTAGTTAGTCCCATAATTTCTACACAGAAATAAATCCGGGCTTCTAGTATTACGTAGTGGTATTCGGAAACCTTATCAATTCAAGCAATACCGAAATATCAACAAAATCATTTAGAATTTTATATAGAAATACCAAGTCAGTGAAAATAATTCTTTTTGACAATTTGAGCATATTCATATCATTTAAATGTGTATTAGGTCAACATAATTGCTGGAATACCCATTTTAAAATTTAAAAGAAGTAATCATTTGTTTTGTATTCTTTCAACAGCTTGTACATGTATATTATAATGTGGGTTCCAGACGGGGAATTGTACTCAAGTTTACTTCTTACATAGGCAAAATATAACAGTTTAATTCACTTTACATTGTTAAAATTTCTAATTCTAATTTTTATTTCTAATGAACTCATATTTGCTTTGAATTTAAGAGCCATTTTCAAAATTGGATTCGGCTGTGTGAAAAATTCAGATAAGTGACAAAGTACCTTAAGTATCATATAATATTTTATTATTAGCGCTGACCAGTGAAAAATTAGGGTTGTTCTGAATTCTTAAAAAATCTGGTATGATTTTTGAAATTATAAAATACCGAATTGTGGGAAGATATCGCTTATCTGAATTCTTCACACTTAAATTCAAAGCAATTGGACAAAGACACCATAAATACCATGCTATTAAAGTATTCAACAGTCTTTCACTTGAAACAAAAATTGAGGAAAACAAAAATAAATTCAGACACAAAATAAAAAAAAATGGATTAAAAAACAAAAAAGACAATATCACCAAAAATTTTTAACATAAAAGAATAAAACATATGCACTCAACACACAAAACCAATATAAAATACGCAACACTCACAAACACACAAATCATAATAAATGCCGATTTTCATTTAATTTTATTTTTTTAGTTTGTTAATTTTATTTTAATTTTTAATCTTTATTTTAGTTTAAAGTTATCTTTATTTTTTTTTTTTTTTATTATTATTTTTTTTTTTTAAATGTTTTTACAGATTTACTGACTTTAAATGTTTTTACTGATTATGTATAAATTCTATATTGTAAAATGGGGGCCTCAGCAAGGGTACACAACCCAGTGAGGCCAACATTACTGGATTATAATATGAAAAATTGTAAAATAATGTATCAACAATAAAAAAAAATTAAAAAAATTTTAGTTCATTGAACCAGATTTGACGGGGATAAATAATCACATACAGAAAACCGAAATTTGTAGGTACTTAATAGGCAGATTTATAATAAAATGGTCTTTTAGTCTAAAGAATCAAGAATTTAGAATATCCCGTGATTTTTCACAGTTCTGCGATAGTGAACAATTAGTAATAATGATCTAGGGCCCAACTCAAGTCGTTTAGTGGGCCAAAAAAATATATTTCTAGTCCGGCAATGCGCTTGGCTTTTCTCAAGCAATAAATTGAAACCCCCATCGAGAGTCCGAGGTCTAATAACGAGAAAGCTCTATTTTCACAAAATATAATACAAAGGTGATAAATTTACCAGAACGATTTTTTCTTATATTAGCTCCACAGGGGGCCCTGGGGAAAATAATTTCCCTCAGGGCCTATGACATCTTAAGGAATGCTGTGTGGAATAATCTTTTTAAGGAAGGGAAGGATAGGAAGTTCTGAGAAGGAAAATGGTATTAAGGGTGGGTAAGAATCTGGAGGGTCAGTGTATCCAGGAGTGACAACTGACGTATGAATCCATCCCTCCAACAGCGGTACAAAGCCATGGGTTGAGAGGTCAAAAGGCCTCCCTCAACCAGTCCCTCTCCGCCACGCAGCAGGTGGGCAGACTCATCTCATCAGACCTGGACAAACCTCACCTCATGAACCCGGGCACCCCTGCTAAGTCACCAAAGGTAGCGAACCACTTGGGGTGACCTATGGCAGAGATGTTGGTTATCCAACAAATGGTTCCCGGGGCAACGGTACCCGTACGCTCCTCCTAAATTGAATGAATGCCAAAATCCAAAATGTATAATATTAAAAACTTCATTTTGGGCCGCAAAAAACTTCAATTGGGTCGCAGGTTGAGCACGCCCGCTCTAGGGTGCTTGTCGCCCCAAGTGCTTTCCACCGATTCTCAAGCTTTTAATTAGAAACAAATAAGGGAAAAATTATATATCTTACTTCATCTACGATGTGTTGATTTGGTTCCGTTATCATCATTTTATTGATAATGGCGGCTGTTTTTTCTGCCTGAAAAAAATAAAGCAATTAATCTTTATTATAAACTAAATAACATAAACTTAAGCGTTTAATCAAACATATGTGAATTTGAGGTTATCCACCACTTACCCGCCCTGGTATAAGTAACAGATGGTTACTCCTCCTAGGCTCTCGCAAGGACTCTAATTTTTTCGAAAGAACGAAGCTACATATAGTTTAGAACAAATTTAGACCTCCAATGTCCCTACATACGTTGTTAGTAAGCAGTATGCAAGCGCTTAGCGGGAAATACAAGATAAAGTATGTGTTAGTATGAGAAAATATAGACAAGACATTGGGACAGGTCGGTGAAAGTCCACGAGGTGGCAAGCGCTGAATGATTGTATCCAGCGTATCCTACAAGCACCTGTTTGGGAGGAAGACACAGTACATAAATAATAAAGGCATGGAACACGGTTGGGAGCCCTCTTTAATCGATTGGCAGTCCCAGCAAGAATGCGCATGACATTCGGTCTAGCCGTGAACCACATTCAGCTTTCGCGCCCTTTAGCCGGTTCCTCAGTGATGCCTCAAAGAAAAGTAAACGGATGATTGGAGGGAAATGGAATTCAGCGTCGAGTAGTCGGAGGCAAGGCGAAGGAGAGCCGTGGTCGCCCCCCACCCCCCCTGAACCCCAAGCCTGCACATGTTAAAAATATATTATGTGCAAAAGAAAACAAGTGGAATTCAGAGGAGTATAAATTCTTCTAAGATACATTCCACTGTTGAATTTGACAGCCACCTCTGGTCTGAAGCCCCAAAATAAGCCACCAAAAACATATGCGCAAAAGATAACAGGTGGAAATCGGAAGAAGATACATCCATTCGTAATGTTGAAATTGGCAGCCACCTCTGGTCTGTAGCCCCAAAATCCTTGACTCTGTATAAAAATAGGTGGTCAGTTTGGTAGATTTTCCTGTCTTAACAAACAAACGGATTGCAAATCTTTAGAACACAGTCGTCAGATGGGAACGCTGTTCTTGTTCTGCTGGTCTTTCAATGAAAGATGCTCTGAAAGATGCATGAGAACGGGCGTTTCTTCGACTCGTTCTTGAGTTCAACAGCTCAGTTTTTGAGCGATTTGCCGGCTTCTGTGTTTCCTCTCCCATACAAAATGTCACTTCAAGCCCTATGTTCACTTCTTCCTATGCTTAAAAACAGCCTTCACACAGCATCCCTAAAGCAGACATTTTCCACAGGGCCTCATGTGTGTTGTTTAAATATAAAATAAGGACATATGATAGGTACATTCTTTATTAATTTATGATAGGCCTTCGTGATCAAAGGGCGAGACTCTTGAGTCGCAATCCGAAGGTCGCAGAATAAATTTTGTTTGATAAATTTGTGTTATTTCACAATTTATTCAGCTAAAATAATATATAGTGTATTCGCGGCACGTTCCAGGGTGGAAGATACTCTCAGTATGGTCCTGGTGTAAGACCACCATTCAGAATTGAAACGACTTTAGCCGTGTTTGGTGACCAGATCTTAATATCCAGGTACTTCCCTACCTATTCCCTATCTCATTCCCCTTCACACTTCCTGCAGCCTTACAACATACCCCAATTTGATGATGCCATAGTCTCACTGACTTCAAAAGGGATCTCTTGTGCGGTGTTCACATTTAAAACGTTTATTTATCCGGCGACACAGCGACTTTGAATGCACAGGGTACGGTTTAGAGAGATCCACGACTTCTATATAGAGAACTCTAGCAGTTCAGTAATTAGGTGACAACAAGATCTTAAACCCGACCAATTTACCACGACTATGGAGAATGTTGTGATGGAAGAAAACTTGCCCATTCAGTACAAAAAAGTTTCTTGGGTGTAAGGATCTTGTTTTCTCCTTTCAATATGGTGGAAGGTCAGAAGGTAATATCCATGTCTGAGAGTCAGTGTGGGAAGTTAGGCGTCGCCTTGTTGACCTCACCAATCTTTGTGGGGAACGAATGGAGTAGGCATTCGTTGACCTCAATATGCATTCATACATCGCTGACTAAATCCCCACCTATGCATAATTTCTTATCCTATTGATGAAGGACCAGAGTTTACGAAGCCGTGAGAACCCAGGCAATCTCTCAGTGTTCATTCATCAATTCGTTTGTCAGTCGATTGACACTTAAGTTACTCCCCATCATCTGGAGGGAGAGCTGTGTGATGGATGATGCGATTTGCAGGTATGTTGGATTGGGAGAAATGAGAATTTCTCTAAGGGTTGCTGTCTCTCTTCACACAGTAGTTACTGAAATATGGAATTTTATTTTATTAGAATCGTGCAACACTAACTCAGAATAACACTTACCAAATCCTTACATTGTGAACAATTTTTGATTGCCGTGTAACATAGAACAGTATGCATGATGGTCAACAAGATAGAAGTTACCAACAGGGGGTAAATCTTTTGTTCAGTCGTATCTCGCAGTGCCCAGCCCGTTGTCGCCAAAAACAGAAACAGATTGTAAACGATTATCATAAATGACGACGTGAAGATGATCAGAAGCTTCATTGAATAAGCGTCATTGACACTCCCAACATAGTCACACGTCTTGTCATAAGCCTTCCAGAATATAGTTAACCTTTGAAGGACTGTTGAATCCCTTTCACGCGTTTCCATACGCATTAAGGTCTCCGTTTGACGTGTCCTAGTTTTCTTAACGTGTATGTTAAAGTTCTTTGCTTTTCCTTCAGGTGTTAACTTCTTCTTAAAGATGAGCTCCAGTTCCGCGTTAATAATCTGCAAGCTGATATTGGCTACCATCACCAAACTGGAAAACTTTAAGCTGATCACAGTTGAAAGGACGCCAGGAAAATATGTCACGTGCATCATTATTATGTTGAACATCTCAGGTTTTCTGCTCCAAGCCATACTATCCAGCAGATAAATGCAAAAATAAAACATGGATTTTGTTACTAGCGCACAAATAACTCTGCTTTTTATTTTGGAGTAATGAAGATCAACTCCGGATGTATTTAAAATTTCAACGATTGTGTCCAAATATTCCATATTGTTTCCGTGACGGGCTGCATCAGAAAATGTTGCAAAGTAAAGACACGCGACTGAAGCGAGGCCAAAAAAAACTTTAATCATAAGTGTATATTTTACAAGGGAAAAATTATCGGCAAGGATTTCATCAGCCTCCTGAACCTCTTGAAACAAGACGATGTAACAACAGTAAATGAAATTGATTAATGAAGCCAACATTAGAAATGTTACGATTTTGGTCCTCCAAGCGCCATTTTTGCGAAAGTTTTTAACTGGAAATCCCAAAAGTTGTCCAAGCAACATGACTGGATTCAGAGCTCTATTGATTGAGTTTGCTTTTAAGAATGTATCCTTCATTCGTTTAATTCTCGACATTCTTCTTTCATTAGATGGTGCAACTCTTACAGCCATTGCAGTATTTGGTACATCGCCTCCTACAAGCCCAACCATGTCTTGTGGGTATTAGCAGTAAAGAGTAACTGTTCACCAATGACTCTTTGGCTTTTTATAAAACTGTGTTTATGAAATCGATTACCTGATAGACATCAATAAATGCCCTAATAACAATGAAAGAAAATGACTTCAATAACTTTATTGGTTCATTTAGTATCAATCAGTTCGATCTCCGTAATTGTAGGATATATTGCAGTGGTGGAAACTAGTTTTGATTCTGGCCGGAATATTTTGGATTCAAAGCCAGTACTTCATCCGTATTTGCGGTTTTTCCACTCCATAAACTCTCCCTCCTAATTCGATCATGGACAATCTTTTAAATAATACCTTTCAATTAACTGGAATTTATTTTAAAGTCATTTTCAACATTGGAACTGATTGTACCTAGAATTCAGATAAGCAATAAAGTACCTAACTCTTATATAGGGTATTACGGGATATACTTGACTTACAGTAACTTAACTTATTTTAATTACTAGTGATTCCTGACATTATATAAGGAGTAAAAATGAAAATTAATTTTAGCCTTCCGGCAATTCTTTTAGATTTTTTTTCCTCAAAACCAAACCAAAAAAATTATTTTCCACTTGTCATCACTGATCACTCAGCCGAGTAACGGCCCAACCCCTCGGCATAGCCCCAACTATACGACGTAATTTGAACAACAAAAAAACTAGCGGAGACCAAAATTTCATTTACATTTGTTACTCCAAATAGTGTTTAAGGTAAGTCGAGTACGTCGCTAATTGACGCGCACCTATGTACAATACATCGAATCTGAAGTTTCCAGATTCGACAGTCACACACAGTTGACGTTATCTCGGCTATAGAGACAGACACCTCCTTTAGGTCTGAACTTGTCTACGAGGGTAAAGCCTGGGCAGTCCAGGTAGAAGACTACAGGCTCGGCTATCTGGGTTTCAGAGAAGAACAGAGGGACGTTGTGAGAGAAGATGATGATGAACGGAATTTAAGTTTTTGGCGAAATTCACCAACGGTTTTGGCCCGCACCGGGGACTCCTTCTACTCGCCGCTGTAGGGATTTTACTTATATTTTTTTGAAAGTTAATTATTATATTTGTTAAAACTTAAATGAATCATGCAATTAATGACATCTATGGCCTCCTTGTCAAACTTAATTAGTTTGATTGAAACCCCAATTTCCAACTCTGCCGTGAGAGGCCTCCAAGTAATACTTTACCGACAGGATTATCATGGTGGGGCTTTCTGCCGTTGATAATAAAAAGTCTGTTTTTAATAATAATCCCTCTCTTATTATTCTTGCTATTGTAAAAATATCATGTTTAAAGATTTAGGATTGGGGATCAGGCGGTACCTTAAAAATCAGAAATGTTATAAGTGTTGTTTTGATTCAATTACAACTTGTCTAAAAGTTGTTGTGAAAATAAATGACTCGACTAAAAAAACCAAAGTATTTGAAATCTACGGAAGGTTCCATTATAAAAAAATATCTGACCATGAAATACCCCTAACAATATTATTTTTATTTTTTTGTATTATTTCCGTTTTTTAAGTTATGAGGAGAAAGGAAGGTCTGTGAAGGAAAAGGTATGAAAGGGTGGGTAGAATGTCGAATGTTGGGGATCAGGGGACATATTAATTCAACTCACCCACCGCGGTGCAAGGCGATGGGCAGTAAGAGTCCGGCTGGAGAGGTCACCCAATGCGCCCCGAACGCTTCTGCTGGGTCCCCTCCGGTCACGAACTGGCACAAAAGCAGTGGCACGGTTTTTGCACTCGTTGACCCAAGCGACCAGCATCTCCCAATCCGGCCCGCCACGTAAAAGGTAAGCCGACGCACCCGCCATCAACACCTGGACAAACATCACTCACCTACCAAATTAAATTAATAAAAATCCTCATATAATATTCCTCAATAAATTATCCTGTAGCACTCATATACTCGTAAAGTACTAAAACAATATATGTTTTTATTATATTTAGTGATCAAACAGTTATTTATGAGAAAATTAGTACAATTATGTTGTAAAATGAATATCATATTATGATAAACCAATTGACACGTGTCTCTGCAAATGCCTCGGCGTCTAAAAGGAAACTGGTCAGTCATTATAATATTTTTTGTTTTTGTTTGTTCAAAAAAATAATCAATTTATTTATACATTTATGTGGAGTACCGCAAGGCTCTCATTTAGGGCCCATTTTGTTTATTATATTTATAAATGATATTGTTGATATATTTACTAACATAAATGTGTTACCTTTTGCTGATGATATGAAACTTTTGTTAGGGTGCCTCGATGTCGGCTTCTAAACCAACACCAGGGCCCAACACGTCCCTGGCTAGCTCTCAGCGGGACTATGGTACTCTCTATTCAGGGGGTGAGCAGCTCAAAGCTATGGAATTTCTCTCCATCTTCCGGTGACCCACGGGATCCACACTGGTCAACAATCCTCCCGCCGTAGCAGAATAATAACAAAGTTAAATCATTAAGACATGTATTGTAAACTCAAACACATACATAGGTTTCTACAGTACAATTCAATTACAAGAAATGCAAATTACACAAACCTAGCTAAAGCGTTTAACTCTCACTGACTCTCTCTCAAAACGAAACTCTCCGAGTGGTGATTTACGCGGGGGGCCCTACATTTCACTGATTACGGACAACATTTAAAGGAGGAAATCAAGATACAGCTTACATGTAGGTTGGCAGGAACCTCGTCTCATGTGGCAGCTCCATCAGGCACTTTCGTAGTCTAAATAGACCGAACTATATGGGGCGGCAAAAGGCCGATTCTACTCAAAGGTATTTCAATAATACATCGCGGCCCCATTGAATTGGGTCCGCCGGCTACAAGTGGGCCGCGAGCGTCCGTTCGCAAAGGCGCTCAGATCTTCTCTGACGGGTGCAGCGGAATGCCGAGTGGCAGGGCACGGGGGAGAGGCAAGGGGAAACAGGAAACGGGGCGGAGGGAGGGGGCGGCCGAACTGTGGACTCGCTGCGTTCTGTGCTCTAGGTAATCCGCTACAGGGCGTATCGTAACACTTCCCCCCGCGCTTGGAAAAAAAGCGACGTGGCAATGGAGCTGTAGGAAAAAAAATCCTCTTAAACTTCCATTGGGGTTTTTTGAGAGATTCGTTGCTTGAGAGATGCCTAGCTAGAACATGCAATTTATGTTATAGTTTAGGTCACAATGTTTGTAGGGAATGGGTGAGGGGTACATACAATGTTTGGAAAAGAACAGTTTTGGTGAAAGTACATGGTGTGAAACAACATACAAGATTATGCAATTGAAAGATGACAATACATGGTTATGCAATTGAACAAAATAACAATACATGGTTATGCAATTGAAAAATAACAATTCATATTTGTACAATAGAAGAACAAAAAGCAAGAACAAAAATGCCTGTGTGATTCTAAGGTTTCATTGGTCTGGGAGCTAAGTTTGCGAAGCGTGGATTTGTTTGGTTTCGGAGAATTTCGAAGAGGAGGACGTGGTTTCACAGATTCTAAGGATTACATTATCACTGTAATCAGACCCCTTTGAGATAACACTCAAAAGTACACTTGGGCCTTAGAAAACACTTGGTTTTGTCGAAGACGTCGAAGTTCACGAAGTGGAGACTGTGGTTGCTGTGCCGCGACTATGGTTACAGAGGTCATTGAAGAGGAGAATCCAGTGTCTGCAGACATGCCAGTACGAATCCTAAGTGTTATTAAGGTAAACACGGATCGTATATAATGGTTATTGAAGCATAATGTAGCTCAACATAACTTGTATTGGTACGCATTCAGCGAATACTGGGGGTCAAGGTAATGATGGTTTACACATGACGATATATGCGTCACTGCATGACAGCGCAAGAGACGACATGGTTGGCATCGATAGCAAGAGTAAGAACAAACCTAGGAGCTAGCGTGCCTAAAAGGTGGTTCAGAGTGTCATAATGTATAGTGGGACAACTCAACTTGCTGTGGCACGACAAAACAACATACATATGGGCGGTATGGTCTGTGCTTTCAGGAACAAATGCGTAGAAAAATGGCAGCAGGAGGGACCTAGTAACCACAGCGCGTGCTGTCAGGAAGTGGAGCTCAGCTTGGCTGTTGGTGATGACATCCGCCTGGGCTTCTTTTTAATCCGGGAGAAATTATTATTAGAGCAAAATTCTTGAAGTTTACCTGCCTAGGGACCAATGAAGAAAAGGTTTGGAGAGAAACAAAATGTGTCCAGGTAATGAAATAAACGAAGTTTTAACCACCGACCCAGAGAGTGACGAAGAGAGAGTTTTCTAACTACATTGTGATTACATGAACATTTTCCTTTACCAGGATGACTTGGCGTTTGCCGAGTGACAATATGTCTTGGTTAAAAAACAACCGGCCTTCCATGGCCTATGTTAACATAAAGGTGGTAACATTTTTTGTAGAATTTCAACGAACAAGACAAAGAAGTCGTGAATGAGTCACGGTAAAAGTAGAGAAACCAATTCATGAATAAAGGTTGTCAAAAGGAGACAGACGGTACGCCAAGTGCATATCGTACGTATCCAACATTCATGAATGTGTTTTGTAAAATTGAGAACGAGAACAAAAGGTGAGACATATGCAGAGAGTGAGGGAGAAAGCCTGCTGATAATTGGTCAATTTACCGATTCGCACTCCCAGTGAGGGCGAATTATGGTCAACAACAGATTTTCCTCTTCATAACATATACCTGAGAACATGATGGTGAGGAGAAAGGAAAGGAAAAGGAAAGGAGTTGAGTGACGAAACTTGCTAGAGATTGGACTAATTTCCACTTCAAACTCCATGTGAGAATGAAACATGATCAACCAGCAGATTTCCTGACTCTTTACAATTGTTAAAAGGATGAGGAGAAATTTGAATACACATTAACAAAGAGACTAATCTTTTGCGTGTATTGGGCAAAAGATTAGGGGTCATTTTAAAAAACTCCTGCGTGATTGTGAGAAAAGACAGACCCTTGCTCCAATTTCACAAACCTGGGGGTTTTCTTATCCGTTCCCCAGACAACGAGTTGGGTGGTTTTGTGCTCAATCGATTAACTCCCACAGCACTATGCCCCATAGTTAGCAGTGAAGCTACAAACTAGTCCTTTTGGGATAGTAGATATTCCTGGGCTTCTTTCCTTTTTGCAAAGAAGTAAAAAAACAGGAGGTCCACGGGCATTGGCGTTGAATGACAACAAAGGGTTGTGGACTACATTTCGTAGATCGCACACAAAAGGTTTGATATTATTTCGTTCGCACGACTCATGGTAAGTGTTTTAACGTCTCCACGTATAGTGTACAAAAACATGTAAGTACATACAAGATAAAACTCAATTATAGACAGAAGTCAAGAGTTTATACAATGCCTCTTAAAGAAGATGGCAAGGCCGATATTATGTCGTTCGCACGAATCACGGTAAGTGTTGTTTATTACGTCTTCACGTCTCGTGTACAAGGGTTGTACACAATTATACATACAAGTGGTACTCATGACAAATTAATGACACACGACCAAAATACAAGAGCGGTACTCATGACAAATTAATGACACACGACCAAAATACAAAAGCGGTACTCATGACAAATGAATGACACACGACCAAAACAGATTGTACAGAAAGGGTGGTACTCATGACAAATGAATGACACACGACCAAAACAAATTGTACAAAACGGTGCTCATGACAAATATGTCACACGACCAACTCAATAACATTTAGCTATGAGCAAAAGTGATTATGACGAACTTCTCGTATCGTGGCAGGTATTTTAAGGATCCCTCCTATAACGGTGGATGTTCTAAGGATCTCTCCTATAATGGTGGGTTACGTTTAAATACAACACAATAAACGTTAACGATGCTCGTTTTAACACATTTTATAAAGATTCGTTAGATTAACTAACTCCGTAGCCCAAGAGCGTACGACAGAGAAGATAGACAATTTGATGCTACTTCATGTATTACAAAATACAAGGGTGATGGCAGAGTATAATTCTACTTACACCAAGTATTTAAAACAAAGACAGACCTATAATGGTTTTACATACTGTCTGTTGTGGCAACCTGCAGTGAGGAAGACCAAAGAAAAGGGACCAATTACGGTTTTACATACCCTTTGTGCAGTTACAAACATACCAGGTTATGTGCAATTTGGGTTGCAAATACTTGGTTAAATGGACACCTAAAAGTTGTGAATTCCAAAATCAGGATGACCATAAGGTTTTATTAACCTGTCTCGTAGGGTTGAAACGTGTCATATAAGACATACGTAACGTACAAGCAAAAAACAAAATAACAAAAAAACAGTGGCTTTGTTATAGCAACCAAAGACCGGATGATTCGGTTTTACGTACTTTAGTTGAAACGAGCCAAATTGATTTATATACAGAGTTATAAAGACCAATCATTGGTTTTATAAATACGAGTTCCAAAATGGACGTGTCGATATCCAATTTGGGTACATGAGCATGAATTTGGGTAGGACGCCATCAATTTTTAATTTAAGAGGAAAAAATTGAAAAAACTTATATACACGAGGGGCGACTATGTAAGTAACCACTGTTTGATTTTCATGCTAGAGATACCTCGGAAGGTTTTACAACTCATGATGAACAAAATGAAAGGAAAAAATTGTAAAAATAGTTAACTGGTTCTGAGTCGGAATTTAACACTTTGGAATTTACAAAACCCGACTTCTAGAACGACACGCCGATGGGCAATTGTCAACTACTTTACATGAACAAAATAAACAGGTGAGAAAGTTCCTTTCCACACGACAAAAATGCAACAAAAAAAAAAAAAATAGGAGAAAAATTACAAAATTACATGACAAGGCAGGGTATGACATGGCATGAACATTGCGTAGTGTATGTGTTGAGACAATAAATGGGCTCGCGACTTCCCAAACATTGAAACTCGAAAAGTGTCTCCGTTCCAAAGTGATCAGTTTTAGAACAGGTGAAAAAAAAAGAAAAAATTGCCGTGAGGGAAAGAAAAAACAGTGCAAAAACAACATTTGAAAGTAACTTCAAGGAGAGTACGCATTAATTTACAAAATAATTTACAACTTGTTTCATTTACGAAACGATGGGCATGTGATTGACACAATACACGCCTGACGTAGTAAGACTCTGTAAGCTTACAAAAAAATGTGGTACATACTGGATCATTTTAAGTTTGCTGAGATAGTGGGGGCAGTTTTACTTGACTCCTCACTTCCAGACTTTACAATGTCCTTAATGTGGTAATTACCAGTGTGCTTTCCAGATGAGTCAGACAAGGAGTACACTAGGTCTGATATTTTCCTTAGGACTTTGGCCTTCACGAAACGTGGTGCCAGCTTAGCAGAGAAATACATGGCTCCTTGGGAAAGTGTGTTGTTCTTTCTCCAAACTATGTCTCCTGTATTGAAGGTGACATGTTTTCTACGTAAGTTATATCTGTCCGCACTCTTTTGGTGAGCCAGGAGCAAAGCATCAGTGACTTCACTGTAAATGGCCGACAGTTCTTCCAAGCGATGGGCATAGTCTGTGGTAGGGTTGCTTGTGGTGGCAGATGACGTAGGAAAGTTTGTGTCCCTATGTAGAGAACCATGGACGACTTGTTCCATACCGTGTTTTAAGAAGAAAGGTGTGTAACCAGTGGCCAGATTAACAGTGTTGTTCATAGCGGCCTGAATTTTATCTAGGTTTTTACACCAAGTGCGTTGATCTTTATCAACTAGAATAGCTAGAGCTGTGTTTATTGTTTGGTTGTAACGTTCGACAGTGTTATTTTGGGGAGTGTACAAGGTGTTATAATAAATGTCCTTGATTCCGTATTTGGCAAGAAATTCTTTGAATTCTTGGGCAATAAACTGTTTTCCGTTATCAACAATTACGGTTCTGGGTGTTCCGTAAGGTATAAAAATGTGTTTTTCCAGAAGTTTGATGATGGCGGACGCATTGGCTCTTTTTAAAGGGAAGATCCAACAGAATTTGGTGAAAACATCCACTACACTAAGTATGTGCATGTGTCCGGCATAACTTCGAGGAAAAGGTCCGACGAGGTCCATTGACAATGACTGTAGGGGTCTGTCGGCACGTTTGGGGTTACCCATTAGGCCGGCAGGTGCTGCCGTGCTATGTTTATAGGCTTTACAAGTTTCACATTTAGAGATGTAATTGCGAATTTGTTTGAAAAGACCAGGCCAGTAATACTTCAAGGAAATCTTTTTATACGTCTTGAAAGTTCCTGGGTGTATAGAGTCGGGAGCACTATGATTGTCAATTATTATTTGTTCTCTTCCTTCGAGGGGAACGACAAGTTTCCAAGAGTAATCTTCGAGGATGGATAGTGGTGCCTTGCAATTACGGTATAGTTGTCCTTCTTTTATGATAAAATTAGGAAACTTTTGTTGATTATTTTTACAACCTTCGAAGATTTTCAAGTACCATTCATCTTTTGTAGATGGAGGGGGGGCAATTGTGTCAACATTTAATGAAGCCAATTCAATTCTTGAAAGAGCGTCAGGAACAATATTGTCCGCGCCTTTACGGTGTACAACATCAAAATTGAATTGAGACAAACGGGAGGCCCAACGAGCGAGTCTACCGGAGGGATTACTTAAAGAGATCAACCATTTCAAACTACTATGGTCTGTGACTACAGTAAATTTGCTACCGTCTATGTAACCGCGGAAATGGTGAACAGAATCCAATACAGCCAATAACTCCTTTTCGGTAATTCCGTAGTTTTTCTCGTGTTTATTTAATGTACGGGAAAAATACGCTACAGGGTGTTCGCCATCTGGGAATTCTTGAGTTAGGACTCCACCGATTCCTACGTTGGAGGCATCCGTGTGGAGGGTAAAAGAGAGTGCAAAATCCGGGCAATTCAGAACGGGGGCTTTTTGAAGGGCATTTTTTAAAGTTGTAAACGCTTCTTCAGTTTCAGCAGACCATCGGAAGTTGCTGACACCTTTACGGGTGCCGGTAATTTTATTTAAGGGGGCTGCAATTGTGGAAAAGTCTTTGATGAATCTTCTGTAGTAACCTGCAAGTCCAAGGAAACCTTTGACTTCCTTCGCGTTTTTGGGTCGGGGAAAATTTGCCATGGCTTCCACCTTAGCGGGGTCTGTTCTTAGACCTTTTTCGTCGACAATGAATCCCAAATAACGTAAACGGGACTTACAGAATTCAGACTTCTTCAAGTTGATGGTTAAACCAGCGAACTTGAGTTGTTGAAAAACCTTTTCCAACATTAATAGGTGTTTTTCAAAGGTGTCGCTGACGATGATGAGGTCGTCAAGGTAACAAAACAGGCTGTTATCGACTTCAGGACCGAAGAGTTTGTCCATCAGTCTTTGTAATTCGGCGGGGCTGTTCTTTAGACCAAAGGGTAATCTTTTAAAATGGAACATTCCCCTACCAGGTACAACGAAAGCAGTTTTTTCACACGATTCTGCGTCCAAAGGTATTTGCCAAAAAGCTTTGCTTAGGTCAACAGAGGAGATGAACTTGGCGTTGCGCAGTTTGTCTAAGGTCGCGTGGACGTAAGGTAAGGGGTATGCGTCAGCTTCCGTACAAGAATTTAAACGTCTACTGTCGAGACAGAAACGTGCGGAGCCATCTTTTTTAGAAACCAAAAGAGTTGGGTTGGTCCATGCACTTCTGCTGGGAACCACCACACCCATTTTTAACATTTCGTCAAGTTCTTTTTCCAAAAGTTTAAGCTTTTGGGGGGCTAAGTTGTAATAACGTTGCTTTATGGGTGGGCCATTGGTTTTAATGTGGTGTTCTACCAAATTTGTCAAACCCAATCCACATTTTTCGAAAGATATTGATTCGAATTTATTGACCATTTCCTTTAGTTGGAGAGCTTGGTCCGTGCTTAAATTTTCGTGAGGTATTATTGTGCGGATCTCACTAATTTGAGCAGCAGTGGAGGTTTCGCCAAGAGTATTAAATACTTGGGGAGCAACGTTAAAAGCCTTCCAGAAGTCAACGCCAAGGATGAAATTCTGGGATATAGAGGGCACTATTAGAAAATTGATTGTAATTATTTTATTGTTACAATTAATTGGCAGTGCAAGGGTACCGATGACCGGCTGGGAAACATTATCCGCAGTCGTCAGGTGTGTTGTTTGTGGCGAAATTTTAAAATCACTGTTAACAAAAGGCAGGTGAGCATTGTTGCCAAGACAGCTGACAGATGCACCGCTATCAAGTAATCCGGAAAAGGGCACATTGTTAACAGAGAAAAGAGCATAGGGTCTCCCATCTTTAGCTTGTTTGCAACAAACCGAGGAAACATTTAAGGCCTGGTTAAAATACTTAATGTGTGATAACCAATCAGTCCATTCTTTAGACCTTGGTTCAGAATGGGTGCCTGAGAGGTTATTATTTAGTTTTTTGGCCTCTTCATGTAGAAATTTGGTGGGGGCTTGGAGAAATCCACCTGAGGTCTGACATCGCTTGGGTTTTGTAACCTTTCTGCATTGTGCCTTGATTTCTTGAAAATGTTGCGCAGTTCGTCGCGTGGAGGAGAGCGGTCCCTAGAGTGGTGTTTCTTGGAGGTTCGGGGTTCCTTGGATTCCAGAAGTCTTGCTTGCTTGAAACAAGTAGCGGCCAGGTGGCCTACTTTTTTGCAAAAGGAGCACACTTTTTTGTTGTCGAATTCTGGCTTTAAACCAGACGAACGGCTTGGCACAACCACATTATTCGACACATTCTTTATGTTCTTCCTGTCCTGGTACGATTCCAGGAGGAGACAGACTTCGTTTAGCTGGGCCAGGGATGCAATTTTCTGTGAGGTGATGATGTTCTCGTATTTGCTTAAAAGGCCATCAGTTATGACTGGTAATAGTTCAGCTTCCGGAACAGGATGTGAAAGCTTGATGTTGATGGACTCAGCCCTTTCTATGAATGTAGCCACAGGTTCATCTACTAGTTGTTTAATAGATAGTAGAGATAGTTTGATCCGGTGCTGGGCCTCCTTTTTTTCAAAGCTAGAGATTAGGGCAGCTCTGAGTTTATTCCAATCTTTGCATTTAGTCTTTTGGATGCGGTGCCACGGAATTAATTCTGGGGAGATGAGTTCTATAAAGTTTCTCCGTAGAATCTCGAATGGGATATTTTTGATTGTAGCCGTTTCTTCAATACGGTCAATGAAATCCAGCACATCGGAGACGCCATTATATTTGACTTTCCAAGAGGATAAATCGTAAGTTTTATCTTGTGTCAAGATGGGTGCGACGTCCTGTTTTATCATTACATGCGGCGTAGGTTCTTTGTCAAGATTATCCAAAACTTGCGTAGCCGAACGTGAATTATTTTCGTTGGAGGGGGCGAGATTTATTCTCCTAATGTACTTTTTGTTGAATAAAAGTGCATATGCCTTCAATGTAGATTTAGATTTGCTTGATGGCGAGAGTCCTCTATCCCTTAAAGCGGCTTGTAAGTGGGCTTTGGATAAACTATGCACATTGGGAATGGTACCCAAGTTGGATGGTGTAATAGCTTGCTTGTCCTCCATTGTGAGTTTCCTGGGTGGTGAGGAGAAGAAAAAAAAAATTGGCCAGGGGTTTCCTTTAGAAAGCGCAAAATTAATTTTTGTGAGGCACTTTTCACTTGGTGATCACTGTTGGCACTTCCAAAATGTGTTTGGTATACGTGACACCAGAATTCTTGTCAAAGAGAGGCAGACGAGAAAAAATTTTGCGTGGAAAGACCTTAGTGGTAAAGGTTTTTGTATTTCACTGACCACTTTTGAGAAAACTGTGAAATTCACAAGTATTTATTTATTTTAGAAAAATTTTGCCAGGACTGACCTTTAGAAAACAGGTTTTTTATTTTCACAAATCACTTTGCACTGAGAAAGGCACTAAAGTTCACAAAAGGCACTTTTCTGGCAAATAAAGGACAAACTTCCAGATGAAAATGACTGAATATGGGGTTTATTGCATCCAACCATATTAAAATTATTTTATTTATTCATGGAATCAGTCATTGGCTTTATTATTATTCCACTTTTCACTTATGTAAGGGAAAAAACACAATTCACTTTCACTTATGCTGAAAAAAAACAGTACCTATAATGTATAATGGGGAAAGAAAGTCATTATTTTGTCCATTTGGAGAAACATTAAGTTGTACTAATTTGACAGACACAAGTGGGCCAATTGGTATATTGTGCAGAAATAATAAAAATACGTAAGTCCGAAATTTTCATTAAGGAATTCGCAAAATAACTGGGGTTCCAGAATCAAATTTATAATAATGATTTCCGTTGGTATCCTGTTCAATCATAAAAGCGGTTTGGATTTAAAACGCTGCCTAGCAACAGTCAGTTGTTCGTTTCGACGGCTCCGTTGGGATATCGGCGCGAACAAGGCATATCGCGTGAAACATCGGCCGTTAGATTTGGCGCGAATCGCTGTTACTACGCACTCGCTGTTTGGTGACGCGTGCGCAATCAGATTCGCGGACAAAGGCTGGCGCTTCGGGTATTCAAAATGGCCGTTGTTTCAAATGCGATTTAATTCATAATTACAATCAGATCTGTTATGGATCTAATTTACATATTGGTTTCTGTGGTTTTTTCACAGGATTCACTGTAGAATATCAGGGCATAATTAATGTTTACAAAACAGTTGTTATGCGGGAAGGATTTCGACAAAGAAAGGTCCCGCAAAGCGACCGGGATAGAGAAAAAAATTCCAACCCCACGTTCGGGCGACAGTTGTTAGGGTGCCTCGATGTCGGCTTCTAAACCAGGGCCCAACACGTCCCTGGCTAGCTCTCAGCGGGACTATGGTACTCTCTATTCAGGGGGTGAGCAGCTCAAAGCTATGGAATTTCTCTCCATCTTCCGGTGACCCACGGGATCCACACTGGTCAACAATCCTCCCGCCGTAGCAGAATAATAACAAAGTTAAATCATTAAGACATGTATTGTAAACTCAAACACATACATAGGTTTCTACAGTACAATTCAATTACAAGAAATGCAAATTACACAAACCTAGCTAAAGCGTTTAACTCTCACTGACTCTCTCTCAAAACGAAACTCTCCGAGTGGTGATTTACGCGGGGGGCCCTACATTTCACTGATTACGGACAACATTTAAAGGAGGAAATCAAGATACAGCTTACATGTAGGTTGGCAGGAACCTCGTCTCATGTGGCAGCTCCATCAGGCACTTTCGTAGTCTAAATAGACCGAACTATATGGGGCGGCAAAAGGCCGATTCTACTCAAAGGTATTTCAATAATACATCGCGGCCCCATTGAATTGGGTCCGCCGGCTACAAGTGGGCCGCGAGCGTCCGTTCGCAAAGGCGCTCAGATCTTCTCTGACGGGTGCAGCGGAATGCCGAGTGGCAGGGCACGGGGGAGAGGCAAGGGGAAACAGGAAACGGGGCGGAGGGAGGGGGCGGCCGAACTGTGGACTCGCTGCGTTCTGT
This sequence comes from Limnephilus lunatus, assembly GCA_917563855.2. Taxonomy (NCBI): domain Eukaryota; kingdom Metazoa; phylum Arthropoda; class Insecta; order Trichoptera; family Limnephilidae; genus Limnephilus; species Limnephilus lunatus. Next base: position 57,049,942 of record OU830596.1, read on the forward strand.
GCTCTAGGTAATCCGCTACAGGGCGTATCGTAACACTTTATAAAGCGATTAATAACACTAATGATTGCATTATTACTTTTGAACATAAATAAATGTCAGTTCATTCATTTTTACAGAATAAATAATCCAATTTTATTTTAAATTTTTATTTATTTTTTATTTATTTATTTCAAGAATTTTGTTTTTACAAAACAAATGATTACATGTGCAAGGTTATACAATAATTCATTTTATATTACTACTACTCCATAAATTGAGCTCGAGAGCTCGTGTTTATATGCTTTAAATATTATTTAATAATAACAATTTAAATGGCGTTAGTGAAATTATTGATCTAGATATAATGTTTGATAGCAAACTAACCTTTGTTTGCCATATTCCTCCCCCCCCCCCCCCCTTCCATTCATATATTTTAACTAAAAATAAATTATTTAAGAAAATACCTTTATAATGTCACACTTTTTCATTCACTACCATCAGTGGAAAGTTCATAATTGGCATAATTAATATCTAATTATTGTATTATTTTGCAATCTCTGATTTGCTGTCAACTTTCTCTAAAATAAATTAAATTAAAATAAAATGAAATATAAATAATATTATTTATAAGGCCCATAAAACTCTTGGATTTGTTTTGAGAACTGCAAAGGACTTCAATAATTTAGGCAAATTTATCATATTATATAAAACCCTTGTCATATGCCAACTAGAGTACAACTCTACGTTTTGGTCTCCATTTTACAATATTCATTCCGACAGCATTGAAAAGATTCAACATAAGTTCTTGAGGTTTATAAACTACAAATTGCATATTCATGTATAAATATTGATTATAATTGCCTTCTGGATAAAATGTCACTATTAAAACTTTTAGAAAGAAGAATTACCACAGATTTAATATAATTACATAAAATACTGCATTACAAAATTGACTGTTCTGAATTACTTCAATTAATCAACATCCATATTTCCAAAAGATCTTGCCGGTATTTACTACCCTTTTACATTAACAACACCAGGACACTCTCTTCCCAAAATCCCCCGATTCTGAGACTTCACAGTATCTGAAATAAATATTCTGATCTAGGAGATATATTTCAGTTTAAGAATAACCAGTCTAAACATTGTTTATTTCAATTCTTTTATAGGTACATCTAGACACAAATAGTCGTGGATAATTTCTGCAATTTTGTTTATATTGCATTTTTTTAATGCTAGATTTCTTATCATTTTTACCAATGTATTTTATTTCATATTATATGCTTTTGTTGTTACTTTTTTATTATTAAATAACATTTTCTTTATTATTTTAGTTTTAAAGTATTTAAAAGTATTGTGTTACTTAACTTATAAACAAAGAATGTAATAGCCCATTGGGGCGTGTAATAAATAAAATTAAAATAAATTAAATTAAATATTGCAAGAATGGTGATTCGGCGGTCTCTTTGGATTATCAGAGACACTAAATGTATTGTTAGAAATAACTGCTAAATTATCATGATCGGCCACAATGGTTCATAGATGGCGCTCACTTGTCCGTTTGGAGAAATAGTACAGTTTGAAATGTATTTTATATTAAAATATTATTGTGATATGTGAGCATAACTGTCCCATCATCTGTGATTTTAATATCTCGCAATTTATTATGGATCCTACTATAGTTGTGTAAAGTTGACAACTGACTTGTGCATATTTAAAAATAATAAAATTTTTACTGATCTTAATTTAAATGGATTGAAATTACTGGGGGGGGGGCTCCCACGTTGCAGAGATTAACATACAAGGTTAGTATATCTGTATTTTACCTTGAGATTTTTCAGATGGATATTTTTTGTGATATATTGTCCACGCAAGGTAAATTCATAATTAAGTAAGTTCTGAGGTTATTTAGACGCCCCAGGCTCGCATATTATAATACAGGAACTACTTTAAGGTTCACTGAGGATTGAGCGGATTTTTTTTTACACTGGCCCTACACAGGAGGCCCTGAGGAAAACAATTTCCCTCGGGGCCTGTGTCATCTTTGAGCATGGTGTGTGAAGGGTATTTTTAAAGAAATGAAGAAGGAGAAGTCTGTCTGAGAACTCTTCTAAGTCTGAACTCGACTCCAATCTTCCATATAATTCTGAAATTTGTACATTTAAATAAAATTAATATATAAATTCACCTTTCCCTTTCTCTGTAATTTTAAATGATGGCCTAGAACACCCTTGAAGGGTGAAAGCCAGAAATAATTGAAAAAAAAGTTCTTGGAAGGAAAATGGTATGTGGGAGTGGGTTGGAATCTAAGGGTCAATGTGTGCAGGAGTGACGTACGTATGAATCCATTCCTCCCACTGCGGTGAAAGACGATAGGTCGAGATGCATTCGAGAGTCCGGCTAGAGATGCAGTAGCAAGTTGGGGCCCTAAGCCCGGGCCTAGCGGAAGTCCGGCCTTGCCTCCCGTGGGCATATTTATTTATTTTTATACTTTTTAAATCCCTTTTTAGAGGCTTTTAGATGTGAACAGCAAAAATTATCGAATATTTATTGTATACATATAACTGAACTGCCTCAGTAACAATATTTTATATTTTTTCAAAGATAAATAGCAGATGTCCACTGACTTGGTATAATTATTTCCCTCCATTAGTATTCTGGGCAAAGAGGAATACATATGGTGGTTAGTCCCAGAATTTCTGCACTGAAATAAATATCGACTTCTAGTACCTATTACAAATAAATCATCGATCTCTCATATCTTTTCCTTCCTAGAACTTCCTCGCCGTTTTTTTCTTCAAATTTTTGAACAGTGAATTGATGCATGCAAATCGGATGTATATATATTTTTTAAATAAATTGTCAACCCGGATGAAAAACGTGTTAAAAAGTTTCGAGAAAAACGCATTCAAAGTTTTGCTGAAGTATAATTCAACACACAAACTGTTTCAAAAGGTTTCACGTAAAATGCTGTATCTCGTCAATTTTACGATTTTATTTAAAAAATTTCGTAACAGCATGCGTGCATCTTTAAGAAAATGAAAAAAAAAATCGACAATTTTTTTTTAAGCGTCCTGATGCCTTTAGCGAACATGAAGGCGTTTGGAGGGCCCCCAGGACCAGATGCCCAGGGCGGGCTGCCTTCCCCCCCCCCCCCCCCCTTTAATAGTCCGCCACTGTCTATCTCTTTGAAAAGTCGTTAAAAGCAATGAAAAAAAGTTGAAAAATAAGTTAAAACAAGTTCTTATACATAACCTAGCCTAACGTAACCTATTAAACTAATTTTATTTTATTTTCACCACTTTAATGACTTTTCAAAGTAGGCGTATTGAGTTGAATTGATTCAGAGTCGTTCGGTCACTGGTAAACCCACGATAAGCCCATTTATCTCTTGTAGTGACATCTATCGGGAATTTTTAAACTATAAGTACAGCCATCTATGATTTTCAGCTCAAACCATTACAGTTATGTTCTGACACTCTTGAATAAGTAGGAAGGGTATGATCTGTTAATAATTTTTAACTTTAAATTGTGTATATATTAATAAAGTGATGTAAACTAAGTTATTTGCAATAAAATAACAAAGTGAAAAGCTTTCGGAAAAAGTTTTCTTCGAAAAAAAAATATTGGCAGACAAACTTTGTTTTTATTTTTTAAGATGTCGCTGGTATTAGGAGATCGGGATTTTTTAGAAAAATTAAAAATATTCTAATTATTATATAGGTACGTCTTCATATCTATGACAATATAATATTACGTCATATAAATTATTATTATTATAGATAAAAATAAAAGAGTTATTCTCAACCGAATTACTAGCCATATTATCCAGAATCACGAAATTTGTTAGATCATAATATATAAACTGGAAAATGTTTGAAATTGAATTCTGACGTAAAGGACTAAGCACATTTTAAAATTCATTAGACGTTATATATTATATAAAGACAAAAAAATTACACAAACATTACGTGAGTCAGAAGCCTCGATAATATACGTCATTACATAGAATAAAATTAAGTCGCTCCCGCTGTATGTGCGCTTAGATCTTCTAAACTACGCAACGGATTTTAATGCGGTTTTCACCAATAGATAGAGTGATTCAAGGAGAAGGTTTATATGCATAATACATGCTTATTATAGTGGAGAAAGGCGGAGAAATTCAAATATTCTATGCAGGCAGGGGCCGCGGTCAGCTTGCAGCGTGGATTTCATAAAGGTTAAGTAATGGCGTTGTTTTTCGTTAGCCACAGCAACGTGTGGCCGGGTAAAAAATAAAATAATTCCGCTGATCAAAGTGTCATATGAACAAAATCTAAACGTATTAAAAAGCGAAAAATAAACTTAATTTGTTTTAATGTTATATCTTTTACTCACAAATAATTGCCTAAGTTGCCTCTAAAATCATGAAAAATTTAAAAAATTTAATGGCTTCTATCTTGTAATTGAAAACCAAAATAATTAAAGTAGCTCACATTCGTACTAGATATTTGATATACCTTTTGATTACAAAAATACGTTTTTAGTTTTTATTTTTAACTTTATGAGTAAAATCTCAAATTAAAAAATTTAATTAAATGAAGACAATGTTAGCGAAACTCAATTAAAATCTGGAGACAGAAAAATCAGAAAAAGATATTGGTTCCACTGTGACTCGAATCCAGGTCCCTATGCTTACATAACAAGTGCTCTACTGATTGAGCTATGGAACCCATTTCCAATTCGGACACTTTTAACTGTATCATACTTCGACTAAGAACTACCAAGATTATCTTCATTTTCTTAGCGCACATATTATTGGCTGCTATCTTTATATATAATTGAATCTTGCAATCATATATAAAGATAGCAGCCAATAATATGTGCGTTAAGAAAATGAATATAATGTTGGCAGTTCTTAGTCGAAATATGATTCAGTCAAAATTGACCGAATTAGAAATGAATGTAGAGCTCTTGTCATGTCAACAAAGGGCCCTGGGTTCGTATCCCAGTGGAACTAATATCTTTTTCAGATTTTTCTGTCTCCAGATTTTGATTTAGTTTCGCTAATATTGTCTTCATTTAATTAAATATTACTTTTCTTAGTTTGGTACCCAAACAAACTAAAAAATCTTTTTATCTCAAATGCAAAATTAAGATTTGTATGAAACGGGCCAAAACCGGCCGCGCAAATGATCCCGTGCGAAGGCTATTTTTTTTAGCTTTTTTGATTATTTTGTTAGAACTAAATAAACGTACAATGCGACCTTTTAACCACGCATTTATTCATATTTTATAATCATCTTTAAAAAAATGTGTTTTGCGGTGACCACGATTCCGGGCGTTCTGCTTTTCTGAAACAAAAAAAAAATCTAACGGAATTTTAATCTGTGAATTTATTATGAAATAGTTTTTGAAATAAGATTATAAAAAAATATTGAAAGGTTAATTTTTTACATCTTGTTGAACACCAAACAAAACACCAAAATTAACAAAAATACAATCACCCAAGACGCTACCGCGAAATTAACAAATCTCCTATGCATCGCTCAAGATTCTACTGAAAAATATCAAGGAATATTTAAGCTTGCTCATAAGTAGTTTGATGACATTAGTTGCACCGCTAGTTTCACGTATTAACACATAGTTTCATCATGCAAGCATTAGTTGTATGCCACATAATTAAAATCCCACCAGCGTGAAATTTCTGCACCACTAGTGGTATGCAACTAATTGCATAGGGTAAAAAATTAATGCAAAACCATTTTAGCTGAGTGGACGTTTGTCTTCCTTGCAACTGCGTGATAGTTATGTACACCAACATTAAGCATTTCATAAAAAGTTTTGATGTTGATGGTGCCATGATTGCTGTGATACTGAAAGTTGCACGACACTAAATTTGCGCAATTTACAGCAACTTTTTGGAGTAACGCAATTATTTGAAACGTGTACATGAACAACTAGTTGTCATGTAAATTCAGCTTCATGGACTTTAAAAAGGCTTTTGACAGTATGGCACATAAAAAAACTGACATATAAACTAGAAACAATTGGAATAAATGGAAAAGTGTTAGCATGGATAATTGTTACCTAACTAAAAGACCTAAAGAAGTAAAATTATTTGATCATAATAGTGACTCTGAATGTAGTGAATTCTCAATGCGTTAAGGTACAGTATTACGACCCTCACTGTTTATCATATTATATGTCAACGATGTATTTAATGTTTCTAATTATGGAGATGATACAGTGCTACTACTAAAGCATGGACGAAAATAAATAACATGGCTACCACAGATTTCAATAAATCAAAAAGTGTTTGACATAAACTTACTAAACACTAAATTTAAAAAAAATATTTGTATATTTTTTTATTATTTTACATGAAAACAAGAAAACATATAGAAGTAAAAATTACAATCTACTCTAGGAAGTCACCGCAACCTCCCTAGTCCTGAGTATCAGATAAGCTGTCAAAATACAAAACATTGTTAATAATGTCGTTCGTTATGCAAAATAACTGGCATAAGGTTAAGATTTGGAAGAAATCGTATACGCAATCAATAGACCATCTAAAAGGCGATCAATTTATTCCGTTCGATATTGGAGAAACGAAAGTAGTTGAAATACAACTAAAGACCTTCTTAACCAATTGTCTAAAAAAGTACATGCGAAGTGTCAAATAATTAAGTTAGTATTTCAATTTAAATATTTCATTTTTATTTTTTACGAGGCCGTTTGACATTTACGTAATTAAATCCATATATAGATTCGCCAGAGTTGCCATCGTCTATCGATTTCTTATTTACTCCCTGTCAATATCGGTCTGGAGATCAACCATACGGCTTGTTAGGGTACCCCGATATCGGCTACTAAACCAACATCAGCACACCAACATGTCCCACGGCTAGCTCTCAGCGGAACAATGGTACTCTCTATTCAGGGGGTGAGCCGCTCAAAGCTATGGAATTTCTCTCTATCTTCCGGCGACCCACGGGATCCACACTGGTCAACAATCCTCCCGCCGTAGCAGAATAATAACAAAGTTAAATCATTAAGACATGTATTGTAAACTCAAACACGGTACATAGGTTTCTACAGTACAATTCAATACAAGAAATGCAAATTACACAAACCTAGCTAAAGTGTTTAACTCTCACTGTCTCTCTCTCAAAACGAAACTCTCCGAGTGGTGATTTACGCGGGGCCCTACATTTCACTGATTACGGACACATTTAAAAGGGGAAATCAAGATACAGCTTACATGTGGGTTGGCAGGAACCTCGTCTCATGTGGTAGTTCCATCAGGCACTTTCATATTCTAAATAGACCGAACTATTAGTGCGGCCAAGGCCGATGCTACTTGTAGGTATTTCAATAATACATCGCGGCCACAATGAATTCGGTCCGCCGCTCGAAAGCGGGCCGCGTACGTCCGTTCGCAAGGGCGCACAAATCTCTTCTGTCGGAGTGCAGCGGACTGCCGAGTGGCAGGGCTGGCGGGGAGAAGCAGGGGGAAACAGGAAACAGGGGGGAGAGGGGGTTTGTTGTGTGGATTTGCTGCGCGTTCTGTCTCTAGTCGCTTCAGGGGCGTATCGTAACAGGCTGTGGTCGGGAAAACGGAATAAAATCATCTTTAGTTTCGCCTATCGATTCGATATTGTAAAGTCATCGATGTCACTGTACTAGATCCCCACGGCCCTTTTCAAGCCAGTCGGATCATGGCAGTCCCTGCGATATTTTACGTGGCCATCTTCCTTCCCTTCTTTCTATTGTTGGCAATAGAAAGAAGATAATAAATACCATGGAACACAGTGTTTTAAACAATGTTATAAATTTTATGGTGTTGTGTTATTTCTTACGGTAGATACGTTATTAAAGTCATAAATTTAAGGTTTCCCACCATTTATTTACATGACCACGAAACTAGTAGTTAGCCATGATAATGTAAGATTCTTGGTTTATGTCCACATTCCAATTTAATTTTTACGTTTTATATTACAGACACATTGTGGCTGCAACGCGTAATGGTCGTAACTTGGAAGGATGCAGTAGGTACTGGACAAAGGCGAGTTGTGGGTCAAGAACAATAATTAAGGTCACAGGACACTGGTTAGTCAGAGTTCCTAAGAACTTCCTACTTCCCCATATATATGTATCCTCCTCATGCATACCGCTTGCATACTTCTCATGCATGAATTAATTGTGATGTGAGATGCATTTATAACATTATCTGCGACATTTCTACAAAGGATGTATACATTTTTTATTCCGATACATATTTTTAGAATTTTAAAAAAGAGACTTACAGAACGATTCACAAATGTAAAGTAACAATAATAATCGAATTTTAATTTGAAACTACGTAGTTGAACTCCCCGGTGATGCTCGAGCACAACACAATTTTTTTTTTTAATAACACTTAGATGTTTGTTTCTCTTGCTTTGAACGTCAAAAGTGCTAAATTTTAAAAATATCTGAATAAAATTGTCTTTTTTTATACAAAACAAAGCTATACTGGTACACTTTTTAAAAATACATATAGAGATATATAGTTGAAGTGCCCAACGCTGCCCGGGTTTAATACAGAATTTTTCAAAGTCAGATGAAAGAAGTAGGACGAAATTTCATCCAGTAGCAAAGCATTTTTTTTAAATTAAGGGGTCGAAAAAGGGATGGGGGTAGTTTTGCGAAATCTCATTTATGCTACCATTTAGTTGCCATTCTCTTATTTTGAAGGTCACATGTGCAAAATTTTATTAATCTCGGAATAAAACTGTAGATTTATATAATAAATAAAGCCACGCCGGGACCCTTTTCTAAATATATCGATTAGCCTCCGTGGTAAAGGGGTAAGGATCTTGTCTCATCGATTCCGACATACGCAAATAAATTTTATTTGACTGATTAATGCTTTTCACAATTCGATCATTAAAAAAATATATAAGATATAATATTTTTACCGCACGTTCCAGAGTGGAAGACATCTCTCAGTATCACCGTGTGTAAGATCACCATTCAGAATTTAAAATGCTTGAAATGGCTTTCACAGTGTTTGGTGACTACATCTGAATAGCCAGGTGCTTCCCCAATATTTGTCTTCTCCATCTCCTTTTCCTACCGAATACATTCAGCCTATTAACAACAAAATACCCCAATTGGTAATGCCATAGTCTCACTCACACTCTCTAAAAAAATTAAATAAGATATTAACAGACGTTATATAGCTCCGGCGTTGCCCAGGCTATGTGCAGAATTTTTCGAAAGCAGATGTGTACAGTAATTTTTCTCTTGTTTTTTGAACATTTAGTATGCAGAATTTCATCAAAAAGTGTCAAAATACTGCTTTAGGGGTGGAAAAGGGGGATAAGGGTGATTTTTCAAAATATCATAATAAAAGTGACCTATCTATCTAAAACTACAAAATGCCATCTTTCTTTCTATCTAAAACAATTACCAAATTTTATTATATAATACCCTTCTAATTGAAATTAAGAACACTATGGAGATACAAAAGTTTTAAAAAGACATCAAATTATGGCTAAGTAAACATGAAGATGAGGATATAATTAAAATTATGCAGTAACCCCAACGCAACCATCAGACAAGAAACATAAATACTTTTTATTTTATTTATTGTTTATTTTGTGAAAATCAACAAAAGATGAGGCAATCATGATCAGCACCTTTACAACAACATACAGTCCGCCTCGGAACAGGAATACCTAGTGAGAAGGACTGTGAACAAACTGCTCTACCTTGTGTTTTTATATTGTCATTAAATAAAAATAAATAAAAATTAAATAAAAAACTACAGAAGTCGCGCTAAAATTTATCAATCGTCAGTTGGAATATCTCTTATCACTTGTTGACCGTGCTCGCAAATATTGATAACTGATCATAGATGACGGCTTTAATCAATATCGTATTGATAAAGGGTTTTATTGATCGTCCGTGTTAGACCTCCCGATTCGTGTGTGAATTTTGCGCTCTAGACTGCAAATTGGACATTTTGTGCAATGATCAACAGTTGATCGACAATGTCTACAATAGGTATCTAAGTATTATTGCTTGTGTGATGGATATCCTTTAGGTAAGCCCGTCGTAACAACGTTATCATGAGAACTTGGCAAACAATGTCATTTGTAACAGATTTTTATTTTACATACAATTTGTATGTTTCTCTGGTAGCAAAATGATGACAATGGATGTGAAAAGAGAATTGGACACCTTTGATTAAAGTTTACAATACAGGAACAATTTGTGTGCAACCTCAGTGGAATCACATTTAAATGATTGAACTCTAATAATTTCGGTTGTTGTGAACTCTTGCATTATTTAATAAATCTAAATGAACACAAACATTAACATTTTATATATGTAGGGGAGCAGGGGGGAATTGGAGCCCACAAAGGAAAAAGTTCAATAAAAGGCAAATTTATAGATACTTTAGGATCTTTTTATTAGAAACTAAACCCTTACTTATCTGACTATCATTTAATCATAGCGTCAACGTTTCATTGTTAGGCATTTGGTCACAGATAAACTTAAAAAAAAAACGGTATCGCTTCCATTACCCGACTTTGCGGGAAATAAGAGCCTATAAATTCCCATACGTGTAATGGGAGCTACTTAGTACTAGCCTAATAAGATCGTTTGGCAGGGTAGACCCTGGTAGGTAGACTGCGAACTTACCATGCGTTCAAGCAATCCGCCCATGCTTACCATTTGTCTGACTCCATAAATGTACCCAAAAGTGTACTGAGATATTTTAAATAAAATAACTAGTTTGCACTGAAGCTAATATTTGTTTTAATTTACACACCACAAATTTTTATCAGAAGGAAGTATGTGGGAGACGATATCTCTACAGGTGAGAAGCGGACCGGACGGTCGGAAGACGAATGAATCTCGGTGAATTTAACGAACTTAGCTCGGCGCTAAGTGACGTCGGCTGAGTTGCCAGCGTAAAAACTATTTTTCCTTTGTAGAATATCGTTCCCTACATACCTCCACCCCAGTTTGCAAAACGATAACAAAAGTAGGTGAGAAAAAAATAACTAATGTAATGCTATGTACTTAAAATTAACATATACTTAATTATAAAATGTCGCATTTCACAGAATTGCTATTTGTAGAAATTTATTACATTTTTAAATTTGCATTAAAGTTTTGCTTGAAAGTTTGCATCGACAAACATTTTGTTTGGAGCACTGAGAGTTGTATGCCCTATGATTGAATCATTATTTATTCATTTTATCAGGTTACTTAAGCTTAATGAGCAAGTAGGTACCTATATATATATATAAGGCAAGTATAGTTCTGAACTACCAGAAATTATTAATATAAAGCAATTTTCCTATCATTATAATATGAAAATTCTTTTTAAAAACTCTCTTGACACTATTATCGTGTACGAAATACATGTTTTTTATTTTATTCCTATTCTTAAACAATATAAGGTTGTAAACTTTTTACTTAATATAAAAAATATATGGTTGTGTTCATGAAACTTGGGTTAAATTATTTTATGTGTGGTATTATATCCATTATATATCTTATTGACTGTTACCGAACTTTCATGAACAAACAAGTGTATATTAATGTCAATTGCTTAACGAAATGTGATGTTATTTGAGGTGTTATGTATTTTTTAAAACATTTAGATAAGGTATGCCTTAGTCAATGACAGGTATATAATTCACCTTTAGAACTATTAAGTTATGAATTTATAATAATTAATAATGAATTTAGTTAATAATAACATTATCACGTTTCCTTAAGCATTTGGAACGAATCATTGTCGTATGATAAAAAAAATTTTAACCCGTTCAATCAGATGTGGACGTCAAGGAACATCTGGTTGCACGTGTTTGAAAACTTTTATTAACTTAACATTTTAACATAATCGAAAAACTTGGTAAATTTTTAAAATTAGGTACATGTAATATTTGTATTTAAGAATTCTATAACATATTAGAGTATAGTTTTTAACTTCGACGCGTACAGCGGAGTGGTTAGAAGTACATTTTACTTTTTCATCGCAAAGTGTGTAATGTTCTAAAAATTTATTTAGGAATGGAAATATGTAATTAATAAGTGTTATATTGAGTGTGTGGTCAATATAAGACAAATTATGTTCCTATAATGTAACAGTGTTATAATAACTATAGCTTATTATCGTATAAAGTAAATACTCTATTACTGAAATATGATAAAGTACATGGTTAATATTCAACCCGTCTAGCGGAATGGTTTGAAACTTGGATAAGTTATTCATGTATGAATACATTAATGAGTGTTATAGGTGAAAGTAATATAGTAATATCTACAATTATTCATACAAAGTAATCTTTCTATCACTGAAATATGAAAAATTTATTACTCTTAATGTGGCAAAGGTAAGTATGATACAGGATTATCTAAAAATTATTCATACAAAGTAATTTTCCTATCACTGGAATATGACAACATTCCTATTCTAAATATGTTGAAGGTACTTGTTTTTATTTTAAACTAGGTACATATAAAAATTTTATTCCCAAAATTCCATAAAAGTTTTTTTTAAAAGAAAAAGTTGTATAAAATTTTGAAAATTTATAAAAACTTTAACGCATATAACCGAGTGGTTAGATTTACTATTTAAATATTCATCGCAAGCTGCGGAATGTTTTATTTTTTAAACAAGATAAGTTATAAAGTTGTTTTACGATAATATGTGTTATATTGAGTATATGGTCAATACAAGACATATTACGCTCTGTTAATATTATGTTTGAAAATGACTATTGTCTAAGTACATACATTGTTTTTCACGCAATATAGTGTTAAATTTTTCTTAAAACTAGTTACATGGTTTACATGATTTTAAAAAATGATAAACTTTCATTGGTTAAATGGTTCATCACTTTGATGACCAATATGTACTGTATAAAACAAATAATTTTAGTACTAGAGCTCAAAATTGTATTAATGTTGTAGACAATAGTACCAGTAATTTTACAAGTATATGGTTTAAGATATGCATTGTATATGCTTTTTTATTTACTTTGTTAGTCATTTTTAATTTAATATGGGATCTGTAGAAAGGAAAAGAATTAATTATCTCTAATTTTGCCAATATTTGCTTTCTGACTTGTATCTGTCGGGAAAATGGACTCTTCGACCAGATCTTGTTTTCTTGATTTCTGGGAGTGGTTCCTGGACAGATGTGGAAGCTGGCGTATTATCCTCTACATTTTTTTTGATCCATTAGCACTGGCAGGTGTTGATTTGATGTTTTCAAATTCTCTGCAGTCGTCCGACGTAGTTGTCAGGTTCTTCCTTAAGAGTTTCATTGAAGAAATCTTATGGTGATTTTGGTGTGCTACCCAATGTGAGTTCAGCTGGGAACATTTTGTTGGTCATATTGAAGTATCAGGAAACATTAATTTAACATAGGACGAGGGCGGAGTCATCTTTTGCCTTAATGTAATCGTCAGGTTGACTCTGCGCTTTCCCTTCAATCCTTAGTTGCTTAAAGTATGACAGTTAGTCTCTTCAGATTGAGATATTGTGTCAGCTACTGCATTCTGGAATATGTGTGATAGTGCTTTGATATATAAATTATAGAAAATATTGAAGTAGAGAAGATGGCGGTAAAATCGATTTGTCTCTTTTAAATAAGAGATAGTAGCTATTGAGTTGTCCTTTAGTATTCCTTTTTCCAGTTACCTGTTGCCTGTTTGCTGGAGCTCTGTCCAGTTGCCTGTTGCCTGTTAGCTGGTGATATCTGTTGCCTGTTGCCTGTTGGCTGGAGCTGCGTCCAGTTGCCTGTTGCCTGTGTCTGTTATCCGTTGCCTGTTGCCTGTTGTCTGGCTCTAATGGCCAGTTTCCTGTTGCCTGTGTCTTGTGTCTGTTGCCTGTTACCTGTTGTCTGACTCTAATGGTCAGTTTCCTGTTGCCTGTGCCTGTTAAATGGCCAGTTTCCTGTTTGCTGACTCTAATGGTCAGTTACCTGTTGTCTGTGCCTGTTAAATTGCTACAAGTGTTTTTGTTACTTGTGCGTAAGTAAGGAAAGTTACTATGGACTGCTACTCTTAGCAAAATCACACTTATTGTGTGGCGTTGCCGTTGTTTTTCGAATTATCTCTGTGAAATGTGCATGGTTGATAGCACTTATACGCCTTCTCTCCATATTTCTTGTGAAGTTTGCAAAATCCAGTTGTGTTCCTGTTTGGAGACCTCCCGCGAGACCCTGATCTTGGTCTTCCAGCGGGGTTGTGCCTATATGTAGACTGGTCATAAAAATTTTGGCGAAAGTTTTGTCTACTTCGTCCTTTAAAGTCGGACTGTCGCTTCTCCTCAGAGTCTTGAAGACGTTCGATGAGGGCAGTCTTGATGCGTACATACTTTTCCTGGCCTGGTGGATTAATTATTATGTCGCTTATTATCTGCAGGGTGTCAGTATCTAGATCGGCAATGACGATATTGTATTTGGTAAAGTCGTCTTTTATTCGTGAATTCACGAACTGTGCCTCGGCCTGGGCAAACCAGAGAGCAATGTTGGTCTTCCAGCAGCTTGGTAAGCGTACCGACACATGGTGCACGTCCGATGGTGGTCCGTTGTTTCCTTCCATGTTGTTTTTGCTGGGTTTGCCTCTTGGACTTGTGGGAGGATTAGTTGCGCTTGATCCGCTGGTGTTTCCTTCGTTGGTTACGATGAGATCGCTTGGGCTTGATTCGTTGGTATTCTCTTCGTTAGTGTCCTTTCCGAAAGTAATCATGTCCCGATTTGGTCAAAACAATTCACAGCAGATATGGCAAATACGTATGGCAAAATTCAAATGAAGAGTATATGTATGAAATAGTTGTTTTTTAATTTATAACCCATATTAATTTAAAAATTGTAAAGTCTCTAAAAGTGTACTTAAAATTGTTAGAAACTTATGAGAATTGTTAAAATTTTATTAAAATTATTAAAATTTTATTAAAAATGTTGAAAATAACTGAAATTTCTAATATTTTACTTTGGATGTTTTGATAAAGTATTCAGTAAAGTTTAAATTGACGAATTCATCCGAAGAGTTAAAATTTTTATTAGGTACTTGAAAAATTTTTTCCAAAAAACTCATGAAATTTAATATTATCGCCGGAATGAAAAGTGCTTAACTTTAATAATATTATTGAAATACTCTAACTGTTGATAAATTTATTTGTAGGTAGTTACATTTTCGAGATGCGATTGGATTACATGAGTTCTGCAGATTTTTTAAAAGGAACATATGCAAGTTGTAACATATTGTATACGCATCAGTTCATGTAACAATTTTTTACAATGCTGGAAAAAAATGATAAGATTAATAAGAAACTATTTTTAAAACTTTCACGTGTCTGATGTGATGTCTTTTTCCATGAGATTGGTTTCCTGCCGTCCTTTGCGCTGGAAATCTGCCCCGCGTAGTTCGTACCGGTGTGCATCGGGCTTTACGCCGAGCAGCTAGGCCGGTGAGCGAATTCGGGTTCCCTGTGATGGCTTTCCGCCAGCTGCATGTTGTGTGATTCTCACTGAAATAGAGTGTACGAGCAATTTTAATCCTTTTTATTGAAAAAACAAGGAGAAATACAGATTATTTGTCAGGGATTTCATGAGAGACATCTAGATCGTTTCAGAAAAGATAGAACGCAACGATTAAATACCGTTTTACGTCATACAGTTGTAATTTATGTGGATTTTACAATTAAGATTGCAGGATTAAATATTTTATGTATGGAAAAAACAAAAAAATGGGAAAAAACCATGTTTTTGCTGAAAATCAAAGCAATTTATTAATTATAGTATACGTCAATATCTTTTTGCAATGCCCATTTGGCGCTGTCATTATCGTAATAATTGACAGAATATGCGATGCATATTATTTGTGAAATTACTGAGTTCCCCCGGTGGCAATAAAACGAAATGGAAGCTAAGTTATTTTATATATAATTTTAAAATATAAAAGTGGCTCACCGGGTGTATTGAATCTCAGGATCCGTCTTCCGCTCATCCGATCGCTGCTCCCTGTCAGATTTTCATGTCGTCCCACTGCGTGTAGTTTGGTGGTCACCAGTTTGGCATTTGGTTATACCAGTATGGTAGGGTGTACCCTGGTAGGTAGACTGCGAACTTACCATGCGTTCGGGCAATCCGCCCATGCTTACCATTTGTCTGACTCCATAAATGTACCCAAAAGTGTACTGAGATATTTTAAATAAAATAACTAGTTTGCACTGAAGCTAATATTTATTTTAATTTACACACCACAAATTTTTATCAGAAGGAAGTACGTGGGAGACGATATCTCTACAGGTGAGAAGCGGACCGGACGGTCGGAAGACGAATGAATCTCGGTGAATTTAACGAACTTAGCTCGGCGCTAAGTGACGTCGGCTGAGTTGCCAGCGTAAAAACTATTTTTCTTTTGTAGAATATCGTTCCCTACAATCTTAATTACTGCCTAATAAGCTCTTAATTACTGCCTAATAAGCTTTATTACCCGAATACCACCATCTTGAAATTGAATAAAATGATATTCTCAATCTAGCTTGTAATGAAATTATACGCACAGATACTCAAAATTGATAAAATTAGCTATAAAATGAAACAGGTTTGATTGTAACAAACATATAACTTCATACTTACCTGGCCGTTGAAATTTCGTATTTTTTTATAAGGGCGGGGCAAAAAATCGACAAGCTTCCGTGGTCACATAATTTGTGGCACTGGCGAGCCTAGCGCGGCAGGGGAATACGGCCGCAGTGCGACGAAGGCACTCGAGTTTTAACCGAGTGAATACGAGCTATAGTTTTGTCTCTTGTCGCTCCGCTCCCATTACCCGCTGGCTCTCATTACCCCCTGCTCCCCTACATCTCATTCTAATTATAGTTTGCATTCTCCAATACAACGTTTATATTGTCTTAGTAGGTACTAGTAATAAATACAACAATATGGATGTATTTGACAATAATTTGAAGGTGCCAACTTAAACGCTTTATTTGCGAACTATTTCTACCAATTTCTTAAACTATTGTTAACACCAATTTAAAAAAATATATATATTAATATTATTGTTGATTTGTAGAATATTGGCAGATTATCTATTTTTACTTCACTTATATTCTACATTACCTACTTTTTGTCGGCTTTTTTTTATTTTGATTCAATTTCTTGCATTTCATAGTACAAATTTAGTAATATTGGTCTCACTGGGTGAGGTGTTTACTCGTGCTATTATATTTTGTTTCTTATATATTATGTTAATTGTATTTTGTCACATCTTCAGTTTCATTGAAATCTTAATATCTACACTTATAAAAATCAAAATATGTATGTTTATGGGCTTGTATATATATATTTTTTTTTTTTATTTATTAACAGAAACAAACTGTACATTATTTACAGTGGTGAAAAAAGTTTACAGATAATGAGTATATTTCAAGTTAGGTACCTATGATATGTTTCATTGAAGTATCTTATTTATATTAAATTTTTACCGGGTGATGTGCGTTGTGGGTAGGGGTATGTGTGTGTGTGTGAGTATGTTTGTGGATGTGAAAAGTGGTGATGTATGTATGTATGCGCCTTGAACAATTTACATTACTGACATGATGCTCTTTTTAAATTTGGGAAGTGAATCGGAAAAAATGACTATATTAGAATTTAGACAAACATCGTTGAACATATGAAGAGCACGGTTAATTTGCGAATTAGTGGCTGCATTTGTTTTATAAGTAAGCGTATGGAATAATTCTGTATGGCGTGTACGTCTTAAGGGTATGTTAAAATTAATTAGGGAAAGAAGCTCGGTACAGTCGATGTTATTATTTTAAATTCTGTGTATAAATGTTACTCAGCTATTGTTCTCCTTTGTTGCAAAATTTGAAATGTGCGTCCAAAGTTATTGTTGAATTTGAAGGCAAGATATTTTATAAATCTGTGTTGAATGTTTTTTTTGCTATCAATATACAGTTTGTACCGCGGGTTCCAAATTGGTGAGGCATATTTCAGTGTACTTCTGACTAATGCAAAATATAACATATAACGCGGGTTACTGAATACTTTACTGACACGAAGAACAAAACCAAGCATTTTATATGACCTGTTAACGATTGAGTCGATGTGCTTATTAAATATAAGTTTTCTATCAAGGTAAATGCCAAGATCTTTACATTCCTTTTTAGAGATGACAGGTTCATTGTGGAGTGAATAAGAGTACTCAATTATATGTTTATTTCTGGTGAATGTCATAATGTTACATTTGGAAATATTTATATCTAAACAGTTAACTTTGCAATACTTGCAAAGCCTATCTAGGTCACTTTGTAACGCTTCACAGTCAGAGAGAGAATGCACTACTTTGAATATTTTCATGTCATCAGCGTAAAGCAAATATTCGGAATTTTGAAAGCATGATCCAATGTCATTTGTATAAATGTTGAACAAGAGCGGCCCTAGGTGGGCCGGATATATATGAGATGTCTATGCGTTGCTAAGCCGTTCATCCGATTGCGATGAAACTTTGGGGATTTGATGTGCGCATGCCTGCGATGGTTTCTGTATACAATAGTGAGGAGCTCTGGCATCATGAAATTATGCATTGCTAAACCATTCATCCGATGCGAAATTTGTTGAGCTGTTGTGAGCACGTCCACGAAGGGTTCTATATAATACTGGTGAGCTCTGGCAATTTTGCATTAAAAAAATTGCAATAGGTGGCACGCAATCTGTTTGAAAACTGAATGTACCGGGACTGAATGTATGGAATGCCGGAGGGGGGAGGGGAACTCGGGAGGAGGGTTCGCGGGATGGCGGAAGCGGGAGAGGGGAGTGGGATGAGGGAAGGCGGAGAAGGCGTAAGGCGATGCGGGAGAGGAAGAGGAGGCAGAAGGGGAACGAGACGAATAGGTAGGTAAGGACACGCGATGGAACTTTGGGGATTTGATGTGCGCATGCCCGCGATGGTTTCTTTATAATATTATTATGATGAGCTCTGGCCTTATAAAATTTGTAAAAATAAATTACAATATTACAACTTAATTAATTACAACTAGCGCGCTAGTAGTTTGAATAATGTGTGGGTTTCATGTAGTTTAGCAGCAGGAAGGGAAGGCGGGAGGGGGTGGGGAATCCAGGAGGAGCGGAGAGGAACAAAGAAGGGAGGGTTCGCGGAAGGAGGGACGACACAGCTTTGTGGTTAATGGAAGTATACAAAGCGTGAAAATTATTGAAATAATTCCAAAATTGCATTAAAAACATCTCTTCAAATTGGTCACATCTCGAGAGCATTTGCAAATTGGCCCCATTATGGTCAAACATGCTCCAGTATTTTATTTCAGAAGATCTACAATCTCCATGGAATCATATTGTAATCTCCTCAAAGTAGGTACACCTTTTGTTGGTCGACTGTCAAGGCCCAAGGCTAGCCCGTGACAGTGGCTGTAGCGCCAAACGCTGCGTATCATGTCTAGAATCTCGCATTACTTATGTATTATTCACACAATGTCCCCAAGATGGACATTATGTCATGTTATACTGACTTGTGCGCGTTACTGTCTTCTATCTAAAACCATCTATTTCAGGAAATAATTTTGCAAAAGCAATGCGCATGCGCAATGGGTCAGACAATGTAACGCGCAAAAACATTACATCACTTATTTATTTCTTTAATGGCCTTTGTTCAATCAGATTTTCTTATAATACCATACACGAAATGAGATACAAGAGAAATTGTTATGTTAATTCAACTTCTCTCTCTCCATTTCTTCTTCTTCTTTCATATATTTTAATCGATGTAGAACAGAGGTCGGAATTTGCGGTTCGCGAGCCGCATGCGGCTTTTTGCATAGGCGTTTGCGGCTCTTCAGATATCAATGAATCCGCAAATGGAATTTTTTTTTCATTCCGAACACAAAAGTGGTTTTAATTTAGTAATGAATCTATGCGCGAGTCTATTTATAGAAACATTTAAATGTGCAGAAGTGAGATATTGCAATAAGAATGTAGATAACACAAAGCAAATCGTAATTATAATTTACCACAGCACGATTACAACCCCTCTCCCCCTGCCTTTTTTGGCTCTTCACACTTGAAAGTTTGCCGACCTCTGGCCTAAAATATACTTGGGGAAATATGTTTAAAGTTTCGTTCGAAACGAACCTACGAAAATTTTGTTCAATGAGAAAATCTTTTTGTTAATACTTTTCGTTGCGTAGACATCTTGAGATAAGTGCACTGAGACGTAACAAAACGACTGAATAAAGTGATGTCAAGACTTCAGACCATTTACCTTCGCCCTTTATAAGTCTATAACCTTGCTTTTTGTTCAAATAGCGGCGGTTAAATTATTGTCAAATCGAATGATGAAAAAGTTATTAAGAATATTAATTATTTTGGTGCAAGCACTGACTTATTACTTCTTTTTGCAATCGCTCAACTTTAAATGTTAATATTGGTACCTATTAAATACTGCAGTTGATATACTTACACATTCTTATATGGTTTTGATATACCCACGCATACCTTCATAATATCCAAGCAGAGTTGATATACCCACGATTTACCCAATTAGAGTTTATACGATATTTCCAACTGAAGTAGATACTACCATGCGATGTATGTACATATTGTACATTCGATATTGCGAACAGGAGTTGATTTTCCTACATGATAAATTTACGATATACCCAACTGGCGTGGATATTCTTACGTTGATAAACTTAATAACGATATACCGAACTGGAGTCGATATTCCTATGTGGTATAGGTATTTTTTTTACGTTGACTCCACACAGGAGGCCCTGAGGAAAATAATTTCCCTCTGGGCCTATGTCATCTTAGATGTTGTGTGGAGGGTCTTTTTGAGGAGAGGAAGGAATGAACATTGGTCTTGAAGGGACTCATGTTGTAGGTAGGAGGACACATAGAGGCCGGCAAATCGTTCACAGCCGAGCTGTTGAACACAAGGACGAGTCGAAGAAATGACCAGTTCTCAAGTGACAAATGTCAATCGTGTACATATGTTGGGCACGCGTTTGGCGTGCTTCCCGACTATGCACCGGTGCCGAAGGGATTAATGAGGCTAGTTCTTCGGAGCATCTTCCATTGAAATACCGGTAGAACAACCCACCCGACACCTGTGCTCTAAAGTTTGCAATACGTCTGTTAAGATGGGAGAATCTACCAAACGGACCACCCGTGTCTGCCAAAGGTCTCGAGACCAGAGTTGGCTGCCAAATTCAACCGTGATTTGTACTCGGATTTGTTCAGGGACCTTACCCCTCGACCACTGAGTTACGATTTTCTACAGTTCGATAATCAAATTATTGACTGAGGTCAAATCGAATATTGATTTTAATTTTTCTTATTACATCTTTTAAAGACCTTCCTTTGAGGGTATAACCTTTCGGGGTCACCTGGAACCCCCACGCGTTGTTAGTATTGTTACACGTACAATGAGTGTCGTATTATGTTATTTTATCTGCAGGATGTCGCCAGGAAGCAGGCAAAGGTCAAGGGGGTCAAAAGCGGACATAAAATCATAAAGGAATGAAGAAATAACCTTTAATTGCAGTCTTGGGTATTTATTTTTTTACTTCCGAAGCTTTATTTGTATGGGTGAAATTAACAAAGTTAAACGTCACGTAGGTTATAATCTACGCATTTACAGATGGCGCCAATCAAATTATTTTAGGTTTTTAATACTTTTTGCACGTTACGCTTTAAAATATTAAGGTAAATTATTTGTTTGCGCCCATACATATTTAATAAGAATATAAATAAATAGTTTTGTCCATAAAAAAACCCAAATATTTCTAGAAATGCTGAAAAATATAATATTGGATTGTGTCACCGATACAAAAAAAAAAGTTTATTTTATTATGTGTGTGTGTGTGCTCAGATGACGTTATTAATTGGAAAAATCTAAAATGCTTTCATTTTTCATAAAAATCACGTTTTTATGGAAATATAAATTTAAAAAATATGTACATATATTTAAATAAATGAAGACAATATTAGCGAAACTCAATCGAATATCTGGAGACAGAAAAATCAGAAAAAGATATTGGCACCTCTGGAACTCGAACCCAGGACCTTCCGCTTGCATGGAAAACTACCAACTGAGCTAAGGTGTCTATATTCAATTCGTTCACTTTTAGCCGTATCATACTTCGACTAAGAACTACCAACATTATCTTCATTTTCTTAATGCACATATTATTGGCTGCTATCTTTATGGCTGGTTGAGGGAGGTATTTTATCCTCTCCAGCCAGAATCTCTCGAATCTCCGAATACGTCCGTCACTCCTGGATACACTGACCCCCAGATTCCTACCCACCCCTCATAACTATTTTCTTTTCAGAACTTCCTCTCCTTCTTTCCTTAAAAAAACCAAAAACCTTAACACAGCAACCCCTAGGATGCTATAGGCCCTGAGGGCAATTATTTTTCTCAGGGCTTCCTGTGTGGAGCTAATGTAAAAAAAATTACGTACTGATTAGAGATTAGGGTTGTTGAAAACCGGGATCCCAGGAATGTCGGAATTTTGTGAATCCCGGTATTGCGCTTGTCTTAACGCGAAGAAGGAATAGGTATAATATCCGTACTAAACTGCAACAGAGCACTCCAGCGGTCAGAACGGTCTTTATCATTCAT
The DNA here is from genome assembly GCA_917563855.2 of Limnephilus lunatus. Lineage (NCBI taxonomy): Eukaryota > Metazoa > Arthropoda > Insecta > Trichoptera > Limnephilidae > Limnephilus > Limnephilus lunatus. Next base: position 57,072,570 of record OU830596.1, read on the forward strand.
TTTGAGATTATTTTGTTTTCAAAAAGTTTCGTTAAAATCCGAAAGATGCCATTAGAAAAATAAATATTATTTATTTTATTATTCAACATGTCGCATCTGGTAGCATCAAATAATTCGGGCTGCTAGCCGGCCAAGGGTACTATGCACGTGTCAATACAGTAAAGTTTTGAGAAAAAACTACCTGAAGTCTTAGTGCCTGAAGTCATTATGGCAACGTCGCGTCGCACGTCAGCTGTAGCTAGTGACATTTCTGACGCTTGGCCAATTTATCGTCACCCAAAATCTCAAGATCACATGGATCACAGAATGATTTGTGCTTGTTCCTTTTTTTTGCATTATCTCGATACAGGAGGCCTCAGGAAAAAAATGCTCTTTTTTTATTTTATTTTTTTATATGTATACCGCGCAAGGGTCCCAACTGCTCCCGCCTGAAGCCAGTGAGACTATAGCATCCCCAATTGGGGTATGTTGTGAGGCTGAGGGTAGTGGGGAGGGGAAGGAGATAGGGAAGAGGAAGGTGGGGAAGTACCTGGCTATTCAGATCTGATCACCAAACACGGCTATGCCATTTCAAGCAACGTTTCAATTCTGAAAGGTGGTCTTACACCAGGGCGATACGGAGAGTAGGTATCTTCCACTCTGGAACGTGCCGCAAATATACTATGTATATAATGAATAAATTGTGAAATAACACAAATTAAACAATTAAAATTTATTTGGCACGCCGGGATTCGATCCGATTTGTGCGAATCAAGTCTATCTACGTCATCTTGAGGGTGCCGTGAATAGGGTATTTTTAGGGAAAGGAAGGAGGGGACGTTCTGGGTGGATTAGGAGTGACGAACGTGCGAATCCATCCCTTTCACTGTGGTGAAAGGCGACGGGTCAAAAGGTCTCCCTCAACCTGTCTCTCCCAATCCGGCCCGCCATGCAGTGGGTGGGCTAAAGCCTCCGCCGCCAAGACTTAAATAAACCTCACCCCAAGAACCCGTGCACTCCTGCTCACCAAACCTAGCAAACCTTTGTTGTTGGTTATCCAATAAATTTGGGAGGCGGGTGTGGCTGCCGCGCCCCGGGAACCATTTATTGGATAACCAACACCTCTGCCATAAGTCACCCCAAGTGTTACGCTATGTTTGGTGACTCAGCAGGGGTGCCCGGGTTCATGGGGTGCGGTTTGTCGGGTGTTGGTGAAGGATGTGTCTGCTCACCTATTGCACGGCAGGTCGGATCGGGAGAGAATGATTGAGGGAGGTCTTTTATCCTCTCGAGTCGGAATCTCTCGGAACATCGCCGTGCACCGCAGTAGGATACGTTCATCACTCCTGGACACACTGCCCACAGATTCCTACCCACCCCACGTACCCTTTTCCTTCCCAGAACCTCCTCTCCTTCCTTTCCTGTATAGAGTACCGGGCTATTCAGATCTGGTCAAATACGGCTGAAGCAATTTCAAGTAAAATTTAACTATTTCTCAAAGGAATGCATTTAAAAAAATAATCGGAACGTAGCCATCTATTTTAGTTTTTAAATTGAGAAAAAAAATAAAACAAAAACTTGGTTTGACCAAGGCTCGAACCTTACCTCCCAGTGACCGAAATCAAACGCTTTACCACTAAGCTAACTCGCAAGTCGGAGAGTCTGACAATATTTATAATATAAGACTAAACTCATGGACAGAAGTGAAGGCGATGATTTTATTAATTGGCAACAGTGTATTGTATCGCTTTCCGTATCTTATTGCCAAAAAATAAAAGCTTTTGGTTCAAGTTTGGGCCACGGGCATGATAAAGCGCCATGTTACGGTAATGTAATTCATTATTTTAAAAGTCCCGAAAACCTCTTTTAATACAAAATTTAAAAATATGAAAATTATTTTTAAAAATGGAGAATGATTTTAACATGTTGTTGTCGTATCGTTTTTTCTAATAATCTTAACCTAAGTTTTGTAATTTGAATTTTAAAAAACATTGAATTTAGGGTTTATGAAAAAAGTTAACCAAAACCCTATTCTTGATTTTTTTTTAAATTTACGTATGTCGCGTTAAAGAAAAACCTCCAGAGTATTTTTAAGGGTCTTCACAATTTGAAAATATTTTGTAAAACATATGTAATGGCGGTCAGAAAAGGGTCCGATTTCTGATTTATTTTTGATAAATGCAAACCCCCTGTAAATTTAAAAAATTTGAAATATTTTTTTTTCCCACTAAAAACATTATTTTTATCGTATTGCGAAATAAAATTTTCGTTATTTCGAAATAATTTATGATTACATTCCACCTTGGGAATACGGATTTTTCGTTTTGTTTTCATGACCGTGGTTCAATTGGGAGACTATCTTTTTTTGGGGAAATTGGTTTATTGTACGATATTCTTGAGATCTTGGGATTCTTGGTCGTAAAGATTTTTAAAAATAATTTAAAACTTTAAATTCCCTGGGCAAGGACTGTGATTCCGACATTAAAAAATGCTGGCACCGTAATTCCGGGATTAAAAGCCGTAGTAATGATACCCCCCGTAAAATTTTCAATTGGACATGTGTTTTTTTAAAAGCTGAAATAATTTTAATTAATCTCATCATGAACCGATCCAGGGCCGTTTTGTCTACGGCTTATCAGAGCTTCAAAATGCAAACAATTTTATCTTTTATTTCTTTGTTGCGTTTTCTTTCTGATGACCTCGCGAACAAAACAATATCAAGTTTAACGTCGATACAAACATGCCTTAAATTTTATTGGCTGAGGCGCATTGCTAAGAAAATGTTATGCAGATGAAAGTGGTTGTAACAAGGAACGTATCAATCTGCCGAGTTTCAAAACCATCACGATTTTCAATTTTTTATAAGAAAAACTCTCTTTTTATAACTTTTAAAGGTTATTCCCATCAATGTAATATATCATTGAAGAAGAAGATTACAATGATAATCTAAACGAAAATATGAAAAAGAACAAAAAACAGAAAAATATAATGGTCGCAACTGGGACTCGAACCCAGAACCTTTCGTCTAAAATCTATAATCATGACCTACACTCTGTATTTCGTTTGTATTGGCAGTTGATTATAGTTCGTTACTTTGATTGGCTAGGGTTCTAACTTCGCTTTATCCGAAGTTTAAAAATTTCCATAGACGAATTTTTGTAATCTAATTAAAAAAATATATTATTTTGAGGTTCATCTTATGAGTATTTTAATTTATCATATTTAAATGGAATAATATTAATATTGTGCAATGAATTATTATGTTCTAGTTGGTTGGATATCGTTCTATTTGCATGTTTAGGGATGTTTTAAAATGTTAAGTATACGTCATTTTTAAATGTTTTCCTTTAAAATATGTTCAATAACGGTACTTCAGAATATGGGTACCTACCTACACGGTAGAGAGGAGTCAAGTACCGCTTTATCGCCAGTCTGTCAACAACCATCGTAACGAGACATTTGGCTTTACGTTAAAATGTTATTTATCAATCGGAAATCGGAAGTGTGTAATATGAAGCATAACTCATATCGCCGCCGTTCATCGTATGCTTTATGTGAACCGCTTATATTAATCGTATCATGACTCATGACTCAAACTTTATTGTGGTTTTAATAGCCGACAAGAACAAACTGTATCGAACGCTTATGGATACATCTGTGACTGTCACCGAATGGAGAACAAGCGTGAAGACACAATAGCAGTAAGTACCACTTAATGTGTATTACCGTATCATGTTTGGTGGTCGGACATAGCTCTATCGAGATCCATAAGCCTTGTAATTAGCAAAGAGTGGCCGCAAGGTTATTCTGACCCCGTGCATTGTCACGAAACAAGATTATGAGAAATCGTCTTCCAAACTTTGACACTTCATACCTCAGATAAAGGTGAAGTGAAGTTAGAACCATATCCAAATGAAGTGACGATATGTTTCGTCCTAAAATAATTAAGTTAGCGCCATCTATCAACGAGGAGTTTATTAATAATAAGTTTACACGTACAAAAAACAGAAATTGCGTACCTAGTTTAGTTTGTTGGATGCCAAAGTGTCATTCGCCTCGTTAGATCGCTATCTGACAAAAATGTCGAGGCTTTTCTCAGAACTGGGATCAGTTTGTTGACAGATTGTGCAGGAGAGAGGAGTGATGGTTCAGCACTGTCAGCATGAGCACGTTCCTTGGTCGACGAGATGAAGTAGATTGGGTAGGAAGATGCTTTGACCTTGGTGATAATAAAGGCCGGAAACAATAACAACTCAAAAATATGCTTTTGATTAATGTGAACGACTTATCTATTTAAATGAAAATAAATAATATTAAAATAAGTTAACAATAAAAATTTAAACGAAAATATGAAAGAGAACAAGAAATAGAAAAACAGAAAAAGACAATGGTCGCAACTGGGACTTGAACCCAGACCTCTCCGTCTAACCGGGACGAGTGCGTTAACAAATTTCGCTATTGCCACCTTCTGTCAAAACGTCATAATTGTTAATCTCATATTTTCAAATTATTTTTCTCCATATTATGGAGAAAATAATTAGTTAATAATAATGTAATTCTAAAATTTGAAAATATGAGATTAACAATTATGACGTTTTGACAGAAGGTGGCAATAGCGAAATTGGTTAACGCACTCGTCCCGGTTAGACGGAGAGGTCTGGGTTCGAGTCCCAGTTGCGACCATTGTCTTTTTCTGTTTTTCTGTTTCCTGTTCTCTTCATATTTTCGTTTAGATTATTATTGTTAACTTATTCTAATATGATATATTTCACTGATGGGAATAACCTTCAAAAAAAGTATAAAAAGAAAGTTTTTCTTATAAAAATTGAAAATAAATAACTTTGTAAGAACACATCTATTTAATTAAAATTATCAACATGTTTCGAAACAAAAAAGTTTCTTCTTAGGATAACATACACATTTTTATGAAATTCAATGATATAACAGCATTAATTACGAATCAAATTTCGGTCTCATCAAATCGGTATTTGACTCAGTTGGGAGCGTGGTTGACTCCATTTAATGGGTAGAAAGGTTCAGTTCTCAGTCAAACCAAAAAAATATATTTTAAGGACGATTGAAAATACACGTGTTAAAAAAAAAATGTTTTTACGGATTGACTTTTTCATCATTCAGAAAGTCAGTTTCTTGACTAACTAACCATCACGCCGTTTCCCCGCAGGGGTAGGCAGAGAGGACGGACCGCCGAACAACTCGGTCTTGGCACACATTCCTTACCTCGTTTACATTCATACAACGTCTCATACATCTTCTTCTATTATTCTGATTCTTGACATGTATCTGATTCACTTGGTCGTGTCATGTCTTTCTTGGGCGTCCTCGACTTCTTCTACCATTCACATTTACGTAATATATTCTTCTTAAACTCCTTTCCTCGTTCATTCGCTCTACATGCCCAAACCATCGGAGCGTCCCTTTCTTAATCTTACATATTACGCTTACATCAGCCTTGCATTCTTTGCGGATGTTCACGTTTCTCACATGATCGTACATGGTTTTATACTACACATTCGCCTCAGGGATCTCTTTTCTACAGCATTCAGTTTTCCTATAACAAATTATACCAGTGTCAGTTTCTTAACAATATTTAAACAGAAAACATCCCCGAGCATGACTGCAGTTCGCCAAAATATAAATAACAGTTCACGTCGAATAAAGTCGGTATAAACCGTTATTTTTTCGTTGGCGATGAACGATGACAAGATAGCGATATTACCAATAAACCCTTTGTCGATCGACCGTGCAAATATCAGTCTCTCTGCTGGTCAGTCATATTATACAAAGTATAAAGATAGGTACTGAAATTAAAATTCGAGTTCTGATTGTGTTTCAATAATTATTATTGTGTTCTGTCACACACGGTTACAAAAAATATATCCGCTCATTTCAGCGCAGTTATGAATTTTTTTCTCCAGTGGCGGTTCGCGGGATTGAAAAGTGGGGAGGCACAAGTATTTTTCTTAAGTAAGTATTATATTTATGGCATATTTTATTTTAGGGAGCCTAAAATAATTGCAGTTTCTCGTAAGTAGGCTGAACCGTACCATTAATTCTAACGTTATTCAACATATAATCTGGTAGCATCTTATTTTTTAATTTATAAATAAATACTGGGGTATTGTAGGCTAATCGTTGTCATTTGTCGGCCAGCGTGGTCTAGCGGTAAGGCTCTTGACTCGCAATCCGAAGGTCGCGGGATCGAATCCCGGCGTGGCAAATAAATTTTACCTTACCTTCCTCTTCCCTATCTCCTTCCCCTCCCCACTACCTTCAGCCTCACAACATACCCCAATCGGGGATGCTATTGTCTCACTGGCTGCAGAGGGGAGCAGTCGATACTCTTGTGCGGTATTTATATAAAACAACATTTCCTACAACATGGGTCTCTTCAAGACCAATGTTCATTCCTTCCTCTCCTCAAAAAGTCCCTCCACGCAGCAGCTCCACTCAGATGACATAGGCCCGGAGGGAAATTATTTTCCTCAGGGCCTCCTGTGTGGAGTTAATGTAAAAAAAATCCGTTGTCATGATAATAATTATTAAATTCGAATAATTATTCTCGTGACCTATTTAACTTTCACCTGGCCGCTCGTGTTATTTGTTGAACCGCCTTTGGGTTTTATTTTTGCGGGTGGCAACGTTAGTTTCTAGTTTCCGGCACTTTTTGAATATCCGCCGTTACGGCAGCCGACGGATATTCGACTCGTCACTTGGGTGTTAGTTTTTTACAAGTTTTTAACATGGGATAATCCCTTATATTGATATTTTATTATTTAAAACCACGAGCCGGATCATTAAAGATGATTTTTGATAAACGCGACCCGGAGTAATTAAGCGGGCGTTACGGCTGTTGGTGGGAGAATGACTTGTGCCACGCGATGTTCGCATTGACATAAATCCGCGTAATCGTTTGTCGAAGAGTGACATGAAACGCGACGGAACACCTTTGTGCCCTTGCCTGCCGTCTGCCTCGAGTAGTTGTGGCAAATTCCTGGCGGAAAGCCTTTGACGTGGCTCTTGCCTGGTGCTTGACAAAATGCCCAGAGTCCCTTGATGACTTCAGCCGGAATCCTGGTCATCCGGTGGAACCTGCTGCCCGGCTGTCCGGATAGCCAGAGTCAGCGGGATATGCGCTGGCGATTTGCAGTTGGCGCAGTTGCGTCCCATGGATGCGCTCCCCGATTACTTTCCCACGTCTTCGCGGCGACAGTTCAAATAAGCGTTCTTGAGTGTTAGAATTATTTTAGGAAACATGACTTGGTCCAACAGGTATGCGATTTGCTTTTTGTTTTATTGTTGATTTGGTCGTCCTTACCGGTGTTGTTTTGGGGTAATTGAAACCCCCTGGCTATATGTTTTTTTTGAAATACACAATTAATATTGTTATTTAGTAAAGAACTCTTTTATTTCAAACAAAAAAGATAAACCTAATAATGCTGGGGAGAATCCCGTATTTCCATCCACAATCCTGAGGAGACTCGCTTGCTCTACCTATTTATGTATAATACTAGTAAATGGTTCCCCGGGACTATTTACGTTACAATTGGCGCCCAACGTTTTTTAGGAATTTATTCTACAGGTGCACTTACATAAATACTGTTCCGGACGTTCTTTCACGTAAAGACGTTTCTTTAATTTCTTCCATTGATTCCGTTCCCATGAGTACGGATACTTGGTATAATACGTTATTTTCCAATTGTAAATCAAATCCACAACGCTTTAACAATTTTCAAATTAGGGAAAATAAATTGTTTCGTCACACTAAATCTCGTTTCGCTCTGCAGGAGGACACAGCTTGGAAGCTTGTTGTTCCTTTTGAGGACCGTAATGCAATCCTTTCTAAAGAACATGAATCGGATATTTCTTGTCATCCAGGAGTTTTTAGAACCTACAAAAAGGTTCAACTTCATTATTTTTGGCCAGGGATGTATAATGACGTCAAAAATTTTGTTAAAAAATGTAAAACGTGTAAGGCACATAAAATTAATACTGCTGCGCCGGCAGGCATTTCTACCAACCCGAAAATAGTCGCAAGACCGATGCAAATGTTGTCTATTGACCTTGTCGGTCCTTTTCCGCGTAGCTATGCAGGATTTATGTATATTTTAACGGTTGTTGATGTATTTTCTAAATATACCTGGATTTTTCCGCTTAGAAATGCAACTACTAAAAGCATTGTTAAAAACATTGAACAATACATATTCCTTGTACACGGGGTGCCGCAAACGTGCGTCTGCGACAACGGGAAACAATTTATTTCAAAAGACTTTAAACAATTGTTAGCAGAGTATAACGTACCTCCACCTTTTTATAATGCCTATTACACCCCCCAAAATAATGTTGTGGAACGTTATAACCAAACTATTGGAACTGCATTGTCTATCTTAACCGAGTCTGACCAGCGTAATTGGTACAGATATCTGCCTCAAATTCAATCAGCTCTAAATAATACAGTTAATTTTGCAACCGGCTTCACGCCCTTCTTCCTTATGCATGGTAGGGAACAAATTATTGACGGAAACTTTCATAAAAATAACTTATCTTCTAGTGTCGTAGACACTACGTTGCAGCAATCTAGGGATGAATTTGCTAAGAAGTTAGAAGACTTGGTTCCAATTTATGAACAAGTTTCAAATGCTTTGTTACAAGCTTTTAAGAAAAATGCCCAACACTACAATTTGCGCCGTAAGACGGTCAATTATGAAGTAGGAGATGTGGTTTGGAGGAAGAATTTTGTCCAGTCCAGTGGACCGAATTATTTTTCTCACAAATTGGCCCCTAGATTCGTTCGCAATGTTATTAAAGGTAAAGTCTCTAATTTGGTCTATACGCTAGCTGATATGAACGGTAAAATTGTAGGAAATTTTCATATAAAAGATATTGTTCGCGTTGATTAAATATTTCTTGCTCTTTATAATTAGATGAAACCAACGTGATAGTATGCGGGGCTACCAACCTTGCATGCTGTTCCGTTTGTTTCGTCAGTGTTTTTTCTAGTAACTTGCTCTTGGGGCTTGGTACCCTCAAGAGGTTGTGACTAGAATTTTCACAAAATTTCCTCATTCTTACTATCATAATATTTTTTAAAAATTCTTCTGAATTTTTTTTTAGGAGACGATGTTTGTAATGAATGTCGTTTCCTCTGATCCAAGTGATCAGTGGCGCCCATTATTTTTTTAGGTCATAATTTTGTAATTGACATATTCTTTGACGAGATTTATTTTTTTTATCTGGTTTAAAATCGGAGTAATTTATTGTATAAAACAAGACGTTTCGTCTTCCTCATAGTATATCTTTGCTGCGATTATACTTACACACTGATGAGTTCGTAAAACAGCAGGTTATGTTGTACTATTCTTTTGTTTAAGTCTGAATCCTTCTTCTCAAGTTCGTTGGAGCTTTCTCCTGATTAATGATTTTCCAAGGACTTGGAAAGAACGATTCAAAACTTCTGTTTATGAGAGATTTGAGCGTCTTTCTTATGCACAGATTGTTAAAATTACACCAATTAGTGATTAAGTAAATTTTGTCATAAATATACCATAGCTGTGTTAAATAGATTAAGTCTGGTTTAACTTTCCTTAAAGTCAATTAGTTAAGTTTTTCTTTGTTAAGAAAATTTGTCTTGTTACAAACAAAAGTGGTACTGCTCTGGCATGCCTACCCAGTAAAATAATTCATATTTGAAGTTTATCACCTTACCTCTAATACAGGAAAGTGTATTTTGTCTTTTAGTTTTAAGTTAACCTTAAGTATATACATCTATTGGTCTCTCACTGTTTAAACCAGTGTTGTACTGTTAATTTTGTCTACTAGTGTCGTTCTTTTGGGATATTGTTCGATCACACCTTATCTAGTGTCGATTATCTAATAAGTATATTCGATCACCAAAATATTATTGTTTGTTCAAGAAATTTTGACTTTTAGCATTTCTGTATATGTTATTTTTTTAAGGAATGCCACCTGGGTTTATCCTTAGTCCTTTTCTTGCATAAGCAACGTCCTCTGAGGATGGTTTATCATAGTTACTTCTTGTATTTTTTTGTATAGAATCAAGAGTACCTTTTGAGGTTCACTTTTAAAATAGCTAGGTGTTTTGTTTAAATTGTAATCCCTAAGCTCTAAGCCTAACATTACATATCCTGTTTTGCTTCTGTGTTCCTATTGACTTTATATAATTTTGATGGATAGGTATTTTATATATGTAAACCCTAATCTGACCACTTTTGTAGATAGGTAGTGCTTCGGTATTGTAAAACCTCGTCTAATTTTCTTGACAAATAGGTATTTTATATATGTAAACCCTACTTTAACCACTTTGATAGATAGGTAATTGAATATGTAATCCCTACTCTAACCACTTTTACTTATAGAAGACAGTTTTTAACTGTTCTAGCTTACGCATCAATACATAAATATTATGCATACATTTTTTTTTCTCAAAGCGACCTGTTGGATCTAGGTAGAAAGATTAGTTTTACTAGATTTCAAACAAATCTCTTAAATTCAGTGTAAGTGTGGGCTGGTTTACCACCCTTAAAGTGAAGCCTAAATTGGCAAAGTGTCCTATTAGAGGAAAAGTGATGCCTCGTGCATACCTATTGGTTGTACTCTGTTCTCTTGTATGTTACCTTTTTTGTTGTTGTTATTGTTTTGTTCTTTTCTGTAAATTTAAGTGACTTAGTTTTAAGTTTTTGTTTCTTGTTTACTATATACTAATTTATTTGATTATAAATGAATACTTGTTGGACCTATGTTTGGTTAGTTAGTTTGTTCAATTTTCTCGACGTGATTTTCATGTTTGAGGGCAAACATTTTCGCGGGAAAGGGGGAATTGTCATGATAATAATTATTAAATTCGAATAATTATTCTCGTGACCTATTTAACTTTCACCTGGCCGCTCGTGTTATTTGTTGAACCGCCTTTGGGTTTTATTTTTGCGGGTGGCAACGTTAGTTTCTAGTTTCCGGCACTTTTTGAATATCCGCCGTTACGGCAGCCGACGGATATTCGACTCGTCACTTGGGTGTTAGTTTTTTACAAGTTTTTAACATGGGATAATCCCTTATATTGATATTTTATTATTTAAAACCACGAGCCGGATCATTAAAGATGATTTTTGATAAACGCGACCCGGAGTAATTATGCGGGCGTTACGGCTGTCGGTGGGAGAATGACTTGTGCCACGCGATGTTCGCATTGACATAAATCCGCGTAATCGTTTGTCGAAGAGTGACATGAAACGCGACGGAACACCTTTGTGCCCTTGCCTGCCGTCTGCCTCGAGTAGTTGTGGCAAATTCCTGGCGGAAAGCCTTTGACGTGGCTCTTGCCTGGTGCTTGACAAAATGCCCAGAGTCCCTTGATGACTTCAGCCGGAATCCTGGTCATCCGGTGGAACCTGCTGCCCGGCTGTCCGGATAGCCAGAGTCAGCGGGATATGCACTGGCGATTTGCAGTTGGCGCAGTTGCGTCCCATGGATGCGCTCCCCGATTACTTTCCCACGTCTTCGCGGCGACAGTTCAAATAAGCGTTCTTGAGTGTTAGAATTATTTTAGGAAACATGACTTGGTCCAACAGGTATGCGATTTGCTTTTTGTTTTATTGTTGATTTGGTCGTCCTTACCGGTGTTGTTTTGGGGTAATTGAAACCCCCTGGCTATATGTTTTTTTTTAAATACACAATTAATATTGTTATTTAGTAAAGAACTCTTTTATTTCAAACAAAAAAGATAAACCTAATCATGCTGGGGAGAATCCCGTATTTCCATCCACAATCCTGAGGAGACTCGCTTGCTCTACCTATTTATGTATAATACTAGTAAATGGTTCCCCGGGACTATTTACGTTACACCGTATTATCCGTGAAGCGGCCTTATACATTTTTACCCAAAAGTCAAACATTTTACAAATTGATAACATTTAAAATAAAGTTTTACTATAGGTATATTGGATGTATGGACAAGTGCATCTTTTTCTTCGTATCTTCCCTATTTTTTGGAGCGACACATACTCCCCTGCCTCATAGCACGAACCGGCGCTGATTCTTTGGGTAACTAAACATGCAATCAAGCCATTAAAACAGGTGTGTGACTCACGATAATTACGCGGTTAATTTTTGGTAATTGTGGGTATCGAATATCTGGTCCAATATTACGTCAATAAAACATGTCGGTAATATTATGATTATTTATTTTATTTAATCCGCCGCTACCCGAATTTCTACCGATTTCTTACAAATCTCCCTTAAACATTTGAATTTTTAAACTCTTAAAAATTATGTTTATTTTGAAGATAATATCTAGACGCGTTCCACGCCGTAACGCAAATTATATGAAATTCCCTTGATAGAAAAAAATCGCAAAGTATTATAAACACGTTTGTTTCAGTTATTTTACAAGTTATAGTTGTGAAAAAAATTACAATGTTTCTTAAATGATACTTAAGACGCCTTTCACGATATTTTGCTCTATTTTAAATGAGTCGTGTTATATTAAACATTTTCACAATTTTCGGATCGATGTTATCGCTTTAAATATAAGCGCGCTTCTCTAACATTCGTAATTACATATCTCACCATCTTCTTCTTTTTGAGCGCGAATGCGGCGCCTTAACCCCTCTGGCTGATTTGTTCAGTTTTCGGAACAACTCATGTAGGTCGCTTAGAACCAGTTGCGTCCCCAAACTATCATGATTAGAAATATGATCTTAACGGTGTTAGAAAGAAAAACTATCATGCTTTATATTCAAATCTAAATCTAAATATTTTTATGTACACCTTTGTGAATACAAAGTTTCCAATCGCAATATGAAAAGTAATTATGAAACCTTGGAATTAATTTTTTTTTTTAAAGAAACCACAAATCAGTTGATGATAATAATATCTACATATACATAATATGTTTTTTTTGTTATCAGTAATTTTACTTAGAAAAAACGAGAGATGAGCCAATTTTTAAACTTTATTGTGTTTGCATTCGAAAATTTCCATATTTAAAAAATTGTATATTTATTTTGAATTATAAAATTTGAAAGCGTATTTCATCATCTTTCAAAAATAGTTTTGTTTTTGGTTGCCTTCAGAAAATTCCATTTATATGGAGTTTATTGCAAATGAACATATTTTGAAAATAGGCCCAAGGCCTGAGGGGTTGATTTATTTACGCCTTTAGGACTTTTTCATAAAACAAGTCTTAATAAATTGCTTAATAAAGTGCATCATAATTAATATTTGTAGTAATGATATTTTTATTCCCAGCTATATAAATGACATACGCTATTAAATTTACCAATATCTTTATAAAGTATAAAATGAAGTCACTCCCGCTGTATGTGCGCTTAGATCTTTTAAACTAGGCACCGGATGTTCATGCGGTTTTCACCAAAATTGGTTGAAATATATAAATAAAGGTTGGCTGGCAAGCGGGCAGCGGGCAGCGGGCTGAAATGCGGGCGGTGTGGATTTGATTTAACAGATGGCGTTTATTATAATTAAGGTTGGGTAATAGCGTGGCGTTGTGTTTCGTTAGCCACAGCAACGTGTTGCCGGGTCTACTAGTATATAATAAAAATAGATTATCACACTCACACCTATTTTCGATCTAAAAATAACATCTCGCTGCCTACTATACAAATTAAATTTATTAACCTCTCAGACCTCGAGCACGTTCTGTCATATGTTCAGATTATTTCTGCATTGCAATAAAATGTTGTTGTACTCTATAAAATATGTTATGTCAATTATGTTATGGCACACGTTGTGCCGTATATATGTGAATAAATAAAAATCCAAATAAATGGAATACTTCTGAATGTATCCGAAAACTATTACAAGGAATAAACATATCATTTTGAAATAATAAAAATTTTAATGCAAACATAAAAAAGTTTTAAAAATGGCTCACCTTATGTTTTTTCAAGGATTTTTTTTACAAGTAAAATGTATTATGAATGTTACTGTCACATCTGGTAACATCACTTACTGTCATTTCTTGTAAAAATAATAAAGTAATAAAAAATCAACAAAAATTTATTTTTTTTAATTTGGCGGTCGAAAACTTTGGTTTCATAAAGTTGTACATTTTAATTTTTCCGTGAATAACTTTTAGATTTAAATTTAAATTACAGATAAAGAAAAAAATTAAATGATTTCTTTAAATACCTGTATTTTATAATTAAAACACAAATAATTTAAGTACCATCCATACTACATATTATTTTCTAAACCATTTGATAAATAAAATATATTTTTTAGTTTTCGTTAAATATTCTAGTAGAGCCCGTGACGATCAGACCTTCGTTATTTTATAAAACCTGAAAGTTTCTCTGTGTATATCCCTAATACAGGTAGAGACGATCCCCGACTATGAAGTTTAGATCACAGTGGCCTTGAAAAATAGTAGGTTGCAAAGGTATATAAAATTGCACCACGATTTCAAGAGCATTTTGCTCGCACTTTTACAAGGTAGTCTGCTAGCGTCGAAATTTCGCACTATTTCACTCCCACCCGATTGCATGTATATATCGCGCTCGCACCAACGGAAGACTTTTAATGTGTCTGACAAGATGAAGAAACTATCTAAACTGTCTGATAACTGAGAAAACATATATGTTGATAGTTTATCAAGTGACATATATAAAATTCAGCTTTTATACTTTAACGTAAGTACTTTAAGTAATATAATATCTTTCAAACCCACTGTGATCCAAACTTCATAATCGAGGATCGTCTTTACCCATATTAGAGACATACACAGAGAAACTTTCAGGTTTTATAAAATAGCGAAGGTCTGATCGTCACGGGCTCTTGGACTATAGCCTTCAATCCAAAATAACATATTATTTTATTAGATCTGATGTGTAAAAAAATTGACTCAGTACAATGCGTCATAATAAAATCATAATCGAAAATTCAGTGGGTTTTTCCAAAAATATTTGCAACGGAAACCAGGAATAGTCCATTTAAACTTTCTTGCGAATAGCAAACTGAATTCTAGAAAAAACCTGATTGGCCTTGAGAATAATAAAAATGATTATATTAGATAACATCGCCAAGGTAGAGGTCCTTGCAGAAGTTATTACAGTGAATATATCTACGTGTTATAGATGCATAATTTTGATTAAATTCTGTGAATCAAAAACACTTTAATCTTGCAAAAAGCAAGCGACGCGCGACGTCTCGAAGTAGTTTTTTGGTACATTAGCTCCATATAGGAGGACTTCAGAAAAATAAATCTCTCAGGGTCTATGTCATCATTGGAAGAAGTTGTAGTTCTGGGAAGGAAAAGGGTATCCGTGGTGGGTACGAATCTAGAGGTCAGTGTGTCTAGGAGTGTCGGGCGTATGAATCTAACCCTTACTTTGCGGTGTAAGGCGATATTCAGAGAAAGCCCTGCTGGAGAGGTCAAAAGTTTTCCCTCATCCAGTCTCCCCCGATCCAGCCTGCCAAGCAGTTTGCAGGCAGACGCCAAGTCCTCATACCTATTGTCAGGTTATTCGTAACCCGGGAATGTTTGTCTTTCTTTACTACATTTTTTTTACTTAGTTGTTTGGTTAAATTCCACATGTTTTTACTTAGAATGTTCGTAAATATAAATCAATTACAATACATTCTGCTATTCACTTTTTTATAACAATTATAATAAACAATCCATCCAAATACTTGATAAAATTATTGTCAAGTGTTAAAATGGTTTGTTTACAGAAATTGAACATTCCTTAAATTTAAAATTTAAATACAAATTCTGTTACCATCTTAGAACTGTGAAACAACCGGCAACAAAATGAAATAATAACAGAGCATGAAAATAACTTTCACAAAACTTGAAAATTAATTTTGATGAATTTTTAATGTCACTGAAACAAACTGTCCTACGTATTTTGTTCGGGTTTCAAACTCAATATTTCAATTTCATGCCAATAGCAAAATGATCTTTGTTGTTCCGAGGGCACATTATAAATAAACATATCGACGAAACCTCCTTTGGGAATCTAACCTCCATTATAATATTATAGATTATACAAAAGTATAGCATTTTTTGCTGACTAAAATTAACAGAGCAGTCACCGACAGATCTATGTATGTATTATCAATTCTTTGAATTCAATTGTTAGAAGGGGAGTTATGTGGCAGGTATAATAATTGTTTTTTTTTATGATGCAAATGTATGGTATGGTACATTGGGGTTTCTCCAACTAAAAACTGATTTGATATGGACCAATACAAATGATATTTAGTGAATAATGCATTAGCATTAGGTGACTAGCGATAAATTTGGGTATGATTTATTAAAAATGCTGCAATAAAAACACCTAAGTTATGTTTTCATGTTAGATTTTTTAAATAAAACGATGGCAAAAACTGATGTTGTCGGTTTGAAACCTGTAATATACTCAGGGCTGGGCAGTATTTGAATTACTTGTAATTGAAATACGTATTTGAAATACAAATACGTATTTTGTATTTGTATTTCAATTACTTCCTAAAAATGTATTTTGTAATTGGTATTTCAATTACCTGATGCTGAGGTATTTTGTAATTTGTATTTCAAATACTTTTTTAAATTATGGCTTCAAAATACATTTTCAAATACATTTAGCGATCTTAGTAATAATGAAAAATAAACTGACGTAGATAAAACATAGACTAAAAACGTTAGAATCCTGCGCAATATATTAGGGTAAGTTGGCGACACTATTTGTATCGTATTATATTATTAGTGTCTGACCGAAACAGGACTTTCTACCGAAACCGAAACCGAATCTTCGGTATCTGTCTCAGTTTTGGCCGAAACCGATTCTTTTTTAGCTATTGTATACTGAAGTTGGCTTATTTTTACACTTATACAGACAATTAACACGTGTTAAATGAAATAAAAAACAATTATTGAAGTACATGTAAAAAAAATATTATTTATTTTTTGATATCACCGCTATAAAACAAACAAAAATTAACAAAACATGTTAACTACTTCTTGGAACAAAGTTGACAATAATCAACACTCACATTATAAAGGAAGGACCTCATTAATTGAGTATTTTAATTGCGTTTACTATCACAATATTAGAAATAAAGAAAAAAAAAGTTGAGGAATGTGAAAAAATAATTATTTATTATTTTTTTATATTAGTTCCACATAGGAGGCCCTGAGGTAATTAGTTTCCCTCATGGCCTATGTCATCTTAGGGGATGCTGTGTGTAGGGTTTTTTTAAGGAAAAGAAGGAGAGGCAGTTCTGGGAATGAAATAGGTATGAATTATGGGTAGGAATCGGGGGGTCAGTGTATCTAGGTAAAACGGACGTATGAATCCATCTCTCCAACCGCGGTGCAAGGCGATAGGTCGAGAGATTCCGACTGGAGATGATAAAAGACCTCCCTCAACCAGTCTTTCTCGATCCTGCACACCACGTAGCAGGCAGACAGACGCATTAGTCCCCAAGACCTGTAAAAACTTCACCCCATGAACGCGGGCACGCCAACAAAGACACCAAACGTATCGAATCACTTAAGGTGACCTATGGAAGAAGTGTTGATTATGCAATAAATGGTTCCTGGGGCGGCGGTACCCTTACCCGCCTCCCAATCTGCGCGGCGGGTATTATTACCGGTACATTACTGTTATAAAAGAAATAAAAAAATTAAAAATTAACCAACATTTTAACTACTTATTAGAACCAAAATTTGGCGAACTAGCCACGAACTCAGAAACCGAAACTGATGCCGAAACTAGATTTTTTTGCCGAAACCGAACCTTCGATCGGTCACTATATATATATTATACTTGTCATTGCATTGTACATTTTTGTGTCACAGTATTAGTACAAGCACTAAGAGAATGATTTGCTGAATACTAAATTATTTTTAAGTTATTTACAGTAGAGCGCATTTGAAGTGAAATAACACAAAACTGCGCTATGCAAATGTCTTGTTATTAAAATAATAATTATCTAACACCTAAGAAGTGCGTAGCGAAGGGGGGGGGGGCGGTCCGACGGACCCGACCGAGTGTCACCCCCCAAGAGCACAATTCTCTAGCCACCACCCCCCCCCCCCCCTCCCTGGATGGAGCAATTTTTGAAGAAGTCAATAGGGGGGGGCACCCATGCTAGCTACGCCACTGCACCTTTGTCCTATACCAAAAAACTTTACAAGTGGAGCGAGCATGAGATGTGTCTTCTAAGCAATACGATTGGGCAATTTTTGCACGTCTCTGTTGCACTCTGGTCAGTTTTGCTTTTATGGAAACGCACCCTTATATAAGTACACTTACGAAAATTTATGGCAACCAAAGATTCTACCAAAACCAAATGTATTTTGTATTTTGTAATTTGTATTTTGTATTTGATATAAAAAAAATGGTTAAAATACTGTATTTTGTATTTTGTATTTCAAATACACCACTTCAAAGTATTTTGTATTTCGTATTTTAAATACATGCGAAAAAGTATTTTGTAATTTGTATTTCAATTACAGCAAAGCATGTATTTTGCCCAGCCCTGAATATACTTAAATCCTAGTAATTAAGATCACTTGAATTGTGTTCGGATTTTTAATTTGCTAGGCGGGTATGGGTACCGACGCCCCAGGAACAATTTTTTTAATAACCAACACCTCTGCATAGGTCACCCCGAGTGGTTCGCTATGTTTGGTGACTTAGCAGGGGTGCCCGGGTTCATGGGTTGAGGTTTGTCCGGATCTTGGCGGCAGATGCGTCTGCCCACCAGCTGCATGGCAGGCCGGATCGGGAGAGAATGGTTGAGGGAGTCCCTTTAACTTCTCCAGCTGTTCTATCTCGGAACATCACCTTGCACCGCGGTGGGACGGATGGCTTCGTGCGTTTGTCACTCCTGGACTCACTGACCCCCAGATTCCTACCCACGCCTCATACACTTTTCCTTCCCAGAACTTCCTCTCCTTCTTTCTTTCCCTGAAAATACCCTCCACCCAGCATCCCAAAAGATGACATGGGCCCTGAGAGAATTTAATTTCCTCAGGGCCTCCTGTGTGGAGCTAATGTAAAAAAAAACTCCCAAATAAGATCGAGGTTAGTTGAGATTATAGGTTGTTTTATTTACGTTATCGTTAAGTTTACAATGAGTATTTAACTAGACCAGACGTCACTTCTATAGGAGGCTTTAAATTATTCGCGCGCTCCTAGTTAGGCGCGCGACACAGACAAAGCCCAACCGTTTATCATAATATGCCTTCGGCCATTATGGTAACCCTTCGTACATTAGACGCGAACGACGACAGATAAACTCTTCTAAGGTACTTGAAAGATGGAAGACTTGGATACTTTTGAAATAAAAGTTTTGAGAAGAAAGTGGAACCGTGAAAGAGGGAGAACAGTGGCGCATCCAGTACAACAAAGAACTGAATGATATACTCGTATATCAGGCCCCTAACATCTCAGCCCATATGAGACTCCTCAGGTTGAGATAGGCTGGGCATATACAGAGAATGCCGGACACACGCGTCTCAAAAAGAATTACGACTGGACACCCAGGTGGAAGGAGAAAACTGGGAAGACCCAGACTGAGGTGGGAAGACGAGGTAAGGGATGATGCAGCACATCTTCTCCAGTTACCAAACTGGAAGTCAGCCGCTGGGAACAGGTGGAGTTGGAGGCGAATGTTGCAGAAGGCCAAGTCTCGATATGGGCTGTAGCGCCATCAAAGAGAAGAGAGAAGGTGGGTACTACTTAACCAATCTATTTTTAAATAATTATAAAATAAATAAGGTAATGTTTATTTTTTAAATCAGTTCAGTACATTTGATTTTAGTCTGTATCAGTATATTTTCTATTTCTGATCTCCCTATATTTAGTGTCCAGCTTTTTATTTGAGATTTAAATGTTATACTGTTGAGATTTTTGAGAGATAGTGGCATTTTATTGTAAAGTTTAATACCATAATATAAGAAGCTTTTTTGCCCAAATGTTATGTTACTAGTTACTTGATGGATATGTTTTAACCATGATATCTAGTGTTTCTAATAATAAAAAGATAAAAACTTAGTCTGGCATGTCTGTCTGAACATAGAATAAATAAGAACTTAGTCTGCCATTTCTGTCCGATCATAGAATTAAAAAAAAAAAACTAGAATTGTCTTCCGAACAAATTTGAATGGAAACAAATGTTCAACTTATCCCATGCGGCCTATCTCACTTATACTCGCCTAACATCATAAATCTTCATCCCATCCCGAATTTCATAAACACAGTTTTATATTGGAAACTTATGATCTATTTGGATAAATATAAAAGAATCAAATAAAATCATTAAAAAAAATGTGCACAAGCTTTTACCTTAAGCTTTTCTTGCGTTTTAGATATTAGGAAGAAATTACTCCAAAAAGTAATTTTTACATCCCACACTCCAAAACAAATTGCGCACAATATTAATTTCTCAGAAGGACGTGCAGAAAATACAATAATATCTTTTCAAACGCTCATATTTTCCTTTCGTCCTCAAATCAATTTACTAAACAGAAAACATTAAAACAAATTGTTCATTACCCCTGCTGTGTGTTATTGTCTCAGTCTCATTACGTTGTTTTTATTTTTTCTGTTCTTGTTTATCTTTGAACATTCTATGAAGTAAATAAATATTATTTTTATAATGAGATATAATTTAATTTCACGTCATCTATCCTATATACTTTGATCTTTTTTTTTTAACCAAACTCCAATTTATGTTTTCTTTAATCATCTATGTTTTTCTGTATAAAATATGAATTTTATGTGGAAACTTTCCTGGGTGCAACTATGTAACATTTAATTAGTTTAATAAAATATATACGAGTATTAACTGTTTGTTTCCCTAATAAAATACAATACCATGAATAAAAGGAATTTTCCTACGGTAGTGATATGTTTTTTGGAATGAAAATTAGTCTATGTCACTTACTAGTCTTCCAACTATCCCTATGCAAAAAATCACGTCGATCGATCACTCCATTGCAACGTGAAAGAAATACCAACAAACAAGCACACTTTCGTGTTTATAATATTAATTAACCCGCGACCACTCGCGCTATGAACATTTCCCTCACGGTGAATTTAAAATTCGCGCCATTTATGCAACAATGTGCATATATACCTCGTTCGCCCAATAGCTGAGTTTTATACATCCCCCGTCCCGCGCATAACAGTTTTTATTTCTTCTTTTTTATAGTAATATCTCACAAGAGTCTCAGCTACTCTCGTTTGGAGCCAGTGAGACTATGGCATCCCCAATTGGGGTATGTTGTGAGGCTGAAGGTAGTGAGAAGGGGAATGAAATGGGGGACGCCATTTCAAGCAACGTTTCAATTCTGAATAGTGGTCTTACACCAGGGCGATACTGAAAGTATCTTCCACTCTGAACATGCCTAAAATATACTATACATTCTTTTAAATGAACAAATTGTGAAATAACACAAATTTTTCATTATATTTGCAAACGCCGGGATTCGATCCCGCGACCTTACCGCTAGACCACGTCGATCGTCAAGGGTGTACCAGTCGCTCAGTAGAGCTGGTTTGTTGGCCGTGTCTCATCGCGCGGCATTTCGCTCATAGCGCTAGTGACAACGTAAGTATTATTTTTTAGTTTATCGCTTTTACTTTGTGTGACATATGTAAAGCTCGTGAATATGATGAAGAATAATGTTTTCTTATTCATTCCTTATTTTTTTTTAATTGTAGTAATTTTTTTTTGTTTATTACAAAAGTACAATTAAGAAATGCCAATTTAGTTCCTATATTTGTTATTTAAATATTATAATATAAAAAATGTTATATATTAAAAATAAATATTTGATTTGATTTTACATGATTGTTTTATTATATATAAGTAATAATATAAATAAATATGCTATAATTTATATACTTTTTGGCTATTTATAAAACTTGAGAAAAATGCTCTATACGCGAGTGCTCGTGTGAGTTTTAAAGGCGCGAGTCCTCGCGGGTTAAGATTATTAATTTGATGTTGTGAAAGAATCTTGAAATATTTTTGACGATTTCCGGATCAAACATTCTGTGAACCGGTCGCGTGGTTTTTCCAGCTCTAGTCGGTGAATAAGTTCACACTAATTTATCAGAAGTCGTAAAGTAAACACTTGGGCACTGCATCGACCAAATAAAACATATCAAAGCTGAGTATTATTATAATTTCAGCCAAAACCGCAGCAGATCAAGGACCGACGTGTGAAATGTGACAGTTTGTGTGGTTAATTATCAGTTTTTAGACTTCCATTGAATTCAGCATAATTAGCGTAGATAACAGAAACAATGGAGATGAGCCATGAACTATTATTAATCCCTAATTACCGAATTACCGAAATATCAAACCTATTTAAATAAATACATTCCAGGTTTCGGAGCATCTCATATCCTCATCCTTTATTCCTCTTCATCTCCCCTTTACCTACTAATAAATGTTAAGATGAAAAAATCTATTAAAAAAACTATACCAGGAAATGAACCTTCTAAAAATAAAAACACGAATACAACATACGCCTTTTAATCTACAAAATACAAAATGGACTTATACACACAAACACAATATTTATAAAAACATCACAAGTATACGAACATTATTGCGCCCTTGAGGTGATGTTTCACAAAAACGGCGCTCTATAAATTATCCAAATTATTATTATACTAGACAACATAATAAATTGTACACAAATACATACTGTCAAGACTGAAAGTGGCAAGAGAGGCATTGGCCACGAGGGCGTACACATAATATATATATATATATATATCTAATCTCCTACCAGATGGGGAAGAATGTAAAAAAACTATTCAAACTTAAGTTGTTAGAACAAAATTAAAAATATTACTACTATACTATACACTACTTTATATTTATATATATAAATATATTACTATTCTATATATACTCTGTACTTAAAGAAAGAGTAGTTTAAGAAAGAGAAATATTATATTTCTTTTTACATAATAATTTTTGTTTTTTAAAGATTTAATAAAACTCAAAACAACGTATACAAAAAACTTTTTTGCCTTAACTTTATTAAACTTTGAATGTTCAGATCTTTATAGTTCGCCCCGGACCCCACGGTGAGAGAGTCCGCTTCCTCTTGGTTCCCTGAATGCCGAATGGTGGAAGAGTCCATTACCCTTGGTTCCCTGAAGGCCTCAAGGTGGAAGAGTCCGCCCCCCCTTGGGTCCCTGAAGGGGGGGCGGAAGTCCGCTTCTACTTGGTTCCCTGAACGCCCAAAGGTGGAAGAGTCCGTTCTCCTTGGTTCCCTAAAGGCCTCAAGGTGGAAGAGTCCGCTTCTCTTTGGTTCCCTGAAGGCACCACGATGGAAGAGTCCACTTCTCTTTAGTCTCCTGTAGGTCCCACGACGTGTGATAAACTCGTTCTCTCGTCTCTTCTTTTGAATTCTTTTTTTTTAATATTTACTATTTTTGAATTCTTTCATCCTTTCAAGTTTTCTTGAATTTTTCTTTTGGCTCTGATCGGTATTTAATTTTCTCAAAAGGCTTTATATGTATGACACACAACCCTTCACGAAAATGTGACCCTTATTTTCTTTGATTACTACAGGTAGCTATTTAAAACTCCCTTGTACTACATATCTTTATAGATATAAGTACTTAATTTATTAATACGTTATCTACGACCTTGAACGTAAATTTTCGTATTTATGTTGTAAATAAATTCCACCAAACGTTGTGTTATTTTTTTGATTTATGGTGTGGGAACTTAATTACTTTTGTTTTGTGGTACCCTTTGATTCTGAAAGGAGCGTTGAGCATCGAATTTGATTGGTCTATTTCTTGCAATTCTAAATTTCATTTTATTTTCTTTAGGAATTAAACTTTCCCTAAACACTATTTCGATTTCCTACCTCTAATGAATTCGTAATATACCTGTAATTAATGACATTTACCTGTTCAATTGTTTGTGTAATTAAGAATGACTCAAATGGTTAATTGTTAGTGAAGTCTTTTGTTACTCAAGATTTATTTACTGCTTGGCTCTCCCCTATTTTGGTCCTGATGCTATAACGTACATATGACATTGTTTTAGTAGATTATTGTTATTAATTGATTGTCTATTAGAACGAACTCAGAAATGCTCTTTTGCTTGCATAATTTGGCTCCTATCCTCCTGCAGATACACAGGGTGGTCAAAGATCAACTAGAACTTCGCACAGTCAGCCGACGCGATTTTCCAGAGGGCCGTTATACCTTGTTCTGTCAATCTTCCATGTCGTCGTGTACGTTACTCAGGTCTTTCTCTAAGCCCCGAAATCTCCAAATTCCAACTCCTCCGAAGTCTACTATTTACTTAGAGCGAACCGGTTTCGTTCTATACACAATCATATACTCACGGTCTTTGCAAGAGTTCGAGTCGTGAATTCTAATTTCTCGCATGCAAGAGACGATGTGAGGATGCCCCTGTCGAGACTAAAGCGCTAGCTGTAAGCGAGTCCACATCATCCAATGCACAGTACATAAGAAGATATATATGTATACATACGTTTGGGAAGGATTATAACTCGCAATGTGAAGCTAGCTAGCCTCGCATTCCAAGCTCGGATTTCGTGAAAAGGAATTCTGCACAAAACCTTAGCCGATGACCGAATATATACATAATAAGAGTAGGAAATATCAATATATAAGAATAAACTAAGAATATTTATTAGTTTTATTAATGGAGAGCTAATAACTCCAGGCTTTTGTTTGTTTGGTTGACAATTTTATTTAAGAGATTGCCATCTCTATTGATTTCTTGATTTGTTTGGTTGACAATTTTATTTAAGAGATTGCCATCTCTATTGGTTTCTTGATTTGTTTTGTTGAACTGTTATTCTAGATTTTCCCCCTCCCCAGACTCAACTCTTTGATATAAATTTTTACTATCCCGTGATTTTTCAAAAGTCTCATGTAAATGTTTGATACGTGTGAGGTTTTTATTCCCATAACTTCAAATGTTTTCATGTAATTCCTCAATTCATTTTTATACTACTATCCCGTGATTTTTCAAAAGTCAAATGTAATTTTAAACTGCAATTTAATCTTCTTGTTAATTTTTCAAATCATATTTCGCTGCTATCCCGTGAATTTTCCAAATGTTTCAAATAGATGATTTATATATATTTTTTTTGTAAATAAATACTAACTTTATTTTATATAAATTGGTTTTTAAATCCTTTTGTATTTTAATATCGTAGTAATGTTAGCCCGAAACAATTAAAGAATGTCAATTGTTTATTTTACCTTTAAATTTATAAACAAAACCGTCACTGACTTCGTGACCCACTAACCCAATAACATACTCTCGAATAAGTACATGAAATGACACGTGTTTTTGTTTACACTATGCATTCCAAAACAATTTGCCCTAATTAAATTCTTTATTTCATTGTGTTGGTTTCACTTTATATCTGATCGAAGCCCCGTCTGCTAATTTATTATTCAGTATAGATATATATAACTATATTTATATAGACTTTATACGTAAATAAATGTGGTTTATATTCTAAATACACATATGTATATTACTTATATATAGGTAATTTCGCATAGAATAAATTTACATAAACTACATATTTTTAATAAATTAAATATATAAGATTTATAACTCTATAGGAACTCGGAAATTAATCAAGTGTAGATATATTTATAGGTAGGTATCTGATAGATATCACTCAAATTTAATATAAAAGATGTTTTGTTTAATTAACCTCTTTTTTTCTGGGAATGTAAATATATATATATATATATATATATAATTATAATTATAATTACCCATATATGGATAACATATCAATATAAAAGATATATATGTAATAAACATCTAATCATAATTGTGCAATATCTCTCTGAGATATTTTATTTCCGGAATATATATAGAAATACATATACATACATACAAGTATAATTCGAAATACATATTATATACATTATTTTTAATATACATATATAGCACAGATTTGAATCAAGTAATATTTTGTCGTAATAATATAAATTTTTATACCGATGATCAGCTGTTCTCTCCTCGTCCATGATTCTGAAAATATTTATACTTATGAAAACTTACCCCAACATGTCGGTTCCAGTCGGGTTCTACACGACCACCATTTTTGTTTATATATATTTTTTTCTAACTAATTCAGCTATTGTCTAACTAAATCTAAATTAATCCTTTCGATTTATTATTCCGCTATTTTGTTGAATCTAAACTGAATTAATTGACGACTAATCTTTATTAATCAAAATGTATTTTATTTTCAAAACTCGTTGATTAACCTAACACTTTGTTAAATTAAGTTTAACAAATTAATTCATAATTATTATCCGGAGTAATATTATCATTATTTATTTCGTGTTCTCTTTTTTCACCGAACTTTTATCTAGCAACAAAGTACTATACAATTAAATACCGAATAGATTTTTATCATTTATTGTATTTATTATTTATCTTAACTTCCAGATTTATTATTATAGTTATTCCATTATTAAATAACATTCTGCTTAAATTATAATTTTTAAGCAATAACCACCTCACGATTATTTACGAAATAATAGATTTATTATTATTTAATCTAACAATAGATTACTATTCTGTGATAGAAATGTTCCGTTCAATCGTACGTTATCTAGCCGAATTAATTCGATGTTAATTTTTTTTAGATTAATGTGGTTCGACAATTATTCTCTAAACATTATTAATTTTTTTTTTTTAATCGTTACACTATATTATAACCTTTTTATTTTAATGATAAGTTGAATTTATAAATAGATATATTATTATTCAATGCTGTTATAAAATTTTTTAAACACTGTTGTTTCTTTTTAAATTCGCTACACTATATAAACTTTTTATTTTAATGACAAGTTGAATTTATAAATAAATATATTATTATTCACTGCTGTTATAAAATTCTTTAAACACTGTTGTTTCTTTTTAAATTCACTACACTATGTAAACTTTTTATTTTAATGATGATTTGAATCTATTGTAAAACGATATAAAACACTTTATTTAATTTTCAACACTTCACAGATTTAATCACTAACACTGACTGTAAATTTTTATAAGTCCCAGAATTCCCACTCCGAATTTTTCTAAGTCTCAAAATTTTACAACACTTAAGAAATTTTCCACTAATAACCGTTTTAGACGCTACGTCACGTAACTTCCACGATTTTAATCCGACGATTGGTCCTCGACGACACCTTCCCGACAACTAACACCGAAAACTGATCTCGATTCTTCTAAGTTCTAAGTTTTATATGTACCTCCAGGATTAGAACATCTTAATTACGCGTTCATTGATTTTCTAATTCAAACTCTAACAACTCGAGATTTCATATATCAATTCTGTCATTTTCGTATCAACGTGTTAAGTCCGGCCCCCTTGATTTTAGAAATCTTCTGTCTCTTACGTAAATTGTTCCAGTGTCGAACCTACCATTATGTCAAATTTTGCCCCGTCGTTCCTTTGTCATCTGGTCTTACGAATTTAACTAAAATATCATGATTTTCGTGTCCTTTTTTCTCTCAATATATAATAGGTACGTCTTCAATAAACTGTATATAATTCTCAATTTGGTTTATCGCTTCCAGAACACGAACAAACTCATGTCGAAATCTTTATTACGCATTTTCCAATTCTCATTTTCCAAGATTTCTCCACATTTTCATGTTCCCTATATGAATCAATTCAATTTTAAGCTGTATTGTTTCTACTTATGTCGTAGACTTGAATTTTCTTATTTTTCTTCAATTATATTTTATATACGACGTTATTTTTATGATTTCTCGGCTTCATTCTTATGTCATTGTCCATAACTATATGATTAGTTATATTCCAAGCCAAATTTACTGTTTTCATCGATACTTCTGAATTTTCATGAGTTTTCCTTACGAAATCGTCTTTTAACTGTCTTTACTTCATTCTTTACCATCATTTGTATAATTTCCAATGCTTATCTTCTCTTAGAAAACTTCACCTTCTAGTCATAAATATTCAATCTGCTATTTTTTCATAATTTTCATAGAAGAAAATTCCAATTTGACTCTGGGATATGTGTCAGGTTAATTGCTTCGTATAAAAACGTATAAAATTGTGTCTCGTTTCATCCCGAAATCCCATAAAGTATCATCGCTGACATATGTTGATGTTTTCGATTTCTACGTACTTGGTCGTAAATAAGAAATTAATATTAACTCGTTAAATTTAATCTCTTTTATCTTATCCAAATATTGCATAAGTTCCATGTTAACTTTTATTGCCCCAAAAGCAATAAAGACTATCATAATCACCCAAAACCATGTCGGAAATCTCATTGTTTAAACAACAAAATAGTGTGTGAGCTCGACAACCTTTTTTTACATCAATTGCCTCAGCAATTTGTTCTATCGTCTATAGTATTTTCTCATAGCAAATGACGTAAAACGATCCCTTCCTTTGAATTAATCTAACGTAATATAACTAGAATAACCATCCTATTTCAAATATATAACGATATCTATTTAAACTCGTCTGAAAACGCAAAATTAAGCTGAAATCTTATATTGTTCAATAAATACTTCCGTTTAAATGTCCGTTTTTTCCATTAGATTTTCTTTCCAAATCGTTTTCCCTGACTTTATTGCTTCATCTAAAAGTGACATTCCTAATTTCCATCGTTTTTCTTTCTTTTAAATATCAAACGTACGTTTTCCTCTGAATCTGGCCTCCTTTTATTCTTCACGTTCTCGTTATGCAATTGAGTATCCCTACAGTAGCTTCTCCCACGTTTTCCAGGTCTTTTCTTCAATTTTTCATTCATTATATTTTCTCGTTATTTTATTGCATCATTTTTTCAACATAATATGGATTTATTTGTTCGTTAACTGCGGTTGTCGATTCCTCTGTTGCACTCAATATTTACCTTACATATAGGGTCATTGTACCAAATGCACCGAACGTGGGATTGTGTTTATCTTAAAGCGTATTGATCTCTTGGGTTGATGATGATTTTTACCCCATAAATCTCAGACTAATGGTCTAGTCCAAAGTCCATCTCTTTGTCTTGAAAAAGGGTAACCTCCCCCTCCTCTGATTGGTTGATCAATCTTAAGTGTTTATAATTGGATCCCTCTGTGTTCTATTTATCAAAACTTGACATGAATTTAATAATTATAGATCTCTGCAGTCTCCATGGCCCAATCAAACTTAATCCGCTAGGTGTCGCTAGTGTGTTGATTTCGTTATAATTCTGAATTATTATTTATTCATTCGTAAGGTGGAAGCTACTATATTCTCGTATCCACTGCGATTCATCACAGACGGAATAGGGACTCATCTCTCCTCTCCACACCTCCCAAAAGGAAGAGTCCAGGGAGGTGGCCTCAGCTCTCTTTGTTTCCCCAAAGGCCCCTAGTTTTTAAATGGTCGAATTTTCATCTGATGAATATCTAGGGCAGGGTTTCCCAAACTGTGTTCCGCGGAACACTAGGGTTCCGCCAAACCTGAATAGGGGTTCCGCGACAATTCGTTGGAAGAATTTCATTTAATATAATATACACATATTCATTATTATTTTTAATTGGTAAGCTAATGTTTAAGACAAGATTTTTATGCATAGCACAAAGGGTAACAATTATTATAAGCAATAATTTTTAGCCTGAAACACTCATCAACATTGAAAAAATCTCCCGAGAAAAGATAAATGCCGCCGACGGGACTTGAACCCGCGTCCTTCTGATATCCGGTTAACTGCTCTACCACTATTTATTTGTTAAGGTCTAAGTTTATGTCTGCTCCAAACGGCCTCTCCTGATCCGCCACGTAGTAGGTGAGCATTCGCATTCGCCATCAAGACCTAGATAAACCTTTCCACAAGAAAAATCACCAAAC
The DNA here is from genome assembly GCA_917563855.2 of Limnephilus lunatus. Classification (NCBI taxonomy): domain Eukaryota; kingdom Metazoa; phylum Arthropoda; class Insecta; order Trichoptera; family Limnephilidae; genus Limnephilus; species Limnephilus lunatus. The sequence continues at coordinate 57,102,442 of OU830596.1, forward strand.
TTAGCGAACCATTTGAGGTGACCTAAGGCAAAGGTGTTGGTTATCCAATAAATGGTTCCCGTGGATGTGGTACCCATATCCTCCTCATGCCATACCCATATACACAGTTTACAACCTATGAACCCGGGCACCCCTGGCAATTAACCAAACGTAGAAAACTACTTGGGGTGACCCATGGCAGAGGTATTGGTTCTTCGGTAGGCGGTTATATTCAATATATACCTATTATAAAAGAAAGTCCAAAAAAACGTGCGTCCCCCAAAAACTCAGAAACGTGTTCCGGTACGATCAAGGAAATTATATGGTGTGGTAGATCTCTATCCCCCCTCCAGTATGACGGTTACCGTTTTCATCAGATATAAGGGCTGGAAGTTTCGCCCCCTTTCAAATTTCTGGAACAGTCTTCCCGAAAGTTCTAGAAGGTTCGATAGAACTTTAGAGAGTTCTGTAAGGAGTGGCGGAGAATGTCGTGGAATTTTCGGGGATAGGGAATCAGGAGCATCATTGTGGAGCATTCCAGAACACTTTTGAATGTTGACCTGAGCGAAGCCGGGTAACCCAGCTAGTATGGTATAAAATGGTGGTTTTTGACAGAAAAACCTTTTTATCATTTTGGCAATCTTCTAAAATTATTCCATCAACAGACAGATAGTAAAGTTACGTGCTCAGATTACCACGTATTAGATAGGTACATTATGTTACATAGGTAATTCGTTGTTCTTTGTTTTTATTCTAATCCGTAGTGGAAAAAGCCGCAAATTGTCAGAACTCTATGCACGAGATGATGTGATCTTCACCTTCGGGAGTCAAGGCTTTGATGAACTGTACCTGACTACCTAAGATGTAGCTTTTATGATCCAAGGCTCTAAGGTGACAACTTTATTTTTATTATTTCTGTTATATTACGACACCATAGTAGCAAAAGATATATATATATATATATATTTTTTTTTTAATTTCATTTTCTGAAAGATGCATTTGTTAAGAGCTTATAACCGGAGAAAAACAGAAATATATCATTTTTAAATCAGTGTTTAGACGTGTTGACTATTTTTCACAAAAAATTCTAAATTGATTTCGAAAGATTGTTCTTTTATCTAGTAAAAGAATGTTTTAAATTTTGAGACAAAATGTTTATTTTTAGTATAATAAGGTTATATACCATAGATCGTTGGCAGATTTGTTAATTTTTCAAAAAAGATTTTGTATTATACAACACCTATTTCAAATCATATAATCATGCAGTAAAATAAGTCAATACATTATCTTACATGGTAAACGTATGTAACAGAATTTTAATTTTAGTTTAAATTAAATCATAAAAAATACATACGTACCTGTTTCTTTGAGAAAATTGGTCCGTTTGTGAATTTATTTGCGCACTTACAGACTAATATATTTCAGATTTTTTACATTCTTATTTTGCTCAGACATTATTGAAAAATGATAAATACTTACGATCAAAAAATAATTACAAAAAGGACATTATTTTAATAGTTTTATCAACACGCCTTTCAGCATTTTTGGATGTAGGTATAAATTTAAGCCAATTTGTAATGAAGTAAAATCGATATTGAGTTATAATTTTAAAAAGCTGGTACGGAGAATAATTAATCTTCATCATTGGAACCGCCCTGCACGATCGTAAGAACATCTTTCGACGAAATGTGGATTTTCGGCCGCTGGCTGGTTAAACGCTCTTAAAAATGCTATCAACATTTTTTTTAAGAAATATGTAAAATTGAAGGAGATACAGCATTTTTTTCATGTTAAACCTTTTGAAATAGTTTGTATGTTGAAACTTTGAACGCGTTTTTCTCGAAACTGTGTTTTTCAACCTGGTTGACAAGATATTAAAAAATCTGTACATCTGATTTACATGCACCAAGTCATAAACTGTTCGGAAATTTAGTCTCAATGGCATCATGTATGGATTTTTATATAAAGGGCCCCCTTCTATTTTTTTTATGAAAGACGAAAATTTTCCATAAAAACCTGAAATAAAATTCGCTGCCCTTTTTTTCGTCATGATCTCAAAATTCCCCTACGTGGTGCTATAACCCTAGTCTAGTTTCTAAATAAATATTTATTTTATTTTTCTGATGAACCGTATGGCTTAATCGCTGTCAACCACCGAGCAGCAATTTCGTCGGAGTGTCCCGTTGAAAGCGGCGTACAGCACAAACTATAGTTAAAATTTGGGTACAAAAATTTGTATGCAGTCTTCCTCTTTTACAAGTAATAATAAAAAAAAATCCATTCAACGTTTGCTTGAAAAAAATTATGAAAAATACAGCCCCGTGTACCGCCCACGCACCGTGGGCTGGTGTCTTAATTATTTAATTAGGTTTTTGTGTTTAATTCGTAGAACTTCATTTTAAATTTTAGAAATTTTATTAAAATGGAATTTGATAATGTTATTTTCGAGTTCTGCAAGTATTTAATAATGTATTTTAGTTACAGCTGTTTCGAGTTGTAAGGTCATTTTTTAAACTGCGGTGAGGACGACTTATTTATAATATTTTAAATGTCAAGTTTTAAAGGTGTCTAGTTTTATTACCAGTTAATCCAATTTGCAGAGACACTAATTGCGAGAGTTATTATGTGGGATTCAGAATCTTTCCCTTTGGTTTCCCTTGCACTAAGTGTAAGGGTTTTCTTAATTGATTTAGAATTACGTTATTGCTATGACTCATTTCAGTGCATTATATTGTTTAGGTTTGGTAAACATACTAATAGTGGGGAAAGAATAATTTTCCTTACTTTATTAATTAGCGTTATGTTGGGGTCATTCGTTCGTTTACTGATTTCTAATTGTTCAAGCAAATTTAATTTAAGACCCTTCCGTTCTACATGTAATGGTTTTGGCTGGTTGTTTTTAAGTGGAACGTGATAATTCACTAAGAGATGTTCTGCTAATTTTGAAGAGGTGTTTTTATTTTTATAACATCGTATGTGTTCTTTGAATCTAGTTGAGAAGGCCCTACCGATGTAGTAGTGTTGTCGGCGTGGTCACATTTTAATTAATATATGCCACCGTTATTGAGTTTAGGATTTCTACTTTTTGGGTTTTTAAAGCTGGTTCCCATATAATTATTGGTTCTAAAAGCTGTATTTAAACCAAATTTTTAAAATTTCTTTTGCAATTTTTAAGGATATTGGGCCGAGAAATTCGAGATATGCAAATTTTTCTATTTTTTTTTGTTGTGTACCGGATGTATTAAATTAATTTTATTTTTGTGTTTATTGTTTTTTTATTATTTTTTCAATGTTTTCTGCCTCATAACCGTTATGAATCGCGATTATTTCAACCTTATTTTGCCTACCGCCTACTTTGTAAATATTTTTTTGGCTGCCGCAACCAATTTTTTTTTCTTACTTTCTGTCGCGAATCTGAAACAGATATTGCAAAGATTATGATTACCACAACTTGTTGTTGAGGGGGAGGGGGGGGGGGGGGGTCAACTGTCACGAAATCAAAGATTTGATTAAAAACATATTAAATTATTAGATAAACCTTTTGTTATGCAAGTTAAAAAAAACATTTCTTTTGTATTACCGGGTTGCTACCTTCTTCCTTTTTGTATTCATGATATAGTGACAATTCTTAATAATAATAGTAATACACATTATTAGTATGTGAAAAGCGTGTTTTTTGTCTTTTTTAGGCTATATTTTTTTTACCTGCCCATGCCTTCACTGTGCCATATCAACGCCCTCAATATGCCACCTCAACGCCCACTAATTTTATCTGGGTCTTCTAACGCCCCCCTGAATGTCTCACATGCCCACAGGGTGGCGTTATCGCCACGTTGAGAACCTAAGGTTAAAACAAAAATGCGCTACGGAATTTTTATCACCAAAATAGTTATTTCTGATATATTTGGCATTCTTAAATTTTTGTAAGTATAAGCATATTAACAAATTTTCAATCAAATTGACGCGACTCTTCAGTTTTAAATATATTACGGCAAATGAAGTGTTTGAAATAAAATGAAAAAAAATGAATAAAAACACATATAAAGCAGCCTTTCAATTCCTTGAAAGGTTTAAACAAGAATGCACCAATGGAATTTTAATCACCAAAACACTGGCACTAGCACTATGGTCATTCTGAACACAATTGACTTAAATTACTGAATTCCCAGAATAATCACATTGTTTAACATGATGGATCACCCATTTCTGGAAAAAGCTACTACGTCAATCTATAGATGTTATTAATATAGGATTTTCCCATAAAATCGATTAAATTAACCTTAAAACGTGTGCCAAGAAATCCACCGTGGATTTGTCGCCTCGTGTGTCGGCGAATCCACAGTGGATTTGCTAGTAGCTCACCACGCTTGCCTCGATTTTATGATATTTAAAACCTTAAAAATACACTAATAATATTATAAATTAAAGTCCTCCATTGCGTATGTCCGTCTGTTCGTGATAAACTCAAAAAATACTGAACTGATTTTCATGCGGTTTTCACAAATAGATAGAGTGATTCAAGAGGAAGGTTTACGTTTATAATTTTTTATGTAAAACGTTGAAAAATTTCATAAAATTCAAAATTTAAAGTCATTTTATATAAGGAATTTGCAACAAAAATTTCACCCACTTTTTATCTTATTCACAAAATTAAAATTAATTTAAAATTATAAAAAATTACAAAAATTGTTATTTTACGAAAACTCACATTTTGGATTCATTTTTGCACAGTTTAAACGTTACTTTCATGGAAATTTTATTAAAATTACACGGAAAAGTCAATTAAAAATAATGGTTCAGAAAAAACCTATCTTTAAATAGATTATGATAAAAACAAATAAAAAAAACTTTATTCCACTTAATTTTTTTCAGCTCGTCAGAGCCATCTTCAGACCAGTCTGAGTAAAATAGAGTGGAATAAAGTTTTTTTATTTGTTTTTAAACGACTTTGAAAAGGATGAGGTTCTCAATTCGACATTTTTTTTAATGTTTGTAACCTCGTCGTGGCTTTAGTCGTGTTTGGTGACCAGATCTGAATAGCCAGGTACTTCCCAACCTTCCTCTTCCCCACCTCCTTCCCCTCCCCACTACCTTCAGCCTCACAACATACCCCAATTGGGGATGCCATAGTCTCACTGGCTCCAGACGGGAGCAGTTAAGATTCTTGTGCGGTATTCACTGTAAAAAAAAAAAAAAAAAAAAAAACCTCAGAACTTTCGATTGTGTGAACCAATATTGATGACTATTTTTTTATTAGAAAACTAGTGCTTCCCGTGTGGTCTCATTTTAATTTGTTTCAGTTCTGACAATGGGATCCATGAGAAAACCATATATGTCTTAAATTTGCAATAAGTATGTGCGCGACAAATGGAGAGTAACTCAATATTACGCCAACAGATTTCGATGATTCTTTTTTTGATATAAAACTTCTTTACGCACGCTCGTCACTAAAAATCAAAAAATAAACAAAATTTTTAACAAATAAAAAACGACTTAAAAAAATGTACTAAAAAGTAAAAAAAATAATTTCGTACGATTGTTATTTTTGAAGTCGGTGTCAGCCAAGATCTCCACATCTCACCTATAACTACCTATGCATGTAGATACCTTGGCTGACACCGACTTTAAAAATAACGATCGTACGAAATTATTTTTTCACTTTTTAGTGCATTTTTTGAAGTCGTTTTATGTTTTGTTAAAATTTTTGTTTTATTATAATCTATTATAATGGAATTCCACCACGAATTGTCAGTTTCAAAAATAGAAATACTATCTTTAACTGTCAACAAAACTAAATAAACAAAAATACATTATTTATTGGATAAAAATTGACGAAAAATGTCACAAAAAATAGTAATTATGTTAAATTATACATAATAGTGGTTTGGTCATTAGAATGTAAATTATGTACAAAAACACTACAAGAATCACGTGCAAAATATCACGTGTCAAAACCGTAATTTCGACGCACGTTAAAAAAAATATGGCAGTTTCGCGAAAGCGCCCATCTACTGAAGTTCAATTTTACCAACAAAATAAAGACAATTTTTTTATTAGTAAAATTATAAAAACGAAATGTACGGTCTTTAAATAATGTGTAACAAAAACACCGTTTAACGGTCGTAGGGTGTTTTTTTTAATATAAAAATGCTAAAACTTGTAAAAGTTATAATGGATAGTTCAAAATGACTTGAATAAGGGTTACCTGGGATGAGATGGCAACAATCTAAAAAGTTAATTATTATGAGCAACAATGTCTAGCATGGCAGATGTAAGGTTTAGGTTGATTTTCAAAGAAAAGAGGGTATCAGAAATACAAATTAAATATATATTAAATCAATAAAAGGACATCCTACAACTAAGGCTGTCTGGCTTGGGCTTCCATAGGTTAAATAGTTCTTTTGATACCGTGGTAAGTCGAAGTGACGCATGATGAAGTCTTCTTTTGTGAAACGAATCTCACATCGTGAGATGGGCAGGACTCCTGAGAAATGGCTCCCAGCCAAAAGGACCCTCCAGAAACAGCAAAGGCGGATGACTCTGGATACCAATCATCCCTCCAGGATGACTTGCAGTCGGCTCTCAAGATGGCGAGTATGACATCCCAAATTTACAAACACGATCGTAGCGGTCTTCAAAAAAGGATCCGTCGTATTGCGGTCGAGGGGACCGCCCTGAGCCCTCGGCTGTGATACAAAGAATCACCAGCTCTCTTTTCAAATCTGCAGATTTTGAATTCTGTCCAGGATCAACAACTGTTGCATTCCAAAAATATTCCACTCGCAACATTACCAATGCCCAAATGTCACTGGGCAAGCACTAGAGGTGCCACATACCGAAACCATAAATGAAGTGTGTGTAAGAGGGTGTAATGAGTTTTGATAACTAATGGGAGTGCAACATCGTTGTATGTTTTATTTAATACACACCTTGTTACAAATACTTTTATGTAACAGGATTACATAATTACATACATAATTTTTTTTCTTCGATTTTTCTGATACACACATATATATACAGAGTGTAATATTCGGACCTCCGTAGTCCAGTGGCTAAGACTCATGACTCACAATCCGGAGGTCGCGGGTTCGAACCCGGCGTGCGCAAATAAATTTTATTTGATTAATTTGTGTTATTTCACAATTAATTCATTTAAAATAATATATAGTATATTTGCGGCACGTTCCAGAGTGGAAGATACTATCAGTATCGCCCTGGTGTAAGACCACCATTCAGAATTGAAACATTGCTTGAAAATGGCTTTAGCCGTGTTTGGTGACCAGATCTGAATAGCCAGGTACTTCCCAACCCTCCTCTTCCCCATCTCCTTCCCCTCCCCACTACCTTTCAGCCTCACAACATACCCCAATTGGGGATGCCATAGTCTCACTGGCTCCAGACGGGAGCAGTTGAGATTCTTGTGCGGTATTAACTGTAAAAAAAAAAAAATACACTTATATTTATATATATATATATATATATATATAGTATAGATACTCATATCATACAAGCATGTTGCATAGGTGAACTTCAACCCAAAAAAATTGTTATTCACATATTTCTTCTGTGCAATTTTCCACTGTTGACAATTTTTCTGGGAATTTCACAGTAAAGAATATTATTTCTGTCAACATAATTACTTACTTACATCATCTGATATCTCAAAAACATACATTTACGCCGAGAAAATTAATGTAAAAACATTAATAATTAGTGTTAGCAAGCAATAAAATTGTAGTACAGCATCATCCACGTGACATAATAAAATGTATTTTTCAGAATTCAATTATGAATCATTATTTATTGTCATTTATCAAGACATTTACTTTGGATGGAAAAATCGATGCTTTATATCGTTACAGTAGTAACTTTAAAATGCATGGGCTTATTGGTCCCTCGACAGTTGAACTCACAAAGTTACTTTAAGTTTCAATTTTTGAAACTGGCTAGATTGGGTGGAATTCTGTTATAATAATTATTGAAATAAATATAAAACTTATTTTCACTTTAATTTATTTGTGACCCTAACCGGTTACAGCCTGTTAAGGCCATCTTCAGACTGATTACTTTAACTATTTATGTAAACGAAATCTCAATTTGGGAGGCGGGTATGGGCACCGCCTCCTCGGAAACCATTTACTGGACAACTAACAATTCTTCCATGGGTCCCTCCAACTGGTTCGCTACGTTTAGTAACTTATCAGGGGTGCCCGGGTTCGTGGGTTTGTATGGACCTTGGCGGTGAATGAGTGTGCACACGGACTGCGTGGTAGGCCGAATCGGGAGAGACTGATTGAGGGAGACATTTTTCCGTTCCAGCAGTTCCAGTGAATGCGTTACGAAAAAGTGTTATGCGAACCGTAATCGATCGGGAGAGGTGAATGGTCGGGCCTTTACGCGCGCTTGACTTAGGGAGTGATAAGAATAAGGATAAAAATGAGGATGAGGTTAATGGTGAGGTGGTTAATGATAAGAGGGAGATATAAGTTAGTGAGGTTTTAATTCAGTCGTGTGGTCTAAAGCACACTCGTTTTTTTCCTTGTCAGAACTCCCTCATCTTCCTTTCCTGAAAGGATCCTTCTCACAGCATCCCCAAAGATGATATAAGCCCTGGGGGCAATTATTTTCCTCGGTGTCTCCTATTGAGCTCCACACTATGTCATATTTGGGAATGCTGTGTGGAGGGTTTTTTTAAGAAAAGGAAGTAGGGGAGAGTTCTGGGAAGGAAAAGGTTTCGGGGATGGGTAGGAATTTTGGGCTCAGTATGTCCAGGTCATCCGCCTCCAAGACCCAGACAAACCTCACCCCAAGATTCTGTTGGGAGCTAATGTAAAAAAGATGAAACTTTGGAGGTCAATTATTTGACGGATATTTTTAGTGTAGCTTTTTTTCGTTTCATCGAGTTTCAAATCACAACAGCGCTAAAGAAGTTTTCACTTCAAAATTTAACAACTCTCAAACGAAAAAAATTAAACAGAAAAAAATATATATACAATTTTTGATTCGTTTAGTAAGTTATTCCAGTGTAAAAATATTGAAAATTAATTTTACATCAAGATTCCTTTAATCGAATTAATCACAATCACACAATAAATCATGCTCATCGTCAATTATAATAAAAATTTTTTTTTTTTTTAAAAAGAAAGACAAACATTCCCGGGTTACGAATAACCCAACAATGTTTGAAAATCTCCTACTACCACCACAGAAAGCCGAAAATGTTGCTTGTGTTGTGATGGAGGACTTAGCCAGCCGAGGAATCGAACATGCGACGCCCTACGACGACGATTTACATCGTGTTTACGGCTCGGTCTGTTATAATAATAGAGGAAGGTGGTTGGTTATAAGGTGGCTAATGATGATTCTGTTAGAGTTTTATATCACCGAGGGCGGATTATTGTTACACAATGGCCGATGATTGATATTAATCTATCTCCGTGATTTTTATAATGAATTATTTCCTGCAAGTCCACAGTCATGTGCAGGCTTTAGTTCTTTCATATCAATCTCAGTTTAATTGCAATCGGTGTTTAGAAACCCTTGGTGCAAGCGGAATACTTATGAATCTTTTTATTTTTATTTTTGACTTTTATGATTAAAATCTCAAATTATAATATTTAATTAAATGAACACAATATTAGCGAAAATCAATCGAAAATCTGGAGACAGAAAAATCTGAAAAAGATATTGGTTCCACTGGGAAGCGAACCCAGGGCCCTTTGCTTACATGGCAAGTGCTCTACCAACTGAGCTATGGAACCTATTTCCAATTCGGTCACTTTAAACTGTTAAGAACTACCTATATTATCTTCATTTTCTTAACGCACATATAATTGGCTGTTCTCTTTATAGATGATTGCAAGATTCAACCCGAACTAAATGCTATCTATCTTTATCTATATTTATCCATTTTATTTTTAATACGCGACATCTATTGACTTTTTCTGCAAGTCTAGGATGAATTTTTTTTTTTATTTTTTACTTTTATGAGAAAAATCTCAAATTATAATATTTAATTAAACGAAGGCAATATTTGCGAAAATCAATAAAAAATCTGGAGACAGAAGACTTGTCCCAATGGAACCAATATATTTTTCTGATTTTTCTGTCTCCAGATTTTCGATTGATTTTCGCTAATATTGTCTTCATTTAATTACTTATGAATCTATCGGTGACCGGCCAAATCAGCATGAAACCAACTCAGAACCACCTCAGAAAGGTCATTAAAAGTAATGATAAAAAAATATTTTTAAAAATGGTGGAGGCCTCCTCTGAAGAATTCCATTTATCTCTTGTTTTGTTCCTAGGGTTACGTATTTCTTGTTTTTGTATTACTTCTTGTATTTTTGAGGAAGTTTAGAATTTCTTCTTCAGAGGGTTTTGGTCTTGATCTTCCACGGTGACCAGCCGGGTTGGCTCACAATGAAACCAACTCAGAACCATCTCAGAACCACCTCAGAACCACCTCAGAACCACCTCAGAACCACCTCAGAACCACCTCAGAACCACCTCAGAACCACCTCAGAACCACCTGAGAACCACCTCAGAAAGGTCATTTAGAGTAATGATAAAAAAATATAAAAACAATTGGTTAAATAGGTTAAGTTAGGTTAGGGTTAACGGCTATTTCAAATATTTTTTTCATAGCTTTTAATGACCGTTCTGAGGTGGTTCTGAGTTGGTTTCATTTTGAGCCAACCCGGCTGGTCACCGTGGAAGATCAAGACCAAAACCCATAAAACCAATAATAGGGTTTAATATACGCTTTTTCATTCCGCGACAAAATATCCTCCGACAAAATATCTAATAAAACTTAACCTAACCTAACCTAACCTAACCTAACCTAACCCAACCTTAACTAACAAAAAATAGGACAAAAGTAATTCAGACATCCTGTAAAGACAATAAATTATTGTTCAAAAATATTAAAATGCGACAAAAATAAGACAGACATCCTTGCCTGACCTAACCTACCCTAACCTAACCTAACAAAAAAATGGGACAAAAATAATACAATCTGTAAAGACAATAAATTATTGTTCAGAAATAGTGACGGCCGGCGTATTCCAACGGTAAGGCTCTTGACTAGCACTCCGAAGGTCGCAAGATCCCGGTGTGGCAAATAATTTTTATTTGATTAATATGTCTTATTTCACAATTTATTCATTTAAAATAATATATAATATACTTGCGGCACGTTCCAGAGTGGTAGATACTCTCATCGAGCTGGTTTAAGACCACCATTCCGAATTGAAACGTTGCTTGAAATGGCTTTTAGCAGTGTTTGGTTACAAGATCTGAATAGCCAGATACTTCCCCATCTTCCTCCTCCCTATCTCCTTCCCCTACTCACTACCTTCAGTCTTACAAAATACCCAAAATTTAGGGGTGCCATAGTCCCACTGCCTCCATACGGGAGCAGCTGGGAGTCTTGTGCGGTATTAATGTAAAAAAAAAATCCCCCAACAATATACCCAAGTACTTAAACATAGCTTAACCTAACTTGACCTAACCCAACCTAACCTAACCTTACCTAAACTAACCTAACAAAAAAAGGGAAAAAATGTGTTATCTGTATTATTTTTGTCCCATTTCACTATTTTTTAAGATTAATTTATTGCCTTTACAGGATGTCTGTATTGTTATTGTCCCATGTTTTTATTAGCTTAGGTTAGATTTTAGTAGATATTTTTTTGAGGATATTTTGTCGAAGGATATTTTATCGGGGATATTTAGTCGCGGGATAAAAAGTCGCGGAACCAAGATCACGTGCCCAAATGATTTTAACCAAGGATTCCTGAACATGTTTGGAGTAAAAAATATAGATATCATTTTGCTGTTCGAAGATGTATTTTTCAATTAAACGCCATTTTATTTTTCTAACGCTCGTCACAATCTTATGTTTTACTGTGTGTCTGTAGTAAGATGGTAAATTAATTCGCTGCTTTTCCTAGTGCTTACCCTGATTAAAAAACTCTATGCATGCCAATGACTACATACCCATTAAGGTACGCCGTAGATCCACTGGCTTCCGGCAGACGGGAGCATTTGGGACTATTGTGCGGTATTCCTTGGGTTATTTCAAAGACAATACTTGACATAAAAACAGTACGTGTTAAATGAATACGAACTATGTTAAACGCATTCATATTTGAAAATGAATATAATGTAATAACACTAGAAATGCTTTCCATGTAAATTTGAATTGAAACCAATAATAGTAATAACTTAGTACATTTTGGTTCTAGACCATTCAGCACGCGCATTATCTATCGCTATGCCATTCGATCGACATTAAATTTTCATGCTGATAATGAAACGCAGTTCTGCGTGTGAAGTTTAAGTAAACAACGGTCAGACTTTTTTAAAATTAGCTTAAAAGAAAAGTCCATATTTCACTTTCTTCGTCTAGAAATATACCTACCATATCATAATAATATTTGGATGATTTACATAGTGCCGTTTTTGTGAAAAATCACCCCAAGAGCGAAATATATTTCGACACGCTATCCCGGTGGCACTCCCACCAAGAAAACGTTGTACGGTGGGCAAGTACGTACTGTGTGGGATCGTTGACATGAGATAATGCACGTGATGTCCTGATGTCAGATTTGTGTGATTTTTACATATTTACTGTCACATATTTTAGTTTAGATCTTTTAAAACACGAATTCCTGCAAGCATGCATGATTTTATTCATTTAATGTAACTACGTTGTACATAGAAAAAGCTAATAAATCACACGAAGCGATGGGTGGCGATTTCGGCTGGAAAGGCCAAAAGGCCTCCCTCAACCAGTATCTCTTGATCCGGCCCGCCATGCAGCAGATGGGCATGAACCCGGGAAGCCCTGCTAAGTCACCAAACGCATCGAACCACTTGGGGTGACTTATGGCGGAGGTGTTAGTTATCCAATTAATGATTCCCTGGCCGGCGGTTCCCATACTCGCCTCCCAAATTGAGAATCCTATAGATGTGTATGTTCGTCTCTTTTTAGTGTCGTATCGAGTTTCAAATCACAACGGTTCTAAACAAGTTTTTTACTTTAAAAAAAGTGTGATTTTTTTTTCTTTTTCCTTGAGATCGCGAAACACGCTCACATAGCTTTTCTTATTCTGTTTTATTCTATGATATAAACATGCAATAATTCATCCTTATGCCGACCTTACATTCTTTTGTTACCAGTTGACCATAGTATGAGAATCATCTTTCATACTAATCTGTTTTTATTCCCTTGAATTAGCGTATCATAAAATAATATTATTTAATTTAAATAATCTCAAGACAATAATGATGTTTCGAGATTCCGAGCACAGCGATTAAGGAGTAAATGACGTTATATATAATACTAGCTGACCCGGCGAACTTCGTAGAATCAATAACTCTTGTGTTAACTTATTAGATGAATTAAATTCAATTTTTTCATTAAGTTAAAAATTACACAATGAAGCAATTTTATCGATGAGCTTCTGTCTGTGTTTTGTTTTTGTCAGTAGGTATCAGAGATAGCGTTGTGCACGGATTTACAATTGTTGTGATTTGCTTACTTTTCTACTTATGGGAATTGTGTTTCATTTTCTTTACCCGTGTGAGGGAGATTTATTATAATTATTGTATTTTTCCTTTGGAGGGGTGCAGACATATGTTTACCGTTTGTCTCATTTTCGACTGTTGATATTTAGTGTGTAAGAAAGAGAGGCAGCATTATATGTTTAAGAACAAAATCAAAACAATCAGCGTATTGACATCATGAATTTTTTGGAATCCACTCACTACTCAATATTATACTTATCACAATATTACTGCAGCTCTTTCAAAAGATGAGAAATCGTTCCATGCAAAATGTATGAAGAAAAAAAATTTCTTCACAATTATTTTTTTTATGAAGTTTTCCAATATTTTAATAGTTATTCTGCTATTTGAGGCGGAGTTAAATCCAACAAATCAAAGATCATAAAAATCGGTTCAGCCGTTTTTGAGTTATAGATGGTGTAACCAACCCGATTTTGTTTTGTATATTAAAATATGCAAAGTCGTTGGAAGGATTGATGTTTAATAAACATTTTCTATTCATTAAAGTTTTGCGTAATTACAAACATATTGACAATAATTGTATTAACACAATGACATGCTTTGGTATGAAAATTTACATTAAACACAACGACAATGGTTTGATATTAAATTTACATTAAACAAATGCGCATTATGGTATAGAATTATAAACACCATTCAATTGCCTACAAATAGGTTTAAACATCCATATATCATCCCAAGATATCGTCACCTTTACTGGACAATATTCCAACTGACATATTTTTCAAAAATTAATATGCCAAACCATTATTTTGACCAATTCTATAACCCAAATATTTTTTGGAGCCAACTGGGTTGCATTTTCATAGATACTTGTATGATAAAGTTCTAATATCAAGCTTTTAAACCTTCATCACTTTGAACCTTTTCTTCTTCTTCTTCTTGTGCCCTGTCCGTTCAACGGACTTTGGTTATCGTGTTGGCTATGCGGACTTTGTTTACTGCGGCCCGGAACAGCAGAATTATTGTTGCAGAATAATACGTTTTGCCTTGTTGCTCGATTGGGTACCCTGAAATCGATGAGATGCAGGAGTTCGCAACAATCTACTTCAGAATAAATAATTTTAAACAAGGTTAGAACATTTATTTTTCTTCTGTTTTCTAGGGAATGCAATATAAGTGTATTTAGTAAGGATGTGCAGTTAATGTGTTGAATAGGTATTAAGCGACCACGACAGAAAAGGATTTAAAACGAGTTTTTTTAAATGATAAGATGCATTATGGCACAACGTGACTCAACGGCTATTTTACACGTTTTGTGCCGAATACGGCACAATGTAACCCGAAGGGTTAAGACCGTATAACCAGAGAAAACCAGAAATATGTCATTTTAAATCAGTGTTTAGACGTATTGACTCTTTTCCACAAAAATTTATAAATTGGTTTCGAAAGATTGTTTTTTATTCAGTAAACGTATGTTTTAAATTTTCAGAAAAAATGTTTATTTTTAAACGACTTCGAAAAGAAGGATCGACGGTTTTTTTTATGTTTGTTACCTCAGAACTTTCGATTGGGTGAACCGATATTGATGATTTTTTTTATTAAAAAAGCTGGTTATTTTCGTGTAGTCCTATTTTAATTTGGTCTAGTTCTGACAATGGAATCCATGATAAAACCATATATGTCTTAAATTTGCAATAAGTATGTGCGCGACAAATGGACGAATAACTCAATTTTACGCCAACAGATTTCGATGATTTTTTTTTTAAGGAAAACTTCTTTACGCACGCTCGTCACTAAAAATCAAAAAATTAACAATAATTTTAAGAAAGCAAAAAACTACTTCAAAAAATGCACTAAAATCTCCACATCTCACCTATAACTATCTATGTATGTAGTTACCTTGGCTGACACTGACTCCAAAAATAACAATCGTACGAAATTATTTTTTTACTTTTTAGTGCATTTTTTGAAGTCGTTTTTTGTTTTGTTAAAATTATTGTATATTAGTACAATAAGGTTATACGATGAATGGCGGAATTGTAAAATTTTCAAAAAAGTAAATTATACAAAGCGTATTATAAAACACCCATTTCAAATCATACAACCATGCAGTAAAATAAATTAACACATTATCTGGTAAACTTATGTTTCATAATTTTAATTCTAGTTTAAATAAAATCATTAAAAAATATATACGTACATGTGTTTCTTGACGAAAATTGGTCCGTTTGTGTATTTATTTGCGCACTTACAAACTAATATATTTAAAAAAAAATTACATTCCTTTTTTGCTTAGACATTATTAAAAAAAGATAAATAATTATCATCAAAAAATAATTACAAAATGAACATAATTTTAATAGTTTTATCGTCACGTCTTTCAGCATTTTTAAATGCAGTTATAAATTAAACCAACTCTGGAATGAAATAAAATCGATATTTATTTATAATTTTAAAACGCTGGTACGGAGAGTAATTAATCTTTCTCATTGGAACCGCCCTGTACGATCGTAAGAAAATCTTTCGACGAAATGTGGATTTTCGACCGCTGGCTGGTTAAACGCCCTTAACAATATGGAAGATTAAGCGTGCTTAATTAATGCAAATTATGAATATCCCATTGTGAATTGTTCACATCAATCTTAGTTACACGTCTCGTCGATAAAAAGCGAACTATTTTTCCATTTGAATAAGTAGTAGAAGGAATTAATGAATTATTCAGGAATTCACGAGGCAGAATTAATTATTCCTCGCTTTATGAGAATGAATTCAAGCATTAATTCTCTGAATGATTTGCGTGAATCTACTAATGTTTAGTGTATAATGGGAAAAACTGTGTTGGAAAATATAATTTATTTCTTCTTAGAATAAAAATAATATTAAGTATATTTTAAATAATATTTAATATAAGCAATAATTATTAGCCTGAAACCCTCATCTACATTGAAATCTCCCGACTTGAACCCGCGTCCTTCTGATTTCCGGTCAAAGCTCTGACCACTGAGCTACGTCGGCTTATCTCCTACCCGCCAAATTATTCAATATAAACTAGTGTTTCATTCAACAACTACTTATTTAATTTTTCCACCTGCAAACAACCAACTTTATTTAAATGAGAAAGGCATTGTTAGTGCTAAATTTCTCACTAGGTGGCGTCATGTATCTTTTCTCTGGAGATTTTTCAATGTAGATGAGTGTTTCAGGCTAATAATCATTGCTTATAATAATTGTTACCCTTTGTGCTCTGCATAAAAATCTTGTCTTAAAAATTAGTTTAACAATTAAAAAATAATAATATATAAAATTTGTTTTCTTTTTTTTACATTAGCTCAACACAGGAGGCCCTTGTGAAAAAATTTACTTCAGGGCCTACGTCATTTTTAGAGATGCTGTGTGGAGGATCTTTTTAGGGAAGGAATGTGAGAAAATTCTGGGAAGGGAAAGGGTGTGAGGGGTGGGTAGGAATCTGGGGGTCAATGTGTCCAGGAGTTATGGAAAAATTATAAATATTAAATCCATCCCTCCCACTGCGATGCAAGGCCTTGTTCTGAGAGAGTACGGCTGGAGAAGTCAAAGGGACTCCCTCAACCATTCTCTCCCGATCCGGCCTGCCATGCAGCTGGTGGACAGACGCATCCGCCGCTAAGATCCGGACAAACCTCACCACATGAACCCGGGCACTCCTGCTGGGTCACCAAACGTAGCGAACCACTTGTGGTGACCTATGGCAGAGGTGTCGGTTATCAAATAGATGGTAGGCGGGTACCGCCGCCCCGGGAACCATTTATTGGTAACCAATACCTCTGCCATAGATCACCCCAAGTGATTCGTTACATTTGGTCACTTAGTAGGGGTGCCCGGGTTCATTGGGTGAGGTGTGTTCAGGTCTTGGCGGCGGAAGTGCAGGGAGGAATGAATTTGTACGTGCGTCACTTCTGAACACACTGACCCCTAGGTTCTTACTCACTCCTCATACATTTTTCCTTCCCAGAACTTCCACTCCTTCCTTTCCTTATAAAGACCCTCCACACAGCATCCCCAAAGGCCCTGAGGGAAATTATTTTCCTCAGGGCCTCCTGTATGAAATGGATGGAATGTTAATGTAAGAAAACAACTATTTTATCAATTTTTTGTATATTTTTTTTCATCACTTTTAATGACTTTTCAAAGGAGGTGTTGTATTGAATTCATTCTTGATTCATTCAGTTATCCGGTCACCTTATTTTTATATCGATTTCTACAAAGCACATTACGGTACACGGTCACGGTTGTCGCTTTTGTCGTGTTAACGGGCAACTAATAAGTGCTTACTATTTGATGGTTAGATAATGAAATATTTTTTTTTTTACGTAATATAACATTACGAAAAATATCATATGCAGTCGAGAAATCTATCTTAGATTTTCCAAATGAACGTCAAAAGAAAATAAAACACAATTAATTAAAAATTTGTGTACGATACATCGCAATATCTTAATATACATATAAAACGAAGTCGGGTTAGTTACACCATTTAAAAATCGAGAACGGCTGGACCGAATTTATACTCTTTGATTTTTTGGATTTGTCTCCGCCCCGAATAGTAGAGTAGCTATTAAAACATCGGAAAATTTTACGAAAAAAAAATCGGAATGAATTCTCATCTATTGAAGCAGCTGCAGAAATATTGTGATAAGTATAATAGTGAGTGAATTAAAAAAAATCATAATCATCAATTTATGTCAATGCGCTGACTGTTTTGCTTTTGTTCTTATACATATAATGCTGCCCCTCTTTCACATTAAATGTCAACCGTTGATAATTGGACAAACGGTGAACGTAAATTAATGTTTGCACCCCTCCACAGGAAAAATACAATTATTAATTATAATAAATCTCCCTCACACGTATAAAGATAATGAAATGCAATTCCCGTAAGTAAGCTGAAAAGTAAGCAAATCACAAAAATTATAAATCCGTACACAACGCCATCTCTGATACTGACAAAAACAAAACGCGGACAGCTACCCATCGATAATTGCTTCATTGTGCAATTTGTAACTTAATAAAGGAACTGAATTGAATTCAGCTAATGAGTTAACACAACGGTTATTGATTCTGAGGTGGTACGAAGTTCACAGCTAGTCTATAATATAGCTGTTAACACAACGGTTATTGATTCTGAGGTAGTACGAAATTTGTCAGTTAGTCTATAATATAATCTATTTACATAAGGAAAAGTGTCTGTGGTAGGCGGTTTCGATTTTATTGTAATACAACTCTAGCTTTATTCTGAGATTGATGAAATTTTGCACACTTGTCCTTCAAAATAGAAGAAAGGTCACTTTCAATATATTACGAAAAATTACACTAAACCCCTCTTCCTCTAAAAACAGAGTTTTGATACATTTTTGTGAAATTTTGTAATATATTATTGAAGAAGAAGATAAAATAAAAATAAAAACGAAAATATGAAAGAGAACAAGACAGAAGAAGATAATGGTCTTAACTGGAACTCAAACCGTGGGGTTCCGAACCTGGGAACTCGAACCCGAGACGAGAGATTCTGGGTTCGAGTCACAGTTGCGACCAATATCTTTTTCTGTTTTTCTGTATCTTGTTCTCTTTCATATTTTCATTTAGATATTGTTATCTTCTTCTTCGATGATATATTACATTGATGGGAATAACCTTCAAAAGTTATAAAAAGAGAGTTTTTCTTATAAATATTGTAAGCTTGATGCTCAAAATAAGAAAAAAAGATACTATCTAAATCATCAAGGACTTCAGCCAGTATTTTATATTTTGCGTGACTCAAATTTATTTCGGAATATTCGTTACAAGCGTAAGAGATTCTACAAAAACATTCTTTTTATGAACGGAGACGGTTTACTTATAGTTCCCGTGAGCACTTAGACTCATTGTGCTATCTCCTACTGTGCCGCATTCCTTTAACAGTAAGCCGGTCCCTTTTATAAAGTACACCAGGGTAATCATTGGAAATGAGGTTGTATCTATTAGTTCTCAATGTGTCTTCCCATGTCTCATTTCCCCTCTTCACTCCTCCTTGGTTCCTTGAAGGCCCCACGATGGAAGAGGGCTTCATCTCTCCTCTCCACTCCTTAGTTATCTGAATGCTCCACGACGGAGAGCCGATTCCCCTTTGATTTTCTGAAGGTCCCACAAGAGAAGAATCCACTTCACCTAGGTTCTCTGAAAACCCCATGAGGGAAGAAGGTCTCATCTCTCATATGCACTCTATTTCCTTGGTTCCTTAAAGGCCCTACGAGGGAAGAGGGCCTCGTCTCTCTTCAACACTACTTAGAAGAGGGCCTCGTCTCTCCTCTCCACTCCTTCTTGGTTTCCTGAAACACAAATTAAATGATTTAGGTTTTTTGTCGTTTTTATTACGTACTCACTGTAAGCGAGTTCAACTGTATATAATGAAATTATACATAAATACCTTTTTAATGAGTTGATTCTTTTTTTCCAGTTGTCAACTATAGCAGCTACATTTTGCGACGATAAAGGACGTGTCATTGAATAAAACAATGTCACCTTCACCTGCGCACATTATAACCGCTCTAATGTTCACACTGGTAGACCACAATTTGTTAAAAAAAACACTCCATTTCAAAACAAAAATTATGTGGAGTCCCACAAGGTTTACGCCTTAGTCCAATCTTGTTTATAAATGAAATTCCAAAAATGTTTCATGATTTATTTTTCTCACTTTTGGCTTTATTTTAAGAATTATTGAAAATATTTGTCATTGTGACATTCTTCAAGATAATATCAACAAATTGTTTATTTGGTGCCAAGAAAATAGATTTTTCCTAAATATCATAAAATGTCAAAACGACAGAGTTTCTCGAATAAAAATTCAGTGATCTTTAATTACAACATTGATAACAATACTCTCGAGACATTTACCTTCACAAATTAAAGACTTAGACATCACTTTTTAATCAAATCTTTCATTTGTTAACCACAACGAAAATATTTAACAATGGCTTACAAAGTTTAACTAGAAATATCAACATTATTATTTGTATTAAAATGTTATATTTTGCCTTTGTTAGAAGTAAACGTGAATATAATTCTCTGGAACCCACATTATAATATGCATGTACAATCTATTGAAAGAAAACCAAATAAATTCTTACGTTTGCTAAGTTTTAATATGCAGTGCGGAAATGCTACGACTAACTACCGTGCGTATTATTCTCTTCCCAGAATAGTATTCACAATGCGTACTGTATAATGACTACTCATATGAAAAAGCCCCTAAGAAGTACGTTAAAAAGTAAATAAATACCCTTATACATAATGTAAACCAATCATCCAGTTTTTTTCCAATATCACGGGGAATATCCAAACGGTAGTAAACACACGTGGTAGAGGAAAAAAGCACTTAATCTAAGTAATCTATTAACACAGAAAGATTTATCACGATATTTCCAAGAACACCCATGATAACCAATTTAAAATGCATAAAAACGACAGGGCAATAAAAAACGAAGTTTACTTACTGACGAGTGATTCCTAATATTATCATTATCATTTTATTACATAGTATAAGATCTTTTAAACTACGCAGCGGATTTTCATCAATAGATAGAGTGATTTAAGAGGAAGGTTTATATGTATAATACAAGAGATAATATAATATAGTAGAGAAAAGCCGAGAAATTCAAATATTCATCATTACATAGTATAAAATGAAGTCGCTCAAAATGTTTGTGCGCTTAGATCTTTTAAACTACGCAACGGATTTTCATGCTGTTTTCACCAATAGATAAAGTGATTCAAGAGGAAGGTTTATATATATAATATATGCTTATTTTAGTAGAGAAAAGCCAAGACTTTCAAATATTTAATTCAGGCAGCGGGCAGCTAGCAAGCGGGTGGTGTGGATTTCATAAAGGTTGAGTAATGGCATTGTGTTTCGTTAGCCACAGCAACGTGTGGCCGGGTCTGCTAGTTTGGAATAAAATGACGCACACCACAACACGGGCATGTGCCTAGCATGGTGGTCGAAAAATCCCAATTTATGTAATAAGAAAAATTAAAAAAAATTCAATGAATAAAGAAAACTTTAAAAAAAAAATGTTTGAACAGAAAAAATGGTCTTCGGTGATATTTTTGATGTTGTTGTTTTTTCAACTTTTAATTTTTTTCATTAGCTCCACAATGGAGGCCCTGAGGAAAAAAACTACCTCAAGGCCTATGTCGTCTTAGAGGAGGGTGCTGTGTGAAGGGTCTTTTTAGGGACAGGAAAGAGAGGAAGTTCTGGTAACGATAAGGGTATGAGGGGTGGGTAAGAATCTGGGACTCAATTTGTCCAGGAGTGACGAACGTATGAATCCACCCCTCCCACTGCGGTGCAAGGCGATGGGTCGAGAGAACCCGTCTGGACAGGTCAAAATGTCTCCCTCGGCCAGTCTCTGGCTAGCCACGCAGTACGTAGGCAAGCGTATTATAAAAAATTATATAAATACTCATTCATAACTGAAAATCGTACTAGACTTAAACATGTATTTGTGTGTCCCAAATTAAACACTTCTTTTGCCCAACACCATTATACTCACCAAGGAAAATACTTCTTTAATAACCTACCAGTAGAAATCAGAAGCATTAATGACAAAGTACAAATGTTGAACTCCATCAAAAAGATTTTACAGAAATCATCACCGGGAAAACTACTTCCCCTATTTCCACATGAATGTCACACTTAAAATTATACTTGTTTTTCTTCTTACTGAATACATGCATGTTTGTGTCTATTAGGTAAAGGGTCTTGATTTCGATGTGTTTGTATTAACTGCACCTATATATGTGAAATACATGACTGTAGTAATTGTACATATATAAAATGTATTAACTGTATTAACTGTAATGTGAAACACGTGACTAATGTACATACATATGTATATATATATAATTTTTTTTATAATATGTTTTACATGGTAAATTACACGATAATTTTACATCTTAGGTTTTTTTTTAGTTAGTACTTAAATAATTCATTGTACATAAATATATGTTTGCCGTAGTATTTATTTTGTTAATAGTGTGCTTATAAAAAAAGAAAGAATCTTATGGAAAACAAAGGATATTTGTAAGATTAATTAATCGACACTAGTTTTTTTCTTAAGAATATTTTTAAAATGTCTCTTGACAGAGAGCAGTACACGGGTTTAATCATTAATGCTTCTGATTTCTTCTGGTAGACAATTGAAAAAAGTTCTTCCCTGGTAATTGTAATGATGTTGTGCGAAAGACGTATTTAGTTTTGGGCATGGAAAAACATGTTTAAGTCGAGTTCTGTTTTCATTTAAAAATAGATATTTATATATTTTTTTATAATTAGTATTAATGAATTTTTTATATATAAATCTTTAAATGTATGTACTTGAAATTCTTCAAACAGGCGTTCTGTTGGGTAGTCTAAGGATTTTTTTAATATAATTTTAATCATTGTTCTTTGGACAATTTCAATTGGAAAAAGGTTACATTTATACGCGGATCCCCAACTAATAATAGCGTATTGTAAAGTTTTTTATTTTTTATTTTTTATTAGTGACTATTTAAATACAGGTTTGATGAGAATTACAAGATATGATAATTTATATAACTATTTCATCTGTTTGTTCTTAGTCCTCCTCACTAGGTGGTCCTGTGCTGAGGCGGACTGGTAGATTTCTTTGATTTTCCGTTATTTAGTTTCTATAATGTTTTTAATACATTCTCTAGTATGTCTGCATTAATTTCTTTCACCCATGTTTTGATTCTTTTCTTAAACTTATTTATCTTTTTCAGACTTGGAGGAAGGATGTTGTAAAGTTTAGTTGCCAGATATATGTGGTTTCTTTGGCCAAAACTTGTCTTGAATTTTGGAACATCTCGTATATCCTTTTTTGAGGCTCTTGTGTCATGTATCCGAGTTTCATTAGGAGATTTTCTGTTTTTAAAATGATGTATAAGAATATTCTTGGCATATATTTGTTTTGAATTTAGAATGTCAAAACAGTTAAAAATATCATTTGAGGGGGTTCTGATGGATAATTTTAGTATGGTTTTTATAATGCTCTTCTGAACAATATCTAAGTGGTTAATATGATTTGCTGTAGCAGATCCCCATATTAGAATTCCGTACTCAAGACGGGAATGACATAAAGCATAAAATACTTTTTTGATGTCTTTCCTAGGTAGTATGTTTTCTTAGGTTTTTGAAGAAATGTACAAGTCTCGTAAGCTTTTTGGTGATTACATGTATGTGTATGTCCCATCTAAGGTTTTTCGTCTATTTCCACTCCTAGACATTTAATTTTTTTTGTTGTTATTTTTAGTATTGTACAGTTCGATTTGCAATAGTTTTGGCTGTGAATTTTAGTATTATCATGTATGACAGTGTTAAATTTTTTAGGAGCATCGTTTGGATGGATTTCAAATGGAGTTATAAATGTTTTTTCACTATTTAGTGATAGTAAATTAGAGTCGAAAAAATTCTTAAGCGTGTTGATGTCTTCTTTGGCCTTTAATTCTACATTTACCCAAGTCTTTTCACTTATTATTAATACTGTATCGTCAGCGTATGATGTTATTTGACCGTGTAAAGGTTGAAAAAATATATCGTTTACATATATGGTGTATATATATATATATGGTATATACATGTATGGTAGATATATGGTATATTTGAAATGTAAACTCTTCATCCGTCCACAACAAATGCTCTTAATGGAAGACTAGTAATATCATAATATGTAGCACTATTCAGATAAATTAATAAAAATAAATAAATAAGTAAAACGTATCCGCTGCCAAAACTTACGCAAACCATACCCCCTGAACCCAGGCATCTGCTGCTAAGTCATCAAACGTAGCCAACCATTGGGGGCGACCTACGACAGGGGTGTTGGTTATCCAATAATTGGCCAAAAGTGTAAACCAAAATCTAAAAACTAAAAACATAAACAATAAGTAGGAATTTGACTGTTAGGGATGGTGTGAGGGGTTTAACGATTACTCAGCTGATTGACCAGTGACAACATTGTGGAAGAATTTTTTTGTTCGATTTTTAAGAAAAAAGAAAATTAAAAAAAAAAAATAACTTCAGAGACCAAAATTCCATTTTTATTTTATACTCCAAATAATGTCAGGAATCACTGAATAAAATAAGTCAAGTGCGCTCCTTAACACCATGTATAACTTTTTCAATGTTTATTTATGTGATTACATTTTTATTTAATTACTTGGTGTACGAAGAAAAACATCTAAATGCATGGTGTTGTTGATAGCACAAGGGACGACTGACGTGTGTTACATATGGCACAGAATCTAAAAAACATTATCATTACAATGCAAGTCATCTAACGTAGCAAAATAAGGAAATAGATTTTCTTTTCTATGTTAGTAGAAATGATTAATCCATTTATTGCTCCGTATTCATAATAATCAAACCGTATGATTAACATGCTATTACATTAATTTATTATTCCCCATTGTTAGTTTCAACAATTTTCCTTATGTACATAGGTAATAAAATAATACGCATTATTTTTAGAAAAATACATCGGTATTATAATTATCACTATTAAAAAATTCATTCATCAAATTTTAACCCTTAAGGTAATTTGTTCGCTTTTGGAACAACTCATATAGGTCTCATAGATATATTTGTATTTTACCAAAGATATTGAATTTGAATATCTTTGTATTCTACCTTATATTATGGTTAGAAATATGATCTAAACCAGCGTCGTTCATACTTTTCTGATCAAGTTATGATTTCGGGGGGGGGGGGGAGGGTTGATGTTGTACCCTTTTGTTAAAGTTAAAAAAGCAATTCTTTTGTATTTCAAGTACCGGGTTGCTACCTCCTTCCTTCTTGTATTTATGATATATTGTAAATTCTTTAAAATAATAATATACGATCATATAATATTTTTTAAAAAACACTTCAATTTTCATCGACTTCCCGGACTGCCAAAATGTGTGAATTTTCGCACACGTGATAAAAATGATTATAATACATACAATAACCAAAGTTAACCAATATTAAAGTTTACTTTGCTTTATTAGTAGGTGATTGGCGTGTTTTTTTTGTCTTTTTTGGACCATATTTTTTTACCTGCCCACGCTCTCACTGTGCCATCTCAACGCCCTCTAATTTTCTCTGGGTCTTCCTGAGGGGTTAAAGTTATAAAAAATGGATTTAATTTCTGTTATTATTTCGTCATGGGCTGGTTGTTTGTCAATATTTCAAAAATAACAGAACTTGAATGGGACTTTCATAGAACTTGTATATATTATCTTTATCACTAAAGACTGAAGTATAGAATTGAAAAGCAAACTTGAATTTATCATCCAATTATCAACTTATTTCCTTGTTTGTGATGTCCGTTAGTTAGTCTCATGTGAAATTTTGTACGTTTAATGAATTAAAATTTTCATTTAATTTCAGTCATTTATAAAAATTTTAACTGTTATTATTATTATTATTATTATTCAGACTAACTAACTAATTAACTAGCATCAAAAACCTGCGGAGCGGGTCTTTAACTGCTAGTTAAATTTATGAATAGGTACAAGTAAGTCTACGTGAATACTGATTTTATGCAGAAAAGGTGTTATTTTCCCATTTATATTTTTAACAAACACATTTTTTTTCGTTCTTTGTACTGTTGCAGTTGTGGAATAAAAATTAAGTTTGCTACAAAATATAAAATATGGATCATTTGTCTTATTTTTTTCCCAAATCACGAAATCTGTTTTTTTTTCAAAACTTCCGGCCATTTTAGCGAGCCAATAGTGATCACCAATTTAATTTATTTTTACGTTTTCGAATAGCTACAGATCATACGCAACTTTTGAGACCCCAGGCGTTTAAAAATGAGGCTTTTTTCTCTCTATAGAGTGCGACACAAGCTATTACGCAACTCTTTATTTACCTGAACCGTACCATTTATCTCTGTCTCATAGATATATGTGCGCATATTCAATTAATGTACTATGTTATTCTAGCGGGATGAAACACCAGTAAAAACATATAATATGGTTTAGGCTTAGTGATACATGGTGTCCGAAAACTCATACTGCAAGCGGGAATCTGATGAATCTACATTTTACATGTACATATTTAGAGTCGATTTTGTGGTTTAACTTTTTTTTATTGAAGCTTTCGTTTTCGAGTAAATCGTGTCCGAGTTGAATTATTTTGGTAAAATTTTAATAAAATCGTTAGCTTTGGGGCTAATCAATATCAGCTGTGTAATGTTCTTAAAAATGGAAAAAAAATCTATGTTATGATTGAATAAAAAAGTGTTTTGGTTTCCGGACACCATGCATAAATATAGTTGCCAAGCCAATAGTGGAGGGATGTATGGGTGGTGCGGAAAGGGTTCCATCGCTGTCGGTTCAATTCAGTTAGTTTTAGTTCAATTCAGTTCGTTTTAGTTCTATTCAGTTCGATTCAGATCGATTCAGTTCGATTCAATTTGATTCAGTTAGTTTCAGTTCGATTTAGTTCGATTCAGTTCGATTCGATGTGAAGTATTTGTCTTTGGCAAACTCGTTCATATATCATGAACCGCCAAAGTCAACCGAATTAGTGAAAAACCGGGCTTCAATTCCTCTGTTGGCCGATTGGCCGAGTCCTCCATCACTGCACAAGAAAATCGCTTATAATCATAGAGTACGATTTTTTTTTTTCAAATATTGTTTGGTTATTCGTAACCCGGGAATGTTTGTCTTTCTTATAAAAAAAGATTTATTGATGTTATTTATAAATAGCCGTCGATTTTTTTCCATTAAACATATGGTTAAATTTTTTAATTGACATTCGCGGTGTAATGCGAGAAATCTTATGCGAGAAATGCATAATATTTTATTAAACTTTCTTCAAATAATTAACCAAAAATAAACGTTTTTATAAACACTTAATGCTAAGAATTGAAAATTTCCAATTATTTTGATTCAAAAACATTTGTTTGTCGATTCAAACCGGAAATTCGGAAAAAAAATCATGTTTTTTTTTCCGAACAGGCCACTTGCATGGATTTCATAACGACTTGGAAAAAATCGTGGGGATAGAATTTTTTACTAAGATTACGAAAATGAAAGTAAAAATTTTTAGAAATGTATAGTTTTTTTTTTATTTTTAAATAAATAAATCCATTATTTGAGCTCGTGACGTCACTACATGAAAATGTTCCGTATCCGATTATGTTCCTTTAATTTTGTAAAATTCCACACTGATAATTTTATTTTATATGGCAACAATTTGATTTCCGGCGAATTTTTGAATTTGCGTTTAACGTTCACTAGATTTATTGTTTGTTCTATGCGAACTATTCCCTTGGTTTAATATTTTAATAAAGATGGCGGTGTTTTTACCGATGTAACGAAGAGAACCTCGTATAATTTATTGCTAACCGTGTGGAAAACGTTATTTTTTTAAGTGATTTTCGACTATGTATTTATCGTTTTTTCGCACCCATAAAATTATGTCCCGTCTTTCCGGTTTATAAAATGGTCTGATTTTTCGGATTGAAATAGTCAAAAAATTGCCAAGGTTTCAAAAATCTGATTAAGAAAAAGAATGTATTAGAATATTTGCCTAAACCAGTTTTAAAAAAAAAATATGATGCAAGTGGCCTATTATTTGTAGGTACGAGATGCCAATGTGTTTTGGAGTAGTCGGTTCGACGAAGGTGGTGTTTAAGGGTTACATAAATTTTACATATGTATGTATTATTGTATGTCTTTTACAGTGTTTATCCCGTATTGGGTAATAATATTAATAATGGAGTACGACGTACATTCAAATGTTGGTTATAATGATATCTTGACATGTGTCGTGATGGGAAGACACATTATGTCACTCCTTATCGCTAATGTCACTTTGTCATATGACGCGACGCAGACTCGCATACATCTGTTCTGCTGAATAGGGTAAATCAGTTTATTCGAGCGACCCAAAGATTGAAAACCTCTGTTCTGATGCTGTTTTTGTTCATAATATATAATAGCTTCAATAATAAGTGAGTTCTGGCGTCATGAAACATATTTTATTATTTTTTTAATTTCTATCAAGTTTTCAGTTTTGCCAGATTTTTAAAAATTGCTAGATTTGTCAAATTTGTCAGATTTGTAAGTTTATCTGATTGGTCGGATTTGTCAGATTTGTCAGATTTATAAGATTCGTCAAATTCGCCAGATTCATCAGAATCGACAAATTCATCAGACTTGTCAATTATCAGATATGCACTTTTTGTCAAATTTGTCATTTTTTTACAGGAGTTCCACGGGGTTTCTCCTTCCACAGGAAAATAATTTCCCTCAGGGCCTATGTCATCTTTGGGGATGCTGCGTGGAGGGTTTTGTTAAGAAAATGAAAGAAAGGAGAGTTCGGGGGAGGAAAAGGGTTTAAGGGTGGGTAGGAATCTGGGCTTCAGTGTGTCCTGTTCATCCGCCTCCAAGACCTAGACAAACCTCACCCCATGAACCCGGAAACCCCTGCCAAGTCACCAAACGTAGCGAACCACTTGGGGTGACCTATGGCAGAGGTGTTGGTTATCCAATAAAGGTTCCCGGGGCGGTGGTACCCATTCCCGCCTCCCAAATTGGGAATAATAAAATTAGTCAGATTTGACAGATTTGTCAGATTTGTGAGTTTTGTCAAAATTGTAAAAATTTTCAGATTTGGATATAAGTTTTGTTAGGTTTTCAATTTGTTTAGTTTTAGTTTTTAGTAAACAACGTAATATGAAATTAAATTTGTCAATTTGACTGGCCTAAAACAGGATCCATTCCTAGTTGTCTAGTCAAAGTTTCTACATATGTTTGATTGTTCAATTTTATGTGAAATAAAGTATTATTATTATTAGTTACGACCGACGGTTTTGATGTAACTATGATCAGCCTATCACTCTACGAAGCCTTTCACTTTATTATATCATTATTATGCCGTGTATGCAACACGGCATAAAGCCCCAAAAATAAATAGCGATAATATTTTTTTCGGTTAAAAAATTTCAAAACGCATATTATATTTTCAAAACACATCTATATGTTTATATAAAAATCTAAAAATATTTGTATATCCGCTATGCGTTGCTAAACCATTCATCCGATTGCGATGAAACTTTGGGGATTTGATGTGTGCCTGCCCGCGATGGTTTCTGTATACAATAGTGAGCTCTGGCATCATGAAAGTATGCATTGCTAAACCGTTCATCCGATTGCGATGAAACTTTAGTGAGTTTTTGTGGAGTATGGAATTCGGGTGGGGGGGGGGGAACTCGGGAGCGGGGTTCGCGGGACGGGGGAAGCGCGAGAGGGGAGTGGTAAGGCGGTGAAGGAGGATTGGGAACGCGTGAGGGGAAGGGGACGCGGGAACGGGACGAATGGGAAATGAAACGCAGGGAGAAACAATTTCTTTATTAAATGGCATTGCAACGCATGCCGGTAACTCGCTAGTATTATTATGTATTCAATACTAACATCATCCATGTTTAAAACGTGGCAAATAGTTGGCAGTGGCCTTGAAATGAAAATGACTCAACGCTTTGTGTTGGTTATACCACAGATTTAACCCGACTCAATGCCAAGCGAAATTCGCAGGAAATATTAATGTATCAGTTTTTTCATAATATTGAAAGTGAAATGATGTTTGGAGCGTGACAAAGTGAGATAGCCCACAGGTAGAGGTGTGCCGGTATCTAATATATATATTTTTATTATTATTTATTTACGCTCGAGTGGACTTCTAAATTAAATGTTATACCTACAGTTTTTGCAGCTTTCAGAGTCACATTGTCGTTAGAGCTGATGTAAAAAAAATCTGATAAACCAGGAGGTTATTAACTCTCCTCTTTCCCATGTTTTCCCCATTCTCTAAAGGTTTCGTGTGCCTTAGTTCAACCGGTTCGTAGCAGATAGAAATCTTGTGTAGTGTCACGTGTAAATATCTAAAGAATGATTTCTACTAATACAATGATAATAATAATAAGTATAATAAAGGTGCGATTCTAATCAAAATTTACCAAAGATTGAACTGATTGGAAAACTTATCAGCAAATGAATGTTAGTAAGTAATCTAAAAAAATCATAAAAATATGTGTACATGTTACTGATAAATATGTTTTTTAACCAAAACTATCGTGTTTAAAAAAAATAAAAAATATGTATTATGTCATCATTACATTGCGATTTCTTTCAGTACATAAAACACAAGGCATGATATCCTTAAATTTACACACATGGTTGTTTAAACACATAGTAATAACTAGAACAACAACAAAAATAGTAACAAAAATAAATAGCTGAACATGCAAAAGTAAATGAAAAATAAGAAAGGGTAAAAAGTAGAATACAAATAGGTCCATAACAATTTTATTAATGGCACCTGTGCTGATGAGACACTGTAGTAGATAGTGTGTAGGTTCAATATTGCATGTCTTTATATAAAGGCTTCATCACAATATCAGCTTAATATGATGCATTCATCATATTAAGCTGTTGGTAAATCACTTTTTAAGTGTTTAGATTTAGATGAATTGGGTAAAACAATGAATGGCTTGATTCAAATTCACTAACATTAAATTATTCAAAAAATAAATATATATTAAATTCAAAATCATAAACAAACAGACAGATAACCTCAATACAAACCTCAACATAAAAATTCAAAGAGACTGTTTAAACGTGAACCAAGAAATGCCTTGCCACTGCCCAAAATTGAATGAAATACAAACAATAAAATACCTTGGAATAATTGTATTGATTCAAACTTAAATTGGAACTCTCAATTGGATTATGTGAACAACAAATTAAAAACACTAACCTATTTTTTTAAAACAATAAGAAACATTTTAGATAAATAACAGGTAATTAAAATGTATTACCTCATTAACTTCATGAAGCTCATACGATTCCACTGTAAAACCAGTCCTCATAGCACATAGGGCAATTTTTAAAATTATACTTAAAGAGTCCCCAACAGAACTCCTACAGACTCTGTTTTTAAAGCACTGAATTTAATAATAATAATAATAATAATTGTTGGATGATTTTTATAGAAAATCACCTCAAGGGCGCTTTATAAATTCATTTATACATTTAATCTATACCTATATACTATAAGTGGCTTATATTATAACTGAGATTGATAACTAATGACTTAAGACTAAGACTTATATGACTAGTGATTTAGAACTATACTTATTTTTATAACCGAGTTTGTACATATAATTGCAAGCCATAATACAATACGAAACGAACAGAGCAGTATTGTTACTGCTCTATTCGTATTATGACCTGCAACTCTCTTAAAATTAGTTATTTACGACTAACATACTTATTTACATTTATAATCACATATTGTTATGATTACTTTCATAATACGAATAGAGCAGTATTGTTACTGCTCTATTTGCATCATGATTTGCAACTGTCTTAAAATTAGTTATTTACGACTAACATACTTATTTACGTTTATAAACACATGTTGTTATGTTACTGCCCGTGCTGTCAGTGTAAGTCATAAAAAATATTTAAAAAAAAAAAAAAAAAAAAAAAAAAAAACAAAACAAAAGTTTTCGCATAATAAGTTGTAATATAGTGTCAAAAGTTGCGTAACAACGTAAAAGCTGGTAATGAAGATACATCAATCTAGGTAATTCCCATGGACTGAGTAACGAAATACTACTGAAAAAATGAAGTTATTTTTCGGGATATGATAATGTGAAAAGATGAGATTTGAGCTTTGCTCTGAACTCATGTGTACTGTCGATCTTTCGCAAATGTGAAGGGAGTTTGTTCCAAGCTGTTGGGCCTGCTACTGCAAAAGCCCGGTCTCCGAAATTGGTATTGGGATTGCGCATAGGCACTGAGAGTCTACCTATGGCTGTTGAAGATGCTGATCGAAGGGTTGCTTGCCTAGTATTGACATCATTTGGAATGCACATTTCCGACAGATATGGTGGCGCCATGTCATGTAGTGCTTTAAAAACCATCCAGCAGAGTTTGAACTGAATTCTCTCAGGACCCTTAAGCCAATGAAGGTTCCGCAGATGTTGGGAAATGTGAGAATATTTGGAAACGCCGGTTATCAGTCTCGCTGCAGCATTGAAAACTGACTGAAGTTTATCAGTATATATTTTAGGGAGATTTGCATATATGCCATTGCAATAGTCAAGTCGCGATACAACGTAAGAGTTTACCAGCATCTTTGTGGCCTTAGTTGGAATATTTCTCCTTATAGATTTGATTTGGCGCAGGTGAAAGAATCCCGAGCTTACTGTTTTATTAATCTGGGATTTAAGGGAAAGATCTTGGTCTAGATGTACACCTAGGAGTTTGACGTCATTTTTAGGGATGATGTTACAGCCAGAAGTAATGAGAGGAGATTTGTCTAATAATGACTGACGCTTTTTTGTTGCTGTCCAGAGAAATTCTGTTTTGGTTGGATTTAGTTTTAGTTTGTTCGAAGACATCCAGTCTGTTATGGCAGCAATGCA
The DNA here is from genome assembly GCA_917563855.2 of Limnephilus lunatus. Classification (NCBI taxonomy): domain Eukaryota; kingdom Metazoa; phylum Arthropoda; class Insecta; order Trichoptera; family Limnephilidae; genus Limnephilus; species Limnephilus lunatus. Next base: position 57,135,462 of record OU830596.1, read on the forward strand.
TTTAACGGTAATATCTTTACATCTATCTCTCTCATTCGGTGCGCAGTAGAAATAGATTTGCTGATCGTCAGCGTAGCAATGGGAAAGAAGTCCGAATGATTCTATTATTTTGGCAACATCGTTTATGAACAGAATGAAAAGTAGGGGTCCCAGCACTGAACCCTGGGGGACTCCAGAAGTGAGGGTTACAAAGGGAGAGTTTTTACCACCGGCTTGTACAGATTGTGTCCGGCCACAGAGGTAAGATTTAATCCATTGAATAGTTTCACCACCCAGTCCAAAGGTTTTTTCCAGTCTTTTGATGAGAAAATCGTGGTCGATGGTATCAAATGCCGCACTCAAATCTAAAAATGATAGCAAAGCTAACTTACCTGACTCATTTGCAAACATTAAATCTGACAGCACGCGCAATATGCCAGTCTCTGTAGAATTGTACCTCCTATAAGCTGACTGGTACTTTGATAACAGTTCATTTTTGGCCAGATGGGCAGTCATCTGCCCGATTACAATTTTTTCAAGAATTTTGATATAAATGGTAAATTGGATACAGGGCGATAATTACTTAAATCTACAGAATCTAATTGGGGTTTCTTTAAAATTGGGGAAACTAGGGCTTTTTTGAGTAGTTGGGGCACCTCGCCTAAATCGAGAGTTTTGTTAAAAAGGAACACTAGGAACGGCACTACATGTTTTAGACACTTTTTGAGTAGCCACGTTGGAATTGGGTCTAATGCGCATTGTTTGTTCAGAGAACTAGACACAATTTTGGTGACTTCCTCCAATGTTGTGTGTTTGAACTTCATCAGAAATTCGCCGTTGTAGATGGTGAAACTAGGTGGAGGAGCAGACGCCGTCGTTGCTCGGATATTTTGGATTTTTTCTTGGAAAAAGTCGGAGAAATCCTTCGGACTGAACGCGGCTGTAGTTGAGTTTTCAGACTCACCCATGACAGTTTTAAGCGAGTTCCAAAGTCGCTGGGGGTCAGAATCTTCACCCTCAATCTTCGCCATCCAGTACTCCGACCTTTTTCTTCGAATTGTCTCCCTGTACTCCGATTGCGCACTAACCCAAACTTCCCTTTGGTCAGATAGTTTTCCGCTCCGGAAAATCCGCTCAAGTCGGGGCATGGTTCTCTTCTTTTCCCGGCATTCTGCATCAAACCAGGAATCAGACTTGCGAACAACACAGGTTTTGGTCGAAAAGGGGGCATGTTTGTTTATAATAGCACTTAAGGAACCATTATAAATTTCAACTAGACCGGATGTCGAAGTGACATTGCTATTTAAATCGTATTTCGCTAGAGTGGATGACTTTAGCTCTTCCTCGAAGAGATCAAAGTTGAACTTTCGCCATGCTCTGGTCGTCTTCGTTTTGTAGACAGGTTTGGAAGGATTAAAGTCTACTTCCGTACGTACAAGCAAGTAATGACACCGAAACAATTATATACAAAAGATATTCTAATGTACGCTTTTAAAAACCAGGATAACTTTACACAGAACAAACTCGGGCTGATTCACAAGATCTACGTACAATTACAACATACATTCCACCAACCTATATTGTTCTTTCAATTACCTATACCTATTTATTTTGTGTTATTTTTCCTATACATATAAAAATATTCCTATACATATAATATATTAAGCATAGTAAATGTTTTAAACTTTCAAAATACCTTTTCCCACCCTCTGGATTATTACAACCACATGACAATACATCTGAAATTTTTTTTTAATCATTACAAAAACTCTTACAAAAATGTCATAATTTGAAAATGACATTTTAAAACATCGATTGTTCAATCAAAATTCAATATTCGACTAAACTTTTTAAATTAATGAATTTAATGGAAGTGCTCACTTATGGTACTAATTAAAATCGAATACTTTGAATCTAATTGAAAACTATAATATTTTAAATAGGTACCTCTGATAGGTACCTAATTTGATTGATTGTTCTTATAATACACAAAAATTGGTGGCACGCGAGCTGTTTGAAAATCTGAATGTACCGGGACTGAATATATTGAACGTGGGAGGGGGGAGGGGATCGCAGCAGGATGATTTGCGAGAGAGTGGAGAGGGAAGGCAGGGAAGGTGGAGAGAGAACGCGTAAGAAGAAGGGGACATGGGAGGGGAAAGGGAGACGGAAGGAGAACGGGACGAATTGGAAAACACACGCAGGGAGAAACAATTTCTTTATTAGTGGCATAGCAACGCATGCCGGGAACTCGCTAGTATAGGCTTGTAACCTAACGAGGTTAAAAATTGAAAACAATTATACGTACCATGTAAAGAAACAATAAATAAATAAATAGTACAAAAATTATCACAATTCTCCCTACATATTTTACATTTCTATAGACTAAGTGTGTGATTGATTTTCCAGTCGTAATCATGACATGAGATCTGATAAAATTGAGCCTGCTAAAGCATTTAAGTCAAAACAGTGATTTTTGAAATGATTTTTGCAAAAGTATTTAATCTGTTTATCTTGGTTGGTACGTGATATAGAATGCCTTAGGAGGTCCACTATACTTACAAAAAGTGACCGATGTTGAGTCCACAGTTAATGATGAACTAAATTTTGAAGAAAATTAAATTGGCGCTTGCTTAAAAGGAAACCCTAATGTTATGTATGTTAACCTAACCTAATGTATGTTAACCTAACCTAAGCTAATCTAACCTAACCCGACTTAACCTAAACATGGATCTTGAAAGTAAATACCATGAACAGGTTAGAGGTTTTTGTAATGTGGCTTCACCGGATAATACTCAAGGTCCCATGGACGGACATGATCACCAACACAGAAATTCTCAGTCTGGCTAGAGCAGATAGAGAACTGCTAAACATTAATAAATGTCTGGAAAATTTCATATCTGGTCATATACTTCGAGGGGAGAAGTATCACTTGCTCCAATTAATATTGAACGGCAAGATAGAGGGTCGCCGAGGGCCTGGTATTATAAATTCATCAATAATAACCTTCAAAAGTTATGAAAAAGAGTTTTCCTTAAAAAAAAAATATTATTTATATTTTTTAAGAGGTTACTCTAGTTTCTTTTGGAGAGCAGTTCCAGGATATCACATACATTTTTTTAATTCAGAATTTAGAAATTACATTTAGAGCCGATTGCAATCTTTGGAAACTAAAAGATTAATCGACCTTTTTTTACGTGTATTACAAAAACTCGTTTCTCTTTATCAATTGATTGAATTTTTCAGTCACGTCGATTTCTATCGTAAACGATAAGAAATTAAACACTCTCATATCATACTTTAATAAACGTTGCGGTTCATCTATTAATTGTATATATTTATTTGTAATTGTATTCTTTTATGTACCGTTTACACACTTTAGAAACGGTGAACAAAGGAAATATATCCGAAATTAGGTTTTAACCACGTTTATTGTTTAAGAAACCAACATGCTTCGTAAGCAATCGTTTTTTCTTACGAAACCAATGTTGCATGAAAAAATTAAGGTTATAACGGGGTAATTAAATTAAATTAAACCAAGCTTTTCTTCTGTAAACACAATGAGTCTTTATTGGTTGGGTACAATCAATTTTCACAAGTACAAGTAGACAGTTCAATAATCGTAGAAAAGTAATAACTTAAAAGTACAAGCTATAACAGTAGCTTTATGGTTATTATTCCAATAATAACTCTAAAGGACACTAATTGTCCTTTAATTTCTCTTTACCTTACACACAAAGGATTTACGAGTATATTCTCTCTCTCGAGACCTGAAGTTACGCGGGACACCCCGGCGGGTAACGATCACACACGATCTTTTATGGGTCGATCCATATATGAAAAAACCCTAGCGGCGGGATGCAACCTCTGGCTAATAGAATCCTTCGTTTCTAAGAGACAGCAATGCTAGACAGAGAAAGTATTCGAGCGTGAAACACTTCTCAAATACGCTCGAAATAATTATATTTGTTACGAGGTTATAATTTTTTTTTCTTCTATTTTCTTCTTTTTTCTAAAATTTAAAAAATAGTAGGTGTTGGATGGTTGTGGTGGGGTTAGTGGTTGGGCGGTAACTCGGCTAAGTGGCTGGTGACGACGTGCGGAACATTTTTTTGTTTGATTTTGAAGAAAAAAAAATTGAAAAAAAAGGGTTAGAAAAAGTCACCGGAGATCGAAATTTCATTTACATTTTTTACTCCAAATATTGTCAGGAATCATTGGTTAAAGTAAGTCCAGTACGTCCCTTAACACCCTGTATAAATAAAACTTCGAGGAATTTTGAAATTATGATTAAGGAATCTTTTAGATATTATAAAGGCGAAAGTTTGTATGGATGAGTGTTATTCTTTCACGCAATAAACACCAAATAGAATTTCAAAATTCTTTCACTAATCGAAAGCTACATTATTTGCGAGTAACATAGGCTATATATATTGGTAAGCTCTGGCGTTATGAATAAGCTGTAACGTTATGCAATTATTTTTCATACGTTTTCTGTCCCTAACAAAATCGAGTTATTGCAAACGTCAAACCAATTGTTACCTAGGAAACAATTTTTTTTTAAATTAGGTAATTTACCCTAAAAATAGTGCTTTGTTGGCGTCATAGTTAATATCTACCTATCTCTAAAAATGTTTATTGTCCGGACGAAAAGCATAGCGTTGCTATGTAATTATTTGACGTGGGCTTTCATTTTGTTATTTCTTTAGGTTACTCTGGATTCAAATATGAATAAAATACTAATTCCTACTTGAGGCGAAATCATCAGAATAAATTAGGGGAGTAGGTACTTATAATAAATTTCTATAATTTAAATATTTTCTAAAATAGAATTTTTATTTGCCTAATGTCATTCTCAAATTTTTAAATTTTCTATTAAACAATAATTATTTTTTATTAGACAAAAAAGAAAGGAAAGGAGTCAATAAGTCCAAAATCTGATTAAAAAATGACATATTTCCGGATTTATCACTTAAGCTAAGTAGTGAGTTTTGCTAACGAAACATGTTGGTTTCTGAAACAACAGGTAAACGTGTTTAAAACTAAGTACAATTTGGGAGACGTGTGTGGGTACCGCCACCCCGGGAACCATCTATTGGATAAAACACGTCTGCCATTGCTCACCCCAAGTGGTTCGCCGCGTTTGGTGACTTACCAGGAGTGTTCATGGGATGAAATTTGTCCGGGTCTTGGCGGCGGATGCGTCTGCATTTCTTGAAAGTGTTGTTTGCATGTTGATAGAGGATTTTGCTACCAGACAATAAAACGGGGCTACACGCCAGTCAATAAAAATCATGACTTCCTATTTGGTCACTTCTACAAATCGACTACTCCCAGAGAACCCGGTCCAGGGCTCGGACCTAAACCCGGAACGGAACCCGAATGCCTCCGAGATCGTGCGGATTCTTTCCGGGTTCGGCTCTGAAGTCCGTCTTATGTCCAACCCGTGAGTCTCGGTAGCCGTTAAAAAACCAAGTACCCAGTCCGCACCCAAGAACTCGGACCCGAGACGTGCTACTAGTACTCGAGTACTTTTAAACGGAATCACGCGCCGGAAGCCTCCGGCAAACTTCAGAACTCACCCATCTCTATTCTACAATTCTCCTAATAACTTTCATTCTTTTAGTCATGTTAATCTAAAGTTAGCGATAGTTAAATCAGGTTTAAGTCAGTGCTCTTGTGGTCAGAGACCTCTGACGTCATTTTGGAAATACCCGAAGATCATTTTCTTATGAAAATCGCTATGCTGCAGGGAATTCTGAAGGATTCCACAAAAAAATATGCATCAATGGAGAGACATAATATAAAGATGAACAAAAAAATTTACCTTAATTTATTTTTTTAATAGAATAAAAGGACATGGCTTTTATTCTATATATCTGTGTTTCTACCCTTATAATATTAAATATTTATGTATTTATTTTGACATATGATATTCTGAATATTACATTACAAACGATAAGATAAATTAAATACTACGTAGTTAAAGTACCTATTGCACTTTTATAATTACCTATTACACTTTTATAATTACCGTGACAAGTCACAGTTACGGTACCGTGACGGCAAAAGAGGCAACAAACATATGTTCCTTATCGTTATAATGCTGCAACTCTTTCTTACACATTAAATAATGGTGAGATAAAAGATGAGACACACAAAATACGTGTGTCTATTTCTTCCAAAGTACTACTTTTCTTTTGGAGGAAATACTCGTAGATATATCTTATTACATACGGCTCGGCCACGGCGAAGGGAATTGCGTTTCATTTTCTTTATACGTGTATGGGAAATGCATGATAAAAATTGTATGTTTCCTTTGGGGGGTGCAGACATACGTTCACCGTTTGTCTCATTTTCGACTGTTGTTATTTAGTGTGTAAGAAAGAGCTGTAACATTATATGTTTAAGAACAAAAGCAAAACTACCAGCGCATTGACATTTGACATTTTTTTTATTTTTGCATTTTTTTTGCAAGTAGTATTGTAGGGGTCTATGGAGACGTCACGGTGGGGTGTATGAGAGAGGTGCCAGAAAATGATGACTTTTTTTCTTTGTACGAAACAGACCTATGTACATTTTGTATCTCATCTGTTGAAAGAGCTGCAGCAATATTGGGTTAAGGAATGTATGTTTATTGCCTTTTTTACCGTTACCGTGAATCGTCACAGTAATTTACTATAAAGCGTCTATTACGCATGCCCATTGCCCATACAATATCTTAGTAATTTCGCCTGGGAAGAGAAAGGTTCTTAATCTTAACGAATTCTTCTTCGTTGCGCTATCCCAACTCATTGCCTAGGTATACTGTTGGGGTCGGCTCTTCTCGTTCTCGGGTTGTAGATTTTTTGGTTCTGAGTATCGCCTTCATCCAGGCCGTTTCTCCGAAGTATTTTCGAGCATTGAGTCATCATGAAATTCTTTGGTCTTCCTTTTGATGACTGTCGATGAAGCTCCATAGACATTGCCTGCTTCAATGTGTGGTCTGATGATCTCCGTCTTATGTGCCCATACCATATCAACTGTCGTTCCTCCAGCTTGCTTTTTATGTCCGTAACACCCAGGCTACCACGAATGCGTGAACTTAATCTTAACGAATTGTATATGGGCAATTATAATAATAAAAACATAATAAAAGGAGAAATTTAGAAATCAATAATTATATGCTCAGGAATTGTAAATATTATTGCCATCCTTGAGGTGATTTGACGTCAAGAACTGAACCATAAAAAGACCTGAACGAACGTTACCTTGTACCCCTACCCCTTGTACCCGCCCCCCCCCCCCCGCTTCATCATCAAACGTAGCGAACAACCTGGTGTGATCTATGACAGAGGTGTTGGATACCCATACCCACCTCCCAAATTGACTCCTGACCATCCTGTCCAATAAACGAAACTGAAAAAAATTCAAGAATTCCAATGACTTTTTAAAAACTTTACAGTACCTACATAAAATCGTGATAAAACAAAACGTTGTCAATAAAATTTACATATTCTTAACGTTATATTTTTAATTAAATGAAGACAATTTTAGCTAAACTCAATCGAAAATCTGGAGACAAAAAAAAGAAAAATATATAGGCACATCTGGGACTCGAACCCCAGACCTTCGGTTTTCCGGGCCGCAACTCTACCAACTAAGCTAAATAAGTCCCTATCCGATTCGGTCATTTTAACTGTATCATACTTCATTATCTTCATTTTCTTAACGCATATTGGCTGCCATCTTTATGTATGATTGCAAATTCAAACCCGAACAAATCATACATAAAGATAGCAGCCAATAAAATATTCGTTAAGAAAATGAAGATAATGTTGATAGTTCTTAGTCGAAGTATGATACAGTTAAAAATGACCGAATCGGATAGGGACACATTAGCTCAATTAGTCCTGGGTTCGAGTCCCAGATGTGCCAATATCTTTTTCTAATTTGTCTGTCTCCAAATTTTCGATTGAGTTTCGCTAATATTGTCTTCATTTAATTAATTACAACAATTTGAGGTTTTACCCACAAAGCTGAAAAATAAAAATTATTGTTATGTTTACATCCCTGATACCAGTCTGAGGATGACCGTAAAATAATGGAACCGGTCCGGTCTATCAGAAAGAAGTGAAACAAAGTTAAATCATACATATTTTTATTATAAATTGTTTTATAATCATATTAACTGATAACCAAATTCCAATTTCAATATTTTAACATGTGTTCCACTATTTGCAGACATGAAATCGATAAAATCCAAAAAAAATAACACGGATCAAAGCTTTATCAAATGCATTTGAAAGATCTGTATCAGTTGTATGACTGCAGTAGCATTCGCATGTAGTTCACATATCGCAAACTTCATCTCCCCACCAAAGTAAAACCAAGCCTGCGGCGATGCCTCCACACTCCACACACCGGTATCAGCACTTGATTTTACTCAGAACATTTCTTCAGTCAGTTGTATACGAAACGTTGGTCGAAGCGTGCGCCTGATTCGCTTTAACAAAGTATAAAATATTTTCGTAAAAAATATTAATTATTAAAAAAATTTTGAAACGATGAAACTTACTTATAAAAAGTTTTTTTTTTGTAATTTTTCAATTTTTTGATTTTGATCTAAAAAAAGTGTGATTTTTTTAATTTTAAAAATCAGTGTTTTTTTCGTTTTCTTAAATAGTTAATTGTTACTTTTATTTACTTTTTTTTTTTGTAATTTAAAAATTGGTTTATTATTTTCTCTTCGCTAAAAATATAATGAGCTTTTTAGGGGTTCGAAAATATTAAACAACCCTTGTAGCAACGTTTTATATTTTCACTGCCATAAGTATTTTCGTTAATTGTTTTTGGGGTGTTATGCCGTGCTGTGCTACCTTCTTCTTTAGCCAATGCTATCCGAAACGTTGGCTAAAGAAGGAGGTAGCGCAACACGGCATAAAACCCCAAAAACAAGTAGCGAAAAACCCTTGTAGTGTTTTTTTTTTATTATCGTGAATGGTTTTTATGAAATTGTTGTTGATTTTGTAGTCACAGGGTTCATTTCTCGCCACATACATATTAGTATGTGGCTTTCATGTATACTTACTGCTGGTCTGAATTGTTTATTTTAATTATTTTTTTACTATTTCTCATTGCATCTTTTTAAGAATTATATTCTATTTAACGTCCGTAAAAGGTACATCAATAATTTTATTGTTTTAAAGTGTTTATAGGTATCTCACAGTTGTAGGTACTTGTAAATGCAATAAAAAAAAAGTTATATTTTAATACTTTACAAGTCTTGTAAAATCAAATACTTCGTCATTCAGTTATTTTGAGTTCGTGATATTGACAGAATTAAGGCGAATTTTAATATTTTAAGCTGCACGCTTAGCGTGTCGATAAATGTAACATGCAGCCATAAAACATGTTGACAAATAAAATAATATGTCAACAGCTACAAAATAAATGCAAATCGGAAGATATTTTGAATAGAATTTATAAGTACTCTACATAAATATAATTCTTTTTTATCGTTCCATAGGGCCTTTAACAAGCCAGCCAAAAATCCACATTTTGTGGAAAGATGTTCTTACGATCATACAGGGCGGTTCCAATGAGAAAGATTAATTATTATCCTTACCAGCTTATTCAAATTATAACTCTATATCGATTTTATTTTATTCCAAATTTCCTTTAATTTATACCTACATCCAAAAATGCTGAAAGGCGTGATGATAAAACTAATAAAATTATGTACATTTTGTAATAATTTTTTTATCATAAGTATTTATAATTTTTTCATAATATTTAGCAAATTAGCAAAATAAATGTGCAAAAAAAATCTGAAAAATATTTATTTGTAAGATCGTAAGTAGATAGACAAAATAGAGAAATTTTCGTCATAAATTAGTGTTATTTATTAAAATTAAATTATTTATTATAAAAAGGGATATTTTAAATGATTTTATTTGAACTAAAATTAAAATTATGAAACATGTGTGTACCAGATATGTGTATATTTATTTACAATAATGTATGATCACATGATATGAAAGATGTCTTGTAAAATAAGATTTTTGGTTTGAAAATTTAACAAATCTGCCAACGACCTATGGTGTAACCTTATTATTCTAAAAATAAACATTTTATCTCAAAATTTAAAACATAGCTTTACTAGATAAAAAAAAAAACAATCTTTCGAAATCTATTTATATTTTTTTTGTGGAAAAGGGTCAATACGTCTAAAATTTGATTTATAAATGACATATTTCCGGTTTTTTCTGGTTATACCCTCAAATAGTTAACACAAGAGTAGTTAAAAGTAACAATTTTTGAAAGTCATATAATTTGATATCAGTATAATGAGGTAAAACCCTTTCAGATAATTTTCTTATTAATTTTACTTTCAACAAAGAATATTATTTGATAATATCAAACGAACTTTGGACGATCGCGATCTCTCGATCTCAAAACTACTTCAAATGAGATTCATATTATCACCAAATTTCAATTTATCATTTTATTATAAGATCGCACATGATGTGATATAACATTTATCCGCGTCTGTTAAATTTGATCCTTATCGATTTCATATATACCAAACGTGTACCATTTAGCGTTTTCCTTTGCTTAAATACCTTTGTTCAAAATAAATATTCCCAAAAACCTATCATAAAATCTTTATAGTTATCATAATTCGTTAAATTTATAATAAGAATTAAAATTGTGTCAAATAAAAAAAGTATAAAAACGTAATTTAACGAATTATGTAGGTCTATCACAAAATACTACGTATGTATTTTTGCACTTTTCACAAAATTAAACAGTTTTTTAAGCCGCCGCTACCCGAATTTCTACCGATTTCTTACATACCCCCCATTTGAAGTTTTTAATCTCTTAAAAAGATATATGTTAATTTTTTAAGATAATATCTATACACTCCCCACGCCGAAATGCAAATTATACGAAATTCTCTCGATAGAAAAAAAAATGCAAAATATGCTCCGAAAATTGTTATTTTCACGTCTGATTCAGTTATTTTACAAGTTATATGTATGAAAAAATTCTGTGTTTCTTTGCTCATGCTGTTTTAGACAGCCCCCAAGAGATTTTTGTTCTATTTTAAACGTGTTCTATTAAACATTTTCACAATTTTAGCTTCAATTTTACCGTTTTAAATATTAGCGCACTCTCTCTAACATTCGTAATTACATATCTCTCCATCTTCTTCTTTTTGAGCGGGGATAAGGCGCCTTAAGCAAGATTCGCAATTGAGAGGAAGCCACAAGCCAAAAAATTATGTATTCTTGGTGTGGCTTGTATCACTACAAATGTAAGGCAAAATAAATCGCTTGGCAAACGGAGATTTAAACGATTTCAAGTGCAAATTTATTTATTTTGTGAATAAATTTATAAGAAAAAAAAAAATCAATGTAAACTATTACAGACAATTTTAGCTATAAAACCGTATTTTTTAAAGTTTTTCCTTGTATGCGTTGATACATTTCTAATGAGAAAATATATAAAAAAAATATATTTTACACTTATTTTTTTTATAAAGTAATTAACATTTTTATTTCAATTCTACTCAACGGAAACGATAGGAAAAGCTTTAATTTATTGAAAGCATTTTTTTGTATTTATAATGTAAACCAATTCGTAGTAAAGATTAATCTAAAATATTAATTTGGTATTACATTGCTTCGCCTTAATCCTTTCAAAATCAGAAACAAAACCTTTCTAAAACCTATTATTTTATAGATAAATCAATTTCAATTTGCCTTCCTCGTGAAAAGGCTGAAGATGTAATTTAGTTTTATAAATCAAAAAACCCAAATATCCACAATCTAATTCATTTTCAACAACATAAAACAATTTATTACAGGTTATTTAAACAATTTGCAACAACCGCAAATAAATTTTGCAACAGATTTAGCAACGAGTTATTATATAAATACAACAATTGAAGAACTTAAGCAATAGACAATAATAATAATTTATTGTTATTACTATTCATTCAGTCGGGATATTGTGGTAAGGCCACAGCATTGAACTTGTAAATACCAACTGCAGTTTGTTGTAAAATCAGTGTTTTGTTGTGGTCTTAACAGTAACATTATATAATAAACAGTTCGATTACTAAAGAATTGTTATTACTGTTGGAGACTTGAAGTTTGAGTGAAGAAGAGAGATTTTCGTTCAGTGAAAAGAAAGAGTTCTTCATACAAACAAGATGAGCAAGGAACAATCAAGTAAGTACTTTAAATATATAATTTATGTGTTTCATTACATTTGAAAAAAATTGTTTTATAATTCGATGATTAACCTCACAAGTAAACAAATTTAAAAAAACTTATCGGTCAAATGCTCTGACCACAATTATAAGTAATTCCATCAACAGAATTTCTTATAATTTCCCAACCGCAAAATAATTCATTATATGCTAGTTTTTCATTCAACAATTACTGCTTATTACATTTTTCCATCTGCAAACAACCAATTCAGAGATCAGTGGTCAGAGCATTTGACCGGAAATCAGAAGGACGCGGGTTCAAGTCCCGTCGGTAGCATGTATCGTATCTCGGAAGATTTTTTCAATATAGATGAGTGTTTCAGGCTAATAATTATTGCTTATAATAATTGTTATAATAATTGTTAAAATCTTGTCTTAAACATTAGCTTATCAATTAAAAAAATAACAATTTGCAGTAGTGTCAAAATCCAGACAGGAAATTGGGGAATAGGTTTGTATAGACGAACCGCCGCCCAGTTATATTTTAATTTGTAACTAATCCCAATATTTTGATGAGGTTTTTTGGTCGCCAGTGGAAGGTTTTAAAATCTTTATGATTACCTTTTGTCACGTATGATATCTGTTACATATTATATATTAATAATTAATATCATAATACCGGGTTAAAAAATATTTTCCTCCGGACCTCCTGTGTGACGTTAATGTACAAAAAAACATGTGTGCAGTTCATACGCAGTAGAAGTGAAACCGTCAGAAAACTTAACTTCGAAAGAATGAGACAAATGCAGAATATCAGGAGTAGGATATTTAATTGTATGGTTTTTTTATTACAATATTGTTAACAAGTTTAAAAACTATTTCACATTTTATTCTACGAGGCATCGCCCAAAGAGAAGGCCGATAGGCTACGAAGCATCGCTCAAAGAGGGCACCGATTAGTCTATCTCATTCTCTAAATCCTATAGATGTATGTGTTTGTCTCTTTTTAGTGTCGCTCGTTTCCGTTTCATCGAGTTTCAAATCACAACTGTGCTAAAATAGTTTTAACCGCAAACAAATAGTTTCAATTCCAGAAAAAAACAATAAAACAAATAAACTAATTTTTTATAATTTTTTTTTTTAAGTGAACACTTCTTTAGCACCGTTATGATTTCGCTTGCTGGGGATTGGTTTGTATCTACTCCTGTATTTTTGGGTATTTTTTAAAAGCCATTAACCAGCGGCTGAGAATTTAAATTTCGTCAAACGATGATCTTGCAATCGTCCCCTTGAAACATCACAGGGCGGTACCAATGAGAAAGATTACTTATTCACCATACCAGAATTTTAACATAATAACTAAATATCGATTTTATTTCATTCAAAATATACTTTGATAAATACCAACATTCAAAAATGCTCAAACTCGTGATGATAAAACTATTAAAATTATGTACTTTTTGTAATTATTTTTTTATCATAAGTATTTATAATTCTTCAATAATTTCTAAGCAAAATAAGATTTTTTTTTTTAAATATACTACTTTGCAAGACCATAAATAAAAAGACAAACTGAAGTATTTTCGTCACAAAACAAGGGCGCGGATCTTTTTTTTATGAATTTATTTGAACAAAAATTTAAATTCAGAAAAGTAGCTCACCCAAATAATTTAACGATTAATTTTACTGCCTGATTATATGATTTTGAAATGTATGTTGTATAATAGAACATTTTGTTTAAAAATTTAACAAATCTACCAACGATTTACGGTGAAACCTTTTTGTACTAAAAATAAACATAATTTCTCAAAATTTAAAACATAGCTTTACTAGATAAAAGAACAGTCTTTCGAAATTAAAATATTTAATATACGTAAATTATTTATATTACAAACTTTGAAATATGTATTTAAAAACAAATATAATTTCGAAATAAATGAAAACAGAATGAGCAAAAGAATAAATAATATATTTTACACCCCACAAACCAATACTAAATTATTACAGACACATAGCAGTTTCATTGGTCCTCGTACATTTAACCTTCTACCACTACAAACTCAAATAATAAATAAAATGATAAAATATATAAAAGAGGTAAAATTATGGTTGAATAATGTAGATATTGAAACGCTTTTTCTATAAATTTATCCATCTTCATACAACTCACTTTCTGTCACTTTCTAAACTGTAGTACAATATGTTTTCTGTTTATTTTTTTTTTAATAACTAAAAAAAAAAAAAAAATATTTAAAAAAATATTTAAAATCAGTATGTTTTTATCCATATTTTTTATTTTACTTATATAATAGTCGAAAAAACCTTTTTCACTTACTCTACCTATGAAATACTAACTTTATATTTTATATGTTTTTTTTTTTTAAAGTCTATCTTATACTTTGTGTACTTAGAAATATAGTATTTTGTTCTAATATTACCCACACTCAGGCAGTGCCTTAGTGGGTTTTCGTTTCTTGTTTATACTATATGTTATTATGTTTTTATGTTATAATATGCTATTATATATTATATGTACAAAGAAATGAGAATAAATAAAGTTTAAAAAAAATTTTAAAAAAAAATCAATTTATAATTTTTTACGGAACAGAGTCAATACGTCTAAAATTTGATTTAAAAATGGCATATTTTCGGTTTTGTCTGGTTATTTCCTCTTGTAAATGCAGTAAATGTTAGTTCGTTAGTTCGTTCAAAATTAAACCAAATACTCGTATGTTTTTATTTTACTTGTAGATAGATAAACCCTTGTATTTTAATAAAATAATTATAACAATTAGTTAATAATGGAAACCAAAATATATTTTTTTTAAACATCAAAACTTTTATATCTCAATACAAGCTTTTGTGGACATAGTAAAAACCAATTCTAAGCAAGCGATTTGCAACTCGATGAAACGAGAAATAGCGACTAAAAAGAGATAAACACATACATATATTTATAAGATTTAGCCTGAGAGAGAATGAGATTGTATAATCGGTCTCCTCTTTGTTCGGTGCATCGTGGTCTCTCTACTCTGCCTACTTTAGTTTTCTGAAGATTTCACTTCTACCGCGTGTGAATTGCACACGTAGTAAAAGTATTTTAGATTTCATTTCGCGATTTGATATGTTTAAGATAATAATTCCGTTGTTTCTTATCAGCAGCGTATATATTAACCCCTCAAGCCTCGGGCATATTCTGTCAGAAGGTCAGAAAATTTCCGCTTTATAATGAATCCCAAATAAGTGGAATATTTCTTAATGAAACCGAAAACTAAAACTTTTTTTGAATTTGCTGCTGAATAACTGCTGTATTTACTTATTAGCTGAATTAAATTCAGTTTTTTTTTTCAATTAAAAATTACACAATGAAGCAATTATTGATGCATTGTCCGTGTTTTGTTTTTGTCAGTATCAGAGATGGCGTTGTGTACGGATTTATATTTTTTGTAATTTTCTTACTCTCCAATTAAAATTATTGTGTTTTTCCTTTGGAGGGGTGCAGAGATTCGTTCACCGTTTGTCTCATTTTCAACTATTGACATTTAGTGTGTAAGAAAGAGGGGCAGCATTATGTTTAAAAACAAAAGAACAACAATCACTGCATTGACATTTTACGTTTTTGAATATTTGGAATTCACTTACTATTCAATATTAAATATTCCTGCAGCACTTTCAAAAGATGAGAATTCGTTCCATATAAAATGTACGAGGAAAAGAATTTTCTTAACAATTTTTTTTTCGTGAATTTTTCCGATGTTTTAATAGCCATTCTGCTATTCGGGGCGGAGACAAATGCAACAAATCAAAGATCATAAAAATTGGTCCAGCCGTTCTTATAATGTTATTACCACCTCACCTTTTTGATGTTTCATGAGAAAATAATTAATAAAAATTGTACTCATTTTTTTCTCAAATTGCGGTCGGAAACTTTGAGGTGCGCATTTTATTTTTCTATGGTTAACATCTAGATTCGTATATAAAGCGTTGTGTTTGCTCTTTTTATTAATCACTAGCTGGGTTACCCGGCTTCGCTCAGGAAAACATTTGAGAGTGTTATGGAATGTTTCACAATGATGATTCCGATTCCCTATTCACGAACATTCCACGACATACACCGCCACCCCTTCCAGAACTTTTTAGAGTTCTTTAGAACCTTCTTGAACTTTCCGAAATTTCAAGAGGGCGAAACTTCCAGCCCTTATATCTTCAAAAGCATGCCCTTTAGGTAAAAACGGGTACCTTTTTTCCCGAGATCTACCACACCTTATAACTCCCTTGATCGTACCGGGACTCGTTTCTGAGTTTTTGCGGTCCGCGCATTTTTTTGGATATTCTTTTATAATATATAGCTGTTTCCCGGCATGCGTTGCATTGCCATATTCAAATAAATAAAATGTTACTCCTTGCATGTCCTTTCCCGTGCGTTCCCCTCCAAGGTTCCACTTCCACCTTCCCCGCCACCGCTCTCCCGCTCCCCCATCCCACCAACCCCCCTGGCACTTCATTTCTTGACTCCTCTCCCGCCCGGCCCGTAGCCGAAACTTTTTTCTAATACTAACATTATTAAACTCGTGATATCTTTCTAATTAAATATCCGAATTTAAAAATTCAAAAAGTTAAATAAAGGTATTAAATTTGTCTTAAATATGAAGTCATTTATTTTGATAAGGATTAACACCAAGATACAAATAAAGAGCCTTTTCAAGCGGCGACATATAAATTAAATTTTTAAAATAAAAGAATACTTATTGTGGCATAACCAAAATAGTTAGACATATGCTGTCTCGACCGTTTTTGTAAATAATGATGTGTTCTACAAAGTCGTTGTACATTATTTTATTCTATCATCAATATTTTTCGCAGCGCACGCGATTTAAAGAATATTTTAGTAAATTTTTTTACACCTTGGGTTGCATTATTGGAGTTTTAGTAAGGATCCCTAATTTTTTTGAAAATATAATATAGCCTATGTCACTCGGGAATAGTGTAGCTTACCAACAGCGAAAGAATTTTTCAAATCGGTTTTGTAGTTTCGGAGCCTATTCGATGCAAACAAACAAACAAACAAACAAATCTTACCTCTTTATATAGTGTAAGTAGATAAGTAGATAAGTAGAAGTAGATTACCGTACAAGGGAAATACAATGGTTTCTATGAGACCTATGTGAGCTGTTTACAAAAGGGAACAAATTCGCCTGAGGGGTTAAAATAAAAAAAAATAGTTCATTATACATATTTTTATTGCAGTAAACATTTATCGAATTGTTTCTGACATAAAAAGTTTTTTATATATTTGATAAGAAGCCAATTTTAATCTCGAAAACTCTCTTACGGAAATGACCGTGTCTTCATTTTATACTGTAGCATTAAAACGATGTTTTGTATAAATTGGTTGAAATATAAAGGTGAATGTCTGTATGTAGTGGACGAGCGAGCTGGCAACAGGGCAGTGTGGATTTGATAACGCAAAACTGTAGATGATTGCAAATCTACAGTTTTATGCTGAGGTTGATGAAATTGACCTTCAAAACAAGAGGAAGGTCACTGTCTAAATTTGATTTCGAAAACTCTGTATGAAGCCCGGGCATCGCCGGGGATTTCAGCTAGTATTAAATCTAAACCAAAATGTCATCTTAGAGCATTAGATTTGTAAGTAGGTATTAAACAAAAAACATACTTAATAATAAAACATTTATTTTATGAAACATTTTTTTAAATATATATTTTTTTTTTAAGAAACGTCTTCTTCTTCTTGTGCCATGTCCGTTCAACGGACGTTGGCTATCATGTTGGCTTTGTGGACTTTGTTTACTGCGGTCCGAACAGCTCTGCAGTAGACTGGTCAAACCACCTTTTCAACCATGAGGTTCTCCTTCTTCCAGGGCCCCGTCTTCCGGCAATCTTTCCCTGCATTATGAGATGTAAGATCTTGTACTTCTCTGGATGTCTCATCACATGTCCTAGATATTGAAGTTTTCGAACTTTTATAGTTTTAATAACTTCTTTTTTGTTTATTCATATGAACCATAACATTTTCATTCGTAACCTTGTCCATCCAGCTTATTTTAAGTATTCTTCTGTAGATCCACATCTCTAATGCCTCGAGCCGCCTAATTAGTTCTTAAGTAAGCGTCCATGCTTTCATTCCATAAAATAATATCGAAAACACGTAGCATCTGACCATTCGCATTCGAAATCCAAAGTTAAGATCATGCAGAACATCTTTTTCAAAGAAACGTCACTATCTCAAATGACAATTCTTTTTTCAAGCATTCTTCAGGCATGTAGGTACCATCTCTTAGAAAAATTCCAGCAATAATCACTGTTAAAAAGCACGTGTATGGAAAAACAATAAAGCAATCTAAAGTTTATACTCATATTTGCGGTTATTCTACAAGATCGAAGAGTTCATGTTTATAGAACATTTGTGTCATGAATTTTTATTACGTATCATCCAATATAACAATGGAAATTTATTTCTTTATCCGGAAATATTTTGCCATTCTTCGATGATTATTAAATTTATTGACTACAAGCTAGTTAGTACCGTTCCCCTTCCGCCTCCCATTCCCCTTACGCGTTCCCCCTCCGCCTTCTTCGCCTTCCCCCGTCCCGCGAACGCCCTCCCGCGTTCCCTTCCCCATTTCAGCGTTCCATTAATTCAGTCCCGGTACATACAGTTTTCATGTACGAGTAGCTCACGTGCCACTATTGCAATTTTTTATAGAAATTTCATAATGCCAGAGCTCATGAGTACCTATATATGGGCTTTTTTTACATGAGTTCCACACAGGAGGCCCTATGTTATCTTTGGGGATGTTGTGTGGAGGGTTTTTTTTAAGGAAAGGAAGGAGAGGAGAGTTCTGGGAAGGAACATGGTTTAAGGGGTGGTTAAGAATTTGGGGTTCAGTGTGTCCTGGTTATCCGCCTCCAAGACCTAGTCAAATCTCACCCCATGAACCCGGGCACCCCTGCTAGATCACCAAACGTAGCAAACCACTTGGGGTGACCTATGGCAGAGGTGTTGATTATTCAATAAAGGTTCCCGGTGCGGCGGTAACCATTCCAGCCTCCCAAATTGAATGCACACAACAAACCACTAAAGATTCATCGCGATCAGGTGAATAGTATAGGAAATAATTTCATAACGCCAGAACTCAACTCATAGAAACTATCGTGGGTATACGCACAACAACTCACCAAAGTTTCATCGCAATCGGATGAATGGTTTAGGAACCGCATAAAGGACAATCAAAAAAACTATCCTTTTTATATATTACTAGCAGAACCGGCTACACGTGGCTGTGGCTAACGAAACACAACGCCATGCTATTGCACAACATTTGTAACCAACGCCATCTGTTAAATCAAATCCACACCACTCGCTTTCCAGCCCGCTGCCCGCTGCCCGCCCGCGCTCTTTATTTATATATTTCAACCAATTTACGCAAAACCTTGACAAATTATTTACCTAAAAACCTTCCTCATGAATCACTATCTATTGGTGAAAATCACATGAAAATCTGTTGCGTAGTTTAAAAGATCTAAGCGCACAGACAGCTGGAGCGACTTCATTTTATACTACGTAAAGATAAAGATTGATCTGATATGCTTTACCAGATATGTTACCACATTGTTTTCTTTAAGGTACGACAAACTTTCTCGGGTTTTGAATAATCTGAAAGTATTCAACCATTGAAGACAATATTAGCAACTCCCAAATAAAAATTTGAAACAGAAAAAGCAGAAAAAGATACGGTCGCATCTAGGAATTGAACCCGGGACCTTAATCTTAATCGTGACCTCAGACTGTAGTGTAATTTGTCCCTATCCGCTTCGGTCATATTTAACTGTGTCATTCTCCGACTACCAACATTATCTTCAATTTGTTAAAGCGTATTTTTATTAGCTGCTATATTTATATCTAAGCAGCGTTTCTCTTTTGAATGGTGTCTTTCGACATGGCGATACTGAGAGTATCTTCCACTACGGAACGTGCCGCAAATATTCTATAAATTATTTCAAATTAATTTTTTTTTATTATTTTATGTGCATCACAAGAGTCTCAGCTTCTCCCGTCTGGAGCCAGTGAGACCATGTAATTCCCAATTGGGGTATGTTGCGAGACTAAGATGGGGGAGAGGAAGGTGGGGAAGTACCTGGCTATTCAGATCTGGTCACCAAACACAGCTAAAGCCATTTCAAGCAACGTTTCAATTCTGAATGGTTTTCTTACACCAGGGAAGTGGAACGTGCCGCAAATAAACTACATATTGTTTTTAAATTAATTAATAGTGAAATAACACAAATTACCAAATAATATTTATTTTGCTATGCCGGGATTCGATCCTGCGACCTTCAGATTGCGAGTTAAGAGCCTTACCACTAGTCCACTCCGGACGTCACACCAGCGGTCTCGTCCGTAACCACTCATACCGGGGGTTGTCACCTACGTGAAATGCAACCGTAAAATGTTTACAAGTCATGTGTTCAAAATATTATGTAATTTAATTTGATATGAGGTACACTTAATTAGTTCTGCTATTCATGATATCGTAATCTTATCACATCACTTTTTTTAAAATGAGATTAATCGATTATCTCGATTATTTGTCTAGATTTTCGATAAGCATTGATTGGTAACCACTACCCCTCATTATCGCAATTTGAACTAGTTTAATCGGTTCAGATAGTTCGTTATTCTACTGTAACTAACTATGCGGAAAGTAGGTGGGATGGTGCGTACCACATAATCACTTACAAGCAGTTGTGTAACGGTTTGTTTTACCTAACCCCTAAGGCTAATTTGTTCGGTTTTCGGAACAACTCATATAGGTCTCATCGAAATTGTTGTTTCCCCCATATTGTTAGAGTTAGAAATATGATTTAAACAGTTTTAGAAAGAGAAAACGTCACGCTTTATATTCAAATCTTAGAGTTAACAGCAAAATAATTTAAATGTACACCTTTATGAATCTAAAGTTTCAGACTACAAAAAAAAAAATTTGCGAATTTTTTTATTAATTATTTTTACATGAAACGATTAAATAATTAGTTGATTATAATGTTTATAATATATTTGTCTAGTTAAGAATGTGTTTGTTTTTATTTTCTTTTGTTATCAGTAATTTTAGTTAGAAAAAACATAAGGTTTTTTTTTTTACATTAACTCCACACAGGAGGCCTTGAGGAAAATAATTTCCCACAGGGCCTATGTCACCATTTATTCGCCAGGTGAACCATTTATAAACCTTTTTTATGTTTGCATTCAAAATTATTATATTTTAAAATGTATATGTTTATTTCGAATTATAAAATTTGATGGCCTTTTTTTCATCTTTCAAAAACAGTTTTTAGTTTATGGATGCTTTCAGAAATATTCTATTCATTTGCATTTTATTGCAAAGTGGAAATATTTTGACCTTTCGACAAAATAGGCCCGAGGCCTGAGGGGTTAACAGTAAAATGGTTCTTAAGCAGCCGCTTCCCGAATTTCTACCGCTTTCTTACATATCCCCCTTAAACATTTGAAGTTTTTAAGTCCTTAAAAACATATATGTTATCTTTGAAATATCTATAGATACATAGTTGTTGTTTTGTAGTATCTATCCTTTCCAGTACAACGCAAATTACATGAAATTCCCTCGATAGAAAAAAAATACTCCGAAAATTATTATTGTCACGTCTGTTTCAGTTATTTTACAAGTTCTATGAAAAAAACCACAGTCTTTCTTTAAATACTATTTTAGACATTCGCTAAGAGATTTTTGCCCTGTTTTAAACGAGTCGTGTTCTATTAAAGATTTTCACAATATTCAATTCAATTTTATCGTTTTAAATAATAGCGAGCTCTCTCCAACATTTGTAATTACATATCTCTCCATCTTCTTCTTTTTGAGCGGGGATACGGTGCCTTAAAGTGCATGAAGTATATGTATTATGAAAGACAATCCAATAGATACAGAAATAAAAGAAGTTAAACAGTAGCCAAAGTTAGATTATTCGAAAGGTAGGATTGACAAGTTTATTCATATCATCATTGTATGAACAAAGTCATAAATTAATTTACTTACATAAATGTCACAAAGACAATGTTTCATTATCGCAAATCAACGTTAAAGTGATCTGCTACTAATTAATGCAAAATAACATGATTTTTGTTTGAAAATTAGATCGCTTGAAATATTTTATATGCTTAAATTAAATACTGCGAGAAGAACATATATTTGCCTTTGGAATAAAGTTCTATTTTTTATAAGTTTTTTATATTTTTTTTTATAGAAATATATAAGGTATCTGGCTTTATTTTATAACATCAATTTTGAAGCGAATGTGGGTACCGCGCGCTGCCCCGGGAACCATTTATTGGATAACCAACGCCTCTGCCATAGGTCACCCCAAGTGATTCGCTACATTTAATGGAGCATTGGTGCCCAAGTTCATGGGGTGAGGTTCGTCCGGGTCTTGGCGGTGGACGCGTCTGCCCACCAGTTGCGGGAGAACTTTTGACCTCTCCAGCAGAAGTCTCTTGCACCGCAGATGGAGGGATAGATTCGTACGTCTGTCACTCCTGGACACACTGACCACCAGATTCCTACAAACCCCTCATACCTTTTTCATTGCCAGAACTTCATCTCTTCCTTTCCTCAAAAAATCCACAATACAGCATCCCGAAAGATGACATAGGCCCTGAGGGGAATTATTTTTCTCATAGCCTCCTGTGTGAAGACAATGTTTAAAAAAGCGTAGATATGGGCGCAAACAAGTAATTTGTCAAATATTTTTAAAGCATTTCTTATAAAGGAATTTTTCCTAAAATAATTAAATTTGCGCCATCTGTGAACGCGTAGATTATAACGTAGGTTCCGTTTAACCTTAAACGCGGTATACCCGCCCAAAAAGAAGAACATGGAGCGATATGTAAATACGATTGTTAAAGAGAGCGCGCTAATATTTAAACGATAACATTTAAGCAAAAATTATGAAAAACGCGACTTGTTTAAAATAGAGCAAAAATGTCTTGGGGATTGTCTAAAATAGCATTTAAAGAAAAACTGTGGTTTTTTTATACATAGGTTTAACTTGTAAAATAACTGAAAAAAACGTGTTTATAAATCATTTTCGGAGCATACTTTGCGATTTTCTTCTTATCGGGAGAATTTCATATAATTACCGTTTCGTCGTGGGTGATGTATAAATATTAACTCCAAGAATTACATTTACTTTTTTAACAGCTTTAAAACTTGTGTTTAAGGAAAATATGTAATAAATCGGTAGGAATGGGGAAGCTGGGCCTACGTTTGTCGGATTTGTAAAATTTAAAACACTTTTATTACAAATACCGTTAATCTGAATTGTGTGTGAAAATAATCTGATATGAAGCAAAAGTATTTATTTATTTATTCAGAAAATGTAGATTGTTGATAAACAGCGGGTTTTTCAGTAGAATGTTCAGCGCATACAAAATCACTATGACGTTCATTCGATTGCGATGACTTCTGTACAATATATGACCAAATTATGTTATCAATCATTGTAATGAGATTTGTTATTTACCGGTGATTTTATTGGTTTATCTTTTCATTCTGATATCGGTGGGAAACAAATAATAATATTATGTAAAGTGATTTTAATCATGTGATTAAGTGATTATACGCTGATATTTCATAAATAATGCTAATCCCAAAGACAAGTGGGTATTTATAACTTGAAATATTTCATTATCGATTCCAAGCACATTAATTTATGTCATATTTGCTAAGGTTATCTCTTTACAGAGTGATGTCTCAAGTTGTTTTAAACATGTTCAGAATATTTTCGTTTTGCATTAAAATCGAAACAAATGGAATGGCTCACTTTACGTCTCACTCTTGTCAACCCTCTTTTGTATCGTTTCATATAAAAATAATTAATAAAAAATTCTTAAAGTTTCATAATTATTTTTCAAATTGCGTTTGGAAACTTCGGTTCCAAAAAGTTGTATATTTTAATTATTTTGTGGTTAAATTTTAGATTTGAAAATACACCGTGATATTTTGTTTTTTTTTTTCACTATGGAGATCATATTTTTAACCTTGATAGTAAAAGAGACACAACGATTTTTATGAGACCTGTATGAGTTGTTCCGAAAACCGAACACAATAGCATGAGGGGTTAAAAAGTATACCTATATATTTTTTTTTAATAATTCTATTGCTGTGTGGAGGGTCTTCTAAATGAAAGGAAGTGGAAGAAATTTTGGACAGGAAAAATATATGAGGGGTGGGTAGGAATCTAGAGGTTCAGGAGTGAAGTACATATGAATTCATCCATCCCACCAAGGAATGAGTAGAGAGAGTCCGGCTGAAGATGAAAAAAGATCTCCTACAACCAGTCTCTCCCAATCAGGCCCGCACGCAGAAGGTGGACACACGCAATCCGCCAAGATTTATACAAACCTCACCCCGTGAACCCGACACCCCTGCTAAAAAGGTAGCAAACAGCTCGAGGTGACTTATAGCAGGGGCGTTGGTTATCCAATAAATGATTCCTGGTGCGGCGGAACCTATCACGCTTCCCAAAATTTAAAAAAATGTTTAACATATTGAATGATTATTTTTCATGTTCGTATTTATCAAACAAAATATTATTTTAACATTTTTCGGAATATGTCATGTATTTAATAAAAACTGTGCAAAGTCACGCAACGAATATGATTATCTGAAAACATGGTTTGACCTCCCATATTTAAATTTTGCAATACTATAAACAAAATCAATATATCCGAAATAGTAATTTCTTAGCTAATAAGGAAGTTTGCCTACCTATCATGAAGCCCTTTTACAATCCATATGCTGAAAACCTATACACGAGCAAGACCGAACATGTGAGCCGAACTGCGAATTATGAGAAATTAACTGCAAACGACGCGAAACGCCGCTTTCGGTTGCTTCGTTCCTTTCTCGTAATTCGTGGCTCGACTCCGATCTCCGTTCGTATATATCCAGCGTGTAAAGGGACGTACTTGGCTTACTTTAACCATTGATTCCTGACATTATTTGGAGTAAATTAAATGTTGGGTTCTTTCAACCAGTCTTTGCCAATCCAGCCTGCCACGCACCAGGCCTAGACCTAGACAAACTTCACCCAATGAATCCGGGCACCAAAAGTCACCAAACGTACCGAACCACTTGGCAGAGGTGTTGGTTATACAATAAATGTTTCCCAGGGCGGCGATATCCTTACACACCTCCAAAATTGTGTCTCTGACCTTGCGTAGAAGTTGGACATATTTTAGATAGGGTATTTTAAATAGATGTGAAAAGGGCAATTTCAACCAAAATGCCATATAGAACCTTATAGATGATTTCTTACATGTTTAATCTATACATAGTATAAAATGAAGTCGCTCCCGCTGCCTGTGCGCTTAGATCTTTTAAACTACGCAACGGATTTTCACACGGTTTTCACCAAAAGATAGGGTAATTTTATATATATCATACATATAGTACCTATATAATTTGTCGAGGTTTCGTGTAATTGGTTGAAATATATACAGCGGGTGGTGTGGATTAAATTTAACAGATGGCGTTGGTTATAAAGGTTGGGTAATGGCGATGCGTTGAGTTTCATTAGCCACAGGAACGTGTGGCCGGGTCTGCTAGTTTTCTATAAGAACAACTCACTTTTTATAACTTTCAAATGTTATTCCCTTCAATGTAATATATCATTGAAGAAGAAGATAACACTAATAATCTTTCCAATGTAGATGAGTGTTTTAGGCTAATAATTATTACTTATAATAATTGATACCTTAAATTTTTATTTAGCTATTTGTTGTATCTTTTATTATTATTGTAATTTGAGTTCACTACTTCTTCCTTCCTTGTCACAACTTCCATACTAGCATACAAAACGGATCGATCTATGAAATTCTATGTATTTACATCATTGGAATACAGGAAATATACATAAAACGTACAAAATGCCTTGGAGATGGCGCCGAGCACGTTGCGTGACTGAATTATATTTAATCTTTACCCGTGCGTGCGGTGTTCAGGTTAAAGGATTGATTTATTATTAATAAAATAGCTATCCACCATTCATTTACTTGGTTCATGTTCTTATATTGACCAATTTGGCAAATTAACGAAAATTAGGACTGCAAATGTTTACACAGCTTTTTCTATTTGATCATTAGTAAAGAGCGGTAGGTATTTTAATATTTTGTTTAGGAAATATACAGTTATATGTAAAAAGAGTTTACATTTAATAGTGAGTAGATATAATATATACCGGATAAATTCCATCCACATCTTTGTACATAAGCATCAATCATTGCTTCCTTGCCCCTATTTATGTTTGTATGTATGTTTGTTTGTTCTTTATAAGTTACTAAACCATTCATCCGATTACGATGAAATTTTGGGGATTTGATGTGCGCATGCCCGCGATGGTTTCTATACATAACAGTGAGCTCTGACGTTATGAAATTATTTCCTACACCATTCATCCGATTGCGATGAAAATTTTGGGATTTGTGGTGCGCACGCCCACGATGGTTTGCACGATGGCTTGATGGTTTGATATTGGTGAGCTCTAGCGTTATGAAATTATTTCCTAAACTATTCATCCGATTGCGATGAATCTTTCGTAAGTTGTTGAATGTTTCTAACGTCTAACGTTTTGTAAGAACGTTTCTAAATAAATACTGGTGAGCTCTGGCTTTATGAAATTTGTATGAAAAAATTGTAAAAGATGGCACGCGATCTTTTTTAAAACAGAATGTACCAGGATTGAAAGTATGGAACGCGGGAGGGGGATTTATTTGTGCTATAATATTTTGTAAGTTGTTGTTCGCACGTCCGAGATGGTTTCTATATGTATACTGGTGAGCTCTGGCTTTATGAAATTTGTATAAAAAATTTACGATAGGTACGGAATGTACCGGGGCTAAATGTATGGAACGCGGGAGGTGGGATTTATTTGTGCTGTACGCAATAAATGCATCTGTGTGAGTAGATATTGTATTCGTATCAACCTGGTACCTAACTTAAAAACGTAGATAATTACGTTACAATCTTGATGAATGATTTTGATTAAATCATTATCTGGTTCGTATCTTTAATACTGTTGACGATGTGACGTCGCCCGCCATTATTTTTACGTATATATTATTATCTTGTGCTCTGTTATTACCCTGCGTGCTCTTGCCGAGTACATTGTGCGAATTTTTTATCGTACGTTGTGCTACTAATTAAGTACTAAAATCTGAGCCTACCTTACAAAACGTTATGATATAACTATGCTGATAACTATGAAAAGCAGATTCGGTAATGCTATTTAAAATTACACATAACTTAATCAATAGTCCTGATCTTCTTCAACGCCTATCATTCCATGTTCCAAATCGCAACAGCAGGCAGTCGCTTACTTTTAATGTCCCTCTTTTCAAGACCAACTCCAAACAGAGTTCATTATTTATCTACAGATCCACACACTCATTCAACTTAAATTATTAGCACGTTGACATTTTTAACTCGACTTTTCGTGGCATAAAACGAAAACTCACTAAGCAACACGACTCAAACTATAAAGTTTAATCCCCATATATTCCCGTCCTTTGCCGCTTAATCCTAATCCTATGTTCCTCCTCCCCCCTCCCCTTTCATATATTGTAACAAAAAAATTAATTAATTAAGAAAACACCCTTTCAATGTCACACTTTATCATTCATTCACTATTATCAGTGGAAAGATCATAATGTGCATAATTAATTAACTATCTTACTATTCTATTATTCTGTAATCTCAGATTTGCTGTCTTAATCGAAAATATTCAAAATGATTACCAAAAAATCACGAGCAATCGGAGAAAAAGGTTTTCAATTGCGCTGCCGCTCCAGTGGCTAAAGAAGGAGGTAGCGCAACACGGCTTAACACCCCAAAAACAAATAACGAAAAGTATATTCACAATTCAGGACATTGAAGGTTCTTTCTCTCCGCATACCTTGCGGAGAATTTCGTGCATGTTTAGGTAAAACCGTGAATTTGGCTTGTCTCGAAATCACATTATAGTTGAAGACATTCGTAATCTATATCAACAACACCTTGATAGCTTATCTTCCAAAATACTTATTAGCTGTTATTTATTCGATGGCATACATTTTACCTACAATAAATTACTATAGAAATCACACACGCTTCGGTCAACACTTCATAAAAATAGTAATGTAGATAATAACCACTATCGAGACTTCATAACAAAAAATGTATCAGATTTTTTTTTTAATCTGCGACTTTCGTTATCTGCAGATTTTCTCAGATTTTATTTTAGGTGGCTTTTTATAGGAGCAAATCAATATGATATAATTTTTATTGCGTTTGACCATTGCAGCTATCAATTTCATTTCTTAATATCTCCAATAATCGATTTATTTGTCACGTAGGTACCTAAATTCAATTACAAAAGAAACGTACCGTTTTTTCAATTCAACAGTTTTATTTTCAAATTTTTTATTCCAGTAAAACAAAATTACATTTTCACCCATTTAACTAGAAATAAAATTAAACATTTTACACCAAACTAAATGTTTCAATAGAGCGCTATTCTATTTCTTGATTATGTTTATCAAGAATAAATGTATATATGCATATATTTTTTTTAATTTAACCAACTTTTTTTCGTATTTTATGTCGGTTGGAAGGCAATTATATAAATTGCTCCCCTCGTAACCAATGGATTGTTTACCATAGTTAGAGCGGATGGTGTTTAAATGTATGTTAATATCGTGTTTGTGTACATGGGACGTTAATGAATTCTGTGTTTGTGTACGAGTTTATTGTTTATTTTGTATATAAGGAGATTTGTATTGTATTCGTATAGTTAGTTTTGTTTCCATATATAATTTTTTTGTGGATGTTCTAGACTTGTAGTTAAATAGTTTTTTGATTACCTTGTTTTGTATTACCTGTAATTCATTTATGTGTGTTTCACATAAATTCATATTTAAATCAAATAATTTAAGTGTGAGTGTACGAGACTATAATATGAACTTTTTTTTAAATTTATTTGGCAACAGATATGATAGCCGGCTAAATACGCTAATTAAGTCTGTTAAGATTTTTCAAAAAAAAAAATTAAAATAGAGATGTTAGCACAGTTGATTTTAGTGGGACTATGGCACCCCCAATTGGGGCTTGTTGTCACCAAATACAGGTAAAGCCATTTCAAGCAACGTTTCAATTCTGAATGGTCGTCTTACACCAGGACCATACAGAGAGTATCTTCCACTTTGGAACGTGCCGCAAATATAACATATATTATTTTTAATTAATTTATTGTGAAATATCACAATTAATTCAAATAATTTTTTTTTGCGCACGCCGGGATTCGATCCCGCAACCTTCGGATATCGAGTCGAGAGCCTTATCCTTCGACCAAGCTTGTCAATTGTGTAGGGTTAAGAACGCGTTGATCGATAAGGCATTTATAGTTTTTCTTATATATCTTTTAAAAACTAATTAAAATAATAATTTTGAGAATGTAATATTTTTAAAATGAATAAATTAATTAAATTGAATAAAAACCGTAGTCGAACCATTTTTTTAGTTTTGTAAGACTTTTGAAAATAGATGTATTATGGATTGATTTTTTAATATATGATAAACCTCTGTCGCCTAATTCGAGCATCCTAACTGGCTGAACAACAGACCTACAATCCCATGGTAGCGCAGACAGTAGACATGCATGTGAGTAACTTCAATGAGCCGGGCCAATGTGCCGAAAACTTACCTACGTCACTGTTCACATTCACTATGTAGGGCAGATCACTCTAGACCGGGACCGGTTCTTTTCTCAATGAAAGTGAGTTTACTCTGAACAGAGGCGGTGTGTGGTGTTCAGACATTGGGGCTATATTTCTAATTGATAAATTAAGTTTATTTTGGATACAATGGGATATATCAAAAACCACCAAAAAAATAATTTTTTGAAAATTCATCATATTTGCGGGCTTTTTGTAAGGTTTATGCTCGAACTTCACTCGGGCCCTATGGCACCGATCTGATTGAAATTTGGATTCTTACTAAAAATCATGGTCTGTACACGAATCAATCAAAAAATCTTCCAAAAGAACACTTTTTTTAAAATTCATCATTCGTCTCAATCAAGGCTGAGACCTTAAATCAAGTTATCAAACTGTTAAAAACCAATAAAAAACATTTTTTTATTTATTTCACTTTTATTTCTTTCCGACCGGACCGGTTTCAAACATCACGTTTACCTTCAGAATTGTGCATTTTTGTTTAAAATTATATATTTATACTTAATTTGAAAATGGAATAATTTTTAAAAAATCTAAATATACCTACATCAAACATCTAGTATGGATGTGGGATATTTTATTTATTTGTATTTTGAATCATAAAATACTAGCGCAGACCCATAAAAAATCACGGGATGATCTGAATTCTCGACCAGTCGGTTCCAATTTAGAAAATGGCAACTAAAATAATTTTCCGTTAAAAATATTATTTATTGGTAAGTTCTTTATCGTTTGTCTGAATACTTCAAACAAACAGTTACAATTTTGAGAAATGACAAAGCATATTCGATTTCTAGAGTTCGTTGAACCATAACATTTATTGACACACACTAGTGAAAGTAGAATTTGGATGTAAATTATTTTTGAATCAAAAGATTTTTTAAATCAAAGTATTTAATAACTAGCTGGTTCCCAGCATGCCTTGCTTACCATTGAAAGAAATAAATTGTTTCTCCCTGCATGTCCATTCTCATGCTTCCCCGTTGCCTTCCCGCCGCCTTCCCCTCCTGACATTTCCTTCCACCTTCCACCTTCCCCGCCCTCGTCTCCTTCCCGCGAACCCCACATCCTTCGTTACCCTCCCCCTCCTGCATTCCCTCCCTGCCACTAAAATATATGAAATACACACATTTTCAAACCACTCGCGCACCATAGTATGTTTTATACAAATTTCATAACGTCAGAGCTTACTATTATATGTAGAAATACTCTTCTACTAAAATGCAATGTTCTGTAAAAGTTTTGAGTCTACTCCGATTACTTCCCAAGATTTGCGAACGCAAACATACGGAACCTAATTTTTTAAATATAACTAAATGGCTTTTCGACACCTCTTTAAAAAGTAATTAAATGATTATGATTTTTAATTATTTTGATAAATATCCCATAACCTAACCTATTTAACAATTTTTTTAAAATTCCATCACTTTTAATGACTTTTCTAAGGAGGTGTTGAATGTGTTAGTTGTAATGATATTTACTATAAAATTATATTTTTTTGTGCATTATTTAACAATTTAAAACGTAAAATCGACTTCAAAATTATCCATAATAATAATTTGGTATGATTATCAAAAGAATTTATACATAGTGTCGATTTTTTTGTACTAATACACTGGTAGATAGAGAAGCAGATTTTTCCTTGATGCATTTTAATGAAAATATGTTTTATACTTTTGCTATTCGGCAGTACTTCCTCTCTTCACATCCCTTCGGTATCACTTAGTTATATTTTGTGTAATTAGGTATACCGAATTTCCCCTAAACCAACTGCATATGTGTATAAGTACGTCGAGGGGCTAATTGTCAGCGGATCAACTGTCATGCATGGAAGCGGTTTATTTCTATGGAGCACATAAGCGAAATTATTGATATGTTTGTGCCGCCTCTGCACAAAACGAGTATGTAGCAGTGTACAGATTGTACACGGTAAGTAGTCACTAGGCGAGATGTGAGAAAAAAACAACACAATACAATATGGCGGCCTCTTGCGTAAGAAAGCCCGCGAAAGGCGAGTACGTATTTGTTTTTTGGCGCTTGTGTGCGAAATTTTGGCGCAAGTTGACGAGCGAATGAATACGCGATGTACCTACTACAACTATGCGATTTGTGTAATGGTTAATGAAAGAAAAATACCAAAATAGAACTGCTTTCAGTTTCGTCATAGTTTAGATGTAGAGTTCAGAGTTTGAAGTATTTATTTATATTATTATAAACCTATGCAGGCTTTTTAAACATGTGATGTACATAATAATTTTGCAATCTAAGAAATATTCTAATTGAATATGGAATTATGGGCTGGGGTTCTGCTACACATAAGTACAAACACAACCTGATAACAATTAAAAAAGGAATCATAAATGCCATTTTGAAAGTCTTCGATTGAAATTTTTAATAACTTTGACGTACCAAATGTACAACGAATATATTCCAAAAATATATAATTAAAGCTATTCAAAAATACTAAATCCTCTAATAGACCGTGTATCCATCACACTAGATCGAATTAAAAATGACATAAAAACATTCCGAGTTATGAAACCGCATTTGGACAAATACACACTTACTTTCCAACAAAACTCCACATAATCCATCTCCAAGACAAAAAATAATAAAATGTAATGAAAGAATAAAAATCTGGCTGAAAGAGGTCAATGAAAAAAACCTAAAAAAGACACTGATAATGTCGTAGAAGACCAATAAACTCTTATTAAATAACTAGTCAGGAGGATCCCCTAGCGAGGAGGACTACGAAATACAAAATCTGTACTTAATTTCACCTTTTTTTTAAATTAAATTAAGACAATATTAGCGAAACTAAATCGAAAATCTGGAAACAGGAAAATCAAAAAAATATATTATATCGTTCGATCACGTTCGGTACCCAGAGCAATTCAGAAATATAACAAATGCACTTCTAGCACTAAGCCGATATATAATAAAAGAAATATACCATGAACATTAATCAGACTTACCTATTACCTGTGTGTAGTTGTTATAATGATGTTTTTCAATAAATGCAAAAATAATTACAATGTAATTACTAAAAGAAATCGGGGTGATTTGAAGATAATTAATAATGGTCAGAATTAGATCATTTATAAAACCTAGGAAGGAAAATTAATGGGCCTCTTACATGTATTGTTATTTTTATTGTTTATTTATTCACTGCATTCATATAGTTGTTGAGAATTTTTCCGCCACCATGCTAGGCAGATGCCTGAGTTGTGGTGGTCGATTTTATAGGCATTTAAAGAGTTAAAATATAAAATTATTTTTATACGTTTTCATTTTTAATTCTTAAAGTTGGTTGTTTTCAGGTGAAAAAAAATGTAATAAGCAGTAATTGTTGAATGAAACACTAGTAAATATATAATTATTAGGCGGGTGGGAGATAAGCCGACGTAGCTCAGTTGGTAAAGCAGTTGACCGGATATCAGAAGGACGCGGGTTCAAGTCCCGTCGGCGGCATTTATCTTTTCTCGGGAGATTTTTTCAATGTCGATAAGTGTTTCAAGCTAATAATTATTGCTTAAAATAATTGTTAAAATTATTTTGTTTAGCTCCACACTCCTTAGGAAAATCATTCCCCTCAAGGCCTATGTCATCTTTGGGGCTAATGTATGTATGATATTTTTTAAGAAAGGAAGGAGAGGAAGTTCTGGAAAGGAAAAAGGTATAAAGGATGAGTAGGAATCTGGAGATCAATGTTTAATGTAATAATTAACGGACATACACATCCATCCCTCATTAAATCACGATATCCTACTTTACTTATCAAGAATAACTCCAACAAATATGATTAAATCAAATGCACATTAAAACAAAACCAATTGATTTGCATATACAAAAAATCTAAACTTGAAAATGGAGCGTAAATTCAAAGCAAAGCCGAATTCTAGAATTCATTGAACCAGAGTTACAGACAGACACACAACCGAAATCAGTATTTTTGTGATTAATTCTATGAACACTTTTCTAGTTTATATTTTTAAATTATTGTGATTATTTAGAAATGTCTTTAAAACGCTGTATTTCTTATTTTTTTAATGTAAATATCTCACAAGAGTCCCAGCTGCTCCCGTCTGGAGCCAGTGAGACTATGGCCACCCGATCGGGGTACATTGTGAGGCTGAAGGTAGTTGGGAGGGGAAGGAGATGGGGAAGAGGAAGGTAGGGAAGTATCTGGCTATTCAGATCTGATCACCAAATACTGCTAAAGCCTTTAAAGCAACGTTTTAATTCTTAATGGTCGTCTTACACCGGGGCGATACTGCGAGTATCTTACTTTCTGCAACGTGCCGCAAATATACTATGTATATTATTTTTAATGAATTAATTGTGAAATAACACAAATTAATCAAATAAAATTTATTTGGATTCGATCCCGCGTCCTTCGGATAACGAGTGAAGAGCCTTACCCATAGACAACAAATGCCTTAATTTAAAAAAAGTTTTATAAATAGGTTTAAAAAGCATGCAAGTGGATCATTCTATATTTTTCCCAAATAGGATGGATTTAATAGCCAGTTAGACTGTGTTGTTTATTTTCAGGAAATGCCTGTTTTCAATGTTTTAGGAACATCCTTGTACGCGAATAAATTCACAACAAATATAAATTAACGTATTTTATCTAACTTATACGTGGAAAACGTGCATTATTGTTATTTTATTTAAATGTAAAGTACAATTTATGTACATTTATTTATGCTATATTGAAAATAACTAACTAAATAACCAACACACTGTTTCCCGCAAGGAAGGTAGAGAGGGTGGGCTGTCACACAATGCTCTCGTGGCATACACCCCTTGCTCCATTCAGATTCATAAATCGCCTCATAAATTATACGCAATTTCATATATGTAAATTATCCAAAAAAATTGTAAAATATGTCATAATGGCGGAGTAACTATTAGTTTTCGAAAAGTAAAAGCAAAAGTCGAAAGTGAAATAAAACAGGCGGTTAAATTGATTGAAAAACGCGTTTTGGTGAAATTTTACTTTGGCAATTACTTTTACTCTGGAAATCGTTGAAGCAGATTGCCCCATATGTGATACATTTTCATCATTGTGAACGGTTGACATTTTCAATATGAGAATTTTCAGTTTATACTCTTACGTTATTCGTGACTTAAGTAATCTTCTTAACTATCTGTTATTCTGGCAC
This sequence comes from Limnephilus lunatus, assembly GCA_917563855.2. Taxonomy (NCBI): domain Eukaryota; kingdom Metazoa; phylum Arthropoda; class Insecta; order Trichoptera; family Limnephilidae; genus Limnephilus; species Limnephilus lunatus. The sequence continues at coordinate 57,170,611 of OU830596.1, forward strand.
TTGTAATTGCTCGACTAAAGTATTTAATTTATTTTTCAAAAACAAAAACAACAAAAAACTTACTTTTAACCACTTTTATAGTTAAAAAATCAATATGTTTCGTTAGCAATTAGTATGTCATCAAGGTTTACTTAAATATGTTGGTTTTTAAACAGTAAAAGTGATCAAAATTATTTAATTTTTTAATTTTTAATAAAAATGGTGCCACGAAAGTAGTTTATTGCGTTTTAAGAAGTGATTTTTTTTTTTTTTACTTTTTATTTATTTTGAATGTGAACGAAGCAAGGAGTGTACCGAGACAGAGTTGTGTGGCATTCGATCCTCTCTACCTGAAACTGCCGAAAATCGGTGTGATAGTTAGTTAGTTCGTTAGTTTTTATTTTATTTATTGGAATTGAAAAGGATTCGTCACTCCAACCAATAATCACCACACTTAAGATCAACTCGATAGAAGGGTGTTGCAGGCGTGTCTTGTGCCTGAAATAAGGTCAAATTTCCCTTACTTCGAGTCATATAAAGAAAAAAACTTTTTCAAAAACGATATTCTTTCTTTAATGTGATACACTACACTAAGCAATGCAAAATCACTTGATTTTGGTTTAAAAATTAGAAATATTTTGGAAACTTTGATTAATACTGCGAGTAAAACACATATTTGCCTTTGAAATAATCGAGTGCTTTTTACCCAGAAAAAAATAAAGTACCAGGTCCATAAAAGCTGCTAAAGTTCAAAATCTCCTACTTACAAATCTCTTTTCGGTCATAGTTTTATTGTATAATGTGGAAAATTTAATTCTTAATAATCACGTCTGTCTTCGCAGTACCTAAGTAGTAGTGAATGTTGCTGACTGCACAGTTAATCGCACAACGTCTTAATTGATAGAAAGGAATACCTACATGTGTTTGTGATTATATTATTTATTTTGAATTTTATTATTATTAGCTTTAATTTTAATTTCATTTGAATTAAAATTAAGTCATTATGTAGGAGGCACTTCTGAAAAGTAGCTTTTCGGGATAAATCCTGAATGTATAGCTAAGAAGTAACCCATAATTTGTGAATAGGATCAATGTTAAATAAACAAAATGTTTAAATTGTATTATAAAAGTTTTTAAACCTTTTTGAATTGTATTATAAATGTTTTATTATTAGGTATATTATTGATGGTCAAAAGGTCTCATCTATTTATATAAAAATCAAAATATGATTGCTTCTGGTAATGTATATGTACATATGTGAGTATATGAGATGTCTATGCGCTGCTAAACCATTCATCCGATTGCGATGAAACTTTAGAGATTTGATGTGCGCATGCCCGCGAAGGTTTCTATATATATTAGTGAGTTGTGGCATTATGAAATTATGTGTTGCTAAACCATTCATCCGATTGCGATGAAACTTTGGGGATTTGACGCGCGCATGCCAGCGATGGTTTCAATACATAAAATTGAGCTCTGGCATTACGAAATTTGTATTAAGAAATTGCAATAGGTGGTACGCGAGCTGTTTGAAAACTGAATGTACCTGGACTGAATGTATGGAATGCGGGAGGGGGGGGGGGAACTCCGGGAAGGGGGTTCACGGGTCGGTGGAAGCGGGAGAGATGAGTGATGAGAGGGAATGCGGAGAAGGTGGAGTGAAGGCAACGGGACGAATGGGAAAAGACACCCAGGGAGAAACAATGTCTTTATTAAGGTTAAAGGTCACGTACGTCATAATCTACGCATTCGCAGATGGCGCCAATCAAACTATTTTAGGTTTTTAATGGTTTTGCACGTTACGCTTTAAAATATTAAGGTAAATTAATTGTTCGCGCGCGTATTTATTTAATTAGAATATAAATAAATAGTTTTGTCCATAAACAAACCCAAATCTTTCAAGAAAGGTTGAAAAATTCAATATTGGATCGGTGACTCAATCCAATATTGTGTTTTTCAGCCTTTCTTGAAAGATTTGGGTTTGTTCATGGACAAAACTATTTATTTATATTCTAATTAAATATGTACGCGCGCGAACAATTAATTTACCTTAATATTTTAAAACGTAACGTGCAAAAAGAATTAAAAACCTAAAATAATTTGATTGGCGCCATCTGTGAATGCGTAGATTATAACGTACGTGATGTTTAACCTTAAGTGGCGCATGTCGGAAACCCGCTAGTCTTACTAATATTATAAACGCGAAAGTTTGTATGGATGTATGTGTGTTTCTTACTCTTTCACGTAAAAACTACGAATGAATTTTAATGAAATTTTACAATAATATAGCTCATATATCACAATAACATATAGGCTATAATTTATAAAACTAGCTAGGAAGGGAATGTGGGAGGGGAAAGGGGACGCACGGGAAAGGTGATTCAGGGAGAAACAATGTTTTTCTTTGAGTATAGTATTGTAATGCATGCCGGGAACTCGCTAGTATTATATAAAATTGTCGATTCAAATCATTACAGATATTCTAGATGATTTTCTGTTCAGTGAATCACCCGAATTCCTTCACTAATTGAAAACGTGGTTAAAATTAGCAACGCGCGACTATCGGTAAATTAACATCAACCTGTTTGGAATTAATGCGATTTTTTCGGACAAATTCAAACGGAATTCGACTGGCTGACCTTGGCTGACCATTTCCTCGAGAATACAATTAGAAAAATGCATTGTTTACGAGTAACGTACTAACCATTGCTTTTGCAGAGTCACGGCCGAGTTAAATGGAATAAGGTGGCCCATCGATGAATTAACTACAAAGGTTAGAGGGTGACCGGCCAACTCAGAATGAAACCAACTCAGAACCACCTCAGAAAGGTCATTAAGAGTGATGATATAAAAATATTTAAAAAAAATGGTTAAATAGGTTAGGGTTGCCGGCTATTTTAAAATTATTTTTTCATAGCTTTTAATGACCTTTCTTCGGTGGTTCTGAGTTGGTTTCTTTCTGAGTTGGCATAGAACCAGGTTAGAGATGGTCGATATTCCAGTCTCGGTTACCTGGAACCGGTTCGTTTGTTGACACTGGAACCGTCGATATAGTTTTTTTTATGTGAAGTAGTAAGAATCCCAACGTCGCGTCGAGGTGAATTCGAAGGCGGGTTCTAAAATTTCAACCGTACCGTCTCTGGCGTTATAATACTATAGATCGTTATTTTTTTTACTACATTTATTAACCAATTATTATAACATCGATGACCTCCGCGGTCCAGCAGTAATGATCCTCAACTATGAATGCAGAGGTCGCAGATTCAAACCCCGGGATGCGGCAATTTTTTTAATAGTATTAATTACTATTTCTATGTGTAATTTCGCATAAATCAAACAATATGTAGATAGCATGTTTGAGGCACGTTTCAGAATGATAAATACTTAAAATATCGCCCTGGTGAAAGACCACCAGACAGAATCAAAACATTGCTGTAGTTGTGTACGGTTAATCTGATCTGAGTAGCCAGATAGTTACCTTTCCTTATTTTCTTCCATAATTATTGGGAATGCCTTAGTTCCACTGGTTCCGGACGATTGAGTGCAGTTGGAACACTAGCGTAACAATCTAGCAGCCCACCCTAACGTACACGTCCATGAAGATTACAAACGGAATATCAATCGAACAATCGACCGATGTCAATGGAACGATTGGATCGAGATTTATATTGGGATATTAATCGAGATGCTGACTGAATTATAATATATTATACAAACACGAATCAAATACATGCCACAAGAAATAAGATTGGTTTGTTTCACAGAAAATCGAAAGAAGCATCGTCATCATATTTTGTTTCTTGACTAAAGTCCTGTTTTAACTCTACCGTTTTGCATTTCGTGTATTTGTAAATTTGTTTGTACGTTCACTCTCTGTTTCAAGACAGTGGCCATTTTAATGGTTTTACATTATATCTAGACTCGCCAATCACCATCCGCCGAGTTTCCCGATTCACACAATCAGTTTCCTCAAGTAAGTCAATATGGTGCTTGAATACTAAGAAATTTCTTCTGGATTGGCTCCAACATATCAATGTACTTCTGGTGGTATTGTGCCTAAACATTACTCGCTCATTTGCTTGCTTGCTTCTCAGAATGCCATCGAACAAAGCGATGGTCCCGAAGAACAATGTCGGATGTTCGATTTTTAATTTTTGCAGTGGAGCTTTTTAAAGTATCGTTTTTGCATACTTACTGTTTTTGGTATCAAGAAATGTAGTGTTGTTCTGATCTTTGATACTTCATTTGAAAATTCAGACTTTAAATCAACAAAATAAGCCAATAAATAAGCCAATAGAACGATTTTCAATTTTTGTCCGATCCGACATTGTTCTTCGGGACCGTCGAAAGCTAACATAGCTTCTTAGTTATGGAACAGCTTGCACGTCCTTATGATGAACCCAAGAAGTTTGTTTCGCTCTTTATCTAGTATTATTATAAACTTTTGTATTTTGAGAACGAGTGAAGGTTAAATATACATTTTTTGTGTTAAAATATAATCTCTTTATTTACGACCACTCGGAAAGTGCATCCAGATCAGCTTGCATTTTAACTGTATAATAATATGCTTTTTATAGTGAGATAAGTTTTTAGATTTTCACGGCCAAAAGCATTTTCGTTGTTAGTTTTTGGGGTGTTATGCCATGTTGCGCTACCTCCTACTATAGCCGACGTTTCGGACAGCGTTGCAGTGTCAGTGCAACGTCGGCTATAGTAGGAGGTAGCGCAACACGGCATAACACCCCAAAAACTAACAATGAAAATGCTTTTTATAGTGTATATACCAGCGTATAAATTCAAAAACTCGACACTGTAAATAAATTCGTTTGATATCCATACCGAGTTAAAATTGAGCCTTTTCTCGGAATAACATTGTATCCAACAAAACTATCAATGTTGAGTAATTGGTGGAATATTGTTGGGCGTATTAATATGCATTTTTTAAGGCAGGGATTATGAAAATGAAAAAAAAATTTAAGTTTACTTTTTAGAAGAATGTTATATAATACCATTTATCGAAATCGCGGAGCATGGTTTAATTCATGGGAATAAATGGAGATAAACGAATGTCTTACGGCTTCAACTAAAAAGACTTCAAAGGCAAGAAGCTGAAGAATGCAGGAAAGTACAATTTGTCCAGAAAAAATATTATTAAGCCTGTTTTTTAGCTGTTGAAACAGTTTTGTGGAATAATGTTGTATGTTGATCTCAAGACAATATCTTGAACATAAATTGTTTCGTTTATTCAAATAGTTTTTTTTTTCTTCTTAAGCTCAAATACATCAATGACATGTGAACATTGCTTTAATAGCACGTTGCTTTCTGTAAGGTACAAAGAATAAAATAAAAACGTTTTGTGGAATAACGTTATGTGTGAAATTTCTATATGCAACATTATTCCACAAATTCAGCATAAATTCAGGGCCTCCTGTATGGAGTAAATGTAAAAAAAAATCATGTCTGCAGTTCACATGCGGTAGAAGTGAAACCTTCAGAAAACTAAACTTCGACAGACTGAGACGAAGGCAGAGTATCGGGATTAGAATAGTTGTAGGGTGTATTTATTATAATATTGTTTCCAAGTTTAAAAATAATTTAAAATTTAATCTACAAAGCATTGCACAAAGAGGAGGCCGATAGGCTACGAAGCACCGCACAAAGAACACCGATTAGACTATCTCATTCTCTCGCAGGCTAAATCCTATAGATGTATGTGTTTATCTCTTTTTAGTGTCGCTCATTTCCGTTTCACCTAATTTAAAATCACAACGGTGCTAAAGAAGTTTTCACTTCAAAAAACATTATTATTTCAAAGGTAAATTTGTGTTCCACTCGCAGTATATAATTAAAGCTACTCAAATAATAGAACTCTGTTAATAGAGGACTGAACGCCGTTGGCAACAACAAAAAACTGTCAAAAAGCGAAGCTAGCCGTCCATAATGGAGTGCTGGTACCTACCCTGATGTATGGTAGTGAGGCATGGAACTGGCAGAGGAAGGATGAAAGTAGACTGAATGCTGTAGAAATGAGATCCCTGAGGCGAATGTGTGGTAAAACCATGCACGATCGTGAGAGAAACGCGGAGATCCGCAAAGAATGCAAGGCTGATAGCGTGATGTGTAAGATTAATAAATGGACTCTCCGATGGTTTGGCCATGTAGAGCGAATGAACGAGGAAAGGAGTGTAAGGAGAATATATGACGCAAATGTGAATGGTAGAAGAAGTCGGGGACGCCCGAGGAAGACATGGCACGACTAAGTGAATCAGATACTTGAGTCGGGCCATGTGAAGAGACGGAATAATAGAAGAGCATGAATGAGACGATGTATGAATGTGAACGAGGCAAAGAGTGTGTGCCAAGACCGAGTTTAGGGGCGGTCCGTCCTCTCTGCGTACCCCTGCGGGGAAACGGTTAGTTTGTTAATTAGTTAGTTCTCAAATAATTACTTAGCATCAGATTAATAAAGCTAGGAGTGAATGCTAATGCAGAATAGTTGTGAGTGTACCATTCCGTTCTTGAGGAAAAACATATGCACTAAGAAAAAAAAATGACGCATACAATAGGAAAAAAACCCAGTATTCGCCTAAAGCTCTTCGCATAATCTCAAGTATTGCTTGTTTTAAAAGAGTCACGCATTAATTACACAATATTATGAGAACACCGGATAATAAATAACTAATAAAACATCACCACGGGGGAAATTTCACGTAGGTGATTCAAAACAACTGCAAAAAATTCCGCTTTTAAAATGAGACTTTAGTTCTCAGTGACAAACTTGTTGAATGGATTTGAATTGAATTTCGAAATGGAAGTGTCTCGAAACGAAGTTCCCTCGATAGAAAAAAAACGAAAAGTATGATCCGAAAATAATTATTTTCACGCGGGGATACGGCGCCTTAATGGTGAATGTAAGTAAGACTAAAGTCATGGTGATTGAAAGAGAGGGTACGAAAACAATGTGTAATATAGTTGTGAATGGTGAATACTTGGGAATAGGTGGATAAGTTTGTGTATCTTGGTAGTGTGTTTATGAGAGATGGGAAGGCTGATAGAGATATTGAAAGAATGGTAAATGCAGGTAACTCCATTAATGGAGGACTGAATGCAGTTGGCACTAATAAAAAAAAACTGTCAAAAGAAGCGAAGCTAACAGTCTACAATGGAGTCCTGGTAGCTACCCTGATGTATAGCAGTGAGGCATAGAACTGTCATAGGTAAGATAAAAGTCTGATTGCTGCTGAAATGAGATCCCTGAGGCGTATGTGTGTAAAACCATGTATGCTCGTGTGAAAAATGTGGAGACATGTAGACATCTACCCGGACGCATGGCAGTGAGGCATGGAACTGTAAGAAGAAGGATGAACGTAAACTGAATGCAGATCCCTGATAATCCCTGAAATGTGGAGATCCGCAAAGAATATAAGGCTGATTTAAGCGTATCTAATGAGTAAGATTAAGAAAGAGACCGTTAGATGGTTTGGGCATGAAGAGCGAATGAACGGAGAAAGTAGTCTAAGAAGAATATATTTTTCATAGATACATTCGGAATATATTTATCGACAACCACAACACTGGCATGTGCCTAGCACGGTGGTCGAAAAATGCTCAATTCATGTAACCAACAATTCCATGAATACAGAAAACCTTAAAAAAAATCATTCTGAACACCTCCAGTGTTGACAGCGTATATCGATTTCTTATTTATTCCCTGTCAATATCGGTTCGAATGTCAACATTGAAATCTTGCTAGGGATATCGATATAAAATCGTCTAAAGTTACGCCTGTCGATTCGATATTGTAAAGCTATCGATTTAGACCTATCTAAAAAATATACGCGCAAAACCAAACAAAACATTATTAATTGAGTGTTTAAAAACGTTATTGATTCTCTCTTCGTTTCGATACGTTCCGGTTGAAAGATATTGAAAGACATCAGCTCTGTAGCGGGTTTAGTCCAATAAGTAATAAGTAATAACGTCTGGTAGATCGTATTACGAGTACCATTCTGTTATTGTCAGTATTAGTCACGCTTTAGTATTTCGGCGGGACATTTTCTAAAATCGCTTTGCCGCCCGTAAAATAATAGGAATAATAATTAGTTGAAATATTTAAATTTTGCGGAGCCATTCTGAAAGGTTTTACGTGGACATACAAAACGATTTGCGGTCTTTTTGATGGATGTATTGTGATAATAAGTATTTTAACATCTTCAAAATCACCAGCTCTTGTTTGTCGCTGCTAAAATGACATCCATGGGCCATTTTTAATTATGTGCTTACTTAGGTACTTTTTTTAACAATAATTATTAGACTAGCAGTTAAGACCCTGCGGGCGACTTTTAGTTCGGTTTCGTCCAGTTAGTGTTGGTGACCATGTGATTCTAACTGGTTCCAAAAATAGTCCTTTGTCACTGTCATCAAAGTAACCGGGACAGGCAATGACTCATATGTACTATATAGCCGCTATTTTTTATATATATTTTTTTTTATTTAAGCTTTCTTTATTACCTATATAAAAAAAATCTAAAAGTATCCAAAATATAATGGTTATGTTAGGTAAAGATATTGTATTACCTGTGTCCCGTTGTCCTCCTCAATAGGTGTTCCTCTGCCGAGGTGGACTAAAATTGTTTAATTATAGTTTATTTGTCTTCTATGTCGTTTTTATTGTATTCTAGGGGGTTTTCGTTGAACTCTTTCAGCCATGTTTTTATTCTTGAATTGTACTCATTAGATTTTTTTATTAGTTTTGTGTCTTGGGAAACATTATTATGGAGTTTAGTTGCAAAATAAGTGTAGTTTCTTTTTCCGAATGTGGTTTTATAACTTGGAATGTTTTTTATGTCATTTTTATTCGATTTAGTGTGATGGAGGATTTATTCGATCTAGTTTAATGGAGGATTCAGTATTTTTGAACAGTTTCAATAATGTATTTTTGGCATATATTCGTTGTACATTTGGTACGTCAAAGCTTTTGAAAATTTCAATTGAAGGCGTTCTAATAGGTACTTTCACTATGCTCTTTATGATTCCTTTTTGCATTGTATTCAGGTTGTGTATGTATTTATTTGTAGCAGATCCCCATCCTGTAATTCCATATTCAATTCGAGAATGACATAACGCACAGTAAACCTTTTTCAAATCCTTTTTATTTACCTCATTTCTTAGATTTTTAAAGAAATATATAAGGCTTGTGAGTTTTTCATGAATACTTTTGATGTGTAGGTCCCATCTAAGATGTTCATCTTCATGTTTATTTTATGTTTTGTGTTTTTTGTATGACTGGGCAGGGACATTGAACATTATTTCTATAGAATTCGTGTAGTTTTAGCTCTAGCGATTTTGCTGGTTGGCTCCTTGAGTTCATTGAAACATTTATATACATATTTAATTTTGCTTATGTTAAGGGTAGGCGAGTTGATTTTAAGCCAATTTTAAAGTGCACTAAGCCCTTTTTCAGCCATATTAAATGTGTCCGTCCAATTTTCTTCTTGAAATGATAATACAGTATCATCAGTAAAACTGATTATGTTTCCTTTAATCTTAAGGTTTTTAAAATCATTTATGTAGACAATGAATAGAGAATATTACTGTAAATCTTTACATATCCGGAGAGATACTACAAATTCACAAATTCGTAATACTTCGACCTGTCAGGGGCACGTCCCCATACAATCTGCTAATGGAAGAGCCTTACGCCTCGACCACTGGTTCAATTAAGTCAAGCAGGTCTTTTAACGCCCTATGTGTCGCAGCTTGTTATAAAAATATTATCTCTTATTTATTTTTACGGTGAGAAATATGGTTTTAAAGATAATTATTAAACTTGTAATTAATTTAAATGGATTTAAAATCTCATCCCGTTAGGTCCCTCCCCAGCCATAATATATATTTTTCGAACAACACTAGTAACATCGGCAATGACGATTCGTCATGATTAATGAATTATTGTTTAACATCTGAAGAAAGATGGTCTTACCAATCGTATGTTTTAACTGTGTAAATAATTTCTTAGCGAAGTTATCAAAAACATAACAAATCAGAGTTCACAGGTGATAAACCGAATAAACTTAATTATAAATAACCCCTGTTTAACCGGTGTCGATTGTAAACCATAAGATTTTATTAACACGAAATAAAATTGATATTTAATTTTAAGTTAAATATGCTGGTACAGAGAATAATCTATGTTCCTAATGGGAACCGCCCTGTACAGTTGCAAGGATACGATCGCAAGACCAGCTTTCGATGAAGTTTGATTTCTCAGCCGCTGGTTAATGGGGCTTAAGGCGTTGATCCCTGTAAGATAAGAGATCCTGGGTTCTAGTGTTGAGTACCTACCTCATACAAGAGTCACCTCAAATGTCCCATACAAAAACGTAAAATATCCCCCCACCTCATAAAATGTATTTGTACCAACTCTTTTTCTTTGTATTACTACAAATGTCATATCACGTTGTCACGTATGGGACAAATAAGAGGTGGGACAAACATGAGGTATGAGGAGGTTGGCATATTGGACTACATTCATGTCATGTCACGTATGGGACAAATATGAGGTGAGGTACGAGGTGGTTGGTGTATTGGACTACAAATGTCATGTCAAATATGGGAAATGTTTTTTTTTTTTTTTTTTGAATTTTGAATTGACGCTGTGATTAACTGCACCACTCTGAATCGAAGGTCGTCAGACACAGCCTTTTAAGATATCTTGCAGATAAATACAGTATTAAAATATCACCCACTTAGCAAACGCGGCCTTATAAATGCGTTAAATTTAAACTTTTAACCATATGGTTAATAAAACCATTTACGACGCCAAATGGCGCAGCTCGTTTATGGAAGCTACGATTAAACGTCATATATTAATTAAACTTAAATTGGCACACCTGTGGGCCAGTGGCGTATCGTGCCTTGGAGGGGCCCTGTATCAAAATTAGTTGGGGCTTTTATTATCGCTCGGTACAATACGTGATCAGGTATTTTCATGTATTGAAGGTTGCCATTGTTCTTTCAAAAAACAAAATCCACCCTTCGCTACTGGTAGATAAATAGGTAGTACTTACAATTGCAATCGTAATCACTCACATTCAGCTGATTGCTGAAGAAATGAATAAATTTTTGGGCATTTCTTTTATAACCTCACCCCTTTTCTGTTTACTTTTTCTTTTCTTAGCTCCACTGGGATAACCTTTTTTCCTTTCACTCATTCTTTTCACAAATCAAACTGATTAACCAATAAATAATCAGAAGAACAAGATTGTATTGTATTACAATTTAATAAATAACGTTTGAACCGGAATGGCATAAAACGCGCAAATATTGCTCTCCGTGGTTTGTCATTGTACGTCGGTTATTGCGGGATTCCCCTGTTTAAGTGAATGACTTAAACGGGAGAATCCCGCAATAGCCGATGTAGGATGTTGTCAATTTGGGCGCACGCTTAGCCCGGGAAAAAAAGAGGTTGCTTTTTTTGACTTTTGTGATTTCTGAAGTGAAAACTATAGGCACGTATGACAGTTTTTTTACGTTTTTTTCCCGGGAAGCACGTGATTAAGTGACATTGTGGATAACATTTTACGATTTTTTCTTACACACGTTAGGGGTCTCTGTAGCCCAGGGGCCCCGTATCATTGATACGGCGGTTGCAACGCCACTGCTGTGGGCCTTAACACGTTTCAGGTAACTGCAAACATTTCGTCTCGGACATAAAACGAACCGAAACACGATACGGTTAAATACATAATCCCTTATAATATCGAATTTAACCAAAACAAATTTAATTATTATTAAATTTTTATTGGAATGACGTTAAAAGGTTATTTATTTATTTATTTACGCTGTGATGATGGCTTTTACATGTAACATTGGTAAGTTGTATAAGTACATCATAACAAGTATATATCACATAAATAATAAACTGAGCATGAAAGACATAAGCAGGCACCACACAAGCAGGTAAAAGTTTTCAAGTTGTACGAAGGAGTTCAATGAGCAGATTCGAATTTGGGCTCAGGCTTACAGTATACAATAGGGTACAATCACATATTTTTTTGTTTTACCAAAAATTAAAGAAAAAAATTACAAACTGGAATTTTCAAACATTTTTTTTTACGATAGGAAATAGTCCTTCAATAACGTTTTGAATATTCAATTTTCAAATTAGCGCTAAAACGCCATTTTCGCGCGGTTTTGGCTTGTGACGTCACTGCACACTTCTTGACTGCTGTCATAAGTCGCAAGTCGTAATCCAGTAATCAGTCTGCAGTTGATCATTTGTTTATCGAAGAAAATGTCCGTAGATACCGTTTATAAATACTCTATTGTACCAAAGTGTACAATACAACATCTTCAACACCAAACAAACTATTTATAAACGTCACAAATAATGTTATTATGTGTAAAAAGCGGTGTCATGCGATGAAAATGTACATGTAACTGCCATTATAATCGCGTCGATTTTTGGCAAATTATCAGACTGTCTTTGTAGAAAACCACTGTCTGTCATGATAGTATGTATTTACAATGTATGTTTTACACAAACGAATGGGCTTAGGATGCATAACTAAACGATTATGACTATCAAACTTATTCAAACCAGCATAGCAGCTGGAACAAAAACAATTTGACGTGGGACTAGGTGGGTGCGTTGTGACGTCACAATCTCGCAAGTCAATGATGACTCGTTTTTGATATATGAATTTTCATACAACTTTAAAAGTGAATTAATTAATTTAATAATTTTTTCGGGGGTTTTAGGTGTGATATTCGAGTTTAGTTATTTATTTTACTTGTATTAAATGCATTGAAAACACTATATTACATATACTGCATGTACCCTATTCAGCAATTATTGTCACAATACTACTCAAAACATGATTCCAGTACAGCTCAAGTACTAAAAACATACCAGTGACAGTGGTGTAAAACATTTTTTAGTAATTAATATAAAAATAGTTAATTTTCAGCGATTGTAAATGTATTTAAATTTTTCTTTCTGCTATTATAAATGTACGTAAGTTTGTTATTATTATTATAAAATAAAGGTACACAACAATTACATTTACAAAAGAAGTAAGTAGGTATTATAAAAGTAGTAACAGAGAAGTGTTTATTGAATTTGTTATTGTTAACAATCTGAAACAATTAAGGATTGTTGCATAATATCAACATTATATAGGTACCTAATGATAATGATGCCTGAATTGAATATTAGAATTTCTCGGCTTTTCTCTACTAAAATAAGTATGTTATATACATATAAATTTTCCTCTTGAATCACTCTAACTATTGGTGAAAACCGCATGAAAATCCGTTGCGTAGTTTAAAATATCTAAGCGCACAAACATTTTTAGCTACTTCATTTTATACTATGTAATGACTAATGATAATACCAATTTAAAAAAGTTCCGAGACGGAAATTATGTTGTCTTAAAATATTCATTTCCAAACGAAATAAAACTGTTTTACAAATCACAAAACGTTCACCGGCCGCCACTGATAATCAGCAATACGCTATTAATAAATTTAGCTCTATTTAATTCATTTATCTGCAGAAGTAGCTTTGTTTGAATGCGTCTGTAAATAAAGCTATCTTGTTGACTGCTGTATAGCGTAAAGAATATAGCTGTATACAAGAGATAAAGAAAATTGCTAACAAGTTAGTGAATAACTAATATTTACTAACGCCTGTTCTTATTAGCGTGTAAAAATATACGCCTGTCTACCATAAAATGTATATATACGATAATATATAATGTACAAGGCCACGAAATGTATACATTTTGCAATATATTATCTAACGTCGAGTTGATTACTCAGATATGTACCAATTTAGGAAGCGAGTTTGGGTACCACCGCCCCGGGAACCATTTATTAGATAACCAGTACCTCTGCCATAGGTCACCCCAAGTGGTACGCTACGTCTGGTGACCTAGCTGGGGGCCCCGGGTTCACGGGGTGAGGTCAGTTTGATTCTTGGTGGCGGATGCGTCTTTCCACCAAATTGCGTGGCAGGTCGGATCGGGAGAGACTGGTGAAGACAGACCTTTTGACCTCTCCGGTAGCACTCTCCCGGAACATCGCCTTACACTACAATGGAAGGATATATTCATACGACCATCTCCTGGACACATTGACCCCCAAATTCCTACCCACCCCTCACACCTTTTTTCCTTCCCAGAACTTCCTCTACCAAAAAGACCCTCCTCACAGCATTCCCAAAGATGACATAGGTCCTGAGGGGAATTATTTTCCTCGGGGCCTATGTTATCTTTGGAGATGCTGTGTGGAGGGTTTTTTTAATAAAAGAAAGGAGAGGAAAGTTCTGGGAAGGAAAATGGTTTAAGGGGTGGGTAGGAATCTGGAGTTCAGTGAGTCCTGGTCATCTGCCTCCAAGACCTAGTCAAACCTCACCCCATTTGCTTGGCCTCAAATCTCAACCACTTGGGGTGACCTATGGCAGAGGTGTTGGTTATCCAATAAAGGTTCCCGGGGAGGCGGTAACCATTCCCGCCTCCCAAAGATATCTTCTTGTATCAAGTTTTGAGATAATGAGGAAAGCAATATTCAAACGCTCACCATAAATCTAATATTATTTTCACATGTCTTTGTTTTACGTATAAAATATATTGTAAACAGGCATAGCGGGCATAACCTAACGGTCCGGTACATTAGTAAGACATTTTGAAATATCCTACTAGTGACGCATAAAACATCAACATTTTGTTTAATTCACTACAAGTTATTTCTGTATAATTACTGATTTTTGGTGTTTATGAGTAATCTGAGTATTGTATCAGATAGAGGGAGCACGATAGTTACATATTTATTTATTTCTACATACGGGAGACCATGAAGAAAAAAATTCTTCTAAGCCTTTGTCATATTTGGGGATGCTGTGTGGAGGGTCTTTTTATGGAAAGGAAGAAGATGAATTTCAGGGAAGAAAATACATAGGTATGAAAGATGGGCAGGAATCTTGAGTTGAATGTGTCCAGGAGTGACGGACGTACGAATCCATCCTTCATATTTTTTTTCCGTTAGCTCCACACAGGAGGCCCTGAGAAAAATAATTCCCCTCAGAGCCTCTGTCATTTTTGGGGATGCTGTGTGTTAGGGTCTTTTTAGGAAATCAAGGAGAGGATGTTCTGGGAAGGAAAGAGTAAGAGGGGTGGGTAGGAATCTCGGGGTCAGCGTGTCCAGGAGTGACGGACGTACAAATCCATCCCTCCTACTGCTGCGAAAGGCGATGTTCCGAGAGAGTACGGCTGGAGAAGTCAAAGGGACTCCCTCAACCATTATCTCCCGATCTGCCATGCAGCTGGTGGACAGACAAATCCGCCGCCAAGACCCGGACAAACCTTACCCCATGACAACCCTTTAGACTTAGCCATAGCTTTTGATAAAATTTCTCATTAATTACTCCTCAAAAGATTAAAAAATATTGGTGACGGACCTATGAATCCCTCCCACTGCGGTGCAAGACGAAGCTCCGAGAAATTACCTCTGGAGAAGACAACCACTCTCATGAAAACTGAATAGAAATTAAAATAGATATACCTACATATTTAAAAACGATGCATTTTTTCATAATATAGGTATTATTCATTTTATTTTATTTTAATCTTAGTGAGGAGAACTTTTTATTAGATTTAACTTTCTTAAAAAAGTTTAGTTTCTCTTTCATTAAGTAGTTTCGATTTTTCTCGAAATATTCAAGGCGATTTGTCCATTTTTATCGTTTTACAACGAAAGTACAGTTTTTATTGTGTAACATGAAAATCATCACAGATTTTTTTATCTTATCTGAAAACGGTAGGAATGCGTAGCTGATATTTTTATCACACGTTGATAAGGTTGACAAGAAAATTAATTTTCTGCTTGCTTTTTCAACTTATTTTTTATCATCTGCAAAACGACGAGTTCGAGAAAAGAAAGCGAAGTTTTATTGAACACAGCAGAATCATTGATTTATTAAAGTAAATGAAAATCTAACGAACCATCACGCCGCGCCGCGCCGTTACTGCATTGGTAGTCAGAGAGAATGGACTGCCAAACAACTCGGTCTTATTTTATTTATTTATTTATTTAATGCCCAAAGGGCTTTTACATATTTGGTAGTACCATTAATTCATGACAGATGATTTTTAAACATATAAAGAAATAATAAACATAAAATTTGATAAAAAATGTATCTACACAAGTCATAAAAATACAGCCATTTCATAGGTTTACAAAAATACAGATATGTTTAGAGTTTTGAAATAAGTTTTTTACAAGATCCACAAAACTCGCCAAGTTTATATTAAATATTATGGCAACATCACCTAAGTCTCTACTTATTTTCCATAGTGTGAAATCGTTGTATCGGAGAGTGGGCAATGTAGTTCCGCTTATGAATGCTACAGTAGAATAGTGTATTTTGTCGTGTAGTTACTGTCGGTATTCGTAAGTTTATGAGTTGCAGGAGTTCACAACAGTCAAATTTAGAGTTACGTATTTTGAATAAAAATGTTAAGTCGTTTATTTTACGTCTGTCTTCTAGTGTGTGGATTTTTAGAATATTTAATAATAAATTATTTTTAAATGTTCTAAAGGGATTTTTAATTTAAAATTTATAAAACGCAGATTTTTTTTTGTATTCGCTCAATGTTACCAATGTAAATTTTGTAAGATGGAGATCAAACTACCGAGTTATATTCCATTAGGCTTCTAACTAGAGATACACATAATAATTTAATGGCTTGTATGGAATTAAAATGTTTGGTTGTTTTTGGTACGAAGCCTAGAGTTTTTTTTTTGGAACACATTCCTCATTTTCTTTACATTAACTCCACGCAGGAGGCCCTGAGGTAAATGGTACCACGCGTTTTCATCCCATGACAAAATATCCCCGACAAAATATCCTCTGACAAAATATCCCTCGACAAAATATCCCAAGGACCAAACACCCCCCAAAAGGAAGGAAGGAGACAGAGCAAGGAACTTACAGTTTTGATTTAAAATTTAAATTCACGCCAAAAGGTGTTGTTGGGTTAGGTTAGGTTAGATTTAAATTTGGTGCCGAAAACTTTTGTTGGGTTAGGTTAGGTTAGGATATTTTGTCGGGGATATTTTGTCGCGGAATAAAAAGTCGCTGAACCGAGGTAAATAATTCAAGGCCTTTGTCTATTTGAGGATATTGCGTGGAGTGTGGATGGACTTCTTGCTTCTTTCACGTTCATAAATCATCTCATGCCTACACATCCTTCTGTTATTCTTACCATTCAGAGGCTGAGTTGGCATCAGGTTCGGATCCCTTCCAGAAATCGTGGGTTCTATTCCTCGGCTGGCTAAGGCCTCCATCACGACCCAAGCAACATTTTCCGCTTATTTTGTGGTAGTAGTTGTGACGGCTAGCGTGGTCTAGCGGTAAGACTTTTGACTCGTAATCCGATGGTCGCGGGACCAAATCCCAGCGTGGGCAAATAAATTTTATTTGTTTAATTTGTGTTATTTCACAATTCATTTAAAATAATACATATAAAATATTCATTTGCGGCATGTTCTAGAGTGGAAGATACTCTCAGTATCGTTCTGGTGTAAGACCACTTTTCAGAATTGTAACGTTGCTTAAAATGGCTTTAGTCGTGTTTGGTGACCAGATCTGAATAGCCAGGTACTTCCCCAACCTCCTCTTCCCCACCTCCTTCTCTCCCCACTACCTTCAGCCTCACAACATACCTTAATTGGGGATGCCATAGTCTCACTGACTCCAGACGGAAGCGTTGAGACTCTTGTGAGGTATTCATATAAAAAAATATAAAAAGGAGGAGATTTTTAAACGTCAGGTTGTTCGCAACCCGGGAGTGTTCTTTTTTTTAATACATATATATATATATATATGTATATATCTATGTACATACTAATAAAATTGGACTTCACGATTGCGCTAATCATATTTAAACAATAATGGCATAAAATTATCTATTAAATAAAGCCAATATCACAAACATTAACATTAATTTAATGTGTTTTTTTTCATTTTGAATTTGTATACCTCTAAAAAAAACACAATATTATTATTTAATTAATAAAGACAATATTAGCCAAACTCAATTGAAAAATCTGAAAAAGAAATATCAGAAAAAGTTACGGTCACATCCAGGACTCGAACCCAGGACCTAGGACTGTTGTCATAGATATTAATCTAGGAATCAGTGTGTCCAGGAGTGACGGATGTATGATCCATTACTCCCTCTGCGGAGCAAGACGACGCCGATAGGGTCCAGCGAGTGAGGTCAAATGGTCTTCCTCAACCAGTAACTAGCGATTCCGCCATTCACACAGTTAGTAGGCAGATACATCCGGCGCCAAACCACAGACAAACCCCACTTCATGAACCCGGGCTAAGTCACAATAAAAAGAAAGACAAACTTTTCCAGCTTACGAATAACCCGAAATTTTCTGACCAGAGCAAAGTGTAAGGGCCTTTAACCAGCCAGCGGCCGAGAATTCAAATTTCAATGAGAAAGATTAATTATTATCCGAACCAGATTTTTTAAATTATAACTCAATATCGATTTTATTTCATTCAAAATTTGCTTTAATTTATACCTACATTCAAAAATGCGGAAATAAAAACTATTTAAATTATGTACTTTTTGTGGTTATTTTTTTAATTTAGTTAAGTATTTATAATTTTTCAATAATTTCTAAGCAAAAATGATCGCTAATAAAAATTAGACCGTAAATAAATAGACAACTGAAGTATTTTCGTCTCAAAACACGTGCGCGGATCTTTTTTCAATAATTTTATTTAAACTAAAATTAAAATTCTGAATCATAGATTCCCCAGATAATTTATTGATTTATTTTACTGCATGATTATATGATTTGAAATGTGGGTTGTATAATACAAAATTTGGTTTGAAAACTTTACAAATCGACCTACGGTATAACCTTATAAATATGCTAAAAATTAACATATTTTCTGATAATTTAAAACATAAATACACCAGATAAAAGAACAATCTTTCTTAAATCAGTTTATATTTTTTTGTTGACAAGAGTCAAAACCGATAAAATTTTATTTCAAAATTACATATTTCAAGTTTTGTCTAGTTCACAACTTCTTCATACAGATAGATATAATCTACTCTGTAATACTGTTTTATATCACTTGACGGATTGTCTATTCCAATTTTTGTGAATGCTGTTAATAAATTAACTTTCTTTTAAAAAAAACTAAAATAAGTAAAGCAAAGAAATGAAGCATCGTTTTATTAAATTACTACGGCTATCATTATTTGCCGTTGTAAAAACAGTTCCATTGTAAAAGATATTCACGTTATATTAAAATGGACTCGATTTGTTATTTTTAAACTTTCTCTTTGCAAAAAAGTGCATAAATTGTAGTAGGTGTTCTGACGCCCGGAAACTAGAGATAAAAATTGGAAATTGGTGAATCTACAACGCATTTGGAGTTAATTTTTCCTAAAAGCTTTTTTGTAAAAACTTTCGTTTTCGAGTAATCCGAGTCCATAGTGAGACAAAATTTTATTTAAAAAAACAGTCGCTAGAGGCCAGGGTTAGAAACTGTGATGTTATCAATGCGAGTGGTTCAGATTATTTGAAATATGTTGGGGGAAAATCATACAGTAAAATAAATCAATAAATCGTATAGGAAAGCTATTTTTCAGAAATATAATTTAAGTTCATATAAAATGAATTAAAAAATCCGTGCAAGTGTATGGTGACGAAAATACTTCCATTTGTCTATTTATTTACGGTCTTACAAACTAATATATTTCAGATTTTTTACACACTTATCTTGCTTAGACATTAAAATAATTACAAAAAGTACATAATTTTAATGTTGGAGCATTTTTATTGCTAATTAGAATGAATTTATGTATTAAACAAATTTTGAATGAAATAATCTCCATATTGAGTTATTAGTTAAAAATGCTGGTATGGAGGATAATCAATGTTTCTTATCGGAACCGCCCTGTAATTAAATTTGATTAATTTGGACTTTTGAGAATTAGAACTGATTAACACTTGATTGTTTCAGTCGCTTTCCACGAAAACAGAAAATTGTTCTTCATTATTGTTGAAGGATATAATCATTTTAAAACTAAAAAAAATTACTATTTATAATAACTTGGAATGCAATGAATTTCTTGTGTAATTTTTTTTTACGTCACTGAACATTCTTATATTTGCATTTCTACAAGTATATAGAGCATAACAACAGCATAAATACCAATAGCTATTATTATGCCGATTATTGAAAGAAATATGTAATGTTATTGTGTTTTCGTGGAAAGCATTACTTTGTGGTCTGACATATTACCCGCTCAAAAAGAAGAAGAAGGAGAGATACGTAGATACGAATGTTAGAGGGAGCGCGCTAATAGTAAAAACATTAATATTTTAGCAAAAATTGTGAAATTGAATGAAATTGTGAATAGATTTTGGCGCAGACGTCACAGCGATGAGCTCTATACTCTGTTGAGGGAGCTAAACGTCACAAAATTAATAACACTGGGAAGACTTCGGTGGCTGGGTCACGTGGAGAGAATGACCGAGCATCAACCACCAAATTCCCTGCTGAACTCAAGACCGATAGGGCGAAGGAGCCTGGGAAGACCAAGATTAAGATGGAGCGACAATGTCCTCAACGATATATCTATCTACCTTGGAGCTTCTCAACTGGAGAGGTGGCACAAAACCGAGATGAGTGGAGGAAGACTCTTGAGGAGGCCAAGATGTTGTAGAGCCAACAATGATGATGATGTTCAAAGAAAGCTGCATAAAGGTGTTTATTTGGATAGATGTCCGAAACGTCGGTTTAAAAAAAAAATAGATAATCATGTAACGGCACAAATCGCATAAAAACACTCCGAGATACGAATGCATTTATTACTTTATTGATTTAATGGGCTGCCCTATTAGTTTGCTAGAGGATGTTAACTGTAAAAGCATGTTAATTCAGGTTTAGCAAGTTACTAGAAATTCTGGTTAGAGGCGCTAGGAAATTCCCAACTGCAAAAAACACATTCTTCATTTTTTAAATTGATCTATGCACATTCACGATTGTGATTATTATGATGTGAATAACAGGGTCATTGGTGACCCCGATTCTTGGAGTAACACATTCTCAGATAATTTACCCGTAACACTGATTTGAGTTGCTATTAAAAAGACGTCTTATGAAGCGAGGCTAACGGTCCGCAATTGAGTTCTGATACCAATCTTGATGTATGGCAGCAGGGGTGTAGCGTGCCTTGGAGGGACCCTGTATCAAAATTAGTAGGGGCCCTTATTATTGCACAGTACAATACGTGATCAGGTATTTTCATGTATTGAAGGTTGCCATTGTTCTTTCAAAAAACAAAATTCACCCTTCGCTAGTGATAAATAAATAGGTAGTACTTACCATTGCAACCCAAATCACTCACAGAAGCTGATTGCTGAAAAAATTAAGAAATTTTTGGCATTTTTTTATAACCTCCCTTTTCTGTTTACTTTTTCTTTTCATAGCTTCACTGGGATAATCTCTTTTCCTTTGGTTCATTCTTTTCACAAATCAAACCTATTAACCAATAAATTATCAGAAGAACAAGAATGTATTGTATTAAAATGTAATAAATAACGTTGGAACCGGAATGAAATAAAACGCGTAAATATTGCTCTCCGTGGTTTGTCATTATAAATGGGGGGATCCCGCAATAACCGATGTAGGATGTTGCCAACTTTTGGGCGCACGCTTAACCCTGGAAAAAAAGAGATTGCTTTTTTTGACTTTTGTCATTTCTGAAGTGAAAACTCTATAGGCACGTGAGACAATTTTTTATATGTTTTTTTCCTGGGAAGCACGAGATTAAGTGACATTGTGGATAACATTTGACTAATTGTTTCTTACATATGTTAGGGGCCTCTGTAGCCCGGGGCCCCGTATCATTGATACGGCTGATACGGCGGTAGCTACGCCCCTGTATGGCAGTGAACTGGCAGAGAAAAGATGAAATTAGAATGATCGCTGAAGAAATGAGATCTCTGACGCGTATTTAAAGTAAAACCATATTCGGGCGTTTTTTACGAATTATGAGATCCGGATATGCTTTCTGTAGAACGAACAACTGCAGAAAGGAGTGTAAGGAGAATATTTGGGAGATATATTACAGAGATATTAGAGAATATTTACAATTTGGGAGACGGGTATGGGTACCGCCGCCCGGGAAACATTTATTGGATAACCGACACCTCTGCCATAGGTCACACCAAGTGGTTCGCTATGTTTGGTGGTTTAGGTAGTTCATGGGGTGAGGTTTGTCCGGATTTTGCGTCTGTGAGAGAAACCGGTTGAGGGAGATCTTTTGTCCTCTCCAGCAGGACTCTCTCGGAACATTGCCTTGTACCGGAGGGATGGATTCATATGTCTCTCACTCTTGGACACATTAACCCAAAGATCCACCCCTCATACCTTTTTCCTTCCCTGAACTTCATGTACTTCCTTACCTTAAAAAGACTCACCACACAGTATCCCCAAAGATGACTAGGCCAAGAGGGATTTTTTTCCTCATGGCCTATAAAGGAGTGGAGCTATTGTAAAAAAAATCAGAGTGTGCAATTCACACGCGGTAGAAGTGAAACCGTCAGTAAATTAAAGTAGACAAGAGTTGGAAGGACCGCACAAAGAGGAGACCAATGAGCTACGAAGCACCGCACAAACAGGAGACTGATTATACTATCTCATTCTCTCGCTGGCTAAATCCTACAGATGTATGTGTTTGTCTATTTTTAGTATCGCTATTTTTCGTGTCATCGAGATTCAAACCACAGCGGTGTTAAATAAGTTTTCAGTTTGAAAAAAATCAAACACGGCAACAATTTTCAGTTAGAACCTGAACGTAAAACACAAATTTACTGACAGATGAAATGCAAAACGGCCGAGTTAAAAAAATACAGGCTTTATCCCAAAGCAAACATTGTCCCAAAATCAAAGCATTTTTTCCGACTTATCTGCTTAGGCTAATAGTGTAATAATTACTAATTAGTAAGTAAACAATGCTGAATGGATTAAGTAATGTACCTAGACTAATGTAGATGTTTGTAATGACGGTGCAGTAGCAAGATCATTATGAGTTATGACACCTCCAGCGGTGTTCATGACTGTTTATCTGCCTGCTTAGTTACCGGCTTACCTGCAGGGTAGAAACAGGCTTTATAATGGGCTCAATTCAATTATCACTCATATATTTAAGCCTATCATTAGGAAGAAACCGGGCGGTGATTTTTCCATACTAATAATAATAATACTTGGCTGATTTATATAGCGCCGATTTTGTGAAAAATCACCTCAAGGGCGCTGTACAATAAGATGGGTCATTTAGAGCGATAAAAGGGTGCCAAATAGGTTCAAAACGACGTGTTTAAAATTTTTCAAATTTCCGATACGATCTTCTTCCTCCGGATTCGTTTCAAAGTTTTGAAAATATTCAAATTAAGGGGTTATTTCTAGTGTATATAAAAATTACCACGAATTCTTTAAACCTTCAACCATATTTTTTGTAATCTTCCATAACAAATATACTATATATATTAACGAAATCATTTACAAAAAGTCCCAATATAAAATATCCCCATCGTAAAATAATGTCGAAATTTAAGAGTAAGAAGGATTTTGCTGGTATTTGAATACACTGTCATGAGATAATTTGAATTATGTTGATATATATTTTTTTTAAAGTTAATCAGAATATTCCCTCTAGTTCGTGTTTAATTGAAAAATAGTTTATTTTTAATGGTTTATCTAACATCTTTTAAAGATATAACAAAGGTGGGTGTTTCTCAATTATGTGAAATTTCAAAGTCAATCCGGAGGAAGAAGATGATGTCCAGACATTATTAAAAAAATACCTGATTTTATATCTTCATTTAACACCCTTTATCACTATTAGATAAATCAAAACAAGAAAAAAAAATCCCATCAGTCGTGACCCACCTTACTGTACAAGTAAATATATATTAGAATTGGTATAACTAAGATTTGAAATTATAACCGGCGACTTCCATCTAAGACTTATAGCTAGTGACTTATATCTAAGGCATATAGCTGGTGACTTATGACTAAGACTTAGTCTACTAGTTGACCTACAATATTACTAAAATTGGCGTAGGTATGTACATACATTTCAAAATTCATTGACAGTCCGAAGGATTGTCAGTAATAACATTAAAAACCAAACAGCCCAATGCGGGCATGCGCACATCAAAGTTTCAACACAATCGGATGAATGGTTTAGGAACACATAAAGGACAAACAAAGACTCAAAGTTAATTTTAATATATTAAGATTAAATTGAATGAATTATTAGTTCATCTCTGTTTTACCTAATGTGTACTTAATCCATACATACTTGAGGAACTCGAGTGCTTGGTTTATGAAGAGCTAATGTTCCTTGCGTAATCCCCCATTATTGACTTTGGCAGATTTGGGTTAGAGGTGTTTATTCAAGATAAAATTTCATTGTATTATTTCTAATTCGAGTGCTCGCTGTCACTGATATTTCGTATTTTGACAAATCGGTTAATAGTTTTTTTTGTCATAGTTTATTGATGATCAGATATCAGAGAGATATTTCTGTATCTTTTATGTTTGAGATAATTAAGAAAAAAAGATAATTACGGAAGACTTCCGTCGTGCGTTATCAGCTGTCAAATTTCTATGATTTTTCTATGGCTTTTGATGGCTTGTCTATGTTTATTGTGTGTTAAATATTAAAGCGGTGTTCAAACACGGCTATAAACCGCAAGCAGATATCTGTTTAACCGCGAGCGCTTATGTTTTGTACCGTTCACACAATGCAATCAAATATTTATTCCTATGGCAGGAGAGGGGGTCAGATGAATTAGCGAGCGGCCACGGAGTGCACATTTTTTGTACTGAATCTGTCAACTTGACATCTGTCATCCACCGGTCTAGGCAGCTCCGTAATTAAAATGACCCCCTCTCCCGTTTTCGTCGGAGAGGAGGCGCTTATCTGTTCGTATATCGCCTCAGGAGCGGTTACGACGTAAGATATGCATTGTCTATGCTTGATCTGCGCATAAACCGTTTAGCAGTGAACGGTCTGAAGGGATTGTATGGAGAGCGATATTTGGCGTGCTATGGATCTTTTATAGTTTATAGCTGTGTTTGAACAGGACTTAATGCATCTTAGTAAATAAATGTATGATTCATAGTAATTTTATAAACCAGTATAACCAGTAATATTATTTTATAATTTTTACAGACTTTTTTTTCTTCTTTTCAACGGCTTCTCAACTGTCGGATGTCTGATGTCTGTCAATATCGTTACATTCTGAACACAATTCTGGTTTTAATAAGAATTAATCTGTATGCGAATTCCCAGCTTTAATTAGTATTCTCTCATAATATGCGTATGGTTTTCCTACAAATTGCGAAATTCGCAGTTTCAAAAAAGATAAATATTGACATTTTTTTTTTAATAAACAATAAAAAAAAGAGTTGGATTCGTAAAAGAAAGTATCGTAGAACATTTTCCGATTATCCTAATCGTAGGTGCGACAAAAATATGAAATAAAATTGTTAACATTTATTATTATTAGTGACTGACCGAAGGTTCGGTTTCGGCAAGTTTTGGCAAAAAAAATCTTATTTCGGCGTCAGTTTCGGTATCGGCAAAATATCTGCCGAACCCTGGGGCTCACCAAAACTCTGCGTTCCTTAATTATCGTGCGTCGTTCGACTAACTTCGGGTGAGTTCGTGGCTCGTGTGTCACCCGCCATCATCAGTTGAGTTCGCCGGCTTCTTACAAAAGAAGCAATTCTTATTATGTTGTTCACAGATTTTCTTTATTTTATTGTTTCATTGGAAATGAGGTTTATTTCCTGTAATATGTAGACATCTTCTCAACTTAAAATATATTTTACTTATAATTTACCTACCATTAAACATTTTCAACGTGCCTCTTTATGTTAAGTTACTTATTTACATATAAATATATTTTCATTGATGCAATATTGTAGTGCTGTTTTACAAGCTCACTAGAGCTGTCTTTTTCATGTTGTAGTTTAATCATAAAAATAATTCTTAAACTGCCGCTTACTACCAGCACTGATACGATATTCAATACCTTCAACGTTATGGACATAAAATAGCTCATTATTAATTGTTTTTGTGTTTAATTCGTAGAACTCCATTTAAATTTTTAGAAATTTCATTAAATAAATTTGATATGTTATTATCGAGTTCTGCAAGTATTTAAGAATGTATTTTAGTTACAGCTGTTTCGACTTGTAAGGTCATTTTCAAACTGTCCTTACAAGTCGAAACAGCTGTAACTAAAATACATTCTTAAATACTTGCAGAACTCGATAATAACATATCAAATTTATTTAATTAAATTTCTAAAAAAAAAAAAAAAAAAAAATAGCTCTAATAAGATCCATATTAGTTAATTTACACCACACTATACAAAGCTACACAAACAATACACAATACCAGAGCCAAACACAAAGAACTTCTCCAAACTCATTTTTTCAAAACCAACTTTAGACAAAGAGACTCTTAATACATAGCTTGCAAACTATACAATACACTACCAGCTACGATCAGACAAACTGATTCCTTGACCAAATTCAAACAGTATATAAAAAATGGATTATAAGTATTGGACGCCACACTATTACAAACATCCTTAAAATATCACACATAGACAGAAATAACTATTCACATACGACCTAAACCTAACCCATATAAAATAAATGAAAATAATAGAATCCTGTCAAATTTAACTCCATAAATAGATTAAACAGACTTTACTACTTTACAACATTTATAAGATCCCTTTAAAAGATTTACCCACCCTTCCAATCACCTTTCTGTTTTAATTCTATTCAAATTTATATGTATTTTACCTTAAATATTCTTCTAACTACAATATTCATGTATACACCTGTACGTCTGTCTCGACACAGGTACCTGTATCCCAGTGAGACAGGCACCAAAAAAACCCAATGAAAATATACTTTTTATAGATAAATAAATTAAAAATACCTGATTCGCGCTTTTATCTTTGTCTGTTACACTAGTTATATGAATATTTATCATGAATAAACGTGAAATGTACTTAAATTGTTTTTTTTTCTTTGTTTCAGGTAAGCACTATCAAGACTTGTAATGTTTTTCAATCACATACCTAACAACATCCCTATCGGTAAGTAAAATTCCTTTATTATCGCCCCTCCGCACAGCGTCCCCAAAGATGAAATAGGCCCCGAGGAAAATGGTTTGATGTTAAAATGTTATAAGAATGAACTTGCAATGTGTATTTACGCGGCCATCATAAAAGTCAAGTGAATACAAATATTGTAAAATTACCTATATTACATGTTCGTCGCTGCTACCGTGTGTACAAACAAATTGGTTGTCAACAAATAACAGAGTATTGGGTGAGGCAGTAAGTATGTTTGCTTTTTTTAAATTTTTATATGCGAATACTGTCCGGAGCCCATAGGATTATGTCATCTCTATTCTCCCATTGTATGCTGTGAAAAATATGAAAGTTGAGGAATATGAATATTTCGAAGCTTCTGGATAATACGATATAGTCACCAATAACTGGTAGATGCTCTGAATGTTGCCCTAGTGAAATGTTTCTTGTTTTCACTTTAAAACCTTCATTTTCCCCATCTCCGCGGTCGTAATGCGCAAATAAATGTTGTTATAACACAATTAATTCAATTGAAATAATATATTGTATACTAACTGACGCCGCCACACGTTGCCGTGGCTATCAAAACATAACGCCATCTACTAAATGGTTACCCAATCTTTATAACCACGCCATCTGTTAATTTGCATGCAAATCAAATCCATACCACCCGCTTGCCAGCCCGCTCATTCTCCACAAAGAAACATTCTCCTTTATATATATTACATATACATTTCAACCAATTTACACAAAACCGTACTTTAGAGTTAAGTACTTTTAGAGTTTATCGCGAACGGACAGACGCGGCGGAAGACTTAAATTTAAAATAGGATATTTTTATGTTTTATGTAAATTTTAGTTTTACATAATCTTTTGTTTTATAAAAGTTTTTGGTCTCGTACTCCTTTATTATAAATTTTATTATTTATAGTTTATTATTATGCTGCTTAATCAGAGGTAAAGTGACAAGGAGGAAATTCAAAATTGGTTTTATTTTGGCTATACGAACATGTACAAACTGGAAAAATGTAAACTGTCGATTTCCCGAATATAAATAAATAGTATGACGTAGAGATTGTATATATGTATATCCCATGATTGTCAGATTCTCCGCTAGTGATGGGTACCCACTATCTTAAACCACACTGTACGTAAATATTTAACAGAACAAACAAAGTCATTGCACCACTGAATGACCATAACACCAAATGACAAAAGGTCGTGAGTACCTTCTCGAGATGTCGGGGTTATATGAATACTGTAGTACTTATATAGTAATTACTTTTTACATTGCATAATGATTCGCTAAAGTTAAGCCACAAGTTTGGTGACCTGATTTGAAATCTGAATAGCCAGATACCTTCTTAATCACTTGCTTCCTCTCCCGACGGCGACCCCTTTCAATCGTAAAGCATGCCATACACGTCATAAAAATTAACCCTTCTAAAATTTTGCATACTTTTCAGACGGTCAAAATATTTCCGCTTTACAATAAAATGCAAAAAAATGGAATATTTCTGAACATATCCGAAAACTAAAAACTGTATTTAAAAGGTGATAAAATACGCCTTCAAGTTCTATAATTCGAAATAAACATATATTTTTTTAAATATAAGTTTTTTTCATGATAACATGAAAAAGTTTTAAAAATGGCTCACCTTAAGTTTTTTCTAATAACTCACTTAATTTTTTACTGTTATCGAAAAATAATAAAAAGACATACATATTTTCATTAGAAAAATGTATTACAAACGTTACTGTCACCTCACTTTTTTGTCAGTCCATGTAAAAATAATTTATAAAAAATTCCCGAAGTTAATTTTTTTCAAAACTTTGTATACGTAAGGGTGTACATTTTACTTTTTGGTGGATATTTTTTAGATTGGAATATAAAGCGTGGTGTTTTGTTTTTCTAACACCGTTTAGAACATATTTCTCACTATGATAGTAAGGGAGTTACAGCGTTTTATATGAGACCTATGTGAGCTGGGACAAATATGGTATCCTGAGATTAAATGGGATCACTATATTTATAAGCCAATTCCTAGAATTTAACGATTTGCAAATAAAAATACTAATGTTTGAATAGATATACTTGACGTTGATTGACGATTCTACTTGCTAACAAGTCACCTTTTTTACACATTTTTATTTTGTTTAATTAAAACATTCTCCGTTTTTATAACATTCTATATCTTAAGAGAATCATTAAAAAATATATACGTTTATGTGTTTCTTGACGAAAATTGGTCCGTTTGTGTATTTATTTGCGCACTTCAGACTAATATATTTCAGATTTTTTAAATTCTTATTTTGCTCAGACATTATTAAAAAATGATAAATACTTATTATCAAAAAATAATTACAAAAAGTACATAATTTTAATAGTTTTATCAACACGCCTTTCAGCATTTTTGGATGTAGGTATAAATTAAAGCAAATTTGGAATGAAATAAAATCGATATTGAGTTATAATTTTAAAAAGCTGGAACGGAGAGTAATTAATCTTTCTCGTTGGAACCGCCCTGTACGATCGTAAGAACATATTTCGACGAAATTTGGATTTTCGGCCGCTGGCTGGTTAAACGCTCTCAAGAGTACTTCATATTCTTTTTTTATTGTGACACACATTAAAATATTTTATTTTTAACTTTATGAGTAGAACCTCAAATTGTAATATTTGATAAAATGAAGACAATATTAGCGAAACTAAATCGAAAATCTGGGACAGAAAAATCAAAAAAAGATATTGGCACCTTTGGGACCCAGGACCTTCTGCTTACATGGCAATGGCTCTACCAACGGAGCTAAGTCGCTTTCTTTTCTTTTGCCTGTATATTTTAAAGTGGTTTGAAGATTAAATATTTATTTTACAAAAATTAAAATGTTTGTTTTTTTGGGATTTGGTAAGATTCGAACCTCCGTTCGCTGGATGGCTCTTTGGGTTCTGAGAGTCAGGCGCTTCATAACGCAGCGCTATTGGGGACTCGTGCGTGATCGTGAACAGAAACGAGGACCGTCAAATATTAAATTTTTGTGACACATTTTCTTTTCTTGCGAATTTCAAATCACTGACGGCGCTAAAAAAGTTTCACAGTTTCAATTATCATAACTTGTAATTTTATTTTGGCACTAATGAAAAAAATTTCCATCACATCCAAAGTTTTGCGGTTCAGCATGGAATGTATTATGTGAACATCTTTCCACACAAAATAACTCACGTAAATTTTACAAAAGCCCCTATATGCCTCAAATAATAAAAACAACGCCCATTCTCTAAGACAGTTTGTTAAAAAACAACAGTCGTAACTAAATATCGATTAAACAAAAAATAAAGAAGGTCGCCTGCATTTGCATATCGATTTTCATTTGTTTCAATTTAATGAGGCGGGTTTTTTACGTTGTGACAGTTCCAAATTTGAGTTTGAATAAAAATAAATCAAAGTGAATGGAAGGTTGGAATGCTACAAACCACTGAACCAATAATCTCTAGATGTCAACCCAGTTCTATCTCGTATTCCCCAATTTCCTCTCTGGATTTTGACAATAATGCAAATTATCGTTAATATATTATAGATATCGACCAATAGAATGTCGGTACGTTTTGCGTTTTATTGATAAGTTACTTCTTGTAGAAGTTAGGACCCTCCAAATAACGTTAAAATTGCCTGGCTTGAACGCCATCAACAGATATTCAGTATAAAAACTAATTTAAGCTATTTACTAGACACAAATAATTTCCTTTAAAGTTGGCGAAAAGATCTTGAAAATTGGACCAGTTTTGGAGGAAAAAATGGGGCTTATAAAACCTGGATTTTTACGATTTTGTTTTGGTATTATTAGCCTGAGGTGTAGTTTCCCTTTCCTTTGGTATTCGGAGAGGTAAAAGCGACCGAGACAGCAACAGTTTGTTAAAATACCTATTATTTAAATTTCTGTGAAACCATGTTTCCAATAAGGTGAGGTTTGCCCGGATCTTAGCTGCGGACGCATCTGCCCAATAAATTGAAAACAAATATAGGGATGTCGAAATACTCACTTCAAATTTTTTTTTTCACGGAACACTGAAAATTACGTAGATCAATACGTAGAATACTACCAATTTAACAATGAACGAATGCCTGAATTTCATTGCAGCAAAATCTCTTGAATATTCAGCTATGGCGTCGTGAAATTTTGTAAGGTCAGTACATATATATTTTAGGTTGCTAAATCACTTACGTCGTAAGCTTTTAAATATCAATTTAATGTCTATTATGGTAAATAAAGACAAGAGGCGATGTTTTCATAAAGAAGAAAGAGCGTTGCGTGAGTAAAACAACAATTTATAAATTATGATTCTTTTAGAAAAATTCAATTTAAAATTCCATTGTTAAAATAATTGAAATTATGCTAAACTAAATAAATTGGTCTTGACATTGTGCATTGTTCCTTTACAAGAAGCGAATATTAAATAACAGAATCACCTTGCTAGTGATATTAGATTGCAATTTGCATACTGCATTCATGCATACATTATATTTCATTATTAATTCTTTATTGGAATAATTCGCAACACTTGTTTTACGCGGAGCAGGCATAAGTAACAAATTTAATTTGTAATGGTCATCGTACAACAAATCAAGGTCAATTTTCAGAGAGAATTTTATTAATAATATTTATTATACATTAATAGATTTTTATTTTGTTTGTTTGATTTGAATACCGCGCTAGAGTACCAACTATTTGAAGGTAGAGGAGTAGGAAAAGAGTAGAAGAAGAAATAAAACGGAAAAGGCTAGTTCAAATCGTGTTCTCAGACTGAATGGCGGTGTTGAAGGTTTTGATTAGTTTCTTAATTTACACAACAGAGTGTTAAGAAACAAAAAATGCAAATAAACCGAAAAGAATAAATATCAACGGTCCAACAAATAAAAAAGAAAACATTCAGAGTGTAAAACAACAACATCAAAAATCACATGAAATAAAATTTGAGTCCAGTTAAAACAAAGGATTCACGAAATTTGCACATTTCTGAATTATCATATTATAATTTTATATTTTTGAGTTATCATAATATTTGCATATTTCTGAGTTATAAAATTAAATATTTCGTACCTATAAGTACTTCAAAATTAATCTACCCATATCTGGCTGAATCCACAATCCTTCATGAAAGCACTTCTTGGAGACATTCTTGTAAAACTAATATAAGTTACATCCAAACATTACAAAACTCCATTTCAAATGTATTAATCCATAAATATACAAATGCACACAGAAGCAACACTAAATTAATATACAAGTCTCTGAATGTTTTACCTGTCAGAGGATTATCGTTTTATACAGGGTGCGTCAAATCAAACAGTTCAGTTTTTTAAAGGCCGGTACATCCCGTGTGGTGGGAGTAGAAACCTGGGAATGGTCTCATTGTCTCGGGAGGGTCATGCCGTTTTTATTTGTTGCCACCTTTTGGTCCGGACAACACTGGGGCTTTGCCGTCCGCACGTATCTTGAAAATGACCAAAAATGGCGAAGTGACGAGGCCCCTGACCCACTTCCATCTTTGTGGAGCGGTGAATAAACCAAGTTTTCGGTACTGGACTGAAAATAACCTGAGGCAACTTCACGAGAGACCTTTTCTCTCCCCAAAAGTGACCGTGTGGTTTGCGATATCGAAATTTGGGGTGATTGGGCCGTATTTTTTCGAGGAAAATGGATTAACCGTGACTGTCAACGCTCAATTGGAAGAACTAATGGAGGAAACAGATCTGGGAGACATCTGGTTTAAACAGACACCGGTGCTACGGCCCATACTGCTTGAGTTTCAATGACGAAACTGCGCGCCTCTGCGACTTCTTCCTTTGGGGCTATCTGAAGGAAAAAGTTTTCAAATATCGGCCTCACACCTTGCAAGAACTCAAGGATCGAATTCGGGAGGATATCGCCACTATGCCCATCGAGATGTGCCAAAATCCAGTCGAAAACTTCAGAAATCGTCTTCATCTGCTAGGGACCATCATCTTTCTGATGTCATCTTCAGGACTTGCTGCATAAAACCAAATAAAATAAACCTTGTTTCTGTCAGTGACGCCGTTTTTTTTAATAGTCTTTCAAAACTGCACTGTTTGATTTGCCGCACCCTGTAATATTGTAAGTCAACATCTTATAATGCCTGATTCCTTGTTTAGATAAAGAGTTTTCCATAAACATAATTCAATATTCACTCAAAATCATGGATTGGTGGTTCCGAAATGTACTAATAAATACCGTGAAAGAATCCTAAACCATATTGTACCGAGAATATTTTATAAACTACAAATGACAATTAAAAATATAAACGTTTTACAGCTAAAGTCAAATATAATCTAAGGAAATGGCTATTAGATAGGTACTGAAGATTTATATTGATGCCCTACTGAAGACCTTGTTTTCCTAATTAGAATTCAATTCGCATTCTAAGGAAATAGAAAATCGTTAAAAAAATTTATTACCTTATATGTTTATTAAACTATATAAGTACTTGTTGATTACATTAATTTGTTCATATTAAATTCATTTGTACTTGATTGTTATATAAGGCTTATACTGCTTTTTACATATTTATATTAACCAACTTATCTTTATTGTTAATTTATCATCAACATTTTACATACGTACACATACATACTGTTTACCATTGTACCACATTATTGCAAAAATGTTGTCATTATGTACCTGCTAGCAAACTACATAAGTAGTTTAGCAGGTTTGAATGTTAATAAATAAATCAAATATATCCACGGTTCTTGAAACTTTATTCAACAGCACCGTTCCTCTCGTCGTGCTCTGCTGTACTAGAACATCTGTTATGTCTTGTTGTATCTTGTGGAACTTGCAATACACCAGCACCACTAAAGTAACACATCCCGGATGCGATTATCAAAAAATTGGCTTTTACGACTCTCGAGTTGAACGAGCTACGACTCCTGTAGTAGGCCTGTTGTATCTATATTTACTGTACTATAAACATTGCAAATACTGGATATATGTTGCATTTCTCTGATATTACAGTACCTATTTATAAATCCAATTAAAATTGAACTACTTTCTAAGTTACTAAGTTTATACACTAACCTAATTGACAGAGAAAGATCATCGTAGATAGAATGCGGTATAAATGCGATCCCTGGGGCATGTGCGGCAAAACCGCTAGATCCGGAAACCTTGCAAGTCGCAAGGCCACGTAAACCGAACCAAAGCGAATTGCACATATGACGGCCAAGTTGATGATAGGTAGAATCTGGGACGTCTCGGGAATAAATCGAACGATAAATGAAACCAGTTCTGAATAGCCAGGTACTTCCCAAATATACCTCTACTAACTTCTACATAAATATTGTGAAGTGTTAAATGAAAAAAACTTAATTTTCTTCATTCTCAGGATCTCACCAAAATTTGAAACTGTTACTAAAATTAATTAGTAAAAGCGCACGTCCCGGTTAGACGACAGGT
Organism: Limnephilus lunatus; assembly: GCA_917563855.2. Taxonomy (NCBI): domain Eukaryota; kingdom Metazoa; phylum Arthropoda; class Insecta; order Trichoptera; family Limnephilidae; genus Limnephilus; species Limnephilus lunatus. The sequence continues at coordinate 57,205,294 of OU830596.1, forward strand.
TCTGGGTTCAAGTCCCAGTTACGACCTTTACGTTTTTCTATTTTTCTGTGTCTTTTTTGTCTTTCATATTTTCGTTTAGATTATTATTGTTATCTTCTTCTTCAACAAAATTATTTTTTATGCTAAACGTATTTCTATTGTTAATGTGTAATTTTACAATTTCGCAACGTAATTTTGCAATTATGGCGTATGATTTTGTCAACGTCAAGGTCAATTCAAAGAAATACTATAAAATAATTCACTCATATAAGAAGAATACAGAAGCAAAAACATTTAAATTGCGTTAAAAGTTCTACAGAATCAACGATCAACCAACCATATCAAATTAAAACATGTAATTCTGTACGCAAATTCAAAATCTTCAAATCGTGAATAATCTTAAAACGGTAAATACTAGGGTAGGCTGAAAAGTAATGCATACATGCCAATAAAACATGAATAAAAACAAATAGCAAGATTGACCAAAAAGTACACCAAAGTAAGATTCTTAAGCTTCAAAATCATATATTTATTTTTCAACGCAATCAATGTTAAGGCTGACGCATTTCACCCAACGTGTAACAAGTTTTTTCTTTACGTAACTGAAAAATTCTTCCGACATTTCTCGATTCCAGGAATTATAATGATGACCCTTGAGGTTTCTCTCGACTAGAGGAAAAAAAATCGCAAGATGAAAGATCTGGGGAGTGGGAAGGTAGTGGAATCGGTTCAAACTTTAGGTTTTGCATTGGCTCTACTCGACGCCGTTGTTCTCGTCTGTGAAAAGGCATAGTATCCATCGTCCACAAATTTTACGGTATTCTAATTGTTCAACAATGAAGCCTACATGTTTCTTGGATATTACAAAATGGTTTTTTAAAAGCTTTTTGAGTGATTCGCCGGTCATTTTGAATCAAATCATGGACGAGTTTGAATGGTTTATCGTCTGAATCAATAGTCGGACGTCCGCTGTGTGTTTCATCAACAATTATTGCTTTTCCAGGCTCACAATCATGAAATTTTACTACCCATCGATTTACAGTAGACCAATCAATAATCATGGTCACCATAAACATCCTTAGATCCCCTGATGAATTTTAGTAGGAGTCACTTTTTCAGCAGCTAAAAATTCGATACAGCATGCTGTTTACCTTGCGTTGACATGACACTAAAACACGTCTCCATTCTTCTGCTTTTCAACATACACTGGATGAATTCAACGACCTCAAACTTACGCGTACGTATAGAGGAGGAATGTCACTTCCATATTCCATTTAGCGCGCTTCTCAATTTCATTTTGTTCACGCTGTACAATCATGTGTGCATTACTTTTCAGCCTCCCCTCGTACTTTCGAGTTTTTTTACATTAGCTCCACACTTTCGACGATCTCCGTGGTCGAGGGGTAAGGCTCTTTGCTCGCAATCCGAAGGACGCGGGATCGGATCCCTGCGTCCGCAAATAAATTTTATTTAATTTTAATTTCACAATTTATTACTTTAAAATAAATTTGGTATATTTTCGAAACGTTCCAGAGTGGAAGATATTCTAAGTATCGCCTTGGTGTAAGACCACCATTCAGATTGGAAACGTTGCTTGAAATGGCTGTAGCCATGTTTGGTGACCAGATCTGAATAGCCAGGTTCTTCAATTCAATTCAATTTATTTATTCTTTTAAAAACGTTACAAAATTAAACATTTTAATGTGTTTTTAAAATACAATTTTAAGAGTATTACATTAAACATAAATATAAATGGTAGGCTAAAAACTATACAAGCATTAATAGAGCTTGCCTTTTAAAAGCAGCTTCACTAACGCTAAATATGTCTATATCCGAATTAATTCTGTTCAACAGCAACCCGATCGGCATGACCATTGGCAAGTTAGTCCTGCAAGCCGGAAGATAGAACAGTCTACGCTGTCGGTGGCGAAGATAACCATCGGGAACATAGAAGTAAATGCTCTCCAAGATAGCTGTATTTTCAAACCATTCACGAATCAATCTGAAGAAATGCGTAGCAATGTGTTCATCCCTTCTGACCCGTAGATGGTTCATTCCGAGCATACCCAAAAGAAAGTCGGTAGGATAGAGCCACGGGTAATAGCCATACTCCATCATGTACAAAAGGTATCCTTCAGCCCCACAACATACCCCAATTGGGGATGACATAGTCTTACTGGCTCCAGGCGGGAGCGGCTGGTTCTCTTGCGAGGTATTCACAATAAAACAATAATAACCCCGCTAGAGTCCTGCTTGAAAGGTCTTGGTTCGTTCTCGTAAGGTGAGGTTTATCTAGTAAGACCTAGACAAACCTCACCTCATGAACCCGGGCATCCCTGTTAAGTCACCAAACGTAACAAACTACTTGGGATGACCTCCTTGTGTGGTGCCAACAAGAGTATAATTCTACGTTATGGTCTCCCTTTTTCAATTTTAATTCCATATTTAAAAGATTTAACATAAGAGGTAACATCCTGAGTCCTGAGGTATATAAACTATAAATTGCATATTCCTGTTCAAAACAATAATTATAATTACCTCTGGAATAAAATATCACAATTGAAACTTTCAGAAAGAAGAGTAAGCACAGATTTAATACTATTAGACAAAATATTGCATTTTTCAAAATTGACTGTCCTGAATTGCTTCAATTAATCAACATCCATGTACCCAAAACATCTTGCCGACATTTATTACCCTTTTACAACGTCACTGGCTTATCAAAATTCCCGATTATATATATTCAGATCTGGGAGATATATTTCATCTTAAAAATAATCAATATAAATGTTATTTTTTTAATTGGTAAACTAACGTTTAAACAAGATTTTTATGCATAGCACAAAGGGTAGATTACAAATATTATAATCAATAATTATCAGCCTGAAACACTCATCTACGTCATTGAATTTTTTGCCGGGTATTAGATAAGCCGCTATAGCTCAGTGGTCAGAGCTCCTGACCGGCAATCAGAGGGACACGGGTTCAATTCCCGTTGGCGGCCAGTATCTTTTCTCGGAAGATGTAGATGAGTGTTTCAGGCTGATAATTATTGATTATAATATTTGCAATATAAATGTTATTAATTCCAAAACTTTTATTTATATGGGAACAAATAGATGCATATACTTTCAACTATTTTTGTTATATTGAATATCTATTTACGTGAGAAGTTTTATGGCCATTGTACCCAATCCTACTGATCAACTGTTTAGCCGAAATTTTGGCTCAAAGCTCTTCAAATGCACAAATACCCTCTTCCCGACGATACTCTCCAACCAACAGCCGAATCGAGCATTACTAAACACATCACTTGCTGATCGGAAACTCGAATTCATCGAACGAAAATTTGGGAATAACAGCTGATAGTCTCTGTTGATATGCATTTCATTTTATGCCATTTCGTTTATTTTTTTTAATTTTTAAGCAATTACAGTGATACAAACTACCTATAAAATATCGTATAATAAATAATTTTTCAAAAATCCCAACAGTTCGTACGTAGTTACATGAAATAGAAAATGCATGTGATTGCTTTAAAATTGCAAAACTTCCCATTATGAATGACGGACAGATCAATACCAAACTCGGAGAACAATCATCGTACGGTTGCCAACGTTTGTGTTAATGGCGGAAGTTGTCAATTAATAATGCCAATTTCATAACACGTTATTAGTTGACATTATAAAACATAATTGCGCATTGTCACCAATCCAGGGGTGATTAAAGCAATTCAAGTGCTTATAATTAAATAATACAGGCTGCTCCAGGCGTTTCTTGATTAAATTTTGTGTCTGGAGTGAATTTTAAGAGGATTCGTTTTTTCAATTTTTTTTTCTTCAAAAACCAATAAAAAAAATTCTTTCATATGTCGTCATTTGTCACTCAGCCAAGTAGCCAATCAACCGGTCTCATCGCCTCTAACTGTCTAATACCTGCTGATTTTTTTAATGTTTGTATTTGAAAAAAAAAATCAAATAGTCACCGGATACCAAATGTTCATTTGTTTTTTTTACTGCAAATAATTTCAGGAATCTCTGGTTAAAGTAAGTCAAGTACCTACGTCTTAAATGTTAGTTTTGAAGATAATCTCTGTATATTCATTTGACGAGTCGAAAAAGTAACTAAATGAAGTTCCCTCGAAAGAAATGAGATATTGAAAGAAGGGTGAATGCCGGTAACTCCATTAATGGAGGACTGAATGCCGTTGGCAATAAAAAATTGTCCAAAGAAGCGAAACTAGCCGTCCATAATGGAGTGCTGGTACCTACCCTGATGTATGGCAGTGAGGCATGGAACTGGCAGAGGAAGGATGAAAGTAGACTGAATGCTGTAGAAATGAGATCCCTGAGGCGAATGTGTGGTAAAACCATGTACGATCGTGAGAGTAACGTGGATATCCGCAAAGAATGCAAGGCTGATGTAAGCGTGATGTGTAAGATTAAGAAAGGGACTCTCCGATGGTTTGGGCATGTAGAGCGAATGAACGAGGAAAGGAGTGTAAGGAGAATATATGATGCAAATGTCAATGGTAGAAGAAGTCGCGGACGCCCGAGGAAGACATGGCACGACCAAGTGAATCAGATACTCGAGTCGGGCCATGTGAAGAGTCGGAATAATAGAAGAGCATGTATGAGACGATGTATGAATGTGAACGAGGCAAAGAGTGTGTGCCAAGATCGAGTTGTGTGGCGGTCCGTCCTCTCTGCCTACCCCTGCGGGGAAACGGCGTGATGGTTAGTTAGTTAGAAAAAAATCGCAAAGTATGCTTTATTTTATTGTTTTTACTTGTTTTGGTTATTTATTTATTGTTTAAAACATTTATAGGGTGTTATCAATAATTATTACATAAAGGGATTACACGCAGTCAGAACCTCTAAAAAAAGATGTTTCAAGAAATTTTCCTTAAAAAGAAATTTTAATTTATTTACGTCAAAATTTACATGTTAGTTTTTTTAAATAGTGATTTTTAAAAGTGCTGTAGCCGATATCTGGTAGGTCCTAGTGTCCTAGTGTTTTAGTGAGTACGATATCCCTATAGATTAAATATTCGATAATAAAAAATAATAATGTAAGGTATAATCGAAACAAAGAAATAACCAAAATATTATTTTTTAACAAAATGGCGGCTTTTAAAAAAAACTATTTATGAAGAAAATTTTGGCTTTAAATTGTTTGTAAATCGGAAAATATTTATCGTTAAGAAGAAACCTTCATTCGATTACAAAAAAATACATTTAAAAGCTTGTGTAAAAATTTGAGACTAATCGGTTTAGCCGTTTCCAAAAATCTTGGTCTCTGACTTTAAAAACACAGTTTTGAGTTACAGCAGCTTTAAAAATCATTATTCTTACGTTGGTGTACGCAGTTCTCCATGCAGCGCAGAAGTGAAGGAGCATTATCCACAATGGAGTTAGGGGTCACGATCCTCAGCAATGAGGAACCGACTTAAGGGCCTTTAACCAGTCAGCGGCCGATAATCCAAATTTCGTTGAAAGATTTTCTTACGATCATACAGGGCGGTTACAATGAGAAAGTATTTATAATTTTTCAATAATATCTAAGCAAAATAAAAATATATTAGTTTTTAAGACCGTATATAAATAGACAAACTGAAGTATTTTCGTCACAAAACACTTTTTTTTCTTTTTTTTTTTTTTAAAGAAAGACAAACATTCCCGGGTTACGAATAACCCAACAATGTTTGAAAATCTCCTACTACCACCACAGAAAGCCGAAAATGTTGCTTGTGTTGTGATGGAGGACTAAGCCAGCCGAGGAATCGAACATGCGACGCCCGGGTGGCGTATTCCCAAACCCTAACGCGTTTCAGTCGCTCTACCGACTGAAATGCGTTAGGGTTTGGAATGCATAAATCACCTTCCAAACACTAACGCGTTTCAGTCGCTCTACCGACTGAAACGCGTTAGGGATTGGAATGCATAAATCACCTTCCAAACACTACCGCGTTTCAGTCGTCTTCGCGCTCTGTTGCTCTATGTTTCTGTGAGGGTGACGAACGTAATTATAGAAGGGTAAGCAGAGAGGATGGACCGCGTTTTTTTTACTTACAAAATCTATTTTCTACATTGAAAATATTTATTTTTCAAGTCAATAAAACCCGCGTTTTTTTAAACTTAAAACAAATATTTAGTCACATTTACTTACAAGCCTATACCTACTGGTTCAGTTACCCAACCCAACATACCAAAATACCATCAGATAGTTTCACCGCAGGGGTAGGCAGAGAGGATGGACCGCCAAACAACGCGGTCACATTGCTTGGTTCAATCACATTCATACATACAAGATTAGGTACCTATACCTAATATTTTAGTTTTGACAACGGACTAATGTCTATTCTATTAGAGTAAAAGAAGTGACCGAAAACGCATTGATTTTTGTTGTATCTTTCAATCTCCTTAATAAAATCTATTTTATTGATATTGGAAGATACATTATTACTCCAATATGGCTTCTTATGTTTAGCAATATTTCCCATTATGTAGGTACGTGAGATTTATGAAATACATAATTCAAAATAATTATAGACTGGGTTTAATAAAGATTACTAAATTAGACATAATAAGGATTCTTATATAACTGAAACGCGGTAGGGATTGTTATGAATAAATCACCTTACAAATCCTATACTGATTCAGTCGCCCACGCGCTACGTTGCTCTACCGGTTTCTGTGAGGGTAACGATCGTAGAGAAGTTTTTGATAATAATAATTAAATGTGTACAATATTTGCATTTTATTCCCAAATATAATTCCCATCTGTTCTAATCTTTATCATTATGTATATAATATGTACCTACATATTATCATTATGTGTATATATGTACCTACCTATTACTTTTAAATTAGAATGCTAAACAAGCAGCAGTTAATCTTATGTTTAAATGGATATTTTATTTTATTCTATTTCTTCTCTTTGTTATTCATACTTATACAAAATATGTAAGTAGGCTTATGCAATGCAAACACCAGTTAAAAGTACATTTACCTATTATTATAATATTATTTTAATACTAGACTAATCAAACAACAGTAATAATTATGTATAAATTGTTTGATTTATTTTATTGTTTCTGTTCTCTTTCTAGTTCTCATTTATACAAAATGTCTACGTAGGACTATAATTTGAAATGCAAACACCAGATACCTTTATGTTTTAATCATTTACTTTTCAGTATACTTATATATTACTTTTATGATTATTTAAATAACTATGCTAAACCAACCACGGTTATCTTTTTTGAATTTATTTACGGTGCTAAATTGGTTATTTAATTTATTAGTATTATTATTTTTTTTTTCAAATTCTTTCTCTTTTCTTTTTTTCTTATTTTATATAACCCATGTGTGTAGGACTATGATTTGCAATGCTTACACAAAAAACCTATACGATTTAATCATCTGTTATTAAGTACCTACCTTAGTAATTAATATTATTTTTAAAAAAACTATGCTAAACAAAGAACAGTTACTATGTTTTAATCTTTTATTTTATTTTTTTATATTATTTACAGACCATGTTCCATATATGTTAATACTCGTCCTAATTTGACTGTCCTAAAACAAGAATCTTCCTAGTTGGGCAGTCAACACATTACTTAAATAATGTATATAAATGTATAATTTTTTACTACTATATATATATAAAAAAAATGTAGCTTGCATTTTATTCCCGAAAGGTTATATACCCATTGTGGGATCTTTAATAGTACAGTGACAGTACGTGTAGACGATGTAGACATGTAATTAAAACTAGCAATAAATATTTCGTCATTAACTGCCTGCTCCTTGCTTCAGTGACATTCATTCACTGTCACATTTACTTACAAGCCTATACCTACTGGTTCAGTTACCCCAACATACCATAATACCATCAGATAGTTTCACCGCAGGGGTAGGCAGAGAGGATGGACCGCCAAACAACTCGGTCACATTGCTTGGTTCAATCACATTTATACATACAAGATTAGGCACCTATACCTAATATTTTAGTTATGTAAACGGTCTAACGTCTATTCTATTAGAGTTAAAGAACTGACCGAAAATGCACGGATTTTTTTGAATCTTTCAATCTCTTTAATAAAATCTATTTTATTGATATTGGAAGATACACTATTACTCCAATGTGGCTTCTTATGTCTAGCAATATTTCCCATTATCACCATTTTTGATTCGCATGAGTAGGTACGTGAGATTTATGAAATACCTAATTCAAAATAATTATATACTGGGTTCAATACGGATTGCTAAATTGGATATAATAAGGATTGCTATATGACTGAAACGCGGAAGGGTTTGTTATGCATAAAATCACCTTATAAATCCTATACCGATTCAGTCGCCTACGCGCTACGTTGCTTTATCTGTTTCTGTGAGGGTGACGACCGTAATTATAGAGAAGTTTTTGATAATAAAAATTAAATGTGTACAATATTTCCATTATATTCCCAAAAATAATTCCCATATAGCTTTAATTTTATTCCCAAAAGGTAAGATACCCATTGTGGGATATTTAATAGTACAGTGACAGGACGTGTAGACGATGTAGACATGTAATTAAGACTAGCAAATAATATGTCGTCATTTACTTCCTGCTCCTTGCTTCAGTGACATTCATTCATTGTCACACTTACTTACAAGCCCATGCTTACTAGTTCAGTTACCCCAACGTACTATATTATCATTAGATAATTTCACCGCAGGGGTAGGCAGAGAGGGCGGACCGTTAAACAACTCTGTTAGGTACTCTACTTGTAAATAAAACAAACCATTTTAACGATTTCACTTTAATATTGACTCACATTATTATAACCTTTGAACGTGTGATTTAACAGAGGTAAGTTCAAACTAACAAATCACAAATAAAAACTGTGGCGAGTACTCGTTAATGATAAATAATACAGTAATTGGCCTCATTGAAATCCAGAACATTTGAAATAAATTTAATTATTTTTGATTTAATAATCTAATAAGACTCTTGAATCATGTGATAATTTATTTATCCTACAAATAATACGATACATTGTATCAAAACATAAAAAAAGCTTTTGTAATAGTTGCATTTGCTTTTGAAATGTAAGCATTTAAAAACATACATACATTTCAGTCATATAACTAAAATATTAGGTATAGGTGCCTAATCTTGTATGTATGAATGTGATTGAACCAAGCAATGTGACCGAATTGTTTGGCGGTCCATCCTCTCTGCCTACCCCTGCGGTGAAACTATCTGATGGTATTATGGTATGTTGAAGTACACTGAAGCAAGGAGCAGGCAGTAAATGATGAAATATTTATTGCTAGTTTTAATTACATGTCTACATCGTCTGCACGTACTGTCACTGTACTATGAAAGATCTAACAATGGGTATATAACCTTTCGGGAATAAAATGCAAGCTTTATTTTTTTTTATATATAGTAGTAAAAAATTATTCATTTATATACATTATTTAAGAAATGTTTTGACTGCCTAACTAGGAGGATTCTTGTTTTAGGACAGTCAAATTAGGATGAGTATTAACATATTTGGAACATGGTTTGTAAATAATATAAAAATATAAAAAAATAAAATAAAAGATTAAAACATAGCACCTAACTGTTCTTTGTTTAGCATAGTTTTTTTTTAATAATATTAATTACTAAGGTAGGTACTTAATAACAGATGATTAAATCGTATAGGTTTTTTGTGTAAGCATTGCAAATCATAGTCCTACACACATGGGTTATATAAAATAAGAAAAAAAGAGAAGAGAAAGAATTTTAAAAAATAAATAATAATACTAACAAATTAAATAACCAATTAATACAAAAAAGATAACCGTGGTTCGTTTAGAATAGTTATTTAAATTATCATAAAAGTAATATATAAGTATACTGAAAAGTAAATGATTAAAACATAAAGGTATCTGGTGTTTGCATTTCAAATTATAGTCCTACGTACACATTTTGTACAAATAAGAACTAGAAAGAGAACAGAAACAATAAAATAAATCAAACAATTTATACATAATTATTACTGTTGTTTGATTAGTCTAGTATTAAAATGATATTATAATAATAGTTAAATGTACTTTTAACTGGTGTTTGCATTGCATAAGCCTACTTACATATTTTGTATAAGTATGAATAACAAAGAGAAGAAATAGAATAAAATAAAATATCCATTTAAACATAAGATTAACTGCTGCTTGTTTAGCATTCTAATTTAAAAGTAATAGGTAGGTACATATATACACATAATGATAATATGTAGGTACATATTATATACATAATGATAAAGATTAGAACAGATGGGAATTATATTTGGGAATAAAATGCAAATATTGTACACATTTAATTATTATTATCAAAAACTTCTCTACGATCGTTACCCTCACAGAAACCGGTAGAGCAACGTAGCGCGTAGGCGACTGAATCAGTATAGGATTTGTAAGGTGATTTATTCATAACAATCCCTACCGCGTTTCAGTTATATAAGAATCCTTATTATGTCTAATTTAGTAATCTTTATTAAACCCAGTCTATAATTATTTTGAATTATGTATTTCATAAATCTCACGTACCTACATAATGGGAAATATTGCTAAACATAAGAAGCCATATTGGAGTAATAATGTATCTTCCAATATCAATAAAATAGATTTTATTAAGGAGATTGAAAGATACAACAAAAATCAATGCGTTTTCGGTCACTTCTTTTACTCTAATAGAATAGACATTAGTCCGTTGTCAAAACTAAAATATTAGGTATAGGTACCTAATCTTGTATGTATGAATGTGATTGAACCAAGCAATGTGACCGAGTTGTTTGGCGGTCCATCCTCTCTGCCTACCCCTGCGGTGAAACTATCTGATGTTATTTTGGTATGTTGGGTTGGGTAACTGAACCAGTAGGTATAGGCTTGTAAGTAAATGTGACTATATATATTATTTAAGTTTAAAAAAACGCGGGTTTATTGACTTGAAAAATAAATATTTTCAATATAGGAAATAGATTTAGTAAGTAAAAAAAATACGCGGTCCATCCTCTCTGCTTACCCTTCTATAATTACGTTCGTCACCCTCACAGAAACAGAGAGCAACAGAGCGCGAAGGCGACTGAAACGCGGTAGTGTTTGGAAGGTGATTTATGCATTCCAATCCCTAACGCGTTTCAGTCGGTAGAGCGACTGAAACGCGGTAGTGTTTGGAAGGTGATTTATGCATTCCAAACCCTAACGCATTTCAGTCGGTAGAGCGACTGAAACGCGTTAGGGTTTGGGAATACGCGCCCGGGTGGGACCCAAGCGCTATGCCCACTCAACCACTGACCACTGTGTGGACCTTTTTTAATGATTTTATTTAAACTAAAATTAAAATTCTGAAGCACAGTGTTCCCAGATAATTTATTGATTTATTTTACTGCATGATTATATGATTTGAAATGTGTGTTGAATAATACAAAATTTGGTTTGAAAATTTAATAAATCTGCCAACGACCTACGGTATAATCTTATTATGCTAAAAATAAACAAATTTTCTCATAATTTAAAACATAACTTTACCAGATAAAAGAACAAGCTTTCGAAATCAATTTATATTTTTTTGTGGAAAAGAGTCAATACGGCAATTTTTTTATTTAAAAATGACGTATGTCCGGTTTTGTCTGGTTATTTTCTCTTAATAAGAGAACATAAATTCGATTATCCTGTGCGAAGTTAATATAAAAAAGATAATATCAATTATTCTCTAACAATTTGACACCTCTGCCTCGTCCTAACGTGGCATTTTTATTGAGTATTTTACTGCGACCGCTGACTGACATAATAGTATTTTGAATTTGCAGCCTGATTGTTTTCCAACCGTGAAAACATTAAAACATCGAGAGCTAATTGATACCTCGACTTCAGTTTGATTTGAACTTCGCAGTTCGTAAGTCAAGTTCAGTCGGTTTAATACAAAATAAGTAATTGAAAATAAGGATAATCAGAAATACGTAAAATATGCGGGACCGCAAGTTAAATTCTAGGCTGACGCTCTTACTCCGTAAATCATTCTAATGAAAATGCAGGTATGCCGCCGAGGCAATCCTGGAATACTCTGTAGGAATCGGCAACGGTGCCAAATTACAAGCAAACTAACATAGGTGCGGTTTCATCTACCGCACGCGTGTTGTAAAACGTTCTTCGAAGTGTTCGTTTAATGTGTAGGTAGAAACAAAGGCAGAACTCCGCGCTGTGCGAAGACCCGATTTGCAGTAGTATGCGTGCACATTGTTGGCTACACGCGTAGTGCACGCGGTTTCTTATTGAAAATGTTTAAAAGTTCATCTCCCTTGTTTATATAATGCATGATAGTGACAATAATTGATAAGTAAGTACATTAAATGAGATGGGTATAAATTACGGTAAAATAAGGCGGGGAAAAACAAACATTGTGAGGGAATACACCGCTGTGTGTAGACACGATTTGCAGTAGTATGGGTGAGCGATATTTGCGATACGCGTTGTCTGCTCGATTTCGTACTAATAATTATTTTTTTACAATTGATAAGTAAATACCTTAAATGATATGGGAATAATATATGGAAACATAAGGCGGGGAAAAACAAACATTGCGAGGGAAAATATAGTAAGGAAAACACTGTTGTGCGTAGAGTGGGTACTAACGCGACGCCAACTTAGCCACTGACCGGTCTTTTATATATATATAATATTTTAATTTTATATTTTAAGTCGGATTTCGTGGATCTTTCAAGTGCCTGCAGTTATCAATCCTACAATTACAATATCCCGTGAGTTTTCACAAGTATTATTGTAAATACAACACGTTTTAGAAAGTTTTTATCAGAAGGTGAATATAACCTTGAATTTTTATAATTTCTGTTAATGCCTATGACTCAATCAATGACCGGGGAAAAATAATATTGATTGTAACGCATTGATAACTTCTTTAAATCATTTACAATCTAGGATTTGGACCAGTGATTTTAATCGAATTGGTATGCAAAGCAATTAATTCAAAATACCCCTATTATACCGGTACTGTAGCTGAGTGGAAATTTATTTTTATTTTTGTGCAACAGATTAATCATCCAATTACAGTACAATCTCATTCTGACACTCTTCTTCTTCTTCTTCTTTTTGTGCTCTGTCCGTTCAACGGACGTTGGCTATCATGTTGGCTATGCGGACTTTGTTTACTGCGGCCCGGAACAGCTCTACAGTAGACTGGCCAAACCACTGTCTCAGGTTTTTCCATGAGGTTCTCCTTTTTCCAGGGACCCGTCTTCCGGCAATGTTTCCCTGCAGTATGAGATGTAAGATCTCGTACTCCTCTGGATTTCTCATCACATGTCCAAGATATTAAAGTTTAGGGATTTTTATAGTTTTAATAACTTCTTTTTTCTTTATTCATCCGAACCATAACATCTTCATTCGTAACCCTGTCCATCCAGTTTATTTTAAGTATTCTTCTGTAGATCCACTCTGACACTCTTAAAACCCGTTTAATCATAGGAGACCAAATTTGTCCCAGCTCACATAGATCTCATATAAATCGCTGTAACTCTAACGGTATTAGAAAAGGCAAAACACCACGCTTTATATTCAAATATAAAAAATAACCACCAAAAAGTAAAATTTAGATCTTTATGAAACCAAAGTTTGGAATGCCAATTAGAAAATAAATTAAATTTTGGGAATTTTTTATGAATTATTTTTTTTCATGAAATGACAAAAAAAGTGACAATAATATTTATAATAAACTAGCTGGTACCCGGCATGCGTTGCTATGCCATTTAATAAAGAAATTGTTTTCCCTGCGTGTCCTTTCCCGTCTCCCGTTCGCCTTCCACAATAATACATTTTAATTGGGTTTTCCCATATTTACTGCCAGGCGTCGTATACATAGAATCATGTTTATGTGTAGTGTCCATTAATATGTAATATTATTTCTACTCTAAAATATGTCTTCTTCTTCCTTGCGCTGTCCCAACTCATTGCCTAGGTAGACTATTGGGGTCGGCTCTTCTAATTCTCAGGTTGTAGCTTCTTCGGTTCTGAGTATCGCCTTCATCCAGGCCGTTTCTCCGAAGTATTTTCGAGCATTGAGTCATCCAGGAGTTCTTTGGTCTTCCTCTGGATGACTCTGCCTGACATTGCCTGTTTCACTGTGATGGTCTCCGTCTTATGTGCCCATACCATCTCAACTGTCGTTCCTCCAGCTTACTGTTTATGCCCGTGACACCCAGGCTACAACGAATGCGTGAACTTTTAATGTTGTATTTTAGTGATACTCCTGCCGACCATCTAAGCATTCGCATTTCTGCTGTTTCGAGTTACCTAAAGTAGGAGTTATACATAGTCCAGCATTCGGAGCCATATCATGGATCTAACAAGAGTCTGGCATACTTTTCTACTCTAAAAGATGTGTCCCTTTATAATCTAACTATTGTTCAAAAATTCCATGTTGTCATGAATATAATAGCATTTTAATAGACAATAATCGTGACAAAAATAAAATAGGTTGTTAATAATTCGTGTTACAAGTCAGGTATTCCCCAGACAACATTATAGTAATCTCTAAACCCGAAGTAACATGTCTGCTGCTAATAGCCAAATAACTAGAAAACCAATCTTCAAAGACGACAGGGCAACTAATATGGGAAAACTTTAAAAAAATGTATGAAACTTGTAGTTTACCCCCCTCCCTCTCCCCCATGTGTTAGATATATGAACAGTATGTTAAATTTTTAGAGGGAGAAACTTCCAGCCCTTACATCTTCAAAAGCACGCCCTTCCTGTAGAAACGGGAACCTTCTTCATGGATGGGGGATAGAGGGCTACCACACCATATAACTCCCTTGATCGTACCGGTACTCATTTCTGAGTTTTAGCGGGACGCACACTTTTATACGCCTTCTTTTATAATATATTGTTGCGTTCAGACAAACAGTTCTCCAACTCGTCTTGGGAGGAGATTACTTCGTTGGAAAGAATAGAGTTATTTTATGTTAATCTGGGATTTATTTAATGCTTCGCGTGTACAAGTGGTG
Organism: Limnephilus lunatus; assembly: GCA_917563855.2. NCBI lineage: Eukaryota > Metazoa > Arthropoda > Insecta > Trichoptera > Limnephilidae > Limnephilus > Limnephilus lunatus. Next base: position 57,220,331 of record OU830596.1, read on the forward strand.
ACTACGATAGTCGGCCTAACTGGAAGCTGGCTAAATGAGATCTGAATTGAGTGAGCTCCTGCAGACTGCACCCAGGCCCTTGGCCCTCCTAGTGCCCAAACTCCGAACTAAACTAACTGCCATCTAGCGGACTTTCGGAACAGCTCTTAGCACTGCCCTCTTTGTGACAAGTTCGGAAGCTTTTAGATATACCACATATATATTTATTATTGTTAAATGTATTCAGGAGAAACATGCTATAGCGCCTTAAACAATGGGAATTGGGAATATTTATTTCAATATTGCTTTTTTAATGTGAATACCGCACAAGAGTCTTTCTTATCTGCTCCCAACCGTCTGGAGCCAGTGAGTCTACGGCATCTTACGTTGAAAGTAGTGGGGATGAGATAGAAACGGAGAAGAGGAAGTTGTGGAAGTACCTTGCTATTCGGATTTGGCCACCAAACACGACTAAAGCCATTTAAAGCAAAGTTTCAATTCTGAATGGTGGTCTTACACCAGGGCGACACTGAGAGTATCTTTTACTCTGGAACGTGCCACAAATATACTATACATTATTTTAAATGTAGAAATTATGAAAAAACACAAATTAATCGAATTAAATTTACTTGCGAGCGCTGGGGTTTGAACCCTCGACCTCCAGATTGCGAGTCGAGAGCCTTACCCCTATATCACGGAGGTCGCCGTAATTTAGTATCAAGATGACTGTGAATTATTTTATTTAAACATATTAGATCAGTCAATTACTTTCTAATTTTAAATGTAAATCTTGACGTATTCAGATGTTCGTCGTATGATCTAAGATGGTCATGTAGATCACATTACACAAATATTATTAATAAAAAAGACAACAAATTGTACAAATATTAAACCTTTCTAACATATATATCATTTATCACAATTATTATTGCCACTATATCATTTATTACTACAATATTATTTATACCAGTGGCATATCGTCCATAGAAAAGGGATAAAACCTGTTTATCCAGACAATTATTTATATAATTCTAACTGCTACTAATCGTAAATTCATGTATGCGATACTGCCGCCACAGTGCCCTTCTTGACAATATCAAGGAGGATTTTCACTTGTGTTGATAGAATAACACCTAATTTAAAACATGCAAACGCCTCAGCACAGGTTCTCCTAGTGAGGTGTTCACAAAACACTACTACCATCATATTTACATACAGTTACTGATCATTAACATTTTTTTTATTACTGAAACTTATTATCTATGTAAACTACTGCAATAATCAGTAAAATGTATGTTCGAGAATAGAAATAAAACAAATAAATAAACACTAGCAGGTAAAAATCCGCGGGATATCTATAATATGAAAGCGTCTGTATTCATATTTGAATATTATAGATGGCAGCACTTCCGTTTGTATCTATTACGTGAAGCGACAGTGTACGACAGACGCCAGAGTATTAATAATAGAGAATAATATAACAGACAGGTGCATAGCAAATGTGCGTGTGAGATGCATTTAATATACGATAGAGGTTTTTGCCATACATCCGGCAGTAATTCCGCAAATTGAGACCATTCGTTCTCGGTGACTGCATTTCGAATGAAATCAATAATTATGCGTGTAGATTAGCAGTACTTTCTTAACTGCGTTTCCCCCGCCCAGTTTCCACATTCTAATACCGGATATAACAATTTCTAGAAACAATGTCCAATGCCATTTTTGTCTAAGATTCCACTAATTGCGTCACATGATAAACTTTTTCCAATAAATTCAATTATATCATCATTTTAAAAACACCAAGATTTTACAATTTTGAAGATAATATTCATCAGCTAAGAAAACAAACTGACACACAATAAATATTTTATGACTATCTTGTTTGTAAATTTTTTTTTTTTTTTTGCAAAAACAGTATAATAACCAGTGTCCGACCGAAACAGGATTTTCTACCGAAAACGAATCTTCGGTAACAAAAAATATTACTGCTATAAAACAAACAAAAAATTTAAAAAACATGTTAACTACTTCTTGGAACAAAAATTTGTCAATAATCAACACTTATATTATAAAGGAAGTAAACTAACTAAATTTAACATTTATTGAGATATTTTAATTGCTGTTGGTTATGTATGATAACCGGCCGACGATGATGGCGGGTGACACACGAGCCACGAAGTCAGCCGAACGACGCGCGATAATTCACGAACGCAGAGTTTCGGTACGGCCGAAGGTTCGGCAGATTTTCTGCAGAAACTGAAACTGATGCAGAACCTAGATTTTTTTGCCGAAACTTGCCGAAACCGAAACCGAAACCGATAGCAAATCTTCGGTCGGTCACTGATAATAACCAATACATTGCAAAAGCGGTAAATAATTTATTTTTTTAAACTTTTTTAGCACAATAAATACATTTAAATTTGGTCAAAAACTTTACACGTTGATTCCTACATACAGTTAAAGCATAAATCGTTGTAGGACATGTGGAAAATGTCCACATGTTTTGCGAGGCCGTTAATCAACCTAGTGAGTTTTCCCAGCCGTCTTTCAATTTGGTAGGCGGATATGGGTACCACCAACCAATGCGGGAACCATTTATTGGATAACCAACACCTCTGCCATAGGTCACCCGAAGTTATTCGCTACGTTTGGTGACTAAGCAGGGGTGCCCGGATTCACGGGGTGAGGTTAGTTCAGGTCTTAGCATCTGGGTACTACGTGACGGGCCGGATCGAGAGAGACTGGTTGAGGGAGGCCTTTGAACCTCTCCAGCCGGACTCTCTCGACCCATCGCCTTGCCCCGCAGTTGAGGGATGGATTCATACGTCCGTCACTCCTGGACACACTGACTCCCAGATTCCTACCCTCCTTTTTTCTAAACCTTTTTTCTTCCCATAACTTCTTATCCTTCCCTTCTTTAAGAAGGCCCTTCACATAGCATCCCTTAAGATGACATAGGCCCTGAGGGAAAAAATGCCTCAGGGCCTCCTGGCGATAGGTGATTTAGTTCTGCATCTGGGGATATATATTATATACACAACTGGTGCCGTGTTATAAATAATATTTTTTTAAACTTTCTTCAGGCAGGTAGGTTTAGATAGGTACAATGATTTTGAAACATTGTGTATAAGAAAGTCGAATAAAGTGAGATGATTTCGCATTAACGGAAACGGGACGTACAAACCAATTTACAGACAGATGATATGCCAAACGGTCGAGTTACAACGAGCCAAACGGTCGAGTTATATCGCAACTGTCATTCAATTAAAAAATATATATTTTCCGATTTTTACGACGTTTTCAAATATTAACAAAATATTCGGAAACATTGGGAATTTGTCTTAAAAAAAACATGATTCAAAAAACAATTTTCTTTCAAAACGCCATTTGTAATTGCTTCCCTTGAAACATTCCCTATGAAAACTTAACCTCTTTTACAAAACATCTCATTATCATATACATACTCATAGCTAAGTTAATAGAGCGTTTCCCATTTCATTTACATTTAGATTAGCGACCATTCTTAGGTGGTATTCGATAGCCTTCACCGTGTTGTTGAATTATTATCCGATTAGTTATGTTTGGTGTTATTGTTATGCGTTAACAGTCGTATTTGATCTGGGAGGCTTGTTCGCGACAATAATTGACACAGGTGTTAACGTACACCTTCCGAGGGCTCAATATCTCTAGAGTTTTAGAGGATATTTCGTTTAAGGATGCTGTTAGATGTGGAGATTCTTGATTTTTATATATATCCCCTGCCCACCCACCATATCACACCATTCACAATGTTTTTCCCTCCTAATATTTTCGCTTATCCATCACAATATTATCCCTTAAAATGTTTTCAATAACAATATTTCCTCACAGTATTTTTCTTCACAGTATTTTTCCTCATAATGTTTTCCTTCACAATTTTCGTTGTCTCTCACATTATCTCCGTCACGCTCTCATTTAAGGTACCTAAAATATTTTCCCTCACAATATTTTCCCTTGAAATATATCCCATCGCCCCTCATAATATTTTCCCTCACAATATATTCTTTCAAAGATTTTATTTTCTCTCATATTATCTCCGTCATGCTCTTACTTAAGGTACCTACTTGTTAGATGTATGTACCCGTTTTACATAATATAAACAAGGGAGATGGTAATTAAACCATTATTAGTAAGAAGCCATTAACCCATGCTACTGACAATCGCGTCTAAATACAGTGGCGCCCCGCCTTTGTTTCAACCTACGCACCAAACGCATAATTTTTGCATACCTACTTTGATAGTAACTCAGCGACAGTCAGGACGCTACCATGCCATATCTCTTCTATTTCTATATTATTAACAGATTTTTATACTTTTAGTTCAAACACGCAACTATAAAAATTTACAGGATAGACACACACATTAGTGTCAGTGTATCAAAGAAAATTATTTCAAAGGTACGCGTATTAGAGAAACTTCTCTACAGTCCTCCGCCGCGTCTGTCTGTCTGTCTGTTCACTATAATATGATAAACTCAAAAACTACTGAACGAATTTTCTCGCGGTTTTCACCAATAGACAGAGTGATTCATGAGTAAAGTTTAAGTATATAATTTGTCAAGGTTTTGTGTAAATTAGTTGAAATATATAATATATAAATGAGAATGTTTGCAACAAGCGGGCTGACAAACGTGCGTTGTAGATCTGATTTGTATCGCCGGGGACTTCAGCTATTATAAATATGTTCATCGCTTTGTCGCATTCTCTACAATTATACAATCCTTATATTGTTTGCTCTCAACTAATCCTTCAATAATATCAATCAACTTAAACAACCAACTGTTTAAAACAACTCTGTGCTCAAAACCTAAACTGCATACAAATACTTCTCAAGATACAAACCCAAAAAATTACAATACCTTTATTTAATTTTACCATAAATCTCCATCAAACAAGAACGTGTTTTTCATGCAGGTTTAGATAAAACAAAATAGTAAAAAAGTATGGGTCATTGCGAAGGAATCATAATATTTATGATATATTTGTTTTTCCCTTTTGATCAAGTTAAATTTTTCAGTCATGATAGAAAGAGAATTTTATTTGGTGTAGATATTCATTGAAAATTTGCAGTCGGTTGAAAAAATACGGAGCAAGCAATCGTTTTTAGATCGAACATTAAAATTATCATTTGATAGTTTTGTTATTTTTAAAAAGACGAAACAGCTATCAAAGTGCAAGTGTTTTGAATTTTATACAGTGATTTATTGGTTTTGACAAAAACAGTAATAAAAAAAAACAGAAATGTTTGGAATGGACACAGTCAAAGAGAGTAAGTACATAATATTTAGTGTTTTTGAAAAAAAATCATCAATATTGTTATATACAAATTTCAGTTATGATTATAACTTTGGTTCAATATATTCGGATTTGTTTTGAATTTTAGTGTCATTTTAAAAATTGGAACCTATAATATAATTGGTCTAGGTAAATTGACCGATTTGCAATTTTTTTAAATCAATTTTTTGAAAACATATTTTTCGAACATCAATTTACCGAAACACTAGTTTTTTCGAAATGATATAAGTATGTATACAGTTCGTACAGGAGTATTTTATTATATAATGGAATTAAAACTAACCTAACCAAACCTAACCTAACCTAACCTAACCAAACCTAACCTAAACTAACAGTATCTCGTTAATCACAAGCAAGCGGAATATATATTTTAGAGTTGATTAGCAAATTCAAAAAATATTTCTTTCGGCCAATTGCTGTTCGATAAATCAGTCTTTCGGAAAACTGAAATTCGAACAATTGATTTCGAAAAATTGAATTCAAAAAACATGTCAGTTCCTCAATATAATTTATTTTACACCATAAAATTATTTAAATTGTGTATTTATTTTATGGTTAATTATTTTTGGGGTGTTGTGCCGTGTTGCGCTATCTCCTTATTTAGCCAACTATTCGGACAGCATTACAATTTCCATCATCAGGGCAGATGAAAGAGAGACTTTGATGAAAAATGAGATAGCACAGCACGACATAACACCCCAAAAATAAATAACAATAATACTTTTGGCCATTAAAATCATATGTGTATTTATTTGTTTAATTATCTCAGGGTTAATTATAAGTACCTAAAGTCAAATTGGCATTACGTGCTATAATCCTTACGTCAGTATAATAGATATTTCAAAGCAACATAGCTCATTATTGGCTTTACAGCTGAAAAGCGCTGCGTTTAACTATAAATTATTACAAATAAAAATGCAGAGCAAGTTTTTCAATGCCAGAGCTCACCATCAATAGTTTTTTATACCTAAGAATCGGTGTCGTTGGCTACGAATCCGGAGGTCACGGGTTCAAACCATTTACCCGTTCCAGGGTGGTGGATTACCTGATGTCGCCCTGGTGAAAGACAACCATTCAAAATCGAAACGTTGTTTGAAATGGCTTTATACGAGTTCTGTGATCAGATCTGAATAGCCAGGTTTTAATTAGCAATAACACGTAGGGCACTAATAAACCATCTGTGTCTAATAATAACACATTTATGCAAATTGACTCATCTGTGTCAATGCCCATCTCTGAAAGTGAGATATATAATTTATGTATGTCAATGATCCGTAATTTCTTTACGGGGTTGAAGATACTTTCAGTAACGCCCTAGTCAAATCGAACAGCTTCACGTTTTGTGAATATACATGGTGTTAAGGGACTTACTTGACTTACTTTATTTAACCAGTGATTCCTGACATTATTTGGAGTAAAAAATGTAAATGAAATTTTAGTCTCCGATTTCTTTTTTTAATGTTTTTTTTCCGCTAAGTTTCGCATTGTTATATTCACACCAACAGTTCTCCAACTCGTCTTGGGAGGAGTTTACTTCTTGGGAAAGAATAGAGTTCTTTTATATTATTATGGTGACTACGATAACTGGAAGCTGGCTAAATGAGATCTAAATTGAGTGAGCTCCTGCAGACGGCTCCCCGGCCCTTGGCCCCCTGGTGCCCAAACTCCGTACTAAATTAACTGCCACCCAGCGGACTTTCGAGACAGCTCTTAGCACTGCACTCCATGTGACAAGCTCGGAAGCTTTTAGATATACTACACTCATCTAATATTATTTTACTTAATATATGTAAGCCTATGCGAGATTGAGATGGGCTGGGCATGAACAGAGAATGCCGGATACACGCGTCCCAAAATTATGACTGGATACCCAGGTGGAAGGAGACCCAGACTGAGGTGGGAAGATGAGGTAAGAGGGGATGCAGCACAGCTTCCCCAGGTAACAAACTGGAAGTTAGCCGCTGGTGACAGGAGGAGTTGGAGGCGACTGCGACTGTCCAAAGAGAGATATATGTAAAACGTAATGTTTAAAGCTATAGTGAGTCACTTTTGAAAACATTTCAAACGATAAGACTTTGCTAATAATGTTTTTCTTCTCCTTTCAGAAGTGAAGACCTTCTTTGGATTGTCTGACCTGACGGACAACCCAATCCTCTGGCGTCAACTGCTCGCAGAATTACTGGGCACTCTGTTGCTGGTAGCTGTCGGGGTGGGCAGTACCATCCCGTGGAAAGACAACAGCCCCTCCCTAGTACAGATCGCGGTGTCCTTCGGATTGATAGTCGCCACCATCGTACAGGTAGGATCTCATACCTAACTAACTAACCATCACGCCGTTTCCCCGCAGGGGTGGGCAGAGAGGACGAACCGCCAAACAACCCTTGGCACACACTCTTGCCTCATTCATGCATCGTATCATATATGCTCTTATATTATTTTGACTCTTGACATGACCCGACTCAAGTATGTGATTCACTAGGTCGTGCCATGTCTTCCTCGGGCATCCCCAACTTCTTGTACCATTCACATTTGCGTCATAAGAGGGCTGCCCGTAAAAAAAGGTCTCCAAAGTGCTGCGGTCGCGAGGAACAATTTTACGCGAGATCCGGCAACACTGGCGTATGGCTTGGTTTCCCTACGCCAAATCCCCACCACTTTGCACTCTCTGCGACACTAAGTATCGGCGTGGCAACCTTTCCCGATGGAGCTTCCGCTCGCCGCACCCGCCAGGTATGAATTACGCTCTGTAATTAGTTTTTTGTGCAAAGAACAAAACCTCGGTAGAATTCATTCTTAGCTACTTGAAGTGTACGAAATACAGTGTATGAATGCGCAAATGATGCAGAGAACTTAAAAGCGTGCCGGATGGTTTTCGGTTTCAGACGAAAAAAAATCCAAAGTGGAAAAAACAATGATTACAGATCGACGGGAGACAGTTCAGGAGCTCTGTAATATGATCCCTGATGTCAATAAGACCACTATTGACAATATTATGACGGAACATTTGGGAGACCACAAGGTCTGCGGTACAAGGTAAGGTGGGTCCCAAAATGCTCACCGAAGATCACAAACAACAACGGCTTGAAACAGCCGTGAATTTTTTTAGTCCTTCGACATCGATGGCGAAGAATTCTTGGACTTTATTGTGACTGGGGACGAGACCTGGATACACTACACGACACCATAGATAAAGGTGCAATCCCAGTGGCGTCATTCAGATTCGCCGAAGCAAAGTTTAAAAACGAATTACAGAGCATAACCCACACGTGGCAGGTGCGGTGAGTGGAAGCTCCATCGCGAACGGTTGCCACGCCGAGACTAAGCGTCACAGAGGGTGCAACGTGGTGGGGATTTGGCAAGGCGAAACCAGGGTACACGCCAGTATTGCATGATTGCGCGTAAAATTGTTCCTCGCGACCGCAGCACATTGGAGACCTTATTTTACGGACATTCTCCTTACATCTCTCGTATATTCTCCTTACATCTCCACCCACAACAACTAAACCTCGATTACGCATGCTGTAAACCTTATTGGAGCGTTAATATCTACGCACATCCCATCGGCTATTTTATTGCTGAAATAATTGTTAACACTCTGTAAACGTTTCACACAATAAATAAATAAATAGATGACGAATTTTGTCAATATTGAATTGATATAGGATGTCATTTATCGTCCATGCTAGACATCTAGGGCGATGCAAAACGTATCTACCACTCTTGTAACGGGTAACACATGATCAAGATGGCACCGCGTCTCAAAAGAAAAGCAGTTTATTTCGAGCACTAGGTCAAGGCTATCATCTGAGAGTCGTAATTAAAAATAAATCACCGACTTAAAACCGGTTTGCCTATCTCTCAGTCTCACTTAATATCTTGAACCAGTATTCTCGGAATGGTCGCATAATGATGTGAGTTATTAAATTATATCATATATGTATGATAACTCTTTGGTTCATAGTTTAATTTATGTGAGAACTCACAGGAGACTGAGAATCCAAATCGATCAATTTCTAGAATTCTTGAATTTCAATGAACGTGTGAAACTAACGATTTTTTATTTTTTTTTATTTATTTACTTAAACGCCCATAGGGCTTTTACGTAGAATGCAGTACATGTTTTTTTATCGCTGTGAAAATAGTGAGTTTACAAAATACAGGTAACATAATATATGTTAAAAACAAAATATAGGTTTCATAAAATATAAGCGTTAACAAAATACAGGTAACATAAAATATAATAAACTAAATATAGTTCATTAAATATAGGAGCTGACATTAAGTAGGTACCTAATGTTTAAAATTGGTGTTCACATTGGTTTATGAGATTAGGTAGAAATACATAGTTGGCACATATGGCGTTTGAAGTTTGCTAAGTTCAACTTATTATCAAATACATCCATATTATTTAAGTATTTGTTACCAAGACTGTGTAAACGTTGCATTGGAGAATGCAAATCATAGTTGGAATGAGATGTACGTATATAAAATGTTAATGTTTGTCTAGCTGTTCGTGTAGGTACATGTAGATTAATTAATTGCAGGAGTTCACAACAGTCGAATTTAGAGTTTAATAATTTTAATAAAAGGTTAGGTCGTTTATTTTTTGTCTGTTTTCCAAAGTTGGAATATTTAAAATATTTATTATTCGAAACGTTGAAATTTTCTTTGAATTCTTTCAATAGCATGAATATGAATTTTGTAGATGGAGTGATGTTCTATTATGCTTCTAACAAGGGATGTGTACTATAGTTTAATGATTTGTAACGTTTCTTAAGTTTTTAATTGTTCTTAATACAAATCCTAATGTTTCCGTACCCTTATTTGCAGTTTTGTTGATTGTGGGCCGTGAAGTCTAGTTTCTCGTACATTATTAAGCCAAGATGCCGTATTTCCGTTACTCTTTCTAATTGAAATGAAAACTTTTTTTACCACCGTTGGTATTTGAAACTCGGTGATACGAAAAAGCGACACTTAAAAGATACTTAACAGAAAACCAGAAGTTCAATACAAATGGAATATAGTGCTCCAAAAATATTTGATCATCACTTTTAATGACTTTATATCACTTTTCGAATGTGTGTTGATTTGTCACTGTTCTAAGTTGTCGTGGAACTGGCAGATAGAACTAATTTGATCTTAAATCTCCAAATAGAACCATATTGTTCTAAAAATAAAAAATAAGGTTGTTTTTAAATAGAACTAATTTGATCGTAATTCGCAAATGGAACCTTGTGTTCTAAAAATCAAATATAATAACCCATACTAATAATCACGTTGTAAATCTAAAATACGTTTACCGTTACATTTCCCAACTACCCACCCCTCATACTCTTTTCCTTCCCGGAACTTCCTCTTCTTTCTTTCCTAAAAAAATCCTCTATACAGCATCCCCTAAGATGACATAGGTCCTGAGGGGTATTATTTTCCTCAGGACCTCCTGTGTGGAGCTAATGTAAAAAAATACCGCACATGAATGTATTTAATACCATCTTGCACAAAATCAGTTGTGTAAAATTTGAAAAACATGTTCATTATTAGTAAGGCTGCTGGTATGTTAAATAGAACTTTATTGCAAAATAATCTGCGATCTTCCACCGACGCTGGATATATTTTTAGCATGACTCATAGAGAGAAAAATTCTTCTGAAAAAAAAAAGAAATAGTTGCAAAAAAGGCAATTTTGACCGACATAGGTAGAACCTAACTAACTAACTAACCTTCACGCCGTTTCCCCGCAGGGGTAGGCAGAGAGGACGGACCGCCAAACAACTCGGTCTTGGCACACACTCCTTGCCTCGTTCACATTCATACATCGTCTCATACATGTTCTTTTATTATTCTGACTCTTGACATGGCCCGACTCAAGTATCTGATTCACTTGGTCGTGCCATGTCTTTCTTGGGTGCCTTCGACTTCTTCTACCATTCACATTTGCGTCACATATTCTCCTTACACTCCTTTCCTCGTTCATTCGCTCGACTTGCCCACACCATCGGAGCGTTCCTTTCTTGATCTTACTCATTACGCTTACATCAGCATTGCATTCTTTGCGAATCTCCGCGTTTCTCACACTATCGTACATGGTTTTAGCACACATACGCCTTAGGGATCTCATTTCTACAACATTCGGTATACTTTCATCCTTCCTCTGCCAGTTCCATACCTCACTGCCATATATCAAGGTAGGTATCAGCACTCCATTGTGGACGGCTAGCTTCGCTTCTTTGGACAGTTTTTTTTATTAGTGGCAACGGCGTTCAGTCCTCCATTAATAGAGTTACCTGCATTCACCCTTCTTTCAATATCTCTATCAGCCTTCCCATCTCTCGTAAACATCTTCCCAAATAAACAAACTCATCCACCTGCTCCGAGTATTCATCATTGACAATTATGTTGCACATTGTTTTCGTGCTCTCTTTCAAATACCATGACTTAAGACTTACCTACATTCATCATTAACTCATTCTTCATACATACTATAGATAGAAACTTGTTGTTCCAAAGGAACGATACTTGCAATCTATAGCGATAAAAAATGATTTATTTCATATTTTAAATTGACACCAATAATATATGTACAGTTATTAATATCTACTAGATTTTAACAAATCCCATTAATTAACTCAACATTGTATAATCACTAAAACAATCTGTCAATTTGGTTGGTTTTAGGCAATTTGTTATGTTAGCACCTTGGTGAAAATATGTGGTAAGTGCCTTATGTATTTCAATACAAAATTTGAATTGATTTATTTAATATAATATGCCGTAATTATAAGTGATGCAATACAAGTATATCTCGGTGTTTCGAAAATCACCGATAAATCGAAACGGTAAAGAACGCAGAATTGAAATCTTAATATCATGGGTTCGATATTCGTGTGCTTGCGATTTTGAAGTGTTATCATGATTTTTTTTTGGTTTTTTTTCACATTAACTTCATGCAGGAAGCCCTGAGGAAAATGTGTCAACCGTGTACGTATGTTGGGCACGCGTTTGGCGTGTTTCCCGACTATGCACCGGTGCTGAAGGGATCAATGACGCTAGTTCCTCGAAACATCTTCCATTAAAGTATCGGTGGAACAAAAATAGCATTCCCACCTGTATGAAAGAATTTATCAAACGGATCACCCGTTTCTGCTTAGAGTCCAGGGTTTTTTTAAGTAAAACTTCTTTACGCACGCTTGACTTGGGGAGTAAGCTAGCGAATGCATGACGGGAGCGTTACCAAAAGCGAAGCGATCGGTAGTTGAAAGGGAGATATAAGTTAGTGAAGATAGAAAGGGAGAGAGAGATACGCATCGTATATTAATTGTAGGAGCAAGAGAGTGCAATGCGCGCGCACATTTTCTTTCTCTCTTCCTATCATATAAATGGAGCAGAAGTTTTACTTCAGTTGTGTGGTCTAAAACACACTCGTTTTCTTTAGGTATTTTGGAGCTCCAGACCAGAGGTGGCTGCCAAATTCAACCATGGGGCGCACTTGCGATTTGTAAAGGGTTAGCATTTGAGAAAATTGAGACAAAAAGCAAAATCTGTCTGATATCGGATGGCGTCCGTCGTACGTTATTGGCTGTCAAATTTCTGTGGTTTTCTATGGCTTTCGATGGCTTGTCACGTCTGTGGTGTCTGTATTAACGAAATGGGTTAAAATATAACTAAAGACCTCATTAACTACTTTAAATATCGACATGCAACTAAAGTACATGCAAAGCTCAAATGTATTTTAAAGTTAGTGTTTCAATTCTAAATTGTTAATTTGATAGTATTTATTTTTATTTTTACGAAGCCGTTTGACATTTACGTGTGTAAATCTTATAGACAGATCCGCCAGTATTGACATAGTATGTCGATTTAAAAAAATATATTTCCTGTCAATATCGGTCAGGCTATCAACAGTACGGCCGTGCTCGAGAAAACGGTATAAAATCATCGGTAGTTACACCCATCGATCCGATATTGTAAATTTATCGACTTCGCCATGCTTTATTTTCCCCGGTTATCTGATCACGAAAAACAGCTAAAGCCATTTCAAGCAGTTTCAATAGTTAATGTTGATTCTTCGTTAGGACGACGCGTGACATTGAGAATATCTTTAATTCTGAATATCGTACAGGAAAGGATGCAATAGCTCATCGGAAGTGGTCCATCATCATTAAGATGAAAAAAAGCTCTCCAGCAAACGAAAGGCCATCGGAAATTTTAAAAAGCTATCACATTTAGGTCACATTGCCCGAGGTCAAACGTTCCTACTTAGCACCTATTGACCGTAGCACAAAACACTGTCACTGCGAAACGCCAAACCTATTAAACTAATAAATTCGAGTTACAAAATCCATTTCCGTTTTAAAATGGACTTTTGACATTTGAAAATCGAATTTAAGCAAATTGCTTTTTATCTGCCGCCTGTCGAGAGATCAAATAATAAAAAAAAATATTATGACTAGATATGAGCGGACAGGTACCTCCATCAAATGTAGTTTTAATTATTATTTATCGTGACGTATCTATTACAACCTTTAGTCGTGATACACTCTCTTATGAAACTAATTGAACTCGATTTTAATATTACTGCGTACTCGTATTTAGGTATTTGTTAAGAGGAACGGCTGCGCGGCCTGTTTCATACAAAACTTAATTTTGGATTTGTGGCCAAAATGCCAACAAAACTGAATATTATTTTTTTTTCAATCAAAATTTGCATTAATTATCTTTTTTTACAATAGCTCCACACAAGAGACCCTAAGGAAAATATTTTCCATCTTTGGGTATGCTGTGTGGATAATATTTTTAAAGGAAAGAAAGGAAGTTCTGGGAAGGATACGGTATGAGGGATGAGTGGGAATATGGGTCCAGGAGTAACGGACGTATGAATCCATCCCTCCAACTGAGGTGAAAGGCGATGGGTCGGGAGAGTCGGGCTGGAAAGGTCAAAAGGCCTCCCTTAATCAACCTTACTCCTCAACCTTCGGCCAGCCAAACAGCAGGTGGGCAGACGCATCCGCCGCCAAGATCTGGACAAACCTCAATCCATGAACCCGGGTACCCCTGCTAAGTCACCAAACGTAGCGAATCACTTGGGGTGACCTATGGCAGAGGTGTTGGTTATCCAAAATTGCCTTCAAAATTATATATTTATACACGTATAAAGAAAATGAAAAGCAATTCCCGTTAGTAAGTGGAAATAAGAAAATCAAAAAATTATAAATCCAAATACAACGCCAACTCTGATACTGACAAAAAAAACACGGAGAGTTGCTTATCGATAATTGCTTGATTGTGTAATTGTTAACTTATTTTAAAAAACTGAATTTAATTTAACTAATAAATTAAAACAACAGTTTTTGATTACGAGGTTGTAAGAAATTCGCCGGGTTAGCTAGTTAATATAAAAGAAAATTTTTAAAAAAATTGTCCGAATGGTTGAAATTTAAAAAAAATAATTATAAAAAGCATTTAATACTTCTGAAAAAAAAAGGTTTATAAGAAAAATTCATCATCTTATTGCAACCGTTTACACCATAGGTTAAATCAACATTTTAATTATACGTTATCGGTAACTAGTAAGCTTTGCTTAGAATTTAATTAAAATATACAAATTTTTAATTAATCAAAGGTTTAGGTCAATTAAACTAACTTCCCAATTACCAACTGATACGGGAACTAGTATTTAATTCAAGAACATTTATTTTTAAAGTTGAGTAACCGCTTTTTAACTTGTTTATTATTAGTCGAATGCAATCAAAAGGGCGATTCATTCATGTACGTAAATTAATTAATTTTACAAATCTAATTTATTGTTTTAACCTAGCATTATTTAAAATCTTCTAAATTGAGATATCTTACATACATATTTTACAGACTCAAAGAAGTAGTGAATATTGACAAATTGAAAATGATTTATTATTCTATGGTGCAATCTTCACTCATGTATGGAATAATAGGATGGGGTGGTGCCCTTGATACTTTTATAAAACCTTTACAAACAACTCAAAATTATATTATCAAAGTTATGTATAATAGAATTAAAACATTTTCGACAGATGCTTTATACAAAGAATCTAAACTATTCAGTCTCCGTAAACTATTTATACTGCAAACTATGAAATATATCTTTAAAAACGTAAACAAATTCGAAAAAAATGTAAACAGAATCAACATTAGAAATAATAATGTATTCTATACCCCCCAAACACACACAAAACAAATGCAAACTCACAGTAGTTTTATTGGACCTCGTACCTTCAATAGTTTACCAAAACATATTCAAGTTGCAACAAAATTTCCGCATTTCGTAAAAGAGTTAAAATTATGGCTAAACCATACAGATGTAAAAACTCTATTTATTTAGTTTTATTTCACTTTATGTTTCTAAAAACTCTATTTATTTAGTTTTATATCACTTTTCTCACAAAACTTTACACCTATTATTACAATGTATATCATTAATTACACTTACACTTATTTAACCGTACACTATTGTATACACTTTTTGTACAAAATGTTTTTAAACAATTTTTGTTTTTGCTTTATATACCCCTGTTTGTTTTTTTCTAGGTATTAAAAAAAAAAACTTTTTTTAAATATATTACCCACGCACAGGCTGCGCCTTAGTGGGTTCCCACATTATTGTTATGATTTTCAAATATGTAAATATAAATTGTAAAATATGGGAAAAATAAAGGAATTAAAAAAAAAAAAATCGATGACATAATCCACCTCTCTTTAAAATGTAATTATATGCTATTAATATTGAAATGTTATTATTAGTAATCATCAAATTGAACTTAATTATTGACTGGGATTTTAATTCGGGGTCTATCTATATATAAGGGCCTTTTCTCTTACCAGGAAATTTACTCGATGTAGACAGTGCACTCACAGGAACTGGTAGGACTACTAACAGGACACTGCCATCTAAAGAGACACATGCAGTTGTTGAGAGTGAAAAACACTTATAGATGCAGGAAATGTTAACCAAATAAAAGAAATCTATAATAAGACCTTTTTAATAAGGATTTATAACTCGGCTAACTAGAAATTTTAAAAATATAAATATTTTGCATATGTTAGAAGTCAACTTGAGTACAATTCTCCCATCTGGAACCCATATTATAATATACACGTACAAGCTGTTGAAAAAATACAAAACAAATTCTTACATTTTCTAAACTTTAAAATGGGTTTTCCAGCTTTTATGTTGAACTACAACACTATTTTAATTGATATTATGAATATGCTCAAATTTTCAGACAGAAGAATTTTCACTGACTTGGTATTTCTGTATAAAATTCTAAATGATTTAGTAGATAGTCCGGTATTGCTTGAATTGTTAAGCTTCCGGATTTCACTACGTAATACTAGAAGTCAGGATTTATTTCAGTGCAGAAATTCTGGAACTAACTATAAATACTTTTTTTAATTTTTTTTATTTGAAATATACATATGTATAACAGATTTACAGAAAGAAAATATTTGGTTCTTAAAAACTAATTACAGATAAAGTTATTTCTTGTCAATGAATCTACCCAATTTAAAAGAGAAAACATTTCTCGTGTTTGAATTGGGGAGTTGTGCTATTATAGAAAAAAAAAAGAAAAAAATAATGTACAAATATTATCTTTTTTTAAATTAAGAAAATAAACGTAGGAATGATAACAAATATTGATAAAGAAATTTACTAACATAGCAGTTACTAAATTAGATATACATGATACATGTAGTATAGATAATTAAAAGTAATAATATAGATGAAGTAAAAATAATATTATTACATTTCTCATAATAGGTAGGTGTTAGATGGTAAGTACATATAGTTGATTCTAACAATTGGATTAGCTGATAATATTGCAGGAGTAGGTACATAATATATACTATATGTATTCCTCTTTGTCCAGAATACTAAAGGAGGGAAACAGTTATACCAAGTCAGTGGACATCTTCAATTTATATTTAAACAAATATAAAATATTGTTACTGAGGCAGTTCAGTTATGTACAATAAATACTGTATATTTCTTACTATTCATATGTAAAAGCCCCGAAAAAGGGCGTTAATAGAAAAAAAAGCAGAGTACGATCAGAAAATTATTATAAACATTTTTTTACGGTTATTTTACAAGTTATAGTTGTGAAAAAATTCGCAATGTTTCTTTAAATGATACTTAAGACGCCTTCCACTCTATTTTAAACGAGTCGTGTTTTATTAAACATTTTCACAATTTTCGCATTGATTTTATCGCTTTAAATATTAGCGCGCTCCTCTAACATTCGTAATTACATATCTCTCCATTTTCTTCTCTTTCAGCGCGGATGCGGCGCCTGAAACATTTTTACAATTTTCGCTTAAATATTATCGTTTTTTAATATAAGCGCGCTCCCTCTAACATTTGTATATACATATATTTATTTATTTATTTTATTTATTTATTTATTTATATACATATTTATTAAATACATTACAAGTGGTACTTTGTCTGTCCAACTGGGAAGGATACCCGTTTTAGGACAGCCAAATTGTATATTTAGTTCATAATATTTTTAACAAATATTAATCGAAATAACTATTAAGAACATTAAATTTTGTTTTATGAACGAAGCGATGGTTTCTATATGCCTTTGAAAGAATCGCAAAGATGTGTTTTTTCAAGGTCATTTTGAGGAACATATCTCCTTCTTCTTCCTTCTGAGCGGATACTACCGGATCTTAAGTCCCAGACATGCTCAACTATCTTACGCGCATACATTATAGAGTTATAGGTTATAGTCTGACTTACATATTAACCAGACCAATCAAAACGCCATCGCAATATAACCAACAAAGCACAATCTAGCATACTTTAAACCGTTTATCTAAATACAATAATGTGTTCACAGTGCAACGACTCTTATTAGCAAAAAAGGTGAGCATAAAAAATTGGAGATTCCTCGTTCGAATTTCTTAGAAATACTAATTGCTCCACCAGTGCTAATCCCTGCGTTTTGGCAATACAAAGTCGACAAAAACTAAAAATAACAAAATTGACCCGATTCTTGTAATGCAGACAAAAAGTCATATTTCATTATTGTAAATCAATACGTTATCTAGTAAACGCATGATTCAAAATTTTAATTTTAGTTCAAATAAAATCATTAAAAAATATTTCCGAACACTTATTTGTGACGAAATTTTCTTTATTTTGTCTATCTATTTACGGTCTTACAAATTAATCTATTAAAGATTTTTTTTACATTCTTATTTTGCTGTATAGATATTATTAAAAAATGATGAATACTGATATTCAAAAAATAATTACAAAAGGTACATCATTTTAATATTTTTATCATCACGCCTTTTAGCATTTTTTGATGTAGGTATAAATAAAAGCAATTTTTTAATGAAATAAAATCGATATTGAGTTTTGATTTTTAAAAAGCTGGTACGTAGAATAATTAATCTTTCTCATTGGAACCACCCTTTACGATCGTAAGAACATCCTTCGACGAAATTTGGATTTTCGGCCGCTGGCTGTTAAAGGCCCGAAATCATTTAGTAAATTGTTTTTGTGCTTAATTCTTAGAACTCCATTTAATTTTTCAAAATTTAATTTAAATTAAATGTAATTTGTTATTATCAAGTTCTGCAAGTATTTTAGTATGTATTTTTGTTACTGCTTTTCGGCTTACAAGGCCATTTTCAAACTGTGGTTAATCCACTTTGAGACGATTTTTATACGATTAGTGATTAAGTCTTTTTTTAAGGTGTCTAAATTGATTTATTAAAGATTAACCCAATTTGCTGAGGCACTAATTGAGTCAGTATTATGTGGGGTTCGGAATCTGTTTTCCCCGCACTAATTCCGAACCTCACATAATACTGTCGCAATTAGAGTCTCAGCAAATTGGTTTCACCGGTAATAAATCAATTCAGACTCCTTCAAAAATTTACTTCAAATCTTATAAATAAGTCGTCTCAAAGTGGATTAACCACAGTTTGAAAATCGCCTTGTAAGCCGAAACAGCTGTAACAAAAATACATACTAAAATACTTAATTTGAATAATTTTTTTTAAAAATAAAGAATAAAAATAAAATAGTAAATACCGAAAAAGTAAACCATAGAACATCATAACATAACAACAATAAAAGCAGAAGTCAAGGCCTGGGTATTTTTAAGGACAGGAAGGAGTAAACACGGGTCTTAAAGAGACAAATGTTGTAGGAGAGGGGAAACAAATTGTTTAACAGTTGAGCTGTTGAACTCAAGAAGGAGTCGTACCAGTTATCATGTTGTTCCTACGTTTGGCGCGCATTTAGAGCGTGTGCTACTATGCACTGGTGTTGAAGGGATCAGTGATGCTAGTTCCTTGGAGCGTCTTCCATAATAATACCGATAGAATATTGACAGTAGTATACCTGGTCTAAAGATTGCAATCCGTTTGTTAAGATAAGGGAATTTATCAAAGAACCACCTGTTTCTGTACGATGTAAAAAAATGTATTATTCCAAAATTTTAAGGGTTTTTTTTCTGATACTAGGGATGTTCACAAAGTAATTATACTGTGGCCATAACGGGGTATGGTTTTTTGTTTTTTGGATGTTGGCATCACTGAGTGATAAAGGGGGGTCTCCTGACCAGAACGAGCCTCACAGCAACATGGTAGTACGTAAACTCACGTTTTAGTGTCCAGTTGCGAGAAAGATATCGGCAAAAAGTCCTGCCAAGTCCTATGATCCGCTTTTTACTCACGGAATGAGTAACACCTTCAAGAAAAAAGTTGAGGATTTCTGATCTCTGGGAAAGGAGGGGAATGCTGACCAGAAAAGTGTGCTTGTCACGAAAACGTCCTTCCTCACACAGCCTTAGCCACCAATACGCTCTTGGACTCATTTGGTTGGGATTTAGTCTTCAGATTATCATATTTCACCTCTCTAAAGGTATGTATATGGATGAAAATAAATTTTCAACCGACGAGCAGGTGCAAAAAGAGGTTCTGAAGTGAGGGAAGGAGCTGGCGCTAAATTTTTTCGAAGAGGATAAAGAAACTTGTGCCACGGCTCAGGACATGCCTTGGAACAGGATGGTAATTATGTAGAAAAATAGTCAACAAGTGTAACAACAATATCCTGTAATTTTTTTCAAAAACATTTTTTCTAAAAATCTAGTACATTTACATTGTGAACATTTTAGGGCTTCAAACCACGGGTGGGTAACAAATTCAATAGTGAAGTGCCCTGCACTCCTGTATGGAGCTAATGAAAAAAATTGGGAAAAGACTCTTTATTAGAATTAAGTATCACATAAAAGAAATGTCTTCCAATTAATATAAATTGCATCAAAACGAGTTCCTTCGCCGTTATGTTAACCGCAATGCATTACTCGTTTATTCTTGGGTAAAACCAAAGAGATTGGATTTAATTCGCGTAAACCTACCTACATGTGCTCAGATAGGTACTCACAATTTTTTGCGTGTTGGCTTTATTATTTTTTGCGACTGTTGTTTTTTTAAAGAAGAACCCATATTTCTCTTTGACGGGTCGTTCTTGAATGATCGGAGATGAAACGCCTCGTTAATAAACATGTGTAGCAGGTCTCGAGATGGGTTTGAAGATGCTGTTTGAGCGTGGACCGAATTTCACAATTTCCAACTCCTGTGAGATAGAAGATAGTAGGGTCATCTTTAGAAACATAAATAAGTGAAATGCAAATTAAATCGGTGGCAACAGTCAAAATGCACCTACTGTGACGAGGTACTCGTAAAACATTCGAATATGCATTCTGTGGTTTTCGACGTAATTTTGACGTAAACATTTGCAGAATTTAACTTTTTTATCTGAAAATAACCTCGAATCGTTGGAATTTTAAACAAAGCAACTTATCTTACAAAGTAACGACCGGTCAGTGGTTGAGTGGGCATAGCGCTTGGGTCCCACCCGAGCGTCACATGTTCGATTCTTCGGCTGGCTAAGTCCTCCATCACAACACAAGCAACATTTTCGGCTTTCTGTGGTGGTAGAAGGAGATTTTCAAACATTGTTAGGTTATTCGTAACCCGGGAATGTTTGTCTTTCTTTAAAAAAAAACCTAAATTTTTGTTTTTGTTTTATGTGAACACAGCACAAGAATCCCAACTGCCCCCAATCGTCTGGAGCCAGTGAGACTACGGCAAAAATTTCATTAAAACAAATAAATAATATTACAAGTTGTAATAAGTAGTTTATAATATTTCTGTGAATCATATATCTAATTAATAAAATGCATTAATACGATAGGTTGAGAGTATGTTTAGTAAATTGGTCGATGTATTGTAGTTTAATAAATTTACCAAGAACTTCCTTAACGAGTACTTGTATCATGGATAAATAATTTCATGTTTATATTGTACTAGCAGACCCGGCCACACGTTTCTGTGGCTAACTAAACACAACGCCACGCCATTACCCAACATTTATAACCAACGCCATCATCTGTTAAATCAAATCGACACCGCCCGTTTGCCAGCCCCTTGTCCGTTGCCGCTTGGCCAGATATATTATATATTTCAACCAATTTACACAAAACCTTGACATATTATATACATAAAAACCTTCCTCGTGAATCACTCTATCTTTTGGTGAAAACCGCATGAGATTCCGTTGCGTAGTACAGAAGATCTAAGCGCACAGACAGTGGGAGCGACTTCATTTTATACTATCTAAAGATTAGCGACATATGCCATACATCTATGTGCGCGTACACATTACCCAAGTTTTAAATTCCATCTAGTGGTATATTGAATTGGGCCCTGGTCGTAGTATTGCCACAATAAAACTGTAATATATATTATTTTAAATGAATAAATGGTGAAATAACACTAACAAAATTTACTGGCGTACACAGAGATTTTAAATCGGCGACCTATGGGTCGCAAGCCTTACCCCTCGACCACGGAGGCCGTCAAATGACTAATTTTTTATATAGAACCACCTCCCGAATTTACTATTTAGTGGTATATTGAATTGGGCCCTGGTCGTAGTATTACACAATAAAACAGTAAAAAAAACACTTTGAGTAACAAGGCACTCGTACATGATAACAACTAATTGAAATATTTGTTGAATTCTCTTGCCTTGCAGTTGAGGAGCTCCTATGAGTTTCATTTCGATGTTCATTTCTGAATATTTGAAAAGGGTCGAGTGTAAATAAAGATTAAATGTAAATCATTAATAATAACATCTTCCGAAGTCTCCCAAAGGGTTCTGAGTCCTCCTAAAGGGCTGACAGGCTGTTATTCGTGATTTCGAGTACAGGGTGTTTGTAGTTTCGTGACGTAAATTCTAACATATATAATATAATTATAGTGGGATTCTACAATAAAACCAGTCGTCATTGCACAAAGGGCAATTTTGAAAATTATACTTAGAGTCCCCATCAGAACCCCTACAGACTATGTTTTTAAAGCGCTGAATTTAATGTCACTGAAACAATTATATACAAAAGATATTCGTATTCTAATGTACGCATTCAAAAACCAGGATAACTTACTCAAACTCGAGCCGATTCACAAGATCTACATTACAACATACATTCCACCAACCTACAACTAAAACGACATTTGGACTAAGAAGTCTGCAGTACTTCTCTATAAAATTATTTAATTTACTCCCTCTTACAATAAAAATAATTAAAAAAATAACCGACTTCAAAAGAAACATAAAAATATGGATTATGGACATGGGAAGGAAGAAGATAGATACAATTTTGCAACCGAACAAATATTAATGTATTGTACTTTCTTTAAGATTCAACTTTATAATTTTTGTCTGTAATATTTTAATATAGGTACTTACTTATATTCAAAAAAAAAATTGTTCCATGTGTCCTTAGAACGGGGTACCCCAGTAAGGACACATTTTTCTCTGAAAAAATGTAAAAAAAAGAAAAAAATAAAATAAAAAATCGACGAGGGTATATGCTAGTGAGACAGGCATCGAAAAACCCAATGTAAACATACTTTAAATAGATAAATATAATAAAATAAACAATAATGAATAAAGAAAAAATAAAAAGGGTCGATGTCATTTTGGGCATTTTGGGCATTTTGGGTATGCTGTGTGGAGGGTTTTTTAGAAAATGTATGAGGGGTGGGTTTGAATCTGGGGTCAGTCTGTCCAGGACTGACGGACGTATTAATCTATCCCTTCCACTGGGATGCAAGGCGATGTTCCGAGAGAGTCCTGGTGGAGGGGTCAAAAGGTCTTCTTCAACCAGCGAACCAGTAAGATCAAGGTAACCCCAATTGGGGTATGTTGTGAGGCTGAAGGTAGCGGGGAGGGGGAGGAGATGAGAAGAGGAAAGGAGGGAAGTACCTTTGTATTCAACAAACACGGCTAAAGCCAATTCAAGCAACGCTTCAATTCTTAATTTTGGTCTTACACCAGGGCGATACTGAGAGTATCTTACACTCTGGAACATGCCGCAAATATACCTTATTAGTCCAGTCAATGAATGGTCCAAAAGGAGGTGTAGAGTGCGTGAGCAAGAACCTAAGCGATTCCTTCAGAAACTTGTTCAGGGTGCTTAGGGTGTAAATATTTTAAAAGTCTTGACATCTAGGTGGTGATCCAGGGGGTGGGAGGGGGGGGGAAGGTTCCAATTTTCGGGTTTCCGCTTATATCTCAAAAACGGTGCGTCGCAGAGGAAAATTTTATTAGAACAAGTAAAAGCCCATAAAATTATCTATAACTTTTATTCTATACGTAATTTTTGAAATCCCAGCTGTTTTTGAGTCACACGCTCCACAAATGATATTTTCCTGCTCACGCACTCTACACCTCCTTCCTTGACTGGACTATATGTAATTTTTAATGATTAAATCATGAAATTTAATTCATATTTGTCTAAAATCATCATATACCACAAGATTCCAAACACCATGTAGAAAACTAAAAGCTTCATGTAAATTAGACTTAAGATTAAATGCAAAACATTAATTTGACGTCATAAATTTATGTGGCATTCTTTTTCTCGCTTTGTAGCAGTTCGATGACCCTTTCGCTCCCGCCATGGTGCAGCGTTTCAGAAACTTAATAGCTCTCGAGGAGAAATGCATTAAATTCACTTAAAGATGATATATACTCGGTATTAAAAAGGATTAAGTTTCAAGAATGTTAACCCAAAACCACCTCAAATCAGGCCAGAACACTCAATCAAGTCGGCCTTTTAGATATAATATAATAAAGGCATTTTAGTTATGAAGGTGTCAGAGATCCAATCAGAAGAATGTACAAATTGTTAAAACAAAATCAAAACCTGATGGATTCCGATATATTTTTGACACATGCAGTTTGCAGTTGGAGAGCTGCGGATACCGACGTACCGGACGCTAGTGGTACTTGGTCACTCCAGCGCATTGGTGACCTTCCTCTACTTCTTCTCCAAAAATTTTTTTGCCAGTGTATATGAGTTTCTCCAAGTTGTCCTTAGTTTGGCGAACAACGTGTCAAAAGTATCTTAAAATACGTAGTAAGAGGGCCGGCATAGTCCATCGGTAAGGTTCTTGACTCGCACCACGAAGGTCGCGGGATCGAATCCCGGCGTGGCAAATAAATTTTATTTGATTAATTTGTGTTATTTCATAATTTATTCATTTAAAATAATATATAGTATATTTGCAGCACGTTCCAGAGTGGAAGATACTCTCAGTATGTAAATTCCAATAATTTTTCTCTTTGGTTATATTATTTCATCGAAAATTTAATGGTCTTAGTTCCAGATGCTTGCATTGTATAAAATGTATTTTGGTTACATGAAACTATGTAAATTTCAATAATTCCTCTTTGTTTACATGTATCTGTATGATTATGTACATTATGCATGCGTATGTATGTGTATATATGTATACATGTATGTATGTGTGTACATATATATATGTATGTATGTATATATGTGTAAGTATATGCATCTGTAAATATATGTACATGTTTCCGTCTCAGAACAGACATTGGTCTAGTGACGCGGGTTACTTACTTGTTTATATATGATATAATTTAAAACAATAAACGCCCGGGTTGCCGGCATAGTAACGCCATGATGGAAGACCGCCATTCAGAATTTAAACGTTGCTTGAAATGGCTCTAGCCGTGTTTGGTGACCAGATCTGAATAGCCAGGTATTTTCCCATCTTCCTCTCCGTATCTCCTTCCCCCCCACCACTACCTTCAGCCTCACTACATGCTACAATTGGGGATGCCATAGTCCCACTGGCTCCAGACGGGGGCAGTTGGGACTCTTGTTCAGTATTCATGTTAAAAAAGGCAGATTGTTGAGCGCCTATTTAGGGTGGGTTCCTAGCTCTTGAAAAATGGACGCATTTATGCGTCTGGGTGTCCATGGGATCCTGAACCCCCAAACGGTACTTTTAGTGAAAAATTGGAAGCTGTTTTCCTACAATAAAAAAGAACATCAACATATTATCGTGGTTTATTTTTGGGGTATTATGCCGTGTTTCGTTATCTCCTTCTTTAGCCAGCGTTTCGGACAGCCGTCCACAGAAACACATTTCTACAGCTTTATTTAAACACAAATGAATATCGGAAACTTAAAAGAGTGCCATTCACAAAAAAGGAGGTAGAACGGAATGTTAAGTACGCTCGAAGAAAATCCCATTTTATTTTTATGCCAACTGACGTCTCCATCCCGTCAATTCCTATCGAAGGTTATTCCTATCAATGTAATATATCTAGACATATAAGAAGATAAAACTAATAAATATGAAAAAGAACAAGACACATAAAAATAAAAGCTAGCTTGATGGAAATAACCATAAAAATTTTAAGCGCACTTGAAGTGAAATGACACAAAACTGCGCTATATAAATATTACGTTATTATTATAAAAAGGAGTTATTCTAATAAGAAATTGAATATTACTCTAGATGTTTAGAAATAGGTCAATAAGTGTCCAAATTGTAAAAAATACTTAAAAATAAGAAATCGCACTAGCCGAATTAGTTAAGGCGCCGTATCCCCGCTCAAAAAGAAGAAGACGGAGAAAGTGTAATTACGAATGTTGGAGAGAGCGCGCTAATATTTAACTAATATAAAAAACCGTCTCATTTAAAACAGAGCAAAAATCTTGTGGGGAACATCTGAAAGAGTATTTATAGAAACACTGTGAATTTTTTCATAAATATAACTTTTAAAATAACTGAAACAAACGTGTTTATAATAATTTTTGGAGCATACTTTGCGATTTTTTTCTATCGAGGGAATTTCATATAATTCGCGTTCCGGCGTGGGGAATGTATAGATATTATCTTCAAAAATAACATATATTTTTTGAAGAGCTTAAAAACTTCAAATGTTTGAGGGAGATATGTAAGAAATCGGTAGAAATTCGGGTAGCGGCGGCTTAAAAAACTGTTTGATTTGGTGATAAGTGCAAAAATACATACGTAGTATTTTGTGATAGACCTACATAATTCGTTAAATTACGTTTTTAGACTTTTTTTATTTGACACAATTTTAATTCTTATAATAAATTTAACGAATTATTTTTTTTTTATTATTATTTTATTTTAGGGAAATCAACAGTTTACAATAATGATTAATTTATACATGTATAATTAACCTAACTGAGAAACCAATTATAGATTTCCTCATTATACTATTACATTGTATGTCTAGAAATTAAACAGTAATTTTAGAAAATTAAAAGATAGTACATTAAAAGATATAACATAGGTATAACAGGTGGAAGGTAGTACATAATATATCATTAGATTTATGAATTTTGTAGTCATTTAATACATTTTAATACACTTTTGATAGAATTTTTATATTTATTTTCGTTACAATTGAAGATATCTATATCAGAGAAAATGTTATTATATGTTGAACACACTCTAATAAGGCAAGCATTTTGGTTTGAATTGGTTTTACAGTGTTTTTCCTTAAAAATATTACACGAACGTGTGTGCCGTGTAGGTACTTTAAAATCTATTCTGTTCAATAATTCAGGACAGTCGGTTATATTATTTACGATTTTATATAGCAACATCGCATCTGAGAATTGTCTGCGTACACTCAATGCATCAATTTTGAAGAAATTTATTGCATCAAGATAATTATTAAATCGATTGTACGATTTGTAAGAAAGGTATTTTATGATTTTTTTCTGAATCGATTCAATTTTATTTATATGTACTGCATAAAATGGAGACCACACAGTTGACGCAAACTCTAAATGGCTTCGTACATACGCAAAGTATAGTTGTTTGATAATTACAGTGTTTGTGAATTCTTTTGTATTTCTTACTATGAAACCAAGCATTTTAGCAGCTTTATTTGTTATTTGATTGATATGGCATTGATATTGTAACTTACTATCGAGAATCACACCTAAATCACGAATATTGGAGCAGGTTTCAATTTTGTTTTCATTTAACAGATATTGATGTACAATTTTTTTGTCATTTCTTGTGAATATGATGTGATGACACTTTAAACTGTTTAAAAATAACTGGTTATTCTCACAATACATAGCTACGCTGTTCAAATCATCTTGTAATTTGATACAATCGTTTAGGTCATTTATGGGTTTGTACAGTTTGGCGTCATCGGCAAATAATTCTAATTTGGAGTATTTTACGACATTCACTATGTCATTAATATATAAAATAAAAAATAATGGACCGAGATGAGACCCTTGCTGGATGCCTGAAGAAATTTCTTTGAAATCAGATTTAAAACCCTTTAATGCTACCGCTTGTAATCTTTTGAGTATGTAGGAAGTTACCCAGCGAAACAACTTACCACGTATGCCAAAAGACCAAAGTTTCTTTATTAATAATTTTTGATTGATTTTATCAAAAGCTTTGGAAAAATCAGTATACAGAGCGTCTACTTGGGTGCGGTTGTCCATGTGATTAACAATAAAATCGGTGAATAAAACAAGATTGCTTTCTACACTTCTGCCTTTTATGAAACCATGTTGTTGTTTTGTTATAATATGGTTTAGTTGTGAACTTAAACATTGACAGACTATTTTTTCCATTAATTTACTAAAAATTGATAATTTAGAAATGGGTCGATAGTTTTAAACATTACTTTTATCGCCATTTTTGTGGACTGGAGTTATGAAAGCTTTTTTCCAGATATCTGGTACAATTCCTTCAAGCATTGATTTATTAAACATAATACTAAGAGGTTTAGCAAGTGTTTTAGCGCAATTTACAATAAAGTAGGATGGAATATCATCACATCCAGCGCTCGTATTTATGTCAAGGGCCCTTATTTCTCGTAATACAATTTCCTTTGTAAATTCAATTGAAGTGATGTTTATATTGTTTGATATATCTGGTACTTCTGAAGTGGTAAAATTGTTTTCAGATATATATACAGATTGGAAATATTCCGCGAACAAGTTACAGATTTCTTGTCCATTTTCTGCTATTTTACCCTCAAGGTGCATTACTCTAGGAAGTGAAGATCTGCTTTTTTTTAGATTATTAAAGTGACTCCAGAAAAGTTTTGGGTTACCATACATGCTTCTTTCCGTATTACGAATATAGTTAATGTAAAGTTCTTGTGTTATTATTTTTTGCCTTGATCGTAATAGAGAAAAAGTTTGGTAGTCACAAGGATTATTGAATTTTTTAAATTTTTTGTGAAATTTGCTTTTCTCTTTAATTATTTTGATAAGAGGGGTTGTATACCATGGAGGATAGTTACTATTTTTAACATGTTTTATTGGTACAGATTCCGCTATTATCTTATTAAGTATATCATAAAAGATATTAATACCGGTTTGAGTGTTTAAATTATTTAGTGTAGTATCCCAATCAATATCATAAATTTTTGAGTTAATGATATTATAGTCTGCAAGTCTAAAATTAAATATTTTTTGCGGGTCCTTTTTTAATTTTTTTATTTTTTTTATGGGAATAGAGATTAGTAGAGTTTTGTGGTGTATATCTTCTGGTACTAGTGAATTTTCATTATGCGTTATACGCAGTGCTATATTGCTTAAGACTAAGTCTAGAATGTGATTATTCAAATTATTTCTATGTGGGTTATATTGTTTTAAGTTATTAAATGACAAAAATTCAATAAAATCTAAGTGAGCAGAATTTAACAAATTCATGGGTTCGGTGTACAAGAAATCACATTCGTCATTTATTGGTACCCACGTGAAGTGCGGCAGGTTATAATCGCCCAGCAATACAAAACTGTCATTGGAGTACTCTGTGATATTTAGTGATACTTTGTTTAGATGTGACGTGAGGTTAATGAAATGCCTACGATCTGGTGGGATGTATGCAGTGCAGATGTGAATATTTTTTCCAGATAGTGCAATAGTTATCCAGATATCCTCCGTGTTAGAACACCATTCTACTCGTTGAAACGAAATAAACTTTTTGTTAATTGCTATGAGTGTTCCTCCTCCACGTTTCTGTTTGAGATTTGTATAATCTCTGTCACGTCGGAAAACATGATACCTAGAGTCAAACAGTTCCTCATTTAGAAATGAATCATTTAGCCAAGTTTCTGTGAGACAAATAGCATCATAGTTATTGAGTTGCATATTTTGCATGAATATTTTAGTTTTTGACCTGAGACCTCTCACATTTTGGTAATACATTTGTAAAGTTTCCATTTTAGTATACAAGTTACACATAGTTACGATAAAAATAAATTAAAGTTTGTATATTCTGTTATTAGGCATCGATGACACGAGTATCTCTATTTTTTATCTTTTCTAAATCGTAAAATGAATTAATACATACGTGGTTTGAGTTTTCATTCAACCTAAGGAAAATTTTACAGTTTTTAATCCAGCAGAATTTATATTTTTGTTCTTTTGAAAATTCTCTGACCTTTTTATAGAGAAGCTTATTTTTGGGGGATAGGTGTTCGTTTATGAAGATGTTATGTCCTCCGTGCATGTTGATGTCCTCCGCTGTGAGGCCTTTCCTCTTGCGGATTGCAGCAATGATGTCGTCCTTTTGTTGCCTCCGTTCCAGCTTCACAACAACATGGCATACTCGATGTGTTTCGGCATCTCTACTTTTAGTTCTGAATAGATTTTTTTTAGAACGTCCATTAAATTTTCTTGGTTTTTTTCCGGGATTCCGATAATCTTTATGTTGTTAACACGAGCATATTGTTCACTGGCCTCAACTTTCGTTTGTAATTCAAAGAAATCCTTTTTTTGTGACATGTTATTTTCGTTTATTTTTTCAAATTCCGTAATTTTTTTCTCCATATTTTTAAATTTTAATTCGTAATCATCAATTTTCAAGCTCAAATATTCCACAGTTTTCACTAGATCGCGTATTTTCGATTTAAATGTATTATTTAACTCACTGAATTTGATTTCTATGCGGCTTAAAACATCAGATTCTTCCGCTTGTATTTTCTTTGGTGGCATTGTAAGGTTGATTTTTTTTATATATATTCACTGAAACTGATAAATTCAATTATATTTTCAATAAAAACTGGTGATTGAACACTTTATAATGATAACTATAAGTTTTTATGATAGGTTTTTGGGAATATTTATTTTGAACAAAGGTATTTAAGCAAAGGAAAACGCTAAATGGTACACGTTTGGTATATATGAAATCGATAAGGATCAAATTTAACAGACGCGGATAAATGTTTTATAACATCATTTGCGATCTTATAATAAAATGATAAAGTAAGTTGTTACATGTTGTCCAGTAAGCCGAGAGATCTTCGGTTCTTGGCGACTTAGCATTTAATTTTTAAGTATCTTGTTATTTTTCATATTTTCGTTTAAATTTATTAATATCATCTTCTTTAGGGATTTCATATACATAAGAGGCCGACTTAATGCAGTGTCCTGGCCTGAGGTAGATGTGGTTTGTGTATGGATTTTACAGCTTGTTTGTGGGGTTATCGACTTTCTTGAGACGGTCCAACGAGTTCAACGCTACAAGGAAGAAACTACAAATTTTAAAGAAAACAGGTTCGATACAAGAGTTCCGCCTAGTCAGAGTTCCCCATCCCCAATTCGGGGAATGCTGTGAAGCTTGAAAAAACGAAGAAGTGTGGAAAAGGGAGATAGGAAGGAGGAAGGTTTGTTAAATATGCATAGCGTCCACCTCATGGATAATACGGAAAGTTCGTATTGTCGAAGTTTGATGCATGAATAATACAGAATATTTCTTTTTTACAATCAAATATGACATTTGTCGGAAGTAGGTACCGATCTTACAAAATAAATTCTCGTCGAAATAAAAACCAAAAAGTTCCTACATCGAATTATTGGGTTGAGATTCAAACTACGAAAGCTGGATGTCATCATACGAGTAATTTAGTTATGCATCTCAGGTTTTGAATGGTTTGTTATAAATACAGGTACAAACTTGTCAATAATGTATTCGCTTAATAACGTGAATAAATTATTGTTTTATATGGCAATAATATTTTTTCTATGATTGGCAGCATTGATTTTTTATTTTATTATTTTTTATTGATCTATATACGTGATGTTTACAATATATTATTCGATGCCTGTCTCGCTAGGGTGTACCTGTGTTGAGACAGGATTGATTATCTATGAAATGTTAAACAAAAACTATAAATATAAAAATGGCGTATCCAGTAAGTGAATTAATTTTAACAAAATTAAAATGTTAAATGCATATTTTTTGTCTCCCCCGACATAAATCCTCACTTTTAGTAATATTAAAGCTAAATCTAACTGTATAAAAAAATATTTCGTATTAACGAGTAAGCGGTTCAATGCATAAATAATTTTTAATTTTATTTATTTAGTACGTAGTTTAATTTAATTTATTTTATTTTAATTTAATTTAATTATTTGTTCTGTGTATTATATTACATCAGAGGCACTGCTGAAAACCAGCTACATTCTAGGAGAAATCCTGATTTTATAGCTAAACCGTGACTTTTTTGTCAATAGAATAAATGAAAATGAAGTCTATTGATAAATAAATGTTTTTATTATTATTATTAAATGGATTTGAATAGTGAGTATTGAGCATGGCCTTAAAACAAAAAGCCATAAAAACACTAAATTGAATTAATTATTATCAAATCGAACAAATGATTTGCATACAAGACTCAAAACTTGATTCGTTATAAAAAATTCAATTTGATCTCATGGTCCAATGTCGACAAACGGGATTTGAACCGAACCATTAACTCGCACTTGTACGAATTAATCGAATCATTGCTCCAAAGATCAACCGGCCGCAGGTTAGTTGCGCAATAGTTCGTATTACCAATATACTACTCGTTAACTGCAACTCGAATACTAGACTCGATGGAGTCATAGAGTATATTGGACCAAATCGATCCTCCCATTTACGACCGATTTAAAAAAGTTTGCAGTATTTAAAATTATTTGAGCAATATTTTTAATTGTTAAACGAATGTTTAAGACAAGATTTTTTATGCATAGCACAAAGGACACGGGTTCGCGTCCCGTCGGCGGCATGTATCTTTTCTCGGGAGATTTTTTCTATGTAGATGAGTGTTGCAGGCTTATAATTATTACTTATAATAATTTTTTGAGTACATTTTAAAAGGCATGATGCCCGAAACACACTTGTATTTTATTAATTTTTAGGAAATCGACAGTTAACATTTCATCAGTTTTTACATGCGTAGTATACCGTATATAGCAAAAATTAAACCAATTATGGATTTCCTACTCGTGACTTTACCTCTTGTAAGACAATGTTAAGAAATAAAAATATTGAAATTTATAATAAAACTAGCTGGGTTACCCGGCTTCGCTCAGAACAACATTCGAGGGTGTTCTGGAATGTTCCACAATGATGTTCCCGATTTCCTATTCCCGAACATTTCACGACATACTCCGCCACTCCTTCCAGAACTTTCTAGAGCTATATGAAACCTTGTAAAACTTTCCGGAAGACTGTTCTATAAATTTCAAGAGGGCGAAACGTTCATAGAAATATCTTCAAAAGCACGCCCTTTAGGTAAAACCGGGAACCGTCAACCTGGAGGGGGCATAGAGATCTACCACACCATATAACTCCCTTGGTCGTATGGGGACTCGTTTCTGAGTTTTTGCGAGCCGCACGTTTTTTTAAACTTTCTTTTATAATATAAATAAATATTGGTTATTTATTTCGGTTATTGTAGTCCTTATACGAACTTTTACAAAAACGTGATATACATAATAATTTTGTACAGTAATCATGAAGTGAAAAATGGTATTTAATTTATACAAAACTCATGCAGATGCTAACATTGATTATAATTACTGATGTATGTTATTTTAGCCTTCTTATACGTATATTCCGGGTGGTAATCTAACACACTATATAAAGAGGAAAGATTTGTTTGTTTGTTTGTTTGTGTGTTTGTTTGCATCGAATAGGCTCCGAAACTACTGAACCGATTTAAAAAATTCTTTCACTGTTGGGAAGCTACACTATCCCCGGGTGACATCTAACATCTAACACACTATATAAAGAGGAAAGATTTGTTTGTTTGTTTGTTTGTGTGTTTGTTTGCATCGAATAGGCTCCGAAACTACTGAACCGATTTGAAAAATTCTTTCACTGTTGGGAAGTTACAATATTCCCGAGTGACATAGGCTATATTATATTTTCAAAAAAATTAGGGATCCTTACTAAAACTTCAATAATGTAACCCAGGGTGTAAAAAAATTACCTAAAATATTATTTAAATCGCGTGCGCTGCGAAAACTATTGATGATAGAATAAAACTTTATAGAACACATCATTATTTACAAAAAAGGTCGCGACAGCATATGTCTAACTATTATGGTTATGCCACAAAAAGTATTCTTTTATTTTAAAAAATTAATTTAAATGTCACCGATTGAAAAGGCTCTTTATTTGTATCTTGGTTTTAATCCTTATCAAAATAAATTACTTCATATTTAAGACAGCTTCAAAACCTTTACTTAACTTTTTGAATTTTTCAATTCGGATATTTAATTAGAAAGATATCACGAGTTTAAAATTGTTAGTATTAGAAAAAAGTTTCGGCTACGGGCCGGGCGGGAGAGGAGTCAAGAAATGCAGTGCCAGGGGGGTTGGCGGGACGGGAGAGCGGGAGAGCGGTGGTGGGGAAGGTGGAAATGGAACGCTGGAGGGGAACGCACAGGAAAGGACATGTGAGGAGTAACATTTTATTTATTTGAATATGGCATATATTATAAAAGAAAGTCCAAAAAAACGTGCAGCTCGCAAAAACTCAGAAACGAGTCCCGGTTCGATCAAGGGAGTTATATAGTGTGGTAGATCTCTATCCCCCCTAGGGAATAAGGGTATCCGTTTTTACCTAAAGGGCGTGCTTTTAAAGATATAAGGGCTGAAAGTTTCGCCCTCTTGAAATTTCTAGAACAGTCTTCCGGAAAGTTCTAGAAGGTTCCATGGAGCTGTAGAAAGTTGAAGAAGGAGTGGCGGAGTATGTCGTGGAATGATCAGGAATAGGGAATCGGGAACATCATAGTGCAACATTCCAGAACACTATCTTATTGTCCTGAGCGAAGCCGGGTAACCCAGCTAGTAATTATATAAAACAAAGAATCGCTAATGGTTAGTAATAAAATATTTTATTGAGCTTTATCTGATGATAATTGGAGAGGTCATATTAAGACAAGGTAATTGTGAAAATATGACAAGATATAACATTGGTTAAGTTCGACACGGTATTACATAAAAACTCAACAACAAAATCACTCATGACAATAAAAATTGAAAAAAACTTTTTTATTCAATATTTATTAGTCACATTTTAATGGCTGGGTGTACATAAAACAAATTAAATTCATAACAAATCTATCTTGCTAAGTAATTAAGCGAATCAAGTAGTGGATTTTTGAAAAAAAATGCCGAATTAGCTCACTTTACTAAAATCAACCCAACCTAAATTTTTTGATAAAAAATTATCAATTACCAGTTCAATATTTACCTACAATAACACAGATTTTTGACTTTCCTAAAAGAAACAGAAATTCTTGAACAGTGGCTCAAACTTGGAGAACATTAAACTGTTTCTTCTGACTGGAATTTTTCTACGCATGCAGTTTTTTTCAGCTTATAACGCCTTTTTTTATCACGAGCTGTAAAACTTTACAATATTCATTTATCTGAAAAAAAGACAAACGCCATACTGTTTGTTTCGTATTTTCAATAGTTTAATAAGAAAAAAATATTGTCAGAAATACTAAAGAGCCTCGTACTAACTGTAATTGCTTTATGCTTACGATATTTCTAAGTTGTACGTTTTAATCTTCCTTCGAAATTTGCAATCAAATAATCTCAAAACATGGCGCCAGCTAGCCCTGCTTTTCTCTTAGCTGTGGGGGACGTAAATATTTATGATTAATAATTTAATTATATATGATATGTGTCACGATTTATATAATTGATTGGTGACGAGTTTCTACCTTTTGCCTCTCTTACTGCCGACATACTCCAACAAAATTATCCAGTTTGACGGGTAAGCTGCCATTCAAGATTGAACTATTCATTCATATTGGCAATATTAAAAAAAAATATCATTTTAGATTTTTAAATATTTTACGATATTTTGATGGATGTAATACCTACGTTAATGCGTCTGTTTTATACATGGAGAAGTGGGTCAAAAAGCCGGTGTTTGGCCTTGTATTTTGGTCTGAAAATTGACCTTCGGTGTTCCACAAGGTTCAGACGTAGGACCTATACTGAAGTGAGTTTATGTGTGTTGATTCTGATACGCAAGGCAAAATTTCATGTATCAATTGTACTCTTGTTACCCTTACTGAAAGTGCCCCGATGAAGACGGTTGCTTCACTCCTTAAAGTCCGCAGTTACATGTAGAGTCGGATTCCTCTGATTTTCCTGTCATTTATTAGTCTCTTACCTGTAGGCACTTTAACAATAGTAACTATCAGCTTCTCTTGGTTAGGTTAGTTGCATAACAGACTTAGGGTTTCATAAAACATACAAAAAGTTAACAAATAATGCATACCAACCGTCCAATCACGGTGTACAAAAATGTAATATGTAAGAATAAAACAATATGAACCTTCCTAATAAACATGTTGAAATTTTACACGACTGATAAACAACCATTAATTTTATAATGAATAACAGATCACTTTGTATAAACCACTATATTATAAACAATATCTACATGTTTCGATAACAATGTTATCTTCATCAGGATATGTTAATAATTAATAACATATTATTAACATATCCTGATGAAGATAACATTGTTATCGAAACATGTAGATATTGTTTATAATATAGTGGTTTATACAAAGTGATCTGTTATTCATTATATAATTAATGATGCCACAAAATAATTTTGAAGAAGTAAACCATTAATTTATTTATTTATTTGGAATTTCACGCCCGGCTGGGCTTTTACATGCATTTTTTTTAAAAAACAAAGAACATCTAAATCTAAATGTGCATAACAAAATCATAAACAAAACAAAAACAAAATCAAAATCAAAATCGAAATCGAAATCAAAATCAAAATCAAAATCAAAATCAAAATCAAAATCAAAATCAAAATCAAAATCAAAATCAAAATCAAAATCAAAATCAAAATCAAAATCAAAATCAAAATCAAAATCAAAATCAAAATCAAAATCAAAATCAAAATCAAAATCAAAATCAAAATTAAAATCAAAATCATAACCAAATCTAAAACAAAAATAGAGTAAAAAACAAATTGAAATAAAAACAAAATACTCCACCATGCAAGATGGAAAAACTGTAGACTGGGAAAGGTGCAATACATGTGAAATAATTCGAAGCAGAGCTATGCAGTTGGAGTTATTAAATTTGTGGTTCTTCTTTCTGATATAAATTCTACTATGACTTGTTTATATTTAGTGAATGATGTGTTTAATATGTCAACAACATCTTTAATGCAGAATTACTGCAATAGTGGTCTATTGCATCCTAAATTGGGGTATAATGTGGGATTAAAGGGAGTAAGGAAGATTTGGTAGCCAAAAAAGGCTAAAGCTATTTCGGTTCAATGGTGATCTTTTACCAGCACGATACTAAGATCATTAAGTATCTACCACTCTCTCCTACATTACATCCTTCAATGATCACCAAAAATATAGGGTGGGACATAAACATTTGCACTTTTGTAAAGTGCAAATGCAGTGAAATTTAATCATAATGAATCGTTTTACGGGAGAGCAATGCACTTTCTGGGTGAAATTTTTTTACAAAAACTATGATTTTGTTCTTTTCTGTTCAGCAATGATTCCAAACCGGCAGGAAAAAAATCCCTAACAAACCGATCTCGCGTAGAGGAGATATTCCATTACCTCCCCGTAGCCCGGATCTAACCCCAGCTGTTTTTTTATGGATTATATTTGTGTATATATATATATATATATTTTATCTTACAAGTCGAGTCTACCAGCGACTATACTCCAATTAAAGGAGAACATCCATCTAGAAATTATCAACATACCCCGTTTGTTTTCATTTGTTTCGAAAAGCTTTCGAAAATCTAAGGGCCTAATTTGAGGAATGCCCGCGGCAAGATGTCGGCCATTTTGATGAAAATATTTTTGTTCGCGCATTGTTATATGGGATTGGTTGGGTATTGCATTCGCAGACTTGGTGGGTAGCATATGTCAAAATCTTGATTTTATCCCACCTACCTAATATTCCATCCCAAAATGTCACCATGAAAAAGGGCAATTGTTGCAAGAAGAAGAGGTGACAGTGTGCTCATTTGAAGCTCTGTATAAAATAATATCTCAGACAGGGGGCATGTATATAACTCTTGCTAAAAGAATATTACGATTTTAAAATTACATCTAGTGACGTGTACACCAAACCTGTAGATCAGTGAGGCCCCATCTGCAACTGGTGAGTCCTATTTTCCGTTCTGGGCTTATCTTATTGTCCAAAAGCCCAAATCTGTACCATCGACTGACTATCCATCAGGTTTTGCGAGTGTATGCTATTTAATCGTCCCGTATAACTTAGCGACCACGTAGTTTCGGGACTGGTCCTTCAAGGGTTGCATAGGGCTCTGTTCTGCAGCACTTAACCGCCAATTTATAGTGGAGTCGCAGTTACGCCACACCAATTTTTACGAATTGATTTTACAGCATATTTTTTTTCTTTTTAATTATCATTTATTTAAATACAATCGGTATTTTTTTCATGATTACTTCAAAAGTGTGAATGTTTATGGCTCACACTATATAACACCAACGACTAGTCACTCTGCAGAGTGTGAATAGTATAAGCTCAATGTAGCTACCAGAGACAAATAGATATTTCACCATATCCGTTCCAGTTTGAGTTCATGCGAGGGCTGGTCACACTCATACTGACATGAGGCAGCCTTCGGGCACATATGGCTTATGGTCCTTTGCTATTTTATCGCCCTCGAGGCAATACATTATCGAGTTTTCTGAATATGTAACCTCTATAACGTTATTCATACAGCGCACTGGCAATATGGTTTTCAAGTAGATTTTAATAGAATCAAAAAGTACTTTACTGATTTACTTTAGTGAAGTCATTGGAATTTGTACATGTTTTGTGAAATGCCAATAAGTAAAAATAAACATGTGGCTTGGAATACGCGAACTGCTACAAGCAATCGATATCTACAGCTTCAAGCGGTGACTGCATGCAGTACCGGATTATCCTTTAGGCAGAGTAGACAACTGCCTAGGGGCCCCGCATCGGCTGGGGGCCCCATGCCCCCAGAAAAAATGACTTGCGTCAATGGTGAGCAAGTACTTATTGTCAATTAGTTGGCAACTCCGGCACCGATTTTGGAAAAAGTCAGCTTTCAAGATGTTTTAATTTTTTTTTATTAGGAACATTTACAGGTCAATAACATTACATGCACTAAAGAAAACAAGAAATAATAATAAATAAGTTATAACCCAATAACTAATCTTCACATCATGCACAAATAATAAAAAAATCAATAATTAAAATAAATATTTAAACGTAGTTGTATTTTACTTTCCTTCTATTCATTAAGCAGCATTACTTAGTATCAATGGGGATGTGATTGTAGGTGCCGTGTGTGGTTTGTTTTTGGATTTGTTTTGTTTGAGTTTTTTTTTTGCTTTTATTTCTAATAATATGTTTAAAATATAAATGTTGTACAAGCTTTAGTGTGCACTACCTATCCGATACCCTTCATACCAAGGTTGTCTGGAAGAGATCACATTAAGACCGCTCATTGTACTGTTTTTTTTTTTACATATTTTAGTTTTTATGTATGTGTCCTTTTATGTGCAATAAAGAATTATTATTCGTTTTTTTTTATTGAATGGGGTGATGGCATACCTTCGTGATGTAGTTAAAAAATAGATTAATTATTAATAAAATTACTGTTTATTAATAAAATTGCAAAAAATAATGGTTACGATAGCAGAATAATTGATAATTTAATAAAAAAGAAGAATAAAAAACTCACCGTAGCTTCAATTACGAATGGCCTTACGCCAGACAAGGAGATAGGAACAAAACAATGGACTAAAATACCGTACCTTGGCAAAATATCAAATAAAATTTCAAAATTAATAGACAGTGACAAAAAATGTAAGACAGCCTTTTATAACTTAAATTCTTTGGGTAAAATATTTATAAATAATAAAGATAAAAGAGGTAATCTGGAAAACTCTGGAGTCTACCAGGTGAACTGCTCGAATTGCCCCGCG
This sequence comes from Limnephilus lunatus, assembly GCA_917563855.2. Taxonomy (NCBI): domain Eukaryota; kingdom Metazoa; phylum Arthropoda; class Insecta; order Trichoptera; family Limnephilidae; genus Limnephilus; species Limnephilus lunatus. Next base: position 57,260,315 of record OU830596.1, read on the forward strand.
TATTACGTAGGACAAACAGGAAGAGCAGTATCAACCCGTATAAAAGAACATTTCGCTAGTTGGGTTAATCCTAACTGGTCCGATAAATCCTACTGATCCCTCAATATAAATATTTAAAAAATCTTTCGTAATCCTACATGTATTTAAAATGACCGACTTTTGCGTTTTTATGTACAAATTTTTTGACAAATCTAATACTATTGTTATTAATATTATTATATTTGTATTTTCAATCCCAATTTCAGTTTTAACAATGGCAGTTAGTAAAAACTAGTTGTAACTTTTTTTTAAATTTTAGGATTTTAACTAGAGAAAACGCGTTATAACCAAAAACCAGTTTTAACTGTAACATATATACTTTAGCCGGAATTGTGGTCATTCTAGGTGATGTCAGACTTCAACTAGAGCGGCCAGATAGAAGGCCATACAAATCTGACCACTTTTTCTATTCAATCATTAAACTCGTTGACCCCGTATCGTTTATCTGACCATCTCACATGGTGTAGTGTGTAGTTCATAATGCATATGTCAGTTATGTCAACTTGTTTGGTTAACTGAACCGGATTAATGGGATCTAGAATAGCAAGCTCATTCAATAAATACAGTTGTTTTTCCCATTGGCGTGGCGATTGATTGGACAGCAGGAGGCGACCCCACTGAATCATGATTTATTAATTTTAAGTTCAATATCTGGTTTATCTGGTAATCTTCAAGTTTGGTTTGAGTAATTCAATTGTAAGGTTTTAGGTCTTAACTTCAACAAGGACTCCAAGGTGGATCAAAATACTTTTACTGTAGCAAAAGAATATACAACTATTCCCTGAAGTCCCCCAACGGACCGACAATATAATGTTTCCTTTTTAAGGCAAACTTACGCAGAAGAGAGAGAAATAAAAGAAATCATCCTATTTATAAACATAGATTACATCTATGTAAAAAACCTTGAACTATAATTATGTCTGACATCTTTTTCAGGAGTAGAGAAACGTTTTACCTAGTTAAACACTAGCTTTATTTCTTAACAATATCCCTTTATAACAAATTAACGGTACCGCGACTTTATATCCCGCGACTTTATATCCCCGACAAAATATCTTACGGTCAAAACATTTGTCACATGGTAACATCAAAATAAACATCATATAATATGATTCCATGATAGTTGATCCTCCGGCTCCCTGGCATACTTATTTACAATATGCAGTCGGTTTAGGGAAAATACGGTATATCTACTTCTACCAAATATAACTAAGTGTCCCGGAAGGGGTGTGCAGAGAGAGTGTACCGCCAATGACAAAAGTATGAAACATATTTTCATTCAAATGCATCAAGGATAAAACTACTTGTCTACCTATATACTCTACACACTTGCACATAAGTACAATAAATCGACACTATAAATAAATTAGTTTTATATCCATATCAACTAATTTATTATAACAGGTATTTTTGAAGTCTATTTTAGGTTTAATTGAGGATCAACTGTTTGGTGACTTAGCAAGGGACGTCCGGTTTCATGAGGTGAGGTTTGTATAAGCCTTGGACGTCTTGGTGGCCCACCTACTGCGTGGCAAGCCGAATCGGGAGGGACTGGTTGAGGGAGACCTTTTGACCGCTCCAGCCGGACTTTCTCTACCCATCCGCTTTGCACCGCAGTGGGAGGGATGGATTCATAAGTTCATCACTCCGAGGCACACTAACCCCCAGAATCCCACCCACCCCTCATCCCCTTTTCCTTCCCAGAACTTTCTCTCCATAAAATTACCCTCCACACAGCATCCCTAAATATGACACAGGCGCTGAGTGTTTTTTTCCTCAGAGCCTCTTGTATGGAGTCCATGAAAAAAAAAACATGATTATGTGTTACTTCGTAGTGAGAGATGTTTGTGCTACATTTTTTTTATTTTACCTACCGGATGCGCATTGCCTCAATAATTACATATTATACTCGATGAACTCCAATTGCGTAAGGAGTGCTTTTAATTGAAGTAAGCATATTCAACCGCCTTTAATTGCATATTATCCCAGTAATGCCATCGTATAATTAAGTGGAAGGTCGGGGCATGACTGAGAGTTGGGTAATGGGCGGAGAACCCATTGATAAATATTCTAGATTCAAGAACTACGAGTATTATGTAGAAGATGAAATTGAAAAAAAACACACTGTTTTTGGGTCTTTAAACTAGAATGCATTTGTCATATTTAGTCCTTCAAGTCCATTTACCTACCTGGGCTCCATCATAATTTATTTATTTGTTTATAAGACTTACACAGCACATTGTAATACAAGTTATAATATGTTCAATGTTTACATGGTTATGTACCTATGACGTATGTCATAGAATTTCATTTGGGAGTTACGCCTGACATGTGTAATAAAGGGTTTTAAAACTTAATTAGAGAATGAACAAGTAAAAATAATAAGAAGAAAGAAAAAGGGGGGGGGGAGATAAAGAGACATTTTTATATGCAAAAATTATATGCTCACTAAATTGTAATTTTCTGTTTGGTGAAAGGTTAATTATAAGTTTTATTTTTTTATTTTTTTTTATTTAGTAACAATACATTTATTATATTTTACATTTTTATATGAAACATGTTAGGTATAAAAAAAAGAAAATATATTCGTAGTCCTCCTCACTAGGAGATCCTGTGCTGAGGGGGACTATGCTTTGGATAAGTTTTCAGCGACTTCTATAGATTAACTTATTGTTTGGATAAGGTTTTCCAGAAACTTCTATGACGATGTTTTAAGTATACATGTAAGTTCATTTTCCGATAGTTCCTTCAGCCAACATTTAATGTCCTTAATGTAGCTATTTTTTTGTTTTAATTTGTTTGGTACTAAGTGGGAGTTTGTTATATAACTTTACTGCTAAAAATTCTGAACTTCTTTGTCCAAATGAAGTGTTACACTTTGGTATATTAAGTATGTCTGTTTGTTTGGCTCTGGTTTTATGAGCATGTGAGGTGTCTGCCTCTGAATAATTTTTGTGGTGATGTATTAGAATGTTTTTGGCGTAGATTTTCTGTATGCTTGGAACATCAAACTGTTTAAAAATTTCTGTTGTTGACGTCCTTATGGGGACCTTCAATATGGTCTTTATGATGCAATTCTGAGTTACCTTAAGTTGTTTTATGTGATTAGATGCTGCTGCGCCCCATCCTATTACTCCATATTCTAGTCGAGAGTGGCATAAGGCATAATATACTCTCTTTAAATCCCTCATTGACAAGATGTTACGTAATTTTTTGAAGAAGTAGATGAGTTTTGTTAGCTTTTTTGAGGTAAGATCAATGTGTGAATTCCACTGTAGTTTTTCATCAATTTCAATCCCAAGATATTTAATGCTTTTTGTTTAGGTTAAAGACGGGCAGGAACATTGTGGAAAAGTTTTTGACATTCATGTAATTTGAGGTTATGCTCATTCATCGGTTGTCCTCGTTTGTTTTTGGAGAAAGTTAGATATTTAGTTTTACTAACATTTAATGTAAGGGAGTTTACTTTTAGCCAGTTTTGAAGTACAGCCAGGCCATGTTCCGCCTCCTTGTAGGTTCTTGTCCAATCTTGTTCGTGGAATATAATAACAGTATCATCTGCAAAGCTCATTATGTTTCCATTGATGGGAAGATTCATAAGGTCATTTATATAAATCAGAAATAGTATAGGTCCTAATACGCTTCCCTGGGGGACCCCGAATTTAATTGGTAGAGATTTGCTCTTTCTTTTACCAATTTGTACAATTTGTTCTCTTCCAGTTAAGTAACTTCTAAGTAGATTTAGGGTTGATTCGGTTATTCCATTTTTTTTTTAGTTTTAAGTACATTATTTCATGGTCAATTGTATCGAAAGCTTTTTGAAGATCAATGAAAACCGCTAAGCATTTTTTGCCTTCATCCAGTTTTCTAATAATTGTATTTGTTACATTGGCTATAGCGTCACCCGTACCAAGGTTTTTCCTAAAACCATACTGCACCTTTTGATAATGATAGATTTACAAGGTACGTCAGTGGTTGGATTAACTCATTTTGTAGGTATTTAATTGATTTGCTTGATATCAGTTCATTTCCCGATGAGGTATTTGTTTTTAAGGAGGCTATAATATTTCTTATTTCATCACTTGTTATCTTGACTATATTGAGTCTGTTTTCATGGTTTACATTATCAATCCTCATTGTTTTTTCGACAGTAGTAGAGTTTTGTTTAATTTTATTTGCAAGGTTAGAGCCTATATTGCAAAAGTAGTTGTTTATAAAGTCAAGAAGTTTGTCTGGGTGTTTAGTAAAAGATGTGGGAATCTCATCAATGTTTAATTCTTTAATGGTTTTGTCGTTGTACGAGGATTTAGTATTTGTAATTTCATTTATGATCTGCCAGAGTTTACGGGAATCATTATTGCATTCATCAATTTTGTTTTTATAGAATGTTTCTTTTGCGTAACGAATTACATTTTTACATGTATTACGATATCTTTTGTAGAATCGTAGAGTATGGACATCATAAGGGTTGATTTTTACTTTTCTGTGCAGTTCATCTCTTTTTCTGATTGAGTTTATAATATTCTGACTGATCCATGGTTTAATGTGAATATTTTTGTGAGATACCTTTTTTTCAGTGGTTTTGGTGTTTGATAGAATACTGTGCTGTATAATTTCTATAAAATTACTCCAAGCAGTATCAGTATCATCTTTTTCCAGAAGGCCGGTCCAGTCATTCATTGTTAACTCTCTTTTTACGTTTTCCCAATTTGTTTCAGACTTTTTTAGGAGCGATTTTGTGTTTTGGTTTACATAAGAATTTTTTTTTGTTATAGATAGAATTATTGTGTAATGGTCTGTCAGCGTGGTAGTATAAATAATGGCTTGAGTTTTTTTATTAGTTTTACTAAAAATATGATCAATTCAAGTTTTGCTATTATTAAATACACGTGTAGGTTCCTCAATTAGGCTTTTATATCCATGGTATGCAAGTGTCTGCATGTAATCATATTTTTTTGGGTGTCCATTTTCAAGTATATCAATATTTATATCACCGATAACAAATACATCATTAGTGTTTTTTAGTAAATTCAGTTCAAAGGATAAGGAGTTTAGAAATGGCTCCAGATTTTTTGTAGATGGAGATCTATAAATTGCGAGTATTGTTGTATCATTGCCGATCGATATCCTTAGACAGTTGCATTATTAATACTGATCTCTCTGACATCAGCTTCGATATTTTCTTTAATATATACGATGACACCATCATTTTTGGTATTATTCATAATTGTAGAGTAAGGGACATATTTATCGATTTGTAGGGGATAGTACTTATCAGTTAACCAACATTCAGTAAGAATAATTATATCCCAGTTTAAATTAAAACTTTTTATCAATATTTGTAGTTCGTCAAAGTTTTTATTGATACTTCTAATGTTTTGATGCATTATGTTAAAATTATTTCTTATGGATGATAAGTTTGGTAAGTTAGTTGTTATTGTGTTATCCATTTTTTCAATCTAAATTAATTAAGTTTTTATATTGCTTACTAAATTATTTTCACCATATCATCAAGGTGCTTAATGTAGATAATTTTGTCTTCATGTTTTTTACGTATCATAACTTTACCATGTTTGTACCATACATATTGGTATTTTTTTTCTAAGGCTAATTGTTTTGTTTTTCATAGTATTTCTTTATGATACGGGCTTAGTTCTTCCCCGATGAAGATTTGAGAGGTCGCCAGATCCTTGATTTCTTCATACTTTATTTCTTTCTTTTTATCCAGGAGGGAATCTCTTTGTCTTTTCTCAGAGAAGGTGACAAGTAGTTTGGGTGGAGCTCCATTTCGTCTGTCTGGGACTCGGATGACTTCAGTAATGTCTGTATGTTGTATAGTTATCCCAGCTGCTGCAGCAACTTTCCTTATGATTTCAATAGGTTGTTCTCTTATTTTTTGGGGAATCCCAGCTATTTCTAAAGTATTACATTTTGAAATGGTTTCAATTTCTGCCAGTCTAATTTCAAGTTTTTTTATTGTATTATTTTTTTCATTCATATCTTTTTTAATATTTTCGAAATCAGTTTGTATAACTTGGTTTAAATTATTTGTAACATCAATTTTTTTTAGTATTTCATCATATTGAGCACTTATAAATTCAATGCTTTTTGTTGTTTCAGTGGTCTGAGATTCGATTTTGATAAAAATGTCCCTCTTCAAAGTTTCAAATTTTTTATCTATATAGTCGATAATTTTGTCCATACTTATTTTTTCATCAGAAATTTGGTTTTTGCTTCGAGTGCTAGACATCACTAAAATCTTTGTTCAGAAATGCCCCTTATAAAAATTAATTCTGTCAACAATGTTTTGTTTATTGTTGTGACTTTATTGCATAGACAAAAACTTGACGTTTACACTTAGTGGATTTGAACTTTTTCGAAAATTTGAAAAATAAATTGTCTGTGACTTTAATGACACTGATTTGTTGTTTTGTGAAAATATTTTGAATCAAGATAAAAAGTTAAAACACTCTCCCACTCAAATTATTATGCACTATCAAGTACACTGTATCACTGGTTTATGAGTTTCAAATAAGTTTACACGTAAATTTGTTTTAATATCATTAACTTTAGTTTTAAATTAGGAGCTGTCAGAATCAGCTGTATGTTGTAGTTATCCATAGAAGTAGTTTTAAAATTTATAATATGTATTTACATCACGCCAAGAAATTTAATAAATTGATTTTGAATGTTTGAAAGAAATCATGGAAAATGTCAGTAACTTTTCGTAGTGGGTACAGGTTGTGATTGCGCGAGTAATTGGTGAGTTACTAGCTGCATTAGTATTGTTAGCTTCAATATGAAAAGGGGAAGTGTGCCTGGTACGCCTCATTGGGACATTTAAACTAATGACGGATTGCAATTCGGGACTATCTATTTTATTATTTAGCAGGTTATAAAGAAACAACAGATCGGACAATGTGCGTCTTATTTGTAAAGTTAACATATTATTAGTAGTTTTGTTGTATTTCTTAAATTTTTCCTAAATTTATTCTGTATAAGTCTATGTATACCTTATATCGAGGATTCCATATGGTTGATGCATACTCCAGTGGACTTCTGACCAATGAACAAAATGATATCTCTAGGGTTTTAGCACTTTTGAAAACTTTACATATTCTTAATAGGAAACCTAGCATCTTGTAAGATTTAGATATAATTTGTTCGATATGCTTATCAAAAATTAATTTGCTGTCTAAGTAAACACCTAAATCTTTACTTGTAAGATTGTAAGGGATTTTTATTCAAGTTGTAAGAATAGATGATTTTATTTTTATTTCTAGTAAATGTGATTGAGTGACACTTAGAAATGTTTAATGGCAATAAGTTTGATTCACAGTATGCGCACAAATTATCGAGATCGCTTTGTCATTCCACACGATCGGATACAGACTGTATAGGTTTTAAAAAATTCATGTCATCTGCATATAACACAATGTAACTATTTTGAAAGCATACATAAATGTCATTTATGTAAATATTAAATAAGAGTGGTCTGAGATGCGACCCCTGGGGTACACCCGAGACGATTTCCGTAAAATAGGATGCAAAACCATTGACAACCGTGATTTATGAAGGACAAAAAGACCCACGAAGAAGTAAGAAAGCGCATTACAGCCGCTGACAACCTTACTTCATGTAGCTGCCAAAAAAACCCTATATAAAACAATTATTAGAATGGTCTTGGCCTATGGATTTGATGCGGGAAAACTGACAGCAAAGTCTGCGGAACGGCTGGACACATTCGAAAGAAACCTAACCTAACCTACCAAAAAAATGGATAAAATTAAGATAGACATCCTCTTAAGACACTAAATTATTGTTTACTCTATTATTTTGGTCCCATTTAACTATTTTTTAATAACATATTGTCTTTACAGGATGTTTGTATTATTTTTGTCACATTTTTTGTTAGTTTAGGTTAAGTTAGGTTATGTGTTAGGTTAGGGTTAAATTTTAGTAGATATTTTGTTGCGGGATATTTTGTTCATAGGGTATTTTGTCGGGGATATTTTGTCGCGGGATAAAAACGTGCATTACAAATATTTACACCGCGATTATAAGTACGGTGGCGTGTATAAACCCGCGTAATGAGCTCTCCTATTCACCAGACAACCGAGGCTGCCTGAGATCTCGCAGACGGTAAATTAACCGACATTTAATTTGGCTACGACCTTGATCGGATAATATCGGTGCCACGAAGTAACCACGAACTTACCTAGTACCTCGGAATATAGGTTATAAATCTTAAGTTCTTTTCAGAACAGGTTCCTTAAACAAGTTACATCAAATGAAACGAAATGTACTTATATTTCTCTCTATGTCAAGGTGAATCTCGCTGCGAATACGAGCGTGTCTGGGAAAAAAAAACTCTGCAGGTGGCGTGGCGGCAAAATTTTGTACGATCACTCACACGGTGAGTTCTGGCGTCATGAAACTACCGAAGAAAGTTACATTCAATGTGTCAAGTATACAATTTGATGCATTCAAAGGTTCCTGCCTACCTGTAAGAGAGCAAGCGAGATAGTATGCTTGCGAGATTCTATCAAAAGGGATGCATGCTAGAAGTATGTCTCTTTTGTTATTAGCAGCTCCCGAATAAATACCAGTACCAAATTATTTATACTCTCTTTATTACTTTGTATACGCCACAATAAAGACACTACACGACACAATACATCACAAAGTCTGTATATTACAATTGGCGCAGCAGGTAGGATATATAAATATAAAGATATTAAAATACAAGAGATGTGCTATCGGCAGTTTTTACTGGGTGGGACTGTGCTTCTTTGTGTCGCCGATATTGTAAACCAATACCAATACTGCACACCTTCAAAAAACAACTAAATGAACGAATTATTTCCTATTTCAACTATATTGTTTTGTTAACAAAAATCACTGCACACCTTAAAAAATCGACTAAATTCATTTTATTAATTAATTTCATCAAAAATTCGACATTACTTACTATGTATAGAGAGCACATTACACAAGGAGAAAATCTTTTTATAATCGCCTTTTACACAAGTACGTCTCGGGGATCTGTTTTTCTATAGCATTCTAAATCAATCCTACAATTATAATATCCCTTGAGATATCAAGGAGCTGCGCTAGTTATTTATAAAATCTAAATATACTCAAATTCTCACAATAATAATGTTGTGATTTAATAATAGTATTTTTACAACCGTGTTTAAATCAACAGACGTAGTTTGTTTTTTCAACAAATTTACTAACAGGCTATCTCGTTTATGAATTGGATAACACCGAATTTGCTAGACTGTCTGTCGCCTAAGAAAAAACACTTTATTACCACTCACATTTTTTTCTTCCATTCATGACTCATCTGTGTGAGATAAATCCATGAATACGTCGAATCGGCGAACATTTAATATACCATATAACTTTTATACGTGTGTCGGTTGGCCGTGTCTATTTCGACATAACCTGTTATGTACGTACAATGTTTGCACACAAAACGTGTGCTTTAAAAGACTCATTTACTCATATTTTATTTGAGTTTTTTAAATCTCTTTCTACAGGTGTTCAATGAGATCTTACGACTGTAGGAATGTAGAGTTTCAAACAGAAGGATGAAATTATTATTTTGGGTGTACTTCAGCACCTCTGGGTAAACTATCGATTTGCACTACTTATCGAGAAGTGTATTTTATGTGGTGCACCACTGCCGAGTAATGCTATCCGTCAATTAAAGTGTATTTAAAACAGAGTTTATAGGACATACGTAGGGGGACCCAAAAGAAATTAGAATCTCTTTATAACTTTTTTATTTTTCAATATTTTAGGGGTTTCAACCTTTAAAGGGTTCACCTTTAAAGGGTATGCATTTATTCAACCTTTTTTTCCACTGTTTAAAACAATTTTGAAACCCACTGATTGGAATACCTCCAGCGATTTTCGTTTCACTTCTACAATAGTATAAAAACATTTCCCTTTCAAGTCCCTTTTCATTCTAGGGAGCAGAAATAAGACAGAAATAAGACAATAATAACAGGGAGACAGGTCGGGTGAATAGGGCGGGTGAACAATTTGGGTCATTCCATGCTTGCTTAAATACTGCTTCACAGACAACGCGGTGTGAGCAGGTGCGTTGTCCTGGTTGAAGAACCAGTCCCCTGTGCGCCAAGGATTCGACCTTTTTCGACGATTTTTCCTCATGCTCTCTCGCAACCTCTTTGATACCTGCATGTAGAACTTTTGGTTAACTGTTTGGCCTGCAAGAACAAACATACGTAAGAATTTTAACCAGCAATTCTTGAGCATATTTGGAGTAAAAAATGTAGATGTCATTTTGCTGACCGATAATATTTTTTCAATTAAAAACAATAAAAATATGTTTCCAACATACGTCGTAACTGAGTTGTTGGGTGTAGACTAGCGGATCACGTGATAAGTATTCCGTCTCGCTTCAGCAGCATGGTAACGCTCTAAATGACGCGCGAATCACGCGATACCCTTGCGAAGTGTAGCAGTGTGATCAGTGGCGATGTATGACTGAAAACAGTAGGTCCTGAGGAAAAGCAAACCTCCGGATGCTGTGTGGAAGGTCTATAGATGATAGGCGACGTATCCTCGATAGTATTAAATTTTAAGTCATAACTAACATTAAATTTATATTTTTTAAGAATCAAACACGTCCTTTATAAACGGTGTACCAATCGGTTGGGTCACTGAGCATTTATTTTGGCAAATTGTATTACGAAAACTTTCGCCAAATCAAACGAAAAAATAAAAATTACGTCTGTTTCACAACTGACTTGGTGCGTTCTGGATTCATTACTGATCTTTTACTTGGTGCTTTTTTAATAATTGGCATTTACTTCTTAGCTAATATTAATTCGATCCGCACAATCAGTGTTACCAGATGCATGCTTTTTACCATGTTTGCTTGATTTTTTGGGTCATTTATGGTACTTGCACGTCAATGGTTTGTGGAAATAACATGACGGTTTTTTATCGTTCACGGAGTATTTCAACTTCAGTGTGAGTTCACAATGTCTCTTTATTTTATTATTATTTTTATCAATAAATAATACGAATAAAGAGACATTGTGAACTCATAATAATATAAATATAATACTACGATAATACGAATGCATTAATAGAATTGAATTAAAATTAAATCACTTTAATTAACTACAATGTGGAAAAAAATATTATTAAGTTGTTTATTTTAAAAATATTATTTAGTTGCTCTTATTATCAAACAAAGTTTGGTTAGTTACACCATTTATAACTTGAGAATAGCTGGACCGATTTTTATGATCTTCAATTTGTTGGATTTGTCTCCGCCCTAATAGCTATTAAACACCCGAATAGCTATTAAAGCATTGGAAAAATTCACAAAAAAATGTTAAATAAAATTCTTTTCCTCATACATTTTGTATGGAACGGATTCTCATTTTTGAAAGCGCTGCAGCAATATTGTGATAAGTATCTGGAATAAAGGAAATAAATCTGGAACAAGCGACCTGGAAAAAAGGATTAAAAAAAAAATAATAATAATATTGAGTAGTGAGTGAATTCCAAAAATTCAAAATTGCCAAATGTCAATGCGCTGATTTTTTTTGCTTTTGATCTTAAACATATAATGCTGCCTCTTTTTCTTAGACACTAAATATCAACAGTCGAAAATGGGAAAAACGGTGAATGTATTTCTGCACCCCTCCACATACAATATAAATATAATAAATCTCCCTCACACGTTTAAAGCAAATAAAACACAATTTCCGTAAGTAAGTGTAAAAGTAAGAAAATCACAAAAAATATAAATCCATACACAACGCCATCTCTGATACTGACAAAAACAAAACACGGACAGTTGCGCATTGACAATTGCTTCATTGTGTAATTTTTAACTTGATAAATAAACTGAATTTAATTCAGTTATAAGCACAACAGTTATTGATTCTGAAGCGGTACGAAGTTCGCCCTGTCAACTAGTTATAATATATACTTAAAAGTATAACAGTAAATATGTTAAATAAAAATTTATTTGTGGGTGGTTTTTTGTTCAGTAACATTATTTTTCGTTTTATTTTAAGGAAAATTAGAAAATGATTGTTTTTTATAAAGCTTTGTAGATAATTTACTTAGGAAACGTTGTTTACTTATTTAATTTCTTTGGGATATACCCAATTACCCAATGTATGATTTTGTAGAATGTTTTCAAATTGGGAGGCGGGTAACGATACCGCCGCCCCGGGAACCACTTATTGGATAACCAAAATCTCTATGATAATCTCAATTCGTGAGAAATAGTTTGGGTGCAGGTGAGTTCTCTAGTTATTGTTTTGTATATTCTTGTCAATTGACATCTGTATCTGTATTTTCTCCTTAATAAAAAAAAATAAAATTTAAATTAAAAAAACACCTCTGCCATAGGTCACCCCAAGTGGTTCGCTACTTTTTGATTACTCAGCAGGGGTGCCCGGGTTCATGTGGTGAGGTTTTTCCGGGTCTTGGCGGCGTATTCGTCTGCCCACCAGCTGCATGGTAGGCCGGATCGGGAGAAAGTGGTTGTGGGAGTCCCTTTGACTTCTCCAGCCATACTCTCTCGCAACACCGCCTTGCACCTCAGATTCTTAATCACCTCTCAAACCCTATTCCTTCCCAAAACTTCCTCTCCTCCCTTCCCTAAAAAGATCCTCCACTCAAAATTCCTAAAAATGACGTAGGCCCTGAATGGAATTATTTTCTCGAGGGCCTCCTGAATGGAGTTAATGTGAAAAAAAAATGTTTCGGGGGGATGAACTGTCGCCCGATCAATTGTCAAGAGACCATTATACTACCCATCTGAAAAGACTGTATCGAATTGTATGCCGAGCGTTGATAAAGGCCACGCTCACATAAGTTGTGAGTTTATGTACGTCTAGCTTAATTCTGGCGACAAACTTATGAAATAATTCAAAAAATATATATTACCCAATACTCGGCAGTTTAACGACCATGTTAGCGTGGGAGAAACAACGAAAATAGATTAAGATCCTAAGATTTCACAAAAAACGGTCACATTATGGTGTATTTAAGATGTCTTTACGAGAAAAACCGACCAAAACACGATTGCTGTATGTCAAACACGCGTAAAACTACCAAATAAAGTCAACACAACTACCATTTACGTCAAAATAATGACAAAAGCTCATAAAACAACAACAGAATTGACGAAATTATATTAAATTTAACGAAACAACGAAATTTTATTCATTTTTGCAAACTTTGACCTAGTTTCATCTAATAAATGTATTTTAGATGTGAGATTGATATCTTAATTTGACCTTAGAAATATGGTATCTATATATATAAAAATGAATCCCTGTTTCCCTTGGTCACGCCATAACTTCAGAACGACTTAACCTATTTCATTCATGCTTTTTTAAAGTGTTCTAATACTCTGTAGAAGGTTCTTACGGAAAGAAAATTTAAGAAAATTGAATAACTTCAGAAAACTTAACGACTATTTTAACTTCGCACGTTTGACAGTTCGCGCGTTTGATGAAATTGAATTTAGCGTACAGCTGTTTTTTTTTGTTGTTGTATTAAGAATTGTATATGGAGTTTTTAAATAACATATTTTAAATAGGTGCCTACCTATTTTAGGTACTAAATTTGGTTGATTGTTCTTATAATATACAAAAATTAATATTTGTAATATACGAAAAATGAAAATTTGTAAATCGCTCACTTTATTTTTTTTTTTACTTTACAAGTTAAATATTGGTTTGGTGCAGTATTTCCATATTCCAAAAAAACAGTTTTAAAAGGTAAAAAAAACATGTTTTACCATGTTTTGAAGGATAAAAAGCCGTGTAAGACACCATGTTTTAACACGTTTAGGATAAAAAAGCCCTGTAAAAAACATGTTTTGAAGGATGGGAAAGCCGTGTAAAAAACCATGTTTTACCATATTTTGAAGGATAAAAAGCCGTATAAAACACCATGTTTAATCCTGTTTTAGGATAAAAAAAGCCGTGTAAAAACCATGTTTTGATGGATAAAAAAGCCGTGGAAAAATTAATGTTTTTCGTTAGTTTTTTTATTTATTAAAATAATGCCATCTTTAAGTATACTGTGTGGAGTTATTTTTAGGGAAAGGAAAGAGAGGAAGTTCTGGAAAGGAAAAATGTATGAGGGGAGGGTTGAATCCAGAGGTCAAGGACCAGGAGTGACAGACGTACGAATCTGATTCTTTCTACTTCGATGCAAGGTGGTGGATCGAGGTAATCCGGCTGGAGAGATCAAAAGGTCTTTTCCGATCCGACCTGCCACGCAGTAGGTAGACAAATGCATCCACTGCCAATACCTAGACAAACCTCACCCGGGCACCCCTGCTAAGTCACCAACCACTTGGGGTGATCTATGACGGGGGTGTCGGTTATCCAATAAATGTTTCTTCTGTCAACGGTACCCACACGCGCCTCTTAAATACCAAGCCATTAAAAAAATCACCATTTTAAACCGGAAATGAAACGTACAAACAAATTTTCAGACAGATAAAATGCAAACAGTTGAGTTTGAACAGGACTTCGCCACGCTCAGTCAACTAGATTATATTAGTAAGTTCATACAAGTACCTACAGTAAATAGATCATTGAGCGATTTTTGTGCGCATTAAACTTAGAACTTGAAGTGAATGCTATACATTAATAATTTTATCATTCCAAACTGCCATAGTTCACGAGGCTTTCGCCTGAAGCTATTTGACTCAATTACTATCAATACGTATGAGACGGTTCATGGTGCAAGAGAGCAAATAAAATTAATCAATATAATTATTTTCATCACTAGAATCTCTTCTGACTACAAAAACATAAATACACTAAGAACTCTTTACTGCTCCTTGGTTAGCCCCCATCTTGTGTTATATGGTCTCCTTTTTATACTGTCCATATTCGTCATATTGAGTCCATTCAACATCGGTTCCTAAAAGGTATTGCTAGGATTAGAACGAGGCAATTCTCGTGTGCTGAAATTGAACAAACGCTTAACCTATCTCCTTTAGAACATCGTCGGAAAAAATCTGATCTCATTTGTTTCTTCAAAATTATTAACTGTATAATTGATTAACCTACATTACTACAACTCATCCCATTTAATGTACCTTCTCATAAACTCAGAAATAAAGACCTACTCTTCCTCAATCATCACTCGACTAATTATAGTTATAACTCACCACTGTCCAGAATGTGTAGAATGGTCAACTCACGTCAAGACTTGATTTTTTGGTAAAATCTTAAATGATTTCTGTCGCTCTTTAAACTATTAAAGACATTTTATATTAACTCTAATTTTGTCTTGAGTCTTGACTTGACTTGACACTTCTATTTTCTTATGTTTTCTCTGTTTGTCTTTCATGTACAATCCTTTATCCTTACAATGTACATTTCCAAATTTCATGTTACTTTGTTGTAAATTGGACGTAAGTCCAATAATAAATAAATTTGGGAGGCGGGTATGGGTACCGACGCCCCGGGAACCATTTATTGGATATCCAATAGCAGGTGATTTAGCAGGGGTGCCCAGGTTCCCCTGATACGTCACCAAATGTAGTAAACCACTTGGGATGACCTATAGCAAAAGTTTTGGTTCCTGATGTGGCGGTATCCATGCCCGCCTCCTAAATTGAAAAATATTGTTGTCACTTGCGGTGCGCGTGGTTTTATTTTGATAATGATTGTTCATGACCCATCTCACTTGTTTCAATTATCCCAAATCTTAACTTAACACGTTATGTTTACTTAAGCCCGCATTCCTAAGAAAACTCATGCAGAATGCACAGTACCAAACATATTCTGTACAGACTCACGACTGATATGTGCGACGTAATTCACAACCATTGAGATAGAGAGAGAGAGGTTGTTCCTCTGAATGAATATGCTGCAAGATACATAAATGCCACCAGTTTATTTTACGTTTGCTCTGTTGAAAATATAATGCTAAAAGTTATACAGGTACATCTATATATATATAAAATCAATATTTGTTTCTTTGTATGTGAGTTGTCTATCCTTTGCTATATTAAGCATAGGAAATGTTTGAAACTTTCAAAATACCGTCTGTCCACCCTCGAGAAGGTTTCTGAATTGACAATACATCTGAAAAGTTTTTTAATCATTACAAAAACTCTTACGAAACTGTCATAAATGTCGCAATTTGAGAATGATATTTAGCAAACCAACGATTGTTAAATCAAAATTCAATTTTCGAATAAACTCTTTAAATTAATAAATTTAATCGAATTACCGCCTACGGTACCTACTAACCAAAATCGAATACTTTGGATCAAATAAAAAATTATATTTATCTATAACCATTTTTTCTTCACTTTTAATGACTTTTCAAAGGAGGTGATGAAGTTGCATGTTGTTGAGTTTTTCGGCCACCCAAAACAAAAACGGTAACTATTATTTAATAATTATGAATTCTATTTCAAGTGAAAACTTTTGTATGAAATAATACTGAATGCACGGTCAACCACGAAACCTAAAATCCATCCATTTTCTTTTTTATTATGTACGTACTTTTTTATGTGACACCTCACAAGAGCATCCCCGTTTGTTCGGATGTAAAGACAGGTGAACTATGTTACCACCTGGTTGTGCAGCGTTGTGAGGCGGATTAAAGTAGGGGTTATAGGAAGGAATTTATATTAACAAATCCCTTCCTCGGGACTTGAAGAGGCCCGGATTATATGAAGGAGGAAAAACAGATGCCGGTAGCTCGTTCCACATACGAGCCAACTTACTCAAATACCAGTCAAATTCTCGGCTTCCCGCATATTTACCGATTTATTACATATTTTCCTTAAATTTTTTTTATGTCTTAAAGCTCTTAAAAAAATAAAAGTTATTCTTGAAGATAATATCTATTCATTCCCCGCGCCAAAACGGCAATTATATGAAAATCTCTAGATAGAAAAAAATCGCAAAGTACGCTCCAAAAATTATTATAAACACGTTTTTATGAGTTATTTTACAAGTTTTGCTCTATCTTAAACGAGTCGTGTTTTATTAAACATTTTCGCTTAAATATTATCATTTTGGTTATTAGTGTGCTCTCTCTAACATTCGTATTTACATATCTCTCCATCTTCTTCTTTTTGAGCAGGTATACCGCGCCTTAAGCAAACTTCAACTGTGAACGGGTGTTCAGCTCGTATCCGTCAAGTTTCGCGCACGTGTACCAAATATTATTGCAGCCCAATAGAGCTGGTCCCATTAAAATGGCTGTAGAACAGACCCAGCATGCCTACATTGAAAATATGCATCAGAGATGGAAATTGGTCTGTTAACAACGGATTGTCGATCAGATGGACCGCCCTCATTTGCACAGAATCAAGTAGATTTATTAAGTATTTTGGGCTCCAGCCCAGAGGTGACTCCCAAATTTAATTAATGGGCGTACTTGATATTTTCACAATCATAGCTGATCACTTTTGAAGAATCTGCTAGTCCTATACAAGATGCCCAATAGTGCAGGAAATGACTATTTAAAACACTAGCACAAAAATAAAATATAAATTAAAAATAATATTGAATTTGATCCACACAGGTAGGCACAAAATATTAAAAAATCCAAAATAGTTTTTTTTCTTTCAGCCGACAAAATACTGTTAATTTATTAGTCAAGTTAAATATCTTTTTCAAAATATTCCCCAACTTGATGAAAACTTCAATAAGGTATGCTTAAATATTAAAATTGACGTACTAAATATATCACTACAAATTATGAGAATTTTAATTTAATTTTCGTAACCCTGTGAAAATATTTTTAACAAAAATTGTTGTATGAATGATTAAAAATTCATTCATCCATAGTGTTGGTACTTAACCCCTCAGGCTTCGGGTATGTTTTGTTAGAAGGTCAAAATATTTCCGCTTTGCAATAAAATTCACATAAATGGAATATTCTGAACGTATCGATAAAAACTGTTTTAGAAAGGTGATAAAATACGCTTTCAATTTTGAATGCAAACATAAAAAAGCTTAAAGAATTCCTCACGTTACATTTTTTAAACTAAAATGACAACTAAAAATTTAAAAAAAAAACCACACATATTTGATTAGACAAATCTATTATAAATGTTATCGTCACTTCACTTTTTGTTGTTTATGTAAAAAAAAATACAAAAAATTCCCATAATTTCAGAAATATTTTTCAAATTGTAGTCGGAAACTTTGGTTTTATAAAGGTGTGGTTAATTTTTACATTTAAATTTGAAGCGTTGTGTTTTCTTTTTCTAACGTCGTTTATATCATACTAGCTGCTTCCCGGCATGCGTTGCTATTCCATTTAATAAAGAAACTGTTAACTGTTTCTCCCTTCGCTCCCTTCCCCTCCCACCGCCCCTTCCTCTCCCGCGTCCCTTTCCCCTCTTGCGTTCCCACTCTGATTCCTCCACCTTTCCTCTCCCCAACCCCCTCTTTCCCAAGTCCCGCGAACCACCCTCCCGAGTTCCCCTACCCCCTCCCAGGTTCCTCACCCCCTCCCGGGTTCCCCTCCCCCCCCCCCCCCCTCTCGCAAACCCTCTACCCGAGTTCCCCTCCCCCCTCCCACTTTCCATACATTCAGTCCCGGTACATTCAGTTTTCAAACAGCTGACGTGCCACCTACTGCAATTTTTTATACAAATTTCTATAATGCCAGAGCTCACCAGTAGTTTTATATAAACCTTTTCCTGACAAGGGGGGGTTACAGAAAAAAAATCCAACTTTAAAATGAACGTTTTGCAAGTGTTACAGAATTGTTGATTTTTGATAAGTTTCATAATACAAGTAGAATTACATCATCTTTACCTAAATCCCAAATGGAAAATAAATCTCATTGAGCGGGTTATTAATCACATTTCCTCGGTACTCCGTTTGCAAACACTTCCCAACACTTCTACCTGTCGGCTTTGAATAGAAGATCGATGAATTAACGTTGCGATATAGGTACAGGGGAACTGGGAACTATACCACATATCAAAGGACGTTGGCGATAGAACTGTTGTTGGAAGGTTAAGATTTCCGACTTCGTATCCAGTATCTAGAGGCACGAGTTTAAATCCCAGCATTAGCAACAACAACAAAAATTACATTATTTTATGACATCTTTCCTAAAAAAACCTTTATTTAGTACTATTTTATTTCCAGAATTTCACCCAAACTAGGGCGTACCTGATATGTAGAGATTAAAGAGTAAATGTCTCTTTTAGCCCTTCGTTATGCTATAGTATCAGGAATATCAACATATTAAAAACTTTATTCCATACAAGCCATTTAACTATTATACGTATCTCTGGTTAGAAGCCTAATTGAATTTAACTCGGTAGTTTGGTCACCATCTTACAAAATTCACATTAATAACATTGAGTGAATACAAAAATTTCTGCGTATTATAAATTTTAAATTTAAAATAATTTAATAATATAACATTGAGTGAATACAAAAATTTCTGCGTATTAAAAATTTTAAATTTAATATCACACTAGAAGTCATTTCGTGTAAAACGCGCCTTCTTCTTCTTTCAAATGAAATTAACAACAATTTCTAAGTAATTGAAAAAAAAACTAATAACTCTACCAATTATTGTTATAATATCAAACACTTTCTACCACTGCCAAGTTAACTCAGTTTTGAAAAGTAAGGAAAGAAATCCATTGTATTATTCATCATAAACACAACAGAAGGTCTCTTAAACACACACCTAAAATCATGGCGATACCTACAAAAATCTACGTTTAAAAAACTCTACTAACGACCGCATTGCATACACAAGTAAGTGACATTTGATGGTTGACGTCATTGTGGATTTGTTTACCGACTGGCAACACTAATAATTATATATAATCAAACACGTACAGTGTGCACTGTACACTATAGTTAGATTTGCACTGACTGACGGCCCGCACCAATACTAGAATGCCAACAATACTAGTAATCATTCGTGTATTTTTTTCTGTCTAAGGAAAGGAGAGCAATGTCAGCCGAAATCACCTACGCGATTATCGTTGCGAAACGCGCGCCGCCGAATAAATCATTACGTTTCCACGTAGTAAATCATCGTCGGATCATTATACCGCGATGACGAAATCGAGTTCAAAGCGAATTTTGCGAGGGATCGCTTCCCACGCGAAATTTTGCCAAATTATAATAAGCGCAAAAAACGCGCTGACACGAAACACAGTCGGAGGGAGAGTTAACACATTATTTATAAGCTAAAATGCATTTTCGGTCAAACACAAAAGTGGAAAAAAATTCTACATTACTAAACTACCTGATCATTGTAACCCGATCGCTCATTGGTTTGCGATCGGGTCACAATGATCGCAAACCGTCAAAGAACGAAAAGAATGGAAAAAAATTCTACATTACTAAACTACCTGATCATTGTAACCCGATCGCTCATTGGTTTGCGATCGGGTCACAATGATCGCAAACCGTCAAAGAACGAATGGGTTACTTTCTCAAAAAAAGATCGTCAACACCTTTGTCCCGTGATGGGTGCCGATGTATTAAGCGACCATCGATATACGACTTTTGTCGAATAGGCATCTTATTCTCGCGACAGATAAATATAGAGGCTAGATATCTGATATTTAAAAAAGGCTACCATTTACCTACTACCTGCGTCAAACGAAAGTGCAAGATTGAAGATCGGGCAATGGGTATTTTGATCATTGCAATCTTTAAAGGAATATTATGAAACCTTTTGTAGGAATGCCATTCTAGTTATACCGTTATTTCAATGGAAGAAGCTCCGAGGAACTAGCGTCATTGAGCCCTTCGTCATCTGTGCACAGTCGGGAAGCACGCCAAACGCGTGCCTAACATATTATGTTCACAGTAGTTGACATTTGTCACATGAGAACGGGTCGCTTCTTCGACTCGTTCTTGAGTTCAACAACTTGGCTGTGGAACGATTTGCCAGCCTCTGCATTTCCTCCTTCCTACAGCATGGGTCTGTTCGTGACCAATGTACATTCCTTATTCTCCTTAAAAAGACCTTTCACACAGCATCTCAGACAATTCCCTGAGAGAAATTACTTTCCTCAGGGCCTTAATAGGTAATCAAATTCTTTGTTTTATATGGGACCTATAAGAAATAAGAAAAAAAAGGATCATATAAGAAACTCGACGATCCGAGATCATCTAAACATCGAACTACTGATGATCTAAACATCGAAAAATCGCAACTGAGGTGGCTTGGGCATGTACTAAGAATGTCTTATGACCGAATTCCGATGAAGATACTGAAAGCGATTCCAGAGGGTAGACGTCCAGTGGGCCGCCCCAGACACATGTGTCGTTGGGCGAGACGACTCCAGAAACTGTGTGAGGATAGAATGGGACTGCCATGGACGCAAGCCGAACAAACAGCACAAGACAACGGAGGAGCCTTGTCGATGCAGTGGGTCCCCGACCCGAATAGGACAAGGCGAAGAAGATTATGATGATGAAGATATGGGTCCTATAAATTGGCGACATCGTTATATATAATACACTTCTAGTGTTAATATTATTTGTTCAGCGCCATTTGAAATGGAAAAGTTTTCAAGAGATCGGCTCTGCTGTAAACACCATACATGGCAATACCATTGATACATCAAATTGTACAGACTTCTTCGATATAAGTTAGTTTCTCAGAAAAATCGTTACGGGTTCACGAAACGTAGAACGGGGTCAATGAGAGTAAAAACGAAAGGCAAATAGGTAACAACGTGGGTTTACTGCAAAATATCAATTTAACGACTCTAATAACTAACGCCTTTGCAATTTTTTTTCGCGTTCTCATTTCGGCCGCCAAACTTACATCATGATTTTTAGATGTATGATTTTTAGATGTATGATTTTTAGCAATTTCATTCAATAAGGTACCGGCCGCAAAATTAGATTTTAAATTGAACCTTTCGCAACAACGAGTGAAGGCGGTGGAATAACATATATTACAACTCAAGTGTTACAGTTAAGAATTCGCGTTAGTTGTGGAAAAAGCAAACCTTTTAACCACTGGAGCGCTTTTGCCACAATTTGGCACTATTTAAAATACCTCGGATTGCTTTCTTGCCAATGTTTGCAAATTTTCCCTTATTTGTAAGTAATTAAGTAGAAGTTTACGATTTTATAATATTTTTTTTGTAAATCCTACGAATATGTGATATTCTTCAAAAGATAGGTGAATTCATTGGCTATATAGAACTATAATCAGTTTGCATGTCTTCATATTAAAATTCGGACGTATGATTTTTTTTTTATGTGGGCGGAAAATATTCAAAATGATTACCAAAAAATTTCGACCAATCGTTGAAAAAAGTTTTTAATTGCGCTGCCGCTCCAGTGGTTATCAGGCATAACTACGAGCCTTACATGACCATATCGATAAACAAGCAATATTGGTTAGATAAACTTAACATATAGTCTATCAATTAAGAGTAGAACATAATATAAATGAAACTACAAAATTTTTAGGCTGGCAACACCAATTTAACTGTCAAATATTATTTTATAGCGCAATGACACTGAATATATAGAACACTGTAAATCACATTTTAAAAAAACGAATGTGCTTTAGACCGCACAACTGAAGTAAAACTTCTGCTCTATCTATATGATAGGAAGAGAAAAAAGAAATGTGCGCGCGCACTGCTCTCTCTCTCTTTCTCCTACAGTGTGATACAGACAATAGACCTGCACGGTGTAACGTTATTGGCTATGAGAGAAAGGGGGAAAGAAAATATGTGCTCGCACCTCTCTCTTGCCCCTACAGTAATATACGAAGCGTTCGCCTCACTTTTCGTAACGCTCTCCTCACGCATTCGCCAGCTTACCCCCCAAATCAAGCGTGCATAAAGAAGTTTTACTTCAAAAACATTTTTTGGATCTTAAAGAAAAGATGACAGAATCAATAACTCTTGTGTTAACTTATTAAAGAATTTATTTTTTATTCTAATTTATACAATGAAGCAATTATCGATGCGCAGCTGTCGGTGTTTTGTTATCAGAGATGGCGTTGTGTATGGATTTATATTTTTAGTGATTTTCTTACTTTTCAACTTACGTACGGGAATTGCGTTTCATTTTCTTTATACGTGTGAGGGAGATTTATTTTAATTATTGTATTTTTCCTTTGGAGGGGTACAGACCTTCACAGGTTCACCTTTTGTCTCATTTTCAACTGGTGACATTTAGTGTGTAAGAAAGAGGGGCAGCCTTATATGTTTTAGAAAAAAGGCAAAACAATGAGAGCATTGACAATTGACTTTTTTTAGTTTTAGGAATTCACTCACTATTCAATATTATACTTATCACAATATCGCTGCAGCTCTTTCAAAAGATGAAAATTCTTTCCATACAAAATGTATGAGGAAAAGAACTTTCTTCGAAATTTTATTTTCGTGCATTTTTCCGATGTTTTAATAGCTATTCTGCTACTCGGGGGGGAGACAAATCCAACAAATCAAAGATCATAAAGATCTGTCCAGCCATTCTTGAGTTAGAAATGGTGTAATTATATTAAGATGGAACTACAAAATTTGTAGGCTAGCAACACCAATTTAACTGTCAAATATTGTTTTAAAGCGCAATGACACTGAAAATATAGAACACTGTAAATCACATTTTTAATGAAAATATTTATTCAAAGAAAAAAAATCGAAGAAGCACTCTTTTTAGGGTACCTACTTAATGACATAAATTTGATTAAATGGTGTTGTACAAAGTGATTTGCTTTCATTTAATTTAACATAAATTTGAATAACAATAGGTAGAAAGGAAGAATCACTAAAGGTGCTAATCACTAATAACTACTTTTAGATCTAAATGAGTTAAATACTCGTATATTCAGATCTAAAATTAGAGACACGATCTAAAGCCCGGGTAAACCCTAGGTACTTGCTAGTATAAAATAAATGTGAGCAATTTCTAAATCGTGCTTTATATTTTAATGCTATATCGTTATTCTTCATTATGTTAACACAAAATTGCAAAGATATAATATATTAAATGCAATTTTAATTTTGAGATCATTGGGTATCTATATTGCAAATGAAAAAAAAATCACTTTTATGTTTTTTAATTTTTTTCAACGATGTAGGTTACACAGCTCTACATTTCCACCATGAGTTATATTTTTAGTATTTCCATTTGAACAACAGTGGCTCCCTCCTATATTTTCTACTCTTTTTTGACAAACTGTACTTTCGATGTTTTCATATCGATTTCCCGAGCATGAATGGTGATCGATAAATTAAATCGAGAAAAAACGCCCCACGATTGCATCACTTACACATTCTGAAGAATTGTAAGCCAAAATTATCAAAAATATTAATTTCGGTATTGGATCAGTCAGCTCTGGTTCAATGAATTCGGATTTTTTTTGAATTTGAGTGTCATTTTCAAAATTGGAACTGATTGTGTGAAGACTTCATACAGGGGATAAATTGACTGCCTATTTTACATTTTTTTAAAGGAAAAAATATTAGTTTGACTTAATGAGTAATTTCAACTCAAATATTAATATTTAATTAATGAAGATTAAGTTTCGCTAATACTGTCTTGTTATTAAACATGACAATTTGAGGTTTTACTCACTAAGTTAAAAATAAATATTTATCCTAGACTTGCAGAAAAGTCAATAGATGTTGATATTAAATAAAAAAAAATTATCAATTTAGTTCTGGTTGAATCTTGCATAAAGATAGCAGTCGATAAAAGTATGCGTTAAGCAAATAAAGATAATGTTCGAGTCCTAGATGTGACCGTATTTTTTTCTGATTTCTCTGTTTCATATTTTCGATTGAGTTTCGCTAATATTGTCTTCATTAACATTATTTAATAGATATTTTCAAAATTCAAAATCATGTGTCAAAAATTCAGACAAACCGAGGATTCAGGTACCGACCAAAAAAAAATTATCAAAATTTAGTTCCGTATTTTAAATGTGTTTGTATTTCTTTTGTTTAAAATTATTATGGTTAATCTCGACAAGTAAAGTAAAGTATAAAACAAAGAAAAATAAATTGCTTTTAAGATACAATAGCGATTTTATTGATTTAATTTGGGAGGCGGGTATTATAGACTTGATGCTCTTTTTAAATTTGCGCAGTGAATCGGAGAAAATGTCAATGTTAGAATTAAGACCAATGTTATTGAACATTTGAAGAGCACGAAAAAACTAAACTACTACTTAACTTTAACTTAATCAATTTTGTAAAAAAAGTTATCTAGAGTTGTAAATCATTAAGCATACGGTTTTTGGTTTTCTGGAATATGAAATTTTGGAAATTGGAACTGATGATGGTGTGATTTCAGACAAGCGGTAAAATAGGTATGTAATTACCTATACCTAATTCTTTCTTTATGAGTGCCGCTGAAATTGTCTTCGTTAATTAAATATTACAAATTACAGGGAGGACTGAATGCCGTTGGCGGTAATAAAAAACTGTCCAAAGACGCGAAACTAGCCGTCCATAATGGAGTGCTGGTACCTACCCTGATGTATGGCAGTGAGGCATGGAACTGGCAGAGGAAGGATGAAAGTATACCGAATGCTGTAGAAATGAGATCCCTGAGGCGAATGTGTGTTAAAACCATGTACGATCGTGAGAGAAACGTGGATATCCGCAAAGAATGCAAGGCTGATGTAAGCGTGATGTGTAAGATTAAGAAAGGGACTCTCCGATGGTTTGGGCATGTAGAGCGAATGAACGAGGAAAGGAGTGTAAGGAGAATATATGATGCAAATGTGAATGGTAGAAGAAGTCGGGGACGCCCGAGGAAGACATGGCACGACCAAGTGAATCAGATACTTGAGTCGGGCCATGTGAAGAGTCGGAATAATAGAAGAGCATGTATGAGACGATGTATGAATGTGAACAAGGCAAAGAGTGTGTGCCAAGATCGAGTTGTGTGGCGGTCCGTCCTCTCTGCCTACCCCTGCGGGGAAACGGCGTGATGGTTAGTTAGTTAGTTAGTTATGTTAAAAATTTAAATTGATTGGTTTCTTACAAACTAGTTATTTTTGTCGATGTTTTTCCTAATTCAGTTTAGCCATTTTTTGGCAATAAAATCGGCATTTTCTTCAAGAGATATCTTGTGAGTATTCTACGTAAAAAGAAAGTAAAGTTCCCCAGTTGGAAATGACCGGCCTCTCTAGTACGCCTGCGCGAGTCAAGGTTACAATATTCGCACGTTACGTATAAATCAACCGTTAATAATTACACGGCATCTTACGTAACCGTTAACCTGTATACGTTATATATACACCTGCAGGTGTTCTAGCCTTGTCTCGCTCTCTCTCGTACCATTGCCTATGCGGAAGATGCATGCTGATTCTCTTTTCCACTCAATTCTTAATATGATATTTTGTATGTGATATTATAATGATTTTTCTCGTAAATTTGAAGCCATTTTTAAATACGTTCATTTGATTTTTGATTTTGTTTCTTTAATAAATGTAAATCCTGTGGCCCACTTCCCGACAACCGATTAAGCTGAATCTCGGCAGACAGACTCGTTGTGGATGATAATGCAATGCCGAACTATGACCAAACTGCAGGGATCATCAAAGCGGCTATGCAATGAAAGTTATGCATTTGGCGTGTAGGTAGAAAGAAAGGAATACGTTCCGGGGTGTTAGTTACTCTTAGAACACCATTCAGAATCGAAATTTTACTTGAAATGGCTTTAGCCGTGTTTGGTGACCAGATCTGAAAAGCCAGGTACTTCTCTATCTTCCTCTCCCTCCTTTACCTTTTCTCTTATTTCAGCCTAACAAAATACCCCAATTGGGGTTGCCATAGACTCATTAACTCCAAACCGTTGGAAGCAGTTTTAGGTACTTTTTTGCGATGATCACATAAAAAAGGCAATTTTTTTAAACTCCACACCAGGAAAATAATTCCCCTCAGGGCCTGTCATCATTGAGGATGCTGTGTGGAGGGTCTTTTTAGGAACGGGGGGAGCTGAAGTTCTGGAATGAGGGCTTAATTCGGGAATTCGCCAATCGCCTCTCTCGATTTCACGCAGTTGGTGCGCATACGCGCACCAACACGTGAAACGCGCACCGCCAAGACCCGTACTTATCTCACCCCATGAACCCGGGCATCTAAGTCACCAAACGTAGCGAACCACTTGGGATGACTATTGGCAGAGTAGATTGGGTGAATGATGTTGGCGGCATGCAGTGTAAGCCAAGAGTCATGCTAATAATAGTTAACTGCCTATCTCCTTATTTCTATTATCTATTATTGTCTATATTCGGTCACTTTTAACTGTATCATATTTCGACTAAGAACTACCAACATTGGATTTAGGCACCTTAGGTCAGTTGGTAGAGCTGTTGACATGTAAGCAGAAGGTCCTGGGTTCGAGTTCCAGAGGTGCCAATATCTTTTTCAGATTTTTCTGTCTCCAGATTTTCGATTGAGTTTCGCTAATATTGTCTTCATTTATTAAATTTATTTATTTGTTCTTTTAACATATTTTTAACATAAGTTCAGCTCTAGGTTATGTTAGGTTAGGTTAGGTTATTAGATCAACTTACAGAGGGATGAACTGTCGATCAACTATTGAAGATTGAAGAAATGTATTGATTTATAATTATTAACATTGCTGACCATTTTATTAATTTTTTCTAGGCTATCGGGCATGTTTCGGGAGGGCACATCAACCCTGCGGTGACAGTGGGTCTGCT
This sequence comes from Limnephilus lunatus, assembly GCA_917563855.2. Classification (NCBI taxonomy): domain Eukaryota; kingdom Metazoa; phylum Arthropoda; class Insecta; order Trichoptera; family Limnephilidae; genus Limnephilus; species Limnephilus lunatus. The sequence goes on from OU830596.1 coordinate 57,288,050, forward strand.
GGTCAGCGGGGACGTCTCCCTTCTGAAGGGTGCCCTCTACGTCATCGTGCAGATGGTTGGAGCTGTCGCGGGGGCCGCTCTGCTCAAGGTAAGTCATCGGTTATAGCCTTATAGCCAGTGAAGATTTTCTCTAAATAGCATTTTTGTGCAGTGAACTCCCATCAAAAACATAACGAAATAAGATGTATATATTGTTTATATATGTGAGAATGTATGTGTATTTTCGTTATTTGTTTTTGGGATGTTATGCCGTGTTGCGCTACCTTCTTCTTTAGCCAACGTCTCGGACAGCTTTATAGTGTCCATCATTAGGGCAGATCTGACAAAACAAATAACGAAAATGCTTCTGGCCGTTAAAATCTAAAAACTTACCATATATGTGTATGTTTGCGTAAGTGTATGTATGTATGTGTGTGTGTACGTGTGTGTAAATATTAAGAGGGCCTTAAGGGACATAATTGACTTACTTTAACCAGTGATTGCTGACATTATTTTTAGTAAAAAATCTAAATTAAATTTTGGTTTCCCGTGACTTTATCGATGATCTTTTTTTTCAAATTTGTTTTCTTCAAAATCAAACAAAAAAAAAATTTCTTCAGCATGAAGTCACCTCTTACCTTCCATGAGGAAAAAAATCCCTCAGGGCCTGTGTCATCTTTGGGGATGCTGTGTGGAGGGACTTTTTAGGAAAAGGAAGGGAAGGAAAAAAGGTTTTAGAGATTGGTAGGAATGATGGGCTCAATTTATTCAGAAGAAACGAACATATGAATCTGTAATGTGTCGTATATGCGTGTTAATCCCTTATCAACCTTGGATACTGTGCCCTTATATCTCCAGTATCTCGTCAACTCGATCACGATGAATATTGAAACACGTAAGTACTTCTTGTACACGAAAGGTTTATTATCTAAGACACTATATAAAGAGGTAAGATTTGTTTTTTTGTTTGTGTTTGCATTGAATAGGCTCCGAAACTTTCTTCGAAAAAAATTCTTTCACTGGTGAGAAGTTACACTATCCCCGGGTGACATAGGCTATATTATATTTTCAAAAAAAATAGGGATCCTTACTAAAACTCCCATAATGTTACCCAAGGTGTAAAAAAATTACCTAAAATATTATTTGCATCGCGTGCGCTGCGAAAACTATTGATGATAGAATAAAATAATGTACTACGACTTTGCAGAACACATCATTATTTACAAAAAGTGTCGCAACAGCGTATGTCTAACTATTATAGTTATGCCACAATAAGTGTTATTTTATTTTTAAAATTTAATTGAAATGCCACCGCTAGAAAAGGCTCTTTATTTGTATCTTGGTATTAATCCTTATCACAATAAATTACTTCATATTCAAGACTTTTTTAATACCTTTATATAACTTTTTGAATTATTCAATTCGGACATCCCATTCGAAAGATATCACGAGTTTAAAAATGTAAGTATTAGAAAAGAATTGCGTGATCGCCGGTCACCCCACTCGGCTAACTAAGCAACATCTTATGCGATCTAGGCGTCACTGGGATACGGGCCGTACGGGAGGGGAGTCAATGTAAAAAAGATGGAAGGGGAAAGCAGGAGGGAAAAGGGACGCATGAGAATATCCATTTATTTATTTATATATTAACGCAAAACATTTAGGGATAAACAATTTATTTCTTTTAATGGCATAGCAACGCATGCCGGGAACCAGCTAGTTATATAACAATACAATGGATGTTGTCCGAAGGCCAGTTATCAGAGAAGTGAGCTCCCGTCGCTGAGAACTCATTAATATAACGGATCTACTCTCGTAAATCTCCGTTTAGGTTCGGTAAAACCCGAACCTACCTGAATACAACAATATGTTATGTACATATTCCAAACACTACAATGCGTTGCAAGACGATGGGTCTGGAAAGATCTCCTTCAACAAGTCTCCCCCGACAACGCAGCAGGTGGGCAAAAGCATCCGCAGCCAAGTCACCAAACGTAGCGAACCACTTTGGGCGAACGATGGCAGGAGTGTTGGTTATCCAATAAATGGTTTCCGGTGCGGTGGTATCTATACCCTTCTCCCAAATTACGAAATATGAAAGTTGTGATTTATTTTTAGGGATTTTGCTTATTTACTCAAAATTTTGGACGGCGTTACAATGACCATCATCAGGGCAGATGACTCTGCCTAAAACCTTAGCTAAAGAATAGTTACAGAAAATATAATATTACAGAAAATATTTTAAATGTTTCTTTTATTATAGAGTTAAATTAGAATCCCAAAAACTAGGCGTACTGTTCAGGGCCCGTAGATACTTTAATAGTAAACAACTGCTAACCCTGTACAAATCGCAAGTGAGCCCCACGGTTGAATTTGGCAGCCACCTCTGGTCTAGAGCTCCAAAATATCAAAAAAATATCCTCGACTCTGTACATAAACGGGCGGTCCTTTCGATAGATTCTCCCACCTAAACGAACGGATTGAAATCTTTAGTGCACAGGAGTTGGGTGGGTATGCTATCCTTATTTTGCCGGTATTTCAATGGAAGATGCTCCAAGGAACTAGCGTCATGGAGACACGCCAAACACGCGCCCAACATATGTACATGTTGGTTGATATTTGTCACATGAGAACGGGTCGCTTCTTCGACTCGTATAGATATATATACATATATATATATACTTCACACAGCATCTCAGATCGCATAGACCCTGAGAGAAATTATTTTCCTCAGGGCCTCCTGTGTGGAGTTAATGTAAAAAAAATTATTAACGTCACTAAGACTAGCCTGTGTTGAAATTGTATATATAAATCACGATGATACTTTGGCCGTACAGAACTCAAATCATATGTGCGTAAATCAATTTCGTTTGAATTTTATTTTGTTGCTGAAAATAGTAAGTTCAAATTTGTTTGGATATACACAAATGTTTGTTTTTAAATGTGCAACCGAATAAACAAATAATTTCATGGCGTAATATTGTATGTGTGTTAAGTAGATATCAACCGCTAATAGAGGCATTATTTTTTTCATGTAAAACGACACCCGCTATTATTCCAAATGACATCATTTCAAAATTGACGTGTTCCAATTTTGCCGCGAAAAAATGTTACCATAGAAAAAACGTAGCTAGAATCAATGACACGAGTAACGAGTAGGTACCTGCCACTTCTGAAATACTGTTTTGCAACAGTTTTTTAAACATCTTTGAGTTGTTTTTTTTATGTCTGCCATACCGACCTCCTTAATGTGACATAAAATAAACAAGTGTTAATGGAAACATCGTTTAAATTGGTGCTTAAATATGCCAAAATATTTAGCAGTTATTTAATATAACTTTATCGGCTTTAATCGTGCAAATTATGAGCTTCTGTGTTCAAGGAATTGCATATTAATGTCGAGGCTTATGGTTTGCTATGGAGGTTTAAATAACGATTTAATCAATTTTAATTTAATTTTTAAATATTGGTCGTGTATTCAATGAGTAAATAAATATAAAATGATGTTTCGAGGTGAAATTGAAACTCGTTTATGAAAATGAAAATTTTGTCATTTTAAAAGAGAGATTAACCTAAAATAACATAGCAATATTTGAAAATCTCCTACTACCATCAGAGTAAGTGGAAAATCTTGCTTGTATACTGAGTGTAAGATACTCTCGGTATCGCCCTGCTGTAAGACCACCTTTCAGAATTGAAACGTTTCTTGAAATGGCTTTAGCCGTGTTTGGTGACTAGATCTGAATAGCCAGGTTCCCCACCTTCCTCTTTCTCATCTCCTTCCCCTCCCCACTACCTTCAGCCTCACAACATACCCCAATTGAGGATGCCATAGTCTCACTGGCTCGAGACGGGAGCTATTAAGACTCTTGTGCGGTATTATTGTAAAAAAAGTGATTGAGAGCTTAGCTATCCGAAGAATTAAATTCACGATGCCAGATGTACCAGACGCGTTGCCGACTCAACCACTGACCGGTTGAATTGCTTAGGGGGCATACATTAAATATGTGAGCTCAAAGGGGGGGGTCCAGCAAAATCTCACGTTACTTGAAAAGAATAAACAAAGTGACTCTGACGAGAAGAGATCTCACCAAGGGGGGGGGGGGGGGGGGGGGTCTTTGATTGGAAGAAAAACTGCTCACGTAATTAATGTATGCCCCTTATCATAATTGGGATTTCCGTTGTGTCATCTCTCCAGATGCTGTGCTGAGGATCATTTTAGAAAGCGGTACGAAAGAAAAGCTTAGTTGTTATTGTTAAACGTAGTATAATTTTGGAATTTATTATGCTACTAGCGCAGGCCTCCGTGGTCCAGGGGTAAGTAAGGTTTACGCAGTTTCGAGTAACTAAATCTTTTGAGAAACTTAAACAGCTTCGGCTCTTTTGACAAAGAAACTGAAATAACCCTCATAGCCCGTGTTATATGCGCAATAGATAATAACGAGCTCATAAAAAGGCGACGTGACAAGATGTTATGTTAAAAGATAACAGATAATCTCTCAACATTATTTCACGTGAGTAATTCTAAATGTCTTCTGTGATCTTGAGCGACTTACAATGTTTTAAGATGCTGTGTAGTAAACTCCGCCATTTTTATGATCTTAATAATAATTGCGTTTTTTCCGAGCTGACCTAGTATGGAAGATGGAAGTTGTACCTAAAAGTAACTAGATAAAAAATAATCGAGTGCATTTCACACGCGGTAGAGGCGAAGCTTCAAATTTAACAAAAAGTTTTTTTAACCGTTTAATTGATGAAAAAAGTTTTAAAAATTCTCACAAACCCTCACCCCATGTACCCGGGCACCCCTGATAAATCACCAAACGTAGAACGAACCACTTGGAATGACCGATGGCAGGGGTGTTGGTTATCCAATAAATGGTTCCCAAAGCGGTGATACCCATACCCGCCTCCCAAATTGAAAATCTAAATTTAAACGCAAGTAGTATTACAAAAAGGCTAAATGCAGGTAACTCCATTAATGGAGGACTGAATGCAGTTGGCGCTAATAAAAAAAACTGTCAAAAGAAGCGAAACTAACAGTCCACAACGGAGTCCTAGTACCTACCCTGATGTATGGCAGTGAGGCATGGAACTGGCAGAGGAAGGATGGAAGTAAACTGAATGCTGTTGAAATGAGATCCCTGAGGCGGATGTGTGGTAAAACCATGTATGATCGTGTGAGAAATGTGAATATCCGCAAAGAATGTAAGGCTGATGTAAGTGTAATGAGTAAGATTAAGAAAGGGACCCTCAGAAGTCGGGGGCGCCCGGGGAAGACATGAAACCATCAATGGCACGATCAGATATCTTTTTCTTTATCTTTCTCCTTTCTTTTTTTATCTCCTCCTCTTCATTCTGTTGCATTCCTTCTATTATATGCTTTAAACATATATATAAAAATATATATACATATTTTATGATATAGGTATACGATTTTTTTGTTTACTGTTAATTATCTATTCTTTGTTTTATATATAAAAAATAAATATGTGTTATTTTACCATTACAAATTTTTTTATCTACATTCGTTTTCTCCGCCTTTTTATCACGAGCTTTGCTCTTAAAAAAGGTGTAAACGTAATAAATAATGTATTCTTGAAATAAAAACTTTATAGAATGTAGGTATATACCTAACCATGTAATATTTGAAAAAAAATAATAATAATAAAAAGTGAATCAGATACTTGAGTCGGGCCATGTCAAAAGTCAGAATAATATAAGAGTATGTATGAGACGATGTATGAATGTGAATGAGGCAAAGAGTGTGTACCAAGAACGAGTTATTTGGCGGTCCGTCCTCTTTGCCTACCCCTGCGGGGAAACGGCATGATGGTTAGTTAGTTAATATTATAAAAGCGTTCACATTTCGTCGGGTAATCATATAAGGTGGGTCGACTCACTTTTGTATTAAGTTCATTTCATGAATCTGTGATTGTCACAGACTCTCCAGATTACTTTAATGTGATCTGTTCGGCATAAGAAACAATTCCACCCACTTTCGCCTAGTAAAATCCAACTTCCAAATAAACGTTCATAATTGGTTATTAGCATTTGAAAATTATCTCTTGAAATGAAAAATGGAACCCATCAATTAGATGCCCAAGTCTCTGTGACATCTCAAATACTAACTAATGACTGCGAGATTTAACGATTATTTCGCTAGTTACATAATGCGGTACTTATAACTTGTAAAGATGCCTATTTAGGTAACTAATTATAAGTACAGTGTGCTTATGAATTGTTTTTCATGGGATAAAACGTCTCATTGATCGGAATCAGTGAGTCTAAGGCATCCCTGATTTGAGACACATTCGTTATGAGGTTGTAGTAAGTGGGTAGAAGAAGTATAAGGGAAAAGTAAGGTTTAGAAGTAACTGGTCATTAATGAAACTTTGCTAAATCAATTTTAAATAACATTTCCATTCTAAATAGTTCTTTCTTACCAGGGCGACATTTTACCATTTAAAAAAAGCACTAAGATATATTAACCTAAATTTAAAAAATGTAAGAAAGTTTCTAAACCATCTGCAATATATCTTAATTTGATTTATTCATCAAATTTCAAAGTTCATTTTCAAGTTCTATGAAAGTTATGGTCAAGTCCTGTTATTATATCATTATGGGGCAGTTGCTTCACAGAACTTGAATAGAAATTTTACAGAACTTGAAAATTATTTACATTTTAACACATTTTAAACATTTGAACAATTCTACACATTTCAAAGATAAAATCAAGTTCTGTAAAAGTACTATTCAAGTTCTGCTATTATTTCATCATGGGCCGGTTATTTCATAGTGTTTGGATAATAACCAGAAAGTGAATAGTAGGTACTTTCACTAAATTACAATTTTATATTTGACAACTAGCTTTTTTTTTATTTAAAAAAAAAATCAAACTCTGTGAAAGTTAAATTCAAGTTCTGTTATTTTTTAATCATAAGTCGGTTGTTTCACAGTACTTGGATAGTAATAAAACTTGAATGGGACTTTTACAGAACTTGCATATTAACATTTAAATTTAAGCAATTCATCAAATATCATAGTTGAAACGAAGTGTTCAATAATTTTATTGTATTTAGAAGTAAGCTAAGTACCGAAATTTTACCAAAATTTTTCGTATGTATTTTATATTTTGGAAAGTAAACAACCTCTAGGAAAAGCCTTCACTCTTGTCGGACTCCTGCGGTTTCCATTACATTCCTTATTCTCATAAGTTTTCCGTTTCATCACAATGTTGCAATAGAATTACAACACGAATCCACAATAATTTCATACATTGAGAAAAATAATAAGAATATCTCATTTACGGTCACACTGTAGATAGATTTCACGCGGTTACACAACAAACGTACGCGAAATTTCAAATGGTCTAAAACAAAGCGGCAATTTTCGAAGATTCGCTCATTGCAAAATATATGTATCGGCTCTTTCTGTGTGTCTGTGCATAGATGATATAGATGCTTAGACACGCATGTCGTGCGAATTTCCCCATAATTCCACAGACAAATCAGTGCGTAGATGCGGGGCATGTTGTTTGGTAATAGAGCGATATACCTACACGCCGAAAGAGCATGTTGGGCAATTGAAAATTATTGTCAATTATGTCAATCAAGCCCGTCAATAATATTGCTAAAGGATTTGCGATTTGCCCATGATGTTGTTATGTTGGCATGCCTATCAAAGGCTCGCCTCCTGGTTTCTTTTATATTGTTTCTGTACATAGACGGAAGGACTGTCACGTGTTTGTACAACTATCTCGTTCCTGTCCATCCTTTCAACCATTATTTTACTGAATAACTTTACTGCCTCCGACCTCCGGATGAATGTACTCATTCATATTAGTTGTTAGATGACTTTGAAATAACTGGGCCTAAGTATGAATGTGAATGAAACAAGATTCCAGTTCCGATACTGTATTGTGTACGAAATGAAAAGGAAGCTTATGTTGTCAACACCCCTTTGAAAAGTTCTTAAAAAGTAACGATTTTTTGTTCAAAAATAGCCCATAACCGTGCAGTTGAACACATCTACTACTTCTGAGAAAATATTGCCAACTGCATACAATTTATGTAGATACAAGCGAGTATCTAAATGACTCAGTCCTGATATTTTTGTAGCAATTAAAAAGAATTTTAGATCGAGTAGTTCTTGTTGGTATATGAAAGGTAATTTATCAAGACAATTATTTATCTTACACATAATCTAGATGCTAAGAATAACTGTATATAATCTTTAATTTATGTATTTATTCGATACTGCCACCATGGGTCGACCCACAGTGCCCTTCTTGACAATATCAAGGAGGATACGGTGTTTCTACTTATGTCGACAGAATATAACTTAATCCCAAATACGGGAACACCTCAGCACAGGTTCACCTATAAACACAAAATACTATTACTAAACTATTTACATACAGTTAAGGATCATTAACATTTTTTTCTTATTACTAAACTTATTATCTATGTAAATCAATGTAATAATTTGTAAAGTGTATGTTCAAGAAGAGAAATATATTTTTTTTTTTTTATAAAAAAATAATCTTAATAGGGCTGTAATAATAAGTGACACGTATAAAACCATTAATAATTTTGAAAATTAAAGGTTTTAATAATTTTAATTCTTTCATCAAGTGGTTGTAATTTATTGTTCCAGTGGACCGAGTTTATAGTTAATATATCTTAGACATTTATGCTGATTTTTTTAAATGGAATCGGAAGGGATTTTAAAGTGAGGTGACCAAATAAGAAAGTTATACTCGACTTGACTTCAAACAAGAGAAGAACATAAGATGTTAGGTTTTGAAATATTTTGATAGTCTCTGCCATTACGCAGAATAAAGTCAAGCATTTTTAATCCATTATTAATAACTGTATTTAACATTTGAAAGAATTCATGAATTAGAATTTAAGAATTTAGAATATGTGAAATTAGCGGAGATGAGCATCTAGAAAACTGAATGTTTGCACATTCTTGTCACGTATAAGTAATGATTCATATTTGTACCTAAGTGGGTATTTATTTAAGCGAAGACAAATTATAATGCATTATTATACGGTTCACTATTTCACGGCCCATTGCCACATAACAGAAGAAAGACGTTCACTTTTCGCTGCTTCGTCGACAGGACCGAATGATATATGACAAATTAAAAATATTTTACACTGAAAAAAATATTCGTTTAAAAATTACGAGTATTAGAATTAGAACGTAGTGATACGCTTGACAAATACTTAAAAATATCTGTTAACGCAACTTTGTATATTTATATACATTTTTTTTAAAGAAAGACAAACATTCCCGGGTTACGAATAACCCAACAATGTTTGAAAATCTCCTACTACCACTACAGAAAGCTGAAAATGTTGCTTGTGTTGTATACATATAAACATATATCTTGCTTCATCCTACCTACTACAAAACCTGCTCTGTCTGACAATATTACCTGTGCCAATATTACCTACCTGTGGAACAATAACTTCCCAGGAACCAGTAGTCTGTTAAAAGGACATATCTTCCCTGATGATGGACACTGTACCGCTGTCCGAAACGTTGGCTAACGGAGGAGATAGCGTAACACGGCATAACACCCCATAAACAAATAGCGAAAATACTTTTTAATTAAATGAAGACAATATTAGCGAAACTCAATCGAAAATCTTGAGACAGAAAAATCAGAAAAATATATTGGCACCTCTGGGACTCGAACCCAGGATCTTGTGCTTACATGGTCTATATCCAATTCGGTCACTTTTAACTGTATCATACTTCGACTAAGAACTACCAACATTATCTTCGTTTTCTTAACGGACATATTATTGGCTGCTATCTTTATATATGATTCCACCCGAACTAAATGATATCTAGATAGTGTCTGGATACATTTTTTTAGCATTTGCCATGTAAGCAGAAGATCCTGGGTTCGAGTCTCAGAGGTGCCAAAATCTTTTTCTTATTTTTCTGTCTCCAGGTTTTCGATTGTGTTTCGCTAATATTGTCATCATTTAATTAAATATTATAATTTGAGGTTTTAATCATAAAATTAAAATAAATGAAAATACTTTTGGCCGTGAAAATCTAAAAACGTATCCGGTAAGTATGTATCTATCCAAGAAGTTTCAGGGTTTCTGACGAATTTCGCCCTTACATTAAGATTTCTACTAAATACTAACAACTATAATATAAGATATGATTTTCATGGCCAAAAGTATTTTTGTTATTTATTTTTGGGGTATTATGCCGTGTTGCGCTACTTCCTCTTTTAGCCAACGTTGCGGACAGCGTTACAGTGTCCATCTTCAGGGCAGATGTGTAATTGTTAGTGGTGAAATGTGTGCTTATGTACTTAGAAGCGGTACCTTGTTAACAGCTCCACTCCACTATGAGCTGGTATTACTTCTCAATATTACTTCACAATATTTTTCTGCGTTTAGCATGGTGTAGCCGTCAATTACCCGATACCAAGAACTATTGAGCTTGGCTCCGTCGTTTTTATTAATATTAATTGAATTTTTATGGATTTCAATTGCCGCCGTAATCAGGCGTGCTCTATGGGTTTTGGGTATTCCCAGAACTTCAGGAACAAATCCAAAGTAATGGCCGGTTTCGATTAAGTGCTCGGCGATTGCCAATTTGTCGGGGTGGCCGAGTTTACAAGCACGAAAGTGTTCTGATATCATTTTGGAGATCGTCCGCTCTGTATGGTTTACATAAACCTTGTCACATCTGGAACAGATGAGTTTATACACTCCATCTGTTTCCAGAGGAAACTTGGTCTTTGCAGACCTCAGTAGGTTTTGTATTTTAGTTGTGGTTCCGAAGACAGTCTTGATGCTTTCTTTCCTCAACAGTCTGGCGATTCTGTCTGTCACATTGTGAACATAAGGTAGGAAAGCATAGCCTTTCGACTATTGTACAATTCTGTCTTCGTTTGGTGCAGATTTGGCTCTTATTATTTGCCTTGTCTGCCTTGCCTAAAGCAGGCGGAGGTAGCAAAACACGGCATAATACCCCAAAATTAATAACAAAAAAAACTATGATATAACTTCATATACATATATGCAAGTATCTACCTCTAAAATATGACTTTCGCCATCAACAGAAGCACAGCACAGGTCAATTACCGCTTGTTATTTACGAGCAGTTTTAATTTTAAAACCTTCAAGTCCATCTCTGACAATGTCACAGCGGCAATTAGCTCTAAAGACAGTGGAGCCGCCATCAGTCGAAGGCAGCCATTACATGAGGTACCTACGCCATTTGCTAAATCTCCATTCGGGTCACGAGGTCACCTTTACCGCCTCATCTCATCTCCTGTCAGAACCAGATGATGTCAATTATGCTTACGCCGAGTCGTTAAATGTGTCTTTATTTATGCAATGAACATGTGAATGAAATCTTGCATGAGAAAGACTTTGAAAGCGGGACAATAATTGTAGGTAATTACTGCAGTATGTTATACTTTGGATACTTTTGTAAACCTTTTATATCTTCTTATTCTTCATTCCGCTATCCCAGCTCATTGCCTAGGTAGGCTGTTGGTATAGGCTCTTCTCATTCTCGGTTATAACTTCTTCGGTTTTGGATATCGCCCTCATTCAGGCCGTTTCTCTGAAGTATTTTGGAGCATTGAGTCATCCAGGAGTTCTTTGGTCTTCCTCTGGATGACAGTCGATGAAGCTTCATAGACATTGCTTGCTTCACTGTGTGGTCTGATGGTCTCCATCTTATGTGCCCATACCATCTCAACTGTCGTTCCTCCAGCTTACTGTTTATGTCCGTGACACCCAGGCTACCACGAATTCGTGAACTTTTAATCTTATATTTTAGTGATACTCCTACCGAACATCAAAGCATTCGCATTTCTGATGTTTCGAGATGCCTAGAATAGGAGTTGTACATAGTTCAGCATTCGGAGCCATACATTATCGCGGGTCTAACAATAGTCTGGTATATCTTTCCTTTAAGCTTTATAGGCATTTTGGAGCCGCACAATATTCCTGTTACGGATCAATGGCGCTACAGCCCATTTCGAGCCTTACCCTCCTTCGAGATAAACCTCCACCGCCCTCTGCCCACGGCCGTCGTCTTCCAATCTGCAACATGGAGTAGTCCTCTTACACCATTCCTGTCATCATCCTCCCATCTCAGCCTAGGTCTGCCTTTCGTTTACCTCCCTGGTGTCCTGTTAGAACCCAGTTCAGCCCAGTGGACCTCATATGTACCGTATTACGTTATCTCTGCATGGCGTACCTTCTGGAATTTGTATTTATAAAAAGATACGCATCGTCAAAAGAAACGATGAGGTCCGTGTCATGGCCGTCAGTGACTTATTTATTTGGAGCAGTTGAATTATTATTATTATTTAAGTTGCCTTGAGATGTCGTCGCGATGAGCATAAACGCGCGTACGAAATTTTTTTGGGTAATATCCGATAAGAAGAAACTGATAAAAATCTAACAAAACCGAGGTTGCTATTACAACTCATTTAGTGTGCTAAATAATCTAGTAAGATACACTTAGTAGGTACCTACTTAATGAATTTTATTTTTTTAACAGATGTTTTTGCTATTTACTCATAATCAAGATATGACAAGTTCTCCGGTTGATGTCATAATAAACATGTTTCATTGATATCAATGTTATGTTTCGTTTAATTTTTTTTTCTCCTGTATTGTATTTTTAAGTGAAACTTCTTTAGCGCCGTTAGTTATTTGAAATTCAGATGAAACGAAAATGCGTCACAACTCAGTTCTACACAAATACTCGGTTCTAATATAATGCGATAAATTTGCACCTCGGCGCGTGCCTTCCATAGCTCAGCGGGCAAGGCGCCTGACAAGTTTCAGCGGCCAGAGAGACAGACATCAAGTGAACGGAGGTTCGAATCCTACGAAATTCAAAAAAAACTATTTTTATTTTTGTGAAATCAATATCCAATCTTCAAACCACTTTAAAAATAACAGGCAAAATAAAATAAAGCAACATCTAGCGATTTTCAAGTTGCACTTCGACGGCGTGTGAATTACACACTCTGATTTTTTTATATATTAGCTCCACACAGCAGGTCATGAGGAAAAAGTCACTCGGGGCCTATATCATCTTTGGGGTTGCTGTGTGGGGAGTATTTTTAGGGAAAGAATGTTCTGGGAAGGAAAAAATATGAGGGATCTGTAGGAATCTGGAGTCAATGTGTCGAGGAGTGCATACATATAAATCCATTCCTCCCACCGCGGTGCAAGGCGATGGATCGGGAGAGTTCTGCTGGAGACGGGAACTTTAGAGATCAAGGGATTTCCCTCGACCAACCTCTCTTGACCCGGCCCGGGCACCTCTGCTTACCAAATGTAGCGAACCACTTGGAGCGACCTACGGCAGGGGTGTTAGTTTTCCAATAAATGGTGTACCCATACCCGCCTCCCATATTGAACCTAGACACTAAATAAAACGTTGACACGGAAGATAGATCCTTTTCAAATGAGAATATACATTGGCGCAGCCTCAAAATAGAATTATCGAATGGTCAAAATATTAAAAATTGTATTGGATATATTAAAAATGTCAATGCATAATCACATCATAAGAGGCGACAAGTGAACCCTTGCCCGGAATAATGTTGTATCCAACAAAACTATTAATATTGAATTATTATCTAATTAACTATCGAAACTATAAGATTGATCTTGGGCACATTCAAACGCATATTTTAAGGCAGGTATTTTTCTTTTTCTTTATTAATCATTTTTTTGGCACATACATTGGTATAATATTTGGTGACCAGAAAACTCAGAATGAAACCAACTCAGAAGCACCTCAGAAAGGTCATTAAGAGTGATAAATTATAAAAGTAAAATTATAAAAACATAGGTTGAACAGGTTAAGTTAGGTTAGGGTTACTGGCTATTTTAAAATTATAATTTCATAGCTTTTAATGACCTTTCTGAGGTGGTTCTGAGTTATTATGAGTTAGTTTCTTTCTAAGTTGACATGGAACCATAATTTTTCAGTACGTACAACTTTTTAATATAATCATTTAAAAAGTAAAGAATAATTTATTCAATTAGCAGATTAACCAAAAATATCCCACATAGGCAAGGCCAGTTTATGAGTATACATGTGTATTTTTAAAACAGTTAAAATTTTACTCATATACATACATTATCTTTGTAGATATTAAAAAATAAAATTAAATAAACAAAACAAAAAAATTGTGTTTACTGATTTACAATTCGAACAAGTTAATAATGATTAAAATTTTGTTAGGCTACATCAGGTCAGATGTTACAGCAGGTCAGATGTTATAGCAAGTAAATGTTTGTATCAATGGTATTTATTCAAGACTTTATTACATTTTCATATTTGCTTTAGGAGGATATATTTTTACATTTAATTTCTGTAGTCTTTTAGAGAGCATTATACATTTTTGGTGTAATAAAATACGCATGTCTTTTGCGCAAGCCTAGTTTTACACAGTGGAACTTCAAATATATTATTTAACCTATTACTAAATCGGTTTTCATTTTTTGTAAAAATAATATTTCGGGAAAATATATATTTTAAACATTGTATACAGCAAATTTTTCTTATCTCTAACAATCCAGCTTCTTGGAATAATTGCAGGGAGGAGGGGCAGGGCATATCTTTATGCAACATTATTTTCAGTATAAATTTTTGGATTATTTCTATTGGCTTAATTATTATGGTAAAGAAATATTTTTTAGGCCTGTGTCTATTTTAAAGGTTGGTTTGTAGATATACTTTGTATAATGCCATTTATTGAAATCACGTAGCATGGTTTAATTCGCAATAATAAATGGAAAAACCTATTATCTCATAGCCTCAACTAGAAAGACTTCAAATCAAGAAGGTGAAGGATGCAGGAAAGTAGTATTCGTCCTGAAAAAATAATACTATAGATACTTTTTATTATTTAGATAAATAATACTAAAGATACGTTGAAATAGGTTTGTGGAATAATGTTGTAAGTTGATCTCATGACAATATATGTATATCGATGACATTTGTAAATACATGTTAAAAGAGCATGTTGCTTTCTGTTAGGTACGATTAGTAAAAATAAAATATTTTGTGGAATAACGTTGTGTGTGAAATTTTTATACACATTTCTTCCACTAATTCAGCATAAATTCTAATTTAATTGCGTTTTTTCAACATTTCATTTAAAACTCTTAAGAATTGTATTTTAAATGTAACTGAAAACGTGAAACATAACTGGTATTGTTTTTTCAATTTTTTTCTACAAAAATATTTTTTAATACAAAATTTTTCCGTACAATAATATTACATAATTGATTAATGAATCAGAATTGTCATTTCGTCAAAATACGGTGCTCGTGAACGGGCGTTTTATTAGAACGAGATAGATAAACAGCAATAATCCTACCTTTGGCCGCCGCATGCACGGTCGCTATCGAATGCCATCGCTCGCATTTGCGATTGGTTAGTGTGGTTCCGACGAAAATTATCAATATTCACTCAAGAGTGGAAATTCATATATTATTTTGAAACTTTTAAAATTTTTGTATGTTTTTGGTTTATAATTCGTTCTAAAATGTTCTATTTGATGGGTCACACGTAAAATATAAGTAAACCGTTGAATGGGTCACACGTAAAAAAAGTTTCATGCACTTTGGCGTTAATCTCAGTTTGTAATGAATATAATAAATAAATATTTTATATTTTCGTCCATAAACAAATGAATATGTACGGGCACAAACAATTAATAACTTGCAAAAAGTGCTATAACCTAAAATAATTAAGTTGACGCCATCTGTGAATGCGTAGATTATAACTTAAGTTCCGTTTGACCTATTAAATCTTTAAAAATAATTCATTTATAGCAAAATAAAAATAAAATAGGAGACAAATTACAAGTACAAAATCTAGTTTACTTTACATATTCTATCTACATTTGCATTTATTCTCTTTATGGAATTAATTTTCACTTCCTATTATCTTTCTATTTGATTTTATTGGGAGATTATTCAATCAACCTCAAAGAAAGAATGTTAAAATGTGTTTATACTTAGTTTTTAAGCATTATTTATGTCAACAAGTTTGTATTCATTTACATACCTATACATCTGTCTCAAAACAGGTATGTCTTAGTAAAAAGCATCGAAAAAAATACCTAAAACATACTTTATATGGATAAAAACAGATGTTTTATAATTGAACATGTTATAGAGATTGCCTATATTTAGGAGCCATATTATTAGAAAAAATATATTTTTTTAAATTATTTATTTCATCCAAAAAATATCATGAGTATATAATATAATATCAGTTACTACATAGTCATATATTAGTTACATTTTGAATATATTTTCCCTTTTTACTTTTTTATTTTCTTTCTTTTATTTTACACAGAATAATAATAATAATTTAATAAGAATTGATTAATTATTATAATTTATTGGATCAGTAGGATTTATCGGACCAGTTAGGATTTCATCAGAGCCGAACCCTCTGATATGAAAATATCTGGAGTCGGTGAAATATTTTCCCATTATGTTTCTGGTGGATTGACGTATTGTTCTTGTATTGTTTTATTCTTATATAGTGCAATTACATTGCGTTAATTTACTAGATATTCATTTGTGGAAAAGTGTGTGGAAGGGTTTAGTCTTTCATTTGGGAAAGATTCAACCCGGACATGAAATCTGGAGCACCGTAAGAATAATAACATGTTTGAATGACAATAACATTCAGTTACAAAGTTAACAACATAAGTTAATAATTCATTAGTAAGTTGATGTTTATAAGTTTAACAATAATATTTTTTTAAGAATAATGTTACAATATTTGATGTCATTAGAGCAGTATTTAATAGAAGAAAAAAAATATGTATATAAAAACGATTATATAGAAGTAGTTTAATATTCTATATTTTAAGTTGTGCCTAACCTGCCGCACTAGGCGAACTTGTATTGAGGCAGAATTTTTAGTAATTTTTTTTTCGCATTTTGTCTATGGTTTACTTAAAAAGGTATAGGTGCCTATACAGCAATACTTTATTTTAGTTAACATTATTGCTTACATAATATACACAATACAAATACAGCAAGGTTATTACTACAATAACTGTCAATGACAAGGCGTTTGGGTGAGGACACCAGTAAAGGCTCGATCATTAGAACAAATCCAAAATTTAACTTTTTTTTAAACTCTTTCTGTGTTTGACTCAGTTTGTCATTTTCAGGGAGAATGTTGAATATGTTTGTGGCAAAGTATCTAAAACTACGTTGTCCAAAGGTGGAAGAGAGTGCTGGAAATTGCAATATGTCTTTGTTTGAATTACGTGTAAATCTTAAGATATTTTTTTTCGTAAAGCACGTGTTTTTTTTAAAGAGATGCATGAGGAAAGCTTTTACGTAGATCTGTTGAACATCAGATACTCTCATTATATTGAATATTAAGTCACTGTTACAGGAAGTTTGAGAATAATTTTCATAATTGTTTTCTGCGCCT
Source organism: Limnephilus lunatus (assembly GCA_917563855.2). NCBI lineage: Eukaryota > Metazoa > Arthropoda > Insecta > Trichoptera > Limnephilidae > Limnephilus > Limnephilus lunatus. Next base: position 57,305,522 of record OU830596.1, read on the forward strand.
TTTCGACAGGATCTAGAGCTGATGAAGTACCCCCTCCCCATGCAATGATACCATACTCAATGATAGATTGGGTGATTGCAAAATAAATCATTTATTATTGGAGACTTGAAAAAATGCAATCTGATTTACTTTTTTGCATTTTTTCACTCTATTTCATAAGACAGGCATTTTTTACAGAATTAGTGCAACTTTTGCATTTTTCAGCTAAAATGCCTGTTTAAATTGATAATTGACCTTATTGACTGTGTAGATAAAGTATTTCTAAAGGCTCCGACGTACATACATTTTTAAAAGACGTATTTTTAGTAGTTAATCACTGAAAAAAATATTAGTGACTCTCAATCGAAGATTTTAAACTGAAAAATCTGAAAAAGATACGGTCACATTTAGGAATTGGACCCAGGACCTTAGCCTTGCCGGAGCGCTACTCTCCCACTGAGCTAATGGGGGCCCATCACCTTCGGTCATTTTTAACTGTTTCATACTTCGAGAAAGAACTACCAACATTATCTTAAGGTGTATCCCCTCAAGGTCTATGTCAGCTTTGGGGATACTGTGGGGAGGGTCTTTTTGGGAAAGAAAGAAGAGGAAGTTCTAGGAATAAAAAGATATGGGCGGGGGGTAGGAATAGGAGGAAGTGTGTCCAGGAGTGACGGACCTATGAACCTATCCCTCCGACTAGCGGTGCAAGGCGTCAAAAGGCTCAACCCTCCTCTCCCAATCTGGCCTTCCACGCAGCTGGTGGCAGACGCGTCCACCGCCAAGCGGACAAACCTTACCCCATGAACTCGGGCACCCCTGCTAAGTCACCAAACTTAGCAATTTGGTGTGATCTATGACAGAGGTGTTGGTTCCCGGGTGGCTACTATACCCGCATCCGAAAAATATTAAAATAAATTTTTTTATGTTTTTCAAGCAAAAATTCAGCATATTTCTTGCATTTTCTTACTTTTTTTCCAAACCCTTGCATGTTATATTTTGGTGCATTTAATGATTAGATTAGATCTACATGATTAGACAATTAAATAATTTAATGATTACATTAGATCTACATGATTAGATCATTAGATAATTTACATGATTAGTATTTTTTTTTCCTCGAATTTTTTCCTTTCTTTATGTAAAATATTTTATTTGTAGCTTTTAAAGCCGTGTATTCATTGAGTAAAAATGTTTCGGATACACAGTTTCTGAAACAACACAAGAGATGTTTACAGAAACAATTTTTTGGAGATCTTACTCAAAGTTTTGCTAAAGGATAATTCAACAAACAAACGGTTTTATATAAAATACTGTAACTCCATCAATTTTACGAATTACCTTAAAATATTTGGTGAGAGCATTATTAACAAATGAATCTTTCAGAAAATGAAATTAAAAATAATTTAAATAATCTACAGTGTCCTGATGCCTTAACGCCTCGTTTAGGTTTTGATCAAGGGAACATGATGGCATTTGGAACCCCCCCCCCCCCCCCCCCCAGGACCAGAGGCCCTTGTGAACTGAATAAAAAGCTTGTAATATTACATCAACTTATTAAACTAGGGGGGAGGCTCATTCAGCTTTGCCGCCCCGGGCCTCTGACGGGCTTAGTCCACCAATGGGTATTATAAGCGTAATTCATAGTATTTACTGCAACAGTTTGAACTGTTTCAGACACACATAGAGTTTTTGTATCTGAAACAGCGTTCATAAACAATTGTTTCTAAGTGAATACATGGCTTAAATAATTTCACGGCTCAACATTTTTAATCCTAACGCTGATATCATAGGTACTAAATTCCATAACATAATTAGACTTGACAGTCATTATTCGCTGTCTCCTTTCATGATATAAATGGATGGGTGCTTATCACATTGTCAAGAGATTAATATACCCATTTGTGTCAGCAAGGAGCGTATAGAATTTGGCTCACTATTCTGCCGTATAACAATCATATGATAATATACATTCCATTGCCGACTGTCTGGACATAATGGGACATAGTAATAATAACACGTGAAGGCTTCTTCCTAATGATTTGATTGTGATACGGAAATAGCCAAGCTCTTTAATCATTTTAATGATGAATTTGCTAGTCACCTGACGCCTAATTGTTTTGTGAAATTGTGATTCTAGCGTTTATCTGTAATGAGTAAAAAGCCTTGATATTATTTTTAATTTCAAATCCTTTAATTTATTGTGGAATTCTATTATAATAAACCTTTTTATGGATTTCAACACTTATGACTTTTTAATTTAAAATAAAACAATAACTTTGTAAACACCACTTTTATTTTCTATACTGTATGCCGAGCGGGTTTCGCTACAACCGTAGCTTCTTCAGGGTACTATAATACTCTACTAACATTAAGTTACATGTGTGTTATAGATAATATACCTATGATTTAACAAAATGGGCTGGACTCCTCAAGTGAATAATGTCACATCACAAAGTATCTAGTTCATACATCGATCAAATACGTCAATGGGTTCATATGAACTTATGACTTTCTTCCATTTTTTTAATAATGACCGTACTGGTTTCACGTGTGCAAAAGGGGGCAATATTATTTTAACATTAACTCCACACAGGCCCTGAAGAAAATAATTTCCCTCGTGACCTAACTCACCTTTGGTATGCTGTGTGAACGGTCTTTTTGAGGAGAGGAAGGAGTGAACATGGATCTTGAAGAGATCCACATTTTAGGAGGGAGGAAACACAAAGGCCGATAAAGCGTTCCAGAGTCGAGCTGTGTAGTCGTAGAAACGAACCGTTCTCATGTGACAAAATGTCAACCGTGTATAAATGTTGGGCGATTGAGATAACTTAGGCCCTGCGGGAAATTATTTTCCTCAAGGCCTCCTGTACTGCTAATGTGACTTCAGAAAATAATATTTCAGTTAAAATTTAAAAAATTTAATTTTTAATCTATATATATTTAAAAATCAAAATATGTTTGCTTGGGAATATATGAGACGTGTGTGTATTGCTTGAAACTTTCAATACCTTCTTTAAACCTCCGCGAAGATTTCTGGATTATTACAACCACATGACAATACATCTGAAAAGTTGTTTTATAATAGAGAACTCCAGTCCAATTTTTTTATTTTTTTTAATGAATAATGACCTTCTAGCTTAAATAACTGCATATTTATTTTTATTTTTAGAGTTAGTTTTAATATTTAAAATAATTGATGTAAATGTTTGAAATAAAAGTTTTGATTTTTCAAGATCCCTTGAAAAATACCATATCTATGGTGCATTGTGTGACGTCATCACGTCATCGATAGTTTTATCCACTTTCAACAGGTGCTGTCATTTTACTCATTTTATATTATAAAATCGATGGCCGAATGACTTTAGGTGTGACAAGTCAAGGCGTTTTTTCTTCACGATTAACTGCTTTTAATGTAGAAAAACATTAGGTAAAATGTCGACATCTCATCGCTACTGTTATTCTATTGGGTAAATATTCGGAACAAACGTCATCGGTTAATACGCACTTTTTTTTATAAAACCTTTAGATTCTTCTTAATTACCATAAAAGACAACTATTTGCATTGGGGGAGGTTGAAAATGATACATTTTTAATTTTAGTTACGTAAATTGAAAATTTGCTTTCGTATTTAGACACAACGCTTCACCATATGCAATTTGTAATGATTATTGTCATTTTATTATGTTGGTATTACTGATACTATATGGAAGGCTACATCTTACCGTAACTGACTTCATGGCAATATATTCAAAGGCGCGTAACCGAAAAAACCTATACGCTAGATTTGTGTAACATGGTTTGTGATTCAAAAGAAAGTGCCCCTTTACAACACCTACTCACGTCAAGGCAAGAAAAACATCCCAGTTTTCAAGTAGTTTAGCGGCTGCGCTAGGTTTGTGTAACATGGAATGTAAAATATCAGTAATACCAACATATTAAAATAACAATAATATTGCAAACAGAGTGTTTTGACAATGTTAAAGCAAATTTTCAATTTACGTAACTAAAATTAAAAATGTATCATTTTCAACCTCCCCCAACGCAAATAGTTGTATTTTTATGGTAATTAAGAAGAATCTAAAAGTTTTATCAAAAAAAAGTGCGTATTAACCGTTGACGTTTGTTCCGAAGAATTACCTTGTATTGTACCAAAGTGCAATACAATAACAATTTTTTTTTTTTTTTTTTTTAATTCCTTTATTTTTCCCATATTTTACAATTTATTTTACATATTTGAAAATCATAACAATAATGTGGGAACCCACTAAGGCGCAGCCTGTGCGTGGGTAATATATTTAAAAAAAGTTTTTTTTTTTTTTTTTAGTACCTAGAAAAAAACAAACAGGGGTATATAAAGCAAAAACAAAAATTGTTTAAAACATTTTGTACAAAAAGTGTATACAATAGTGTACGGTTAAATAAGTGTAAGTGTAATTAATGATATACATTGTAATAATAGGTGTAAAGTTTGTGAGAAAAGTGATATAAAACTAAATAAATAGAGTTTTTAGAAACATAAAGTGAAATAAAACTAAATAAATAGAGTTTTTACATCTGTATGGTTTAGCCATAATTTTAACTCTTTTACGAAATGCGGAAGTTTTGTTGCAACTTGAATATGTTTTGGTAAACTATTGAAGGTACGAGGTCCAATAAAACTACTGTGAGTTTGCATTTGTTTTGTGTGTGTTTGGGGGGTATAGAATACATTATTATTTCTAATGTTGATTCTGTTTACATTTTTTTCGAATTTGTTTACGTTTTTAAAGATATATTTCATAGTTTGCAGTATAAATAGTTTACGGAGACTGAATAGTTTAGATTCTTTGTATAAAGCATCTGTCGAAAATGTTTTAATTCTATTATACATAACTTTGATAATATAATTTTGAGTTGTTTGTAAAGGTTTTATAAAAGTATCAAGGGCACCACCCCATCCTATTATTCCATACATGAGTGAAGATTGCACCATAGAATAATAAATCATTTTCAATTTGTCAATATTCAATACTTCTTTGAGTCTGTAAAATATGTATGTAAGATATCTCAATTTAGAAACGGTATTATTTATTTGTGAATGCCAATTTAAATTTGTATCAATACATATACCCAAATATTTTATCTTTTCAACTTTTACAATTTCAGAGCAAGATGAGCATATTACTTGATTACAGTTAGTATTATGAATTCTAATTCTAAGGTTATTGGGGGGTTTGTTTTTACTGTTTTTATAAAAAGGTAGGTAAAATGTTTTATTGTTGTTTAGGAAGAGTCTATTACTATTTAGCCATGATGAGACATGTGCAATACAATGCAATACAATACAGAATCATCTTTTTCATTGCAAATAAAAATGACTGCAAATGACATCGTAAGCCGTAGAATTTTGTGTTCAGGTGTGACTTTTGATTTAACATAATACATTATATTATGTATAACACATACAGAAACACTGGTATTTATAATACACTTATCGTGACTTGTATAAAAACCCCTTGATAATAAACCAATTTGAAAATACCATCGATGTTATGGTACATAAACAAAATGTCAAAATTGACACGACTTTAACCTCAAAATAGGCCACATTTACTGAAGATTATCAAAAATCTTTTTTTTACAGCTTACTACGACTTTCAAAAACAACTAATAAGATGATTTATTTACTAACCAACTTTTATCCCACGAAATTCAGCACTTAGAAGGTACACAGTCCGTATTATATTTGAAAAACATTATCCTGGAAATATCAGATTGTCCGCAAATATAGCCCTTTTCCGTCATAATTTTAATAGTGAAGGCCTAAATAATGTATCAATAAACACAACAACTATTATATGTCTAAATCTCTACTAACAGTATGTAAATAAACCAAATAAATAACACGAAATGTTGTGTTTGAACGGCTTGCCTCATACATTTCAAAATGCCATCACCAGGTGAATCTTCCATCGTGACGTCACCACACAGCATTACACAGCATACCAACCTTACGCTGTGTTTTAACGAGAATATTAAAAATGCACTTTTTTTAAAAAAACTGTACGTTTAATATTATCAAATAAAAGTTATATATTCAGAATCAGCGTTTATTGATCTATACGAATATATTTTTTTAAAGCCATAACATTTTTCACTGGAGTTCCTTATTACAAAAACTCTTGCAAAACTGTTATTAGTTAAAATTTGAGAATGACATTTTGCAAAACAATGATTGTTAAAACAAAATTCAATTTTGAAACTCTTTAAGTTAATGAATTTATTATTTGAAGTACTCGCCTAGTACTTTGAAATCGAATCAAGAATTACAGATATTTTAAATAGGTAGGTACCTATGTTAGGTACCAAATTTGATTGATTGTTCTTATGATATTTGGTTGTTCTTATAATATTTAATTGTTCTTATAATATACAAAAATGGATATTTGTAATACCTGAAAAATTAAAATTTCTATTTAAAAAATTGTAATAGGTGGCACGCGAGCTGTTTGAAAACTGAATGTACTGGGACTGAATATATGGAACGCGGGAGGAGGATTGGCGGGACGGGGGATCAGAAGAGCGGAGAGGGAAGTCGGGAAAGGTGGAAGGCGAAGGGGACGCGAGAGAGGAACGGGGACGCATGGTATAGGACATGCAGGGAGAAACATTTTATTTCTTCGAATATTATTCATAGTCGTTGCACTGCAATGCATGCTAGGAACCAACTAGTAATATAATAAAAAGAGATCACTGTAAAACTTTCCGAACAAAGTGTGGCAAAAGCGAAACATTTCTGTCGCCTCAGATCTAAAAATCTCTAGTTTTATTAATTGTATGAAAGGCTCTGAAATATTATGTACTTCTATCTGTAATAATTTTTTTTTGTTCCTTATTTCAGAGCTGCCTTCCGGACACCATTAGAACCCTGGGAGTCACCAAACCAGGACTGGAAACTACAGAACTTCAGGTAATATACTCGTACATATTTGTTTTTTATATAATTAACATAACAGCTCCCACATGACACGAGTTCCGGCACCTATTTTTTCCAAATAAAACACTGTTCAACCTGAGATTTCCGAAAACCGCGCTAAAATTACTTCTGGTCAAATATCCATATGAAAACAAAGGAATTGTTTTTTGCGATTATTTTCTGTTAACCAGATAATATATCTTATTATTCATACATATTACATGATAATATCGTTAGAATTTTTACCAGAATAGCCAACTTTAACTAAAAAAAAAAAATCTCCTATTCGGCAAACAAATATCAAAAAAATATATTCATACTTATATAAACTGATTTTATTATTTCTACACAAACCTAAATACACACCCTATATGAAAAAAAAACATTTGAAAAAAGTTTTCCAAGAAATAATGACATTGATACTTTTTTTCACATCTGTGTCATCTGTCGGATCTGCCCTGGTGATAATGCAACGCTCTCCGAAACGTTGGCTAAGGAAGGAGGTAGCGCAACATGGCAAAACACCCCAAAAACAAATAACGAAAATGCTTTTGGCCGTGAAAATCTAAAAACGTACATTGATACTCCTTTGAAAACGTAAAATATCTTTATTTTCGCCACTGACAGCCGCTCAAAGTGGTGCACCAATGTTTTAGAACATTAATTTTAAAGTATTCCGAGATTCTAGATTAATCAAATAATAAAAATAATAATAAATCTCATAAAAAAATGTTACGTCTAGAAAGATGTTGGCGCAAGCGATTCCGACATTGTCCTTCACACATAACGGTTAAAATAGCATTGAAAAAAATAAAAACTTTAAAAAATTGTGCCCACGGCGAGCCTTAGATTAGAATTTAATAAAATCTCAATAATTTAATGTGTAAGTATATTTTTTTGAATTCCAGGCTCTTCTGATCGAAGGTCTCATCACCTTCGTGCTGGTGCTCGTGGTGCAGGGGGTTTGCGACTCCATCCGCTCCGACGTCAAGGGTTCCGCACCCCTGGCTATTGGACTGTCCATCACTGCATGCCACTGTGCCGCTGTGAGTTACTACTCTTGATATTACGTCAAACATAGTCAAACAAACAGGGAGATGAACCATTATTACGTCGCTTCAGTTGGAGAAGATTCTAAGTGTCTTTTTTTTCAAAAATGACCTTTGAATGCAAAACCATTTATTTTGTTCATCTCTGCAAGCAAAATAATTTTACAGAACCATATGTGTTGTATTTCCGTAGATACTTCGTCACCTCATTTGATAAGGTTCTAACTGACATTTTTTTCAAAAACGACCTTTAACCAAAGAATTTTTTGCTAATTTCTATAACCCAAAATAATTTTCAAATCCGTCCTTATTGTATTTTCGTAGATATATGTATAACAAAATTTCTATCATCAAGCATTTTGAATAATTTATTTAACAAGATTCTATCATCACTTACACTCTCTATTATGTTTGTAACTGACGATTGATCGTTATTATTAGGCGCGTTATAGTTCTTCACTTTGGTTCGATTTACCATGTTTTTAAGGTTTTAAAGTTTGCAAACAATAATTTTTGATTTTCATGTTCATTTTGAAGTATTTTAGTTCATATTATAATGAAAAACATTTAAATGGATCATACTTATCTTTGAATTGCATTAGGGTAATGTAATAAGAACATTATGCAGTGAATTATTATGCCGTAGCTGGTTGCACATGGTTCTATTTACATGTTTAGGTATGTTCTAAAATGGTAAGTATGTCCTATTTAAATATTTTCCTTTAAAATGAATTCAATTAAAATACTTTACACAAGATTCAAACTCAAAATCAGAAATGGGTAAATAAAACAAATCAACCCTAATCGTCAGATATACAATTGGAATTTCTTACCCGCTGAGCTACTGCAACTAGCTTGTCTGATGATTATCTGACTGATTAATCTTATGATTTTAGGGTTCCATGCTAACTCAGAATAAAATCAACTCAACACCTCTTTGAAGAGAGATTAAAAGCTATGAAAAAATCATTTTAAAATAGCCGTTAACATTAACCTAACGTCACCTGTTTAAACTTTTTTTTATCATCACTCTTAATGACCTTTCTGTTGGTTCTGTTGGTTCTGAGTTGGTTTCATTCTGATTTGGCCGATCAGATTTCCACAGCCAAAATTATTTTCGTTATTAATTTTTATTTTCGTTATAATTGCCGTGTTGCGCTACCTCCTTTGGTCAACGTTTTGGACGGCGTTGCAGTGTCTATCATCAGGGCAGATGTGTAATGTGTCCACATCTGCCCTGATTATGAACACTTTAATGCTGTCCGAAACGTTGGCTAAAGAAGGAGGTAGCTCAACACGGCATAACACCCCAAAAATTAATAACGAGAAAACAAACCTATTCGTCTTTGCTTGACACCTCACATCTCAGAACAAAGTTAAATTAAGTTAGAACCCTATCTAAATGAGATTTTTATAAACATCTATATATTATTTCCAAACCTTTAATACGTAACATGAAGTTGAACCCCTATTCATAAAATTTTCGAACAATATCGCGCGGCTCCGGTAAAATGCAAACAAGTCAACTTAGTGTTACGTATGTTGCGTATATTCAGGCGCGAGTGCAGAATAATAAGGTTCCATGCCAAGTCAGAATGAAACCAACTCAGAAAGGTCATTTAGCTATGAAAATATAATTTTAAAATAGCCGGTAACCCTAACCTAACTTAACCTATTCAACCAATCATTTCATATTTTTTTATTGTCACTCTTAATGACCTTTCTGAGGTGGTTTTGAGTTGGTTTCATTCTGAGTTGTCCGGTCACCGTTTATTTATGTGTTTATGTTGTTTAGATTGCATTCACCGGATCGAGCATGAACCCCGCTCGAAGCTTTGGACCCGCAGCAGTTTTGGGAGATTGGCAGTTCCACTGGGTAAGCACAAAATTGTCCTCAAATATCTATTATATTCCATGGTATTATCCACGGACGTATATAAGGGGGGGGTCTTGGGGGTCCGGACCCCCCCCATTGCACCGCGCCGATTGTAGAAATAAAGGCTGATTGATTAAGACTGACTATTTTTTTCACGAAAACATGACCTTATATATTTTTTTTTAATTTGCGGACCCCCCCCTTATCAAAGCTATATATACGTCCGTGGTATTATCAATCTAATGAGAGACCATCATTCAGAATCGAAACTGCTCGAAAATTAGTAGTGCTTAATGATAATATCTGATAACTTCCCAATCTTTCTCTACCCCATCTCCTTCCCCTTTCACTCAACACTTCACAATCTCGCAGCATTTCCTAAAATGATGATACCATAGTTCCATTTTCACATGATGGGGTATCACTTAATAATAAAGTGACTACTCTTGAAAACCCGGGTTCTCGCAACCCCTTTTCTACCTTTCCCCATTTTCATGATATTAAAAAATAAAACAAAATAAAGATTCCCTCGAGGGGTAGGAATAGAATTACAGAAACAAAGACCATTAAATATTTCATTGTATTGGCTCCCAATAATTGTGGAAAACAACATTCGAATGCAATTTGAATAATTTTCGCAACCAACATTATGGCAGATGTGATATTGGACGCTGCAAGATTGCCTGAAACGTTGACTAGGAAGGAGGCTATGGAGGAAGCAGCGCAACACGTCATAATACAGTGGATTCTTTGCTCTATTCCACATCCACGATGTTAAAAGAAGTTTGATGCGCATGCGCGTTTAGTTCTGCCTGCCAAGTTTTGCCTGAAGCAGTATACACATTCGATGGGAGCATCCAACGCGCAGAAAACTACTTTAATGCACGCACTGCGCAGGCATAGTGCATAGAATAGCATAACAAAGCGCATGGATTAATTCGGCACACGTTTTAGAGAATTTGTTCGCGCGAGCATTTTGACAAATTGGCTTGATTAACGGATGCCGATTGATACGTAAAAAATCTTTCGAATATCTATTTAATTAATTTAATTTTAAAACTCTAAAGGATTTGTATAGATAATTTGATGTACTATTTTTGTCATTAATCGCAGTAATCTTGTTTGTGGACTAGTCTGTAGGTATTTAAATTTGATATTAGGTAGATATATACTTCAGCATCCCTTATACAAAAAGTCATCGACCGCCACTGATCATAATACCCCAAAAATCAATCACGATAAATATTTTTAGCCATGAAAATATCAAAACATATCTGCAATTGTTACGTTTTTTTTTTCAGATTTACTGGGTAGGCCCTATTGTAGGCGGAGCCCTAGCCGGTGCCGTGTACAGGCTCATCTTCAAGATCGGCAAGAGAGACCCCGACCAGACCTCCTACGACTTCTGAGACCGGAGGGCGAACGTCCGTAGGGTGGCCCCGTTCAACCCCAGCTGATACAGCCAATCTAACTTCTGCAAACAGAAAATAATAGAACAGAGGATGTGACCAATGTCAACCAATTACTTTTAAGTTGATTAAAACTGTAATCAGTTGATTAAAACTGTAATCAGTTGCGTAAAGTCACAGATCTCTTAATGGTTGATTGGATTATAAGAAGACCCTATCTATAAAGCCAACCTATCTTCTCCAAAAAGTAAATAATGCATCAGTTAATGTGACCTCTTCAAATGAATCTTTATGTTATTTAATTATGTTAATTATCTAACACGCCCGACATTTAATTTGTTCGTTCACTTTAATGTTTGATGATTTTAGTTTTTGCAATGGTCACACCTCTTTAGCATTTTACAACACCTTGTTACAACTTTTGTCTTATGCAATTTTATTCCCTGGCAAGGAAAAGTTAATTTCTATGGAAAGGTCACATCTTATGTTCGTGTCAATCAAATGTTGCAATATTATGTTTCTCATTGTGTATCAAACTACAGCAGAATATTAAAATTAAAGTCATGCATTCACTTTATGTTGGGTGTGCCTTATAATTTAAGAAAGAGGCCATTGTTTTATATAAAATTCGAACAACATGGCTTTAAAAATGGCTTCTCTTTTTTAAGATGCCTACCTAAGTTCAATAATTTCAAAATGGCTTATTTTTATCTTAGAATTTTATATAACACAATGATCTATTTTAAAGGCACCTTTTGCAAACATATAAGGTACCTTTAACTGTTTTTGGTTTCACGTTCATAAAATATTTGAATAAGAACTGTAATCATTATTTGTTTGGCAAAGTATAAAAGTGCAGGGTGCTGTCGTTTATATAGTTCTAAATAATGGCAACACTAAGATCTTTGAAACTATTTGAAAGGAAAAAACAAATTATTTCACTTCAATATCAAACTGAGTTCTGAAAGGCTTTGATTCTACATCACTATTGTAAGGAAATTTATTTTTCAAACTCGCTGTTATTTTGTAACACTGATGTTGGATGAAAAAGTTTCTCTTGTATTTAATAAAAAATCAAATAAGCCATTTATAATACATATTATACTAAATCAGATGTAGTCAGTGACCTTCCTCTTGTTTTGAAGGTCAAGCGTGCGAAAACTCATCAATCTCAGAATAAAACTGTAGATTTGTATAAAAATCAAGGCCTCGCTACCCGCTCACCACAGACACTCTTATTTATGTAAACAGAAGATGTTAAGTCAAAGTAAATAAAAACTATCTGAAAGAAGTGCCCACTTCAACATTTTAAAAAATAATACCAAGAATTTTCCTGTCAAGTCAAATCAAACTTAGCATCAAATTTGAATCTAAAATAATGTTCGTCTTAATTTTTTTTTTTAACCTGGACCCGTGAATTGATAGACTGTACCTGTAATTAAAAATAATTTATGAAATTAAAATGATATGAATGAGAGTTGATTTAAAACACTTTAAAATTGGTTCAGTTCTTTGTTCAAAGTGGAAATAAAATATTATTCGTAGGCAATAATTTTGATGATTTTAATAACTATTTATGGGTTTACTTATAAAACCAATATTAAGCTTATAATTATAATAAATTACAAGAAGAGGGAGGAATCTTCGTGTTGTAAATAATCATACAAAAAGTCCACCATTACTAATAAATAATAATCATTCATTTAAATAAATATTTATTTACTTTTAAGTATTTCATCAATCCTCTACGAAAAACATGTTATTTTAAATATACATACTTGTAATATTATGTCAACAACCAAAATCCTACCAACCTTCCTCTTTCCCTTCTCCTTCCCCTCGCCACGACCTTCAGCCTCTCAAGAGGATTTTTTAAATGTATTTTTATTACATTATTTATGTAGCTTAAGCCTCAATGACATTGGGCGAGTTTACAAGCTACTATCTGGAAATTCACTATCTGTTAGTAAACTCGCTCAGTGTAATCGTATTACTAGCTAACTAGCAGATTGTGGACAATCTACGAAAAAAGTTGAAAGGTGGTCAACTTTACTCGCTACTCGCTCAAGATGGCGGCCTACCAACAGCTGATTTCGTAACTATAAGAATTAGTTCGCGCGGGAGCCGCAATTCTCGCTACTGGCTAGCGTGTGGCGCTAGCTGCGAGCTTAAGTTTTTTACAAAATGTCAACCGAATTGGTTCGTGTGGGAGTCGTTATTTTAGCTGCTACTGAGCGAGTAGACAGTTTTGTGTGTTATCATGACAATCTCACTCGCCGATTCACCCGCTTTTAAACTTACCGGCTAGTAGCTTGTAAACTCGCTCAATGTAATCGAGGCTTTAGATATTACTTTATGAAAATTAGAATTATTTTAGAGGGAGAGGTATGTATTTTCCTCTTTGTTTGTTTTGAACAATTATTTATTAATGTTCTGTAAAAGTAGAATAAAAATTATGTTAAAAAATTGTGTATTTCACTTATTTATGACTTTGTCAGTTTTTCCTTCCTTTTCACTTTCATCCAGTTTCAGCGAAGATAAAATGGGTTATGTAATGTCATGGAGATGAGTCATGTTGCAACCGAAACTGTTTCCGAATGGAGGCGTATACTAATATCTACAGGAATTCCAAAAACTGAACAAATCGGACTAATATCTATGAGAACCAAAGTGAGGACGAATATCTACAGCACTGGCAGAGGTTCGATTTTCAATTATGTGTAGCATATTAGAATAACGTAATATTGCGTATGCAGTTTGAAAAACTTAATTTATGTATGTATGTAAAAATCCCTAATACTATTGGACACATTTAGCTGATTATTAAGGATTTGCCCTCTGTAGATATTAGTCCCACCTACGCTCCATAGATATTAGTCACCACTGGGACCGTCATAGATATTAGTCCGACCTTAGCTCTCTAGATATTAGTCCTCACTCTGAAGTTCATAGATATTTATCCAACATATGAGCTGTAGATATTCTTCCGACATACAGGCTGTAGATATTAGTACCTGGAGTCTTTCTGAATTACAGCTTCAAATAGATTAACTTGGAAACAGACTGTAAAATAGGTAGGTACTAAACGAAATGGTGTTTGCTGGAATTGGGTGATAATATGTGTAGGGAAAAATAATGGAGACAAGGAAAGACAACCAATCACTTACAAATTGCGAAGGCGCACACAACACAATTATAAATATATTTCATTTAGTTCCACCGCGGTACCTTGAGGTAATTATCCTCACAACACAAATAAGTATAAAACAATCTCGATAAGGTCAAAAACCTTCTTTTAGTTCATAAATGATAGGAACACAAACAACCAACAAAATACTTCCAATGTAGACCCAAATTTTCTTGTTTTTTTTTCAGAGAGAAAAGCACTTTTTTTAATTATTTATTTGGCTTTCACCCATTAAGGGTGATCTTGGCCATTTCTTAAAGTTAGTTACATTTTTTTAAATTTTTTACGTTTCCAGTTTTCTTAAAATTAGTTAGTTACATTATCAATTTTGTTTAAATTATTTACATTTTCAGTGTTTTTTTTTTAAATTAGTTACATTTTCAGTTTTTTAAACGGAATAGATAAATTATATTAGTAAATATAGACAATGGGCCAAGACAAATATTCATATGATTATACAAGTTGTACCAACATACAGAGTTGGCATTAATAGTAATTACAAAATTGTGGAGTAGGAAGATGTACAGGTTCCCAAAAATAGGAACCTGGACAACATACATACAGAGATGGAATTAATAGTAATTACAAATTGTAGAGTAGGAAGATGTACAGAGTAACATACAGAGTTGGTATTAATAGTAATTACAAAATTATAGTGTAGGAAGATGTGCAGATTCCCAAAAATCGGAACCTGTACAACTGTACATAATAACACTGCAAGAACAAATGCTCACGTATGGAAGATAAAGAAATGTGATTGATGCTTAAATGTTAAGGCCATTTTTATAAATAAATTTTGCTAACAAATAGTGAATTTCAGGAGAGTTGATACTAAGGAGACAGGGTACACTGGTAGGGAATTCAATTATAAGTTTTACCAATTCATGTATGAAGTTTGGAAATTGGTCATTGATAGGACACTCAAAAAAAAATTATGGTCCAAAGTATCCTCTGAATCACAATCACAATAAGGCGAATTGACTATTTGGAATCTGGAGAGATGACTAAGACAACAAGTATGACCTAGAAGCATTCAAGTTACGGAAGAGATGTATTTTTTAGGCATGGAAGTGTATTTGTGAAACCAGGGCTTGACAGGAATAGAAGGTTGAATTAATGAGTACTGGTGATCTTTTATTAGAGAGGATGATTTCCATTCAGAAGACCATTGACGTTGTAACTTATTTTTTAAAATAGGGAAATAATCTCTAACAGGAATAGGAATACTGCTTAATGGACCATGGACAATGGCTTCCTTAGCGATAGAATCAGCTATTTCATTTCCAACAATACCGAGGTGTCCTGGAATCCAGGCCAAGACCACTGACACTTGAGCCGGCGACATGGAATGCAGGATAATAATGATTTATTGTTTTCCTTTCTTTACAAACATCTAAAGATAATGATATCCTCACTGGGATTTCCCGTGCTGAGGATTTCATTTACATATTATAATTTAATTATAAGAAATTAATATGAATTAGTTATAAACATATAGGTATCATGTAGTATTTTGTTAAATAATTAAAAATTAAATAAAATTGTGTTTTTTTTATAATTCAGTTCAGTAGATTCGGTTTTAGTCTGTATTTGATATCAGTATATTTTCTATTTCTGTTCTCCCTATATGTATTTAGTATCCAGCTTTTTATTTGAGATTTAAATGTTATACTGTTGAGGTTTTTAAGTGAGAATGGTATTTTATTGTAAAGTTTAATACCATAATTCAAGAAGCTTTTTTGCCCAAATGTTGTGTTAGTAGTTACTTGTTGGATATGTTTTTGACCATGAGATCTAGTGTTTCTAATGTACGTGTAAGTTGTCATTTCTTGGGTTTTGTACTTATGAATGTAAATGAGTATAGTTTTAGAATACAGCTGTTTAATTGACATGATGTTAAGATTGTTGAAGATTTCATCAGTGCTAGTTCTTACAGGAACTTTCAGTATAATTTTCATTATTTTGATTTTTGAGTTTTAATTAGTGGATTTAGTATGTTTTTACTTGCACTGCCCCATCCGATAATACCGTATTCTAACAGTGATCGGCAGAGAGCCATGTAAATCTTGATCAAGTCTTTTTTAAAAGAGACGCTACTGAAATTGAGAAGGGATGCGCTTATTTTTTGTAGAAAGCTAAGAGAGTCTGAAAGGATGAGGGCATTTCTAATGTTGAGAGATTTGACGAGTCGCAAAGCTTCTATGATAGCTATGCATTCAGCAGAGAAAATGGAACACTCTTTGGGAAGTCTGTGTGAGAAACACAATTTCCTGTGAGGTGCAAAGACACTGGCCCCACAATGGGAGTCAGAACTGAGTTTGGAACCATCTGTGAATTTTTTTTATATAATTTGGCCAGTTATTTTCAATAATTTTGTTGCATTCTGCATTATTGGATTGAGCTGAGTTATTTATATTTTTTTTACATATTCCTATAAATTGGTGCACCTTCGGATAGAAAGTAAGACTTTTATAGGGATATGAGTATAAGGGGAGAGATTCATTGCGATAGGAGTTTGAGGATACATCCAGAAAAGAGTGAGTTTGAGGATACATCCAGAAAAGAGTTGAAGCAATCATAGAGAAGGGGAGGGGAATGTTTGTTTCCAAAATGGATTCAAATTAACCTCATACTTTAACAATTGAAGTTTGGGAATCAAGGAATGAGAAGTTAATGAGCGTGTTTTGAAAATATTTTTTTCTGCTAGGCATCGCCTTCTAATATTTAAGGGAGGTTCACAGCATTCAACTTGCATTGAGTTGATTGGGGAAGATTTCGTGGCTCCTAATATAAGGCGAAGAGATTTTGACTGAATTTCATCTAATTTAAGCGAATTTGAAGTAGACATCGGATCAAACATACAAGATCCGTAATCGAGATGGCTTCGGATGAGGGCATTGTACAGAACTTTTAAAGATGAGGGGTGAGATCCCCACCACACTCCGGACAGAAATCTAAGGGGATTGATGTTGCTTTCGCATTTCATGATGATATGATTAATGTGAGAATTCCATGTGAGCTTTGAGTCTAAAAACATTTCCAGGAACTTAACTTCCTTAGAGATAGGGATGATTTCATCGCCAAATATCACCTGAATATCTGGGAGCTTTCGACGACGAGTGAAGATGACAACTTTGCTTTTGGAAGGGGAAAGTTCAAGGCCATTACTATTTAACCACGCCAAGAGTTTTCTAAGAGCCATTGTTGATTGCTGATGCTCCAATAAAGATATTGCGGGATATTTTGTAAAAAGTCAAGTCATCAGCACATTGGATTATGTTACACAAGAATTGAATAGATTTTTCTAGATCATATGTGTAAATATTGTACAATATCGGGCTTAAGACTGACCCTTGCGGAAGACCTTTGAATATGTGTCTTATGTGGGGAGGGGATTCGGACCCATCTACAAAAATAGTTCTCTGGGAGAGCAAATTGACAATGAATTAAACCAGTTTAGGCGGAATACCTATTGCCAGTAACTTTTCTTTCAGGATGGGGATAGAAACATTGTCGTATGCTCCACAGATGTCTAAAAACACTGCAATACAATATTCGTTTTTGAATAATGCTAATTTGATATCTGTAACGAGAGGAAAGGTTGTTGAGAGTACTTTTACCCTTTCTAAATCCAAACTGGGAAGAGGAAAGAATTTGATTTTTTTCTACGAACCAGTCCAATCTATTCTTTCAGATACTTTGCAAAGAGTAGAAGAGAGAGCGATAGGTCTATAGCTCGAACCTATACTTGGATCTTTGCCACTTTTGCAAATGGGAATGATATTTTGAATTTTCCAGTCTGGGGGAATAATACCAGAATCAAGAAAGACATTGATGAGAGAGAGAAAGTAGGTAAGAGAATTGTCATCAGTATGGCGGATGAATGTATTCAGTATTTCATCCAGTGGCGTAGCGTGGGGGGGCGGGGGGGGGCGGCCAATAATCATCTTGTAAAAATTTATATTGGGAAAGTGGCGGGTTCGTTTTTCGCTCAGGACTTAAAAGTTTTTTCTAGTTTATAGTTTCTGAACATCTTTCTAAAGTTTTATATACTGTTAAAATCAAAATATTAATGACAGACGTTTTGTTTTTATTTCTAACACATACATTATTTTTAAATAAAAATGTAAATAGCAACAGTATCATTTTAGTTCTAATTGATAGTCGATTTGTGTTTTATATTCGCAAAGCTTTGTGCGCCCTGCTGAAAGCGCACAAAAAATTACACTTATACGGTTTTCTTCCACGTATATATCACGGTGTATATATTTTAAATTTATTATCACAGAAAAGTTAAATAGCTAACAGGTTTGTGCATACTTATTCGAAGTGCAGTTATAAAATTCTAGATGCACACTATCTATGTGCTGCCAGAATCAAAGAAAAACCATTTTCATATTCCGAGTGTAGTTTTAATTCACCGCTTACAGATTTAATTAAAACCACTTTTGTGTTATGAATGTAAAATTCCAGTTGTGAATTCATCCGACGACACATTTCGAAGGAAAAACTTATTTGAAGTGCTTAATAAAAATTTTGCAGACAAGTTATGTGCCGCCAGAGTCTAATAAAAACCCTTTTCATGTTCTGAGTGTAGTTTTAATTCGCCGCATACAGATTTAATTAATAAAAATCGGCAAATAAATATTTTAAAAAAAAAAAAAATGGATCACTACCCCCCCCCCCTCTCTGAAGAAGTACCTATATAGGGGGGGGGGCGGCAAAATTTTCCTCCGCCCCGGGCGGCTGATACCCACGCTACGCCACTGATTTCATCCTTGCCCGGAGCTGAGTCATTGAGGTTTTCCGTGGCTCTTTTTAACTCATCAATGGAAAATGGAGCATCTATCTAACCATGAAGAAGTTTTTAGAGTATAAGTTAAAGAGGGAAGTTCATCAAAATTAGGGACATATGGGGGAGCTATTTTATTAATAAAGTCATCTATCCAAATAGCAGAATTATGAGATGGCTTTGGCACGGAAAAGGAAGATCTAAACCTGTGAATCATGAACCAAACCTCCATCGCTGGAGTAGCAGGGGATATATTGGTACAGAAATTACACCAGCTGTTTTTTTTTTTTAAACGGAAAGTGCGTTTAGCAACAGCTTGGGCATTTTTAGCTGAGATGTAATTATCCATAGTCATCTGTTGGCAGTACGTCTTATTGGCCGCTTTTCTCTCCTTCAGCACTCTAAGGCATTCCTCATCCCACCAAGGGGGAGGGCGAGCCTTCAAGCCTACAAGAGATGATTCAGGGGTAGACTTGTCAGCTGATTTTAGAATGGAATCAGTCCAAGATTTAGAAGAGGAGGTGCAGAAGTAGGGGGAGGCAGGGAGAGGGTATGACCCTGGATAGAGTCTCTGAAATGGGACCAATTGGCTTTTTTGGTGATAAATTTGGGCTTACTTTTAAAGTGGTTGGTATCCCACCGTTCGCGTTGAGCCAAATTCAAAATAATGGGATAGTGATCACTGCCGCAGGGGTCTGAAGTAATTCGTCAGGAAATTAGAGGATAGATACTCGAGGAACAGAGGGATATGTCCACCGCACTAGGATTCTGTCCAGGATGACTAAACCTTGTTGAGGATCCGTCATTTAGGAGACAAATGTTCAAGGAGTCCAAAAGGTTAATTAATTTGATACCCGAGGGATCCGAGGAAAAAGAACCACAGAGTGGGGAGTGGGCATTGAAGTCACCCAGAATGACCAAGGGAGAAAATATTTTGCTAAGTATGTGGACCCAAAATGGAAGGTTAAATGGGGTAGAAGGGGGAAATATAGAGAGATACAAATGTAATATTAGAGACAGTGGCTGCCACTAATTGGAAGGATGAATTTGGGGGTTTAATGGAAATAGGGGAGAAGGGGAGAGAGTTTTTGATGAAAAGGGCTGCACCACCCTTCCCATCAATGGGGTCGTCCCGCAGACAAAAGGAAATAAAATAACACTTACTGGAGTTGGTCAGCAAAAAATTAACTCAAAGAGGACAAAAAAACTATAATAAGGAACTCCAGTGAAAAATATTATGGCTTTAAAAAAATATGTTCATATAGACCAATAAACGCTGATTCTAAATATATAACTTTTATTTAATAATATTAAACGTACAGTTTTTAAAAAAATATTAAAAAGTGCATTTTTAATATTCTCGTTAAAACACAGCGTCAGGTTGGTATGCTGTGCAATGCTCTGTGGTGACGTCACGATGGTAATCACGGTAATGACTGGTTTATTTATGCTGTACGACGTACAGCATAAATAAACCACGTCATTTATATGGGAATTTAGGTATGACACAAGCGAATGTTCTATATATTTCTTATTTTTGAAGATGTCGTAAAAGCATATACCTTTATAGAAACTAAATAGAATTGCCTTTTAGATTTTTGTATCTGACATATACGATTGTGTTTGAAAAATGCAGTATTTTAAGTTTCAAAATCAATGACGTTATATTAATGTCTTTGTTCAAAATGAAAAAATTTAAAAAAAACAGCCGACTGTAAACATATTCTATTAAATGGTCGAAAAAATTAGGAAAATTCAAAATTTAAAAAATACAGTCCTCTTACTTTATGAATTTGGAATAAAACTGTCACTTCACTTTTTATCTCGTTCATACAATTAAAAAGGATAAAAAAATATTATAATAATTCCGAAAAAATCCGACATCTTGGACTCGGTTTTACGCAATTAATGCGTTGATTTCTCGAATTTGTATTTATTTACACATGCATAAGGCTTTTACATTATCAAATAATATTACTTTTATGAAAGTTTTATTAAATTCACGCGGAAAAGTCATAAAAATTATAGAGAAGTAACCTTTGATTATGTAATGTCAGTAACCTAAAAACCGAACGAAACTAAATCACCAAAAAAACATTATTTAAGGACTAAAACTGAAAAAAAGTACAGGCAGCATTGGTACTTATGCTGAATTATACTAATATCACAGTGAATTAATCATTTAAACGAAAATTGTCATCAAAAACATAAAACTGCAAGTAAAATTCATTAACGTCATTCATTGTTTTGCAAAGAATTTGATTTTGCCATTTGCAATAAATAAGCCATTAGTGCCCATTAGCCAATCAACGCGTTATAATAAACAAGATGGCCGCGCGCCTGCGCAAATCTATGTGAGATTCAAGAAAACCAACATAAAAATCTAAAATATATGAATCGTTATTTTAGTAGATGACGTCACAAAATTCACCATAGATATGGGTGTTTTCGAGGGATCTCCAAAAATTAAAACTTTGAAAATTATTTTAACTATTAAAACTAACTCTAAAAAAAAAAAATATGCAGTAATTTAAGTTAGAAGGTCATTTTTTATTAAAAAAAAATTTTAAAAATGGACTGGACTTCTCTATTATATCTGACTAAAGGCCAAAAATTTGATTTTTCGTATTATAATGAAAAAAACGCAACAGTGTTTTTTAACTGTCAAAATTCGAATCAGAAAAACACTTGAATTCACTCTTGTAATTTTTCCATTTTCAAATGCTTTTCCAGTAAGGTGATGTGGTTAGGGAGGGTAGGTACTGGTTAAATGACATCCCGGTAGGAACTATGCATATCATCATTTCAAAACTAAACAGGTAATGAACCATGATTAAAGTGTGAACTGTGCGCACAATGCACATCGCCAACGTATGTATCGCCAACAACGCCGTTCATCCGTACTGCTGCTAATCACATCTGTACACAGCGACGCCCCGCCTTTGTTTCTACCTTCACACCAATTGCGTAACTTTCATTGGCTCCCAGGGATATCAGGGTTCTAAAATATCACAATATTTATATAAAAATATCAAAATATTGGATATTCATATCGATATACAATGTATATCAAAAATTAATATTTAAATCAAAAGCGATATTTATTTTATAAATGGAAGAGACGTTAAAAATACATTTTGGTTAGTTCATAGGTTCTCAACGTGGGCATTTGAGACTGTCAAGGGGGCGGTAGAACACCCAGAGAAAATTAGGGGGCGTTGAGACTATTAGGGGGGCGGTAGAAGACTCAGATAAAATTAGGGAGAGTTGAGATGGCACAATGAGAACGTAAAAAAATTATGGTCTAAAAATATCACGTACGGATGGAAGCAAATTAAACTTTAATATTGGTCAATTTTAGTTATTTATGTATTGTAATCATTTTTATCACGTGTGCAAAAATCACATATTTTGGTAGTTCGGGAAGTGAATGAAAATTGAACTGAAAGATACCATTGCATTCAGATCTACATTAAATTGGATGATATGAAAAAAATATAATAGGAAAAAACATAAGCGATAATAAAAATAAAATAAATAATCAATTAAAATGTGGGGCGCGGTCTGGGGTAAGCTCGGGCTCAGCACTCACTCAGGAGTTCAGGAGTGGCGCTTGGTGCTGGAAGGCTGCATCACCACTGTGTTATCGGAGGCCATTAGCCGCATCTTGGCTCCAGTGACCCGGTGTCTCATCAGACCGGCGAATCCGTGTAGTCTGGTTCCAGTTGACCATTGTCTTTTTTCTGTGTCTTGTTCTCTTTCACATTTTCGTTTAGATTATTATAGTTAACTTATTCTAATATGATATATTTCACTGATGGGAATAACCTTCAAAAAAGAAATAAAAAGAAAGTTTTTCTTATAAAAATTGAATATTCATTTAGACTTTTATAAAAAGTCAATTGATCCATATAAATAAATTCGGATATATCTATCCAGGTTACAAACCAATTCTTAGAAAGATTGTTTCCAATGAAAAGGGTAGTTGCCCGTAATATGGAGAAAAATGATTAGTTCATAATAATGTTAATTCTAAATTTGAAAATATGTATGAGATTGACAAATATGACGGTTTGACAGAAGGTGGCAATGGCGAAATTGGTCAACGCGCTCGTCCCGGTTAGACGGAGAGGTCTGGGTTCGTGTCCCAGTTGCGACCATTGTCTTTTTTCTGTGTCTTGTTCTCTTTCATATTTTCGTTTAGATTATTATTGTTAACTTATTCTAGTATTATAAATAAAAACTAGGGTATTGAAAACTAATCTTTGCCACACACTTAATGTATTAATATATTGGATCCGGAGTCGTTCCATCGAGATAGTTCGGTAGTGACACCAAACGGACGTGATCTCCTGTCAGATTTGTGTGATTTTTATAGCTGTTATTTGCTTTTTCTATATACAACGTACATTAAATGAATAAATGATCATGCATACTTGCAGAAATTTGTTTAAAACGATCTAAACTAAAATATGTGACAGTAAATATGTAAAAATTAAACAAATCTGACAGGAGATCACGTCCGTTATCTAATAACGATCCCACAAAAGATACGGATTCGCTTGGCTGCTTGTCTTTAGAATTGAGTCTACCTTCTATTTCATTCAGAATTACCCTTTCAAATAGTCCACAAATATTCCACAAAGGTGTAACATTTTTATAATTTTGTGGTTAAATTTTAATTTGAATATAAAGCATGGCGTTTTCTCTTTCTAACACCGTTTAGATCATATTTCTCACCATGATAGTAACGGAGACACAACGATATCGATTGGATTTATTTGATAGCTTGGATGCAGTTTTTTTTTTTGTTTACAAGAGTTCCACATAGGAGGCCCTGAGGAAAATAATTTCCCTCAGGGCCTATGTATCTTTGGGGATGCTGTGTGGAGGTTTTTTTTGTCTTGTGTGGACTATCTGGACGAAGCTAACAAAAAATAATATACAGTATAAATCATTAGAACAATAAAACAATCATTGTCATGAAAAAAAGTTTTTATTTTTTCCATAATTTTCTTCTCACCTTCATCATAATTGGACAAATATTATTGATTACCTAGGCTTATACAAATACATAAAAAATATTCTAAGAGGGCAGTCTCAGTAATTGAAATTTTTCTCCACGAGGTTTTGCTAACCGACAGATAGTGTTTTAACAATATACAGCAATATAATTAGAAAACAATGGGAATCATAGTAGTAGTAGCGATTGGAAAATAGTACTTTGTTTATAAAACACAAAACAATTCATAAATTAATCAACAAAATCTCAACAGACCGATGAGCCAACCAAACTTTGATGATTTCAACCGGCGGGAGTCTAGCCAAACTCTCAAAGTTCGGAACAGATAAATAAATACTACATACATCTCCGTTCACACAATCTCCTATGCAAACTCAAACAACCAATAGTCATCTATACTGAAGTTGATAAACTTTACAAGAACTGTTTTGGAGACTACCATATCTACAGCATCCCGACTCGAGATGAACGTGTCATTCACACAGTAGGGATGCACTGTGTTCAAAGAATAATCTACATATTTGGTGTCAATTCTTCAAATTTTGACAACAAACAAAAAACAGTAAAATACACAGCCATTGTTAGTTGACAAAATTTAAAGAAAGAATCAGCAAGATAAACGTATTAAATGCATAATCAACACATTCACGAAACGTCTCGTGCAGTAATGAATGACAAATGGATTGATTGGGAATAAATATATGTAAACGTGTTGTAAGCTATACAATTACTTGTACAAACACTCGATGCTCTCCTGATTGCTTGGAAAACGACACACTAAATTGTCCTCGGCCACAAACGACCGTGCACACAACACGGCTCGCCAAACGTCCTGTAGAGATAATTAAAGTCTTTTATGCAAACGTTCCGGAAATCATCAGTAGCACTGTACTTTTACCACCGCAACTGAGATCGTGAAAACCACCCAAAACTAAAAACACGCGTTAAATTACAAATATTGTTATCTACATTGTATAACAATGCAGATAAGTGAATATCTGACTGTTTAACAATTGTGTAGTCAGAGTGGATGGTTGGATCCGAGTTTAACTGATGAAAAGAGGAACGCGTTGAAACTGGTTAACTTCAGACAATCGCTGAGTGGTTTAAAGCTCGTCCTTCATTTCATCGTCTTCTTCTGATGCGGATGGTGGGGGAGCTCCGCCCTGTCCGGCGTAGAGCTTGGAGATGATGGGCTGAACCACTTCTTCCAGTTGCTTCTTCTGTTTCTTGTATTCCTCGGCGTCTGTGTCCTGATTCTCTTCCAGCCACTTGATGGAGCTGTCGATGGCCTCTTCCATCTTGGTCTTGTCATCTTCAGTCACCTGGAGGAATGAAAAAAAAAGACATTAATAACTGATATAACACCAAACTTTAATTTTTACTGGAACATTTCTGAAAAGGCATACATACTGCTCTATTCTCAAAAACTAAAGCATGTAATGCTGCATACACATGTACGAACATGAACACAAGCCGAGCCACGAATTATGGAAAAGGAATTAAGCTTTTCGCGCTGTTTGCAGTAGCTTAGTTACTTAGCCATAATTTGTGGCTTAGTTTGCGGTAATACCTACCTATACACACCATACAACAGAGCTATCAACGGCAGAACTTAGTTGGATAGTTATCATAGATACATCAAATCAAAGAGGATGGAATATTTAGTGAACAGAACATACTATGCATCACAAAATTATAATTTTTACACTAATATATTGAGCAAAGACGACAGATTTTACATACACAAAACTTTTCCTTGGCAGAATACAAATGTACTAACAAAATTATGTATTTAAATAGCGAATAATATATTCTATATATGCACATCTAACAGTATCTATTTCAACCTACTTTAACCACTCCGACCCGTAAACGTGTTTACACGGCAATATAACAATAGTATTCATATGAATACATGAAAATACCTTTTCTGTCAGATATGTCCATAGAAATACATGAAAAAACCTTTTCTGTCAGATACATGATAGACCGCCAAATTGCCTACCCACTGTTAAACATTTTTATTTTTTTATTAAATATTCTTGTATGAAATGATAAAAAAGTGAGGTGACAAAATTGTTAATTATACATTTATACAATAGAATAAGTGTTTTTTTTTACGCAATTTAGAACCGTTTTGACATAAAAACATCACTCGAGTCATTTCTACAATTTTTTTATGTTTGCATTCTAAATTTTAATACATATTTACAAATGTTAATATTTATTTGCAATATAAAAATTTGAAAGCTTATTTTGTAACCTTTCAAAAACAGTTTTTAGTATTCGGCTATGTTCAGAAATGTTTCATTTATAGAGCTTTCATTGCGAAGCGGAAATAACACAAGTTATTATTAGTTTTTATAAATCTGACAGTTCGTTTAAGACAAAAAAACTTGCATAATCGCAAAATACCGGAGTGGTTATAAGTATTACATAAATACGTACTAATAAAATGATTATATTGGTAGATTTTTTTTATTTATTTACTTTAAAAGCGTAATGTAATATCAGAATGGGGTTGCGTACATCGAAGAAAAGATGGGTTCTTTAATTTTCAGGCACTAACAAAAATGTTTTAGAGTCTGAGCTCCAAAATGTGAGATGATGTCCTGCGGTAAGTTGTTTAGGACAATCTAATGTAAGAACTATGTATGCAATAGCGGATTTCGGTAACCTAATGAAAAATCTACACAGGAAGGAATACAGAGCAAATTTTCTGACCGAGTTTTACATTTCATCGACTGGGGGGTGTTGCCGTGAAGCAGGCTAGAGATAAATCAATACAAAACGGGTAAACTTTCAACAATTCCAAGGTAACTATGCTAAAAAGTTAGGTTGATGTTAAAATTGATGAAAATGTTGTGAAAAACATCTTCAAACTCGGAAATGAGAAGAAAAAATGACATGTCACTAACGAATAGCAATAATTCATTGACTTTATAACCAACACCTTCTGCCATAGGTAACCCTATGTTTGGTGAATTGGCAGGTGAGCCCGGGTTCATGAGGTGAGGTTTGTCCAGCGACTGCATATCGGGCCAGATTGGGACTCTTTCAACCTATCACTTTGCACTGAGGTGGATTCATACGTCTGTCACTCCTATACTCCCAACCACAGATACCTATCCACCCCTCATAAGTCGTGAAGCTAATGTTAAAAACAATAACGAGAATAAAATCAGAAGGATTCTAATTAAGATTTAATTCCTTATGTTCTCCGACATAATAGATTGTATAAAGTATGATTGTATGATAATTACCTTGGAGCCGAGCTTTTCCTTGTCCTGGAGTTGGTTCTTTAGAGAGTATGCATAGCTTTCCAGTTCGTTTCTGGCCTCAACGCGCTCCTTGAGTTTCTTGTCGTCTTCGGAGAAGCGTTCGGCATCCTTGATCATACGCTCAATATCATCGGGGGTGAGCCTGTTCTGGTCGTTAGTGATGACAATCTTCTCTCGGTTTCCGGTGCCCTTGTCCTCTGCGGATACTTGCAGGATGCCGTTGGCGTCGATCTCGAAGGTGACCTCGATCTGGGGGATGCCTCGGGGTGCTGGGGGGATGCCGGTGAGGTCGAACTTTCCGAGGAGATGGTTGTCCTTGGTCATGGGACGCTCTCCCTCGTAAACCTGGATGGTGACTGTGTGCTGGTTGTCGCTGGCTGTGGAGAAGATCTGCGACTTCTTGGTGGGGATGACGGTGTTCCTGGGGATCAGCTTGGTCATGACTCCGCCCACGGTCTCGATACCCATGGTCAGAGGGTTGACGTCGAGGAGCACGATGGCGTCTGTGTCCTGTTCGCCGCTGAGCACTCCGGCCTGGACGGCGGCTCCGTAGGCTACGGCCTCGTCGGGGTTGATTCCTCGGGAGGGTTCCTTGCCTCCGAACAGTTCCTTCACCAGCTGCTGGACCTTGGGGATACGGGTGGATCCTCCGACAAGGACGATCTCATCCACGTCCTTCTTATTCATGTCTGCGTCTTCCAACACCTGCAAAATAAACAATTACTCGTTAAAATATTGATGGAGTATTTTCACTAACAGTGAATAACATTCAAATTGTGCTAAAGCTATAAAAATCATTTTTCCGATTCTGACGAGCTATTCTATATCTTCTGTGGAAACGAGATAGTTCTCGGCCGAGATCTGCTGTCAGATTTGTGTGATTTTATATGGCTGTTATTTGCTTTTTTATGGGCCGATGTCAGAATTTCAGCTGTGAGCTGTCACTTATTTTAGTTTAGGTTGTTTTAAACACGAATTAATGCAAATATGCGATTATTTATATGCGATTATTTTTTCATTTAACAACCTTAGAAAATCACACAAATCTGACAAGAGATCTCGCCCGATATCCGTCTCGATCGAGATAGAACGCCTACAAATTTTCTCTGGGTCTTCTATTGCCTCCCTGAAAGTCTGAAATGCCCACAAGGGGGCGTTATCGCCCTTGTTGAGAACCTACGGTCCAGGCACTTTTGAGCGGAGAGTTTAATTTCATTACTACAGAAGCATCAAATGTAAGAACTGTAGTATAACAATGAGACAAGTTATTGCATCCAGGAAGTTCAAGAAAATTTGCCTTACATTGCACACATTTGCTTTATGCCTTTGCTGAGAGGCTTAGGTGTGTGTGTAACTGTTTTTTTTTTCCGAATAATTATAATGTAGGGCATGTAACTGTGAGTCATAACTGCGCATGATAATAAAAACATACATTTGAAATGCTAATAGCTTATCACAGCAATAATCAAATTATGCACAAAATAACTGCAAGTAATATAATATAAATGTGTAAAATCATCGCATAAAGGCATTTGCAGAGCAAACTTAACGCCCTTGCCAGAAACCTTTGCCTTTGTATTAATTGAGAAGTGTGCTAAACGGAACACGAAACAGAACCAGACAGAGAAAACAAAAAAGGTAACGGTTGCAACTGGGAATCGAACCCAAGATCTCTGACTTACCGGGACAATGCCTTTAACTTAGCCATTGTTACCTAATTATTTTAGATCATCAACTTAACTAGATCCATTTTTTGGCTGATACATTCGTTTTATCATAAAGTTTCAAATTTATTTTTATCCTGAATAGAGTCTCAGCATCCGATTTTTATTTATATGGGAATTACCCAACCTTTATAACCAACCCCATCTGTTAAATCAAATCCACAACGCTCGTTTGTTAGCCCGCTGCCATTTGGTCAGATATATTATATAATTCAATCATTTACAAAAAAACCTTGACAAATTATATATGTACCTAAAAAACTTCCTTATGAATCACTCTATCTATTGGTGAAAACTGCGTGAAAATTCATTGTGTAGTTTAAAAGATCTAAGCGCACACGACAGCGGGAGCGACCTCATTTTATACTATGTAATAAAGATACCTTTTAACTTTTCTACAATTCTAATAAATGCAATAATATTGTTACCTTCTGTACTGGCTTCATTGTTGATCGGAAAAGATCCATGTTCAACTCCTCGAACTTCGCGCGGGTGAGGGTCTCGGAGAAGTCGTCTCCCTCGAAGAAGGACTCGATCTCAATCCTGACCTGGTGACTGGCAGACAGCGCCCTCTTGGCCTTCTCCACCTCTCTCCTCAGCTTCTGCACGGCGCGGTTATCCTTCCTGATGTCCTTGCCCTTCTTCTTCTTGTACAGCTTGATAAAGTGATCCATCACGCGCTGATCAAAGTCCTCTCCTCCCAGATGGGTGTCTCCGTTGGTGGCCACCACCTCGAACACTCCGTTATCAATGGTCAAGAGAGACACATCGAAGGTGCCGCCTCCAAGATCGAATACCAGCACGTTCTTCTCTCCGTCTTTCTTGTCTAAACCGTAAGCGATGGCCGCGGCGGTGGGCTCGTTGATGATCCTCATGACGTTGAGTCCGGCGATGACTCCGGCGTCCTTGGTGGCCTGGCGCTGGGCGTCGTTGAAGTAGGCGGGCACGGTGACGACGGCGTGGGTCACCTTCTTTCCGAGATAGGCTTCGGCGGTTTCCTTCATCTTCTGGAGAACCATGGCGGAGATCTCCTCGGGGGCGAAGATCTTGTCTCCCTGACTGGTGGCCACTTCCACATGGGGCTTGCTGTTCTTCTCAACAACCTGCAAAATTAACACCATGTTATTAATACTAGTACAAATTCACATGAAGAAATAAAAACAAAAATTTATGTACTTGGAGGTTTTTGGTTGTAAATTTATGAAAATATTGGGAATTTTTTTTTTCATTATTTTTACATGGAACAACAAAAAAGTGAGGCCACATTAACGTTTATAATACATTTTTCTAACAATATATGTATTTTTTTTTTCTTTATCAGTAATTTTAGTTAGAAAAAATGTTAAGTGAGCCATTTTTAAAACTTTTTTATGTTTGCGTGCAAAATTTTTATATTTCAAAAATTATGTGTTCATTTCAAATTATAAAAAGTTTATTTTATCACCTTTCAAAAACAGTTTTTAATTTTGAATGCATTCAGAAATATTCCATTCATTTGGATTTGATTGCAAAGCAGAAATATTTTGACCCTCTGACAAAATATGGTCCAATAATAGAAGTTAATTGCTTAATTGAAGGATTTTTCAACCACCATGAGGGATATGCCAGTGTTATTTTGGTCGATTGGTGCTTCCAAATAGGTTAGAATGAATGAATGAAGGGGGCTCACCTTGAAGGGGAAGAACTTGATGTCATGCTGCACAGCGGAGTCAGACCACTCGCGGCCGATGAGCCGCTTGGCGTCGAACACAGTGTTCTCGGGGTTGGTGGTCAGCTGATTCTTGGCCGCATCTCCGATCAGACGCTCGCCCTCCGCTGTGAAGGCCACGTACGAGGGGGTGATCCTATTACCCTGGTCGTTGGCGATGATCTCCACACGCCCGTTCTTGTACACTCCCACACTGGAAACAAATAATCCTCATTATATTATGGACATGGACAATACATCTTATTTATTTACTAGCAGCCCGGCCACACGTTGCTGCGGCAAACGAAACACAAAGCCATCTACTGACAACGCCATTACCCAACCTTTATAACCAACGCCATCAGTTAATTTGCCTACATATCAAATCCACATGACCTGCTTGCTTGCCAGCCCGCTGCCCGCTCCATTTATATATTATATATTTCAACCAACTTACACAAAAATTGACAAATTATATACCTAAACCTTCCCCATAACTATTGTTGGAAACCACATGAAAATCCATTGTGTAGTTTAAAAGATCTAAGGGTACAGACAGCGGGAGCGACTTTGCTTTATACTACGTAAAGATTTATGGCTTTTACAAGCATAATACATAGAAAATTTACAAACATTATACTGAAATACATCGATCGTCCAGTTGATTAATCAAACATCTCCAAATACTAAGTTTTGAGATAATGATAAAAGCAATATTCCAATGCTCTCCATAAATCAAACATTGTTTGCAAGTGTCTGTGTTTTACATATTAAATATGCTATAAAATAACACCAGGAAGAATAACGGTCAGGAACATTCGTGTGACATTATGAAATATCCAAATAATTACTGAGAAAATATTAAAATTTTGTTTAACTCACTTCAAGTTTTAGTGCATTACAACTGATTTTGTGGTGTTTATGAGTAATCAGAGTATTGTACCAGATAGAGGGTACACTTTTACATATAACTGCATACTCAACTCTAATTTTTTGGAGATGTATGACTAATCAACCAGACGTACGACAAATCAGTACAATATATATTATTTACTTTGCTTTGATGTAGGTCGGAGGAGTTTTGAATATATGTATTGGCAGTTACAAACTGAACTGCAATACGTATATAGTGTATATGTGTTGGCAGTTCAGTGAAATGGCGTAGTGTCGTGTCGAGTGATACGAATAGTTTGTGCTATGTTTGTCACAGTGGAAAAGATGGCCGAGTTGAGTAGATTTAACAGGGACAGATATTTATAAAATTTGAGGGCGGTCCATCAATTTATTCAGTAATTTAAAAAGTATAAGAATGTAAATATTAATTGTCTAGAGAAAGGAGCATAGTTTTAGATTATATTATTAATTCAATCATGTAAATGTAGATCAAGGTAATGCAAAATGCAACAAAAATGCAATGACAAATAATGGAGAAATGCAAGTGAGGAAAATATCCAAGGCAATACTGTTTTTTTTTTTAAATAATTAAATAAAAAGGAAATAAACAAGGTTAAGGAGGGGTCAAGGTTGTTTTTACAAGTAACATAAATGGGGAAAATTTTATTGATTGAAATAATCACATAAGTGGGGTAAAATGTTGGTACTTTTGTGGGGGAAAAAATTAAGACAATAGTATTCAATATAGGAAAAGTTTGTATAAGTTTGTCTATAAAATGCACACAGTTAGGAAAAAAATTACTTATTATTTGGAAAGTTTGTGAATGAATAGGAATGTAGTAGAACCTACCTATTAAAATGTGAGTTTTTATTTATTAAATGAGGAACAATTATTCAGGTATTCTCTTAAAATTGAATCAAAAGTTCAAGAAGGGATTAAAAAGGGTGAAAAAATGTGTATTGTAAAGTTAGAAGTAAAGACCTGCTGCCAAAAATAAGCACAGATTTTTTACTATTAAAAAATAAGGTAATAATCCACAAGACGTCACACGCTACACTTTTAATAGGCATAGATTTTGAAAAGTAAACTACTTTTAAACTTATCATTAGAGGAAACATCGGTTTCAGTCAGGATAGACGGAAAAATATGCATTAAAATTCGATTTTCATTCAAAGTTAAAAATTTTCATTGCCGCCATTTTTTGTTGTTGTATGTATGTATTTGACAATTGGGAAGTTTCGTATCAAACTAAATACGCATGAATTACTTAACCTAAACTAAGAACCTATTTTGTGTGAGGAAATAGCGTTTCTTGTAGTAATTGTTGAAATGAAGAGCGATTTCCATAATCCGTGTAAAATGTGGCAGCTTATGGATTATTTAATAAAAATAATATAATAATCTTTGAATAATTTGGTATTAAACCTTGAAGAAGTCGTTGCAAAGTTTGTCAAGGCAGGAATGTCTTTGCCTGCACCTTTTTGTGTAATGTGTCACTATTTTTTTTACATCATGGTTTTTCCAAATGAAAACTTTCTATGATGATGACTAACTATGAAAGATGTAAGTTCCTATCTCAAATTATTGTAAAATGGTTAATAACTGTTATAGTGACAAGTTGGCATGACAACAGCTGGTCAAAGAAAGCTTATCACATTCCCGATTACGAAATTGCAATAAAAAGCAGATCAATTTCGTATGCCAGAAATAATTGATTTGGACTGACAAAAAGCGAACACCATTGCACTAAAGGCGATTGTCACGTCATGACTTGACATTCACGAAGGTTTGAATTGCAATTTCCACGTGAATTATGTTGGATGTGTTTATTTTGGAAAGTAATATAGACTCACCATGAATATGTGGTTCCCAAATCGATTCCTACGACAGTTCCGATGTCCGGCTTGTCCTTATCTTTCTTTTCTTCGGCGAATACCGCCACTGCTGCCATCAGGCATAACGCCCCGAGGATGCACAATCTCATTTTGAACTGGATTCTAATAACTTCTCAAATAAAATATCCCTGCAATAAACATAAATACAAGTTAATATAATGCCGAAACAATCGTCAAAACGAAACGACAGATGTGCATAGACTTCGGACACCATTGGTGTTTCGTGTCCTGCGCCGCTGATGACGTACGCACTTTGATCAAATTTATTAATAAAACCGTAGTGTTTGAGGAATGATATGAATTGAACACACAGTATTAAGGAACAATATCGATGAAATCAATAAATTCGGAAGGATTGAAATCATACGTGTAACAATTCGATGACATGGCACTCGATAAATCCGGCAAACTGTCCACCATCAGAGATCAGATACCACGCTGTCAAAAAACGCAAATATCTCACACAACACGTTTCAAAATGCTGTTAAACTTTACTCGGAATCTAAATAAGGTATGAAGTTAATGTGTTTTTGACATTTACCTGAGAATGGATGTGTAAATCACAGATTGATTCACTTTCCCGAGCCACTATACAAATTGACTATTTTTCACGACTATCGAAAGAAGACTGAGGTGCTAGTCGCGACCGCCGGCCATTATTTAGCGCTAGTGAACTTCGTGGAGTGATCTGATTGGCGTGTTAAAACGTGACGTTTCGAATAAAGCGAACCGATTGGTCCACATTCCTTGACTTGGCTTAACGCGATTGGCCCACGTTCGATTATCTCGACATTTCTCGCAAGCTATGGCCTTTTCCCGAATCTTGTTAGATTTACGAATTTTGCATCATGAAATTGTAGTGCAATTACGATATTTAACAAGAATCTAACTGTCTTTTAATTAGTCATTAATGAGTGCCATTCTGAGATAAAATAATTGACACATACCCTAATTTCTTGGCGTTGCTTGAGATCCGACATACACCAACACGTAAGGCTAAAGAAGCAAGTACCTTGCCTTGCCCGCGAATAACGGGAATTTCAAATCACCAGCTCACCAAACCCGTAAATAGGTTGGTCCCGTTACATGCGGCAGACCACAAACGCATTGTTTAAATCGAAGATACTACGTGAAAGCTTTTTAAAAAATAAAGCAAAACTGAAAGTCATAAAATACCATAGTTTTACCTGAAATCATTTCCCGACTATCTCTTAGATCAAAAAGGCTAAGGTTTTCATTGATCGATAGTGATTTATCACACTTTCATTCTATTTTATAGCTATTTCTGTATTATTATGTAAGGTCATTGGACCGATAAATTAGCATAACGTGACTTGTGACTTGTGATATACTGTCTTTGGAGCACCGGGCCATACGGCCCCTTTCTCCTTCATCATGTGTTTGTTTAATGGTTGTAGGACTTATTGATTGTTGATTGGTTTTTTATTTTATTTTATTGGGGACGTTGAAGAGGGGTAGGGAGGAGGAGGGGGTAATAAGAGAGATGGAAGGGGGGGTAGGTAGATAGATGTCGGGGCTTGGGGGAAGAGCAGGAAGGCTTGGGGGGGCGGTGGCATGTCGAGGGGTGAGGGGAGTGGTAGACTGAGGGGTGGGGCTTGTGTTTGAAGCAGGTTTGATTGATGGATCGGTTTACTAGCTTGGGAAGAAACTTCTTGGTATTTTGGAATGAGAACGGGTGGGGGGGTTTCTTTAGACGGACTCGTTTGCGGGATGGTCTGACGCAGACCCAGGCCATTTCCTCGGGGCCTGGGTTGTCGGAAGTTGGTTGGATTGGCTCTTTGGTGACGCTGGAGCGCGAGGATGAGGAGTGATGTCTTTGCCCCTTGGTTGGGGGGTTGGGGGGGAAGGTAAGGAAACCTAAACCGATTGAGGACCAATCGGTTTGGGAGGCGGTTAGAGGGGCGATTGGAGGGCCAAGGGGTTGGGAGGCGGTGAGGGGGCGATCTGATAGAGAGGCGATGGGAGGGCAAACGGTTTGGGGGGCGATAGTAGGGCGGTTTTCTTGAGGGGCGGTAAGGGGGTGGTCGGTTTGAGGGGTGATAGGTGGGTCAGTTTGGGGGGCAGTAAGGGGGAGGTTTGGGGGGGTTGGCTGGGCGGGGGGGCTGGGTGAGTTGCAGGGGGAGTTGGGAGGGGAACTGTGAACTCTGCGGAAGGCCAGGTTGAAGACATGTTCTTTGTCTTCAAGGGACATGTTGTTGGGGTCGGGGTGGTTGGCAAAGAAGGACTGGATCTCGAGAGTAAGGCGTTGGTATTCGTCGGAGGTTTGGAGAAGGGGGGAGGACATGATGGTATAGAATGGGGGAAAACACTAGGATAACTGAAGGCACGAATGTTTTAAGCACTGTAGTTCAAAGCACAAGCGACGGTATGAAATGGCGCGAACAAGCACTGTAGACTGAGGTGATTTTTTTGGTTCTTTTACTGGGAAAGGCACTTTGGATTCACTGTGGTGTGGTTTTCACGAACTAGGCGAACGGGCGTGGAACAAGCGACAATGTCGGGGAATGGCATATGCCAAGCCAGAGGAGCGACCGTGCGAACTGCTTCGATAGCGGAATAGCAGACTCGGTAATGCGAGTCTGGGAAAATTTTTGTTAGCATAACGTATCTCATAAGTATTTGATGTAATCGAATCGGTTTTTATAAAATACCGTTTACAAAAATAATATAACTCGCAATAATTAGGTAACTGCGTATATATGGGCATTTTGAGTGATTTTTACGTTTGTTCAAAACGTTTTAGTTTGTATTATGAGATTACCGCGCGAATCTCAATTTATTATTTATTACCTACCCGGAGCCAATGATGGAATAGCATCTCCAATTTGTAGGTTGCGAGATGATGAAAATGGTGGTGGGAAGGACAATGGAAAGAGGTAGATCGGGAAGTACCTGGCAATTCAGATCTGTTCACTAAACATGAATATTAAATCAATTTCAAGCAACGTTTTGTTTCTGAAATGGGATCTGTGACCAGGGCAATATTGAGAATAACTTTATATGTTATGCACTAGCTGGGGTACCCGGCTTTGCTCAGGACAACATTCGAGAGTGTTCTGGAATGTTCCTTCAAGAGCATTAGCGAACCATCCAGAACGTTCTCGAAACTTTTAGACTCAGCGACATACTCCGCCACTCCTAGAATTTTATCGAACCTTCTAGAAATTTTCTGAAGACTTCCCTTTAAATTTCTAAATTATATCTTCAAAAGACCCCGCCCTTTTAAGTAAAAACGAGTACCCTCATCATGGAGGGTGGATAGAGATCTACCACATATATAACTCCTTTGATCGTACCGGGACTCCTTTCTGAGTTTTTGTGGTCCACACGTTTCTTTGGACTTTCTCTTATAATATATATTGATTATTTACATAAATGTAACTAACTTACTACAAATAGTTGCATTTTGTCGTTTGTGGGCTGAGAGCTGATAGGATGGACCCCCAAACAACAACTTGGTCTTGGCACACACTCTTTGCTTCATTCACATTCATACAACATCTCATACATGCCCTTCTGTTATTAATTATTCACTTGGGACATGGCCCAGTTCACTTGATCATGCCATGTCTTCCTTGGGCATCCCCAACTTCTTCTGCCATTCACATTCACATCATATATTCTCCTTAGGGGGCATCCATTAATTACGTGAGCACAAACGGTGGGGGGGTCCAGCAAAATCTCACGTTATTTGAAAAAAATATATGAAAACGGCCCAATTTTATATTACCGAGGGGGAGGGGGGGGTCTAGATTGGAAGAAAAACTGCTCACGTAATTAATGGATGCCCCCTTAGACTCCTTTCTAAGGTCATTCGCTCTACATGTCCAAATCTTTTAAGAATCCCTTTCTTAATCTTACTCATTACGCTTACATCAGCCTTGCATTCTTTGTGAATCTTTTCATATCAATTTTAACGAAATTTCTTACGCTTTTCTTCTATTATAGATCTTTCCGGATCAATTTTATCGACATTTCTTATGCTGTTCTTCTATTATAGATCTTTTCGTATTAATTTTAACGAAATTTCTTATGCTTTTCTTCTATTATAGATCTTTTCATATCAATTTTAACGAAATTTCTTATGCTATTCTTCAATTATAGAACTTTCAGGATCAATTTTAATTAAATTTCTTACCTTTTTCATCTACTACAGATCTTTACAAATTAATTTTAACGAAATATTCTTATGCATTTCTTCTATTATAAATCTTTTCGTCTCAATTTTAACGAAATTTCTTATGCTTTTCTTATATTATAAATACTTTCGTATCAATTTTAACGAAATTTCTTATGCTTTTCTTTTATTTTAGAACTTTCCGGATCAATTTTAATTGAATTTATTATGTTTTTCATCCACTACAGATCTTTCCAAATTAATTTTAACGAAATGTTCTTATGCTTTTCTTCTAGTACATACAGATGTTTTACAGATCAAATTTAATTAAAATTCTTACGTTTTTGTTCTCAGATCTCTACAGATCAATTTAAATGAAGTTTCTTATGTTTTGTGATGAAAGAAAAAAAGATTAAAAAAAAGTTTTCTTTATTTAGGAAAAGAAAATAACAATAGGTAAACATAGCAAAATTATAACATAACCTGACCAAATCCATTTTGAAAATAAGACAGATACAACACAGGAATAAATTATAGGAACACAATTATTTTATGGACTCACAATTTACTAAGTTTGTAAATTGGCACAAAGCCTCTAAAACAGTGATGTAAAACCTTTTTAGCAGAAGGGCTACTTAACAAATTTTCAAGAGTTCACAATCTACATAAAGTATAAGTGGATCTTTTAACCTCATCTTCAAATTTTGTTTAAAAAAAGGTTGTAAAAAAATTCGCTGCCAACATTTTCAGCCCGGGGTTTTCAAGAATTACCGCAAACACTTAGATTTTTTTTATATAGCCAAGTGGACTTTACAAAATGGTCCCGTAATAGCCTTGCGGGTTGTGCATTACTGTTAAAAAGATGAGGCTATGAAATTGTTTTTAACCAAGTTGTATTATTATAGGAGACAAAAATATCGACAACAAAAAGTTTGGCATAGAAAATTTTACTCTCAATCTGAACCCGACTAATGTCTAGTCAAAAATAGGAATGATTTTAACCCCTCAGGCTAATTAGTTTGCTTTTGGGAACAACTCATATAGGTCTCATCGAGAATTGTGCAACTTTAACACCTCCTTTGAAAAGTCATTAAAAGTGATAAATTGCATAAATATGAGTTGTCATGGAACCCAGGGTGAGTACTAATACTGTCATGGTGAGAAATATGATCTAAATGGTGTTAGAAAGAGAAAACACTACACTTTATATTCAAATCAAAAAGTTAAACATAGAAGAATTCAAATGTATGCATACATGAAATCAAAGTTTCTGCAATTTGAGAAAAAATTATGAAACTGTGTGAATTTTGTATTAATTATTTTTACATTAAATGACAAAAAAATGAGGTGATGATAACTTTTATAATACATTTGTCTAATAAAATATGTAAATGTTTTTTAGTTTTTTTCATTATCGGTAATTTTAGTTAGAAAAAACGGTGAGTCCGTTTTAAAACTTTTTATGTTTGTATTAAAAATTTTAATACTTAAAAAATAACAAGTTTGTTTCTAATAATAAAATTTGAAAGCCTATTTCAATGCTATTTCATCGCCTTTCAAAAACAGTTTTTGTATTCGGATACATTCAAAAATATTTAAATTATTTTGATTTTATTGCAAAGCGGAAATACTGTGACCTTCTGACAGAATATGCTAGAGGCCTGAGGGGTTAAACAAGTAAATATATGAAATACAAAGTAGTAAAAAACATCACACAATAATTAGTTTAGTCACAAAAAGTGCGGTTAACTGAAAAAAGTAATACTTGTTGGCGCACTTGGATAAATCAATGGGCACTTTTATTACTACCATGACGATCCACGATTACAATACAGTGACGGTATCGCTATAATGCTGCAGCTCTTTCTTACAAATTAAATAATGGTGAGACAAAAAATCAGACACACAAAATATGTGTGACTGTTTCCTCCAAAGCACTACTTTTTTCCTTTGGAGGAAACAGATATATCTTATCACAGCTCAGAAACGCGAAGGGAATTGCGTTTCATTTTCTTTATATGTGTGAGGGAGATGTATGACAATGTATGTTTCCTTTGGGGGGTGCATACAACATATGTTCACTGTTTGTCTCATTCTCGACTGTTGTTAAGAAAGGACTGCAACATTATATGTTTAAGAACAAAATCAAAACCATCAGCAAATTGACATTTGATGTTTTTGAATTGTTGGAATTCACGCACACTTCAATATTATCCTACTAACTATCTTACTAATATTATAAATGCGAAAGTTTGTATGGAAGTATGTGTGTTTGTTACTCTTTCACGCAAAAACTACTGAATGCAATTTAATGAAACTTTACAATAATATAGCTTATACATCAGAAAAACATATAGGCTATAATTTAGCTAGGAAGGGGACGCGGGAGGGAAACGGGGACGCACGGGAAAGGTGATTCAGGGAGAAATAATGTATATTTGTAAAAATGTGGCATTGCAACGCATGCCGGGAATCAGCTAGTATTCCATACTTTCAAAATTATAGTCACAGCCAGTAGCATTGTAGGGGTCTACAGAGACATCTTTTGAAAGAGCTGCAGCATTTAGTCATAAGGAAAGTATGTTTATTGAATTTTTTATGGCGTCACGGTACCGTAATCGTAGTAAATAAATACGCTCAATTAGTTTCTGCCTTTAAAACGATGATTCGGAGATAATTAATTGTAGTAATTAAACTATTTCTACAATTAGCTCTTCCACAACAACATTACATAATACCTTGTACAATAATAGTATAAAGTTATAAATGCAAGACACTAGTTAATCATTCCCCATGATTGCCTAATGTTTATTGAAGTAAAACTTCTTTACGCACGCTCGACTTGGGGGGTAAGCTGGTGAATGCGTTACGAAAAGTGTGATGCGTTACTAAAATTTTGATGCGAACGGTGATCTGGTGAGGCGTACATACAAATACTGCACAACTAAGGTAAGGCGTACATATTAATCCAAGGTCGTAGGTCACCCAAGGTCGTAGGTCACCCCAAGGTCATAAGTCACCCCAAGGTCATAGGTCACCTCAAGGTCGTAGGTCACCCCAAAGTTGTAGGTCATCCCAAGGTCGTAGGTCACCCCAAGGTCGTAGGTCACCCCAAGGTCATAGGTCTCGTCAAGTGAAGTTTTACTTCAGTCGTGTGGTCTAAAGCACACTCGTTTTTTTTATTATTTCAACATGGGTATATCGATCGTCCAGTTGATTGTCAGACATCTTTGAAAAATCGATCTCTGAATTGAGTGTGTAGTTATATGTAAAAGTGTACCTTCTATCCTCGAATACTCATAAACACCACCAAATCAATTATAATGTAAAAAAAACTTGTAGCGAATGAAACAAAATGTTCATGTCTCCTGGGTCATTAGTAGGATATTTCAAAATGTCACCTCAAGGGCGCTGTTAGTATAAATTTTAGAAAAATACGAGTTGTTACATTCCTGATAAATATAGGAATTGTCACATTCCAGATAAATATAGGAGTTGTTACGTGAGTGTTGTTTTATAGCTTATTTAAAATGTAAAATATAGACATGTGAAAATAATATTTGATTTATGATGAGTATTCGAATATTGTTTTCATCATTATCTCAAAACTAAGTTATTTGAGATGTCTGACTAATCAACTTGGCGATCGATATGTAGTAGAACTAGGAAGAAGGTTGTGTGTTTATCATGAGGGAGCGGACGATAGCGAGCGGCAGAGACGGAAGATGAAATGAAAGGCAAGAAGTCGTAGTAGTGAGTCGAGTCTTTATTGATGCTACATAGCATAGAAGTAACGCGTAAGATCGATTATTATTAATATAGGAAATATAGAATATATCGGGAGCATCTCCTATCCTTTCCTATATTCCTCTTCCTCTCCCCTTACTACATCCCAAAATTAATTTTAAGGTATTAAAATTTCATTTCCGATGTAATTTAGCATAAGAAACTTCTGTGGCTTGACTCCAGTTCACTTGTATATTTATCACTGTATATGTACCTACCTATTATGTAAAAGCTGTTTGTTTCTTACAAATAAATAAATAAATAGCGAAGGTCGATGCGGAGTGAAGTGACAAAGGTGTAGACGGATGCGTTGTAATTGATGCTCGGTCGTGATGAGTGATGAAGGCCAGGAAGCTGCGGCGGTGAAGATCACGGATCTTCAGGTAGCCAGTCGCACGTCGATGGCATCTCAGTCGTGGCGCGATGGGCCGGACTGCGAGATGGTGGTTGAAGATGAAGGCCTCGAAGGTGTTACAAAGATGTTCCTGATGTCACACTGGATTAACTTATAAATCACATGTTGCCGACTTGTTGTGCGGGTGGCAGCCCGGTGAGGGCTTATAGCTATGTTATGCTACACTGTACTGTTATCACTAATGTGTGCGGTGTATTTGTAAGTCGACCGTTGAGACAGACTGAACTAGTGCTGCGTTGAGTCCGCGTCACTTATATAGGCATAATTAATTACTCGTACGACAGGCAATATGTGCCACTTGGTGGTACGAGAAGGTTCGGCGCTGTACGGGTACTGTATGGGTACTATCGTGAGACTTTTTAAGTAGTTGATGAAATAATAATTCCGACCGACACATGGCGAGAGTAAGTACATAGCCGCCGTGTGAAATACTGTCTACGCCAGTAGGTAGGTAAGTAGCGAGCCAGCACTGCGTGAACATGTAGATGGTCCTCGCGTGTTCTTTTTTAGTGGCGAAAAATAATGATGTGGTCGCCACATTCATGCTAAATTCTTGCATAATTATCCCCCCTCTCACACATCTTGTATGAAAACGAAAAGAGACAGAAAATAACAGAATTTCGAATGCTTACGATCAAATACCCGTAGAAATTGAAAACATACATTCTTTCTGAATCATGTTTTTTTATGGTG
The DNA here is from genome assembly GCA_917563855.2 of Limnephilus lunatus. NCBI lineage: Eukaryota > Metazoa > Arthropoda > Insecta > Trichoptera > Limnephilidae > Limnephilus > Limnephilus lunatus. Next base: position 57,348,312 of record OU830596.1, read on the forward strand.
TTAATGAAAGAGATCAGGCTCTTTTAATATTCCCATGTTAAAAATGTTTAAAACATTCTATAACACAATAATGCTGCATTGCGGATATGGGTACCGCCATCCCGGGAACCATTTATTGGAGGCCCATTGATGGAAATTATTTTCCTCAGGGCATCCCTGTGCGCGGCTGATGTAAAGTGAATCTCACATGAGTTCTTCCACTATAGTAATTATGTAAATATTTATAGAGATTTATTTTTGGGGTATTATGCCATGTTGCGCTACCTCCTTCTTTTGCGAACATTTCGAACAGCCTTACAGTGTCTATCATCAGGGAAGATGTGTAATTAATAGTGAGCTCGGCCACCCTGATAAATCGGCAAATGCAGAGCATTTAATTGAAACCGGCCATTACTTTGGATTTGTTCTTAAAGTTCTGGGAAGACCCAAAACACATAGAGCATACCTAATTGCGGAGGTAATTGATATTCATAAAAATCCCAATAATATTAATAGAGACGACGCGGCTAAGCTCAACAGTTCTTGGTATTCGGTGGTTGACAGCTACACCAAAACTAAATGCAGAAAACTATTTTAAATTATACTGTAATACCAGCTCACAGGATTGGTGCCGGCAACACGGAATCGCATATACATATGTATGTATGCAATATCGATTATACCTCTGCCTTGATGTTGGACATTGTAATGCTGTCCGAAGTGTTGGTTAAAGAAGGAAGTAGCGCAACATGGCATAATACCCCAAAAATAAACCACTATAATACTTTTAGCCGTGAAAATCTAAACTCATATGTAAAAATTTATTTGAAAAGAGTGTAACAAAATTTAATTAGTGTAGATTTTAGAAAAATAATAGTTGTTACATTCCAAATTGTCACATTCCAGATAAATATAGGATTCCACATAAATATAGGTGTTGTTACATTCCAGATAAATATAAGATTTGTTACATTCCAGATAAATCTAGGAGTTGTTACATTCCAGATAAATATAGGAATGGATACATTCCAGATATATAAAGGAGTTGTTACATTCCAGATAATTATAGGAATTGTTACATTCCAGATAAATATGGGAGTTGTTACATTCCAGATAAATATAGGAATTGTTACATTCCAGATAAATACAGAACGTGTAAATGTTACATTCCAGAATATAGGAGTTGTTACATTCCAGATAAATATAGGAATTGTCACATTCCAGATAAAGGTAGGAATTGTTACATTCCAGACAAATATAGGAGTTGTTACATTCCAGATAAATATAGTAGTTGTTACATTCCAGATAAATAAAATATTGAAAGATATAAAGATAGCACAACAAGATTATAAAAAAACAATTCTATATTGTGAAATAATGAGGTATTTCTGCTTATTCAATAAATTAATGGAGGAAATCACATCAACTTGGTAAAAAAACTTTTATATCTAATACTTCACCGACAGATTTCAATATAAATAAAAAATTATGGTAATAAAAAAATGTTATTAAATATTGATCGCTGCATGTACGTACATAAGTTTAAAAAATGCAATAAATTATTATAGAAAATTTTGAATTTCCTTTTCCAAATGTTATTTTTTTTTTTACTAAGAGAATATCCACCAAATAATATTTGTGTCAGGGATTTGCTCTAAAAAACATCTAAAAAGTAAATAAAAGGTTAAAAAAACACAACACCATAGTAATAAAAAAGTACCTAACTAAAAATACATTTTTACAAATTTGCTAAGCAAGGCAGAACGCCTATTTTGATTAACAACTTATAATTTATTAACCACTCAAGTGATGACGATTTCTAGGTGTTCAGTTTTCTATATTCATACAACCAAATATAATTATAAACTGCGTACTGCGGTTAAAAGCCAATGAATCCACTTAGATTTCACCGTTATCCTATTTTTAAAAATTATATGTATAATTTTAAATGATTTAGTTAAATTAGGATAGCCTTCGCTCGAGTGGTTAAAAATGTACAGTCTGACAATAAAATGTGGAAATTTAATAAAATGGAAAAATATTTTTTTTTCATTACTATTGCAACACAGATTTTGGAGCAAATTATAGTATATAGATTCAGATCTCCTATAATTGACATTTGTTACAAAAAACTCAATTTTATATGTTTTATTTTATGTAGTGCATCTCTTTTACATTTATTTTTTTAAGAAATAATAATGGCTTTTTTGTTATACAATATGAATATGTATCAAGAATACAAAAAAAAACACTTTTCCACGCTTACAAAAAAATATAAAAAATTAAATTACTTTAATTTAGGAAAATAATTTCCCTCGGGGCCTATGTCCTCTGAGATGCTGTGTGGAGGGTCTTTTTGAGGAGAGCAAGGAATGGACATTGGTCTTCAAGGTCAAGGTACAAATGTCAACCGTGTACATATGTTAGACGCGCGTTTGGCGTGTTTCCGGACTATACACCGGTGCTGAAGGGATCGCTAGTTCCTCAGAGCATCTTCCATTGAAATACCGGTAGAACAAGGATACCATTCCCACCCGACACCTGTGCTCTAAAGATTGCAATCCGTTCGTTAAGGTGGGAGAATCTATCAAACGGACAACGCCCGTTTCTGCACAGAGTTGAGAATATTTTGGAGCTCTAGATCAGAGGTAACTGCCAAATTCAACCGTGGGGCGCAATTGTGATTTGTATAGGGTTAGCAGTTTTTTTTTTAAGGAACTGTGGTCCGTGTACAGTACGCCTAGTTTAGTATGGGTATATAAAGTGAAAAGCATGCACCTGAAGCATAGTGCTTTTTAAAAGACACCTTTCATTTTTGATAAATCTTTATGTGGCAATTTAAGCCACTTTAAACAGCTGCAGCAACCCTCATTTACTACATTTTTTTGTCAGACTGTATAGTTATTTTTACAAAATTAATCAATGAACTCAAATCAATAGGGTAGGAGGTAAGCACCAGATAATAACTAACGTCAAACCAATGCGATGATTCCCAGAATACTCGCACATTAAAGGAATGAAACATTAAACACTTACAATTATTATTATTATTAATATTCAACACGCTTGACACAGAATCATCAGTAATTGATACGAAATAATTGTAAAAAAAATTAACTAACTTTTTAATTGTAAATTATTTTTCCTTCATAGCAGAATACCATCCACCCTGAATCATAATTATAAACATCTTACACCATTTTAAATCAAATACATTTATATAAAATAGTTTTTTTTTTACTTACGAAGAATGAATATAATTTTGATAAATATCGACTATGGTTTGGTAAAACCCATCAAACTACAAAATGAAAACTTTATATGAGATGATGAAAATGAATATTTACAAATTCGTAAAAATAATTAAAAATCATTACCACTCGAGCGACAGACCAATTTAAAACTTTTTCCTCGGATTGCTCGTGATTTTTTGGTGATCATTTAAAATATTTTCCGCTCACATTAAAAAATCATACCTTAACTTAATAATCCAAATTAAGTACAAATGCTTCTAAGGGAATATTTGCCTTAAACTGGCAGCAAAGCAATCCGAGGTATTTTAAATAGTGCCATTTTATGGCAAAAAGCGCTCCAGTGGTTAAAGTTTACATGAAAGTGGTTATTTGTTTTTAATTTTTTTAATGTAAAATATTGCAAATCTATTATTATCATACTAGCTGACCCGGGGATGCGTTTCTGTGGCTAACGAAACATAACGTCATCTACTGGATGGTTACCCAACCTTTATAACCACTAGGGTGTCCCTTATTTTTCAAAGTTTTTATTTTCTAATGCATAGGTCTTAGTTTTGTTCCTTTGCTTCTAAAACACTCGGATTTTTTTTTTTACCTTATTCGGAGCACCTGATAACCTGTGCCGACTTGCGCCGAATCATGTTCATACAAGTTGCGCGGAAGTAGCGGCACGCACTCGCGGTATTTGTCATTTGTTTTCAGTTATTCTCGTGATTAACACGTATTGTTTTAAATTTCAAAGATGGCAGTGGAATTAAGAATCAATAAAAAAAAAGTATTTTCTTAGTTGGTGACTTAAATTATCAAATAACAGGCGCAAAGTTACCGTCCAACCGGCAAGTTCTTGCAGTGCTTTTTTTCAACAGACTAGAGTTACAGTGAAAGGCTGCATAATTTTTTGCTCCCAATTTAAGTGCTCCGCAAAGTAAATATATTTGGCGAAAACAAAGACTGAAGCTAATATTTAAATAAAAAAAGTGCGCACTATTGATTGGCATTAAAAATAATAATCAGTTCCTAATATATCTTCTACAAAAAACAGTTAAAAATAAGTAAATATTTGAACATTCTGAAACTGTCAAACTGGTGATAATAATATTTGTGCAATACTACTGATTTAAAAGTGTAAAGTGGAGTAAGTGTGGCGAAAAAATAAATATGGCCAATCTTCACAAATTTATGGAAGAAGCAAAGGAGGTAGTTAATGAACTACTTTTCGCAGTGCAAGATCCCAACAAAAAATTCAGTAAAGACCAACAAATTATTGTGACGAATAAAGCAACGAATATACTATCGTTATTAGGTCACCTGGCAATTGAAATGTCAGAAGAAAAAAATAAAACAGAAATCGCTAATAGAGATAAAACATATGCTTACCCTCAAAATAAACAAAAAAATATAAAAAATAAATATTGTCTAATGATTAGTCCTAAAACAAACAGTGACACTTCTGACTCAATACTAAAAAAAATACAAAAACATATTAAAATTAGTAAACTGGGAATATGTATTGAAGGCATCAAAAAAATATCCCGAAACAGAATCATCATTGAGTGTTTAAAAAAAGAGGACGCCCATAAATTACAAATGGAGATCTCAAAAGTAATAAATGATATCGATACTAAAACATTATCAAAAAAAAAACCTACTTTAATTTTCAAGGGAATATTTAATGATTACGATAAAGAGGACTTCACTTGTGACATCATTGAACAAAATGAAGAATTAAAAATTATTTCGCAAAACAAAGAACAGAAACCTGTCTTCAACATCAAGAAAATAATTAAAAATAAATTTAATGACACTTCTAACTATGTGGTCGAAGTAGATAGCGAAACCCGGAGAATAATCATTAACAAAGATAAAATTAAAATCGGATACCAAAGAATCTTTTTTGAAGACGCAAATCCGGTCATGCAATGTTACCACTGTTTACGCTTCGGACATGGTACTGCAAGATGTCTGCAGAGAGAGAAGGACGAAAAGCCTGTTTGCAGTCACTGCGGTCTCGATCACTCATACAGTGATTGCGGGAACAAGGATAAACAACCAAATTGCAAAAACTGTTGCATTCAAAACGAAAAATATAAAATGTCATTTCCAGTTAATCATAGAGCAAATGACAAAAACAACTGTAAGGTATATAAAAAAATGCTCGCAATTGCTGAACAAAATATTGAATATTAATTTTATCATATCAAAAAATATGCAACAATATATTTTAAATAAGAATCGTTTGTTATATTTTAGTATTTTGATAATTAACATTAATGAAGATAATCAATTTAATTTACATGTGTATGTGATATGTATACTCTCACTATACTGTTGTTGGCAGCAAATGAATGTAAGGCTTTTAATGTATATATCAAACTGTATAACTAAAACAAATTCACTTTATATTGATAACATTGTTACATGTTACTCTCGTATAAAAATAATTGTTTATTTTTATTTTTCACGCCTATTACACTCTAAACATACTGATGGTAGGATTTCAAGTGAATATTTTCAAATAAAAAATGTCTTTTAGTTATATTGATGATGAAAGAGATGTAAATTATTGTAAAGTTAATAATTTGCATGAATGGATTCAAATGCAGACTACAAGAAAATGTGAAACAAATAATCTAACTTGTGTAGAACTAAACATTAGGTCAATTTGCAAGTATTGGGATCTCTTTCATGCTTATTTTAAAAACTGTATAAATCACATTGACATACTTATGCTTTGTGAAACAGCAATACGTTCAGAACATGTTGGTTTATATGAAATTCCCGGGTTTAATTCATATCACTATTGCAGAAGTTACAAATCCGGTGGAGGTATCTTGTTATATGTAAGAAATAATCTCACCTTCTCGCAAATATTTATAGACACAATATATTTTGAAAACGTTTTTGGAAAATTGACATTTAAAAATAACAAAAATTTAAATATTTTAGCTATATACCGACCTCCGAATCTCAATAAACAAGCATTTTTGTCTGAAATATCTTCTGTGTTTAAAAATAATATTGACCCAAATGAAAGTGTCATATATTTTGGTGACATCAATTTAAACTTATTAAATAGAAATGATTCAGTCATAATAACTTATGAAAATATCCTTGCAAATAATTATTTAATAAAATGTATAGATGATGTAACCAGAGAAGTGATAGTTCAACAGAAAATAAACAGCTCGTGTATTGATCATTTTTTTGTAAGGATTAGCGGAAGACAATCCGCTGGAGCTTTCACAGGTGTGAGTTCAATTTCCTCATGCGTATGTGATTATAACATTGCTGATCACCACACCACGGCTATTAATGTTCGGTTAGATTCTATAGAACAAGTAAACTTGAACAAAACTGAAAATATAACGATTCTTTCGCAGAGACATATCGACAATAATATCCAAAATTATGATTGGAATTCACTTTTAGAAGAAGATGACTGTTCTATTATTTACTCAAAATTTCAGAATTATTTTGATGACTTGTATAAAAATAGCACAATTGTGATAAGTAAAAAATCCAAAACCCGGCCTTATGCGAAAAACGGTTGGATATCTTCCGATGTTTTATGTAAAATTAAAAAAAGAGATAATTTATATAAGCGCTGGAAAAATTCTCCAACAAACAAATATTACGAGAAAGAATATAAATATTTTAGGAATGTGTTAAATAAATTATTAGTTAAATTAAAAACTTCTTACTATAATGATAAATTCAAAAACTATTTTCAAGACTCGAAAAAAACATGGGAGGAGTGTAATAAAATTTTAGGAACTAAATGTAAAAATGACTGTGATGAAAATGCTTCTAAATATCTGATGAAAGGTCGAACAAAAGAAGGTTTAATTAATGATTTTGTTGATTATTTCTCTGAAAGTGTTTACAATATGTTACATAAGTGCAACCATAAGACAACTAAATTTGAACCAGAGGCGATGCCTCAAAGCATGTACCTACCGAGGGCAACAGCGGCGGATATAGAAAGCATTGTTAGACAAATGAAGAGTTCTTCTCCAGGAATTGATAGTATCAGAATGAGCGATATTAAAAAACATATTTTAATCCTAGGTCCAATTATAACCCATTTTATAAACAGAATCTTATTTCAAGCAAAAATCCCCGATGACTTAAAATGTAGCATCATAAGACCTGTATATAAGGGAGGTGACCACACTGTATTGGGTAACTACAGACCTATTAGTATCTTGCCATCTTTAGAAAAAATTCTTGAAAAATATATTCAAATAAAATTAATAAAATATTTAGAAGAGTTTTCTATAATAGATACTAATCAATACGGTTTCCAAAAAAAAAAGAGTACAGAATTGCTGCTTCAAAAATTTGCCAACATGATAAATAATGAATTAAACTGTAAAAAACATACATTAGTCTTATTTATAGATTATTCGAAAGCTTTTGATACTATTGATCATGGTAAATTACTTAAAATACTAGAAATTATAGGAATACGAGGAAAACTACTAAAACTTTTTGAAAATTACTTAAACAACCGATGCATGAAATTAAAACTCTTAAACTCTTTAAGTAAAAAAAAGAAGTTTTTTGCCGGCGTTCCTCAAGGTTCCATATTAGGTCCAATTCTGTATATTATATATGTATCTTTTATTAAATTAATTTTTAGACATGTAAAGTACTTTGTATACGCGGATGATACTGCTTTAGTGATTTCTAGCAGTGATTTGCAAACTTGTATAGATCTTTTACAAAAAGACTACATTGAACTCTTAAAGTGGTCTCATGACTCTGGCTTAGTCATAAATGCCAAAAAAACTAAATTGTTACATATAAGATCCCCTAATGTTAAGGTATATATTACACCTGAAATAAAGACACATACATCAGATTGCTTACACAATGGTATTCCTGCAACGTGTACATGTGAAAATATGGAACTAGTTAAAGAATATGTTTATTTAGGTGTTATTATTGATTGCTTTTTCAAGTGGGATATACAAATAAACAAAGTTTGTGCACAACTAAGATCAATTGTAAGCAGATTGTATAAACTAAAATTTTTTGTTCCTATCTGCACACTTCGAATAATTTATTTATCTCTAGCTGAATCTGTTATAAGGTATGGAATAACAGCTTGGGGATTTTCCTGTAAAACAAATATAGACCATGTTCAATCAGTGCAAAATTCATTGGTTAAATTATTGGCTGAAAAAAATTTATACAAAGAAAGGCATAATATTCCATACTTTTATCAGAGTCTCAAAGTTCTTTCAGTGAGAGCAATTCTGTGGTACAAAATTATATTTCAGCACATAAATAATCCTTTATATATTAACAGGCTGGAACACAACCATAATACTCGTTTTAACTTTAATGAAGGGCTAATTGTACCTAAGCATACAAATAAATATGGACAAAGAACGTTAAATTACATGATTCCCAGTTGTTTAAATATGTTACCTGCTGAAATTAAAAACTGTGCCCAAAACAAACAATTGATGAATTTACTGAAGACTTGGCTTATGGAAAGAATTAATTTGTATTAGCTTACAATGACATTATTCTAAAGACTTTAAAAATGTTATTTATGTTTTCAAAAATTTATTTTTATCTATATTTCTGTAAAAAATTCAATTTTATTTTATATAATTGTAAAAATGTAACTATTAAATCACTATTATAAGATCTTTAACGTAAAGAACCCGTTAGACAAACTGCTAAAAAGTAGTTTATCGGGACTTTTTGTCTTGTATTTGTAAAGTGTATAAAATAAATAAATAAAAAAAAAAAAAATAAAAAAAAAACATTCGCGAAGTTAAATTGACTGTTAGTGAAAGCGCGAATCTCGTCATTCTAGAGAGTATTATATTTTGGGAAAAAGCTAGAATCCCTACCAGAGCTATACTTAACTGTGTAAAAAAAATTGTGGATCTTCACCATGCTTGGAGGGAGATGCAAAAAAAAACACTTTATGACTGGAACCTCGATGACAAAGTACAAATAATGTGCTGTGACACAACTGCGTCTAATAAAGGGCGATTGAAAGGCGCTTGTGTACTTTTGGAACAAAGACTAGACAGGGAATTACTACTCGTTGCTTGCCGCCATCACATTAACGAACTGGTTTTAAAATGTGTGTTTGAAACAAAAATCCAACAAGTTACTAGTAGCCCTGATATCCCAATGTTAAAAAAGTTTAGAGACAACTGGAAAACTATTAATCCTGCTACTATTGAAAAATACACCGATATCGTCACACAACATTTTTGTAATATAAAAAATAGAAGAACTGTTGACATTTTATAATCAAGAACTGCAAAAACGTCTTGAAGTGCTCGTTTATCCTTGGCGCGAATTTTGAACTGAGATTGCAACAAAAAAATTTTAAAGACATCTTCGGTACTTGTCAGAAGAAATTGCTGTTTTATCACTATTTGATGATGAAGTTAATGGACAAACCAAGGGAGTCATTGTAGTGAACTTACAAAGAGAGAGTTTGTATGATTCTGGGAAGAGATACATTCCATCGAAAGAAGATATGTCTGATTTTTTGTATGGTAAGTAGGAATGCATAGTTTAATTTTTATACTGTTTTCACTAAACTGATAATAATACTTATTTATTATTGCAGGAAAATTATTAAGTGATTTTGTATCTGTCAAAAGCACAAATTTGTTTTCTCGATTAAAAATTGATGAGAACTTCCTCCAGAGACCCATTTCTACGTGGGCGAAGATGTTGCCTATATAGAGGAAAAAAGAAAAGTTCTTTCTTTAAGGGCAGTTAGTGATACAGCTGAAAGAGCTGTAAAACTTATGCAAGATTTTCATGGTTCGGTCACTGCAAAGGAAGAACAAAAGCAATTTTTGCTACGCTGTGCGCAAGAGCATAAAAATCTGTATTCAGACTGTTAAAAAGAGACCCTCAAAGGAAAATATCCTGCCTGATATGTAATTTTATCTTCTTTTAATAAATATTTTATTTAAATATAAATATTTAGGCCGCTTATTTTGTACTGTTTATGATTTATTCCTTCTGTGTACTCCCTGTGTGTAATAAAAGTTTATTATTATTATTTCAATTGATTTAGCTACATAACGAAAAGGGTTAAAAATATGTAGCAATTTTCAAAATCTTCAGAGCTCTGTCGGCACGGGTTAATGTTGACGTAGGAAGATAAAATTTCGTATTTAAGTTAGTCTGGGTAGTACAAAAAATTATTATTATCACGAACAGACAGACAGACGCAGTGGAGGACTTTAATTTATAATATGTAGAGATGTTGTAGTTTGAAGACTACATATTCTACGTAAAACCACAAAAAAATTACATTCTCAAAAAATGAGACTTGAAGGGTTTTATCAAAACAGTCGATATTTTATAGCTGCAATAATATTTTGTGAGATTTTCTTTGACTTTAGAATTGAAAGAACGCTTCAGCAACATGGATTTTTCAAAATCTATTTTGGTTAAATTTTGCTGGAATAGGTATTATAAAACTTTGATTTTAATTAATTTATAAGTATCAATTAATAGAAAGCGTCCTCTGCGGTTCTTTCGGCATTAGAAAAAATCACATATTAATATTCTGATACATAGTTAAAGTAACAAGCCACAAATGGCATTCATAATGTTGATACATTGAAATAGCGCATAGTATAGACATTTATATTAAAAATAGAAGAATATACTCGAGCTATATACAGAACTCTGAAAATTTATAACACAAATTAAAAACATCAACTTTTTCATGATTTACTAACAAAAAATTCTAAATTGTGGCTTTGGGCTTGTCATAAATAACAAATTGTGGTATGGGACATGTCATACAACGAATATAGCAAAATGTATTTTTTTTACCAAAAATAACAAAGTGTGACTTACGGCTTGTTATGCCACAAATTGGGCGAATTGTTTCTCATTTTACCAAAAATAACAAAGTGTGGCGTTGGACATGGCATGCCACAATTATAGCCAAATGTTTAATTTTTACTAAAAATCACAAGGTGTGGCATTAGGCTGTTATGCCACAAATGGTGTCAATTGTTTCTCATTTTACCAAAAATAAATTATGGCATGGGACATGTCATGCCACAAGTATATAGAAAAATGTTAAATTTTCACAAAAAATAACAAAGTTTGGCATGAGGCTGTTATGCCACAAATTGTGCAAATTGTTTCTCATTTTATCAAAAATAACATTATGTGGCGTCAAACACGTCGTGCCACAATTATAGCAAAATGCTTAATTTTTACCAAAAATAACAAAGTGTGGCACCAGGCTTGTTATGCCACAAATTGAGCCAATTGTTTCTCATTTTACCAAAAATAACAAAATGTGGCGTCGGACAAGTCATGCCACAATTATAGCAAAATGCTTAATTTCCAAAAATAACAAAGTGTGGCACCAGGCTTGTTGTGCCACAAATTAGGCAATTTTTTTCTTATTTTTACCAAAAAGAACAAAATGTGGCGTTAGGCATGTCACGCCACAAATGTAGCAAAAATTTTAATTTTTACCAAAATTAACAAAATCAGACTGAATTGTTAAAGTTTTCAGCAAAAAAATAACCAATAATATTAAGCATTTTGAAAAATAACCAATAATATTAATAATATTATCATATTTTTGGTTATTTTTTTCAGCAAAAAAATAACCAAAAATAACAAAGTGTGGCACCAGGCTTGTTGTGCCACAAATTAGGCAATTTTTTTCTTATTTTTACCAAAAAGAACAAAATGTGGTGTTAGGCATGTCACGCCACAAATGTAGCAAAAATTTTAATTTTTACCAAAATTAACAAAATCAGACTGAATTGTTAAAGTTTTCAGCAAAAACATAACCAATAATATTAAGCATGTCAAGCCACAAATAGGATCAATTGTTTCATATTTTAACATAAAAAAATCAACTCTCCAAGAATATAGCACCGGACACATCATTCCACAATTTTTCTCTTCTTATTCTGCTAACTAAATTATTAACCAATTAATTAACTAAATTGGTAGAGTGGTATTTAATACAAAATATACCGCCAACAATTTCAGTTTTCATTACAATTGGTGTGTGTAGGACAGTGTAGGTACAGGAAGTCCATGTTGAAGAGGTTCTCTGGTAAGCCCGAGTACAGATAACTTATTCATTAATATCATTGAACGTGTGTAGGACAGTGTAGGTACAGGAAGTCCATGTTGAAGAGGTTCTCTGGTAAGCCCGAGTACAGATAACTTATTCATTAATATCATTGAACATCCATTCTAGTATTTGCGGGGTATAGTAGGTAATTATGCAGTCAGCCCCTGAAAGAAAAACATTATTTAAAAAACAATATTCATTTCATTAACAATTTGTATGGGTGAAAGATTTTGTCGCACATGCTTCAGGCGTACGATTCCATACTAATAACGGTTCGATCGTCCAGTTGATTAGTCAGATATATCAGATTCAAATCCACATCAAATGTGGAAATTTTATAACACAAGAGTCTCAACTGCTCACAACTGTCTGAAGCCAGTGGGACTATGGCATTTCCAATTTTTGGTATGTTGTGAGGCTGAAGATAATGGATTGGCATATAAGATGGGAAGAGGAAGAGAAGGAATGCCTGGCTATTCAGATCTAGTCATCAAACATGGCTGAAACCACTTCAAGAAACTTTTCTATTCTGAATGGAGATCTTTCATTAATGCAACAATGAGAGTAACTACGAGTGGAAAATCATTTGAACGTTAAACAATGAGTCAGCGTGGTTATTTATTCAAATTTGTTGGAACCACGTTATCAATGTCAGCAAATCAATATTTGTAAATGATTTTTTGAAAGTTGAACATATATTACATTTCACATGTCGCAATGTTGACTAACCAAAAATGTATTGAGTCAATAGAATAACTGGTGGAACACAACTGCTGGACACACAATGGATAAAACACTATTCTGGATTAGAGTCAATTCAGAACACAACATTTAGCAAATAATTAATAGCCCTGAAGTATTTTAATGATACTGAAAAACAAACCTGTGTTAGAACTTTAATTTATATAAAAATCTCGCATTACGATGTTTGTTCGAGATCAACTCCGAAACTAGTTAAATGATTTTGATGAAATTTGGCTTACTGTGTGTAATTTGGTCCCACTTAAAAGTTGAAATTTTTTTATTTTGTATATGAACACCGCACAAGAGTCCCAACTGCTTCCTGTCTGGAGCCAATGCGACTATGGCATCCCCAATTGAGGTGTGTTATGAGGCTGAAGGTATTGTGGAGGGGAAGGAGATGGGGAAGAGGAAGGTGGGGAAGTACCTGGCTATTCAGATCTGGTCACCAAAAACGGCTAAAACCATTTCAAGCAACGTTTCAATTCTGAATGGTTGTCTTACACCAGGGCGATACTAAGAGTATCTTCCACTCTGGAACGTGCTGCAAATATACTACATATTATTTTAAATGAATTAATTGTGAAATAATGCAAATTTTTCAAATAAAATTTATTTGCCACGCCTGGATTCGACCCTGCGACCTTCGGATTGCGAGTCAAGAGCCTTACCGCTAAACCACACCGGCTGTCAATCTTTTTATCAGTTTTTATCTTGATTATTTACCTAAATATTTATTAATGCGGATTAAATGTTTGTTATATGACAATGCCTTGTAATTATTTGTAAGTTCCATAAGTTTCTAACAGATGGCGGTGTGAGTAGGTTGGGTAACCATCCAGTAGATGGCAATGTGTTTCGTTAGCCACAGCAGTGAGTGGGTCAGCTTGTATGAATATATTTAATTTATATAAGCGTCCTTGATGTGATTTTCGCACTATATAAAACAGTGCTATATAAATTAGTCAAATATATACTTATTTTTTTATGAGTCCCAACTGCTCCCAACCGTTTGGAGCCAGTGAGACTATTGCAGACCATTTGGGCTATGCTGCGAGGCTGAAGGTAGTGAGGGCAAGGAGATGAGGTTGAGGAAGATGGTGAAATACCGAACTATTCAGATCTGGTCACCGAACAAATCTAAAACTAACATTTAGATTTTGAATGTAAATTTTTTATACATATTTCATAATGCCAGACCTCACCATTATAAACAGAAACCTTCGTGGGTGTGCGCACAACAAATTACCAACGTTTCATAGTGATCGAAAGAATGGTGTAGCAAATTATAAGGGACAAACAAAGAAACATTCATTTTCATATATATAGACTAGCTGGGTTACCCGGCTTCCCACAGGACAACATTTGAGAGTGTTCTGGAATGTTCCACAATGATGTTCCCGATTCCCTATTCCCGAACATTCCGCGACATATTCCACCACTCCTTCCAGAAATTTCTAGGGCTCTATCGAACCTTCTAGAACTTTCCAGAAGACTATTCTAAAAATTTCAAGAGGGCGAAACTTCCAGCTCTTATATCTTCAAAAGCACGCCCTTTAGGTAAAAACGGGGACCATCATCCTGGAGGGGGGATAGAGATCTACCACACCATATAACTCTCTTGATTGTACCAGGACTCGATTCTGAGTTTTTGCAAGCCGCATATTTTTTTGGACTTTTTTTAATAATATATATTGATTAATTACCCGCACGTCTAAATGACATAAGGATTTCGTTTAGAACCACTCTAAGATCTCCTTCCTCCTGAGCTCTCTGCAGCATTGTGTATTCTCCCGACACCTGCAAAACAAATATCTATATTAAAAAATATAATAAAACATAGCGATCGGTTCTGGAACATTCTACTTCCGTCCAGTTAATTTAACAAATAACTGTCCAGTACATTCTACCACACTAATATGCATTGGGCAGTAGCGGGCAGTTTAAAGATATTGAAATACACGAGATATGCTATGATGGCCGCCTGACTATCGGCGTAGTACTACTTAATGGGCATAGTTTGAATACGGAAAGAATTCGTTAATTTAGTTGATTTTTTAAGGTGTTCAGTAGTATTGGTTAACAATATCAGCGACGTCAGAAAACACAGTCCCACCCAATAAAAACTGCGGATAGCACACCTCTTATATATTAATTTGGTGCAGTCCATAAAGGCTGCAAAGATTAAAAAAAAACAGGCGTTATTATAAATTCTATTTTTTTTAAATGTGGCAATTTCTGTAATATTATTTGATTTGTTTTTGAGATATTTAAAAATATTAAAATAAAATAAAATAAAAAAAACATAATCATAATCACTCGATTGATAGCTGCCTAAATTTGAGTAAATGATTATTATGAATTTTAAATTAAATAATAATAAAATAAATATAACATCATGTTATGTTTCCGTATCAACCCCACAGGCGCTTTTGGGAACAACTCATATACATATAGGTCTCATAGAAATTATTGTGTCTCCCTTACTATCATATTGAGAAATATGATCTAAACGGTGTTAGAAAGAGAAAACACCAAGCTTTATATTAAAATCTAAAAGTTAACCATAAAATAATTCAAATGTTCACCTTTATGAAACCAAATTTTCCAACCGCAATTTGAAAAATTTATGAAACTCGATAAAACGACAAAAAAGTGAGGTGACAATAACATTTGTCTAATAATAGGATACCTATTTCCTTCCTAGAACTTCCTCTACTTCCTTCCCTTAAATAACCCTCCACACAGCATCTCCTAAGATGACCTAGGTCCTCAGGGAAATGATTTTCCTTAGGGCCTCTCGGGTGGAGCTATTGTAAAAAAAAACTTTCTTCCTTCTTCTGCCTGTTCCATGCATCACTTCCATACATCAGGGTTGGTATCAGCACTCCATTGTGGACCCTATCTAGCTTCTAACTAGTACTACATGGCTACAAATCAATGAATAGGTAATGGTGACCTGGTAAGCGAAGAGTGGATAGTTGGGATGATTGTCCTTGGTCTGGCGGATGATGTCCAGATACGGGAGTCCTGGCTTCACCATCAGCATGTCTGCTCCCTCCTCCACATCTCGAGCCTGAAAGTAACACACATCAATTAGTATCAACATATTAATGAACAGTAGTAGACCTCGCGTCCAAAGAGGTATGTTTCTAATTTTTACTTATTTCAATTTGGGAGGTGGGTATTTATTGGATAACCAACACCTCTGCCATAGACAAGAAAGTAAAAGGTCATCCCTTTTCAAGTTGTCCATAGAAATACATAAAAAGACCTATTCTGTCAGACATACGGTAGATATAGATTTTACCTGCCAAATCGCCTACGGGCCGCTAGACATTGTTATTTTTTTATTAAATATTCTTGTATGAAATGATCAAAAAGTGAGGTGACTAAATTGTTTATTATACATTTATACGTTTTCACATAAAAATATCACGTGAGTCATTTTTACATTTTTTTTGTTTTGCATTCTAAATTTTAATATTTACAAATGTTAATATTTATTTGTAATAAAACAATTTGGAATTTTATTAAATACGTAATCAGAGGAATCATTATTACCAATTAAAATGGATTGACAGGAGAATACTTTCCATTTTGCATTAAATATTATATTTAAGTTATAATTTAATATTATTACATTTTAGTTTTCATTATTGCTCAAGATTCAAATCACGAATCATAAAACTTAAGTGTAAAAACTAAATTTAAAAAAAAAAAACAGGTATTTAAATTAAATCAAAATCCAATAATATGCACATAGTATAAAAAAAAAACTTTATACCGTATGTTGCCAGCTATCCAAGTTTTAAAATTATGTAGGCAGGTACCCAAATTAACACTTAATTCCTATTTTAAACAGTTTCAAGTTGTCTTCTTGTTGACTTACTTAACCTACAAATAGAACTGTCAGATTAGAAAATTATTTGTGCCAGATACTCTATTTACAAGAACAATAAATTAACTTAGATTCTCTTCAAAAACAATAAATTAAAAGCAATCAAAATTATCCGCAGGCTATTTAACACTGTTTTAACAATGGGACTAGAATTTAAAAAGGTCCCTCTTGTGGACATTGACAATAATGGAGTGTTCAAATACATTCTGATAAAAGTGCAGGAAAAAGATGATGGCAATGGCGAAGAACCGAATATTCTAATCGTTAGAGGTTATCAACGGGCTAAATGGCATACAGATATCTTTGAGGAAGTACAAAATACCCTTTCTCCGCTTAAATGTGCTTGCTTAGGAGGAGGGAAGATGAACCACGATTCTGCTGAAAAAAAGATTCTAGTTTATGGAGAATCTACGGGATTTGGAAGAGCTGACCATGAGATAACTTCCAAAATTTTGAAGGATTTCTATAAAGATTACACCGTCACTATCGGCAATGAATAATAACAATTTTTTTGTGTTTTTTCACAGGATTGCCCATGTAAATATTAAAATTATGTGAATTAAAAAATAAATAATCATTTTTAATACATACTATACTATGTACCTAAATAGAATTAAAAATTTGGATCGAGTACTGATTGTTTTAAGTGTTTAATTTATGTGATATTTTTTAACGTGAATTTATGCTGCCCAAAGCCAGCGTGAAAACGGCATCCCCAAGGGAAGTATGTTGTGCAGATGAAGGGAAGTGTCTGACACTAAATGACGATTTTTATTGTAAATTACCAGGACGACACTGAGAGTATATATACCACTCTGCCGCAAATATCCTACACACTATATTATATTTGAAATGACACAAACAAAACATTTATTTATTTGCATTCGCTGGGTTTCGAACCCGTGACTTCTGGATCGAGAGCAAAGGGTCTTAACAGCTCGGCCACTCGTCATTGTTTTTGTTGGAATAGAGAAGTCCAGTCCATTTTTTTTATTTTTTTTTATGAAAAATGACCTTCTAACTTAAATTACTGCATATTTTTTTTTTTTTTTAGAGTTAGTTTTAATAGTTAAAATAATTTTCAAAGTTTTAATTTTTGGAGATCCCTCGAAAACACCCATATCTATGGTGAATTTTGTGACGTCATCTACTAAAATAACGATTCACTATTTTATGATTGTTATGTTGGTTTTCTTGAATCTCACATAGATTTGCGCAGGCGCGCGGCCATCTTGTTTATTATAACGCGTTGATTGGCTAATGGCTTATTTATTGCAAATGGCGAAATCAAATTCTTTGCAAAACAATGAATGACGTTGATGAATTTAACTTGCAGTTTGCTGTTTTTGATGATAATTTTCGTTTAAATGATTAATTCACTGTGATATTAGTGTAATTCAGCATAAGTACTAATGCTGCCTGTACTTTTTTTCAGTTTTAGTCCTTAAATAATGTTTTTTTGGTGATTTAGTTTCGTTCGGTTTTTAGGTTACTGACATTACATAATCAAAGGTTACTTCTCTATAATTTTTATGACTTTTCCGCGTGAATTTAATAAAACTTCCATAAAAGTAATATTATTTGATAATGTAAAAGCCTTATGCATGTGTAAATAAATACAAATTCGAGAAATCAACGCATTAATTGCGTAAAACCGAGTCCAAGATGTCGGATTTTTTCAGTTATTTTTTTGGAATTATTATAATATTTTTTTATCCTTTTTAATTGTATGAACGAGATAAAAAGTGAAGTGACAGTTTTATTCCAAATTCATAAAGTAAGTGGACTGTATTTTTTAAATTTTGAATTTTCCTAATTTTTTCGACCATTTAATAGAATATGTTTACAGTCGGCTGTTTTTTTTAAATTTTTTCATTTTGAAACTTAAAATACTGCATTTTTCAAACACAATCGTATATTATATATATACAGATACAAAAATCTAAAAGGCAATTAATTCTATTAACTTTCTATAAAGGTATATGCTTTTACGACATCTTCAAAAATAAGAAATATATAGAACATTCGCTTGTGTCATACCTAAATTCCCATATAAATGACGTATAGCATAAATAAACCAGTCATTACCGTGATTACTATCGTGACGTCACCACAGAGCATTACACAGCATACCAACCTGACGCTGTGTTTTAACGAGAATATTAAAAATGCACTTTTTAATATTTTTTTAAAAACTGTACGTTTAATATTATTAAATAAAAGTTATATATTCAGAATCAGCGTTTATTGGTCTATATGCTTCATATCTATGTGTGTTCACAGTAATGTTAACTGTATTGTCGGCCTACGTATTGCAACATTCATCTTTTGCACATTAACACGGGCATCTTCCTATCATGGTTGTTGAAACATTCCACTAATTATGTAACCATCAAAACCATGAATAAAGAAAAAAAAGTAATAACTTACAGCGGCTCTGGCAGCCAGTCCCGAACTGCCGGGGGGCAACTGATAGCACTTCCTGTTTCCAAAAACAGGCGCCGCATTTGCTGCCTCCCGGAAGGGTCCGTACAGCGCTGAGGCAAACTTGCACGAGTAGGATAGCACCGACACCTACCACAGAGGAAACAAAAATATTGATATTTTATTTATTTTGGAAAATCAAAAGATTCTTTTACATCTACATATAATAAACAATTCATATAAAATCTAAGGACAAATTTTAACAAACATAAAATTAAAACAAAAAACTCTTGAGGGTCCAGTACCCGTGGGCCAGTATATTTACAAAAATTGTAAATATTACATAAAAAAATAAATTAAGATGTAAGAGCACAAATAAATAGTACTACACGATGTAACTAATAATTTATTTTTTTTAACTTTATGAGTAAAATCTCAAATTGTAATACATACATATTTTATTTGAATGAAGACAATTTTATTTTTTTATTATAATAACGTACATTTATTATGATTATTTATATCAATGATTCTTGACGGGGGCGCCAGCGCCCCCCTTTGGGCGTTTTGGAGGTCTGGGGGGGTGTTTTTAATTTTTTAGCATTGCTGCGGGCCGCTGCAAAAGTTCGAGTGGGGATTGTGTCAATATAGAAATTAAGCTTTATACTTCTCAGCATTTTTATTTGTAGTAGGACTTCCTACTAAAATGTCACTGATTTATATGATATAATAATTTAAGTACATGTTCAAATATTTTAATACCACTCTTCCATAGAAGCATTAGCTTGTGGCTGGAAGAGTAATGTACTGTTTTAACATTATAATATATAATACTTGTAAAAGTAAATTACAATGTGAAAGTAAAAAAACAGTAAGTTGTAAGTTTGGTGTTAGGTAATTAAAGTCTCTACTATCAAACAATTTTACTCTGTATATGAATAATGTATCTAGAAATATTGTTATTAGTTATTAAAATCAAAACAAAATTTAACTTTTTTGAAGAATGGTATATCACTTGGAATTTGAGTTATAATTAAGTTCTCAATTTTAAATTAGTCGCAAATTTTTTTTTTTGAGATAGGTATCCAGTATTTAATCAGATTTTATCGTTAATTTTTCTAATTTCTTCCGGTAGTTGATTGAAAAAAAGTATTCCTTGATAAGTATAATAATTTTGTGCAAAGGAAGTGTTTAATTTTGGGCATGGAAAATATATTTATGTCCAGTACGGTTTTCAGTTATAAATTGATACTTGTCTTTTTCTTTTATAATTTGAATCAATGCATTTTTATTGTACAGATCTTTGAATGACCGTTACCGTTGTATGGAAGGTTTTTTAATATGATTATAATTATTAGCCTCTTTACAACTTCAATTGGGGAAAGATTGTTTTGTAAGCGGATCCCCAGCTAATGATAGCATATTGTAAAGTTGATTGAACCAAAGCGTAATGTACTAAATATAAGTTTTTTATAGATAAAAAATTTCTGATTCTTAAAAATATTTGTATCAATTTCTCTAATAAAGGTTGGAAAGGAAAATACCAGGCTATTGAGTATGTACATAATATATAGTTTACCTGAGTATGCAGGTTGTGCTCCAGGAACATAGTTTTGATGGCGCTTATCCTATTATCCATCATGTCCGACGGAGCCACAATGTGGGCACCTGAAAAAACATAAAATATATTTATACATACAATTATTAAGTAACGTTTAACGCATGCCCAACATTTGTACACGATTGACATTTCAGCAAGATTTGTCACATAAGAGCGGGTCGTTTCTATGACTCTTTCTTGAGTTCAACAGCTTTTGTGCAGTATCTGTGTTTCCTCTCTCCTACAACATGGGTATCTTTAAGACCCATCTTCCTCTCCTCAAAAAGACCCTCCACACAGCGTCATCATGAAGTAAGCGTGATATCAGAATACAGGAAAAAAATAACTCATTGCGGTGAAAACCTTTGTAATTTTATAGCATGCAAGATAAGTGACGGCTGGCATAGTTCAGCGGTACGGTTCTTGACTAGCAATCCGAAGGTCGCGGGATCGAATCCCGGCGTGGCAAATAAATTTTATTTGATTAATTTGTGTTATTTCACAAATTATTCATTTAAAATAATATATAGTATAGTTGCGGCACGTTACAGAGTGGAAGGTACTCTCAGTATCGCCCTGGTGTAAGACCACCATTCAGAATTGAAATGTTGCATAAAATGGCATTAGCCATGTTTGGTGACCAGATTTGAATAGCCAGGTACTTCCCACCTTCCTCTTCCCTATCTCCTTCCCCTCAACGCCACCTTCAGCCTCACAGCATACCCCAATTGGGGATGCCATAGTCTCACTGGCTCCAGATGGAGCAGTTGGGACTCTTGTGCGGTATTCATATAAAAAAAGTGCTGTCCGTCTGTCGCAGTATAGCATTTACAAGATAAAACCAATGACTGGTATCATTAATGATATACGAGGATCCTAACCCCTACTCCGATCGCTCTGATGAAGCTGGCTCCTACAATCTTCATGGTCTTGCGCTACATGGAGGTTAGTGATACATAGTGATAAATGGAGAAAACAGAACATGATAAAAGAATGGGTTAGGTTAAAGTTGTTAAAATTGAGCGCTCAAATAACGCTGTTTTAGTGCGGATCCATTCAAATTACACACACAATATATCTGTCTAAGTTTAGAGCAAAAATTGTTTAAAATCTCAACCAAAGGTGGCAGCACAAGGCCTACGGCCACAGCCGGTAGCTGGCTCTCAATACAACAATTGAAACTGAGGATTGGTTCGATCGGCGCTTGGCATATTATTTTTGAATATTATGGTGATAAAATTTTATTTCTGCATTGTGTTTGTTAATACGTTGTAACATGTTTGGAAATTTTCGTTTTTAAATTTTATGAAAATGTAAACACATAAATTTGTTTATATTGTGAAAAACATAGAATTATGCAATTTTCTTATTGCGAATAAATTGATTAAAATACATAAAACAAGTTCTTTATAAATTGAAATATCTTACTACATACATATACAAATTTTATTAGACTTTCAATGTTTGGTTTTAAAATGATAATATGCATTGTTCCTACAAGTACCTAACAGTGGCGGTCCATGAGTTTTTAGTGAGCTAGAGCGCTAAGATTGAAAAATATGACATTATTGACTTTGAAAATGTTTTTTTTTTCAAAATTTCAACTTTTTGTATGAAGATCTTCAGGATTATTTCAGTCAAGGGATGCGCCGCATCCACATACTGAAAGATCTTCATACAAAAAGTTGAAATTTTGAAAAAAAAATTTCATCTACAACATCAGTAATGTTGTATTTTTCAATCTTAACCACTCGGAACACTAGAGCGTCAAAAGACGAAAATATAATAATAGCGGTCAAGACATTAGAGCGTCTTTTGACGTCAACGAGCGAGATTTTACAAAAATTTATTTATTTCCATCACTAGTATTTATTTATTTATTTATTTCTATATATTACAGTTTTTACCTTATATATTTAATATTTTAACATAATATATTTTGGAAAACATTTTTACATATTAATTAAAATAACATTTTATTATGTTGGGTATAAGGTAGGTTTGAGAAGGTGAAACTGTTGGTTTATAATGTTGTATGTTTCGTGAACACCTCACTAGGAGAACCTGTGCTGAGGTGTTTACGTGTTTATGATTCAGTGTGACAAGTACAGGTATTTATGTGTTGGTTTTTTTTTTTTTTTACATTTTAATGGTAATGGATAATTTAGAAGAAAAAAAAATATCTATAAAGTATATATAAATATATATGTGTAAACATATGAATAGTTGTTACATTCTTGCAAATATGTTTATTTATTTTACTTTTTTTATAGTTTTGTTATGTTTGGTTAGGGTTAGGAGATTTTGTATAAAGTGAATATCTTGATTTTTGATCCAGGATGTGATATGTTTTTTGTGAATGTTTGTGTATGTATGTGTAGTTAGTAGTTGTTTTAGAGTAATGGGCATATAATTAAAAAGTTTGGTTGCGTAATACTGAAAATGTCTTTGTCCGTGTGTGGTGTGTGTTATCGGTATGTTCAGGGTTACATTTGTTAAGGATCTTGTTTTTTTTATTGTTTTCGGTTGCATTGGAATATAGAGTTTGTTTTGGAGGAGGTGTAGCAGAGCAGATTTGGCATAAAGTTGTTTTATTGACATGACTTCTAATGTTTTGTAAATTTCGCTTGAATCTGTGTAGAATGGCACTTGCAGGATTAGTTTAATTATCGCTTTTTGTATCTTTTGAATTGGGTCAATTGCTATATTTGTAGCACTTCCCCAAGCCAGTATTCCATATGTGGCAATGGATTGACAAAGTGCGAAGTATTGGGATCTGAGTATTGCTAGTGGGAAAATGTTTTTAATGGATTTTATTAGGTGCATGACTCGTTTTAGTTTATTCGTGATGAAGTTTATGTGGTCAGTCCAGCGTAAGTGTGTATCAATAATAACCCCTAGGTACTTTGTTTGTTTGACCCTTTCAATATGCTCGCATTGACAATTGGATACAGTTTGTTCACAGTCATGCAGAAACAGGTCTATGTTTGATGGAGGTTGACCTCTTTGTGTAATAGTATGTGTGATGTATTTTGTTTTGATTGTATTAATGGTAAGAGTATTACTCTTTAGCCATTTTTTAACAATTGACAAACTTTTTTCTGCTATTTTAAATACCTCTTTCCATGTGGCAGCTTGACAGAGAAGAACTGTATCGTCAGCGAAGGTCACGATTTTACCTTCAATATCAATGTTACACAACTCGTTTATGTAGATGAGGAATAATAAAGGGCCAAGTACACTCCCCTGTGGGACTCCGTATGTAATTAGAAGTGGTTCACTTGTCTTGTTATTAGTATACGGATTACCATGAAATAAAAAACTCAATATCGATAATGAACAACGCGTCTGTATTCAAAAATATCTAGAACATAGAGATTAATTATCTGAGCCGAATGGAACCTCCATCTTGTTTGATTGTCATTTGTTCAAGACATTGTTAGTTTTTTATTAAAATATTTTTGTATGAAATGGTAAAAAAGTGAGGTGACAAAATTGTTTATTATACATTTGTACGATAGAATAAGTATTTTTTTTTACATAATCTGTGATTTTAGAACCGTTTTCACATAAAACATCACGTGGGTCATTTTTACAATGTTTTTATGTTTGCATTCTAAATTTTAATATTTACAAATGTTTTTATTTATTCGTAATAATACAATTTGAAAGTTTATCTCATAACCTTTTCAAAACAGTTTTTAGAATGAGGCTACGTTTCACAAAACGTGATTTATGAAGCTTTCAGTAAAAATCGTAAATAACACAAATATTATCACATTTTGACAGTTTTCTAAGAGACACATAATAAATAAAACGTCTATTTCTGAGAGGTTAACACTCTAACTCACTGAAAACTCATGGTACCTACCCTCCCTAACCACATCACCTTACTGGAAAAACATTTGAAAATGCAACAATGACAAGACTAAATTGAAGTGCATTTGTTTGTGAAAAACAGAAGAATATTTTGGACTACATGGAAGCAAGTTTTGTCAAAGAAGCTTTTGATATCAAAAGTCAGAATAATTGAATAGTATGTATGAGACGATGTATGAATGTGAGTGAGAGTGCAAAGAGTGTGTGCCAAGACCGAGTTGTTTGGCGGAGAAACGGCGTGATGGTTAGTTAGTTAAAATAGTCCTCACCAGCTTTCCCGTAGGCCGTGGCCACCTCGGCGATTCTCCTGGTGGAGGGCGGGTGGTCGATGGTGCCGTCGGACTTGAGTATGCCGCAGTGGCCATGAGAGGTGTATGCACACAGGCACACGTCGCAGGCGATGACCAGGTGGGGGAACTTCTCCCGCAGCAGGGGCAGAGCACGCATCACGGGGTTATCCGGGTGGTCAGCAAACGATCCACGATCGTCCTGCGGAAAATATAAAATGCGTCAAATCCAAATTAAATGGTTCTAAACTAAGTAACCAACTAACCATCACACAGTTTTTTTTTTTTACATATTTTCAGACTTTTTGATATATTCTGACTTTTGACATGGCCCGACCCAAGTATCTAATTCACTTGATCGTGCCATGTCTTTCTTGGGCGTCCCCCGACTTCTTCTACCATTCACATTTGCGTCATATATTCTCTTTACCCTCCTTTCTTCATTCAATCGCTCTACATGCCCAAATCATCTAAGCGTTGCATTATTTTCAGTTCTCCACATTTCTCACACAATAATACATGTTTTTACCACACATACGTCTCAGGAATCTAGGGGTAAGGCTCTGGACTCACAATCCGAAGGTCGCGGGATCGAATTCTGGCATACGCAAATAAATTTTATTTGATTAATTTGTGTTATTTAACAATTAACTCATTTAAAAATAATATATTTTATATTTGCGGCATGTTCCAAAGTGGAAGATATTCTCATTATCGCCGATATTCTCAGTATCACCGATATTCTCAGTATCGCCCTGGTGTAAGACCACCATTCAGAATTAAAACGTTGCTTGAAATGGCTTTAGCCGTGTTTGGTGACCAGATCTGAATAGCCAGATATCTCCTCACTTTCCTCTTCCTCATCTCCTTCCCCTCCCCACTACCTTCAGCCTCACAACATACCCCAATAGAGGATGCTACAGTCTCACTGGCTCCAAACGGAAGAAGCTGGGACTCTTACGAGGTATTAAAAAAAAGGGATCTCAGGGAGCGTTCAGTCTACTTTCATCCTTCCTCTGCTATTTTCATGCTTCACTGCCATACATCAGGTACCAGCACTCGATTGTGAACCAAAAAAATACCTCAAACCCAAACGAAATGGTTCTGCAAATTTTTACTTGATCCTTAATTCAAAACAGATAAAAATAAAGATAGCGTTGAAGAATGTCGGCTGCCGCCGTGGTGCGGCAAACTGCACAAACTTTCAAAACGGCGGAGCTAATGAAAAGTTGTGCGTAGGGTGTGTAGATCGCTACGATGAACGATGTTGACGACATGAATTGTGCACGCAGTTTCATACTACATAATAATAGTTGGATACCTTGGTTGGTTACCTTTTTGATGTTGACGGGAGTGCAGAAGAGGAGCACCGACATAAGCCCCATGTCCACAAGGAGTCTCAGCGCCTCCACCAGCTGGTTGATGCCGTAGCGGTACACGTTGGGCATGCTCGGAATCAGCTCCATGGTGTCATCCTCATCTCTGTCGGGGAATAAACACCAGAAAATTTAATAACGAGTATGTCGTGTTACTGAATTGAAACAAACATTGTTAATTTGTGACTACGTCTGTATTTTACTCATTATACGAGGGCGGGTCAGTAAGTCCGTGAGTTTTTGAATTTCCTGACTCTTGACTGAAATGGCAACACCGCTCCTGTCAACAGGCATCTGTCAGTAGACTCCTGTCAAAATTTGAACCAGCTGCGACATTTATTTTGTGTTTGAGAGCCATTGATAGCAGACTACCACGTAATTTGAAAAGAGAATGGATAAAAGTGAATTTCGTGAGCTCATTAAGCATTATATTTTGAAGAAAAAAACCAATACTCAAACAAATGCTATGGGAACTCTGCACCGTCAACTTCAATGGTTAAAATGTGGTTTACTGAATTTCATTGTGGCCGTACAAGCACAGAAGAGGCCGAACGTTTTGTCGCCCAGTTAAGGTGTCTACACCCGAACAATTGAAAAAAATCACGATATGGTGTTGGCCGATCGGAGATTAAAAGTGCGAGAGATTGTGGAAGCCATAGGCATATCACATGGCTCAGTGGTTTCAATTTTGAATGATCACTTGGGTGTGAGAAAGATTTCCGCAAGATGGGTGCCGTATTTGCTCACAGTCGACCACAAATGCAATCGTGTGACAACTTTGCAGGAGTGTTTGGCGTTGTTTAACCGCAATATGGACGAGTTTTTGCGCCGTTTTGTAACCGTGGACGAAACGTGGATCCACCACAAGTGAGACCAAACAGCAGTCAAAACAGTGGGTTTCTTGGACTGAATCGGTGCCAAAGAAGGCCAAGGTGGGTTTGTCAGCCAATAAAGTCATGGCGAGCGATTTTTGTGATGCACTCGGAAAAATCCACATTGACTACCTTCAAAGGGGTAAAACAATCAATGGCGAATATTATGCCAATTTATTGGGTCGATTTAATGAGGATTTGAAAAAAAAACTACCGCATTTGGCCAAGAAAAAAATTCTTTTCCACCAGGACAACGCAAGGGTGCACACATGTGCAGTTTCCATGGCAAAAATCCATGAATTAGGCTACGAATTGCTCCCTCACCCGCCCTGTTCTCCGGATTTAGCCCCGAGTGACTATTTCTTGTTTCCAAACCTGAAGAAATGGCTCAGCGGAAAGAGATTTGACTCCAACGATGAAGTCATCTCACAAACAAATACCTATTTTGATGACCTCGACAAATCTTATTTTTTGGAAGGGATAAAAAAATTGGAGAAACGTTGGACAAAGTGTATAGAACTCATAGGAGACTATGTGACTACTGCCATCCTACAAATAATTCAACACTCCTCACACACCAACACTAAACCAGCCTTTAATTCCGATATACACCAGCACAAAACACGATCCCAAAATCAAATACACTTAGCATCATCTACCCACACAACTAAATTTGGTACATATTAACTCATTACAATATATTGCAAATAGACAATACAATGCATTACCTAATGAAATAAAGCAACCAGTAGCTAACAAAAAAATATTAGTTAAAACGCTTAAAGAACATTTCCTGAAAATGTTTTTAAAC
The DNA here is from genome assembly GCA_917563855.2 of Limnephilus lunatus. NCBI lineage: Eukaryota > Metazoa > Arthropoda > Insecta > Trichoptera > Limnephilidae > Limnephilus > Limnephilus lunatus. Next base: position 57,376,548 of record OU830596.1, read on the forward strand.
CAGTGAATATTCGCTCGCCTTCATACGTTTGTTTTTTTTTTAATGTTTTATGTGTATGGATGTCCTCAGTATTTCTAAAATCTCTATTCTTGACAATGCATTTTTTTTTTTCCTTTTCATGTTGTATTTTTTAAATGTGTAATATTTGTGTAAAATGTACTTATATGTGTCTGTCCTTCCCGTAATGAGTTTTTTCTCAACTCATTGGGAATAATGTGTTACTTACCATGTTTTTGTAATACATTATAATTAAATAAATAAATGTTGAAAAAAAAAGTTTTTTTTTCCAAAATCCCTGTGTATTATTCAAAAAGTCACAGAGTTATTGACCCGCCCTCGTAATAAACACCATACTTGGGCTGCAATTTAAATTTAATCTGAATCTTAAACCAATCACTGAAGAACCAAGCGTAATAAGAATGAATAAATAGAAAGTGGGGTTAAACACAACAGGTAACAAGAGAAGAAAGAAGACTTACATGATGAAGATGGGCAGCATGAGGTTGTGGGGCTGGATGCCGACATCCCTCTGCTGCCAGAGGCGCAGGGTGGAGTGGAAGTAGCCACTCTGCAGTATGTTGGACGCCTTGAACTTCTGAGCCATCTGCGTAACAACATACATACTTACATTTATTTTAAGGGCAACATTTTTTAATCCTTATACATACAGTACTCTCCCACTAATCCACAACTCCAAAAAAAAAAAAAAAGGCCAATTAGTAAAGGAACACCGCTATCGATCTTTCGTAATATTTTCATTTTAAAGTCAAGGTGTCATGTTTATGCCTGCGAGAAGACTCTACAAAACTTCAAACAAAAAACGTAGCAATACGATACGATTGTACCACACCACCCCGGTGAGACCGGTACACCAGGGGGCACTGATTTGTTAGGACTAGGAACACGTGCTCTAAGGATGGGAAGGAAGTTGGAGTTTAATCGACCGGTATACATAGCAACCTAATAAGCCAATATTGGAGTTTAGGATGGGCAGGGTTAAAGGAATGGATTGAGCATTATGATTTTTTTTTTTTTTTAAATCCTTTCTTTATGAGTTCTTTCTTCTTGCCTATTCTCGACTCTTTTTGGATCTTCTTGACTATTTCTGGCTTTTCTTAGCTGTTCTTGCCTCTTCTTGGATCTTCTCGTCTCTTCTTGACTCTCTTGTTTCCTGTTGGGTCTTTTTGTCTCTTCTTGGCAGTTCTTGGCTGTTCTTGTCTCTACTCTTCTTGCTTCTTCTTGTCTCTTCTGGGATTTTTCTGTCTCTCCTTGGCCCTTTTTACTTCTTGTCTCTTCTTGATTTTTATCATCTCTTCTATGCTCTACTTGGATCTTCTTGCTATTTCTCGTCTCTTAATGTGTCTTGTTGGCTCTTCATGCTTTTTCATAGATCTTCTCGTCTCTACGGGTCTCTTCTTGTCTCATCTTGGATCTTCCCGTCTCTTCCCTGCTCTTATCATCTCTTCTTGCCCCTTCTTGGATCTTCTTATCTCTTCTATTACGGCTATACTTGGCTCGTCTTGCTTCTTCTTGGATCCTCTTGCCTCTTCTCGCATCTTCTTGCATTTTCTTGCATCTTTTATCTTCTCGCCCCTTCATGGCTCGTTATCTCCTTTTATCTCATCTTGAGTCTTCCACCTGCTTACCAACCCTTCTTGTCCATTCTTGTCTCTTCCAGTCTTTCCTGGTCTCTTTTTGGCTCGTCTCGTTTCATTTTCTTTTCTATTCAATTCTTAAATAATCCCATATCATTCGTACGAATACATCTGTATACGAGAAGAGAACTAAACTAGTTTCTGAAATACACTAAAAGTACTGATTACAAACTTTTTTCAAACAATTAGATAAATCAAATGATCCCTTCTCATACCCTCCCTTTGTATTATCCGTCAAAATACCTAAACAAAACTAAATCACAACCAGGAAATCAACATTTCTTATCCCTACATATTCATAAATCCGTGTACGAACATAGAACATTCCGTTGAAATTCAATGAATAACAACTGACTGAAAACAAAAAATATAAACAATTCTGTAAGTGGAGCACTCTCGCCTTAATCCATCGATGTTTTTTAATACATGTCAACAATTTATACATGTCCCAAAATAATAATCGATGGTTTACTCTCGGATGTGCACCTCTCCCGGCAAAAAATCGAGAGAACTCAAGTGTTCTGTAGAGAGAAACAGAACAAAATACTTCAAATCTGAAAGCAATAAATATTAATTTGTTAAAATTGTGTTATTTAAAAATGGAAAAAAAAGACTGATCTTCTGTTTTGAGAGCTGGTCGGGGTACACTTTTTGCCTAGTCTGTCGCAATATACCAATTCACACTTGAATTATTCTGAAGTTTTATGACACGGTTTAACCTAAATACGTGAAGCTTTGTGATGTTTGTTAACACACAACTAATTTTGAATGCGTTTTGGAATATATTTTTGAAAAATCAAACATAACTTTAAAACGTAAAAAGGTAAAATTAATTCAAAAAGTAAAACAAATTGCACTGTTTCTATCGCGTGTGTGTAACAATTTTCAGGAAAATTGGTTCAAGAAAACGCTGAATAATTTAGAAAGAAGCTGCGCCCGCAGAATACAGAATAAAACGAACAGAACATGCGACAGTTGTTGGAATATTCAGAAGATTAACCGAAATATGACTGTTCAACGAGAGCAAGCTAAATGGCTTAGGGAATAGTAACTGAATGTGAAAGAATAAGACAACCAAAGATATTCAAATATAAAAGAGATATGCTATGATGTCCGCGCAACTGTCGCCGAACTACGGCCTAATGCGCGTAGTTTGCATACAAAAAGAATTAGTTCATTTTTTTGATTTTTTTAAGGTATGCATTATTATTGGTTAACAATATAGTTTGAATACGGAACGAATTCGTTCATTTAGTTTAGCGTTCGTTTAGTTTATTCGTTAATTATTCGTTCATTTAGTTTATACGTTAATTGGTAAACAACACCGGCGACATCCGGAAGCGCAGTCTCGCCTAGTAAAAACGGCGGATAGCACATCTCCTTATATTTCAATATCTTTGAAGACAACTCAACCCATCAGTGTACAAAACTTGAGTCTAGGCACGCGGCGGATTACTAAATTCGATATACAAATACCGGTGACAATAATATAAATAAATAAAGGGACCCTTGCAGGACGCCTGCTGTCATGAATCTGGGCGTTGAGAGTCCACCTCGGATGTTTACTTGAAAATGATTTTAAGATATTTATTGTTATCAAGTTTAATTTGTAGAACTCCATTTTAATTTTTATTTATTTTATATATTCAATAATTTTATTATTATATTAATAAAAACAGTTTATTTATAAACAAGTTCTGCTGGTAATTATTATTACGCGTGACAGCTGTTTCGCCTTCTGAGGGCATTATCAAACTAATAATAATTACCAGCAGAACTTGTTTATAAATAAACTGTTTTTATTAATTTAATAATAAAATTATTGAATATATAAAATAAATATTAAAAAAAAAAAAATAAAATTAAAAAAAATAAAATAAAATAAAAAAAAAATGATTTTAAGACACCGAGGAGTTGGGGATCGATATTCGTGTTGTACAATTTGAGAAGCAGGCCGTTTGATCAAACTTTGTCGAAGGCTTTGGCTATGTCCAAGAAAGTGGCGCCAATGAACCGTTGGGAGTTGAAGCCGCTGAGGATCAGTTCGGAAACTCTGAGCAGTTGATGAAGGGTTGAGTGTTGAGATCTGAAGCCATGTTGTTCATCAGGGAGGGATCTTTATTGAGCTTGATATTGTGCTTTTAACTAGTAAAAAAAAAAGGCAGATTGTAGTAATTGTGGGATAATCGAGCGGTGGATTACTGAGAGTAATAAAGAGATTTCAAGTATATAAATTTTGCATGCAAATGTAAAAAAGTTTTAAAAATGGTTCACCTTACGTTTTTTCTAATAAAAATTACTGGTAATGAAAAAAATAAAAACCACATACTTATTCTAGACAAATGTATTAAATAAACGTTATTGTCACTTCACTTTTTTGTCGTTCCATGTAAAAATAATGAATAAAAAATTCATCAGAATTCAATTTTTTTTTCAAATTGCGATCCGAAACTTTGATTTCATAATGGTGTTCATTTTACTTCTGTGCCTAATTTTTTAAGATAATGTTGATAGAGTTCTTGGTCGAAAAATGATAGTTAAATAGGGATACATTAGTTCAGTTGTTAGAGCACTGAACTGGCAAGTCATAGGTCCTGGGTTCGAGTATTAGATGTGACCGTATCTTTTTCTGATTTTTCAGTTTCAGATTTTCGCTAATATTGTATTCATTAATTAAATAATAATTGTGTTCATATGTGAACATTCAAAAGTAAATCAAATAATGAGAAAAAGCGATAGTGAAAATAGTAAGGCTCGGCTTATCTTTATATTAATAAATCAAATCAGAGTTTTTTATTACGTAATTTGGTGCAATTTTAATGCAAATTCATGACTTTTTGATTTGAAAATTTGATCGCCTAGAAATATTATAGATTATGCTTTAATTAAATACTGCAAGTGGAACATATTGATAAGCCTTTCATAAGCCTAAAAAAATAAAGTATCAGGCTTACAAAAAATGCTTTTAAATGAAGAATCTCCTAAATAAAATCTCTTAAATAATAATAATTTTTCAGAGTTTGCCAATCATCTAATTTCTGCAGATCATACTTTTAATAAGGTCACAGGGGTTTAAATTCTTCACCGTAACAATAAAAGTTAAAAATTAGATAATTTAGAAGCACTTGAAATTAGAAAATCCCTAATAATTCTAGTATTTTGAATAACCAAATTAATCTTTTAGTTCTATTCTAAACATATTTCCAATAAACCGCTCTGTTCTTCCCGGAAATCCCGCAATTTCCCTCACCCCTTTGCTTACCTCCAACTCAAACACCTAAAATTTGTGTATATGTCTGTCAATATTCTATATCGTAGGTTAGTTCTAGTATTCTCCTGACGAAGGAAGGGTTCTTCAGAAACCAATAGAGTGTGAATATAATAAAAGTGGTCTGTCATAAATTTATGTGTTTTTATTGTAAATTATGGCGTGCCACAAAGTTAATGCTGATTCCATTATCGCGGGTGCAACATTTAGAGGCTTGTAAAGCTTCTTAATGATGAAACAAAACACATTTTTAATGAAATTATTCTTGGAAGAGCTACATTTTAACATGTTCACTTTTTATTAGTTTATAAGAATTTTATTGAAATATTTAAATAGTCAGGAGGGAGGTTCAAAGTGCGATCGCGGGTGCAACCAATTTGGCCTACCCTTTCCAGGTCATAAGACAAAAACACAAAAGTCTGTTAATTGTGAAACAATTATTATGTTATGCCTTGATATTTCGTAAGGTGTTAAACTAATCAACTAAAACAATAAAAATATATATAGAAAACAAAAACATGCAACGAATTATTAGCTTTTCAAGCAATCGCAGGTGCAACATCAAATTGTCGCGGGTGCAACTCGTCTAATGTAAGTGTATATAAACATCAATAAACACTGAAAGAGGAACGAAATAAGAAATCAAACAATGATTATTACTAATCAGTACACTTTTTTGTCATTTATGTTAATTATTTCTTTTCGGTTACGTCAAAATTCGCCGAAAATTCTTGGAACATATTACACCAATAAATCTTTTTTTCTGGCGCTTCCAACTTCGCGATAATGTCTTGTTGCACGTCTGCTATGTCATTCACGATTTTTATAATTATTGCATTAATATTCATATCTTTATATATATATATTGATATTAAATAAATAATTTATATAATTCATTAACTAATATTTATAGCTTTTGGTAATTAACAAATACTGTGATTTAAAAATTAATGTCGAGAATCGTCTATTGCGGAATCGCCCATGTAATAATCTCCTACTTACGAACCTACTTTTGAGCATCAAATTAAAGTTTTTTGGATTATGATCGGAAAAAATATTTACAGTTAACCCGCAGTAATCTGATCCCTGTCCAATCCGGCACCCACCTAAAATCCGACATGCGTATAACAGTATGTACATACAAAGCATATTTATTACGGCAAATCTTCATCAATATACGCTTAAACATGTTGTGACTTGTTCGCGGCACCTTGAGTTTTGCTCGAAGCATAATGTCTCAGTTTAATTGTGAATATGATTGCGGGCTTTCATATATTGCTGTTGCATCGTACAACGCATATCTTCACGTGTCGCAATGGCTTTGGTCGGTGGCAGTACACTATAGTCCGACAAATTCTATCTTCCGACATCGACTTGCAAAATGTCTGTCCAATTACTGCAGGTATTTTATTTTATTTTATTAGCGTTATAAACAGTCATTACAAGTACATATACTGTATACATATATAATATATTCTTCGCTGCACAACAGGCATATCGGCCAGACACATTGGCCGCCAAGACCTGAACAAACCGCACTGGTAACCCTTCCAAGTCATCAAACGTAGCGAACTACTTGTGGTGACCTATAGCAGAGGTGTTGATTATCCAATAAATGGTTACCGGGGCTGCGGTACCCATACCCACCTCCTAAAATGGAAGGTGGGTATGGGTACCGCCGCCCACCACATTCGCTCTTATTTATATAAATTGAAAGATAATGATTTTTGTTAGAATAATTCTCAATTATAATAACTTTTAAAGGTTATTCCTTTTTATTATCCTTATTATTTGTCTTCAGCAATAATTACTTACACACCTATAATATATACAAACTACACATATCGCACGGTAAAATAAATTATTCAGCATGGAAGTGTTTGATATCTGTACCTATCGGAAGATTAAGTAAGTTAGCAATATTCAAAAGACGTAAAATTTAAAAAGAGCGGAAGGATAAGAAACTATATAAATAACTATATAAACACTAGTATATATTGAATTATTTGGCGGGTATTAGATAAGCCGCCATAGCTCAGTGGTCAAGAGCACCTGACCGGCAATCAGAATGTCACGGGTTCAATTCCCGTTGGCGGCCAGTATCTTTTCTCGGAAGATTTTTTCAATGTAGATGAGTGTTTCAGGCTGATAATTATTGATTATAATATTTGTTATATAAATATCTGTTTATAACATACGATGTATATGCATTCGGACGCCAAAATAATATATTCGGTACGGACGCGAAAACTTCATTAAAGCAGTTATCAATATACAGAAGACGTAAAAATTATATTAGGGTGAAAGGACGTGAAACCTATATTAAAAGGAACCTACAATATACAAAAAATATACACCCGGACGTGAGTATGTACGTGACGCAAGAAGTGTATGAAAGTATACTAAACATCAAATCCTGTATTTTTTACAATATTAAAAAAGTATGATATCAGCGATTAGTATGAGCAGTACATAAGGCAATATTCACAAAAAAAATCTGAAAAAAAGAACTAGAACTGATGGACGCCCAAAGACAGATTTACGTACGGACGCAATAAGTGTAGTGGGACCTATATATATATATATATTTTTAAGTGACACCTCACAAGAGCGCTATGGAACCATGTAGCCACCCGATTGGGCAGACTTGTGAGGCAGGTTAAGGTAGGGGCTGCAGGAAGGTGTTATTAATACGGGTCTCGAAGAGGCCTGGATTATATGAAGGCGGAAAAACGATGCCCCTAGATTTGTGCCTGAAATTCACAAAATAAAATAAAAGTTGCATTTGGCAATGTTGTGTTTTGCATAAATTAAAACAAGCAGCTGATTTTAAGTGGAAATTTTCATCATCAGAGAATTATTTTTTGGATATTTTGCACCAATACTGAATGGATAAGAATTTCGATTGTTGATTGGGGGTACTGCAGACTAGACTAACCATGATTTAATTAAAAACTAAAAATTGCACAGAATAATAATACAAGCATAAGACACATTATTTCTATGGGTAATTCTTCGGAACAAACGTCAACGGTTAATACGCACTTTTTTTGAAAAAACTTTTAGATTCTTCTTAATTACCATAAAAGACAACTATTTGCATTGGGGGAGGTTGAAAATGATACATTTTTAATTTTAGTTACGTAAATTGAAAATTTGCTTTAACTGACAAATCACTCTGTTTGCAATATTATTGTTATTTTAATATGTTGGTATTACTGATATTTTACATTCCACGATACACAAACCTAGCGTAGCCGCTAAACTACTTGAAAACTGGGATGTTTTTCTTGCCTTGACGTGAGTAGGCGTTATAAAGGGGCACTTTCTTTTGAATCACAAACCATGTTACACAAATCTAGCGTATAGGTTTTTTCGGTTACGCGCCTTTGAATATATTGCCATAAATTCAGTTACGGTATGATGTAGCCTTCCATATAGTATCAGTAATATCAACATAATAAAATGACTATAATCATTACAAATTGCATATGGTGAAGCGTTGTGTCTAAATACGAAAGCAAATTTTCAATTTACGTAACTAAAATTAAAAATGTATCATTTTCAACCTCCCCCAATGCAAATAGTTGTCTTTTATGGTAATTAAGAAGAATCTAAAGGTTTTATAAAAAAAAAGTGCGTATTAACCGTTGACGTTTGTTCCGAATATTTACCTTTCTATGAATATGAAATAAGAGTACACAATAAACCCGGCCTAAGATAGACATATAAAGTCCATCAGTATTTGGTAACCACTGTTTTGTCCAAACCAACAAAAAAATCTAATTTTACGTACGTTTTCCAAAACTGATAACTAGATTGAGCATTCAATCAGATCCTTCCTTCAGTTATTGAGGGTTTACCCGCCGAATAACGAATTCGTCAAGTCAGAAATGCAGTCAATCACAGGGCGATCGATGCGTGCAGCTAAAGTATCGGAGTACAAAGTGGTACAAAGTGCTGTATATTATTCAGACGATGATTGATGTTCAGACGTAGGTATAGCTTGACGTAGATGCCGATGCAATTAATAACTGTCAAGAGCTAAGACTGTCCAGAATCAAAGGCAAATCACTTCCCTCTTGATATAGTGGTCCATATTTAACTATTATGAAATCAATTATGAAACGCTGACCTAAGTAAATATTATGTCTTATAAAATAACCTACAAAATTTACTTACGTTAAAGCGCTGTCGAGTGTTATCTGTTATCCGAAATCTGACGTTTTGTTTCACCGCAGTTTTGACGGCGCGCTACGTTAATATCAGAGTTTTATAAAAAGAGCTATTTTAAAAATAGTACGATTCAAAATGTTTTAAGTTGCAAGTTGAATTTGTTATGAAGTGGTTATATTTCAACCAATATTTAAACTTCAGTTGTAGATTGAGATTTAGTGTTTTTTATTCTAATTTACGGCTATTCAATAATTCAAAACTGCGTTGGTACTTAAAAAAATAGATTTTTATGGGGTTTCAAGTTTCGATAAACAGTGAAGGAGGTTAAAAATCATGAAGTTAAAGGTAAGGTAAATCAATGTGAGGATTCGAAAAATTAGTAGACTAACAGTTACGCCATTTGAATTATCTAACTGATGTAAATATACTTCCATTTTTAGCAAAAAGGCAACTGGGAATTTTCAAAGATCACGATATATGGTATACGACACCTTTCACCTATTTTAAAGTGACTTTTACCGCAGCCGACCCAGCAGCCTTTTTGCTTATGACGACAATATAACAACCATAATATGTTTATGAGAACAAATTGCTCGATGACCGGTGTGCAAGACGCTCATAGATATATATATATATACATCTATGAAGACGCTTGACTGGCAGTAAGTTGAACGGGACGAGTCACAACCGTTCTTCAGTGAAGTCACAGCCGTTCTTCAGTAATACTGTAAAGGTGTCTATGGACGAGTTCGATACTCACAATAGGCAACCGACTCCCTTTTCTAAACGTGTTATGATTTTTTCAAATAGTCAATAGTTCAATTTGGAAGGCGGATATGGGTACCGCTACCCCGGGAACAATTTATTGGATAACCAATACCTCTGCCATAGATCACCTCAAGTGGTTCGCTACGTTTAATGATTTAGCACGGGTGCCCAAATTTATGGGGCTCACCCCACGGACAAACCTGGACAAACCAAACCTGGACAAGCTCAGACCTGGACAAACCTCAGTTTGTCCAGGTTTTGATGGCGGATGTATCTGCCCACCATCTGCGTGGCAGGCCGGATCCGTAGAGAATGGTTTCATTTGAAAATATAGTATTGGCTCACACTTCCAGACTTGCATGATGTGAAATAATTCAGAACTGTCTGAAATAATTATTCATGACAAATATTTTTACGCCGAAAGTAACAATTTATTGTGCACTCTGCGTCAACTGTTTCTTTGCATTTTGTAATATAATATTAAACTTATTCTTTACGTTGGAATTCAACTATGAGAAGGTTATGAAGATATTATCCCATCAAATGACTTACCTTATACGAGATTTATAGCTTACTAGCAGACGCGGACACATGTTGCTGTGGCTAACGAAACACAACGCGACGCCATTAACCAACCTTTGTAACCAACTCCATCTGTTAAATCAAATCCAAAACGCCCGTTTGCGAGCTCGCTGCCTCTTGGCCAGATATATTATATATTTCAACCAATTTACACAAACCTTGACAAATTATCTACCTAAAAACCTTCCTCTTGAATCACTCTATTTATTGGTGAAACCTGCATGTAAATCCGTTGCTTAGTTTAAAAGATCTAAGCGCACAGACAGCGGGAGCGATTTCATTTTATACTATGTAAAACATGTCCACCCCTATTATTACACAACGAGTTGATTCAAAATGCATATGGACAAGAAAACATATATGTTGTATGCGGTTTGGCAGTTCCCCCAACCTGATGGAACCGTTCACCGTTTTTCGGAGCCAGGGGCGACCAACCGGTCCGCTTGACCGGTCTCCATCAAGTTTTCCACCACGACACAAACAACCATAAATGAACTACACTCCCGCTTACTGTGGTGGTAGTATATAGGAGATTTTCAAATTTTGTTAGGTTTTTCGTAACCCGGGAATTTTTGTCTTTTTTTATAATTTTTTTAAAAATATTTTTTACGAACCTTAGCACCTAGCGGCGAAAATCATGCAAATACAATGCATTGTTTCTACTGGAAAAAGAAAAAAATCTGTGTTGATACGACGCGCGAATTAAAAAAAATGCACGTTTTTGTTAGTTCGGTGTAAGTTTTGGGTGATTTATAATATAAATATATCACGGCATTGGAATCTTGTAGACACGCGTTCAGAGAAGTGGCGTAATCAAACGTTTTCTATGGCGAGTTTTGAAGGCTACGGTAGGGATGTTGAAAAAGTATCGATATATCGATGTATCGATATTTTTAATTTAATATATCGATATTTTTAGCCGATATATTTTGATCCGATATATCGATATTTCGATACAAAATATACTATATCGAAAATTGTACCAAAAACGATATATTTTATTTATTTATATAACTAAAGTCACTAGAATCCAAAACCGTATAGGAACGAACGGAAAAAAGTAAACTGCCGTAAATTTTGAGGTTCCTAACAATAGGAGCCGGCTGACAGTGGAGCATGTAAAGAGCAGATTTTTTTACTTTCGCTACCGGACAAAATACTGGTTTGCCTTATACAATAAAAAGATTTAAAAATATTAGTTGGAAGATAGCTTTTCAGGTTTTTATATTTTTGTAATTATTGCCTAATAAAAAGGAATACTGATAAAAATATCTTCTTTTTATTGAGTTTGTACATTGTGTATTAAAATTACTATTGATAATATTGAGCCGAATACACTTTTATTTTAAAAACGCAAAATCTTTTGAAAATTTGACCGATATATCGATGTATCGATATTTTTTCCTTGAAAATTCGATGTCGATATTGATATTTTAATAAATATCGATACATCGATGTATCGATATTTTTTTCACTTTCAACATCCCTAGGCTACGGAAGGCTGTAAATAAATTCTGCGCCCACAAAAGACGAAAACTGGTATATAACTCCGCTTCATTTCTTCAACCGAGTTCAAAAATGGTAAATTTCTGTGACTGCGTGACGTCATACCGCGAGGACCAATGGAAAGCTTGACAGCTATGCGTATGTGTAATGTGTATGTGTATCAGTGTATAATGTATAATCCAGTATCATAAATAAACCAGTCATTAGATTGATAACTTCATGCTTTTTGCTCAGACAAAATTTCAACGCTATTTCACCATAGATACGCCATAAATGTGACGACTTTTTTTTTTTTCCTCGCGGTATGACGTCATAGACACCATCGACAAGAATAGAGGAAACGATGAAAGGCTCGACCATAGACAATATAATTATCTTTCGGTACCTACCCTATTTTTTTAGCCTAAAATATTATTTTAAAAATAAAATGGAATGTCATAATAAATGAAAACTCAATAACATGTTTTAATATTTTATTATAAACAGGTAAAAACAGGGAAATACAAGAATTAGTGAAACAAGGAAATACAAAACAATAATACAAGAAGGAAATACAAGGGCATGTAGAGCGAATGAACGTTTGTGAATAGTAAAAGAAGACGGGGACGCCCGAGGAAGTGAATCAGATACTTGAGTCGGGCCATGTCAAAAGTCAGAATAATAGGAATGTATGAGACAATGTATGAATGTGAGTGAGGCAAAGAGTGTGTGCCAAGACCGAGTTGTTTGGCGGTCCGTCCTATCTGCCTACCCCTGCGGAGAAACTGCGTGATGGTTAGTTAGTTAAAAACAAGAATAACCAACTAACCATCACGCTGTTTCACCACAGGGGTGGAAAGATAGGACGTTCCGCCAAACAACTCGGTCTTGGCACACACTCTTTGCCTCATTCACAAATCGACTCATACATACTATTCTGACTCTTGACGTGGCCCGAGGCAATATATCTGATTCACTTGATCGTGTCAGGTCTTCTCCTCTGGTATCCCTGAGTTCATCTACCACTCACATCTGCGTCATATTACTTACATTCCATGCTTCGTTCATTCGCTCTACATACCCAAACCATCTGAGGGTCCCTTTCTTAATCTTACTCATTACGACTAGCCTTGCATTCTTTGCGGATCTCCACATTTCTCACATGATCATAAATAATAATATTTTAATGATCTGTATAGCGCCAGTTTTGTAAAAAAATCACCTCAAAGGCGCTCTGCACAAACTTATAAATAAAGTAGACAAACCACTTTAACTTATAGCAAAAAATTTCATACACCGGTTCAGCGATCACTGATATGAAACTATACTCGTACATTTGATTTGACCAATAAACGCTTTGCTGCGTAAAATATACATATATTGCTTTAATTATACTCTGTACAGGCAGAAAGGGACTATACATGATTTTACCACACTTACGCCTCGGGGATCTCATTTCTACAGCATTCAGTCTACTTTCATCTTTCCTCTGCCAGTTATTAATCACTGCCATACATCAGGTACAGTAAGTACTCCATTGTGGGCTGCTATTTTCACTTCTTTAGACTTTTCAGTTTTTTTGTTAGCGCCAACGCCATTCAATCCTCCATTAATAGAGTCACCTGCATTTACCCTTCTTTCAATATCTCTATCAACCTTCCCATCTCTTGTAAACATACTTCCCACGATATACAAACTCATTCACCTTCTCAAGCATTCATCATTCACAACTGTATTACACACTGTTTTCGTACTCCCTCTACTGACAAAAATATAAAGTACAGAATAGAAAAGGCGTACTGAGAATGTGTCCTTCTTGTCGAGTTCTGGTGGAGACTCTTCCTTCTTGTGTTCTCTCAAGGTCAGCGGTGCCAGGAAGTGGTGGAATAAGTCAGCCCCCCATCTCCCGGCATGACACCACAACGGTACTGAAGGAAAGTGTTTTTGAGTGTACTCCAGCATTTGTAGTCTCCGCCAGCCTGCCAGCTGTAGTGGTAGAAAGTAGGCAGCCCGACACTATATCCGTCACTTTGGTGTTTCGAGCTGAAAGTATTAGAAAAACTCGTGAGATACTTAAAGACAGACAGATAAAAAAAAAACATTATAAATACGTGAAAACAAGATTAAATTAGTGTACCTATGACACTATGAAGTGATTGTAATTATTCGCTAAAATAGCCGTACGAAATGAGCTTAAAATTCCATATAAATAATCAACATAAATATATTTGTACCTGGAGGTTATCAATTCACGACGATTATGCATTCAATCGCAATGTGTCATTTCACGATAGTATTATCCAAAAACAGATGCACGAGTTCTCAAAATCGGGTAAACAATGTATTCAAGTCTGCTAATTCCACACCGCGCTGATATTTACATGTTTAAAGTTTTAGATTGCGCTCGGGTAAATAAACCGTGACATTTTGAAGAGCGACCATTTTGGATTATACACTGATAGACTGATACACATTACACATGCGCATAGCTGTCAAGCTTTCCATTGGTCCTCGCGGTATGACGTCACGCAGTCATAGAAATTTACCATTTTTGAACTCGGTTGAAGAAATAAAGCGGAGTTATACCCCCCTGTCCAGTATAATCCAAAATGGTCGCTCTTAAAAATGTCACGCTTTATTTACCCGAGCGCAATCTAAAACTTTAAACATGTAAATATCAGCGTGGTGTGGAATTAGCAGACTTGAATACATTGTTTACCCGATTTTGAGAACTCGTGCATGTGTTTTTGGATAATACTATCGTGAAATGGCACATTGCGATTGAATGCATAATCGTCGTGAATTCATAACCTCCAGGTACAAATATTTATGTTGATTATTTATATGGAATTTTAAGCTCATTTCGTGCGGCTATTTTAGCGAATAATTACAATCACTTCATAGTGTCATAGGTACATTAATTTAATCTTGTTTTCACGTATTTATAATGTTTTGTTTTGATCTGTCTGTCTTTATGTATCTCACGAGTTTTTCTAATACTTTCAGCTCGAAACACCAAAGTGACGGATATAGTGTCAGGCTGCCTACTTTCTACCCCTACAGCTGGCAGGCTGGCGGAGACTACAAATGCTGGAGTACACTCATTTCCTTCAGTAACGTTGTGGTGTCATACCGGGAGATTGGGGGCTGACTTATTCCACCACTTCCTGGCACCGCTGTCCTTGAGAGAACACAAGAAGGAAGAGTCTCCACCAGAACTCGACAAGAACGACACATTCTCAGTACGCCTTTTCTATTTGTACTTTATATTTTTGTCAGTAGAGAGAGTACAAAAACAGTTTGTAATACAGTTGTGAATGATGAATGCTTGAGCGGGTGAATGACTTTGTATATCATGGGAAGTATGTTTACAAGATATGGGAAGGTTGATAGAGTTATTGAAAGAAGGGTAAATGCGGGTAACTATTAATGGAGGATTGAATGGCGTTGGCGCTAACAAAAAAACTGAAAAGTCCAAAGAAGTGAAGTCAGTACTGTACCTGATGTATGGCAGTGAGGAACTGGCAGAGGAAAGATGAAAGTAGACTGAATGCTGTAGAAATGAGATCCCCGAGGCGTATGTGTGATAAAATCTTGTATAGTCCCTTTCTGCCTGTACTGAGTATAATGAAAGCTATATGTGTATATTTTACGCAGCATAGCGTTTATTGGTCAAAACGAATGTACGAGTATAGTTTCATATCAGTGATCGCTGAACCGGTGGATGAAATTTTTTGCTATAAGTTAAAGTGGTTTTCTACTTTATTTATAAGTTTGTGCAGAGCGCCTTTGAGGTGATTTTTTTACAAAACTGGCGCTATGCAGATCATTAAAATATTATTATTTATGATCATGTGAGAAATGTGGAGATTCGCAAAGAATGCGAGGCTAATCGTAATGAGTAAGATTAAGAAAGGGACCCCCAGATATGTATATGGGTATGTAGAGCTAATGAACGAAGCATGGAATGTAAGTAATATGACGCAGATGTGAGTGGTAGATGAACTCAGGGATGCCAGAGGAAGACCTGACACGATCAAGTGAATCAGATATTGCCTCGGGCCACGTCAAGAGTCAGAATAGTATGTATGTGTCGATTTGTAAATGAGGCAAAGAGTGTGTGCCAAGACCGAGTTGTTTGGCGGAACGTCCTGTCTTTCCACCCCTGTGGTGAAACGACGTGATGGTTAGTTGGTTATTCTTGTATTTCCTGTTTTTAACTAACTAACCATCACGCCGTTTCTCCGCAGGGGTAGGCAAATAGGACGGACCGCCAAACAACTCGGTCTTGGCACACACCCTTTGCCTCACTCACATTCATACATTGTCTCATACATTCCTATTATTCTGACTTTTGACATGGCCCGACTCAAGTATCTGATTCACTTCCTCCGGCGTCCCTGTCTTCTTTTACCATTCACAAATGTGTCGTATACTCTTCTTACACTATTTTCTACGTTCATTCGCTCTACATGCCCTTGTATTTCCTTCTTCTTGTATTATTGTATTGTATTTCCTGTTTTTACCTGTTTATAATAAAATATTAAAACATATTATTGAGTTTTCATTTATTATGACATTCCATTTTATTTTTAAAATAATATTTTAGGCTAAAAAAATTGGGTAGGTACTGAAAGATGATTATATTGTTTATGGTCGAGCCTTTTATTGTTTCCTCTATTCTTGTCGATGGTGTCTACGACGTCATACCGCGAGGAAAAAAAAAAAGTTGTCACATTTATGGCGTATCTATGATGAAATAGCGTTGAAATTTTGTCTGAGCAAAAAGCAGGAAGTTATCAATCTAGTATAACTCCGCTTCATTTCGTCAACCGAGTTCAAAAATGGTAAATTTCTATGACTGCGTGACGTCATACCGCGAGGACCAATGGAAAGCTTGACAGCTATGCGTATGTGTAATGTGTATGTGTATCAGTGTATAATGTATAATCCAATAATCCAAAATGGTCGCTCTTCAAAATGTCACGTTCTATTTACCCGAGCGCAATCTAAAACCTTAAACATGTAAATATCAGTGCGGTGTGGAATTAGCAGACTTGAATACATTGTTTACCCGATTTTGAGAACTCGTGCATGTGTTTTTGGATAATACTATCGTGAAATGGCACATTGCGATTGAATGCATAACCGTCGTGAATTCGTAACCTCCAGGTACAAATATTTATGTTGATTATTTATATGGAATTTTAAGCTCATTTCGTACGGCTATTTTAGCGAATAATTACAATCACTTCATAGTGTCATAGGTACATTAATTTAATCTTGTTTTCACGTATTTATAATGTTTTGTTTTGATCTGTCTGTCTTTATGTATCTCACGAGTTTTTCTAATACTTTCAGCTCGAAACACCAAAGTGACGGATAGTATCGGGCTGCCTACTTTCTACCCCTACAGCTGGCAGGCTGGCGGAGACTACAAATGCTGGAGTACACTCATTTCCTTCAGTAACGTTGTGGTGTCATACCGGGAGATGGGGGGCTGACTTATTCCACCACTTCCTGGCACCGCTGTCCTTGAGAGAACACAAGAAGGAAGAGTCTCCACCAGAACTCGACAAGAACGACACATTCTCAGTACGCCTTTTCTATTCTGTACTTTATATTTTTGTCAGTAGAGGGAGTACGAAAACAGTGTGTAATACAGTTGTGAATGATGAATGCTTGAGAAGGTAAATGAGTTTGTATATCGTGGGAAGTATGTTTACAAGAGATGGGAAGGTTGATAGAGATATTGAAAGAAGGGTTAATGCAGGTAACTCTATTAATGGAGGATTGAATGGCGTTGGCGCTAACAAAAAAACTGAAAAGTCTAAAGAAGTGAAAATGGCAGCCCACAATGGAGTACTGTACCTGATGTATGGCAGTGATTAACTGGCAGAGGAAAGATGAAAGTAGACTGAATGCTGTAGAAATGAGATTCCCGAGGCGTAAGTGTGGTAAAATCATGTATAGTCCCTTTCTGCCTGTACAGAGTATAATTAAAGCAATATATTATGTATATTTTACGCAGCAAAGCGTTTATTGGTCAAATGAATGTACGAGTATAGTTTCATATCAGTGATCGCTGAACCGGTGTATGAAATTTTTTGCTATAAGTTAAAGTGGTTTGTCTACTTTATTTATAAGTTTGTGCAGAGCGCCTTTGAGGTGATTTTTTTACAAAACTGGCGCTATACAGATCATTAAAATATCATTATTTATGATCATGTGAGAAATGTGGAGATCCGCAAAGAATGCAAGGCTAATCGTAATGAGTAAGATTAAGAAAGGGACCCTCAGATGGTTTGGGTATGTAGAGCGAATGAACGAAGCATGGAATGTAAGTAATATAACGCAGATGTGAGTGGTAGATGAACTCAGGGATGCCAGAGGAGAAGACCTGACACGATCAAGTGAATCAGATATATTGCCTCGGGCCACGTCAAGAGTCAGAATAGTATGTATGAGTCGATTTGTGAATGAGGCAAAGAGTGTGTGCCAAGACCGAGTTGTTTGGCGGAACGTCCTATCTTTCCACCCCTGTGGTGAAACAGCGTGATGGTTAGTTGGTTATTCTTGTTTTTAACTAACTAACTAACCAACCATCACGCAGTTTCTCCGCAGGGGTAGGCAGATAGGACGGACCGCCAAACAACTCGGTCTTGGCACACACTCTTTGCCTCACTCACATTCATACATTGTCTCATACATTCCTATTATTCTGACTTTTGACATGGCCCGACTCAAGTATCTGATTCACTTCCTCAGGCGTCCCCGTCTTCTTTTACTATTCACAAACGTTCATTCGCTCTACATGCCCTTGTATTTCCTTCTTCTTGTATTATTGTATTGTATACCCTGATGTATGGCAGTGAGGCATGGAACTGGCAGAGGAAGGATGAAAGCAGACTGAATGCTGTAGAAATGAGATCCCTGAGGCGAATGTGTGGTAAAACCATGTACGATCGTGAGAGAAACGTGGATATCCGCAAAGAATGC
The DNA here is from genome assembly GCA_917563855.2 of Limnephilus lunatus. Classification (NCBI taxonomy): domain Eukaryota; kingdom Metazoa; phylum Arthropoda; class Insecta; order Trichoptera; family Limnephilidae; genus Limnephilus; species Limnephilus lunatus. Next base: position 57,395,481 of record OU830596.1, read on the forward strand.
AAGGCTGACGTAAGCCTGATGTGTAAGATTAAGAAAGGGACTCTCCGATGGTTTGGGCATGTAGAGCGAATGAACGAGGAAAGGAGTGTAAGGAGAATATATGATGCAAATGTGAATGGTAGAAGAAGTCGGGGACGCCCGAGGAAGACATGGCACGACCAAGTGAATCAGATACTTGAGTCGGGCCATGTGAAGAGTCGGAATAATAGAAGAGCATGTATGAGACGATGTATGAATGTGAACGAGGCAAAGAGTGTGTGCCAAGATCGAGTTGTGTGGCGGTCCGTCCTCTCTGCCTACCCCTGCGGGGAAACGGCGTGATGGTTAGTTAGTTAGTTTTAGTTATTTCCTTGTTTCACTAATTCTTGTATTTCCCTGTTTTTACCTGTTTATAATAAAATATTAAAACATGTTATTGAGTTCATTTATTATGACATTCCATTTTATTTTTAAAATAATATTTTAGGCTAAAAAAATTTGGTAGGTACCGAAAGATAATTATATTGTCTATGGTCGAGCCTTTCATTGTTTCCTCTATTCTTGTCGATGGTGTCTATGACGTCATACCGCGAGGAAAAAAAAAAAGTCGTCACATTTATGGCGTATCTATGGTGAAATAGCGTTGAAATTTTGTCTGAGCAAAAAGCAGGAAGTTATCAATCTAATGACTGGTTTATTTATGGAATTACGCCAGCAAGCATTTTTGGTTATGGGCGTATGTGAGCTGTGAGCGATAGTAATTAACATTTTAACTCGAATAATGTTTTAATCACACCGCGAAAGTTCGCAGCGGCTTCTGGCTGCGCTGTGATCTTCGTTGCGCTTTTTAAATTATTCATCTCGACAGCCAGAGCCAGGTATAACTCGCTTTAAAAAAAGAATGGTTTTGACGTTCCGTTATCTGACATCGTTTCCGAATCGCTGACTGTCAAAATTGCTCTTACAATCGTAGCTAGAAATTGTTGCAGAATGGAGGATAACTTGAGCCGGAGCGGAAGTCGGTCGAGCTCCGTGTGTGAGCTGGAGAAGGATTTCAGTGACATGGAGATTTTGAAAAAGTCCCGCAGAAGCGTTATATTGAGGACGCCGCCGGCTAGAAAAGCAAAGCGGGTTCGTTTTTTCCGGAACGGTGACAAGTTCTACTGCGGTGTCGTGATACCAGTGTTGACCGAACGCTATAGGTAAAGATTAGTGGAAATGCATATTGCTTCCATTCAAAGTTGATTCTATTTGTGCACACATAAAGTTTAGTTATTAATACATGATGGTTAACAGTGATACAGTGCAAGGTGTTGTGTGTAATCGGCTAATTGGTTTGCAGGTCATTTGATAGCTTAACAGCCGACCTAACCAGGGTGCTGGTGGACAATGTCGCTCTCCCCAGTGGCGTTCGGACCATATACTCACTGGACGGTAGAAAGGTAAATTCATTTACATTTATAACTGCATGTTTGTGTACACCGATAATGCAAGTAGTTTCTCACTCACAGAACACTGGCTGTTTATCACACAATTCAACTTATAATTCATGTACTTAAAACCTAATAAATTAAAATAATAATATTCCTTAACCTCTGGTGTGCCTTAGTTGTGATCAGATGCAGTATCCAGTATTATATTTTCTTAGGTTTTTATGCTTTAAAACCTGCTGGTACCATAATATTTAGATGTACCATAAGCACTTGTCAACAAAATAAATAACCAAAGGGGGGGTTTTGCATTTTTATTTGCGTCATATATATTTTATTTTATTTATTTAGTACAAGATAATACATTTGATAATACATTTATATACATAATTTATGAAATTTTTTGACTGCCCAACTAGGAGGATTCCCGTTTTAGGACAGTCAAATTAGGATGGGTATGAACATATTATAGAACATGATTTGTACAAAAAAAGAAGGGAAATTGAGGAAATAAAAAGAACATAAAGAAAACAAAATAACATAAAAAAGTTTAAAACATGGTAACTGTTATTTGCTTAGCATAGTTATTAATATAATATTAATTTTTAAAAAAGGTTCATAGGTACTTAATAACATATAGATAACTTAAAGAGGATTAAAACATATAGGTATCTTGTGTATGCAATGCATATTATAGTCCTACATCCATGTGTTGTAGAAAAAAAAGAAAAAAAGAGAAGAGAAAGAATAAAATTAAAATAAAATAACCAATAAAAACATAAAATAGCCATCGTTTGTTTAGCATAGTTATTTAAATGATAATAATAGTAAACAAAAAGGTATATATTATAATATACTTAATAGCGAATGATTAAAACATAAAGGTGACTGGTGTTTGCATTCCATATTATAGTCCTATGTACACATTTTGTATAAATAAAAACTAGAAAGAGAACAGAAGCAATAAAATAAACAATTAATAATAATTTATTGTCTTCCTTTCTTTACAAACATCTAAAGATAATGATATCCTCACTGGGATTTCCCGTGCTGAGGATTTCATTTACATATTATAATTTAATTATAAGAAATTAATATGAATTAGTTATAAACATATATGTATCATGTAGTATTTTTTTAAATAATTAAAAATTAAATAAAAGTGTGTTTTTTTTTATAATTCAGTTCAGTAGATTCGGTTTTAGTCTGTATTTGATATCAGTATATTTTCTATTTCTGTTCTCCCTATATTTAGTATCCAGCTTTTTATTTGAGATTTAAATGTTATACTGTTGAGGTTTTTAAGTGAGAGTGGTATTTTATTGTAAAGTTTAATAACAAATACAAGAAGCTTTTTTGCCCAAATGTTGTGTTTGTAGTTACTTGTTGGATATGTTTTTGACCATGAGATCTAGTGTTTCTAATGTACGTGTAAGTTGTCATTTCTTGGGTTTTGTACTTATGAATGTAAATGAGTATAGTTTTAGAATACAGTTGTTTAATTGACATGATGTTAAGATTGTTGAAGATTTCATCAGTGCTAGTTCTTACAGGAACTTTCAGTATAATTTTCATTATGGATTTTTGAGTTTTAATTAGTGGATTTAGTATGTTTTTATTTGCACTGCCCCATCCGATAATACCGTATTGTAACAGTGATTGGCAGAGAGCCATGTAAATCTTGATTAAGTCTTTTTTAATAAGGGCATTCCTGATAGTTTTGAAAAAATAACTTAGTTTTTTAATTTTATTATTTAAATAGGTAATGTGTTCGGTCCATTTTAAGTTTTGGTCAATTTTTAGACCCAGATACGTTATATGGTCAACGTTTTCTAATGAGGGACAATTACAATGCTCATTTAAGTGATGCTGACTATGAATTTTCTAGTTCAGGTTTTCTTCAGAGTTTTTCTTATTTTTTATTTTGAAAGTGATGAATTTGGTTTTATTAGCATTAATACCTACATGATTATTACTGTTGTTTGCTTAGCATAGTTATTAAAATAATATAGAATATATGACGCTAATATGAATGGTAGAAGAAGTCGGGGACGCCCGAGGAAGACATGACACGACCGAGTGAATCAGATTCTTGAGTCGGGCCATGTCAAGAGTCAGAATAACAGAAGAGCACGTATAGACGATTTATGAATGTGAATGAGGCGAGGAGTGTGTTCCAAGACCGAGTTACCTATCCCTAGTTAGTTAGTTGTTGAATAGTCCAACATAGGATTTTTTCATTTGTTGGAGGGAATTTTTATTCCCTCTCCCATGTTCAAGAGTCTAACAGAGAATAACAGAAGAGTAAGCATGAATGTGAACTAAGCAAGGAGTATGTGTTAAGGCCTCGTCAAACAGAACGTGTGATTAACGCGACGGCGTTATTAACATCACGTCGCTTACTTTCTGTTTGAACAGCTTCGGCGTTAGGCAGAGCGTAGACCCGATTGATCCTCCCACAATCTCTTCTTATTACTAAACTTATTATCTATGTAATAATCTATAATGTTCAAGAATAGAAAAAAAAATTCTATCAACTTTTCAATATTCGTTTTTACCACTGTCAAGCAATAACGTCCGGCGTTAAACTTTAAAAAAAAATACAACGCAACGTCCTAACGCAGCGTTAGAATATCGCGTGATGCTAACGCCCTCGCTCTGTTTGTCTGGTCTAGTAATGTTCAGTAAAACACAACGCAGCGTTATTCACGCCTAACGCCGCGTGAATCACGCGTTCTGTTTGACGAGGCTTTAAAGACAGAGTTGTGTGGTGGTCCATAGTCACTGCCTACCCCTGCGGAAAACAAATCACTTGATGGTTACTTAAATTAAAAAAGTAAACAAAACTTGCCATCCGTGTATAAAACATATAATATTGGTAAACCTTTTTATTAATGAACCAATTTTTTTCTTCTACACGCTGGTCTTAATTTATGATTTTTTTATGCCAATTAAAATAGCATTCAATATGCTCATTGCAAGCGTGAAGTGAGAAGTGACTAGACAGAAATAGACAGATTTCTCTTTCAAGTTACCTGATTTCTTTTCAACTGAAATGTAAATTGATTTAGATTTGCCTATCTGTACTAAATCGGTTATTTACTAGCCATAAATGTTTGGAACAAATCAGAGATAAACTGCACAATCATACTTTATGACCGGTGATCGTATTTTCAGAATGTTTTTTTTTTATCACGCATAGTACATAAGTACCATAGAGTAATAATTACTACAACTAGGCAACTCCAAAATCTGCTTTTTCCAAAAAAATTATGAAAATTTGGGAAATTTTTTAAAATTATTTTTACATCAAACGACAAACCTAGTGTGAGCCATATTTAAAACTTTTTATGTTAATTACTATGCACATTTTAAATATTGTCTAAAAGGCGTTAAAAAGAGAAAACATCACGATTTATATTAAAATCTAAAAGTTAACCATGGAAAAATTAAAATGTACATCTCCATGAAACAAAAGTTTCTGAATTTTTTTTATTTTTTTTTACATGATAAAAAATAAGAGTCCCAACTGCTCCCGTCTAGAGCCAGTGAGACTATGGCATCCCCAATTGGGGTATGTTGTGAGGCTGAAGGTAGTGAGGAGGGGAAGGAGATTGGAAAGAGGAAGGTGGGGAAGTACCTGGCTTTTCAGATCTGGTCACCAAACACGGCTAAAGCCATTTCAAGCAACATTTCAATTCTGAATGATGGTCTTACACCAGGGCAATACTGGGAGTATCTTCCACTCTGGAACGTGCCACAAATATACTATATATTATTTTAAATGAATAAATTGTGAAATAACACAAATTAATCAAATAAAATTTATTTGCCACGTCGGGATTCGATCCCGCGACCTTCGGAGTGCGAGTCAAAAGCCTTACCGCTGGACTACGCTGGCGTGCGAATGCAATTTAAAAAAAATTTATGAAACTTTGTAAATTTTTTATTGATTATTTTTACATGAAATGACAGAAGTGATAGTATCATTCATAATACACTAGCTGTTAAAAACCCGCTCCGCAGGTTTTTGTTGCAAGGCCCTGCTGACGGCTTTTGGTTCGGCTTCGCCCAGTTAGTGTTGGTGACCATTTTATAAATCCGATAGGAACTGGTTCCAAAATTAGCCCGTTCCTCGGATCCACTGTCATCTAGTGTAGCTAGTCACCGGGACAAATTAACCGAGACAGGCAATAATGTCATGTGTTACATATAGCCGCTTGATACAACTATGTATTACCGTCAATCTTTCCATATCCGGAGAGATACTACATATTCACAAATTCGTAGCAGTTATACCTAGGAGTGGGGGGGGGACACGTCCCCATTCGACCTGCTGACAGAAGTGGTGACATATTGTGACGAATTCTTGAATTCCAAACCGAATTACAATGGTAAATTTGTTTGAAATTCCACGTACACAGATGTTATTTGTGGCGCGGTGCGTATGGCATGGCGTCAGACACACACACGAAGCCGGGTTCTGAAATTCAACCACGCAAACGCAATCCTATTAATACTGTTCGATTCGATTTGTCTAATAAAATATTTGCTTGTTTTATTTTTTTTCATTATCAATAAATTTTTGTTAGAAAAACGTAAGGTGAGCCATTTTTAAAACTTTTTATGTTTGCATTCAAAAATTTTATATCGAAAAATTATATGTTTATTTCAAATTATAAAATTTAAATGCGTATTTTATTGCCTTCCGACAAAATGGGCTCGAGGCCTGAGAGATTACTAATAATAAAGCCTATGTCTAACTTACTAAGCATCACGTCGTTTCGCCGCAGGGGTAGGCAGAGAGGAGGGATCGCCAAACAACTCGGTCTTGGCACACACTCTTTGCCTTATTCACATTCATACATACTCTTCTATTATTCTGACTCTTGACATGGCCCGTCTCAAGTATCTGATTCACTTGATTGTGCCGTGTCTTCCTCGGTTGTACCCGACTTCTTCTACCATTCACATTTGCGTCATATATTCTTCTTGCACTACTTTCGTCATTCATTCGCTCTACATGCCCAAACCATCTGAGGGTCCCTTTCTTAATATTACTCATTACGCTAACATCAGCCTTGGATTCTTTGCGGATCTCCACATTTCTTACACGATCATAAGCTTCAGGGACCTCATTTCAACAGCATTCAGTCTGCTTTCATCCTCCCTCTGTCAGTTCCAGGATAGGTACCAGTTTTTTACTAGCGCCCACTGTATTCAGTCCTCCATTTGGAGTTACCTATATCTAGGAATTTATTTACCACTGGTATCCTTATATAGGGTGTCCGGGGATAAAGTGCATTAATTTCGGGAGGTGATTTATCTTTTTTACTTATAATATCATGTAGAAACCTCCCAAAGTTAATGCACTTTACCCCCGGACACCTGTACATTGGCAAAGTCACCGGCTGCAAAGTCAAGTTGGTCAGTCTCTATGTATGTATTTCCATTTTTCTAATCTAGGTCATTTCTGGTAAGCGCTATCTAAAGTTTAATCCACCATGATTCATCAAAAAGTTAAATTGATTCACATGTATATGTATAAATCACTATATTCTTGAATTTCTTTGTTACACATTTCATTGGAAAGAAATAGTCATGATTCAGAGAAAAGATATCACTTAGCAAATATTATCATAGTATATCTTACTAATATTATAAATGCGAATGATTGTGTGGATGGATGTGTCTCACTCTTTCACGCAATAAATACCGAATGGAATATAAAAAATCTTTCACTAATCGAAAACTACATTATTTGCGAGTAATAAAGGCTATATATATTGGTAAGCTCTGGCGTTATGAATAAGCTGTGGCGTTATGAAATTATTTATTATACGTTTCTTGGCAAAGCGTGTTGCTAAGTAAATGTTTGACGTGGGCTGTCATTTTGTTATTTGTTTAGGTTACTATGGAGATTTCTTTGATAGCGAAAATTCAAATATGAGTATTCTAATATGAATATTTAGTATAGATACAAATATAAAATAGGTACTAATCTACATTTTGACCTAAGCCAACAGCTATACTAATATTATGAATGCGAAACGGAGCGTATTTGATTGATTAGGGGAAGGGGAGGGGGGAGGGTGAGGGGTAGTTCGGGGGGAGTGGGGGGGGGTCGAATATGCGAGCGAAGCCGGGGGCAAAAGCTAGTATATAATAAGACTGATAACAACATGCAACTCACTTGACTCCCATACACGCACGATTAATATTAAAAATAAATTGTAATCCTTTCATTTTATATCCTGTATTTTTATATTCAAGACTGAATTAGAATATTGCCTCATTGAAGTATTACAGACTAGGATAGCCCTGTGCTAGTATTAGATCGTCATATGCTCTCAGTACCGCCCTGGTGAAAGGCCACCATTCTGAATTGAAATGGTTTTAGGCGTGTGTTTACCGCACCAGAGTCCTAACTGGCACACTCCCCTAGTCTCTTTATTATCTACTAGCTGGGTTACCCGGCTTCGCTCAGGACAATAAGATAGTGTTCTGGAATGTTGCACAATGATGTTCCCGATTCCCTATTCCTGATCATTCCACCACATACTCCGCCACTCCTTCCACATCTTTCTACAGCTCTATGGAACCTTCTAGAACTTTCCGGAAGACTGTTCTAGAAATTTCAAGAGGGCGAAACTTTTAGCCCTTATATCTTTAAAAGCAGGCCCTTTAGGTAAAAACGGATACCCTTATTCCCTAGGGGGGATAGAGATCTACCACACCATATAACTCCCTTGATCGAACCGGGACTCGTTTCTGATTTTTTGCGAGCTGCATGTTTTTTTGGACTTTCTTTTATAATATATGCCATATTCAAATAAATAAAATGTTACTCCTTACATGTCCTTTCCCGTGCGTTCCCCTCCAGCGTTCCACTTCCACCTTCCCCACCACCGCTCTCCTGCTTCCCCGTCCCGCCAACCCCCCTGGCACTGCATTTCTTGACTCCTCTCCCGCCCGGCCCGTAGCCGAAACTTTTTTCAAAAGCTTTGTCCATTGCGCGGGCAAACGCCAGACTTTTGACAGTCCAACACAACAATCAAGGTCATAAATGTTTAATTTTTGCCAACACTCAAGGCCATAACTTTACACCAACATCGTTTGTTTGGGGTGAAGTTCGCGCGGTCCACACAATTTGACAAGTGGTCTGACGTACGGACGTGTCCACGGCACGCACACTTGACGTTTATATCAATATTAAAATGCGTTCTGATGACAAAAGAGATGCATCAGGGAGAAAACACAGATATTTTAATAGATATTTATTTATCAGGAAAGACTTCCGACTAATACGCACGACCTAAAGTTACTATTTATTAAGAATTTAGAGTGAATACGTTTTGTTGCTACGTAAATAATTACGTAGCATCAAAAATAGAATATCGATTTACAATGGTCAATTTCTCCCGTGTCTCTGAAACCGATTAATAAATTAATAGACTTTATTTACAAGTGAGTTCACGAAAGAAATAATCATCCATTACGACAGTGTGTTTATTTACAACTTAAAATCATAATTATTAGGTCCGCGTACCAAAAAATTTGACGTTTATCGTTTGCATAAATGTTAAAATGCGTTCGATGTAGAAAAGATGCTACCTGCATCAGGAAGAAAACACAGATCAGGGTTTATCAGGAAAGATTTCCGACTAATATCGATTATTGCACCAATGACATTATATAATAACGTAATTTTATTGCACAACCTAATTTAGAACTATAGAATCTAAATTCTATTATCTATCTAAAATCTAATTCTACTCTAAAGTACGTAAATATTTACGTCAACAACAGAATAATTATAAATAGTTGATATTATATTATCAAATATTTCTATTATTATATTATATTTAGGTATAATAATATTTTAAACTCGTGATTATGTTCGCTCATACATAGCACATAACCACAAAAATCCGTTCCGATTTTTCCACATACACGGACCGCACCGCGCGACTTCTGTCAAAAAATGAATTCTCCCCCCCACCCGGTTGGACCCCGCCTGCCTTCCCGCTTCACCCGGGATGAGATGTTTAAGTTTTGTTTTCCGCCGAACACGGGAAGCACAAACACTGCGGCCTTGAGTGTTGGCAAAAATTGTGACCTTGATTGTTGTATAGGACTGTCAAGCAAAATTCTGGCGTTTGCCGGCGCAATGGACACCGCATAATACTAACAATTTTAAACTCGTGATATCTTTCTAATTAAATATCCGAATTGAAAAATTCAAAAAGTTAAATAAAGGTATTAAAGCTGTCTTGAATATGAAGTAATTTATTTTGATAAGGATTAAAACCAAGATACAAATAAAGAGCCTTTTCAAGAGGCGACATTTAAATTAAATTTTTAAAATAAAAGAATACTTATTGTGGCATAACCATAATAGTTAGACATGCTGTCGTGATCTTTTTTGTAAATAATGATGTGCTCTATAAAGTCGTAGTACATTGTTTTATTCTATCATCAATAGTTTTCGCAGCGCACGCGATTTAAAGAATATTTTAGGTAATTTTTTTACACCCTGGGTTACATTATTGAAGTTTTTGTAAGGATGCATATATTTTTTTTAAATATAATATAGCCTATGTCACCCAGGGATAGTGTAGCTTCCCAACAGCGAAAGAATTTTTCAAATCGGTTCAGTAGTTTCGGAGCCTATTCGATGCAAACAAACACACAAACAAACAAACAAATATTACCTCTTTATATAGTGTAGTAGATTGATGCGACTTTTTCTAACAACAACGGCCACTCTTGCCTGACCTAAATCTGTGGGGAGTCTTTTTTATAGTCGTTGTATGCAAAGACATGCTTGAGATAACAACTGTTATTTGATACGAGTCACCTGTTGAAGAAAACATTATGTGTTTTCTTCATACTTATGCTAAATGTAAAGATTTTATGAGAATTGTGATGGCGGAACATTAGTCAAATAATATTAATTAATTAATCTATCTCGTATATGCAAGTTTTTTGTCTTAAACGAAATGTCAGATTTAGTGTTATTTCCAAACGTAGCCGAATACTAAAAACTGTTTTTGAAAGGTTATGAAATAAGCTCGTTTGAATTGATGTGAAACATATAACATATTATATTTGTTTACTTATTGAAATATTAATAATAATACAGTAGTCTCTCAACTACTATAATCTGCAAATTTTTAAGTAATCCGCTTTTTTGTTTTTTGTCAAGCCCCCAGAGGGCACACAAACTCCCAACAGCTCGGAGAGCTTTGAAGCAAAGAATGGAAGGTTACCTCGAGAGCGTTTTCTCGTGGGGTAAGAATAATCTCGTCGAATTTAATGTTTCAAAGAGCCAATCATGTCTGATTACGTCTAAAAGGGATCGAAATGATAATCTAGTTTCCTTCAACGGAAGCAATCTTTCAAACAGGCCTTCCATTGTTGCTTGGTGTAACTCCAAGTGACCAGCTCAGGAACGGGGGCTCCATTGAAGCCAGAGTTAAGTTAGTCTCTCAGAAACTGGGGTCCGCACATACTTTAATAGTACACAGCTGCTAACCCTGTACAAATCGGGGACGCAGGGGTGTCCAGATTTATGGGATGAGGTTTGTCCATGGATTTTTTTGAACACAAGTACGAGTTGAAGAAGCGACCCGTTCTCATGTGACAAATGTCAACTGTGTACATATGTTGGGCACGCTTTTGGCGTGTTTCTCGACTATGCACCAGTGCCGTAGGGATCAATGACGCTTGTTACTCGGAGCATCTTCCATTGAAATACCGGTAGAACAAGGATAGGATTCCCACCCGACGCCTGTACTCCAAAGATTACAATCCGTCTCCATTAAATGGACCGCCCCTGTCTGCACAGAGTCAAGGGTATTTTTCAGGTATTTTGGAGCTCCAGAGCAGAGGTGGCTGCCAAATTCAACCGTGGAGCGCACTTGTACAGAGTTAGCTGTTGTGTACTATTAAAGTATCTACGGGCCCTGTACAGTAAGCCCAGTTTCTGAGCGGCTAACTTTACTCTGGCTTCGATGGAGCCCCCATATCTGAGCTGGTTACTTAGAGTTACACCAAGCATATCAATGGAGGGCCTGTTCGGAAGATTGCTTCGATCCCTTTTAGACGTAATCAGACATGATTGGGATCTGTCTGCCCACCGACTGCTTGGCAGGCCGGATCAGGAGAGACTGGTTCAGGAAGACCTTTTGATCTCCCCAGCGGGTCTCTCGGAACATCACCTTGCACCTGCAGTGGGAGAGTTGGATTCATACGTCCGTCACTCCTGGACATACTGACCCCCAGATTCCTACCCACCCCTCATATTTTCCTTCCCGGAACTTCCTCTCCTTCCTTTTCTAAGAAGACCCTCCTCACATGAGGGGAATTATTTTCTTCAAGGCCTCCTGTGTGGAGCTATGCACAAATGTTGATTCCTTGATATTATTTTATTGTTGATAAAACTCTTACAATTTTATGGTTGATTTAGTAAAACAAATAATTCACTTTCTTTTTTCACTTATAGAAAGCAAAGCGCGTAAATTCCAATTTACCAGAGTACCAGAGGCCATAAGAATTTTATCTTTTAAATAATTGCTGACGTCTTGACCCACTTAACTTTGCAGTCGCTAGTGTACTAGATTTCATAAACATAATAAATTACTTCTTGTCGTACTTTGACCGACCACCTGTGCGCTCGCAAATGATGAGCTCCCGTGTGATGAAATTTGCATTGATTTTTCTTTATTAGGTCAACATAACATAAGCATACTCTACAGGGCCCTTCAGATACTCTAATAGTACACAACTGCTCACCCTGTAGAAATCGCACCCCATGGTTGAATTTGGCAACCACCCCTAGCCTGGAGCCCCAAAAAACCTGAAAATTCCTTGACTCTGCACGGATGGTCCGTTTGATAGATACCGTATCTTAAGAAGCATCATCAAGCAATCTTTATAGCACATGCGTCAGATAAGTATGCTATACTTGTTCTACCGGTATTACAAAGGAAGATACTCTGAGGAACTAGCGTCGTTGATTCCTTCGGCACCGGTGCATATTCGGGAAACACAATGAAGTGAGTCGCTTCTATGACTCATGCTAGAGTTCACAGAACGATTTGCAGGCTTCTGTGTTTCCTCCCTCCTACAACGCGGGTCTCTTCAAGACCCATGATCACTTCTTCCTCTCCTCTTAAAGACCCTCCACACAGCATTTCTTAATAACTTTACATTTACCACTAAAAGTATTTTGGAGTTTCAACTGCTCCTAGTCAGTGGCTTTATGGCATCCCCACCCGGGGTATGTGTTGTGAGGCTGAAGGGAGTAGAGAAGTACCTGGCTGTTCAGATCTGGTCACCAAACTTAGCTGAAGTCATTTCAAGAAACGTTTCTATTCTGAATGGTGGTCTTTCACAAGGTGAAACTGGTATCTAAAACTGTCTGGCAATGAATTGTTCAACTTCACGGATGACTGCTGCAAACCTTAGTCAATTTTAAAGTTATTTTTTTTTTTCGATATGATTCATCACTTAGATTCTTATTATTTAGAAAATGCTTGTGAAACATTTAAATATTTTTTGCCTGAACTTCGCTAAATAAAAAACACTCTTTGGCAATGTTTTTTTCTTGCAATAAGGACAATTCCTTGGCGGATTTTGTAAATTGTACCGTCTTACCAGAAAATCTTATAATAAAAATCTATGTTTGTTCATATTTTATGCACTGCAATACCGTTCATCTGATTGCGATGAAACTTTGGTGATTTATTGTACTTGCAAGCTTGCGAAGGTTACTATATATAATGGTAAGCTCTGGAATTATGAAATTTGTATAAATGAAAAAGTCTTTATTTCATATATTTTAGCTGCAGGGAGGGAAGAAAGAAGGGAAGGAGGGTAAAGAAGGAGGTGGGGTTCGCGGGAGGGGTGACGAGGAAGGGGGAAGATGGGTAAAGTGGAAGGGGACGAGAGAGGGGAACGCGGATGCATGGGAAAGAAAATGAAGGGAGAAATTTTTTATTTATTTGAATTGCATTGCGACGCATGCCGGGAAATAGCTAGTCTTAATATATAAAACCAAGTCGGGTTAGTTACAACATTTATAACTCGAGAACGGCTGGACCGATTTTTATGATCTTTAATTTGTCAGATTTGTCTCCGCCCCGAATAGCAGAATAGCTATTAAAACATCGTAAAAATTCACAAAAAAAAATATGAAGAAAATTCTTTTCCTCATACATTTTGTATCGAACGAATTCTCTTATTTTGAAAGAGCTGCAGCAATATTGTGATAAGTATAATATTAAATAGTGAGTGAATTCCAAAAATTCAAAAATGTCAAATGGCAATGCGCTTTTGGTCTTAAACATATAATGCTGCCCCTCTTTCTTACACATTAAATGTCAACAGTCGAAAATGGGACAAACGCTGAACAAATAATTATAATAAATCTCCCTCATACATACGTATAAAGAAAATGATACTGATAAAAACAAAACACGAGTTGCGCATCGATAATTGCTTCATTGTGTAATTTTTAACTTAATAAAAAACAGAATTTAATTCAGCTAATAAGTTAACACAACAGTTATTGATTCTGAGGCGGTACGAAGTTGCCGGGTCAGCTAGTATATTTATAAAAACAGTATTTAAGATAAATGGTTTCTCCAGAATTCTTCAGAGAAACATTTTTTTTGATTGTGCACAACGTTACCCAAGAGGCTTAGTACGACCGGAAACGTTTTGGCCCGTGTTGAGGTGGCTTTGTTCAGACAGATCTACAAATAGATTTTTAATCATATTATTAGCTTATTCAATAAACCTTTAGATTACGAATTGTTCTTAACGGTTTTAATATTAGCTATCTTAACCGCTCCGATCTATCGCGAATATGCATGTTTTTTGTCTTAAACGAAACGTCAGATTTACAAAAACTTTGTGTTATTACCGCTTCACAATTAAAGCTCTATAAATGAAACATTTCTGAATGTAGCCGAATACTAAAAACTGTTTTTGAAAGGTTACGAAATAAGTTTTAAAATTGTTATATTACAAATAAGTAAATATTAACATTTGTAAATATTAAAATTTAAAATGCAAACATAAAAAAATGTTAAAATGGCTCACGTGATGTTTTTATGTGAAAATGGTACTAAAATCACGGATTATGTAAAAAACAATACTTATTCTATCGTATAAATGTACATATAATAAACAATTTAGTCACCTCACCTTTTTATCATTTCATACAAGAATATTTAATAAAAAAATAACAATGTCTAAAGGCGTGTAGGCGGGTAAAATCTGTATCTACCATGTATCTGACAGAATAGATCTTTTTATGTATTTCTATGGACAACTTGAATAGAGATGTGCAGCTTGATTTATTATGGACCTTCTACTTTTTGTTTTAGAGATGTCACTAGAACAATAACGGAGTTATAACAATTTCTGTGGAAACACACGCGTTGACATGAAAACACGCTTACTGTACTTGACTGCTATCATTATATTATCATGTATATCTGCTTACGTATCGGAGTGGTTAATCATATTATTAGCTTATTCCATAAACCTTTAGAATATGAATTGTTCTCAACGGTTTCAATATTTGCTATCTTAAACGGGGTCAAACGATGAATGTTTACTGAGGCAATATGTCTGCTCGGTGTGTGTTGTGGGTTGGTGGAGTAGTGGGTGGGATCCCGCCTGAATAAGCTGAGGTACTTCTCACAACCTCAGCCTGTTTCCTTTTTAAGTATCTTTCTAGTTTGAAGAGGAGTTTCTGATTTAGATTCAGTTATACAAGGTGCTAAATGAGTAATCTGAAAGTATGTTGCTGTTTTATGCTGATGATACATAATGATTTAACCACTCCAATACGTAAGCGGTTATACACGATAATATAACGATAGCAGTCAAGTACAATAAGCGTGTTTTCACGTCAACGCGGGTGTTTCCACAGAAATGGTTATAACTTCAAAAAGTAGTAGCTCCATAATAAATCAAGCTACCCATCACTATTCAAGTTGTCCATAGAAATACATAAAAAGACCTGTTCTGTCAGATACATGGTAGACCGCCAAATCGCCTACAGCCGATTAGGCCGTTAGACATTGTTATTTTTTTATTAAATATTCTTATATGAAATGATAAAAAAGTGAGGAGACTTAATTATTTATTGTGCATTTATACTATAGAATAAGTATTGTTTTTTTACGTAATCCGTGATTTTAGTACCGTTTTCACATAAAAACATCACGTAAGTCATTTTTACATTTTTTTAATGTTTGCATTCTAAATTTTAATATTTACAAATGTTAATATTTACTTATTTGTAATATAACAATTTTAAAACTTATTTCGTAACCTTTCAAAAACAGTTTTTAGTATTCAGCTACATTCAAAAAATGTTTCATTTATAGAGCTTTAATTGTGAAGCGGAAATATTTATAATATTACAAAAATTTTTGTAAATATGACATTTCATTTAAGACGAAAAACTTGCATATTTGCCATAGATCGGAGTGGTTAAGTATCTTTCTAGTTTGAAGATAAATTTCTGATTTAGATTCAGTTATACAAGGTGCTAAATGAGTAATCTGAAAGTATGTTGCTGTTTTATGCTGATGATACATAATGATTTATAACAGTACGGAAGATCTACAGTCTCATGTCTAGGATAAACCTATGTCTAGTATGGATGAAGAGTTAATGATGAATGTAAGTAAGTCTAATAATAATAATAATAATAATATTTGGCTGATTTATAAAGCGCCGTTTTCGTGAAAAATCACCTCAAGGGCGCTGTACATATAAGCATACAATAAAATAAAATTAATACGATAGACTTACAACTAAGATTCAAAATTATAACTAGGTACTTACATTTAAGACTTATATATTATGTACATAGCTAGTGACTTACGACTAAGACTTATTACTACTGACTGAAAACTAGTGGCATACATATATATTTACAAATGTGACTTAAAATTAGAGATTTACAATTAAAATAGGAGTTTACATATAACAATAAATATTTTTTAGTTTTGCGAGGTGTCTAATATTACCAAATGATCAACAAAACTCTACCGATATAGGTACAGCAGAGAAGAAAGTTATTGCTGCAAGTCGAAGCAGTTTGATGATTTTATATATACATACATACATATTTAATTCTACACATTTTACAAAATATTTTATACCCCTTTTTAATATTAATATTGTTAGCGCCAGAAGAAGAAGGAAGTTCATACATAATATTACAATATTTTATAACACGGTTTTGAAAATGATTTTAATGGGTTAACTGTATTTAAAGGAAAGCATAAAGTCACGATGTTGGAAAGATAGTACAAAAACAGTGAGCAATATGGGTGTATGTGTGTGTTATGTATACACATGTGTGTATGTATGTATATGGGAATTTATATGTTTATACTTATATTATTTTTATTATTTTTTTAAAAAAATCACAGAAACTCCTCTAAAATCGATCATGTTGATCTTTGTTTTGTAGATATTATATTTTTTAAATTTTATTTTAACCACCAATGCTATGTATCTGTACATATCAAAAAAACTTTGCCAATAAAAAAATAAAAACATTGTTATGAATGATGAATGCTAGAATTTCAACAATTCATTAAATTTTAAAGTAAATTTACAAATTCTACACAAGTTCTGTGGAAAAACTGTCCTTACAACAATAATTCATAAAAATTCAAAGTTAATAATCAAGTTCTGTAAGTTCTATTCGAGTACCATAAAACAACCGGCCCATGATGAAATAATAACAGAAATTCTTTAGAACTTTCACAAAACTTGAATTTTAACTTTGAAATTTGATGAATTTTTCAGTCTTTATTTAGAGCAGGTGAATGAGTGTTAAGAGGGAATAACCAGACAAAACCGGAAATATGTCATTTTTAAATAAAATTTTAGCCGTGTTGACACTTTTCCACAAAAAAAGTATAAATTGATTTGGGGGCATCCATTAATGACGTGAGCAGTTTTTCTTCCAATTTAGACACCCCCTCCCCCTCGGTGAGATAAATTTGGGCCAATTCGTATATTTTTTCAAGTAACGTGAGATTTTGCTGGACCCCCCCCCCGTTTGTGCTCACGTAATTAATGGATGCCCCCTTTCGAAAGACTGTTCTTTTATCTGGTAAAGTTATGTTATTAAATTATGAGAAAATATGTTTATTTTTACGATAATAAGGTTATACTATAAGGTCGTCGGCAGATTTGTTAAATTTTCATAAAAAAATTGATTTTACAACACACATTTCAAATCATATAATCATGCAGTAAAATAAATCAATAAATTATCTGGCAAAGCTATGTTTCAGAATTTTAATTTGGTTTAAATAAAATCGTTAAAAAAAAAGATCCACGCAAATGTTTTATGACGAAAATACTTTAGCTTGTCTTTTTATTTACTGTCTTACAAACTAATATATTTAAGATTTTTTTACATTATTATTTTGCTTAGACATTATTTAAAAGTTGTAAATAATTATTATCAAAAATAATTACAAAAGTACATAATTTTAATAGTTTTATCTTCACGTCTTTCAGCATTTTTGAATGTAGGTATAAATTAAAGCAAATTTTGAATGAAATAAAATCGATATTCAGTTATTATTAAAAAAGCTGGTACGGAGACTAATTAATCTTTCTCGTACAATCGTAAGAACATCTTTAATGGCCCTTAAATCCTTGGTTTAGTGAGAAATAGATATTTTTTGAACATTGGTTTACAGACGCATTTAAAAATGATGTTCATTCATTGATCTCCGGGTCATATTTAGTTTAGAGATAGTGCAATATAATAACAATATAGATAGCGCATATTGCGTGCGCTCAGGCTTATCATCATTGATTTATTATCACAGCATTAGAAATTGCATTTCATTAGTTTAACCTTTGAATGTGCATTATACTGGCTTTTATGGGGAAGTTGTTATGTTGAATAAAAATAAATAAATTCATTGAACTAAATCATTTTGTATTACATAATAAATAAACATAATATTTGTATTAAATAATATTAATTTTATGGAAGCTTTATTGAATTCACGCGGAAAAGTCATTAAAAAAAAATTTCAGACGTAACCTAAACCTATCGTAAAACAAAAATAAATCACCAACAAAACACTAATTAAAGGACTAAAACTGAAAAAAAAGTAACGCCAACATTAGTATTTATGCTGAATTACACTAATATCATAGTGAATTGATCATTTAAATGAAAATTATCTTCAAAAAAATAAAACTGCAAGTAAAATTCATCAAGTCAAACATTGTTTTTTGCAATGCATTTAATTTCGCCATGTGCCATAAATAAACCAATCAACGCGTAATAATAAACAAGATGGCCGCGTGCCTGCGCAGATCTATGTGAGATTCAAGGAAACCAACATAAAAATCATAAAATACGTGTATCGTTATTTAGTAGATGACGTCACAAAATTCATCATAGATATGGTGGTTTTCGAGGGATCTCGAAAATTTTAAAATTAAGATAATTATTTTAACTATAAAAACTAACTCTAAAAAAAAAACATGCAGTTATTTAAGTTAGAAGGTTCATAAAAATTCATAAAAAAAAAAATTGGACTGGATTTCTCTATTGCAGTGTTGAAGAATCATACCTATGCATGTTGCATAGGCATGATTGCACTTTCGACCTTATATATTTATTTTGTCTTCAGATATTACCTCTAATAGGTTAATTAAAGATAAAAATATCACTTTGTCAAGTATGGTATTGTCTATGTGTTGGCTTTAACCTGTTGAAGACTGGGCATACTACATAAATAAGAAAGTTGATACGTATTTAGCTTTTTGCAGTTTTAATCTTTGTATCCTTTTCAATACGTTTTAACTTCCAAAAAGATCTCAAGAGCCTCGTTCCTGGCTTCTCTATCAGAGTACATCTTGCTTGAAGAATCCCACAAGCAAGTTAATTCCGTCAAAACTTAATCTTTATTGGTCATGCCTCGCTTTTGGTGTACTGGAGGTGCCACACACTGAGACCATAAATATGGTGTGTATAAAGAGTGCACACACCTTGTTACAAATTCTTTTATGTAACAGGTGCAACCATTCAATTTGATAGTCACACTTCCTTATAACCTACAACACATCTTCAACTTTACCTTCAATTCAACCAGATTGATACAACCGCTCAAATAATTGAATGGTCTTTATTCTTAAAATCGTTTCCTCAAACGGTAAACATTAATAGAACAAGTTATCCAGTGATGAGAATACTTAATTAGAAAGAGGCCGGGTTTCAAATTCCTATGCTAATAATGATGATTAATATTTTCCACGTTGTACCAGACTGTACTGTATAATATATGTGAACATTGCACTATTCCCAAGTACACCGTACTATTCCGTTACAGTTAAAGGTCAGTATCAGTGGTGGCTCAAGCACTTCTTCAATGTAAGGCCCGACCTCACAATCCAGAGAATGTATAAGTACTCTAAAAAACATGTTCATAGACAATTCATGCACCTAATCAGATTCTAAAAATAAAATAAATTAAAATCTATACAGGCGTATAACAATTTATATGATATCAACTGTGGTTAGGTAAAATCCTTCAAGCCACGAAATGAAGACAATATTTTTTAAACCAATTGAATTGAAACCAATAGACACATAATTCTAAACTGTCAATTTGTGGCTACAAAAAGTGTACCTCAAGGGTCCCGTTTAGACCCAATATTCTTTTTAATTTTTATACATCATATCGTTACTTTATTATAATTTTTTTTAAAGAAAGACATACATTCCCGGGTTATGAATATTTACAAATTTTATTTACAATAGAATACATAATTCTAAACTGCCAATTCATGGATACAAGAGTGTACCTCAAGGGTCCCTTTTAGATCCAATATTGTTTTTACTTTTTATAAATCATATTATTTTTTTTTTTTTGAAAGACAAATATTCCCGGTTTACGAATACTTACAAATTTCGTGAAAAACGTGAAAGCGATTATATATTTTTTAACATATTGATATAAAACATTGCAATTATATTTAAAACTAGCTTTTACCGGCGGCTTCGCTCGCATGGTTTTAGGGGGAAATCTATATATATAAAAATCAAAATGAGCTAGCTTCTGGGTTTGTAGTTCCCGGCAAGATAATAAAGATATTGTTTCTCCCTGCGTGTCCTTTCCCTTCGTCACATTCTTCTTCCACATCAGTTCCCTTCACGCGTTCCCTTGTCTGCCTTCTCTGCTTTCCCTCTCACCACTACCTTATCCCGCTTCCCCCGTCCCACGAACCTCCTCCCCATTTCCCCTCCTGCCTCCCGCATTCCACACATTCAGTCCCTGTACATTTCAGTTTTCAAACAGCTCGCGTGCCACCTACTGCAATTTTTTTGTACAAATTACATAATGTCAGAGCTCACCAGTATATATATAGAAACCTTCGTTGACGTGCTCACAACAACTCACCAAAGTTTCATCACAATCGGATGAACGGTTTAGCAATTCATAATTTCATGATGCCAGATTTTTCTTTCCTTTTTATATATTTTATTACATGTTTATTTAAAATAATGTATCATATATGACTACCACAGCACGGGCAATAGCCTAGTATGGTAGTTTAAAAAATTGGCTGTATTATGTAACTTGTAAAAATTTATGAAATAATAAAAAAAAAAAAAAAAAAAAAAAAAATAGTATACACTATTGTATACAGAAACCATCGCGGGCATGCACACATCAAATCCCCAAAGTTTCATCGCAATCGGATGAACGGTTTAGCAATGCGTAATTTCATGATGCCAGATTATGAATATATAAACAATCTGGTAAGATGGTACAATTTACGAAAATTGCAAAAAACAATTAAATTATTATGAAAATAGATGGCGCATGGAAAGCCGTACAACAATTTTGCATCCGCACACGACTACGGTTTTAGGTCGCAGGGGTTCGGCGTTCCAAAGATTAAAAATTATCAAAAATAAATTTTTATTTAATATTTTTGCAAATGTTAACCGCTATGTTTAACGATTTCATTCATTTTGATGAAGTAATTTTTACTTTTATTAGGTTTCAGAAATATCTGGTGGGGATCGACCTCACGAACCGCCACTGATGGAAATGTAATTAGTATTCAAGCCACTGGTATTTATTTACTCAGTGGAGGAAGTCATCAACGTGATTGAAAGGCAGTTTAGGTGTGGATTTAATGGATTCATTATTCATGGAAGTGTTATTAATGGGTGTGAAATTTGTAGATTGGTTAGTGATTAGAATATTGTTAATGGAGATTAAGAACGCTAACAAAATGTCTTACAGTGCTGCGAATTTTTAGGTGAATAAATCGTTTTGAAGTAAAACTTCTTTACGCACGCTCGACTTGGGGGGTAAGCTCAGTGAATGCGTTACGAAAAAGTATGATGCGAGTTATGAAAAAGTTTGATGCAAACGGTAATCGATGCGATCGGGCAAGGCGTACAGCGTACATACTGCACAACTAAGGTAAGGCGTACATACTAACCCAAGGTCGTAGGTCACTCCAAAGTCGTAGTTCACCCCAAGGTCGTAGGTCACCCCACGTTCATAGGTCACCCCATGTTCGTATGTCACCCCATGGTCGTAGGTCACCCCAGGGTCATAGGTCACATGTCACCCCAATGTCATATGTCACCCCAATATCATATGTTCTTTTATGAGTTAGTGAAGTTTTACTTCAGCCGTGTAGTCTAAAGCACACTCGTTTTTTAGGTGAATAAATCTTTTTTTATAAATCATATTTTTTACCTATTCAATGGTTGAGGGCTAAGGCTCTTGATTCACAATCCGAAGGTCGCGGTATTGAATTCCGGCATGCACAAATAAATTTTATTTGATCAATTTGTGTTATTTCACAATAAAAAATAATATATACTTAGTACATTTGCGGCATGTT
This sequence comes from Limnephilus lunatus, assembly GCA_917563855.2. NCBI lineage: Eukaryota > Metazoa > Arthropoda > Insecta > Trichoptera > Limnephilidae > Limnephilus > Limnephilus lunatus. The sequence continues at coordinate 57,417,833 of OU830596.1, forward strand.
CCAGAGTGGAAGATACTCTTAGTATCACCCTGGTGTTAGACCACTATTTAGAATTGAAACATTGCTTGAGATGCAAATTGACAAACTAAGCATCACTAGCGAAATCAATGAAAGTTAAGTGTGTAATAATAATAAATAATAATTGGATAATTTATATAGCGCCGTTTTTGTGAAAAATCACCTCAAGGGTGCTGAGTGTAGGCAGAAACAAAGGTGGGACGCCGCTGTGCATAGATCCAATTTGCACTAGTTTGGGTGACATATGAGTGGTAACACTTTAGCATGGTTTCATGGCCCATTTCCCTTGTTTATATTATCTATGATCTTTATTATTTAATACTGTCAATATTTAGAATCTATATATTTTAATTATTATAAGCAATAATTATTAGCCTGAAACACTCATCTACATTGAATATATCTCCCGAGAAAAGATACATGCCGCCTAATAATTATTGCTTATAATAATTGTTACCCTTTGTGCTATGCATAAAAATCTTGTCTTAATCATTTGAGTGCCGATTGTCATCCGGGTGACAATATTTCAAGCATATGCGGCCACATTCGGCACACAACAAGTTAAACATTAGTTTATCAATTGAAAATAATAATTAATATTTGACGAGTTAAAGTATTTCACCAAAAAATTTAGAAATAATTTGTCTTGACGCCACCTAGTGAGAGATTTAGCACTTACAATGCCTTTCTCATATAAAATAAAGTTGGTTGTTTGCAAGTGGAAAAATGTAATAAGCAGTAATTGTTGAATGAAACACCAAGTATATACTGAAGTATTTGGCGGGTAGGAGATAAGCCGACGTAGCTCAATGGTAGAGCATTTCACCGGATATCAGAAGGACGATAGATGAGTGTTTCAGGCTAATAATTGCTTATAATAATTGTTACCCTTTGTGCTATGCATAAAAATCTTGTCTTAAACATTAGTTTATCAATTAAAAATAATGACTATATATTTTATACAAATTTAGAATCTACATATTTTATGCAAAAGGTAACTTATAGTTTCTTTTGAATTTCGGATCAGAAAAGTGTTGGTATAAGCTTATTCCGAGCCATGTTCTCACCTATCCTTAATCATTCCAGATCGCCAAGCTGGAAGAACTGGAGGACGGCAAGTCGTATGTCTGCTCCGGCAAGGGCGAGGCCTTCAAGAAGCTGGACTACAACTCGTTGGCGACCCCCCGACCCGAGAATCCTACCGGTCCGGCGACAGAGAAGATCGCCTCCAACCGGCTGTCGCGGGTCTTCAACGGGACCGGTTCGCCGTACGCAGCTGGTAACGGCAAGGTCGGAGACTCATCGGTGGTGAGACCGCGGATCGTGACCATCATTCGGAATGGCTTAAAACCCAGAAAGGTAATATTTTCACGTCTTTTTCTGTTCGAGGATCATGACCTCAACTACAATTTCCCTGATGGTCAAGGCTCCTGCATTCCGGACATGGTGGTATTTGATCATTCCGATGATATGCTCGGTGCAACTCAATCAAGGCGCACGTCCCGGTTAGACGAGAGGTCTGGGTTCGAGTCCCAGTTGCGACCATTATCTTTTTCTGTGTCTTGTTCTCTTTCATATTTTGGTTGGATTATTATTGTATTTTCTTCTTCAATGATATATTACATTGATGGGAATAACCTTCAAAAGTTATAAAAAGAGAGTTTTTCTTATAAAAAATTAAATAATTATTAATACTACTTTATCACTTCTCTGACACGATTTATACTTTATCTGTTCCAATTTAGAAAATAATTTTTTTTATTTTTATATGAATACCGCACAAGAGTCCCAACTGCTTCTGTCTGAAGTCAGTGAGACTATGGCATCCCCAATTGGGGTATATTGTGAGGCTGAAGGTAGTGGGGAGGGGAAGGAGATAGGGAAGAGAAAGGTAGGGAAGTACCTGGCTATTCAGATCTGGTCACCAAACACGGCTACTGCCATTTCAAGCAATGTTTCAATTCTGAATGGTGGTCTTACACCAGGGCGATACTGAGAGTATCTTCCACTCTGGAACGTACCGCAAATATACTATATATTATTTTTAAATGAATAAATTGTGAAATAACACAAATTAATCAAATAAAATTTATTTTCCACGGATTCGATCCCGCATTGAACGCATTACACAGCAAAAGGTAGGAATATTAACCGACAACTGAAATTAGTATGTTTAATGAAATAATGGCATTGTTTTACAGGTGTTCCGTCTGCTCCTCAACAAGCGCAACAGTCCCAGTTTCGAGCACGTGCTGTGCGCCATCACGGAGTGCGTTCGGCTCGACACGGGCTGCGTGCGGCGGGTCTTCACGTTGGCGGCACGCCCCGTACTGCAGCTCGAACACTTCTTCCTCGAGGAGGACGTCTTCTTCGCTTACGGGAACGAGAGGTACACTCCGTCAATAAACTATAGAGCGCTGCCGTCCTTTAATTAAATGGCAACACCAAGATGGTTGAAACAAAAAATAACGCAACCTAAATAAAACACTATTGTCCAAGTGAAAATTTTCTGGTATTAGTGAAGTCTTCAGGTATTAAATGGAGAGATGATTCTACCACATTTATTGTAGAACTTGTTGTTATTTATTAACACTTAGCAAGAACTTTCGACAACACGGGCATGTATCCTAGCAACCCCTATATTTTACCCGCCCCCTTATTTGGGTACTTCAAGCGCCAGCAGGGGGGGGGGGGGGTTGGCGATGTGGAAATCCATTTTTTTATTACGAACTAAGTACTTATTTATATACGACCCGATTTTTTTAATAATCACGTATATGAGTATTCTTCCAACGAAAATCATGTTTATAAGTTCTACTACAAAGTTTATAACTGCTGTCGGAAATCAAGAATGGTATCCATGTAAAAGGATTTCGCATCTCGAACTTTAATTTTGCAGCATTTGGTATACAACTCAAATGTAAAGCTTCACTCGGTACACGATGAATCTGAAACTCGTTATTTACATTGTATTCTGAACACAAAACCAGTTTGTATGCGGTGAATTAAAACTACACTCAGAACATGACAATGGCTTTTATTTGATTCTGGCATTAAATAAATTGTCTACAACTAGAATTTTATAACTGCACATCGAATGAGAGAAAGTTTTCCTTCGAAATAAATATGTTAGCAGATGAATCCAACTGGAATTGATTCTGGCAGCACACACACATAATCTGCACTCCCCCCGCTACGGTCCCTACAACCGCTCTCTGCTCGCCTGACTCATTCCGCTAAGAATTTAGTATGTCTTCGGCTGTAGCAGTGGGGGTAATGGGCGGTCACATGCGCGTACACGGGTTGATCTTATTTTGGATCGAGAATAGAATTTTATAACTGCACTTTGAATAAGAGAATGTTTTCCTTCAAAATGTGTCAGCAGATGAAATCACAGCAGAAATTTTACATTCTGAACTCAAAACTGGTTTAACAAAACTTAACACTAGCATGGTGGTCGAAAAAATCCCCAAGTGATGTAACCATTCAAAACAATGAATAAAGAAAAATTAAAAAAAAAATTATATCTGTATCCGGTGAATTAAAACTACACTCAGAACTTTTCCATCGAAATATGTCAGCAGATGAATCCACAACTGTAAATTTTCATTCTCAACACAAAATTGGTTTAAATTAAGTCTGTATGCGGCGAATTAAAAGTACACTCAGAACATTAAAATGGTTTTTCTTTGACTCTGGCAGCACAGAGTCTGCAGCTGGAATTTTATTAGTGCACTTCGAATAATATAATGTTTTTATTCGAATTGTGTCAGCAGATGATTCCACATTTGCAATTTTACATTCTGAAAACTGGTTTAACCCTTCGAATAATAAGAAAAAAATATTTATAAACTTTTGCCTGTCAAGGTATGCGCACAAAATTTCCTATTCTTCCCATGTATTTTATACGTTCCTTTTTATTCTTTTTTTTTTTACCCATTTGCAACAAACAAAATTGTTCTAAAATCTAGTTTAAATAATTTTTCCAACGTGCTTATTCATTAGAACATTTTTGTATCTGAATATTAAAATTTTAATATTGGTAATGTAAATTGGCTTAAAAATACACACCTGCGAATATTCGAATTAATATACTTAAAATAGAATAAACTAAAAAAATTATATTTTTTGCAGCTTAAAAATATATAATTATTGACACTTATAATAAATAATAAAAGAAAGAGTTCAAGAGAAACATTTAAAAAAAAAATTATTATACATTTAAAAAAAAAACTTACTTAACTGAAATTTATTTTTCTGATTTTTCTTTAAATTAATCATAAACAACGAATCAGATAGTCAAACATACAATAACTAAGGAAGTTGAGTCCATTTTTTAAATTTTTTTTTATCAATGTTCGCATTCAAACTTAACCCAATCCCTGCCATTTACGCGGATCGGCGTACGAACGTTCCGTGCCACAACTGCCATTTACGCCGTATCACGTAAATCGCCAGTATGAATGTTTCGAGGATGATATTTCTAAGTTCTGATGGTAGATGGGGCTAAATATTATTTTGTAAAATATTATGAACTGTTTCTTAGCGACATCTCTTGTAAAATATGATAATTTAAATTGTTTATACTATGAAAAGCAGCATCCAAAAAAGGTCAACAGATTTCTTGGCGCAGTCGTTTGATTCTCCCGCCATCGCAGCGTCGTGTGTGTGTATGTCACGTGGTTCTTATTGCGTTCTCTGTGGTGTGGTTCTAAAAGTTTTTTTCATATTCGGCGGAGATGTGGACTTGAGTTTTTATTCCCGAATTGAGAATTTAGTTTGTGTTTTTTTTTTAAATTTAGTTTGATATTTCATTTCGTGTGTACTTTCAATCATTTTTGAAACTTTATTTTTAATATCCCTAAATATGTCAAGACGCAATCTCGGTGAAGAAGAGATAAGAGAATTCGTCCTCGATATTGACTCCGAAATTGAGGAAAGTGATGATGACTCGGATTTTATAACGCAACTTAGTGACAATGAAGATGAGCCTATGGAGACTGAAGTTACCCAAAGAACTTCGTCGGGAAATTGGACTGTGAATTCCGGAAATTTTAAACCAATAATCCATGAATTTAATGATTTTCCATCTGGAATAATCGCGACCCCATTATTATCAGAAAATTCCCCGGAAATAAATTTTTTTAAACACTTTCTAAATACAAATATAATGGCCGAAATTGTCAAGGAGACAAACAAATATTATCAAGCAACTATTAGAAATAAAGTTATTTCTGAACATTCACGGCTTCGCAGGTGGAAAGATACATCAGTTAATGAACTCTACATATTTATTGCAGTGACAATGCTTATGACCAGAAATAAGCACCACACGATAGAAGAGCATTGGTCGAAAGATCCCCTTCTGACAAGTAAAATATTTGGCAAGACGATGGCAAGAAATCGTTACCAGATATTGCTGAGTATGCTGCATATGTCAGACCCTGATTCACAAATTGCTGGTGACAAATTAAATAAAATTAAACTTCTGGTCAATCACACTCGAAAAATGTTCAAGGAAACAATGGTGCCATACGAAAATCTATGCATTGACGAGAGCATTATAGAGTTCAAAGGACGTCTTAAGTTTAAACAATATATTCCATCCAAACGCCATCGGTTTGGAATAAAAATGTTTGTTTTGTGCGACTCGAAGACAGGTTATATTTTAGATATAATTATTTATTGTGGAGATGGGACGGATGTCACTGACGAGCAATGTCTTGGGGCTTCAGGGGCTGTTGTCACCACTATGTTAAATGGCTACCTCGGTAAAGGCCACAAATTATATGTAGATAATTGGTACACTAGTCCAATATTATTTAAATTTTTGCATGACCACCAAACTAACGCATGTGGAACGGTGCGAAAAAACCGTAAAAACATGCCAAAATTTAATAAATTGAAGAAAGGGGAAATTACTTCTCAGTATTCCGATTCACTGATGGCATTAAAATGGCACGACAAAAGAGAAATTCACATGTTAACGACGCTTCATGATGATAAAGTTTCTCCAACTGGGAAAATAAATTTTAGAACTGGAGAAGTAGTTTCGAAGCCAAATTGTATTCAAGATTATAATAAAAATATGGGCTTAGTAGATAAAGCGGATATGATGATAACTAGTGTAAATTCCCTTAGAAAATCAATTAAGTGGTACAAAAAAGTTTTCTTTCATTTAATCGATTTATATTTACTGAATTCGTACATTATGCACAAAACCGTTAGTTCCAAAAACATTACTTTTCCTGATTTCCAATTAAATGTGATAAGACAATTATTAGAAAAACATCATACTCCATCGCACCCTGAAGTTGGTCCATGTTCGTCACAAGATGTGCCATTACGGTTATCTGCCAAAATGCTAGTAAAACATATGCCGATACCAATACCCGCAAAGGAAAAAACCCAAAAACCTTATAAAAACTGTTATGTTTGCTCAAACACTAAACTTAGACCAAAAACAAGAAAAGCGACGAAGTACATGTGTGGCGAACGTAACGTACCGTTATGTGTTTGGCCATGCTCAACAATATTCCACGAGAAAAAAGAATATTAATTTTAAATCTTTAAAACATTGTGTAAATAAAATGTAATACAATCTAGTGCAATATCAAATATAAAATGTGAAAAAAGTTGGAGAATCGTTGCCGAACTCGATACACTCCATAATGACATGTGAGTGTTTATCTTATATCTCTTTGTTTATTTGTGTTAGTGAGTCAGCACTATGGCCGGTTCACCGCACTCAATTATTCTGATGGTGTTTACTATTTATGTCAAAAATACGTTACGGGACACACTCGAGGATTCAAATATCTTATAAAGTATGTAGTAAAGATATCAGTTATGAGTGTCTAATATAAACAAAGCCCTCAATGGCAATGGGAATGCGGTAAAGATTAATTTAATTGAGAACTTAAAAAAGACTGAAATAGCTTGGCGCGTCATAGTTGACAGAGTATATTGTCTGGGCAGCTATTGGGTTAAATACTGGTATTTTTTATTTTTTTTTTAAAGTTCGTTTTCATAGTAAAATTAATTCTCAAAGTTTAAATTTTATTAAGCCCGCCAAAACAAGCGGATCCGAGCGGTAAGAAGCGGGGTGTGGGTGTGACGTCATTTAAACTGAGAAAACTGCGTCGCTTGGGCATTTTGTATGGAGATTTTTAAAATTCTTCAATAAGGAATTCCAGTAATTTTTTTTATCAATGTTAACCGTCTATCAGAATTGATGTTATTTAAAAAAAAGAAAATTGATCAAGATTTCATAGTTAAATTAATATTTAAAGGTAGAATTTTTGTTTCTCGCGCCAAAACTCTTCACAAACACGGTATTGCCGTCGCTGGCCGATCGCCGTTGGTTGAAGTGTCACCCGCCAATTCAGGCCGCCGCGCAAAAAAGTAAAGACCGAAAGTAAGATAACGGTTTACAGCGCAGTTCACTGTGAGACTTTTCTGCGCAATCAATAAATTTAATATACTTGCACAAAACTAGTGAGGTTTACGGCGAAACATCAGATGTCAGATTGGTAGAAAATACGTAATGATTATTATTTAATACTGAAAAAATGTATTATACTTATTGTAACATACAAATGAACACAATTAATAATTTGATGTATTTACTTGGAAGCTTTAACTCCACAAATTTCAGCACTAATGTGGTCAGTATTATCTATTTTAAATATAAAATTAACATGTCAGAATCAACGATTTGTAGGCAGTCGGACTGGCCTTGAATATATCCGATTTCTGACATGGTATGTGGTTTTTTAAACAGATTTTGCATTACATAAACTTTGTTTACTGAACCATTAAATATACCAAACCACCCATTACTAAACTTAAAAAGACTTTTAGGGGATAGAATGCAAAACCGTTTGGCCCATAGGTTAACGACGTTTGGCCTATACACCTCTCTCATCATACACAAACCATCTCTCGTGTAATAGAAATAGATGCACCGTAGACATTTCCTTGATCCGCTCTTTATACAAACTGAGGTTCCAATGACGTCAGAATTCTTTCGACCATTCATGAAGCGTTTGTAGTTCGTAGCTTTTTGATGGATTTTTAAGAAGGTTTAATTAATTCTAAGAATAACAATATAGAAATATATTTATATATTTAGAATCGATATTTTTTGATCTACATGAACATATTTTTTATAAGTCAAAATATTTTTCACTCAACTTCCTTATTGTCAATCTCATCACATAGTCCATGGACCTCTATCAATCATTCTCACTGTAAATTAGTCATAAGCAATCCAAGCGCAAAACAAAATACGAGGAATTCTCCCAATTCACTACATACCATGTTGCCAGTCACTACAGTGATCAAGGTGACATGATAATGTATTCATTTAAAGAAATGGTATTCCCCTGTTTCGTCACAGAATAAGTAATGAAAAATTCCGTGCTCATTTAAATCGGTCCAAATCGTAGGCGCGACAAAAATATGAAATGAAATGGTATAAATTTTTCCAAGATAATATTATTATTTATTGTGAAAATTTGCCGCCCCCCTAAAAGTGCCGCCCGGGGCAGGCCGCCCCCCCTCCCCCCCCACGCTACGCCACTGTCCTGTATACTTGAAATTTTTATACGATTCGGTTCATTCATTTTAAAGTTTAAAAAAAAAATGACTGGGGATTTCGATGAGCACAAGTACCTGACAGGTGAATCGAAAAGTGTGTCTAAGACACTATATAAAGAGGTAAGATTTGTTTGTTTGTTTGTTTGCATTGAATAGGCTCCAAAACTACTGAACCGATTTGAAAAATTCTTTCACTGGTGGGAAGCTACACTATCCCCAGGTGACATAGGCCATATTATATTTTCAAAAAAATTAAGGATCCTTACTAAAACACATCATTATTTACAAAAAGTGTTATGACAGCGTATGTCTAACTATTATAGTTATGCCACAATAAGTGTTATTTTATTTTAAAAATTTAATTGAAATGCCGCCACTAGAAAAGGCTCTTTATTTGTATCTTGGTATTAATCCTTATCAAAATAAATTACTTCATATTCAAGACTGCTTCAATACCTTTATACATATAACTTTTTGAATTATTCAATTCGGACATCCCATTCGAAAGACATCACGAGTTTAAAAATGTAAGTATTAGAAAAAAATTGCGTGGTCGCTGGTCACCCCGCTCGGCTAGCTAGGCAACATCTTATGCGATCTAGGCGTCACTGGGATACGGGCCGTACGGGAGGGGAGTCAATGTCAAAAGGATGGAAGGGGAACGCAGGAAGGAAAAGTTTATATATTAACGCTAAACATTTAGGGATAAACAATTTATTTCTTTTAATGGCATAGCAACGCATGCCGGGAACCAGCTAGTAGTATATAAATTTAAACTTATTATATATGACTAAGCGATTTGCCTTCAATTGCACATTTCTTATTTCTATTATTTGATTTTTAAAATTTATTTTTATTTTTTATTCTTCACTAGCTGGGTTACCCAACTTCGCTCAGAACAATTCGAGAGTGTTCTGGAATGTTCCACAATGATGTTCCCGATTCCCTATTATATTACATATCACGACATACTCCGCCACTCCTTCCAGAACTTTCTAGAGCTCTACGGAACCTTCTAGAACTTTCCGGAAGACTGTTCTAGAAATTTCAAGAGGGTGAAACTTCCAGCCCTTATATCTTCAAAGCACGCCCTTTAGGTAAAAACAGATACCCTTATTCCCTATGGGGGATAGAGATCTACCACACCGTATAACCCTTGATCGTACCGGGACTCGTTTCTGAGTTTTTGCGAGCCGCACGTTTTTTTGGACTTTCTTTTATATATTGATTATACTTTTATAATACATACTATATAATACCCATTAAACTGCAAAAGCAGTTTTGTCAGCAGGTCAATTTTGCAATAAAAAATTTAACGAGAAACAATATAGAAAATAGATATTTTAAAATAAACATTACAAATGTCTACAATACAAAGTTATAAATTACAAGAGAGATAGTCAGGTAAATTAATTAGTTCCGAGACTTGTACCAAATGTTGATTTTACTAATAATATGAATTTATTTCTTTCCAGGTACACGCAAGAAGATTTTGAATTAGATTTTGAAGAGAGCAAATCAATACAGCAATACAAAAAAACGCACATGATCAGAAATGGAACGAGGTTTGTTCAATACTCTTTTTCCTCTTAACCCTTAGCGGAATTGTGGTTTCCCAGAGATAGCACATACAAAATAATTATAACCTAGTGTAGCAGTGAGCTTTTTCAAATAACACATATATATCGAAGTAACTAATAGCCTGTCGAGAGCCATTTTTGAAACTTCTTCTTTTTCTTTTATTGCATACTGGAAATTACGGAATGCATCACTCTGAAGTAATATTTTGTGGATTTATTTTGAGCTAAACTATCCATAAAAACAACATTACTTGTTTAATAAATTGATAGGTTTTTCAATGTTTTTGTGAACTATCACGCAGATATGAGATATTACTTTTCAACAGCAGCAAAATCTGACACCCAGATTCCATAGATAATTAATTTAAAATATTCTGGTGTTGCTAGGTGAATGAAACTTTGGGTTACATCAAGAATGATATTGGCACAAGCGATTCTGACCTTGTCCTTCATACAGTTTCTTTATACATAAGGGTTAAAAATCGCATTTAAATTTTTTTTTTTTCGAAAACTTGTTCCACGCATGCTTCCGGTCAATAAGAGGATACTGCCAAATATTTTTTCATTGTCAAAAACTTTTAAAATAATATCGTATTTACTGACAATTTTGTCATTCAGTTCAAAATTTTAAAAAAAAGGTCAAAAGTTCCGCTTAGGTTTAACCTATTTGAGATGAGCGTCATGTATACATGCCAACTGATCACGTGCCTAAAAGACGAGCGTCATCTATAAACGACGTCTATTACGTTATTTTAATTGTTTAGATAACAAAATATTTCATTTTTGAATTTGAACTGTTTAGATTACATCTATGTCTTTGAATATTTTTTAAGTGACACTATATTCAATTAAAATGAGATTTACAAATTTCGAAAAATCCGCCCGTCCACGTGTATTGCAAATTCTTTAACGACATCACCGTAAAAAGGTTAATTTTCCATTTTTTCTTAATCAAAGTTCAAAACTTCATGTGCGACTGACTATCGTGTTTTTTTATTTGTATCAACTGACGTTTGTTGTAAGTTAAGTTTGAAGGGTTGGAAGTATGTATAAATTGTTAAAATAACCCAAACTAAGAACCCGGGTTTGGAAATTCTTCAAAGACATCATCGTAAAAAGGTTAAGCGACAGCTACCCAAATTTGGGTGATTTTTACAAATTAAAATGAATTTATTTTGTACTTCCTGCGGTCAGCTAATATGTTTATTCGCCGCTAGCTTGATTAAGCGTTTATCGAATACCAAAATTTGTCACTAACGTTCTTCTCTTAGTTTTTAGGTAATGTTTTATTTATTTTTAATTTGAATATATTTTTACAGTTAAGTTAAGGTAGCCTCTCAAAAACTGGGCACAGACACTTTAATCACAAATACAAATCACAAGTGTGTCCGACGGTTGAATTTGGCAGCCACCTCTGGTCTGGAGACCCAAAATACTTGAAAAAAACCCTTGACTGCAGAAACGGGCAATCTGTTTGATAGATTCTCCTAACTTAACAAACGGATTGCAATCGGCACCGGTGCATAATCGGGAAACATACCAAACGCGGGCTCAACATATGTACACGGTTGACATTTGTCACATGAGAACGGGTTGCTCTTCGACTCGTTCTTGTGTTCAACAGCTCGGCTGTGGAACGATTTGATACAACATGGGTCTCTTCAAGACCAATGTTTTTTCCTTCCTCTCCTCAAAAAGACCCTACACACAGTATCTCAGATGACATAGGCCCCGGGGGAAATTATTTTCCTCGGGGCCTCCTGTGTAATGTCTGCAACTGAACGTTGCCTCAGTTCTTATTTGTCCAACAGACCATTTTAGTTTTTTGTTCAATCTCCACTTTAAAACTAAAAATAAAGTATAAAAAATGATAGTTAATCACTTAACTAAGAATTATTTAGACTAATGAGACCTTTATCTTTATGGAAATAGCTTCATCTTAAACACCTATTATAATGTTTCATTGAAATAACGAAAGAAAACCTTCTCCTGTAAAATTTTCTAATGGTCTGTTGGACAAATACGAACTAAGGCGACGTGTAGACTATAAACAACATACAGAAGTAATATTATTAATTATTAGTTTTGCCCAAAATGAGTACAATGTAGGACAATTTTTAGTAACTAACGTACAGATTAACTCAAATTGCTTTGATTTGAATAAAAATATAAATTGGCTTTTGACTTTATCGAGTAAGCAGTTTGTATGTTTCCATATTAATATTCGGATGGCCGAATCCAAAACCGAACACCGGGAAATGTTTATGTACCTCGAGGGGCTAATGTATTGAAAAGTGAATGGGTTACAGTATTAGTTGACACTGTTGTTGCAGAAACGGCCCCAAGCCCAAGATGCCCGTGAAGGTGGGCAAGGAACGGGCCAACACCATTAAGAGCGGCTCCCCCGACCTGACGACCAGCAGCGAGAGCAGCAGCCTCGTCCTGCCGCAGCCGCTCAGGGTCAAGTACTCCGTGGGGAAGATCATTGGTACTTGCGCTTGCCCGATTTGCCCACTTTCCTTCTCTACCCCATATCAATATATTAACTAGAGATGCCACGAATATTCGGCTACTATTCGGTATTCGGCCTATTCAGCTACGTTTTTTACCATTTGGTATTCGGCCGAATATTGCGAACCATTCGGTCGAATACCGAATACCAAATTATGAAGAAAATGCATATATATTCAATATACTATAATATTTATTGTCTTCACTACAGATTTCATAATATTCTCAAGTAGGTGATTTTTTATCAAATTGTGCCATTTCGTTAAGCTTTTAAGAGGAACCTTTAAGCGTTAAGAGGAACCGACGTGTTACGCACTATAAGTAACACAATTTGATGTAACAATCAACAACAAATGCGTGTTGTGACACGACCTACTCGCAAATGAAAAAAAATTACAATTTGGGAGGGGGGAATGGGTACCGCCGCCCCGGAAACCTTTATTGGATAACCAACACCTCTGCCATAGGTCACCCCAAGTGGTTCGCCACGTTTGGTGATTTTCCAGGGGTGCCCGGGTTCATGGGATGAGGTTTGTCTAGGTCTTGGAGGTGGATGACCAGGACACACTGAACCCCAGATTCCTACCCACCTCTTTTCCTTCCCAGAACTCTCCTCTTCTTCCTTTCCCTAAAAAAACCCTCCACCCGGTATCCCCAAAGATGACATAGGCCCTCGGGGAAATTGTTTTCCTCAGGGCCTCCTGTGTGGAACTCATGTAAAAAAAAAATGCATAGTTATCACACACACTTCAATGATGCAGGCCGGAACCTGTCACCCCCGAAATGTACTAAGTATCGCCGAATATTCGGCGCTTCGGCCGAGAGCCTAGCCGAATATTAGGTATTCGGCAAAATCACTATTCGTGGCATTTCTAATACTAACCCTTTCCACTCAAAACCTTTTTTTTTGTTTTTTTCCACTGGCTCCATGCCAAAATTGCACTTTTTACGTTTTAGTTTTTTTTTTTTGAATTAAATTGATATTATAAAATAATTGAAAAAATTTAAGAGGCCTCGTCCAAAATGATGATTTGTTTTCATTTAGATTTATATTTTCGGCTTTTGGCCTCGTTTGGCCCCAACACATCTCGCTTTATTTTTTTAGACATAACGGGACCGAGGATTAGTTCTCTAATAGACAATCAAGCTATAGCAAATAGAATTCACAAATAGTCCACGTTCAACGAGTATTTGCACGAAAACAAACATTATAATGCACAGTTGATAAGATGTTGACAACAGCACGGTGCGATAATTACTATTGTATTTTTGTAACATCGATTCCTTTCCTAAAAAAGACCCTCCACACAGCATCCCCAAAGATGACATAGGCCCTGAGGGGAATTATTTTTCTCGAGGCCTCCTGTGTAGAGCTAATGTAAAAAAAAAATCTGTGGAGACTCAAAATTTAACGATCATCGGCGCTACAAATATAAATAAAATTATAGCACAATTAGATTCTTATTTGTAGAGAAGAAAGGATTATCAAGTCAATTACTGTAAAAGTTATTGTGAAATTAGATATTATATTATATTTTGCATTAGTCAGAAGTACACTGGAATATGTCTCACCAATTTGGAACCCGCAGTACAAAGTATACATAGATAGCATAAAATATCTTACCTTCCAATTCAATAATAACATTGAAATAAAATTAGCACATCAGGAAGGAAGGAAGGCTGACTGATAAATGTAAATATATGTAAATTGTGTGATTCTATTATTCTAGGCGACGGTAACTTTGCCGTGGTGCGCGTCTGCCAGGACCGCGTCACGGGCGAGGAGTTTGCCCTGAAGGCCATCGACAAGGCCAAGTGCCGCGGCAAGGCCTACTACGTGGAGGCAGAGGTGCGCATCATGCGCCAGATCCGACACCCGCGCATCGTCACGCTGGTGGCTGAGCAAGACAGCCCCGACTGCCTCTATCTTATCATCGAGCTGGTCAAGGGTATGTATATCATCTTAGTTACAACACATAGATGGCTCTAGTGTACATAGAACCTAGAGGTTATAGATTTGACCAGCAGATGTCGTTAGTATACAGGTTTGCCCCTCCATAAGCTAGCGGATAGATTTCTAACAACAAAGAGACTTTTAGAGCATAATAGAGATTCCATTAGCCTCCAGGATGTCCTAGACTCACTCCTTGTACGAGTTTTTAGTCTCAATGGTTTTTAGTTTTTAATAAAAACTTTCAGCTTTACTAATAAAAAATCACTTTTATTGTTTTACATAGTTACACATTTTACGAAGACCGTGCAATTTTTTATTCGATTTGTTACTAATAAAAATAAAATCGGACAACACCGAATGGTGCAATTTTTTAAGTTTTCTTTGTTTTGAGTAAAAGTTAGTGATGCAACGAATATTTGTTTTCGCCGAATAGTATACATTTACCGAATATTCGTATACGGCAAATAAATATTTACGAATACTATTAAAAAAACTTTTGTACACATCTCCGTTTGATTATGGATAAATTGTCATAGAGTCAAAATGTCTATGGATAAATTGTTATTAAATAATAAAATTATTATTTTAAATTTATTACACTTAGTTTTAAAGGAACTTCGATCATTAAAAACGAGATTGATAGAGATTGATACTTATCTAAAGCTCCCAAATTTCTCGCCGTCTGCTGACCCATTGCTCTTCTGGCGAGACGATCAGTACCGGATTATCCCTAAGGCAGAGTAGGCAACTGCCTAGGGGCCCCGCATCGGCTAGGGGCCCCGCGCCCTAAGAAAAAATAACTTGCGGCAATGGTTCGACTCACAATAAGTGAGCAACTCCGGCACCCATTTTGGAAAAAGTCAGCTTTCAAGATGTTTTAAATATTTTATTTTTTTATTACGAACTTACAGGTTAATAACATTACACGCATTAAAGAAAACAACAAATTATAATAATTACGTTATAACCCAATAACTGTTCACATCACGCACAAATAATAAATAAAAAGTCAATAATTAAAACCAATATTTAAACATAGTTGTATTTTACTTAACTTTCCTTCGTATCAATGGGGATATGATTATAGGTGCCGTGTGTGGTTTATATCGGCAATTGTTTTGTTTTTTTTTTTGCTTTTATTTCTAATGTTTAAAATATAAATGTTGTACAAGCTTTAGTGTGCACTACCTATCTGCTTGCTAAAATTCTTTGTTTCTCTTCATACCAAGGCTGTCTGGAAGAGATCACTTTAGTGATAAGACCGCTCATTGTACTATTGTATTCGTTTCATTTTTTTATTGAATGGGTGAAGGCATACCTTCGAAATGTAGTAAAAAAACAGATTAATTATGAATAAAATTACGTTGTGGTAGAAAAAAAAAAGTTTGAAAGTTAGAAAGGGTAAAATGCAGTGGCGGATTAAGCCCGTCAGAGGCCCGGGGCGGAAAAGCTGAATGACCCCCCCTCCCCCCCCCCTAGTTTAAGAAGTTGATGTAATTTTACAAGCTTTTTCTTCAGTTCATACGGGCATCTGACTCTGGGGGGCCTCCAAACGCCTTCCTTTGATCAAATCATAAATAAGGCTTTGGCACCAGGCCACTGTAAAAAAATGACATTTTTTTAAAATTAATTTTCTGAAAATGCATTTAAAATGAAATAAAAAAATAAAATTACAAAATTTTTTTTTACAGAGTCCACCATAAGTGGGAATCACCAGACAAACCCGAAATATGTCGTTTTTAAATCAAATTTTAGACGTATTGACTCTTTTTCACGACAATATTATAAATTGATTTCGAAAGACTGTTCTTTTATCTAGTAAAGCTATGTTTTAAATTTTGAGAAAACATGTTTATTTTTAGTACATTAAGGTTTTACCGTAGGGCGTTTGCAGATTTGTTAAATTTTCAAACAAAATTTTGTATTATACAACACACATTTCAAATTATATAATCAATGAGTAAAATAAATCAATAAATTATCTGGGAAAGATATGTTTCAGAATTTTTATTTTAGTTTAAATAAAAAACATTAAAAAAGGATACGCGCATATATTAAAAAAAATACATTTTTATTTTGCTTAGACATTACTGAAAAATTATAAATACATATGATCAAAAAATAATTAGAAAAAGTACCTACATAATTTGAATAGTTTTATCATCACGAGTTTGAGCATTTTTGAATTTAGGTATGCATCAAAGCAAATTGTGAATGAAATAATATCGATATTGAGCTATTATGTTAAAATGCTGGCATGGAGAATAATTCATCTTTCTCATCGGAATCACCCTGTACAGTTGCAAGGGTACGATCGTAAGATCATCGTTCGACGAAATTTAAATTCTCGGCCGCTGATTATTGGCATTAAAGCCTTGTTAAGGATTTGATAAAGGGGACATGGAAGCGTTTGATGGCCCCCGAGGACCAGAGGCCCGGGGCAAACCGCCCCTTCACCCCCCCCCCCCGTTAGTCCACCATTGGTAAAGGGGCCCCGAGACGTGCATTGCCTAGGGGCCCCGACATGGTTAATCCGGCCCTGGAGACGATATACATTTCTCACGACTGAAAAAACTTGCGCCAAAATATTTTTCATACAAGCCATGTACAGTCGCCGACGAGTTTTTTCAACGGCTGGCAACATCCAACTAAAAGAAATCGCTTGTCACCAGGGAATCTACCGATGTTGTGTTTTCTCAAAAAAAATTTGACAGTTGTAAATTTTAATTATTAGTATAATAAAACAAACAGAAAAAAGTTAAATAAATGAGTGTTTTATTACTCTGCCAAGTTTTTCGTATTCACCGGATAGTAGGTTTAATATTCGTATTTGTAAAAGTAGTATTCGTTGCATAAAAATGTTTGAGTAAGCTTTTTTTTTTAATTTTTAAAGTTTGAATCAAATTTTTTATTATTTTTAAACATTAAAAATAGGCATCTACTCTGGAAGCTTTCTGAAATTCCATGAAATTTCATTGTATCATTGGGAGTTGTAGGTAAAAATGTTTAAAGATTTTTAATGACAAAACAGAACACTGACAAAACAGAACAGTAACAAAACAGATTGTTGAAGAAAAGGGAATGAATTTGAAGGATTATTAAATTGAGCGTGTGTATACTTTTTCCCAGGTGGCGACCTCTTTGACAGCATAGCCGCCGCATCCAAGTTCAGCGAGGAGCAGGCGCGCCTGATGACCTCCCACCTTTCCTCCGCCATGACCTACCTACATTCCATGTCCATAGTGCACAGGGACATCAAGCCAGAGAATTTGCTCGTAAGTACACTCACTTTGATAGCATAGCCGCTGCCGCCAAGTTCAGAGAGGAGCAGATGATTTTCCACCTGTTCTCCGCCATGGCCTACCTCCATTCCATGTCCACAGTGAACACTGACGTCGAGCCAGAGTTGCTGTCGTTCAAAAACCAACATCTCGTGTGTTTGTAGTTCAATGAATCATACAGTATTACAGTAGAATTCGGACACAACGACCCTCAAGGGACCGGCGATACTTTGTCGTACTAACCTTCGCGAGGGTTACATTTGATTCACCGGCTCCTAAACGGGGTAATATAGCACTTTTTTCTTCAATTAAAAAAGACTTTCGCTTCACGGAACTTATTGTGTCGAGCTTTTAACCTAGCCACAACAGATGATAAACACTGACTGTGATTTACGCATACTAATAAGGATAGGTGTTAGCGCGCGGGGAATAGGCGAAGTGCGGGGCGGTGAGGTATTGGTGCGTAGGTTTTGTAAAGAAAACACTGCGCGTCGTTCTAACCAGACGAATTATCATTAAAATAGGTCGCTTTAACCTCTTATATGCCGGAAGCGCCAATGTACAATCGGTGTGTGTGCATGCTTGCGGAAAAAATTTCGAAAAAAATATTTTTGAATGCGGTTTTGACCCTTCTGTACAAAATTTGTGTGAAGGACAAGATCAGAATCGCTTGCACCAACATCATAGATGATATAGCCACTAGTTTCATTGTGTGTGCGCATGCGTGCGGAAAAGAGTTTGAAAAAAATATTTTTGCATGCGATTTTGACCCTTCTGTACAGAATTTGTATGAAGGACAAGATCAGAATCGCTTGCGCCAATATCATAGATGATATAGCCACTAGTTTCATTCACCTGGCAGCACCAGAATATTTTTAAATGATTTTATCTTTGGAATCAAAATGTCAAATTTGCCGTGATTAATTCCGATGTGTGATTCTTGATGAAAACATAGTAAAACCTATCAATTTATCAAATTAACGCAAGTAATGTTCTTTTGGTACATAGTTTATTGTTCTAGGAATGTGTTTCGGTCAATAAAATATATGATAGCTCAAAATTAATCCACAATACATTCAATTCAAAATTCAAAGTGGTGATTTGTTAGGGAAAAGGAAGTGGGGGGCCTGAGGGGGCCGGACCCTTGACAGGTTAAGCAGTTGATCGCTTAAAACGGAGTCGTACTACTCGTCGTGTTATATTATATTATTAGATGTATGTGTAAAACAGAGTCGTACTAAACATGTTTTCCTAGTACCTACATAACTGTGAAACCTAACTTAAGTTTACATTGTTGTCGCTAAAAACGGTGTAAGCCGTTATAAGCGAAGTCGTTATATCCGAATTATACTGTATTTATTTATTTATTTACGCCCTTTTTCGGGGCTTTTACATATATACATTTAAAAATTACAATAAAAATATAAATTCTATACATTTCTTAATACATAACTGAACTGCTTCAGTAACAGTATTTTGTATTTTCTTAAAGATACATTGAAGATGTCCACTGACCTGGTATAATTATTTTCCTCCATCAGTATTCTTGGCAAAGAGGAATACATATGATAGTTAGTTCCAGAATTTCCGCTCTGAAATAAGTCCTGACTTCTAGTAACACGTAGTGGAATCCGGAAGCTTATCAATTCAAGCAATATCGGACTATCAACTAAATCATTTAGAATTTCATACAGAAGTCAGTGAAAATTCTTCTGTCTGACAATTTGAGCATATTCATATCATTTAAAACAGTATTGTAGTTCAACATAATTGCTGGAATACCCATTTTAAAATTTAGATAACGTAAGAATTTGTTTTGTATTCTTTCAACAGCTTTTACATGTATATTATAATATGGGCTCCAGACGGGAGAATTGTACTCATGTTGACTTCTAACAAATATTAACTTATTCTTGCTTCCAGGTGGAAATGGACGGAGAGCAGATAGTGGGCCTGAAGCTGGGAGACTTTGGGCTGGCCTGCGAGGTGACACAGCCCCTCTTCACGGTGTGCGGCACCCCTACCTATGTGGCCCCCGAGATACTGCTTGAGACGGGCTACGGAGTCAAGGTATGGACAACACTTACAAAATTTCAACTGCAATGTCACAATTCCCTATATATGTGTGCAGTATAACATCAATAACCTTCAGAAATATCAAACATCATCAGGAGCATCTCCTAACTTTATCCTGTATTCCTCTATCTCTCCCCTTACCTAAAGTTAGTTTTAAGAAACAGTAAAACTGCTATCCGTAAGCAACTTTGGCTTAAGTTCAATTAACTTCGTATGTATATCGTCTAGTGAAAACTTGTGAGAATTTTGGGCTAGAACTGAATATAAATACAAAAAAAATACATGCTCATAAGCAAAAATAACGCATTGGATGAAAATCTTCATATTGCTGAAAAAAAACCAGAGAAGGTACAGAGTATTGTATACTTGGGCTGCAATGTAAATGATAGATGGAATCCTTCGGTTGAAATCAAATGCTGCATTGAGCAAGCTCGTGCAACCTTTATCCGCATGAAAAAGATGTTCTGCCGTGATAATCTCAACCTTGGGATTATGAATGCGTATTGTCAGATGCTACGTGTTTTCCATATTATTTTATGGAACGGAAGCATGGACGCTTACTGAAGAACTAATTAGGCTTCTACAGAAGAATACTTAAAATAAGCTGGATGGATAGGGTTACGGATAAAGATGTTATGGTTCGAATGAATAAAGAAAAATAAATTATAAAAATCCGAAAACTTCAATATCTTAGACATGTGATGAGACATCCAGAGATCTTTCCCTGCATTATGAGATCTTGCATCTCATGAAAGATTGCCGGAAGACGGGCCCCTGGAAGGAGAACCTCATGGCTGAAAAAGCTGAGACAGTGGTTTGGCCAGTCTACTGTAGAGCTGTTCCGGGCCGCAGTAATCAAAGTCCGCATAGCCAACATAATAGCCAACGTCCGTTGAACAGACAGGGCACAAGAAGAAATATATCGTCTATGTAAATTCAACACCACGTATGACCCAATAATTGAGCCCTTGCCCGGAATAATGTTGTATCCAACAAAACTATCAAAGTTTAGTTATTGATGCAATAATGTTGGGCATGTTAATACGCATCTTTTAAGGTAGAAATTATGACATTGAAAAAAATTTTAGGCCTCTGACAGCCTTTTAAAGTTTGTTTTGTGGAAAAATGTTGTATAACGCCATTCATCAAAATCACGGCGCATGGTTTAATTTATGGGAATAAATGGAGAAAACTAACGTCTTATGGCTTCAACTAGAAAGTTTTCAAAGCCAAGAGGCTGAAGAGGCAAGAGGCAG
This sequence comes from Limnephilus lunatus, assembly GCA_917563855.2. Classification (NCBI taxonomy): domain Eukaryota; kingdom Metazoa; phylum Arthropoda; class Insecta; order Trichoptera; family Limnephilidae; genus Limnephilus; species Limnephilus lunatus. The sequence continues at coordinate 57,439,110 of OU830596.1, forward strand.
GAAAGTAGATTTTTTCCAGAAAAAATATTATTAAGCCTGCTTTTTAGCCGTTGAAACAGTTTTGTGGAATAATGTTGTATGGTGATCTCAAGACAATATCTAGAAGGTAAATGGTTTAATTTATTCATATCGTTTTTTGGCTTTTTAAACTCAAAAACAAATATGACATTTGTACATTTATGTTAGAAGAGCATGTTGCTTTATGTGAGGTAGGAAGAGTAAAAAAAAACATTTTTTGGAATAACGTTGTATGTGAAAGTGGTCATATACAACATTATAACACAAATTCAGCCTAAATGCAAGTAATAAACTCTAAAATAATTGATTTTCTAGACGACTTTTCAATTAAAACTCTTAACCGCTTCTGTGCCAAGAGCGAGATATCTCGCATCCTTGGTCGTGCCCAGCAGGCCGGCCATAGAAAAATAGCGAGTTTTCTCGCTCTTCTTTGAGCCTCTGTATCATACATATGTCCCGTTTTTTATTAATTTAAAATATGGAACACACAGTGGGATGATTTTGATTTTTTTTTTTTTTGATATTAATTTTTTTTTTAAGCAAGATTTAAAAACAATTTATTTTGATTAAAAATTCACGGCCTGCTGTACACAGCTACACTTCTACCTACTTGCATTTAAAAGGTTAAGAATTGTATGTTTTATGTATTTTAAATATAAAATGTTAAGAAACATAACTGGTTTCGTTTTTTCAATTTATCTCGAAACTAGAATATTGTTGGATACAACATTATTCCGGGCAAGGGCTCAATTTCAAAATATGTTTTTATATAATAAAATTAAATTTAAAAAAAATCATCTTTTTTATTTCTATGTATCTTGTTCTGTTTCAATTGTTGAAGCTTTTCCAGAATAGCTAATTAACGGTATTATTTTGTTTGCAGATTGATGTTTGGGCCGCCGGGGTGATCCTCTACATCCTGCTATGCGGTTTCCCGCCGTTTGTGGCCCCCGACGGTAACCAGGACGCGCTGTTTGACGCCATCCTGTCAGGCCGGTACGACTTCCCTCGCCCCTATTGGGCGGGCGTCAGCCTGGGGGCGCGCGACCTCATCGCCAACATGCTGCAGCACTCGCCGCATCTTCGCTTCGGAGCCGAGGATGTGCTGGACCACCCTTGGCTGAGCGATACCTACGCTGTGAGTCTCATACCTAATATACAAATTACTTTACTTTCAACACAATAAATGCACAATAATCATATTTACAAAGGCGTAAAATATTTTAATAGTCTTCCCGAAGAAGTTAAAAAAAATAGCAAATTTGGTGTCATTCAAGAAAAAGGTCAAATTATTCTTAAAAAATTAACAACCGTAACATCACTAATCAAAATGCTGTAACTTCTACAACATCCTAGTACTTAATATTATATTTATTGTACACTCTATTATATAATTTACTAGCTGACCCGGCCACATGTTTATGTGGCTAGCGAAACACAACGCCATTACCCACCCTTTATAACCAATGCCATCTGTTAATTTGCAAATCAAATACATAATTTATAATAATTTGCATATCAAATCCACACCGCCCGCTTGCCAGCCGCTCCCTATATTATGTATTTCAACCAATTCACACAAAACCGTGACAAATTATATACCTAAACATTCCTCATGAATCACTCTACCTATTGGTGAAAACCACATGAAAATCTGTTGCGTAGTTTAAAAGATCTAAGCGTACAGATAGCGGGAGCGACTTTGCTTTATACTACGTAACAGTGGCGGTTCTTCACAGGGGGACAATGTGGACAGTCCCTACCAGTTACAAACAAAACCTACTAAAGGAAATAACAGTCGATGCTATGTCTTTACTAAAATGAATGAATTCTTTAAACATAAAATTAATTAACATTTGCAGAAATAAAATACAAACAATTATTACGGATCATTTCAATCCGGCCCGGCGACCGCCCAGTCTGACCATTGATCAGCGGGAGCTGAATGATAGCCGACAGCGCACTGAGCGCGCGAACTATGAGTCCGTTTCTCAGTGCGCAGATCGTATTGCGCACTTGGGGAATAATCCGAACTATCCCCTAACGTTTCTTACGCGATCTTATACCATCCGAGAACCGCGCACGCGCAGTCGTAATTTCAAACACCGTGGGGATCATCCAATAAATCCCCACGACAAACTACTGAACCATTTGTTTGCGTGTTTCGGGTGGGAATCACGCAAAAATCTTGCAAGATAAAGAGTTATTTTTATTATACTATATTGTAAATTGGTATATATATCTGTAGACATTTAATATTATTTTGTGTTTAGATATCCAATTAGCATGATTAGACCATAAAATTTTTTTTTTTTTGAGAAATTTTATATTATGTTATACGGTTTGTGAGATACGGTACAGTACGTAAAAAATTTCGATCCCCACCACCAAAGAGGTGCTCGAGCCGCCACTAGCATTTTCTTTCGCTTGCGGTCTAGCTACAGCTCTGGCTATATACTGAGCAAAATAATTTCCCTCAGGGCCTATGTCATCTTAGGAGATGCTGTGTGGAGGATCTTTTTAGGGAAAGGAAGGGGAGCAACTTCTGGGAAGGAAAAATGTATGAGGGACGGGTAGAAACCTAGGGGTCAGTTTGTTCAGGAGCAAGGCGGATGGGTCGAAAGAGTCCGTCCGGAGAGGCAAAAGGCTTCCCTAAACCAGTCTCTCAACCACCAAATGTAGCAAACCGCTTGGGGTGACCTATGGCAGAGATTGTTGGTTTTCCAATAAATGGTTCCGGGGTGGCGGTACCTATATCGATCTCCCAAATTGAGCTGTTATCGGCGTCAAAGTGTAAACCCGGCTCCAAAAATTTTTTGCTGAAAAATTGAAAAAGAGTAAAAAAGATGGATGACATTATGTATTATTCTGACCTTTAACATGACCCAATTCCCTCCTCGAATGACCCCAACTTCTTCAACCATTCATTTTGGCGTCAAATAATCTCCGTTCGTTTTCTGTGTGCTCCTGTATAATCAGGGGCGTGCACAGAAATTTTAGTGAGCTAGAGGGCTAAGACTGGAAAATACAACATTATTGATGTTGTTGTAGCTGAAAATGATTTTTATTTTTTTTTCGAAATTTCAATTTTTGTATGAAGATTTTTATCTAGTCTAGGCATATCTATAAGTATGCCTACCCTGAATAAAAAATCTTAATACAAAATATTGAAATTTCGAAAAAAAATAAAAATCTTTTTCAGCTACAACAACATCATTTACGTTGAATTTTTCAATCTTAGCACCTAACTCACTAAAAACCCTGTGCACGCCACTGTGTATAATAACTAGTAAGCGGCTGGCGGTGGCAAAACGAAAATTCCAGCACCGCTCATTATTAGGCAAAACAATTAAATTATAGTTATTTAACTGGCCAACAGACTTAGCTATAAAAGATCATTTCGTTTTGGCCTATTTTAGCATATGGCTCGGCATACATTCCCAATGTTTTTGCCACCGCCAGCCACATACTAATAATAACTAATGGTTTGTTATTTTTCCAGGATAATCAAGATACTGACGATTCAGCCCCCGATGATGACAACGGCTCCGTCTAGCATCCGGTACTCCCGTAGTCCCGTAGTAAAATATAAGGTCTGCGCTTAGTGTGATAATTACCAAATAATGACTGCGACGGATGTATCTTCGAGGCCTGTTAGCGAGCCAACGCTTTGTAGCGATAGTCTATCCAAAACTATTCCAATAGATAACCTCATTCCATCATCAGTAGGCTAAATAATTCTTACGTCGGAGTGTTTTACAGAGTAGTGGTAAAACAACTGTGAACTAGTACAAATCGCAAGCGAGTTTAGCGTGTCATTTGGAGTCCTCTGTGATTTTCCACCGAGAGCTTAGATTGGGTAATCTGTTTGATAGATTCCCTTATCTTTTGACATGGAAATTCCGTTTTGGTTCTACCGGTATTTCAGAGGAAGGCAGCGGTTCCCAAAATGGGTTCCGCGGAAGGACTGCAACACGGCAGACGCTTTTCGAACTGTGTGACCGATGCAACGGGTTGTGAATCTGAAACTACAGGCTCAAAGTCAAATGCTACGGAGATGATAATCAATGCTGATGTTTTCAGCGCAACCTAAAATGCAACACAGTTTGACACAACGCATGGGCAAATATCCCAATAGAATTCGGATATAACGACTTCGCTTATAATGGCTACCGTTTTTAGCGACGACAATGTAAACTCAAGTTAGGTTTCATAGTTAGGTACTAGGAAAACATTCAGTTTAGTACGACTCCGTATTAAGCGATCAACTCTTAAAGCGACCTATTTTAATGATAATTTGTCCAGTTAGAACGAAACGCAGGGTTTTGTTTACACCTTGTTTGCGCCTCGGCTATCTATCCTTATTAGCACGTGTAAATCACAGTCAGTGTTTATCATCTGTTGTGACTAGGTTAAAAGCTCCATACAATGAGTTCTGTAAAGCGAAAGTGTTTTTCAATTGAAGAAAAAAGTGCTGTATTACACTGTTTAGAAGCCGGTGAATCAAATGTAACCCTCACGAAGGAGTTCGGCGTGTCTCATGTAAAAACAAGCTTAAATTATCTGGCCGTTTTGTGTGTCGTCCGGTCAGTTCGACAAAGTATCGCCGCCCCTTTGAGGGTCGTTATATCCGGATTCTACTGTATTGGATAAGATTGAACAGTTTTGGTCAGAATGATTTTGGACGAAGTGTTTTTGGATAGGCTGTCGAGTTAAGCTAAGTATGCATGCAGCCGTGAAATGAGAGAAATTAAGATTTTAAAAGACTTATTTAAATTTTGATTACACGTACCTACTACTTTCGGTGCCCGAATTCATAATTATTTTGTAAATGGGCGGGTCCGAAAATAAAAAAAAAGCGAAGAGGAATCTTATTTACATTTTATAATATTCTTGAATTGTTTGATATTTTGTCGAAATTAAGTTATTCTACCATAATTTAATAGCAAATTATTAATATATAATTTAGTCTAGTTTGTTTAATGTAAGATTATTCTTAAAAGGAGTGGATTTCTGATAACAAACATTGTTGCTAGTTTTATTTATACATATTATTATATACAATGCTATATTTAACTGTTGAAAAACAAATCTATTTAACTGGTCACTTAAAAATGTTTTACATGTTAACCTCTCAGGCCTTGGGCCTATTTTGTCGGAAGATCAAAAAATTTCCTCTTTGCAATAAAATCCAAATAAATGGAATATTTCTGAACGCATCCGCAAACTAAACACTGATTTTGAAAGATGATTTTTGTTAAATATAATTTATTTTTTTTTAACTATATGAATAAAACCTCAAATTGTAATATTTAATTAAATGAAGAAAATATTAGCGAAACTCAATCAAAAATCTGGAGACAGAAAAATCAGAAAAAGATATTGGCACCTCTGGAACTCGAACCCAGGACCTTCGGCTTTTCGGACCGCAGCTCTAACCACTAAGCTAAGTAAGCGAAGGAGGAAGGCACCTGCTCAGGACCTTGAGGGGGGTGCAAGATGGATCGGACATGTTATACGACAAGAAGGCCTCTTGCATACCATAATGGAGGGTATGACCGAGGGGACAAACTCTAGGGGACGCCCACGCCGAGAGTACCTGGACGACCTGCTGGTGGACGTGCGCTGCTCATCATATGCAGAACTCAAAAGAGCCGCACAAGACAGGGAAGAATGGAAAAGAAAATTAGAGGAAATTGCTGCAAACCAATCCCAGGATTGAAACCAGAGAGAGAGAGGCACTCAGTTAAACGTTATCGTCAACTCATCTTTTTGTCGTTTCTTGTAAAAATAATTAATAAAAAATTCCCAAAAATTTTTTTCAAATTGAGGTTGGAAACTTTGATTTCATTATAATTAATTATTTTGTGGTTAACTTTTACATTTGAATATAAAGTGTGGTGTTTTCTCTTTCTAACACCATTTAGATCATATTATTTCTCACTATGATTGTAAAGGAGACAACAATTTCTATGAGACCTATATGAGTTGTTCCGAAAATCGAACCTGAGAGATTAATGTATTCATTTAACACAGAATTTGTTAAATCAGTCACTAATATTTTATTAGAAAGATGTGAGATTCTAACTAAAAATGGCAACAGTGTTTGTGTTGGAAGGCTGCCTGTCAACCAACAGTTTAAACAATCGTGTATTAGCTGTAGTTTGATCCGTGGTTTAAGTTTGTGTTAAACATACAGCTTGTTCCTGTCACTAAGAAATTCATTATTTTGATTTAACTCCACTTCTCTATATAACTCCAAAGGAAACGTTTATAAAAATATGAAATCTCACTTCACAGTTTACCGAGAAAAAATAAATTATTTGGGGTTATTTGTTGCAAATTATTTCATTTTGTCAATTTTAACTATAACTAGCTTTTCATTTCAGTATAACAGACGAGTTATTCTATATCTTTTTTGGGAACGAGATAGTTCTCGACCTAGATCTGCTGTCAGATTTGTGTGATTTTATATGGCTGTTATTTGCTTTTTCTATGGGCCGATGTCAGAATTTCTGCTGTGAGCTATCTCGATCGATACGGATATCGGGCGAGATCTCTTGTTAGATCTGTGTGATTTTCTAATGCTGTTGAATGAATAAACAATCATGCAGGCTTGCATAAATTTGTGTTTAAAACAACCTGAACTAAATTATGTGACAGTGCACAGCTGAAATTCTAACATCGGCCCGTAGAAAAAGCAAATAACAGCCATATAAAATCACACAAATCTGACAGCAGATCTCGTCTGAGAATTATCTCGTTCCCACAAAAGATATATGTATGTAGAATAGCTCGTCAGATTTGAATAAAAGAATATCCTCAATAAATCTCCATTCTAAAAAAAATGAACACCAAATGGACATATTGTTTTTTGATCGACTCCTTTATGTGCAGGGTTTTTTTTATATCATTTTACAATAATTCTTCTATACATTTATGGAGCATTTTTTTTCTCTTTAAAACATGGTAATTTTATAAACTTTATAAAATTCATATAATGTAGGTATGTACATAGTATATGAACGAGGAAAATAGCTGAATTAATTTATTTCATTGTAATATTAATAAAACACCAAATTCAACCATTTTATTCCTTTAAATTGAAATGTTTCTAATTTATAATGTTTCTTATAAGGTTCACGTCTTCCAAGTCTGACAACTTGTTGATCCTGTACAAAAGTTGATCGAAGTTTCCATTTCAATAAATAAACATATTATTACATAATGATTTAAATTGACTGTCAAACTGTCATGGATATTCTCCGTTGCAAAAGAACAACAACCTATTTTGTATTATCCACTGTCATACCTACAAAACAGCGTATAGTTTGTTGCAGCAATTGTCCATGAAGTGTGTCAAACTTCTGCTAAAAGTTCATCCGCTCATGGGGCAACTGAAAAAAAAAGTCAGCATTTCAATCGCTATCCACAGGAAAGCAACTTGCAAATTTCATTGTCTTCAAAGACCAGTTGTAAAGGACTAAGCAAACAGTCACTCGCGACTCGCAGTGCTAGTCGCCGCGGTCGGCACGTTTCAGTTGACAGGTTGCCATGGTTGCGCCTGACAACCTGTCAAGTTTTCGAGTAATTTGCGATATGTCAGAGCAGGAAAATATCGATTTTGTTCAGGAGGTTGATAAATTATCATTATACATATTAAGGTTGATAATTGATAAATTATATTTTTATTAAAAAATCTGATATTATTACTGAAATCGTAAAGATGGGTTGAATGCCATGAATTGAATTGCTAACCAGCCGAGGATTCTATATCTTTTGTGGGATCGAGATAGATGTCAGATTTCAAATGTGAGCTGTCACATTTTTTAGTTAAGATTGTTTTAAATCGGCGAAGCTGGCCTGATGCCCTTAAAAAAACCAAATAACAGCCATAAAAAATCACGCAAATCTGACCGGATATCTCGTCCGTTATCTATCTCGATCCCACAGAAGATATAGAATCGCTCGGCAGTTTTCGGTTTCTCCATGATTGCCATAAATATACTTACTAGTTGACGTGAAATTAATAAGAACCATCTTAAATAATCAATGAATTGTGCCTTTAATTACCATTATTAATTTCTACAGATAGTTTTTTTTAATAAAAAAATTATCATATCACGTGAGAGCATATTTTTTACATATTTTCTTTATGGAAAATATCTTTCTGCCTAAATATGTGTTCTCATAAAATAAAATTGTTGTGCGAGGTTTTAATATGGTTTAATTTGGTGTAACTTTTTGTTTAGTATTTCTAACATTTCCAGATGTTTTGTGTGTGGCCAACGGATATAAAAAAGAAAAAATACACTGCCGATCAATAATTACATAAATATCATTATTCGAAATTATGTTTTAATATGAGATGGAGCCTTGTGTGATTCATTTCAACCAAGGCAGGCATTTTCTTTTAAATTTTTCTAATGGCGGCCATCTTAGGGTCAATTGTTAATATTTTTAATCTAGTTTATTTTATTGGGCTGTTAGTAACCTAACGATCTACTTCAAGATGAAGCATAGTTTGCCTCAACAAGACAAAACAGTTGACCATTCAGATGGCAGCCGTCTTAGAGACAAATTTTCTTTTTTGCATTGATTTTTTTTCTTAGGCGGTGAAAGCATAAATATTGTCCTAATATGTCCATCTTAAGCCGGGTTCACGCTTGTTCTATTCCTATGAAATAGATCAGTGAGAACAGGCCTTTGGAAACCCAACGTTGAATAGACTTCAACTTCCATCCTACAAATTGACTGTAGGTCCGTATTGATTAGATCAGACGAGCTTATTCTATATCTTTTGTGGGAACGAGATAATTCTCGGCCGAGATCTGCTGTCAGATTTGTGTGATTTTATATGGCTGTTATTTGCTTTTTCTATGGGCCGATGTCAGAATTTCAGCTGTGAGCTGTCACGTATTTTAGTTTAGGTCGTTTTAAACACGAATTCATGCAAGTATGCATGATTATTTATTCATTTAACAGCCTTAGAAAATCACACAAATTTGACGAGAAATCTCGCCCTAAATCTTATCTCAATCGAGACGGATATTGAGCGAGATCTCTTGTCAGATTTGTGTGATTTTCTTATGCTTTTAGATGAATAAATAAGCATGCATACTTGCATGAATTTGTGTCTAAAACGACTTAAACTAAAATATGTGACAACTCACAGCAGAAATTCTGACATCGGCCCATAGAAAAAGCAAATAACAGCCATATAAAATCACACAAATCTGACAGCAGATCTAGGTCGAGAACTATCTCGTTCCCACAAAAGATATAGAATAGCTCGTCAGGTCTGAACGCAGCATTAGAATCAAATCTTTATATCGGTTTTTTTTATGTATGTACGAGATTAGGTTAGGTCAACACAAAGAAGGAGAAAGAATCACGATGTAAATCAATAATAATTTAAATAAACAACTTTTACCTCTCTATGGAAATTTTAAATCGCATAAAAATGTCAGTAACAACTTTTCAATACATCAAGTAATGACAATGTTTTCTCTACTTTAAGTAGATTAATTCAATAATTTGGTTCAACTCGATCTAGCCTACTTTTTTCAAAATGTTTTGTAAAATTCTTACTTATGGCTCTAGATTTTGAAGTGTGCTCACTTAGACTATGATACATAACTGTATATATATTTCTTTGTATTTGTTGCCGTCGTCCGGTAAAACTTTAATAATTATTATTGTGAATTAATTATGTTAATGGTTATCATAAATTATTTCTTAGCGTAGGAATACCAATTATTAATGTTGGTGATCGCTCATAAGACTTGTAAATATGTTTTTAGAATGCTAAATATTGTTATATAAATAGTCCAGGAAAAGGTTTACCCTAAAATTATTTTTCATACCAGTAAAAAAACATTTTTAAAAAAAAGAGTTAGTTCATAAGTAGGTACTTAACCTAAGATAATAATGAATTTGAATTGGAAATTTTGTTATGGTACCATTCTTATTTTAAATTTATTTTTGGTGTGTAAAATTTCATTCATTTCCATTTTTTTTTTAATCATTTATGAAATCTTACTTATTGTGAGAAATTATACCAATCTCATGTCGTAGAATCCTTTAGTTGTTTTGGAGAAATTCAAATGTAATATTTAATCTCAGCGCCATTAGTTTTTTTTTTACATTTGAGAGGTTCTTGATAAATGCCGATTCCCTGAGATGTCATAGCATAGGCCCTGAGGGAAATTATTTTCTTCAGGACCTCTTGTGTGGAGCTAATGTAAAAAAATCTTAAAATGGTGATTTGCACAAAAATAGGAAAATTAAAAAGTGACTTGCGTACATATTTTAGAAAGTAATTTTTAATGAGATACAAAACGGCGGATGATTTTCAGAAATTTGGAAGGCATCTGAACGTGTTCTCTAGCATAACTAAATATTCCAATCTCTTTTCTTTTTTTAAATGTCAGACGTGTTAAACGCAGACTTACTCGAAACAACGAATTACTTAGTTCAAATCATAATTTCTTTAGAGACTAAGTAAATTAAGGAATGAATTACATACTATGAAATTACAAAGCAAATACAATTATCACGTGTATGAATTTGCTTCCATTATAAATATGTATTCATTGTAAATACAAGTATCTATGGCATTGCTAAATAAAAATTGTTTTTTATTCTAACTTAAATTTTGATATTTAAAGTTCAAAATGGCTGTAATATTGCCAGAGAGTAATCATATCAACTTTTTATACTTAAAAACATATCTGCAAAAATAAATAACAGAATTGTAATACATATATATGTCATTATTTTCATTGATGGTTGGATACATATGTAAGTCTTAACTACGGACTGCAAAACCATTGTTATCATTGTTTTAATTCCGTTGAATTTAATCACCCATTGACTCAGCGACCAAACAGTTATTTTTTAATTATTAAAATATGCATTTACTGGCTGGGCCTAGATTATTTCATGTTAGTCGCACTTTACTTTAAAATGAATTGACTACTAAGCTAAATTTACTGCACTGAGTTATATTTCAGACTCTCTGAAAAACTTCCAATAAGTTAGTGTAGGAATTATGTAGGCGCTACTTTATTATATACTTTTTATGTACACAGCTTAAAACAGCGTTTCCATTAAACAAGTAACCTGCAAGCAAGTGTGACTTCAGGTTACTTGCAAGCACGTGCCTGCACAGACATTAGAAACCGTAAATTAACTTGTTGCGGCTGCTTGTGGTGTTGTGATCGAGATGATACTGTATTATTACCATAATAGACCACTGCATGAATTTCATAACGACTTAGAAAAAATCGTGTGGATAGATTTTTTTACTAAAATTTCGAAAACGTTAGTAAAATTTTTTAGAAATGTCGAGTTTTTTTTATTTTTAAATAAATAAATCCATTATTTGAGCTCGTGACGTCATTAAATGAAAATGTCCCGTCTCCGATTATGTTCTAATAATTTTGTAAAATTCCACATTGATTTATTTTCTTTATATGGCAACACTTTGATTTCAGGCAAATTTTTGAATTTGACATTTAACATACACTAGATTTATTGTTTGTTCTCTGCAAACTTATCCTTTGGTTTGACGATTTTATAAAGATGGCGGTGTTTTTACAGATGTTACGAAGAGAACCCCGTACATTTTTTTGCCATTTGTGTGGAAAATGTTCTTTTTTTTTTAAAATGATTTTCGGCTTTGTAATAATCGTATTTTCACGCCCGTTTTTGTGTTTATAAAAAAATGGTCTGATTTTTCAGATTGAAATTTTCAAAATTCGCCAGGGTTTCAAAAATACGATAAAAAAAAAAAAAACGCAATGTCTTAGAATATTTGCCTACACCGGAATTTTTTTTTTTTTAAATGTGATGCAAATGGCCTATTTAATGTTACGTCACACGGGTTACTTGCACATAAATACCTGCACGGACTGCAAATCGACTTGCTTGCAGGTTGGGATTCGCTGTCATGGCGTCAAATAGACTTGTTGCGGCTGTTTGCGGTGTTGTGATCGAGATGATACTGTGTTATTACCGTAATCGAATAAAAAAAATGTCATCGTTCACCAATGCAATGGACCCGGAACTGAATTAAAAGAAGAAATCAATCTTTTCATCGACCACTCACCTAAACTAAAACTGCATGGCCAAATAGAACAGCACGCAAGTTAAAATTCACTTACAAGCAACCTACGCATGCAATGCAGGTAAAGGTTTCCACGGTATGCAAGCTACTTGCGACCTGCATGCAAGCTACTTGCGATCTATGCCCAAGCTACTTGTATAATAGAAACGCTGCTTTAGTGTAAAAACATTTCAAACAGTAGAACTTCTTCATATTGTGATTAGATTTGGCAAGATGTTTAGTAATGATTTTTTATGAATACATTTTATGTTGGTAAGTCACTGCACCGCATCTGTTTAGGGCACATTTAGCGTCTACATATTATTATATATAAAAATCTTCTAATCACAAAAAAGCTGTCTTTTCGGATGTCATAACTGGGTGCCAATTACAAGGAATGAATCTTAAAACAATTATGTAAATTTAAATGCCAAATTTTGACTTCCACTGTTTTAATTGAATGTTTTTGGTGATTTTTTCAAGTCTTCAGGGTGCCCCGAATTATTGTTGTTCTAATTGAATAATTTTCATTTGAGCTATTTCTTGATTGATGAGATCTTATGTCCTCAGATGGAATTCGTCTTGATGTGATTGTACGGATAAGTTAGACTGTCAAAATGGTGCGAAAACATGTTGTTTTATTAAATAATGTCAATAAATTATATAAAAATGGATATATCAAGGAGTAAGGTTCAAGATACCCCAACCTCCTCTTTATATTAATTTCTCAAGCATTTGTCCCAATATATTTGATATCTATTGTTTTTATTTATTTTTATCAGTGTCTTATGAAGTTTCTGGTGTAGTTTGGAGTGTTTTGTTGTAAATAGCCTATAAGTAGAAAAACATTATGAAATTGTAAATTAATTTTGGTTGGATCTCTGAAATTAATTTTATTTTAACCTTATTTATTATTATGGATTATGTGAAATATTGAACCTTATGTCCTGAATACATATTTTTAAATCAGAATTATTATAGTGTTATGTAATGAATGCCTTAATGTAAGAATTATTTATGGTAAATTAAGCTTTTATAGAATACTTTTGCACTTTTAAGATGAAATTGTAAAACATGTAATATGGCTGTTTATAAAAACAACAATATTTCACTGTCAATTGAAATTTATTTTTAAATTAGATGCTTAGCTATAATTATGTATAGCATTTAAAATAATAACTTCTGTGCTATGTTTGTAAAATATTAACTTGTGTTGGAAAAATCATAATAATTTTATTTATTTTTGAAAGTAAGGTGTTTTTATAAAATGTTTGTAAATAAATGAATAGTGACTTTTTGTAGAACTTGCAGAGTTATGGAAAATTGGGATTTTACTTAGTACCTATTCTGGTGCCAATATATAATCCGCCTTACTCATAACCGCAGCATAAGAAAATACCACAGTAATACGAACGGGTTAGGTGAAATTTGTACGACAATTTCACCTAACCTGTTCATATTACCGTGGTATTATCTTATTCTGTTATTATGAGTAAGGCGGTATATGTATCATAAAGGAATGTTTTTATAAATTTTCATTTAATATTTTATGAATCTCGATAACTTATTCCCCGCAAAAGGTTCATCACAACAATAAATAATATTATGATATTGGTGCCAGAAAATTAAAATCCTAATACATTAACATTCTTAGGTACACTAGGTAAAAGTTAACTACTGAAATGAACATTTATACAAATAATGAATGGAAATAAACCCTGGAAGAGCTTTTGATCAATTTTACAAACACAATTCTGGTTGTCGATTTGCATTCAAAGCTTTAAATGTTGTTTATTTTTATAAAATAGCCAATAAACATACTACATACAGCAATTTGCATGTTTTATTATATTCCCTGCGCAAAACATGTTCTGCTGGTCCGTTGGTGAAAGGAAAGTGGATGTTAGTCGTAGTGTAAGATACTTGGGGAATATTATCACAGATGACTTTCTGCTGGTCCGTTGGTGGAAGGAAAGTTGATATTAGTCGTAGTGTAAAATACTTGGGGAATATTATTACAGATGACTTTCTGCAGGTCCGTTGCTGGAAGGAAAGTGGATGTTAGTCGTAGTGTAAAATACTTGGGGAATATTATCACAGATGACTTTCTGCTGGTCCGTTGGTGGAAGGAAAGTGTATATTAGTCGTAGTGTAAAATACTTAAGGAATATTATCACAGATGACTTTCTACTGCTGGTCCGTTGATGGAAGGAAAGTGGATTTTAGTCATAGTGTAAAATACTTGGGGAATATTATCACAGATGACTTTCTGCTGGTCCTTTGGTGGAAGGAAAGTGGATATTAGTCGTAGTGTAAAATACTTAAGGAATATAATCACAGATGACTTTCTGCTGGTCCGTTGGTGGAAGGAAAGTGGATGTTAGTCGTAGTGTAAAATACTTGGGGAATATTATTACAGATGACTTTCTGCAGGTCCGTTGCTGGAAGGAAAGTGGATGTTAGTCGTAGTGTGAAATACTTGGGGAATATTATCACAAATGACTTTCTGCTGGTCCGTTGGTGGAAGGAAAGTGGATATTAGTCGTAGTGTAAAATACTTAAGGAATATAATCACAGATGACTTTCTGCTGGTCCGTTGGTGGAAGGAAAGTGGATGTTAGTCATAGTGTAAAATACTTAAGGAATATTATCACAGATGACTTTCTACTGCTGGTCCGTTGATGGAAGGAAAGTGGATTTTAGTCGTATTGTAAAATACTTGGGGAATATTATCACAGATGACTTTCTGCTGGTCCGTTGGTGGAAGGAAAGTGGATGTTACGTAGTGTAAAATACTTGGGGAATGTTATCACAGATGACTTTCTGCTGGTCCGTTGGTGGACGGAAAGATATTACCACAGATGACTTGACAAACATTAGGATATGGAAAAACAAAAAAAAGAAATATCCATTAAATCAGTCAAAAATACTTTTCAACACATTCTGCCATTCTGCACATCGCTGAATATGTCAGAACTGTGGGTAATCTACCCATTCTGCATCCCAGTGGTATAAGCTAAAAGTCCTTTAAAATCAATTTTATCGCCAACTATTCCACCTACCGAGATACTGCAGCACCACAGGTTTTTGAAAAAAAAACTATCCTTATGCGCAAAATAGGCTTGAGGTCGAACTTTAAAAACGCTTTTCTCAGGCTCTATGGGACCGAACTTACTGAAATTTTGGATTCTTACTTTACCCTAGAAAGATAATCTTATTTTTTACCTACCTTAAAGATAATCATACGTCTTAGAGACGTAATGAAGTTTAAAAGTGAATATTTCACATATTATCACACTTACACAATTTAAAGATATGAATAATTAGTTTAGGGTTTTGTACTATAAATAAAACCAAAATAATTTTAAAAAATATATTGTACTTAATTAAAAAAATATAACAAATTTTGTAAACGTCTTACAAATCAACTACAAAATATTAAGTTTATTTTAACCCAATCCCTGCCATTTACGCGGATCGGCGTACGAACGTTCCGTGCCACAACTGCCATTTACGCCGTATCACGTAAATCGCCAGTATGAATGTTTCGAGGATGATATTTCTAAGTTCTGATGGTAGATGGGGCTAAATATTATTTTGTAAAATATTATGAACTGTTTCTTAGCGACATCTCTTGTAAAATATGATAATTTAAATTGTTTATACTATGAAAAGCAGCATCCAAAAAAGGTCAACAGATTTCTTGGCGCAGTCGTTTGATTCTCCCGCCATCGCAGCGTCGTGTGTGTGTATGTCACGTGGTTCTTATTGCGTTCTCTGTGGTGTGGTTCTAAAAGTTTTTTTCATATTCGGCGGAGATGTGGACTTGAGTTTTTATTCCCGAATTGAGAATTTAGTTTGTGTTTTTTTTTTTAATTTAGTTTGATATTTCATTTCGTGTGTACTTTTATACAATCATTTTTGAAACTTTATTTTTAATATCCCTAAATATGTCAAGACGCAATCTCGGTGAAGAAGAGATAAGAGAATTCGTCCTCGATATTGACTCCGAAATTGAGGAAAGTGATGATGACTCGGATTTTATAACGCAACTTAGTGACAATGAAGATGAGCCTATGGAGACTGAAGTTACCCAAAGAACTTCGTCGGGAAATTGGACTGTGAATTCCGGAAATTTTAAACCAATAATCCATGAATTTAATGATTTTCCATCTGGAATAATCGCGACCCCATTATTATCAGAAAATTCCCCGGAAATAAATTTTTTTAAACACTTTCTAACTTTCTAAATACAAATATAATGGCCGAAATTGTCAAGGAGACAAACAAATATTATCAAGCAACTATTAGAAATAAAGTTATTTCTGAACATTCACGGCTTCGCAGGTGGAAAGATACATCAGTTAATGAACTCTACATATTTATTGCAGTGACAATGCTTATGACCAGAAATAAGCACCACACGATAGAAGAGCATTGGTCGAAAGATCCCCTTCTGACAAGTAAAATATTTGGCAAGACGATGGCAAGAAATCGTTACCAGATATTGCTGAGTATGCTGCATATGTCAGACCCTGATTCACAAATTGCTGGTGACAAATTAAATAAAATTAAACTTCTGGTCAATCACACTCGAAAAATGTTCAAGGAAACAATGGTGCCATACGAAAATCTATGCATTGACGAGAGCATTATAGAGTTCAAAGGACGTCTTAAGTTTAAACAATATATTCCATCCAAACGCCATCGGTTTGGAATAAAAATGTTTGTTTTGTGCGACTCGAAGACAGGTTATATTTTAGATATAATTATTTATTGTGGAGATGGGACGGATGTCACTGACGAGCAATGTCTTGGGGCTTCAGGGGCTGTTGTCACCACTATGTTAAATGGCTACCTCGGTAAAGGCCACAAATTATATGTAGATAATTGGTACACTAGTCCAATATTATTTAAATTTTTGCATGACCACCAAACTAACGCATGTGGAACGGTGCGAAAAAACCGTAAAAACATGCCAAAATTTAATAAATTGAAGAAAGGGGAAATTACTTCTCAGTATTCCGATTCACTGATGGCATTAAAATGGCACGACAAAAGAGAAATTCACATGTTAACGACGCTTCATGATGATAAAGTTTCTCCAACTGGGAAAATAAATTTTAGAACTGGAGAAGTAGTTTCGAAGCCAAATTGTATTCAAGATTATAATAAAAATATGGGCTTAGTAGATAAAGCGGATATGATGATAACTAGTGTAAATTCCCTTAGAAAATCAATTAAGTGGTACAAAAAAGTTTTCTTTCATTTAATCGATTTATATTTACTGAATTCGTACATTATGCACAAAACCGTTAGTTCCAAAAACATTACTTTTCCTGATTTCCAATTAAATGTGATAAGACAATTATTAGAAAAACATCATACTCCATCGCACCCTGAAGTTGGTCCATGTTCGTCACAAGATGTGCCATTACGGTTATCTGCCAAAATGCTATTAAAACATATGCCGATACCAATACCCGCAAAGGAAAAAACCCAAAAACCTTATAAAAACTGTTATGTTTGCTCAAACACTAAACTTAGACCAAAAACAAGAAAAGCGACGAAGTACATGTGTGGCGAATGTAACGTACCGTTATGTGTTTGGCCATGCTCAACAATATTCCACGAGAAAAAAGAATATTCATTTTAAATCTTTAAAACATTGTGTAAATAAAATGTAATACAATCTAGTGCAATATCAAATATAAAATGTGAAAAAAGTTGGAGAATCGTTGCCGAACTCGATACACTCCATAATGACATGTGAGTGTTTATCTTATATCTCTTTGTTTATTTGTGTTAGTGAGTCAGCACTATGGCCGGTTCACCGCACTCAATTATTCTGATGGTGTTTACTATTTATGTCAAAAATACGTTACGGGACACACTCGAGGATTCAAATATCTTATAAAGTATGTAGTAAAGATATCAGTTATGAGTGTCTAATATAAACAAAGCCCTCAATGGCAATGGGAATGCCGTAAAGATTAATTTAATTGAGAACTTGAAAAAGACTGAAATAGCTTGGCGCGTCATAGTTGACAGAGTATATTGTCTGGGCAGCTATTGGGTTAAATGAGAAATAATGTTTCATTTTATGTCTAATTCATATTTTTTTACATGCTATGAAAGTTTAAAAGCTAATCAGTAGTTATACTTAAAAAAAAAAAATTCACTAAATAACATTTATACGAACAAGTCTGAAAGTTACACAAAAGGTCCTAGAGACGTACTGAAGTTTAAAAGTGCATATTTGACATATCATCATACTACTAATATAGTTGAATGGTAAATATTTCCCTATTGCGTCCACGCTCAATACACACTTTAAAATTTTTTTAAAAATTAGAGTGATAGTAATTAGTACTAGGTAGATAATAGTTAGTAATAAGTAATTCAGAAACCAAAATTGAAAAATATTATGTTTTAATGGTTATTTTGTTAACTTTAAAAACGCGAAATGTAATT
The DNA here is from genome assembly GCA_917563855.2 of Limnephilus lunatus. Lineage (NCBI taxonomy): Eukaryota > Metazoa > Arthropoda > Insecta > Trichoptera > Limnephilidae > Limnephilus > Limnephilus lunatus. The sequence continues at coordinate 57,457,711 of OU830596.1, forward strand.
TTTCAAGGACCGCCATGTTATTAATTACGACGATGAAATACGCACTTTTAAAAGGAAAATCACTTTCTGTCAGTTAGACAATAATAAGAACGAATTGCAATCTTCGGAAACGATAAATAATTTTAATGTTTACGTTTCTAGCTACTCGTTTCGTGAATGCTTTTTTTTTTAGGTGGCTCATTTGCAAATTGCATATTGTAAATTGTAACTCATGTTTCACATGGAACAGTTTCATATTTCATATGGGCTCGAGTCTCGCGTCATGCACGCGTAACAAGTAATGATTTTTCATGTTTATGAGACCGAACAAAATAATGATTAATACGCATTATTTATCATTTTCGAGTATTGCAATTCGTACTTCTTCTTATTATTATCTTACTGACAGAAAGTGATTTTCCTTTTAAAAGTGTGTATTCCATCGTTCTAATTAATAACATGGCGGTCCTTGAAAAATGACATTTCGTATTTTTTTAAATAACAAAATAACCATTAAAACGCAATATTTTTCAATTCCGGTTACTGAATTACTACTAACTATTATCTACGTAGTACAATTTTTTTTTTAAATTTAAAAGTGTGTTAATTTCATCCAAATATTATAATTATATTGAAATTATTTAAATGTATTGCGGAGGAATACACTAAATATATTTACAGAGATATTTTAGTAATTAGAGGTGGTGTCCACCCAGTTGACAGTAAAGGCGAGGAAAGTTTAAACCATGAACTTACTGGTTTGTCAACCTGAAGGATACAAACAGACTATGCCCCTTGTTATCGAACCCAAAGTACAAGGTTACCGATTTAAATACTTATAAATATCTTCTAAAATGATGGCTTTAAAATAATTCTCTTCTTCCGTGATGGTCTCCATGATTTCAAAATGATCCATTCTTTCTTTCATTTCGAAGTTGATATTGTCAACATTGCAGCACTCCTGCAGCATGTCGTAGAAGTCTCTGGACTGTTTCTGGAAGGTGAAGCTGTCGTCTTGACCAGCGAGGATGTACAGACGGAACTTGTAATCTTTCAGATGATAGTAACTTCCGAAATGCGGAGACAGGAGTTTGGCGTCCTGCTGGGTGAGCTGCAGGTTTTTATTGACAGAAGTGTCGGTGATGCTGGTCAGATCGTAGATGCCAGATACCAGGATGGCGCCTTGCAGGATGTTGATGTTTGGGATGGAGTCCAGGAATGGAGCCTCGCTGAGGATGTTTGCGATCAGATGTGCTCCGGCAGAGTGGCCGGCAAAGTAAACCCCCCTGAAATGTGCAAATTGCAATCCAATTAGTTAGAGCAATCGTTTCTCAAATCAATTGTATTTCTGCATTTATCGTTTATTTCTACAGTCGCTAATTAATTTCATTCAAAACTAGCAAAACTAGATCACAATGATCGTTCCTCTATGCTTCGTCTTACAACATTTTTTTTTATTTTTTTTATTTTATACACTTTAAGGGCTAGCGAGACTATCAAATCGTTTGACTCAAACACGTAGTTTTTTGTCTATGGTTAGAGTTTTTTGGTCTGTGGCTAGAGTTTTGACCGTCTCCAGAGGAAGCTTGACGCTTGATTCAAACATTGCGCAATAATCTACGTGATTGAATCAAATTGATATTTTTGGTCGTATCATAGACAAATAAGTACCTACTTGGTGATTCTAGATATTATGTATCACGTAAAACGTTTATAAAATTAGATTAAATTATTACAAAATAGGTATTAACTGTTTTTGCGTTTTAATTTGTAGAAATACATCTGATTTTTCTTTTAAATTGATGTAAATATAATTTAATAATGTTATTAAGTTAATGTTTTATTAAAATATCAATAAATAACATTTATTATAACATAACAAATAATTATTTTTCTTTACTAGATTCCATATCGCACAAAAATCACTTTCGACTACCGAAAATGACAGGAAGCCAACATCTAGGCATAGACTAGATTTGACTCAAATGGTTTGAAGCGCGCGTCAAGCTGTTTGAGTCAAATATTCATAGACAATAACGGAAAATAAATTTACGTGTTTGCCGTCAAGCCATTTGATAGTCTACAAGCGTTCTGTCAAGAATTTGTCTATGCATAGATGTGATTTTCGATATTTCGGGGTTAGATGGATAGTTGGTTTGATTTATTTATTCTTGACAGTGAATTTTGTGCTGCTGGAATATAATGGAATCTAACAGAGACAAAGCATTCTTAGCTCTTGGGTTAGCTTTGTGTTTTAATAAAAAAAAAACGAATTTGGTGTCAAGAATGGTACAATTTGAGATCCCGCTTTACCAATAAGCATTTACAAAGCGTATTACAGGCAACAGCACCAAATGATTACGCGTATTTTTTCCAAATAGATGACCGTTCTTACGAAGCATTGTTGTATATTTCAATTGATATTATGAATAAATGTTATAATTAATATTTTAATATAACATTAATTGATAAAAGAAAATTATTTATTCCCTATTTCTCAGATGTTCACAAGACCTAAACACTATTTTTGAAATCAGTGAATAGCAGTTACATTATTATTAAACAATATGAAAACAAAACAAAAAAATATTTGCAGAACTGAATAATAACATTATTAATCAATAGCACTATAGCAGTTACAATAATATCAAACAATAAGAGAACAAAAAATAAAATACTTGCAGAACTTAATAATATATAATACTAGCTGGTACCCGGCATGCGTTGCAATTCCATTAAAATAAATACATTAATTCTCCCTGCATGTCCTTTACCGTGCGTCCCCGTTGACCTCCCGAGTCCCCTTCCGAGAATACCGCACAAGAGTCCCAACTGCTCCCGTCTGGAGCCAGTGAGACCATGGCATCCCCGATTGGCGTATGTTGTGAGGCTGAAGGTAGTGGGAGGGGAAGGAGATAGGGAAGAGAAAGGTGGGGAAGTACCTGGCTAATCAGATCTGGTCACCAAACACGGCTTATGCCATTTCAAGTAACGTTTCAATTCTGAATGGTGGTATACCAGGGCGATACTTAGAGTATCTTAAAATCTGGAAAGTGCTGCAAATATACTTTATATTATTTTAAGAAAAAATTGTGAAATAACACAAACTAATCAAATAAAATTTATTTGCCACGCCGGGATTCAATCCCGCGACCTTCGGTTTGTGAGTCAAGAGCCTTACCGCTGGACTTCGCCGGCCATCAATTTTTCTTTCCGTAAGATCTTTCCACAAAGTATTGTAAGGCTTAAAAAAACTTTCAATTCCTTCCCCTCCCTCCAATTTTCTTACTTTTTCTTTCCGGAAGAACCTTTTACAAAGTATTAGATAACTTTTTAAAAAATCTGAATGAAATAGGTAAAGTGGTTCTGAAGTTATGGCGTGACCAAGGGAAACAGGGATTCATTTTTATATATATATATTTAAACAACTTAATAATTAAATTAGTTTTTTTTTTTAATCTGATGCATTTCTACAAATTAAACACAAAAACAATTAATACTTATTTTATATTAATTTTATCTAATTTATAGAATTGTTTCATGATCGTAACAAATGTAACTAATTTTGAAAAAAATCTGTTCTTTTATGTCGAATAACGCTAACTATTAATGTACATGGGTTCCTATTTTATGATTCTGCCATTGCTTCGAAAATGTAATTAATTTCAAGAAATGGCCAAGATCACTTTTAATGAGCGAAAGCCAAATAAATAATTTAAAAAATATATAAGTCTATGAGTTGTCTATCCTCAAAAAATATCAATTCGCATCAAGCTCGCCGCCATCACGTAAATCATTTGAAGCAAGCCACAAGCTTCCTCTGTAGACTGTCAAATCGCTTGGCTCAAACAAAAACTACGCGCAGTGTTGCCAACTTAACGAAAAACTACGTGTTTGACAGAAACTACTATTGATAGTGTCGGAATCTCTTTACAAATACAAGACAAAAAGTCCCGATAAACTACTTTTTAGCAGTTTGTCTAACGGGTTCTTTATGTTAAAGATCTTATTATAGTGATTTAATAGTTACATTTTTACAATTACATAAAATAAAATTTAATATTTTACAGAAATATAGATAAAAATAATTTTTTTAAAACATAAATAACATTTTTAAAATCTTTAGAATAATATGTCATTGTAAGCTAATACAAATTAATTCTTTCCGTAAGCCAAGTCTTCAGTAAATTCATCAATCATTTGTTTTGGGCACAGTTTTTAATTTTAGCAGGTAACATATTTAAACAACTGGGAATCATGTAATTTAACGTTCTTTGTCCATATTTATTTGTATGCTTAGGTACAATTAGCCCTTCATTAAAGTTAAAACGAGTATTATGGTTGTGTTCCAGCCTGTTTATATATAAAGAATTATTTATGTGCTGAAATATAATTTTGTACCACAAAATTGCTCTCACTGAAAGAACTTTGAGACTCTGATAAAAGTATGGAATATTATGCCTTTCTTTGTATAAATTTTTTTCAGCTAATAATTTAACCAATGAATTTTGCACTGATTGAACATGGTCTATATTTGTTTTACAGGAAAATCCCCAAGCTGTTATTCCATACCTTATAACAGATTCAGCTAGAGATAAATAAATTATTCGAAGTGTGCAGATAGGAACAAAATTTTTTAGTTTATACAATCTGCTTACAATTGATCTTAGTCGTGCACAAACTTTGTTTATTTGTATATCCCACTCGAAAAAGCAATCAATAATAACACCTAAATAAGCATATTCTTTAACTAGTTCCATATTTTCACATGTACACGTTGCAGGAATACCATTGTGTAAGCAATCTGATGTATGTGTCTTTATTTCAGGTGTAATATATACCTTAACATTAGGGGATCTTATATGTAACAATTTAGTTTTTTTGGCATTTATAAGCCAGAGTCGTAAGACCACTTTAAGAGTTCAATGTAGTCTTTTTGTAAAAGATCTATACAAGTTTGCAAATCACTGCTAGAAATCACTAAAGCAGTATCATCCGCGTATACAAAGTACTTTACATGTCTAAAAATTAATTTAATAAAAGATACATATATAATATACAGAATTGGACCTAATATGGAACCTTGAGGAACGCCGGCAAAAAACTTCTTTTTTTACTTAAAGAGTTTAAGAGTTTTAATTTCATGCATCGGTTGTTTAAGTAATTTTCAAAAAGTTTTAGTAGTTTTCCTCGTATTCCTATAATTTCTAGTATTTTAAGTAATTTACCATGGTCAATAGTATCAAAAGCTTTTGAATAATCTATAAATAAGACTAATGTATGTTTTTTACAGTTTAATTCATTATTTATCATGTTGGCAAATTTTAGAAGCAGCAATTCTGTACTCTTTTTTTTGGAAACCGTATTGATTAGTATCTATTATAGAAAAATCTTCTAAATATTTTATTAATTTTATTTGAATATATTTTTCAAGAATTTTTTCTAGAGATGGCAAGATACTAATTGGTCTGTAGTTACCCAATACAGTGTGGTCACCTCCCTTATATATAGGTCTTACATTTTAAGTCATCAGGGATTTTTGCTTGAAATAAGATTCTGTTTATAAAATGGGTTATAATTGGACCTAGGATTAAAATATGTTTTTTAATATCGCTCATTCTAACACTATCAATTCCTGGAGAAGAACTCTTCATTTGCCTAACAATGCTTTCTATATCCGCCGCTGTTGCCCTCGGTAGGTACATGCTTTGATGCATCGCCTCTGGTTCAAATTTAGTTGGTTGCACTTATGTAACATATTGTAAACACTTTCAGAGAAATAATCAACAAAATCATTAATTAAACCTTCTTTTGTTCGACCTTTCATCAGATATTTAGAAGCATTTTCATCACAGTCATTTTTACATTTAGTTCCTAAAATTTTATTACACTCCTCCCATGTTTTTATTGAGTCTTGAAAATAGTTTTTGAATTTATCATTATAGTAAGAAGTTTTTAATTTAACTAATAATTTATTTAACACATTTCTAAAACATTTATATTCTTTCTCGTAATATTTGTTTGTTGGAGAATTTTTCCAGCGTTTATATAAATTATCTCTTTTTTTAATTTTACATAAAACATCGGAAGATATCCAAGATTTTTCGCATAAGGCCGGGTTTAAAGTTAATGTAAAAAATAAAATAAAAAAAAATAGCAAAACGCCGCTTGCGGTTGCTTCTTTCCTTTCCCATAAATCGTGGTTTGGCTCACGCTTTTTACTCCAGTTTATATGCTGCATAAGAACTTAAGTACTTGCCTAGAATTCTGCTCCGCTGCATATTCAAACACAAACTTGGCTGCCTTTTGGATTTGCTTAACAATGTCGAACAGAGTGACTTGGGGGCACAGGTCGTAGCCAACCACAATGGTCTTGATGCCCCCGCTGTAGAGGGGCCCCGCGGGGTAGCGGGACTGTTCCCGGGAGAGCTCCTGCCAGTAGCCTCCGTGAATAAACACCAGAATAGGGGACTCTGGAATTTTTTAAAGTTCAAATTAAAGTTCTGAAAAAAAAAATATTGATCATTTTCAGCTACGTAAAAATGTTGCATTTTCGAGCATAGTATACTCTAGCTCATACTATAATACGCGCTCTGTCACATCTGTATGGTGCTACTGGAACGAGACGGAGTGCATATCATGAGATGCGCTAGGTGGTACCCAGTGGTGACGTCTGATCGAAATTACGCTTATAAATGAGTATGTATATGAGATATGTATGTGTTGCTAAACCATTCTCCGATTGCGATGAAACTTTGAGAATTTGATGTGCGCATGCCCGCGATGGTTTTCATATATAATAGTGAGTTCTGGCATTACAAAATAATGCGTTGCTAACCATTCATCTGATTGTGATTAAATTTGGAGATTTGATGTGTGCAGGCCCACGATGTTTTCTATATATAATAGTGACTTCTAGCATTATGAAATTTGTATAAAAAAATTGAATAGGTGGCACGCGAGCTGCTTGAAAACTGAATGTACCGGGACTGAATGTATGGAATGCGGGTGGGGAGAGGAGGGTTCGCGGGTCGTGGAAGAGGGAAGTGGGAAGGCGGAGAAGGCGGAGTAGGAACGTGTGAGAGGAAGAGGAACGGACGAATGTGAAAGGACACGCAGGGAGAAACAATTTCTTTATTTAATGGCATAGCAACGCATGTCGGGAACTCGCTAGTGTATTATATTTTGATTTCAATTAAACAATGTATCAGAAAAATAGCATACATTTCTTACTCCATATACGCTCAAGAATAGCTTGGTAAAATCTGTGGGGTACATACTTGAACACCCTGTATAAGATAGATTACCTGCAGGTAAATCAGTTCCCAGAATGTCCAGCTTTTGGTTTTCACTATCGCCGTATGGTATGTCAAGTTTGTACTTCAGTAATTCCAGGACTTCTTTGCTTGCTGAAAGAACAAAAATGCATTATTTGAAGGAGTTAATATTTTCCTTTTTTTACTGATTTATTTGGATTAACCCTCTAATAGTTTCTCTGATAAGTAAATTTCATATAGGTAATAAAAAAAAACTTTCCATACAAAATTTTAAAAAGTTTTCATTTCTCGCCATGTATATCTCACTATTTCTATGAGCTAATATGACGTCATGGCAACTAGACGTCGATCATCTATTTGATTAGTCAGACATCTCCGAAAAACCGAAAATTGAGAATGTTGAATAAGGTGGGTCATTTTTTAAAAAAGTTCAAAACCACGTATTCAGCAGATTCACCCTTAATTTAAAACCAGTTTTGTGATCGGAATGTAAATTTCCAGTTGTGGATTCATCTGCTGACATATTTTGAAGGAAAACGTTCTCTTATTTGAAATGCAGTTATAAAATTCTAGTTGCAGACTATGGTGCTGCCAGAATAAAGAAAAACTATTTTCATCTGAGTGTGGTTTTAATTCGCCACTTACAGATTTAACTTAAACCAGTTTTGGGTTCAGAATATAAAATTCCAGTTCTGGATTCACCTGCTGACACATTTCAAAGGAAAATATTCTCTTATTCGAAGTGCATTGGAGGTTATCCACCACATACCCACCCCGGTATTAGGAACAAATGGTTACTACTTCAGGGCTCTCACAAGGACTCTAATTTTTTTATAGAACGACTCTACATTTATAATTAACCAAAACTAGACCTCCATTGTCCCTGCATACGTTGTTAGCGCAGCGGTATGCAAGTGCTTGATCTTATGACACTGATGACAAACCGTTAGTATGGAGAAGGCCCCAAGATATCGATCTAGGGATTGGTTTATTTATGGCTCAACCGTTTAATGGCATCCCCAAACTGTTTGGGAATTCCCCGTAAGCAGTGATTGCAATACGCGCACAGCTTCACACCACTTACTTTATTGCCATAATGGGCAGAATAAATAATTATGATGATATGATTCCTTGGTTAATTCGAATTTGTCTAGTTAGAAGTCGCTACGCTACAGTAATAGGTAGTACATATTTTTTTTCAATCATATCAAACTATGAATAAACAGTTTACTAGTGTATTATGGTATTTGGTAGGGCATTGCCCCATAATTCCTCCCCCCCCACCACCCCTAGCTACAGTCCTGTTCCTCCCCCCCCCCCAAATTTGTGAAAACCCTCCCAGAGAAAATTGTCTGCAAGAAAAAGTGGCCTCACCTCTCTCAGCGTGTCTCACGTGGTGTTGAATAACCTCATCTTGATGTGAAAATCTCCTGGACCACATACTGGGAGAGAACTCCTTTTCCAAGTTTATTTCACAATCTGCCGCCATTGCACAGCTTCTGAAAATATATATATTTACATTTACAATTCACCAACAAAGTGAAAAAATTTTATAAAATCGTACTAAAAATTCTCATTGCCATGGCAACACCGAGTAATGCCAGTTTTAGAACAACTTATATTAGATTAAAATGTGAGGTTATAATTGATTTGCGAATAGGGGTTGTTTGATAGTGAACAGAAAAAATAGCATCAATTTTTTCTTAGCTTCTTTTTTTATTAAAAGTGTGAATTTCTTACACATAAAGTAAATTTAAAAAAAAAACGGATAATGGGGCGTATTTTCTTCACGACATGTTTTGACATAATTAATATTTAATTAAATAAAGACAATATTAGCGAAACCCAATCGAAAATCTGGAGGCAGAAAAATTATAAAAAAGATATTGGCACCTCTGGGACTCGAATCCAGAACTTATATAAATTGGACGTAGACACCTTAGCTCAGTTGGTAGAGCTGTTGCCATGAAAGCAGAAGGTCCTGGGTTCGAGTCCCAGAGGTGCCAATATCTTTTTCTGATTTTTCTGTCTCCAGATTTTCGCTTGAGTTTCGCTAATATTGTCTTCATTTAATTAAATATTACAATTTGAGGTTTTACTCATATAAAAAAAAAATAATATAAGTTTTTCATGTGAGTTAATTATTATTTTTTAATTAAACCCAAACCTTTCTTAGGTTCATAATTTGAGTTAAATGAGAGAAGAAAAAAACTAACACTTTTCACATGAATAACGATGGCCGCCAAATGAACAAAGATTTTAATTTTAATGAAATATGTAACTATTAAAATGCACTATTTTCCAACTCCGGTTACAATAGTTGCTATTTTAACTATTTCCCGCTTATCCGTATATTTATATTTACCCAGGGGGGGAAGGGGGCTCAACCCCCCCCCCTCCCCCTCCCCATCGCCCTCAGTATTGCATAGTAAATAAAGAGAATGGTACTTGTAGATTACATTCCTGGAAAATATAACAATATTATTTACACCATCTCTTTTATCAATGTGATCTTATTAATAAATTTTGGTAAATAGAGATCCCAAAAATCTTTCTAATATATTCCCCCCCCCCCTCTCCCCATATGAATGCAAAATCTACGCCCTTGGATTTACCTCACATCATTTTTTTTATTAACATCGAACAAATAGCTACTTCGATATGTACCTACCTTCACTTCGAAAATATTTATAAAAAAACATCGCCTTTTTTAATGCGAATACCACTAATTTCTGAAAACAGTTTTGATGTTAACGCTATACATATAGTTGGATTCCAGAGTCTTGAAACATAGTCTTTTTTATTAAAATTGTTTCCTTGAAATATCTTGGTGCTTTATATTTAAAACAATTAAGGGTCATTAACCAGCCAGCTGCCGAGAATTCATATTTCGTCGAAAAACGTTCTTATGATCATACATCATGGGCGGTTCCAATAAGAAAGATTAATTATTCTCCTTACCAGCTTTTTTAAAATTATAATTCAATATCGATTTTATTTCATTAAAAAAATTTATACCAAGATTCAAAAATGCTGAAAGGCGTGATGATAAAATTATTAAAATTATGTACTTTTTGTTATTATGTTTTGATCATAAGTATTTATAATTTTTCAATAAAATGTGTAAGTAAAATAAAAATGTTAAAAAAATCTTAAATAGGTATATTAGTTTATAGGACCGTATATAAATAGACAAACTGAAGTATTTTTGTCAGAAAACACGTATTTTTAAATGATTTTATTTAAACTAAAATTAAAATTCTGAAACGTAGCTTTCATTTATTTTACTGCATGATATGATTTGAAATGTGTGTTGTATAATACAAAATTTAACAAATCTGCCAACGACCTACGGTAAAACGGTCGTAAAACCTAATTGTACCTACTAAAAATAAACATATTTTCTCAAAATTTAAAAACAAAGCTTCACTAGATAAAATAACAGTCTTTCGAAATCAATTTAAATTTTTAACAGAATCAATGAAAAGTTATGAGGGTGTACCATTGACGTAGTACTCGTATATCTAGGTCCCTAGATAAAATAACAGTCTTTCGAAATCAATTTAAATTTTTAACAGAATCAATGAAAAGTTATGAGGGTGTACCATTGACGTAGTACTCGTATATCTAGGTCTAGGCCTAGCTGTTGAAATATTTAATGATCCGATACTAGCAACACTGCGTTCTTTCAGATGTTTTTTTTCTTTATTCTTTTGCCTTCTATTTGAGCTTGATTATTCATTGTCGTACAATAAACACATTTGTCCCATGCAATCGTGTTTATTTAATTACAAACCAACAATAGCTATATGTACTCTGATAGTTAGATTGTTGCCGATTTTGTTCAAACATGTTTATTTAGTTTATCAAGTTCTTGTTATTTATTTTTTGATAAAATTCCGATCATTGAATTCAACACAAAACTAAATTCTGAAAATAATCGAAAAAACTTTAACAATGATTTTAATGACATCATTTATAGTGTGGAAAAGTTATTGTTAAAAAAGGAACTCGACCAAAACGATACTTTATTTGGCTGGAGCGATTGGTGTTCAGTTTTTGATTTGGCCATTCGATTTAATTAATATCATTCCTCAAAATATTAATATAAGGAAACATATAAACTGCTTAATGCTGAATCCACCTAGATTTCACCGTTTATCTCATATTTGTAGGTTCGTTAAATGTGGTCCAACTTTAGACCGATATCAATCGCTGAAAAATAAAAGCGGTTCAAATTTGGACCTAAATCGCTCCAGTGGTTATGAAATTTGACCATGATGCCGAAAACCTAGCAAGGCACATTTTGCAGGATTTTATTTATTTTGGGACGTACTTGATCATATTTTATATTTTTCAGTAATTTTCTGTAAGAAATTTCGAGCGGTTCTGAAGAAAGAAAGGAAGGGACGTGCAATTTTGCAAAAATATATATTATACTAGCAGACCCGGCCACACGTTGCTGTGGCTAACGAAAAACAACTCCTTTACCCAACCTTTACAAAATCCACACCACACGCTTGTCATCTGCCCGCTGCCTGAATTGAATTTCACGGCTTTTCTCCACTATAATAAGCATTGTATTATACATATAAACCTTCCTCTTAAATCACTCTATCTATTGGTGAAAACCGCATGAAAATCCGTTGCGTAGTTTAAAAGATCTAAGCGCACATACATTTTGAGCAACTTCATTTTATACTATATAATGATGATGATCGCACACAAATATTATGTTCTTTGAATTTCTCGGCTTTTCTTTGCAATAATGTGCATGTATCCGTTGCGTAATTTAAAAGATCTAAGCGCACATACATTTTGAGCGACTTCATTTTATACTATGTAATGATGATAATGATTTCGAAAAGTGTAAGTAGGTATAGGTCCCGCAAGTTAAGTTGACTTCATCACAGTACTCACACAGATGCAAAACTTTCATACAGCGTGTTTCATTTTAGGCTTTTAGAAAAAAAACAATTAATGTTTATTTCACAATTGAGAATTCGAAGCCAAAGCATGTCACACAAAGTCAGTCACACAAAACTTATTTTGTTTTACAACATCGTTATTGAAATACTGAAAGTTATCAATTTTTTTTTTCTAAACTGAATGTGATAATTTTCTCAATTGAATTGAAATGGGTAGGTATTCATAAAAAATACAATGGTATTGCTAATAATTCTTAGCCATTTATTTAGGAATGCTGTAAATAACAAACTTCCATTGATAATGACCCTAATTAACGGAAATTACGGCAATTGAAAATTATACCTAATTGTTTTTCCGAGAATAATTATTATTCTGACGAGAGATATTTATTTTACACAGCATGTTTAATGTTAATTTGATATGATAATAATGTGAATTTATCAGTGTAATTATCGATCTTGGGTTCTAATTTTTCGTATTTATCTACTTGTTCCTTGACCTTTCTGAAAATGTCTTCTCCGAGTAAAGTCTGGACGGAATCCATCGTAAAATAACATCGTAAAACCGGATTTTTTCTCTTCGTTGGCAAAGACTTGTGAACTAAATGAGAATCATACACACATCTTCTAAAAACTTCCTTATCGAAATCACCTACATCTGATTTGGTTGATAGTCTGCGTCGTTTCTTCCCTGGTGTGCTGAATGTTGGTCGTTGAATTGACGATGATGACGGTTGTGTTTCTGCTTCCTTTGCCACTCCAGTTACGATACGTCGAATACTAGTCTGCGATACTCTAGTTGCCTTAGACGTCAAATCATCTATACTATAAGGCATTCATGCTTAAAAATTACCGACCGTTTTTTATATTATGCATAAAAGAATTAAACACGCGGAATACAACTTCACTACTTTGTCCATTCAGTGATTTGCCACGTCCCGTTTTGTAACAGGACTCCATGATGTCGTAATAAATATTACACTTGTACACTTTAAAAACACTCTGTAAATCTACTAATAAAGATTCGAATTAAAAATAAGAAAACTATTTATTATTTCAAATTTAAAAATTAGTAATTATTTCACTTCCGATAAGTAGGTGCACGCATGTTTAAATCAAATTACGAACTGAATGAATAGAACAACCCGTAAGTGCAGCCCGTAAGCCTGTCATAGAGTAACATATATAGGGTCGTAAAAACTTGCCTCTCTTCTAACTAATTATAATAAGTGAGCGTAAGCAAGACAGAGAGCCTTATCGGGTTAGTAGGCGTCGCTTGACGTTCACACAGATAGACCAATACATCAATTCTAAGCATTTTTATTGCTTTCATCTTTCGTTGCGTTACCTATACACCTACCTATGCAACTCTGGTGTTTTTAAATTTACAAACCGAAAACTTGTAAACTTTTTAACATTTTCTTTTTTTTTATATGAATACCGCACAAGAGTCCCAACTGCTCCCGTCTGAAGTCTGAAGCCAGTGAGACTATGGCATCCCCAATTGGGGTATGTTGTGAGGCTGAAGGTAGTGGGGAGGGGAACGGGATAGAAACGAGGAAGGTGGGGAAGTACCTGGCTATTCAGATCTGCTCACGAAACACGGCTAATGCCATTTCGAACATCGTTTCAATTCTGAATGGTGGTCTTCCACCAGGGCGATAATGAGAGCATCTTTTACTCCGGAACGTGCCGCAAATATACAACATATTATTTTAAATGAATAAATTGTGAAATAACACAAATTAATCAAATAAAATTTATTTGCCACGCCGGGATTTGATCCCGCGACCTTCGGTGTGCGAGCCAAGAGCCTTACCGCTGGACTACGCTGACCGTCCAAGCTCCACACAGGAAAATAATTCCCCTCGGGGCCTCTGCCATATTTGGGGATGCTGTATGGAGGGATTCCTTCCGAGAAATGTGCGGAAAAATTATACTGGTTGGAATTGATAAAATAAAAATTCCGTAGCATAAGAGTTTCAACTACTAGCCTAAAAATGTCCGTAGTAGGATGAAACCGGTCCTGGTGAAAATAAATAAGTGGAACAAAGTGAAAAAGTTTTTTAATTTCAATTCTAATACAATGGAATTCCACCACGAATTAATAGTCCAAAAACTAGACTCATTTATCCTTATCATTACATAACATAGTATAAAATGAATTCGCTCAAAATGTTTGTGCGCTTAGATCTTTTAAACTACGCAACGGATTTTCATGCGGTTTTCACCAATAGATAGAGTGATTTAAGAGGAAGGTTTATATGTATAATAAATGCTAATTATAGGAGAGAAAAGCCGAGAAATTCAAATATTCAATTCAGGCAGCGGGCAGCGGGCAGCTGGCAAGCGGGTGGTGTGGATTTTATAAAGGTTGGGTAATGGCGTTGTGTTTCGTTAGCCACAGCAACGTGTGGCCGGGTCTGCAAGTAACAAATAAATAAATAAATAAAATCATCATTATGAAATTTCTTTTTCACAAATATTTTGCCATAGCGGAAATAGAAGGTACTAAATTTACTGTACCAAACAAAACAAAACATAAAAAAGGCCGGTATGTTGAAACAACTGGCGCCCCAGATGTGCGAATCCAAAAATATATAGCGATTTATGACTGTCAAGTCATTCTGTCAGTTTAATTATCGTGAAAATTTAATATGCCAAGGAATGGTTTTTCTAATTGGATGATACAAAAAACAGTGTCGGATGGTAGGCGCAAAAGATATAGAAGGTAGAAGCGCTAGGTAGAATCGCGGTAAAATTTCCTCCGCTTAGGTGCTGCCAAGCATGGGCGCCCGCAGGGGGGTGGCAAGGGGGGGCACTTGCCCCCCTGGATTGATTGAAAATAGTCAAATAATGTTACTTTCATTTTAAATCACTTTTTGTTAGCATAAAGAAAGTGTGCCCTTCATTACTACAGTGTCCTGTCCGTTCGTTCACCTTACAAATACGCTACAGTAAATTAAAACTACATTAAAACATTACTAAAAATATTTTGCACCCCCCCCCCCCCCCCCCTTTAGGTTAATAGATTCTTAGTTGGGTTATTTATAATTTGTAAGTTGAAACCTCTCGGCAAATGTCACTAATACTAACATACAATTTGTGCAAAACATTTAACCACTGGAACGAACACGCGAAATAAATAAATTTTCCTCGATTGCGTGAGATTTCCCAATTTCCCAGAAGGTCATTTTTGAAATTTTTCGCCAACCTTTAAAAAATTATACCTTCGAATTTCAACATGGAGACATAAAAACTTATTATAGTGCTATCTCTCTCTCTGGTTTCAATCCTGGGATTGGCTTGCAGCAATTTCCTCTAATTTTCTTTTCCATTCTTCCCTGTCTTGTGCGGCTCTTTTGAGTTCTGCATATGATGTTCAGCATATCAATAGCCATTGAATTAACCTGTATTTAACCGTTTATCTCATATTTGTAGGATTTATAAAAAAATATATAAAAAAAATCGTAAAGTTTATAATCGCGCGAATCCTGTTTTTTTTTTTACTTGAAACTTGAAAACTTGCCGTGAGGGATACTTACTTATTCGGGTCAATATAGAATATTTTTGATTTCTCTATGTTGTCTGTGATATACTTGATAATGAAAGGTGTATATCTATGGAAAATCCGTAAACAGCTGTTCAAAATTCGGCGGGAATTTTTTTTTAAATTTTTTTTTTTAACATTGTTTTATAATAGTCTACGAAGTTCGAATTTGCGACATCAAATAAAGAATTCTAATAGCTTCGTGTTAAAATAAACGGCTGGTCAAGGAAATGTTATAAATAATTACAATAATTTTTTTACGAATGGTGGGAAAATGTGGTCCATTTTTGGACCGAAATCAATCGCAGAAAAATAAAAGTGGTCCGTTTTTCGACCGAAATCGCTTCAGTGGTTGAAATAATTTGTGCTTACTACCCAAGAGCAAGGAAATTTTACCAATGGTTTTTAAGGAATACTTTCCACCGATCAATTAATATATTTAAATATGAACTACCTACTAGATGGACGTGTCATACAAATCGGTTTCGTTGGTCCCGCTATATTATACCTAATGGAGATGAGCCATAAACATACGAAACCGCACAAGCATGGCACCCCAGCTAAGTCACTAAATGCAGCGACCCATGACCCATTGAGGTGATCCATGGAAGAGGTGTGATTATCCAATAAATTAGAGATGCCACCGATATTCGGTATTCGGCCAATTATTGCGAACCATTCATGAAAAAATTCATATAAATTTAATATTATTAATATTTATTGCCTTCACTAAAAATTTTATAATTTATTACCAAATAGTACCAAATAGGTGATTTTTTATATGGTGCCATTTCGTAAAGCTTTTCGCGAACAAACAACCATGTAACACAATTTGATGTAACAATAAAAAAATAATGCGTGTTGTGACACGACCTACTCGCAAATGAAACAAATACGTAGTTACCACACGCACTTCAATGATGCAGGTCGTAACTTGTCACCCGCGAAATGTACCAAGGGTCGCCGAATATTCGTCGCTTCGGCCGAGAGCCTAGCCGAAAATTCGGTATTCAGCAAAATCACTATTCGTGACATCTCTACAATAAATGGTTTCCGGGGCGGTGGTATCTATACCCACCTCGAAAATTGTGTTTACACGATTCCATGCTTTGGTTCTAATATCTGTACTCTCCATTTTTCTTATTGCCCATTGCTCGGGTTTCGGCATCCGTTATATTTCACCATATAAACTTCGTGCACCGGGCATTTATATTATTTGATATGGTTAAGTCCGGATCAACAAATCCACATTATGTCAGCAGAATATAATATACGTGTTTATATGTTTTAACGGAAATATAATGTTGAAAGATAAGGTTAAGAAAACGATGGCTTAGCAAAAAGCCACACGCCGTCCAGCCAAAACAATAATAAAATACATAAAACGATCTAAATTTAACTATACCAGGAAATAAAATTAGAAGATCAAATGATTCGGAAAATGGTTTTCACATTTTGTATATTTACAAAATTACTACAGAATTGAAATAGATTAATCCAATAATAACCCAAAATTTATCTGGCAAATAATTAAAGAAATCACCCACACTAACCAAAATAAATCAAACCCATTTAAAAATAAAGGTAACTCTCGTTCAACAACAACATACGAGAGCTGTCCGTAAAATAAGGTCTCCAAGGTGCTGTGGTCACGAGGAATAATTTTATGCGCAATCTGGCGTGTAGCCTGGTTCCCCCACGTCAAATTCCTACCACGCTGCACTCTCTGCGACGCTTAGTCTCGGCATGACAGCCGTTCGCGATGGAGCTTCAGCTCGTCGCGCCCGCCAGGTGAGAACTATGATCTGTAATTCGTTTTTTGTGTGTAAAGAACAAAATCCCGGTAGGCATTCATTCTCAGCTACGTGAAGTGTACGGAAGAAAGGTGGTTCAAATTATTTAAAAATGGACGTACCTACAGACATCTTTATGGACAGCACCCGTACATCAGCTTTTCAACTCGTACAACAGCTTTTCGCGATTTTTTTTGCAAACGTGGGCTCGATATTGGCGAACAAAATAACCAAACCTCAAAACTTTAGCCCGAACTTACAAACACTTAATTCTCAAAGGAAGAAATTTGCACTAAAATCAAACACAAACTAACATTTTTTTCTAAATGGAAACAACTACATCTGATAGTTCACAATGAAAAAAATAAAATACTTACAAGAAAAACTTATCGAAACGATACTCTTTCTAATAAACAAATCATTTACGGGAACAGATTTCCATAGCATCTCAAAATAGGGACTATCACACTAGTTTTTAAACCAGGCAATCATAAAGATAATCAATAATTATTATAAACCAATCGCACTTCTAAACACTTTAACAAAAACCGTGGAAAAAACGGTCAAAAATCAACTAATCAAACATTTAGAAACTAACAAACAATATAACAGTGTAATCTAGCCTTGAAGTAACACTACTCTAAGATTAGATTAGATTCAGTGGCGGACTAAGGGGGGGGGGGGCGGCCGCCCCGGGCCCCTTTTCTAGGGGCCCCTAAGCGCCTCCATATTCCCTTCATCAAATCCTAAACAAGGCTCTAAGGCACCAGGTAACTAAAAAAAAATGTCATTTTTTATTTCATTTTTGAAAGATGCACTTGTTAAGAATGCTCTTAACAAATATTTTTTAAAAATTCTAAAAAAAGAACGAAGTTACAGCATTTTAATTATTGAAACCCTTTGTAACAGTTTGTATGTTGAATTTTCATTTAGCAAAACTTTGAATGCATTTTCTCGAAACTTTTTAACACGTTTTTGAACATATTAAAAAAAAACTATCCAGCCGGTTTGCATGCACCAAGTCTTAAACAGTTCAAAAATCCAGTGTCTATGGCACCATGTAGGGGAATTAAGATATCTAAAAAAAAGAGAAAATGGTAGATCAGTAATTTTATTTTCAATTTTTTGTGGAAAATTTGCATCGTTAAAAAAATGGAAGGGAGTCCTTAATAAAAAAAATCGTAACTCAATTTTCGAACAGTTTAAGACTTGGTACATGCAAATCGGATGTATATATTTACTAATATGTTGTCAACCAGGTTGAAAAACGTAGTTTGGAGAAAAACGCGTTCAAAGTTTTGTTGAAGAATAATTCAACATACAAACTGTATAAAACGGTTTCATATAGAATGTTGTATCTCCGTCAATTTTACGAATTTCCTTAAAACATTTGGTGAGAGCATTATTTACAAATGCATCTTTCAGAAAATGAAATAAATAACAATAAAATGTACAGTGTCCGGTGCCTTAAAGCTTTTTTCAGGATTTGATCAAGGGAACATGAAGGCGATTAAGGCCCCCGGGACCAGAGGTCCGTGTGAACTGAATAAAAAGCTTGTAAAATTAACAACACAAAGTTTTTCGTGTACTGACTGCAACTATTCATGTACTACAAACGTATATCTAAGAAATCATATATTTACCCACAGTGGAGAAAAATCTTTATCAGAAATTTTTTATTCCATCAAAATTTGAACACCGAAGAAGTTCAAAATAGTGCTAGTAAGTTTGTTAGTAACGACATAATTCTGAAGGTTTAGAAAAGTGCTTTTTTGATGGATGTATCCATCTACAATCTTATTTACCAAAGCGATTTTACATTTTAGGTTCTATGAAATAAAGAACATAAACAATTTACCCAAACATAGACTTAAGAATGTGCATTAAGTTTCTAATTCCCTATTTAAAAATAAATAAAATAAAACATGTTACGTAACGCGTTGTTCGAACCCCCCCCCCCCCCCCCGTAACTCACAGTAACGTTTTACAAGACCTCCGTCCCTCTCCCAAGTGCGTTACGGCCCGTTAGTGAAAAATTGTTATTCTGTTAGTATTTTTAAAAATGGTTGAAAGACATCTTTCAAAAAACAAGATATACCTACTCATAAGTTTTTGTAATAAACGATAACTGATAAACGCAAAACCCGAATACAATTATAGCAGAGTCAATCGATAACTGAATGAAAAAAAAATGATCCATAATCTGCATGTTTTTTTCTTTATTTCATTTTTGTGTGTACATAATTAAATAATTAAGGAAGAATAAGGGGGCATACATTTATTTATTTATGCATCTATATAAAAAGGTTTACATTTTTTTTGGCCTTGCCTGTCTCACTAGGAAATCCTGGTCGAGATAGACTAGTTTACAAATATTTTTTAAATATTAAATAAAATATATTTTTCAATTAAGTAAAAATATTTGACAAAAAAATTCAGGTTGGTGGGTAGTGGTAACAATAATGGGATAAAAGGATTATATTTGGGTGAGGTGACTAATTACGTGAGCAGTTTTTCTTCCAATCTAGACCCCCCCCTCCCTCTTGAGCTCACGTAATTAATGTATGCCCCCTAATAAGTAATTTTGATGTTTACGATTTTTTTTACACATTTGACTAGCTAGTAATGTTTTTATTTTGTATGAAGAGTCAAATTTGAGGGGGGGGGGGACACCACTTGCTTTCTTGGGGTTAGACCACCTTATCCGCACCGGGTGCCACCAATGCTAGCTACGCCACTGCGTGCGTGTGATGCAATGCGTGTAATAAGTGTGATTCTGAAGATTATGGATTTTAAGTAGTCCAGATGTCGTAATGTGTTACTTAACGTAGCGTACGTCGACCCAGTGTGTACTTACCTTTATGCATGTGTCACACACAGCTATAAAAGATCATCTGGCTTGCCCTATTTCAGCTTATCGCTCGCCATATATTCCCATTGGGTATGCAGTGTATGCACTCTTGCCTACTCCCACTCTGACATATTTATTTAGCATAACAATTTTACATAGGTTCCTACAATTTTAACATTTTAAATGAGTTAGAAGATAAGCTCGGGTCACGCTACGAAATACGTCCGACACATGTATCAAAAATTAATACCAAAAGGTATAGCAAATACCCACATAGTACAGATGTTTGCTCATTTATTGATTTGTGTTTTAAATTATAAAACGCAGATCATCAAGGAATTAAATTTTTTTTGTAGGTAACCTTAAAAAAATTTCCCACGTACTGTTTATATATTATAATGAAATGTAAAATAAAATAAACAAAAATTTTAACAAAACAGAAAAGACTTCAAAAAATGCACTAAAAAGTAAAAAAAATAATTTCGTACGATTGTTATTTTTGGAGTCAGTGTCAGCCAAGGTAACTACATAGGTATGCGAGATGTGGAGATCTTGGCTGACACCGACTCCAAAAATAACAATCGTACGAAATTATTTTTTTACTTTTTAGTGCATTTTTGAAGTCGTTTTTTGTTTTGTTAAAATTTTTGTTTATTTTTTTATTTTTAGTGACGAGCGTGCGTAAAGAAGTTTTACTTTAAAAAAAAATCATCGAAATCTGTTGGCGTAATATTGAGTTATTCGTCCATTTGTCGCGCACATACTTATTGCAAATTTAAGACATATATGGTTTTCTCATGGATCTCATTGTCAGAACTGGACCAAATTAAAATGGGACCATACGGGAAGCACCAGCTTTCTAATAAAAAAAGAATCATCAATATCGGTTCACCCAATAGAAAGTTCTAAGGTAACAAACATTAAAAAAAGACGAATTGAGAACCACCTTCATTTCGAAGTCGTTTAATAAATTGAACATTGTAAAAAAAAAAATTTTTAGGTGGAAATTTAATATTATTTTACAAAAAAATTGTTTTGTTTTTTGTGTCTAAGTACTGAAATTTTTTTTTTGTATAAATATAAACAGATAATTTTTTTATCAAAAAGCAATGGAAGTTTTCGCCCTTCGAAAACAGCTTAGAATAGAGCTTCTCTCCAAATAAGATTAGTGGAATTATTTTTACCTAGTTGCTTAGTAATTGTTTTCTCATAAGTACAGATTATCAGTGAACCACCATATTTTCAGGGCAGCGGCCGCCACTGATTTATATAGGGTTTTATCGATCGTGCTAGACCTCCTGAACTCTTCTCTCGGCAGCGCGGCGCGGGCGTGTCGATGGGTGTGAGTTCCGGCGACCCTGAGATCGTGCCCCGTGTGCCCGGAATATTAATCACTAATTAAATCCAAGAAAAATATATTTCTTTTACAACATTTTACAGTTACATTGTAGTAAAGACGGAACTGTCTAATGTTCAAGTTCACACTACTACTAGGAACAAATGAGTCTTTAAACTCGGATAAGATATTCGATACTTCCTGATTGAAAATATAAAATAGTCATAAGTATGTCATACGATATCAAAAGAAACCTTACGAACAGTGAGGATCGTATTTCAGATGAAGGGGGTGGTTCGTTATTCGAAACTCGGGATAAATAGAAAAGTTTTTATAAAAATACAATACCTACTAGCGCAGACCCGTTAAGAGGAATATTAACGCTAGAAATATTTCGATTCTTGTGTTTTATTAAATCTAAAACCGAGCGCCGTGTACCGTCATATTTTGGTCTGATTTGCACGAGGCAAGTAATTTGAAATAAATACTGTTGCTATGACGTGGTGCTTGCAATACGTAAGAAGCGCCCAGCGAGATCTCCGTTCGCCGATGCTTCTACACATACCTTGTTACCCGGTGGATGAATACCGTCAATTCTATTTTACCAGCAGCGGCCGAGACGGGAACGGATCGAGAATCCTTAAACTATGGGGAATGCTAATAAAAGTAAATGTTTATAAAATTTGAATTGATTTTATTTATTTACAATCTAAAAAAAATTATGAAAGTGAATTATTAATACATATTATTTTAAATATATATAAATATTAATAAAAAGAAACTTGATTCAAGTTAAATATAATATGTACATATGTTAACAAAATGTAACTAATACGTACTTTTATAAAACTAGGTATAGGTATGTACTTTTATCAAATTTACATACACTTTCAAAATACCCAAATTACATATACTCAAATTTCCACATCTAAAATTTTTGTAAAATTCATTTACGAAAATAATTTTTTTGGAAACAAATCAATACACCAATCTCAGTATTAGAAATGATGACGGAACAACTCACAGCTAGGTTTAAAAATATTCTACATTAGATACATCAGTTTATTGAAACATACACTTAAAAAAAACGGTGAAAATAAATAACTTGCATCTACATATGCTGAATTTATCATAAAAGAGCATAATTAAAACGAATGCAATATGATATTTTAAAATAAAAAGTAAAATTTCGACGGTCTCCATGGTAGAGGGGAAAGGCTGCCAGCTAGCGATCCGGAGATTGCGGGTCTTAGTATTAGACATTATCAAGGAACAGTTCCCAGCTACATGTATTAATAAAAAGAAACTTGATTAAGTGAAATGTAATAAATATATACAAATGTATACTTTTACAAAATTAGGTATATGTACTTTTATCAAATTTACATACACTTCAAATTTCCGCATTTAAAATTTTTGTAAAATTAATTTACAAATAAAACTTTTGGAAACAAATCAACAAACCAATTTCAATATTAGAAATTATGACGGAACAACTCACTAGGTTTAAAAATATTGTACATTAGATACATCAATTTATGGATACACACACTTAAAAAAAAAACGGTGAAAACAAATAACTTGCATCTACCTATGCTGAATTTATCCTAAAAGAGCATAATTAAAACAAATACAATATATATCGCGGGTTCAAACCCCGGCAAACAAATCTTAGTATTAGACATTATCAAGGAACAGCTCCCAGCTTCATATATTAATAAAAAGAAACTTGATTAAGTGAAATATAATATGTATATATATTAACAAAATGTAACTAATACATACTTTTACAAAACTAGGAATATATACTTTTATCAAATTAACATATACTTTTATCAAATTTCCGCATTTAAAATTTTTGTAAAATTCATTTACAACTAAAATTTTTGCAAATAAATCAACAAACCAATCTCAGTATTAGAAATGATGACGGAACAACTCACAGCTTGGTTTAAAAATATTGTACATTAGATACATCAATTTATGGATACACACACTTAAAAAAACGGTGAAAATAAATAATTTGTATCTACCTATTCTGAATTTATCCTAAAAGAGCATAATTAAAACAAATATAATATATATCGCGGGTTCAAACCCCGGCAAGCAAATGGGGTTTGTCAGTATTAGACATTTTCAAGGAACAGCTCACAGCTACATATATTTAAAAAATATTCTTTTAAAATATTAATCCTACCGATAATGAATTTAAGCATTATATTCGTCAACCTAAAATTTCTCAAATGATATAACATTCTGAACATCAAAAGAGTTGAAATCAGGAATAGTTGATGCTGACTCATTTTGAGCTCACGCTGTTTGAGAACCAAAAATGCTCGCTGTAACAACGAATCCGCTACGTATATTGCAAGTAAAAAACTTCGAAAACACGGGCACAGATCCCACGTCCGTTTCTGGCCACGGCTCGCGGCATTATGGTGGAATACAAGCGTTGGCCGCAGATCGTATGAATTAGTACGGTTCTAAAAATTTGACGTAAGCGCCAAAGTGGTTTTTATTTTTTTTGTGCATAATTTTATAAGAACGAAAAAAAGTTAGAACGTAGAAAACGTCAAAAATAGTCTTAGCCATAAAGGGGTATTTTTTTAAAATTGTTACTTACATTACTTCATAGTAAAGTCATGAAAAAACTTTTTTTTTAGTGGTTTACGCTTATTTTTTTTGTTACGTAAATAATAATTTTATTGTTATTCTGTTACGTAGAAAAGGTAGTTAAAGCTTCAATTTATCCGTAGCATATTTTTTTATATTCGTACTGTAAACCGGTTCGTTGTAAAGATTAATCTAAATAGTGATTTCACGTATAGCTTCATCTTAAACATCGCGGGATATTATAATTGTGGGATTTGTGAAGCAGTAGCACTCAATTAGGAAGGCGGGTATGGGTGCCACCATTTATTGGATAACCAAAACCTCTGGCATAGGTCACCCCGAGGAGGTGCGCTACGTTTGTTGACTTAGCAGGGGTGTCCCGATTCTGGTTTGTCTGGATCTCGGCGGCGGTTGCGTCTGCCCATCAACTGCATGGCAGGTCGGATCTTTGAGGGAAACCTTTTGTAAGACTTTCTCAGAACATCGCCTAGCACCACAATGGGAGGGAGAGATTCATAAGTCCCTCACTCCTGGACACACTGACCCCAACATCCCTATCCACCCCTCATACCTTTTTCCTTCCCAGAACTTCCTCCCCTCCCTTTCCATAAGAAGACCCTCCACACAGCATCCCATATGATTACAAATTATTTTTCTCAGGGCCTCCATCCAATATGGAGCTAACGTAAAAAAAGTATCTACTTAATATTCATAAAAAAAATATGTCTCAGGATGGTGGCTTTTTAAAATATGATCAGAAATACACATTTCAAATGTGTAGGTATAGAATAGAATACACAAATATGTAATTAATTAAAACAAAATAATATTGGTGTAAATTACAAATTAAATTTAAATTCTTGTTCAAACGACTTGTTTGGTCTAAAGTACACTCGTTTTTTTTTAAATTTCATGTTTCAGATAATTTCCAAGGAGTCCAATTCCAACCTTTATGGTCAGGCCCTCCATTTGCGGTCGCTATATCTAAGTGTGTATTATACATGTAACAAAAGTTTCGTGAACGAAAATAAATTTTATCCTTGAAAAAAACTCGAATGGACCAAACTCCCCCAAAACATGGAAAGGATAGCTGAATTTTCCATTTTATACCTTCATGAACTAGCTGACCGGCCACGCATTGCTGTGACTAACGAAACACAAAGCCATATACTGGATGGTTACTCAACATCTGTTCATTTGCATACAAATAAAATTCACATCGCGCCAGTCCCCTCGTCCACCACATACATTCATTCTCCTTTATATATTATATATTTCAATCAATTTACACATATTGACACATTATAAACCTAAACCTTCCTCATTTCACTCTATCTATTGGTGAAAACTGCATGAAAATCCGTTCAGTAGTTTTTGAGTTTATCGTGAACAGACAGCCAGACGCGGCGGAGGACTTTAATTTATAATATGTAGAGATTATGTAGAGATTAGGTAGTAGGGGGAGGGGGGAGGGGGGCGGATATGCGGACGAAGCCGGGGGCAAAAGCCAGCATTAAATAAATTTAAAAAAAGGTCTCATAGAAATCGTTGTGTCTTCCTTACTATCATAGTGAGAAATATGTTATGTTAGGAAGAGAAAACAACACGATTTATGCACACATAAAGTTAACCACAAAACAGAATGTACACCTTTGTGATCCAAATTTTCAGCTCGCAATTTGGAAAAAATTATGAAATTTTGAAATTTTTTATTTATTATTTTTATATGTATAGAACAATAAAAAAGTGAGGTAACAATAACATTTTTAATACATTTGTCTGATAAAATATGTATGTGTTTTATCGTTATCGGTAATTTTAGTTTAAAAAATAGTAAATTTTTATGTTTGCATCATATACTTGGTCGATGGTCAGATATATAATTTAATGCCTTCGCTATAAACACACACATTTGACTGCATACATAAAAATGTTGCACAGCCGTGTTCATAATGAATCATTGATTTTGTCAAACATCATGTATGGGTAGAGACACTGATTCATAACATTAATGATATATTTGCGAATTAAAGCGATAAATGGTGTTTTTAGCGATAAAAGGTGTTTTTAGCGAATAAATGCGTTAAAACGTATTTTTACGACAAAACTCAACAATATGTGATCAAAATTACAAATTTAAAAAACCTTAAAGTCTATGCAGGATGCAGGAGGTAAAGAACCAGGTTGTCTTCCCAAATAAAAACCCAAATAAGAGAGAGTTATCAGAAGAGTTCTGTGACATCTCATATGCCGAACCGTCAAGACAACAGCACTAATCTTTTTCTTGTTCAATCCTGCGATTGTAGGTCAGAATGTCCAGCGATCAGACACTATTCTTTTAGCAAGTAAAAGTAGGCTTGCACCAATATTCAAATCTGTTGACGACAGTAAATTCCTGGCATGTAACAGCTATTTCAAAGACAGCTTGTAGAGCAAGTGAGGGATCACTGTAGACATAATTCAGCTACTCTTACTGTAAAAATTGTTCACAGAGAATTTGCTGAGGCAGCTCTGATGACTGTGTGGGCCCCTGTGAGCAGAAAGATTTTTAAAGAGTATTGACAGATCGTAGAACGAACATGAGACACTCTACTGTATAAACATGTGCCATGAGTTAGTTAGTTAGTGACCTATGACAGAGGTGTTTACTTGTTAGAGGATTATAATTTTATAGTAAGTCAGCATATTATATTGTATGATTCCTTGTATACGGAAAGAGTTTACCATAAACATATTACAAGATCCACTCAAAATGAAGGATTGGTGGTTCCGAAATGTATTAATAACACGGTAAAAGAACAATAACCTATGTTGTACCCAAAATATTTAATAAACTATTAATGACTATTAAAAGTGCTATCTTTTATACTGCTAAAATGAAATATAATCTAAGAAAATGGCTCCAAGATAGAGATGATTTATATTGATGCCCTTGTATTCCTAATCCTAACTGGAATTCACATTACAACACCGACTTATCATTTTGTAACAGCGCATGTGTGCCTATTAATGTGACTATTGATTTGTACTTGTTTGTTATACAATGCGTAAACTGCTATTATAAATAAATACCGTCATAAAACATACCATGTTATTGCATAAAATGTTGTCATTATGTACCTGCTGACAAACTACGTAAAACGTAAGTAAGTCGTTCTGGTTTGAATGTTGATAAATTAATATATTTTAAATGTTTTTTTTTTTCCTGAAATAATTAAATTTGCGCCACCTATGAACGATTGGTTTATGAATAATTTTAAGAACATTTCCGTATTCTCGGTAGAGTTAAGACAATTTAGCAAAATTTCTTGCAAAAAAAAGGATAGTTTTGATTTTTTGGAATATCGTTTGGGTTGCCACAAATCAATTTTTCGACCTCGGCGAACCCCCACGACAGGCGTTACCCGGTAAAAACAACAAAACTTAGATATGTACTTATTTTTGTTATTGTTGTATATTCGAAAAAAAAACGTCGGTCCATAAAATCGTTTAGATCTTGATGGAAATAGAGTAAACTTAACCATTAACACATTTGAGTACATTTGAGTGCCTACATTGGATGCAGGGTTTCTTCTTCAAGGGCGTCGTTTATACTCTGTACTCTGTACAGGCCCGGATCAAAACCAATCTCTGTCGAATTTTATAATGAATTTTCGCGCTTTTTGGAACTCTCAGTCGGACTCTCTGACACACTCATTATTATAGGTGACATTAATATTCATCTTGAGCGCGTGGCATCACCAAACACTATTAAATTCTTATGTGCCGTTTCCACGCTTGCCAAGCCTACGCAAACCTCCACAAACGCCAGCGTGGAAACAGGTCGTTTGTCTTGGCTTGCGTAGGGTTGCGTAGGGTTTGCGTAAGCTTGCAAGAGCTTGCCGCCGATCCAGTCGGGTCGGATCCAGCGGCAAGCTTCGGCAAACGCTCAGTGTAATTTCAGAACTGACGGCGAATGCACGCCGTTTTTGCTCCATACGGTATATCGATAATTAACATTACGAGACATATGTATGACGAAAGAGGCATGCCTGACTTATTAAAATGTATAAGAACATAATTTGAATGCACTAATTTAATTTATTGGATTTACCTAAAAAGTCAATATAAATAAATAATCTTTTATTGATGATTTATTATTTATTACAATAAAAAAACATATGATTTTTGTTGGAATAACTTTTTTTTATAATACAAGACAATATTATATTGTTTTTTTATACTTTGCTTGTATTTCAAATAAAAGTATGTTAAACCAAACGCAATAGCCTACACAAATTCGGCGTCCGCCATGCTCGGGTGTTGGTAGCTCACTGACGCAGTCACAAGCGTGTAAACGGCTTCCAAATGCCTGGCGAGATTTGCGTACGCTTGGAGCGTGTGGAGGTTTGCGTAGGCTTGGCAAGCATGGAAATGTACCATTAGATTTATTAGCCAGCTTTGGATGCTGCCAATGGGTTGACGTCCCAACTCACGATGCTGGTGGTACACTGGATATACTTATTTCAAAGAAGAATGGTTCGCCGCTCTTAGCAGATGTTCGTGATATAGGACTATCGGACCATCGGCTAGTGTGCACTGATATTGATTTTAACCCGCCTAAAATATCATATAGAACAATAATATCAAGGAAATGGCGTAAATTTAGCTTTTGTGATTTTCTTGAAGAACTTCAGACCTCTCTATTATGTACACCCAATTTTTGGGAAACAAAGACGCCAAAAGAACTTGTCGAGACGTACAATACAACTCTTTTATTTCTATTAAATAAATATGCTCCGACAACGTCAAAAACACGCAAAGTTCGAAAGTCTGACGGCTGGTTTGATGATGAATGCCAAAATCAGAAAAGACTTATGCGGAAATTAGAGAGGTCATATAGGAAAAACTCTGCAGTGACTTCAAGAGATGAGTGGATCCTTGCTCAAAAACAGTATATGAGCAAAATAAATTCCAAAAGGTCAGAATACTGGAATGAAAAGGTTGACTCTGAGCGAGCCAATCCACGACGTCTCTGGAACTCGATAAAGACTGTTATTTCTGAAGTTACTGTTCCAGCTAAAATAGATATCACCCTGGATGCCTTCTCATAGTTTTTTCGGGAAAAAATTGAAACCATTCGTGCCTCCACATCTCACGCCCCTCCGCCAATATTCACTATTAATTCTAAAGGAAATTTGTCTTCCTTCAAACCTACAACGCTGGAAGAAGTAAAGAGGATAATTTCAAGTTCGCCAAATAAGCAGTGTGGTCTTGACCCCATACCAACTTGGTTATTAAAAAAATGTTCCATTGTCTTAGCTCCATTCCTAGTTCATGTTTTTAATAAATCACTCAGTACAGGTGATTTCCCTGGACCACTAAAATCAGCTGTAGTAACACCACTACTAATAAAGTCACAACTAGACTCCGATAACTTAGGTAATTATCGACGGGTTTCAAATCTACCTTTCGTGTCAAAAATCCTGGAGAAAATTGCTGCTGCCCAAATTACTAGTCACTTGAATACAAATAAATTATTAACAAATAGAAGGTTTCATTCAACAGAAACCGGACTTCTTCGTATGCTATCAGATATAACTCTAGCCATAGAGTCAGGTAAGTTAGCACTTATCTCACTCTCAGACATGAGCGCAGCGTTTGACACGATTGATCACGACTTCCTCATTAAGAGATTGGAGGAAACATTTGGTTTGATTTCCGACACCAAAAATTGGCTGGCGTCATATCTATCCAATCGCTTACAAGCCGTGAAGGTTGGAAATTGTTATATCTGCCCTTTCCTCGGCAGATATTAATTATTACAAGGTTCTTTAAATATAAATGTGTTTATTACTTTTAATAACCTAGCTGGATAGCTACGACTGTTTACTATTCGGGGGTAGGTATATCTCTGCGCTCCCACCTCAGGAGCTGGTAATGTCTATCTCTAGTACCACTTCTTGTACACTAATGCCATCTGGCGAGCTATGGCGCAAGCTAAATGCTTACCGCCATCTATCATATTATTTCCATATTAAATACCTATTTACTATACATTACAGAAATAAACTCTCTAACTTCGCAACACTTTCTTCAGGAGTACCCAAAGGATCCGTTTTAGGTCCACTTCTTTTCATCCTTTTTACAAATGATGTCGCCAAAATAATCGAGTAATTTGGTCTCTTATCCCAGTGCTACGCTGACGATCAGCAAGTTTATTTTTTCTGCACTCCAAATGAAGTCGACAGTCTCAAAATCCGTGTAGCTGAGTGCCTAGAAGCAATAACTCGTTGGATGTCTTCAAACAAGCTAAAACTGAACCCGTCTAAGACTGAGTTTCTCTGGGCGGCCACAAACAAACGCCAACATTTCATAGACAATTCACCTATTTCCATTTCCGGAAGCGATATTATTCCAAAGACAACAGTCAAACTTCTTGGCGTTAATCTGGATTCAAACTTTTCGCTTAAAAAGCAAATAAATACGACTGTAAGCAATGGTTTTTTTCACCTAAGACAACTCAAGTCAGTCCGAAGAAATCTTCCTACAGAAGCAACAAAACTACTTGTAAACTCCTACGTAGTCTCACGGCTCGACTACTGTAACGGTATCTACGCTAGCCTTCCAAAATATCAAACTGACAAACTTCAATCCGTGTTTAATGCAGCCGCTCGACTCATAACCGGAGTCTCTAAATATTCACACATTTCAGAACACCTTCGTAATCTTCACTGACTCAAGTGCCCTCAAAGAATCCAGTACAAATTGTGCTGGATGGTTTTTAAATCAATTAATGAAATGACCCCAACTTACATCTCTGAACTATGTGTCCCAGAAAATACAGGTCCGAGGCAGTCAACCCTTACATCAGCAACATCATCAGCTATAGGCAGACTAATGGAACCTAAACGCAAGCGAGTGTCTGGACCTAAGGCTTGGAATAAACTCCCCCCGGAACTTAGATGCATAACGAGCTCAACAGAATTTAGGTCTAAATTAAAAACGTACCTTTTTGGGCTCTCATACCCTTAAATAAAAATACCTATCGGAGAGTATCATAAAATTTTCCTTTTGTTTTCAAAGTTCCCAATTATGTCCTCTGCGTGCGAACTGTGTCTTAATTGCTCTAAATAAACAATAACAGTGTTAATCTCTAGTGACCCTCCAGGTAAGTATGGTCTTGTATATATTTTCTGCCTGTACAGTGAATTTTTACAGCAGCATCGCGTTCATTGGTCAAATCATTGCACATATAGTTTCGCATAGGTGATCGATGAACCGGTGGATGCAATTTTTAGCCATAAGTTGTTGTTGTCTATAGTTAAAATAAGATTGTATAAACGTTTTATAAATTTGTACAGCGCCCTTGAGGTGATTTTTCACAAAAACGGCGCTATACAAGTCATCCAAATATTATTATTATTAACACCATTCGCGGGGGAGTAGAGTCCCCCACCAAGCAGGTTATTGCAAATATTTATTTTATTTTAAGCTTTACGCGCTTGCGGTTCCGTGTATTCTTAGTATAGCCCAAGAGGTCTATACTAAGAATATCGCCCGGGCTGATCTGAGACCTTGGACCTAGGACCTAGGACCTAGGTCCCCCACGAGTGTAGTTACGTAATTATTTTTTTATTACATTTTTATGCATTGTTGATTCGGAAAATGATCGCCTGGATAATGCAAATCTGAGTGACAGTAGCTCTAATGCATTTTATGGCAAACACAGGTACAAATGTGGAATAACACCGCCATCGTGGTCACGAGTTCAAGCGAATAACATTATTGTGCATTTGCCTGGCCTAAGCGGTCCTGCTCGATCAAAAAGAGATGATTCCGCTTGAAATTCCTATAAATGTCACATGTTTGTTTAAAAATTGTAATAAACTGGTTTTCTTGGATTAATGATATGTTTTTCAGTAATTTTAAACAAATAAATCCCCAAAAAGTGCTTATTTACATTTTATGAAGCATAAATTCATGGGGGACCTAGGTCCCCATAAGTTAATTTGTGTAGGCTGAAAATAGCGAGTATTGCTAAGGGTTAATACAATTTGAGCACAAGATGAGCTATATAAGTATGACGATTTCTGAGACACTACTTTTAAAATCAGCGATTTATTTTTTAAAAAGTGTTTTATTTTATGTTAATACCGCACAAGAGTCCCAACTGCTCCCAACCATCTGGAGACATGTAGACTATGGTATCCACAATTGAGGTATGTTGTGCGGCAGCAGGTAGTGTGGAGGAGAATGAGATTGGGAAAGGAGGACCTGGCTATTCAGATCTGGTCACAAAACACGACTAAAGCCATTTTAACCAACGTTTCAATTCTGAATGGTGGTCTTACACCAGGGCGATACTGACAGTATATTTCACTCTAGAACCTGCCGCAAATATAGGTACCTACGTAGCTCATCTTGTGCTCAAATTGCATCAAATTTGCTCCGCTGTCATCAAGATCTAAACGATTTTTTCTAAATATTTTTTGCTGTTTTTGCCGGGTAACGCCGGGCGCAGTGGTTCACCGAGGTCGAAAACTTGGTTTTAACATCATTGTGGCAACCAAAGACATTGAAATATAAAGATATATCCTATATCCTATGACGTCCGCCCGACTGTCGACGGATTACAATCTAAATGGTGTTAGTTTGAATACGGAATTTAGTTGATTGTTCGAAGGTGTGCAGTAATATTGGAAAATATTAGCGGTACCAGGAAGCACAGTCTAACTCAGTAAAAACTGCCGATAGCCCATCTCCTTCATAGACTCTAAAATATGTCTATGATCTCCTTATATTTTAACATCACTGTGGCAACCATACGAAAATTCAACACTACCCGACCTTTTGCAAGGAATTGCCATTTTTGTGCTATACATATATATTGATTGAACTAGGTAGGTACATAGTAAAAAAATCAATACACATGAATTTTTCAAGTCAGTTGAAAGTGAATGTAGTATGTACGTTTTATTGACAAACATAATATGATAGATGATCTCTTAACTAGAGTTAAGTATTTTAAATTATGGTTTAAGAGGGAATAACCAGACAAAACCGGAAATATATCATTTTAAAATAAAATTTAACCGTATTGACACTTTTTCACAAAAAAGTATAAATTGATATCGAAAGATTATTATTTTATATGGTAAAGTTATGTTTTAAATTATTCGAAAATATGTTTATTTTTAGCATAATAAGGTTATACCGCATGCCGTTGGCAGATTTGTTAAATTTTCAAACAAAATTTTATATTATGTACAACACATATTTCAAATCGTATAATCATGCAGTAAAATAAATCAATAAATTATCTGCGAAAGCTATGTTTCAGAATTTTAATTTAAGTTTAAATAAAATCATTTTTAAAAATCCGCGCAGGTGTTTGACTATTTATACAGTCTTACACAGTCTTACAAACTAATATATTTAAGATTTGTTTTTGAATTCTTATTTTGCTTAGACATTATTTGAAAACTTATAAATAATTTTGATCAAAAAATAATTACAAAAAGTACATAATTTAATAGTTTTATCATCACGCCTTTCAGCATTTTTGAATGTACGTATAAATTAAAGCAAATTTTGAATTATTATTTTAAAAAGCTGGTATGGAGAATAATTAATATTTCTCATTGGAACCGTTCTGAATAGTTGCAAGACTTTGATTATATAATTTGCAAGAGTACGATCGACGAAATTTGAATTCTCGGCCGCTGGTTTAATGGCCTTAATTATTTCTACCATGAAGAACAACACATTTCATTAATTTAAACGAATTGAAAATCTACAATCAATTGTTGTTTTGCACCAGATAATAAATAATTTTGATGGATGTGGACGATGTGGTGATCAATTTATTCACCTAGGTACTAACTACGTCGCGCTTACGAGATAATGTTATTTCATTTTCAATGGACTTAATAGAAAAACATATTATTTGAGAATATAATCGTAGGTATTATGTACCTAGCTAAATTTGACAAAATAAACTTTAAAAAAAAGATAAACATTCCCGGGTTACGAATAACCTTAAAACAATTGAAAATCTCCTTAGTTGACACACGCTAAGCTGAAAATGTTGCTTGTGTCGTGATGGAGGACTTAGTCAGCCGAGGAATTGAACACACGAGGCCTGGGTGGGACCCAAACCAGATGTCAACTTAGCCTGAGTCAAAATATTACTTACGTCTCTATTCTAAGGTATTTGCTGAAACTGTTTTGAAAACAAGTTACGTTAACGGGTTAGATTTTGGCACGGAATTTGAAATATTGCTCAATTTTAGCGAAGTCAAAATAAAATAAATATAATAACAAAATAGCCCTCAAGGACTGTTTCACAATATGTCAAGAAACTAAAATAAAACTCACCGAAAACCGGTTGCTTGATGAAAGGAGCGCTAAATATGCTATTTGCGTAAAAACTGATGTGATCTTTTAATTCAAACTTCACAAATCGGTAAACCAATTCAAAAAATTCACAACGCACTTCAAATCAAAACAACCACTGTTCAAAGTAAAAATCAATAATACAAACAATATTTTTCAAAGGGAGCTCCGAAGACAGCTTTGTTTTTAGCGGCGTTTTCGTCTTCAAGTTTGTAAGAAATTTCACATAATAAGCCGCTTCCCGCTTCTTCCTCCGCTTCGCTTCATCGATTGTTTTTATCTTTTAAAACCACCTTATAAAAAAGTTGATGGAGGTGAAATCGTTCAAAGAAACATCAGGAATATTTTTTATGCCTTTTTATTCGGATGTGTAATTTGTCAGTTAAGTATCTCACTTCAGGTGAATGCATGACGCATGCGTAGAATACAAAGTTAGGGCTGCCAGTAGAAAAAAATATGTTGGTGTGGTTAGCACGAAAATATTTCCACAAAATTATTTTATGCTAACACTACACTGAGGTCAACTTCCAACTTCAAATGTTCGGACAAATGTCAAGAAAGGTAGTTTGTGAGTTGGGAGCTGTTCTAGTTGGAAGGTTGAAGTTCGAGTTGGCCCGGGATCGCCTCGATAACCGCACTCGTAAACCGGTAACCGCACCTCGGTAACCGCACCCGAATCAAAAGAGTTGGCCCAACTCGCACGAACCATCCGTCCACATATCAATATGCGCTCGTGCGGTCGGGAGACAATAAAGACAGATGGGCAAAGTGCCGTTAATTTGACAATATTATTTCCGGAGAGTGAAATAACAATTGTTTGAAATTATTTTATTTATTCGGAATAAATATTATGGAAACCGTCACTTTCTCGGTGACGTCTCACTGAATAAGCCAGTAGATGATTTAAGAAGGGAACGGAATATCGGAACAGTATATAAAAATCAGTACTATAATAAATTTTTGTCGTCTATATCCTTCCACACAATAGTTGTAGGCAATTGATGAGATACAGCGTAGCCGCAGCTATCATTTCGACATCCTCCATTTTTGGATTCGGCGTTCGGAGTTGGAGGGTTGGCCGCAGGGTGGTCGATAGCAACTACACGTTTGGCTACCTTCCAACTCCGAATGACGGACGATTGTATATAGGGGTAGTTTGTGCGCGTTGGCTCGAGTCGGTAGTATCAACGCCAACTTGGTAGGTTGGAGTTTGAGTTAGTCCGGGATTCCTCCGGAGCCAGTGTAATCAATACGTTACACATGAGGGATATAATATGTAAATATGTATGGATGTGTTCAACATGGATTATTATTTAATGAACAACAATTTAAAACATTAGGTACCTACATTATGTCAACTCCTATACTTTATGGACTATATTTTGTTTCTTATATTTTATGTAACCTGTATTTTGTTAACGCTTATACATATTTTATATAACATATATTTTGTTTTTAACAAATATTTTGTAAACTCGATAATATTGTCGTGTTCTGATACGCGGTACGTGTGTGTCTTGACGGGCGACGGCTGATGTCTGGCTCGTGGGAGTTGGCCGTCGCAATCGCCTTGGATGCGATCCCTGGCCAACTCGAACTCCAACTTTCCAACTCTAGCTTCCAACGCACGAACACAATCGTCCAAACTTTTGAAGATGGCCTCAGTGTGGCCGTACCATTATGCTAGGTCCACACCAAAGCCAACCTTCCAACTCCGAACTTAGTTCGGAGTTGGAAGGTTGGCCGATCGTGTGGTGGCTGCGTCCAACCCTCCGACCCCGAATTCCGAACTCCAAAATGGCGGACATGGAACAGCTGTAGCTACGTTGTATCTTATCAGGTTGCCTATAATTATTACGTAGGTATTATTATGTACTTATATACACGACGTGTTTTCAAACAATTGTTATACCACTCTCCGTAAAAATATCGTCATTTTAATAGTACGCGGCACGCGCGTCTTGATCGCCTGCCGTTCGCAGACGGATGTGTGGACAGCTGCGGCAGACTGGTTCGTGTGAGTTGGCCGTCGGGATCGCCTCGAAGGCGATCCCAGGCCAACTCGAACTCCAACCTTCCAACTCGAACTTCCAACGCACGAACACCCCTCCACACGATCGTCCAAACGTTTGAAGTTGGAACGTTGGCCGCAGTGTGGGCTTACCATTACGTTACTTGTATGCGACGATAGGATTGTATTGCCAGTGATATCGTGTTGATACGCCCTCGTGTGTGGCGGGGTTCAAAATTAAACTATACACTTAAAATTAAGGAGGAACAAATTAAAAAGCTATTGATTTCAGAAATGACACATTTATTCTATTAATACAAAAAGCAGGTGTTAATTATTAATCTAGTGTTGGTACTTAATTAATTAGTCTTAAAATTAGAAAGTCTGTTTGCTTAATTCTACGGTAAAAGTCTTTATTGTTCAGAAGATAATCACTTCGGCGCGGCGGTTAAAACAAATAAAATGTTCAGTCACTTCCCTTTGGTTGCTGATGATGGAGTCTCCGCGTATAACTAATCGCCCTGGGTGACACA
This sequence comes from Limnephilus lunatus, assembly GCA_917563855.2. Lineage (NCBI taxonomy): Eukaryota > Metazoa > Arthropoda > Insecta > Trichoptera > Limnephilidae > Limnephilus > Limnephilus lunatus. The sequence goes on from OU830596.1 coordinate 57,494,959, forward strand.
CTGGCACTTAACTAATTTATTATTTGCTTGACTTATTATTGCACAAATCGCACAGGTCGGGTGGTTGCACAATTTCTTGTCGAAGGTTGAATTTTTTTAACAAATCGTCGCCCGAGTTCTTAATTGTCCAAACGACCATTTTAGTTTTTGTTCAATCTTCACTTTTAAATTAAAAATAAAGTATACAAAATGCTCGTTAAACATCTAACTAACAATGATTTATACTAATGAGACCTTTACCTTTAAGTAAATAGCTTTATTTGAAACACTATCCTAATATTTAATTTAAATAATGAAAGAAAACCTTCTCCTCCTGTAAAATTTTCAAATGGTCGTTTGGACAATTAAGAACTCGGGCGACGAAATCCCTGTTCGGAATTTTTCGCGGTCACTTGGTTGGACTTCATGGCGGAAGTTCACGAACGTCTCGGCTGTTCCTGGTTGGAATCCGCGAGTGTGTCTGTCAATTTCCCTGGTCGGGAAATTGTGCGGGGTCGCGAGCATCGGACCCACTCCGAAAAGCGGAGAGAGACAGCCCTGTTCGGGCTGTAAAACGGGTGATGGTGACTGACTGTCCCGTATAAATGAACTAATACCTGTCCGGTGGTCAATTCTTCTCCTTCTTCCTTCTTGCGCCCTGGCTTAGATCTTCAGAACTATTTCCATCCGCGGCGGCATTCATTGTCAAACGAAAAGGATTTATTGCCCCTCGCTCGGCTCAGCGATGTCGGGTTTGTCAGGCCTCGCAATGGTTTGGGGTTTTATTAGCCAGGAAATGTTGGGTCGCATTTGTTCGTTTGCCATTGCCGAAAACATTCTGGCTTTCCAATTTTTATTACGCTTCTTTGGCTTTAGCCGCTAGTTACAAATTTTATTGTTGTATTATTTCTTATGTCAAAAATTATATGACGACTTCCTGCCTAAATATTTTAAGACCCCTTTGGGTTTGACTTCACTTAAGAACGGCTGTGGTTTACCGCCTTATTCACGCTAGTTAAGCCAGCTGGGAAAAGATCGCACATCTTTTTCAATTCTGTGAATTTTTGGCAAAATACCTAAAGGTACATCAGTGTGTAACGACCTTTACTTTTTTGTTATAATATTGCAAATGGCAACACATCAGCGTCCATCCGTTTCCGTGATGACTGACAACATTGATCAAACTCGAAAGAAGTAAAGAAGAAAGAAGATTGATTTTCTTCTCAAATATAGATGTACAGCGGGAGCTCGTGAATCGTGGCTATTCACAAAAATAGGTTTTACTTAGAGTTTAATTTTGCTTTAAATTGTCCAAATAGCTTCAATATCTTCGTTCCAAAACAGCCAAGTAAGTTTTTTTTCTATTTTTAACCGCCATTGCTAGAATGTATGCGATAAGTTTGGATAGTCTGACATATCGTTTAAACAAAAATGGCGATTGTGCCGAAATTGACATGTTGTTTCGAAAACTGATTATTCACCTTGTGTTTTCTTGTAGCATGTCAAGATTTCGGGAGTGGGATCTGCACTGCAAGGTATATGTGGGAAATCTCGGATCTTCCGCTTCAAAATACGAAATCGAGCGTGTCTTCGCTAAATATGGTCCGATCAAAAATGTATGGGTTGCAAGAAATCCACCAGGTTTTGCCTTCGTCGAATTTGAGGATACGAGAGACGCAGAAGACTCTGTAAGGGGTCTGGATGGCACGTGAGTAACGTTTAATGTATTTTCAATTAATTTTAATCAAATTTTGATAGAGAACGTGGTTTAGGACTCGAAAACCCGCGTGTCAAATTTGTCTTCGAAATATATTCTTACTAATATCAACCTTGTAAATATAATCAAATAAAAGGTAAATATCGGTTCGGGAAAAAATTCGGTTTAGTGGCGAAATTCCTAAAAATACAAACTAGTTATTTTTATACTAACTATGGGCCGGGGAATACGAATCTGAAAGAATTAGGCGGCGGCAAGCAATATTAACTGAATTATACGACTTTAAAATTTTTTTTTACACACATAGGAAAATGGCCATTTTGGAAGCATTCTGATTCCTAGAAAATCAAACTAGTTATTTTTATACTAACTTTGGGCCGGGGAATCCAAATCTGAAAGAATTAGGGGGCGGCAAGCAATATTAACTGAATTACACGACTTTTAAATTTTCAATACACACAAACGAAAACAGCCATTTTAAAAGCATTTTAACACATGAAAACCATAGAAAAACAACAATTTAAGTGTGGCCATTAAACAATAATATCATCGAACATACCTTATAAATCAAACATATCTTCGTCGTCCGTCGTATCTCTGTCAAACTCTAATGTCTCCAAAGGTTCTTGGCAAATGCGCGGGTCATACAAGAGCCCGGCTAAGCGGCAAAACTCCAGAGTAGGATCTTGCAGGCCTAGGTTTGTGTAACATGGTTTGTGCCCCTTTATACCGCCTGCTCGCGTCAATTTAAAAAAACATCCCAGTTTTCAAGTAGTTTAGCGGCTACGCTAGGTTTGTGTAACATGGTTTGTGCCCCTTTATACCGCCTGCTCGCGTCAATTTAAAAAAAACATCCCAGTTTTCAAGTAGTTTAGCGGCTACGCAAGGTTTGTGTCACATGGTTTGTGCCCCTTTATACCGCCTGCTCGCGTCAATTTAAAAAAACATCCCAGTTTTCAAGTAGTTTAGCGGCTACGCTAGGTTTAGGTAGCATGGTTTGTGATACAAAAGTGAGTAAAATTTATAAAAAGTAAGTACTTAAATTATAAACATGTTATTTTACGTTATTGATATTACTGCTTAATGGCAACACTTAATTTTATGGTTTCTATGGTTTTCATGTGTCAAAATGGCTGTTTTCGTATGTGTATATTGAAAATTTAAAAGTCGTATAATTCATTTAATATTGCTTGCCGCCGCCTAATTCTTTCAGATTCGGATTCCCCGGCCCAAAGTTAGTATAAAAATAACTAGTTTGATTTTCTAGGAATCAGAATGCTTCCAAAATGGCCATTTTCCTATGTGTGTAAAAAAAATTTTTAAAGTCGTATAATTCAGTTAATATTGCTTGCCGCCGCCTAATTCTTTCAGATTCGTATTCCCCGGCCCATAGTTAGTATAAAAATAACTAGTTTGTATTTTTAGGAATTTCGCCACTAAACCGAACTTTAGCCTCGGTTCGGACTGGCCACGCTTATTACGAATAATTTTTAGAAAAAAACTTTAGATTCGCTTAATTGCTACAAAAGGAAACTTTTTGGCTTGGGGGCGGCGGAAAATAATGCATTTTAATTTTCAATTGCGTAATGCTGGCGCCAGACACGAGTTCAAAGAAGTGTTCACTTCTTTGAAGACTTTGCTCACACATTTGGTCACTTATGTGTGTCTCTGCCAGATATGTGTTCAAAGATTTGATCACTCCTTTGAGCTCACAGTTTTCAAGTAGACCTCACATAACATGGACGACGATTTGGTCGACACAGTTTGCTTATATTATTTATGTGCGTGTAATTATTTATTACACGTGCAAATAAATAAACCAAAACAGCCAAAACGAAGACGTGAATGGATGTGTGAAATGTATCGTAATAGAATAAGGTAAAAGTGAATTTTATTTATTCTATTTTAACAGCTAGCACAACACTTACAAAAATAAATCAGGAAAATTATAAGTCACCGTGTATAGTATATATATTTTTTTTGCATGCGCTCCACACAGGAGACTCTGAGGATAATAATTTCCCTCAGTGCCTATGTCATCTTTGGGGATGCTGTGTGGAGGGTTTTTAAGGAAAGGAAGGAGAGGAGAGTTCTGGGAAGGAAAGGGGTTTAACAAGACAGTCGCCGTTCGTTCACCGGTGAGATCTGCTAAAAAGTGGCCAAAAAAATATTTTTATATGCGATTTTGACCCTTATATATAAAGAAACTGTATGAAAGTCAAGCTCAGAATGGCTTGCGCTAACAGTACTGTTGATACCGCCAAAAGTTTTATCCATCTGGCAGCACTGGAATATTTTAAAAAGCATTTTCTGTGGAGTACGAACGTCGTATTTTGCCACTGTCAAAACTGTCAAAAGTCCGTCGACTTTTGGTCACAAAAACTTATAAAAACCTATCAATTCATCAAATAAACACAAGTAATAGTGTTTTTATCGATAGTTTATTGTTCAAAGAATGTGTTTCAGTCAATAAAATATACGATAGTTCAAATTAAATGCACAAAATATTACTTCAAAAGTGCTCTTTCCGAGATTTTATACGAAGTATGGGCAACAAATCCTGGCCCCACAAAGGTTTTAAGGGTGGGTAGGAATCTGGGGATCAGCGTAGCCTAGTCATCCGCCTCCAAGACCTAGACAAACCTCACCCCATGAACCCGGGGCACCCCTGCTAAATCACCAAATGTAGCGAACTACTTGGGGTGACCTATGGCAAAGGTGTTGGTTATCTAATAAAGGTTCCCGGGGCGGCGGTACCCATTCCCGCCTCCCAAATAGAATATAGAATAATGTTAAGATAATGTTTTCCCTGTAGTCGCTTTTATTTAAAAACTGTTGTTGATGAATGATGCCTAGACCCGTGGGTTTCTTCAGTAATTTTTGCAGAATGTCTTCTCTCCACGGCGACACTCGCGCTACCCGGGCTTCGCGCAGTGTGGCAGGCATACAAACATTTGGACTTTGATCCCTTTGATGTGCGCTAAAGAAACTGACACGGAACGGCAAAGCGCACTTAAGTGCTCAAATAAGTGAACACAGTATCAAATGCTCGTGCTACACATGTGAACACTTATTTGAACACTTCTTTGAACACATGTCTGGCGCCGGCATAAATTAAAATTCACTTCGAATCTACACGATGTCAAATCGCGGCCATTAGGTACGTCACTGTTATGTTGGTATCCCTGATACATTGCAAAGAACTAAATACTACTGTGGCCAACTTCGTGGGATACATGAAAACACGGTTCTACGAAAGCTGCATGTCGTCATAATTTTAAAAAACATCCCAGGTTTTGAATGGTTTGTTTGGCAAAGCAGGGTTTGTCTAGCGGGTTTGTGTAATTATGATAGATTGTCTGTGAAATAAAAACAAATCTTAGTTCTTTGCAATGTATCAGTGATACCAACATAACAGCGACGGCCTAATGGCCGCTGACAGTCACCGATCGGTTCGCGAAGTGAATTTTAATTTTAAGCAATAACATAACAGTGACGTACCTAATGGCCGCGGATTTTCGCCGCATCGGATCGCGAAGTGAATTTTGGTTTTACGCAATTGAAAATTAAAATGCATAATTTTCCGCTGCCCGAAATGCAAAAAGTTTCCTTTTATAGTAATTAAGGCGAATATAAAGTTTTTTTCTAAAAATTATTCGTAATAAGCGTGTCAGAGCCTATTCAAAATTTACCAAATGGTCTACTCTACACAATATAGTCTTGGCTTACTTCAACCTTAAATATAATTTTATTGTATTTTTAGATTTTTTATGAATTGTGCACACTCCTTAGATCCATTTCTGATTTACTTAAGAAATGAAAGAGTCATAAGTGTGCTAGAATATGGTACCTCCATACTCAGACCTGTAGTCCTTGTCCCAAAGCTTCCGGGCTTTTCTCTGGTCAAGGACTTTCTCTGGGAATGGGGAACAAAACATCCAATACTCGTATTCTTTACTCTCATCACAACGCCACATTTCAGGATTAGATTTGGGCTCCTTCGCGAATGTTATCCAGTGGCTGCGGTTCCCGCCATTCCTGACCAATACTCATCCATGCTCTCTATCCACTTTCCTCCGTCTGCCTCCGGGTCGCTTCCACTGGGGCACCCGCATAGTCACATCTTGATTGTTCGTCTAACCATTTTTATTATACATGCATTCAACCGCTTAGTCGTTAATACGGAATATTTTTTATTCAAACAGTTAGATTTAGCTTTATTATTACGAAAAGTGAGTATTTATGTCAGGGAGACAAAAAAAAAACATGCAAAAAATATGCATTTAACATTTTAATATTGTTAAAATTAATTCACTTCGCGGTAACACCATTTTTATATTTATATTTATCGTTTTTATTTAACATTTCATAGACAATCAATACTTTTTTTTTACATGAGCTCCACACAGGAGGCCCTGAGGAAAATAATTTCCCTCAGGGCCTATGTCATCTTTGGGGATGCTGTGTGGAGGGTTTTTTTTAAAGGAAAGTAAGGAGAGGAGAGTTCTAGGAAAGAAGAGGGTTTAAGGGGTGGTTAGGAATCTGGGGTTCAGTATGTCCTGGTCATCTGCCTCCAAGACCTAGACATACCTCACCGCAGGAACCCGGGCACCCCTGCTAAATCACTAAACGTAGCGAACCACTTGGGGTGACCTATGTCAGAGGTGTTGGTTATCCATTAAAGGTTCCCGGGGCGGCAGTACCCATTTCCGCCTCCCAGATTGTGCTGCCAATCGAAGAAAATTTTTTTTATTGACGTGTAATAATTTATTTTATTAAGTTTGTTCCTGTATTTATAACAGCAGAACATGGAAAGAAATGTATTAGAATAATTACACATACCCGCTAGACAAACCCTGCTTTGCCACACAAACAAACTCTGCTTTGCCAAACAAACCATGGGATGTATATCTAAATTATGATGACATGCAGCTTTCGTAGTTTGAACCTCAATCCAATAATTCGAAGTAGGTACTTTTTTTGTTTATATTTTGATGAGAATTGATTTTATAAGATTGGTATTTCCGAAAATGTCATATTTGATTGTCTATTAGTTAAAAAAAGGAATATTCTGTATTATCCGTGCATCAAACTTCGACAACTCTATGCATATTTACCCGATTTTTAATTATATTTTCAGACGGTGTTGTGGAACAAGGATTCGTGTGGAAATGTCTTCCGGAAGAACGAGAAGGGAGGGCAGAAATAGGTATGCATACTTTGCTTCTTTCCATATATCATCATCTCCTTTTAAAATTTCTTTCTCTTAATTTGATAATTGGTATGAGATTGGAATGAACCTGTGATAATTTATATGCTTTTGATTTTGAGTCCATCTGATGTAAGAGTTTTGTGATGTATGTATATAACAAATGTTAAGAATTATATGCTCGAACTCCTAGTTATTATTTGTATATTATTGCAAAAGCAGTTTGTTCTGAAACAATATTTTTTTTGCACGTCGCATTCATTTAGAAAGCCACACACTGCCTATTGATGGTAAATTTGTTAAATAAGAATGCAAGAATAAAGCTGGAATCCAAAACACCCGGACAATCAATGTCTGATGTGCTATTTCAATCCAGATACATTTATTTTAATCAAGCTAAGAGGAATGATTTTGGAATTCAGTGATTTTTAGTTGTCTTGTGAATTTTGAATGTGGGGAGTTGAATTTGGAATGCTTAGGAATAAATTAATTTTGAATGCTGTGGATTTGAATTTGGAATGCTTAGGAATAAATTATGACCACCATAACACGGGCATCAGCCTAGCATGGTGGTCGAAAAATCCACTTACAATGTAAATAATTTATGCAATGAATAAAGAAAAAAAAATATATGCATATTTTAATGCTGTGCAGTTGAATTTGGAATGCTTAGGAATAAATTAATTTTGAATGCTGTGCAGTTGAATTTGGAATGCTTAGGAATAAATTGATTTTGAATGCTGTACAGTTGAATTTGGGATGTTTAGAAATAAATTAATTTTGAATGCTGTGCAGTTGAATTTGGAATGTTCAGGAATAAATTAATTTTGAATGCTATGCAGTTGAATTTGGAATGCTTCGGAATAAATTAATTTTGAATGCTGTGCAGTTGAATTTGGAATGCTTAGGCGGGCTACAAGTTCAATCTTTATCATGATCCATATTGTATGCTACCATACACTTTCAATATTTACTGTGATCCGTCAATATTTATCAAATATTATGATATTTGTTGTTCATGGTATATTACGTCAATATTTATTGTTTACTATATATTACGTTCAATAAATATCACAATATTTAATAAATATTTACTTGATCACAATAAATATTGAACGTGTAGGTTTCGCCTAAGGAAAGAATTTTAATTTGTAATATTATGGAGTTGATTTCTGAGTGTTATTGAATTGAATGTGATTTTTTTCAATCTCATTTTTCTATTTAAACATATTTCTGAACATTATACTCTTAGTCTGTTCGCTCATGGGTCAGTAAGAAATCAACATAAACCGAATGCAAGCGTGATACAGAGAGAGCTCCATTTCATTTATTTGTATTGGCGCATTCGTGCAGTGTTATAATACTTGTGTTTCTATGCTTTATTACTGCATCCAGTTTATGTTGATTCACCGTCCCGTGAGGGAGTGCCCTTCTGCCATTATTAAGACCTGGGTCAAAAATTGTAAAAAAATCATTTATGTTTTCCAATTGATATTCGGCATCATTATTATATTGCTAGCTTTATTACAAGGGTGAATATTGTATACTTGATGTATTGGTGCAATTTGCAATTGATATTAAAAATATAAATGATGTTGGTTTAGAAATCTTTATTTTTTAAATTCATTATCCTGGAACTTGACAAATATGAAAAAAATAAATGTAATTTAGGAATTATTTGTTTAACTTTGAACAGATTATTATATAAATAAAATAGTAAATTTATTGACTAAAATATTAAAATCATGTTGGGTTAACCAATAGTTATTTAAGCTTTGGTGATGTGCGCAACCGAGCATGAACACGGGGAATAGAGAATGGCAGTGGCCCTGGCACTGTCGACAACCACAACAAATTAACTGACGTTGCTGGGTGTTGGGACGTTTTCAGGTGCCACCAACTTCAACAAGCACCATCGTCAACAACCATCACCACCAACAACACAACTACCGTTCCACCACAACACCAACCGGCCCCCACCCCACCGTCGCTGGAACCACACGAGTTCCTCATAGACTATTCTTCAACCATCATCTCGCTGATACGTCAGCTACTTGGAGCAGTCATTACCTAATTCCGTTATTATCAACAATACGGATCTAGCCTCTTTATTGTGATGATTGCTTTCATACATCACTGTTGAAAGACAGATTGTTTCTGTACGAAGCAATTGAAAGAGATTGTTTCTGCGTGAAACCATTGAAATACAGATTTCATGAAGCAATTGAAAGACAGATTGTTTCTCCACGGAACGATTGAAAGGCAGATTGTTTCTGCAAGAAGCAATTGAAAGACAGATTGTTTCTCTATGAAATTTTTGAAATGCAGATTGTTTCCGTATGGAAGGTTTGAAAGACAGATTGTTTCTGCATGAAGCAATTGTGAAAGACAGATTGTTTCTCCTCGAAATGATTGAAATGCGGATTGTTTCTGTACGGAATGATTGAAAGACAGATTGACTCTCCACAAAACCATTGAAAGGCAGATCTGCATGAAGCAATTGAAAGACAGATTGTTATCGCACGAAATAATTAAAAGACAGATTTTTTTTCATACAAAATCATTAAAAGAAAAATTAATGAAAGACTGATTGTTTTCGTAAAAAAGAAATAAGAAACAGATTGACATTATAGTCGTTGTTAGGTGCTTTAATCGTCTGCCAAAATCCGGTGACTTTTCCAAATGTGTACATTTATTATCTGTTTAACTAAGTAGTAACAGACTTAATCATAATACGCATTGAATAAATTTTTTAATTTGTTGTTCAAATAAATTTTCAAACACATTCCACACTTTTCTGTGTTGCCGCAATGCGGTGGAGAAAATTCATCAATTTAAAAGAAAAGAGCGCCGCTCGACTCTGCTAGCCAAGTCAACTACCGACCGCCACCCCCCACCGAGGGTCGTCCCACGCTCCAATCACCACCCCAACCACCCTTTAATCTTCCCCGACGACAGCACATCACTACGAGACGTGTGCCTTGGTACTTAATCTCATAATATTATTCATTGTTATTTTTTTATAATAATATGTTTTAACAATTTCAAAGAAACCCCCTATTTATATATATTTATCACAAATTTTAGTTTTTTTTTCTCAAGTTTTTGTTAAAAATTTGGGATGGATATTTCTACGGAGTTTAAATTTAAAATTACTGCAGGCAATACTAATAATAATTTGTAATATGCAGATAAACTCAGTCACTTTCAGACATTTAACCCTTTTTAAGATCTACTTATTATCATAAAATTAAAACAACTTAATAATAACTCTCGACATTGTGTCTTACTTTGAGTGAGTTTTTCTGGTTTGTAATAGTGAATTTCTAACAAACGTAGGATAAATTCTATGTTTTTATTTATTTTTTATTTTAATGTTTTTAAAATATTAGCTTGTGCATAATACAATTACAATTGGAAATAGCCTAGTTTTCAATAAAATATTTTGATTCTGTAAATTAAAGATGCCTTTAAAGTCTTTGGTTCGAATCCTTGCTTTTGACAGTGTTAACGACAAAGCTGTTTTTTGATTTTCTTTTGGCATTTATCTCAGTCATGTTTGACGAAGGATAAGTAATATATATATAGATTATTCCGCATTCATTCAGAAAGCCACACACTGCCTATTGGTGGTAGATTTGTTAAATAAGAATGCAAGAATAAAGCTGGAATCCAAAACACCCGGACAATCAATGTCTGATGTGCTATTTCAATCCAGATACAGAATTCCTTCGCTACGAAAATGTGACCACTAGTAAAAATACAGTTTACCTCTAAGAAATCTTTAAATTACATGCAAAATAAATTCAAAATTAAGTTTGTATGAAAAAGACCGCACAGCTTAAATCGAGTAGATTGTTGATTGATCCATTACCACATGTTCTATAAACAGTGGGCAAGTCGGATGTGTGCGAAGGCTGTGTAAGACTGAAGTCCTTTGCGCAGAAACAAACTCACAGCTTTGCAAGTCACAAAACACACTTTAATTTAAAAAAAAAATCGTAACTTGCAAAACTATGAGCCTGCTTCTAGGCAAAAACACTTAATTACAATCTACCGACAAACGAGGACTTTAACTTTAGCCACTTTGTCATCAGACTTTCTTATATGCAATTTTTTTTATTTATTGATTTCTGTATGTAACTTGTTTTGGATGTGCAGTAAGGTGGGTCACAACTGTATAGGAAAAAAAAATCTTGTTTGATTTGTCTAATAGTGATAAAAGGTTGTTAAATGAGGGCATAAAATCACATAATTTTTTTTAATAATATTTGGATAACATCTTCTTCCTCCGGATTGACTTTGAAATTTCACATAATATAAAAAACCCCACCCTTGTTAAATCTTAAAAGAATGTTATAAACCATTAAAAATGAACCATTTTTCAATGAAACACGAAATGGAGGGAATATTTTGATTTATGTATTTATTAAAAAAATTAAACTTATTTTATAAAGAAAGACAAACATTCCCGGGTTACGAATAACCCAACAATGTTTGAAAATCTTCTACTACCACCACAGAAAGCCGAAAATGTTGCTTGTGTTGTGATGGAGGACTTAGCCAGCCGAGGAATCGAACATGGGACGCTCGGGTGGGAACCAAACGTGATGCCCACTCAACCACTGACTATATAATTCAAATTACGTCAAGGCAGTGTATTCAAATACCAGCAAAATCCTTCTTACTCTCAAATTTCAGCATTATTTTGCGAGACTCAATCTTGGGACTTTTTGTAAATGATTTCGTAAATATATACTACTTTTGCTATGGAAGATTACAAAAAATATTGTTTAAAGGGTTTATATAAACTAGAAATAACCCCTTAAAATGAAAATTTTCAAAACTTTGTATTGAATTATGAGGAAAAGATCGTATTAGAAATTTGAAAAATTTTAAACGTCGTTTTGAACCCATTTGGCATCCTTTTATCGCTCTTAGAATTAAATTTTTTTTTAAATTTTAAATGACCCGCCTTAATGTGCAAGCCTTCATTTCACTAATAAAAGCTTAGATGTGACCATTAGATAGGTCAGTCACAGATATCATGAATATTAACACTTGATTGGTCTGTTTAGATCGAGGAGCCGCAGCCGGAGCGGAAGCCCCCGTCGCCGCTCCTACTCCCCCCGGGGACGCCACTCCCCACGCTACTCCTCACGGCGCTCTCCCAGTCGCAGCCGATCCAGGTCCCTCACCCCGCTCCCCCGAGGAAGGAGGTCCTACTCCAGGGATAGCCGCCAGAGATATTAAAGGTTGCGGAACTTGAACAAAGATTGGATCTCGAAATGGTGGATTGACAATCCATACCTTAATTTTACAACATTTTTCAAGAACTCGAAAAATAATGTGAATTATTATTATACTGATTTGAAATTACTGACGTTATCAATTGAAGATCTTGGGCAGAAAACCTTATAGGTCCACATTTTTCCAAAAAGTTTTTATTCCATTTTTATAATGAAATGGTACTTTTTAAATATTAAAAAAAAAATCGTACATCCTTCAAATTGACTTTGAAAAATATTTATGGTAGGTACTATTTGATTGAAAACTGCAAATTATTAACGCAAATGTCAATTAGTTCGTTTTTCTACTGCTGCGTGGCGCTATAATAATAATGTTTGTGATTTTTTTCTTTTATTCCTCCTTTTATAGTAAATTCTCCATATTTTGAGGAAAAAAAAAGCTAAGATACGAATTTTAGTAAAAACAGGAAATGTCGTGTATAATCAATCCATTTGTAGCATTTGAGGTTTTCTCCAAAATGTCTTCAATTTGCATGAGACCTTCCAATTACTATTATCTTTAAAGTACTGCCAGACCTATATACAATGTAGCAAGTTTTTGGGCTTGGCCTAGCGTATAGCATGGTCTATATATCCTGCATATCACTTGCCATATATTCCCAATGGGATTGTATGGAGACGATATGCTGATATGGGTCAAGCCACGAAAGTATAGGGCGCATTTAGTTTGGTCTGGCAGCTTACCCTATGTATATGATTTACAAAATTTTACCAAAACATGTACGTTTTGTCAAATTGTACCGCTTGATGGGATAGTTTGCATTGAAAAGACTAATATAGTAAAGGTTAATCACTAAAAAGATGCTAGGTATTACCAACTGCATGGACATGCAATGAAGTTTTTAGTGGATGATGTTGTGCGACAAGTGTTGTACCTGTGGTTTCATAATAATAAGGATTCTATCTATGCTTAGCGCCCACAAGTACATTATTACCCTCTTTATTAGATGATTTGCAAGGTATTGTTTGTTAATCCATGGAATGTAAAATGTGTGATAAAATGTACGGTGTTGTAAGTTTGCAATCAACACCTTATTTAGTAAGTAAGTTGATTATTATTTTATCTTTAGAATTACTAACGTAATATGAAGCAATAGAATCCCTTACGGTGGGTTTTTTCAGTATATTCTGGAATGTCATGAGTCAGATCGGGAGTTGTGTTGTAAGGTTTCCTACCAGATAGTAAATTCACGAACAAGCACCACCCTTGAGGTGATTTTTCACGAAATCAGTGTTATACAAATAATTTTACTGCCGATCACTCCCATGGGAGTGGTACCATATGGTGAGACACTGAGTGGCATCGAAGACATCAGCGAACGAATTAACACGGTCCGCACCCAAAAATGACATTTTGTAGCAGTCGTCTAACGCAAGAAATGTTTGCGGGTGGTTAGGAAATTGTGTCAAGGTTTTCGATGAAAGTTCTTAAGACTACATATAAAGCTTCTTAGTTCTATATGAAATGTGTATGAACATTTTAATTACCTAAAACATTTGAAATTTCCTTTACCGGTTTTCAAAACTGCACCTAATTACAGACATTTTGGTATTTATTTCAGAGCATTTTAATTTTTCAGGAATTTGGTCCACTTTTATAAAAACACAATTTATAAAATCCCCCTATAAAATTTTTAGATAAATAAATAATTACTAGCAGTAAAAAAACCCGCTCTGCAGGTTTTTGCTGCTAGGCCCTGCGGGCAGCTTTCAGTTCGGCTTTGCCCTGTTTGAGTGTTTGTGACCATTTTATAAATCCGATAGGAACTAGTTCCTGAAATAGCCAGTTCCTCGGATCCACTGTGATCCAGTGACAGCTAGTCACCATCGGTGACTCACCGAGACAAAATAACAGTGACAAAGTAACTGTGATAAAGTAACCGAGACACGCAATGACGTTATATGTAATTTATAACAACTTCGTCAAGTATTGCCGTTCTTTCCAAATCGGAAGGATACTTAAAGTATATAAATTCGTAGCACTTATACCTAGGGGGGAAACATACACATGCGAGCTGCTGACGGAAGTAGTGACATCTTGTGTCGAATTCTTGAATTTGAAACCGAATTATAACAGTAGCTTTATGTGAAATTCCACGTACACAGATGTTATTTGAGGCGCGGTCGTTAAGCGTGGCTTCCAACATGCATTCGTGGCTGGGTTCTGAAATTCAACCACGCAGACGCTAATGTAATACTGTTCGATTAATTTGTAGTATTGATTGAGTTAGCAGACTACAATGGGATGTTTAGGGCCATTTTTGAGTGCTGGCCCTTAAGCCGAGCTTAAAAAGCAACTGAAATACTGACCCTAATTGATTTCACTTTTGGAAAATAGTCTTCAACACATATTTTTGTATTTAAATTAATATTGAATAAATTTGGCTGTCAAAAATAGCGTTGTATTTGAACCAGTACAATGTTAAATTTGTAAAATTATTATTTTGTATTATGTTAAACTTTTCTTTATTTTTTACACAAGACATAATGTTTATAAAAAATTATCTTGTTTGTAAAACTATTTAAAAATTTTAAGTTGCCATGTTGTTTATAAGAAAAATTGTTCAAAAAGATTTCACATTTTTTCGCATATAATTTAGCAGAAAATTATGGTTTTTGATTCAATTATTAAAACTAAAAAAGCAGAGTAAAATTTTTGAAAAAAAAATTAAATATAATGTTGCTAGATTACAAGAAAATTGGGTTTATTGTTTTGTCTGTGTGTTGTAAAGCTTACTTATGTTTATGAAGTAAAATTTTGTAAAAAGCAAAATGATGTTTCATTTTTATTATTTTTTACGTAATAACTTTTCAGGTATGTAATGAAATCTCTAAAATATATCATTAGCAAAAAAAAAGGCTTCTCTGAGCACCTTTAAAAAAATAATTCCAAAGAATTGCAATTAAACATTGCAGCAAAAATATTCAACAGTTGTTTCTGTTGTTTTCCAAAAGGGTTTCTTTCTTGAAAGTTTTGAATTAGTCACTCAAAATAATACCTAAGCCTTTTTTGCACAACCTTTTGCAGGCCCTCCATTCATGGATTACAAACTACGTGATTGTGATGCAAGAGCAAGTACCCTGCAGATATACTACTCTTTAATGCTGGTTTCCGTACACGGCGCTACCCGAAATATACTGAACTTGATAACTTTTCACATGCAGCCGTGGAGTTAACACAATGTCACATAACTTTTTTTCCAACATCAATCCATGCCTTCTCCACTAAATCCTTTCTTACCATGGACATACAAATAGATGGACCCACCCTAAGTTATAAAAGGCATATTATTTCCCCCTCCCATTGGAACCATTCCATCGGAACCGGCTGGGCTTGCGAGAGCCTCGCGTGAATCTAAAAAAATGTGACGTCATCATTCTTGTCCGGACCAGTGTCGAGCTCTCATCGTACATTTAACGAAATAACACGGCAAAAATGTTGGCTTGTGCTATAAAAACATGTAAAAATAGAAGAGAAAAAGAATAAACCCGATTGTGGTATTATATTCCATAGGTAAGCATTATTTTACTCTATTTTAAGTTTATTCAGATAATAGGAATATAATATGATAACACATACGACGCACAGTAGCAATGCGATACATGGCAACGCAAAACACTAAGACGCTATTTACTGGAGTGAGTTAATTATGAAACATTTGTAAAAGTGTCTTAACTAAATACCCAAACAATATATCCGCCTATGAAAATAGGTCAACTTTACTTTGCCATATTTGGACTTCGCAAAATTGTTAATAACGTAGCTAGCAATTCGCGCTCCCATGTAAAAAGGTCTATTCATTCAAAAGCAGATTTTACTTTTAAGAACGAAATGGTCATTATAATGCGAGATGTCTATATACTGTTGGATTGATGAATGGACGAATCACATACCATTTCAATCATCCTGCCGCTCCGCGCCCCGCTATTGTTGGTTATTACCCCTCTCCTGTCTATTCTGGTCTATTAATATGTCTATGTTTCTTACATATTCTGGTAAAGTCATTGTGGTAAACACGCAACATCAATCCACGCCTTCTCCACTAAATCCTTTTTTACATATTCTGGTAAAGTCATTGTGGTAAACACGCAACATCAATCCATGCCTTCTCCACTAAATCCTTTTTTACATATTCTGGTAAAGTCATTGTGGTAAACACGCAACATCAATCCATGCCTTCTCCACTAAATCCTTTCTTACATATTCTGGTAAACACGCATTTTTTACCACTTCCAGAACAAATCTGACATTACTTTCATGTTTCGACGCCATTTCTGTCAAACGTCATAAGTAGCAGACACAAATGATGCAACGCGTCGCGTGCTATCAGCACCATCGCTATCGTGCAGCAGATTTGAAACTGACAACTGTCGCGTAGCGCAGTGTACGAGCACCAGCAAAATCGTACGGGGGTACTAGCGCACGAGGATCGAGTAGCTTGTAAGTAGCGTCATGTACGAAGGCACTTAGGCTAGAAGTGTGTCGATTCACTCTTTTACGGACTCAATTCTGAATCTGGATTCAGCGAGTGGACTCGCTCCTTTGATTCCTTTCGGTCTGCCAGACTCACCGAATTCGGGGGAAAAACTGAGTTTGGCTTCAGCTGACTCAATTGAATCAGCTGAAGCCAAACTCGGTTTGATTCAATATTCAATGCCGAAAGTTGATTTAGCTGGACTTAGTGGAATGTCACGGAGTTGGGAAACAATAAGAGTCATAGTAATAGGAGATATAAGAGTGAATGAAATTTACTTCAGTTTATTTACGAGGAATCTGAAACAAATCAATTGATCGACGTGTCGAGTAATGTTTGTAAAATCAAACACCGAAACAGTGATTAATTCTTGACCTGAAAATAAATGCTGTCCATTATAATATAATGTTGCAATGCGGGAGTTAAATAAAACACCTAAAATAGTAGCTTTTCAATTTTTTTAAAATTATTTAAATGGCACTCACCATCTGGTGTTATTTAACTACAAATAACATACACAAATATAAACAAAAACATGTAGAGTGAACGTATACGTCATTTGTGATATCAAGATACGATGATACAAGAGCATCCCTCAGCAACCAAATTCTCGACAGCGTGTTGTATGTGGAATTGGTGAGGGGCATACATTAATTACGTGAGCAGTTTTTCTTCCAATCCAGACCCCTCCCCTCCTTGGTGAGATAAATTTGGGCCACTTCGTATATTTTTTTCAAGTAACGTGAGATTTTGCTGGACCCCCTCCCCCCTTTTAAGCTCACGTAATTAATGTATGCTCCCTGATGACGTCTTGGATTAATTTTAAAGGAGGCAAGTTTAATTCATTTTATCTGGCTGTTAATTTAGCCAAGCACGGGAGCTGCGTTTAAAATATTCTACTATTGCTTTGACTTTAATCAAGGGTTTAATTTTTTCCAGCCCGGACTGCACAATTAAATTGGTAGTGTGGGAAAAGCAACCAAAATGGGGGCAACCGCACTGACGAATTCCACTTACAACATTAGCTGCATTGTCTGAAATAACGACAGATATTTTTTTGCTCAAACTCCATTCATTTACAATAGATTTTAAAAACACTGAAATATTATCTGCAGTGACTATCATCAAACGAAATACACCCCAGCAGAACAGAAGTCCCCCAGAAGAAACCGTCTAGCAATTCTACACAGTATGTTTATGAAGTTTCGTTTCCCTCCTACAGCATAAAATATAAATGTGTTCAAAGCAAAACGTCATTAGATAAATCAATTTGTAACCATTTGAATACACAATGTGCATGAATTATATTAGAAACTCTGGACATAATGCATTACGTAAATTAGCAATAAAGATAACCAAAAAGTTTAGTAAAAAATTAATGTAAACACCAAAATAATAATCAATCAATTTTATAAATTTCCGTCTAATAACTCTTCGGTTCCGTCAAGAGCTGCTCTTACGGCTAAATTTAATGTATGCGCGTAACATGGAAAATGTCTCCATAATAGGACTCTTTCAATGGCATTTTTTATGTTAGAACCGCTATCCGACACGGAAAATTAAATTTTTTTACGAAATTTGCCATTCTTTGGTTACCCTCCGGAGGTCCTCCTCCAGTTTAACTCCCGTGTGTGACCCGGTTATTGGTGAACAGTTAAGTAACACCGATTTTAATTGATAGCTGTCGTTTATGTAATGTGTGGTTATGGCCGTATAAAAATCATTTACTGAAGACGTCCACACATCCGTAGTAATGCAAACCCTTCTTGCTTCCTTATGAACCAGTTCTTTGTTTATTTTCTCGTACGATGAGGGCAACAAGCTATCGGCAAAACATTTTTTGTGGGTATTTTATAAACGGGGAACGCGAAGTTTAATAGTCCCCAAATCTGATATCTTATATATACGGAAGGGTTGAAAATCATGACATTGCATTATATGGTCAAAAATCCAACATTTGCAAAAATCCATCATTGTCATCGATCTTTTGTTTATCTTTTATTGAGGCCCTCTTTGAGTTACGTAATAAGCCCATTTCGAAGTTTTGGTATAGGTGGCATCGAGCTATCACTATTTATTATTAAATTCTCTGAACTTGTTCCTGATAAATTTTCATTTTCAGGAACTGGGCACAAGGCACTTTTTTTTTCAACAAATGATTTTTTCAGGCACTAAAATAAATCGCCCTTTCACTCACACATATTCAAGTTACGCTGTGTCGGTATTGAACAGGGTGACCACACGTTCATTTGGGACCGGGTATGTTTTATCAATTAAAATTTTCGAATTGTGTGATATATATTAAAACATTTTGTGGGGCATTTTGTATTTTAAAACATAATAAGGCAACTTCACAGTCACTCACCAATGACGAGTTTGAACTCGCTTTTTTTGTGTCTCAAAGTATTTTTACAAACATAAAACCACCGGTATGATGTTTGTCTCTTTGAGTTAACTGTTAGAAGAATATCTGAGACGAAATGTCGAGCACAAAGTCTGAGAGAATAATCACCACTCGACCGAACTCTTGGCACTGTCTCTGCTTAGTGATATTTCTGTATTTCTGCAGAATTTGTCCAATTACTTCTAATTGAAAGTCAGGCAAGATAACGTTTTTTTGTTTGTTTTAAAATCGCATGAAAATTTAACAGCACAATGTCAATAGTGCGAAATGAAATGTCAATATTGTTATACGCGAAGTATTTAATAAAACCAGATAAACATCAAGAATCTATTATTCCCAAGAAGTAATCTCCATCCATGTTGTGTTGGAGAATCTGTTAGTGTGTCTATTAAAACTACAGAACACTACAAGACGCATGGAAGCTATGCAGTCTCTGCAATCTCCCATTCTTCGGGGAACAAAGTTGGTGGCTTTGCATCGAGCACGTCTTTTGAACTCCGTACTGCATTTTCCAAATGTACAAAACATCGGGATTCCATCTTTTGGGATTGATCTTCGCCAAGTTGTAGTTGGCACTGTTGTTTTAGGCTCCTTTTAAAATGTGTCACCATTTGTTTAACTTTGCCTATTACACTTTCTCTGCATTCCAATTCTAACACTGTTTATGTCCATTTTTAATAGCTGATTTAATGTTCGAAGAATCATTAGAACTTTTCTTCAAATGTTTCAGGCATTAATAATGCGGTCCAACTCACTCGCTAAGTGTTGGCTAGTGTATGAACCAGTTAATGGCATGCAAAACTCCTCACCCAAATAATGCACTGTAACTCCTATCTAACCATCAGTAGTTGCAGAATTGGTCCAGCAATCTGCAGTCAGGCACACTGACTGTGTAGCCTGAAATCTTCCTTGCACCTCATTGTAGCATTTTTGTACATGGCAGGTAACAAAACCGTGGATAAATGCATATGGTTTGAAATATAGCTCGGATTCAAATTTTCAATTGGTTTTTTGAATCTGGCGTCTTCTACTGTGTTAAAAGGTTGGAAGTTTAAGATGAATCTTTTTTTTTGGATCGTATCCATTTTTTAGCAACAAACCCATCCACTGTAAGACGCAGGCTTTTAAAAATGTGTGAAACTGCAGTCATTGCCGAACTTTTTGAAGTTCTCGCAACCGAAAGATGGCCAACCAGATCAACAGGAGTCAGAGTGTTAGAAACATGTAACATGTTATTTTATGTTACAGTTACATACATGTTTTACTAATATTGTTATATATTAGTTTGTATCATCTTCGATAGCTTATCTAATTTTCTTCATTATTATTTTTCTTTTTCTTTCTTCAGGAGTAGCTCTGCTAACTCCTGTTGCGCTCCATTACGGCGCTCTTGGGCCTCCGCAGAGCGCTGCAGAGCTTCCGCTGCCATGCACTCTGCAACGGCCTTCCGCAGGTGGAACTGGTGGAGCTCGGCTTCTCGTGCTTCCTTTCTCTTGATGACTTCCTGACTTTCCTTCAAGAACGCCACTTTTCTCATAGCCATGGCACTGAGATTTTTTCTCAGCATTGCCGGAGTAACTGCCAACCTCTTTGAACCTGCAAATAATTATAATATTATAAATTCATTGTATTAGAACTGAAACGGTACAAATAATTCACTAAAACATTTTTAACCCTCCCGCACCGGAGGGGGGGTAACATGCATACCCCAAACATCCTCAATAATTTAGAAAATCCTAGAAAAGTCTATCATTTTTCAAACCATTACTAATTTTAAATGTGTCTATTTTAATTTCATTTTGTTTTTCCATTGAATGAAATGGAATCTTGGAAAAGGAAATTAACCCACTTTCTGACATCCTATCGAGCTTAAACTCAGCAGACAGATTTGTTGTCGATGACAATGTATTCTATATGAATTCTATCAACGCTTGGTGGCAATCATACGCAGACATAAACGCAAATCTCTGAAATCGGATGACATTATATTAAAAACGTATAGCAGCTAATATACTAAATAAATCTCAGTCCTATCCAATTGGAATTTGGCTCAGTTGTTAGCTGTGTTCACTTATTTTAATGCATCCCTGGGGAGGAAGATTCAATCCTCAGTCAAACAAAATAAAAATAGATGCATTATAGTTAAAAAAAACCTTGTTTTTACAGGTTGATTTTTTAAGATACTAAATAATATCCTATTCTGAAAAAATTTCTCTCCCTTTGTGCTGCGAGTGTGAACTTAAAATGTGCATTTTACTGGAAAGCAATACAATAATATGTATTTGTATTACACTTGAGTTTTCACTTACACCGTTTTGCATTACCTAATAATTGAGAGTTGGATGAAGACGGGCATTGTCCGGATAAAACGGTAGGATTAAAATAAGTAGTTACTAATAATATGGGATCGTCCATTAATCACGTGATGTTTTTTAGCTACTTTTTAACCCCCCCCCCTCTACCCAAAATCACGTGTATTTTTTAGTACCAAGTATATTGAAATTTTCAGAATATTATCTTTAAATGCAGGTATAATCTGATTAAATTTTGGAAAATTAAGCATCATGATAAAAATTTCCAGAGAGACATTAAGGTTGCAGGTTGTTTTCGACTGGCATTTGGTTTAGAAATCGTTGTGTTTAACGAAAAATAAATGCATGTGATGTCTCATTACATCCCCCCTCCTTCTCATATTTTGCGATTTTTTTCCGACCCCCCCCCCACCCTTTCGAGCCTCATGTGATTAATGGACGACCCCTATCCGAGAGTTACTGAAAAGGGGACAAAGAGAATTAGTCATGATTGCTCGGCTATTTAAGAGGGACACTAGTAACCTCCCTTTTAGGCACATAAATGTTAAATGCAAATGAGAAAAATCCTCAGAAATAATTATTTTAGTTAAGAAATAATCTACCTGTTACTAGAGGACTGGCCATCTTTCTTTGGATAATGGGCTCTTCAGCGCACATCACTTCATCCTCCTGCTCCTCCTGTTCACTGCAAGCTCCGGCGTCGGCCTCGGCGTCAGCTTCGTTCACCAGTATCAGCTCAATGTTACGGTTACTCGATTTAACGGGGTAACCTACTAAATACATGAATTGATTAAATTGATCTGTAGAAACAAAAACCCTATTATGTCTCATTAAAGTATCAACAATATTCCTCTTAAAAAGATGTCTCATATCAAGAATCTGGGTATCATATTTGATTGAAATTAATGTTTGATCCACACATTGAGGCTTCTAAGGCTATGAAATGTTTGGGATTTATTATAAGAACAGTAAAAGATTTTACGCCACCTTATTTCTTTAAAATTCCCTTCACTCCGAAGTAATTCAGAATACAATTCCACTATTTGGTCTCCATACTATAAAGCACATCAAATAAAAATTGAGAGAGTTCAACATAAATTATTAAGGTTAATTCAAATTCAAACTCTCCATACACATTGAACAAATTAATTATGATAACTTGATGAAAGTAATTACCTTAACTGACTTATCTTATAGAAGAACCTAGAGCGTAGTATTTTTATTCAAATTTGTTAATGGCTTAATTGACGCACCGGACTTAACAAAACTAATAACATTCTGAATACCAAATCGTGACACGAAGTTTCCAGAGATATTCTTTGTTTGTCCGTCGAAAACTAACTATTTCATTAACTCCCCAATCCAAAGACGACATAAAATATCAACACTTCAATGATTATTCAGATACAATGAAGTTATATTCAATTCAATTCAATTTTATCATTTCAAAAACATTACAAAATTTTACATTTCAATGCGTTTTTAAAATACATTTGTACATTTGTACTACATTGAACACAAACTATATAAGCATTAATAGAGCTTGCCTTTTAAAGGCAGCTTCACCAATGCTAAATATGTCGATATCCGAATTAATCCTGTTTAACAGCAAGATTGCTCTCCCGACCGGCATGACCATTGGCAAATTAGTCCTGCAGGCCGGAAGATAGAACAGTCTATGCTGTCGGTGGCGAAGATACCCATCGGGTACATAGAAATGAATGCTCTCCATGATAGCTGAGTTTTCAAGCCATCCGCGAATCAATCTGAAGAAATGCGTAGCAATGTGCACATCTCTTCTGACCCGTAGATTATTCATTCCAAGCATACCCAAAAGAAAGTCTGTAGGATAGAGCCACGGGTAATAGCCGTACTCCCTCATGTACAGAAATCTCAGAAATTTCTTCTGAACTCTCTCCAACATGAGTGAATATTTTACTTGGTGTGGACTCCAAATTACCGACCCACTTTCAAGTCTACTCCTTACTAAAGAATTGAATAAAATTTTGAGAACCCGGGTGTCTCTAAAGTTCCTTGCAGTACGCAGAACAAAGCCCAGCATTTTTAATGATGTGCTACAAGCCATCTGAATATGAGTATGAAATGTCAGCCTACTATCAAACATGATTCCAAGATCCTTCATAGTGGAGACACGTTTTAGATTTCGGGCGTCCATCGTATACCGGTAATACCAGGTATGGCATGCCCTAGTGTAAGACAATACTAAACATTTAGAAATATTGAACTCAATCCGTATATATTACATCCAGACTCGCCATTGTCTCACAAACTCAACATACAATGTGGAACGTAAGAAACATTATTTTATTTTCAGTAAATTCTTAATTCAAAAGTTATTCACATAAAATAGAGATAGAGAAGAATGTGTGTGTATGAACGATATAGGTGTAGAACATTGAATGTTATTGCATCTGAATGTGATAACGCCTTAGCTTCAATGATGATTGAATTAAATCAGCCTTACTCATAATGAAAAACTGGAGAGAGCTGGCACAAAACTGCACCCGTATTGCGACGGGATAAGAAAATGCGCATGCGCGCGGCTGTCCCACCATTATGAGTAACAATTTCACCTAACCCGTTGGTATTCTCGTGGTATTATCTTATTTTGCGATTATGAGAAAGGCCGTATAGTATGAATAAGTATAAAATATTACCATCGCAATCTGAAGAAGTCTCCTCGAGACATGGTTTGATCTCGAAAACATCAGACGGAGATGAGTCGCCACCACTATTAACCATCTTCCTCTGGTCCTGGACCACACTGCTCCATTCCTAAATCACACATATACAAACAGTTTAATTAATCTATATGGAACATTTCAATGACTTTATAAAACACATAGACACGTTGTAGAGTTCTGAAAGTGGCAAGCAAGAAATATGGCAATCGTTGTATGTTCGATTTAGTCATTTTAGTACTAAACTGTCACGGATTGTGTGCAGTAACCAAAGTGCTAAAATGCCCTCAATGGTGGCACTTCACTTGACATTGTGTGTTTGTTCTATTAGGCAAACATGCACATAAAGGCAAGCATGACCAAAAAGCATCCAAAAAGCAAACACAAATGTTTTCTTTTTTTACATTAACTCCACACAGGAGGCCCTGAGGAAAATAATTTCCCTCAGGGCCTATGTCATCTGAGATGCTATGTGGAGGGTCTTTTTGAGGAGAGGAAGGAATGAACATTGGTCTTGAAGAGACCCATGTTGTAGGAAGGAGGAAACACAGGCCGGCAAATCGTTTCACAGCCGAGCTATTGAACACAAGAACGAGTCGAAGAAGCGACCCATTCTCATGTGACAAATGTCAACCGTGTACATATGTTGGGCCCGCGTTTGGCGTGTTTCCCGACTATGCACCGGTGGCGAAGGGATCAATGATGCTAGTTCCTCGGAGCATCTTCCATTGTAATACCGGATAGTAACATTGATAACATTAACATTAACCGGATAGATACATTGTAACAAGGATAGCGTTCCCACCCGACGCCTGTGCTCTAAAGATTGCAATCTGTCTGTTAAGATGGGAGAATCTATCAAACGGACCGTCCGTTGCTGCACAGATTCGAGGGTATTTTTCAGGTATTTTGGAGCTCCAAATCAGAGGTTCAATTCAATTCAACCGTGAGGCGCACTTGTGATTTGTACAGGGTTAGCAGTTGTGTACTATTAAAGTATCTGCAGGCCCTGTACAGTGCGCCCAGTTTTTGGGAGGCTAACTTTATTCTGGCTTCGATGGAGCTCCCATATCCGAGCTAGTCACTTAGAGTTACACCAAGCATATCAATGGAGGGCCTGTTCGGAAGATTGCTTCCGTTGAAGGAGACTAGGTTTTCATTTCGATCCCTTTAGACGTAGTCAGACATGATTGGGTCTTCGAAACATTGAATTCAACAAGATTATTTTTACCCCAAGAGAAAACACTCTCTAGGTAACCGTAAATTCTTTGCTTCAAAGCCCTCCGAGCCGTTGGAGTTTGCTATTCAGAAAGCAATCTGATAGCTTAAAAGTATGAATGAACGTTATTGCACTCACGGGGGAATTTTATCATTTTAATGCATGTTACTATAACACGCTACTTGTGAAAAATAATACCATAGTTAAAAAAACACGGCGAACAAGGCATTGGCGCTGTTTAAGGATGCTTAAAAATGGTTTATTTGCCTATTTGCTCTTTTGATGTGCATCAGAAAACTGACAAAGCGTGTGGTAACACGTGTTTGGTATTTGCCATATTTACCGATTAGGCAAATAAGCAGGAAAAAGCAAAATAATAAATTTTGTAAAATATACTGTCTATACATGATTGTTTGCCAAATATACCAATAACTGAGTGGCAAACACTAGTAAAATCCAAGGAATAACATTTCATTCGAATTCGAATTATTTATTATCATAAATTATACAATTATTTCTTGATTTCGAGAAGTATATTTTGTATTCGAATTAATGTAAGCGCTCCCGTGCAGTGAGCACTCAGCCATCTCATTCGCACCCATGATGTAGGATGTACGAAAGGTACGCCGCCTAGTCCTATATCTATTCCGTTCGTACCCACATATTCCATGAATTCTTTGTCATACATGAAACATTGACTGGAAACGCAAGTGTGTTTATAGTTTCCTCATTTTGTGTGTCTGAATGTAATGTAATGTCATGAAAAATAAGGAGAATGAAGAAAAATAATAATAATACTTACAGTATTGCCACCCCTTTTCAAGTTACCGAACTTGAATTTAAGCTGGCTTGCACTCCTTGCAATGGGTCCAGGCTTGTTGCTGTTGAACTCAACTGCGATGCGGTTCCAGACTTCAATCTTTTGTTTATTGGTGCGAGAATCCGTCTTCCTATTGAATAGCACAGCTGAGTACTTAGCAACTAGTTCGTTCAACCTATCAATTTCTTTCGAAGAGAAATTGCTAGCCTTGTTTCTGTAATAATAAAATATAATGATATTATCTGTATAATGTATAATAAGGCCACAGCAATAAACAAGTACAAAACCATACTTGTACTTACTTCTTAATATATATAGCCATATTTGAGAATATTTTTAGATCGACGGCATGAAACTAAAAACCGCGGGATTATTCGTTCGTAAATAAATGTCAGCGAGTTGTTTTGTTTCTTGTCAAGTTCACCAGAATCATAAACACATAAACCATAATCACCAGAGATAAAATCAATTGAATCAAATTGAATCACCGCCATAAATAAACCGGTCATATCACCGCCATATCACCCAGTGTTGCCAACCCGTTTTTTTTTTAAAAGACGTAGATCGGACTAGTAAATTACGTAGAATCGTATAATTTGGATTATGAAAAGTTAGTAGATCTACGTACTTCTTTTCTGAGTGAAATATAGAAGTTAGGGTAGGTGAACAAAATTAGTTATTTCTTGTAGTAATTAAGTTGAAATGTATCTATTATTTTTAATGCATTTTTTGCAAACTTAATTTTTTTAAATTATTTATCATAGGTTCTCAACCTTGCCTCTCACTCTTGGTTCTCAATTTTGCCCACCGCCCACTTTGAGATTTTTTTTTAGAGACCCCCTTTTTTCTTATGATATTTATGATGGATTCAATTTTCTTCCACTTCCTCAACTACCGAAACATGTGAATTTTTGCACACGTGATAAAAATGATTACAATACATAAAATAACAAAAATTAACCAATATTAAAGTTTATTTTGCTTTATTAGTACGTGATGAGCGTGTTTTTTTTGTCTTTTTAGACTATATTTTTACCTGCCCTGTGCCACCTCAACGCTCTCTTTTTGGGTCTTCTACTGCCCCCTAAAAGTCTCAAACGTCCACAATGGGGCGTTATTTATTGCCCACGTTGAGAACCCAAGGTTTAAATGAAACGAAATATAGTTTTGGTAATTATGCAAATGTGGAATAAATATGGAGTTACTGGCAATAAATAACTTAGCGATGCCTTTGTCTGAAATTGTGTATTTTACCGGGAAGTAGAAGATTACAAATCCAATAATAAAAAAAAGTGGTAATAGTTCGAAATTTTCCTAGATTTGTGCTGATTTCCCTTTTGCTAAAACATATTTTTCTCCCCTATATTTAGGGTAATTTCCCTAGACATCCCAACCCCGCTGCGGACTTTAGTATGAAACGGAACGTTTGTTGGAGTCCGCGCCACATACTTTGCCCCGCACCGTAAAGTAACGGAAAATATGCTTCTTCAGCCTAATGAGTTATGTTATTTTGCAAATTTGTACAATTTGACAAAAAATACGTAGATTCTGGACTGAAGTTAGTAGATGTTCAGGAAGGACATAAAATACGTAGATCTACGTAAAAAGACGTAGAGTTGGCAACGCTTATCACCACCACCTTTGTCGGCAGTGTTGTCATGTCAAAAATTAAATACTATGTGGCAGGGAAAAAAAACACGTCAACCATATTTTGGTGACTACAAATACCTAAAAAAAAAACATTTTTTTGCAAGCTTTTATTGAAAATATAAATAATAAATCAACGAAACGTAAGTAAATAATGTATATTTGCTTTATTTAAAAAAAAATCGTTTTATAATTTTCATTTTAATAATCAGAAAAAATAGTCTTTTTGAAAAAAAAAAACACCGGACAATTATTTTTTTTATGAAAAAGATTTGGCTTTAAAAAAGAGTTTTATTGGCCGTTTTCAAGTTTAATTTGCTGTACATAATTATTAGAATATAAATAACTTTTTCATAAATAAGTTTTTCCAGTAGAAAAAAATTCCCCACAACTATAACATTTTACAGTAGCTAGTGTAGGTACCTAATTAAAGTTACCTGCATGTTACATATATTAATTATTTTTATTAATGTATTAATATTACTTATACACAAAGTTAAATTCGATAAACAGACATTGGGAACCCATGTTGCCCTGATTTCAAGATTTCCCCATGCAAACCACGCTAAAAAGACGTATCCCACACAAAAGTACACAGTGACATTTTTTTTTTAAATCATGGTGGTAGAAATGACCCAAAAAACCATGCGTATGGCAGCACGGAGTGTCGGTGTAGCCATAGATTTATATATGGTGTGGCCGACTGGTTTATTTATGGTGTGGCCGCACTAAATATCTATGGTAGTCAGTTGTCAGTGGATTTCTGTCAATGTCAATATTTTTTTGACAGCATTTGACACTGAATTCTGTTGTTAAAAACTGTCCGGAAATTTCTTTTATTTGAATTATTTTGTACAGATACTGTTTTATTATATGTCAATGTAAATAACCGAATAAAGATGGTCGTTTCATGTTGCTGTCATGGATGTGAAAATACATCTGTACCAGGAAAAGTTATGGGATTTTTCGGGTAAGTTTGCAATCAAAATAACAATCTGAAAAAAAAAACAAAACAACTGCTAAGTTGTCTACAAATACATCAAATCTATAATATTATACGTAGAAACTTAGGTTACGCTCATAAAACATTATTACAATTTGTTTTTTAGATTTTTTTGCTATACAGTCATCATCCCATTCGCGCTATA
This sequence comes from Limnephilus lunatus, assembly GCA_917563855.2. Classification (NCBI taxonomy): domain Eukaryota; kingdom Metazoa; phylum Arthropoda; class Insecta; order Trichoptera; family Limnephilidae; genus Limnephilus; species Limnephilus lunatus. Next base: position 57,523,900 of record OU830596.1, read on the forward strand.
TTATTTATAACACACTTTTTAAATCTATGTTTATAGATTTCCGAGGGATAAAAAGAAAAAAGATCTATGGCTCAAAAATATAGGAATGAAAGACTTTGTTCCTACCAAATATTCCAGAATTTGCATCAAACATTTCACACCCGATAGCTATATATTCCACGGAGCTCGGCGAAGAATGTTTCTGAATAAAGATGCCATTCCAACCATATTTAATTTAAGTAATAAGGGAGGGAAGAAAATACGGCCACAACAACTTAGAAAAGGTAAGTTTTCTACAATTTATGATAAAATGGATAATTTGTATCTACATTAATCTTATTGCATATAAACAGAGATGACGCAGCAAACAATAAGTGTACCCGTGACTTGAATTTCAGTCTTGGGTAAAAATGTATACGCCAACCTCACGGATAATACGGAATGTTCCTTGTCGAAGTTCGATACACGGATAATACGGAATATTCCTTTTTTAATTAATAGACAATCAAATATGACATTTGTCAGAAGTACCAACCTTATAAAATAAATTCTCGTCAAAAGAAAAACAAAAAAGCACGTTGAATTATTCCTAGTACAATTTATGTCATCTGAGATGCTGTGTGGAGGGTCTTTTTTTGAGGAGGACTACTGGGTTGAGGTTCAAGCTGCGTGTCATCCACCAATAAGATATTAGATACTAGATTATTAGATATTAGATACACACCAGGTTTTGAATGGTTTGTATGGCAAGCAGGGTTTGTCTAACGGGTATGTGTAGTTATACTAATACCTTTCTTTCCATGTTCTTCTGTTATTAATACAGGTTCAAACTTTTTAATAAGGCACTAACTTTATAACATGAATAAATTATTGTTACATACCTTATCGATAGCTTCGAGGCGGAGTGTCGATAAAAGTAACAATTGATAAAAATCTTATGTTTCTTATTAGCACAAAAGAATTTTAGAATCTTGCACAACAAGTTTGCATCAAGTGGGTTTTTAAGTTCATCTCTATATCTTGTGAAGCTTGTAGGCTTGCCATTGGCTGATAAATTGACAAATTACATTACGGGATTTTGAGCGATAGCTTTGTGCTTTGTTTTATATTGTCGGGAACTTGCATTTATGTCTAGGCTTTCGAAACAAGGTATCAGAATTGGATGGGGAGTCGTATTATGAAACTACTCTAAGGTGATGTTATTTTTACATTGAAATTAGGTAAATGAATCTATATTTTATTTTTACTTTATGAGTAAAACCTCAAATTGTAATATTTAATTAAATAAATCTATGGTTATTATATATATGGATGGTCGTAAAGCGATGCATGCCACCGCAGGCGAACACGCCAATGCCACTCTTCTTTCATATGGTAGAAGTCACCAGTTGCCTGTATCCGCCGTGCTATATGCAATATCGCAAGAACGTATTTTGTTGCCGTATGTGTTGTATGTGACATCCGCTACGAATTAAATCAATGACTAAGATTATTCAAAAATGCCTGGGAAATGGTTAATGACATAAAAAAGAAAAAAAATTGCTAAATAATTCACTCCGGAGGCAGTAAAATAATTTAATTTAATAATGTTTTTCTCAGGATCATATGCGAATGTTGAAGCCAATGAAGTAAAACCTCCATCCAATAAACAGAAAGAGGAATTCACACCAGTTGCCAAACAAGAAAAGATTGTAGAAGATTCCTTAATAAATACTAAAAAGGCTAAAATTGATTCAACCAAAAAACGAGGCAGACCACGAAAGTAAGAATTCTTTTTTATTTTTTTTTTTTACTTATTTTCGGTTCCTACCCATTTTAACCTTTGGAACTCCGTAACCTAATACTCCATAGTGTGTCGAGAGTAAATTTGTTTGCGACCCGCCTTGCATCGGCTTAGTCTATTTTCGTGACAACTTATTTGTTTTTTGCGAAATAATGTTTTTGTAATTGTACCGTCGCACAGTGGGCTGAAAATCGCCTTTCATAGATATAGAGACTTGAATTTTCAAGAGTCTGTTTTTTGGCTAGAAATGGATTCTGCTGATCATTACTATGCTATAAAATGTCGTATGAAGCAATTGCGTGTACAAATAAAGGAGTTATAATTTTTTTAAGAAAAAGTTGTATGGCACTGACATTAAAAATGAGGCTATCTCTGGAATCATAAGGTTGGCCATTCTATCCTTACACACAGATATACACTACTATTTATTTGTAATATTTTGACATACTTCGTATTGTGGTGCAACTTTGGCTTTTTTTTTTTTAAATCATCAAAGTTTAAAAAAAACTTTGATGATTTTAAAAAAAAAAAGCCAAAGTTGCACCACAATACAAAGTATGTCAAAATATTACAAATAAATAGTAGTGTATATCTGTGTGTAAGGATAGAATGGCCAACCTTATGATTCCAGAGATAGCCTCATTTTTAATGTCAGTGCCATACAAATTTTTCTTAAAAAAATGATAACTCCTTCGTTTGTACACGCAATTGCTTCATACGACATTTTATAGCATAGTAATGATCAGCAGAATCCATTTCTAGCCAAAAAACAGACCCTTGAAAATTCAAGTCTCTATTTCTATGAAAGGCGATTTTCAGCCCACTGTGCGTCGTACTCAGATCATTTTTTTATAATGATAGGTGCATATCTATGGAAAAGGGACTTAATTTTAACCGTAAACAGCTGATCAAAAATTGATGTGAATTTTTTTTTTTTTTAAATCATTTTTAACATTATTCTAAAATAGTCTACAAAGTTCGGTTTTGCGACATTGTTCTAAAATAGTTTTAAAATAATAAAAAAATAGTTTTTAAATTGTTCTAAAATAGCTTCGTTTTAAAATAAATGGCTGGCCGGGGAAATGTTTTAAATAATTACAATAAATGTTTTACGAATGGTAGGAAAATGTAGTCCAATTTTGGACCGCTATCAATCGTAGAAAATTAAAAGTGGTCCTTTAACTAAGAAGAACCGAAATTTGTATGTCTAAAAATTTAGCTTCTCTAACATACACCATTTCAAAGATACATATTAACCCCTAAGGCCTCGACCATATTTTGTCAGAAGGACAAAATATTTCCAGTTTGGCAATATAATTGAAATAAATGGAATATTTCTGAAAGCATCCGAAAACTAAAAACTATTTTGGAAAGGTGATGAAATACGCTTCAAATTTAAAAATAATTACATATAATTATTGAAATATTAAAATTATGCATGCAAACATAAAAAGGTTTTAAAAATGGCTCACCTTATGTTTTTTCTAACTAAAATTACTGATAACGAAAAAAATAAAATCCCACACATATTTTATTAGGAAAATGTATTATAAACGTTATCGTGAACACACTTTTTTGTCTATTGATGTAAAAGTAATTATTTAAAAAAATTACAAATATTCATAATTTTTTTTCAAATGGCTTTCGGAAATTTTGGATTCATAAAGGTGTACATTTTAATTATTTTATGGTTAACTTTTAGATTTGAGTATAAAGCCTAGTGTTTTCTTTTTCTAACACCTTTTAGATCATATTTCTAATCATGATAGTAAGGGAGACACAACTATTTCAATGAGACCTATGAGTTGTTCCGAAAAGCGAACAAATTAGCCTGAGGGGTTAATATTATTTCAAAATGTTTAAATTGTTTAATGTGTTAAAATTTTCCAAGAAATTAAAGTTTTCATCTTAGTTTATTTTTAAATAATGGTTTATGGAGATACAAGATATCTTGTTTTAAACCATTAATTAGTAGAACAATTTTCTCAGTTTACCCGCGTAACATAGTCCTTTAAAGGACTTTTTAACTCCTGACGTTTCGGACAGATCTCACTGTCCGTCTTCAGAGGCCTTATGTGTTGAGTTTTCGTCTAGTTTGAGAATATATATTATTTTTTTAATTATGTTTATAGAAATGTGGAAAAGACTGCTCCTCCATCAATTGAAGTAGCGAAAGTTTGTGTGGATGAAAATAAAAAAGATGAACCCTATGTTTTCGATAAAACGTGAGTATTTTTACATTTATAAGTTATGAAAAAAAAATCCAATAAAGTAGTCCCGGAGAGAGCTTATATGTGACATCATCGTTCTAGTATCTTCTGTTTTTTGTTAAAAGAAAGATTTTCCATCCATGACTTATGCACAGCCCCTCTTTGGGACTACTATATTAACAATCTATGGACCTACAAAGTAATCCGTTTGTCTTCTGTTAAGTTTACTGACCTGGGAACCTGGCGAACATATCAATATAGTCATGTGTAATCGATACTGGTAAAGTTTGTGCTTATGTATGTAGATGCCAGCTTCAATCTTCTGCGAGCTGGTATTGGTATTACAGTATAATATAAAATGGTTTTCTGCGTTTAGTTATTTAGTTAATTACTATCAATTACACTTTTTTTTTTTACATTAACCCACTGGCCACAAACCCCGGCAGCCTGCCGGGTGTGCAACTCAGGTACTTAACCACAAACCCCGGCATGCTGACAGGCTAGAGTAGATCTGCCAAAAAACAGACAACGAGCAAGACAGTGACATTTTTTAATAACATTTTGAATGCCGAACGGCTCTGTAGGTAATTAATCATTCATTTCATTGAATTGGCAATAATATGTTTCTTAAGTTTTTTCCCTGAATTTGTGTTCCAAGTTTATATGCAGCCAGCCGTCATTTAATTTCTTCAAAATTACGAGCTGAACGTCCCTGATTGCTTTGAGGACTATCATACCAAATTATTTTATTAGGTATTAGTATACAAGTGTATAAAAAATAAAAATTATTATCGTTCGATTTATGAATGTCATGTTTTTTTGTAACTTTTCGAATTAAAATGCGGAAAAAAACTTACGAAAAAAGAGAAGGTTATATTTGTATCCTTATTTACACATATTTTAATATTTTTTAATTTTTAATTTTTATGTATTTCTTTACCTAAATCCAATATGTTAACAAATGTAAAAAAATTAATTAATTTGAATATACGGTTCAAAAGTTACAATAGATTTAGTACACCAATGCAAGTTTCAATTTTTGGTACAAAATTAATTCAGTGGTGAAGACCAATTTTTTAGCTGATTAATTCTGTGGCCAATGGGTTAATATAAATAAATAGATATTGTAGGTCAATAGGCATGTTGACTAATCGCCAATATTGTTGTTGTATGTCGACGTTGGTTTTTATGCTAGGGCCCGAGACCGTATTTTAAATTTTACATTTTTTTTTTTAACATATTACTTAATTACTTTTCTTCGTGTTTAATTAAGATTTAATGATTATTGTAAATAAAAACCAATTTGTTATTCTTTTAGGGCTTTTGTGTTAGAGCACATGGGACCATCGTATTTACCTCGAGTCAAACGACCAAAACCTCCAAAAGTTTACCTGGGAAAGGTCAAAAGATATCGGTAAGTTTCCAAAGCATATTTTTCAACTTTTTTTTTACATGAGCTCCACACAGGAGGCCCTGAGGAAAATAATTTCCCTGAGGGCCTATGTCATCTTTGGGGATGCTGTGTGGAGGGTCTTTTTAAGGAAAGGAAGTTCTGGGAAGGAAAAAGGTATGAGATGAGAGTAGGAATCTGAGAGTCAGATTGACGCATGAATCCATCCATCCCGTTGCGGTGCAAGGCGATGGGTCGAGAATCCATCTGCTGCTGGGGTTGCCCTGGTTTTGTATTTGTGTTGGGAAATGGAGTATTCAGATATATATATTTTTAAAGTTGTATTGTTCACCCATACTGCTGCAAATCGCATCTATGCACGCAGTGCCGCTCATTTATTTCTACCTACACACTAAAAGCATAACCTTCATTGCTGAGCCGCTTTGATAGTCAGTGCAGTTTGGTCCTAGTCCAGCGACAGTCTATCTCCCATTGTTTCTAATATCTATACCCAAACCATAAAGTGATTGCTTTTTACAAAAACATTTTTCTTTTGTTTGTAGATATGTGTTAGATTTCACCGAAGAAGAGATGCAAAATCCAGAAAAGGCTGTCAGGATGTTAAGGATGGCCCAAAGGAAGGTGCAAACTCAGAAAACGGAGATTAAAATCATCAACGAAGAAGCCACGATGCTCACCACCAAGCGAACTTCCCTGCAGAAACTCCTTCGCTTACTCGTCAAAGTAAACGGTGAAACTAATCAAAATGCCCAACAAATTGAAGATGTGAATTCGGAAGAACGGACGAGCTGCGATTCTGATGTTGAAATGGACGGACAAATTAAAAGTGGCGATTATAATATAAATCACAAAATGAGTTACGATGATGAAGGTTATGGTTTTGAAGTAAATGAGAATGACGATTTTATGTTTGAAGATGGAGGGAGCGACAGTGGTGAGGAAGCCCAGAGTGACGAACTCAGTTGCCAAGATGTGATTGGTTCGGATCTCAAAAGCAATTTGGAAACCTTAGAGGTAATATTTTAATTCTATCTAAACACCGAACAGATATTCCCCAGAAGTGTGATTTATATGGATTTCAACAAAATTGTCACCAATTTAAATTAAGACCTTTCGACTCCTAGACTCGGTATATAAAAATATTTGATAGATACTTGAAAAAGGTTGACCAGTTATTTCACCTGAAGTACCTAAGGGAAATTGAGTTTACAGTGAAACCCTCTTAAGAAGTTTTCCAAGGGGCCGGAAAAAATAAACTTCTTAGGCAGGAAAACCTTATATGTGGGAAAAATTGGCCCAATATAGAGCCGAGGGACCGAAAAAACCAAACTTCTTAAGCCACGAAACGTCTTAAGAGAGAACTTTTTAAGAGGGTTTCACTGTATTTCAAACGTACCAGTCGTTCATGGGGTGAGGTTTGTCTAGGTCTTGGAGGCGGATGACCAGGACACACTGAACTGAACCCCAGATTTGTACCCACCCCTTAAACCTTTTTCCTTTTCAGAACTCTCCTCTCCTTCCTTTCCTTAAAAAAAACCCCCTCCACACAGCATCCCCAAAGATGAAATAGGCCTCAAGGGAAATTATTTTCCTCAGGGCCTCCTTCCTGTGTGGAGCTCATGTAAAAATAAAAAAAAGTCGTGGGCGAGTTTCGTGATCCAAAAATCTGACCATTCTTTGCTTAATATATGCAGAACTATATTTCACTATCATGAAATTCAAATAGGATGGCGAAACTCAATGTCAGGCAAGTGTAAGAGAGACAGAGCATTTTAAATGGGCTAAAATCAAAAGTTAAAATCACTAAGTCAGTAGCAACATTGGTTTCCATTTCGCTCTGTCTCACACACACTCGCCTGACATTGTAGATCTCCTTCCCATTTAACTTTCGTAATCATGGTGAAACACAGTTTTGTATTAAATTTAAGGTTCGATTGGCAAAATATTTGGATCACGAAATACTTCAATGTGGCATTTCTTGTGATCTTCTTTATTCTATTCATAACCCCTTAGGCCTCGGACCTATTTTGAAATCCAATAAATTTTCCTGAGGCGGAGGTACCCATACCCGCCTTCAAATTGGAATATTGATAATTTAACATATTTTGTTTAAGCCCTTTTTGGAAATATATATAAAACTATCCTCTAAACTGATTTTCATATAATGGCCGCCAAGTGAACATGACAAAATTTGGCAATTTTAATTTTAATGAAATAGATGCTCCTCATTGTAATTAAACTGATACATATATTATATATTATTTACCCTATTTTTATTCGCCCCACCTCATTTTCATCTTGAGTTGTATCCACTGGAGCGATCACGTGAAATAAATAAATTTGCCTCAATTGCTTTTTTTAAATTTTTCGCCAACACTCAAAAGATCATAATTTCGAATTTTAACATGGAGATATAATAACTTATTATAGTGCTATCTATATAGCCAATGAATTAACCTGTATTTTACCGTTTATCTCATATTTGTAGAATTTATAAAAAAAATCATAAAGTTTATAACCGTGCGAATCCTGCTTGTTTTTTTACATTGAAACTGCCGTGAGGGGTTCTTATTCAACGTAGAATATTTTAGATTTCTGTATGTTGTCTGTGATATACTTGATAATTAAAGGTAATATTTTATATAATATAATATTATGTAATATTTTATTGATATTTTATGTAATATTTATGGAAGAAGGACTTAATTTTAACCGTTAACAGCTGATCAAAAATTCGGCGGGAAAAATATATTTTTAACATCATTCTAAAATAGTCTACGGAGTTTGGATTTGCGACATCTATGGTCATAATAGATAAAGCATTTCAATAGCTTCGTTTTAAAATAAATGGCTGGCCAAGGAAATGTTTTAAATAATTACAATAAATGTTTTACAAATGGTAGGAAAATGTGGTCCAATTTTGGCCGCTATCAATCGCAGAAAAATAAAAGTGGTCCATTTTTCGACCACAATCGCTCCAGTGGATAAGAACTTTCAAGAAAGAAGGCAGAAAGCAATTTTGTTTTTTTTTATATTATCTTTATTTTAAAATTACGTAAAATATTTCGATAAAGGAAGCATTGAAACTTAGACATTTTATATTTAATTTGTTTCAGGATGATCAATACTATATCATACAAATAACAGAGAAGGAAGACTGCCAACTAATTAATTAGCAATAATGTTTACATTTACGAATTAAGTACACAATATCGTCATTTATTTTTGGGGTATTATGCCATGTTGCGCTCCTCCTTCTTTAACCAACTTTTCGAACAGCGATACTCTATATCGAGAGTGTACAAACTCGGCCATCCCGACAAATGGGAACATTAATTTGAAACCGGCCATTACTTCGGATTTGTTCCTAGAGTCCCGGGAAAAGACTCAAAACACATTGAGCACACAAAATTAAATGCAAAAACCATCCTAAATCATAATGTAATACCAGCTCTTAGAGGTTGCCAACACGGTCTCATCTACATACATAAGGTCATACTTCACTACGATCTTCGATTGCCCGTCTGCCTTGATGATGGACATTGAAACGCTGTCCGAAACCTTGCTAACGAAAGAAGTAGCACAGCATGGCATAATACTAAAAAAATAAATAATTAAAAATTAAATAAAAACGATAATTTTTTTGGCCATGAAAATCTCCAATCTAAATAAACAATATTAAATAAAACCAATAGTTTTTCAAAATATTTGTTTTTATTTTTCAATTACACATCATCCAATTATGCCACAAATTTCACATCTTTATTAACAAACCATTTTAAACAATAGGCTACAAACAATCTGCTTTCATCAGCCATTGAAACACAAATATTTGTTGTTAAACAAAGTGTCAAACCAAACAATTGACTTGTATTTTGGGCTAACCAGTGTTACCATAAATCTTAAAGTGGTTTACATTTTATATAAATACATATTTCATGCAATAATATTATTAATCGTGTACATACGTTTAAGAACTACATTTACTTAACATATAATTAGGTAAGAGAAATGCAAAATAAATAATTTACACATCTTAAATAAAAATATTATTATGTAATGGCGACACCTTATGAGGTTTTAAATAAATCAGTTTTTTTTATGTTTTTTTTTAGTGTGTAATAATATTTTTGTTTGCTTTTTTTTTAATAGTGCTCTCACATCTAAAAATACATTTATTTTTATAATTCACATTTAATTTTTACTTTGATTATTTTAATATGTGCAGACATTATCGAATTATTGTTTTATCAACTGCTAGTTTACAACCACAAAAACATGAGGGTATATTAAAAATGTCAAAAGTACTTGGAAATACATAGTTCCAAGATTCTACGGAAGGACATGAAAATATTCTACAGCAGAGACAAGAAGATATTTATATGACACAAAATCTTTTATAAACAACAGACCCCTGTTACGGGAACAAATTATTGATATTGTAATGAAATTGGGGTAGGTACTTTCTTCAGTACCTATTCTATTTTTAAAGTGAAAGGCAAATAAATCACTGTGATAGATAAATTATGGAGGGAAATACAGTTAACAATGTTCACATTATGGCTTGTCGATGTTGATGAAGAAAATATAAAAGTTAAGTTGAGATGGCGTAGAAGGATCTGGTAATAAGTACGTCATTTTCCAGTAGGTGAACAGAATGATATAATATAGTTGATTCCCGATGGATGTGTAGTGTTGATGTTGGTTTTAAGATTCTATTATCTTGTTAAATTTCATCATGCATGCAACTGTCGAAACAGATTAATATTATATTGAATATTGATTGCATCCTGGCAGGATACATTTTGTAATTAGCATATTCAATACAACTTTGTACATTTTTCCAAATAATCAAATGTTTTACGAGCATATTTTCACAATCAACGAATTATAATAGTACTACTAAAATCTATTAATGAAAATACACTTTTTTTATTGAACCAGTTATTGTTATTATTATTTCAAGTACTGAAAATAGGTGCTGTTTTCATAATAATCGTAAATTAATTCAGAATTTTATTATTTGAACAACATTTTACAGCTACAGGGAATCAAAAGTATAAAGTAACACAATTGAAACAAATCCTTTTGTTTCTTACAAATTTTCTACATCTAGCTGACTCTTTATCGAAGATTAGGTTATCTTTACTTAAAGACAGCTGCCCTGTACAATGAAGTTGTACTACATGTCATAGATAATAGAAACATGTGAGGTGGGCCATGAACCGCACCCCGCTTTTTTTTCTATCTACCCACCAAATGCATAACTTTCGCTGCTTTTATAGTCTGTACAGTTTTGTTGTCATCTCTCTTTTTTCATTTATCTATGATTTATACCATAATTTTTGAGCACAATAATTGGTTTGTATTTCATTTTGAGTACCCAATAATGCAGTTATATAAATTAAAAATGTTGATATGATAAATTAAATTACATGAAAAGGTTAAACCTTGTTTAGTTTGAACATATCTTTGTACAAATGTGGAAAGATATGATTTATTCCTAACCTTAATTTACATAAAACATTTAGGGGTTATTATTGGCACGAATATTCAACAATACAATAATATTTATTTTGGGACATTTCAGATTAACACCGTAAAGTTTATCATCTAATGTGGAACAATGGAGTCCATAGAAGTATTAATCACTAACAAACAACCCAAAATATGATATATTAAAAGTGAGAAAAATAGCAGCTTTAAATTTGATCAGTGTTGACCTGTATTATTGTGTACATTATAAACGATACAGATCATACACAATATATCGACGCTGGAAAGTATAAATGGCTAAAGTGCCCACGTAGCTGGAAAGGAAGAGTGGCTCAAGCCATTTTTCCTTTTCAGTTGTATTTATCCTTTCCAGCGCCGATATTATAACGAATTATAGACTTAGGTCAGAGTGTTACATAAAAAATCAAATGTAACATTATCATCAAATGGTCAACCAGCGCCATTTTGTTTTTTGTACACTTTGGCTATATGATGGCAATGTTACAATCGAATTTTTGTGAAACACCTAAGCAATTAATACCTCTATGACAAGGCCACATTTGAGAGCATATTTATAGATTCTTTACACTTAAATAATTGTATTTTATTTTGTGGCAATGGTTTTTTATTACAAAGCAAACTGAGTACAATATTCAACAATCATTATTTATAATTATTTTACAAATAATAAAAGTAATAATATTAGCATTTCGTAATTTATATTTAACGTCAATGAGATGTTAATATCGTACAAATGGTATACTTTTATCATATAATATCTAGCTTTGTGTATATTAAAACTTTTATACATTTCAATCACAATTTAGGACTCCACATATTTAAATTTACTTAAAGCAGATGTGCTCATTACAAGCATTACTTAGCAAGCTTTCCAACCGTGTTTCTAAATAATTAATGGCTTGTTTAACATTTTCATTACGATATGAGAATGTTTCCAAATCATGAGAACATTCTCTTCTTTAAAGTCACAATATTATTTCCACAAAGTTCTGAAAATTGTTTAGGTACTTTAGGTCATTCTTTATCAAGTCATGATAATATATCCCACTCAATCGTCATGGTAAAGTTTTGAAAATGGAATAATTCATTCTTTATCGAGCCACGAGAACATTTCCACCAAGTCATGAGAACAAAACTGATTGTTTCTTTTTTTAAATTGTGAGAACATTCTCTTCTTAATAAAGTCACTATATTATTTCCACAAAGTTCTGAAAATTGATTAGTTTAGATCATTCGTTATCAAGTCATGAGAACATTTCCACCAAGTGATGAGAACAAAACTAATTGATTGTTTCTGTTTGAAATCGTGAGAACATTTTCAATTTTTAATCAAGACATTTCGTTGTTTATGTTGTGAGATTATTTCAATTAAGTTATGAGAATAAAATCCATTAATTTATTAGAACATTTTGTCAGAGCTCATGAAAACATATTTTTTTGTGAGAGCAATTACTTCTTTATCGAGTACAATTCATTTTTTTTCAGTCTTTTCATATCAACCGTTAGCTTCCGTCCACTGCCTTATTAAAGTTTTCTTTTCAATTTAATAAAATTTAATTTAATGGTAAAAGTTTTTATAAAATTTAACACTCTACATACATATTAATGATTCTGCTATTTCAACCTTTAACACGTTCGCTGCCACAAAATTTTTGGGGACCAAACTAACGAACTCGGGGACGGTGACAGCAATCGGGTTAAAACACCAACAGCTAGAATTTTTATTATTAACGTCAACTCAATTGAACTAACTTAATAAAATCAATTAATTGTACTAGATTTGTACTCCTTTCTAGTATTTAATGGATTCATAAAAAATAGACTAGATATTGCAAACACAATAACTAGGTACCCACGCAATTTTAAAAATACAATTAAAATATATGATTTATCAGAATTCGGTGTGAATCGCCTAAAATATGATATGCAAATAAAATATTAGTATTCAAATCAATACATGTATATATTTTGAGAATTTTTACGGGGTAAACCTCAAATTAAAACTATTATTGTAATTTATATAAAAATAAATAGGCTTTGATCTACAATAAAATCATTGCAAGCAAGATAGTGTGATAATTAAAAATAATTCATGTATATAACACATTGTATTTTTGTACATCTTATTTCTAATACACATAATATAGTAAAGCACCTACAAAATGGCTTGATGAAGTAAATCATAAAATGTTATCATAAAATCATTTAATACTAAACACATGTTATTATTATTAATTAAAACATTCATGTTTTGAGTTTTTTTATGAAGATAAGAAAGTGATTACTGGAAGCTGCAAAATAGGACTTAATTCGTTTGGATAATTTTAACGTTATTACATACCTAGCCCTTATTTATATTTCATAATACAATTTTAAAGATTTAAAATAAATTGAAAAAGGTTATAAGTTATAGGTAGCGCAATAAGAGTCGATGTGAACAACACATACTCAGGATTGTGTGTATTGGTGCATTTATACACACTTCCGAAGTTGATTTCCTGGGGGAACGTCACCGAGAAACAGCCTTTTTTCTTGCTTTTATGTCTACTTATTATTATTTGAATGGGGACGACAATTATTGTATTCGATCATCTAATTAGAATATTTGAAAAGTTTTTATGGTTATTCAAAAAGTATTAAACATGCTGTACGCATGCAATGCATATGTGCAAGTGCCGTGTTCGACTAAGCATTGTTGCAATACTTATAATATATATTTTTTTAAGAATTAGAGATTTTATAACCATTTTCAAATTAATAAAATAATTTAACTTGATCTAATTTTATAAATGCTCATCTATATAATGTTAACGGTTTTAATTTTTATTAAATTTCTTTGGTAAAAAATCATTATTAATAAACACTGCACCATTTGATTTTCTTGCGTAAAAATACTATACGCAAAATACGTACATCAAAAAAAATTACATTCATAATGTAATATTATTTATTATCCCTTCTTAAATACAATCTGTATTTTTTGTACATTAAAAGCATAGCAGAAATAACAAAATAGTATTTTTATAGCGGCACCATTGACTATAATATATATTGTTGTATAAGCAAAGTGAATTGGATTTTTGACACTATTTTATAAGCATACTTTATATATTTATATTATTCAATCTTCCAATCAAACAAAAAATATTCATTTGGCAATTAGATTTTAAAAAAATTAATTGGTTGATCAATTTCATTGTACGCTTAGACTGGCGATGGTTGAAGCCACTGGAGTATAATTGGTAATATTCACTTGTAGTTTCTGATTTCATAATATTACATATGACAACATTGTGTACATAACACCATAGATAATTTATTATTAATATGATTTTCTAGCCTAACATTTTTTTAAAGAATAGAAGTATATTTGCCAAAAAAATATACAGTACCTACTTACGGGGCAATTCAAATTGGACATATTATTATTACTTTACATAATAAATACTATAATGTCAAATGTCTGTCCATATAATGCTTGTCAAAATTAAACGACAAAGGCTATTTAAAATTTGAACATTGTTATTAAAAAATAATAATGAAAAAGTGGAAAGGAACCTACTGCCATAAATATTATTATATTTTTTAGACAGGCAACTCATTAAAAAAAAAAATTGTACATTTTCAAATGATTAATTATTGTGTTTTTTATTTTTGATAAAATGAGAGTAACAAATTGGAAAAGATTTATTTATTAAAATTTAGCTAGAATGGTAACGCGTTGTGGACATTGTGACAATTATGTAGAGAGAGATGAACTAAGTACTAGGTTATAGAGCTATATATAGAGATTTCTAGTGATATTAGTTTTGCACTTTCACATAAAACGGGAATGTAAAGAGTGAATAGACTCAAAAATAAAAATATGAAATTTTAGTAAAAAAACCATAGTGACATTAATTTTTTTTAACACTTATTTTCTTTCATACTTCTTTAGGCATGCGCAGCTGTACAGTCTCTGTGAACTGCATTTCAGCAAAATCGCAAATTTAAATAAACAATTTTGTAAGACACACAAAATAACAATTTTAAATTCGACAAATAGGAATATACAACGAGTGGGAATGGCAATATAAATTTACTAGAAAACCCGTTTCATAATATTTCTTGGTGGGCAGCTTATAAATCACACTGTGTTGTTATCTATTGAACTAATTTTTACATATTTGGGAAATACCGTGAGCAATTATTGAGATATACACAATACAAGAAATGCATTTGTAAAAATAAAATAAAGATATCTTCTTTACCGAGGGATTTAATTTTCGAACAGTAAACGCTTCAGTAATGCTTCACAAGTATGCACCTAAAACAAAGGTTCCCAACCTTTTTGAGATTAACCAAGGGCTTTGAGGTTTGCCAATTAACCACTTAACGGTCGCTTAACAAATAAGCAGGAATCTAGCAAAACCAATTCGTCCTACGAACCGGGTATAATTTTTTTCATCCATGTTTGTAAATTTAAAATATGGAAATGATAATTATTTTCATATTTCACATTCATGATTTCTGCCATCAACCAAATATTGCTTCGCGATCAACTGACCGGGAATTGATCTAAATGCTGTTAATTATTAATTTGTATTTGGTTCTGACTCCCACATTTTTTCCCGATCCATTCACTGAGATTCAAATTTATGGGCGGCATCTATTTTTTTTTTCGGTAAACAATTTAACGAAATATTTTTTTTAACCACTTCCATATTGAACACTCCCATTGTCGAGGAATGATAATCTACTGTAAAATAAACACTATCTGAAATAATGTATCTATAACAACTGGAAATATTCCTTGAACATCACAACAATTCGTAAAACTTTTAAAAATATTATGTCTCTATGGTAAAATTGTCAACATTTTTCAAAAGTAGACGGCATCAAATATCGTTGGCTGATTGCCGTTTATAAATTTAGCATCATTTTTGGCACAGAAAAATTGGCACAACACGGCCAATACAAGATCGTACTTACCCGAGTTTCACGCACACTTAATATTATCGGTTAAGATTTAAGTCTTGAATAATATTGTTTGATTTATAAAAATAAGACGAGACAATGAAAATTTTGTTGATTTCACACTTTGAAGTCACCACTTCTTTCAAACATTATAGCTGAGTTGTCATTTTAGCTGAGTTGTCATTTTAGCTGAGCTGTCATTTTAGCTGGTGCTGAGTTGTCATCGTATTATTAGTCACTATTACTAATTGATTTAGATAGAGAACAAAAGTTTAGGTTTAAAAAAAATTCTTGACATTTTAATATTGCACTACATAACAAGAACTTGCAGACAAGAGTGAAACATCCTTAAAACAAGCTACTGGCTTTCGCGTTTCCTCCTTAATTATATCCAGGCATCTAAGTTCTTAAATTACACAAAATATCATATTTCAATGTACACTTTGCATGTGTTAAGTGAATTCTATTAGTGAGTTCAACCATTTATTTTATGCAGATTTTTGTAAATAAAAATAATGAAAATGTGGTTGTAGTCACAATAATTTTAACTTAATTAAAAAAATATATATTGCAAAATTGACTACATGATCTCTTGAATTGAACACAACATTATTAAATTAACTTAAATTTAAATAAACAATAATGTATATTATTTTTAAATTATTATGCAGCTGCATAAGATCAGTCCCAAAACTCTTTTGAGTCGTGAGTTCCAAAACATATTTACAATAATTACTACAGTACAGATTGGGTAAGGTTGAAAAACCAGTTTTATGACTGGAACATTACCCCACCAAAATAAAAATCCCCTTGTACAGTCCATCGAGAAAGTGCATGTGCGATCGTTTAAATAGCAACACCAAAATGATTCATAGGAAAAATAATGTAACTTTAAAAAAAAGCACAGTTTTATGTCATGGAGGGAGGGTGTTTTTGAGGAGAAGAAGTAGTGACTTTTGAAGAGACCTATGTTGTAGGAGGTAGGAATTACAGAGGTCAGCAAATCGTTCCACAGCCGAGCTGTTCAAGAATGAGTCGTAAAAGCGATCCGTTCTCATGTGACAAAAGTCAACTTGTGCCTCGCGTTTGATGTGTTTTCCGACTTTCGGGATCCATTGCCGAAGGAATCAATGACACTAGTTCCTTGGACCATCTTCCACTGAAATACCTGATGCCTGTGCTTCAAAGATTGTAATCCGTTCGTTGAGATAGGGGAATATATAAAATGGACCGCCAAAGTTTTTTTCAATTATTTTGGTGTACGGGTGATGCAAGGTAATATTTTTCACACAACATCAAACTGCGTTTGAAAATTGGTGGTACTTTCCGAAAGGAGATGATTCTACATCATATTTTAAGGAAATTTAACATGAAAACTGCTTGTTAATTTTTTTACCACGTAGCGAGATAATTGCATGGAAATGTTTTTTTTTGTTGTTATTTTGTAACTTGTACAAGAACAAAAGATGTCATAAAAACAATAAAAAGGCTAAAGTAGAAGTGGTCAGGTCACACAATCAGAGGAAGTGAAAAATGGTCAAAATTAGTCATGAGTTGGTTCACAAGTGACAAGAAGAGAAAACGAGGTAGACTATTTAGACGGTGGGTTGACGTGACGACATCAAAGCCATAGCAGCTGGTACATGGACAAGAGTAGCTAATGATGAGAGAAATGGCGACAGTTGGAGGAGGCCTTTGTCAACTAGTGACATACAGACAGGGAGTCGATGCATGATAAGTGCTATAAATGTGAAAAGTTTATTGTAAATAATGTAATGTAATTTACTGTCTGAATAAAGGCTATTATTATTATTTATAAGTCACTTTTGTAGATGTTAAATTAAAATAAAAACTGTGTGGAAGAAATGCCCACTTTTAGCAAAAAACAACATTAAGAAAAATTGAGTTATAATGCCATTTTTTTATGCATTCTGTTAGATTCGGAAGTTAAACATAATCTCACATTTGAGTCTATTATATTCTTTATGAAAAATTTCTACACTTTCTCGGCGGATTGTACTCTATTTTCTATTTGAAAAATAGAAGTGAGCCTTCTGTAAAAAGGTTGTGCACCACTGCCTTACAACAATAAATAAATACATTTACAAAGTTCCAGAACTAAATGAGATATTTTTCTTTAATTTACAATACTTAATTATAATTTTAGAAAAAATCTAACTTTTAAATCAAATAAAGATTATATTTCGTTACTTAAAATAAAAAAATAAACATTAGATTCCGTAACTTAAACATCCAATAAACTTTATTATATTCGGTTACATAAAATTCAAGTAAGGTATTTTTATGTTGATTTTGTATTGTATACTAAACTAAATAAAACCTACATAACAATTAAATAGAATGGTAAAATATTCAACATTTAAGACTGATTTTTGATTCACATTTTATACAATATTAACACGTTGTGCAAATATATACAATAAAAATACAAAATAAAAATATTACATCAAAAATGTATTAATTTACAACATTTGTAAAAAAATTCCAAATGGTCAATATAATTAATTATAAAAGAAATAAATAAAAAATATATTTGCAAAAATTTTTCATACATGATAAAAAAATATCCTAACTCAGAGAAATGAGTTTTTTTAAATAACCTAAAAATAAATGTTTTGATAAAACACAAAAAAAAATTTTGCTCCAATTTGCATAAAATTTGGACAGACTCAAAAAAACATACAAGTCAAAATTTACTAACAATAACTATGTTAATATGGTCATCCTGCACTGAGAGGTCCATTTTTTTTTTTTAAATTAGCTCCACACAGGAGGCCCTGAGGAAAAAATTCCCTCGGGGCCTGTGTGGAGGGTATTTTTAGGGAAAAGAAGGAGAGGAAGTTCTGGGAAGAAAAAGGTTATGAGGGGTGGGTAGGAATCTGGGGGTCGATGTGTCCAGGAGTGCCGGATGTATGAGTCCATTCCTCCCACTGCAGTTTAAGGCGATGGGTCAAGAGAAATGGGCGGGAGAAATCAAAAGGTCTCCCTAGACCAGTCTCATCTGATCCGGCCCGCCACACAGTAATACAATGAAGCTATCAGTGGAATCCCACCACAAGTGGTAACATAATGCATATGTAATTCAAATTAAGATCAATTACATACAGACATTGTAAAACCAAATGTGTAAAAAATTCACATTTTAATAAAATATAAAAAAATTGCAATCAAGGTAGAGAATTTGACTTTTAACGCATGCTTTCAGATATACACAATATTAGATGTGTTATCATTTCATTTTGTTCAGTTTGTAAAAACCACTTAATAAGTTTTCAAGCTTAAAGCCTCGATGACATTGAGCGAGTTTACAAGCTACTAGCCGGTGAATTCACTATCTGCTAGTAAACTCGCTCAGTGTAATCATATTACTAGCTAACTAGCAGTTTGTGAACAACCTACGAAAAAAGTTGAAAGGGGTTCAACTTTGCTCGCTACTCGCTAGCGTGTACGGCGGACGGCAAGATGGCGGCCCTCGAACAGCTGATTTCGTAACTGTCAAACTACTGCTTGATTTGGATTATTCGTTGTACAATCTGCGAATATCTCGGTTTTCTACAAAATGTCGACAATATTAAATCGCGCGGGAGTCATTATTTTAGCTCAGCTTTTCGCTACTGAGCGAGTGGAACGTTTTATGTGTCATCATCACAATTGCACTCGCCGATTTGCCCGCTTTTAAACTTACTGGCTAGTAGCTTGTAAACTCGCTCAATGTAATCGAGGCTTAAGTAGTGTTAATTGTTCGGCTGTTTAAAGAACCTTGTAAAACAGTTTAAAAAATACATGATTAAGATTTGCGGATTTTTGATTGAGTCTGCCAGGAATAAATAGAATATAAATATTGTTTAGTTTTGGCATCGGCAGAGGAAAGGGATTCAGTCGAGGTTTCCTAGGAACTCGGGATCTTCTCTGACGCAGTCCTTTGGGAAATAACCTGATTGGCTGTCCGAATGCTGAGGAAACAAGAAACACACATAAAGTTGCAGTCATACTCTGTTCTTAGATCATTGAAAAAACTGAAACATTGACCTGGGTAAAAGCTGTTGATTTCTTCATGAAATTTTAGCAAACTTGTTTTTTACCCCTAGTAGCCAAAACCCAGCAATTGCAGTATTAACCTTTCAGTGGTGGCGCGCGGTGTGTGAGACCTCAGCAAACTTATTTTACTGACTATGCACTAACTATAAACAATAGATAATTGCGCTTTCGTGATATCCTCGGGGGTTGAGGTTTTTTCCCTCAATACCCCAGTGATATTCGTCGCAATCGCACATGTTCTTTTGTTTATATTTGCGGTCTCAGATTCCGCGCGCGACTGGTTGCATACTTGCAAAATCTCTTGAATAATATTGAGAGCTAGATGAGTATTTCATGATATTTGTATCATATTATTTAGAACTTAGATTTATTTTACGCAAATAAGTAGTTGTAAAATTTTATCTTGTTTCGTTATTATGTTGATTTTTTGTGTCAGATGTCTAAAAAATTGAGATTTCACAGACTTAAACTATTACGTACAAATTAAAAAGTGATTATCAATGAATGTTTTTATTAATTTATTATTTTTATAGACTTTTTCATTATATGCTATACACGGTGTCCGGAAACTCATAGTACAAGCGGAAAACTGGTGAACCTACATCACACAGAGAACCCAAATAAACACAAAGATTTTCTATTTAAGCATTTTAAAATTTAAAATTAAACAAAAAAAAAAAAAAAATTTCAGCTATTTTGGGGTTAAAATTGTTTTACGATAGAGCTACTCTAAAATTATTTATAAGCTACTATTAATCTCTTTTCGTGTTTTCGTGTGATGGATTTTCATGCGGTTTTCACCAAATAGATAGGGTCATTCAAGAGGAAGGTTTGTATGTATAAAACATGGATATTATAGTAGAGAAAAGCCGAGAAATTCAAAGAAAATATCTTCTTTACGTAGTATGAAGTTGCTCAAAATGTATGTGTGCTTAGATGTTTTAAACAATGCAACGGGTTTTCATGCGGTTTTCACCAATAGATAGGGTCATTCAAGAGGAAGGTTTGTATGTATAAAACATGGATATTATAGTAGAGAAAAGCGGAGATAGGGGGCGTAATGGGATACCATGAAAGGGTTACATTTGCCACCACGGAGGAGGCGTGACGGTACACCACCACCACCACAACGAAGGGGGCGTAACGGGATATCACGATGGGGCTACATTTGCCGCAACGGAGGGGGCGTAATGGGATAGGGAAATTATTTTTGTGAATGGATGGCCCCTAATGGGATAGGGTGGGATGGGTTTCTCTGGGTCTCCTACCACCCCCCCTGAAAGTCTGAAACGCCCCCCAATTCTCTCCTTGTATTCTACCGCCCAACTGAAGGTCTGAAATGCCCCCAAGGGGGCGTTTTCGCCCACGTTGAGAACCTATATCATAGATTCTCAACCTTTTTTGGCCCACCACCCACTTTAAGAATAATTTTATCCTAGCGCCCCCTATCCGAAACAGCAATAGGGGGCGTAATGGGATACCACGACAGGGTTACATTTGCCACAACGGAGGGGGCGTAACGGTACACCACCATCATCACGACGAAGGGGGCGTAATGGGATATCACGATGGGGCTACATTTGCCGCAACGGAGGGGGCGTAGTGGGATAGGGAAATTATTTTTGTGAATGGATGGCCCCTAATGGGACAGGGTGGGATGGGTTTCTATGGGTCTCCTACCGCCCCCCTGAAAGTCTGAAACGCCCTCAATTTTCTCCTTTAATTGTACCACCCCCCTGAATTGTCGCCCCCTTATCGCCCACGTTGAGAATCTATGGTTTAGATCTCGCCGCAAATAATTTTTGTCGGAAATATCACACAAGCATCGAAGGTCCTTGTATAAATCAAAAATTTCTACCCAAACTTCTTTTTCCTTTTCAAGCATGATGAGTAAAATAATAATATTTATATCCTAATCGCTGTACTGGTACAAGTCGCTGTCAACGACGTGTCGTAACATGTCCATTCCGGCAGATTGGTTGCAAGTTGGAGGCGGACCCTCTGCGGCTGACCCGACAGAATTCGAAGAGGGTAAATAATAATACGGCAGGCGGTTCTGACTACTAACCACCCAATTTGCAGGGACTCTTCGGCAGATTCCCTGCATGCAGTGCCATGTGGAGAGCCCTTTAATTATTACTTCGTCCGTATGGTACCTGTTTACGAAATATCGAAAACGCTATCTCGTCTTTTCTTTCACGTGTTGATTGTACCTAGCGTAGAAAGAGATAGAGCTAATTTTGCATTGTTATTTTAACAGAAGCTGCGAATATCTAGTAACAGCTGTTTTTTAACCGTGGAACGAGCGAACATTTTATTTTTATGTTGAATTAATTGATGGACAATTTCAAAATAATGCTTTAAATACCGATTTCTTTGTTTGGTTTTCTTTTAACTTGTTTTTATTAGTTAGGTACTATGATCGTCGGTAATAATTTACAAGAATTTGACCAAAAAAAAATGAACTTCTGACTCGATTTTCTAGAAAACGAAAGCTCAAATCAAAAAAAGTTATACCACAAAATCGACTCCAAATGTGATGGGGAATCCCCAGCTTCCCCTTTGTACTACGAGTTTCCGGATACCTTGTATACAATATCATGAAATATTCAGTCGTATTCTAAAACCAGGCGCCTAAAGTTGCGGAATCACTTAACCTTTAACCACTGGAGCGACGGCGCATTTTTTATTTTTTTCCTCGGATTGCTCGTGATATTTTAATGACCGTTTTGAATATTTTCCGCCAACCTTAAAAAAATCAAATATAGAATTTTAATATGGAGGCATACAAACTGATCATAGTTCTATATAGTCAATGAATTCACCTATCTTTGGTTGTTTATCACATATTCCTAGGATTTATAAAAATAATATTATAAAATCGAAACATTCGAAACGGAACTATTCTCAGTACTGCCTCCCTTTAAACTCGCCTAGTAAGTTCAAATTTCCCTCCACATTGAATATTTTCTATTAGGTTTCTTTTAAATGGTCTAATTTATAATCACAATCTACACAATCACAGTCTAATTTATAATCACAATCTACATATAAGAAAACTGAATTTTGTGAACTGTTTAATGTTCCCTTTCAGCAAAATTTTGACATAAATTTATTCGAAAAATGGCGATACTTTTAATAAAAATAAAATGAAATTCATAAGACTCACCAAAAATAGCTGTTGTACATCAAACATACATCAATTATCTTAAATCCACAATACCAATTAACTCGATTATTGGTTTATTTATAGAAAATATTGCATTTTCAAAAACACACGACGATCGGAATATTAAGTTTGAAACACGTTGAAATAGTTGAATGCATTACTCATTCAATTGTTATAACACTGGTACACAAATTTGTTATAAATATCCACTAAAATACGATAAAAAAGCTGAATTTTACAATGACAGCTTCAGAACGTTAACATTGTGATTTGCCGCGAAAATAATCGATCTAGAAATTTCCATAATTAAATCATAGAAACAAAGAATTGAAACATCTCTGGAGAAAGCGCTAAAGGATTTTGTCAACTACATGATTATGCAAATTACAGATAGCGGGAGTTTTCGAAAATATTTAAATAAAAATTTTAGTGCGTCAAGGGAGAATTTGCTGTAATTCGACAACTTTGAGCAAACTTAGGTTTTGTAAATGGTGCCGAAATACGGCAAAAAGCGTTCCAGTGGCTAAGAGAGAGTGAGTTTTTCAGAGAAAAAAGTGTTTAAAAGATTGAGATGTTTTGGCCAAAAAAAAAATTAAGTTTTAAATTTATAGTATGTATTATAAAAAATTTTACTTTGTTGAAAAGATCCCTACATAACATTAAAATAACAGAATTAATCAGATATTAATAACAACAACAAAATTATATTTTAATATTAAAAAATAATAAATAATAGAATTTCTACAAACGCCGTCGCACCATGTGCGGCCATACTCCTTTACACATATTTTTTTATGGACGCCAACGGTACAGCCATATTCGTGACTGGACAACTTAGAATGAAACCAACTCAGAAGCACCTCAGAAAGGTCATTTAGAGTGATGATAAAAAAAATTGGTTAAATATGTTTTAAGGGGGCATACATTAATTATGTGAGCTCAAATGGGGGGAGGGGGGGGGGGGGGGGGTCCAGCAAAATCTCACATTACTTGAAAAGAATATACGAAGGGGGGGAGGGGGGTCTAGATTGGAAGAAAAAATGCTCACGTAATTAATGTATGCCTCCATCAAGTTAGGTTAGGGTTAGAACTATTTTTAAATTATTTTTTTCATAGCTTTGACCTTTCTGAGGTGGTTCCGAGTTGGTTTTATTCTGAGTTAGCATGTAACCGGCCATACTCTTCTAAAGGTTAAAAATAAAAATGTCACTTTATCAAGTATGGTATTGTTTGCGTGTTAGCTTTAACAAATTTTATTTTTTATTTATTGAAATTTCTTGCCATCTCTTACGGGTTAATAGAAAGACAAAAATTCCCAGGTTACGAATAACTCAATATAACCTGACATTTGAAAATCTAAGTGGAAAATATTGCTTGTGTCGTGATGGAGGACTCAACCAGCCAAGGTATTAAACTCACGACATCCGGGTGGGATCCCGATGCGTTGCCAACTCCGATACACAACCGATTATTATTTGCATAAGCCTCATTGAAGTGCATGAACCTACCCTATCGAGGGGTCGGCCCTTCCACCAGCCGCGGGCGTCACCCTCCTTGCTCAGCACCAGCACCTTGGCCCCGGTGCGCAGCGGCAGCTGGCCGGCATCCGACGGCCGGAAGTCGTGCGTGGCAATGGCCACCACTCGTCTGAAGGGCCAGCGGAGCACCACATTTAAACTGCAACAACATATACATAAACATCATTATTGATCGGACAGACAATGGCAAATACATATACATATTAGCATCATTATTGACAGACAGACAATGGGCTATTCCACACTAACAAATTAAATATTTCTTCTCATTTGTCTGTGGTCGTTCTTGCACTTTCTCTTTCTTGTCCCACTGTGTGCCAGGTTGGCCGAGCCGATTTGAAAAAAAACATGCGAAAATTACCTTCCTGACTTTTGCTTAAATATCCGAATAAATACGAAAATGAACTGATGTTGTTATTTTTACACAAACCTGAATAGACATCTATGCGAAAAAACACATTTCAAAGGTGATTGCTAATAAATAAATGCCTTTATATACATTTGAAAAAGGAAAAAAAATGCTAAAAGTCCGACTTTTCTCCCGACTTTTGGTTTTGACAGCGTTTGGAAGTCAGAGATAATTCAATTACAAATCGTGTAGTGTTGCCACATGAATGAAATCTTTAAAGCTACGAAGAGAGATATTGGCGCAAGCGATTGTGACCTTATCTTTCATACAGTTTTTTTATACATAAGGGTCAAAATTGCATGCTAATGTATTTTTTTGAAAATACGGCCTTACGAAAATTTGACCCATATATGGGTCAGCTCATCTGGTCTCATAAAAGTAGTTTTATCTCCCTTACTCTAATGACGAGAAATATGATCTAAACAGTGTTAGAAAGAGATCACATTACACTACGATTTGAGTTCCATAGATATCCGCAAAAAAGATAAAATTCTTCAGATTTATGACGTCAAACTTTCGCCAGAATGTAAGTTGAAACTTTATAATGTTTGCATTAAAAAATTTAATATTTCAAATATAACATGCTTACTTCTAATAATACAATTTGAAAGCGTATTTAATCGCCTTTTAATAACAGTTTTTAGTTTTTGGATACGTTCATAAATATTCAAATTATTTTAATTTTGGAATGCGGAAATATTCAAGAATTCGCCGACCATAGACAACTATTTTTTTATGAGCGGTATCAATATTTAGTCATCAATCTCTAGGGGTTAAATTGACAGTAATAACCTTCAAAAGTTATAAGAAGAGAGTTGTTCTAATAAAATGTTAACACATATATATTGAAGTGACTATTACTGCCATATATTTGCCGCCACCAAAAACTTTATTCAAATTTGAATAACATCATATTTACCAACATTTTTGTCATTCAGTTCAAAATTTTGCATTAAAAAAATGTCAAAAGTTTCAGTAAGGGTTAAATTGTATTAATATTGGACACTAAGTGTAGTGTTCTGTTATTTGAGACGCACTAAAAGATTCTCCTATGGATGGAGATTGCTTCTTGGAATACATAATAGATTCTTGATTCTTTATCTGGATTTATTATATACTTCGCGTATTTACAATATTGACCACGTTAGTCGACCTAACTAGAAGCTGGCTATAAGGATTCTAATCAGAGGGTTCCAGTGAACACTCAACCAGAGCTGCTTGACCCTCTGTTGCTCACCACAGGTACTAAGCTACCTGCCATCTAGCGGAATCTAAGGACAGCTCTTAGCACTGCAATCTATGCCTAAAAGCCAGAAGCTTTTAGATACACTACACTAAGAGATAAAACAAGTACTTAGTATGAATAATGTAGCTTTGTTCTATTTTACAGCATCCATTTTTTTCCCGCATTCATAGTTTTTTTCAATGGAACTCTTCAACAACGATTCATAGCGGTTTCACTGTACATTTATCAAGATGTGTAGGATGTGTGTAAGTTACCCGACGAAGTTCTCCCCCAGGCTGGTCTTCTCGTAGTAGCTGACCAGCTCCACCACGCTGCGGAAGAAGCGAGACTCGGACAGGAAGTAGTGCTGCACCGTGTCAATGGGACGGCAGCACACTCGCATGTGCTTCACCGTGTTGTCCGTCCTGGAGAACAAACATTACCATTTTCGTTGGTCAGCAGAGATAACAGAAACAACATATGGGTTATAAGTTATAAGTTAACAATTAACAGGTTATAAGTTAACACAGTGGCGAATTAAATATCTACTTTGATAGCCCATAACTATCATAATATGCATAACTTTCAGTATACATAGTTGCTTTAATAGTCCATGGAGTTTGGTCTGTAGCACGGTGACTGTCGACACCGATTTTTTTTCAACTTGAGTGTGGATATCGCTGCTCTGGGAACCATGCATTGGATAAGTGAAAATTGGGTTACGTCAAGAATGATATTGGCGCAAGCGATTCTGACCTTGTCCTTCGTACAGTTTCTTTATACATAAAAATAAGCAAATTTTTTTCCGGGGCGCGTAAGGGCTTCCGGTAAATGACAGGTTAAGCACTAACACTGAAGTGAGGTTGGGTCTGTGATGCCAGCACTTAAAAATAAATGAAGTTGCTTTGTAGATTGGCAACCGCCACAATTATATTAAGATTAAGGAATATGTTACTTTAAGCTTAGCGCATAGTGGGTGTCGTGCGGCCCGTGGGTGGGCTGCGGACGAACTCGGAGCAGGAAAGTTCCATCCACGCGGCGCTCCAGACGGCTGGTGGCCTCGTCGCGTCCCATCTCCCCCACAAACCTATAAACAAACAGATTCATTCATGCAAACACCTTCAGAGCAAAGAACCAGATTGTCTGAAATCGGTCATTGAAATACATCAGTGCAAATCCAACAATTTTGAGTGCATCAGAAGTTCTCTTAACAACTGCTATTCTAAAATTTCGATTGTATTTCTTTGTACTCTACTATTCTTGCAACACTTATTCACTGGCAAACAAATGTGTCACTATGTCCTACATTCATTCTCTGTGGTATATCTAAAAGCTTTCGAGCTTGTCACATAGAGGGCAGTGCTAAGAACTGTCCCGAAAGTCCGCTAGATGGCAGTTTGGGCACCAGGGGGGCCAAGGGCCCGGGTGCCGTCTGCAGCAGCTCATTCAATTCCATTTAGCCAGCTTTCAGTTAGGTCGACTATCGTGGTCACCACTTGTACACGCGAAGTATCAAATAAATCCAAGATTAACATAAAAGAACTCCATTCTTTACAAAGAAGTTATATCCTCCCAAGACGAGTTGGAGAACTGTTTGTCTGAACACAACATTCTCTAAATATTAGAGTTTTAAGGGCGAAAAGTTATCACATGCAAAATTCGTGAAGGATCTTGGTGTCGTCTTTGATTCCGAACTGTAATTCTCTGACCACATATTGCAGCTCAGGAAATGCATTGATATGTTGGAGCAAATCCAGAAGAAATTCTCCAGGTACGTCTATGTGCGGATGCATAGAACCTAACCAAGGTTCAAGCATCATATTGACTTATTTGAGGAAACTGATTCTGTGAGTCTGGAAACTAGGCGGAAAGAAGTCTTGCTATTCTGTCTTTTAAAATTTGGAACAATTTTATCGATAAACCATTTCTCTTGGGATGCTATGATTTATATGTACCAGATCACTACAGCCGGAGCCGATTGCATGACGAGAGGAGTGGTGCTGTTTGGACGTAAGTGACTGTTCTCTAAATGCCTTAAAACTATTATTGAAGAGTCACCCGTCTAAATCCTGATATGGTGACTAAATTGTACTGAAAATGGAATAAATATTATGTTGCATAATAAAAATAATTTTGCAAAATACATAGCACAGTTTTACTGTCTTGCAATTTGATTACGTACACAATTTGTACTGCTTATTGACATCTTGCTTCGGTAGAGGCAAACTCACTTTGTTTTGACTGTGACATCAGTGGCAAACCCACGACACTTCGTTTACACGGCTAATGTTCCACAAAAATGTGTCTCACGCTAGTGTTTGGCGCCACCTTAACGTGCATTATATCACACTAAAGAAGGTTGATACCTGAAACCGAGGTGACCCGGCAATTATCAGTTCTTATTAGTAATTGATTCCGGTGAGAGCCATTTAAGTCCGGGACAGGAATATCGACCAGTCTATAATATGATAGTGAGGCTGAATCTGCCTCTCCGACCTACGATAGAATTGGGTTGACAAAGAAATAGGAGCGAATGATGAAAGGAATTACCACATGTAATAGTGCAGCGTGTGGTCGGGGACAGTAGCCAGGGCGGGGGGAGGGGGTGGGGGCGCAGGAGGGGTGACCCCGCAGCGCCCCGACAGGATGATGCAGGCCTTGTGCACGCTACTGCCGCACTCTGCACACAGGTACCCCTGGACAACACACACATACATTAGTTAGATATAAAAAATAAAAAAAAACACTAGGACAGTTAATTCATAAATATCTCGGAGTAAATTTTTTTAATTCACTTCCTGAAAAAGTCAGAAACATGAACAGTAATATCAAAAAATTTAAAACTCACCTTAAAAATTATACCGAAAATTTGAACTGAATATAAAAAATAAAACAATTAAACCAATATAATAACCACGGACGTATATAAGGGGGGGGTCTTGGGGGTCCGGACCCCCCCCATTGCACCGCGCCGATTGTAGAAAACGATAGTTGCTTAAGTCCGCCACAGTGCGGGGAGCGGGGGAATGGGCAGTGCCTCCGCCGCGGCATCTCGTGTCAGTTTTTTTTGTTTGAGAGAAAACTACATTTATTTTCATGTATAACTTGCATTTACAATATTTTGTTAGTGTTACTGTAGGTAGGTAGGTAATTTTTAATTTTAATTATATTGTAGTTCATTAAAAAGAGTGTCATAATAATACGACCAAAGTTTAAAAGAAATTATTTTGTTCTTAAGATGAAAGCTCTTCATTTAGCTTGAGAGAAAACGCTTATTTTTTTTCATACATTAAGTATTATTTGCATTAAAAATATTTTGTTATTGTAGGTAGGATGATACTTTTTGATTTTAATTTTATAATTGTAGTTCATTAAAAAGAGTGCCTTACAATATGACCAAAGTTTAGAATAAATTATTTGGTTATGTGGTTAAATAAAAAGTGTTTAAATTTTAAAACAAATTATTTGTTCTTAAGATGAAAGAGTATTTTTGTTTAGTGTACCTTAACAAATTAGGTATAAAAAAAAGTTATTTTGTTTTCCACCTTTTATTTTATGTTATTTCTTTTTTTATGTTATAAACGAAGCGATTTTATTTAAATAAGGAGCGATAATTATGTTATGTTTATTTTTAGTTCAAATATCAGAGACTGAATGATTTATATATATAATATTTAAAAATAAAGGCTGATTGATTAAGACTGACTATTTTTTTCACGAAAACATGACCTTATATTTTTTTTTTAATTTGCGGACCCCCCCCTTATCAAAGCTATATATACGTCCGTGATAATAACACCCCCATACACACAAGCCCTGCTTTTTTATGGGGATAAATCAAATATGTACACATATTATGTAATTAATTATTATATTGAATTTATTGTAATTTATGTATCTTTCTCTGAATATAAAAAAAAAAAAAAATGAGATTGTAAACATGTGAGAAATGTGGAGATTCACAAAGAAAGCAAGGCTGATGTACCTAAACTACACACCACGACAGCTCAAAGATAATTTTTCTTCCTAGTTCCTAAATCTTTAACCTTATTTCTGAAAACTTAAAAACGTTGAGCCAACCCCATTCCTTTAAAAAAACAAATAATGAAATGGATCCTTCCTTACACATGGAATAAACTTTGGCAAGAAAGTGTAGAAATTTATTAATTTGGAACTAAATTTTTTCATAACTATGGTAACACCGAAATACTGGCTTTGTCAATGACGTTTCGTATGGCTCTTGGCTTTACTGTCTTAAATCGTGTAGAACACACTGAAGATTGCTCGTTTAGTAATTATTTTTTCATTGTTTACCTGTGCATTGTTTGAATTGAATAAAAATGAACAAACCAATACGTAGTGGTGCAAGAGAAGTTATGTGTTTTTCAACACTGCCTAGCCGATTATCGCGCGAAGAAGCTCCTATGTAATTTGGAAGATGTTTACAAACGAACTACAGAAATTACTGGTACATAGTATAGTTTTTTCATTTTAATTTCATTAGTATTACAAGATTTATGCCAATTTTCAAGCGATTATAACCATTACAACCTGATTTGAGGTTATGCTTAAAAATCCGAATTTGACACTTCTATTTGACAGTTCATACAAGGCCACAAGAAACAGGGAATAACTCAATTAACAAAAAAAAAAAAATAATAAAATGCAACTTCTTCAAACTCACAGAAAAGTTACTTTTTTCTTAATTTTCTCTTTCTTTCTTTCTAAATGAATATTATCTAGTGTGTTTTTTTAAACTCCCTTCTATAGAATACTAATTTTAATGATGTTTTCCACACACAGGTGAATCTGAATCAACGGTAAGATGAATCATCAAGGAAGGGGAAAAGGCAGATGTAAAATTTGAAACACCGGGAAAACGGAAAATAGCATAATAATAATAATATGTAATAGCATAAAAGTGCTGATGATTGGAAAAATTGTTGCAAACACGTGATGAAAATTGGGGTAGAACATTTTGCAATATATGTTGATATCGATGAACTGATAATAATAAGTTTAGATGAAGATACGGAAGAAGAAGAATCACATGAGGACGAAGACAATAATGTCGGGTGTTGAATTAATAGACTCAAAATTTTAAGTACCTACGTTTTTATATCGAAATAAATGCCCACTTAAAACTTGTTTTGTTTTATTTTACTTCTATTAAATTCCAGTTTTGTGTGCAAAATTTTTGAAAGTACAAATACGCTATGAAATATGCATTTTGGCCGAAGTGTTTTTAAAAACATACATTCATTGTCTTATGAGCCATCTTGGTGTTGAAATTTAAAACCTAAAAAACGATCGCAGAGCCATCATTTATTTTCTACACTTTCTTGCCAAACTGTACATTACAATTTTAATACCCATTCACTTTACACTCTATCAATTTAATCACTTTTCAGACAAAACATATCTCTATTTTCTAAATTAGCAGCATTGTATGTACAAGATTAATTAGTGTGAGTAGTTGTTAGATATACTAACAACTACTCAAATTTTTCATTTTTCATTTTCTAAGAATTCGCTAACTTCTTCATCTTCTTCTTGTAACCCAATCTAACCATATTTCATTTTCTTATTATAGAAGATCTGTGTGCATAGTATTAAGAACAGGCAAAACATGGTATATTTTTTATTTACTATCTAAGCAGCATTGTATGTATGTATAAGACTGATTACTGTGATTTATATACCGATAATTCCTTAATATATTAATGCATAATAACTTCTCTTTTCCAATAATTCTTTAACTTCTTCACCTTATTCTTATAATCCAAAATAACTACATAAACTAGAACTTATTGTAGAAGAATCTGTGTTCATAGTATTAATTAGTGAATATTTTCAACCTATACTAATGAATGTATATCCGCAAACTGTAAACTTCATCCGCCACAACACAGGGTCATCATATAAAAACTATATGTACTTTCGATAATTCATGTATTAAATAAATAAATGATGTAAGCGCGATGAGTAAGATTAAGAAAGGTACACTTAGATAGTTTGGCCATGTAAAGTGAATGAACAAAGAAAAGAATGTAATAGAGAATTTACACTATCGATTTTTGTCATACGGCTAGTTGTCCTGTTGTATCGTAGCGATTCGCCACACAGCCACTCCGTTTCATAGTTGATTAACATCTCATGTTCCATTTTGTTTAGAGGGCAGATGGCCAGTTGGCGCCTAGTCGAAGCAATGGATTCCTGACCCAAATTGGACAAGGGGAAGAAGATCATGATAATTATGGACAGCAGAGTAACGCACCTGGAATATTCTGCCCTTGAGGAACTTGGAGCAATGGTGGCAGGTGACGGGCTTCTCAAATGTGTGCAGCGCAAACTTATGGTCGGTTCCTCGGCACCCCGCTGGCTCCATGTTGTCCCTGGAAGGTAAACAAACAAACCACATTGTAATGAAGAGGAATATGTAGTTTTGAGGTTTCTCAACAGATGTCAGTAAAGTTATACTATACAAGAGAGTCAACTGTCGCTTGTTCGCGTCTAATAGCAGAACGGTTACGGATATAGCCGATGATATCTGATCGAAAGCTGGACACCTCCAGTGTCAAGATACCTTGCTTTAGAAACACACTACCATCAGAATGGACATTTGGTCCAGTTAAATTTATTTAGTTATGTTATGTTATCCAGTTAGTATTTTATTCTCTTTTCGACTCAACTGCTCTCTAAGCTCACTTCATGAATATTCTTTATTTTTTTTCTTTTTACTATAATTTATTATCCATTGCGACTTTAGTATTTTATGATGCTTAACTTACCTCAACTTACTA
This sequence comes from Limnephilus lunatus, assembly GCA_917563855.2. NCBI lineage: Eukaryota > Metazoa > Arthropoda > Insecta > Trichoptera > Limnephilidae > Limnephilus > Limnephilus lunatus. The sequence goes on from OU830596.1 coordinate 57,556,959, forward strand.
CAATTGTGTCTGTATAATATTATGATGACTATCTTAACACAGTTACCTACACCTACTATATGTACAATACTGCCACCATGGGTGGTATACGGAGTCCTCCTTGAGAGTCTCAAAGGGGATACTGAGATATCACTTATGATGGCATAATAATACATACGTACACCTCAGCACGGGTTCTCCCAGTGAGGTGTTCACAAACCATAACCACATTCGTTTTAACCAATTACATACAGTTTTTTTTATTTAATGACAATATAAGATAAAGTAAAATTACACAATAAGTAAAAATACCAAGTTATGTGGTTTGTTTACAGTCCTCCTCACTAGGTTTTCCTGTTCCGAGGCGGACTTTATGTTGCTGAATGGGTGCTGATCTTTATTTCCTCATCTTCTAGTTTCTTGATTATAGATAAACAATATAAACAAAATAAACAATAAATAAAATAAAAGTATTGGTTTGTTGTCTGCAGGTTGCATTGGGGTTACTTCATAATTTTAATGATTTCCTCATTGTCCTGTTTACTTAACCATAATTTGATATCTTTCTTAAACTTTTGTATCTCCATGGTGTTCTTAGTTTCAATTGGAAGGGCATTATATAATTTTGTCGCATGGAAATTATGGTTTTTCTGGCCAAAAGATGTATTTAATTGCGGGATGTTAAGTAGTTTTGAGGATTTCGACCTTGTAGTGTAGGTGTGTTGGTCCATAGGGTATTCATATTTTTCTTTAAATTTGAGTAGTGCATTTTTTGAGTATAATTTAATAATGCTGAACACATTAAAGTTTTTAAAGATTTCTTTTGATGGAGTTTTTATGGGTACTTTTATGATTGTTTTTATTATTGCCTTTTGCGTTTTAGCTAGCTGCTTCATGTGAATGTTTGAGGCAGTTCCCCATCCTATAATTCCATATTCTATGCGTGATTGGCAAAGAGCATAGTATACTTTATACAGATCATTTTTATTAAGTATGTTGCGTATGTTTCTAAAGTAGTATACAAGCTTTGTAAGTTTCTTTGTGATGCTATTTATATGGGAGTCCCATTGAAGATTTTCATCGATTTCAATGCCGAGATATTTTATGTTTTTAGAATGTGTTATGGTGGGGCAGTGGCATGATTGGGTTAAGTTTTTTCCTTGACAGTCGTGTAATTTAAGATCGTAATCCTCAGCTGGTTGCCGATCATATTTCACTCTACTACCTACCATGTTTCATATTAAGAATATTTTTTGTTTTACTTCCAACTAATGTAATTGTATTTATTAACTGTATGTCATTGTATTTAAACCTCCGTGTCGCCGTTCGTTCACCGGTGAGATCGGCAACAAATTCAAAAAATATAATTTTTCAAGCGATTTTGCCCCTTAGCTATAAGGAATTTGTATGAAGAACAAGGTCAGAATAGCTTGGGCCATTCTTGTTCTTGACGTAACAAAAAGCCGCATAGCGCCTAGCCTTTCGGAAAAAAAGAAAAAAAAAAAAAACCATCGTGTTGGCATCACTTCTCGAAGCATCTTTCAACCGTCATTTTGGCTCGAAGTTGAGTTCAGTTCAGTTCCGCGGTAAAACTGCATAATCTCCCGAAATACACAATAAAACGTAAGTAATGTTGTTATTATACATATTTTATTGTCCCTGGCATGTGTTTTGGTAAAAATAAGACAAGATTTGTCAAAATAGATCGATAAAATACCACTTCAAAGTGAAAGCATTTTTTTGTTTGAAGTTTTTTTCATTTTGTGTGGCAGTTTTGTACGTAATATATCGTTTGTTTCGCAATCTTTAGTATTTCATTTTGTAGAAAAATCAATTGAGATAACATATCAAAGTGTTTGTTTTGTTCATATTTAGTTTAGAATTAACAAAAAATAAAATTCCACGACGGGACGTCTGACATGACAAAGCGTCATCTTTCTAGAAGGATATTTACGTAAACATTCGATAACATTATGAAGTTTCTATGTCATTATTTAGAGAAATCTATTAGGATTATGTATCAAAGTCTTTGTTTCGATAATTTTTACTAAAAATATTACAAATAAATGCATTCCCAACGGCATTCATCATAACCGTATTTGTATGTAAACGGGTGCTGCTCCCTGGTGATAGAATGGGGTGACTTTGATTATTTGCGAGTGCTGCGAACTAGTGGCACAAAGTGTAACTTTCAAATTGCCAGTGGTGCCAGAACAGGGGTGTCGAAAATAATTTGGGTGGTAAAGGGTGGGCTAAAATTTTTTTTTTTTTGCTTATTATTTTATTACAGAAAAAAATTGTCAAGTTATAAAGAACTTTATTCAAAATTATAAAATATTTATACCAAACGTATTGATGAATATATTATATGATGATGATAAACATGATTGTTTGTATTGTTATAGAATGGCAGAAGAGCATTTCACTTCCGACCTCGGTGCAGTAGAAGGAACAACGGTCCTCGCGACGGTATGTTGTGTATTAGTAGTAGTTCATCCTTTCGAAAATTGAAAGATATTAGTGTAACAATAAATATTTATAGTTTCAGATGCCCGGTCGGAAGCGACCCAGGGATGACGGTGAGGCGGAGGTGACGAGGCGGGATGGGGACACGGAGGCCAATCCAACACCCTCAACATCCACGTATCGGGGTCCAATGACTCAGGTAATTATAATAACACTTGGCTAACTTCTACAGTGCAATTTTTGTCTTGTATTACCTCAAGGACGCTTTACATAGCTATATCTTTTCTATTCTGTCTATAGGTTTCCAACGACATCATGATGGTCTTCCACAACTTCGACGACGAGGAAGCTTACGACGAGGATGCTCTCGACGAGGATGCTCCCTACGAAGATGCTCCCGTCGAGGTTGCTCTCGTAGAGGATGAGAATGACGACGATGCTTCCGTCGCAAGTTTGGAAGACATAGTCGTGGAGATGGGTCGACTTGAGGATGATTTGGAGCCCTTTGAGGATGATTCGGATGAGGAGTTGGACTTCGTTCCCGAGGCGCAGACATTCACCTGGTCCGAGGATTTCTCCACCTTTTCGGGTCAGCGTGAGCATTTTGCCGTACTTCAGCCTGGCCCATCACCAGACGTCTTCCCGCCGACAGTCGTTCCATCTCCATATGAAGTCTTCTCCAAAATATGGGACTTAAAAACAATGTCCTATATCGCGAAGGAGACTAATAGGCGTGCGTGGAGCAAACTGGACGATAGGACGACTGAGGATGGATTAAATCTATCCACCCATTCCAGGCTGAAGGACTGGCAAGATGTTATGGTCCCTGAACTGTATGTAGTATTCGCATATTTATGTACATGTCCGTTTGTTACAGAGGTTGCTTATCATTATACTGGACGACAGATATATTAGAGATGGCTAAATTTAGAACTCTAATGTCTCGTAATAGGTTTGAAATGATAATGCGGTTCCTGCACTTCGCTGACAATAGCACAATGTCTAGAGTCGGTTACCAAAACAAGCTTGCAAAAGTTAAACCACTATTGGATATAATGAATGAAAAGTTTTCCAGTCTGTATACTCCCCATCAAGACATTAGCATAGACGAGTCCCTGTTGCTCTGGAAGGGTCGCCTTGGGTTCAAGCAGTGTATCCGAAGTAAGGCGGCTCGGTTCGGCATCAAAACATACGAGCTGTGCGAATCGGCAACAGGGTATTTGTACCGCTTTATAATGTATGCGGGGATGAATACGGAATTCGAAGAGAAACATCTTGGGTTTTCGAGTAAAACTTCTAAAGTTGTACTCAAACTCATGGAGGGACTCTTTGACAAAGGGTACTGCCTCTACATGGACAATTTTTATAATAGCTTGCCATTGACTAGGTACATGAAACAAAGGAGTACCGATATTATCGGTACCCTCAATCGCCGCCGAAAGATGGTACCTGAAGTCATCCAAAAAATGAAGAAGAGTGAGCCGCGGCATACACTTGTTGGTAGACACTGTGGTGACATGTCAATCGTTGCTTGGAATGACATTCAACTTGTCACCATGGTGTCTACCTACCACAACGCCGATACTGCGGAGGGTCAAAGAGCGATGGAGAAATACCAAATGCCTCTATCTGTGCTTCAGTACAATCGCTTCATGGGGGGAGTGGATACCAAAGATTCGCTGTTATCCTCTTACCGCATGGAGCGAACGCGGGGTAGCAAATGGTTCATTAAGGTATTTCGTCGCCTGATCAATGTCAGCATCGTGAATAGCATGGTGATTTATAGGCAACTTCACCAAGAAGATCGACTGCCAATTCTTCACCGTGTATTCAGGATGCGATTGGCAGCTGAGATTATAGAGCGTCACCGTCCCTCTTTGATACCTCCCAGACGGACGTCTTCCACCGTCGTTCACAATCTTCCTATGCATCCGAGACTAAATCATTCACTCGAACATTTTATATGTGAAACCTCAAACACAGACCGTACGAATCGACGCATTCGCATAAGGTGCGTACTGTGCACAATCCGTAAAAAATCAAAGCTGGTTTGTACGTTTTGTGAAGTATGTAAAGTTCCACTTTGCATACCGTGTTATAAGGATTACCACAGATTGAAACATTTAAAATAATTTTTTTTTAACTTTCAAATCGTTTTTTTTTTCCATTTAGATTCCCTTTTTTTATTTTTATACAAAACTTTAAAAATTGCCATGAAGAGGAAATTCATTATACCTAATAGTGGCAGTCCCAACTACAGTTCAGGGAGTGTGTCGCTATTTTTTTGTTTTTTTGTTTTGTTGTTGTTTGTTTTTTGAATGTTGTTGTTACTAGTGTGGTTTGCGATTGTTATTTGTTACTAGTGTGTTTTTGTTATTTGTTGAATGGGTGTTGTCATTTGTTATTTGGATTTTGTTATCGGTGATTGTAATTTGGTACAGGTTTTTGTTATTTATGGTTTTTATTATTTGTTGCATGGGTGTTTTGTGCATCCATTTGAATAAAAATGTTTACTGAAACAAGTGCATTGTGCATCTTTGTATTGGTTGAAGTTTCGTGTCCATTCATTGTACTTTTGTGGAGGACAGAAACAATGTCTAAAAATTTGTAAATTATAATAATAAATTTATGTATGTGTAAAATGATTTGTTTCATAGTCCAAAGCATTACCTCTCGACCAAAGTTTAAAAAACGTGTTTCATGTATTATAAAACTGAAATCAATATGATGAAATTTTTTTTTTTATTATTGAACCACACACTATCTGAATTTTTAAAAATGTTTTTCGTGTCTTTTCATTGTATGAACTTGAAATAAATATAATTTTTAAAAAAAATATTAGAAAATTTTATTTTTATTCTCATGATTGTTTTGTATCAACCCTGCACCACTGTAAAAGCAGACGGCGGCCATTTTGAATTACAACCATGTCTATAACATGGATGGATTCATTGAGAACCTCTACATTCTTTTATTGTTTTTGATATAAATTCATTGTGGAAAGAATAGATTTGAGGTATTATCAGGAAGGTCGTTTTGTCAACATTATTTTCATGTAATTTTTGTATTATTTCACAAAAGAAATGTCATAAATATTGAGTTCCTAAGAAATGTCAAATTTTTAACATCATAATGAATAATTATATTTTTAGAATTATTTGTTTGTGGGTTTCTAATACAAAAAAATATTATTAGTAACAAAAATTGTATAAACTATCAAAATATGAAAGAATTGTTATCATAAACTAAAGAAATCAGACACAAAAAAATGCGAAAGTGCGCACTTGGTTTTAGAATTTTTCTTGAAAAGATGAAAATATTTTACATTTTCAAAGAAGTACCATAATTTCTTTGAAAACACCCTTGGATTGTTTTTTGTCACGTAGGGTGTCTATTCAGGTTTGTGTAGAAATAAAAAAATCTGTTCATTTTCGCATAAATATATTTTTTTACGATTTGTTTCCGGAACGAGAAAATTTTTACATCATTTTTTTGCTAAAGTTATAAAATAATAATATAATATTATTTTAAATTAATAAATTGTGAAATAACACAAATTAATCATATAAAATTTATTTTCCACGCCGGGATTCGATCCCGCGACCTTCGAAGTGTGAGTCAAGACCCTTACCGCTGGACTACGCCGGCCGTCAATAATTTGTTTTATTTAAATGAATTTAAATAAGTTTTAAAGGTATATGATTGTATTGTTTAATTTTTATGTACATATACTGTTTAGAATTAACACTTTAACCTCTCAGACATAGGCTTTTGTATATTATGTGTGCCTTTGAAAACTGTCAAAACGTGATAATATTTGTGTTATTTACGATTTTTACTAAAAGCTTCATAAATCACGTTTTGGGAAACGTAGCCTCATTCTAAAAACTATTTTGGAAAGATTATGAAATGCACTATCACATTATAAGTAAATATTTGCGTTTCTAAATATATATTTTTTTTATGAAAACGTCAAAAATATTAAAAAATCGCTTACCATTATTCAAAGCCTTGAAAATGTACTTTTTCTGCAGTAACGTAAAGAAATAACACTTTTTATATTGAAGAAATATATTTCAAAAAATTATTAGTCACCTGAAAATATTTACCGTCCAAACTAAAATATTTTTAATAAATTATTTAGTAAATAATTTTATCACCTTTTTTTACGATTTGAATTCAATATGGAGAATATTAAATTATTTAATTTCTATTTTTATAAAACGTAATTACAACAGAAATCGATTTCAACAGTGCATTATGGTCGATATATGGGATGATATACAATTATTATTACTGTAATATAAAGTAATGCCTAAAATTCTGTAAATTTGAAATAACCTACAAATACCAATGACATTACATTAATACTGGACGCGGGGTAGAAATCTCAAAATGGGAAGCCAAACACAATACGATTGTAGCTGTCTCTATTTCTAGTACTTTAGTACTAAACTGCTACGCATCGAGTAAGGTCGTGTGTTACCACTAAGTAAATTGTATTGCAAAGCACCAAAATGCGCTCCTGTGTGGTGAGAAAATGCTTCAATTACACGGCAAATAGTCGAAAAGGAGACAGCGAACATTGCATCACAAAGTGACATAAGCATAACAAGGACAACCTACGAACAGTAGGTCGGTTCACACAGCGTCCCGCATTTGTTTTATTCCATTGGGAAAGATGGGGTAAAACGTACAAAGGGTAAAGCGTTCATTAATTTAATAATGTCATTGATGAAAATTGTAAATAGTAACGGTCCTAGGTGTTATAGGTGTATAGATTTGTATAATCATTTAAACCTATAACCTGTACTGTATAAATAAAATATGTACTTAACAATACTATATAATAGTACTAATATTGTATTACTAATGATAACTCATATAATAAATATAAAAATATTTGCCCGTGTGTCTCGTTTTACCCGCCTTTACCTTCCCGGTCCATTGGGTAATCGAGTGAGAGTGTCTTGTTATCTCAGTCACACCCATAGGTCACAATCAGTATTCGGCGAAGAAATTAATAAGCCGCCCGACCATATATCTATCACATTCACATACTTACATTCTTTGATTGTCTATCTTTATCACCCATGAATAAACTTTTGAATTTAGAAATAATACTGAAAACCGCTGAAAACAAAAGAGTGTTGCTTGCTTTCCACATTATAATGTGAGTATGTGAGACTATAACGAGTCTATTTATAATATACTAGCTGGGTTACCCGGCTTCGCTCAGGACAATAAGGTAGTGTTCTGGAATGTTGCACAATGATGTTCCCGATTCCCTATTCCTGATCATTCCACGACATACTCCGCCACTCCTTCCACAACTTTCTACAGCTCTATGGAACCTTCTAGAACTTTCCGGAAGACTGTTCTAGAAATTTCAAGAGGGCGAAACTTTCAGCCCTTATATCTTTAAAAGCACGCCCTTTAGGTAAAAACGGATACCCTTAATCCCTAGGGGGGATAGAGATCTACCACACCATATAACTCCCTTGATCGAACCGGGACTCGTGTCTGAGTTTTTGCGAGCTGCACGTTTTTTTGGACTTTCTTTTATAATATATGCCATAATCAAATAAATAAAATGTTACTCCTCACATGTCCTTTCCCGTGCGTTCCCCTCCAGCGTTCCACTTCCACCTTCCTCACCGACGCTCTCCCGCTCCCCCGTCCCGCCAACCCCCCTGGCACTGCATTTCTTGACTCCTCTCCCGCCCGGCCCGTAGCCGAAACTTTTTTCTAATACTAACAATTTTAAACTCGTGATATCTTTCTAATTAAATATCAGAATTGAAAAATTCAAAAAGTCAAATAAAGGTATTGAAGCTGTCTTGAATATGAAGTAATTTATTTTGATAAGGATTAAAACCAAGATACAAATAAAGAGCCTTTTCAATCGGTGACATTTAAATTAAATTTTTAAAATAAAAGAATACTTATTGTGGCATAACCATAATAGACATATGCTGTCGTGACCTTTTTTGTAAATAATGATGTGTTCTATAAAGTCGTAGTACATTAGTTTATTCTATCGTCAATAGTTTTCGCAGCGCACGCGATTTAAAGAATATTTTAGGTAATTTTTTTTCACCCTGGGTTACATTATTGAAGTTTTAGTAAGGATCCCTAATTTTTTTGAAAATATAATATAGCCTATGTCACCCGGGGATAGTGTAGCTTCCCAAGAGTGAAAGAATTTTTCAAATCGGTTCAGTACTTTCGGAGCCTATTCGATGCAAACAAACACACAAACAAACAAATCTTTCCTCTTTATATAGTGTGTTAGATTAGATAACGTCATTGACAAATACGAGACACATTTGTGACATCGTGATTTCACACTGAAACTTAGCAATTGAATATTGTATTTACACAAAAACGTTAGCACACAGGTCGAATTATATATAATTGTTGAAATCTATTGAAAAAATGTAAATATACACTTATTTACTATAAAATCAAAACAACGAAATCGCGCGCGAAATATCTCGAAAAATGTCGTTTACTACTGGTTTTGGAACTGGTGTGAAGTTGGCTTCTAATAGGGATGTGAAAACTTTTGAAATGATTCGAATTTTTTCGCACACCGGCAAAATTTTTTGCAACCGGCTCGAAACCATTTAAAATTCATAGTTATTATTGAATGTAGGTAGACAAAAATAAAAACACATGATTTATGTATTTATTTATTGTTAGTTTGCTCGCCAACAGAATATATCACATACAATTATTAATTTATTTTTTTATTTATTATTTCATAAATGTTTACATGTTACATTTTATCCATTTTTTTAACTACCATACTAGGCTATTGCCCGTGTTGTGGTAGTCATACATGAAATATTATTTTATATAAACAGATAATAAAATATAAGAATAGGAGAGAAAAAAAAAGAACATATTTAAGGATAAATAAAACTAAAAAAATACTATTATATATAAAAATATAAATAGAAAGCTGAGAAATAAAAATGAAGAAAAAAAAATTTAATAAGAATTATTCTTCTTGAAATAAAAATAAAATTTGGTAACTATTTTTCTACACGAGAGTACATGTTTATGGTCACTTTCGAGTAGTTTTGTAGTTCGTTCTACAAAAGAAATTGAAAAATAGGTGCGCTAGAGTAAGTACATTTTTTTAAATTTTTATTATTAATAATATTATATAATATTAAGCTCTTATGTGTATTACAATAATCATACAAATTAAAGATGGTTACAGTGACAATTCCCATACAAAACAGTGACCCATGACATCCTGTGCGGAGCTCCAGAGAGAATGACAGGTATAATTTTTTAGGTGCCATTTGGAAATAAAATAAACAGTTATTAACAATAATAATTGGATAATTTCTATAGCGCCGTTTTTGTGAAAAATCACCTCAAGAGCGATGAACAACTTATTATGAATTCTTAGGCTCTATTTAATTAGTTATTTACAATGTCGTAGGCAGTGAAGGTGAAGGGTTTTTGACTTTATGGATACGACTGTCTAGAATTATTATCTAGATTATTGTAGAAGAACAAATAGATGCGGGGGGGGGGGGGGGGGGGGTCTAATTCAGATTATCACCTAAGCAGTTATAGATGGTACCAAAAGTCATAATACTTTATTTTATTTGCATTTTCTGATACATGGGTTGAGTCCAAATGCAGCCGACCAAAGGCATATTAAAAAACCAATGGTTGTTGAAGACATGTTGCATTTCAGAAAATACTTGTCCATTAAACGTGCCCCAGCTTTCTATGAAAAGAAGAAAAGCTTCGATAATTGCCAATAAGAACCTACCGAATCACAAGAAGACAAAACTTTAACTCAGCCAAAACAAAAACATTGAAGACCTCGTAAAAGGTGAAATGATCAATCGGTTTCTACAAAACACAAAAACTAGACAGCTAGAGTCAGAAATACACAAATAAGGGGTAGTGTCTTTGCGATAGATAAATTGCAATCATTATTATTTACACAAGATAAACAACAAACTTTGCTGGCACATTAATCGCAAAAGAAGTAGTGAAATTGATTCGACGACATTGAAAGAGAAAATACCGTAGACGGGCAAATTGATTTAACCTCCAGTCGCTCAACACTCAAGTGAAATATGAGGGATGAACTGTGATGACTATACCGCATTTCAAAGTGCAGAACAAGAATTGAATCTTTCACAAGATAGAGGAGATCTATAAAAACCCATAATCGAAACAACAAAAATGTGTGAGAAGCGTGACAAGAGAAAACACTGGAACTCTACTCCACTCAAAGTGAATATTCATTCATCATCTGATCAACAGTTTTGTGAAAAACTTGTAAGATTTCGTTATGTAGATTTTCTAATGTTGTTCCTCTTACAAATAACGCAATTTTGAGTACGTCGCTTTGTAAGAGGAACAGGGTTATTTACATCCCCAGCCAGCGGCGAGTCATTGTAGAGGGGGTAGTGGGCGTTAGGGATTGCGGGGAAAGGACGGTTGAATGGCCCTACAAATGACTGCCTTGGTTTCGGAGGCACTGACAACGTGAGGTGATGGTTGACCAACTCTTGTACAAGAGCCAGCCGAAAATTCAAGTGTAGTACCTCCGAACTCTGTGACTGGGAATGCAAAATTTTCGCGTTAAGAATACTCACATTGAGCAAACGCTTGAACAGTTTGAGATACCATTTACGGCATCTCTTACGTTCAAGTAAGGTTCCAGCATTTGGTCTTTTTTATCGACACCCCCATGTATTTATTGTAGTCTCTGATAACTGCCGGCTTATATACTTGCTCCCTGCCCCTAGAATGACCAATTTCAGTTTCTGCGCCATGAAATGTCGATATTGTCGCCACCTTCTTCTTGTCTTGCCACGACAGTATGGCAACATCACCAGCGTGGCGACCGAACATTTGTACATCCTTTAAGCTCATTCGACTGACTGCTGGCGGAACATCGGTTCTGTTAGTACGCAATGTCCCGACGCAGTCAGTCTTGTTCCGCTTGAGGTACCGAGCGAGTAGTGGAGAATTGAACCAATTGTCCATCCACAGGCTATGACCCTTATTCAAAAGTGGCCTGATTAAATTCACCACCGTAAGTGTTGATTTCAACACTTTTTCCGCGAATGTACCAGCAAGTGAATGATCTTTTCCTGTATAAATATTAAATGACCACAAATATCCAGTCGCAGATTCGCACTGGATATTTAATCTATAACTCAAAAGATTTAATCCCGAATCTAGCAGCCTTTGTTCTTATGTATTGTTTAAAACCCAAACGACCTTTCCACATTGTAAGAGATTCGTCAACTGCAATGTTCTGGCTAGGTATATAAAGTTCCTGAAATTTTGCATTCAAGTGACTAATTATTAGCAATAACTTTGCAAGTTTCTTGTGTTCTGAGTTAGTGTGGATTAGATCACTGTCTGCGAAATGCAAATATTTCGTCAACTCACTAAAGCGAGCAAGGGATAGTAGTTGCCGAAATACAGAAGTCTTCATTAACCAATTGTTTGAATAACACGACCTTATGCTCGGCATGCGATTAATTCCTAGCATCATGTAAAAAGCAAACAAAATCAAAATCTCATGGCGATTGGTGCCCCTCCATGAACTGCCTCGGTCACCATGAACACAAGAGTCCCTCGAATACTTATTCATTTCTTCAACAATACTATCCAGAATTTCATCTGTCCAAATAGCACGAAAAGCATCATATGGAGTCAAAAACCGAACCGTTCTCTTTGACCGGCAAATGAAGAAATGCCAGTCCAAGAGAAGCTGGCTGCGCTCGGATCATCAGGGAACAAATAAGCCGAATTTGGTGACAAATGGACGGCCTCGATTTCGTCATCAGACAACAAGGCTCCGTCCATTTCGTCATCAGCAGACTCATTTGACGACTGATGATGAGAGCGCCCCCACGGCCGTGCGGCTCGCGCAGTAGCCCGCGCTCGGCGCGAACGTCCACCGCGAGCTGCACGGGCGGTTTGTGCCCGAGGAAAAACCAGGAACTGGGGAGGGAGCTCGTCATCAGATTCGCCTACCAAGATGGGTGATTGTCCCAAAGACCAGGCCTCTCCCTCTCCGACAGCATGTCATACCCTCACAGGTAGCGGCTGCAGAAACTGGAAATCTGAAAATATAAGAATAAGACACAGGTAAGTATGGTCCTGTATATTTCTAAAAGTGTGAATGGTAGAAAACGGCGCTATACAAGTCATCCATATATTATTATTATTATCATGGAAAAATGCTGCAAAAGATAAATAAGAATGTATTAATATATATAATAATGCATATACCTTCTATGTGACTACCGCTTGCTTGTCAAGCTTCTGCATCACTGTCAGCACTTTGCTGCTCCATCTGCTCCCATTCTGAAAATATAATTCAAAGGCAGCGCAACATAAATAAAATTATATATATATATATTTATTACAATGTATATATATACCTTCTACATGCCCACCGCCGCTTGCCAGATCTCCACTGGAGCCTTGGGTAGCAGGAGCCACCATCGAATGAGCATCCATCAAGAGCATTTGATGAGCTTTTGCTCTTCTCGCAAAAAACGAAGTAGCCTGAAAAAAAATTTGAAAAACATTTTATTTTATTGACGGAATAAAAAAATAAACATTAAACAAAGTATTGATTTTAATTATGTAAATTACATCATCAAATGTCTCTTCGGGTTCCTTGATGTCGGTTTCGGGGGCCTCCTGAATTTCCCCAAAGCTGCTGTTGTTGCTATCGGCTCCAGAGGAAATCTCGTCTTCGGCTTCCAGCAGCTGTTGAAAAGAATCCGGTATGGGTTCGTCGGAATTCCATGTAAGGCTATTCGCAGAAAAATTATAATGGTTTACTCAAATATCAGTTCACAACAGAAAAAATTCGAATTCGAATTTTTCAAAAAAATGGAAGTGACATCACTAATGATTAATAATGGCGGATAACAACATTATTTGACTGTATTTGCCAATATTTCACAAAAACGATCAAAAATAACAATTTTGTCATGAAATTACTAATGTTTTTGGTAAATATTCCAAAAGAATACATGCTTTTATGGATATATACAATTTCAAGCAGTAATAGCGGCGATTTATTACGAAATCAACGTTCAACGCGATGAAAAATTCCAACTACATGAAAGTTGGCCGGAAAATAACGATTTTTACAAGATAAACACTTCAAACCAACTAAATACATGACAAAAGAGTGGCAGATATATATCTCAACAATAAAATAATTACTTACTTGTCCATTATTGGGAATTTATGTTCAAAACACGAAAAACGTCACTAGGGTGTCTGAGCAAAGTCAAAGAGAATGAGAATCAAACAAAATAGAAGTTCCATTCGGCTCAGAAAATTAATCTCTAAGTTCCATAGATATTTTTGAATACAACGTAGCGTTGTTCATTATCGATATTCCGTTTTTTATTTCACGGTAATCCGTATACTAGTGATGGAAATAAATCAATTTTTGTAAAATCTCGAGCGTTTACGTCAAAACACGCTCTAATGTCTTGACCGCTTTTATAAAATTCGCGTCTTTTGACGCTCTAATGTTCCGAGTGGTTAAATGCTGGCGGTTTCATTGCTATATATCCCCAGCACCCGTACATTTTGACAAAATTTTTATATGATTGAGTGTAACTTCGTGCATTACATATAACGAAGGGGATAGCAGCCAATGGACCACATATATATCATATACAGCCGCGTAGATATGGTTAATAAAATTTTGTATTAATTGTAATTTGTCATATATATGTGAAACATATCGTCCTGATGTTCTTTCAAATCAATGTATTAACAATAAATTTCAAAAGTATTTTTAAAAAATCACACACAGTCGCCGGCATGGGTAAATTTATAAATCTGTGTATTTTATTGCATCATATATGAAATACACTTACAGGGCTTCCCTGATAGCAGCGATCCACCGGCGCCGCGCATCGTCACTCCGTGCGTAGAGTGTGAGTGCCGAGCCACGTGACCTGCGCACTAGAAACCAGCGGGCGGCCCAGCGCCCCCCTCCATCCCCGCGCCGCCCCGTGTTACCCTGCTCCACACGCCAGTCGCACAAACGCAAAATGGACCGAAATGAGTACTGGTTCTCCTGGAATACAAAGGTTATAATAATTTATTTATTATAGTATTTATGCCCAAATGGGTCTTTACATTTATTAACCGTGGAATTTGGAATGCCAGTCTTTCCTGACCTAATACTACTGGCCTATTAAAATATGCAATGTTTTTTTTTTTTTTCATTATCAGTAATTTTAGTTATAAAAAGTGCTTTAAATTTAAAAAATTATGTGTTTATTTTGAATTATAAAATTTGAAAGCGTATTTTATCATCTTTCAAAAACAGTTTTTCAGAAATATTCCAATTACAGTGGAACCCCGTTAATTCGAACCCCGATAATTAAAAAAAACACATAATTCTAAATTTTTGCCAAAAAAAAGTCCCCAGAAAATTTTTTCATACAAAATGATTTTTTAATTCAAAATTCGTAATTCGAAATTTTTTTTTGCCTGCACACGAAAATTCGTTTGTGTAATTCGAAAAACATGGATTTAAGCAAAAAAAAAAAAAAAAATTTCGTAAATTAGAATCTGGCAGACAGCCGTGGTGGTAAAATGCCGTAAAATGTCGATTTACGCTGTTAACATCGTCCTAATTCGTATTATTATTTTGTAAAATCTGAATTGGTTGTGGTATTTTTAACGAATTTTCTTAGAATATAGTAATTTAAAGGTCCGACCGCGACGGGGTTCGGCCGCGAAAATCGATTTACGCGAAATATATCGTATTTTCTGAATTTATTCCGAATATGTATCTGAATTAGGGCCGGCCGCGACGGGATTCGGACGCGAAGACTCAATTTACGCGAAACATATCGTATTTTTATGAATTTATTCCAAATAGGTATCTGCATTATGAACAGCCACGACGGGATTCGGCTGCAAAAATTCGATTTGTGCAAAATATACCGAGTTTTTACGATTTTTTTCAGAATAGGTATTTGAACAAGGGCCGCGACAGGATTCGGCCGCGAAAATTCGATTTACGCGATATATATCGTATTTCCATGAATTTATTCCTGAAAAGGTATCTGCATTATGGCCGGCCGCGACGGGATTCGGCTGCAAAAATTCGATTAGCGCAAAATATATCGAATTTTTTCCAAATAGGTATCTGAACAAGTGCCGGCCGCGATGGCAATCGGCTGTGAAAATTCGATTTAGCGAAATACATCATATTTTTATGAATTTATTCCGAATAGGTATCTGCATTATGAACGGCCGCGATGGGATTCAGTCCTGAAATTTCGATTTACGCGAAATATACCGAGTTTTAATGATTTTTTTCCGAATAGATATTTGACCAAGGGCCGGCTGCGACGGGATTCGGCCGCGAAAATTCGATTTACGCAAAATATATCGTATTTTTATGAATTTATTCCGAATAGGTATCTGCATTATGGCCGGCCGCGAAGGGATTCGGCTGTGAAAATTCAATTTACGCGAAATATATCGTATTTTCATGAATTTATTCCGAATAGGTATCTGCATTATGGCCGGCTGCGAAGGGATTCGGTCGTGAAATTTCGATTTTAGCGAAATATATCGGAGTTTTACTTTGAATTTCTAAATTTCATAGCAGGCCCCGGAGGCAGTAAGCAGCAAAATTTCGATTTACGGAGAAATATGCGGTATTTTTACGAATTTATTTGGAATAGGTATTTGAATTTAGAGGGCCGGCTGCGGATTGATACGGATTTTTACGCGATATTTATCGTATTTTTATGAATTTACTTCGAGTAGGTACCTGAATTAAAAGGGCCAGCTGCATCAGAAATAGGCTGCAAAAATTCGATTTACGCGGTAATATATCACATTTTTTTGAGTTTAAAGGGATGGCTGTAACGGTAATCGTATGCGAAAATTTGATTTACTCAGAAAATATCGTATTTTTGTGAATTCATACTTCGAATAGAGGGCCGTCCGCGGCGGTACACTGCTGAGTAAACTCGATTTACCCAGGGAATAAGTGTATTATTACGAATTTATTCCGAAGAACCTACCCGAATTTGAATTTGCCGCCAAAAAATTATATTTTCGGCGACTTTTTTTTTTTTTTTTGCGAAATTTCGAATTACGTAGGAGTTCGTTAATTCGAAACTTTTTTTTTGATGTCCCGTGGATTTCGAATTAACGTGGTTCTACTGTATTTGGATTTTATTGCAAAGCTGAAATATTTTGACCCTCTGACAAAATATGGTCGAGGCCTGAGGGTTTAAATCAAAAACCTTTATAACTTTAATAAGAAAATCAATATTTTGAAAGGATTCTTACCCTGACAGCTTTGCACATGACCATGACCTTGTCAAAGACAAATACGTATCGGGACTTCAATTTGAGGTCGTCGTGTGCTTTCACCCTCAGTTCTCCGTCCAGCAGGAGTCTGCCGTAGTCGGCCAGTCGGGCACCATCGGGAAGCTCCCAGTCTTGTATACTTTCCTGGGAATTGAAATTAATTATTTGTAATTTAATAAATAATTATGTGCTGGGTAGGTGCAGGTAATATTATAATGGTATTGGGTAAAAGAATTTTGACGGTACCTATCCAAAAGTTTTGTATATTATTGTTCCGATTTCAAAAGCCTATTGTCAAGTTTTGTCTATGACTGAAAAATTTTACCTTTTCCCGCTTCTATTACAACTACCAAATAAGTTAAATTGCATATTTTCATGTTTCAATAATTGAAATTGTTTCTGTATATAAACTTTAAACCGCTCTCCTCAACAATCGGGAATTTGAAGATATGATAGTTTACGTATGAGAGGTCCATATTGTAGACATGGTATCAAGAGAAATAAAACATTCATATTGTCATGTAAGTAATAACAGTTATACTTGAATGAGTTTCATACCTGGACATTGCTGAGTAAGACTAAAACTTCGCTGTCTCTTTTGACTTCGTTGATGTACTGTGCTACGTCCACCATGGCCTCCTTGGCCCTCTCCAGACTTCTGAAGTCTTCATGGTTCTGGAATATTCAAAGTAAGTAAAGGTTATAATTGCTTCAGTACGACTTTGGAACCGGCTAACGTATACAAAAGTTGAGAAAAAATAAGACACAGACCTGGAAAACAGGAATTGTAGGGAAATTTATAAATAATATAAGGGAATTTATATAAATTTCAAGAAAAAGAGTTCCCTGGATGCCCCTTCAAAATTCAGGGAGGAATTCGAAGTAAGTTTGTATTAGACAACTCATTTTTGCGTAAATCGAGTTTTCGCAGCTGGTTAAATTTTGCCGGCCTTCAAAATCAGGAAATCAAATTCATAAAAATATAACATATTTCTGTGTAAACTGAAATCTGTGCATCTGATTGCCGGCAGGGATATCAATTATAGATATTCAAAGTAACGTGCAAATCGAAATTTTCCCGGCGATTACAGTCGTGGCCAAGCTGTCAAATACAGATATTGGAAGTAAAATCATAAAAAAATAACATGAAATATTTCTGTGTAAATTAAAATTTTGCAGCCAATTACCATCGCGGCAGGCCTGCCAGATCAAGATTTACGAAAGAGTAATACGAATTAGGACGATTTATAACAGCATAATGGAAATTTTACATTATTTTACCTGTCTTCGTAAAACATCAGCTTGTCAGATTTAGATTAACGAAATAATATTATGATATATTTTCGTACAAATTGAATTTTTTCGTAATTATACGGACAAATTTTGAATCAAGGATTAATATTGGCAAAAATTTCAAATAAAGCCGTTATAAAAAAAAAATATTTTAATTCATTAGAATCTTCTGGTGTGGATGAAACATCATAAGTCAAAACTAATTAAATTTTTGTAGTTTATAAAATAAAATTTTGAAAGATCAAATAAAATATATTGGGGAAAAATGTAAGAAACTGCTCTGAAAAAACTTAAATTATCAGGGAATATTGAAATGCGTTTTCTGTTGCCATCCTGGGATCTGCACAATACATATGTAGTTATTAAACAAATGTATTGCAGACTTTTAGTTATAGCAAAGAGGTAGGAATGCTGTCCTTGACGCAAGGTACAATCCGCCGCGAGCTGCTGTCCTGTAAGCACTTGCATACTGCTTACTAACAACGTTTGCAGGGACATTGGAGGTCTAGATTCGTTCTAAACTAAATGTAGCTTCTTTCTTTAAAAAAAATTAGAGTCCTTGCGAGAGCCTTGAAGGAGTACCCATCTGTTACTTATACCAGTACGGGTAAGTGGAGTAACCTCCAATGTCCTTGTTCTGACTGTATTTCAATGTAAGATATAGCAGGGATCTTGCTACATTCTTTTGGCACAGTTTCACAGTTCACAGTGGGGAAACATGCCAAACATGCGTCCAACATTTATACACAGTTGACATTTGCCACATGAGAATGACTCTACGCCATGCGTCAGTACGTTGCCTTTTGCTACTGTTTTTTCAGAACAATGTACAATTGGATATAGTGGACTCCGCCGGTGTGCTAATGAATGATTGTTATCAGTCTCACCGGTTGCGTCTCCTGCACGAGCTTGTCGAGGAGGAGGTGGTACTTGAGGATTCTCTGCATGGGCACCGATAAAATGTCCCGCAGCTGTATCCTGCCGTCGCTGTGCTCCTTTTGACATTTCTGGAATGGAAAAAAAACAATAAGTTTAAAAGAAACGTGAAAACTTTGTGAACGGGGGCTGGCCATAAAATACTAAAGAAGGGAGTAAACTTTAAAGTGACTATGTGTGATGATTGTTACTCATTGTAACAACCACGCGACTGATGTCTGGTAAGTAAGAGGGAGCAAGAAGAAAAGACTTAAAGGGATGTAATAGCCACGGCCGAATTCTAAAACTGTCAAAATGTATTCATTATTAGATCGCTAGGTGGCGGTAGTGATGCCTTCGCGAATTTTAAAACTTCAACATTCAACATGTGTATGATATGACGAGCACAATATTTTTAAATATCGAAGTAAAAACAAAACCAATAACAAAGTGTGTTCAACTTATGGAACTTATTATTTTGGTAGAATATTTAATATGATCCTTTTTACAAATGTTTCATAATTTGCTTGTTGATGGTTTTTTCCCATAGTTCATGGTCGTTTATACTCGCAGGACTTCCATTATAAACGACGTTTGGAATCTCGTGGTTCATTTATTGTTATTAAGTTTATTTTGTAGAACTCCATTTTAATTTTTTATTTCTTTTATATGTTCAATAATATTATTATTTTATGTATAAAAACTAACTAACTAACTAACTAACCATCACGACGTTTCCCCGCAGGGGTAGGCAGAGAGGACGGACCGCCAAACAACTCGGTCTTGGCACACACTCTTTGCCTCACTCACATTCATACATCGTCTCATTCATTCTCTTCTATTATTCTGACTTTTGACATGGCCCGACTCAAGTATCTGATTCACTTGATCGTGCCATGTCTTCCTCGGACGTCCCCGACTTCTTCTACCATTCACATTTGCGTTGTATATTCTTCTTACACTACTTTCTTCGTTCATTCGCTCTACATGCCCAGTTTATTATAAACAAGTTATTATACAAACAAACAGTTTATTATAAACAAGCCAAAAACAGTTAATTATAAACAAGTTCTGCTTCGTAATTATGTATTTCGTATTTATGTATTATATAATTTTTTTTTTTTAAGTAAAACTTCTTTACACACGCTTGACACTTGGGGGTAAACTGGTGAATGCGTTACGAAAAGTGTGATTGTTACGAAAAATTAAAAAAGGAAACGGAGCATGTGCAACTTTTGAAAATGCTTCGTTTCCTTTTTTAACGTGTTTCAATGTCATATGTTCTTTTATAAGTTAGTGAAGTTTTACTTCAGTCGTGTGGTCTAAAGCACACTCGTTTTTTTAAAGTAAAACTTCTTTACGCACGATCGACACTTGGAGGTAAACTGGTGAATGCGTTACGAAAGGTGTGATTGTTACGAAAAGTGTGATGCGAACGGTGATCGATGCGAACGGTGATCATCGATGCGAACGGTGATCATCGATGCGAACGGTGATCAATGTCATTAAAAAAGGAAACGGAGCATGCCAAAGAAAACAGAGCAACTTTTGCCCAGCGAAAAAAAGACGCATGAGTGTGTACTACTGTGTGAAATGCAACAAACAATATTGTCTGGGATGTCAATGTCAATGTCACCCCAATATCATGTGTTCTTTTATAAGTTAGTGAAATTTTGCTTCAGTCGTGTGGTCTTGCACACTCGATTTTTTATTTATTTTATATGTTCAATAATATTATTATTTATTGTATAAAAACAGTTAATTATAAACAAGTTCTGCTTCATAATTATGGATTTCGTAGTTATGTATTGTATAAAAACAGTATATAACAGGGAAACTACATTATAATGCAAGCGCCTGCCATTACCACTTATTTAATTTAATATCTGGCATTCTAAGTTTTTAAAACCATATTGAAATAAAAATAATAATAAAGATATTGATTTTTTTTTAATTAAAACAAATCGTACACAAAAAACTGCCAGGCTGCTGGTCGGCAGACCAAGGAAGTCATGAATGGGATGATCTATATTACAGTTTTTCGTTAGTTTCGATCTTGTATTCGATGTAATCGATGCAGCAGGGGAAGCAAAACCGATATGAAACGGACGAGGTTCGGAAATTTCCGTCGTTTTACGAACGAACGCAGCTCTTACGGCGACGATGCGTTAGTTGTTCGAACTTCCAACTACTATGGACTATTTGGCAATCTTAAAATGACTATTATTATTATAAATTTGTACAATAATATGGATACGCGACAGCGGTGAGGGGCACCGCGGCAGGTTTCGTAAGTGGTTTGGCGTTGAAAGGCTCGCCCGACGGATGGGTACACTCGAAACTCTCAAATACTTTTTTTTTTAATCATTATGGCTTATTTTTTTAAAATATGGCAATCTAATTTAAAACTATAATGAAATAAAAATAATAATTCAGATAAACGAAAAAAAAAAAAAAATAATAATAATTAAAAAGTCGTACACTAAAAGCTATCAGGCTGCTGGTCGGCAGACCAAGAAATTCTTAAATAGAACGATCTGGACTATGTTATTCATTGGTTTCATTCGTGTACTCGATGACGTAAAATTTACTATTTTTTACCCCACTTTGACGCCGGCTGCCTGGGAACGTGCTAGGCTGCCGGTTGGCAGACCTGCTTTTTCTCATTTTCTAATCCCCCTTTATCATATGAAACCATTTCCGTTCGCGTACTCGATGTCGTAATTTTTTCGAAAAAAATCGCTCACTATTTCCATGACTGCGCGGCTTTACCCATTATCCATTATCACTACAAAGTAGTTTCATCCGTGTACTTGATGACGTATGGTTTACCTATCTCGTCTTCTAGTCCATTATACTTGATAGTAATACTAATAATATAAGGTAATTTTTGTATCTATTACCAAACACAGCGTACATAATTTACCGACGGCGAGCAAATGCTCACAAATGAACATACTGACATTCCGAAATAAGCCACGCTATATATATTATAGCTGTGTGTGTGTACGCAGCACAATTAATTCTCACACATACTTTCAAAACGTGCGCGTAGCACGTTTTGCAAGTATGTGCGCACACACGTGTGAACATCGCGCTAACGCTGTTTCAGAACGAGAACCAAGAACGCACATAGAATGTTATATTTTCAACGATTTATACAATATGGCCGTTGAAAAGTTACAGTTCGAAAAATTTACACCAAAAAAGAGAATTTTCGAGTACTTTCTGTTTTTATAGCTTCCTGAGATTATTGAAGTGCTTCAAGTGAGTCGGTATTCTATGTTTACAGCTATTAATGAAACACTTCGACCGTATTTTCAAAATATATACGCTGTCAAACGAGGAGCGTACAGCTTCGCTACCTGCCAACGGGAGATTCCAGCCCGGAATGAGTAGAAGCTAAGAAACGTGTTCAAATTTAGTGAAAAAATGAAGTATTTATTTAATTATCAATATCCACAGATATCATAACGATAATAAGAGGCCGTACTTCTACAGATGTATGTATTATGTATATATTTTTAATTTAAAATATTGTGTAAAATCATTATTAGTGCGATAATCATAGACTGAAGTTTTAAAAGTGGGTTGTATGGTGTATCGATGTTTTTATTTTTCATGGTCGAATGCCTATATCAATTACAAAAAAAAATAAGCAGATTGAAAAATAAAAGTCCATTATTTGGTAACAAAAAATATCAAGTCTGAGAATGACACACGAAAGGTAGTATTAAGCCGTTTTAGAGAGCCGTTTTTCAGCAAATTACAATTCTGCCCCTATAATATACTCTTAACGGTTTTCAAATGTATCTTCTTCATTATTTCTTCCTTGACCAGTGGTGTGCCGAATGTGGCCCCATATGCTTGAAATATTGTCACCCGGATGACAATCGGCACTCAAATGATTAAGATAATATATTGTGTTAATTTAATTTAATTTTATTATTTTATTTTTGCGACTATATAAAATAATTGTACATAAAAAATATAAAGGTGAAATTAAGTATAAAATATTGTATTTCTTAGTCCTCCTCACTAGGGGGTCCTGTGCCGAGGCGGACTAAATTTATTTAAATGTAGTTTATTTGTCTTCTATGTCGTTTTTAGTGTCTTCATTAGGGTTTTTTCATTGACCTCTTTCAGCCATATTTTTATTCTTGATTTGTATTCATTAGGATTTTTTATTAGTTTTATGTCTTGGGGAAGGATGTTTTGGAGTTTTTTTGCAAAGTATGTATAGTTTCTTGGTCCGAAAAAGGTTTTATAACTTGGAATATTTTTTATATCATTTTTATTCGATCTAGTGTTATGCATACACGGTCTAGTAGAGGATTCATTATTTTTTAAAGGCTTCAATAATATATTTTTGGCATATATTTGCTGTACATTTGGTACATCAAAGCTATTGAAAATTTCAATTGAAGGCGTTCTAATTGGTACTTTCAATATGGTTTTTATGATTCCTTTTTTGATCGTATTCAGGTTGTGCAGGTACGTATGTGTAGCAAATCCCCATCCTATGATTCCATATTCAATTCGAGAAAGACATAACGCGTAGTAGACCTTTTTCATATCCTTAAATTATGTACAGTGTATTGATAATTATTATTATTACAGAGCGGAGACGGTTTACATACACCTCCCGTGAGCACTTAGGTCCATTGTGCTATTTCCTTTGTTAGATCATTCCTTTAACAGTAACCCGGTCCCTTTTATAAAGTTCACCGGGTTGTCATTGAAATGAGGCTATGTCTTCTGGTTCCACAATGTGTCATCCCAAGTCTCATCTCTCCTTTCCATTCTACCTTGATTCGCTGAAGGCCCCACAAGGGAAAAGTTCACGGAGGTGCCTCAGCTCTCCACTCCATGGTTCCTCCCTGCAGGCTCCACGAGAGAAGAGTCCTCTCAGGTGGCCTCAGCTCTCCTAGGTTTAAGACCCCTGGTTTTTGAATGGTCCAATTTTCATCTATGAATATCTAAGGAAATAGAAGGTCCACCCCAGCAGAGCCTCGAGCGCTAGGGTAAAGTCTAAATACCCTGAGATGCGACCCTGTTTCTCGGAGGCACTGTTGTTGACACTGTTCCCCATGACATTCAGCCTGAGCACGGCAGCTCAGGTCTTGGGATGACTATATCCAAATGTGTTTCCACTCTCTGAGCTACTACAACTTTTATTACGTCGCCATCAAATTAACACCTATGCAGGGTATAACGGGTTGATTCAATCATGGACTATCCAACCCCGTCTAGGAGTCAAAATACATTTAGCGGAGTTTACGACATGACATCCTTAGTAGCAACCGCTGGGGGAAAGAAACCTTTTGTTCCTGACTTCAGTACGAAGAAACAAAGCCCAAAGGAAACACGCTGCTGCGGCTGTCAAAATCACCTACAAGATGGTGCATTGAAACGTAACGTTTTCTTTTCATATTAGTTTATTTAGGTTACCGATTTAACTTTGAGATATTCATTAGTTTTTGTATTTAACTATATAATACAAAGGCGCGCTTATTCTAGTTTTAATCATGCATTGCACGCATATAACGTAACTTCCAATTTCCATGTGAATTTCCGATTTAACATTATTTGTCTGATGGAATTTCATCTTATAGAATTCCCTACACGCCCGAGATTGAATTAAACTTAAGAGTCTTCTATATTATTGACTATTTGTATTTGAAAGTAAACTCAATAAACCTTCTTTTATATTAATATAATTATCCGTCTTTTATTGAGATTAATAATGTCATTTTTACATGCTTTATCTTTACAGTTCATAAAAGCTAGCCACATATCAAATAATCATTAATTAAAACATCAATCCTAAATTTTACAGATAATTAACTCTATACACTTTAAAAATCTGTTTCAAGGGGACACAACTAATAAATTAACCATACTATAAAATTGTGAAAATGCTCACCATTCAACATAACTTTCACAATGCTGGGCTGTTTCAACGCAATCTATGTGGTAGATTTTGATGCAATGAAACTTTATCAATCACATATAAACTTTGATAGTCGCCGACGAATCACATACACATAGATCAGGTTAAAATACAACGCACCGCCAATCGTTTTGAGAAAGCATCGTCCTTCTGCGTCAGCCCCTTGAGGGTGTCCTGTGCCGCAGTCAGGTTGCTGCAGTAGTCCCCGTAGAGCAGGAACTTCTCCCGCCAGGCGAGGAAGGCGTCGCCGAGCTTGGGCGCAGGGCCCGGCGGCGGAGGGGGCAAGGGGACCAGGTCCGGGGGCCCGGGCAGTGCTGTGGCCAGCCGGATCTGGCTCAGGAAGCCACTGTGGATCTCAAACAGCTCCTGGAAAGGAATGCCAATTTTTGTAGTTCGTTATCAACTCGAGTGATAGCACAACTTTGGTATTAGCTAACATTAGCTGATTGCGGAAAATACAATAAATTCATTTTAATTCATAAAAATCATCTATCTACCTAGCAGTGGCGGTCCATGAGTTGTTACATAAAAGTATTTGTAACAAGGTGAGTGCACCCTCTTACACACACTTCATTTATGGTTTCGGTGTGTGGCACCTCTAGTGCTTGTCCAGTGACATTTGGGCATTGGTAACGATTGTTATTTTTGGAGTCGGTGTCTGCCAAGATAGGTTTGTCGCGCATGCACACAAGCACATCTCACCTATAACTATGTATGTAGTTACCTTGGCTGACACCGACTGCAAAAATAACAATCTTACCTAGAAATTGATGAGTAGAAAAAGTAAGTTGATTATTAAGTTGTAGAAGAATACGAAATAATTTTTTTACTTTTTAGTGCATTTTTTGAAGTCGTTTTTTGTTTTGTTAAAATTTTTGTTTATTTTTTGATTTTTAGTGAATCTGAAGAACACTAACTAATTCGTCTGAATATGGGTAAACCATTACAGTTTAATTGACCCCGAGGTTAAAGTGGCCTTGCAGCGCATGCCGGGTTAGTCCATTAACAAAATAACAATAACACGAATAACAAGCATGCATAAAGGCCCGACCCGCCAAGCAATCGATCACCGTTCACATCGATTACGGTACGCAAGACATTTTTCGTAACAATCACCTGTATTCGTAACGCATTCACCAGCTTACTCCCCAAGTGTCGAGCATGCGTAAAGAAGTTTTACTTCAAAAAATAATCATCGAAATCGGTTGGCGTGATATTGAGTTATTCGTCCATTTGTCGCGCACATACTTAATGCAAATTTAAGACTTATATGGTTTTCTCATGGATGACCAAATTAAAATGGGACCACACGGGAAGCATTAGCTTTCAAATAAAAAAAGAATCATCAATATCGGTTCACGCAGTCAAAAGTTCTGAGGTAACAAACATAAAAATAAAAAAAACCGTCGAATTGACAACCTCCTCCTTTTTGAAGTTGTTTAAAAATGAATTTATTTTGTATTTTCCGCAATCAGCTTATATGTTTAGTCGCTAGCTTGATTAACCTATTGCCTATTTCATCTTTGGGGTGCTGTGTGGAGGGTCTTTCTAGGAAAGGAATGAAAAGATGTTCTGGGAAGGAAAGAGGTATGAGGGGTAGGTAGGAATCAGATAGTCAGTGTCAAGAGTGACGGATGTATGAATCCATCCCTCCCACCGCGGTGCAATGCGATGTTCCGAAAGAGTCCTGATGGAGAGGTCAAAAGTTCTCCCTCAACCATGTTTTGTTTTAGGAACATTTTCTGTATTTCTTCCACTCATCATCTAGAAACTTGTAAACTGAATGTACGAGCACAGAAATGAATAAAAATAATATTTATTAGAAAAACAATAAAAATTACCAAAAATGGATAATTCAAAAAAACAACAGCCTCAATTAATAACAAGATGACCTTTGTATGTTGCAAAATGGAATATATTCTCAGAATCATTCTGATCAAAGACCAACATTAAGAATATAAACGTTGCTTGAAATGATATTAGACATGTTTGGTGACCTCCCCACCTTCCTTCCCTTCTTCATATATCCTTCAGCCTCACAACATACTCAAATTAGGGATGCCTTTGTCACACTAGGTCCAGACAGTTGAGAGAAGTCGGTACTTAAAATAATAAAGAAGCGGTTGAGCGAACCTTGACTCCGTAGAAGATGAGCTGCAAATCCTGCGGCTTCATCACCTGCGCCAGCTGGTTCAGGAAGTATTTGTCTATCTTGCCGAGCACGTCCACGTAGTTGGACTCCGTGTCCACCAGCTCCCTTATTACGTAGTCACGCTTCTCCAAGCTGTGCGAGGATGTGGCCAACTGTACGTGGATCACACAAAACGCATGTTAGCAATGCTCATCATTAAAAGACTTACCATCTGTCTAAATTTAATAAAATGGTACTAAAAATTTTCTTTACTGTGGCAACACCGATTTTAGAACAAATCATAATAGATTCAAATGTGAGGTTACGTTTGGTTTCCAAATCTGACATATTGACGAATGACTGGAAAAATTGCATAACTCAATGTTTTTATATATATTTTTAATAGCTGAATATGTGCTAATCTTCCACACATATATAATTTAAAAAAAATTATATTGTGCTGACCTAATAAAATCACTTAAGAAGATATTTTAAAGGTCGAGAATCTGCAATTAACAGGGGGGTTTGTTACTCTTGGCAAGTGTAAAAAAATTATGATCGCCAATTTGTAACATTGTCAAATGTGACGAGAGTTTGTCCGACCTACAGCAGTCCCAAAGAGAGATTGTATGTGACGTCATCGTTCTAGTATCCTGTCCTTTTAATTTCATTTGAACTATTGAATCAATTGAGTGTAATTCATTCGAACCAGCAATCAATTCAGTGATTCACTAGTTCCAATGAATCACACTGATTTATTCACTAGTTCCAAAGAATTACACTGAATGGATTAGTGAATGAATTCAGTGTGATTCATTAGAGTAGTGAATCAATTCAGTGTTTTTCATCAACCTCTCATCTGTCGCTGGCCAGCCGGTGAGCCAAACAACATCTTCATTTTTTTTAAATACAAGACATGTGAGAAGGAAGAGGACGATTGTCAATGACGTAAATACCACATCTTTCTGGGACTATTTTAAGTGGCACTACTTTTGGAATCAATAAAAAACATAAAAATCACATCAAGGAATAGAATAAGCTTCAAACTACAAATTCTACGAGTCTACTTCAAAACTACCAATTTTAAAGAAAACATGCCGTATCAATGAATAATAATGATTGTGGATAGGACAACACACGCGCCTGGTCTCGACTGAGAAGAATAGTAATTGGATATACCGTAAAAAAAAAAAAAAAAGTGAGCGAATGATTCCCTCTTCTTTTTTGTGGTTATATGTAAAAAAAAAAATTAAAAAAACATACGGCGTGGGCTGCCTCTCTTCCCCCCGAGGTGGCGTGATGCTCCCCTCCTTTACGGCTGAGCGAGTGGCCCGGGCCCTGGTAGGGTGGCGGCTTGGAGGACTTGACGCTGCACAGGTCGTGGTAGATCTCCTCATGGCGGATCCGCTCGCAGTAACTGGCGTACTCCGTCAGATCCTCTTGCTCGGGCGCCAGGGCCAGCGGCTTCTTGGGACGGGGGGGTGCGGCGCTACCGCTGGATAGGATAATATCAAATTACAAGGGTTTGCTTACTGGGCCCAGGCGGATTTATTTGTTCAAATCAAATCAGTGTGATTCGTTTCAGCTCATTTCATCAAGAATCAATTCAGTGTGATTAATTCGAATTAGTGAATCATTAGTGTGATTCAATCGAACTAGTGAATCAATACAGCATGATTCATTTGAACTATTGAATCAATTCTGTGTAATTCATACGAACTAGTGAATCAATTCAGTGTGATTCAGTAGTTCCAGTGAATTACACTGATTTATTCACTAGTTTACATTATTCCAAAGAATTACACTGAAATGATTATTGAATGAATTCAGTGTTATTCATTCGAAGTAGCGAATCAATTCAGTGTGATTCAGTCAAACTAGTGAATCAATTCAGTGTGATTCGAACAAACTAATGAATTGCTTCAGCATAATTCATTAGATTTAGTGAAGCAATTCGGTGCGATTCATTCGAACTATTGAATCAATTCACTGTGATTCATTCAAAATAGTCATTCAAATCGGTGTGATTCATTTGAACCATTGCATCAATTCAGTGTGATTCATTCGAACCATTGAATCAATTCAGTTTGATTCATTTGAAGTAGTGAAACAATTCAGTGCGATTCAACTGGATCATTCAACATCGAAGGACATGATGAATTTATTCCTGGCCAATGCCTAGTTGGTATTAAGATGTAGTGTTGACGCAACTAAATGCATCTACCTCTAACATATGTTCCCTCATTCCCAAACAGTTATTCAAGAACCTGCCCCTTTCTGACAGTGTGTAGCTAACGTGTAAATAAATTATTGTTTAACAATAAATTATTGTACAATCAGTCTGTTAAAGCAACCTGTGCAATGATCACCGTAGTGATCTCTAAGTGCATTGAACATTGACTCGGTTAAAGAATTCTGTGCAACGATCAACTATAGTGATCTCTCAGTGCATTACTACAAATGTCTTGTGCAGTGATTACCGCTAGCTGTGTCCCTCAAGATCATAATATCGATTCATCTTAATACCGTATAAGAAGAATTATAGGGATAAGTCAAATCTCATAATTATTATCCAATATTTACCAGTTTACCAACTCACACATAATTGTGTGGACTTAAAAAGTTTACAATATTATTGATAGCAAGGGCGGATCCAGGATTTTTTTCTGGGAGGGGCACAAGGGGCGGACGGGCAAAAAAAAACAACATCTGCGGAACCTTCATTGGCTTGAGAGAATCCAATTCAAACTCTGTTGGATGGTTTTTAAGGCAACACACGACATGGCGCCACTCTACCTGTCGGAACTGTGCATTCCAAATGATGTCAACACTAGGCAAGCAACCCTTCGTTCAGCATTTTCAACAGCCATGGGTAGACTCTCAGTACCTATGCGCAATCCCAATACCAATTTCGGAGACCGGGCTTTTGCAGTAGCAGGCCCAACAGCTTGGAACAAACTCCCTTCATATTTGCGAAAGATCGACAGCACATCTGAGTTCAGAGCAAAGCTCAAAACTCACCTTTTCACATTATCATATCCAGAAAAATAACTGCCTTTTTTCAGTAGTATCTCATTACTCAGTCCACGGGATTTACCTAAATTGATATATCTTCACTACCACCTTTTACGATGTTACGCAATTTTTGACAATATTTTACAATTTATTATGTATAAACTTTTTTTTTTGCTATATTTTCATGACTTACACTGACAGCACGGGCAGTAATCATGACAATATGTGTTTATAAATGTTAATAAGTATGTTAGTCCTAAATAACTAATTTTAAGACAGTTGCAAGTCATAATACGAATGGAGCAGTAACAATACTGCTCTATTCGTATTATGACTTTGAATTATGGCAGTAACCATTACAATATGTGGTTATAAATGTAAATAAGTATGTTAGTCGTAAATAACTAATTGTAAGACTGTTGCAAGTCATGATACAAATAGGACAGTAACAATACTGCTCTGTTCGTATAATGACTTGCAAGTACAAACTCGGTTATAAAAATAAGTATAGTTCTAAGTCACTAGTGATATAAGTCTTAGTTGCACGGACGTATATATAGCTTTGATAAGGGGGGGGTCCGCAAATTAAAAAAAATATATAAGGTCATGTTTTCGTGAAAAAAATAGTCAGTCTTAATCAATCAGCCTTTATTTTTAAATATTATATATATAAATCAGTGCAATGGGGGGGGTCCGGACCCCCAAGACCCCCCCCTTATATACGTCCGTGCTTAGTTGTATGTCATTAGTTATCAATCTTAGTTATAAGCCACTTGTAGTATATAGGTATAGATTTAATGTACCTATAAATGAATTTGTAAAGGGCCCTCGAGGTGATTTTCTCACGAAAATGGCGCTATAAAAGTCATCCAATTATTATTATAATTACTGTTAGAAATAAACTTGAAGTATGATACAAGTTCAAGTATGTATAGGAAGGTTTATGAAAGTGTCAAAACAATAGAAAAAATAAATGTTTAATAAAGACAGTTTTCTTTTATGTTTCCCAGTTCTAGTTCCAGCCCTTGATTGATAGCAGTCCACAAATTGATTTGCAGAGAATATATATATTTACGACTACATGAAATATGATATACTAAACAAGCTACATAAAATAAATTACTAATTACAGCATACTTGTAGTTTATATTATGATGGCAAGATAATTAGGGAATGGATTATGTATAAAAAAACCTGCGAAATATTAAAAACGGCCGCTCCACTACCAATCCTACTAATGTGACTATTCGTTGCTGAGTATTTATTAGCAAACAACCTTTCATTAGTACTTGACCCCATTAAGTCGATTGTAATTTCTTCAAGGAATCTGTTGCCATTTTGCATGGAATTTGGTTAAAATATACTCTTGCTGCAAATACATCATCATCATCAATCAAACAGTATTAATACCCTTCCGTCTGCGTGGTTGAATTTCAGAACCCTACTTCGATTGCATGTTTGATGCCACGCCTTACGATAATTTTTGGATATGGAAAGATTGATGATTGACGGCAATACTTGGCGAGTTGTGAATATTGGTATCACGCGGCTATATATTACATATGACGTCATTTTGTGTCTCAGTTACTTTGTCACAGTTTGTCTCGGTGACTAGCTTTTACTGGATCACAGTGGATCCGAGGAACTGGCTATTTTTGGAACCGGTTCCTATCAGTTTTATAAAATGGTCACCAACACTGAAACTGGGCAAAGCCGAACTAAAAGCCCATTGAATCATAGTGGATCCGAGGAACTGGCTATTTTTGGAACCAGTTCTTATCGGATTTATAAAATGGTCACCAACACTCAAACTGGGCGAAGCCGAACTAAAAGCCGCCCGCAGGTAATTGTCACACATTTTTTATGCAATGTCTGTTCCCTATTAATTACCATGCTTGGAATTATCTACTAAAACATCAATTTAGATAATAAAAATAATATAATATAACATTGCTAAAAAAATGTTGGCAACATAAAATTAACTGCAAATGAAAAAAAGAGTCACAAAATTGCTAAAAAAAAACATAACATAAACAGTCACATTTCAAATCTTCTATGGAACAACTGCAAATAAAATAATACACAATATTATAATTTTTAATCTTCTATGGAACAACTGAAAATAAAATAATACGAAATTCTAATTTTGAATCTTCTATGGAACAACTGCGAATAAAATAATGCACAATTCAAATTTGGAATCTTCTACGGTACAACTGCAAATAAAATCTAAAAACAAAGTAACATTCAATTGAAATTTGGAATCAGCTCCAATGAACCTCTGGTCTAATGGCTGGTACGTGGATATAGCAGAGATCCTCGTAAATGGCTTCCACTCTCTCTTCCGAAGGAGCCACGTTGGGAATCTTGAAGTGCACCCAGGGCGACACTGCCGAGTCGGAGGAATTGGCAGCCTCCTCGTCTGCGGGCAGGAGGGCCGTGGTGTCTACTTCAGCAGCATCAGCCCTGATTTTGTAAGATTCATCATTGCATTGCCGGGAACTTATTTAATTTGAGGAAGCATATTTATTATCTTATCAATTGGCAAATATTACACTTTTCGTGACGTTCTTACATTTTATATTAAAACAATAATATATCTATGTGTATTTAAGTAGTGCTGGCTTTAAATATATGTGATTAATGGTGTATAGGTTAAACAGGAACAAACTGCAAAAGTTGTATGGGATTTTATCAGAGTTGAAAAAAGGTTACTTCTTAGGCAGATAAAAATTTTGAACGGAAATTTTTTCTTTTCAGATCTCTTGAAAACCTTGTGAAACAGTATCAGTACCATAGATAATAATAGAAACAAGGGATATGGGCAATGAGCCATTATTAGTATGAAACCGTGTGCATAACGCATGTCGTCAACGTCACCCATATTGCTGCAAACACACCAAACCTACAGTTTACCTAAACCTACAATGTTTGTTCCATTGTAGTTAACCTAAACATACAGAGCCTTACTCATAATGAAACCCTACCACGGCTCTGTAGAGTTGTGGTAGCTACACAGGGGGGTACACTACACCGCTCAGAGTAAAAATCTTTACTCATCTTCATAATATTGCTCGACAGCTGGATTATGGGTTATGATTTTTTTACGGTAGCAACACTCAGCTCCAAAGCTGAAAAATGCGGTCAATTTGGCATTTCGTGGCGTGTTGCCAACTTTACGTTTATTCATACGTCAAAATATTATTTGACGAGATTGTTTTGTGTTTCGCGTTTCAAAAATAACTAATAATGGATAATCATAAACAGTAATTCGGATGAGGAAACAAAAATTAGTAGGCGTAATAAGAATCGGAGTGACGTTGAAATGAGTGTTATAAAAAATAATAATAATAAAGCCTGCTTGGTTATCGATTTCGCTGATTTGTTTCACAAGAATGCAATTATAAACACTCGTTTCTACCCCATTATCGCATGGCACAGAGAACTTTGAGATCGGTAGATACTTTGCCACCCCGTTTATCATCGTACCAAGGCAATTAAACGTCTGACGTTAACTTTTGTAAATCTATATTTAGACCTAAAATCTCCTTCCGTAAGTGCCGCAAATGGATCGAAACATTTTTTGTCCACGAATGCCGCGAATACTTTCAATATTTGCCAATGCTCCATTCAAAACGTCAAGATTCTCATAAAAGTTTGCCATTTCGAAAGTTACAACGCCGTGGTACTGAGTTAACCCTGGTGACCGGGTGGTTTAAATTCAGACAGCTACTACATCTCCCGTACAGCGACGGGGTAAGAAAACACGGATGCGCGCGATTGACCCACCATGTTGAGTAACAATTTCACCAAACCCGGTCTTGCTCTCGTGTTTGTATCTTATTTTGTGATTATGAGTAAGACTGACAATGTTTGTTTCATTGTAATTTACCTAAACCCACAATGTTTGTTCCATTGTAGTTTACCTAAACCTACAATGTTTGTTCCATTGTAGTTTACCTAAACCTACAATGTTTTGTTCCATTGTAGTTTACCTAAACCTACAATGTTTGTTCCATTGTAGTTTACCTGAACCTACAACGGAAGATCTACAGTCTCTCGTGTCTAGGATGAACGAAGTATGTATGAAGAATGAGTTGATGATGAATGTTAAGTTGTTGTAAGTTGTAAGTCTAAAGTCATGGTGTTTGAAAGAGAGAGTACGAAAACAGTATGCAATATAGTTGTGAATGATGAATACTTGGAACAGGTGGATGAGTTTGTGTATCTTGGTAGTACGATTACGAGAGATGGGAAGGCTGATAGAGATATTGAAAGAAGGGTGAATGCCGGTAATTCCATTAATGGAGGACTGAATGCCGTTGGCGCTAATAAACTGTCAAAAGAAGCGAAGCTAGCAGTCCGCAGTGGAGTCCTGGCACCTACCCTGATGTATGGCAGTGAGGCATGGAACTGACAGAGGAAGGATGAAAGTAAACTGAATGCTGTTGAAATGAGATCCTTAAGACGTACGTGTGTAAAACAATGTATGATCGTGTGAGAAATGTGGATATCCGCAAAGAATGTAAAGCTGATGTAAGAATAATGATTAAGATTAAAAAAGGGACCCTCAGATGGTTTGGGCATGTAGAGTGAATGAACGAAGAAAGTAGTGTAAGAAGAATATGCAACGCAAATGTGAATGGTAGAAGAAGTCGGGGACTCTGAGGAAGACATGGCACGATTAAGTGAATCAGATACTTGAGTCGGGCCATGTCAAGAATGTGAGTGAGGCAAAGAGTGTGTGCCAAGACCGAGTTGTTTTGCGGTCCGTCCTCTCTGCCTACCCCTGCGGCGAAACGGCGTGATGGTTAGTTAGTTAGCACACCAAACCCATACCTTTCATTGCTGCATTGATTTTATCTGTCGTGCAGTTTATCAGAGCTTGGCGACAGTCAGCACGCTTACATGCCATATTTCCCTTTGTTTCTGATACCTATGATCAATAGGCTGGTGTTGGTACTTACATAGATTGCAGATCTTTATATATGTCTTCCTGGGATTGTGTTCGTTGTGCAGAGAAGCTCCTGTAATTAATAAAAACAAATGTTATATTTAATCTTGCCAACGCAATCATCGTATTTTATTTTACCATCTCAGAAAAGACATCGTCTAGTGAGGTGGGTAACTTACTAAAATTATAAGAATATTTTACATCAATAAACTCCCGGGTAGCACACAAAAATTAAATTAATATATCATCGGTGTAAGACCTAAACTGCGGAAGAACAATTTGTAAAAATATTCAGGAGGGACAAAAAGCTATCCAGCGATATACGCGCACTTGCTTTTCTTTTTCATTATTTCTGGCGTTTACCCTTCAAGGGTGTTCTAGGCCATCATTTAAAATTACAGAGAAAGGAAAGATGAAATTATAATATATTTATTTTGTTTATTAAATGAGCAAATTTCAGAATTATATGGAAGGTTGGAGTCGAGTTTAGACTTCGAAGAGATGAAATGTTGAATGACGGGGAGGCAATTTTAGATAACACTTGATAGAAGAGAGGATATTTATTTAGAGAGGGACAACCAAAAAAATATGTACTTTTGAATGTAGCTATAACTTTGTGGTTATCCATTATAGATAAATGAAACAATGTTACTTTGTTTGAACCACTTGTATATTTGTTTAAAGCCGACCGGTTTCGGAACGACCGTTCCTTCCTCAGGGCAAACGTATACTGACTTGACAATTATAAAATAGTAGGTGGGTACAATATATTATTACAGAGTGTTGAGGTAGGGGTGAAGGCGTGGCTAGGGATTAATTAGGAGTGGGTGGGGGAACATATCCATGATTGGGCTATATGATAATATTTTTTGTTTGTTAATAATGGGTTCATTATTTTTAAGAGATTTTTCTATTTCTATGGCTTCTAAGTTATCTAACCGTTTTCCCTTAGTGTTAATGTGAAGAACATTTATCCCCGTATTTTTATCAAAACTATGGTTATTTTCAATGATATGGTTAGCGAACTCGGAAAAATTATTATTATTAAGACACCTTAAATGTTCTTTGATTCTTATTTCAAAATAACGAGTTGTTTTTCCAATATAAAATGGGGAACAGTCATTACATTTGAGTTTATATATTCCGGAATTAGACAATTTATGTTCTTTATCTTTAGCGTTCCTCAAAAAATTACCGATATTATTTCTTGTATAAAAAGCTGGTTTAATATTAGAAGGGAATAACTAAACTTTCCACAAGCATGAATCCGGAAAGCTTTCACCTTAAAAACTTAAAGAAGAAACTTGAAGATGAAGAACTGGTATTAACAAAGGCGGACAAGGGAAATACTGTTATCATTATGGACAAATCCGATTACCATAACAAAGTGATGGACTTCATAAACAGTGATAATTTTGTTATTTTACCGAAAGACCCAACATATAAATATAATGAAAGCGTATCAAATGCTTTAAAATCTTGCAACTCTAACATATTAAAAAATGATAACATATTAACAAAAAACCCCAAATCACCCAAATTATACGGTTTTCTTAAAATCCATAAGGTACATACACCCATCAGGCCGGTGGTATCTTCATGTAATTCCCCAAGTTTTAAACTATCGTCATTAATAACCGATTTAGTTACTAAAAGTAATGTGTTTGCACCAAAATATGTAATTAAGAACTCTTTTGAACTGATTGACTCACTGAAAAATGTTGTACTTCCCAGTAATGCTAAACTTGTGTCCTTTGATGTCATTAACCTATTTCCTAATGTGCCTATTACTGAAAGCAAAGTAATTATTTCCAAATTATTGAAGGATTCTAAATTACCTACAGATCTGTCTAGTGACCTAACTCGTTTATTTAACTTAGTTTTAAATCAAAATTATTTTCAGTATGATAATGTCATATATCAACAAAAAGAAGGCCTTCCGATGGGGGCTCCTACAAGCCCTCTAATCGCTGATATTTTTATGAATGATTTGGAAACAACTATTTTTAATTCAAAATCCCCTCTTTTAAGTAATATTTTACTATATAAGAGATATGTGGACAACATCTTCGTCATTTGGACAGGATCGGAACCCCAACTCAATAACTTTCTTAACCTTTTAAATTCCTTTCATAATCAAATAAAATTTACGATAGAAATAGGCAATGAAAACTTAAACTTTTTGGATTTAACTTTGTCTATTATAAATAATAAAATGCATTTTAGTATATATCGCAAGCCCACATACGCTGACATAGTAATTCATAAGACCTCCAACCACCCTGTCTCACAAAAACACTCCGCCTTCCATTCCATGATACATCGCCTAGTAAATGTCCCAATGTCTAATAATAATTTCCTTTCTGAACTTTCTATAATAAAACAAATTGCTGTAAATAACGGATATGAACCAAGTTTAATTGATAACATTTTAAATAAAAAACTTAAGAAAATTTCAATAAATAAATATCTATACAATTCTAATAATAATAATGATAAAGAATGGCGTAAAATTTTATATATTAATAATTTTTCAGTTCAATGTTGCAAAAATTTCCCTTCTAATATTAAACCAGCTTTTTATACAAGAAATAATATCGGTAATTTTTTGAGGAACGCTAAAGATAAAGAACATAAATTGTCTAATTCCGGAATATATAAACTCAAATGTAATGACTGTTCCTCATTTTATATTGGAAAAACAACTCGTAATTTTGAAATAAGAATCAAAGAACATTTAAGGTGTCTTAATAATAATAATTTTTCCGAGTTCGCTAACCATATCATTGAAAATAACCATAGTTTTGATAAAAATAAGGGGATAAATGTTCTTCACATTAACACTAAGGGAAAACGGTTAGATAACTTAGAAGCCATAGAAATAAAAAAATCTCTTAAAAATAATGAACCCATTATTAACAAACAAAAAATATTATCATATAGCCCAATCATGGATATGTTCCCCCACCCACTCCTAATTAATCCCTAGCCACGCCTTCACCCCTACCTCAACACTCTGTAATAATATATTGTACCCACCTACTATTTTATAATTGTCAAGTCAGTATACGTTTGCCCTGAGGAAGGAACGGTCGTTCCGAAACCGGTCGGCTTTAAACAAATATACAAGTGGTTCAAACAAAGTAACATTGTTTCATTTAAAAAAATATGTGATCTAAAGTTCCCACATCTAGACCACAGAATGTACAATCTGGGGAGTCAAGCACGTGAGTATTAAAAAGGTGAGAAGGAACGGGACAATGTCCGATTCTCATTCGAATAAGTGAGGAAATTTGTTTTCTGGAAAATAGGGGAATTTTTGAAACCACGGTTTTGATGGGATAGTCCTTTGTGCTTTTCTACTGGGTATGGTTGATTCGCGGTATTTACTTTAACCGAGTACAAGCAGTCTATTGGTCAGTTTCACAATTTGAAAGCACAAATCAATCTTGTGCTGTTCAACTAAAAGTGCCAAAAAAAACTTATTTAAAAATGATCGACTCATATGCAATATTTAACTTACATAGGCGATATGCGATTTTGACAGAGTGTCACATCCATGTCTCGAATATGATATTTGAGGTTTCAAAAATGTTATTCTGTGGTTATCCCTTTGAAATTGATCCCTTCGGCGCTGATGCAAAAGTTTCAACAATTATGTACTATTAAAAAATACAGACTATTCTGAATTAATGGAGGTAATTTAAAAAGTGCTTCATTCAGAAATTGTTTACATTGAAACTTTCAGTGTTGAAAAGCCACAGGAATGAATAAAAATAACTTTTGACAACATGAGTCAAAAACAAAAACCTCATTATTGACAATTTTTTAAATTCGCTTGCCATTGCAAAACAAACTTGGGTTGCCATGAGGGGTACTCAGTTACCCCACGATTTTTATCATTTTAATGCCAATTTTACCTGGTGGAATTTGCTCAGGTCGAATAGTGTGGACAGGTTGACAACGGGCAGAACACCGAAGAAGGAGGAAGTACTCACTGTATGCCTCGGGTGCAGGCCTTGGGGCACTGACTGAGCCTGGCCAGCGTGCACAGAACCCGGTGGAAGTTGCTCAGGTCAAACAGCATGGACGGGTCAAACAGGTCGGCCTCGCGCAGCTGAAGCCGCTCGTGGGCTGCCTTCAGGAACACTCGGATGTTGCGCAGGCACAGGAACTGCACACAAACAAACAAGGTCATAGATATTGCACCAATACACAAACACTGCGCAACTACATACAAAGATATTGAAATATAAGAGATGTGCTATCTACAGTTTTTACTGGGTGAGACTTCTGTGCTTCCTGGTGTCGCCGATATTGTTAACCAATTGAAGAATAAACTAAATGAACTAATAATTAACGAATAAACTAAACAAACCTTAAATTGTACTTTCTGTATTCAAACTATATTGTTAACCAATACTACTGCACACCTTAAAAAAATCAACGAAATGAACAAATTCTTTCTGTATGCAAACTATTCACATTAGGTAGTAGTCCGTTGACGGGTAGCGTAGGGAGTGTGGCGAACCCATCGCTCAGGGAGTGGAAACACAAACCTGCAATAGCCATCCCAAGCCAAGGTGTGAGCTACCGTGCTCAGGATGAATGTCCTGGGGAACAGTGTCACGAACGGTGCCTCCGAGAAACAAGGTCGCATCTCGGAGTATTTAGACCTTACTCCAGCACTCGGGGCTCTGCTGGAGTGGACCTTCTATTTCCCTGGTAACTCGTGGGTCAAAAAATTGAACCATTTGAAAACTAGGGGCCTTTTGAGAACCTAGGAGTGCTGAGGCCACCTCCGTGGACTTCCTTCCTGGGGCCTATAGGAGGAACCAAGAGGAGAAGCCGTGGAGATGAGAGCTGAGGCCACCTCCATGAACTCTTCCCCTGTGGGGCCTTCAGGGAACCAAGGGGAAGGGCACTCTTCCAGCGTGGGGCCTTCGAGGAACCAAGGAGGAATGAGGTGGAGAGATGATGTCCTCTTCCCATGTGGGGCCTTCAGGGAACCATGTAGGAGTGAAGAGGAGAAATGAGACCATCTCTGTGAACTCTTCCCGTTTGGGGCCTTTGTGGAACCAAGGAGGAGTGAAGAGGAGAGATGAAGTCCTCTTCCCTTTTGGGGCCTTTGTGGAACCAAGGAGGAGGATAGATGAAGTCCTCTTCCCTCCTGGGGCCCTCGGAGAACCAAGGTGGGGTGGACTCTTCCCTTGTGGGGCCTTTAGGGAACCAAGGGGAGGAGGACTCTCCATCGCGGAGCCTTCGGGGAACTAAGGAGTGGAGAGGAGAGATAACGCCTCTTCCCTCGTGGGGCTTCAGGGAACCAAGGGGGAGTGAAGAGGGGAAATGAGACCTGGGAAGACACATTGTCGAACCAGAAGATATAGCTTCATTCCCAATAACAACTCTGGTGAACTTTATTAAAGGGACTGGGTTGTTGTTAAAGGATTGAGGTAAAATGGGAGATAGCACAATGGGCCCATGGCCTAAGTGCTCACGAGAACTAATCGTAAACCGTCTCCGCCAAGAATAAAAAATAAAATTTAAAAAAAGTCCGCCGACAGTCGGGTGAACATCAAAGCATATCTCTTTTGTATTTCAACATCTTTGACTACGCACTAGCGCCATTAGCTCCACTAGCTGAAAACATTGGCATTCACAAAAATACCACGAGCTATGAAAGACCAGCAATATGGAGATTATCAACATTTGATTACGCATCACAATATGTTTTAGTTTTTTTGATCTCGATTATAAATTACACTATTTATATCACAAAGTGGTTGTTTGGCGGTCTCTACGTGCTTTTAGGGATACTAAATGTGCCAGTTTGAACTGCGAATACACCACCACAGATCACAGATGTCGCTGAAGTGTCTTTTTGGATACAAGATTTAATTTATTGAAATATTATTGCAACATGACAAAGAAGCAAACTGCCTAATCATTGTACGAGGGTAGGCTGAAAAGTAATGCACACATGCTTGTACAGCGCGAACATAATGACCTTCAGAAGCGCACCAGGTGGGACATGGAAGTGACATTCCTCCTCTATAAGTACGCGCAAGTTTTAGGTTATTGAATTTTGAGAAGCAGAAGTATGAGTATAAGCAGACGTGTTTTAGTATTATGTCAACACAAGGTAAACAGCATGCTAATATCGAATTTTTAACTGCTCGACTTCTACTGAAATTCATCGTCATTTAAAGGATGTTTATGGTGACGATGCTATTGATAGGTCTGCCGTTAATCGATGGGTAATAAAATTTCATGATTGTGAGCCTGAAAAGCAATAATCGTTGATGAAACACGCAGCGGACATCCGATCATTGATACAGGCGACTAACAATCCAAAGTCGTCCGGAATTTGATTCAAAATGGCCGGCGAATCACTCAAAATCGTATCATAAACCATTTTGGAACGTTTCAGCTTTATAGTTGAACAATTAGGATACCGAAAAATCCGTGGACGATGGGTAATACGCCGCTTCACAGACGAGAATAAACATTGTTGATTAGAGCCTCTGCAAAACCTGAAGTTGGAATTGATTCCACACCCTTCTCAGTCCCCCAATCTTTCGCCTTGCGATTTTTATTTTTTCCTCTACTCAAGAGACATCTCAAGGGTAATCATTACACCTCAGACGATGAGGTGAAGGCAGCCGTGAAGTCCTGGATTCGAGAAATATCAGAAGAATTTTTCAATTACATAATGAAAAAACTTGTTACACGTTGGGATAAGTGCGTTAGCCTTAACGGTGACTATGTTGAAAAATAAATAAATGATTTTGAAGCTTAAGAGGACATTACCAGAGAAACCAGAAATATGTCATTTTTAAATCAGTGTTTAGACATATTGACTCGTTTCCACAAAAAATTATAAATTGATTTTGAAAGATTGTTCTTTTATCTAGTAAACATATGCTTTAAATTTTGAGAAAAAATGTTTATTTTAAGTATAATAAGGTTATACCATAGGTCGTTGGCAGATTTGTTATATTTTCAAAAAAGTACATGTATTATACAACACCAATTTCAAATCATATAATCATGCAGTAAAATAAATCAATACATTATCTGGTAAACGTATTTTAGTTTAAATATAATTATTAAAAAATATATACGAACATGTGTTTCTTGACGAAAATTGGTCCGTTTGTTTATTTATTTGCGCACTTACAAACTAATATATTTCAGATTTTTTTACATACTTATTTTGCTAAGACATTATTGAAAAATCATAAATAATTTTGATGGAAAAATAACAAACACGAGAATCGGGTATGGGTACCACCCCCCGGGAACCAATTATTAGATAACCAACACGTCTGCCATAGGTCATCCCAAGTGGTTCGTAACATTTGGTGACTAGCAGGGGTGCCTGGGTTCAAGGGGGTGAGGTTTGTTTAGGTCTTGGCGGCGGATGCGTCTGCCCACCAGCTGCATGGCAGGTCGGGACACGCTGACCCCCAGATTTCTACCCACCCCTAATACCCCTTTCCTTCTCCGAATTTCCTCTTCTTCCTTTCCCTAAAACGACCCTCCACACAGCATTCCCAAAGAAGAGATAAGCAGTGTGTCGAGCGAGTGTAAAAAAAACGGTCTCTCCCGATCCGGCCTTCCATGTAGTTGGTGGATGTACCTTCCAAATTACTGATACTACCTATTGACGGCCGGCGTGGTCAAGGGGTAAGGCTCTTGACTCGCAATCCGAAGGTCGTGGGATCGAATCCCGGCATTGGAAAATAAATTTTATTTGACTAATTTGGGTTATTTCACAATTGTTTAATTTAAAAATAATAAATTTGCGTCACGTTCCAGAGTAAAAGATACTTTCAGTATCGCCCTGGTGTAAGACCACCATTCAGAATTGAAACGTTTTTTAGTGACCAGATCTGAATAGCCAGGTAATTCCTCGCCTTCCTCTTCCCCCACCACCTTCAGCCTCACAATATACCCCATAGTCACGTCATAGTCTCACTGGCTCCAGTAGGAGCATTTGGGTCTCTTGGGCGGTATTCAGATAAATATAAAATAAAAAATTGTGCATACGAATAAATATTTCAAGATGAGACATTTTTTTACAATCCAACTGAATATTACACTTTTTTCATAAATATACCGCACAAGAGTCCCAACTGCTCCCGTCTGGAGCCAGTGGGACTATGGCATCCCCAATTGGGGTATGTTGTAAGACTGAAGGTAGTGGGGAGGGTAAAAATATAGGGAAGAGGAAGGTGGGGAAGTACCTGGGTATTCAGATCTGGTCACCAAACACGGCTAAAGACATTTCAAGCAACGTTTCAAATCTTAATGGTGGTCTTACACCGGGGCGATACTGAGATATCTTCCGCTCTAATGGCCGTAAAATAAAATTAAAAAAACAAAAAACCAAAATATTAAAAAGAATATAACACATTGTTTATTCATGTAGGTATCTATTTAATACCTACTGTGTTTACGCATTTTACTTGTATCTATTTATGTTTATGCACTTCGATATACAAATTACAAATAACTACTACTAATTAAAATTCTGGAAGCAGGAATATAAGCATACTGTAGCCCTGTAGCCGCCCTAGCTCCGCGCGATACACAAAACCCAGTTTACAGCGGAACGTAATCTAAATCATGTTTTACAAGCATGTGTGCATTACTTTTCAGCCTACCTGAGTAATTTGAAACTTTGAGAATTTTACCCTCTCCGGATGAACAACTGAACCCAATCGGTAACCGTCATAAAATATTATCAAATTGTGCGTGGTGAATCTAATTGGACTGGAAAATAATCAAAGGACCGCCTATGCAGCAGACGACATTCTATATGGTTAGCATCTCTTGTGTACATACAGTGCTGATTTCGCGAATAGATTCATCAATCAAATAATTTTTAGGGTATTATGTCCAGAGAATTTGGGGTTATTTACACACCCCAGGCTCACATATTTATGATTCAACATTAAAAGAAAGAAGAGAACGGGATGACTTGATTGACTTTCAAAATTTTATCTGGACGTCACAGTTGCTCTGGTATTCAAGAAATCTTCACCACCAACACAAGTGTAAATCACCGTAGACACATTAAAAAAATCACCTCTTCCACTCCTAGGAAACGCTTCCTTGCAAATAGAATAGTGGATGCCATTACAGATTAATATAATCCTATTACAATATACGTAACATATATACATAATTTTTTTCAATAATACATATTTTAGAGTCCTTGCCTAAATTTATTCTTGAAACCTTCAAGACTAATGTTGAAAATGTCAAGAGACCTAGAAATATCATTTAGCAGTACCATACC
Organism: Limnephilus lunatus; assembly: GCA_917563855.2. Classification (NCBI taxonomy): domain Eukaryota; kingdom Metazoa; phylum Arthropoda; class Insecta; order Trichoptera; family Limnephilidae; genus Limnephilus; species Limnephilus lunatus. Next base: position 57,601,348 of record OU830596.1, read on the forward strand.
TCTTGTCATGCTGTGTTGGGCCAGAACGTCTGTTCTGCCATGTGGGATATAGAACAAGTCGTGGTGGCGACCCTGGCAGTAGTTGTTCGGTACGAACAATTTATAGCATTCTAAGAGGTATGGGCTGTCAATGTAGTAGTTTATAATTTTGAAAGCTGTTACTGTTAGGGTCCCATTCCTTCTAGATTGGAGACTTTCAAGCGCGTTTCAGATAGCAAATCTAGATGATGCATAAATCGCGGGTATTCACCATGCATTCTCATATAAAGATATCTTAGAATTTTTTTTTGGATTTGTTCTAATAAATCTATGTATTTTTGCTGGTATGGGGCCCAAACAGCAGAAGCGTATTCTAATTTTGATCGTATAATGCAGTTGAACATCGATGTCATTGCTTCGGGCTTGGAAAATTGTTTACTTATTCTTATCACAAATCCAAGAAGTTTGTAACACGATGATGTCAACTCCACTATATGATCTGAAAAAGTAAGTTTGGGATCAAATGTAACCCCGAGGTCCTTGATGGATTTTACTGATGACAATATTTCATTATTTAATTTATAATCAAATTTAATCGGGTTTTTGGAACACGTATAGGTCATAGTGACACATTTTTTTACATTAAAGAAAAGTTTATTCTCACTGCCCATGAAGATATTGCGTCTAAATCAAGTTGTAACTTAAAACAATCTTGAATGTCGCGTATCGTCCTGAGCAGTTTGAGATCGTCAGCAAAAAGCAAGCAAGTAGTACTCTGGATGCATTCTTGAATATCATCGATTAATATCAAGAATACTAGAGGTCCCAAGTTTGACCCCTGAGGTATTCCTGAAAATGCAGGGAATTCCGTGGACTCTTGGCCACCGATGCATACATACTGTGTTCTATTTTTTAAATATGTCACAATAAACTGTATCAGGGGTTGGTCAAAGCCTATTTTATGTAGCTTTCTTAAAAGTAAGTCATGATCTACACGGTCGAAGGCTTTTGCAAAGTCAGTGTAAATAACTTCCACAACATGTCACCGATGCTACTAATATAAATCAATTTAAAGCTCCTTTGGATTCTCATTTGGAGAGAAGAAAGGATTGACTTATTGTGAAACCAGATTTGAGCGCTTCAGCAGAATGCTGCCTGCTCATTAACTAATAATAATAAGCATAATTTCTTCTCTTCTCTTCACCTTGATCGGTGAGCTCTGGCGTTACGAAGTTTGAACAGCTTTCGGTTAATTTTATTTTATTTTTTATTAATTGTACAACAGATAAATTATCCAATTACTGTACAATCTTTTCATTTTGATAATCTTAACATCTAGGAAGATGATTAGTAGACAAAAAAAATCTTAAGGCTATCTAATATGTATACCTAGTGTTTCCGATATTTCGTTCCAACAGCACCATTCCTCTTGTCATGCTATGCTGTGCCAGAACATCTGTTCCACCGTATGGTATTTTGAACAAGTCGTGTTGACGACTACGGCTGAAATTTTCTGGCACGTATAGCATTCCAAGAGGAACGGGCTGTCAATACGGTTATGGATTATATTAAAACTAAGAATTGCAAGATTTGCATAACGACTAGTTTCTAAGCTAAATCTATTTATTGCCTCAAGTAATTCTATATGGTGCATGAACCTCGGATAAGTTCCATGCATCCGCATATAGACATAACTAAGGAATTTTTTCTGGATTTTTTCTAGCATATTAATATATTTATTTTAGAGCGGAGTCCACACACCACTAGCATACTCCAGCTTACTTCTTATGACGCCATCCAACACTGCTATCATTGCATCTGGGTTATCAAATTGTTTAAATGGGTTAATGAAACTATTTTCAGCTGCAACCACAGCTAATAGAAACAAAGGTAAATTTGGCATGGATGCGTGCTGACTGTCGCCAAGCTACAACTAAACTGCACGGACTATCAAAGCGGCTATCTAATGAAAGTGTGTGTTTGATGTGTAGATAGAAAGTAGATGTTAGTAGATGCGATTTGCAGTAGAATGGGTGAACGATAATGATTAATACTTCTGTTAACACTACTATTTAATTCCTTTCATGTACCTGGGTTGGTTGGTAAAAATTGCCACCTGACAACAAGCCACCTGTACTTACCATTATGTAAAGTGGTAATAATAAAAGTATTTAATTGTAATTAGATATTATGTGATGAATGAAACATGAATATTGATTTAGAAAAATTAACTTTCAACATATATTTTATAAATATCTCTGATTATGTAAAATCTCATTCATCATCTTCCAGATTTTCAAGATAAGATACATATCACCAAGACTTTTTTGAGAATCCAAATTGCCCCTTTCTTTAGCCAGTTGAGCGATTTTGGTCGAAAAATGGACCACTTTTATTTTTCTGCAATTGATAGCGGTCCAAAAATGGATCACATTTTCCTACCATTCGTAAAATATTTATTGTAACATTTCCTCGGCCAATTGGCCAGCCATTTATTTTAAAACGAAGCTATTGAAACGCTTTATCTATTATGACTATTGATGTCGCAAATCCAAACTCTGTAGACTATTTTAAAATGATGTTAAAATTAAGAGTGTACAACCAGAGAAACCAGAAATATGTCATTTTTAAATCAGTGGTTAGACGTATTGACTCTTTTCCACAAAAAACTATAAATGGATTTCAAAAGATTGTTCTTTTATCTAGTAAACGTATGTTTTAGATTTTGAGAAAAAAAAATTATTTTTAGAATAATAAGGTTATACCATAGGTCGTTCGCAGATTTGTTCAATTTTCAAAAAAGTACATTTATTATACAACACCCATTTCAAATCATATAATCATGCAGTAAAATAAATCAATACATTATCTGGTAAAATTATTTGTCAGAATTTTAATTTTAGTTTAAATAAAATTATTAAAAAATATATACGGACATGTGTTTCTTGACGAAAATTGGTCGGTTTGTGCATTTATTTGTGCACTTACAAACAAATATATTTCGGATTTTTTTACATACTTATTTTGCTAAGACGTTATTGACAAATCATAAATAATTTGATCGTAAAATAATTTCAGGAAGTATTTAATTTTAAATAATTTTGAACATCGCATTTTACCATTTTTATCGCAGCCCGTAAACACAAATTTCAGATTTCATTACGGGCCCAAACGCGGCCAGGAGAGCACGTCTTCGCGACGCTTTGAATAATAATATTTGGAAATGAAATTTGAAAACGAAATTTGAAATAAACACGAATTCCTTGATTCATGTTTGTTAAATCTATAGGGTTGCCCGAACGCAATTTTTCATGTTCATTGAATATTTTTTTTGCAAAAATTTTTATAATTTCGAATATTTTTTTTATTTTAAATTTTTCTTGTGTGAATACCGCACAAGAGTCCCAACTGCTCCAAAATATTTTTTTGGGGTAAATCTTTTTTACGCACGCTCGACACTTGGGGGTAAACTGGTGAATGGGTTACGAAAAGTGGTGATAGTTACGAAAAATGACATGCGAACGGTAATCAATGCGAACGGTGATCGATTGCTCGGCGGGTCGGGCCTTTACGCACGCTTGTTTTTCGTGTTATTGTTATATTGTTAATGGACTATTTGTCCGTAAATAAATAAATAAATTATATACAGCGGGTACCCGGCATGCGTTTCATGGGCACTGTAACCTCGCGGTCAACTAAACTGTTATGGTTCCATCACAAGTCCCGGGAATTATAATGCAAGCGCCTGCACTATATAACATTATATACAGCGGGTACCCGGCTTGCGTTGCAAGGCCACTCAAAGAAAGAAAGGGTTTGTGCGCTTTAATTCTGTTTGTTGAAGTGCTTATTATTAATTATGCTCACGAATAAATATTTCAAAATGCGACATTTTTTACAATCCAACTGAATATTACTCGTTTTTTTTTCATGAATACCGCACAAGTCTGGAGCCAGTGGGACTATTGCATCCCCAATTTGGAGTATGTTGTAAGACTGAAGGTAGTGGGGAGGGGAAGGATATAGGGAAGAGGAAGGTGGGGAAGTACCTGGCTATTCAGATCTGACCACTAAACACGGCTAAAGCCATTTCAAGCAACGTTTCAATTCTTAATGGTGGTCTTACACCAGGGCGATACTGAGAGTATCTTCCACTCTAATGGCCGTAAAATACAATTGAAAAACAAAAAACCAAAATATTAAAAAGAATATAACAAATTGTTTATTCATGTAGCTATCTACTTAATACCTACTGTGTTTACGCATTTCACTTGTATCTATTTATGTTTATGCACTTCAATATACAAATTACAAATAACTACTACTAATTAAAATTCTGGAAGCGAGAATAGTAATATAAAGTAGTAATAGTAGCGGGTAGCCCTAGCTCGAGTGAACAAAACCCTCAAAACTCGGATTGCCGCGGAACGAAATTTAGTTCTGAAAACGCCCGCTCGCGAGCCCTGATGTGTTAGCGCTAGTGTCGGAATCGAAGTTGTCATGTGCTGGTTATTCACTCTTAAGTCCTTTTCCATAAATATGCACTTTTCATTATTAAGTATACCATAGACAGCATACAGAAATCGAAAATATTATAACTATATTATAAGACTTGAATAAGTATCGCTCACAGCAGTTTCAAGTAAAAAAAAACACGCAGGATTCGCCCAATTATAAACGGTTTTTTAATATTTTTTTTATAAATCCGACAAATATGAGATAAATGATAAATACAGGTTAATTCATTGGCTATATAGCACTATGATAAGTTTTTATGTCTCCATATTAAAATTCGAAGGTATGATTTTTTTAATGTTGGCGAAAAATTTAAAAAATGACCTGGGAAATCTCGAGCAATCGAGGCAAATTTATTTATTTCGCATGATCGCTCCAGTGGTTATACATTTTGAGATACTCATTGTTTACTTGATTGCATCATGGAGTGAAGTTTCTGCCAATATTATTTTTTTAAGAAAAATATGCAAAATGTAAATGATAAAGTGAAAAAAAAAGTCTGCAGAAGTAATTATACAAATCGATAACACTATCAGTTCATTGCTTTCAACTTTATCTTTTTCACCATCAAATATTTAATGATGCCTTTCCCAGGACTTGAGTCATAAAATAATCTCAGAAATAAATATTACCACCAGAATATGAAAAGGTGTAAAATCAGAGAAAACATAATTCATACGGTTCTAAGAAAAGCAATAATAATGTCAAGTTTCAAAAGAATAAAAGAAGAGCATGTATTTATTTAACCCTTATAATCACAGCAGACCAAATTTGTCCCAGCTCATGTAGGTTTCATATAAATTGTTGGATCTCACTTACTGTCATGGTGAAGACGGGTCCATTGCGCGGGAAAACGCCAGACTTTTGCTTTAACAGTCCCGTACAACAATCAAGGTCATAAATGTTGACAATTTTTGCCAACACTCAAGGTCATAAATGTTTGTAGTGTTTGAGCTTCCCGTGTTCGGCGGAAAACATTCCAAAACAAACATCCCATCCCGGGTGAAACGGGAAGGCGGGCGGGGGCTAGCGGGGGGGGGGAGAATTCATTTTTTGGCAGAAGTCGCGCGGTGCGGTCGTTGTATGTAGAATAATCGGAACGGATTTTTGTGGTTATGCGCTATGTATGAACGAGCATAATCACGAGTTTAAAATATTATTATACCTATTTAGGTATAATAATATTTTAAACTCGTGATTATATTATATATGTATAATTATATTATATATATAATTATATTATATATATAATTATATATATATATATATATATATATTATATATAATTATTTTTATAATATAATAATAAAAATATTTGATAATCGAATTATAAAATAGTGTCAAATATTTGTAATTATTCTGTTTTTGACGTAAATATTTACGTACTCTAAATTCTACAGTGACTTTAGGTCGTGCAATGAAATGACGTTATTATATAATGTCATTGCTGCAATAATCGATATTAGTTGGAAATCTTTCCTGATAAACCCTGATCTGTGTTTTCTTCCTGATGTAGGTAGCATCTTTTCTATAATATTTCACATTTATGTAAACGATAAACGTCTAGTTTTTTGGTGTGCGGACCTAATAATTATGATTTTAAATTGTAAATATGTCGTAATGGATGATTATTTCTTTCGTGAACTCACTTGTAAATAAAGTCTATTAATTTATTAATCGGTTTCAGATACACGGGAGAAATTGACCATTGTAAATCGATATTCTATTTTTGATGCTACGTAATTATTTACGTAGCATCAAAACGTATTCACTCTAAATTCTTAATAAATAGTAACTTTAGCTCGTGCGTATTAGTCGGAAATCTTTCCTGATAAATAAATATCTATTAAAATATATATCTGTGTTTTCTCTCTGATGCATCTCTTTTGTCATCAAAACGCATTTTAATATTGATATAAACGTCAAAAGTCAAGTGTAAGCGTGTCGTGGACACGTCCGTACCTCGGACCACTTGTCAAATTGTGTGGACCGCGCGAACTTCACACCAAATGATGTTGGTGTAAAGTTATGACCTTGAGTGTTGGCAAAATTTGTCAAACATTTATGACCTTGATTGTTGTATGGGACTGTCAAAAGTCTGGCATTTGCCCGGGCAATGGACCCGTCTTGAGAAATATGATCTAAACATTCTAAAGGGTGTTAGAAAGAGAAAACTCCACGCTTTGTATACAAATTAAGAATTAAACCACAGAAAATTTAAAATTATTTATGCATTGAGCCGCTTACTCGTTAATATGGAATATTTTTTATTCAAACAATTAGATTTAGCTTTATTATTACGAAAAGTGAGTATATATTTATGTTGGGGGAGACAAAAAAAAAATGCAAAAAATATGCATTTAACATTTTAATTATGTTTAAATTAATAAACTTACGGGGTAACATCATTTTATATTTATTTAATATTTCATAGGAAATCAATCAACGCTGACAATCATACAAAAAATATTATTGCCGTATAAAACAAAGTGAATGCATTATTGATAAGTTTGTACCTGTATTTATAACAGCAGAACATGGTAAGAAATGTATTAGAATAATAACACGTAGACAAACCCTGCTTTACCAAACAAACCATTCAAAACTTGGGATGTTTTTTTAAATTATGACATGCGGCTTTCGTAGTTTGAATCTCAACCCAATAATTCGAAGTAGGTACTTTTTTGTTTTTATTTAGACGAGAATTTATTTTATAAGATTGGTATTTTTGACAAATGTCATATTTATTGTCTATTAGTTAAAAAAGGAATATTCCGTATTATCCGTGCATCAAACATCGACAACAGAAACGTTCTGTATTATCCGTGTGGTGGATTCTATGCATATTTACCAAATTTAAATGTGCACCGCTATGAAACTAATGTCTCCGATAGCAATTTGAGAAAAATGTATAAAATTCCGAGAATTTTTTATTAATTATTTTTTATGAAACCACTAAAACGACGTGAGGTGATAATAATGTTTATAATACATTTGCCTAATAAAATATGTATGTGTTTTTCTTTTTTTTTGGTTATCAGTAATTTTAGGTAGAAAAAATGTAAGGTGAACCATTTTTAAGTGAAAACTTCTTGAACACCGTTGTGATTTGAAACTCAATGACGACAAAAATATCGACACTAAAAAGAGACAAACACATACATCTGTAGGATTTATCCTGCGACAGAAAGAGATAGTGTAATTGGTCTCCTCTTTGTGAGTTTGATGCTTCGTAGCCTATCGGTCTCCTCTTTGTGCGGTGCTTCATAGCCTCCACACTCTTGTCTACTTTAGTTTCCTGAAGGTTTCACTTCTACATTGTGTGAATTGCACACTCTGTTTTTCTTTTAACTTTGCTTGTATCAAAAATTTTAATATTTCAGAAATTGTATGTTATATATATTATTTCTAATAAAAACATAAGGAAATTCTATCACCTTTCAAAAATAGTTTTTAGTTTTCGGAATCAGAAAGATTTCATTTATTCGGATTTTATTGCAAAGTGGAAATTTTCTGACCTTCTGACAGAATATGCCCGAGATCTGTTGGGTTAAAACTATAAGACTGTGTATGAATGCGGATGAAACAAGGAGTGTATGCCAAGATCGAGTTGGTATACGGTTTAACAATTTGGGAGGTGGATATGGGTACAGGGAACTATTTATTGGAATACCAACACCCCTGCCATAGGTCACCCCAAGTGGTTCGCTATGTTTAGTGACTTAGTAGGGGTGCCCGGATTCATGGTGTGAGATTTGTCTAGGTCTTGACGGTGGATACATTTGCCCATCAACCGCGTGGCAGGTCGGATCGGGAGGGACTGGTTAAGGGTTAAGGGACCTTTTGATTCCTCCATCCAGACTCTCAACCTTTCGCCTTGCACAGCAAAGGGAGGGATGGATTCATTCATTCCGTCATTACTGGAAACTTTGACTCCCAGGTTCCTACCCACCCCTCATGAATTTTTCCTTCCCAAAACTTCCTCTCCTTCCTTTCCCTAAAAAGACCTTCCACACAGCATCTCCAAAGACGATATAGGCTCTGAGGGATTTTTTTCCTAAAGGCCTCCTGTCTTTTTTTATGTGAATACCTCACAAGAGTCCCAGCTGCTCCCGTCTGGAGCCAGTGAGACTATGGCATCCCCAATTGGGGTATGTTGGGAGGCTATAGGTAGTGGGAGGGGGGAAAGGAAATGGGGTAGAGGAAGGTGGGGAAGTACCTGGCTATTCAGATCTGGTCACCAAACACGGCTAAACCATTTCCAGCAATGTTTCAATTGTGAATGGTGGTCTTACACCATAATAATGATAATGAGAGTATATTCCACTCTGAAGATAATGTTAAAAAAATATTATTTGAAGGCCATTTTTGAAAGCGAAACACAGAAATCGTACAAAGGATGTAATATTAATTGAAATAAGAACAATACTAGTTCAGAACAGTTCATTGTTCTAAATCTGAAATATCATTTCCACTTGCTATTATTACAAAGGCGGCCCTCAATTGCATAATAATCAAATTGCAGATTAATTGGATGGAAAGCAACACATTAGTTTGATTACTACGTAATCAATTTAAATGTGTTGCCATATTTTTGGAATTAAATCAATTACTTTCATAACATAACTGCATATCCGCCATTCTTTCTGAAACTGGCTACCATGTACATTTCAAATAAACTTTGGAAAGTACCTGCCTATTCGGTTTCTCAAATCATGTCTTCCATAATGATGATGAAACAAAGTTATATATTTGAAATTTAACCACTCCGACCCGTAAGCATGTTTACACGACAATGTAACAATAGCATACATTGACTGCCGGCGTAGCGCAGCGGTAAGACGCTTGACTCGTGCACCGAAGGTCGCGGAATCGAATCCCGGCGAGGCAAATAAATTTTATTTGATTAATATGTGTTATTTCACAATTTATTCATTTAAAATAATAAATAGTATATTTGTGGCATGTTCCAGAGTGGAAGATACTTTCTGTATCGCCCTGGTGTAAGACCACCATTCAGAATTGAAACGTTGCTTGAAACGGCATTAGCCGTGTTTGGTGGCCAGATCTGAATAGCCAGGTACTTCCCCACCTTCCTCTTCCCTATCTCCTTCCCCTCCCCACTACCCTCAGCCTCACAACATTCCCCAATTGGGGATGCCATAGTCTCACTGGCTTCAGACGGGAGCAGTTGGGACTCTTGTGAGGTATCATGTAAAAAAAAAATATATATAGCAGTCAAGTACAATAAGCATGTTTTCACGTTAACGTATGTGTTCCCACAGAAATCATTATAAACTCTGTTATTGTTCTAGTGCCAACCCTAAAACAAAAAGTTGTAGATCCATATTGAATCAAGCTTTACATTTCTATTCAAAGTTGTCCATGGAGAACATAAAAGGCTAATTTTGTAGAAACAGTTTTCACCCGCTAAATCGCCTACGTGCCGTTAGACATTGTTAATTTTGTATTAAATATTCTTGTATGAAATGGTAAAAAAGTGAGATGACAAAATTGTTTATTATACATTTATACAATAAAATAAGTGTTTTTTTTTACATAATCTGTGATTTTAGTATCGTTTTCACATAAAAACATCACGTGAGTCATTTTTACAATTTTTTTATGTTTGCATTCTAAATTTTAATATTTACAAATGTTAATATTTATTTGTAATACAACAATTTGAATGATTATTTCATAACCTTTCAAAGACAGTTTTTATTATTCGGCTACAATCAGAAATGTTTCATTTATAGAGCTTTAATTGCGAAGCGGAAATAACACAAAGTTTTTGTAATTCTGACAGTTTGTTTAAAACAAAAAACTTGCATAATCGCAAAATACCGGAGTGGTTAAAAATGCTCTTTGGTTATTATTTAATCATTAAATTTGACACTACAAAATACTATCAACCTAATGATAAAAAGTGTTGCAGAAAAGAGTACTCCATTTTTCACAGAAATATTAATAAAACCACATAATTAAAATCCATTATCTCTTCCTATCATATCAGCAGTTTCTCATACATCACTCTAAATATTGTAAAGCATTCAAATTAATCTAATGCTTTGAATTAAACCTCCTAGAAATTAGATAAACTATAAATGTACTACATAGTAACTGTAATAAGGGTTATTATACAGTACAATAACCCGTATTATAGTTATTATGGGAAGAGTACGATTTCCGTGGCTCCACGATTTGACCATGAATTCAGGTAGAACAGCCTAAAATAAGACGAAAATGAAGAATAAAATTTTTCGATATCTCGCTCAGTTTTCGAGATATCGTCCGTGTTACGCTACTTTTTAGTTTTAGGGCTATCACTAGAATAATAACAGAGTTACGACGATTTCTGTGGGAACACACACGTTAGCATGAAAACACGCATATTGTACTCGACTGCTATTGTTATATTGTCGTGTAAACACGCTTACGGTGATGCTACGGGCACACTTGCGCTTTTAAAGCCAAAGAACATGCTACCTAGTAGCATGTGTGTCAGTGACGTTGCTAGTAATGAGCATGCTCATTTGAAGCCGAATGGGCTTGCTCACAAATCAACAGCCGTTTGATTAATGAGCATTTTCATTGGATTATCGAGTGGAAGGGGAAGCCTTGTAGCATGTGTGAACAGGCTAGCTTATGAGCATGCTCATTTCAATCCGATCTCAGTTCGCGCCTGCGCATTCTTAGCAAAAATGTCAAAATAGCCCGCTGGGGAGACGAAAAAATCTCATGTTTCACGATTTATTATGAGAATCACGAATATACTTGGAACACAAGGTCACTAAAATACCCACAATAGATTTCCAAATTCCCCAAAAGCTCCTTTACCTCTAAAATGAAACCACATTCTATTGAAATTAGCATAATTTTTTTAATATGTAGTCGTTTTCAGATTTGTTGACATCTTGGACCCAAAAACGTCTTTGATATTGCAGCACAAACTTCAGGTATAGAGCTAAAGTAGACTTTCCAACCCTGTGAAATGCTGATAATGTGTACAAAGAATCTCCGACAGCTAGATTTCTCAATGTAATTTCCAATTTTACTTTAGCCGGAATAGCATTCTGCATTAGAGTATCTCGTTTTTGTATGACGCTTTCAATTTTAGGGAGTAGCTCGTCAAATTTCTGCGGAAGCATTCATAAAATGATTTTTATATCCGTTGACATCTTCTTCTCGCATTTCTACTAACAAATGATTACTTGCTCCAAGGTTTGCTCTTCTCGTGATCCAATTACGAACCCAAATCGATCTTTTTATTTTCGCCAAAAGTTTCTTCAGTAAATGCGTTGCAAGCGATAAGATTACTTTATTAACTTCTGTGTGGACAGAACTGACTCTATTATGTCCTTGTAACTGTATAACCGTTGACATTTTGGACCCAAATCAACCGTTTTGTTTTCTTTCGTCAAAAGAATTTTAAAGAATTAATAATTGCGTTGCAAGCAATAAAATGACTTTGTTTAGTTCTGAGCGAACGGAACTGACACTTGACACTTTACAATGACGATTATTTGACATGAACATGCTCATTAAATAGCATGTGTGTTCAAATGTTGGCTTTGAGCACGCTCATTCACAAGAAAGCTCAAACCAAGCCTGCTCATTATTGAGCAAATGCGTACAGTTGACTATTTTTGACAGGAGCATACTCATTAATGAGCATGGTCATAAGCCGGTTTGTGTGAGCAAGTGTGTCAGTACCTTGATTTGAGATTTTCACAGCTAAAAGTATTATAGTGATATATTTTCGGGGAATTATGCCATGTTGCACTACCTCCTTTAGCCAAGGTTTCGGACAGCATTACAATGTCCATCATCAGGGCAGTTTGTAACCGAATGATTGTGTGTTCTTATGTACGTAGATGCAATACCGTGTTGCCAGCTTCAATCCTAATTGATGTGTCAAGCTATAAGATAATTGGGTAAAATTCGAAAAGTATACAGCTCAATATTTATAAATTAATATAAGCGTGTTAAATAAGTGTAAGAACAAGAAGCAGTGGTGAATTGATAGTTTAAATAAAAATAAATAAAGGCAAAGATTTAAAAGGGAAATTGATACATAACACGGAAGAATGAATTAAAATAGATAATAAAACATTATTAATTATTATCATTATACATATTATTAAATTAAATGTAAATATTACTAATAATAATATTATAAATGCGAAAGTTTGTATGGATGGTTGGTTGGATGGTCCTTACTCTTTCAAGCAATAAATATCGAATGGAATTTAAAAATTCTTTCACTAATTGAAAGCTACATTATTTGCGAGTAACAACGGCTTTATATATTGGTAAGCTCTGGCGTTATGAATGAGCTGTGGCGTTATGAAATTATGTATCATACGTTTTCTGTCCCTAACAAAATTGAGTTATTGCAAACGTCAAACAAATTGTTACCTTGGAAACAATGTATTTTTTTTAAATTTTAGGCTTAAAAAGAGTGCTTTGTTGTGATTAAAAAGAGTACTTTTTTGGCGTCGTAGTTAATATCTACATATCTCTAAAAATGTACATTCTCCGAACAAAAAGCATAACGTTGCTATAAAGCTTATTGAAGTGGACTGTCATTTTCTTATTTTTTTAGGTTACTCTGGATTCAAATACTAATAAAGGGAGTAAGTACTTAAAATAAATTTCTATTTCTATAATTTAAATATTTTCTAAAATAGAATTTTTATTTGCGAAATGTCATTCTCAAATTTTGAAATTTTCTATTAAACCATAATTATTTTCAGCAAGAATAATAACAATTAAAGTTGGTACGAGAATTTTATTTGTCTTATAGTTATTTGTTGTTTATATTATGTGATTTTTTTTAAACAGAGAAAATTGGAGGAATGGGAAATGACATAGGTTACTTTTTATCCCGGAAAAAAATTTCATTAACGTGGGAAAATTCTTTATACAGTAATTTCCCACTAATACCATGCGAGCGAAGCCGCGGGTAAAAGCTAGTTAATAATAATAATATTATGTATTTTCAAAATCCCTTATTTGGAAAGATTTAATTTGTTCAGTGGTGGGATTCTAAATTTAGGATACCTATAGAGAATACTTCATAGCGTAGATGCGCATTATTTATATGAAAAAAGATTCAACTAGATAATTCTTAGAGAAAAGTAAAGAAATGCTCAATGAAATTAACTTTATATAAGGTAGGTACCTAATATCAGGAAAAAAATGGAGGGCGAAAAAACATAAAATTAATTTCAAATTAAAAAACAGTATGAGCATCAGAATCACTAGCAGATATTCATAGGCCATAAAATTAAAAAATATTTATTTATTTTTTTCAGTATTCAGTATTTTGTCATTGGAATCAAAGCGCATTTGAGGTAATATAATTAATGTGTGTGTAAAAAGTTACTGTTGTTGCTTTGATCTTTTTAAATGAAGTAAGAACTTGTTTATTATTTAATTATTTACTAGCTTTTACCTGTGGCTTCGCTCGCATGATATTAGCGAGAAATTACAGGACAAATAATTTTCATACAGGAATAAAATGTTTTTCCAGGATGAAAAGTAGTCTTGTCACTTTCCTGTCCTCGAACTATCCATATTCAAAAAATCACATCCATAGATCGCTCCATTCGAAGTGAAAGAAGGATCAACAAACAAATTCACTTTTGTATTTAGCTATTATTAGATTATTATAGAAGTATCCTCTCGTTTCGATCTTTGAAAATTGCACATAGCGAAAAAATAGCGCGAAATAGTGAAAAAATATATAAAAGTTGAAGCTGTGAAAAAACAACTACGTATTTTAGTATGGTGTTTTCTAACATTATTATTCTAGCACAAAGTATTTACGACTGTTTACCAATAAATAGTTACTTTTGTGAGCGGCAGCTGCCATAATACAAATGTCTGTAAAGATTTTTAATTTTATAAGCATTGGCAGCACTAATTAAATACGCGTTTTTAACAAAATTTCTCACCACGTATAACTCCTTTTCCTAGCCGAAACATCAAAGAATCATAAATTAATATCTTAACAACTAAAGACGTTCAAACCGAATTGAAAAACTTTGAAATTGTGCTGCTAACAAGGTACAATTTTGACAGAAGCTGGCAGATTTTCGTTTAAAAATATATTGCGCAGTCTAAATTAAAAGCGTTTTCGTATATATTTGATATGATTTGCAATTAAAGTAAATGAGAATATGTAATCTATTGTGTTTAGGAGGACGGGTAGCAATATTCCTATATTGGCACTGAATCAGCGTAATGAAAAAAAGGATCACCAACCTGTGCCATCTGTGGCCTTTGGTTCACGTCTTTCATGTCCACACTGCCAGGGTCTATAACATTGATGAGATTGCAGAGAAGCACTCCATCTCTGAGGGTATAAGCCAGATCCTGTATAGTGCTCTGAGGCCAATTCGCCTTGTGGTCCGTCCGAAGAAGACCGCATCTTGTTAACCACGAAGCGCATTCTCTCCACAGTTCTTCGCCCCCTGTCGCCATTTTCACGGATAAACACACTCACATAACATTGATTATCACATTCGAATCTATTTCTATTAGAAACCCATTAATAAGGGTTAATTAATCATTGACATACAAATTTGTGTAAATTCATACAACAAACACCAGTTTTTGACAACTTAATCAGATACGTTCGCTTCTCTCCTATGCTCCTATAGCTGTCAAATTTTCTCTTTGTTGATTGGTCGTACTTATTTGTCCTTCATTCTCATTGGTTTGTTATTTTCTTCCGAAAAAGAGAAGCGAACGAAGCAAATCTAGATAAACCATAAACACGAAAGATGTTTATTGATTTCGTATGGAATTCTCAATGAATGAACCAAAAATAGACCCCCAACAACCCCCAATATGCGGAACACCTGCGGCAGCCACTCTCAAAAGGGAACACTCCGATGTTTCAATTTGAGGGGGCGACGTGTTTACATTGAATGTGAAATGAGCGCTTTAGATTAGGTAATATTATGTAAGGGGTTCATACATTTATTTGGGACAGGTTTTTTTTTTCTCCAAATTAAATAATGGAATCAGAAATTGATGCTAAAGTTAGCCTCTGAGAAACTGGACGTACTGTGCAGGGCCCGCAGATACTTCAATAGTACACAACTGATAATTCTGTTCAACAAATCGCAAGTGCGCCCCATGGTTGAATTTGGCAGCCACCTCTGGTCTGGAGCCCCAAAATACCTGGTTTATCTATGAGCTGGACTGTGCAGAAAAGGGTGGCTCGTTTGATAGATTCTCCTATCTCAACAAACAGATTGCAATCCTTAGAGCACAAGCGCCAGGCGAGAATGCTGTCCTTGTTCTACCCATATTTCAATGGAAAATGATCTGACGAGAGCATTATTGATCCCCTATTATTATTGGTGCATAGTCGGGAAACACGTTCCAACACATGTATACGGCTGATCACACGAGAATGAGTTGTTTCTACCACTTATGATTCCTCCCTCCTACAGGTCTCTTCAGGACCCACATTAACTCCTTCCTCTCCTCAAAACGATCCTCCGCACACCATTTTCAAAGATGACATAGACCCTGAGGGAAATTATTTTCCTCAGGGCCTCCTGTCTACAGTTAATGCAAAAAAAAATCGTGGCTACAGAATCCACAATATGAAATGGACCCCAATGAAAAAATCAGGGTCTTCTGTGTGAAGTGAGAGTCCTACAGGTCAGGTCAAAAGGTCTCCCTCAACCAGTCTCTCCCCATCCCACCCGTACACCCCTGCTGAGCCACTATATGTAGCAAACAACTCATCGTCATAATATGATCGATGCCAAATTACTGCTCACCATCATACTGTAAATAAAAATTATTTATTTAAAAAATTATAGAAAACAGCTACTTCAACACAGGCCACAGCCTGATATTTAATAGTAAACAAAAATTGATAATTTAAAATGTTTTAAATGGCAACACCAAGATGGCTCATAGGAAAATAAACATAAGTAAAATGTTTTTTCGTTGTTTGTTTTTGGGGTGTTATGCCGTGTTGCGCTACCTCCTTCTTTAGCCGACGTTTCGGACAGCGTTGCAGTGCCCATCATCAGGGCAGATCCGACGATGTGTTGTCTAAAAACTTTTAAGTAAAATGATCCACGTGTACATTTTTTTATCTACGAACTGGGATGACGAGCTCCCATGTGTGTATGTAATAAAAACAACAGTGGGTAATTTCATAATTACTAACTGAAAGTTTTGAAAAATGATTTTTTTGTAAATTGAATTGCCTTATGTACCAGATAATTGGTTTATCCACTGGAGAACTTTTTGCCACAATATGGCACTATTTAAAATACCCCGGATTGCTTTGCTGCCAATTTTTCCCTTATTTGTATGTAATTTAGTAGAAGTTAACTAACTAACCATCACGCCGTTTCCCGCAGGGGTAGGAAGAGAGGACGGACTGCCAAACAGCTCGGTCTTGGCACACACTCTTTGCCTCACTCACATTCTTGACATGGCCCGACTCAAGTATCTGATTCACTTAATCGTGCCATGTCTTCCTCAGAGTCCCCGACTTCTTCTACCATTCACATTTGCGTTGTATATTCTTCTTACACTACTTTCTTCGTTCATTCGCTCTACATGCCCAAACCATCTGAGGGTCCCTTTCTTAATCTTACTCATTATGCTTACATCAGCCTTACATTCTTTGCGGATAGCCACATTTCTCACACGATCATACATTGTTTTACCACACATACGCCACATGGATCTCATACGATTTTATAATTTTTTTTATAAATCTTACTGTTATAAAAAAGGGGGATGAGCTGGGTCATCATGTAATGTTTCTTAGAGAAAGCATGAGACAATGAGACTATTAGAGTGATCTTGTATTCTCAGATGGTGGACCTTAGGCAGGCGGCTGTGTGTAATACCTTGTATGAGGGGAGGTTATTTGAATAAAATACTTAAAATGCTTAGAACACAGTTAAATGAATTTATTGAAATTAAAGTACATATAAATAATAACTATCAGTGCTAAACTACATACTGGGCATATTATAGAGTGTTAGTAACGTATCTTAAGCTGATGAGTGGGCAATGCCATAAGTGAATAAGGCTGCTGCCTTCGGAGATATGCAGTCTGCTCCCTCCGCTGCTGACATATGCTGAAACGGCGGGCTGGTCCCCAGCCCTGCGGTTTCCCGGCGACGTCACGTCCCAACGTCCCAGGGCGGTTGCCAGCCAGCCGACTACGATGATGACGGCCAAGCACCTCTGCAAGCACCTTCGGCTCCAGGTGTAGTCGGAAGGTCTTACGATGGCTTTGTAACTCCCAATGCTGGATTTCGTTACCTCCAGAAATAAGCTTCTCCCCTGGTACTCCGCTTCTGTCCCATGATCTTGATGAGTTTGCTGATAGACTTGAATTTGGGATGCCGCTGATGGGCGCAGATTTACTGATCTTGATGATGTACAAATATGGCGAACTATGGGTAGGTGATGCGTCGACCCGCCACAGGGAAAGTGGCCGAGGTCACCTGTGGCTGGTCAAAGAATCCGAGCTTCAGGCCAGTCCTCCCTAGTGAATTCAGTTGTCAGTATCACCAACTGAGCACAGATAAATACATAGCAATGTTGCCAATATAACAATTATTGAATTTTTTTTTTTTTTTACAGTGAATACCGCACAAGAATCTCAACTGCTCCCGTCTGGAGCCAGTGAGACTATGAAGGTAGTGGGGAGGGGAAGGAGGTAGGGAAGAGGAAGGTTGGGAAGTACCTGGCTATTCAGATCTAGTCACCAAACACGGCTAAAGCCATTTTCAAGCAACGTTTCAATTCTGAATGGCGGTCTTACACCAGGGCGATACTGATAGTATCTTCCACTCTGGAACGTGCCGCAAATATACTATATATTATTTTTAATGAATTAATTGTGAAATAACACAAATTAATCAAATAAAATTTATTTGCGCACGCCGGGTTCGAACCCGCGACCTCCGGATTGTGAGTCAAGAGTTTTAGCGAGGTCATCATCATGTTTATTATCTTCATACCTAAGGTACCCATTCACAGAGATATATTATAAGTTACATTATTTTTATGTAACACTACGAATATGTGATAATCAACAAAAGATAGGTGAATTAATTGGCTGTATAGAACTATAATCAGTTTGTATGTCTCCATATTAAAATTCAGAGGTATGATTTTTTTTAATGCGGGCAGAAAATATTCAAAATGATCACCAAAAAATCTCAAGCAATTGGAGAAACAAGTTTTAAATTGCGATGTCGCTCCAGTGGTTATGTATTCATCAAAATTTGATGTAATTATTGTGTAAGTAGCTCTCCCAAAATAGCTACTTATATTCATAGAAATGATTTCTCACCCATTTTATTTAACCACTGGACCCATTAGCTTGTTTCAAACCACCTAGAACACAGCCAGACATATGTATGTTATGAAGTATGAGGCGTACTTGAGTTATTAAAAAAGTTAAATACAAAAATTAAAGTTTTTTTTTTTGGTTTTATTATATGTATTTTCAAAAAGCCTGTAAAGTTTCACAATGAAAATAAAATAATATTATGATGACATCCACGAAATAAATAATAATATAGTAATAAGAAACTTCAGATACTTTGCAACTAAACTTTATAATACACTTCCACTGACCATTAGACAGCACACTAATTATGTAAAATACAAATCAGATACCAAGTCTTGGATCACTAGCAAAGACAGATCATATATTAACAATATTTTTATAACCTCCTAGTGCATGCTTTCCCTTTGGTACAATGCTGATTGTCCTTGTACCTTTAAATGTATATAACATTGTTGTTGTTATCCTTCTTCTTCTTTTTATATTAAAGTAGTAGAAGGTCCATAATAAATCAAGCTGCACATCTCTATTCAAGTTGTCCATAGAAATACATAAAAAGACCTATTCTGTCAGATACATGATGGATACAGATTTTACCGGCCAAATCGCCTACGCACCGTTAGACATTGTTATTTTTTATTAATTATTCTTGTATGAAATGATAAAAAAATGAGGTGACTAAATTGTTTATTATACATTTATACGATAGAAAAGGGATTGTTTTTTTTTACATAATCCATGATTTTAGTACTGCTTTCACATAAAAACATCATCATTTAGAATGCAACATCGTTTGCATTTACAAATGTTAATATTTATTTGTAATACGTATAACATAATAATTATTTCATAACCTTTCAAAAACTTTTTTTTGTATTCGGCTACATTTAGAAATGTTTCATTTATAGAGCTTTAATTGTGAAGCGGAAATCACACAAAGTTTTTGTAAATCTGACATTTTGTTAATATGCAAGTTTTTCACGAAAAACTTGCATATTCACGATAGATCGGAGCGGTTAATATTTTTAAATGTATTTGTAAATCTGACATTTTGTTAATATGCAAGTTTTCCACGAAAAACTTGCATATTCACGATAGATCGGAGCGGTTAATATTTTTAAATGTATGGTGTTGTGCGTGGAATAAAGAAGAAAACTAGAAGTGCATTCAGTACAAATTTGAATGGAAAGAAATGTTCCATTTCGTTTGTCTCCCTTACACTGCCTAACATTGTAAATATCCATCCTATTTGCATTTCGTAATCATGATGAAATACAGTTCTGCATTGGAAATTTTAGGCCCGACTGCCAAACATTTGGATCACAAAACAGGTTCACAAGACATTTCTGTATATTTCTTGTGTTCTTCTTTATTCTATGGTTATGTCACATACAAGATGCGGCAAAACAAACAGTGCAGTTTTGAAAGGCCGGTGAATCCCGTGTGGTGGGAGTAGAAACCTGAGAGTGGTCTCATTATATCGGGAGGGTCATGCCGTTTTTAGTCATTGCTAGGTCCGGACAACACAGGGGCTTTGCTGTCCGCACGTATCTTGAAAATGGCCAAAAGGCAACTTCACGACAGACCTCTTCTCTCCCCAAAAGTGACCGTGTGGTGTGCGATTTCCAAATTTGGGGTGATTGGGCCATATTTTTTCGAGGAGAATGGATGAACCATGACTATCAACGCTCAATGTTATGTTTCCATGTTAGAAAATTGTTTTTGAAACTCAATTGGAAGAAATAACGGAGGAAAAACATCTGGGAGACATCCGGTTTCAATAGGACGGTGCTACGGCCCATACTGCTCGAGTTTCAATGACGAAACTGCGACAGATGTTCCCTGCGCGCCTCGCCTCTCTAAGGGGTAACCCGCGCGCTCACCTGATTTAAGCGTCTGCGACTTCTTCCTTCGGGCTATCTGAAGGAAAAAGTTTTCAAACATCGACCTCACACCTTGGAAGAACTCAAGGATCGAATTCTGGAGGAAATAGCCGCTATGCCCATCGAGATGTGCCAAAAAATGCAGACAAAAACTTCAGAAATCGCCTTCATCAATGTATCGCTGCTGGGGGCCATCATCTTTCTGATGTCATCTTCAGGACTTGATGCATAAAATGGCATGACGTACCGAATAAAATAAAATAAACCCCATTTCTGTAGGTGGCGCTGTTTTTTTTTAATAGCCTTTCAAAACTTCACTGTCTGATTTGCCGCACCCTGTTTTTATGATGCTCGGTTGTCTATGTGGGCATCTCCATCCTGTTTAGGAAATCTCTGGCCTGCCTGACAGCAGCGTGGTTCTTATTTTCAGAGGCCAGAGATCGGAGAGATTCCATGTATTGTTCGATGTTTTGCTTGGAGGCTCCATTAAGTCCACCTGGAAAAAATATATATTAAGGGGGGTAAGGTTTTAGAGGCGAAAAAAAGGCATATTTTCATGATTTTTTTTGGAGATATGAATAATATTGGTTTATTTATTTCATATACACCTTATAGTATAATATCTGAAGTATCTTTGAAAATATTTTCAATTAAAAATATCAATAAATAAGTCCGTGAGAGCGAATCTCCGGAGGCGCCTCGAAAATAAGTTGTTATGCGGTGAACTCCATAACTCGTTAACGGATAATCTGACACAAATAGTCGAAATGGATTTAAAAGGTGATATGTTTTCCTAGGTAGTCAGAAGGATTTTTGTTTTTCAATTTTATATTTTTGGCAGCATTTTGAAAAATGCGATTAATGCAAAAAAATTTCGGTGAATTTGTTACTATAAAATAGAAAAAAATAGTAAAAAAACTCCCTCTGATTACCTGTTGATTTATGTGCAGAAATAGTGTACAAAATTTCAAAAGGATCGGTCAAATAGATTTTGAGTTATGATGTCCACGAACTTCGAAAATGTTGTTTGCGAGAAAATTGATTTAAAGTTTTGTATAATCGAATCGAGCATGAGGGCTGGTCACTTGAAACGCTGTATCTTCGTTAGTTTTGCTCTGATTTACTTGAAATTTTGACACAATACTCTTGACATGTTGTCCATTCAGAAAAAATGCAAAAAATAAATTTTAAAACCTTACCCCCCCCTTAAGAAATCATCCTTCGAAATGGAGAGATTTTAGTTGGCGACCAACAAGTTTAGGTCCTTCTTCAAAAAGGATACGCAAGCATCCGATAGACGATGATTCAAGGATCTTGGTGACCACCGCCATTCATTTGCACGAAGGTTCATACAAAGGCACACCTCGCTGACATTTTGTAAACTCGTCGGAGATGCCAATCTCACGCGACCAGGCAATCAACAAAGAACATAATTTTTAGGACTTTTCCTCACTATCGTTCCTAAACTTTCAATTAGATTGCAATCGGGAAAGTTCCCTGGACATTTAAAAACACCTATATACTTGGTTGGATTCAAAGAATGTTTTCATTTTATTAGATGTTTGGATGGGACAAAGTTGTATTGAAAATCCCATTTTAACTAACTAACCATCAAGCCGGCCGTTTCAGTGTAGGGGAAGGCAGAGAGAACTTCTACTTCATTCACATTCGTATATTGTCTTATACATACTCTTTTGTTATTCTGACTCTCGACATGACCCGACTTAACTAACTAATCATCACGCCGTGTAGGCAGAGAGGACGGACCGCCAAACAATTCGGTCTTGGCACACACTCTTCGCCTTGTTCACTTTCATACATCGTCTCATACATACTCTTCTATTATTCTGACTCTTGACATGTCTTCCTCAGGCGTTCCCAACTTTTTTTACCATTCACATTTGAGTCATATATTCTTCTTACACTCCTTTCCTCGTTCATTCGCTCTACATGCCCAAACCATCGGAGTGTTCCTTTCTTGATCTTACTCATTACGCTTACATCAAGCCTTGCATTCTTTGGGGATCTCCACATTTCTCACATGATCATACATGGTTTTACCACACATACGCCTCAGGGATCTCATTTCAACAGCATTCAGTTTGCTTTCACCCTTCCTCTGCCAGTTCCATGCCTCACTGCCATACACCAGGGCTCCATTGTGGACTGCTAGCTTCGCTTCTTTTGACAATTTTTTATTAGCGCCAACTGCATTCAGTTCTCCATTAATGGAGTTACCTGCATTTACCCTTTTTTCAATATCTCTATCAGCCTTCCCATCTCTCGTAAACATACTACCCAGATACACAAAACTCATCCACCTAGTATTTTTTATTTAAAAAATTATATGATACAAGCAAAAAGATAAGCTACTCATCTCACTAGGGCATTCCTGTGTCGAGATTTGATTAACTTGATCGTGCCACGTCTTCCTCGAGCATCCTCAACTTTTTCAACTATTAACTTCCACGTCATATCAGTACAGTTGATTGGTCAGACTTTTCCAAATACTAAGTTTTGAGATAATGAGGAAAGCAATATTCAAATATTATTTACTTGTATATACATATACAGGCTACAAAATAACACACGGGAGACATAACGGTCCGGTACATCTTGAAATATCCTACTAGTGACCAGAAAACATCATCAACATTTTGTTTAATTCACTTCAATTTTTTCTGGATTATAATAGTATAATGTAGAGGTAATGGTTATAGGAAGGGAACAAACTCAGTGTAACATACTTGCTAATGGGACAATCAGCTAAAACAAGTGGGCAGGTTCAAATACCTTGGGGTCGAATTCTTCAGCGATGGTCGGCAAGACGGAGAAATTGATAGAAGCGTAAGTGCGGCAAGCAGTGTATTGCATCCTCTCTACATTGAAGCTTTCACCCACCTATTCCCACCCCGGTATAGGCGACTTATGGTCGCCCCTTCGGAGTTCTCGCAAGAATCTAATTTTTTTGAATGAACGACTCTACATTTAAAATATGTAACGATTCTAGAACTTCAATGTCCCCGCATACGTTGTTAGAGGGCGGTATGCAGGCGCACCTACAGGAATGTACTGTGATGGTCAATTCTACAATTCTAAAGCCCATGAAGGTAATCACTGCTAAAGCAGTGAGCCCCATGGACAGTCAAACAAGGTGTTAGTAACAAAACTAGGTAATAGAGAAAATATAAGGAAAAAAACAAAATGAACGACAACCGTCATGAGTGGGAAGCTCATGGCGGCGAAGGACCACACAATGATCCAGCAGGCAGCACCGTGCACTGTACATAAAAAATGGAAGAAAAAATAAACATATATACAATGTAGAACTGGTGATACCGAAATCTAGCCACCGGCAGTCCCAGAGACAGTGAAGAAGGCTGGTTGTCAGGCCTCCCGATAACCGGCAGCGTCGTCCGTAAGCCAGCTACCCGGTGGTGCCTAGACGAGGAGTGTGTGGAAATCAAAAAGAAGACCCTAGGGAGAGAAGCGTCGGGTCGCTGGAGGCGGGACGGACAGCTTTCGGATGACGTTTAGCCCTCTCCCCAACCTCTTCATGTCACGGGGGGTAGCGCGGTAGCCGGGTGCAGCCCCACCAGTTCCAAGAGATCGGCCATGGCACGTACACGGGGACACGTTCTAGGGTCCGACCCCTTAAATGGGGATAAGGACGATACAAAACGGGCAACGGAGTTCAGTTCTCTCTCGTTAAACAAAACTAAAAGAAATGAAAAAAAAACAGTAAAGCAACCAAGAAAACCAAAATAATATGAAATAGGCATGTGCGTTTAATTACGCTATATGTATCCGGAACCAAAAAACCTAAAGTATAAATAAAAATGGCAAAAAAATAAGTGTAAAAAAAAAAGAAGAAGACATGAGCGTAAAATCACGCGGACATGTGTGAACATGTCCTCTCTACAGCTCAGTGATAAGAAAAGCTGAGCTCAGCATCAAGAAAAAAATGGCAGTGTTTAAAACGGTATACCGCCCGACGCTCACTTACGGCCACCAGACATGGATGCAAAATGAACGGACACGCTCCAGAGTCCAAGCTGCCAAAATGAGGTACTTAAGAGGAGTGGCAGTGGTTACAAAATGGGATCATATAAGAAACTCGACGATCCGAGATGATCTAAACATTGAACCACTGCTACTCTTCATAGAAAAATCACAATTGAGGTGGCTTGGGCATGTACTAAGAATGTCTGATGACCGAATTCCGAGGAAGATACTGAGTGCGATTCCAGAGGGTAGACGTCCAGTGGGCCGCCCCAGACACAGTTGGGCGAGGCAACTCCAGAAACTGTGTGAGGAGAGGATGGGTCTACCATGGACGGAGGCCGAACAATCAGCACAAGACAGGGACATAAGGAGGAGCCTTGTCGATGCAATGGGTCCCTGACCCGAATAGGACAAGGGGAAGAAGATGTTGATGATGATAATTGATTTGATGGTATTTATGAGTAATCTGAGTATTGAACCAGATATAGAGAACACTTTTACATATAACTGCATACTCAACTCAAATTTTCGATTTTTCGGAGATGTCTGACTAATTAACTCAATCTATGTTTTCTCTTTACATTACTTTTGTCGTTCATCTGCTCTTCATGCCCAAACCATCCAAGTTTCCCATTTTTAATCTTAATAATTTCCTCTGTTTAATGAACTCCTCGTGTTTTATAACACGTATGCCTCAGGGATCTCATTTCTACAGCATTCAGTCTACTAGAAATATAATTTTTGTCGGGGAATTCCAGTTTAGTAAATTTGTACAGCGATTGTTGATGGTGTTTATAGTGACAGCCTCACCAGGTAGTGGCACGCTGCTGAGGCCCCTCACCAGCGTGTCCACCATGGCTCCGAGGTGCCCCCGTAGTGTAGTGGTGCGCGCTCGCTGTGTGGCGGAGTCGTTCCTCGCACGATCCACGGCCCCGCGCATGTTCTCTATGTGCTTCTGCAGGATGGCGTTCTGAAAGAGAAATCATTGCGTTCACAAGTGGCGGTCTTACCCTCAGGTCAATTGGTTAAAAACCTCCCAAAATTATAAGATGATAGTAAAACATAATATTATGATATATTATGCAAATCAAAACAACTGGTATTATTCTAATGCATTTGAAATACACCGCGATATAGCCGGCAGCGGAAAGTAGTGACATCCAACGTCTTAAATGGAAGCTTTCTTTTCCATGCACTCTGATTGGCTGGCTTTTTTTATTATCAATTGTTTTTTTGTCGTTATTAATTCAAAGAGTTAATGACGACAGTCAAATTAGTTTTCCGATACCTCCAAAAATAACGAACTTATGAACTTTTTTTTTTTTTACATTAGCTCCACTCAGGAGGCTCTGACGAAAATACTTTTCCTGTCATCTTAGGGGATGCTGTTTGGAGGTTCTTCTTAAGGCGAAGGAAGGAAAGGGAGGAGACGAAGTTTTGGAAAGGAAAAAGGAATGAGGGGTGGGTAGGAATCTGGGGGTCAGTGTGTCCAGGAGTGACGGACTTATGAATCCATCCCTCCAACAGTGGTGCCAGCAGAGATATTTAAATATTAGGTCCTTACATTTGAAATTGGCGTTTTGTATGGGAGGAACTTTGTATGGGAGCTTATGGGAGTTTTGTATGGGAGCTTTTTCACCTTCCCAATTTGCTTCAAGTGGATTAAAACAGTTTTATCACTAACACCGCAGCCTGAAGCTAACTCGGACGTGGTTTGCGATGGATCCGCTTCCACAATAGCCTTCAATTCTTCATTATCAACTTTGGACTCCAGCCGTCCACGGGGCTTGTTCTGCAGGTCGAAATTTCCAGAACGAAAACGTTGGAACCAAAAACGAACTGTGTTTCTTTTGCGGCACCGTCGCCATACATATCATTAATCCTTCGAGCCGTTTCTGCAGCACTGGTGCCACGGTGGAACTCGTACTCGTAAATAATGCGATATTTCAAGTTTTCCATTTTGTAAACTAAGTGATGCAAAGAAAAAAACAATTAAGGAAAAAACAAATGAATTATAATTTTCGAAACACAAATATATGAGTAAATAGCTGTATAAATTTGAATTTGGAATTCCTAACCAAAGAGAAGATATTTGAGATCAAAGTTGCCAGTACGGCAAAACGCCAATTTCATATGTAAGGACCCAATATAAAAGATATGCTATCGGCAGTTTTTACTGGGTGGGACTATGTTTCCTGATGTCGCCGATATTGTCAACCAACTACTGCACCACCTTAAAAAAATCAACTCTATGAACGAATTCTTTCCGTATTCAAACTATTAGGTAGTAGTCTGCCGACAGTCGGGCGGACATCATAGCATATCTCTCGTGTTTCAATATCTTTGGGTGCCAGGGAATGGGTCAAGAGAGTCCGGCTGGAGAGATCAACAAAACCTTCAACCAATCTCTCTCGATCCGGTGCGCTACGCAGTTGGTAGGTAGACGCATCTGCCACCAAGACCTAGACATACCTCATGAAATAAAAAAAAACATACTTGTGTCTTGCTTACGTCGCAAAGACATAGAATTATCTTTCTAGGGTTAATAAGAGTTAACATCCTTGACCAGCAAAAAGAGTCTTTGGTACCTGCTGCTCGTAATCCGTGTTGGCCTTTCTCATCTGCCTTAGCTCAGTCTCCCTCAGCTTGTTGTGTTTCAGGAACTGCTCCGTGAAGATGGGTATGTCCGTCTCTCTCTGATTGGGATCCGCCCCTCCCCGTGTGGGATCCGGTGGGACGGAGCTCACCGGGGGTGTCACAGTAGGCTGAACAAAAATCATTATTAAATAATAACTGGAATGGAGCAATCGACACAATAAATAACATATTTTAAAAAATGCTAACCACAACCATCTTAGATTATACGACGAATGTCTTGAATATATCAAAATTTAACCGTTCCGATCTATCGCGAATATGCGAGTTTTTCGTCTTAAACAAAATGTCAGATTTATAAAAACTGTGTTATTTCCGTTTCGCAATTAAAGCTCTATAAATGAAATAAAAATCAAATCAAAATCAAAAAAATATTTATTGTACATTTAAAAAATACAAAAGGTATTGCTTATGGGTAGATCCCATTTCTTCCAGCTAACCACAAACATGTTATATTATAATGTTCATACAAAGAATAATATTATAATTTTTATACAAATAAGAAAATACAGATAACAAGAATACAAAAATAGGTGTTTCATTTATGTGAGGTATTCACTTAAGGTGTAATGACATTTGTTTAGAAGTAATGTTTTGAGTGATGATTTGAATTTGTGTGTGTCTTGAATTTGTTTGATGTTATGTGGAAGGTTGTTATATACTTTAACGGCCATGTAATATGGTCCTTTTTGGACAATTGTTTTGTTTGCTTTGGGAATTGATAAGTTTTCTGTGAATCTTGTAGCGTATTTATGTGTCGAGTTTTTTTGTGGAAACTTGACTGTAGATGATCGCACTAGCATGCATAGTTCCATTATATATATGTCTGTGACTGTCAGAATTTTCAGATGTTTAAACAAAGGTCTACATGAATCCAGACGAGCAGAGTTTGTAATTTTACGCATGCATCTTTTTTGGATGATAAAAACATCTTTAGCGTTTACTGAGTTTCCCCAAAAAATTATACCATATTTTATTATTGAATAAACATAACCATAGTATGCGGCTATTACTGATTCAATGTTCAATATTTTTCTCAGTGTACCTAGAACAAAAGAAAAGCTACTGATTTTTGCTACTATTTTTGATACATGTTCTTTCCAGTTTATATTTGTATCTAGTTGTATTCCCAGCAGTGAACAAGTTTGGGAGGGTTCGATAATATTATTATTAAAGTTTACATTTATGTTTATAGGTGTAGCTTGCACTGGACAAAATTTTAAAATTTGAGTTTTATTTGTGTTGAGTGACAGATGTTGTGATAACAGCCAGTTTGCTATTAATTGGCAAGTCTCGTTAACATATTTGTTAAATTCTTCAACGTCTCCATTACATTCAAACAACAAAGCGGTGTCATCAGCAAACATTGAACATTCTGTGCCAGCAATAATTGGCAGTTCATTTATGTAGATAAGGAAGAGGAGGGGCCCAAGAATGCTTCCTTGTGGCACAAGGAAGCACTCCATTTGGATTCTACCATGTACTGAAACATTTTTTCATCGATATTTGGAATTTGGACTTTCTGCTCACGGTTTTTTAGATATGATTCAAACCATTTTAATGCTAAACCTCTTATACCCATATGTTCAAGTTTAATTAGAAGAAGCTTATGGTCAACATTGTCGAATGCTTTTGAGAGGTCGAGAAAAATACCTACGGTTTTTTTGCTAACATTAATACTTTCAAGAATTTTGTTTAAAAAATTAAAGACTGCCTGTGTTGTTGAACGGCCTTTACGAAATCCAAATTGTTGTGGACATATTATCTCAAAGTTTTCAAGAAAGTTATAAATGCGATTGTACATGGCTCTTTCAAATATTTTTGAAAAATTTGGTAATAGGGATATTGGTCGATAGTTTGAGATTTCCTGCTTAGGTCCCTTTTTATACAAAGGTACAATAATAGATTGTTTTAATTGTTCTGGGAAGGTTCCTGATTCAAAAGATTTGTTAATTAATATTTCCAACGGGTAACTCAATGCTTGTGCACATGTAGCCAAATACTAAAAACTGTTTTTGAAAGATGAAATAGGCTTTCAAATTGTTATATTACAAATAAATATTAACAATTGTAATTATTAAAATTTAGAATCCAAACACAAAAAAATTGTAAAAATGACTCACGTGATGTTTTTATGTTCTTGTGAAAACGGTACTAAAATCACGGATTATGTAAAAAAAACACTTATTCTATCATATAAATTTGTAATAAACTTTTTCGTCACCTTACTTTTTTACCATTTCATACAAGAATATTTAATAAAAAAATTAACAATGTCTAAGTAGGCGATTTGGCGGTTGAAAACTGTTTCTACAAAATAAGTCTTTTTTATGTACTTCTATGGACAACTTTGAATAGAGATGTGAAGCTTGATTTAATATGGATATAATAAGGTTTAATTCCTTTTGATTGGTTTATAAATAAAACACTTGTGTTGCAAAGTTTAACAAGAAATGACATTTATGTTTATTTATATGATTTTTCTTTGAATGGTTTCTTCCAGGCGGGTATAACTCCGAGCCAAAACGTGGTCAGAATCTTTGGGTGACTTCACAAGTCCACTTCAATTTGTCTATGGTCACCGGCTACTAAATCAACCAATAGGAATCTTTTATTTTTGTTGCATTTTTCTGCTTTATTTACGTTTGATTGACAATTGACATTTACATTTCTGACGCAATAAGTAACGATTATGAATTTTGGGAATTCACGATCGAATGAAAAATGGGAGAACAGGACCCGCAATTGGAACAAAATTACAGGTGGGAGTCTTCCTTTGGTTGTTATTTCAGTGTTCCTAAAGTATTTTTTGAAATGTATTGCTTTAATTGTATTTTAAACTGATGTACATGTTTCCGTTTTCAGAACATATTTATGTTTCACCTGGGATCTATCTAATAATTGACGCTATCCAACATCACAATTACATCTTAAAAAGGTAAATATGTTTTCTATATTGCATTTTCTGTTCTTATTTTCAACATTTTTTTATATTTTTATCAGTATATTAATAAATTTATTAATATTTTTCAGTGGAATCTGAACCGACAAAACTTTACTTGTTTTACAATATAACATTCTTTATCCACACTTCAATACATTCGCTTCTGTTTCTGGAGATGGTTACTAATAAATACAGTCATGGCGCATGAAGCAGAGGTAATTATTATTTTTATAACTCTCATTTTAAAAAAACGTCAGTCAAATTTAATGTATTTGAGTAGGCTTCTTTATATAAGTAAGTAGGTATCCTAGAACTTGGTTTAATATGAGAGTTATCATAAATTAAAAAATAAAAGACATGGGAAGAAATGTAACTACATACATACATAGGTATGTACTATAATACACATACACAAATACAATAAAAATTGCATTATTTTACAAATTTCCATAACTGAACCAATGTAGTTTTTTAGAAAATATAACTTATTCTATTTATTATGATTTCAGGGAAAATATGGTGAGCTGAGCTACTTTAAATGCCAAATAAACAAATATAATGTTTTTTTGAGCCCCTTATGAAGAATCAAACATCTTATGCAATCTTGTGTCTCCGTGGATCTTGGAAATATGATAAATTTATTTTTACCTGCTGAAAGATATAATAGGTACGTTCAAAAGAGAAATTTATCTTTAAAACAACGCCCTCATGTGGCAATTTGCTACAGAAATATAACCTGCTTATATTGTATTCTTGTTTAAAATATGTACATGTAATTCTGAGTTTTAAATTTTTCTGTTAAAAGATGAAAATATTTTAATTCAGTAGTTTTGTAGGAACGCATAATCATATTTCAATTATATATTCTTGTATTTCCTTTTTCTATATGTTTATAATAAAATTCTTATCATGTAATTACGAGTTTCATTTTTAAAATAATATTTTAGGCTGATGATTTTGGTGGTATTGGGTAGGCCCCGAAAGAAAATTATCTTGTCTATGGTCGCGCATTGTTCTGTTGTTGCTTTCTCTATCTTCGTCTATGGTGCGTGACGTCACAGGTGATAATTTGATGGTGAAATAGTGACCAAATTTTTCACGTACTAAAACCCGAAGTTATCGATCTAGTGGGTGGTTTGGTATACATATTTATGGTTTCTTCCAACTAAAATTCATATTTTACAATAAAATAATAGAACAATAAAACAAGTGACAATTGATAATTACATTCCAACTGACAATGCAGGATTCAAATTTAAATGGAATATATTTCCTTTACATCCCTCCCCCCCCCCCGAAAAGAAAATTACTGCAAAATTTTGACTCATCTTCGATGTCCTCTTCATGGTTCATAAATAAAGGTGCTGGAGTTAACTTCGAGATGTGGAAAAAATTTGATTCAAATTTTTTTCAACCAGTGTTTATCTTGTAAATTGAGTTTGATAATTTTTCTATGATTTTGTATGGTCCGATTCTCTATTCGTCGAGCTTCTTCCTATTTAGCTTGTTATATTCTCCACAAAAATAGTATCACCAACTTTGAAGTCAAAGTGTCTTCTGGTTTTATCGTAAATTATCTTGTTGTAATTATGTGACTTCATAGTATTTTCCAGAGCATTTTTTTCTGTCGTGAATCAAATCGATGTTGGTCTTCTTAAGTTTTAACTCATTTGGCAAAATCGTAACATCTGTGCCGTTAAGTAGGTACTGTGGCGCATATCCAGTTACAGTGTGCTCCGTTTCATGATAGTTTTTTACACAATTACGCGCTATAGTTGTCCAAGCTACTTTTGAATCATTTTCGTTGATTTTGCATCTAATTTTATTGACCAACGTTTGATTAAATCTTTCATTTAATCCATTTGAGAAAGGTGAGTTCACTGCAGTAAAAATTATTGGAATATTTTTTTCATCCAAAAATTTTTTGAATTCTCTGGAATTGATACCCGGGTATTGGTCCGACAGTATTATGCCAATGTTATTAGTTTCTGTGGAGTTTAAGAGTTTGATGAAATCATTGGTACTTTGAGTTCTTGACGTTAAAATATATGCAAACCTCGTGAAATGATCTGATAGCAGGTGCAAGTATCTCTTTGTTGACCGTGAACCCCCAAAACCGCCTATTACATCAATGGAACACATTTCAAAAGGTTTTGTTGCGGACCCAAGTGGGACATCAATCCATATTTATTTTGACCTCTTGATTTGTTCTTTAAACATACTGCACAACTTTTGCAGGTTCTCTTTATATTGATTGTCATGTTTTCTGCTGTGTACCATGAGCTTATCATTTTTTGCATTTGTGTAATTCCTATGTGACCTAGGTCTGTATGAAAATTTCTGATAAAGTGTATGCTGAATTTTTCTGATACAATTATTTTTTCTCTTTTTTTTACTTTTTTGTAATAAACATTATTCTTTGATATTAATTTATCTCTTCTGCACTGTATCTTCTCATTTTTGACCTGATCTTTTAAGATATCTTTTAATTTTATTAAGTTGACAAATTTTAATTGATCATCTATATTTTCATTTGAATATAG
Organism: Limnephilus lunatus; assembly: GCA_917563855.2. Taxonomy (NCBI): domain Eukaryota; kingdom Metazoa; phylum Arthropoda; class Insecta; order Trichoptera; family Limnephilidae; genus Limnephilus; species Limnephilus lunatus. The sequence continues at coordinate 57,634,228 of OU830596.1, forward strand.
CTCTGGATTTCTGCTTAGACAGTCAGCTTCCAAATTTTGTTTTCCTGGAGCATATTTTAAGTTAAAGTCATATTGAGAAAGATAATATGTTAAATAACCCAGCTCTTCATCAGTTCTAGATTTGAGATTCATGTTTTCCAGTGGTTCTGTGATCTGAATAAACTGTAAATGGTTTACCTATCAACCAGTATTGCCAGTATCTTACTGCTTCTTTTATAGCTAAGCATTCTAAGTAAATTGCTTTTTTCTTTTTCTGGGCGAGTTTTAAAATAAGGTTTAATTCCTTTCTATTGATTTATAAATAAAACACTTGTGTTGCAAAGTTTAACAAAGAAACAACATTTATGTTTATTTATATGATTTTTAATAGAGTATGAAAAAAGAGAATGGTACAATGCAGCATAATGACAGGTTCGTCATCTGGTCTGGGAGACCAGATACGGAGAGGGCTTGTCAGGGCGTTGCAGCGATACTGTCTCCCAGAATGGTTGAAAGTATGGTACAATATGAATGTGTAAGTTCGAGAATAATGTGGATCCGATTCAAAATTGTTTTGACAAGGGTGTTTCTTATTATTTGCTATGCCCCTGTTAATTCTGAAAGCAACAAAGTGAAAGATGATTTTCGGACTAGTGTGAACGATGTAATGAGACTAAAAGATTCGAATGAAAGGATTATAATAGCGGGCGATTTGAACGGGTGGGTCAGAATTAGACGTGACGGATTTGATTCAGCTTTAGGTATGTTCGGGGATAAAAGAACGAATGACAATGAGAACAAAATACTTGAAGTATGTTTAGAGTGGAATCTTTTTGTATCGAATACTTTTTTCGATCATAAAGGTATCCATCAATATACGTGGGAAAGAGGAAATGAAAGATCAATAATCGATTTCGTAGTAATTGACTCTAAGTTGAGAGCCGTTACCGAGGACACAAGACTTTTGAGGGGCTGAGGTTGAAACTGACCACTTTCTGGTGGTATCAAGAGTAAACCTCTTCTGCGGCTGGCGCTCTAAAGTGAAAACGGTATCAGCTCCAACAAGAGTCAAAATAGAAAAACTACAAAACGATTATGTCAGAAGTAAGTATGAGAATTGTGCGGAAATGAGATTGAATGAAAAAGGAAATGGACGGTCTAAGCATAGAGGAAACATGGAACCACATAAAGGTGAGTCTATGTGAATCTGCTAGAGACGTGTGTGGAATAAGTAAGCAAGATAGGAAGAAAGGTGATGCATGGTGGGATGATGAGATCAAAGCACTGGTCTCAGAGAAGAAGGAAGCTTGGTTACGTCTGATAGGGACTGGCAGTACTCCAAGCGAAGAGAGAGATCGAGCGAAAGAAGTGTATAAGGTATGCAAGAAAAGAGTAAGTGTTGGAGTGAAAGAACGAAAGAAACGCCTGGAAGAGGAAGAGGGGATAAAAATGACAAACCACTTCCAAGAAAACATTAAACTGTTTTGGAAGGAGGTCAAAAGGTCCCGGAGTGGTCCAGAGAACGGAAGCATGAAAGTGATAAAATCGAAAGCTGGGCAAATGTTGACGAATGAGAAAGAAATTAAAGAGAGATGGATGAAATATTTCGAAGAAGTCTTCGAAAGTAACCCGGGTGACTGTGATCCCAGAGGTGAATCGGCTGTGAACGATGATGTAGTGAATGTTACCAAAATCAGCATGGATGAAATAAAAAGATCTATTAAATGTATGAAAAATGGTAAGTAATGGTTTCGACAATATTGCTGCCGAATACTTTAAAGGAGATAGCCGTATTATTCGCACATGGTTGTGCAGACTTTTTAACCAATGTTTAGAGGAGGGTTACACGCCGCTAGATTGGAGAAGGGCTGTAATCATGCCACTGTACAAAGGTAAAGGGTCACGTATGGAATGTGGGAATCATAGGGCTATTAGCCTTCTTAGTTCAGTCGGCAAGCTATATGGTAGAATATTGATTGAAAGGGTAAGAATGGAAACAAAAGATAAAATATTCCTAATTCCTTAAAACCAAATGTTTCATCAGGCGATGAAGTAATCTCAACAAATGCAATAAAACATCTCAGTGAAGAAATTACTGTCCCACTGACACACCTTATCAATCTATCTATAACTAAAAGTATATTTCCCATGTCCCTTAAAGAAGCTACTGTTATACCTATATATAAACAAGGATGTAAAAATGATATCAATAACTATCGACCGATAAGCCTTCTAAGTACATTTTCTAAAATATTGGAAAAAGTACTAAAAAAACAACTTATGATGTATCTAGAAGAAAATAACCTAATATCGAAATCCCATTACGGCTTTAGACAAAATTTGAGTACTGCCGACGCCATAGACGATGTCATAAATACGATCACAAAAAGCTTAGACAAGGGAAATAAATCTTTGGCAATTTTTATAGATCTGCAAAAGGCCTTTGATACGATAGACCATAAAATCCTTTTCAAGAAACTTAAAAAAATTGGGATGTCAAACACAACTTTAAATCTGCTAATAAGTTACATGTCAGAACGTTCACAGTGTGTTAAAATTGAAAAGCGTAAAAGTAAGCCTCTCCCAATCAATTACGGTGTACCGCAAGGAAGTGTCTTAGGACCTTTATTATTTTTGATATATATAAATGATATCTGCAACCTACCCACCAAAGGAAAAATCATTAGTTTTGCCGATGACACTGTCATTTTATTTAATGAAAGTGATTGGTTAACCACTTTCAAAGATGCTGAACACGGGCTTATACTTCTGCAAAAATGGCTTAAGCAAAACTCACTTACACTTAATGTTAACAAAACTAAATATTTAACTTTTTCTATAACAGCCAGAGGACAACCAGCTGAGGATTACGATCTTAAATTACACGATTGTCAAGGAAAAAACTTAACCCAATCATGCCACTGCCCCACCATAACACATTCTAAAAACATAAAATATCTCGGCATTGAAATCGATGAGAATATGGAATTATAGGATGGGGAACTGCCTCAAACATTCACATGAAGCAGCTAGCTAAAATGCAAAAGGCAATAATAAAAACAATCATAAAAGTACCCATAAAAACTCCATCAAAAGAAATATTTAAAAACTTTAATGTGTTCAGCATTATTAAATTATACTCAAAAAATGCACTACTCAAATTTAAAGAAAAATATGAATACCCTATGGACCAACACACCTACACTACAAGGTCGAAATCCTCAAAACTACTTAACATCCCGCAATTAAATACATCTTTTGGCCAGAAAAACCATAATTTCCATGCGACAAAATTATATAATGCCCTTCCAATTGAAACTAAGAACACCATGGAGATACAAAAGTTTAAAAAAGATATCAAATTATGGTTAAGTAAACAAGACGATGAGGAAATCATTAAACTTATGAAGTAACCCCAATGCAACCTGCAGACAACAAACCAATACTCTTATTTTATTTATTGTTTATTTTGTTTATCTATAATCAAGAAACTAGAAGATGAGGAAATAAAGATCAACGCCCATTCAGCAACATACAGTCCGCCTCCGAACAGGAAAACCTAGTGAGGAGGACTGTAAACAAACCACATAACTTGGTATTTTTACTTATTGTGTAATTTTACTTAATCTTATATTGTCATTAAAAAAAAAAAAAAAATATATATATATATATATGGGATGTGCAAGGTGATTTTATGAGTGGAAAGGGGTGCATGGACCAGATTTTCTCATTGCGTATGCTCACTGAGAAGTTTCTTGCAAAAAACCAGAAACTCTTCTGTGCCTTTGTAGATCTACAAAAAGCATACGACCGAGTTGACAGAAAAAAGCTATAGAAGGTATTGTCCAAGTATGGAATGAATACGAATCTCATACAGGCAATTGCGTCTCTATATGAGGGAAGCGTTGCATGTATTAGGGTGAAGGCGATTTTACGGGGTGGTTTGACATCACAAAAGGTGTTAAACAAGGCTGCGTAATGTCGCCGTGGTTATTCAATCTATACATGGATAATTGTATGCAAGAATTGAAAGATATGGGATTGGGCACGAAACTGAGTTACCTAAAAGTATGTTGCCTGTTGTATGCTGATGATGCGGTGCTGAAATCTAACAGTATGGAAGATCTAGTCTCTCGTGTCAAGGATGAACGAAGTATGTATGAAGAATAAGTTAATGATGAATGTAAGTAAGTCTAAAGTCATGGTGTTTGAAAGAGAGAGTACGAAAACAGTATGCAATATAGTTGTGAACGATGAATACTTGGAGCAGGTGGATGAGTTTGTTTATTTGGGAAGTATGTTTACGAGAATTGGGAAGGCTGATAGAGATATTGAAAGAAGGGTGATTGCAGGTAACTCTATTGATGGAGAACTGAACGCTGTTGGCACCAACAAAAAACTGTCCAAAGACGCGAAACTAGCCGTCCATAATGGAGTACTGGTACCTACCCTGATGTATGACAGTGAGGCATGGAACTGGCAGAGAAAGGATGAAAGTAGACTGAATGCTGTAGAAATGAGATCCCTAAGGCGTATGTGTGGTAAAACCATGTATGATCGTGTGAGAAACGCGGAGATTCGCAAAGAATGCAAGGCTGATGTAAGCGTAATGAGTAAGATGATGAGTGTGTGCCAAGACCGAGTTGTTTGGCGGTGTTAGATGGTAAGTACATATAGTTGATTCTAACAATTGGATTAGCTGATAATATTGCAGGAGTAGGTGCATAATGTTAAGTTACAACAATAATCGCTTCATTTCAGTTCAAATGCTGATGAAATATTTTAAGAGGATATGTGAAAACGAGAAGAATACATTAATTTATAATATATTTTTTTTGTTAATTAAATGAATAATTTTGAACTAAAGTACCTAATATTATAATTAAGACTTGATCAATTACTACTAATCGGTACAATGTAATTTAAAAAAATATATACGAAGAAATTCGTTCTGTGAAAATAAAATTTATAATTTGTGTTGGGTTGATCTAGTAGTTGTTTTATGTGTGATTTAAAGGCTTTATAATTTTCTTCAGATTTGATTTTATATGGGAGGGCATCAAAAATTTTTATACCTTGATACGTATAGTGGTGTTGAAAAGCACTAGTTTTAATTTTAGGGATATCTAGGTTGCCACGTGATCTTGAACGGTTACTTATTTTTGTGATTGTTGTTGTAGCATTGAAATGATCTTTGTGGATTTGTAACAGTGAGTTCTTTTTGAAAATTTTGTTAAGACTAAGAACCCTAAAAGAGTCAAACAGCTGTATTGTTGGAAATATAGATGGTTTTCGTATAATGACTTTTAGAATCAACCTCTGTACCCTTTCTACAGGTTGAAGGTTAGTTTTGAAAGTTCCCCCCCCCCCCCACCTGATTATACCATATTGTAGAATAGATTGAGCAAGAGAGAAATAAATAGTTTTAACAATTATTGCTTACAATAATAGGCCACTTGCATCATATTTTTTTTATTTTTTTTCCGGTTAAGGCAAATATTCTAAGACATTCTGTTTTTTTTTTTTTAAATCGTATTTTTGAAACCCTGGCGATTTTTTGAAAATTTCAATCCGAAAAATCAGACCATTTTTTTATAAACCGGAAAGACGGGACATAATTTTATGGGTGCGAAAAAACGATAATTATGTAGCCGAAAATCATTTAAAAAAATAACATTTTCCACACGAATAGCAATAAATTGTACGGGGTTCTCTTCGTAACATCTGTAAAAACACCATCATCTTTATCAAAAAATCAAACCAAAGGATAAGTTCGCACAGAACAAACAATAAATCTAGTGAACGTTAAACGCAAATTCAAAAATTCGCCGGAAATCAAAGTGTTGCCATATAAAAAAAAATTTATCAGTGTGGAATTTTTACAAAATTAAGGGAACATAATCGGAGACGGGACATTTTCACGTAGTGACGTCACGAGCTCAAATAATGGATTAATTTATTTAAAAATAAAAAAAACTATACATTTCTAAAAATTTTCACTAACATTTTCGTAATTTTAGTGAAAAAATCTATCCACACGATTTTTTCCAAGTCGTTATGAAATCCATGCAACTGGCCTATTGTTACCCTTTGTGCTATGAATAAAAATCTTGTCTTAAACATTAGTTTACCAATTAAAAATAATAAATAGTTTTAATCATACTAGATGATAGGATGTTTCTCAATCTAATGAATATGTAAATAAGTTTTCTCACTCTAGTTACCGTATTTTCGACTTGTTCGTTCCATTTTAAGTGTCTGTCTTCAATGACACCTATATACTTTATACTATTTTTGCATGTTATTGGTAAGCAATTATGAATCCATCCCTCCTATTGTGGTACAAGGCAATGGGTCGAGAGAGTGAGAGAGTCCCGCTGAGTCCGAGTGAGTGGAGAGAGTCCGGCTGCAAATATGAAAGGGTCTCCCTCAACAGGTCTCTCCCGATCTGGCCTGCCACGCAGCTGATAGGCAGATGTCACTAGTAGAATGAGATATACTTACAGCTGGTATGACAGATTTGGGTCTGTTGGCGGCTATAGGCAGTACTGAGCCTCCCCCCACACCCACTCCGAGAGTCACCGCATTGTGCTGGACAGGGGTGGGTCCTCCGCCATTTGCAAGCGCCACGGGAATAGACTCTGTCGACGCATTTTCTGCAAGTATAAATATATATAATCTTAAAATATAAAACAAAGTCGGGTTAGATACACCATTTATAACTCAAGACCGACTGGACCGATTTTTAGGATCTTTGATTTGTTGGATTTGTCTCCGCCCCAAATAGCAGAATAGCTATTAAAACATCAGAAAAATTTACAAAAAAAAAATTATTAAGAAAATTCTTTTCCTCATGTATATTGTATGGAACGAATTCTCAATTTTCGAAAGAGCTGCAGCAATATTGTGATAAGTGGAATATTGAATAGTGAATGAATTTCAAAAATTCAAAAATGTCAAATTGATTGTTTTGCTTTTGTTCTTAAACATATAAAGCTGCCCCTCTTTCTTACACTTAAATGTCAACAGACAAAAATGAGACAAACGCGTGAACATATGTCTGCACCCCTCCATAGGAAAAATACAATAAATATAATAAATCTCTCTCACACATTTAAAGAAAACGAAATGCAATTCCCGTAAGTAAGTTTAAAAGTAAGAAAATCACAAAAAATATAAATCCGTACACAACACCATCTCTGATACTGATAAAAACAAAACACGGACAGTTGGGCATCGATAATTAATTCATTGTGTAATTTTTAACTTAAGTGAATTAAATTCAGCTATTAAGTTAACACAACAGTTATTGATTCTGAGGTACGAAGTTCGCCGGGTCAGCTAGTTAATAATAGAAACAAGGGAGATGGCGCATAAATAGTATGAAACCGCAAGCACAATGCCTGTCACTAACATCAACGCACGGCGGCGCTTTGCCTTTGTTTTTACCTACAACTCAAATGAGCATGACTTTCGTTGCATAGCCGCTTCGTTTGGTCATACCTGGGTGACAGTCGGCACGCTTCCATGCCATATCTACCTTTGTTTCTATTTTTATTTTTGTGGACATCTGTAAAGAAACTTCTTAGTATGGACATACTTGTAGAAATCCTCTTTTTTTTACATTAGCTACAGGAGGCCCTGAGGAAAATAATTACTTTAAAAAGCCTTTCGCACTGGGAGAGTAGTTTAGTCGAGTAGCGAGTATATTAGTAACTAAACGTGTCTGAACACCACAATTTTAGTAGAGTAGTTTAGTCAGCTCTTTAGAAGATTCAATCCATTTCGTTCTTTTTTTTGGGGCGAGTAGCGACCCCCACCACGCTACCCGGCACATTGACATGCGCAAACCGTCAGCAGAGTTCATTAGTAGACGCGTAGAAATTTCGTGCTGTCGGATCAAAGATGCTACTATAAAATTATTTATTTATGTTGCTATTAATTTAATTTCGTGTCCATAGTTTATTTATTTTCATCTCACTAATTTATTCTTCCACCTCTTCCAAAATAAGCATTAGAATCAGCATAATTAGCATATTTACTTTGTTGCCTAGTATCTTCCATAACCCGCTGCTCACTAATGAACTCTACTTGAACGTAATGCGAACGCTTTCCGGCGAGTCAAGTAACAAGTTACTCGCTACTTGACTAAACTACTCTCCCAATGCGAAAAAGCCAATTAGGGCCTATGTCATCTTTTGGTTGAAGATGAATCAATGTGAAGATTCTTTTTAGGAAGGAAAAGGGTATGAGGGGTGGGTAGGAATCTGGGGATCAGTGTGTCCAGGAGTGACGGACGTGTGAATCCATCCCTCCCACTATGGTGCAAGGCGATGGGTCGAGAGAGTCCAGCTGGAGAGGTCTCCCTCAAACAGTCTCTCAGTAGGTGGGCAAATGTATTCGCCACCAAGACCTAGACAAACTTCACCCATGAACCCAGGTTCCCCTGCTAAGTCACCATGAACACGATTTTGATAACAAATCTGTATGCTATTTTATTTAGTTTGCCACAAAAATCAGGAAGAAGATAATAGAGTGGTCATGTAATGGAGCCTTTACGCGTGAAGAACTGCAGAGAGATAGCTGGATTACGGTAATGATGGATCTTTCTATAGTTAACCTCTCCAGACTCACCTTTGACTCTGGTCATGGCAGCAGGGCGCTGGCGTTTCGGGGGCGGGGCGCTCCCGCCAGCTTCCTTACGCTCCAACTGCTGCTGACGAAAAGTGCGGTAGGCGTCTGTCTCCTTGTAAAGAGACCACTCCTTAATGTACCTGGGGAACCAAAAAACATGGATTCATTATTATTGATCACTGAAAGTCTATTACCTTTTAAATTTTTTAAAGTAAGATAAATATTATATTGATAGGGTCGGGTATAGTGGGCTCAGTAATAAGTTTCAAGTCTCTCGGTACTAGTTTATTCTGTTTTTTTTACAAGTTAATATTTTATATCGTCTTACATTTTTGCTTCCAAGCTTCTATCTTTCAAAAAACTAAAATCAAAACAAATACAATTCAATTAGAATTCCGGTAAATTTAAAAAAAAAATGGATTCATGTAGCTAGGTACCGTACGAAAGTACTTGTCACAAACTTTGAAAGCTACAAACTACACTGCGTAGCTCGACTCGAGCAGTGACGGATGCCGTTGGCGTTTTTCCAGTGACGGGGTTTTGGTTCATTCTTCATGCTCGTATCAATATGAATAACCTGACAATATCTGAAAACTTCCACAACCACCATTGAAAGTGGAAAATATCGATTGTGTAATAATGGAGGAGAAATTGAACGGACGAAACCTGCTGAGCGATTCCGTATTTTTTGTGGGATCATTTTTACATAATGGGCGTAAACTTCTGTCAGAATTGTGTGATTTTTATGGCTGTTATTTGCTTTTTCTATGTACAACGAACATTAAATGAATAAATAATCATGCATACTTGCAGGAATTAGTGTTTAAATCGATCTAAGCTAAAATATGTGAGTCGATAACTGGTCTACTTTACCCTTCAAGAGTGTTCTTTGCCATTATTTCAATAGATGGAGTTTTTCAAAAGTTTCTGTGGCACTGTGCCTAAGTCTTAAACAAAACTTGATAGCGTACCCTTGCTCGAAATTGTGGTCACAATTTTCAAAATCCACCGGTTCTAGGAAACAATCACTACCCTCTTCGGGCCCAAGACCACTTTTTTAAACTTTTTAACTTTTTTATACTATTTTCGTATTCTGTACCATCATATTTAGACCACATTTTAATTTTTTTTTTTTAATTGTCGGTTTGGGAGTAAGGGATGGTATCATATATATGATACTTGGGGACTCTAGCTCAACAAATATTGTGTTTTTTTAATATATTTTTTTAATGCTAATAATTCGAGAAACAGATCAATCAAGTGTAATAGAAATAAAATAGTAATGTTTTTGTTTGTTTTTATGAATTTTTTTTTTTTTTACAAAAATTGTGGTTTCATGCACTGTAACCTACCACCTAAATTATAAAGTGTAATTTGAAAAAAAAAAATAATAACTGTGGATAAAAAATAATAGATCAGTTCAGTTGGTTGAATGATAATTTTTGAAACAGTTGCGGTCCATGGAAAACACAAATAAACCTGACACTTTTCACAAAGTACAAAAGTGAATTTTTTACACCCAGGAAAACGACATTTGGAACGATGCTTCTGCTGATCATTCATCATAACTCAATTCTTTGTGTGTAAAGGCTGCACAGATCGGTGTTTTCGAGGTCTCTCACAAATCTCAATACTATCATCATTTTCATTACCTACCAAATCTGTCGATTCTAACCCGGCTAGTAAAACATTTGCTATATCCCATTTAAAGTCGTAGTAGTCCAATATCTTGTTCCTGGGAAGATGTTGTTGGGCTTGGAATTTTTGATTCCTACTGGATTAGGTTTACCCCGAATGACTTGCCCGTTCTTGCATTTACTTTGAAAGGGTATCATTTGTTTATCAACAGAAATATTTTCTGTTCTATCATTTTGTAGACAACTTTTTGGAACCCGTAGTACAATTGGCCTGACCTTTCAAAAGTTGTCAAGTTGTTTTTCAGATTCTGACACACAATTCTCATCGACAAGTTTTAAGTTGAGCGTAAATTAAAAAATCTTTGGCGTGAAATGTTGTCAGCAACTATAGGGATTCTAGTTTTTTGTGCCCAATTCTGGCGGATGCGAGGAAAACCCAAAAGGCTGTTAATCATAATGATTCCACTATTCCTTTCTCCTCACTATCCTAAACACCCACCCAACCACAGTCATATTCGAAATCAGAATCATTTGGATGCATAGGAAGTAGCAACTCTGCTTCGATTTCATCCACAACCAACTTGATATGATACTTCAGTTTAAAATGTCCGTAAATCTAACAAAAATGCCAATAGCTATATGTACATTTTTTTTTATTAAAAGATAATGAATCGAACTAACTACAATTTTAATAACAATTGGATGATTAAAATAATAAAATAACTCCTTACCTGAATTTTATCTCAGATTCATTTTGAAAGCTACAAATCACTATGTTTCTAAAATAGTTCATTCAAACTATGTAACTTCAAATCAGTCCAAATGCTCCTAGTCAGTAAGGTATGAGTCTTCATTATCAGATAATTGGATCTCTATTGGAAATAATGACTTAGAATGGCTGTTGGCACCACCTTACAAGAGTTAGAACTGGAACTGAATGTCCTCTCTATACGCGCAATACCTGTGAATCTCGATGTTGTGTGTGTTTTCCTGAACCAAATAGCAAGGTATATCACAAGGGTACTACTCAGTGGCGGCTCTCCCCTTAGGACAATGGGTGTTTGACCCCCCAAAATTATAAGACATAATAATACATTTTTACGGATAAAACTGCTCACAGCATCGAATTGTTTATTTGAAATGAATCGCGAAATAACGGCAGGCTAGCGACGACATAGACGAGCAGTGACATCTATTGCAAAAAATGGAAGCTCCCATACACACAGTATTCCCTGGGTCAATTTTGCCCTCAGAGTTAAGATCTTCTCTCTCTATGCGCGCCATACAACAAATGAGATGGCACTATGTTCTTCGCCTGGAGTTGATATTCTCCCGCATAGGTAGTAAGGAAATCCTAACTACGCTTGGGTTATGTCCGTGAGGGAGACACCATTATGAATGTTTTGTGTTGTTGAAAGAGATGGTGATATAAACATAGGTCGGTTTTGCTTTTTGCACGTATGTCTCGCATGAAACAATGGTTGTTTTTGTATTGAACAGTTCGGAAGAGATTTGAAATAATTATTCACATTGTTATTGATGTAATTTGTGACATTTCAATTTTAATTTGGTAGTACATTGGGAAGTAGATCTTTTCAAAGATTATTTATTATATTATTATGATTTATTTTCAACGGACATAGAAAACAGCTTGATTTAAAACAATTTTTGTTTTATTTTTTTTAAATAGGTATTAGGTACCGGTGTCTATTATTTCTATTAGAATAAGTTAACAATAATAATCCAAACGAAAATATGAAAGAGAACAAGACACATAAAAACAAAAACATTATAAAATAATAAATTATAAAAAGAAAGTTTTTCTTATAAACAGTGAATATTATTTCTAATCTAATTTTGTTTTTAAATTTTGGATACTTAGGTACTATTGGTGTGCACAACTATATGGAAAAGTGCCCTCTTTAAAATGATGTGCCTGCAAGTACATGTATTATGTAGCGACTTTGCAATTTACAAATAATACCTATGTAATTTGAGTTGCGGATTCATGACCTCTTTAAATTGATTGATAATAATGTATCGGCATTTTTCTCAATATCAAATAAAGATTAATCACTTTTTTTTTCAAATGACCTTCCACAGCTGGAGCCCTAGAGCCGCCTCTGGTACTACTCATGGCAGGTTTCTTCAGGTAAGTTGGGATTCTTCATGGTCGGTATTTGACTATCTACTGAATGAACCATACACAATCGCAATAAAATTTGTTATGATTTATTGATAAAGTTGGTATTTTCAATTTGTGGGTCGAGTAGCTTGCCACGATAAAAAAACGATAAGAAATAGACAATTAGTGTTGGTGGGAATGATAAACGTTTTTTAGACTGACTGACGGCGGCTGTCGGCTATCGGCCTGTGTAGGAACCCAATGTGCGAAAGCAACTAACAAGTTTGAATTCTAGCCATACCATCGGTGAAGCAGAACAAACCTGTCAAGATCGAATTCGGCATTACGAAACAATCAATCTCATTACTTTATTTACACAGGTTTACAAAATTTTCCCAATGAATTACAATCGATACTAGGCACACGAATGTGGCGCCACTTAATTGAAGTCAGCCGCTAGAGGCGCTAGTGTCATAAGAATGCATGGGAAATGAAAGACGTTGGAGGTGTTATAACTAGTCTATAGTATTTTCTAGAATATATGAGATGTACCTCTCCCTGTCCTGCTCTGCAGCATCGAGGTACTGCTGCTTCTCGGGCACCGGCAGCCGCCCCCACTCGCTAGCCAGGCGACGGGTAACTTCGGCAAAGCCAAGGCGAGGGTTGGCTGCCCGGAGGGTCTCTCGACGCTCATTCAGATACCTCACATAGCCTAAAAAGAAGACAATTTTATATTTATTGTCATTGTTTTGTGTTGCGCTTCATCTTTCTTTAGCCAACGATTCAGACAGGGTTACAGAGCAAATGAAGCAAATTTACTACAGACAGACCTGATTTACTTAGCATTATTACCTTTCATATACCAACAAGAACTGCTACATCGCACTTGAGGTGATTTTTCACAAAAACGGTGCTATATAAATCATCCAAATATCATTATTATTATCTAAAATTCTTTTTAATCTCAACAACAATACCAAGGGTAATAAGACTAGAAAATGCACAAAGGGACCTAGAAAAAAATAACAATTGGCTCCAATCAAATATCTTAACAATAAATGTAAAAAAAAAACAGGTAACATGATTTTATGCTAAACCCGTAAAATAATTCCTCCTCGTGTACCCTTAAAAATTGAAACTAAAATTAAAACGATTTGCCAATCCGGATACATGAAAAATATTTTGGGCTGTACATTGATAAGCATTAAACATTTACACAGTATATTAAAGATAAAATCATCCCCTTAATTAGCATATTTAGCCGGTTATCATATCTGTTACCAAATAAATTTTAAAAAGGTTTATAAAACAGTCTTGTACATTCGCATTTAAATTATTTGATTGAAATCTGAGGAAACGCATGTGAAACATACATAAATGAATTACAGGTATATCTTACTAATATTATAAATGCGAATGTTTGTATGGATGGATGGATGGATGTTTGTTACTCTTTCACGCAATAAATACCGAATGGATTTTAAAAATTCTTTCACTAATAGAAAGCTACATTATTTGCGAGTAATATAGGCTATATATATTGGTAAGCTCTGGTGTTATGAATAAGCTGTGGCGTTATGAAATTATTTATCATACGTTTTCTGTCCCTAACAAAATTGAGTTATTGCAAACGTCAGATGAAAAGCAAAAAATTGTTGCCTGGGGTGGAGGGGAAGGAGGGTGGAGGGGTTTGGGGGAGGAAGAAAGGGGAGGGAAGAAAGGGCGGATGGTGGAGGAGGGTGGGGGGGAGGGGGAGGAGGGTGGAGATAGAGGGGAGAGGGAAGAAAGGGCGGGGGTGGGGGGAGGGGTATGGAAAGGGGAGGGGGATGGGGGTAGGGGGGGGGTATGGGGAGAGTGGAGTGACTAGAGGGAAGGTGGAGGAGGCGGAGTGGCAACCCCCCTAACCATGCGAGCGAAGCCGGGGGTAAAAGCTAGTGTATAATACAAAACAAAGGTAATCGAAAAATTATTTCACTACAGAATATCCAAAATTACATATGAAAACAAAACTATTAACATTAAGAAAACTGTATCAATACAATACATGTCTCCTTATATGTATACAAAATAAATAATAAACTCATACATACAAACACAGAATTCATTAAAAAGTCCCAAGTACACTGACACTTTACACAACAACACTATATCACACATTTAAAACCATCCACACTAAGTATGGCAAGCAATCCATTGGTTACGAGGGGGGCAAATTATATAATTGCCTTCCAGATGACAAAATGAAAAAAGACTAGATTTTAAAAGGTAGATTTAAAAAAAAAATCATTTTCATTCTTAATAAACAAAATAATGAAACAGAATACCTAACATTGACAACACAATACAAAATATTGACAACAGCTTAATTGATATAATCCAACATAACATAGTGTCCAATACCAAAAAAACTGTGAAGAAAATTTCACATAAGAATATACACATTAAGCCTTGGATCTCACAAAATATTATAAACTGTATACGAAAAAGAGACGAATTACATAAAAAAACTTAAACAAAATCCTTATGATGTACACAAGCTACGATACTACAAAAGATACAGAAACATTTGCAAGAATATCATAAACACCACAAAAGAATCCTACTATAAAAATAAAATAGACAAAAGTAACGATAATCCCAGAAAAATGTGGCAAATTATAAATGAAGTGGCCAATTCTAAATCCACCAGTAATACATCTAAGATAGATGAACTGAACATAAACAAGGTTCCCACTCTATATGCCGAAAACCCTGACAAAATTCTAGATCACGTTAATCACTTTTTTACAAATATTGGATCAAACTTAGCAAAACAAATAACACGGTGTGTTAATGATGCAGTAGAACCAAATGAAGCTCGCAATCTGGAAAGGGAACTATCTGGAAATAACCGTTGACGAAATCAAAAATATAATTACTTCCTTAAAACCAAATGTATCATCAGACGATGAAGTAATCTCAACAAATGCAATAAAACATCTCAGTGAAGAAATTACTTTCCCACTGACACACCTTATCAATCTATCAATAACTAAAAGTATATTTCCCATGTCCCTTAAAGAAGCTACTGTTATACCTATATATAAACAAGGAAGTAAAAATGATATCAATAACTATCGACTGATAAGCCTTCTAAGTACATTTTCTAAAATATTGGAAAAAGTACTAAAAAAACAACTTATGATGTACCTAGAAGAAAATAACCTAACATCGAAATCCCAGTACGGCTTTAGACAAAACTTGAGTAATGCCGACGCCATAGACGATATCATAAATACGATCACAAAAAGCTTAGACAAGGGAAATAAATCTTTGGCAATTTTTATAGACCTGCAAAAGGCCTTTGATACGATACACCATAAAATCCTTTTCAAGAAACTTTAAACCTGCTTCAACTTTAAATCTGCTAATAAGCTACATGTCAGAAGGTTCACAGTGAGTTAAAATTGAAAAGCGTAAAAGTAAGCCTCTCCCAATCAATTACGGTGTACCGCAAGGAAGTGTCTTAGGACCTTTATTATTTTTGATATACATAAATGATATCTGCAACCTACCCACCAAAGGAAAAATCATTAATTTTGCCGATGACACTGTCTTTTTATTTAATGAAATTGATTGGTTAACCACTTTCAAAGATGCTGAACATGGGCTTGTACTTCTGCAAAAATGGCTTAAGCAAAACTCACTTACACTTAATGTTAACAAAACTAAATATTTAACTACTGTTATTTAATTTAATATTTAAGTACTGTTCCATCAAACTGTTTGCTGATGAAACACTTTTATATATTATAGCAAATAATATTGAAGATGCATTGTCAAAAATACAAAATGAACTTCATGAAATATCTAAATGGTTAAGCATAAATAAACTCAAATTAAATTCATGGTATTAGGGAAAAAACAAAATGAACTTATTACCCAAAATATAGACAATCAAAATATTGAAGAGGTAGAAATTTGGGAATCATAATCGATAATAAGTTAAAACTTAACTCTAACTTTGAAATGCTAATTAAAAAAAATGGCAAAAAGATTAATTTCTTAAGTAGAATAAAGGGAAAATTAGACATTAAAACTAGGAAATTGGTCTATAACACAACTGTAGCATCCCATCTGAATTATTGCTCAAGTGTAATCTTTCTGAGCAATAAAACACAAAATAAAAGAATGGAAATAATTGAGAACAGAGGCATGAGGTCTATATTGTGGTGTAGCAGATATACCAGGATAAAAACCATGCAACGCCAACTCAATATATTAAGTGTGTGGCAAAGATTAGTTTTCAATACCCTAGTTTTTATTTATAAGTTAAAAAATACAATGTTACCAGGTTATATGTTGAATAATGTTAGAATCAACAGTACAGTTCATTGTTATCCTACGAGAAACTTTTAGGCTTCCTAAAACAAATATATCGGGAACACAAAATAATATTAAGGTTTTAAAATGTTCAATGAACTCCCTGTAAATGTTAAGGAGGCAGTTATATATGTCTTGCAGTTTTTCGTGGATTATGTCTTAATAATGTTGTAAAGTCCAAATTTTAGTCAGTAGGTAGTAAATAATATTGTAGTAGTCATAGAAAAGAAAACATTAGATATAAGATGTCAAATTTTATATCTAAATAAAATACACAATAAAAATAAAAAATAAACTTTTTCTATAACAGCCAGAGAACAAACAGCTGAGAATTACGCTCTTAAATTACACGATTGTCAAGGAAAAAACTTAACCCAATCATGCCACTGCCCCACCATAACACATTCTAAAAACATAAAATATCTCGGCATTGAAATCGACTGAAAATCTTCGATAGGACTCCCACATAAATAGCATCACAAAGAAACTTACAAAGCTCATATACTACTTTAGAAACATACACAATATACTTAATAAAAATGATCTATATAAAGTCTACTATGCTCTTTGGCAATCACACATAGAATATGGGATTATGGGATGGGGAACTTCCTCAAACATTCACATGAAGCAGCTAGCTAAAATGCAAAAGGAAATAATAAAAACAATCATAAATGTACCCATAAAAACTCCATCAAAAGAAATTTTTAAAAACTTTAATGTGTTCAGCATTATTAAATTATGTATACTCAAAAAATGCACTACTCAAATTTAAAGAAAAATATGAAGACCCTGCTGACCAACACACCTACACTACAAGGTCGAAATCCTCAAAACTACTGAACATCCCGCAATTAAATACATCTTTTGGCCAGAAAAATCATAATTTCCATGCTACAAAATTATATAATGCCCTTCCAATTCAAATTAAGAACACCGTGGAGACACAAATGTTTAAAAAAGACATAAAAAATTATGGTTAAGTAAACAGGAAGATGAGGAAATCATTAAAATTATGAAGTAACCCCAATGCAACCTGCAGACAACAAACATATATACTTTTATTTTATTTATTGTTTATTTTGTGAAAATCAAGAAACCAGAAGATGAGGAAATAAAGATCAGCACCCATTCAGCAACATACAGTCCGCCTCGGAACAGGAATACCTAGTTAGGAGGACTGTAAACAAATCACTTAAGGCGATCCACTAGTACGGGAAAAAATCGACATCGGAATTCACGCCCCTTTATGGGAGGAGCTTAAAATTACTTGAGAAACAGCTTTTGGAAAGGTTGGAAAAGATATTTGAGATTTTTTTTTACATGTTGATTTCGTAAAGGCCTGTAAAAAACATCAATTCCTTTTTTATGCATTGTTTAGTGTAATAAAAACGGAATTTTTAAATTGATTTATAGACTATACAAGTACCAATTATCAATTAGTGCACAATAAAATTAACAGCTCTGCAATTAAATACTGTAAAACCTAATTAAATCTGTTTTTTTTCCAGAGAAAACTGTTATTAAATTAACAAGTAAACCAGTGTAGTGTCTCTGTGTCATTATTAAAACATTTGAAGTTATTAAATAGGCATAAAACCCTAAAAGAAGTTAAACTGAAACTTGAGCTGTCACTTTCCAAAACAGTCTTATAACTAACAATAAATAATTACATAAAATAGTGCTTTTAAATCAATCTGATACCTCATAGAACGAGAGCCCACGACCAAAACCATGTCTCATAGCAATACGGCAAAAACCCTATAAAATCGTTAGATTGTATGATTCTGAACCCGACTAGGTGTGTAGTAACGGTCGAAAGTGTAGCAACTGCGTGGGAGGCCATTTCTGCTGTGTCAAAAAAAAAGACAGTCGGTATTATAGCAATACGTCTGATAGTGAAAATGTACATAGATTTTATAATTGTATTACGAAAAAGTTTGTTTTCAGACATTTTGCGCGTAGCATATAGCCTGAGCGCATTTTTGAAAATGTCAACAAATTTAGCTGACCTGTATCATAGCAATACGGATAAATTTTTTTTTCAACTTTTCGTATTGCTGCCATGATTACCAAAAACCTGTTTTCAGACACTTTAAGTGTAGCATATACTCCCAAAAACAAAAATAACGTTTCGGAGTCGCCTGGCCGACACCTCTGTTAAATGTTTTTTTTTAATTTACAGCCTTCATAGATATTCAAGAATCTCCCTTGTCTATTATATGTACTTTGACAGATGACAGATGTCATTACTTATTTCTTTTGTAAAAGTTACTCAAGTGTGCTTTAAATAAAACCAAAATTATCAAATCAATCCAATGTTACGTTTCGGGTAAATTCTTTGTTAATTATCATCTAATAAATTCAGGGTCGCAACGTATTCATTGGTTTGTAACAGAAAATTCAAGATGCCTCAATACGATTTTTAAATGATATCTGAGTATCGAAAAGTTGTCTGATAGAGAAGGTGCTACACTTAATTTGTCTGATATAAATTTTTTGCACATGTGGACAACTTATTTTATCATGTCCAACAATTTTCAGACATATTGCTATGATACCGATCGGTAAAATTTGTTAACATTTTCAAAACGGTCTCAAAATTTAATGCGTTCACATTTCCGTCTGAAAATTGTTTTGTTCGCATCAAATAACCAAAATTTACTAATAAAAAAGATTTTCAGACGTATTGCTATGAGACATTTTTTTTGTCTCATTTTTAATTCTTTTAAGTGATTTTACGGGTTTGCGCTACACCAATAACGTCTGAAAAATATGTATCCGGTATCTCAGAACTATCATTCAACTACAGTCTGCAAATCAGACATATTGCTATGATGCAGTTCGGTAAAATTCTTTGACAATTTTGAAAATTCGGTCAGATCAAACGCTACGCGGAAAATGTCTGATATTGGTATTTTCGAGTTCAGGATAATCGTATCTATCGATTTGATGCGGTTTTGGCCGTATTGCTATGAGACAAAAATTTTGGTCGTGGGCTCTCGTACTATCAGTGAAACTAATACAATACACAATTCGTGTTTATAAGTGAACAACTAGAAGCAGTTATTTAAAAATAATCAAAAATAATTAATACTTCAGACATTTTAGTTCAGCGTACTTCTTTACTTCTTATCAAAGTTAAAGACAGTACATTCATACCAGTGGGTAGCTGTGTGGCTATCATTCTCGCCAGGTAGTTCTGAGGACGTCGGTTCGATCCCACACCAATCTGAACCAATTATTATTGTTGATTTTTTTTTCTTTTAATAAATCAACTAGAATATAATATAATAAATAGCACCACCTGTTAAGTAACCTAAAACTTAACAACATTGCGTTCAAACCTTAAAATATAGCAAACTTAAAAATTAACCTAACAACATTATACATTTATAAAATACCTCTCAATAGATGGCGGTAATTAATTATACAATAAACGAAAAACTCATCTAACGAGATACGGCTAGTACGCAATAGATGGCACTATATGTAAATAAATAAATACTAATTTAACAAAACAACACACGCATAATTAAAACAATTTAAAATTAAAACTTAGATAAAACAAATATATTCCAATTAAAAAAATTATATACAAAAATTAAAAAAAAAACCTTTAAAATAAAATTTAAAAAAAAAAAACAATCTAATATAACATATATTAATCATGGCAACTAGAGGTAAAAGTGCGTTGGAACTTGAAGACAAAAATTATTCAACACATTGATAAGAAAATGGATAATATGAAAAAGGAAATTTTAATGGACCTATTCAAAGAAGAAACACAAAAAAGTATAGAATTCATCAGCAAAAGATACGATGACATCATACAAAAAATCTACCAAACCATAATCCAAAACCAAAAAATAGAAACAGAAATTGAAATGTTCAAAAAGGATCAGCAAGACCTTAAAAAAACAGTGGAGTATCTTGAAAATAAAATCGATCAACAAGAGTACGAGGCTAAGTCAAACATCTTAGAACTGCGCAACTTCCCAGAAACTCCTCAGGAAAATTTAACAAACGTTTTCCACAACCTTTCCACAAACGTCATAAAAACTGTACTACAACCCGAAGATGTGACGTCTGTGGTACGGGTGGGAGGTAGGAAAGGCTCAGATGAAACTAAAAAAAAACCAAGAGACATTATTATCACACTCAGTTCTAAACTGATGCGCGATCTTTTCCTGGCCAAACTCAAAGATCATATCAAAAGCAAAGGACGAATAACTACTACTTCACTAGGACTACAACATGCTCAGATGGGCACGCCCATCTATATATCCGACCACCTGACACCAAGAAAAAAATTCCTCCTGGCACAAACAAAGCAACAGGCAAAAATTAAAAACTACAAGTTCTCTTGGACGAAAGATGGTCAGGTTTACGTTCGCAAGTCTGAAGACACCAAAATCCTTAGAATCTCCTACGAATCGGACATAAAAAAATGTGACTTGCGGTCCACAAAAAAATTACTTTACAAAATCTGCTTACTTATACACGGTGTCCGGAAACTCGTAGTACAAGCGGAAAACTGGTGAACCTACATCACATAGAGAACCCAAATAAACATACAAATTTTCTATTTAAGCATTTTTACATTTAAAATTTAAAAAAAAAATATAAAATGAATTTTTTCGGCTACTTTAGGGTTATTAAATTTTAAATTCGAAACGGGCGGCGGGCAAAAATGTACTCTACTTAAAAGCAATACGAAAGATTTTCAGCAAATAAAGTATACACGCTACTTGACTTAGTACTGGACCAATTCGAACAACCCTTGTGAGATAAATTATAAGCATAGGTGTTAACCTACTTACATTACGAAGAAATGTTCCGAGGAAAGGTAATCCAAAAACTTAAAACACTATGCACATCATAAAAAATACATTAACATGTAATAATATTCTGCGTTGGTATTATTCCATTGTAATACACAATAATTAATCACGTTATTAATATGAAAATGGCACAAAATAATTCACAAACTCACTTTGTTTTAAAGTTTTATTAACAAAACGGTAAAAAGATGTCAACGACATCAATCAAACGCGTGACAGCGGGAACTAACTTTGAACTTGCCCGAACCTGCCAAAACAATGCAAGGAAGCGGCCATGTTTTAAGGGCCTTTCACACGACCCGATTTGTAGTCACTTAAAGCAGGCACTGCAGCATGCAGGGCAGCAACCCAATTTGCAGAGAGTTCTTAGGTTTTGTTAGTCTGACTTTAATGACTTTAAATTTCAAAATGACTTTAATTTTTTAAACTCCAAATAAGATCGGGTATCTCTGGTTAAAATCTCTCGGGTACGTGCGGTTATACCCTGATTAAATCTATAATTTTTGAATTATAAAATTTTGTCACGCAAAATAAAAAAAACAAAATGAATAAATTATTTAGTTTTTACCATTTTTATTGTTTATAAAAACCGAATGTTTCGTAAGCAACGCTTATTTCTTCGGGGTTTTAATAATACTAATTTTTAAATAATAGACATAGAACATGGTGTCAAGGAAAAATAACAGACATAGGACTAATAATAAACATAGACAACGGTAACAATGGAAAAAATGAGAAAAGGTTGGTACAATATGGAACAATTTAATTGAAAAAAGTTTTAAAAATGTCCCACCTTACGTATTTTTCTAACTTAAATTACCGATAACGAAAAAAAATAAAAACACACGCATATTTTATTAGGCAAATTTATTATAAACATTATTAACCACTTATTTTATGTTGTTTCTTGCATAAAATTAATAAAAAAAATCCCACAATTTCACTTTTTTTTCAGATTGTGGCCGGAAACTTAAGTTTCTTAAAGGTGTACATCTTTTTATTATTTTGAGGTTAACTTTTAGGTTCGAATTTAAAAAGTGGCGTTGTATTCTAACACCGCACCGTTTAGATCACAGATTCTCAACCTCTTTTTCCCACCGACCACTTTGAGAATATTTTTATTTCTGGCGCCCCCTATCCGAAACAGCGATAGGGGGCGTAATGGGATACCATGACAGGGTTAAATTTGCCACAACGAAGGAGGCGTAACGGTACACTACCACCACCACGACAAAGGGGGCGTAACGGGATATCACGATGGAGCTACATTTGCCGCAACGGAGGGGGCGTAATGGGATAGGGAAATTATTTTTGTGAATGGATGGCCCCTAATGGGATAGGGTGGGATGGGTTTCTCTGGGTCTCCTACCACCCCCCCTGAAAGTCTGAAACGCCCTTCAATTCTCTCCTTGTATTCTACCGCCCAACTGAAGGTCTGAAAAACCCCCAAGGGGGCGTTATCGCCCAAGATGAGAACCTTTATCATAGATTCTCAACCTTTTTTGCCCACCGCCCACTTTGAGAATTATTTTATCCTCGCGCCCCTATCCGAAACAGCAATACGGGGCATAATGGGATACCACGATAGGGTTACATTTGCCACAACGGAGGGGGCGTAACGGTACACCACCATCACCACGACGAAGGGGGCTTAACGGGATATCACGATGGGGCTACATTTGCCGCAACGGAGGGGGCGTAATGGGATAGGGAAATTATTTTTGTGAATGGATGGCCCCTAATGGGAAGGGTGGGATGGGTTTCTCTGGGTCTCTTACCGCCCCCCTGAAAGTCTGAAACGCCCTCAATTTTCTCCTTTAATTGTACCGCCCCCCTGAATTGTCGCCCCCTTATCGCCCACGTTGAAAATCTATGGTTTAGATCTCGCCGCAAATAATTTTTGTCGGAAATATCACACAAGCATCGAAGGTCCTTGAATAATTCAAAAATTTCTTCCCAAACTTCTTTTTCCTTTTCAAGCATGATGAGTAAAATAATAATATTTATATCCTAATCGCTGTACTGGTACAAGTCGCTGTCAATGACGTGTCGTAACATGTCCATTCCAGCAGATTGGTCGCAAATTGGAGGCGGACCCTCTGCGGCTGACCCGACAGAGAATTCGAAGAGGGTAAATAATAATACGGCAGGCAATTTGCAGGGACTCTGCGGCAGATTCCCTGCATGCAGCGCCGTGTGGAGAGCCCTTTAATTATTAGTTCGTCCGTATGGTATCTGTTTACGAAATATCGAAAACGCTATCTCGTCTCTTCTTTCACGTGTTGATTGTACCTAGCGTAGAAAGAGAAAGAGCTAATTTTGCATTGTTATTTTAACAGAAGCTGCGAATATGTAGTAACAGCTGTGTTTAACCGTGGAACGAGCGAATATTTTATTTTTATGTTGAATTAATTGATGGGCAATTTCAAAATTATGCTTTAAATACCGATTTCTTTGTTTGGTTTTCTTTTAAATTGTTTTTATTAGTTAGGTACTATGATCGTCGGTAATAATTTACAAGAATTTGATAAAAAAAAAAATCAACTTCTGACTCGATTTTATCGAAAACGAAAGCTCAAATCAAAAAAAGTTATACCACAAAATCGACTCCAAATGTGATGGGGAATCCCCAGTTTCCCGCTTGTACTACGAGTTTCCGGACACCTTGTATAATACATTTGATCTATACTTTTTTACAGTAACTTTTGATCACATTATAAATGAATTTACTTTTATTATTAACCATATTAACTACATCAACTTATTTCAAATATTTATCCTAACTTACCCCATAATTCCCATTTATATTACTATTCTAAACTATCCAAATATTTTTACAAATTTGATTCATGCAATATTTTCAATTGTTTTAAATTATATTATTATTTCAACAAAATTATTATATCACCAAATAAAATTATCTAATTTCAATCAATTTTTCCACTTAACTTCTCCAAATAATGTTATTCAAAAATTAAATCCAACTATTATTATTCATTTCATATTATCTAACTACTTGATTGCTTCTATCATATTGATTGTTTTTATTCTTGCACTTTTTTTACTTATCTTAAAATTTTGAATCTTCTTAATTCTCTTAAATGTGGTATATTTATTAATTTCCTTTTATCCCTTAGAAATTATTATACACTTAACTTTAATCCCTATACTTCTTCAAATAATTAAGTTCTTCTTTAATTCTCTTAATTATCCTAATCGCCTGAATTACTATTATTATAATTATTTTAACCATTTCCAATGTATTTACAACTTAAATCGTGCTATCGATTTTAATAATATCCCAATGATCGTAGTTCTTCTAAGTGTAATTATTCCCTTTATAACTGTGATTTTCCTAAGCACTAGAGCAACTAAACATCATTAATTGCTACGGTTTCCCCATTATCCTCATACATCTACTTAACTTACAATGCCTCTGTTGTATTCGAGCCCCCACCATACACAGACGTTAAAAATGGACCCAGCTAACTCTATCGATAATTTTCGGAACATCACGGTTCAAACGACAAATGATATAAATGCATATAATGAAATTATCTCAACACCTAAAGCACTAAAAATATTTGCAATGAACATCCGTAGCCTCAATAAAAACTTCGACAATTTACTTGTACTCCTAACTGACTTAGGAAATGAATTTGATGTAATTGTTCTGTAAGAGTGCTGGATAAATGCAAATTATATCCCGGAGATAATCAACAACTACTCCGTGTATAATACAACTCGGCACAGGTCCCAATCTGATGGGGTCATAGTTTATGTCAAATCCTACTTAAACCCAACAGTGTCTGAAACTACAGTTGACCATGCAAATTGCCTCAAAATCACAATTGACAACTTAAATATCTTCGCCATATATCGCTCCCCAAAGTCCAACAATGTTTCATCTTTTCTCTACTCTCTTGAAAAAAATATTGACGACACAACTAAGGATCTCATCATAATTGGTGATATTAACATAGACATCCTAAACGAAGCTAGCCCTCATACTACAAAATACCTAAACCTAATGGGTCTGCATGGCCTTATACCATACATCAACACACCTACCCGAGTCACACTCACTACTAAGACATGCATAGATCACATCATGGTCAGAACAAAGCGAACCGCCAAATCAATTGTATTTGAATCTTCCGTAACAGACCACTACTCAACCATCCTAGAATTACACAACTCAAAATCACCTCCTCTTAAGTCTATTAATCCTACTCATAAAATTGTAAATATGGATCATCTAATAAAGTCTGTAGAACGAGAAAAATGGGAGTCTACCCTGCTCTCTGAAAACGTTAACACAGCTCTTGAAACGTTTACTGCATCACTAACTGCCCACATTAATCAAGCGTCTTCCCCACCAAAACAGCCTCCAACAAAAAAAAATAAGCTAAAACCTTGGATTACGAACGGCCTTATCTTCTGCATACGTAAAAGAGACAGACTTCATAAACAAGCACTAATTAACCCAGACCCCCAAGTCCTACGTTTCTACAAAAAATATCGTAACATTTGCAATAACCTGATAATAATAACCAAACAAAAATATTATAAAAAAAAATTGAAGATTCAGGTTATGACAGTAAAGTAATCTGGAACGTAGTCAATGACATCTCAGAAAATAAAAAAACCTCACTCAATATTCAATCTCTAGTTATTAATGGGAAAAATACCCAAGTCCACAAAGACCCAAAAACCGTAGCCGATCACGCCAACCATTATTTTAGAAACATCGGCATGAACTTAGCCAACAAAATTCTTAAAGCCACTAATAAAACCCAAAACCTTCTAACTTCACGGGTAAGACAACAGAACTCTCTTCATCCCTCACTTATCCTAGCCCCCACATCCACTAAAGAAATTCTTGACACAATACTTTCCATAAAAAAAAATAGTGCAGGTATTGACAAAATTTCACCATACATACTAAAAAGTATCGCTCACTTTATTACCACACCGTTAAAACATATTGTAAATCTAAATAGCGGCTCCTTCCCCAACCAACTAAAACATGCAACGGTTATCCCAATATATAAGAGTGGCGACAAAACAAATATCGAAAACTAAAGACCCATTTCTTTGCCAAGTGTCTTATCAAAAATCATTGAAAAAATTGTTAAAAGTAGACTTATCTCCCATCTTGAAACCCAGAAGATTCTCTCACACAATCAGTTTGGGTTCCAAAAAAAAATTAGTACAGAATCTGCAATCTTAGAATTGACTGAGAACATCACAAACAGCCTGAACGAAGGCGATTCCTGCCTAGCCATATTCTTAGACTTAGCCAAAGCATTCAACACCGTTTCCCACTCCATACTTCTAGAAAGATTGTCTCAAATAGGCATCCGGGATTCAACTCTTAACTGGTTCTCCTCATACCTAACTGGTAGATCACAAACCGTGAAAATTAACAACGTAGCCCTAAGTAACCCTTTACCAATCCAATTCGGAGTCCCTTAAGGAAGTGTTCTAGGCCCAATTTTATTCCTCATATACATCAATAAACTCTGCAACCTACCCATAACGGGAAAAATAATATCCTTTGCAGATGATACTGTGCTTATAGCTCGGCATAAAAATTGGAAAGGAGCATTCGACATAGCTCAATACGACATAGGCCTTGTAAAGAATTGGTTAGATGACAATCTCCTCACCCTCAATGCTGGTAAAACCAAATTCTTAACCTTTAGTCTGTCTGCTGCAACCCAACCTACCAACAACCAGAAAATAACAATTCACTCTTGTCCGAGACCTTACTCTTCCTGTACTTGCCCAAATTTGGAAAAAGTATCCCATATAAAATACCTGGGGGTCCTAATTGATCATTATCTTCGTTGGGATCAGCACTTAGTCAGTCTAACTCCCCGAATTCGCAAGCTGTCTTATGTTTTTAGAACTCTTAGAAAAATCCTTACTCCCACAGTACTAAAAACAGTCTACTATGCTCTCTGCCAATCCCAATTAGTATATGGCATCATAATTTGGGGCGGCTGTGCTCATAAATTTATTGATCCCCTACAAAAAGCCCAAAAAACGATATTACGTACTATCAAAAAGCGACCGACAACATACCCCTCCACTCGACTATTCACCGAATGTAATGTCCTAAACATACGTCAACTTCATCTAAAATTTACCTTAACGTACTTAATGTTTAAATACAAGAAAAAAACCCTTTTACATCATAATTACACCACACCAGAACAATAACCAACCGACACTACAACGTACCTACACTACATACCACGTCAGCTCAAAGACATTTCATATAACTAGCTCCTAAAATATTTAACTTTCTCCCTGAACAAAATAAAAAAACCGAATCCCAACCCCACACCTTTAAAAAACTTTTATCACAATGGATCCTTACATTTAGAAACCATTATATATAAAACTTGTTACTTGAATTGTAAAGTTTTAATATATTATTATTATCAAATTAAATTGTATAATTTAACAAATTTTTTATTTTATAACTTTTACTTACATTGAATTTTATTATCGACCTAATTATTATTACAATTCTTTCGCAATTAAATTGTATAACTTAACAACTATTTTTTTAAATTAACAAATAAGTTTATAACTTTTACTTACATTGAATTTTATTATCGACCTAATTATTATTACATATTATTCTTACTATTCTTTCGCAATTAAATTGTATAATTTAACAACAATTTTTTAAAGTAACAAATAATTTTATAACTTTTACTCGTATTGAATTTTATTATCGACCTAATTATTATTACTATTAATACTATTAATTATTTAATAATTTTACTATTATTATTATTAAAGAATATAATTATTATTATATTTAAAAACCATGATATATAATATTTGCAACTTGATTTAATTTGTATAACTTAAATTTTTACTTTACAACCATAACATGTATAATTTACTATCTGAAAACTTCACCCGCCATAACACAGGGACATCCCTAGCATGGCGGTTGAAATAACACAAAAATAATATGCAATGTACAATATTCTTATATTAAATAAATAAATAAATTTCAAGAAAAAAAGCGGCGCGGAGCCTAACACGTCATTTCTCCGCTCCGGCCGGAGGAGTAGTGAGAGAAAATAAGGGCGGCTGCCAGTCGTTCTTCGGTGGACGGTATAAGGTTCACTTTGATATTACAAATTCGTCGACTGCCGAATTGTCGCCGTGATGTCAAAAATAACAATGCGAAAATGCATATTATATTTTATTTTGTCAGGTTAGGGCGTAAATTTCAATTTTTTTTTGAGATTATCATAAAAGAAACTAAATTTGCCACATTAAACAATAAAACCATATCCGAAAAGAGGTTTATAAATAGGAGAGTTTGGACTTCAAAGTGTTTTTCATAGACCTTATAATTTTTTTTTTCTAGGCTTATTAAAATACTTACCGATATTTTTAAGGGCCAAGGTATGTTCTACACGCAGTATTTAATTGAAGCATCTATAATACTTCTAAGCGATCAAATTTTCAAAACAAAAACGTATGATTTTGCATTATTTAGTATGGCTTCATCTTAATATTGGTTAATTTTACTTATTTTGTAATTTTACCTTATCTTATATTGTCATTAAATAAAAAAAAAAAATTAAAAAAATATTGTATTGCAGTGTAATGTAAAATGTCTTTAGTTCTGATATTTCTAACAAATAAGTGAAAATGTAATTTTCTTTTTTCTAGAATAAAAACTTTAAAAAAAGAAAGAGTCATTTAGATCTTTTCATTACTCGCGTTGGTAATACCTAGATTATGGTGAAGTGTGTTTATGTATGTAAAAATGATATTGTGTTGCACGCTCCAATCTTCTTAGGGCCAGAATTTCAGTATAATTACTTAAATAAATATGGTTTTCGGTGTTTAGTTTCGGTGTAGCTATCAAGTAACGGACACCAAGAATTTTTAAGCTTAGCCTCATCATCTCTATTAATAGTATGTAATGGTTTTTTTGCAGATTTCAATTGCCTCTATAATTAGTTGTGCTCAATGTGTTTTGAGTCTTCCCAGGACTTCAGCAACAAATTTAAAGTGATGGCCGGTGTCAATTAAGTGCTCGGCAATTGCCGATTTATTAGGATGACCAAGTTTGCATGCCCAAAAGTATTCTGAGATACTTTTGGAGATGGTCCGTTATATCCAGAGATGATCGTAATAATTTAACTGAAATTTCATCCTTAAGAGCCCGTTCACACTTCCGTCGTAAAAACGGAGATGGGTTCCGTCTTTACGACGGAAGCCCTAGCCGCTGTAGTGGCTCTATGGAGCTGTTCACACTTGTCGGATCCGGCGTGAAGACGGATCTGTTATTTTTTGCCGGAGAGTTCGCCTACGCAGAGTGTCCGTCGTGAAGCCGGAAAGGAACGCGCTGGCTCATACATTTCAATGGAGCTGTTCACACTACACGGCGGGACGACGGATCCGTTTTGAACCCGCCACACCCTTCACCACCGCCCGCTCCCAGACGCAAGCGAGCAGGCAAATTGTGTTTTTATGGGGCGCGCGTTTGGCGTTTATAATATTATTATATAATATATATATTCATTCCAGAATGCGATTTTTTCTATTTAATCTCAAGAAAATATTTAGTCATATCATTCATGTTTTTTAGTCATTTTAGTTATAATAATTGCTGGATGATTTTCGCGTACTTTCTCCTTTTCAAGTATGCAAACAAAATATTCTCCCACGGTTTGAACAAATAAGGTCCGACCCATGAAGTAATTTTATGGCTGGTATTACATCAATACATTCCCTTACCGATTTGGAAGAAAAAGTTTATTATTTAAATTGTTTTATTTTTAAGTAGGTATTTGTAAATTTCAAATAGCACCTACAACTATTTATGGCAGCCCCAAGGGAATGTTTTTGCTGTCGGCCTTTTACGGCCCAAACTAAGAGGAACTTTTATAATAGTAAAATTTGCAATATTTGTCTGTCAATTGCGCAGTGCGCACGAACGTCTACTGAAGAATGATAAAATGTTTTGGTCGTTGTTTTCGTAGAGTAGGATCCGTCTTGAAGTGTGAACAGGGGCCTAGGGCTTCCGTCTTAACGACGGAACCCATCTCCGTTTTTACGACGGAAGTGTGAACGGGCTTTAACACGGTGTGGTTTCTGCATACAATAAACATAAATAAAAAATTTACATATTTTATTACTTACGATACGATTGTACCCCCCAGCCAGGAGCACTCCTGTCCCGGTGAGACACGTACACCGAGGGGCACTGATTTGTTAGGACTTGGAACACGTGCTCTGGGGATAGGGAGGAGGTTGGAGTTTAATCGACCGGTATACATGACAACCTAATAAGCCAATATTGGAATTTAGGATGGGCAGGGATAAAGGAATGGATTGAGTGTTACGATTTTTTTATTCTTTCTTTGTGTCTTCCTTCTTTTTTACTGGAGATTCACAGATTCTCCAGTTTCAAAAGTTTAAGTTTCCTTTTGATAAAATATTCTTCCACAAAGAAGACAAGGAGATTTCCTCATCTTGTAGCTCCACACAGGAGATACTAAGGAAAATATTTTCTCTCAGGGCCTATGTCATCTTAGGGGATACATACATATTTATGTTTTTTTTTTAACATATATATAGTTGGGACCCATAGACATACAAATAGATAGACCAGAACATACAGATGAGGGGTAAAAACTAACTATGGCGGGGCGAAGAGAGGGACGATGACTGTATTCGCCAATAAATCAATATTACAGTATATAGGCATCTCGCATTATAATATGACCATTTAGTTCTTAAAAGTAAAATCTGCTTTTGAATTAATAGACCCTTTTACATGGGAGCGCGAATTGCTTGCCACGATATGAACAAATATGTGAAGTCCAAATTCGGCAAAGTAAAGTTTCACTTATTTTCCTAGTGAAATATTTTGTTTCCGTATTTAGTTATGACACTTTTACAAATGCTTCATAATTTGCTTACCTCAGTAAACAGCGGCTTTGTGTTTCGCGTCGCCATGTATCTTGATGTGATAGTATGTGTTATCATATTATATGATCTGAATAAGCCTAAAATAATGCTTACCTATGGAATGTAATACGAAAATTGGGTTTATTATCTTTTTAACTTCTATTTTTACATGTTTTCATAACACAAGTAACCATTTTTGCCGTGTTATTTCGTAAAATGTACCGATGAGAACTTGACACTGGTCCGGACAAGAATGATGATGTCACATTTTTTAGATTCACGCGAGGCTCTCGCAAGCCCAGCCGGTTCCGATGGAATGGTTCCAATGGGAGGGGGAAATAATACGCCTTTTATCACTTAGGGCAGGTCCATCTATTTGTATGTCCATGTTGGGACCTTTAAAAAGATATTGGTGTTCAATACTCATATAAAAATATTTGACAGCAATGCCTTTCCAGACATTCAAGTGATCCAGCGTAAAAGGTAGAACTACCTTTCCCGCCTAAAGTGTGTTAAGAATGAAAAATAGCATTAATAAATAGCATTACAAAGAAACTTACAAAGCTCATGAACTACTTTAGAAACATACGCAATATACTTAATAAAAATGATCTGTATAAAGTATATTATGCTCTTTGCCAATCACGCATAGAATATGGGATTATAGGTTGGGGATCTACCTCAAACATCCAAATGAAGCAGTTAATTTAAAAGGCAAAAGGCAATAATAAAAATAATCCTGAAAGTACCATTATTCAGCATTACTAAACTATATCTACTCAAAAAGTGCAAATCTCAAATTTTAAGAAAAATATGAGTACCTTGCTGACCAACACACCTACGCTACAAGGACAAAATCCTTAAAACTACTGAACATCCCGAAATTAAATACATCTTTTGGCCAGAGAAACCATAATTTCCATGCTACAAAACTATATAATGCCCTTCCAATTGAAATTAAGAACACCATGGAGACACAAAAGTTTTAAAAATACATCAAATTATGGGTAAGTAAACATGAAGATGAGGAAATAATTAAAATTATACAGTAACCCCAACACAACCGACAGACAACAAACATAAATACTTAATATTTTGTTTATTGTTTATTTTGTGAAAATCGACAAAAAAATGAGGCAATCATGATCAGCACCCTTACAACAATATGAAGTCCGCCTCGGAACAGGAATACCTAGTGAGGAGGACTGTGAACAAACTGCTTTACATTGTATTTTTATATTGTCATTAAAAAAAAAAAATGAGTGAATAGTACTTAAAACTTTGCCAAAAATGTATCATAAATATATAGGTACCTATATTAATAAACTAAGCTATAATATTAGCTACCTAATATAAATAAATGATATTATTATTTTAAATAATTTGCTCACATCGGGATTGGAACCCACGACCTATAGACTTGTAATTGAGGATCTTAACCTCTTGACCACGGAGGTTGTTAATTAATCAAGATAAACTGACCCTTCTATTAAAAGGGTTGTGCACCACTGTCCTCGTGAAAGACTGTTGAGAATAAACATTTTGTATGAAATGACTTGTTTGCATGCTAGACTATAATACGCATAGCCGTCCTGTTCCCTTTCCCTCCTTTATTTTTAAGCCAGAAAACATTTTCCTACATTAGCATTCCAATACAACTAACTCATTGGTCGCGTTCGGTTTACTATTAAAAAAAAACAAATTAATCAACGGATAATAAAATAAAGGAATAGCATTTTACCCGTTAAGGGCTGCCGAGGGGCCGTCACATCCCTTGGAGCTTTTGACTTTCTTTTCTTCCCTTTAGGTTTGGGTACAGGCGCCTTTGTTAGATCATTAGATTCAACTGCAGTTGGGGCAGCCGCCGGAATTTCCGACTCCGCGGGGGGAGCCGGGGGTTCAACAGCATTTATAATTGGGTTTTCTGGCTCGGCTGCCATTCAGAAACAGTTTAATTTTAGTATAAATATTGTAAATCAACGAACAACAATGTTTCCAAAAACATTAGGCGAATATTTGGTAATTGCCGTAATTGGTTTATCTATGGTCGATGTGACAGCTGGTGTTGAGTAGAGATGGTCTATAATACTACCAACTACCGCCTTCTCCCTGTTACTTTGTCCCGGTGACTTTGCTGTGACTGGAACACCCGATAATAATATTTTAGGGCCCATTATGGGTGGTTTTGTATATTTATGGGCCCATTACACGCATTAGATTGGTTTAGTTATGCACGCATTGCACGTACACTTCCGACAGCGTTCCTCATCCCTCAGGAAAGTGTCCACCGAACGTTCTGACGAAATGCTGCATTCGCCTATTTCCTAGAATGTTTTAATTTTCGTGTGGTAGGGGAGGCTAAGAGAAATAGGTTATTTTCGTCGACAAATCTACGGATTCTTCGTAATTTCGACAATAATTTGTGTCTGAAATGGGTGAATTTTGTGTCTTAACGGGATTTACAGGATAAAGGATTCGAATAAAATAACAAATTACATTGAATTATGGACGAAAATAGCTTATATCCCCTAGCCATGTCAGGATACGGACCCCTCCATGAGCCATGAAGTTGGATACAAGGGGTATTTGCTAATTATAAACAATCCCTCAAGACGACAGGAGGCAAAAACCCCTAAGTCCAAAGGCTGATCTACTCATACTGGATCTTTTTCTTCCTTGCTTCTGTTATTAAGTTAAAGATCTAATTTAAACAGAATTTTAGGTGTTGTAATGTCAATTTCCTAACATAAAATTAGGTCGTTTCAGCTACCTTCTGAATCTTCCTCTCCCACACCCCTTTGCCCTGCCCCCTTCCCCTTCCTTTAATCTTACAATATACCCTTAGTGGGGATGGGATAATCCAACTTTCTCAAGACAGATCAGACTCCTGTGCACTATCCAAATTTAGAAAAAAAAAAGTTCAGTCATTTTATGAGAATGACATAATATTAATGGTATCTATAGGTGGTAAAAACTAAGAAGGTATTATTTTAATTTTTAATTAAAATGCTGCCACAAATTAAGTTTTCTGCATTTGAAGAAGTTATAGGTATCTTTATTTTTAACTTTATGATTAAGAGGAAACCGGGTGGTGTTTTTTCCATACAAACGTATTCCTCATTTCCCTCTCTGAATTTTGACACTAGAGAAAATATTTTTTTTACATAATATGAATATTGACCGCAAGCGTGTCGGTACGTTTTGATTTTTTTGATAAGTTACTTTTTATAGGAGTTATAACCCTTCAAAAATTGTTAAAATTGCCTTTTTTTAACGCCATCAACAAACGTTCAGTATACAAATTAGACGATGTATTTTTAAAAAAAGCAAAAGGTACAGACATAGAATGTTTTCTTCCAATACATTTGGTAAAAAAAATCTTGGAAATTGGTTCAGTTTTGGAGTAGAAAAATGAGGACTACAAAACCTCGATTTTGACAATTTTATTTAGGTATTATCAGGCTGAGGTGCATGTGTCCCTTTCTCTCAGTATTCGGGGGTGAGGGGGGGCGGAGAGGGTTTTGTTGAATACGTATACAGTCAACGAAGTGATGTGACATTCTCAATAATTATATCGATACACTAGTCCACTAGTGTTGTCATGTCCCGAGTTATCGATGTTTTTTTAAAATTATTTTTCTGTTTGGTGACTTATTTTGAGTGTGCCAATACTTACCG
Organism: Limnephilus lunatus; assembly: GCA_917563855.2. Classification (NCBI taxonomy): domain Eukaryota; kingdom Metazoa; phylum Arthropoda; class Insecta; order Trichoptera; family Limnephilidae; genus Limnephilus; species Limnephilus lunatus. The sequence goes on from OU830596.1 coordinate 57,669,447, forward strand.
AGCTTATTTACTAAAGTTATTGTGACAAATTTAATTTGTTTACGTCAAATAAATTAATGGAAAAAAATTGAAAAAAAAACACCTGTTACAGACAGACCCCGAGATGATTCCGTTCCGTATTGCCGAGTTGGATATGGAACACAAAAATTAATTAAAATATTTTTTGATAACTTTTGAAGGTTGTACTCAACATAATATTATCCCTTTATAGGACACTTTTTTTAAGATACAACTACCGAACCAAAAAAAAACTTTTATATTTGACTAAATATATTGTTCTAGATTTTTTTTTCAAAAAAATTATATTTTACAAGAAAATGTGTGATGGTAAGTACATACACCACTGATCGTTTGATGGAATGCTGGTACAGCGTATGTTCAGTGGTACATGCATCTACCACATGTTGTTGAATCGATTATGTTATTATAATATCATATTATACAAATGAATATTGAAATCTATGTATAAGAGGCACCATATTGTTTATTGTGCTACATATTAGGTACATACACATAACTAGTTTAGTTTTTGTTTAACTTTTTTAATGCGTTATATTATTACAGAAAAATGAACTTTTGGGAATACCTCCTACATCACTTGACATTTTCAATCTTCTTCAATGATCTAATATTTTTTGTTTTTAAACGCTTTATTGTAAAAAAAATTACTGTTTAACATCTACACAATGAAATTAAAACAATTTATGGTCCAGACCTTTCCCTCGCCGGTAAATTTCTTGGTATGCGACCGTCAATTATTTCTGGTAAAAGGCATTGGTGGTAGAAATTTTCTAACAGTGGAACGATTTTTTGCCAGATTTCATCGTCCCTCTCAATTTTTTCATACAGCAAACCTTTTGGACTCCACACAACAAAATAACAATAATTACGACGAGTAATATGTAACTGGCCTTGTACTTGGTAGAAGTAATTATGATTCCGTTTTAATGTTAAAGAATGGTCTTCCAATTTACAGTAATCAATTATCTTTTGTGCAATTCCCTCTTCTGGTGACATATTTGCTATACTATAAGGGCATTTAATTTCAATTATAGAATCCTCACCGATAAGGCCATCCGGACTGGCCGCTAAAAAGTTTTTGGTTTTATCGATAAATAGCCCACAAGCGGATACCTGAAAACTTGTTTTTTTTGAAAATTGCTCTATTGCTAGGCTTTCATTTTCTTTTCCATAATTTGTGGCCATAGTTCCTTTGAATTGTGAGTACAGTAAAGAGTTTAGTACTCCCGTAACTGAAGTTTTTTGCCGAAGCTTATATATTTTTCCAAAGTTAGACGCCGTTATCCGCTTACGTCTTTCAATTGCCCACAGATTGTTATTGCTTTGGCCTACCGTATTCCGTTCGAGCTCTTCCTTATTGGTTGAAGATAATTCTTTGAGAAATTCCTCTTTTTTCGTTTCAAATATTTCAGGTGGCATATCTGGTTCTAATTCCAATTGACCATAATTTTCATCGGGCCCTGTAACTTTTTTTCTTTTTTCTGTCGTATTTTCATTATACTTTAGTTTTTTTTTTCGACACATTTGTTTATTCTCCTTCGAACGTCGTTTTCTCTCTATAAAGTGCTTCGTGTATTTGCCGGGACTGTGGCCTTGGATTTTCTTTTGTATTCTTGAATGGGTTGCCAATTCACTATTCCACGAAGTTACTGCTCCAAAACATCTTGCTTGGTAAGATCCTCTTGTAGTAAAATTTACCCTTTTTCCACCTATAAATTTGGCGATAACGTTGTTGAATTGCTCCACAGTGTTATTTGTCACGTCAATAATAAGACTTTCTGCATTTGCTATTAGAGACAATAAGAATTGTTGGATATCAGTCCATATTCCACAATCTCGAAGATCGCTTACTAAATTTGGATCATCAGTATACTTCTCCGGCTTGCAATAGTACGATGCACAATTTTTATGATCACCAAACACATGATTTGCGGTATTTTTTATGTCCATTTTCAAATTTTTTATTTTATCACTTTGTACTGTGTTTTCTTGCTCTTTCCTGTAATTTATTGCTCCAACTACAGCTCTTCTCATGCGTAAAACGTTTGCTTCAACCTTTTTCCTTATATGAACTGGTACAAAGCCTTTAGCGTTGTTGGTTTTTTTTCCAAGTGCTTTCATTTTGTTGCAAAAATTGCGGAGTAAGTGATTTTTGCACTCTATTTTTTGTACTATAAGGTTAGGACCATATGGCATTTGTTGCATTATTTTTTTCATGATGCTGGAGTCGCCATCACCAACTAGTTTGTTAAATTTCAATCCATGCATTTCCATGCTTCTCGAGAACCCTTCTGCTATAATGTGGGCTTCCATGGCATTAGCACTGTCACGCCAGTTTATGAAGCACCTGTGCTCAGAAGCAACTATGTGTAGTTTAGTAGCTCTAGCACATATGCAGCAGTATGAGTTTCGCACTCCCAGAAATAAAACCTTTTTAGTTCGTAGTCCAACTATGCACCCTGCGCCAGATGAGGAGCTAAATCCACTTTTGTACGACCTTTTTGCCCAGGAGCCATCTGCAACCACCGTTACCAAAGGATAGCCACCCTCGTCTACGTCACCGTTTAAAATGGCTAGCCTTTTTTCTTCTTCACCAGCTGCGATCATTTCTTCTAAGGCACATTCTTCAATTGTTGGCGCTAAACATTGTTCTATGTTCGTGTAAGTCTTACAATCCATATTTGGCATATTTAAAACCCCACAAATTTCATTCCATTGTGAATACCCATTTCCTGTACACATCACTCCTTCGACGACAGCAGTATTTATAGACATTTTCCGTTTCGGGTCTTCGGAGTGAATGTATTCTATTTTCTTGCACATTTTGCACTCGAAAACATACTGGCTTAGAAGACCATTTCGTCGTTCCTTCATAAATTTTAAATCGGAAAATGTGCAGTTGGTGTGTTCGTGCTTTATATTTGATATCTCCGAAAACAAATATTTTATATCCACAATTCTGCGACCTTCGAAATTATCGGTTTCATCAATATGGTCTGGTTCTATCACCAAATCATCAAGCGTTGTTGATGATGATGAACTTGCGTTTTCGTCTATAGTTGGAGCAAATGATTCATCCATGGAAGTTTCATGCATTAGTGAAGATGTAGTTAAGTTTCCAAAAGTAGTATCGATGACATCCATATCCCTGTAAATGCAAATGATTTATTTATTTAAATTTGTCCATCCCATTTTCCCGTTATACATGCTACATAATACACGGCTCTCATAGCATAAATCTTTAGGTTTTTCTCGTAAGTCGCTCACGTAAGAGAGTTATGGCAAAATTATCAATGTAAACGATACCCATTGGTAATTTTGCCATAACTCTCTTATGTGAGCAACTTACGGGAAAAAAAACTTTACGTACGTAAAGGTAACCTTAGGAAGGTTCAGTAGTAAGAGTGACAGGAAAGCGATATTTCGACTTACCTAGATGTCGAACGTGGTGCAACATGAATCTGTCGTTTGATACTAATAATCGGTTTTTTTCGTCTAGTAGATAAAAACAAACGCGCTTTGTTTCCATTTCTTTTACCCATTATTTATCTGTAAGAAAAAAATTTTTGAGTTGAAGGTAGGTAATATAGTAGTCGATTTTATGTAACTCAATTTCTAAATACACATATCTTATGCTACGTATATATTTGCGAATAGTGGCGTGCACAGAATTTGAAAATTGAAATTTCGGAAAAAAAATAATTTTCAGCTTCGACAACATCATTAATGTCGTATTTTCAATCTTAGGATTCTAGCCCACTGAAAAATCAGTGCACGCCACTCTTTGCGGACAGAGACGCGAGCCGAACCACGAATTATGGTAAAGGTACGAAGCAACCGCAAGCGGCGCAGCGTTTCGGGCAGTTTGCTTTTGCTTCGTTCCTTTCCCATAATCCGTTGTTCGGCTGGCGTGTGTATACGCAGCCTAAGACGTAGAATAATATTTATTATAGGTTACTAGATATGTTAACAAATGTACCGACTTGCACTAATGCACTTTATGCATACAGTCAAAACTGATGAATTTACGTTATTCAGGGAGAGCCAAAAAACAACAACATTTTTAGCGATATTTATATGTTTAATTAAAAAAGGAAATTGTGTTGTAATATTGAGTTTTTATGAATGAATAGTTTATGTTTATAATAATAGTTTATGAATAATTTATGAATAGTTTAGTAGGTATCTACTCACCATATGTCCTATATGTGTAAATCGTGAGAAATGACCAAACAGATTTCAATATTCAAGGGGGTTTCAGGGTCAAAATTCGAAGGTCTGTATTTGACGTAGAATAGTTTCCAGTAAAAAGGCTAGTCAAAAACAGTAGAGTGATGCAGCCAGCGAAAAATAAAAACACTATACAATCACAAAGTACGTGATGTACCTACTGCGCCTATGCTGCCGTTTTATAAAAAAAGATGGTATGAATCTCCCGATATTACTAAACCAAAACAGCGTGCATCTTACTTTACTAATAGTAACAAGATGAATGAACTATGAGCGCAGAAGATATCTATTATATAGGAATACGCACGCTCAAGTCGCGACGCGTATTGACTTATCTGTTGCAGCAGGCAGCAACCTGTATACACGCACCCACAAGTCTCATTGACTTGTGCGTGTGCAGAAGATGAGCTCGGAGCAGGCAGTCACATGTATTTGTAGTAAGTAATAATAATAATAAAGTTAAGTACAATACAATATTAAATAATGTAGACCTCGCTATTTTATTACGAATATGTACCTAGGCACCTACTTAATTTTTGGAATAAATGAATAACAGTAAATGAAATAATAAGAACGCGAAGTCGCTGGCGGGCGCGGCGCGGCGATTCGTGCTTCCAACACCTGCAGCCACGCACACACACGCATTGGGGTTCACCAATACACCGATAGCGCTTTTGCTGTCCCCGCTGAGATGAACGAAATAGAAATAATTTTTACAAATACCTATCGTTAAAATTTCTCGGCGCTCCTGCGCGCTCTTAAAACCTCAAATTGTAATATTTAATTAAATGACAATAATATTAGCGAAATTCAATCGAAAATCTGGAGACAGAAAAAAGATATTGACACCCATGGGACTCGAACCCAGGACCTAATGCTTACATGGCAACAGCTCTACCAACTGAGCTTAGGTGTCTACATCTAATTCGGTCACTTTTGACTGTATCATACTTCGACTAAAAACTACCAACATTATCTTCATTTTCTTTACACACATATTATTGGCTGTTATCTTTATATATGATTGCAAGATTCAAACCCGAATTAAATGCTATCTAGATAGTGTCTGGATAAATTTTTATCCATTTTATTTATAATTTGCGACATCTATTGTTGGTAGGTAGTTCTTAGTCGAATTATGATACAGTTAAAAGTGACCGAATTGGATAAACACACCTTAGCTCAGTTGGAAGAGCTGTTGCCATGAAAGAAGAAGGTCCTGGGTTCGAGTCCCACGGGTGCCAATATCTTTTTTCTGATTTTCTGTCCCCAGATTATAGGTATCTGTTTATTGAAAAAGAGTTAGAACAAATAAAGACAAAATAAAAGAATCACACTCATTCAGACTTCATTTATTTCACATTTTTGCTATTATACAATAAATTTTTCTTTCAAATCATAGTTTGAGCATTACATTAGGTGAATTTCTCTAAATATATACAATCGGGAGATGAATAAACAATTTCTATACGTATTGCTCGGGATTATAAAATTGTCTATGTAGTAAATAATTTGTTTGTAGCTGTTTATATGCAAAATTTAACTGCCATAACCTCAAAATTTGGTGACCATAGAAAAAACTTTTTTCTAATGTTGCCATATGGAATAAGTTTACAAAAGATTTTTTTCATTAGCGCAAAATTCAGTTAAGTATAAACTTAATTTATCAATTATTGCATGCATCAAAGTGTTATAATTAGAATTCGGATTCTATTTTCCAGAGGTGAGCCCCAAATTGAAATTCAAATCCAGGTCTTAGATATAATGAATGTGTTTACAAAGTGTATGAATGTGAATGAAGCAAGGAGTGCGTGCCAAGACCAAATTATTTGGCAGTCAATTCTCCATGCCTATCCCTGTTAATTAGTGTTTGTTTGGACAATACATTATGTGGACTAGCTAGATTGACTATTGCATTTTACATTATTGTACAGTTATCATAAAAGACCACCGACTGCAAAGTTAAGTGTGTCCTTTTGTATAAACTTTTACGAGATAGGCCTTCACGGTACTACATTATTTGAATTGGATCCTTTGTAGTAACGAATGGCCTATCTAGGAATCTTAAATCGATGATTTAATATATTTTGCAAACAAAATACAAATATATGTTTTTTATGATATATTAATTTTCTAATCTGACAGAGGTGATACTTAGATTACAATATTGTCAGCTTTATTTATATTATTATGAATTTAATACCAAAGTTATTATTATTATTAATTTGTTAAAAGTTGTGAGTAAATGTAGTATTTTTTGTGAAATTTATGAGTTACATTAGACAAGCTCAAAATTTTTAAAGTTTACAAAGTGACATTTTTGTTTTTATCAAAAAAGATTGTGCCAAAATGTGAATACTATTAAAAGAAGTTTTTACATTAAAATCATTTTTATAAATTTTTATCTGATTTTGCATTTATATTATTAACATAAATAAAATGTCCTTTTAACCACTCTAGTGACAGTGCGATATGCATCTAGGGAAAATATACCTAAAACTGGCAGCAAAGCAATCCGAGGTATTTTAAATGGTGCCACATTGTGGCAAAAAGCGCTCCAGTGGTTAAGGATGCATAAAATAAAGAAAATCCACCTAATTTTTGAGAGACTTCCAAACGCAATCAATAATTAAAAAAGTATTATTTTTTATTGATTTCTAATATTTTTGTTAATAAGAGAAAAATAAGTCAGTTAATATGAGTCTTAGTCTTAAACGGCCAAAGTGCAAAAATATTCATTCATTTTCACTCAATTTTTTCAAGGGACAAAAAGATTGGGAAAAATAACAGAACTTAATACAAGGGCATTCAAATCATAAATGTACATTGCATTATCATACAAAACAATGAGAAGGTCAATACCCAAAATGATTATACAATATAAATATAGTATCTGATTTGACACATAAAACATTGAACAGCTGTTATTCCTCATAGAAAAATCGCAACTGAGGTGGCTTGGACGATGACCTGATTCCTGGAAAATACTGAGTGCAATTCCAGAGGGTAGACGTCCAGTGGACCACCCCAGACACAGTTGGGCGAGACAACTCCGGGAACTTGTGAGGAGAGGATGGGACTGCCATGGACAGAGGCCGAACATTCAGCGCAAAACAGGGACGTATGGAGGAGCCTTATCGATGCAGTGGGTCCCCGACCCGAATAGGATAAGGGGAAGAAGTAAGTCAAGTACGTCCCTTAACACCCTGCATATATTTATAAATAAGTATCCGGTAACTCGTAGTACAAGCGGAAAACGTGACGAAGATTCACCAGTTTTACCGCTCGAACTACGAGTTTCCAAACACCGTGTATATGTATAGAGATAGCATTAAAACATGATTTAATATTGTTTATTCTAATTTGGATATTGACTTACTCAATTTTCGCATTTCTTAATAGTAAAATAAATAAATAATATTCAAAATTAGATTTGAATGTGTATAAAAAATTAAGTCTTGCTTCATTTCATATTATTACATATTTAAGATACAATTCGCTTAGGTAAAATAATAATAATTAAAGAAAACTGTATAACTAAAATTACAATCACATTGTCACAAACTTCGTTCATAAATAATATTCCGTAATACTATTGCACTAGATACTCCAGCATTGACTCCGAATGACTGACAGAATCAAGTATACATTTTACTTTAAACTAAACAATAAGAATCTATGGACAGTAGAACGCCTTACATCTGCCACCTTAATTTACATATAAGTTAAAATTTAAATGCGGTGGAAGGACCAATAATGAGTTAACCGTAGATTATATGATAGAACCAAAAATCGATTGACCATAGACCAGTAATGGGTTAACCAGTGGCGGCTCTCCCCTTAGGACAATGGGTGTTTGACCCCCCAAAATTATAAGACATAATAATATTTTTTTTTTACGGAATAAACCGCTTAACGCATCGAATTCTTTACTTGAAATGAACCGCAAAATAATAGCAGTTAGCGGCGACGACTCGCCGGGTGACGAGCAGTGACATCTATCGTGTCAAATGGAAGCTCCAATTCTCACAATATTTAGAGATCCCTGGGTCAATTTTTGACTTGCCCCTGCTATAGGATATCTTCTGTCTCTATGCGCGCCATACAATAAACGCGATGGCACTATGTTTTTATATTGGAGTAAAAAATTCCCGCGTATAGGTACCACAGAAACCCTAGCGACGTTTTGGACATGACCGAATGTCGTGGAAGGGAGACAGCATTATGAATCTTATTCGTTGTTGAAAGAGATAGCGATACAACGTAGGTCGGTTTTGCATTTTGCAGGCATGCCTCGTCCATTGTATTTGGACAGTACGGGAAAGATTTTGAATAATAATTATTTACGTTGTTATCGACGACGTTTCAAATTTAGTTTGGTGGCACATCGAGAAGTAGATCTTTTCAAATATTATTAATTATCATATTATGATCACTTTTCAACGGACATAGAAAACAGCTTGATTAAAAAATATGTTTGTTTTTTAGGTTCCTAATCTAAGTGACAGCAGATTCTATACATTGAATTATCTAGTTACAGGTAAATCATTTGAAAGGGACCTTTGCTTTAGATAGATAAAAAAATATCTAATATAATTTAATAATAAATCTGTTTTTGTTAGGTAGCTGAAAAATGCAAAAAAAAAACATCGTCAAATTGAAACGCAAGTCTAAATTTAAATAAAATTGATAAATGTCTTTTCTCACCCAATATCTTTGGACATTTTAGGGGTAAAAGGGGACTGCGGACGTGTGTTTCAAAGTCAATTTTTGTTTTTAAATTTTTGATACTTCTATTTCGGTTTCTATTTTTTCTAATCTACCTAATTTTGTTTTTATATTTTGTATACTTAGATACATACTATCGGTGTGCATAACTATATGAAAAGTGCCCTCTTTAAAATGATGTGCCAGCAAGTACATGAATTATTTAGTGATTTTGCAATTTATAAATAATACCCATGTAATTTAAGTTGCGGGTTCATGACCCTAACTGTCTTCAAATTGATATAGATAATAATATGTCGGCAGTTTTCACAATATCGAAAAAAGGTAATTTCACTTTTTTTTTCAAATGACCTCCCATACCTGGAGCCCTAGAGCCGCCTCTGGGGTTAACCATAGATCAATCCTTGACACAACTAGCCCTGAAGGTCTAGCACAGACGATCGATAATATGTCAATATAGTTATCAATATTTGCGAGCACGGTTAAAAATTGATATAAGATGTTCCGATCCACGATTGACAAATTTTAGCAAGGCCTCCTGAGTGTCAGATAAATTGTTGATTTACAAAGGATTTTGAATAATGTCAACCGTTATGCAAAATAACTGGCTTGTTAATGAATGGAGGTGAACTAATGAAGCTCTTATAATTGAAAGAAATCATATCCGCAATCCATAAACTTAAATAATTCATCTAAGACGCAATCAGTTTATTCCGTTGCATCTTGAAGAAATGAAAGTGGTGTAAATATGACTAAAGACTTCATTAACTAATTTACTTCCATTTAGTGTCAAAAAGTAAATGGGGACTGCCAATGCATATTTAGGTTAGTATTTCAATTCAATGTTGCCAATTTATTTATATTTTTTGCATAATTGTTTATCAGTTGACGTTTTGGAATGTCAATTCATAGAAAAAATATGAAGTGTTGCCAGCAAATATTGATTTCTTATTTATTCCCTGTCAATATCTGTTCGGCAGAGACATCGATATAAAATCATCGTAAGTTACGCCTGTCAATCCAATATTGTAAAGTTATCGATTTGTCTGTGCTAGACCCCCAGATATAAGGCACTCTACTGTTGTCTTTAAATAATATTTAGATTCATTCATATGGCAACACAATGCGAGATAACTTGCGGTATCTTATGGCAGCGTACACTGGATTCCCACCTTATCTATTCTATGATTGATTTCATAGAACGAAAGTTGAGGTCAGTTCAACTTTGGGTTTCTATTTGTTTCTTAGATTCTATGAAATAGATCGTAGAATATAATCACGTGGGGCTTCAAGGACTCGAAAAAGCCACTCATTCTTGAAATTTTACTTTTAAGTTGTGATGTAACAATCATTCTTGCTTTGACGATTATGATTACTCAATCAATAATCGTGCTAACACGATTAAGTAATTTAATTTATCAAACTATAATTATATGATCCAGCAGTTAATATATAATCATACAATTATTCGTCAATCCATAATCAAATAATTATAAAATGGTTAATGATTCTCAGTCTAAAATGGTTAATCACATAATGCATCAATCCAATGATCTTAACCACTGGAGCGATCACGCGAAATAAATAAATTTGCCTCGATTGCTCGAGATTTCCCAGATCATTTTTAAAATTTTTCGCCAACATTACAAAATCATACCATTAAATTTTAACATGGAAACTTATTATTTATTATAGTGCTATATAGCCAATGAATTAACCTGTATTTTACCGTTTATCTCATATTTGTAGGATTTATAAAAAAAATATAAAAAAACCGTAAAGTTTAAAACCGCGCCAATCCTGCGTGTTGTTACTTTGAAACTGCTGTGAGGGGTACTTATTCGAATCAACATAGAATATTTTCGATTTTTGTATGTTGTCTGTTGTATACTTGATAATGAAAGGTGCGTATCTATGGAAAAAGAACTTAATTTTAACCGTAAACAGCTGATCAAAAATTCGATGTGAAAAAAATATTTTTAAATATATCTTTAACATAGTTCTAAAATAGTCTACGAAGTTCGGATTTGTGTAATAGATAAAGCATTTCAATAGCTTCATTTTGAAATAAATGGCTGGCTGGAAAAATGTTTTAAATAATTCGGAAAATGTGGTCCAATTTTGGACAGCTATCAATCCCAGAAAAATAAAAGTGGTCCATTTTTCGTCCATAATCGCTCCAGTGGATAATGAATCAGTCAATAACCGTACAATTACGGATATCCCATCAATAATCGTACAGTTACGATTAGTTCAAAAATCAATGGATTAATCAATTAATATGTAATATATCCAAAATTATACAATTACAATTAATCATTCAATTAAAAAATCACACAATTCACTATTCGATAATTATACGATTACAGTAAATCAATCAATAATCGTATAAGTACAATTAATTAATCAATACAAACAATCATTGCTAATCAGATACGGTAAACGATATTCCCATCTCGAGTAGAAATGGGAAATTATAATTATGGATAGTTGTTTAATCAGTAATCGTGATGTCAGTACTTTCGCATAATTAAAATCTGGCAGAAAACTTCAATCTATAGTCTGTCAAATAAGAGTAGAAAATATTAAAAATGGAACTACAAAATTTGTAAGCTGGCAACACCAATTTACCTGTCAAATATTATTTTAAAGCGCAATAACACTGAAAATATAGAACACCGTAAATCACATTTTTTTGTTCTTACAGAAAAAAATAAAGAAAATCGAAGACGCACTGTTGTTAAGGTACCTACTTAATGACATAAATTTGATTAAATGGTGTTTTACAAAGTGATTTACATTAATTTAATTTAAATAAATTTGAATTTAACACTAAGTAGAAGGGAAAAATCACTAATGGTGAGTTCAGTTACACTACTTTTAGATCTGAATATGTTAAATATATTCAGATCTAAAATTAGAGACATGATCTAAAGCCCGGGCAATGCTAGTAGGTACTTAAGCTAGTATTAAATAAATGTGAGCAATTTTCAAACTGTGCTTTATATTTTATTACAATATCGTTATTGTCCATTATTTTAACACAAAATTGCAAAGGTATAATAATAATATACCTATATGCAATTCTAATTTTGAGATCGGTATCTATGTTGCATTGAAAAAATATTTTTATCACTTTTATGCCTTTTTAATTTTTTATAAAAATGTAGGTTATACAGCTTTACATTTTCACCATGAGTAATATTTTTAGCATTGCCATTTGAACAAATGTGGCGCCCTCCTATGTTTTTTACTGTTATTTGACAAACTGTAAAATCTAACAAAGCATCGATATAGAACACACTACGCATCCTTCACTTCAATCATTTTAAAAAGTTGGCCCATTGATATATAATGTATTTTGGACACAATAATTAAACTTTACCATTTCGATGTTGAATAATAATAATGATGACTGTAACTACACACAAAGGCAATTATTTTTAAATGACAGAATGGCGTCAGCACTATAAAGCTGGCATGCCAAAGATCTGGTAATGCTGGAGTCTGGTTTACTTACATACCAGACTTTCTTAAGTATTCTATATCATACGAGGTGTCTAAGGGTAAAATGCAGTAACTTTAAACAAATTTGGGAGGCGGATATGGTTACATTTCTACCATAGGTCATCCCAAGTGGTTTGCTACATTTGGTGACTTAGTAGAGGTGCACGGGTCCAGGGAGTGAGGTTTGTACACCAGCTGCGTGGCAGGCCGGATCAGGAAAGGCCGGTTGAGCGAGATCCTCTGCAGAAGGACTCTCACGACCCATTACCTTGCACCGCAGTGGGAGAGATGGATTCATACATCACTCCTGGACACACTGACGTCCAGATTCCTAACCGCCCCTCATATTTGTTTTTTTCCGAGAACTTCCTCTACTTTCTTTACTTAAAAAGACCCTCCACACAGCATCTCCAAAGATGACACAGGCCCTGAGGGAAAAATTATTGTTTTCCTCAGTCAATGTAAAAAAAATTAAAATTCCAATATTTTAAGGCACTTAAAGGGTACTTTTTTGGGTGTGGACATAGATAAACGACGTAACCACTCTTCACTGTCTCGTATTTATCAGATAAGTACAATTGTAAACTACAGATTTGTAGTGTGTATGACTTTTTGTTTGGGAAAAATACAATTTAATTTAAAAAATAGTACTCTCTCAGTATACACCGGTCGAATATTCGGCAACCACTATAATCAGCTTTTATGATAACGATGCGACGGTTATGCGTGACGACTATACCGTCTAGTTCGCTAGAGATCACCACAAGTGTCGCACATGCTACTATTCGTTTTGTTCTACAATGTTTGTTTGAATAAGTTTACAAAATGAAGAATTCTCGTTAAACGTAAACATGACACCTTAACTAAAAAAAAACATGGAAAATAATATATGAAAGATTGATACTGATACTGCACTTTACCCCTGAAACCTCATAGAGCTCGCACATCCCGTAGAAAAGGATCATAAGTAAAAAAAAAAAAGGAAATTTTACAGGAGAGCGAAAAGAAATTGACGAAACAAGTGGTCCCGTCGAAAAGAGACACTAGCGACATCTCGCTGCAATAGAGTGATCTAACTTAAACACAGTTTTTATTGATTTTGACTTACGACTCATTTCTACAGGATGTGCGAATTAATGTTTACAAATTAACTTTTTACATTACGTCCAAAGCTTAAATAATTTTCACTAGCAACAATAATAATTATTAAGTGCAGCACATATTGTTTATTTCACAACTTTATTTTAATTGTATGTTCACTTTCTTAAAATTATTTAAAAGCTTTTTGAGAAGTTGAATAATGTCTGTGCACAAATTTTAATAAGTATTTATTTGCTCAGGTGGTCGATTAAAGCAGCCCTTGCAAAGTTACAATACCAATACGAACCATGTCCAATTGTTTTTAATAAGGCTATTTCTGTGTAATTATTAGACATCACTGTCTACGGACAAATAAAAACAGAGGGAGATATGGCGTGGAAGCTTGAGGACATATGCCCAACGACCAATTTGCACGCATTGTGCGTTTGGTGAGAAGTTAGAAAGGGAGACGGGCAACACTGAGTGTAGATGTAATCTGCTGTAGTACGGACATTGGCGATACGCGTTGATATAATGATTTGGTTAGGAGTAGGCTCGAGAGTGGATCTGTGGCTCAGAGCCCGCACCAAGTGAAGTATTCCCTCATGTTGGAGAAGGTTCAGAAGAAATTTCTGAGATTTCTTTACCTGAAGGAGTATGGCTACTATCTGTCACTCTCTACCCTACAGACTTTCTCTTGGGCATGCTCGGTATGAACCATCTACAGAAGAGATGTGCTCATTGTAACACATTTCTTCAGACTGATTCGTGGATGGTTCAAAAACTCGGCTACACGGAGAGCATTAGTTTCTATGTTCCCGATGGTTATCTACGTCACCGACACCATATACTGTTTTATCTCCCGGCTTGCAGAACTAACTTGCCAATGGTTATGCCAGTCGAGACAGCTGTTAAATAGAAAAACTTCAAATATCGACATGTTTAACATCAATGAAGTACAATTCAAACGGGAAGTTTTGTTGCTATTAGTCTAAATCTGTTTATCTCATCTAAAATATTTTTCTCTTTTAAAAACGCTTTGAAATTGAATAAATTAAATTGAATAATGGTTTATGGCCTATCTCCCTTGTTTCTTTTGGATGTGACTGTATGTTCTGTACTATTGTGACTGTTCAGCATAGTCCCTCCTCAGTTGGATTAGAATGTGTAAACGATGGTAGTGAAGATAAGTTTTTAGATTTTCACGGCCATAAGCATTTTCGTGGTTAGTTTTTGGGGTGTTATGCCGTGTTGCGCTACCTCCTTCCACACTTACACACATCGTCGGATCTACCGGATCTGCCCTGATGATGGACACTGCAACGCTGTCCGAAACGTCAGCTATAGAAGGAGGTAGCGCAACACGGCATAACACCCCAAAAACTAACAACGAAGATGGTAGTGAAGTTTGTAGTAGTGCAGTTTTATACTGAAAATGAATCATGGACCATCACTCTTATTTCTGTTAGATATCATTGACTGTTCTGTTTAGTGGGTGGCTTTTCAGCCGGCTTTCAGCGTACTCCTGCCTCCTCGGATGGACTAGAATGTATACTTGTTTCTGTTAGATGGCACTGTGTTCCGTTTGATTTCCTATTGATGATGGTTCAACAAGCTGTCCTGGTTTCTGTTGTTGTGTATGTAGGTTGTCAGTGGCTGCTCAGGTGGACACGAGTACGAGGGGGCGTACGGGGACCACCTCCGGGGCGGGTTAGGAGGGGCGCGAGGGCAGGGGGGAGGCGGGCAGGCTCCAGGACTCGGTTGCGCGGCGAGGCGGAGGCTGGGGTACGCCGTATCTACACAGAAATACAAAATAATAAAATTTTTGATACTGACAATTTGTGGTGGAATTCTATTATAATAATGCAATAAAATAAATATAAAACCTTTTTAAACTTTATTTGTGAATGTAAGCATTTTCAACCTGTTAGGCCATCTTCAGACTGGTAGAAATGTTTCTAAATTTACAGTTTATATGCATAACACATGGGGAAGAGGGAGAGGGGTAGTCTGCAAGGATTTTATACAATTTTTTTTTTTTTTTTTTTTTATTTTAGCGACTATATAAAATAATTGTTACATACAAGATATAATGGTGAAATTAAGTATAAATTATTGTATTTCTTAGTCCTCCTCACTAGGGGGTCCTGTGCCGAGGCGGACTAAAGTTATTTAAATATGGTTTATTTGTCTTCTATGTCGTTTTTAATGTCTTCATTAGGGTTTTTTCATTGACCTCTTTTAGCCATATTTTTATTCTTGATTTATATTCATTAGGATTTTTTATTAGTTTTATGTCTTGGGGAAGGATGTTATGGAGTTTTGTTGCAAAGTATGTATAGTTTCTTTGTCCGAAAGTGGTTTTATAACTTGGAATATTTTTTATATCGTTTTTATTCGATCTTGTGTTATGCATACATGGTCTAGTAGAGGATTCATTATTTTCAAGCTTCAATAATATATTTTTGGCATATATTTGCTGTACATTTGGTACGTCGAAGCTATTGAAAATTTCAATTGAAGGCGTTCTAATTGGTACTTTCAATATGGTCTTTATGATTCCTTTTTGAATCGTATTCAGGTTGTGGAGGTACGTATGTGTAGCAGATCCCCATCCTATGATTCCATATTCAATTCGAGAATGACACAACGCGTAGTAGACCTTTTTCATATCATTTTTATTTACCACGTTTCTTAGATTTTTAAAGAAATATATAAGGCTTGTGAGTTTTTCCGTAATACCTTTAATATGTAGGTCCCATCTAAGATTTTCGTCAATTATTACTCCGAGATATTTTATGTTTTGCGTTTTTTCTATGACGGGGCAGTTACATTGTATATTATTTCCATGGCATTCGTGTAGTTTTAGTTCTAGTGATTTTATTGGTTGGCTCCGTGCGTTTATTGAAAATGTTATATATTTAGTTTTGCTTATATTAAGGGTAAGCGAGTTGATTTTAAGCCAATTTTGAAGTGCACTAAGCCCTTGTTCAGCCTCATTAAATGTATCCGTCCAATTTTCTTCTTGAAATAATAAATTTTTCAATATTTGTTGCCATGTTGTCTTTGACGATTGGATTCCTAGTTATTTGGTTATGAACAGTAGACATAATTACCTCGGGTTTATAGATTACTTTAATGTTATTGGGAATACCTTACTTATAAGTAATATGAATTGCACCCGTCTGACGATGGCCTTAACAGGCTGAAACCGGTAAAGGTCACAAATAAATTAAGTATAATTTAATTAAGGAAAATTTAATAATTTTTGGAACAATGTAACCAACTACATATTATAACTAAGTATGAACCTAAAAAGCCCTGGATAGAGCATTAGTACGATTTTGTGTGAATGGCATTGAAGCCAAATTAGGGTGAGAGGAAATATCTTGGCAGCCATCTTGTGTGATGACAAACTTTTGAAATGATTTGTGTGCAAAGTAGTATATAATGAACTATTTTAATTTTATTTTTGTTAATGCAATTATAACGGCTTATGAATTTTTTTTTGGGTATTTAATGAGACAGGGAATGTGATACGACTTTAAAAAATTAAAGTTTTGGCATCTTTCATACATCTCCCCCCTCACCCTGAGGCTTCAAATTCTTCTTGAATAGTCCTGTCAAGGGCTTTTAGGATACTAATTAATCAATTTTTTTAAATATATGAATACAGTCCCAACTGCTCCCTGCTAATTGTAGCCAGTGAGACTATAACATCCCCAATTGGGCTTTGTTGTGAGGTAGAAAAGTATGGGGAATGGAAAGAGATAGAGAGGAGGAAAGTGAATGACCTGGTTATTCAGATCTGGTCACTAAACATATTTAAAGCTTCAAGCAACGTTTGAATGGTGGTATTTCACTAAATAATGAGAGTTTCTACTACTCTAGTAACTAATGCAGGTATGAAATGAAATTGACTTAATATGTTTGGTGACCAGATCTGAATAACCAGGCACTTCCCAGCCTTCCTCTTTCCCGTCTCCTTCCCTTTCACACCACCTTCAGACTCACAACATAAACCCTAATCGGGGATGCCATGATCCCACTGGATCCGGAACTTCGGGGCAGTTGGTATTCTTGCGCGGTATTCGTGTCACTAACAGGTGTAGATTAACCCTTTGCCTACCAGACATAGATTTCACAGGCTTTTGTACATTTTTTTTGTAATTATATGTTACTTAAAGCTTAAAAAACATTTATGATTTTTTTTGGAATTTTCTGAAAACTCCTTATAGGGAAAATTCATCCGGTACATTTTTGTACCGTCAGGCAATAGGTAATAAAAAAATTTTAATGCTTTTTTAAGTATTTATTTTTTAAGAGGTTACAATTTTGACAGAAAATGGACATTATATTTTTACATCATGAAACTCATTAAAACAATTTTTTTTTTCATTCAAACATAAAAATATTTTACAATGGCTGCACGTAGAACTGGGCTTGGACTGAATCTTTTTCTTACTGCAAACTTCACATCTTCCTCTTTTATTTACAATTACTGGCCAATGTATTCCTCTATTTCCCAAACGAACGTCTTTGGCAACTGAATACTCAACCTTTCTACGTTTTGAAGGGCCTGCACTTTTAGCGTCAATAGAGATTCTTTTGTTTGTTTCAATTTTCTTTTGCGATATAAGTCCCATAGAGACATTTCTTCGAAACTCTTTTAGAGGTTTTTTTTCAAGTAAATTACAATAAATAATATATGAGTTAACAAATGCGACATCCAACAGCCCCCAAAACAGTCTGTGCCACCATTTTTTTGATTTTCGGTCAACGCAATACAGTGCTCGTAAACGATCAGCCATGTCGACCCCTCCCATAAACTGGTTGTAATTTTTAACTATTGTTGGGCACGTAAACTCCAACTTGGATCCATTCTTTTGGGTTCTGTTTACTGCAGTTTCCTCATTACCATGGTAGTTAGATATCAAGTGAACCATTTTATTATCTTTCCATTTGAAAACTCCAATACCCATATCAGAGAATCGGTAGTCGTAGTCTCCACGTTTCATAAGTTTATCCGCTATCATATTAATTGGCAAACCCCTTCGATTTGTCCTGACTGTACCACAGGCGAAAATATTTTCTCTTTTTAATCTTTCAACCAAGTTTAAAGTCGTAAAATAGTTGTCAAATACGACAATTCTCCCAGAACCCCACATCTCTTTGGTCAGACCTAAGACAACTCGCTCACCTAAAGTATGGTCTTTAAATTCTTGTTGGAGTTGCTCATCCTTACCTTGGTATACAGAAAGTTTAAATATATACCCCTTTTGGTCAGCAATACACCACATTTTATAACCACGTTTTACTGGTTTCATGGGCATGTACTGTTTCATGGCTGATCGACCTTTAAACTTGATCATTGATTCGTCAACACTCAGTTCTCTAGTTCCATTATACGATCGTCCAAAAGATTTATTGAGACTATCAACCATTGGTCTAAGCTTATAAAGTTTGTCAGTACATCCTGGCGGAATGTTCTTGTTATCATTGCAATGCAAGTTAGCCAAAATTTCTGAAAATCTATTACGTGGCATTGTGGAACACATTACAGGATTGTTCAAGTCAATAGCTGACGAGTAATGATCGGTCCATGCAGGTCGTTTGTTATAACCCATATGAAAATTCATCCCGATAAATGCCAAAAGTTCTTCCTTCTTCAGATTCAATGTTTTGCCTTTCTGTGTTGCATATAAATTTGATTGATACAGAATTGGATCAACAATATCATCAATCATTTTCAGGAAGATGTCAGTAGGTGTTTCACAGTTTTCAAACAAATCACCAGAGACACCTTCTTCAAATTGATACGGTGGTACATTGGTAACAAAATCCTTTTTTTTCCACTTACGTTGCGGTTCTGGTAGTCTAATAAATGGAGAAGTAGTAGAGTCGGATACACTTGAAGGACCAGGAGCATCCGCGGGCAAAATATTTTCATGATAAGAATACGTATTCTGACCGGATTCTCTTAGAAAAATATCATCACAACCTGTAGTTTGATTCCCACGGGGTTCATATTCATCATCTTCATCATTTTCAGACTCCACTTCTGACGGAACATCAATATTTGGAAGATCTTCCAACAGCAACATCTCAATATCATCTTGCGAAAGTCCTACAAAAATAAATAGCCAAGTCACTGACGGTACAAAATCGTACTGGTTATAAAAATTCATATATTTTATAAGAGAAAGGATATTAATACACGAAATAAACATTAGTGTGAAGAAAAATGTTCATTGCATATTAATAATATATAAAATCACACATACCTGAATCCATTATCACAATAATTATGTTTTAAAACAAGCAATAAAATAACTCAACCAACCATGTGACAGCTCAATGCAAAACTGATCCCCTGGTGTCAGTTTTCGAAACTAAGCTTTAAAAAATGGCTGACTTGTAAAAGAATGTCCAATAATAATTGCCAAGAATAATAATAAAAAAAAATGTTTCTGGGATAGAAGATACGATGAGTTTTATAGGCGAGTACAAATTTGTACCGTCGGGGAGCAAAGGGTTAGACCAATAACCGCCTAATTATCTCTAGAATGCAGCTTGCTGCTCATTAAAGAATAATAAAAATAATTTAATAATATTTACCTTAATCCAGACGCATAATGAGCGTCCCGCTTCCCGTCCTGCCCGTCATCGCAGTCCGCCACTCGGCGTGGGATCCCGCCGAAGCGGGTCCCGCGCGAATGCCCGCCGCCGCTGTGATCGCGCTGCGACGCAGAAGTCCCGCTGCCGCCAGGAGCCCCGCTGCTCCGCTCCAGGTGACTCCCTGACCCGCCCAAATGCAATTTCACATACGATGTGAACCTCCTTTTCACGATGCCGGCTATCGAATTTAGCCAGCCTGTTTTTTTTTGCGGTCGCAATTTGTTATTTGTTTTGTTTTAAATTATGATCGAGAACATCGGCAGCATGAAAATCATTTTTAAAAATTTATAACAAATTTGTGATTTTTACGGTTGTGCATTCGAGGTAATAAAGTGACAAACGATTTAAATCATTTTAAACAAAACAAATTACAAACACACAAAGAAAAAAAAAATTGATTGAATCGTAAAAAAGAGGAACGCATTCAGAATATTTGTGCAAAATTTGTAATGATGACAAAAAATATTTAATTATTTTAATAATAAAAAAGATGCATGCAACACGGGACCAAACAATTAAAGCAAGCAATATGTGATATATAAAAAATGAATAAATGATTGCAAGCATTCACAATAATATAAATAAGGCGGTGGTTTGTGGGGATGCCATATTTTTGAAAAGGGCAACAGCAATAGTAATAATAATAATAAAAATAGAGATAATATTGTATAATATCATAATAAAAAGATTGATTGTAAAGAAACCATCGGATAGCAAATAAGAAGAAAAGGTGATACAAAGAACATCAACTTGCACGGAGGACATAACATCTTCATAAACGAACACCTATCCCCCAAAAATAAGCTTCTCTATAAAATGGTCAGAGAATTTTCAAAAGAACAAAAATATAAATTCTGCTGGATTAAAAACTGTAAAATTTTCCTTAGGTTGAATGAAAACTCAAACCACGTATGTATTAATTCATTTTACGATTTAGAAAAGATAAAAAAACGAGATACTCGTGTCATCGATGCCTAATAACAGAATATACAAACTTTAATTTATTTTTATCGTAACTATGTGTAACTTGAATACTAAAATGGAAACTTTACAAATATATTACCAAAATGTGAGAGGTCTCAGGTCAAAAATTTAATGGGCTCGTTTTCAAAACCAAGATTCACCACAGAATCTTTAAAAAATTTATACTATTTTACATCATTTCACTTTGAACAAAATTATTCTGAACAACAAGTAAATACCACGATTTCTCTTTATTCTCATGTACTATCACAATCTATCAAATTTAATAAACGATCGCAACCTATTAGAAATAATTGCATAATGACAACATACTTTTATGTAACAACTGTATGCTCAGTATTTTGCATTGTATTTTGTTCACTATTCAACAACATATTTCTGTCAACATTAATGACAGCTGATACCATAGACAAAATCATGTACCACAAACAAATCATAACTTATGACGTTCATAATTACCCCCTTCCAAAGCATAATTACTTACTTTTCATTAAATTACTTTTTCATCAATTTTACATAAAAACGTATTCAATAATGCTTAATATATTATACTTTCAAAATGGATTCTAACAAAACGGCAATAACATTTTATTATCAAAATGTACGTGGTTTAAAAAGTAAATTAAATGATTTATATTGCGAAGTGCTCAGTTGCAATTATGATTTAATTTGTCTAACTGAAACATGGCTAGATTCCACAATCTATGACCATGAATTAGTAGATGATCGTTATAATATATATAGACGCGATAGGGACATATCGAGTTCTCTCAAAAAATCAGGCGGTGGTGTTCTAATAGCCATCAAGAAAGAAATGACATCTTTTTTAGTCTCAGCACATAACTCAAAATCTGCAGAAGATTTATGGATTAAATTTAAATTACATGAAATGTCCAGGCAAACCATCAACTTATGTTTGGCGTATTTGCCTCCAGATATACCAATCGAAAATCTCACAGATTTTTTTGAAAAGTGTCAAACGACATATAATAACTTACCATCAGAGGATATAACAATAATAATGGGTGATTTTAATGTGCCATCTTTTCAATACTCACCAAATGCCAATGTAACTCTTACCAGACCAGTCTTTCATAATAGCCAAAAATCAATATCTCTACTGGACTTCCAAAATTTGACTGGACTTAATCAATTCAATCACGTCTCTAATAATATAGATCGAATTTTAGATTTAGTTTTTTCCAACCATAACCTCAACATTCAAATTGCTTCACATGTGTTATCCAAAATTGACTCCTATCATCCTCCCATTGAATTCGATCTTTTAATTTCCAAATGCAGACCCCTACCTACCAATCCAGATCACATCAAATATAACTTCAAAAAAACGGATTACATTAAATGCAATGAAATGTTATCACTCAATAATTGGGACGATCTTGACACCCTGGATTGTAATGACTCTGTACTACATTTTTATAACTTGTTATGGCTATCAATTGAAAAACACACTCCACGCTTAAGAATCAGGAATAATAAGTTTCCAATTTGGTTCAGCAGTGCTTTGATCCACCAACTCAGAGAAAAAGAAAAGTTTAGAAAGAAATGGAAAAAATACAAAAATCAATGTGACTATGAGAGTTTTTCCATCTTGAGAGCTCGAGTAAAAGTATCTATACGTACCTGTCTTAAAACCCATGTAGATTCAATAGAAAATTCTCTCCCTGACAGTATCAAAAATCTCTCAACCCTCATTAATTCGAAAAGAATTTCTAATTCTCTCCCCAAAATCATGCATCTCCACGACAAATCAGCAACAAATGGTGAAGATACATGTGAACTCTTATCTACTTACTTCTCTTCTGTTTTTAGCTCACCATCTAATTCTAAAAGTGACTCTAAACTTCCTTCCCAACTCTATAATTATCCATTGTCTCATATCAAAATAACTCTAGATGAGGTCAAAGCGAAATTGAATACTCTCGATATCAATAAGGGTTCCGGCCCAGATGGAATTCCTCCACTATTTATTCGAAATTGTGCAGACCAACTTGCAGTACCAGTACACAAAATATTCTTCAAAAGTCTGAAGTGTGGGGTATTTCCTGATTTGTGGAAGGTTGCCCACGTCATTCCGATCCACAAATCTGGCAGTAAAAATGATGTAACTAACTACCGCCCTATCAGCCTTTTATCTTGTTTTGGAAAAATATTCGAGTCCATTGTATATAAAACCATTTTTAACCATGTATCACATATACTTAGTCCTTTCCAACATGGCTTTGTTGCTAAAAGATCCACAAATACTAATTTGCTTGAGTACATGGACTTTCTGTGTAAATCTATGAATAATAAAACGCAAGTAGATGCCGTGTACACTGATTTCAGCAAGGCCTTCGACAAAGTTAGTCACCGTATCTTAATGTATAAACTGGATCAAATTGGCATTCACGGAAATCTGCTTCGTTGGTTAGAATCATATTTATCACATAGAAGTCAATTAGTTACTGTTAACGGTTTTAACTCTTCACCAATATTAGTTACGTCAGGCGTACCACAAGGATCTCACCTTGGACCCTTGCTTTTCTTAATATTTATTAACGACCTTACATATAAACTCCGCTGTAATTTTTCTCTATATGCTGACGACCTAAAATTATATAAAGCAATTAAATATATTGAAGATTGTGAACTTTTACAACAAGACCTTAACACAATATCTGCCTGGTGTGTTGACAATGAAATGGAACTGAATATAGCTAAGTGCAAAGTTATTAATTTCACCAAGAACACCAACAAAACTCTGTATTCATATAGCATATGTGGTCACAATCTAGAAACAGTTGAATCAATAAAAGATTTAGGAATTATATTCGATAACAAACTAACGTTCAACCAACACATTGAATACATTGTGAGTAAATCAAATAAATTACTCGGTTTTATTGTAAGATCAACCAAACTGTTCAAGAATTCTAATAGCTTAATAATTCTATTTAATTTCTTAATCCGTAGTGTTCTGGAGTACGGGTCATCAGTTTGGAATCCACATTATATTACACAGATATCTAGACTCGAATCAGTCCAAAGAAAATTCACACGGATTTTGTCTTATCGATCAGGTGTCTACCATCTTTTAGACGGGTACGAACAAAGACTTACACATTTCAAATTAGAGAGTCTAGTTAAAAGACGAAACATAAATGACCTTTTAATGCTTTATAAAATTGTGAATAATCGTGTAGACAGTAATTTAGTCAATCAAATCAAGTTATACGCCAGGCCCAAATCTACCAGAAACCTTAACATATTTTGGACCGAAATTTCTTCCAATAATACTGGATATTTTAATCCTATATCTAGAATGTCTCGATCATACAACGATCTTGCTAAAATACACACCATCATAGATATTTTTGTAAATAATATAACTAGCTTTAAAAAATATCTCCATGATTTGTGCAACTAAAAAAAAAAAAAAAAAAAAAAATAAAAAAAAAAAAAAAAAAAAATAAATAAATAAATAAATGCTTTTGTTCCATTACTTTTCAATAATTATTTCATAAATATTTCACATTGTTTTTCTTGTGATTGCTTCAGTGAATAATCTTGTTAATAGTGCACCTAAAAAAAAAAAAAAAAAAAAAGGATTTTGTTTCATTACTTCTCAATAATCTCTTCATAAATATTTCATATTTTTACTGCAAGTTTTGTATTTTAGTTTTCAATATTTTGTATTTTAGTTTTCATATTTTGTATTTTAGTTTTTAAGTTATCTATAAATAATACTTACATTGTTTTTCATGTTGCTTCTGTGAATATGCAAATGTTATTACTGCAGACACATTAGTCTAGGGATATTTATATTTTATTAGAATTTATTTTATATTACATGCAAAAATGTTTTGTAAATATCCTGTTTGTGTCTCAAATAAATCAAATCAAATCAAATCAAATCCATAGACAAGCAGGCCCGTGTAGATTGGCAGTGTCCCATAGAGTAGCCACGTATATAGCGAGTGTATTATTGTGGCACGGTCCGTGCGTGTGGGCGGCCATTTTGTTGAAGTAGTGAACGGGTGTGCGTGATATGGCATTTAGACGGGGGTTTGCAAACAAAAACTCATGTTAGGTATACAGACACAACTGCGGGTGCAAAGGAGGCCTCCAGCAAGAATTGCGATCCCAAAACTAAATACTCTATCTCCTTTAAATAATCTAACAAATTGCGTACAGTCAATAGATGATAGAAACCAAGGGAGACATGGTACTTAAATCTGACATTATTATTACGCTAACATCTGTACGGTTGAAATTTAAGATTCCGACTGTATGTAATGTGTATGTGATGTATACCACGCGTCTATATATTATATATGACGTCATTGCCTGTCGCCGTTATTTTGTCCCGGTGACCAGCTGTCACTGGATCCGAGGAACTGGCTATTTTTGGAACCTAGCAGCAAAAACCTGCAGAGCGGGTTTTAAGTGCTAGTTTATTTTATTTTCCGGTGTAAAAGCCTCATAGAAGAATAAATAAGCATACTGACTGTCGGCAAACTACAACCAAATTGCACGATCTATCAAAGCGGCTAAGCGATAAAGTTAATGGTGCGTAGTTAGAAACACAAATGCACTGAGCGTAGATGCGATTTACAATAGTAGGTGTGTGTGATTTCATACAAATAATCGTTGACGGCGTTATCTCCCTCGTTTCTATATATTTTCTTACGATTGTATCAGTTAAAAACAGAAGATATTGAGATGCAGTATTGCGCGTTGGATATCACATTTCTTTTGGAAGCCTGTACCGTGAAGAGCATTATTACAAGATGAGGTGATTCTACAAGGTACGTCTGTGAAAATGTTTTCATAATAATGTTTTTTTTTTAAATAATGTGTACAGGCAGCTCATTTTAAAGAGGACAGTTTTGATGCATTTCAAAAAAGTTTTTCAAGTCTGGGACACCCGCAAATTCCCAAAAATACTGGGTGAAAGAGATGTTTCTATTTCATTTAAATTTAGATTATCGATTCAATTCGACAATTTTCTTTTTACGTTTTTTGTGTCAGTCTTCAGTTTCGTAAGAAAAACAAAATTATTATTAAACATTAGACAAGCAAGGGTCTCTTTAAAATGATTTGCTAGTACACTCCTAGGTTTCTGTGTTTTGGCTTCAAATGTTGATATTTTCACTTTTGTTTAGTTAATAACCACTACCCGGCGAGATTTCGCCGGGGTTTCAACACTCTTTTTTGGAAAATATCATTAACTTGTAACAAAAAAAGACAAAACATTTATTTTTTATTCCTTTTGAACATTTGAAAAATACCATTCCATGAGGCAATCACGGATAGCCCATTATTCGAGCAGTCACTTTTTTTTTTCCCTGAGGAAAATAATTTTCCTATAATCTCATCTTAGGGAATGCTGTGTGGAGGTTTTTTTAAAGGAATAGAAGAAGAGGAAGTTGTAGGAAGGAAACAGGTATGAGGGGTGGGTAGGTAGTATTTGGGGGTCAGTGTGTCCAGGAGTGACGGACGTATGAATCCATCCCTTCAACTGTGGTGCAAGGCGATGGGTCAAGGGATTCTGGCTGGAGAGGTCAAAAGACCTCCTCAACCAGTCTCTCTCAATCCAGCCCGCCACGCAGCAGGTGGGCAGACACATTGGTCGGCCGAGACCTTGACAAACCTCACCCCGTGAACCCGGGCACTCCTGCTAAGTCACCAAATGTAGAGAACCACTTGGGATGACCAATGGCAAAGGTGTTCCAATAAATGGTTCCCGGGGCAGCAGTACCCATACCTGCCTCCCAAAATGATGGTAACTGTCCCGCATTAAGAGTTGACTCTAATAAAATTGTCTATATAATAAGGTGGGTCATTTAAAAAAATTGTTATTTTTAAATTTAAAGAGCGATAAAAAAATGTCAAATGGGTTCAAAAAGACCTGTTTAAAATTATTTATGTATCATAATATATAATATTATATCATAATTTCATATTAAGGGGTTATTTCTAATGTAGGTATATAAAAGTTACTACAAATCCTTTAAACCAAATTTGTTTTAATCTTTCATAGCAAATGTAGTAGCATATATTTACGAAATCATTTACTAATTCTGAATTTTACCTATTCATATATTTTTTAATAAATAAATCAAAATATTCCCTCTATTTCGTGTTTTATTGAAATATTTAATTTTTAATGGTTTATCTAACATTTTTTTAAGATTTAACAAAGGTGGATTTTTCTCTATTATGTGAAATTTCAAAGTCAAATACGTGATTTTATATCTTCATAACACCCTTTTATCAATATTAGACAAATCAAAATGACAAGTTTTTTTTCCTATACAGTCGTGACCCACCTTAATGTGTACCCTTCTGACAGTGATGTCCTTGCCAAACTAGAGTCACTGAGATATAAGTAATATATTTCTCGCAGATATTAATAACATCATCATGTGAAGTCTTAAAAGTACTCATAGAAGCAGAAGGTGTTATGTACAAAAGCTAAAGCAGAGTATATTCATCTAAAAGGCATAAAGTGTTAAGTGCGCAACATCTACATTTCCTTCGCCAATACACAACTAGGGGTCATTGTATTGTACAAAAATTAAGACATTTCAATCAAAATATTTACACAGTCGCTTCGTAGATTTCTAAAGGTGATTTCATGAGACACATAATTTATTGTATTGTTGGTAACCATAAATGCATAACCTAAAAGCAATTACTCTCCATCTTCGCAACATTTTTACAAAACATTTTCACCTATTTTGTGTTCAACGTTCATTAACGACCCTCGATAATAGCAAATTAAAATAAAATGGCATTAAAAGGTCACCTTGAATGAGACCTAAAGATCTGGTGAGTTTAATGTTTTCACAATTCAAAATTTCGTTGCAAAATTTTGACATTTTCAATTTTTTTTAATGTTAGCTCCACACAGGAAGCCCAGAGGTAAAAAATAGTCATCTTAGGGTCCATGTCATCTTTGGGGATGCGTTGTGGAGGGTCTTTTATGGAGGGGAAGTTCTGGGTAATAAAAATGTATGCGGGAGGGGTAGGAATCTGAGGGTCAAAGTGCCAGTAGTGACAGACGTATGAATACGTCCCTCCAATTGCGGTGCAAGGTGACAGGTCAAGAGAGTCTAGGTTAGGTCTCCCTCAATCAGTATCTACCGATCTGGCCCGCCACGCAGTAGGTGGGCAAATGCATTCGCCGCCAAAACCTAGACAAATTTCACCCAATGAACCCGGGCTTCCCTGCCAAGTCACCAAGCATAAGTCATAAGCTTGTTTAAAATTATGTATTACAATTTTTATGATATGATTTTAGATTTTCACGGCCAAAAGTATTTTTGTTATTTATTTTTGAGGTGTTATGCCTTACCCCCTTCTTTAGCCAACGATTAGGAAAGCTTTAGAGTCTGTCAAATAAGAGTAGAAAATAAATAAAATGGAACTAAGAAATTTTTAGGCTGGCAGCACCAATTTATCTGTCAAATATTCTTTAAAAGTGCAATGACACTGCAAATTCAAAACACTGTATACACACTAAAAAAACATTTTTTTGTTCTTAAATTTTTTTTAAATAGAATATGCACAATTGTGAAGGTACCTACTAAATGGCATAAATTTGATTAAATTGTGTTTTACAAAGTGATTGGCTTTCATTTAATTTAACATAGATTTGAATTTAACAGTAGGTGGAAAGGAAGAATTATTAATGGTGAGTTTAGTCATACTACTTTTAGATCTGAATAAGTTAAATATATTCAGATCTAAAATTAGAGGCATGATCTAAAGCCCGGGCAATGCTAGGTACTTAAGCTAGTATTAAATAAATGTGAGCAATTTCTAAAGTGTGCTTTATAATTTATTATAATATCGTTATTATTCATTATGTTAACACAAAATTGCAAATTTATAATAATAATATGTACATATACCTAAATGCAATTCTAATTTTGAGATCAGTGGGCATCTATATAGCAATGAAATTTTTTTTTTTTCACTTTAATGTCTTTTTAATTTTTAATAAAAATGTAGGTTACACAGCTTTAGATTAACACCATGGTTATATTTTTAGTATTGCCATTTGGGCAACGGTGGCGCCCTCATTTATTTTCTACTCTTATTTGACAAACTGTACAGTGTCCATTAGCAGGGCAGATGTTACCTCAAAAACAAATAATGAAAATACTATTTTTATGTTGAAGTTTTGGGAATCCTAAAAACAAACACGCTATTGAGAGGGCCGTTAACAAAAATCCAAAACTTTAAATAAAGGCAGGAATTTGCAATTAGATTATGCAAACACAATAGAACCCCATCAATCAGAAATCCACTAACTCCAGTATCTCAAAGAGAAAATCTATTTAGGGACATAAATAAAGTCTTTAGGAAACAACACACCCAAAATGACAGTGGTAGTCAGAAAGAAGATCCTAATTTTTTTTTTATTCGGGGTACATAGTATGTAATATCATTATCAACAGATTGTTTTTGAAAAAAATAAACATATGTGACGTTTTGAGTTTTTAATAGACTCGTTACAATTTTCAAAATAAAACTCGGTAAAACCTATGGTTTTGTCCCTCAAGCCTCGATTACATTGAGCGAGTTTTCAAGCTACTGCAAATTCACTATCTGCTATTAAACTCCTATGTAAAATCTGCTAGTTAGCTAGTAATATGATTACACTGAGCGAGTTTACTAGCAGATAGTGAATTTGCCAGCTAGTAGCTTGTAAACTCGCTCAATGTAATCGAGGCTTTACAAGCTTTCGGCAACATTTTGGTCTTGGCCTAACCCACATGTATTTTATTCAATTTTTAAAGCCTTTAATATCCATTATACATTCAGGGTTAACTTAAAACTATTCATAAACTGCTCTTACATAGATGACACTAATTTTATTATTTTATTTAAAAAAAACACTTTTTGCAAGGTATGCTTTAAATGATTAAAATGAATTGTTCATTTGCACCTGCACATTCTGTATTAGAATATGAATAAATAGTTTTGTCCTTATAAAATTACAATTCTTTCAAGAAAGGCATGCAAATGCAATACTGGATTGAATCACCGATAGAGTATTGTATTTGAATGCTTTTCTTGAAAGAATTGAGTTTGTATACGGACAAAATTTGGTTAGGCATAATAATATGTTTGTTCGAAAAAATAATTAAATATATTAATTTATATCACAAGAATGGTGATTGATGCACTCTTTGGATTTAGCAGATACACCGAAATGGATTGTTTTAAAAATAGTATCCGAACAAGTGAAGACTGTCATCATCTGTTTTTTTTTTTATATTTATTCATTGTGAAAACTAATGTTGTGTAAGAATTAACAACTAACTACTTGTGCATGTTTCAAAGTCACAAAAGGATTGTACTGATCTCGATTTTAAGTGGATAAAATTACGGAGGCGTCCCCAGATGCAAAGAATTACATACAAGGTTGGTGTCCCCGGATTGCTATTCTTTGTGATACATTGTCCGCGCAAGTAGATTTCATAATAATATCTTTGAGTATTAAGCTCAGAGGGTCTGGGGTTATTTAGACACCCCAGGCTCGCATATTCTAATACATAAATATTTATTTGTATTCATAATAATTATAAGCATATCTTGCAATAAGTGTTTTTTCTGAAAATAATTATATTACCACAACCTACGAAAGAGCAGATATGGATTCTTTTAAGTATAACCTTAAAGAAAATAGTGTTGGTATCAGAGGAAAACATTTCTGTATGAAACAAAATAAAAAATGAAGGAAAACAACAAGGGCCACAATACCTTGATCATCTTTATCCTTGTGACTCTTTCCGTGCTTCCTCAGCACCTGAGGACTGAGCCGCACGCTGTCGTCCTCCTTACTCCTGTGCACGTCCCCATTGGACGGGGGTGCCTGGTCGTCTCTTCTCTCCCTTTCTCTCGAATGGTGATACACTTCCTTGTTATTTTTCCTTTCTTGCATGCGATTTTCGAATCTCTCGCGCGGACTGCAGAGATTATCGCTTTGATCGTCTTTTTCAGTTCCGTTCTGATCTTCTCTTCGCTCTCTCCGAGGATTCTGATTGGTTCGCGGATCGAATCTTTCTCTGTTTGGATGGTCACTTTCTCTCGGGTCCTGGGAGTGTCTGGCGTCTCGCTCGTACCTTTGGTGGGGTCTGATGAGGTCCGGTTGTCTGTCTCGGTCCATGAAGGTCTGGCGGCCGTCCCTCTCTGGCAAATGCGATTCTGTGGGTATCCTCTCTCGTTCGAGACGCTCGCGGAGAGACTGTTGATCTCGGTGAGCTAAACAGAAGAATTTAGCTAGCATCAATTGTATTTACGCTAGAAAACATCTCAATAGGGAAAGAAGTTATTACGTAGAACCCTTTTCATTCCCATATATACAATTCAATTTATTTTATTCTTTCAAAAACATTACAAAATTAAACATTTTAATGTGTTTTTAAAATACATTTGTAACAGTATTACATTGAATATAAATGGTAGGCTACAAACTATACAAGCATTAATAGAACTTGCCTTTTAAAGGCAGCTTCACTGAAGCTACATTAATATGTCGATATCCGAATTAATTCTGTTCTACAGCAAGATTTCTCTCCCGACCAGCATGACCATTGGCAAGTTAGTCCTGCAGGCCGGAAGATAGAACAGTCTATGCTGTCGGTGACGAAGATAACCAACGGGAACATAGAAATGAATGCCCTCCATGATAGCTGAGTTTTCAAACCATCCGCTAATCAATCTGAAGAGTAGTAATGTGCACATCTCTTCTGACCCGTAGATGGTTCATTCCGAGCATACCCAAAAAAAAGTCAGTAGGATAGAGCCACGGGTAATAGCCATACTCTCTCAAGTACAGAAATCTCAGAAATATTTTCTGGACTCTCTCCAACATGAGGGAATATTTTACTTAGTGTGGACTCCAAATTACCGACCCACTTTCAAGTGTACTCCTTACTAAAGAATTGAATAGAATTATGAGAACCCGGGTGTCTCTAAAATTCCTTGCAGTACGCAGAACAAAGCCCAGCATTCTCAATGAAGTGCTACAAGTCATCTGAATATGAGAAATCTTAACTCTTATGTGCCAGCTGATTCTACTTTCGTTACAACTTACTTATTTTTCGCAAATTACATTTTTGTAAATTGTACCGTCTTACCAGCTAATGTGCCAGATATTTATGAAAATATTATATAATCTACCATAAATAATTTCCCCAGAATCGCCTACTTATATTCAGAGAAGTATTTTTTTAAGAGGTTAATCAGTAAAATAAGTCAAATGCAATTATTATATCATCCGCAATTCACAGTGAAGTTAATAGATACACGTTCAAACTATAATGGATACATAAGGAATTTGATGTGTTATGCTTACGTGAACCGTCTGTTCTACCATTACTAGGATCCCGGTGCGCTCTCCGCGGCGGCTCTGGGGAGCGACCCACGCTCGCTTCTCTGCTGACGCTACTGGAAAGCAACAATAAAAACCAATTTAAGGGCAAGGTAATCAAATGATCATCATCACCAGGGAATAGTGAAGCTAATTTGTAACAATTTTACATTATTTATTTTCATTTTTAACTTTATGATTAAAACCTCAAATTATAATATTTAATTAAATGAATACAAAATTAGCGAAACTCAATCGAAAATCTGGAGACAGAAAAATCTGAAAAAAATATTGGCACCTCTGGGACTCGAACCCAGGACTTTTCGCTTTCCGGGCGACAGCTCTGACCTAAGGTGTCTCTATCCGATTCGGTCATTTTTATCCATACTCTCTCGGAACATAACCCTGCTCTGCGGTGGGAGGGATGGATTCATACGTTCGTCACTCCTGGACACACTGACCTCCAGATTCCTACCCTAATGCCCTTTTCCTTCCCAGAACTTCCTCTCCTTTCTTTCCTAAAAAGACCCTCCACACAGCATCCCCAAAGATGACATAGGCCCTGAGGGGAATTATTTTCCTCAGGGCCTTCTGTGTGTAATGTAGTTTAAGAATTGCAGCATTGAAATTTGTGTAGAAAAGACAGTGTAAAAACAGAAATGACTATAGTTCAAATGTAATTACGTTCTCTGTCTCGGACTGCCATCTCTCAGGTCCCTTCTGCTCCTCCGCTGGCTCTGCTGGTGGTAGAATCTCTGCAGCACAATGGGGCTCGTGTTCCCTTGCACCTGGACATCATCAACAACACACAAAATTAATATTATTATAAAAGCGGACACTGTGTACAGTGACCTTGAGGAGATTTTTCACAAAAACGGCGCTGTACAAATTATCCAATTATTATTATTACTTCCCTGTTTTCCTCTTCCCCATTTTCTTCCCCTCCTCATTATCTTCAGCCATACAACATACCCCGATTGGGGGTGCTATAGAGTCACTGGATCCGGACGGTTGGGAGTACATGGGGCTTTTGTGCGGTACTCGCATAAAAAAAAAGAAATCAGTCTACTATCTCTGCCAGTTCCATGCCTTCCTGCCTTACATCAAGCTTGGTCAAGTATCAGCACCTAATTGTGGTCTGCTAGCTTCTCCCTTTTAACGCTGAAGTGAAAAATCTTCTTTTGCCAGTCTGCTTTCTTTACCTGCGTGTGGTGGTGTTGAGGATCTCCGGTCCTCCATCGCTCGCGGTCTCTCTCATCGCGCTCCCGGTTGGCCACAACCGACCTCCTGGCCACTGGCTGCGGCGACCGCAATGCTGGATTGTAGCTCTTCTCCGGAGGTCTGAAATCACAACGACTGTTAAGTAATTAGCCTTATCTACATGGCTTCTGCATACGTGATGCATGAGCGGAGAATGATCCATGAAGTTTCACCAAATCACACATTGGGTCGAAACACATGTGTCAAAATTTCTGAGATTTCTCTATCTGAGGGAGTACGGCTACTACCTTACTGACTTTCCCCTGAGCATGCTCAGAATGAACCATTTGCGGGTAAGAAGGGTTGTGCACATTGCTTCAGACTGATTTGTAGATGGTTCGAAAACTATCCTGGAGAGTATTAATTTCTATGTTTCAGAATGATTATCACCGACAGTGTAGACTTTTTTATTTCCGGGGTGCAGAACTAACTTGCCAATGATCATGCCGGTTGGGAGAGCTATCTTGCAATATTTAACACCAACGAAGCAGAGTTTAAATGGCAAGCTTTGTTGCTAATATGTATGTAGTATGAAATCTGCTTTTATAAATTTATTTGTTTTACTTAAGCATCTTTAAAAAAAATTCCCACTTCCTTCAGTCTTAAAACATTCCCCGAATTATGGTTGCCATATTTTCACAGGCTCCGAACAGTTGTGTCTTACGCAGCAGTCATATGAAAATAACAAAAACTACTTTAAAAAAATACTTTTAAAAAAAGTCAAGTACCTCGCATGGACGTAGGCCGGGTAGTGTCTTGTTTCTCCGTATGCTTCAAGACTGGCCGGCTGTGAACAACTGCCGCCGGGGTTCTGATGGTAGCCCCCTCCCATGGGGGCCATCCTCTGCTGCACAGGGACAGGTCCAAACCTCGACATTGTACAAACAGACGTAGACGTGAAGTAATTCGTCGGAGCGTCCGTCCTGAAGTTCGGTGAGAATCTGTGTTGCTGTTGATTTTCTCTATTACAACCGTCTCCCGGGAGATTGTCGTAACCGTCTCGTCCCAGCATGAAATTGGGCGGTGACACGACATTAGCGTGCGTATCTCTCGGGTGATTCACATACTCGTAATTCTGCGGCATCGGTGGGGGCGGTTTGTTAGTTCTGCTCGGCGAGAAGAACGCCTGCCGCCTCGCCATATCTGGAGAGCCCTGGCCGTGATACGATCCGGATTGATAGTCTCCGGAATCGTGGCTGCGGTGGCCATGCGATTGATTCGTATAACTGTCGAAGCTCGACGGCCCTCCGCCGGAAAACGGCTGATTCCTGATCTCGAGGTTTGCGAAATAGTTTTTCGAGTTGGGTGAACCAGTCACGAATCTCGGCGGAGGGTGTCGATCGCCGCCGTTGTTTCCATACACCATTGTGTTACTCAAGGATCTCACGCGGTGCTGCAGATTGTATTCATTGGGGGAGTTATCCGATGCGGGAGCATTGCTGTAATTATAGTTTTGTCCCCTCACAGGGCCGTTGGCGCTAGATCCGTTTGACGTGTAGTACTCTGGAGTTGCGTTTCTCTGTATTCTCAGGACGGTTTTTTCGAGCGGCGGGCTTTGTATCCTTGTGTTTTCAATGTCTTGTATCTGTTTAGGTTGGACAAAGTTGAGATTCTCGATGGACACCATAGCGACGTCTCTTACAGAGTCTCCTTCCACGGTCATGGAGCTGAAAGAACTGCTTTCGCAATCGTCGATCGGTGACGATATCCTATTAACTAAACTACTATCTCTTAGAACTAAGTTTTGATCGCGAGCGGACGTAGATATGCATGAAGCTTTGCTGGATTCGGACAAGCTCTGGTCGGGTGACTCTTGGCTGGATTTCTTCGAGTCGCGAAAGCTGGAGGAGTGCTCTGACTCGGGCGATAATTTTGGGGATTCGTTACTTTTGAAAAAGTTTTTCGCTTCGTTGTCGACGGGGTTGATTGGGAGATTCGCGCCGATCGGGAGGCTTAAACCGACCGATCGGCTCGGGCTGATGGGAAGATTCGGGCCAATTGGTAGATTTAGTCCTACGGGGTGATTCATTTCGATGGGGAGATTCAGTCCAACGGGGTGATTAGATCCGATGGGTAGACTGAGTCCGTTGCTGGTGGGGGGGTGTAGGGGACTGCTGAGAGTCGGGGGCTGGTGACTGGAGCCGTTGAACATGGCCGGAGGCATGATGGTGTGCGGGGGATGGTGGCTGAGGGGGCTGCTGTCCTCGGGGTGGGTGATGCGGCGGGTGACGGGTGGAGTCTCCAGTCTGCGGAAAAATTAACTCCCTTACAATTATTCATGTAGGTTCATTATATTAATATGACATGAGGAGAGATTTTGAAAAAAAAAATTATTTTAAGCATTTCCAATTTAAAAATTGATTTTATAACAACTAAGCAGAGTTTGAAAAACAGAAAATCAATATAATCTTGTTAATCACTTTACTACGCAATGTCTGCTGCTATGGAATGGGTTAATCTATCTATTTAAAGAAGAGTATCTGTGGTGAGAGGTGTGGATTTGATTTTTATACAAATCTAAAATTTTATTCGGAGATCTTCAAAATAAAAAGAGATTTCGAAAAACCAGATCCACTTTCCTTCCCACCCCTTAAAGCAGAATTTTGATCATTCTTGATGAAATTTTGCACACTTGAAGAGGAAGATTACTGTCTATATGTGATTTCGAAAAACTCTGCATAAAGTCCGAGCAACACCTTGCTAGTTAGTTTTACTATATCTGTACATTAAAGCCAAAAATGCTTGATTGGAGAAAAATGCTTGAAAAATTGTATGTTATTAAAATTGGCAGTTACTGGTTATAAGGAAGAAAGCTTATCTTCTTGTCGCTACTCTCTAATACCTTTAGCCTGGCTTGGAGATTGTAAAAACTTTTAGTCTGGCTTGGAGATTGTAAAATCCTTTAGCCTAGCTTGGAGATTGTAAAAACCTTTAGCCTGGCTTGGAGATTGTAAAACCTTTAGCCTGGCTTGGAGATTGTAAAAACCTTTAGCCTGGCTTGGAGATTGTAAAAACTTTAGCCTGGCTTGGACATTGTAAAAACCTTTAGCCTGGCTTGGAAAATTGTAAAAACCTTTAGCCTGGCTTGGAGATCGTAAAAACCTTTAGCCTGGCTTGCAGATTGTAAAAATCTTCAGCCTTTCATGTTTTAACTTTTTTCTGACACGCTGGCTACTTTCTACTAATTTATGAACATCATAAAATTTTTAATATAATATTCCATACGTTATCTACACTATCACAAGATGTTTACCGTTGGGTTAATATTTAAAAAAAAAAAAATGATTGAAAATCTACTAAATTAGTCTACTACTTTTACTACGATCAAAGATCAAAAACACAAAACAATCACTTAACTACACGTCATACACACACATTATAATATTATTTCCACACACCATAAGACACAAATACTCCAACTACATTATACAAAATCAGGAAAATAAAATGTTACAAAGACAAACTTCTCAAACCAAAATTACAGAGGATTAACAAGATGAACTTTAAAATCTTAACAAGAGACTTTTCAAGAATACTAATTATGATTATGTAGTTCAACAATACTACTGCAAATTGCATCTACCCCGTCTTTGTTTCTATCTACAC
Source organism: Limnephilus lunatus (assembly GCA_917563855.2). Lineage (NCBI taxonomy): Eukaryota > Metazoa > Arthropoda > Insecta > Trichoptera > Limnephilidae > Limnephilus > Limnephilus lunatus. The sequence goes on from OU830596.1 coordinate 57,706,933, forward strand.
AACTTATTAAAATAATGCTACTTTCATTGCTCGTAGTTTGGTGACAATCGGTGTACGTTCATGCCATTTTTTGTTTCTAATATCTATGTAATCAAATCTAATTAATTAATTTATGATCAAATCGAAAATCATTATCAGCGAAACTTTGGCCAATTCTAACCCACTAATGGCCACTGTGGGTTATTTGTCTGTATTAATAAATTATTTATTAAACTTGATGGTTTTGATTACTTAGATAAGTGGAAGGCACCTAAGAATTTTTTTCCAAGGCCAATTTGAATGCAAAAGTAAACTTACATTACATAATTCGTCTTGGATAAAAATCAAATAAGTGTAATTTGGGTATATTGCGGTTTATAAACTTTTAATTCCACTTCCCACAAATTCCTATTTAACATTTGAATTTAACCACTCAGGTATTTTGCCATTGTGCAAGTTTTTTGTCAAACGAGCCGTGAGATTTATAAAACCTTTGTGGTATATCCGCTTCGCAATTAAAGCTCTATAAATGAAATGTTTATGAACGTAGCCGAATACTAAAAACTGTTTTTGAAAGGTTATGAAATAAGCTTTCAAATTATATTATTACAAATAAATGTTAACATTTGTAAATATTAAAATTTAGAAAGCAAACATAAAAAAATGGTATAAATGACTCGCATGGTTTTATGTGAAAACGGTACTAAAATCACGGATTATGTAAAAAAAGAACACTTATTCTATTGTATAAATCTATAATAAACAATTGTGTCACCTCACTTATTTACCACTTTATACAAGAATATTTAATAAAAAAATTTGCAATGTCTAACGCGGGTGAAAACTGTTTCTACAAAATAAGTCTTTTTTATGTATTTCTATGGACAACTTTGAATAGAGATGTGAAGCTTCAGTGATCTTCTACCTTTTGTTTTAGGGTTGTCACTAGAACACTAACGGAGTTATAACAATTTCCGTGGGAACACACATGTTAGCTTGAAAACAAGCTAGTGAACTACCGTGTTCGCACCTTCATTTGCAAGCCTTTTGGCAAGCCACCAAAGAACTAGTAATAAATGACGCCCTTTCTGTGCACGATAAGAGACGTGTGTCTAAATCCCTCCTGGCTAAGTAAGAGTTGTTCAGTAAGGTTGTGTGAGTTACGCGGTGCGGGGGGAGTAGTGGGAGGGCGGCATGCATACCTACCGCTGCGGCGGGGGCAGCACGGTGGCGAGCCAGCTGTCCACGCGCACTCCCGAGCACTCGGCCTTCTGCAGGAAGGCGTGCTGCAAGAGGCGTCCGTACTTCGGCCGGTTGTGATAGTTCTTCGTCAAGCTGAAATTAAAATAATTCTAATTAAAACCACTCAGTTCTGTGATTAAAAATAGGTTACATGGCCACCTGCTGAATGTTTAAAAAACATACACAGTGAATCCGGAAACTCGTAGTACAAGCGGAAAACTGGTGAGTCGATTTTGTAGTACAATATTTTTTCATTTAACCTTTCGTTTTCGAGTAAATCGAGTCAGAAGCGGGAATCGTAGATCAACCCAAAAAGTTGTTTTAAACCTTTAGTTGCTGAAAAAATGGAAATGCTCAGCCGAGCGATTCTATATCTTTTGTGGGATCGTTATCGAGATATGGGACGTGATCTCTTGTCAGATTTGTGTGATTTATTTGCTTTTTCTATGTACAACTTACATTAAATTACACAAGGACGTGCAAGGAAATAAGATTAAACAAAAAGGACAAAACGAATACGCAAAACAGTTTGCTATACAAAGGAATTAAGTTATATAACACACTACCAGAAACTCTAAAGTCCTCACCAATTGAAAAGTTCAAGATGTATTGTAGGAGCTACATAAAACAAGACAAAAAGAAAGAAAAAATATAGTGAATTTGAAATATTATAATTAATTAGCTGAAATATTAAATAATTAATTAGAAATTTGTAACCTTAAATGTACAAATTACTAAAATAAAATTCAAAAAAAAAAAAAAAAAAAAGAATAAATAATCATGCATACTTGCAGGAATTAGTGTTTAAAACGATCTAAACTAAAATACACTTACATGACAGTAAATATATAAAAATCATACAAATCTGACAGGAGATCACGTCCGTTATCTCGATAACAATCCCACAAAAGATAAAGAATCGCTAGACAGGTTAACGAAACAAAGTTTTTTTTGTAATGTAGATTCACCAGTTTTACACTTGTACCGTGTGTTTCCGGACGCCGTGTATAGCTGGGACTTAATGCTAGAAGTGCCTATGTCAAATTTGTGAATTGCTCAGGAATGAACAATGATGGATTTCTAGGCGTAAAAAAGGTTGAAGCAATATTTTGATTTGTACATTAAATGATGTTTTAGAGAACTTTCTGGTACTTATCATTTATATTAGATTTTCAAAAACTGACAGGCACTTCTAGCATTAACCCCAGATATAAATAATCTTGTACGTAATCTTGTGACGTAACGCATAAGAGTCTCAACTACCCCCAACTGCCTGGAGCCAGTGAGACTGGCAGCTCCAAAGTAAGGAGTGAACCTGGGCTTGAAGAAACCCATGCTGTAGAAGGGAGGAATGGGTGACAAATGTCAATACAAGTGTTCTATATGCGCGTTTGGCATGTTTGGGCCGAAGGGATCAATGACGCTAGTTTCTCTGACCATCTTTAATAAAAATAATGGTATTGTTGGCTTATCGAGGAACCTATACAGTATTTTTTTACATTGTTTTTTTTTTTTTTTTTTTTAACTTTGAGTAAAACTTTGAATTGAAATATTTAATTAAATGAATACAATATTAGCAAAATTCAATATAAAATCTGGAAACAGAAAAATTAGAAAAAGATATTGGCACCTCTGGACTCGAACGCAGGACCTTTGGTTTTCCGGGCTGCGACTCTACCAACTGTCCCGATCCGATTTGGTCATTTTTAACTGTATCATATTGCGACTAACAACTACCAACATTAACTTCATTTTCTTAATGCATATTTTATTGGCTGCTATCTTTATGTATTATTGCAAGATTCAAATCTGAATTAAATGATATCTAGAGAGTGTCCGCGGCCCGGAAAGCCGATGGTCCTGGGTTCGAGTCCCAGAGGTGACAATATCTTTTTCTATTTCCAGAATTTTGATTGATTTTCGTTAACATTGTTTTTTGCACACGGTATTCTGTGGAACCGGATAAAATAGAACATTACAAAATAATAGGTTAGGTTAGTTTACAGCCATTCCACATAAAATAAGCCTCAAGTGTTAAAAATAATAGTGAAATAATATAGTTCATTTTAACATAAAGTAATAATAAAATATGTAAATTATTAGAATCCAAGCAAAATAAATACATTTTTTCAATTTTAATGATTTTTTTAGGCCTTGAAATGTCATACATGTTTTTTGACTTGGGGGGACATTTTTATCCTTATTTTGGTACACAGCTGTTTTTCCTCCATGTGGCATATTATTGTTACTTCCTTTTGGTGACATAATCTCTAAATTAACTGAAGCACCATCTGATTTTACTTTTGTTGTAGAACTGTACTTTGTGTTTCCTCCCTCCTCTGGCCTCTGTATTTCCTCCCTCCTACAACATGGGTCTCTTCAAGACCCATGTTCACTCCTTCCTTTCCTCAAAAAGACCCTCCACACAGCATCCTCAAAGATGACATAGGCCCTGAGGGAAATTATTTTCCTCAGGGCCTCCTGTGTGGAGTTAATGTAAAAAAAAAAAAAAACTTAAATAAATATAGAAGAAATTGAGTGATATTTGGTGTCCTGTACGGAACCAAAAAAGTGTTAAAAGTTTCTTTTTATAGTTAATCGATGAAGACATAATACTGAAAATCTACAAGAGTTAGGTATGTATCAATATTTTTAACCTCCTCTATGTAGTTATTCTCTAAGTTGTGTATTTTGTAAAGAAAATGGGGTTCCGTACGGGACATTTCTGTTTTGGATGTCAATATGATCTGTTCATTTCAGTTAGGCCTACTATTGTTGTTTGCCTAGTTTGATAACAATGTCTTAAAGTATTTACCAACTGTATTTATTAATACCCTCATTACTATCATTAATATTAGTTTTTTTTTCCAGAAAATGGATAATCAAACAAAGAAACAGAGGTACTTCGATAGACTGAAAGCAGATCCAGTGCTATTTTGCAATTTTCAAAGAAAAAGTTAAAAGTGAAGAGTTACTTGTTACAGTGGAGTTCTTGAAACAATGTACAAATAAGGATAAACTGTTCATGCTCAATGAAAAATCGGCTTCATTCAAGAGCAACAATAGTATAAATCAGATTGTAAGAATCCTAGATCAGCCTGATATAGTAACAAAAGGAGAAAGAATCTACTATAAATTTGTCTAAAGAATTGTTTTTATAAATTGGTTTGAACTTTGAATATTGAAGTAAAAGCTGAAAACAGATTTTTTGTATGGCTTCTTAACGTAAAGTAAGAATTTTCTCAAGTGTTCATTTATTTATGTTAGGCCTATTTTTAATTAAAATACTCTTAAGTATGTTAGGCAAAGGCTTTATATTGCTCAGGAATTAAAACTGAATGAAAAAATCAAATATTGGTTTAATTTAAACCCACAATTCACACGTGTCCCATACGGAACTATAGTATGTCCCGTACGGAACCAGGAAAAATTGTATTTAACACAAAAATTAAGTGAGATAAATTAAAATAGTTTGTGGTTAATTGGTTAATGTCTTGTAAATCTGTTCCACATTGCATTGTAATAATAACTCTTAAATACAGAGAGAATCACCGAGTTTAACAAAAAAAACATGACATGTTAGCTGAGGTGACCATAAAGTGTCCCGTACGGAACCAGCCTTTAGTTGCATATTTTCAGATTAGTCAATACTGAAAAAATGCCAAAAGTTGAGAGGATGTAAAATGACTACTGACAATTTTTTTACATTTTTTAGAGAAATATAAGTAATTTTTTAAAGCTATACATTGATCAAAAAGAAGGTTAAAATGTCCCGTACGGAACTTGGAACGGCTGTTTATATAAGTTTGGCAAGTTAGGAAGTTAGATTATTTTGATGGAACCCAATGGGACAATGTATCCCCCATGTGAAAATAGAATAAAATTCTGGTAACTCACCACTGTCCAACAAAGGACTTGAACTCGATGGAGAAGGCCTGATTCTCGGGCAGCACGGGCGGCTCCTCACCGATGACCTTGGACAGGACCTCGAAGTCGTTCTGGCAGTCACGGTACGGGAAGATGCCGGTGGCCAGCTCTACCAGCGAGATGCCCAGGGACCACACGTCCGCCCGGATGTCGTAGTCTGGCTTCTGCGGGTCCGGCGGGTCTATCCTCTCCGGCTGGAACGGAATGTTCTTTTCAAAAGGGATTCCAAAATATATTACAACTAGCAGAAGTCCCGGCGATGCCCGGGTTTTACACAGAGTTTTCGAAATCAAATGTAGACAGTGACCTTCCTCTTGTTTTCAAAGTCACGTGTGCAAAATTTCATCAACCTCAGCATAAAACTGTAGATTTGCATTCAAATCAAATCCGCACCACCCGCTTGCCAGCCCGCTCGTCCACCACATACAGACATTCTCCTTTATATATTTCAAACAATTTACACAAAACCTTGACAAATTATATACCTAAACCCTCCTCATGAATCACTCTATCTATTGGTGAAAACCACATGAAAATCCGTTGAGTAGTTTTTGAGTTTATCGCGAACAGACAGACAAGACAGCGGCGGAGGACTTATAATATGTAGAGATTGACTTCAAAAACATTGACTTGAAAACAGGGGGCTTGACTTCAAAAACATTGACTTGAAAACAGGGGGCTCTGAGGGGCCTATGTCATCCTAGGAGATGTTGAATGGAGGGTTTTTAAGGAAAGTAAGGAGAATAAGTTCTAGGAAGTAGGTACGAGGGGTGGAAGCGGGGGGTCAGTGTGTCCAGCAGTGACGGACGTATGAATCCATCCTGCGGTGCAAAGCAATGGGTCAAGGGACTCTGGCTGGATAGTCCAAAAACCTCCCTCAATCAGTCTCTCTCAATCTAGGCCGCCACGCAACTGGTGGGCAGACGTATCGGCTGCCAAGACCTGGACAAACCTCACCCCACGAACGGTGTACCCCTTTTATGTCACCAAACGTAGCGAACCACTTGGGATGACCTATGGCAGAGGTGTTGGTTATCCAATAAATGGATCCCAGGGCGGCGGTACCCGGCCTTCCAAAATGAAAATTTATAAAAAAACGTTTATAAAACGATCAAAATGATAGACAATAAAACAGAAACCAATACAATTTGCAGGGCTGGTTTGAGTACCGCAGCCCCGGTAACCACTTATTGGATAACCAACACCTCTGCCAAAGGTCACCTCAAGTGGTTCGCCATGTTTGGTGATTTAGCACGGTGACTGGTTTATCGTGTAAGGTGGGTTTAGATCTTGGCAGCGGATGGCCTGCCCACCGATTGTGTGGCGGGCCAAATCGGGAGAGGCTGGTTTAGGAGATTCTTTGACCTCTCAAGCTGGATTCTTTCTAAAATTTGAACTACTAAATTGCAAATCCTTGAAAACCTATTTGAGATAGCGATGTGTCGGTTCAGCCGGAATGGGCTCATGTGATCCGCTCCTTTGCGGGAAGCGGTTCCTACTCCCACTCCTTTTCAAAGCGACTACTCCAAGAGAACCCTGTCCCGGAACTCGGGCGTCTCCGTGTTCGCCGCGAGTACTGAGTAGTAGGAACTAGGAATCACCGTCCGGCGTCCCCGACGCGCTCCATTCTCCACTCCACTCCCGAGTCGCGAGTCTCGGGTCCTCGGAACTGCGTGAACCGCAAGACACTCCCCGCGACCCGCCAACTATGACACTTCCCCTTGAGTCACGACACGTCGCGACTCGCGGCGGGCGATCATTCGATCGCTGTCCTCTGATCGACATACACGTGCGTGACCGCTTGGCGTAACAGTATACTGCTCTCGCGGGATTGTTTAGAAGGTATATTAGATTTTTGAATATTCGGCTAGACACGGAATCGTTTTTAATTAGAGCTTGTATAATCAAAGGGTGAAGTGCATTATAAAATAATAGTTTATAATAAAGCATCACAGCTTACAGCTAATGTACTTATTTAAATTCTCAATAAAAGCCCGTGCAATGTACCTACATGGTAGTAGGAGATTTTCAAACATTGTTGGGTTATTCGTAACCTGGGAATGTTTTAAAATAAAAGTGCAAATAAAAGTTTTTAATTGCACGGGTGACGGGTCCGAGCCCTCATGCGGGTCTTGTCCGGCTCCGGGGTTCTGAGTTCTCGTGCGGGTTCTACGAGTAGGTCCTGGCTCCGAGTTCTTTGAACCCGTGAATCCCGGTTCGGTGCGCCGCAACAACACCCAGTGCTCAGTCCGCAACTAAGAACTCGGACCCGGGACCCACTCCTAGAACTCGTGTACTTTTAAAAGGAAGCAAGTCTCGGAGGCTTCCGGCAAAATGCAGAACTTACCCACCTCTAATTTGAGACACTGATTTGACCTCGATTATAAAATAAAAACGGTATTATGGCGATCTCTGTGGACTATTGGAGACACTAATTTGAAACAAAACTAACAATGTAAAAAGGTGATCTTCAATTGAATGGAAGGGTACGGAACAATGAAAGGATATGGAACAAGATAATTGACAACTCACCGCCATGTATGCCGCACAGCCCGCACTACGCGTCTTGGCCTTGGAGTCCACGAGGCGGCCACTGATGCCAAAGTCGCACAGCTTGATGCTGCCGTGGACGTCCACCAGGATGTTGGATGGCTTCACGTCGCGGTGCATGACGCCATGCACGTCTTTCAGGTACGAAAGGGCTTTTACAGTCTGTGGACAACAAAATATCACATTCAAATATCAAAATATCACGTTCAATGACAAGTAGATCAATGTCGCTTGTTTCTAATTAGTATGAATGAAACATACCGCAACGGTGACCTTCCCCAGGATGTCCTCGGGCACGGGTCCGCCCAGCCGCTTGAGGATCTTGTCGAAGCAGCTGGCCATCAGCTCCATGCAGATCCACACGTCGGCCTCGGTGATGAAGCAGCCGAGGCAGCGCACGATATACGGGCAGCCGTGCGAGCGCCGCACCACGTCCAGGTCCATGAGGATGCGCTTGTTCTCCTCCGAATTACCGGAGCGACGCATTTGCTGCAAAACAACACGTTATTATTTATTTCGTTATCACCATCATGGACATTACAAAAGAATAGACTTGCCGTAAAGCATAATCTGTGGTTGTTAAATTGATTTGTTAAATTTTCAAACGAAATGTTGTATTGTGCAACATACACAACGCCAGTTGCAAGCGATAGCGACAAACAGCAGAAAGAATATTTATTATTAATCTATTTAACGCCCGAAGGGCTTTTACATTTTTGGTAGTACAATAAATTAATTCATGACAGATGATTTTTAAACAGATAAAAAAATAATAAAAATAAAATTAGATAAAAAATGCACACAAGTCATAAAAATACAGCGATTTGATAGGTTTACAAAAATACGGATATGTCTATGAATAGTTTTGGAATAAGTTTTTTACAAGATCCACAAAATTCGCCAAATTTATGTTAAATATGCCAACATCACCTAAGTACTGATTTACCATAGTGTAAAATCGTTGTATCGGAGAGTGGGCAATGTAGTTCCGCTTATGAATGCTACAGTAGAATAGTGTATTTTGTCGTGTAGTTACTGTCGGTATTCGTAAGTTTATGAGTTGCAGGAGTTCCGAACAGTCGAGTTAGGTATTTTTAATAAAAATGTTAAGTCGTTTATTTTATGTCTGTCTTCTAGTGTGTGTATTTTTAGAATATTTAATAATAAATTATATTTTATGTCTTCTAGAGGGATATTTAATTTAAAATTTATAAAATGCAGAATTTTTTTTGTATTCGCTCAATGTTATTAATGTGAATTTTGTTTATGTGAATATGAAATACCTATCTCTTTCTAAAGACCGTCTTTTGAGGAAATTTTAATTCTCAGCCGCTGGTTAAAACACCTTAAGTGACATATCTTCGCTCACACTATAACATCGCATATCTCAAAAAATAACCACACTATAACATCGCATATCTCTTTTTTTTTTCTTTCGAATCAACAAACAAATATTTTGACCAATCACCGCTCTTTTTATAAAAAGTTTTGTATCAAAATAATTGGTACTTATCATTGATTGGCAGTAATTGTTTATACAAAAGTTTTATTTAGTAAAAGAAGACGAAAAGAAGAAAATTACCAGAGAAGGTGGACTTGGTGAGTTTGGCTTCCTTTTAATCCTTCCTTTTTTCCTTGGGCAGTTTTTCAGTGAAATCGTTGTTACCCGCTGTGAACGGGTTTTAAATTAATTCGCCCCACCAGCCTATGTCATCTTATATTATAGATAAAAAAATTACTTCTCCAAATAACTGATCCCTAAATAGCAGCTGATCCTTTTTTTTTTCAAAGATGTGCTATTTTTATTTAATAAACCAATCGGGTTTTTGTTCCCTCTGAAAACCTGTGTAAAATGTGATATGCGGTGTTTTATGATATGTTGAAAATGTCAATGGTCAATGCGGCATCGCGGAGCAGTAGAGTTGCAATCAATCATTTGTTTTGATCAATTTTTTATAAGAAAAGCTCTCTTTTTATAACTTTTTAAGGTTATTCCCATAAATTTAATATATCATTGAAGAAGAAGATAACACTAATAATCTAAATTAAAATATGAAAGAGAACAAGATATAGAAAAACAGAAAAAGATAATGGTCGCAACTGGGATGAATTTCGTGTGAATTTTTCATGATTGTTGACGGCAAAGGCAAATGACAGATGCTTTCATATCGACGGTCCTGAAGAACAATGTCGGATCTGACAAAAAATGAAAATCGTTCTGTTGGCATATTTATTGGCTTATTTTGTTGACTTAAAAGTCTGTATTTTCGGATTTTTTAATAAAATGAGATGAAGTACCAAAGATCAAAACAACACTACATTTCTTAATACCAAAAACAGTAAACATGCAGAAACGATACTTTAAAAAGCTCTGCAATCCACAAATTCCAAAATTGTACAATTTGATAAAAATTCATAAATTAGAAAAACCTATTAGACCGGTTGTATCCAATTGTAGTGCCCCTAGTTATAAGTTGGCTTCTAAAATCAATAAATTAATTCTTGATAACAAAATTTTTAATCCTAAACACACAATAAAAAATTCCCTTGAATTAATTGAAAAATTAAAATCTTTGGATGTACCTAAAAATGCTATGTTAATATCATTCGATGTTGTTAACTTATTTCCTAGTGTTTCTCTTTATGAAACTAAATTTATTATTAAAGAATTACTCAATTCTTCAAACATTTCCAAAAACTTTTCACAGGATTTATACAAAATTTTTAATGTTATTCTAAAACAAAATTGTTTTCAATTTGACAATATTATTTACAAACAAAAAGACGGCTTAGCAATGGGTTCAAGCACTAGTCCCCTAGTAGCAGATATTTTTTTAAACAATTTTGAAGATACACTTTTTAAAAGTCGTGCGTTATTATTAAAATATGTTTATTTTTGGAAAAGATATGTAGATGATATTTTTTGTATATGGACTGGCACTAATAGACAATTAAATATATTTTTAAATTTCATTACTGCATTTCAGCACTGCAAAAATTAAAAATCGCACATCCGACATTGTTCTTCGGGACCGTCGATATGATCTATCGGTGTTCAGGGTGTTGCCATTTTTTGACGCTTTAGTAATGACCAAAATATTATTTTTTCTTAAATGGCAACTATCTCTCTGAAATCGCAAGTATGAAAATAATAATTGCATAAAGCAAAGATTTTTTATGAGTCCCAATATAGTATCTGTGTAGGGATGTGGGGAGGTGAGTGCAATCCCACACATACCATAAAACTAAATCTATAAAATAAGCTATATTCATAGACATACAAATAACTAGACGAGAACTTACAGATGAGGGGTAAAAACCAACTATGGCGGGGCGAAGAGAGGAAAGAGACTTGTGATTCGCCAATAAATCAATCTAACAGTATATAGGCACCTCACACTATAATATCACTATTTAGTTCTTGATAGTAAAATCTGCTTTTGAATGAATAGACCTTTTTATATGGGAGCGCAAATTGCATGCCACGGTATGAACAGATGTGTAAAATCCAAATTCGCAAAGTAAGGTTCAGAGTATTTTCATAGTAAAATATTTTGTTGCCGTAGACACTTTTACAAATGTTTCATGATTTACTTAACCCACTAAACAGCGGCTTTGTGTTTCGCGTCGCTATGTATCTCGATGTCTAAGTATGTGTTTCATAGACATACAGCGTCCGTGCGTAAAATGTACGATGAGAGCACGACACTGGTCCGGACACGCCCAGCCGGTTCCAAAAAATGGTTCCAATGGGAGGGGGAAATAACACGTAAGGGCATGTCCATATATTTTGTACGTCCGTGGCTATATTGTTTGTGCTTCTTGATTTGATGAACACAAGCACAAACAAACATATACAAGGTGTCCGGAAACTCGTAGTACAAGCGGGAAACTGGGGATTCCACATCACATTTGGAGTCGATTTTGTGGTACAATTTTTTTGATTTGAGCTTTCGTTTTCGAGAAAATCGAGTCAGAAGTTGATTTTTTTTTTTGGTCAATTTCTTGTAAATTATTACGGAAGATCATAGTACCTAACTAATAAAAAGTATTTAAAAGAAATACAAACAAAGAAATCCAGATTTAAAGCATTATTTTGAAATTGCCCACAATTTAATTCTGTCTTAAAATAAAATATTCGTTCATTTCACGGTTCAACAGCTGATCTACATTTCGCGCACGAGACTGTATGCTGATCCAATCACGACGGGATGGATTCTAGCGCTGTCTCGTTTGTTTAAAGTGCTGCTAAAACGCGACAGCAACGCTTGTCAACCTTGCTTTGCTGACCGCGGGCAGCAAAAAGTGTTGTGTGGCCTTGACCCACGAACCAAATTCTGTACCCAAGAAGCATACGGATGCAAGTCCAAACAGGTAAATGTTCAGGAGAGCCAAAAAATATTTTTTCTCTAACTATGGTCTCATAACTTCGTCGGATATCCATGCTAATAGATTAAAAAAAAGTAATTATTAAATCAATTAGTTTTTAGACTTTCACGGCCAAAAGCATTTTCGTTGTTAGTTTTTGGGGTGTTATGCCGTGTTGCGCTACCTCTTTCTATTGCTGACGTTTCGGACAGCGTTGCAGCGTCCATCATCAGGGCAGATCCAACGAAATAATGAAAACTTCTTTAGCACCGTTGTGATTTAAACCTGTTTGAAACGATAAAGCGACACCAAAAAGAAATAGTAAGCAAACAACGAAAAATTAATTTTATAACAACTTTGAAGTGAAAACTTCTTTAGCACCATTGTGATTTAAACCTGTTTGTAACGATAAAGCGACACCAAAAAGAAATAGTAAGCAAACGACGAAAAATTAATTTTATAACAACTTTGAAGTGAAAACTTCTTTAGCACCGTTGTGATTTAAACCTGTTTGAAACGATAAAGCGACACCAAAAAGAAATAGTAAGCAAACGACGAAAAATTAATTTTATAACAACTTTGAAGTGAAAACTTCTTTAGCACCGTTGTGATTTGAACCTGGTTGAAACGAAAAAGCGACAATATGTGTGACATCGTCGGATCTACCGGATCTTCCCTGATGATGGACACTGCAACGCTGTCCGAAACGTCGGCTATAGAAGGAGGTAGCGCAACACAGCATAACACCCCAAAAACTAACAACGAAAATTAAAAATAATTGTTTAAAAAAAAAACGCTGACTTGAGTCAAACAAAAACATGGACTTGAGACCTACTGCCTCTAAATGAAGTGGAGTATTTTGTTATGACATGTGGTGTATTATGAAAGGAATAAAGTCCATGGTACACCCTTTTGCTTCTAAGATAGTTATTGCATCATGGTACTTGCATCCATATGCAATTTTGAAAATCCTATTTTTTCTTCATAATAGGACTTCCATCTTTCTGCCACTGATAAACATGATAATTTACTTCAAGTTTCAAGTCTGCATCAAAAACTCGTTTCTGACTTGGATCCGTATAATCCTCGGGAACACAAATAAAGATGGCCGCTTTTCGTAATATCTGTGAAATGTATTTTTTGTGACCGCGCAGTTTGTCACCGCTTCTCGGGAGGATGGTTTCGTGACCTTTGACGTTTATCGAATTGCTACAAAACATTTACAACAACATAGTGCGTGTTTGTGAAAAACAGTGAAATTTAGACAGTTATTGAAGACATTCCTCTGATAATCGTAAGGAAACTGTGATTTGTGAAGGATAGTGAAATTTAATTGTTTTTCGAAGACATTTCTTTGATAACTGTTCCTGCAAATACAAGTTCGTAGATATCTCCGATACGTCTTTGCTCTGTGCTGGTGACCGGACAACTCGAATGAAACCAACTCAGAAGCACCTCAGAGAGGTCATTAATAGTGATGATAAAAAAATAGTTGAATAGGTTAAGTTCATTTAGGTTTACCGGCTATTTTTAAATGATTTTTTATTAGCTTTTAATGACCTTTCTGGGGTGTTTCTGAGTTGGTTTCCTGAGTTGCCATGGAACCCTCTGTGCTAACTGTGCTTTTAAGAAAGGTGATAATTTTAAACCGTATTTGTGATGTTGTGTGTTTTGGATTGCAAAAGGAACATTGCACATAATGTAAGTAGTTTCCTTCCTGTGTTAATTATTAAGTAGGTAATCCATAAGCCGCCGCATTTTTACACGGCTTAGGGGGCATCCATTAATTACGTGAGCAAAAACGGGGGATGGGGGGTCCAGCAAAATCTCATGTTACTTGAAAAAAAATAATACGAATTGGCCCAAATTTATCTCACCGAGGGGGGAGTCTAGATTGGAAGAAAAACTGCTCATGTAATTAATGGATGCCCCCTTATGGAAATCACACTTCATTTCAATAATTACTACAAGAAATAACTATTTACGTATACAAAATTGGTTATTAGGTTCTTAGTTTAGGTAAATTAAGTAATTCATGCGTATTTAGTTTGAAACAAACTTCGCAAATGTCAAATCCAAATACAATAATAATAATATGGCGGCCTGTATCAACCCTAAAGTAGCAGCAATTTTTTTTTTTTTTTCTTTTTTTTTTTAAATGTAAAAATGCTCAAATCGAAAAACTATTTGTTTATTTGGGTACTCTATGTGATGTAGATTCCCCAGTTTCCCGCTTGTACCACGAGTTTTCGGACACCGTGTATAGCTTACTAGCTTTTATATTCGCTCCCCCCTCCCCTTCCACCAATCAATTAACAATCAAATACGCGCCGCTTTGCATTCATAATATTAGTATAGGCGTTGGCTTAGGTCAAAATGTAGATTTGTACCTATTTTATATTTGTACACTAAATATTCATATAAGAATACTCATATTTGAATTTTTGCTATCAAAGAAATCTCCTTAGTAACCTAAACAAATAAAAAAATGACAGCCCACGTCAAACAATTACCTACGGACAATCAACATATAATAAATAATGTCATTACGCCAACGCTTATTCATAATGACAGAGCTTACCAATATATATAGCGTATTTTACTCGCAAATAATGTAGCTTTCTATTATTAGTGAAAGAATTTTTAAAATCCATTCAGTATTTTTTGAGTTGAAGAGTAACAAACATCCATACAAACATTCGTCTTTATAATATCTATAAGATTGTGTAGGTTGATCTTTAATATCACAGCTGTATAGCGCTTTAGCCATTTTTCCCTTCCAGCGTCATGATATTATCATGTAAGCTTATTATTCAAGATGGAGAACTAGTAGAATCCAAGTGGAAAATAAATATATATTTTTACTTTCAATATTGTTCAGCAAAATAAAGCATTTTAAGGAAAAATAAAATCGACTAACTATGATCAATTAATAATAATAAGAATGCTAGTGTGAAGATTGAAACGTTTGTAAATAATAAAATAATCCTTACTTTAACTGCAATAACAGCTTCCGAAGGTCTGTGCAACATCTTGACAACATGTCCGCATGTGCCGTTTCCCAGCTCCCCCAGTTGTTCCAGGTCCCTAATGTCAGGTGGGAACTTTTTGCCGTCTATGGTTAAGTTGCCGCTCATTTTGATCTCCTGTAATCTGTTCTCCGTTTCTATGGAGTCTTGTGACACTGCGGGGAAGGCAGGAATATCCATATGCATTGGGCGCGTTCTGTTTGACATGGCTGTGTTCACTAAAATAAAACAATATTCAATTTAAGAGTAATGGGTAGGAACTTCAGAATACTATTATTGAAGACAATCATTTAAAATAAGAACACCGACGCAATTTTGCTTATGAGAGCTGATAGTATGTCCTTTTTTTTCAAGGTAAATCAAACTAAAAGACAACCCAAGATGCTTGCAATTTATTATAAATCATACTATTTTTCTTCAACAGAAATTTAATTGGCAACATCGTTCTTTAGGGTATGTATAACCTATGTCAAAAACGTGCTGTGATAACTTGGGTCCATAGGAAAATGGAAAGGGTATAAAATAAAAATTATAACATTTTTATACTCCATAGGAAAATGGATAGTAGTATGGAAAGTGTCATAAATAATAATAATAAATTTTTTATAATGCAATGTTGTCTTATTTAACTTCAAGTGCCCTTGTCTTCAAGGCGTACGTGGCTACAGCTATTAATACTGGCTTCACAATATCTTTTCCAAGTGTACACATAACTTTTAAAGCAGCTTTTACCCCTAGCGTCATACATAATATTAAAACAAATATTTCACTTAACGGATGATGCGCAGAAATATCACAAAGAAAATAAAATGACAACAGAAAAATATACAAATTACTTGCCTAGGTGAAATTAAGGAACCTCTCTTCTCTTTGATAGAAAAAAACTAATATATTTGGGAGAATTCTTATACCTTGTACTAGATTTGACAGCTGGTAAATAGAATCGACAAGGAATTTTGAATAAGAATCTTGTCAAAGTATCAAACGAATGACATTTCGATTTGACAACGGTTGACCATCTTGTCAATAAACACTGAACACGCCCACACACGGGGGTAGAAATACAGCGATAAACATGCGATTAGACCACCATATAGGGAATATAACGTGTATTTTCCACAAAGTAACAACCCATCGAAGCAAGAGAAACGTTCCAAATAAAGTCAAGGTGACCTATAACTACCCAAATAATTGCAATATAATTGTTATAAACTATTGTTTCAATGTCGTTAAGTATCTGCGCGTTAAAAAAACATCAAAACAATGATATGATCACAAACGGAATTGTGCAAATGGGCTGTCATAGATATGGCGATTTGACGGAAAACATTAACTTACTTGGACTTGGTCTGGGACGCCTCGGCCCCACAGGCCTTGGGGGGCCTGTCCCGCCTGCATTGTTTAGTGAAGGCTCATCTCTGTTTCTCGATTCGTTTTCCGCCCTCAATTTCTCTTCCAATCCTTGAATTTTGCTCCCTATCGACTTGTTCGACATCTTGAAAACGGGATACCGTAATTCAGTGCGCAGGCGCAATCAGACGTGAAATTATTTTACGTGACAATATTATCGTGTTTTTTTTGTTATATTATAAGTTTTAAATTTTAGAACTTTCATGAATGGTTATTATTTTTAAAAACTTATTTTGCTTGCATAATTTGTTTATAAACATTAAAATAGATTAATTTCCAAAAATGATTTGTGCACAGTACCTACTCGTTAGACTCGACGAGCATTTATTAATATGGTAGCACTGTAAACCAGGTAACGATTATTTTCTGATTTTATTTTAATACTTCTTTGATATAAAATTATTACTTTTTAACCTATTTTTTGGTAATAAATTACTTTGGAAATAATGATACGGATTATTGCGAGTGCGCAGTACTTACTCTCAAGCTAGAAGCAAAGTGCATTTATTAATATGGCAGCACTGTAAACAGGTGACGCATTTCATCAATTTCGTTTTATGTCATCGACAACCGACAAACAAAGACGATTTATTTCTTTTATATTTTCAATCAGTGCCCGTGAATAACTCGCAAAATGGCATCAAGAAAAAAGGTTCTCCTCAAAGTGATAATATTGGGAGACAGTGGCGTCGGCAAGACCTCACTGATGAACCAATTCGTGAATAAGAAGTTTTCAAATCAGTACAAGGCTACGATCGGGGCAGACTTCTTGACCAAGGAGGTGATTGTTGACGACAGAGTGGTGACTATGCAGATTTGGGATACCGCGGGGCAGGAGCGATTCCAGTCGCTGGGAGTCGCATTCTACCGAGGGGCGGACTGCTGTGTGTTGGTCTTCGACGTTTCCGCCCCCACCTCCTTCAAATCTCTGGAGAGCTGGAGGGACGAGTTCCTCATCCAGGCTTCGCCTCGTGACCCTGAGAACTTCCCGTTCGTCATTCTGGGCAACAAAGTCGACCTCGAGAGTCGAACAGTGTCAGCCAAGCGCGCCCAGCAGTGGTGTCAGAGCAAAAACGGAATACCTTACTTCGAGACCAGTGCGAAGGAGGCGTTGAACGTGGAACTGGCCTTCCAGACGATCGCCCGCAACGCTCTCGCCCAGGAAACAGAAGTAGAACTGTACAACGAGTTCCCGGATCAGATAAAACTCAATGCCAACGAGGGTAGTAGGGGTCGGGATGGAGACAACTGCGCCTGCTAGGACCTCTGAACACCGCGCCGCCCAGCAGGGAGCTCGGAGACTCCCGCGTCTCTCCTGACGCTTGTTGAATTGGCCAAGGAAGAGGTTTATTGCTTTGCCTTATCACTTGTTTTATTGGTTTTTGTTGGAAAGCAAATTACATCATTTCTCTGGCTTCAGGAAAGCTACTTCTTCCAGTGTAATATGCAATCAATTCACTCATTATACTTTGTAAACATGTGATCAAATTATAATAATGTTCATGACTCAGTATGATGTTATTGCAAACAGATTAACAACACATGTCAAATTTTACTGTGTAATTTCAACCATTGTGAAGTAGTGCTCTATTTACTATGGTGGTGTATTGTCTACGAATTATTGTAAATATTCTTTGTATTAACCTAGTAAAATTGGCAATAATAAATAAATATTGTTACGAACTTCAAACAAAACAATAACATTGTGACATCATGATGCAAAACGTATTTCATTTACTAATGTTGTGCTTTAAATGCCAAAACAGAGAATCATTGCCATTTAAATTTGATTACAACATTGTTTACGCAACTAGATAATAAATATCCATTTAATAAGCTTAACTTTCATAGCACAATGTCAAAGGAAGTTTTCTGAAGCCTTAGAATAAAAGATGAGGTGTAATGTTAAAAACTTGTAACTTTCTACAAATATAAGAGATTCCTTACCTTACGGACTAACTATTATTCTAACATTAAACATATATGAAATGTAAGATTGGAATGTTTGATAATTCTTTTCATTTTTATTAGAAAAACCAAAAAAATATAGTTTGGGTGAACGCCGGAGTTAGGATTCTTGCGTGTTGCCGATAACCCTTGACCCTTTCAATGCCGTGGTATTGCCATCTATTAATATAAAATCATAAAACTGAGAGTCACCACCCACCATGAGTAGGTACTCTAAAATACATAATAATTAATGTTATCTCTAGTGCTGATTTGTGCTATCAAACTTGCATTATCGGTATTTATGGAAATGTGTATCATCTCTGTTAAGTGTGACTTTATTTCTTCAAGTCGTTGTTTGCTATTATTATTTGTGATAATTTAACATGAAAATAAATTTGGTAAATATACAGAAAATAGGGACACGCTTAATTTTTTGTTTTTGTTTTTTTAAAGAAATACAAATATTCCCGGGTTACGAATAACCTGACAATATTTGAAAACCTCCTACTACCACCACAGTAAGCGGAAATTTTTTTGCTTGCGTTGTGATGGAGGACTTAGCCAGCCGAGGAATCAAACACGCAACGCCGGGTGGGATTCAAACACGGTGCCAACTCAGCCACCGACTGGTCAAAATATGCATATCTTATTTTAAAAACACTTTTTATCAGTTAGCTAATAGTGAGAAGTAAGTATTTCAGTTTATGGAAGCGGAAAATAAACAATTTTGTTAAAAAACGGATAATTTCACGCCATGTTTACAAAAGATAATAATAAAAATACTTTTGTTAGGCTAATTTTTATTTTCTATTTTAATTAAATCCGAGGCTTCATATTTTAAATTAAAGAAGAAAAAAAAACCAAATTTAAAACTTTAACTTCAATAACAATGGCCGCCAAAGGAAACAATCGATTTTAATTTTATTGAAATAACTTTCAAACTGTATTATTCTCCATTTCCGGAAACTGAAATACACACTATTATTATCTAACTACTACAAAGTGTTTTTTTGTTTGTTGATAAAGTGCAAATTAACGGAGGCGGCTCGTGACTGAAATTGCCAGCAGTGCATTTCTCTTTTAAAATGTACTTAGTGTGTAATAAAGATTTAGCAAATTAATTCATGGCAGTACTGCAATTAATTCACTCCACTAAGTTGCATTTGTAAAATATTAAAAAAAATAATACGTCCCTGTCAGCGTTCGCAAAATCATCTCGAGAGTAAAAGACACGCAATTCATCGCAGAAAATCTTTCAAAACAGTTTAAATTAATCACGCACAAGTTTCAATGTTGTTGCGCTAACATTGTAAGTTAGTATTCCTGAACGAACACATTCCAGACGCATTATCGTGGTGCAGAATTCATTGCATAATAATAATAATAATAATTGGATGACTTCTACAGCGCCATTTTCGTGAGAAAATCACCTCAAGGGCGCTTTACAAATTCATTTATATATTTATGCATGCGTCGCTAGTGCACGGGATAAGTTATAATCTGCACTGCTTAAACGCATGATTTGCCGTTAAAAGTGTAATCTGTTGTTTCGATACTGCACATTGCCCGTAGTACGATGAAACAAAATTTTGTGCATATTGGAATATGCATGAATCGTTGGCGCTTGAATAATGTCCAGGCGGGAATCATGACTGGAGCGAACTTTGGTTTATCGATGATGTTGTTAGTTATGTGAAGGCTGAAGACGAGCGGTGTATTACACAAATGCTGCAATGAACTGCCTCTGCATATTAAGTGAGACTCTATTTTCTATATATTTACCATAAATTTAATAATACAGGTTATCTGGTTTATTCTATATCGGTGATTGCATATAATCATTCTACATAAATTACTGTAATGTTTAACACAAATCTAATCTGTAATTTATTTCCAGCTTCTTTACATATTATAAATTAAAGTCCTCCGTCGTGTTTGTCTGTCTGTCTGTTCGCGATAAACTCAAAGACTACTGAACAGATTTTCATGTGGTTTTCACCAATAGATAGAGTGATTCATGAGGAAGGTTTAGGTATATAATTTGTCAAGGTTTTTTGCAAATATGTTGAAATATTTAACATATAAAGGAGAATATCTATGTGGTGAATGTGCGGGCTGGCAAGCGGGCTGTGTGGATTTGATTTGTATGCAAATTAACAGATGGCGATGGTTATAAAGGTTGGGTAACCATTCTGTAGATGGCGTTGTGTTTCTTTAGCCACAGAAGCTTGTGGCCGGGTCAGCTAGTTGGATATATAAAATGGCCAATGTGAATCTATTACAGAGTGAGGTATCCATTTGATGATGTGAAGGTTAAAGGAGATTAGTCAAATTAGCTAAGACGAATTAAATACAGACAGCTTTAAAAATACTGTATCTTATCATATCGCTGTGTCAGTGCATTACCAACACAAGTCCAAATATCAGCTGTCCTGCGATGAAGGGCTTAAGTTACAAATCGGACTTCTAAACAATGAAAAAATCTCGAAATAACTTTTTTTTCTTCATTGAACCCTTTTGAACAGTTGATGCATAGTTTTAAGATTTTAACCAAATAAAATAAACAGCAACATTTTAAACTTGTAAATATTTTAAGCATTCCAAAAGTAATAATAATCTTTTTCTTGCAGCATTATTAATAATTTAAAACTTTTTCCTCGGATTGCTCGTGATTTTTTGGTGATCATTTTGAATATTTTCCGCCCACATTAAAAAAAATTTTAACTTAATTATTCAAATTAAGTACAAATGCATCTAGGGAAAATTTGCCTAAAACTGGCAGCAAAGCAATCCGAGGTATTTAAATAGTGCCATATTGTGGCAAAAGCACTCCAGTGGTTATAGAAACAATTTTTAAAAGGGGGGTGAAAAAATACATCTTATTTTTAAACGCTTTGAATTACGTAATTTGGTTATTTCTTTTATTGCTTTTAATTTCGATGTTTAGTGTGAGATAAAATAATAAAGTTTTAAATCAGTTCAAATCGTATGTGGATCTATGAAGTAAAAAAGTTACCTTATAAATCGTACCAGGTTTTATCTTCTGAATGAAAATCAGTTTTTGTGGTGTTTGACCAACAGTTCTCCAACTCACCTTGGAAGGAGATTTATTAAATGAGTAGAATAAATTTCTTTACATGTAAATCTGGGTTTATTGATACTCCGCGTATACAAGAATAGTCGACCTATCTAGGAACTGGCTAAATGAAATCTGAAGCTAGTGATCTCCTGAAGACTGCTTCTGAGCCCTTGGACCCTCTGTTGCCCAAAGCCTGAAATAAGCCTGCCATCTAGCGGACTTTTGGGACAGTTATTAGTACTGCCATCTATGTGACTAAGCAGGAAGCTTTTAGATACACTACAAGTTTACATTGTATTTATTATCCAGTTATAAATCTTGTATTCCTGCAATATTAAATTACTTTACTGATTATAAGGCTAGATTAGATTAGCATAGATAATAGAAACAAGCTCAGTGGCAGTCGGCACGTTTTCATACCGTATTTCTTATTTCCCATGTTTCTATTATTTATGGTACGTGCATTTGCCTTTGAGTAGTTTCTGCTTGTTTAATTTTCAGATATTAATGTTGTGTTACGTGATTGTCTTCTGAGCTTTCATAAGGAACATTTAATAAACTTTTCTACGCTACTGTCCCATGTGTGATCCGGTTCCATGCCAACTCAGAATGAAACCAACTCGGAACCACCTCAGAAAGGTCATTAAAATCTATGTAAAAATAATTTTAAAATAGCCGGTAACCCTAACCTAACATAACCTTATTAAACATTTTTTTTAATGTTTCTTTATCATCACTCTTAATGACCTTTCTGAGGTGTTTCTGATTGGTTTCATTCTGAGTTGTCCGGTCACCTTGTGATCCATTAAATTTTGGTAAAACACATACACAAACGGCATGCGGCATCTCATTTCTTTGAAACGAACGAGAGAGATGTAAGAAAATATGTACATCATTTGTCTCACTATTATTTAGTGTGTAAGAAAGGGCTGCAGCATTATTGTGCCGTGCTGTCGCTGTAGGAATACTAAAAAACGTGCCGCGTTATGGGATATATTACGTTGAAAAGGCTACAATCGTAAAGATTAATAAATGTATGCATACTGTTCTGTCTTTGTAGGAATCAATTATTATCCATAAAATAAACTTGTAATTTTATTATTTAATTCTACCAGCGGCATTGGAAGGGTTAAAGGTTAAATCCCATGTGTGTGATATTAGATTTCTGTTTGTCTGCACATTTAATCAGTTGGTGTGTGGTATATATATACATATTAAATATAAAGACTTAGTTAAAACACACATTCAAATTGTAATATTATTATTATTATTGCTAGACATTTGTATACAAAGCTAGTTTATCCCTTTTTTATATTTTGTAAGTAAGTACTTTATGTTATTATAGTCAATATTATGTTACAAATGTTTTCTTTTATACAATTCAGTGTGCAAAACACCATAGAATTCGCCACAACAGAAAATCCCATTTCACAATCAATCCACTTTTGGGCGATAGAGGTTTCTGGAAATTCTAAACATGAACTTGCCTACAGTTTAAAGTCAATGAATCCACATTTTTAGGTTTTATGAAAAAAAATTGTTAAATTTATAATTATTAAATCACCTACCCAAATTTGGGTAGCTATCGCTCAAGTGGTTAAATATTACTAACAAAAAAGGGTCTTGCAATATTAAGTATAAAACTTTTTTAAAATAAAAATCTGGCAATTTCTGCGAATTTTTTCTTAACATAACATTGTTTTAAATTCAAATACCTATTTATTTTAGTTTTTTTTTTTTTTATCGGTGCATATTTGATGCATTATAATATAATATTTTTAAACAAGGAAAGGTCATCAAATTTATCCATTTGTGAAACATTATTCTTAAATATTAAATTTTACATACTACAAAAATAAATAACATCATGAAACACTACAAAACTGTTAAAAGAAACTTTTTTATGTATTAGCCAAAGTTATTGAAATTAATATAAGAGATGTGCTATCTGCAGTTTTTACTGGGTGGGACTGTGTTTCCTGGTGTTGCCGATATTGTTAACCAATACTACTGGCGCACCTTAAAAAATCAACTAAATGAACGAATTGTTTCCGCATTCAAACTATTCCCATTAGACGGTCGGGCGGCCATCATAGCATATCTCCTGTATTTCAATATCTTTGATTGTAACCAATAAAATACTAATTTGAAGCTATCAGTACATAATTATTTACTACTCTGGTTAAGACGATACTATAGCACCAACATAGACCATTTTCACACAGATCTGATATTTTTTTGCCACCTATTTGAAAAAAAAAAAAAAACGATAAAATTTCTGCAAAAAATACTCAATTATAGTTGTGGCAACATTTATATTAACCACGGAGAAATAATAACCATCTACAGATGACGATGTGTTTATGCATGCTTTATAGTGCTTACGGCGAGTAAGTGCAATCTTTTAGGTAATCACTTTTTGAATTTCGGTAAGTTTTATATTGTCGGCTTGCGATCTGAAATTCAATATAATGAAGTGTAGTTTTTAATAATATTGTCTAATGTAATAATCATGTACATATTTTATATGTAAATAAAAAAAAAATGTATTAAAATTTCATGAATTTTATTAACCCGTTTAGTCACAGGAACCAAGTAAAGAGTTTTGTAGACTGAGGATAATATGTTTTACATTACATCTGATTTAATCTTTAAAGTTACTACCTTGTTTAAATGTTAGAAACCCTACATCCTTTTCAGAAATGTCTTAAATATAGTGCCCACGACCTTAGGTGATGGAATCTCTGCTCTGCTGCAAATCAGCATACTACGGCGATATAGTCGTAGTTTGGCATCCAAGTTTCCGTAGCGGAAATAAAGTTGATTTGAAGTTATTATTTTTAATTGGTAAACTAATGTTTAAGACAAGATTTTTATGCATAGCACAAAGGGTAACAATTATTATAAGCAATAATTATTAGCCTGAAACACTCATCAACCAGTACCATTGGTAGAGCAGTTGACCGGATATCAGAAGGACGCGGGTTCAAGTCCCGTCGGCGGCATTTATCTTTTCTCGGGAGATTTTTTCAATGTTGATGAGTGTTTCAGGCTAATAATTATTGCTTATAATAATTGTTACCCTTTGTGCTATGCATAAAAATCTTGTCTTAAACATTAGTTTACCAATTAAAAATAATAATTAATATTTGACAAGTTAAAGTATTTCACCAAAAAATGTAGACATAATTTGTCTCGACGCCATCTAGTGGGAGAGTTAGTACTTATAATGCATTTCTCACAAAAAATAAATTTGGTTGTTTTCAGGTGAAAAATGTAATAAGCAGTAATTGTTGAATGAAACACTAGTATATATTGAATTATTTGGCGGGTGGGAGATAAGCCGACGTAGCTCAATTGGTAGAGCAGTTGACCGGATATCAGAAGGACGCGGGTTCAAGTCCCGTCGGCGGCATTTATCTTTTCTCGGGAGATTTTTTCAATGTTGATGAGTGTTTCAGGCTAATAATTATTGCTTATAATAATTGTTACCTTTTGATTTGAAGTATTTATAATTATATCTATGGGCCCAATATCATTAATAAACACCTTACACTGCGTACGAGTTGCATACGTAGCATAATCATCCATGTTTAGTTTTAGTCGATTCGTTCATTTGCAAATTGTAACATTTTTATGCGTTGTTTGCATTCTTCGTTGTTAGCTTTATGATTTGTTGGATAAGAACTCTCTTTTATTAGATTGTTATTTGTGCAGTTTATGCACTTTGGCACTTCATTTTTGTTTCTACAGTCTCTAAGGCAGTGATCTCCAGCGCAGTGGGGCAAATAGGTTTTTCGTTAATTGGCCATATTTTTGGCAGTGGTAACACTGCATTAGAGGGTTACAGTCTTGCACCTTAATTTGGGAGAAACCCAGGTTTACCTTTTTCCTAACCCAAATTTTCCCAAAACATCATATGCCGTTATAATAAGAGGACACCCAAATTGTCCCAGAGCCACAGTGCATTATTAAAAGTTAGATATCTCTCCTATGTATCATTTGTGATTTCTTTTATGTTAGAAAGCGAAATAAATAATGCTTCTTATTGCCTTAGGAATATATGAGCTATATTGTTCAGATATTTTACAAACCCGATCATCTTACAATAAGCTAAATCTTTTTGAACCCCCAACCAGAACAACAAAGTTTTAACATTTAATTTTAAAATAAAATTGTATGAATATGATAAAAAGTGATGCGACAGTTCTATTACAAATTTTCTGGGAATCTGTATTTAAAATTTCAAGATCCTCTTGTTTTATGTACTTTTTCGGGGAATCCGCAGGTATGTATTTTTTAAGTCAATTTACATTTTCAATATCAAAATTTAAATATTTAAAAAAATATATATTTTCCCATATACTCATCGTAACGATGATTTTATCTTTACGATGTGTAGAACAATTTTTGTTTTTTCTAAGGGATAAAAAATAACCAATACAAAGGTACATTTACAATATATGGAATATCGCTCGCCAACCTTGACTGGGAAAAGTTAATGGATATTATTTTCTTATTATTCGAAGGGTTAAACAACATTAAATTTGTAATTATTATTTTTAGTTGGTAAACTAATGTTTAAGACAAGATTTTTATGCATAGCACAAAGGGTAACAATTATTATAAGCAATAATTATTAAATTTGTACATGGTCGACATCACTTTTACGACTTGTTCTTGTTTTCAAGAATTCGGCTGTGGAATGATTTGCCAGCCTGTGTTTCCTCCCTCCTACAACAATACAACTCTCCTCTACTTGAAAAGACCTCCCAAAAAGCATCCCCAAAGATGATATTGCCTCCTGTTTTGTGTATTTACCATACACCTGCCGATGAGGGAAAGAGAAACAAAGTTGCGCGGAGCAGAGTGATGTGACTGTCCACCCTTTTACCAATCAGTATTTGACAATAAATGAATCTGACAACTCGCATTGTCCTATTTATTTATTTTTTAGCTTCTCCATAAAACAGTTATGTATACATATACCAAATTATTACAGAGAAGATTACAAAATTTAAAAGAAAAAAAGTCCATGGGGCAGTTGCACCATGTTGTGACGTATGTCAAAAGATAGTTTCTGAACTCTCTATAGGTAATATTGAAGATGTCGATGATCAATGCAGAATCGTTAAGCAGTTGAATTGCTCTATTAAATGGTGCATTCTGAAAGGAAGAAGTTCTCGCTTTCGGAGCATAAAAAAGTGGGTGGGATCTCCCACGAGTATACGCGTTAGGGACATATAGGTTAAACTCCTTCAACATAGGTGGATTCAGTAGTACCGGAGATCAGCTTAAAAAAAAATTTTCCCCAAAAATATTTTTCCGCGGGCTTCTAAGGTATCGAGGTATATAAGGTTCGAAGGCAGGTCGAGCATTCCTGTTAAGAACAACGATGGATACAGAAATGGGTAGTATGTATATTTCCTCATATACAGGTAACGCATAAACCTTTTTTGAACCTCTTTCTATTCTAGGATATAGTTTTGTTCAGAGGGGGCCCAAATAATGGAGCTGTATTCCAGGATGCTGCGGACTTCATATGTTCTTCCTATCAGTTCATGCCCTGTCCGTTCAACGGACGTTAGCTATCATGTTGGCTATGTGGACTTTGTTTACTGTGGCCCGGAACAGCTCTACAGTAGACCAAACCACTGTCAGCTTTTTCAGCCATGAGGTTCTCCTTCTTCCAGGGCCCCGTCTTCTGGCAATCTTTCCCTGCTTTATGAAATGCAAGATCTCCTACTTTTCCGGATGTCTCATCACATGACCTAAATATTGAAGTTTTCGAATTTTTATTATTAATAAATTTTAATATCAGTATCTAGACTTTGAAAATAAAATCGGCTCACGAAGTAGTGGTTCTTTTTATAATGGTGCGAAAATTGCTGGCTACATCAAAACCTTAACTGCAAATCTCAAATCAGGTAAGCAAAAGTTCAGGCTTGTTTCCAAAATCGAAATTTATTTAGATGCTTACAAATCTGTTATAATTTACTCGCCTCACTCATTTTTGCGTCGCTGTGCAACCTGATTGTAGACAGTTCAGCTAAAAATTAATATTTAGACCCTGCTCAGTAATGTCCCACAAAGGACTGCGCTGCAAACCTTGGCCTTTCTTTAGCCAACTTTTTCTGAGCAGGATCTGGTTATTTCAATATGCGCTTTTCGGCGGTCAATTTATTGTATTTTTTACATTGGCTACTCACAGGAGGCCTCCTGTGAGTAGCCAATTTCCTCCTGAGGAAAATAATTCTCCTCAGGGCCTATGTCAACTTTGGGGATACTGTGTAGAGGATCTTTTGGAGTAAGGAAAAGGTTACGAGGGGAGGAATCTGGGGGTCAGTGTGTCCAGGAGTGACAGACGTATGAATGCTAGGCGATGTTTCGAGAGAGTCCTGCTGTTAAGGTCCAAGATCTCCCTCAACCAATCTCTCCCAATCCGGCCCCACGCAGCTAGTGGGCAGACGTATCCACTGCCAAGACCCGGACAAATCCATGAACCCGAGCACCTCTGCTAAGTCACCAAACATAGTGAACCACTTGGGGTGACCTATTACAGAGGTGTTGGTTATCAAATGATTGGTTCCCGGGGCAGCAGTACCCATAACCGCCTTCCAAATTGAAATTTATGACTGATATCGTAGTTTATTCAAAGCATTCTTGAACTCTCCTGGTGCTAAAAAGATGATCACATGGTTTTCCTCTAGAACATCGAAATTATACCCAGATTTTGGGTAAGGGCAAGTCTACTCTTTTGTAATGTCTAGGGTTTTTACTATAAAAAAAAAACGAGTGTGCTTTAGACCACACGACTGAAGTAAAACTTCACAAACTTATATCTCCCTCTTATCCTTACCCTCCTTATTCTCATCCTCATCCTCATCCTCAACATTATTCTCATCCTTATCCTTATCACTTCCCAAGTCAAGCGTGTGTAGACGCCCGACCGTTCGCCTCACCTGATCACCGTTCACATCGATCACCGTTCGCATCACACTTTTTCATAGCGCATTCACCAGCTTACCCCCCAAGTCTAGCGTGCGTAAAGAAGTTTTACTTCAAAAAATGAAAAATGTGTTGGATGGTCGACCATCGACTGAGTAATATTATGCCAATCCAAGTTTCTTTCAAAGGAAGTTCTGGTATGAGGATGGGTAGGACACTAGGAGTCAGTGTGTCCAGGAGTGACGGACGTATGAATCCATCCCTCCCGCTATGCTGCATGACGATACGTCAAGAGAGATCAGCTGGAGGTCGAAGGGTCTCCCCAAAGCAGCCTCTCCAGTTCCGGCCCGCATTCAGCTGGTGGGCAGGCGCATCTGCCGCCAAGATCTAAACACACATCACCCGATGATCATACTGCCATCGAAATGTACAGGAAATGTCAGTGTAAACATAAATAAACCACTCACTAATTGTGGTTGTAACTGTTCTGTATTTGGTGTCATTCAGAATTGAAGTTTTAGAGCAGTGGTTCCCAACCGGTGGCACAGTTGGTCCGCGGGATCTAAAATGTGGTACACGAAATGTTTATTCATTTACTACAAAACCGAATCGAAAGGTATCCAATAGCTGATTCGTAACCCTTTTGGTATTAATGATGGAGAGGTAGCTGAAGAAGTCCAAGAAGAGCACATTGAATTGCAAAGTGATAGTAATTGCAAGGGCGCGTTTAATTACACCATTAGCAGATTATCACTATTGCACCTTGTGGTCTCTGTGAGAGCAAATAAACGTCATAGTGGTCCCTAGTCAAAAAAAGGTCGGGAATCACTGTGTTGGAGGGATAAGTTTAGTTATTTTTGGGCACTTTCTAATCTTTATCTTCTCTCTGTATGTCATTAATTTTTATTCTCTCAGCTTATTTGGTCAAAGTTTCTAGCATAGAACAACTAACCAACATAAATATCTCTAAACAAGCTTAAAGAGCAACTTGGAGCAACTGATGTACAGGCCCATAACATTATTTATTTGCGATTTACTCATGGTGCTGCGGTACTATACAAGGCTAGCCCCTTTTCACAGGGTCCCAGCACTGGTCTCATAGAAATTGTTGTCTCCCTAACTATCATAATGATCTAAACGGTATTTGAAAGAGAAAACCAATATAATCTAAAAGTTAACCACAAAATAATCAAAAAGTACACCTTTATAAAACCAAAGTTTCCGACCGCAATTTGGAAAAAAAAATTGAAAAACTTTGGTAATTTTTTAAGATTTTTTTTTTACAGAAACAACAAAAAAGAGAGGTCACAATAACGTTTATAATTCATTTGTCTAATATAATTTGTTTATTTTTTTTCTTTATCAGTAATTTTAGTTAGAAAAAACGATAGGTATAATGATAGTCATTTTTAAAACTTTTTAAAGTTTGCATACATTTTTTTAAAAATAAAATTACATGGTGATTATCTGTTTATCTATCTATCTATCTATATAAATAAAAATGAATCGCCGAAATCGGATAATAATTTTTTTTTCTATTCGTTATTGTCAGGACTGAGGACAACGTTTGAATAAAAATACTGGTGAGCTCTGGCATTATGAAATTTGTATAAAACAATTGAAATAGGTGGCATGCGAGCTGTTTGAAAACTGAATGTATGGAATACGGGAGAGGGGAGAGGATCTCGGGTAGAGAATTTGTGGGAGGGGGGAGGGAAACCCCGGAAGGAGGAGAGGAACTTGTGAGGAGGGAGGGGGGGAAGTGGAGTGGGGAGAGGGAAGGTGGAGGAGACGGAGTAGGAACGCGATAGGAGAAGGGAATGCGGGAGAGGAAGGGGAGGCGGAAGGAGAACGGGATGAATGGGAAGGGACACGCAGTGAGAAATAATTTCTTTATTATATGGCATAGCAACGCATTCCGGAAACCAGCTAGTTATTTATAATAATAAAATTTGAAAGCGTTTTTCCTGACTCCAGGTACTAATATCTACAGTCTGTATGTCGGAAGAATATCTACAGCTCATATGTTGGACAAAAATCTATGAACTTCAGAGTGAGGACTAATATCTACAGAGCTAAGGTCGAACTATGACTAATGTCGAATCTATGACTAATATCTACAGAGGGCAAATCCTTAATAATCAGCTAAATGTGTCCAATGGTCCGATATTAGGGATTTTTACATACATACATACCTACATAAATTAAGTTTTTCACTGCATACGCAATATTACGTTATTCTAATATGCTACACATACACATAATTGCAAATCCAACCTCTGCCAGTGCTGTAGATATTCGCCCTCACTTTGGTTCTCATAGATATTAGTCAGCAGTTTGAGCTGTAGATATTCGTCCTCACTTCGGTTCTCATAGATATTAGTCAGCAGTTTGAACTGTAGATATTCGTCCTTACTTTGGTTCTCAAAGATATTAGTCCGATTTGTTCAGTTTTTGGAATTCCTGTAGATATCAGTAGACGCCTCCTTTTTCCTCACGATTATAATTTTTAGTTTTCGGATACGTGTTTGGTTTGGTTTATTTATGTCGGATACAATCGATTGTGCCATAGACACCTATTGTGCCCATCACTACTAGTACTAGTAATTATTTTGATTTAGTTGGCAAAGCCGACATTTGACATCTGTTTTTGTTTACATAATGACGTCTGTCATTATTTCATGTGTTGATTATTTTATAACTTTTATAAAAGCCAAGTAAAACAGTAAAAATAGAAGTGACAACAAACGCTTTCACCCAAATTGGAACCAGCAAATAATTGACATTTGTATTCAATAATAGTAAGTTCAATATTTCTGATAATACTTAATGGAATTAAAAATGAATTGGTTAAATTTTACTATTTAAAACTATTTACTACAAATTTAACCTATTTTGTGCATGTAAATAGTTGTTTTTTGTAGTAATTTTTGAAAGGAAGTGTAATTTACAAAATCTGTGCATGAAAGTGCGGTGGTAAATAATTATCACCAATTTGAAACGATATGGTCTCAGCCATGACTAAATTAAATTCTCATTATTTATGTCTTACTCCGCTTACTCGTTATCGAAAACTTGGTGTCACCCCCCCCCCCCCCATTAAAGGTGACAGACGCAAATTTCAACTTCATAAAAAAATGGTCCGAATTTATTCAAACAGTTAGATTTAGCTTTATTATTACGAAAAGTGAGTATTTATATCGGGGGAGACCAAAAAATATGCATTTAACATTTTAATTTTGTTTCAATTATTTCACTTACGTGGTAACGCCATTTTATTTTTACCGTTTTTATTTCATAGACAATCAATCATAATTACACAAACCCGCTAGACATACCCTGCTTTGCCAAACAAACCTTTCAAAACCTGGGATGTTTTTTAAAATTATGATGACATGCAGCTTTCGTAGTTTAACCTCAACCTAAAAAAGGAATATTCCGTATTATTCGTGCATCAAACTTCCACAACACGAACGTTCCGTATTATCCATGAGATGGACCAAATGCATATTTACCAAATACTCTAATGCCTCGTTCTGATTGGGCAAGTAATTTAGTCGAGTAGCGAATAACTCGCCACTTGACTGACCAAAATGCTCCTACTTACTACTAAATGTATGGTGTTCGGACACGTTTAGTTACTAAAATACTCACTACTAGACTAAAAATACCAACCCAATCAGAACGGGGCATATGAGAGGACTTAGCTTACCAATAAAACATTCCGTCCAAACGGTTATACAAAAATGGAGGCCTAGATGGAACCATTATTATTATTATCATTATTATAAAGCGCCTGCTCTCAAGTGTGATTTTTTTTTTGCTTGGAATAAAACTGTTTATTTGTATACAAATCAAATCGATTTTTATTTTTATTTATATACAAGACACTCTTCTTTACATAAATATAGGAATGAAATGATTCTTTGTGTCAACTTAATTACCTACTGTAAAAAGAAAAAAAATATTCAAATTACTGCAAAAATAAGGCATTTAATGCCAGCTAGTTCATTCAAATTAATATGTGAATAATTTTCCATTGAATTTCGGCCATCTTGAAAGTTAGTGGTGTGGCGGAATAGTAAATTTAATAATTACCTAATTTTTGTAGAAGCTGTACCCTCCCGA
Source organism: Limnephilus lunatus (assembly GCA_917563855.2). NCBI lineage: Eukaryota > Metazoa > Arthropoda > Insecta > Trichoptera > Limnephilidae > Limnephilus > Limnephilus lunatus. The sequence continues at coordinate 57,739,543 of OU830596.1, forward strand.
TTCTTCACCTCAGCTCATTCTGAATTGGAATCAGACATGGAGCATAACACAGAAGCAGTTAGGTAATTCTTCATTATTTCTGTGTAATATAATACTCCACATACAATCAGTAGATTCATAAAACTGATATGCCTTTGTGGGTTTCATGCAGTACACGCCGTAAGGATGCAAGAAAGCTGACCATTGAGGAAAATGGGCGATGGGCCTCAAAATGGTTGGTTATGTCTGAGTTGGACTAATTTTATAAGAGATGGTCGTTACCTGAAATAGGTTGTCACTACGGTTCCTGTTTTAACCAGTTACGTTTGGAACCAGTTCGGTTGGAAGCGTACATCGACCCAATGTAAAAAAATTAGTATTTAAACATTTCAGTATTGACACGGCACCATTTTGACGGTTTTCGCAGGTTTTGAAATCTAAAAAACTTGTTTAATCCTGGAGTGGTCGCGTGGATTACATATATGTAATCCACTCATGCAAAATAAAAGAATCCTCAAAAACGGGTGGAACAAATAATTTTATCTTCCGTGTACTTTAATCATTTGAGTGCCGATTGTCATTCGGGTGACAATATTTCAAGCATATGCGGCCACATTCGGCACACAACAAGTTAAGTTGGATAACTCACGGACGTGTTCAGCTCAGCGCTGGTGTCGGGCACGCATTGGATGTGTTACAGGAGCTATGCAAAGTCCATTGTCTATACCTGCAATCCGCGCTACCAATTACGTAACACATTTTGCATACACGAAAAATGTATGCAAAATGCAAAAAAATCATTTTTGGTCATTCTACAATTTTATGTTTATCCTGCTCAGAAATCAGCAATTAAATTAGTATATGTTATTTTATTTTTTTGTTAATGATATAACAAAAAAATAAAATAAAAAAGTGATATAAAAGTGAAAGATCTAATTTTTAGTTTAAAAAACGAGATCATTTATGCTTTGGTTAATTGTGAAAAACATAGAAGTTATATTTAATTTATGTTGTTTATTGCTAATAAACAATGCCTAGATTATAAGATTAAAACATAAATTCACAATAATTATAAATAATTTCACTTATTTTTTTAGTTTAAAAATGGCCTACCTATGTAATAATAATAATAATAATAATCTTTATTTGGAAAACAAACAGCTTTACAAAGATACATAAAAATAAAGAGTGCTAAAATAAAACAGTAAGCCTAAAAAACATGTTTTCGCTGATAAAATTTGTTTTTTTTTTCGCTGACAAGAAAAACATATAGAAAAACTAAGAAAAAAATAGTTAAGAGAAGCTAAATTAAACATAAAGAAAAACTAAGAAAAAAAAATAGTTAGGAGAAGCTAAATACTTAAATATGCATGATAAAATATAGAAAAACACAATAAAGGGTAAGCTTATGATCTTGTAGGAGTATATGGATGATATGTATGTAATTAGGGAACATGAAAATATTTTGCAAATTAGGAAAAGGAATCTGATTAATAATATAATAAATAATATAATAAATAAATATAAATATGGATGTTAAGTGGTGTGTTGTGATGCATTACATTTATCTGATAGTGTTGCTTTGAATTTGTTGAAAGTTATATTGAAGATGTCTGTATATGTGAGGTGTGTGTTATGATAGTGGCAGTCTCGATGTATGAATTCATTTTGTAAGTAGTTGGTGTTAGAGCGGCGGTTATAAAAAAGGGATACGTTTCTGCCATTGCGACCAGGAACTCTAATATCTATTTTTTGTAAAAGATACGGGGAAGATATCGTATTATTTAGGATTCTGTACAATAACAATTGATCAGAAATATTTCTCCTGCAATTTAATTTCGGGATTTTAAAGAATTGACGAATATCTTCATTTGATTGGAAAGCATAAAACGACCGAAAATTTATGTAGGAGAGAAATTTTTCCTGAACACGTTCTATTCTATGAACATATGTTATATATCTTGGATTCCAAATTTGTGAGGCGTGTTCTAGGTGCGGACGAACATAGGTCTAATAAAGCAAAATAAATGTATCGAGAAAATAAAATAGTTTTGATGTTCGTAGTATAAATCCTAACATTTGGGTGGCTTTAGTGACAATGTTATTAATATGTAATTGGAATGTAAGTTTGGAATCTAAGGTAACACCCAGGTCCCGAACTGATTCTTTTCTTTTAATATCGACATTGTTTATTGAATATTTAAATATTATTTTGGTCCTATTTCTCGTAAACGATATTGAGTAACATTTATCTATGTTTAGGAACAAGCAGTTAATTTTGCAATATTTGCTGAGATTATTAAGGTCCTCCTGTATTTTTAAGCAGCACGCGATATCATCGATTGGAAGGTATAGTTTCATATCGTCTGCATATAAAATTGCCTTGCAGTGTTTAAAACAACTTGTAATGTCATTAATATAGATATTAAACAGGAGAGGACCCAAAATTGATCCTTGTGGAATTCCTGATGTAATATTGACCCAATTTGATTTGAAACCACTTAGCACAACAGCTTGCGAACGGTTTCTGATATATGAGTCTAGCCATCTTAGTAGATCTCCATGGATACCCGCGAGTTTTAGTTTTCTAAACAGAATGGAATGGTTAATTTTATCGAACGCCTTGCTGTAATCTGTATAAATGGCATCAGTTTGAATACACTTATCCATATTATGAAGTATAAAGTTCGTAAAACAACCTAAGTTAGTAGTGACGGATTTACCGCTTCTGAAGCCATGTTGGTGTTCACTAAGAATGTTCTTTAATGCGTTGGAGATTTGGTCTGCTGCAAGTTTTTCGAATAATTTTGAGAAAATTGATAGTTTGGATATTGGCCTGTAATTTTGTACAAGATTTCGCGGACCGGACTTGTATATTGGGGTTACAAATGCTTGTTTCCGCATAGAAGGAAATTTACCCGTTTGTAACGAACATTTAAATAATATTAATAATGGATACGCTAAATTCTTTGAGCATTTGGAGATAGATATAGGTGGAATTCCATCTGGACCAGCACCTTTGCTAGAATCGATTTGGTTTATGTACTTCAAAATTAGATCATAACTAATCTCTAAATCACTAATTTCGGCAACGCTGTGGTCTGCATGAGAGTTTACATTGGGGACATCACATTTCTCGTATACTGAATAAAAGAATGACGAGAACAGCTGCGAAATTTCTTGACCGGTATGAGAAATTTCATTTTGATAATTCATAGTACTAGGAATGGATGATGTTGTACGTTTAGATTTTATGTACGAAAAGAGAGATTTAGAATTTCGATGAATATGTATTCCGTTCTGCATTGAGAACAAAATTTTGGTGACACTCTTTGGACATATTTTTTTTGCCTTATTCGTAGAATTGAGAAAGCTTCGTAAACAGATGGATTATTATATTTCTTGAATTTCGATAGATATTTACGTTTTTCTCTTGTTATTTTAATGAGGGCAGGTGAGTACCATGGTGGATATTTTAGTACTTGAATAAATTTGCTAGGTATAAATTGATTTATAACAATGTTTAATTCATTATAAAATGTCTCGATTGCTATATCTATATCAGTGTTATTAAGTTTTGTAGGCCAGTCAATGTTAGATAAGTGAGTATTGATTTCATCATAGTTTCCTTTGGCGAATATCTATTTTTGAGATTTGTTATGTAATCCACGTGACCACTGGCATTACTTTCAAGAGCGCGACCACTGCAGGGTTAAATGAGTGGTCATCAAAAGTAACCGAAGTTCATTTGAAAATAAATTGTTTTCAAAAAAATCATATTTGAATATAATACAAGTTTGTAAAGTTAAGGCAAAACTGTGAAAAGGGTATTTAAATGAACTTGCCCGCAATATTTTTTCAATAAACAAATAAAATAAACGTCAGAAAAACTGGATCTCTTCTATACCAGACTTTGAAAATAAATTATTGTCTCATTGAAGTGTTTTCCCAAATGAAAGAGTTACAAATGGATTTTCTCTACAACTGGATGATTTGTATTAGGCACGTGGCTCCTTGTAAATCTTTTTTTTATTTTTTATTTTTTTTTTTTATTAGTGACTATTTAGTTACAGGTTTGATGACAATTACAAGATATGATGATATATATAAATATTTTATCCGTTTGTTCTTAGTACTCCTCACTAGGTGGTCCTGTGCTGAATTAATTTAATTAATTAATTAATTTAATTCACCTGTTATTGCATGTTACCATTTCTTAAGTAAAATGCTGGTAAGTTCGGTCACGGGCTACCTCTCCATGTCTCTCCTGTGGTTTTAGTGGACACCAAAATACTTGTATGGCTGAAGAAAGTATTTACATTTAAAAAAAAAAATAAAACAACATTGTAAACACCACTTTTATTTAATATACTTTATGCCAACCGTGTTTCGCTACAACCGTAGCTTCTTCAGGGCAGTATAATACTCCACGAACATTAAGTTACATGTGTGTTATAGATAATATATCGAGCCATGAGCGCCAAAAGATCGTAACCGACAAAAACAAAATTTTATAGGAGATTTTTTTTTCTTCTCATTTTTTAAGTAATGTACTTATGGTACCCAAATTTACGGAGAAAGTTTGATTTATTAATACAGTTCGCCCTACATTATGGAAATAGTTAAATTTGCGCTGCTTTGGAGATAAATGACGGTTTTGATGTTTTGCTCGGCTATTATGCAATGCATCTGTCGTTTACGATGTTTTGCATATCAAACAAAACGGACCTACTTTTAAAAATAATTAAATGTTTTTGTATTATTAATTGGTAGGTTCATGTTTTGTTTACAATAAAACGATGGAAAGTATTATACGCACATTCTTTATTATTATTTGATCTACGACACAAACGCAAAATTAGGCAGTAGATATAAAACAATAAATCCAATTTCATAGAACAAAATCTGTAATCGAAAACTTTGTATTTTAATTATTATAAACGAAAATATCAGTAATGATCACCATCATTTCAATTTGGGAGGCGGGTATGGGTACCGCTTCCCCGGGAAACTTTATTGGATTACTAACGTTCATGAGGTGAGGTTTGTCCAGATCTTGGCGGCGGATGCACCCGCTCACAAATACCCGCAATAAATTTCAAATTCCCCACATTAGCTCCACACAGGAGGCTCTGGGGAAAATAATTCCTTGCAGGGCCTATGTCATCTTTGGGGATGCTTTGTGGAGGGTCTTTTTAAGAAAAGCAGTAGAGGAAGTTCTGAGAAGGAAAAGGGTCCCTTTATCTGGGGTATCTGGGGATCAGTGTATCCAGGAAGGACGGACGTATGAATCCATCCCTCCTACTGCCGTGCAAGGCAATATTTCGAGAGAGTAGGTACAGCTGGAGAAGCCAAAGGGACTCCCTCAACTATTCTCTCCCAATCCGGCCTGCCATGCAGCTAGTGGGTAGACGCTTCCGCCTCAAAGACCTGGAAATACCTCACCCCATGAACCCGAGCACCCCTGCTAAGTCACCAAACGTAACGAACCACTTGGGGTGACCTATGGCAGAGGTGTTGGTTATCCAATTTTGGTTCCCGGGGCAGCTGCGGTACCCATAGCCGCCTCCCAAATTGATTATTAAACTTAATGAGAATTAACTGTTAGAATAAAAAGGACCGGGAGTCAAATGTCAATTTTGGATTCGCCCCACTATTTGTTAAGAAATAAATTCTACAGTGCCACCATAAAATATCTACGAAATCTTCCACCTAATTTACATATTTTTTTAATACGGTTGGATTATCAAAAAATGTCGTGTAATAAGTTTAATAATCAATGTACCGCCGCCCCGGGAACCAATATTGAATAACCAACACCCATGGGTCACCCCAAGTGGTTCGCTACGTTTGGTGACTTAGCAGGGGTGCCCGGGTTCATGGGGTGAGGTATTTCCAGGTCTTGGCGACGGAAGCGTCTATCCACTAGCTGCATGGCAGACCGGATTGGGAGAGAATAGTTGAGGGAGTCCCTTTGGCTTCTCCAGCTGTACTCTCTCGAAATATCGCCTTGCACCACAGTGGGAGGGATGGATTCATAAGTCCGTCACTCCTGGACACACTGATCCCCAGATTCCTGCCCACCCTAATACCCTTTTCCTTCTCAGAACTTCCTCTACTTCCTTTCCTAAAAAGACCCTCCACACAGCATCCCCAAAGATGATATTGATGATGAATTATTTTTCCCAGAGCCTCTTGTGTGGAGCTAATGTAAAAAAAAAGTTAGTTCATCAAGAAGGCGCAACGTGACTCAACCATACTGTGTCGCTTACGATGTTTTGCCTGAACTAAATTTTGAGAACAGTAAAATACGATAAAATGTATAGGGCCACAAAATCCATTTAGCGGTTAATTTTTGGTATTCTCGAATAATAAGGCGGTGCGTCTAGCCTTTTAGAGCGCATACGGTAAAAAAACGCTATTTGAGAAAAACTGTCGGTTACAATCTTTTGGTGATCATGGCTCGATATGATTTAACAAAATGGGCTGGACTCCTCAAGTGAAGGAAGAAGAAGGCATAGGTGTAGATGGAGAATTGGGAAGGGAATGGGAGTGATCTTTGTCAATCGGGAACAATCTTAGTATAGGACTTTTATTTAAATTTATTTGGTTATTAACTACCTTACTATTATTGTTTATGGCTTTCCTTAGTTCAAGTGCCGTTAAGTTATCCAACCTGATACCTATAGTGTTTTTATGAATTAGGGTGGCACCTGAGTTTTTATCAAATTTATGGTCTGTTTCAATCAAGTGGTTTGCAAATTCTGAAAATCCAGTGCTGTGTGAACATCCAAGATGTTCTTTGACACGGGTGTTTATGTTGCATGCTGTTTTGCCTATAAAAAGCGGGACAGTCGCTGCATTGGAGTGAAAAAATTTCCGAGTGAGATAGACTGTCTTCCTTGTCCTTACTGTTCGTCAAAAGCTTACCTATAATATTATAAGTGTAAAATGCTGGTTTGGCATAAAGTATGTAAAATAAAAGTGGTGTTTACAAAGTTATTGTTTTATTTTAAACGTATTTACAATTTGCGATGTTTATTTTTGATTGTTTACAGTGAGAAACCTACTGCTATGGCTGCAGAAACGTTAGAAAAACCTCTCACAACAGCATCTAACAATGAAACCACGCAATACACGTAATAAACTTTTACATTTTATTATTATATTATATGTTTGGAACCTCCGACATCAGGGTCCAGAGTCAGAAGTTTACCACTCTAAAGAATAAATATTTATTTCATACCTGAATTAAAACTGGCAGTGGTAAAAAATATTGGATAGGGTACTCTCTCATTAATAGCGACCCCAAAGATCGGTCAAGTGTCTAATTAGTGAATTAGTTAAAGTGGCGGATTATAGAGCATAATAATGTGCTAAAAATTAATATAGGTATCTTTTGTAAAATTTCCATTTTTAGAGTTATATTTTTATCATGATCAAAATCAAAATGTGACAGAATGAAATGAACAGATACCAGTGGCGGCTCGAGCACTTCTTTGGTGGTGGGGATCGACATTTTTTTATATACTGTACCGTAATCTCACCAACCGTGTAGAATATAATATAAATTTAAAAAAAAAAAAAAATTATATTCTAATCATGCTAATCGGATATCTAAACACACACTGATGTAAAATGTCTATTTAATATAAATGCCAATTTACAAAATAGTACAATAAAAATAAAGCTTTGTCTTGCAAGATTAATATCGAACTTACTTTGAATGTGAGCGATTCCCGCCCGTAACTTCGCAAACAAATGGTTCAGTGGGGATCCAAAGAATTGTCCCCACAGTATTTGAATTCACATACGAGTGCGCATTCGCAGTTGCATACGATCGCGAAACAACGCAAGGAATCTATGGAAATCATCCCTTAAGTGCACAGTAGATTCTGCACACTGAGAAATAGACCCACTGTTCTCGCGCCGTACATTGTTTGCTGTACGCGCGTCGGGTCTTATTAAAATCATGCAGAATATTTTTTTGTATTTTATTTCTGCAAATGTTAATTACTTTTATGTTTAAAGAATTCATTCATTTTGGTGAAGACAAAGCATCGACTGTTATTTCCTTTAGTAGGTTTCAGAGTGTAACTGGTGGGGACTGTCCCCATCGTCCCCTTGTGAAGAACCGCCACTGACAGATACACATGCATTACTTGTTGCTGGAATACATAGAGGACTATCAAAAATGTCCTAAAACAACAATAATTAATAATGAACCCTGCGACTGGTAAAATATTCAACTCTAGCAAACTAGGCGGCGGTATAGTAACTGTACATATAGTATAGACGGCGGTATAGTAACTGTAACGTAGTAAAAGTACGGTAACCCAATCTGTCGGTGTACAAATTTGAATACTAGCAAATTATATTAAATCCAGAAAAAAATCCTTAGGTATGTCTATATGCAGATACATGGAACTTATCCGAGGTTCATGCACCATATAGAATTACTTGAGGCAATAGAAACTTTTAATATAATCCATAACCGTATTGACAGCCCGTTCCTCTTGGAATGCTATGGCTTAGACGTGCCAGAAAATTTCAGCCATAGTCTTCGACACAACTTGTTCAAAATACCATACAGCAGAATAGATGTTCTGGCATAGCATAGCAAGTAAAAAAATTATTTCGTACGATTGTTATTTTTGGAGTCGGTGTCAGCCTAAATCTCCACATCTCACCTATAACTACCTATGTATGTAGTTACCTTGGCTGACACCGACTCCAAAAATAAAAATCGTATGAAATTATTTTTTTACTTTTTAGTGCATTTTTTGAAGTCGTTTCTTATTTTATTTCACTACATGAAAATGTCCCGTCTCCGATTATGTTCCCTTAATTTTGTAAAATTCCACACTGATTAATTTTTTTTTTTATATGGCAACACTTTGATTTCCGGCAAATTTTTGAATTTGCGTTCACTAGATTTATTGTTTGTTCTATGCGAACTTATCCAGTTGTTCACTAGATTTATTGTTTGTTCTATGCGAACTTATCCTTTGGTTTGATTTTTTGAAAAAGATGGCGGTGTTTTCTCAGATGTTACTAAGAGAACCCCGTACAATTTATTGCTATTCGTGTGGAAAACGTTCTTTTTTTAAAATGATTTTCGGCTATTTAATTATCGTTTTTTCGCACCCATAAAATTATGTCCCGTCTTTCCGGTTTATAAAAAATGGTCTGATTTTTCGGATTGAAATTTTTGAAAAATTGCCAGGGTTTCAAAAATACGATTTAAAAAAAAAATAATACAGAATGTCTTAGAATATTTGCCTAAACCGGAATTTTTTTTTTTAATGTAATGCAAGTTGCCTATTGGGAACAGCGGCCGTTAGTTTAAAATCCATGTATTTTAAAATATCTGTACTGTCCGAAAAGGTTAAATAAAATAATTTCTTCTGTTACAGATCTGTGTTTGATTTTAATGAGGATGACATGAAAGACCCCCTTCTGGCCACGCTCGCTTTTCAGTTAGCCAAGAAAACGATCAAGGAACAAAGAATGCAGATCAAACGCTTGAGCAACCGAAACAGGATTAGTCGGAAACAGCAAGAACCCCTCAAGAGAATTATTAAATCTGTGGCTAAATGTAAAGGGATTAGCTTGGACGAGATAAGTAGATATATATAAGTTAGATAAGAGATCATTTATTACATTTTCACATGTAGCAAACACTTTGTGGGTATACATAATTATAATATAATTAATAATTAATAATAATGCCCTCACCTTGAACATGCTAGTGTCATTTGGTCTCCTTTCTATGCTGTCCACATTTGTCACATTGAATCTGTACAATATCGCTTCGTACGAGGAATTGCTATACATAATTATAATATAATTAATTATAAAATTATATTATAATAATGCCCTCACCTTGAATACGCTAGTGTCATTAAGTCTCCTTTCTATGCTGTCCACATTCGTCACATTGAATCTGTACAATATCGCTTCGTACGAGGAATTGCTTGGAGGTTAGGACTTGAAAGAGGCGAGTACTCGTATTATGAAATTGAACAAACTTTAAACATTTCTTCTTTAGAAAAACATAGAAAGGACTCTGATCTAATATGCATTTTCAAAATTATCAACAGTTTTACTGACACACCTGCTTTGTTACAACTCATCCAGTTCAACATCCCGTAGACTCCGAAATAATGAATTGCTGTTCCTCAATCAACATTCTACTAATTATGGATATCATTCTCCTTTATCCAGAATGTCGAGACTTGTCAATGCAAATCAAAGCATTGAATTCTTTGGTTTAAGCCTAAATGACTTTCGGTAGTCGATACGCAATGTGATTTTTTAAAGCCTTTTAAATCTATCTTCAAGCTTCTTGTAGTTATCTTCTGTATGTACTTTTATATTATATGTATTTTGTCAATGCTCTTCATCTATATGTACTCTCCTTTCATTGTCATCTCTTTTTTTTATTTGTGTCATTGTTATATTGTTAATGAATTATTTGTCCGTAAATAAAATAAATAATAGAAGTGTAAGAAGAATATACGACGCAAATTTGAATGGTAGAAGAAGTCGGGGACATCCGAGGAAGACATGGCACGATCAAGTGAATCAGATACTTGAGAAGGCCATGTCAAAAGTTAGAATAATAGAAGAGAATGAATGAGACGATGTATGAATGTTAGTGAGGCAAAGAGTGTGTGCCAAGACCGAGTTGTTTGGCGGTCCGTCCTCTCTTCCTACCCCTGCGGGGAAATGGCGTGATGGTTAGTTAGTTAAAATAAATAAATAATGACAATAAAATAAATTTGTTTTAATTCCACTTTATTATAACTCTTTAACATTTAAATGTAAAGTACAAGAAGGAGAGAGAACATCAATTTTGATGGGGGTCGAGGGGGAGGTACCAAGAGGGATGGGGTAAAGGCAGGCATGGGGAAGAGAAATATGTTAAAAAATGGGACTGTTTGACAAATCTGTACTTTAGTAAATTGATTTTATTTATTTTGAACAATTTTTTTATTTCAAGAGCTTCTAGATTATACGTTCAGACCTCTCCCATTTGCTTCGTTCATTCACTCTACAAGCCCAAACCATCTAAGGCAGTGGCGTAGCTACCAAGGTGCTAGACGGTGCTGTGCACCGGGGCATCCAAGCTCAGGGGGCCCTCGGACCCTGACCAGCAAACCTCATATTGAACTATCTACAAATTCTCCCATCTTTGGAATGTAAATAAAATAGGTTGCAACACGACTTTAAGGTAGTACTGTCGGTCAGAGAAAATTTGGCATATTAGTAGATTATGATAAGATAATGTTCTCGTTAAATTTTTGAAAAACTACAGAGAATAAGTAAAAAGGTATTGAGCTTTGAAATTTTTTGCATTTAACATTGGGACTTAGAGAAACCACAGTTTTTATTTCATTTTATAAAATGCACCATTTGAATTCCATTTAAAATTGAAAAGGTGAAAGAAAATAATATATAAGTAAAACATTTTAGACACATAATTACTGCTTCAGAGCATGTGGTAGTAATAATTGATTATTTATTGTCAAAAATGTGCTCTATTCTCCCTTCAAGGGAAATTTCGCCTCGAAATCTAGGGAAATAATTTTTTTGGGCATACCATCCCTGACAGGGTTACCGATTTGTGGGTAATTCCCCTAATTGCGGGGAATTTTTAAGATTTTTCAAGAATTGGGCAAATGCGGGGATTCTAGGAATTATTTGATTATCCAACCATTTTGAAAAATATGTATATTTGGTGGAAGATTTCGTAGTTTATTTAATGGCAGCATTGTAACATTTATTTCAAAAAAATAATGCATGGGGAATTCTTGAAGTTCGGGACCCTAACTCGAAGACATATGCATTTGCTAGGCATAGAACTTCTATGATAGAAGGATCCCGCTATTCTGGATTTCTTCCTACATGGTTTGAATGTAGATGACGATGCTGAAAGTTACTGGGCTAAAGGGTTTCGCCTAAAGAACAATATAGGACGATACTTGTTCCCAAATTTAAAAATTGTAAAAAGTTTATTGCTCGTGTTGCCGTTTTCCCACGCTTCCGTTGAGAGGAAATTCAGTGTTCTTAAATATTTGAAAACAGAAAATAGAAATCGCCTTCACACAGAAACTGTAGTAGTTTTTATATCTACTTGAGAAGGGATTAAAAAAGGAGGAAGTATGAAGTTTAATCCCTCAAACAAAATGTTAACTAAAATAAATTGATGAAAGTAGGTAATTATTTTACATCAACAGTATGTATGCTTAATGTATTATGTTAGAGCAAAAGTCACACCTGAACACAAAATTCGACGGATTACTATGTCATTTGTATTTGCAATGAAAAATATGATTGTTATTGTATTGCACTTTGGTACAATACAATAACAGTAGCGATGAGATGTTGACATTTTACTGTTTTTGTATGTGTTTTTATTTTTTATTAATTATAATGTATTACAAAAATATGATAAGTAACACATTATTCCCAATGAGTTGAGAAGAAAACTCATTATGGGAAAAAATAAATGCAGTTAATCTTGAATAAAAAACGCCTCGACTTCTGACACCTGAAGATTCTTCCAAACCAATCATACAACAGAGTAAATAAAACTATGATGTGATGACGTCACACCAGTGGCGTAAAGAGGGGGGAGCAGCGCCCGGGGTGCCACCCCCCCCCCCCCCCCCCCAGGAGAGACCATTTTTTATGAGTCGAAATTAGTGTTTGTCAACTGTCCGGGTGCCACTCATGCTAGCTACGCCACTGCGTCACACGATGCACCGTATAATATATATGATGGTTTTCGAGGGATCTTGAAAAATTTAACCTTTGACAATTATTTTAACTATTAAAACTCTAACTAATATATACAGTTATTTAAATTAGAAGGTCATTATTAAAAAAAATAAAAAAATAATTGGACTGGAGTTCTCTATTAACAAAATAAATTTTTAAATTGGGTTAAAATTATATTGTAACACTAAAATACTATTTTACGTTCTTTTCTTCAACTATTTATTTTTGTCTCATTTTAATTACTTGTCTTTTTCAGTAAATTTTTTCTCCTAGCCATATCTGGCACATCGTATGTATGATTGTATTACCTTATTTTTTATGTTTCCTTTTTTCTACTGCTATACAATTTATCGGCGCACTGCTTTGATTTTTTTTTATCTCATTATTTTTTATTCAATTTTAGTTAATGTAACCAATTTTAATAAATAAAAAATGCTTTTTTCAATAGAATTTTGTTTTATTTGCGGGGAATTTGATATTTTTCTCTCCCCAATTAGGGGAATTTAAACATTTATTGCGGGTATTTTAGAACAGAAGCATTGGCAACCCTGTTTGCTTCTTGCTTGTCATCTTCATCTTGTCAAAAGTTATTTCGCGCCATTGGAATTGTTTTATTTATGGCGCCGGGGTTAGTATATTTATGATGGCGCCATTCATTCAGCCATTTTTCCGTTTGTGATTCTCGTTTTGAGATGTATTTTCAATTTGTATTGGTTTGAAAATACGGAGCTTCGGGTAAGACAGGTTGGAACCTTTTTCATCTTAGCGCCGTAATGCCTAAATTAACTTTTACATTTGTTAATTGGTTACCTTGACTTGCTTAATTGAATTTTAATAATGCTTCAAGGGCGGTAGAGAAGAAAGACCGGCAGTGGACCTCCAGCTAACTACAACCAGTAAAGGAGAATAATGGTCATATCGATCATGTGTTTGATGATGATGTCGACAGTTTGGTGCTGCAGGAGCTGATGGCGAAGGCAGGTAGAAGTTTGATCAGTGTCACCACCAGCGCCACGGCCGATGTGTATTACGGTTTCGACGATAGTATTCCAAATTCAAGTAAGAATTTACAAGTTTCGTTTTTGTAAATCGGTTCTTTGCCATAGAGATATACTGTAGAGGCGCTTCCCTGTACATTAAGGTGGGTCATTTAAAAAAAAATGATAATTTTAGATTCTGTTAGCGATAAAAGGGTGCTAAATGGGTTCAAACCGACGTGTTTAAAATTTTTTAAATTTCTGATACGATCTTCTTCCTCCGGATTCACTTCAAAGTTTTGAAAATTTTCATTTTTAGAGGTATTTTCTAGTGTGTATAAAAGTTACTACGAATCCTTTATACTATATTTTTTGTAATATTCTATGGCAAATATGGTACGTATTTACGAATTCATTTACAAAAAATTCGAGTTTTGATTATTAGTGGCTCGAGATGAGGGCGGGGGAAGCACCGATTGCACTAAGCGCAGCGACTCTGCGCAATCGACGTCGGAGTTTGGAGTCGGTATCGCTACGGCTCTTTAAGCGGTAGGTCGCGTTGTACAAGTTTTCGCAATGGAACGTACTCGGAATGCATTAAAAAGTTCCATATTTGGTGAAATTTGCGACGTTAAAGACAATGTTTTACCAACTTATTGAGATGTTATGAAGTTTTTTGAGTGGACCAGGCATCAAATAAAATTAAATCAAGAGACCAAACTAGAACCCAAATTTCAGCAAATAGAGTGTACTGTGACAGCACGAATTGAAGAAATATGGAGAAAGGCTTCTATTCCCATCGTTACACACTCGCGAGTAGCACGCATGTTGAGGTCATATCATTTTAAATGCAAAAACCTTCTTAAGTCACATCCTAAAATATCGGAGAAAAAAATGGAGGAATTCCGTCGCAGAAGTAAAGTGCTGTTTGATATTTCGTCTTGCAAATGCAAAGATTTCAGTAAATGTGACTGTTCTAAAGATAAAAAAATACCTGTAAATGAACAGAGTTTCATTAGTGACCAACGTACTACACGAAAAATGATAATAGGAAATGTGGATACCGCTACAACAAAACGAATGAAAACTGCGTTGAAAAGAAAACTTCTGAAGCAAAAATCCTTGCGTACGTCTAAAAAGGAAAGCACAGGTAAGCCAACTACCTCTCTAATCGATATTTCCACGTCTTCTGCATCAAATTAATCCGATTGCAATGATGTTTTCAAACCAAATGTTGTATCTCAAATGCCTCAGAAGCAGGCTGCGGTCACTATTGATTATTATACACTGTCGAAAACTTGTGATAGATATGGAGTTTCGGATAGAGCAGCGGCAGCCATTGCCTCAGCAGTTCTGTATGACATCAAGTCTAATATTCCAGTTATTGACAAAAGTAAACTTCGCAGAGAACGACAAAAAACAAGGGAAAATATTAAGGCACAACACATAGTTTTACAAATACCCGCATTATATTTTGATGGCCGGAAAGATAAAACATTAATTATCAGGGAAAAAGGGGGGAGGCATTACAGAGAACTAATCATTGAAGAGCATATTTCAATGATAAAAGAGCCAGACTCAATATATTTGGGTTATATTGCACCAATCTCTGGCACGTCGAAAGTTATAGAAAGAACAATCGTCGATTATTTTTTAAAGGAAGAAATACCATTTGAACCATTAATGGCTATTGGATGTGACGGAACGAACGTGAACGTTGGAAAACATGGAGGTATAATACGTTTGCTTGAAAAACGTTTGAGTTGCCTGAATTATTAACTAAAGACCTAAGTACAGATCAGTCATATTTGTATAAAATCGTATCTGCAGTTATGGTGGGGGAATTACCTGAAGATTTAGGCCACAAATCTCCTGGAAAAATGTCTCATGCCAGATGGCTTACGCGTGCTAACCGAATTCTTCGTCTTTATGTTGCAACGGAAGCTCCTACAGAGAATCTTATTATTTTAGCAACCTACGTTGTTAAAGTTTATGCTCCGACTTGGTTCAGTATTAAAACTCATCCCACCTGTAAAGATGGAGCATGTCACCTATGGCAGCTAATTTCAGCGTCTAGATACTTATCCCCTGAACTAAAAACTATAATTGATCCTGTCATAGAAAGAAACAGTTACTTCGCACACCCCGAAAATTTACTACTTGCAATGTTAACTGACCCTCACAAGCATATCCGGGAATTAGTTGCGCGTCGTGTTCTAAAAGCACGCTGTAAGAAACTAAGTAAAACAAGGCTGTTCCAACTTCCAAACATAAACCTCGATGCATCATATTACTACGACCTTATTGATTGGCAGCAAAATGTAACCGAACCCCCAATACTGAAGAATATATCGGATGAAGATCTTCAATTATTTGTAGCACAGGGGGGAGAAGGTAAATTGCCTCTTCTGCGTCTGCCATGTCATACTCAAGCAGTTGAAAGAGCTGTAAAGACTGTTACTGAAGCCTCGACTACTTTATGTACGAAGTCTGCAAGAGAAGGTCTTATTAAGGCAAAGATTGAGTCTCGCAAAATAATGCCGAAATTTGAGAGTAAGAAGGATTTTTCTGGTATTTGAATACACTGTCTTGAGATAATGTTAAATATAATCATATATTTTTTTAATAAATAAGTCAGAATATTCTCTCTAATTTGTGTTTTATTGAAAAAAAGTACATTTTTAATTGTTTATCTAATATTTGTTAGAGATTTAACAAGGGTGGGTTTTTCTCTATTTTGTGAAATTTCAAACTCAATCCGGAGGAAGAAGATGATATCCAAATATTATTAAAAAAATTACGTGATTTTACATCTTCATTTAACACCCTTTTATCACTAACAGACAAACCAAAACAAGTTTTTTTTTTCCCCCATACAATCGTGACCCGCCTTACTGTACATAATGCTCCGAGATTCGTGTTCAAATCATGCACAAACAGGCCTTCGATAGCCGGTGTCTTGCAGAGGTTCACAGACTTTTTAATAAGAGGGTCGCAAACGACGACCTCAAGGTTCATCATCAATATTAATGTTCAACATACGAGTAGGTAGTTATTTTAGTTACGATTATTTCAATATGTATTTTTACATAAGTAAATTTGATTTTTGACGTTGGCTAGTTGACATCGTTTTCGCTGTATTTCGTAACAATTTTGGGTAATTTTTGGATAGGGCCTGACACGCTTATTATGAATAATTTTTAGAAAAAAACTTAAGATTCGCCTTAATTACTATAAGAGGAAACTTTCTGCATTCCGGGAGACGGAAAATTATGCATTTTAATTTTCAATTGCGTAAAACCGAAATTCACTTCACGAACCGACCGGCGACTGTCAGCGGCCATTGGGTACGTCACTGTCAGGGGCATAAATATACTAACCCCTAGATCGATATCTTCGGGCTTTCTCCATACTAGTGACGTGGTCGTCAAACTTAACTGTCAAAATGACTTAAATGGCGCGAATTGACTAAAAGATAGAGGAAGTTTATTTGTCTACCATAGACAATATAATCGCTCTATCCTACTTCACGGATTCATTAGCCCAATAAATTATATAAAAAATAAAAATGCTTTAGAGCGGCAAAATTTGAAATTCTGCTTGCATTAGAAAAATGAAAACTCAGGGTACATTTTTAAATATTATTTTTATTTTCACAAATACAATGGATAAATATGGATAAGTGTTCCAAAAACACAAAATGCTTTATACAAAAATATGAAATACCTTCCGTGGACATATTTCAGCCATCTCACAGCAAAAACAGCCACATGTCTTCTGAAATAAATATGTCACATTAAGCAAAGTTTGGGAACGGAACATAGAATACTTGTGAAGAACAAAGTTTATATGCGACGGGCCACTTCAAGAGTCAGAATAGTATGTGTTAGTCGGTTTACATGAGTTCGGTGAGTCCAAATAAGTGAGATGCTTATGGCGGAGAGCAAGTTGTTAATAATCGTCTGCAACAGGGCCTTTCTTTCTTTATGGTGGAGAATGAGAGGTTAAACTAAAGCTCTACGAGCATTATTTGACCCTATGTATGTGCAAGTAATCATAGCAAATAGAGAAATAAACAGTCACCTTTCTTTGGAATCATGCGACGTGTCTTCAGCTGGGACGTTAAACTCTCCTCTGGTGTTCCTGTTATATCTGAAAATTGAAAACAGTTTTTACAATATTTGTATCTCAAATATTACTTAAGATTTAGCATGAAAACTGATAAACTTATGTTCACTAAACAACATTTTGTATTGAATGCTACCATTTAAATACCCCACATACATTTAAAGTAAAATTGAACAAGGCAAGGAGTGTATGCCAAGACTGAGTTGTTTGGCGGTCCGTCCTCTCTGCCTATCCTGCGGAGAAACAGTGTAATGGTTTGTTTTAAAGCATTATCAATTTTACCTTTTACGAGGTCTTGTATGAAGTCTTGTATAAGCTTTATATAAGATGGGCATTTTTAACGTTGACGTTTCAAGCCTCCGCCTATCTTCTGGGGTGAGAGACGATCGTCGGATGAGTCTTTCTCCTTCCGTACAGAGGGTTTTCAGGACTTCAAGCGGCATGCCAGGTGAGAGACGACATCATCGCATCCCCAGCCACAATGTATGATCTCACAATCATGGTCACAAATCTGATGTTAACAATGTTCCTAAAGTATAGGCTTCAATACGTTAACAACGTTTTTATGAGGTGGTAGAACATTTTCTGAAACGAAATATAGAAAAAACATTAACCACTAGTACCCATAAGCTTGCCTTCACGATAAATTAAGTATTTCGTTCAAACATCATTCTATCTCTATATTTTAACCTCAAATATTGATTTACAGATAAATTAAGCTGAATGATAATGTTTTATGTAATTAATTACCTGATTTCTTGATCAACATTAAACACTTTTTTCACCTCTAGAATTCATGTAAGCATTTTTTTAATAAAATATGTTCATCGATTCATCGGCAAATTATCAAAACAACGTGCAACGGCGTCTGTAAAAACATGGCGGATGGAAAATCCATAGATGCGAGTCTATTTCCTGCAGATAGTGCGGTGTGCGGTTTCCTGCATTTGGTACCATAAATAATACATACATTTGGTACCTTTTTTTTAGTGACGTAGGTGTATGAGCATCTCTTTCTGACACACGTAGAGAGCGAGAGATGGCGAAAATCAAAATTACAGACCTATCTAGAATTTAACTTTGTCTGTGGTGTGTGGCACTTTCACTAGAGTTAGAGTTATTTATGGTCACAGGACACAAATTTTGACAGAGATATACGCCCCTGGTCAGGGGGGTATAACTCCGTCAGTTTTTGTAACCCGGTCACGTGGTTTGCGACGTCATAGTAACGACTACCAATAGGAATCTTACAATTTCCAGAGAAAAACTTTTGAGAACTGAGTGGTATTTAAAGTGGGATATCTATGGTATTATATGTCAAATAGCACCAGTTGGCCGAAACGAACATTCAAAACAACGAAATATTTTGAAAAAATGCTGCCTAAATATCGTTGCAGTGTCGAAGGCTGTGAGGATAGTTTTTCAGTTCGACACAGAATACCGAGCTGCGAAAATAATGAGAATCGTTATCGGGAATGGGCACGGAGAATCGGCAGACCCGACTTTGTTGATTACCCGATTTTGGGAGGTTGTGGTTATGTTTGTGGTTCCCATTTCACTATGAACTGCAAAAATTCCAATGGCACGTTAAAAAAAAAACGCTTTACCGACCCTTAATCTTCCTGCAATCGGAACACATCGGGGTTTATCTGAAGAAAACGTAAACGTACGTAGGATAGGTGCGAATCTCTTTGTTTGTTCAGTGTTCCTAATATAAGGCGGCCAACTTTATAAAATATCAATGCGGGACACGTGGCGTCAGCTTTTATAATTTTTATTACGACCTCACTTTATGCCGATTTTTATAACCATATAATTGAGAGAAAGAGTATTCTTCCAATAAAAATCATGTTTATAAATTCTACCACAAATTTATAACTGCTATCTCGGTAATCGAGATTGATAACCATGTAATAGGATGAATATGCAAGTTGTTGATATATACTGAACACAAAACTGGTTTAAATTAAATCTGTATGCGATGAATTCAAACTACACTCAGAACATGAAAACGTTTTCTCTTTGATTCTGGCAACACATACACAGTCTTCAACTAGAATTTCATAACTGCATCTCGAATAAGATAATGTTTTCCTTCGAATTGTGTCAGCAGATGAAACCACAGCAGAAATTTTACATTCTGAACACAAAAGTGGTTTAAATTAAATCTTAAAAATTAAACATTAAAATGGTTTCTCTTTGATTCTGGCAGCACATACATAGTCTGGAACTAGAATTTTATAACTGCACTTCGAATAAGAGAATAATCTCCTTCGAAATATGTCAGCAGACGAATCAAACTGGAATTTCACATTATGAACACAAAACTGGTTTAAATTAAATCTACACTCAGAACATAAAAATGGTTTCTCTTTGATTCTGGCAGCACATACATAGTCTACAACTAGAATTTTATTACTTCATTTTGAAGAAGAGGAAATTTTCCTTCGAAATGTGTAAGCAGACGAAATTTTACATTCTGAACAAAAAATTGGTTGAAATTAAATCTGTATGCGGCAAATTAAAACTACACAGAGATAAAAAAAAATGGTTTCTCTTTGATTCTGGCAGCACACACATAGTCTGCAACTAGAATTTTATAAATAAACTTCGAAAAAGAGAATATTTTTCTAACTGGAAAGTGGTGAGGTTCCCTCCAATGCACTTCGAATAAGATAATATTTTCCTTCGAAATATGTCAGCAGACGAATCCAACTGGAATTAAACATTATGATTACAAAACTGGTTTAATTTATATGTGAATGCGGCGAAGTAAAACTATATTCAGAAATGAAGGTAAACACTTTTGCCAAAAATGAAATTCTTTTTGCAAGTTTTCACTGAACTTACATCATCTCTTTTTTGCGGTCGGCGGCAAGGTCAACAAATTATTTGATTTGAATGATTAATATGGGTTATCAATATTACGGATCACGGCATGCACTAATTCGTAAACAAAACAACTCAATCACTACTACACTGGCGCTCTTTGACTCTTGCTTTTAACAAAAATAAACCTATTCCTAGACCTAGATCGATATCTATGGTCCTTTTCTAGGGACAAATTTTGTCTTGAACTTAACCAAATGGCAAAAATAGACTAAAGATAGAGGAAGTTTATTTGACTACCATAGACAATATCAACAAAATATAGGTATGCGGGACATGCGGGACGCTTTAGACGATTTGCGGGACTTTTTTTATTAATATTGCAATGCGGGACTAGAGCTGTCAATGCGGGACGGTTGGCCGCCTTATCCTAATATACTTTGTAACTTTTCCTTTACTTCACCTAAAAATTGTATCTATTTCGTTTTTAGACTTAATCCATGTTCTACCGGGAGTGTCCTGCACGAATGGTGCCGTCCAAGACCACAACTATAGTTTTACAGGTATAAATGTCTTCTCTATATGACATCGACCTATTTTATTAATACGATTGTGAGTGTTGGTGGAGAGATACCTAGATGTTGATTCACTGAGTCTTTATTATTATAAAGATATTCAATACATTTATTATTTTATTTCAGAACCAAACGTGTTCCCCCCTGGGCCGAGCACCGTGCCTTTTGCTACCAAACTAGTAGTGGAAGATTACGCAGGTATACATCTGTATTTATATTTCATCAATGGAAATAATATTCTTTGTTTTGTTTGCGAACTTTGGTTAATGTGATGAATATATATGTATTTCAGAATCAAATGTGCTTCCTGGGCCGAGCAGCGTGCCTTTTGCTGCCAAAACAGTAGTGGAAGATTACGCAGGTATAAATCTGTATTTATATTTCATTAAGGGAAATAATATTCTATGTTTTGTTTGCGAACTTTGGTTAATGTGATGAATATATTTATTTCAGAATTAAACAGCAACACTCCTGGACCCAGCAGCAATTCTGTTGCTTCACTCAAAAAGAAAGGTTCTTCAGGTAAGCATATTTATAGCTTTTTATTTGATCAGCATTGTTCGGTACCTTTGGTTTTGAATCATGTAATCATTGGCCTGTAATATTGTGTTTTCTAGGTATTCGGAGGCAATCGATATCCTCGTACCTTGGAAAAATCGCCTTGCATACTCCAAGGAAGAGGAAAATGCGGTTGGAGATTATGGGGACAAGGCGTCAATTGCGATACGTACAAAACATAAATAGCACCCTTAAAGAGTGCCTTGCTAAGGCAACGCGCTTTATTAAGGGTACCTGCTTGGAAGATGCTCTTTCAAGTTTAAGTCCGGTGCTCCGTAGATTCATTCTCACTCAATCCAAGCTTAGCCCGCGTTCAAAAAAAGGTCGAAGATACACGCGCGCGGATAAATCTTTTGCACTTGCTGTGTATAAGGAAGGGCCAAAATGTTACCGATTGTTATCAAAATTGTTTGCATTACCTTCACCTCTAACACTAAAAAAAGAACTATCATTAATATCTCTTAAACCGGGAATTAATCAACATTTATTTGACTTTTTAAAAAAGAAAGCAGATTCTATGGAGGATAAAAATAAATTCTGCATTTTAATGTTCGATGAGATGAGTATTTTTCCTCATGTAAAATTTAATGTGCGTAGTGGAATTATTGAAGGGTTAGAGGATAAAGGTGATGCAAGAAGAAGAAAATTTGCTGATTATGCTCTAGTTTTAATGATTAAAGGCCTGACCGTTCCCTATAAACAGCCAGTTTTTTTTTCGTTTTCAGAAAGTGGAACTAATTATTTTGACTTGAAAGAAATTCTTGTAACTGTTTTAGGCAAATTGTTCGAGTGTGGTCTCAAGCCAGTTGCAACTGTGTGCGACCAAGGCACCGTTAACAGTAGAGTGGTGAAAGCCTTGCTTGAAGACACTCGAACAAGTTGCCTAAGGGATAAAACAGAATATAGGGGTGGATACTTTATGGTAAATGGAAACATGATTTTTCCCTTATTTGATGCACCCCACCTTTTGAAGTGTGTTCGTAACAACCTTTTAGATAAGGATATGACATTTTATGAGGACGGTATCAAAAAGTTAGCTTCATGGGACAATTTGATGCAGGCTTACAGATTACCAAATGAGAACTTCAAGAGGATGGTCAAAATAGCAGACAGCCATATCATCCCTGATAAGGTGAAAAGGATGAAAGTTAAACTCGCCTCTCAAGTTTTTAGTGCCAACATGTCTACCACACTGGAAACATTATATCTTTTACGTCCAGAGGAGTTTACGAAAAAGCCATTGGAGACCGTATGAATTTTACGATTTTTTGACGCATTATTCGACAGTGTCAATGGCACATCATTTCATCCCATAAGGGGAAAAAAATATCGTGTGGCTTTATCAAATAACTCGCCACACATTCAATTGTGGAATGAGTCATTAAAAATAATGAGCACGATGAAGTACGTCCATCAGACAACGGGCGCCAATATTAGGACTTTGGCTCCCGTCTTAAATAATTGGATCTTTTCCATCGATAGGATTTTGAAATTATGGAATTTTCTGCAAGGTGAGGGGTTTAAATATTTAAAATGCCGTTACCTCAACCAAGACCCACTGGAGAACTTTTTTGGGTCAATTCGCATGCGTGGCGTCCGAAATCCTTCCGCTACTTAATTCACAACAGCATATAAATCTCTTATGATCTGTAGTTTAGTATCTCCTCGCTCACCTGGTACCAACTGTGAGGCCGACAACTCTACCGTTCTTTTGGATAATGTAGCCGACTTCATTTATAAACAATCCTCCCCTTCCACTTTAAATACAGTTGTAACTTCTTTTCCTTCTGTAAGTATACCGGACACAGATGTTCAATTTAAGAAAATCTGTGATTCACTTTCCATTAAACCATTCAGCATCGACGCTTATGTGGCAGGGTTCATGTTGAAGAAGGTGTTGAAAGTTATAGGAAATTGCAATATTTGTAAAAAATGTTGTATTGGTGATCCACACGATCCCATAAATTCATTAATTTTAATCAGTGAATACTCTGAAAGGCAATGCCTCAATTATCCCTCGAAAAAATTTGCTCTCAACGCTCTTGAAATTCTTTATGTTATTGAATATGTTCTAAATCTTAATTGCGAAAATTTACATGTTGTACCCATTATTAATGAAACTATTTCCAAATATGTAAGTTTTGATTGGATTACTTGTGAGGAACATAAAAAAAAAATGATGGAAGCAATTATTAAATTCTCTGTGCCCTTCTTAATTCATGCTTGGTGTGCGGACATCAACAAAAAATTATGTGGAAAAGATACAAGACCGTACAATGGACCAGATTCCATGAGGAAAATGGCATTGCTACGCCATTTAAAGTACGCTAAATACAGGAAGAAATGGTTGTCCTGATTAGCTTATTTTATTTTTCTTGTTCTTTTTCATCATGATGAATATCTTTCAACATCTTTAAAATTTGTTTTGTGTTTGTATTTTCTTGTGTTTCTTGTGTTCCCTGTGTTATCTGTATTAATATATTTATATTAATGCATAAATAATTAAAATACTAAAACATGTAATTATGAATATTTCTGTTATAAACAGAGAAATGTCATAATTCGATTCTGTCGTAGGAAAGCACAATCATATTTGAGTTATATATTCTTGTATTTTCTGTTTTTGAAGTGAAAACTTCTTTAGCACCGTTGTGATTTGAAACTCAATGAAATGAAGAATAGCCACCTGTGCCAAAACAGCACTGTTATTGTTAATTTTGTTCCCTTGGCATTGCTTTGTATATATTGTATACTCTTTGTTTCGTATTATTTTATCAATATTTTGTAAGGACTCGTAAGGAACACTATAGGATTACATTTAATTTCATTGTAGTTAACCCATCGGCATATCAGCCGCCAAGATATGGCGGTTTGTATTATTTCACGCTAGCATACCGGCCGCCAAACGCTGGCGGTTGTAGCCACTCCCCCGCCCGTGTGTAGATCAAATTATACAGTTACTTTTTTTGTGTGACATCTACAAATCAGTAGAGAAAACTTTTGGTAATTATTGGTTGAAGATTATTTCATATTATTTTTATACTTATTTACGGAACTTGACAAAAGATGTCACTATGAGGAAAGAATCAGCCCTTTGATTGAAAATACCAACTAAAAATCAGTTGAAATTCGAATATTTACACCGCAGTCGTAATATTTTACGGAGTTTTTTTTCGAGTTTTATCGACAATTTATCACATTTCTGATCTAGACATTTGAGTAATTAAGTGTGTAATAGTTATAAGTACCGTATTTATTGGTAAAACGGCAATAGTTGTAGTTTTTTGAGACAGTTTATTATCAAATTCGGTTGAATTTGAACGCTTTTGACGTCTCAAAAGTACATGAAGTGCGTCACGCGTGAGCGTTCTGATTGGTTGGACTAATATTTACCACATAAATTAAACTGTTTAGTGCGTGTTACCCTTTTCTGCGTAGATTATTTCTATATTATCTCGTTTTTTCAGGTAAAAAATAGAAACAATAATTTTATTATAAGAAACACAATATACCTATTTTAAACTGTTTTGTGTTAGTGAACTTACCAAAACTTTTTTATACCTACTGGTGACTGTTTTTTAGAGTGATTAATATTTAAATAGACGTAGTTAGTGTTTAAAATCCATCAAAATGAGCAGGAGGTCGCAAAATAATTTATCAGAGGAAGAAATTCTTTCTAAATTGCTTTTATCGGACAGTGATACTGAGGGTCATTCTGAAGATAGCATTGATCCTAGTTGCGAGACTGAAGAGTCTGAATCATCTGAGAGTGATGATCCCCAAACTGAACCTGAAGCTCGACCCTCAAAAAAGCAAAAAGTAGATCTGGAATCATGGAAATGGAATCCTACTTGCCCGCCTACTGACGTTCCTACCAAAATCCAATCATCGTGCCAAGCCAAAATTCATCAATCCATTACCAGAAATTTGCCAGAAGAAATAAGATGTATTGATGTATTTGATAAATTTTTGGAGAAGGATTTTTGGGATTTCTTGACCACGCAGACAAATAAATACGCCGGAGAAAAGGATGGGGCAAGCACCGAATGGTTCGACACCACTAGTGATGAACTTCAAGCCTATATAGCTCTGTGCGTCTTACAATCGCAAGTAAAAAAGGATACCCTGCAATCTTATTGGTCATCAAGAAAGAGCATTGAGACACCTTTTTTCGCATCAGTAATGCCTTTCAAACGATATACCCAAATATGTAGGTATCTACATCTGGTTGATAATGCTACAGCGGATACCACGGATCTTTTACATAAAGTAAAATATGTAATCGACTATGTCAATGAAAAATTTCCCTATTTATATGTTCCCGAACAAGATATTGCTATCGATGAAAGTCTTATGAAATTTCGTGGTGCACTTTCATTTATTCAATATAATCCCTCAAAAAGGGCTCGTTTTGGTTTAAAATATTACAAAATGTGTGAATCTGTCAGTGGGTACTGTGTTCAGTTTCGTATTTACGCCGGGAAAAAAATTGGAGATGCTCAATTGCCATCTTCAGATGCTATTGTTATGGAGCTGATGAGACCTTATCTCTCCAAAGGATACACACTATATCTTGATAATTGGTATTCCTCGCCACTGCTTTACCAACGTTTACAAGAAGGAGGGACAAATGTTTTAGGAACAGTGCGAACAAATAGAAAACAAATGCCGCCCCATTTCAAAACTTTAAAACTGAAAAAGGGTGAAGTTGAAGCCCAATTTAGTCACAAAATGATGGCATTGAAATGGCAAGATAAAAAACCAGTTTGCACTTTATCCACGATGCATGATTCTGCTGAAATGACTTCAACACGAAAACGAAGATCAACAGCCTCAGTGACGAGACCATTACCTGTTGTTGAATATAACAAAGGTATGGGGGGAGTAGATAAAATGGACCAACAACTGGCTTTGTTTCCATTGATGCGACGATACTTGAAAGGGTATAAAAAAATATTTTTTTATATCCTTGATATGTGTCTTTTCAATTCATACTGTTTATACAAAAAATCACCAAAAAGAATTTGAAATATTGTCAATTTCGGCTGATAGTGGCAGAGCAACTTATAGAAAGAGTAAAATTACCAGCTTATGCCAGAATAGGGCGTCCTGCGGCTGACAGTGAAATGAGACTTCAGGCAGCCCATTGGGCACATTTTGCTCGACCTATACCTGTGACTGCACAAGGAAATGCCATTGCCAAACGCCAATGCAGAGTATGTTCCGCAAAAAAGAAAAAGAGCACTAGCAGATGGGAGTGTGAACGTTGTGGAGTAGCCTTGCATATGCCAGAATGCTTTAAAATTTATCATACGCAAAAGAACCTAAGTTTATAAATTAATTCAAGTTTCATTAGTATTATTTTCATTGTATTGTTGTGAATTAAAATGTACTTTATATGTATAATATGTACTTGAACAGTTTTTTTGTGAACCAAAACTTATAAATTTAATGTGTGTCAAGAACCAATCTACTAACTAAGTCACCAATGTGTTTGTGTAACCAATACTTTGAAAATGACCAAGTTTTCAGCAAAGATTTTCTTCTGGTAAGTGATTATACTGTTTTCTGTTTTTTTGTATCACATTTAATAGCTAAGTTTAGCGCGCCACAGTTTGACAAACCATGTCACATCCCCTCCGGGCGGGGCCATTTTTACGATTTCAGGGATAAATTGAATTAGTATATTTGTGTACATACTTTCTTCAAAATAATGATATGCGGATGGGTTAAAGGGATGTAATAGCCACGGCCGAATTCTAAAACTGTCAAAATGTATTCATTATTAGATCGCTAGGTGGCGGTAGTGATGCCTTCGCGAATTTTAAAACTTCAACATTCAACATGTGTATGATATGACGAGCACAATATTTTTAAATATCGAAGTAAAAACAAAACCAATAACAAAGTGTGTTCAACTTATGGAACTTATTATTTTGGTAGAATATTTAATATGATCCTTTTTACAAATGTTTCATAATTTGCTTGTTGATGGTTTTTTCCCATAGTTCATGGTCGTTCATACTCGCAGGACTTCCATTATAAACGACGTTTGGAATCTCGTGGTTCATTTATTGTTATTAAGTTTATTTTGTAGAACTCCATTTTAATTTTTTATTTCTTTTATATGTTCAATAATATTATTATTTTATGTATAAAAACTAACTAACTAACTAACCATCACGACGTTTCCCCGCAGGGGTAGGCAGAGAGGACGGACCGCCAAACAACTCGGTCTTGGCACACACTCTTTGCCTCACTCACATTCATACATCGTCTCATTCATTCTCTTCTATTATTCTGACTTTTGACATGGCCTGACTCAAGTATCTGATTCACTTGATCGTGCCATGTCTTCCTCGGACGTCCCCGACTTCTTCTACCATTCACATTTGCGTTGTATATTCTTCTTACACTACTTTCTTCGTTCATTCGCTCTACATGCCCAGTTTATTATAAACAAGTTATTATACAAACAAACAGTTTATTATAAACAAGTTATTATACAAACAAACAGTTTATTATAAACAAGCCAAAAACAGTTAATTATAAACAAGTTCTGCTTCGTAATTATGTATTTCGTATTTATGTATTATATAATTATTTTTTTTTAAGTAAAACTTCTTTACACACGCTTGACACTTGGGGGTAAACTGGTGAATGCGTTACGAAAAGTGTGATTGTTACGAAAAATTAAAAAAGGAAACGGAGCATGTGCAACTTTTGAACATGCTTCGTTTCCTTTTTTAACGTGTTTCAATGTCATATGTTCTTTTATAAGTTAGTGAAGTTTAACTTCAGTCGTGTGGTCTAAAGCACACTCGTTTTTTTTAAAGTAACACATGTAGATCGACACTTGGGGGTAAACTGGTGAATGCGTTACGAAAGGTCTGATTGTTACGAAAAGTGTGATGCGAACGGTGATCGATGCAAACGGTGATCATCGATGCGAACGGTGATCATCGATGCGAACGGTGATCAATGTCATTAAAAAAGGAAACGGAGCATGCCAAAGAAAACGGAGCAACTTTTGCCCAGCGAAAAAAAGACGCATGAGTGTGTACTACTGTGTGAAATGCAACAAACAATATTGTCTGGAATGTCAATGTCAATGTCACCCCAATATCATGTGTTCTTTTATAAGTTAGTGAAATTTTGCTTCAGTCGTGTGGTCTTGCACACTCGATTTTTTATTTATTTTATATGTTCAATAATATTATTATTTATTGTATAAAAACAGTTAATTATAAACAAGTTCTGCTTCATAATTATGGATTTCGTAGTTATGTATTGTATAAAAACAGTATATAACAGGGAAACTACATTATAATGCAAGCGCCTGCCATTACCACTTATTTAATTTAATATCTGGCATTCTAAGTTTTTAAAACCATATTGAAATAAAAATAATAATAAAGATATTGATTTTTTTTTAATTAAAACAAATCGTACACAAAAAACTGCCAGGCTGCTGGTCGGCAGACCAAGGAAGTCATGAATGGGATGATCTATATTACAGTTTTTCGTTAGTTTCGATCTTGTATTCGATGTAATCGATGCAGCAGGGGAAGCAAAACCGATATGAAACGGGCGAGGTTCGGAAATTTCCGTCGTTTTACGAACGAACGCAGCTCTTACGGCGACGATGCGTTAGTTGTTCGAACTTCCAACTACTATGGACTATTTGGCAATCTTAAAATGACTATTATTATTATAAATTTGTACAATAATATGGACACGCGACAGCGGTGAGGGGCACCGCGGCAGGTTTCGTAAGTGGTTTGGCGTTGAAAGGCTCGCCCGACGGATGGGTACACTCGGAACTCTCAAATACTTTTTTTTTTATCATTATGGCTTATTTTTTTAAAATATGGCAATCTAATTTAAAACTATAATGAAATAAAAATAATAATTCAGATAAACGAAAAAAAAATAAAAATAATAATAATTAAAAAGTCGTACACTAAAAGCTATCAGGCTGCTGGTCGGCAGACCAAGAAATTCTTAAATAGAACGATCTGGACTATGTTATTCATTGGTTTCATTCGTGTACTCGATGACGTAAAATTTACTATTTTTTACCCCACTTTGACGCCGGCTGCCTGGGAACGTGCTAGGCTGCCGGTTGGCAGACCTGCTTTTTCTCATTTTCTAATCCCCCTTTATCATATGAAACCATTTCCGTTCGCGTACTTGATGTCGTAATTTTTTCAAAAAAAATCGCTCACTATTTCCATGACTGCGCGGCTTTACCCATTATCCATTATCACTACAAAGTAGTTTCATCCGTGTACTTGATGACGTATGGTTTACCTATCTCGTCTTCTAGTCCATTATACTTGATAGTAATACTAATAATATAAGGTAATTTTTGTATCTATTACCAAACACAGCGTACATAATTTACCGACGGCGAGCAAATGCTCACAAATGAACATACTGACATTCCGAAATAATCCACGCTATATATATTATAGCTGTGTGTGTGTACGCAGCACAATTAATTCTCACACATACTTGCAAAACGTGCGCGTAGCACGTTTTGCAAGTATGTGCGCACACACGTGTGAACATCGCGCTAACGCCGTTTCGGAACGAGAACCAAGAACGCACATGTAATGTTATATTTTCAACGATTTATACAATATGGCCGTTGAAAAGTCACAGTTCGAAAAATTTATACCAAAAAAGAGAATTTTCGAGTACTTTCTGTTTTTGTAGCTTCCTGAGATTATTGAAGTGCTTCAAGTGAGTCGGTATTCTATGTTTACAGCTATTAATGAAACACTTCGACCGTATTTTCAAAATATATACGCTGTCAAACGAGGAGCGTACAGCTTCGCTACCTGCCAACGGGAGATTCCAGCCCGGAATGAGTAGAAGCTAAGAAACGTGTTCAAATTTAGTGAAAAAATGAAGTATTTATTTAATTATCAATATCCACAGATATCATAACGATAATAAGAGGCCGTACTTCTACAGATGTATGTATTATGTATATATTTTTAATTTAAAATATTGTGTAAAATCATTATTAGTGCGATAATCATAGACTGAAGTTTTAAAAGTGGGTTGTATGGTGTATCGATGTTTTTATTTTTCATGGTCGAATGCCTATATCAATTACAAAAAAAAATAAGCAGATTGAAAAATAAAAGTCCATTATTTGGTAACAAAAAATATCAAGTCTGAGAATGACACACGAAAGGTAGTATTAAGCCGTTTTAGAGAGCCGTTTTTCAGCAAATTACAATTCTGCCCCTATAATATACTCTTAAGCGCACTTGAAGTGAAATGACACAATACTGCGCTATACAAATATTATGTTATTCACTTCTTCTAAAACAGTAAACTTATTTTGTGGCACCATTTTAATTCAAATTAATTAATTTTTATTCAGAGTATTATTAAAACCCTGATGAAGTAAGCTTGGCTTACGAAACATGTCGGTTTTTTATAATCAATTATAGTGGTAAAAAAAAGTAATTTATTAATTTGTATTATGTTATTATTTGTGCGGTGCTTCGTAGCTTCCCAACTCTTGTCTACTCTAGTTTTCTGAAGGTTTCACTTGCACCGTGTGTGAATTGCACTCTGTTACATTGTCTTCAGACCTCTGCAGCCATACTCGGTTGACCCATCGCTTTAGACGCAGTAAGACAGATAGATTTATACATCCATCACTCTTGAACATATTGACCCCCAGATTCCTAACTACTCCTCTGTACATTTTTCCTTCTCAAAACTTCCTCCCTTTCCTTTCCCTAAAAAGACTCCACACTGCATCCCTAAAGATGACATTGGCCCTGAAAGAATTTTTTCCTCAAGGCCTCCCATGTGGGCTAAAAATCTATCCAAACACTTCCTTTTTTATTATTATTACTCATATTTTATTTTTTATTTTTTTTATTTATTTTATATATTCAATAATTTTATTATTAAATTAATAAAAACAGTTACTAATAATAAATTTGCGTGTTTAGAATTTGCAGGACCTACATCTAATAAAATTGCTAAAATTCTCAAAAATTGTGGATTAGACATTGCCTTCCGCACTAATAATAATTTGGGATCATCTCTTAAAAATTCAAAAAGTAAAACACCCAAACTTAAAAATAGCGGCATTTATAAACTCCAGTGTGACGAATGTAACGCTGTTTATGTTGGACAAACTGGCCGGTCCTTTAATATTAGATTCAAAGAACACATGCGATCATTTAAAAATAATAATAAAATTCAATCACAATTTGCCAAACATCTCCTAGATGAGAATCACTCACTTAGCGATGATAATAAGCCAACTCCTTTACACATCCAAAATAAAGGACGTAAACTTAATCTTTTAGAACAGCTGGAAATTAACAAACATAATAATAATCCTAAAGCTATTTTAATAAATGAACAAAAAAATATAATACACTCTCCGCTTTTAGATGTATTCAAAACCAATTTTTAAATAACTAATTATACTTGAAAAGAAAACCATGAGTCAACATTTGTGAATGACTCACAATTAGATTGTTTAACGACTTTCAGTCGAAGTGGGAAATAACAGTTATTGAGAAAATAATAACCATTAATAATTTCAGTCATTTTTAATCAGAAATTAGAAATGAGTCATAGTACAAACCTATCCAAAAATACTATAAATAGATTGTCTGTATGTGGCATGACCACAGTTTGATAATGCCCTCAGAAGGCGAAACAGCTGTCACGCGTAATAATAATTACCAGCAGAACTTGTTTATAAATAAACTGTTTTTATTAATTTAATAATAAAATTATTGAATATATAAAATAAATAAAAATTAAAATGGAGTTCTACAAATTAAACTTGATAACAATAAATTACTCATATTTTCATTAGTTATGATTAAAAAAACCTTCCCTTTCCAGGTGAAATTACTGAGATATTGTAATCAGTTCCTTCTAAATGTGTTTGCACATGATTGTATTTCCGTTTTTTTGTGTTATTCTGTATAAAGCAATAAAATACTACATGCAATTATGAGTTTTTCATTTTATTTTTAAAATAATTTTTAGGCTAATGATTTGGGTAGGTACTGATATTGTCCAAGGTAGTATCTTTTTTTTTTTTTTTTTTTTTTTTTTAATTTTTTTTTTTTTTTTTACTTTCCTCTATCTTTGTCGATGGTCTGTGATGTCATAATTGCGGAATGAGCATTGTTTATGGTCAAATAGTGTTGACACCCGTTCCATACAAAAAGCCCGAAGATATCGATCTAGGTATTAGTTCATTTATGGTCACTGTTATGTTGGTATCCCTGATGCACTAACAAGATCTAAATACGACCGTAGCCATCTTCGTGGGATACAAAAAAAGGCGCGGAATTATGAAAACACAACAGAATTATAATGTTAACAACCTCTATTCGTATATATTTATTATTACCATAAAATAACGATTAGCTAGAAGTTACGTAAAATAAAAATAAAACATGCGCATTAGGTAAGCACTACTTTGAGAAAATTCTGAAAATAAAATGAATAAAGGCCTTTAGGCAAGTTTTTTTACATTGAAAATTTTATTTTTACATTGAAAATTTTTTTTTAAATAAAAACAAAATTAAAATGTTTAATGCATATTTTTTGCATGTTTTTTGCCTCCCGCGACATAAATACTCACTTTTCGTGATAATAAAGCTAAGTCTAACTGTCTGAATAAAAAATATTCCGTTTTAGAGTATTGTTTATTATTATTATTTCTATTCTTCAATTATAATGCGACGAATACCAACACCTACAAACTATAATGACGATGAAATCCAACATGATTTCAGTGCCTCAGCTAGACTCTGAAGTAATTCTGATTAGAGGTTCGTTTATCTACATTATTAATTCTGTTTTTCATAATTCCGTGCCTCTTTGTGTATCCACGAAGATGGCTACGGTCGTATTTAGCTCTTGTTAATGCACCAGTGATACCAACGTAACAGTGACGTACCAATGGCCGCTGACAGTCGCCGACCGGTTCGCGAAGTGAATTTTGGATTTACGCAATTGAAAATTAAAATGCATAATTTTCCGCCTCCCGGAATGCAATAAGTTTCCTTTTATAGTAATTAAGGCGAATATAAAGTTTTTTTCTAAAAATTATTCGTAATAAGCGTGTCAGGCCCTATCCAAAATTTACCCAATTTTGTGGTGGACAAACGTAAAAACATTTTACACGTTACCACCTATGGATATTTTTATGTTATGTTTATCAGAAAACTTTTTGTACATAGGGAAATGTAACTGGGTTAAACATCGATCTAACTGGCCGCGGTCGACGGTTGTAAAACTACTAAAGTGGTGTAATAGAGATTTGGATGGGCCCCCTCCAAATTCGTTGAACCAATTTATTCACTTATTGTCTCATATATGTATATCAATGTTCTTTGCATGGTAATCTGATTAATTAATGTATTTTTGTTGTTAAGGCTTCCAAATCCAACCCCTTCGACAGCAGCGCCCCAGAAATCTCAATCAGCAAACCTATTTCTCACCATCTAAAATGTAAGCGAATTTATTGATTAATTTTATGCATAACAAACAATCAGTGTGTAGTTGAAAATTGTCTGTGTAGTCCCAATGGCACCTGGTAGTTACGACAGCTGTTTAGTCATAAAGCACATTGATTTTCTATCTTAACCACCTAAACTTATGATGACCTTTGCTAAACGATGATAATCATGATTCAAGCAAAAAGATTTATCACCTCTGAATTTTCCAATTAATCTAAACATCGTATTAATCTGAACATGAGTACAATAATCATATTTTTATCTTTTTGTTTCAGGATCCAGAACACGAGATAATGGGTTAGCAAGAAACTATGATAAACTTCAGAAATCGCTAGACACGCTTATAATTACTATTCTGTATTATGTTGCCCTGTGGACCTCATCAATCCCGCCGGGGAATGAATGGAGCGGGCATTCGTTGACCACACGTTCGGTGGTCTGCACCACACCGCATTCACACATCGCCGACTCTTTAAGGCCCCATCCATGCATATGTGAGCACAACGTTAGTAATAGTAGTGTGCCAACCGCCACACATGTATGTAAGGTAGTGGTACGAGTGTGGTGGCAACCAAATATTAAGGGCCTCCGACATAGACATATGAATATTAATAGACCAGAACAGAAAGGTGAGGGGTAGAAACCAACTACAGCGGGACGAAGGGCAGGAAGACGGCTTTGGTGATATGTGATTCGTCAAAACTCAATCTGACAGTATATAGGCATCTCGCATTATAATATCATACTTTCGTTCTTAAAAGTAAACTCTGCTTTTGAATGAATATACCTTTTTACATAGGAGCGCGAATTGTTCGCCGCGTAATGAACACATTTGCGAAGTCCAAATATGCAAAGTAAGGTCGCCTATAAGGTCGAGTTCAATATTTTGTTGCTGTATTAAGTGAAGACACTTTTATAAATGCTTCATAATTTACTTACCCCAGTAAACAGGGACGGGCACATGCCATGTATCTCGAGTGGCAGTGTATGTTACAAAAATGATCATATTATGTGATCTGAATTGGCTTAAAATAGTGTAAAATAATGCTTGCCTATGGAATGTAATACGACAATTTTGTTTATTCTCTTTTTCACTTCTATTTTTACACGTTTTCAAAACACAAGCCACTATGTTTACCGTTTTATTTCGTAAAATGCACCGATGAGTGCTCGACGCTGGCTTGCAGAAGAATGATGAAGTCACATTTTTTAGATTAACGCGAAGCCATACACGATCCCAGCCGGTTCCAATGGAATGGTTCCAATGGGAGGGGAAATTAATACGCTTTTATCGCTTACGGCAGGTCTACTAATATTCATATGTCTATGGCCTCTGACTACAAATTATGCCGCTACGTCCAAAGACCAAAAGGTCTCCCGGCCAAGGGGAAACATTAAATATTGGGGAATAATTAAAAATGTTGAGGGAACATCTCTCTCAAAGGTGGACCTTTTACTATAATTACTATAAAATACAACTATTTGCATTTGGGGTGATGGAAAATACTGCATTAAAAATTTCAATCACATAAATGAAAATTTGCTTTCGTCGTATGACATGATGACCATTTACAATAATTTCTGTCATTTTGTTACGTTGGTATTCCTGATACTATAACATAACGAAGGGCTAGAAGTGGTGTTATTACCTGTTATGCATATTAGGTAAAGATTTGTTTGAGCAGAATTCTGGAAATAAAATAAAATTTAAAAAAGGTTTAATTTTATACAAAGAGTTTGTTTTATTTCAAATAATATGTCAAACCACATAGTTACTGCTTTCTATCAAAATATTAAAAAAAGGCTTTAAGGCAAGTTTTTTCAACTAAAAAAATACATTTAAAAAAAAAAACTTGGTTAAAAACCTATTCTATATTTAAAACTAAATACGGTTTTCAGACAAGTTTTTAATTCAAATATATTAATTTAATTGTCTCTATTCGTTCAAAGTATTTATCTTATCGTCTAACTTTTTGAAAATAATGGTGTGCGAATCTAGTATTTTTGTGTAGTGGGATTCTTCAATATCATTAGTAAGAAGGAAATGTAGAAAAACTACGATAGTCGGTACCGGTCATAAACTAATTAAATCTAGGTGCAATTTCTCGGTCTCAGCTCAAAGGGGCATTTTTTACGCCCTGTTAAGCCTTTTTGTAGAGAAAATCTGTACATTCTAGGTCAGAGGTTCATAACCTTGTTGGAGGTACTGACCCCCACCAGCTTCATATGCACATTTACCGAACCCTTCTTACTTGGACAAGCGGAGCGTGTCATCACAAATCATATGAGTCGGGGGTGTATCTTGACCTCCGCCGAACTCGCGAAACTGACTCACCGAACCCCTGGGGTTCGATTGAACCCAGTTTAAGAACCACTGTTCTAGATGGAGATTCATAATGGAAGAGCTAAATAGATTGTGGTAAATTGGTCATCATTTTGTCGGGAGGTGTGTTGATTAGCGATGTGTCGGTTCAGCCGGAATGGGCTCATGTGATCCGCTCCTTTGCGGGAAGCGGTTCCTACTCCCACTCCTTTTTCAAAGCGACTACTTCAAGAGAACCCTGTCCCGGAACTCGGGCTCGTTCCCAAACCCGAAAATCGGGCTCGTTCCCAAACCCGAAGCTCGGATGCCTCCACCGGCCGGCGGGCGTCTCCGTGTTTGCTGCGAGTACTGAGTAGTAGGAACTAGGAATCACCGTCCGGTGTCCCCGACGCGCTCCACTCTCCACTCCACTCCTGAGTCGCGAGTCTCGGGTCCTCGGAACTGCGTGAACCACGAGACACTCCCCGCGACCCGCCAACTATGACACTTCCCCTTGGGTTGACACGTCGCGAATAGCGACTGGCCGCGGCGGGCCGGGGCCAGTGTTACCGAAGCTCCCGATTTTTCGGGAGATCTCCTGATTTTTCACTTCATCTCCCGATCTACCGGGATGGCATCAAAATCTCCCGATTTTTCAAAGTTCTGAGCGTAGTCGTTTCTCCTCGATTCTTTGATTATGGTCCGCTCAACAGGCAACTAATTGTTTATGGTTAAAAAAAAAAAATCTGACTATTCGGGTATTGACCAGAATAATTACAAAATACCGCAATCTAAGCATGTCTCCATTATAGACCCATGCAAACCGATCATCTATGAATTATGAGGTGGAATTTATAATTTATTACGTAACGCCTCTTTGAATCAGAAGGTTTTCAGTACTTTGTTCTACGAACTTAATAATTTTTTTTTTATGACCACCTCAGATCCTGATGCAGGCGCAGGTGCGAGTAGAAGTATTGCTAAAAAAAAAGAAATATTCCCAATATTATAAAAAAGAGTGGGAAATTTAGTCCGATTATGCAGGTTGGCCTGCTCCTAGCAAAAAATTGCAACAAGGACATCAACGTTGCCTCTGGAAGAGACGCACTAACAAGACGCTCAAACTTTTTTCATGTCCGGACTGCAACTATTCTTCTCCTCGAAAAAATAACTAAAATGGCACTCGCTAACTAACAGTGATGAAAAACCATGTTCATGTCCCGACTGCAATTATTCATGTTGTACAAAGAAACTTCTTAAAAATCATTTGCTGACTCACAGTGACATAAAACCATTTATACGTTTTTACTGCGACTATTCATGTTCTACAAAGAGGCACCAAAAAATTACATATTTATCCACAGTGGACAAAAACCATATTTTCTTGTCGCAAATGCAGTTATAC
The DNA here is from genome assembly GCA_917563855.2 of Limnephilus lunatus. NCBI lineage: Eukaryota > Metazoa > Arthropoda > Insecta > Trichoptera > Limnephilidae > Limnephilus > Limnephilus lunatus. Next base: position 57,777,609 of record OU830596.1, read on the forward strand.
AAGTTCTCAAAAGGAAGATTTAAAAATCCACAGTATAATTCACGGAAGTGAAAACCTTTTTCGTGTCCTGACTGCAACTATTCGTGTTCTCAAAAGGGATATCTAAGAAGTCACTTGCTGACTCATGTAGAGAAAAACCTTTTTCATGTTCCGGCTGCAACTATTCTTGTAATACAAAGAGAAATCTAAAAATCACATGTTTACCCACAATGGAGAAAAACCTTTTCATGTCCCGACTGCGACTATTCATGCGCTACAAAACGTTATCTAAAAATTCAAATGTTTACCCACAGTGGATAAAAACCTTTTTCATGTCCTAACTGCAATTATTCAAGTTGTACAAAAGAACTTCTTAGAAATCATTTGCCGACTCACAGTGACATAAAACCTTTTACATGTTTCTACTGCGACTATTAATGTATTATTATATTAATGTTTTACACAGAGGCACCAGAAAAATCGCATGTTTATCCACAGCGGACAAAAACCATTTTCTTGTCCCGAATGCAGTTATTAAAGATCGCGAAAGGAAGTTTTTTTGCAGTTATTAAAATCGAGAGCACGATTCATAGTGGAGAAAAGCCTTTTTCATATTCTGTATTAAACTATGCATGTACTACGAAGATAAATCTAAAAAATCGCAAGTTTTCCCATAGTGGAGAAAAATCTTTTCCATGTCCCGATTGTCACTATTCATGTTATCGCAATGAACATCTAAAATATCTCATATTAACCCATAGTGGTGGACAAAAACCTTTTTCGTGTCCTGACTGCAACTATTTATGTTCTCAAAAGGAACGTCTAAGAAAGCACTCGCTGATTCACAGTGGAGAGAAACCTTTTTCGTGTCCTGACAGCAACTCTTCATGTTCTTCCCTTGTCACGAGAGCCTTTATAGGCCAAGAACAGTTGATGACATAAATCTTTCGCTTTTGAGGACACATAATGGTAACTCACTTTAACAACACTGACTACAGCAATTTGTGTTTATGCGTATTTCGTGTTTAAAACACTAACGAATACTGACAACAAAAATAAAATAAAAATGACGTACAATACAGTCGAGGGATTCCATGTAAAACATAAACGAAAAGGTTTGCCAACTTGGGCATTCCCTAGTTTTTTTTATTTAAATAAAAAAACATGTTACGTAACGCGTTTTTCGAATCCCCCCTCCCGCACCGATAACGCACAGTAACGTTAAACAAGACACCCCCCCTCCCCAAATTGCGTTACGTAATACTTGAACGGCCCCCAAGTTATTCCACGGGCAAATCTACAATAATCGTACGGTTGGCGCTGCTTATAAGTTTTTTCATTTGTTGTTAAGGTTCTGCTTCGGAATAATAAAAGGGATTTGTAATATTGATCAGGAAAATTTTTATTATATTAATTTTTGTCATCTCCCGATTTCTCCCGATTTTTAGGCGAAAATTCTCCCGATTTTGAAATTTTGGTTTCGGGAACACTGGCCGGCGCGGCGGTGGGCAGGCGATCATTCGATCGCTGTCCGTTGATCGACATACACGTGGGTGACCGCTTGACGTAACAGTATACTGCTCTCGCAGGATTGTTTAGCAGGTATATTAGATATTTGAATATTCGGCTAGACACGGAGTCGTTTTTAATTAGAGCTTGTATAATCAAAGGGTGAAGTGCATTATAAAATAATAGTTTATAATAAAGCATCACAGCTTACAGCTAATGTACTTATTTAAATTCTCAATAAAAGCCCGTGCAATGTACCTACATTTTAGGGTGACGGGTCCGAGCCCTCATGCGGGTCTTGTCCGGCTCCGGGGTTCTGAGTTCTTGTGCGGGTTCTACGAGTAGGTCCTGGCTCCGAGTTCTTTGAACCCGTGCGTCCCGGTTCGGTGCGCCGCAACAACACCCAGTGCTCAGTCCGCACCTAAGAACTCGGACCCGGGACCTGCTCCTAGAACTTGTGTACTTTTAAAAGGAAGCAAGTCTCGGAGGCTTCCGGCAAAATGCAGAACTTACCCACCTCTAGTGTTGATGTGGTATTACAGTGGAGATTGATGAAGCAAGAATTGGAAAGAGAAAAAAAAATTTGCCGAAAGTGGGTTTAGGCGGATTTGAAAAAGAATTTAAAAAAAAATGGTTGTCTACGAGAACCGTTCGAAAGAAACTTTGCTAAAGGTTATTAAAGAATACATATTGCCAGGCATAACAATTATATCGGATTGTTGGAAAGTGTACAATTACCGGCTCGAACATGAAGGTGTCATTCATTTGTATGTTTTGTGGATCAAGAAATCGGAGCGCATACTCAAAACATTGAGTGATGGAGGGATGTGAGAGGAAATTGAATATCTCTGCGAATTCTAGCATCTAGCCCTTCGTATGGTATCAGGAATACCAACATAACAAAACATTGAGCGATGGAGGGATGTAAGAGGAAATAGGATATCTCTGCGAATTCTAGCATCTAGCCCTTCATATGGTATCAGGAATACCAACATAACAAAACATTGAGCGATGGAGGGAAGTGAGAGATAGAAATTGGATATTTCTGCGAATTCTAGCATCTAGCCCTTCATATGGTATCAGGAATACCAATATAACAAAACATTAAGGGATGTGAGAGGAAATTGGGTATTTCTGCGAATTATAGCATCTAGCCCTTCGTATAATACCAACATAACAAAACATTGAGTGATGGAGGGATGTGAGAGGAAATGAAATATCTCTGCGAATTCTAGCATCTAGCCCTTCGTATGGTATCAGGAACCAAAACAACAAAATTATTGTAAATGGCCATTACAGGCCATTATGTATATATTTTATGTAATTGAAATTTTGAATGCAGTATCTTCCATCGTCCCAAATGCAAATATGCAGTTGTCTTTTATAGTAATAAGGTGAATCAATTTTTTTCTAAATAATATTCACGATAACCTTTAAGTACCGAGGTGCCGTTTTAGTTACATAGGTACCGACGTAAGGTCTGCTAGACCACCATAGTTTTAATATAAAAAATTAATTCTAAATATTGTTTAAATATCTCTTATTGCTTAAGTAAAATAAAAAATAAGAATGTACATGTTTATTAATAATCATAAGCATTTAAATCACAGACATTGATATTTTGGAATAAAAAATGGAGTTTTACCTTAATCTTAATATATTTTAATAACACTGTTTTTTTTTTTTTTTTTTTTAAATAAATTTTACTTAAAGTTAAAAAACTATGAAAACAAAGAAAACATAAAAAATCAGCAGTTTTATGAAAAACCACAAGGCATCAAGTTGTAGGAACTACCAAATATTACAAACAGTCTTTGCACACAGGCTCGCTGCATTGAAGGCATACATGTTTTGTGCAAGTGTCACATTTGTAAGCGGTCTTGCATTTTAGTTTTGAGGAATAGATATGACAGAGTTTTCTAGGTTGGTTACCCTCCATTTGCTCAAGGTGTCTGTCAGACCACACGTCGGTACTTAAAGGTTAAGCATGTCCAGAGATTTCGAAAGTTTACCGAAACTATGAAATTCAATGGATTATATAAATATATCTTATTTGAAATGAATGGTTGTTTGAATAAAAACCTTATTTAATTGTTATTTTTTGTTTTATTTATTGCAATTGACGGTTTTAAATGTAGCATAGCGGGATGAATTCCGAACCAAGCCTGTGTATTTGAACGGAAATAATATTGTCAGTACTGGGGATTCTCCCCAAATCTTCAGAGAAACCAGGGAGTTCCAGGGAAAAAAAGGGATTTTCATAAAATCAGAAGAAATCCAGGGAGATTTTGATATGGGCTAAAATTTACCATTATACTGAATTCATATAATTTTTTCACAATCTAACACAAAAAAATCTTCAAATGGATTTAATAAACATTAATTAATTTTTTGCGGTTTTTTTTTTTGAATATGATGATGTTAAAAAATAACTTTATCTCTAAATATAATAAATTAAAATCCTCCGCTGTGTCTGTCTTGTCTGTTCGTGATAAACTCAGAAACTATTTAACGGATTTTCATGCGGTTTTCACCAATACATAGGCGATTCATGAGGAAGGTTTAGGTATATCATTTGTCATGGTTTTGTGTAAATTGGTTTAAATATATAAAAGGAAAATGTTTGTGTGTAGTGGATGAGCAGGCTGGCAATCGGGCGGTGTGGATTTGATTTGTATGCAAATCTACAGTTTTATTATTATTTTTAATTGATAAACGAATGTTTAAGACAAACTTTTTTTGCATAGCACAAAGGGTAACAATTATTAGCCTGAAGCACTCATCTACATTGAAAAAATCTCCTGAGAAAAGATACATGTCGCCGACGGGACTCGAACCCGCGTCCTTCTGATTGCTGATACTTATAATAATTGTTACCCTTTGTGCTATGCGTAAAAATCTTGTCTTAAACATTAGCTTATCAATTAAAAATAATAATTAGTATTTGATGAGTTAAATTATTTCACCAAAAAATGTAGACATAATTTGTCTCGACGCCATCTAGTGGGAGAGTTAGCACTTACAATGCCTTTCTCATATAAATAAATTTGGTTGTTTGCAGGTGGAAAAATGTTATAAGCAGTAATTGTTGAATGAAACACTAGTATATATTGAATTATTTGTCGGGAAGGAGATAAGCCGACGTAGCTCAGTGGATAAAGAGCAGTTGACCGGATATCAGAAGGACGCGGTTCAAGTCCCGTCGGCGGCATGTATCTTTTCTCAGGAGATTTTTTCAATGTAGATGAGTGTTTCAGGCTATTAATTATTACTTATAATAATTGTTACAGTTTTATAACGAGGTTGATGAAATTTTGCACATGTGACCTTCAAGACAAGAGGAAGGTCACTGTCTACATTTGATTTAGAAAACTCTGTGTATCCGGGCATCGCCGGGGACTTTAGCTAGTTCATAATATGATTACAAAGGTTCCATGCCAACTCAGAATGAAGCCAACTCTTAACCACCTCAGAAATTTTACATCTTAGACAGGTCATTAAAAGCTATTAAAGAATAATTTTAAAATAGCCGGTAACCTTAACCTATTTAACCAATTTTTTAATCATCACTCTTGATGACCTTTTTGAGTTGGTTTCATTCTAAGTTGGCCGGTCACCGATTACAAATGGCATCCAGGAGCGGTGAAAAGGTTAATTAATAAAATAAAATTGCAAATTGAGGAAAAGCTTTTATTACTATTTATCACTTTTGTAATGAAAGAGACAGACATATGGAAAATTTGTTAGGTTATCCTAAATAGAGATCATCATGAAACAATTTAAATCAAGGTCAAGCCCTCAGGCTAATTTATTCACTTTTGGGAACAGCTCACAAAGGTCTCATAAAAATTGTTGTATCTTCCTTTGCTGTCATAAGTAAGAAATATGATTCAAACGGTGTACAAAGAAGAAAACCACACGCTTTATATTCAAATCTATAAGTTAACCACAAAAAAATTAAAATGTGCATCTACATTAAACCAAAGTTTTCGACTGTAAATTTCGAAAAAAATTTGAAACTTTATGAATTTTTTATGAAATGACAAAAAGAAAGGTGAAAATAATGCTTTTGCCTATTAAAATATGTGTGTTTTTCATAGACATACGAATATTACAAGACCTGCCCTAAGTGATAAAAGCTTATTATTTCCCCCTCCCCATACTGATTCCATACAGAGCCGGCTGGGCTCGCGTATGGCTTCGCGTGAATCTAAAAAATGTGATGTCATCATTCTTGTGCGAGCCAGAGTCGAGCTCTCATCGGTACATTTTACGAAATAACACGGCAAAAATGGTGGCTTATGCTATGAAAACGTGTAAAAATAGAAGTGAAAAAGAGAATAAACCCAATTGTCGTATTACATTCCGGTACGCATTATTTTAAGCTTATTCAAATCGTATAATATGATCAGTTTTAGTAACATATACTATCACTCGAGATACATGGCGTGTGCTCGTTGCTGTTAACTGGGGTAAGTAAATTATGAAACATTTGTAAAAGTGTCTTAACTAAATACGGCAACAAAATATTCAACTCTGAAAACAGGCAAACTTTACTTTGCCGTAATTAGAATTCGCAAATTTGTTCATAATGTGGCGAGCAACTTGCGCTCCCATGTAAAAAGGTCTGTTCATTCAAAAGCAGATTTTACTTTTAAGAACTAAATGGTGGTATTATAATGCGAGATGCCTATATACTCGTCAGATTGATTTATTGACGAATCATATATCATCATAGTCATCTTGCCCCTCTGCGTCCCGCTATATAGTTGGTTTGTACCCCTCACCTATCTGTTCTTGTCTATTAATATTCATATGTCTATGGGGTTTTGCTTTTTTTTCCGTTGTCGGTAATTTCAGTTAGAAAAAATGTAAAGACATTTTCAAACTTTGTTTGCATTCAAAATTTTAACATTTCAAAAATTATAATTTTTTTTAATAATACATAATTGAAAGCATATTTTATCATCCTTCAAAATCTGTTTTTAGTTTTTGGATACATTCAGAAATATTCCTTTTATTTGGATTTTATTGTAAAGTCGAAATTTTCTGACCTGACAGAAAAAGCCTGAGACCTGAATGATATGAGAGCTTTTTGGAACCTTACAATTATAAATTCATTCTTATAGATATTAATAGATCATATCTACAATTTACTTGACTATCTTATAAGTTACATATGTATACAATTAATAGTAGATAGTACATGTTTTGGACCAAAATATACAGACAATAGTTTTAAATCTAAACATTATAAAATTCATTATTATGGAAATTTATTTTTAACTTCATGAGTAAAACCTCAAATTGTAATATTTAATTAAATGAAGACAAAAAACTAACCCAGGACCTTCTGCTTTCATGGCAACAGCTCTACCAACTGCGCTTCTATATCCAATTCGGTCACTTCTTAACTGTATCATACTTCGACTAAGAACTACCAACATTATCTTCATTTTCTTAAAGCACATATTATTGACTGCTATCTTTATATATGATTGCAAGATTCAAACCCGAACTAAACGCTTTCGAGATAGTGTCTGGATAAATGTTTATCCATTTTATTTACATCTATTGACTTTTCTGCAAGTCTTATGATGAATATTTATTTTTATTTTTAACTTTATGAGTAAAAAGATAGCAGCTAATAATATGTACGTTAAGAAAATGAAGGTAATGTTGGTAGAGCTGTTGTCATGTAAGCAGAAGGTCCTGGGTTCGAGTTCCAGAGGTGCCAATATCTTTTTCTGATTTTTCTGTCTCCAGATTTTCGATTGAGTTTCGCTAATATTGTCTTCATTTAATGAAATATTAATGGAAATATTAAAATCTATACATGCAAGTCATCAGTCGGTCATATACTTGATCTTTGACCACTTTTCAGTACAGAAAAAAACAAGACTTTAAAAATACTTTTACAAAAAAATATGTTTTAATTTTAACTGAATGATGACTTGCCGTTAAAAGTTAAATACTCTTTGCAGTAGTTAGGTTGTGGTGTTTCACAGAAATTCAAATGTAAGATTGTCATCATCAGCGCCATTTTGTTTTCTTAACATTTGAAAAGTTCAAGTTAATCGCCGATTCTAGGTCCGTTTCAGCTTTGTATCAAATTTTTATCAGCTGACAAGAATCGCTACAAGATATTTGTGGTTTTCTACTGATCACAATTGGTTCAAAAGCTGAAATAGACTTAAGCCTCGATGAAATTGAGCGAGTTTACAAGCTACTAGCTGACAAATTCACTATCTGCTAGTAAACTTGCACAGTGTAAAGCCTCGATGACACAGGGCGAGTTTACAAGCTACAATCTGGGAAATTGACTATCTGTTAATAAACTCGCTCAGTGTCATCGTGTTACCTTGCTAATTAGCAGATTGTTGACTATCCACGGAAAAAGTTGAAAGGTCGTCAACTTTACTCACCACACGCTAGCTCGTGATTGGTTTATTTATGTTTTCAATATGGCTGCCAAAAAACAGCTGATTTCGACTGTCAAACGTCAGAACGTGTTCACGTTATTCCCGCTACTGGCGCTAGCAGCTACATGCGAGCCCAGTTTCCTACAAAAATATCGTCGGAAACAGTTTGTTCAGGAATCATTATTTTAGCGCATGATATAAAAAATGAGTTAAAAAGGAAAGAAAAACGTCACAAAAGAGTGTGGGTAAAATCCTGAATAGATTTACTAAAAGAGTTGAAGGATGAAGATCCGTTGGCTTATCGAAATATTCTGAGGTTAATCTCTGCCCATTTTGATGATTTACTGCAGATGGTAGATAGAATGCTAAAAAACGATACTAAAATGAGAGATTTCAATTTTTAGTTTCATGTTGCAATAGTCTAGCAGTCTTACTCATAATCACAAAATAAGATACAACCACGAGAGCAAGACCGGGGTAGGTGAAATTGTTACTCAACATGGTGGATCAATCGCGCGCAGGCGCGTTTTCTTACCCCATCGCTGCACGGGAGATGTAGTAGCTGTCAGAATTTAAACCACCCGGTCACCAGGGTTAACTCAGTACCACGGCGTTGTAACTTTCGAAATGAAAAACTTTTATCAGAATCTTGACGTTTTGAATGGAGCATTGGCAAATATTGACCGTATTCGGGGCATTTGTGCCCCACGGCTACGGAAAAGGTACAAAAAAAGGTTCGATCCATTTGCGGCACTTACGGAAGGAGATTTTAGGTCTAAATATAGATTTACAAAAGTTAACGTCAGACGTCTGATTGCCTTGGTACGACGATAAACGGGGTGGCAAAGTATCTACCGATCTCCAAGTTCTCTGTGCCATACGATAATGGGGTAGAAACGAGTGTTTATAATTGCATTTTTGTGAAACAAATCAGCGAAATCGATAACCAAACTGGCTTTATTATTTTTTTTTTTATAACACTCATTTCAACGTCACCCTGATTCTTATTACGCCTACTAATTTTTGTTTCCTCATCCGAATTACTGTCAATGATTATCCATTATTAGTTATTTTTGAAACGCGAAACACAAAACAATCTCGTCGAATAATATTTTGAAGTATGAATAAGTTGGCAACACGCCACGAAATGCCAAATTGACCGCATTTTTCAGCTTACCGTAAAAAAATCATAACCCATAATCCAGCTGTCGAGCAATATTATGAAGATGAGTAAAGATTTTTACCCTGAATAGTGTTGACCCCCTCCCCTGTGTAGCTACCACGGCTCTACAGCGTCATGGTAGGGTTTCATTATGAGTAAGGCTGTTAATCTTTTATATTCCATAACATAGGATACTGCTGATAGATGTTTTAACACTTCATTTTTAACGCTAGAACACTCAGAAAATATTGCAACACGTGAATTCAACTCGCTAGGTTGTTCGCTACTGAGCAAGTGGACAGTTTTGTGTGTCATTATGACAATCTCACTTGCCAATTCACCCGATTTTAAACTTAGTAGATAGTAGCTTGTAAACTCACCCTGTGTCATCGAGGCTTAATCATATTACTAGCCAACTAGCAGGTTGTGAACAATCTACGAAAAAAGTTGAAAGGGGATTAACTTGGCTCACTACTCGCTAGCGTGTGCCACAAGATGGTGGCCCGCCAACAGCTGATTTCGTAACTGTCAAACAGCTGACAGAATTAGTTGGCGCGGGATTCGTTATTTTAGCTCATGTTATCAAAAAGGAGTTAAAAAAGGAAAGCAAAATGGATATGATTTATGTTCAACTTCATTTTTAATGCTAGAACACTCAGAAAATATAGCGACACGTGGTTTCAACTCGCTAGCTAGTTCGCTACTGAGCGAGTGGGCAGTTTTGTGTGTCATCATGACAATCTCACTCGCCGATTCGCCCGCATGTAAACTTGCCGGCTAGTAGCTGGTAAACTCGCTTAATGTAATCGAGGCTTTAGAATCAGCATTTAACCGCTTGTAAATCGGCAACATAAAATTTGTATCCGTTGAACGGCAGCCTTACCTTTCGGCAGTGTCAAAATATACTGTAATTTATTACAAAGATACGCACGGCAGGCTGCCCGTGAAAATACCTCTGGCACATTACAGAGACTTTCACCAACCTGTCCCATTGTCTTGTCTATATTTTGTCATACTAACACATATTGTATCTTGTATTTCCCGCTAAGCACCTGCATACTGCTTACTAAAAACCTATGCAGGGACACTGGAGGTCTAAATTCATTCTAAACTAAACGTAGCTTCGTTCTTTCAAAAAAATTAAGAGTCCTTCACGAGAGCATTGAAAGAGAAACCATCTGTTACTTATACCAGGGCGGGTGAGTGGTGGATAACCTCCAATGTCTACATGATGACAATGTTACATTAAATGTGTTAATTCCTGTGAAACATGCCAACCACTTAACTAAAATAGGTTAGTTGTTTATAGAACCTGTTCACTCTGTAGATAAGTCTCATTCAAATGGAATTGGCTGATGCTATCGTAGATCTTAGTTAAGACGGGAACTATTCCTTGGGAGATGATTCGGCCTTGAAGAAGGTGTGGAAAGATGTGGAAGTTCCTGCCTGCGGTTCTTCAGTTTGTTGAGCTGGCAATAAACAAAGGAATTTTGTTGAAACACTAATAAAATCATTAGTAGAGCTGAGTGGAGGTAGCATTGGATTCCCAAAGAGGCAATGTGGGTTTAATCAATTCAATTTTTATTATTTTAAAAATATTGCAAAATGCAATTTTTAAATAACATTATTACAAAGGAAAATTCTTTAAAAATATAGTTCTGAACCCTAAAGCAGTGGTCCCCAACCTTTTTGTCGCCGCGGACCGGTAATGTTTGATAATAACAAAATATTTGCACAATATAAAATAATAAAAATTACGATTGTGGTACATAAGTTGTAATGACAAATAATAGTAGAGAAAACACAAGATAACAATGAAGGATTATTCCAGAAGTTTCAGATAATTTTTTAATTATCTTTTGGATTCATGGGTATTTTCTATATTTTTTAGGTTAAACGGAATGTTGAAAGTATGTTTTCCAAAGACAGAGTATTTTGAGAATGCTTAGGGTTTAATATCGGGATTTTAATATTATTCTGATATCTTGCAGATATATTACCTTGTAAGTTATTTATCTATTTTCTTTAAGAGTTTTGATGTTGAAGTTTTATGCGTTTTGATATAATCATTTTAGTTGAATCTTGTTTAAACGTGCCTTCAAAATAATATACTGTTTATTTAAAAAAATATATTTATTAACCAAGATAATATGACAATATATACAAAATACATTAAAAAAATTGGTATATACCACCTCATTAGGCAGACCCTGTCCCGAGGTGGCAGGACCGTATTACCCCTTAAAAATAAATATAAACAGATTTAATATTTTAACTTAATGCTAAATCAATGAGAACCCTGAGCTTGCTTCATTGTGACGAGGTGGTTCCATCGGGGGTTATAGGAGATAGTGACACCCGAAGTGTCTTGCTTATGTCCAGTTTGTTTCTTTATTTTATTTTGGTTGCGGTCACTGCAGAAAACCCCGCTTCACACAGATAGGAGGTCGGTCGGAAATGGCAATAGGGATTTTAGTGCCGTGGTGGCAATCTCAGGGTATTCTGGCATGACTCTAATCCAGAACACCATCAGAGTTGTTGTTTAGAACATAGTTTTAAGGCTGCCGTCATTTGCAATATCCAGCAGTTGATCTTCTTCTTTCGTAGGCATGCTAGATTCGCGTGATTTATTGACAAATGGGTTCCGGATCCATTCCTTGCCAGTTCGTGGGTCTTTTGTGGTTGGGAAGTAGCGCTCAAACTCTTTTAAAAGTAAAGACAGGTGATCTTGCACCATCTGGGAGAACGAATGCTCTGGCTCAGTCTTGCCTAAAATCCCTGCCAATGTCTAAACATCTCCAAAATGCCTCTGTTCACGCGCCGTTCCCACAACTCCAGTTTGGCTTTAAATACAGCTTCTTTGTCTGCCAACTTGAAAACAGTTGTCATTTTACCCTGGGGGCCTAGTCTCTATCTTGTATTAACCTCAGTTAGCGCGTTAATTACGTCACAAACACGTATTTTGGCAGTTACGCTAATTAGCCAACTGTCAAAATACGTGTTTGTGACGTAATTAACTCGCTAACTGAGGTTAATAAAAGATAGAGACTAGGCCCCCTGAAGGGACAGATTAAGTTCATTGAGCAGGCTGAATATGTCACACAGGTAGGCCAGTTTTGCAACCCATACCTTGTCACTAAAATGTGCTGCCAGCGGTGACTTCTTTTCTGAGAGAAATCTTTGCAATGGCTCTCGTAATTCAAATACTCTGGTTAGCGATTTCCCTCTGGATAACCATCTTATTTCTGTGTGTAAAAGAAGGCATTTGTGCTCTGCGTCCATCTCCTCACAAAGCTAAATACAAAAATAAATATATAAAATTATAAATAAATTGTAAATATTTGCATCAAATCTACTACACCATATAAAGAGGTAATATTTGTTTGTTTGTTTGTTTGCATCGAATAGGCTCCGAAACTACAGAACCGATTTGAAAAATTCTTTCGCTGTTGGGAAGCTACACTATCCCTGGGTATCATAGGCTATATTATATTTTTAAAAAAAATAGGCATCCTTACTAAAACTTCAATAATGTAACCCAGGGTGTAAAAAAATTACCTAAAATATTCTTTAAATCGCGTGCGCTGCGAAAACTATTGATGATAGAATAAAATAATGTACTACGACTTAATAGAACACATCATTATTTACAAAAAAGGTTGCGACAGCATATGTCTAACTATTATGGTTATGCCACAATAAGTATTATTTTTTTTTTAAATTTAATTTAAATGTCACCGCTTGAAAAGGCTCTTTATTTGTATCTTGGTTTTAATCCTTATCAAAATAAATTACTTCATATTCAAGACAGCTTCAATAGCTTTATTTAACTTTTTGAATTTTTCAATTCGGATATTTAATTAGAAAGATATCACGAGTTTAAAATTGTTAGTATTAGAAAAAAGTTTCGGCTACGGGCCGGGCGGGAGAGGAGTCAAGAAATGCAGTGCCTGGGGGGTTGGCGGGACGGGGGAGCGGGAGAGCGGTGGCGGGGAAGGTGGAAGTGGAACGCTGGAGGGGAACGCACGGGAAAGGACATGTAAGGAGTAAAATTTTATTTATTTGAATATGGCGTATATTATAAAAGTCCAAAAAAACGTGCAGCTCGCAAAAACTCAGAAAAGAGTCCGGGTTCGATCAAGGGAGTTATACGGTGTGGTAGATCTCTATCCCCCCTAGGGAATAAGGGTATCCGTTTTTACCTACAGGGCGTGCTTTTAAAGATATAAGGGCTGAAAGTTTCGCCCTCTTGAAATTTCTAGAACAGTCTTCCGGAAAGTTCTAGAAGGTTCCATAGAGCTGTAGAAAGTTGTGGAAGGAGTGGCGGAGTATGTCGTGGAATGATCAGGAATAGGAAATCGGGAACATCATTGTGCAACATTCCAGAACACTATCTTATTGTCCTGAGCGAAGCCGGGTAACCCAGCTAGTGTATAATAAATAAGATCCTGATTGTAATGACGTTCAAACAACGATGAGTTTATTATTTCTATTTTTGAGACTAACAATTCATTGTGGAAATCCATTATAATATCTTATCTTATAGATATTATAAAGGCGAATGTTTGTATGGATGTGTGTTTGTTACTCTTTCACTCAAAAAATACTGAATGGATTTTAAAAATTCTTTCACTAATAGAAAGCTACATTATTTGCGAGTAAAATAGGCTATATATATTGGTAAGCTCTGACGTTATGAGTAAGCCGTGGCGTATATTATTTATTATACGTTTTTTGTCGGTAAGTAATTGTTTGACGTGGGCTGTCATTTTGTTATTTATTTAGGTTACTATAGAGATTCCTTTGATAGCAAAAATTCAAATATGAATATTTATTTTACAAAAATATATAATAGGTACTAATCTAAATTTTGACCTAAGCCAACGGCTATACTAATATTATGAATGCGAAACGGCGCGTATTTGATTGTTACGTTTTAATGAGACATTGTGAAAAATGAATGTAACGAGTATGAAGGGGGTGGAGCGGGGTGGTAGGTGAGTGGGGGGGGGCGAATATGCGAGCGAAGCCGGGGACAAAAGCTAGTAAATAAATAAAGCTGCTAAAACATGCGCGAGTTAAGGGCTTGTACTTTGAAGAGGTTAATAGCTTTAACGACATCATTTTTTTATTTTTTTTATTTTTTTTATTTAGTAACAATACATTTATTATATTTTACATTTTTATAGGAAACATGTTAGGTATAAAAAATAAGAAAATATATTCGTAGTCCTCCTCACTAGGAGATCCTGTGCTGAGGGGGACTATGCTTTGGATAAGTTTTCAGCGACTTCTATAGATTAACTTAAATAATAAATAAATAAATAGTTTGGATAAGGTTTTCCAGAAACTTCTATGACGATGTTTTAAGTATACATGTAAGTTCATTTTCCGATAGTTCCTTCAGCCAACATTTAATGTCCTTAATGTAGCTATTTTTTGTTTTAATTTGTTTGGTACTAAGTGGGAGTTTGTTATATAACTTTACTGCTAAAAATTCAGAACTTCTTTGTCCAAATGAAGAGTTACACTTTGGTATATTAAGTATGTCTGTTTGTTTGGCTCTGGTTTTATGAGCATGTGAGGTGTCTGCCTCTGAATAATTTTTGTGGTGATGTACTAGAATGTTTTTGGCATAGATTTTCTGTATGCTTGGAACATTAAACTGTTTAAAAATTTCTGTTGTTGACGTCCTTATGGGGACCTTCAGTATGGTCTTTATGATGCAATTCTGAGTTACCTTAAGTTGTTTTATGTGATTAGATGATGCTGCGCCCCATCCTATTACTCCATATTCTAGTCGAGAGTGGCATAAGGCATAATATACTCTCTTTAAATCCCTCATTGACAAGATGTTACGTAATTTTTTGAAGAAGTAGATGAGTTTTGTTAGCTTTTTTGAGGTAAGATCAATGTGTGAATTCCACTGTAGTTTTTCATCAATTTCAATCCCAAGATATTTAATGCTTTTTGTTTGGGTTAAAGACGGGCAGGAACATTGTGGAAAAGTATTTTGACATTCATGTAATTTGAGGTTATGCTCATTCATCGGTTGTCCTCGTTTGTTTTTGGAGAAAGTTAGATATTTAGTTTTACTAATATTTAATGTAAGGGAGTTTACTTTTAGCCAGTTTTGAAGTACAGCCAGGCCATGTTCCGCCTCCTTGTAGGTTCTTGTCCAATCTTGTTCGTGGAATATAATAACAGTATCATCTGCAAAGCTCATTATGTTTCCATTGATGGGAAGATTCATAAGGTCATTTATATAAATCAGAAATAGTATAGGTCCTAATACGCTTCCCTGGGGGACCCCGAATTTAATTGGTAGAGATTTGCTCATATTTGCTGTTGAATTCCGGTGACATTTTTCGGCTTGCAAGCATTTCCCTGTGAATGATGCAATGCGTAGATTCACTCTCAGGTGCCACCTCCTTAATCCGAGCAGTTAAACCAGACAGTCGTCCAGTCACAGCAGCAGCTCCGTCCGTGCATATGCCGACATAAAAGGACCATTTTAGTTTTCCTGAAATATAACCATCCAGTGACTTGAACAGTTCTGCTCCTGTGGTTTTGGTTGGCAAAGATAGTGCACATAACACATCCTCATGCACATCTTCCTGATATAGATATCGCACATAAACAAGTAGTATTGCCTTGTTGTCGATATCAGTAGATTCGTCGACCTGGAGTGCGTACCACGATGATGTGTTAATCCTCTCCAACAATTGTGTCTCAATATCTTTGGATATTTCCTCAATGCTCCTGGTCATAGTGCTAGCCAATATAGGCACATGCGCTATCTTTTCCACAGCAGCCTCTCCTAAAAGTTCAGAGTTCAAAAGTTCCTCTCAGAGGCTTGTTTTTTAATCCAGGGTGCTTGGTGTTCAAGTGGCGAAGCAGTTTTGAAGGTTTCATTGCCTCATTGGAGAGCTGGTCGCCGCAAACTAAGCAGAGCGGGATTGGTGTGTGGGAATCACCTGTCTCGATAAATCCATATTTCAAGAAGGACTCCTGGTATTTTCTCTTAAATGAATTAGAAATTAATTTCTTTGATGTTGAAGGTGCTTTTTCAGACTCTTCACTGGGCCTTTTCCTTTTCCCGAGGAATCTTTCTAACGACGTCTGTTTCGTATTCATTTTGGAGAGGTTGCCGGTCCAACAAATCAGCGGTGATAAATGTGATTTGCTCTCATTGTTACAAGGGGGTAGATATCTTGGCCGGGTGGCTTCGATATATTTCCTCAAAGTTCGTCTCGTTTCCTTGTGAATGCGGTGGTCTTCAAATCGATCCGGTATCCAAAGAGCTAGTGGCGAGGTCCAGGGAGAGGGCGAGGCCGAGAAATGCAGCACAGGAATCAATTGTAATCAAGGCGAGGTCCGGGCAGAGAGAAGATGCAGTGTGGTTGGTGACGTCTGTAGTCTTAGGAGCTTCGATGAGTTTTGACTAACACCGAACTCGGGGCTGATATTTATATTATTTAGTTTCCTTTGACTTGTAAATCTTTTTCCTAGCATACCCACTAATGAGTGTCAACATCTACTTTTAAACATATTAAATAATTCCCATTTGGATAAACCAATTATAGAGTCGTTCACGCTTCCTGGAAACCAAAATTACTTATCATTTAACAATACTTAACAAGATTTTATGGGTAATCCCGCTTCACCTTTGTTTGCTGATATGTTTATGGATTCTATTGAAAATAAACTTGTCGACTGTGGACTTTCCTTATTATCTAATGTTTTTGTTTTGATTAGATAGTTGAAAATATCTCCGTTATTTGCTTAGTTAGCAACAGACAATTAAAGAATTTTCTTACATTCATTCTTCGTCGGGATTTTAAATTTACATAAGAACAATGATAATAACAGCTTAAACCTTTTTTTTTTTAAATTATTTTCATTTTAAGCAAGTCCTTGCGCAGCCCATTACCATTGGGTCCACGGCCCAGTATTGGGCCGCGACCCATGGGTTGGGGACTACTGCCCTAAAGGATAAACCACGTAAGTCCGTAGTTATGTGTGGTTTATCCTTTAAGGTACAGAGTTATATAAAACAGTAGAAGTATTACGTATACATACCAGCAGCAACAAAGATTGCTATTTAAGTTAGTCTAGCATGCTAGGAGATAAAAGAGTCTATTATTATTATATGTCTATTCTTTTGTCGGTGAAGGAGATAACCATCGGAAACATAGAAATGAATGTTCTTCGTGATAGCCGAGTTTTCAAACCATCCACGAATCAGTCTGAAGAAATATGCAGCAATGTGCACACCCCTTCTGATCCGTAGTTGGTTCATTTCGAGCATACCCAAGAGAAAGTTGGTAGGATAACCACTGGAACGATCACGCAAAATAAATAAATTTGTCTCAATTGCTCGCAATTTCCCAGAAGATCATTTTTTAAATTATTCGCCAATATTAAAAAAATCATACCTTCGAATTTTAACATGGAAACATAAAAACTTATTATAGTGCTATATAGCCATTGAATTAACCTGTATTTTAACGTTTATCTCATACTTGTACGATTTATAAAAAAAATCGTAAAGTTTATAACTGCGCGAATCCTGTGTGCAGTTACTTTGAAACTGCCATGAGGGGTACTTATTAGAGTCAACATAGAGTATTTTCGATTTCTGTATGTTGTCTGTTGTATAATTGATAATGAAAGGTGCAAACCTATGGAAAAAGAACTTAATTTAACCGTAAACAGCTGATCAAAAATTTTATGTGAACAAAAAAATTTCAAAAACTTATTTTTAACATCGTTCTAAAATAGTCTACGAAGTTTGGATTTGTGACATCTATGGTCATGATAGATAAAGCATTTCAATAGCTTCGTTTGAAAATAAATGACTGGCCGTGGAAATGTTTTAAATAATTACAATAAATGTTTTATGAATGGTGGGAAAATATGGCCCAATTTTAGACCGCTATCAATCGCAGAAAAATAAAAGTGGTCCATTTTTCGATCATAATCGCTCCAGTGGAAAAATCCACAGGAAGTACTGATCCATTAGATAGAAAAACCTAGATATTTCTTATTTTCTCCAACACGAGGGAATACTTTACCTGCTGTGGGTTTCAAATTACCGACCCATTTTTAAGTCTATTCCTTGCTAAGAAATTGAATACAGCAATCTATCAAACATTTCAAGATCCTTCACAGTGGAGAGATGTTTAAACATTTTTCATGTGCTAGCTTAAGTCCTTCATCTTTGCACAAGCTACATTTTCTGGGGATCAGTGTGTCCAGGAATTACAGACGTGTGAATCCATCGCTCCAATCGCGGTGCAAGGCAATGGGTTGAGAAATTCCATCTGGAGAGGTCAAAAGGCCTCCCTCAACCTGTCTCTCTCGATCCGGCCCACCACCCAGCAGGTGGGCAGACGCATTCGCTGCCAAGACCTGGACAAACCTCCCCCCATGAACCTGGGCACCCCTGCTAAGTCACCAAACTTAGCTAATCACTTGCGGTGACCTATTACAGAGGTGTTGGTTATCCAATAAATGGTTCCCGGCGCGGCGGTAACCATACCCGCCTCCCAAATTGTAAATCTGATAAAAGAGTAGAGTATGATGGCAGTAGAAACTTTTCAAATATTGTCAGATTGTTGGTAACCCGGGAATGTTTGTCTTTCTTTAAAACAACACAGATGCTCACCCGCCCACAGTCCGTCCGTTCCCTGGATGATGACAGCCGTGGCTTGGCAATGCGTCATGTTGTGCGCCGTGAGCTGTGATACGTGTGAGAACACTTTGCCGCACACGAGGCACGTGTATGGCCCCGCCAGCGTGTCGGGACGGAGATGCAGGCGCATGTGCACCTGAAACAAGATAAAGGCAATTTTATTAAATACATTATAAAAAAATATGAACGATACGATGAAGGTTTCAGTGATTCAATTCATTGTTATATTTGTACCCCTTTCTTAAAGGGTTACATGGGTCCGAAAATTTGAAAACATCCTTTTTTTCCCTTTATCGACCGACATCGCAGCTGCAACTCTTTGTTATATGGTGCTGGAATCGATAATTTTATGTGAGTTATAAAAAAAAAAAATTCTCCGTTTTATTTCTACTTGAAATTTCAATCGCGTTTATCTTGAAACACCATTTTTGAAGTCGGTGGACATGATTTCTCAGAAACCAATGCACCGATCTTATTGAAATTTGGCACACTTCTTCCAAATAGCATTGACCAGTACCTGAATGAAGGATTTTTTTTTCGACAACAAGTAGTACGTAGTGTAAATTGTACCAAAAATCGAATTATTTTGCATACATCTCTGCCAAAAATTCAAATTTCAATTTTTTGAGAAATCCTTCTTTCACGTACGGCTTATACTAAAACAATCTACTAACAGAAAAAAATTGTTTTTTTAATTTCAAATGAAGCCATCATGAGTTATCCTACCTACCGCGAGGACACTTTGTTAGGGGTCTCCGGAAATCAGGACCCACCGGCTGAATTTTCCGAATTTTTTTATGACAATTTTTTAAAATATTTTTGAGAAGTTGTTCTTTTATGTGCTCAACACCTCAAATGAAATAATTCATATATATCATTTCTGAAAAATCGAGAAAATATGCTTTTTTCCTTGGCTACGAGACCCATGTAATCCCTTAAAAGAATTGAGTTTGTTTATGGACAAAACTATTGACGGGCACGAAAACTGAAAACGGGCGAAGCCAAACTAAATGCCGCCCGCAGGGCCTAGCAGCAAAAACCTGCGGTGTGGGTTTTTAACTGCTAGTAAACAATTAATTCTTAATATTTTAAAGCGTAACTTTAAAAATTCATAAAAAGAGCAGATTTTGAATTCCTTTAAGTATCACCTGCCTAGTTTAAGACCGGAATAACTATACCTCCGTGAAGGTAATAAGTTTTGAACAGTACCGACCTTGGATAATTTTTATACATAATTTATAAGTAAGATATGTCTGAGAAGTAGCTTCACTTTTTAATAGCTAAAGATTATGCATCAAAAATATTAAATTTTATAAACATCTGGAGGCACATTTAATAAAAGGTGTTTGTCAGCCGGGTGTAAATTATTTGAAACAGTATTGTGGAGTTACCTTGAGACTTCCCTTTCCGGCAAACCTTTTATTGCACACGTCGCAAATGTAGGGCTTCTCGCCCGTGTGGGATCTCATGTGCCCCGTCAGATGGCCCGCACTCGTAAACCCTGCAAACAGAATTATTCACATTCATTCATTCATTTATTTATTTACACCTTAAAGGCTTTTACATGCAACAATGGTAAGTTGTACAGGAGCATCATAACAAGTATATAGTACAAAAATAATAAACTGAGCATGAAAGACGCAAGCAGGCTCAACACAAGTAGGTATAAATAAGTATTCAATAAGTAAGTTGTTCAACAAGCAGATTCGTATTTGAGCTCAGGCTTACAGTATACGATTCAGCAATTATGGTCACAACTCTACTCAAAACATGATTCCAGTGCAACTCAAGTACTAGAAACATACCGGTGGCAGTGGTGTAAAACATTTTTTAGCACTTAATATAAAAATAGTTAATTTTCTGCAATAGAGAAGTCCAGTCCAATTTTTTTTATTTTTTTTATGAATAATGACCTTCTAACTTAAATAGCTGCATATTTTTTTTTTTTTTAGAGTTAGTTTTAATAGTTAAAATAATTTTCAAAGTTTTAATTTTTCAAGGTCCCTCTAAAAACACCATTATTATGCATTTTGTGACGTCATCTACTAAATACGAAAAAACGTATTTTATGATTTTTATGTTGGTCTCCTTGAATCTCACATAGATTTGCGCAGGCGCCGCCGGCCATCTTAACGCGTTGATTGGTCTATTTATGGTGTATGGGCAATGGCGTCTACGGCGACGGCGAGATCAGAAACTTCGCAAAAATGACATGATGAATAATTTACGTTTAAATGATCAATTCACTGTGATATTAGTGTAATTCATCATAAGTACCAATGCTGCGTTACTTTTTTTTCAGTTTTAGTCCTTTAAATAGTTTTTGTTGGTGATTTATTTTCGTTGTACGATAAGGTTACTAAATATATTTATTTCGTTGTACGGTTTAAGGTTACGTCTGAAATTTTTTTTAATGACTTTTCAGCGTGAATTTAATAAAACTTCCATAAAAGTAATATTATTTAATAATGTAAAAGACTAATGCATGTGTAAATAAATTCAAAATACAGAAATCAACGCATTAACACCGAATCCAAGATGTCATATTTTTTAAGTTATTTTTTCGGAATCATTAAAATATTTTTTTATCATTTTTAATTGTATGAACGAGATAAAAAGTGAAGTGACAGTTTTATTCCAAATTCATAAAGTAAGAGGAATGTATTTTTTAAATTTTGAATTTCCTAAATTTTTCGACCATTTTAATAGATTATGTTTACAGTCAGCTGTTTTTTTTAATTTTTTCATTTTGAAACTTAAAATACTGCAATTTTCAAACGCGATCGTATATGTCAGATACAAAAATCTAAAAGGCAATTCTATTTAGTTTCTATAAAGGTATATGCTTTTACGACATCTTCAAAAATAAGAAATATATAGAACATTCGTTTGTGTCATACCTAAATTCCCATACAAATGACGTACAGCATAAATAAACCTGTCATTACAGTGATTACCATCGTGACGTCACCACAGAGCATTACACAGCATACCAACCTGACGCTGTGTTTTAACGAGAATATTAAAAATGCACTTTTTAATATTTTTTTTAAAACTATACGTTTAATATTATTAAATAAAACTTATATATTCAGAATCAGCATTTATTGGTCTATACGAACATATTTTTTTAAAGCCATAATATTTTTCACTGGAGTTCCTTATTGTAAATGTAATTTAAAGTTTTAAATTTCAATTTTATGTAAATGTATAGTGGTTGCGCCAATTGATATTTTAATTATCAAATTGTCTATTGCTTAAAACGCTTTGTTCCTTTAATACATTCCTGCCCGACTTATCCATTCCTTTTGCCAAAGGCCTGTAAGGTTGCCAGAACTGTATATAGTATTGTTACCAGACGAGCGTTGCAGTGCATTATTGAGTATATTGCCCGCCATTGTGTACTGTTCACGCGCAAGTGTGTTTTTTTGTTATTACCGCTCTCGCTACGTACATCGTAGTTATTGGATTGTTTTACACGCCAATGTTCTGAAATATCTTTATTGTAATATTCCCCGCTGTACGCGTATTGTGTTAATTTTTTGAGTGAAAACCATGCATTTTATTGTGAATTGAAAACCCGCAGATACTTTCAATTATCGCCTAATCTGTTCGCCCGCGCCGGGCGGCAATGCAGTCGTGTTTGTACTATATTGTTTGTGTGAACTGTTATGAGAGACATTTGATAAGAAACCAGCGGCAAATAATAGATCTCGAGGAACCAGCAGCCAAGAAGAAGGAGACCGAGAACGAGAAAGACGAGGTAGGTCTTTGGCATTCTTCCTTGAAACCTACCTCTTCCTCAAGGCATTTTGAGCAGTTTAGTAAATTATTATTTGTTAATGAGACGCATCCATAAACGAATGGATTTAATTTAATTCGCCCTACCATATAGTATAAAGGCAACCAGAGAGAGGAATTATATTCAAGAATGCTTCTGAGTAGTGTTATATACAGCATTCATTTATTTAAAGTTTCGTTGTAACAAAATTAAAATTATTAAAACTCTCAGAAGATTTTTAAAAAAATTGTTAAAGGTATTATAGACAACCTGATTTACTCAGCCTAATTACCTTCCATATACCAACTAGAAATTTTCCATCAAAAATTCTTTTTAATTGCAAAAATTATACCTATCGATACCGAGACATTTCGACACTTGCTTATACCTAGATTACATGCAGTTGGTAATACTTTATCAGAAGTAGCAACTGCACAAAATTTAGTAACAAGAAGGCTATAATAACCCACCTCAAAAATACATAATAATGTTAGCTTTTATTTTTCTTTTGCATGTGTTACATTTTATAATTCTTTAACGAATTTTACTTCTTGAATACTGGTTCCACTAAATTATTACATAGCATGTTGTAAAAGTCTGTATGGGCATAAAATATAAAAGTCTATCTACTACACTATATAAAGAGGTAATATTTGTTTGTTTGTGTGTTTGTTTGCATCGAATAGGCTCCGAAACTACTGAACCGATTTGAAAAATTCTTTCGCTGTTGGGAAGCTACACTATCCCTGGGTGACATAGGCTATATTATATTTAAAAAAAAAAAATAGGCATCCTTACTAAAACTTCAATAATGTAACCCAGGGTGTAAAAAAATTACCTAAAATATTCTTTAAATCGCGTGCGCTGCGAAAACTATTGATGATAGAATAAAATAATGTACCACGACTTTATAGAACACATCATTATTTACAAAAAAGGTCGTGACAGCATATGTCTAACTATTATGGTTATGCCACAATAAGTATTCTTTTATTTTAAAAATTTAATTTAAATGTCGCCGCTTGAAAAGGCACTTTATTTGTATCTTGGTTTTAATCCTTATCAAAATAAATTACTTCATATTCAAGACAGATTCAATACCTTTATTTAACTTTTTGAATTTTTCAATTCGGATATTTTATTAGAAAGATATCACGAGTTTAAAATTGTTAGTATTAGAAAAAAGTTTCGTCTACGGGCCGGGCGGGAGAGGAGTCAAGAAATGCAGTGCCAGGGGGGTTGGCGGGACGGGGGAGCGGGAGAGCGGTGGTGGGGAAGATGGAAGTGGAACGCTGGAGGGGAACGCACGGGAAAGGACATGTAAGGAGTAACATTTTATTTATTTGAATATGGCATATAATATAAAAGAAAGTCCAAAAAAACGTGCAGCTCGCAAAAACTCAGAAACGAGTCCCGGTTCGATCAAGGGAGTTATATGGTGTGGTAGATCTCTATCCCCCCTAGGGAATAAGGGTATCCGTTTTTACCTAAAGGGCGTGCTTTTAAAGATATAAGGGCTGAAAGTTTCGCCCTCTTGAAATTTCTAGAACAGTCTTCCGGAAAGTTCTAGAAGGTTCTACAGAGCTGTAGAAAGTTGTGGAAGGAGTGACGGAGTATGTCGTGGAATGATCAGGAATAGGGAATCGGGAACATCATTGTGCAACATTCCAGAACACTATCTTATTTTCCTGAGCGAAGCCGGGTAACCCAGCTAGTAAACTAAATAATTTAATAAAATGGAACATACTTCAATACTACAAAACACCGATTTTAGAACAAACTAGCGCAGATCCGTGAAAAATCTGATTTGTGAAGTTGAAAGCATTTATAAAAAATACATATTATTTGCCTCAAGAAGAAATTTACCTTTCAATTTTTTTTTATATTAACTCTACACAGGAGGCCCTGAGGAAAATAACTTCCCACAGGGCGTATGTCATCTGGGATGCCGTGTGGATGGTCTTTTTGGGGAGAGGAAGGAATAAACATTAGTCTTGAAGAGACCCAGCCAAGAAAGGAGGTAACACAGAGGCCGCAAATCATTCCACAGCCGAGCTGTTGGACACAAGAACGAGTCGAAGAAGCGACCCGTTCTCATGTGACAAATGTCAACCGTGTACAAATGTTGGGCACGCGTTCGGCTTGTTTCCCGACTATGAACCGGTGCGAAGGGATCAATGTCGCTAATTCCTCGGAGCATCTTCCATTGTAATACCGGTAGAACAAGAATAGCATTCCCACCCGACGCCTGTTTGAATGTTTGAATAAACTTGAAAAATTACGACATCTCTCAAACATTTAAACAAAAGAAACATTTCAAGTAAAGAATTATTAGTCAACTCTTCAGGCTAATTTGTTCAGCTTTCGGAACAACTCATATAGGTCTCATATAAATCATTGTGTCTCCCTTACTATCATGTTTAGAAATATGATCGGTAAGTGGCTGAGTTGGCATCGGTTTGGGTCCCATCCGATTCGATTTCTTGGCTGGCTAAGTCCTCCATCACAACACAATCAATATTTTCCGCTTTCTGTGGTGGTGGTAGGAGATTTTCAAATACTGTCGGGTTATCCGTAAACTAACTAATTAACTAACCATCACGCCGTTTCTCCGCAGCGGAAGGTAGGCAGAGAAGGACAGATCGCCAAACAACTCGGTCTTGCCACACACTCTTTGCCTTGTTCACATTCATACATCGGGTTATCCGTAAGCTGGGAATATTTGTCTTTCGTTTTAAAAAAAATTTATCTAAATCAGCGGTCGGGGAACCGGGGTAAATTACCCCAAATGGGGTAAAAATGTTTTTTTTTTGGGTAATACTTTTGATGACATCAAGGATACAGTTATAAAACATCTTACCAAACTCAGAGAGCGGTTCTCTGACTACTTTACAGATCTTGATATACATACTTTCAATTGGGTTGTAGATCCTTTTATATGTGAAATTGCTAACATACCAGAAGAACCTCCGGGTTTGGCAGAAACAATACTTGAACTTCGATCTAATACTGAAGCACATATGTATTCAATTTGAGAGCAAAGCCAATCTGTCATCTTTTTGGATGTCAAAAGCTACGAAAGCTTTCAAAATTGCACATTAGGAGGCGGTAAAAAAGTTGCTGCCATTTGCAACCACCTATCTTTGTGAACAAGGCTTTTCCACTCTAATGAACATAAAAACGAAGAACAGAAATCGATTAAACGCCGAAGACTCTATTAAAATTGCTCTTACATCAAAAAGTCCCAATTTTGAATTAATTGTATCAAACATGAAGCAACATCATTTCTCCAAAAACTGAAAGGGAAACCTGAAAATCTGAATTTTTGTTTGATCCAATTTGAGAATTTTATTTTGTTTTTCTATTACATGCTTACTATTTTCATGTGACATTTTTTTATTTTCCGTGTAAATTAATTCGATAAATAATTTTTATTTAAATATACATTGATTGTCTTCTTTTCAAAATGGGGGTAAGGGGTAATATCAACTTGCGCAAAAATATTTTGGGGTAATGGTTAAAAAAGTTCCCCGACCACTGATCTAAATGGTGTTAGAAGGAGAAAACACCATGCTTCAAATCTAAAATTTCATAACAGCAAAATAATTAAAATGTACACCTTTATGAAACCAAAGTTTTCGACCACAATTTGAAAAAAAAAAAAAAAATATTTTTTAACTATTTTTACATGTAATGAAAAAAAGTGAGTTGACGATATCGTTTATAATATATTTGCCCAATAAAATATGTACATATTTTTATTTCATTATCGGTAATTTTAGTTTAAAAAACGTAAGGTGAGCCATTTTTAAAACTTTTCAAAAATTATATGTTTATTTCGAATTATAAAATTTGAAAATTTATTTTATCACCTTTCAAAAACAGCTTTTAGTTTTCGAATGCGTTCAGAAAAATTCCATTTATTTGGATTTTATTGCAAAGCGGAAAATTATGTTGATCTTCCGAAAAAATAGGCCCAAGGCCTGAGGGGTAAATAAAATGATGTTGGCACCTACTTCGATACAATTTATTTATTTTCATCCATTCCAATCTTGAAAATAAAAGTTCATTGAACTTGAATAATTTTACTAATTATGCAGTAATACAATTTCAAATCACTTCACACACGCACCCATGCACCAACCACTGAAATTAGTATGATTACATAGTAAATTTAAATGTGAGGTTATATTTGGCTCCCAAATCTGACAGGTTGACAGTGGACAGGAAAAATGACATAACTATCTTGCAAATTACCTAAATATCTTGTAAGGGCTTACCTTTGTTACACACGGAGCAGACGTGCGGACGCTCGCCCGTGTGTGTTCGCTGGTGCACCATGAGCCCCTCCTGGCGAGTGAACACCTTGCTGCACGTGGAACACTGGTACGGCCGCTCTCCACTGTGTACGCGCTGGTGGATCGCCAGCGTGTTCGCACCTGAAACGTTCCACAAGTCAACTCGATATAGATGTCAACCAATCAGTCAAGTCAATGAAGATGTGGATCAATCAACGCAATACAGTAGAACCCCGTTAATTCGAAATCCACAGGACATCAAAAATAAAATTATGAATTAATAAACTTCCATGTAATCTGAAATTTTATAAAATAAAACGTAAAATTGAGTTGCTCGGCCGCAAATTCAAATTCGGGTAGGTTCTTCATAGTAAATTTGTAATAATCCGACTTATACCAGTGTAAATCAAATTTTCGCAGGCGTTTACCGCCGCGGTCGGCCCTGTTTGAAGAAAATTTTTTAAAATATGATATTTTTCGTGTAAATCAAATTTTCGCAGCCAATTTCCGCCGCAGTCGGCCCTTTAAATTCATATATTCAAAGTACATTCGTAAAAATACTACATTCCATTGCAAAGTGATTCAGATTTACAAAATAATAATACGAATTAGGACGACATTCACAGAGTGAACATTCACAGAGTGAACATTCACTGCGTAAATCGATATTTTACGGCGATTTACCACCGCGGCTGTCTGAGAGATTACAATTTACGAAATTATATGATTTTTTTTTGCAAAAATCGATGTTTTTCGAATTATACAAACAATTTTTGATGTGTGAGCAAAAATAAATTTCGAATAGGCCACTTGCATCACATTTTTTAAAAAAAAATTCCGGTTAAGGCAAATATTCTAAGACATTCCGTATTTTTAATTTTTTTTTAATCGTATTTTTGAAACCCTGGCAATTTTTTGAAAATTTCAATCCGAAAAATCAGACCATTTTTTATAAACCGGAAATACGGGACATAATTTTATGTGTGCGAAAAAATGATAATTACATAGCCGAAAATCATTTTAAAAAAAAGAACGTTTTCCACACGAATAGCAATAAATTGTACGGGGTTCTCTTCATAACATCTGTAAAAACACCGCCATCTTTATCAAAAAATCAAACCAAAGGATAAGTTCGCATAAAACAAACGATAAATCTAGTGAACGTTAAACGCAAATTCAAAAATTCGCAGGAAATCAAAGTGTTGCCATATAAAAAAAAATAATCAGTGTGGAATTTTACAAAATTAAGGTAACATAATCGGAGACGGGACATTTTTATGTAGTGACGTCACGAGCTCAAATAATGGATTTATTTATTTAAAAATAAGAAAAACTATACATTTCTTAAAATTTTTCTAACATTTTCGTAATCTTAGAAAAAAAAACTATCCACAGGATTTTTTCCAAGTCGTTATGGAATCCATGCAAGTGGCCTATTATAAATTAAAGAATTTCGAATTAAAAAATCATTTTGTATGGAAAAAAATTTGGGTGGAGTCTGGTTGGAGAGGTCAAAGCATCTTCCACAACTGGCCTCTCCCGATTCGGCCCGCCACGCAGTTGACGGGCAAACGCATCCACTGCCAAGACCTGGACAAACCTCCACCAAAGGTAGCACACCACTTGGGGTAACCTATAGCAGAGGTGTTCGTTATCCAATAAAGGGTTCCCGGGACGGCAGTTGCTTATTACGGGGCCTTATTTAACAGAACATCTAGTAAAATAGTATTTTGTTTACCTGCAAAGGCTCTTCCACAAGTGGGACAGGAAAATGGCTTCTCTCCAGTATGAGTTCTCATATGAACTGTGACATAACCTAAAAAATATAAATGCCTAGTAAAAGCAATTACAGACCAAATCAATGTAAAAAAAAAAAATTTACATCTAATGCAGGTGTTAACCAAAGATATTGAAATATAAGAGATGTGCTATCCGCAGTTTTTACTGGGTGGGACTGTGCTTCTTGGTGTCGCCAATATTGTTTACCAATGAACGAATAAACTAAACGAGCTTTAAACTAAATTAACGACTTCTTTCCGTATTCAAACTATATTTTTAATCAATATTAATGCACGCCATCAAAAAATCAACAAAATGAACAAATTTTTTTTGTATGCAAACTACTCCGATTAGGTAGTAGTCCGCCGACAGTCGCGCGGACATCATAGCATATCTCTTTTGTATTTTAATATCTTTGGTGTTAACACATAAAATCCAAAATCAATCGAGCCCTTATGTGAAAAACAGTGTTATCGAAATAATGCTGTTTTTGTACAGATCACAGGTTCGCTGTGACCAAGGGCGGCTGGTTGCACAGTGTGTTTAATCAAAAGGTATAGCGAATACCTACATTTTAAATGTGTTTGCTTTTTTATTGATTTGTGTTTTAAATTATAAAAAACATTTTTGGTTTCATCGAATAAATGGCTTTTTTAATAAATTATGTGTATTTCAAAATTACAAAAAACTTTTTTCTAATTATTAGTGGGATTGCCTGATTTTGACAAAGAGTGGTTTATGATAACGTACCTCTCTGCGAGAAGCGCTTGCTGCAGACAGGACACACAAAGGGCTTCTCTCCTGTGTGGACGCGCAGGTGCTTCTCCAAGTTGCACTGCTGAGTGAAGCCCTTGTCACAGATCTTGCACACAAACGGTTTCTCGCCCGTGTGGCTCCTGGAAATGTGAGGTTATGTTGACATAATTGATAATACATATTATGAATTCATACATCGAGCCTGCCACTATCATAACACACACCTCACATATACAGACATCTTCAATATAACTTTCAACAAATTCAAAGCAACACTATCAGATAAATGTAATGCATCACAACACACCACTTAAAATCCATATTTATATTTATTTATTATATTATTTATTATATTATTAATCAGATTCCTTTTCCTAATTTGCAATATTTTTTCATATTCCCTAATTACATACATATCATCCATATACTCCTATAAGATCATAAGCTTACCCTTTATTGTGTTTTTCTATATTTTATCATGCATATTTAAGTATTTAGCTTCTCCTAACTATTTTTTTTCTTGGTTTTTCTTTATGTTTAATTTAGCTTCTCTTAACTATTTTTTTCTTAGTTTTTCTTTATGTTTTTCTTGTCAGCGAAAAAAAAAAAAAAACAAATTTTATCAGCGTAAACATGTTTTTAGGCTTACTGTTTTCTTTTAGCACTCTTTATTTTTATGTATCTTTGTAAAGCTGTTTGTTTTCCAAATAAAGATTATTATTATTATTATTTTTTGAAAGGCAGCTGGCGGACATGAATTTTTTTTTGCTTTTTTTTTAAATGCGAATTTAACCCTTATGAATAAAGAAACTGTATAAGGACAAGGTCATAATCGCATGCGCCATTATCATTCTTAACGTAACCAATGGTTTCATTAATCTAGCTATTCTAGAATATTTTTAAATTAATTTTCTATGACTTGGCGGGTCTATTTTTGCAACACATGCGTATAAAGGCCTTTATTTATTTGCAAACTCCTTTGAATTATGTTTTTTCATGTTGGGTATGTATTCAGATTTGTGTAGAAATAATAAAATCAGTTTATAATTGTGTATACACTATATTTTTATACTATATTTTTTGACAATTATTTCAAAAATGGGAGATTTTTTAATCTTTTTTTTTTAGTTAGTTAGCTATTCTGGCGAGTGATTCTATATCTTTTGTGGGATCGTTATCGAGATAACGGACGTGATCTCTTGTCAGATTTGTGTGATTTATTTGCTTTTTCTATGTACAAAGTACATTAAATGAATAAATAATCATGTACACTTGCAGAAATTCGTGTTTAAAATGTACTACTAAAATGTGTGAAAGTAAATATGTAAAAATCACACAAATCTGACAGGAGATCACGTCCATTATCTCGATAATGATCACATAAAAGATATAGAAACGCTCGGCTGGAAATACCTCTTACGATATTATCACGTAATATACATGAATGATAAGATATATTATCTGGTAAACAGAAAACAATTGCAAAAAAGCAATTCCTTTGTTTTTATATGGATATTTGACCAGAAAG
Source organism: Limnephilus lunatus (assembly GCA_917563855.2). Classification (NCBI taxonomy): domain Eukaryota; kingdom Metazoa; phylum Arthropoda; class Insecta; order Trichoptera; family Limnephilidae; genus Limnephilus; species Limnephilus lunatus. The sequence goes on from OU830596.1 coordinate 57,808,520, forward strand.
CAACAAGGTAAAATCCGCACGGTTTTTCAAAATACACCTGACATTCAACAGTTTAATGACCGGGCAACATCCTGCTGATTCGCTCATATCTAATTTCGCATTAAGATTAACCTTTAAACGCTCATGGTAAAGTAACCCACTGCAAGCATTTTTTGTGAAATATTATAATTATAGTAATAATAAATCAGTGTAATCCGATAGCGAAATGCACCATAATCATCGGTCCCGTAAGAGACCGTTGGGCTTTGAACCACACAAATCCGCGGTAACCACTGGGAGTCTAAAGGTTAATAGGAATTGAGTTAATTTAAATTTAAGAAAAAGTCATTTCTTTCTTCTCTCCAAATAAGAATCATATCTAGCTTTAAATAGATTAATATTTGTAGCATCGCTGACATGTTGTGGAAGTTTGTTCCATGCTTCCACTACTCTATTTTTGCAAGAAGTGGTTCCTAGGGTTGAAATTTAATTTTGATTTTTTTTTTTTATGGTTTTCAAGATACAATCCCGTTAAACCGCAATAAAGCAGTTTGTCAACAGGATGTTAATGTTCAATTATTAAACATACATACATATTATTATTACTATAACTATACAAATTGTCACAATTAACACACATTAATTAATATAAACAATCTCTATTTAGTAACCATTGTTTCAGCATATATCTTAATCTATTTTATTAATCTAATTTTTTGTATTAATTGGTAACATGTTAAATATTTTTGGCACGTTAAATTCCAGGGTTGGCCGTCCGTAGTTATTATTATATTTTGGAACAAGCATTCCTTCATTCTTTGTGAACCTTGTATTATGCTCATGTTCCACTTTCTTCTTATAATCAGACTCAGATACATACACAATTCCGATACAACAATGAAATGTTTCGTCTCTGTGAAAAAATATTTTTTTGAACTAATAACTTAATCATAGAATTTTGTACTGATTGTAGGTGGTTTAAATTAGTTTTGCAAGAGTGTCCCCAAATAGTTAATCCATATCGTAAAGTTGATTAATAAAAGGTGTTTTGTTAATTTTTTTAGTGTCCACAGAGATTTACAATTGTTTTGGTGGTGAAGATTTCTTGAATACCAGAGCAAATGTTTTGTATATTTTTGTTGTTGAATTTATTACCTGAGGTGTATGCGGAGAGATCTCATCTCAACGTACTGCTTCTGGCAGTACTTGCACGTCAGCAGCTTGTTACCAGTGTGGTACTTACTGTGCTTGGAGAGTGAGGTGGCCCACTTGAAGCCTCGCCCTATCAACATACACACACACAACATTACTGTTTGTATTCATCATCAATGAGAAAAGAAAGCCTAAGAATTTATTTTGTATCCTTTCATTGTTGAAATTTATAGTAAACCTAGTTATAAAAGCCCTTTTATAGGAATTTCTGTTATGTGGTTAACAAATGAAAGATTTAATAAGTCTTTAAGAGGAAATAACCCGACAAAAACAGAAATACGTCATTTTCTACAAAAAATTATAAATTGATTAACCTGTAAAACCTATGTTTTAAATTTTGAGAAAATGTGTTTATTTTTAGTACAATACGATTTTACCATAGGTCGTTGGCAGATTTGTTTAATTTTCAAACAAAATTTTGTATTATACAACATACATTTCAAATCACGTAATCATGCAGTAAAATAAATCAATAAATTATCTGGAAAAGCTATGTTTCAGAATTTTTATTTTAGTTTAAATAAAATCATATAAAAAAAGATCCGCACATGTGTTTTGTGACGAAAATACTTCAGTTTGTCTATTTATTTACGGTCTTACAAACTAATATATGTAAGGATTTTTTTACATTCTTATTTTGCTTAGACATTATTGAAAAATTATAAATACTTATGATCAAAAAATAATTACAAAAAGTACATAATTTTAATAGTTTTATCATCACGCCTTTCAGCATTTTTGGGTGTAGGTATAAATTAAAGCAAATTTTGAATGAAACAATAGCAATAATGAGTTATAATTTTTAAAAGCTGGTACGGAGAATAATTAATCTTTCTCATTGGAACCGACCTGTACGATCGTAAGAATATCTTTTGATGAAATTTGGATTCTCAGCCGCTGGCTGATGAAAGGCCCTTAACTCCTTTGTACAACTTTTCATGAAAATGAAACTACATACCTACATATTGTTCCTGCTTATATCCTTAATGTTCAGTTTTTTTAATTTTTTTATATGAATACCGCACAAGAGTCCCAACTGCTCCCGTCTGAAGCCAGTGAGACTATGGCATCCCCAATTGGAGTATGTTGTGAGGCTGAGAGTAGTGGGGAGGGGAAGGAGATAGGGAAGAGGAAGGTGGGGAAGTACCTGGCTATTCAGATCTGGTCGCTAAACACGGCTAATGCCATTTCAAGCAACGTTTCAATTCTGAATGGTGGTCTTACATCAGGGTGATACAGAGAGTATCTTCCACTCTGGAAGTTTGTTGTTATTTACCTACTTTATGCTTATAATTATACTCCTGAATAACTTATGTATCTATAATAATGTGATATTTTAAAAGCCTTCAAGGCGTGAATAAACAAAAAAAAATATTACCACAAACGCTGCAGAGATGCGGCTTCCCTTGAACGTTCCTTAGCTCGCCCGTGTGCCGCTTCTTGTGCTTTGTCAGGTTGCTGCTCTCGGCGAAGGTCTTCAGACAAACGTTGCAGCGGTGAGGCTTCACTTCCTGGTGCGTCTTCAGGTGGCGGCGCAGCGCCCGCCCGGCCGGGAAGGACTTGCCGCACTCCTCACACTTGAACTCTTCCAGGTGGACGGTGGAGTGCAACTGGAATAGGAAACATAACACACTAGATATATAGATAGCAACATGACATTTTATCTAAATAGTGTATTACCCTGATTAACCAATGAGGTTATCTCCTTGATTTGTTATCCTTCATATATTATTTAGAGCATTCAACATTCTGGACAGAATGCGAATATTACCGAAGATACAAGCTGCCAAAATGTTGATATTTGCAGCCGGCCGATAAGCGTATGATGTTACCATACATTCAACACCGACGCAGCGGTACTGCAGCATCAGAAATGTTGATATCTAAAATAATAAAAAAAATGGCAGACTGGCGAATTTTACTTCCAGATTTTATGGAAAATGTTCATCATTAATAAAAATAAAAATAAAATAGAAGGGGGCCCTTTATAAAAAAAATCCCTCTGTGGTGCCATAGAGACTGGATTTTAGAACAGTTTAAGACTTGGTGCATGCAAATCGGATGTATAGTTTTTTAATATATTGTCAACCAAGTTGATTACGTAGTAGTTACGAGAAAAACACGTTAAAAGTTTTGCTGAAGGATAATTTAACATACAAACAGTTTCACATAAAATGCTGTATCTCCGTCCATTTTACGAATTTCTTTAAAACATTAGGTGAGAACATTCTTAACAAATGCATTTTTCAAATGCAAATGCTTAACAAAAATTTTGTACAGCGGTGCGGTGTCTTAAAGTCATATTGTATAGAGGTACCTTAAGGTCAACTTTGGAATTGAAGAGATCCTCACAAAGAGGACATTTGAACTTGAACATCAGGTCTGCCGACAATGTTTTCAAAAGACGCATCTCTCTTTCCTCTGTAAAGAAAAATAATTTATTAAAATCATAGAATTTTAAAAGTAAATCGTTAAAGATTAAATACTGTTTTTCAGACAATAGCAGCACTACCTCCGAAGTCAATTATACCACAACTGTAATTTTTTCTCTTTCCTGAACGATTTATTTAATGAAATAAAACAATAACTTTGCTTTAACGGTTTCACTTAACACAAACATCTTCAGGGTATAAAATTAAACTTTATTAGATTTATTAAATTGTGACATTTGCGATATTGCATGCCGAACAACTATAAATACATTTCTTATTTTTAATGTTTTTTAAAAACTTGTTCTAATTTTATAATAACAAATTTGGGCCCTAGTCATCAAGAACATAGAAACTAATGGGGGATTTATATCATCGGTTTTGCCACACGACTAGCGTGATAGCGACTCGCCGCACAACCACTCCATTTTGACAGTCGATTAATATCATGCCATTTGTTCCATTGTGCTTAAAAATTGCAGCAAGTGGTCAATTGTAACTGACAGTTTTCACAATCGATTCTTGTCACCGCATCTGTCGCTGCATGGCAAAAGTCAAAAGCCAGTCTTCTTTGGAGCTTGTGATTTCAGTTACCTGCAGTCAGTGCCGGATTAGTCCATAAGCAAATTAAAGCAATTGCTTAGGGCATCACGTCTTGGGGGGCACCAGAAACAGCACCAAAATAGTTCTTATGGCGTCATAGATAAATTAAATGTAGAGATGTGAAGAAGGGGAGAGATGTAAAAAGAAATAGCAGACAAACTCTCATTCCTGACTAAAATACCAGATATCGATAAAATTACGTGTCCCGATCAGACTTCAGAATACAGTCATTGGGTCCTAATGTGGGCACAGCCCTGCGTATATTTCTATGCCTGATGATATCAAACTGCATAACGTAACGATCCTTCTTACATGTTTGAAGGTACGTAATTATCTATCTCGTTGTATTAAATACATATTTTTTTTAAAGACCGATACTAGTTTACTTATGGATAGGGGGACCCACAAGCGTGGATTGCTTAGGGCATCAAGTATTCTTAATCCGTCACTGCCTGTGGTATGTTGAAACAAATATTTACATGACTAATGTAAATCCTGCATTATGCGCCCCAAAATGGCAGAGTCAGAAGTGCAATAATTTTTTTTACCTTTTTCACTAATCACTCTAGCGGTACCATCGCTGCAAATCTCTATAATTTTCAGATTCCGCGCTCTGTCATTGCTCATAATGACCGTTTGCTGAGGCTGCAGATCCGAGCTTTGCATCTTCGCTGGGTCCTCCTCATCCACATCGTTCATGGTGTCCTCGTCCAGATTCTCCTCCAGATTCTCATCCAAATTGTCGTCCAGGTTGTCGGTGATGGAGACACTGGGTGTTCCCTCGTATCCTGATGGCAGACCAATATATCTTAATTGTTTATAATTCCCAATATGTGACTTACTCTTGTTATACACACTTGTCACAATGAAATGTATATAGATAGGTAAAAATGTTACGAAAATGTTATTATAGCCCATAAGCAGAATCCCTTAAAGTAAGGTCCGTGGACCCGTTCTAACTCGGGTAAGGGGTTCGCGGGAGGGAGGGGGTGGGGAACCCGGGAGAGGGGAGGGGAACATGCGAGGGGAACTCAGGAGGGGAGTTCGCGGGAAGAGGGGGGAGTGGAGTGAGGAGAGGGAAGGTGGAGGAGGCGGAGTGGGAAAGCGAGAGGGGAAGGGGACGCGGGAGAGGAAGGGGAACGGGACGAATGGGAAAGGACATGCAGTGAGAAACAATTTCTTTATTAAATGGCATAGCAACGCATGCCGGGAACCAGCTAGTATAATATAAAGATTTTTTTTTACCTGCCATGTGATCCAGTGAGAGTTCGGCCGTTTCCATGTCAAAATTTCCAATCTCAATGCAGGCTGCAATGTAAAACACATAATACAATTAACGGACATTTTAATGGTTCTCGACACCGATTCTAGGTCCGTTTCAGCTTTCTATCAAATTGTGATTAGCCGACAAGCATAACAACATACCACAGTCAGTTGTGCAGTTCTGCTGATCACAAGTTAACCACTCCGATCTATCGCGAATATGGACTTTTTACGTCTTAAACGAAATGTCAGATTTACGAAAACTTTGTGTTATGTCCGCTTTACAATTAAAGCTCTATAAATGAAACATTTCTGAACGTAGCCGAATACTAAAATTTGAAAGGTTACGAAATAAGCTTTCAAATTGTTATATTACAAATAAATATTAACATTTGTAAATATTAAAATTTTGAATGCAAAAATAAAACAAAAAAATGTAAAAATGACTCACGTGATGTTTTTATGTGAAAACGGTACTAAAACCACGGATTAAGTAAAAAACAATACTTAATCTTTTGTATAAATGTATAATAAACAATTTAGTCACCTCACTTATTTATCATTCATACAAGAATATTTAATAAAAATTAACAATGTCTAGCGGCCCGTAGGCGATTTGACGGGTAAAATCTGTACTAACCGTGTATCTGACAGAATAGGTCTTTTTATGTATTTCTATGGACAACTTGAATAGTCGTGGGTAGCTTGATTTATTATTGAGCTTCTCCTTTTTGTTTTAGGGATGTCACTAGAACAATAATGGAGTTATAACGATTTCTGTGGAGACATACGAGTTGACGTGAAAACACGCTTATTGTATTTGAATGCTGTTGTCATATTAACGTGTATATCTGCTTACGTTGCTGAGTGGTTAAAGAGACTAAATATAACATTGTTGTATCGGAATTTTATAATACTACCGGTGCAGGTCTTGTCTTATTATGGTACAAAATATTAATTCAGCATATATTTATCTGAGTCTGATTATAAGAGGAAAGTGGAACATGAACATAATACAAGGTTCACAAAAAATGAGGGAATGCTTGTTCCAAAATATAATAATAACTACGGACGGTGAACCCTCGAATATAACGTGCCAAAAATATTTAACATGTTACCAAGTAATATAAAAAATTGGGATTCTACCAAATAGATTGAGATATATGCTGAAACAATGGTTACTAAATAGAGATAGTTTATATTAATTAATGTGTGTTAATTGTGCCAATCTGAATAGTTATAATAATATTATGTATGTATGTTTAAATTGTAATTAAACATTAACATCCTGTTGACAAACTGCTTTATTGCAATTCAACGGGATTGTATCTTGACAACCAATAATAAAAAATAAAAATTTGAAAAATTGATACATATTATTTGACAGACCTCCCTGTTGATCTTCCGAGTCGAGGAATATGTTCTCTTCGGAGTAATCGTCCTCCATTTTGAGGTGGTCTTTGAGTCTTTCCTGAAACAGAAAGGCTTCATCTTACTTGATCTAAAATATACAAAATGTTTGTGCGACCTCTCCTGGAATATACATTGCCAAGAAAATAGATCTAATAGAGAGGGTACAGAAAAGATATTTAAATACAAGAGACTAGCTGACCCGGCCACGCGTTGCTGTGGCTAACGAAACACAACCACCTACTGGATCTAACACAGCCATCTACTGGATGGTTACCCAACCTTTATAATCACGATAAATTAACTCACACCGCCATCTGTTAATCTGCATACAAATCAAATCCACACCGCCCGCTTGCCAGCCCGTCCACCACATACAGACATTCTCCTTCATATATTATATATTTCAACCAATTTACACAAAACCTTGACAAATTATGTACCTAAACCTTTCTAATTAATCACTCTATCTATTGGTGAAAACTACATGAAAATCCCTTCAGTAGTTTTTGAGTTTATTGCGAAGGACTTTAATTTACAATAGGTATGTTGAGATGTGTTATCGGCAGTTTTTACTGGGTGGGACTGTGCTTCCCGGTGTCGCCGATATTGTTAACCAATACTACTGCACACCTTCAAAAAATCAAGTAAATGAACGAATTATTTCCATATTCAAACTATATTGTTAACCAATACTACTGCGCACACCTTCAAAAATCAACTAAATTTCGTATTCAAACTAGGACCATTAGATCGTAGTCCGCCGACACTCAGGCGGCCATCATAGCATATCTCCTTATATTTCAATATCTTTGGCGTACAGAGACTATTCAAAAAAATATCAAGAGCTTCGAAAGGCAGGCAATACGAGGATAGACTCAAGGAACTAAGGTAACTGATATTAAAAGAAAGAAGAGAAGGGGATGACATTAAGGCGCCACATCCGGGCTCAAAAAGAAGAAGATGGAGAGATATGAAATTACGAAAGATAGAGGAGCGCGCTAATATTTAAAGCGACAAAATCGATGCGAAAATTGTAAAAATGTTTAATAAAGCACGACTCCTTTAAAATAGAGCAAAAATCTCGTGGGGGTTGTCTTAAACAGCATTTTAAAAAAGAAACACTGTGAATTTTTTCATATAACTTGTAAAATAAGATAAACAAACGTGTTTATAATAATTTTCGGATCATACTTTGCGATTTTTTTCTATCGAGGAAATTTCATATAATTTGCGTTTCGGTGCAGGGCATGTCTAAATATTATCTTCAAGAATAACATATATTTTTTTAAGAGCTTTAAAACTTAACATGTTTAAGGGAGATATGTAAGAAATTTGTAGAAATTAGGGTAGCGGCGGCTTAACTAATGGCTAATAAATCAATGGCACTGCAGATGTGGAAATTCTTTTTTATGTATGTTATAATTTGGGACATTTCGGCCAAGTGAAGATATCAATCATTTGCAATTTCATAAAATACATAAGTATGTTATACACATAAAAAATTATCAAATGATCTGAAACTGACTTTAACTTCAGTTTACAAATTACGCTTTAATTTAAAATAATACTAAACATTTACCGTGGGGTGAAGTTTAACACATTGTTTGCGGGTGATGACAGCCCGTCATCTTCACTCAAACAGGACCCAAGTTCTTGCCCGCACAAAATGTGTTAATCTCTACATATTATAAATTAAAGTCCTCCACCGAGTCTGTCTGTCTGTTCGCCATAAACTCAAAAACTACTGAACGGATTTTCATGCGGTTTACACCATTAGATAGAGTGATTCATAAGGAAGGTTAAGTATATAATTTGTGAAGGTTTTGTTCAAATTGGTTGAAATATGAGAATGTCTGTATGTGGTGGACGAGTGGGCTGGCTAGCGGGCGAGTTAATTTATTGTGGTTTTAAAGGTTGGGTAATCATCCAGTAGATGGCGTTGTGTTTCGTTAATCGCAGCAACGCGTGGCCGGGTCAGTTAATAAGAGATAAATATAAATAACCTGGAAGTCGTCGCTGATGTAGGTGCGGATAATGCTGTCACTACGCTCGCTCATCTTCTTGAAGGCAAAGGAGCGGCTGATAGCAATGACGCATTGCTTGCAGAGCAGCTTGGGCAGCCCGTCATCTTCACGCACCTGCGAATTGCCATGCCAAATCAAACGTGAAAATATTAGTGTTTTTATATTATATTTATTAATCCTTAAAATAGAATTTCTACCTTTACAAATTAATAAAAAAAAATTACAAATTTTTACTGTGCAATTTTTGGCAATTTCAACCCCAGGGTGTCTTACAAACTATATATTTACATGGTATCTAGAAACTCGTAGTACAAGCGAGAAGAGTGAATCTACATTACTTTGATATGAGTTGTGGAGTTGCAAAACAGCTCTGGAATTTTTGGGAGATCTGCCGAGCGATTCTGTATCTTTGTGGGATCGTTATTGGATAACGAATGTTATCTCCTGTGAGATTTGTGTGATTTTTACATATTTACTGTCACATGTTTTAGTTTAGATCGATTTAAACACGAATTCCTGCAAGTATGCATGATTATTTATTCATTTAATGTATGTTGTACATTGAAAAAGCAAATAACAGCCATAAAAATCACACAAATCTGACAGGAGAATAGGTCCGCTATCTAATAACGATCCCACAAAAAATACAGAATCGTCCGGCTGGAGATGTTACGAAAAACTGTTCGGAACACTTTGAATACAAAAATAATATACTAAATATTAACACAATTATACATTCAATCACTAAAGCCAAAAATTTAATCACTCATACGAAAATTTGAAATAGAAAAATCAGAGAAGATACGGTCGCATCTAGAATTCATCTAGGATACCACATTCTAATTAGGGGCCTTTCAAGTATTACGTAATGCAATTTGGCGGGAGGGGGGGTCTTGTAAAATGTTACTGTGCGTTACCAGGGCGGGAGGGGGGTTCGAACAACGCGTTACGTAACAAGCTTTTTTTTTATTTAAATAAAAATCTAGGGAATTAAGATCTTCCTAGTTGGCAACCCTTTTCGTTTATGTTTTACGGGGAATCCCTCGATTGTACTGTACGTCATTTTTATTTTGTTCTCCCAAGTTGGCAACCCTTTTTGTTCATGTTTTACGGGGAATCCTTCGATTGTATTGTACGTAATTTTTATTTTGTTCTCCTAAGTTGGTAATCCTTTTCGTTTATGTTTTACGGGGAATCCCTTGACTGCATTGCACGTAATTTTTATTTTATTATCGTTGACAAAATCAAATCAAATTGGTAAAAATAGTCACTTGGGTGTTACATAATGTTTAGGGAGGGGGAGGGGTACAGAAAAACGTTACGGCGCGTTACAGGGGGGGAGGGAGGGTCAAAAATCTTCAAAAATTGTGTTACGTTATACTTGAACGCCCCCTAAAAAATACTCAAAATTAGAAATCATTATATATACTATGAGAATTGGCCTTTGCAAAACTTTGACACCTCAGAACATGGTAAGGGGAAGTTGGAACACTATCCAACTAAAGTGACGAACTACACTGCGCCTCAACTATCACATACAAACAAAAAGGTAATAGCAAAAGGTTCAAAGTGATGTTAGAACTTCGTCATACAAATATCTATAAGAATACAACACAGATGGCTCTGAAAATTATTTTGGTTATAGAAATGAGGAAAAGAAATGGTTTTGCATTCAAAGATCATTTTTGAAAAAAATGTTCGTAAATATCAGTGGCGGACTAAGGGGGGGGCGGGGGGGGCGGTCCGCCCCGGGCCCCTGGTCTTGGGGGGCCCCCAAACGCCTCCATGTTCCCTTGATCAAATTCTAAACAAGGCTTTAAGGCACCACTGTTAAAAAAATATATTTTTATTTCATTTTGTGATTGATGGACTTGTTAAGAATGCTCTCACCAAATTTTTTAAAAATTTATTCGAAAAATTGACGGAGATACAACATTTTATGTGAAACCGTTTGAAACAGTTTGTATGTTGAATTATCCTTCAGCAATGCATTTTATTTTTGAATGTATTTTATTTTCGATTTTTTATGGTAAATTTTCATCAATCATAAAAATAAAAAAAAGTAGAAGGGGGGCATTTATAAAAAAATCCCTACGTAGAGTCATAGTCAGGGCCGGATTAAACATGTCGGGTCCCTAGGCAATGCACGTCTCGGGGCCCCTACCCGTTGCGGCCCCCCTAGGTAGTTGCCTACACTGCCTTATGGACATTAAGGTCCTGCCAGGACCGGCTTAAACATGTCGGGGCCCCTAGGCAATGCACGTTTCGGGGCCCCTGTACTCCAGGGGCTCCTACTCGATGCGGGGCCCCTAGGCAGTGGCCTACACTACCTTATGGACAATAGGGCCCTGCAAGGGCCGGCTTATACATGTCGGGGCCCCTAGGCTATGCACGTCTTAGGGACCCTTTACCCTAGGGGCCCCTACCCAATTCAGGGCCCTTAGGCAGTTGTCTATACGTCTTATGGATAATACGGAATATAATGAATTTTATTTTCGATTTTTTAATTGTAAATTTACATCGTTCAAACAAAAACGGAAGGGAGCCATTTATAAAACAATCCCTACGTAGGGTCATAGTCAGGGCCAGATTAAACATGTCGGGGCTGCTTGGCAATGCACGCCTCGGGCCCCCTTTACCCTGTAGGATAGGACCCTGCCAAGGCCGACCTAAACATGTCGGGGCCCCTAGGCAATGCACGTCGTACAAAAAAGACGTATTTTTAACAGTGAGGCCCCCCAGGACCAGAGGCCCATGTGAACTGAATAAAAATCATGTAAAATAACATTAACTTTTAATACTAGGGGGGGCCTCATTCAGCTTTGCCGCCCCGGGCCTCTGACAGGCTTAGTCCGCCACTGTAAATATGCATTTAGTCCACCTCACGGATAATACGGAAAGTTCGTGTTGTTGAAGTTTGATGCACGGATAATAAGGAAGATTCCTTTTTTAGGTTGAGGTTAAACTATGAAATCTGCATGTCAACATAATTTTAAAAAACATCCCATTGAATGGTTTGTTTGGCAAAGCAGGGTTTGTCTAGCGGGTTTGTGTAATTATGATTGATTGTCTATGAAATAAAAACGGTAGATATAAAATGGCCTTACCGCGTAAGCGAATTAATTTAAACAAAATTAAAATGTTAAATGCAATTTTTTGCATGTTTTTTGTCTCCCGCGACATAAATATTCACTTTTCGTGATAATAAAGCTAAATCTAACTGTTTGAATAAAAAATATTCCATATTAACGAGTAAGCGGTTTAAAGCATAAATAATAAAATGTCATTTAGAACCTTGTCCAGCCGAGGTGATCGAGCGAATCAAATACTTGAGTCAGGTCATGTCAAGAGTCAGAATAACAGAAGAGCATGTATGACATGATACATGAATGTGAGTGAAGCAAGGAGTGTGCGCCGAGACAGAGTTGAACGGAGTTTAATCATCCCTGCTTAAGCGGAGAAGCAGCGTGATGGTTAGTTAGTTATTTTACGAGAAATTCATTTTACCTCCAAATTTGTAATGGACATCATCATATCATCAAGGCAGGAGCCATATAGCTGCTGCATCTGTCCTTTCTTCCCCAAGCAGGCTCGACATACCTCATCCAACTTGAGTGGATGTGAAAAATATATTGACATATCCATCTTGCCTAAAACATGAAAAATACATGATAAAGCACCGAATTTTCACTAAATTTTCAATCGGTAATTTAAAAAAAAAAACGTCAATCGTTCAAAAAGGCATTTTACAGATAAAATCGGCTTATTCACGTAGTCATATTATTGTGCAGATTTTTACCAAAAAACTCATAAAAGCGAAGTTTGTATAAAAATAGGGCCTGTTAAACTTCTGCAATTTGCACAAATAGACATTTAAGAGTTGCTTGCAAATTATGAATGATTATTTTTGTTACTAAAAGAGTTTTATTAAGAAATAAATAATAAACATTAAACATAACCTATGTGCTTACCAGCTGTCAAATCACATAGGTCAGAAAAGAAAAAAAAAAGAAATATTAAAGATGGGCGACATTTTATTGAGTAGGTACTTTGTTGATAAATGATAAACATCCATTTTCTTTTTATTTATTTATTTTAGCGTCGAAGGGTAGATCCGGCTCCTAAAGTTTTTTTTAACCCTTTAGTTGCCGAAAAAAGTAGAAAAAAGTTTTAAACTTGAAATCATAAATGAACTAATACCTAGATCGATATCTTCGGGCTTTTTGTATGGAACGGGTGTCAACACTATTTGACCATAAATAATGCTCATTCCGCGATTATGACGTCACGGACCATCGACAAGGATAGAGGAAAGTAAAAAAAAAAAAAAAGGTACTACCTTGGACAATATCAGTACCTACCCAAATCATTAGCCTAAAAATTATTTTTAAAAATAAAATGAAAAACTCATAATTGCATGTAGTATTTTATTGCTTTATACAGAATAACACAAAAAAAACGGAAATACAATCATGTGCAAACACATTTAGAAGGAACTTAATCATAATTAATGAAAATATGAGTAATAATAATAAAAAAGGAAGTGTTTGGATAGATTTTTAGCCCACATGGGAGGCCTTGAGGAAAAAATTCTCTCGGGGCCTATGTCATCTTTAGGGATGCGGTGTGGAGTCTTTTTAGGAAAAGGAAAGGGAGGAAGTTTTGAGAAGGAAAAATGTACAGAGGGGTAGTTAGGAATCTGGGGGTCAATATGTTCAAGAGTGATGGATGTATGAATCTATCCGTCTTACTGCGGCTAAGGCGATGGTTGACCGAGTATGGCTGCAGAGGTCTGAAGACAATGTAATAACAGAGTGCAATAATTCACACACGGTACGCTGCTCAGCCCAGGGAACACGTTTGGTTCTGAAATAAACATATTCATCACATTAACCAAAGTTTGCAAGCAAAACATATAATATTATCTCCTTTAATGAAATATAAATCCAGATGTATACCTGTATAATCTTCCACTACTTTTTTGGCAGCAAAACGCACGGTACTCGGCCCAAGTAGAACACGTTTGGTTCTGAAAAAAAAAAAAATTCATTACATTACCCAGCCTCATCCTATGAACTATATCCTACCACTGCAGAGTATAAAAGAGAAAATAAATTAAGAACAACGACCACGCGTCTCGGATACGACGCGCCTGTCATATTAAATATCTTAATAATAATGGAATTGCTGTGTTTGAAGAAATAATAAATGTATTGAATATCTTTATAATAAGAAAGACTCAGTGAATCAGCATCTATCTCTATGAATAAAATAGGTTGATGCCATATAGAGAATAGAGAAGACTTTATACCTTTTAAACTGTAATTGTGGTCTTGGACGGCACCATTCGTGCTGGACACTCCAGGTAGAATATGGATAGTCTAAAAATGAAAATAGATACAATTTTTAGGTGAAGTTAGGGAAAAGTTACAAAGTATATTAGGAACACTGAACAAACAAAAGATTCGCACCTGTATTTTGGTATCCTACGATCGTTTACGTTTTCTTTAGGTAAACTTCGATGTGTTCCGATTCCATGGAGATTAAGGGTCGGCAAAGCGTCTTTTTTTAACGTGCCATTGGAATTTTTGCAGTTATTAGTGAAATGGGAACCAAACATAACCACAACTTCCCAAAATCGGATGAGCAATAGTCAGATCTGCCGATTCTCAACGCCCATTCCCATAACGACTCTCATTATTTTCGCAGTTAGGTACTCTGTGTCGAACTGAAACACTATCCTCACAGCGGGTTAGTATATTTATGCTCACAGCCTTCGACACTGAAACGATATTTAGGAAGCATTTTTTCAAAATATTTCGTTGTTTTGAATCTTTTGAATGTTCGGATTGTTTCGGCCAACGTGCTATTTGACATATAATCCATAGATATCCCACCGTATATACCACTCAGTTCTCAAAAGTTTTTCTATGGAAATTGTAAGATTCCTATTGGTAGTCATTACTATGACGTCGTCATGTTCACGTGACCGGGTTACAAAAACTGACGGAGTTATACCCCCCTGCTTGAAATGCTCAGAATAGCGATTCTATATCTTTTGTGGGATTGTTATGAGGTAACGGACGTGATCTCCTGACAGATTTGTGTGATTTATTTGCTTTTTCTATGTACAACATACAAAATGAATAAATCATTAAACATACTTGCAAGAATTCGTGTTTAAAACGATTTAAACTAAAATATGTGACATTTTGGGAGACGGGTATGGGTACTGCCGACCCGGAAACCATTTATTGGATAACAAACACCTCTGTCATAGGCCACTCCGAGTGGTTCGATATGTTTGGTGGCTTAGCAGGGGTACCCGGGTTCATGGGGTGAGGTTTGTCCGGATCTTGGCGGTGGATACGTCTGCCCACCAACTGTGTGGCAGACCGGACCGGTAGAGACTAGTGTTCAATATCTTTGTGACAATATCCTTCGTAATTTTTTTCCACGGTTGGGTGTCACCCCCCATCGGGTGTAGTATCACCCCACCCCCTGTCGGGTGGCACCCGGGGTGGACCGCCCCCCCCCCCCACCCCCCCTCGCTAAGCCACTTGCGTACCGTACGTATTTTTGGGTACGAAACACAGTAACCAAGAACTGAAGAAAATTCATAGGGCTAGCGTTTTTATTTTTTATTGAGCGTGCGATGATCTTTTATCTTTGCGTGTGACGGCCCCATTAAAAGTAGGTATGTAGATATTGTAGATAGATTTGTATTTTGTATGCTTGCCACACCGTCATTACTTTCATACTGATACTTTGTCTCACTTTGTCTGTTTGTATGGTTTGTGTCGTGATTCGTGATATTACGGTATTCTGATATTCTCTGCTAGCGTACAAAGTGTTCCTGTCATTTTCCATTTTTCCAATCTGGACATCCATTTAAATATTCCATAAAAAACGTTTTAAGTAAATTTTACATAACTACTTTTACTTCGATTCGGGAGCTGTAAACACCGCAAAAAAATTATAGTTATAAATAGAGTAGCTTTGACACTTGTATTGTCAAAACTCGATACCTATCTTTCTGTATAACGTGTTTTTATAACAAATAACATTCAATCCCGTGGTCTAACGTGCTACGTTATAGCTGTTTTCTGGAAGGACAATGGGAGATGGTTTTCGATAAGAAGGAATAAAGGCGAAAGCTCCCTAAAGTGATCGTATTTACAAAGGTATTATGAATTCCTATACTTCTAAATCTTTTGTTGAACGATAGTGCATTATAATATGTCAAACTCGAGCGGTTTGCGTTTTATGTATTTGAAGCCACCTTCGGCAAACACTAACGATGTGTGATGTAATATTTATCAGCCGATACATCGATATTGACGTTTTATTGACTGGTCCACTTTTACCAAATACGTTGCACAAATTAATAACAATGATAAATAATGTATTATATCTCCAATAATTGTTCATTCTGTCGTAAAAACTTGTGAGTTTTTAATGCTTGTGATGCATTCCACTTAGTTGGTCATCCATTTGTAATAGAAGGCACAATAGATTCGAAGAAATAAATAACCATTTTTATGTTTAGGAATAGAAAACGTCTGTAGAGATCCAAACAGTAGAATTTGTCAATAATTTTGGTCAGTCAATGGCAGACAGTAGTTGGGAATTTATATTCAAATACTGGTTAGAAGCCGTGTTGATAAATGCATTCCCATCACCTTTCTTGGAAATGATTACAATTGATTGTAATTAAATGGGATATACATATACAAAAAGTTTTCACACGGCTTAGAGCTATAGTAAGCAAATTTTATAGACTGAAGTTTTTTGTTCCATAAAATACCCCTAGAATGGTATATCTGTCATTGGCGGAATCCCTAATAAGATATGAAATAACCACATGGGGACATTCAACCAAAACAAATCTTCTTTCCGTGCAAATTGTACAATATTTCTTGGTGAAATTATTACTAAACAAAACTGAATACGAACAAAGACATGATGTGCCAAATTCATTACTATACAACTCTGTAAATTTATTATCTGTTTGTGCTATATTGTGGTTTAAAATTGAGAGTCAGCATACATCTCAATCTGAATATAAAATGAAATAGTGGTACATGTTCATAATACAATACTTAATAATAATAATAAATGTTTATTCCGGTATGTGGGGAGAATAGTGCAATCCCACACATTCCATAAGGGTTATAAAATATACATTTTAAGTAGAGAAGCAGGTGATATGATTGTACCTGAACAAAAGTAATAACAAAATAAAATCATAATAATTAGCTTTTAGGATTCTGTGACCACATTAGGTGCCAGTATTTTTCTCCAGTGTGCATCAATGCTGGATGATGGACTGAGGCGGGCTTCCATGACGAGGATATTTCCAGAGCTGTTTATCCTTTCCCTCATTCCTGCCACCCTGGATCTAATAAGGGCTGCATAGCCGAGAACTCGCCCCTCTGTGAACATCCGGGAAGCGCTGCAATATCTGGGGAGACCAAATATTATGCGGAAGGCGTTGTTGTACTGAACTCGAAGTCTTTCTATACTACTCTTCTTGTAGTTTGCCCAGAGTTCGCACATGTACAGCGTTGCGCAGAAGGAAAGGAATAGCGTCCTTTTTACATGCAAACCATGGACTTGTGATTACTAGATACCTAAATAAATATGGTAAAAGAACTCCTTACCTTGAATAATACCTTGTTTCAATAATTTACAACATGTAACCTAATTCAATAAAAAGTTGTGAATTGTTTTTCAGAAGGAAATGTTTTCTAAAAAAATGGTTAAGTAACTGAAAGAACTTTTTTGTACTCTGTTTTTCTGCTTTTCGTTTTAATGTTTTTCCAAATTTTTTTCTTTCATTTTTTCTATTTTTTATAAATACTATTAACTATATTCTTTTTCAAAGATGTACGTATGTACCAGTGGCGGTCCGTGAAAAAATATGACATTATTGATGTTGTAGCTGAAAACAAATTTTATTTTTTTTTTTTAAATTTCAACTTTTTGTATGAATATATACTGAAATGTGGATGCGGTGCATCCCCAAACTGAAAGAATCCTGAAAATCTTCATTCAAAATATTGAAATATAAAAAAAAAATTTAATTAATTTTCAGCTATGACAAAATCAATAATGTCCTATTTTTCAATCTTAGCACTCTAGCTCACTTAAAACTCACGGACCGCCCCTGGTATGTATAATGTAATAATGTGTATGAGGGAGCGGACGCGCATCGGCAGAGACGAGGACGGTTGAATGAAAGGCGTCAGTCGATGTATGAGTCAGTCTTTATTGCTGGGCTACGTAGCGATGGTGAATTTGTGTAAAGTAACAGGGTAGACAGGAGCGATGATGATGAGGCTCGTAGGTGTTGCAGTGATGAAGGTCGATGATGCAGTGGTGTAGCAGACCACGGGTCTGCATGTCGCCAGCATGTAGTTCGGCACCGTGTTGGTGGAGAAGACCTTGACGTCCAGGATGGATGCTCGATGCAGTGAGTCGCGGAGATGAGCTGCGGTGAACCTGAGGAGTTGTTCCGCACGTGACAAGAAGGCCCGCCGCGGGACTTGTCGTGGGCAATTGTGTCTCTTGAGAGATGTTGCGTCCTCGAAGGTTGATGATGCACCGGCACAGGATCTGGCATGTCGCCGTGGATCTGGCGGTTACCGCACTGGAACGTTATCGCTTTTGCACTGTCTATGTGTTGGTGATGTTACTGATACTAGAGACTGGAACTGACTGACTGACTAGCGCTGTGTCGCTGCGCTTTATATAGCCGACCATTTAAGTAGCTACCCGTGCTGCTAAGTAATATTGAGCGCCCGCGCAAAGCGGAGAAGCCTCTGGAACATTCCGCGGCCGTAAGAATGTGACGGCTGTGAGTCGAGGCCTTTCGATGCGCTTCCCGAATGTGTAGCCGTATGCGGCGTGAAACACTACAATGTAGGTAGTATGTACCTTTCGAGAATGTGCTTGCTATATCAGTGGCGGCGCAAGGATTGTGGCTAAAGAGGGCGACCGTTCTGGTCGCCACATGTATATTTTATGCTGTTTCAATTTTTACAAAGTAAATGTTAAAATGATATTAATCAGTTTAATGGAAATTATGACAAATATTATGATAAATAATAAAGGAATTTCTCATTACAAAATCTTTACTGAATGAAATTCTCTATTATAATTTTGTAATAATCACATCTTTAATGACATTAATATTATAATAATACTTTCATGCGGGAAAATACTGTCAATTGGTGATAAAAAAGGACAAATACCAACCCATGCAAAAAATTCACATTCCTGTAAATAAATCTCTATAATATTTTGGTGAATAATCTTTAATATTGCGATACTTTAATAAATTTCAGTGGGAAATAAAAGCAAAGTATTATACATATAGTTCCCGTTAGGCCATAGGCCCATTGTACTATCTCCTATTTTTCCTCAATCCTTTAACAATAACCCAGTCCCTTTAATAAAGTTCACCAGAGTTGTCATTAGATATGTGGCTAATTCTTCTGGTTCTACAGTGTGTCTCCCCAGTTGTCTGAGCCTGGTTCCCACCAGGGCAGGACATTGGTATTATAAGTGAATTGGAGTCTCTTCATCCTCATCACATTTTCTACATCTATTGGTGCTTTCCACTCCCAATAGCTGCATGTGTCTCCCGAGATGGCAGTGTCCCGATAGTAGTCCTACCAGTTCCCTCAGCAAGTTTCTGTCCATATCGAGTAGTTTCCTGGTCCGTCTGGGGTCAGGTCCGTTTGTGAGTACTTTGGATTGCCTCATCCCGGTTGCCCTTTCCCATTCCTTCCAGTGCTGGGATTTGACCCACCTCTCAATATGTAATTTGGTGTGGCAAGCTGCTACTCCTACTACCGGCTCGGATCCCGCAAGTGGTGCTTTCGCCCCTTTCCTTGCTAGTTCGTCAGCCCGCTCATTGCCCTCAATACCCTTATGTCCTGGTACCCATATCAGGGATATTTTATTGATGGTAGGAGGTCTGTAAGAACAGTCCTGCATTCCATCACCAGTCTGGAGTCGCATCGGTTACTTTCCAGTGCCATTAGGGCTGCCTGGTTATCAGAACAAATACAGAATTATACTTATTGTTTGTTTAGTTTTTATTTTAAACTAGGGCAGAACCCTGGAAAATCACAGTTATTCCAAATTCTCGACAAATCCGTTCAAATTTTCAAAATTACAATTAAGATAATTTTCTGTTAAAAATATTACATTATTGGTAGGTACTTTTACCCTTGTCTGAATTCTCCAACTAAACGCTTTCAGTTTTGAAAATGACACTTACATTCAAAACAAATCCAAGTTCTAGAGTTCAGTGCAGACAGCCTTAATCATAATGAAACCCAACCACGATGCTACAGCGTCGCGGTAGCTAGACATGCTCGTGGAGGCCTACACTGCTCAGGGTAAAAATCTTTACTCATAATCATAAATTTTCCCAATATCAACAACATATCGACAACATCATAAACAGTAATTCGGATGAGGAAACGAAAAGTAGTAGGCGTAATAAGAATTAGGGTGACGTTGAAATGAGTGTTATAAAAAAAAAATAATAAAGCCTGTTTGGTTATCGATTTCGGTGATTTGTTTCACAAGAATGCAATTATAAACACTCGTTTCTACTCAATTATCGCATGGCACAAAGAACTTGGAGATCGGTAGATACTTTGCCACCCATTTATCGTTCACATCCAGACCATACCAAGGCAATCAAACGTCTTATGTTAACTTTTGTAAATCTATATTTAGACCTAAAATCTCCTTCCGTAAGTGCCGCAAATGGATCGAACCTTTTTTTGTATCTTTTTCGTAGCCGTGGTGCACGAATGCCGCGAATACGGTCAATATTTGCCAAAGCTCCATTCAAAACGTCAAAATTCTCATAAAAGTTCGTCATTTCGAAAGTTACAATGCCGTAGTACTGATTTAACCCTGGTGATCGGGTGGTTTAAATTCTGACAGCTACTACATCTCCCGTACAGCGATGGGGTAAGAAGATCCGCTTGCGCGCGATTGACCCACCATGTTGAGTAACAATTTCACCTAACCCGGTCTTCCTCTCGTGGTTGTATCTTATTTTGCTATTATGAGTAAGACTGAGATAGACAGAGTCACAACCAAAATTAGTATTTTAATAACTCCTGATGGCCAAGTTGTTTCCTTCTTTGAATATTATTTACCTCATGGAATTAGGGAAGCGGGTATGGATACCGCCACCCCGGGAACCATTTATTGGATAACCAACACCTCTGCCATAGATTACCCCAAGTGTTTGCGGTAAGCTATGGCAGATGGAGGAATGGATTTATACGTCTGTCATTCCTGGACATACAAGTGGGACCCCCTGATTCCAACCCAACTCTCGAACCTTTTTCCTTCTCAGAACTTCCTCTCCTTCCTCTTATTAAAAAGACCCTCCACACAGCATCTCCTAAGATGACTTAGCCCCTGAGGGGAATTATTTTCCTCTTGGGGCCTCCTGTGTGATGCTATGTAAAAAAATACTCAGGTGCTTTCCAGGATATTCATCTTTCTAATATTTCTGTTTTGATACTGACAATTCATGATGGAATTCCATTATTATGAAATATTGAAACAATTTAATACTTTTTTATTTATTGAATTATCATATTCAGCTTCATTCCCATCAGTTTCAGTCCCATGATATTCAGCTTCCTCCCCATCAGCTTCAGTCCCATGATATTCAGCTTCCTTTCCATCAGCTTCAGTCCCATGATATTCTCCTGTCCTTCTTGTCTGTCTGTTCTGTTCACTCGCAATCTAATCGTGAGTTTTTGTTGTTTCCAGGTAGTTGGGTGTAGAAATGAGCTCATCGTCCTCTAGCCAATAAAGCAGCAAACTGGAGGGGGAGACCATGGCCACCGATACGCCCATCCGCTTCAGCGGCCACACGCTGGACAAGGCCACAAAAGCCAAGGTCACCCTGGAGAACTACTACAGCAACCTTATCGCCCAGCACCTGGAGCGGAAGCAGCGCCTGGCCAAGCTCGAGGAGTCCCTCAAAGACGAGGGCCTCACCGAGTCCCAGAAGCAAGAAAAACTCCAGCAGCACGCTCAGAAAGAAACCGAATTTCTACGTCTTAAAAGATCTCGTCTAGGTGTCGAAGACTTCGAACCTCTCAAAGTCATTGGACGAGGCGCTTTTGGAGAGGTACGCCTCGTTCAAAAGAAGGACACCGGACATGTCTACGCCATGAAGATCTTGCGCAAAGCCGACATGCTGGAGAAGGAGCAAGTGGCTCACGTGCGTGCCGAGAGAGACATGCTCGTGGAGGCCGACCATCAATGGGTCGTTAAGATGTATTATAGTTTCCAGGATCCCATGAATCTTTATCTTATCATGGAATTCCTGCCCGGGGGGGACATGATGACGCTGCTCATGAAGAAAGACACGCTCAGTGAAGACTGTACTCAGTTCTACGTGGCGGAGACGGCTCTGGCCATTGACAGCATTCATAAGCTCGGCTTCATCCACCGGGACATCAAGCCCGACAACTTGCTGCTGGATGCACGGGGACATATTAAACTAAGCGACTTTGGCCTGTGTACGGGACTGAAGAAAAGCCATCGTACGGACTTTTACAGGGATCTCTCCCGAGCTAATCCTTCCGACTTCATTGTGACTAGCGGCAGCCCCATGGATTCAAAGCGCCGAGCTGAATCTTGGAAGAAGAACCGGCGAGCTCTAGCCTACAGCACGGTGGGAACCCCCGATTACATCGCCCCCGAGGTGTTCTTGCAGACGGGCTATGGCCCTCAAGCGGACTGGTGGAGCCTGGGCGTGATCATGTACGAGATGCTCATCGGCTACCCGCCCTTCTGTTCGGAGAATCCGCAAGAGACGTATCGCAAGGTCATGTCGTGGCGGGACACTCTGATCTTCCCTCCCGAGGTGCCCATCTCCGAGGAAGCAAAGGAGACGATCCTTCGCTTCTGCTGCGAACCCGATCGCAGGCTGGGCGCCACGAGGGGGATAGACGAGGTTCGTTCCACCACGTTCTTCCGCGGCGTGGACTGGGGCCATGTCCGAGAACGTCCGGCCGCAATTCCCGTCCAGGTCAAATCCATCGACGACACGTCCAACTTTGACGACTTCCCCGATGTGAAGCTCGAGATACCCGCCGCCCCCACTCCTCAGGATGAAGAAGTGACCTACAAAGACTGGGTGTTTATCAATTATACGTTCAAGCGCTTCGAGGGGCTGACTCAACGTGGCACTCCCACCAAGAAGTAATGTGACCATTTAGTATTTATTGTATAAAATTTACATGTGATAAATTGCCTCGGCGTAATCCGACGAAAGGTTTGAATGTTTGCCCACAGGGCACCACCGCATATTTCTATTTTTCTCAACCAAGATTAGTAACTATCTACGCGCCTTTAAAGTACTTTTCGTATCTACACACGGTGTCTGGAAACTTGTCCTACCAGTGTCCGCTTGTACTACCAGTGTCCGCTTGTACTACAAGTGTCCGCTTGTACTACCAGTGTCCGCTTGTACTACCAGTGTCCGCTTGTACTACCAGCGTCCGCTTGTATTACCAGTGTCAGGACACCGTGTACTTTGCAGGAACAAATAAATGTTGTAGTTTTGTTTTTCAATAAAATACATTTTATATTTGAAACATCTCACTAAGAAAGATTTCTGACCAAATATGTGAGTATTTGCACTGTTAAGTATTAGAAGTATTTAGAATCTAAAAAATCTAAATAATCATAGTAGTGAAACACAGTGTTTTTTCTATTATTTACGAATAACCTTTTAGGGACAATGTATTTATTGTTTTCTAACTCAAACCCGATTACCGGAAGCACCGAACCTCCTGAGTGCCTAATTATTATATTCGTCTAATTACCATCACGAGTAACAAACAGATGAAGAAGAGACATTGGACAATCGGTCACACTCTTTTAAAGTTCTTCTGGCTCTGTCGAGCCGTTTCTTTGAGACTAGAAATTAGTGCACGGTCGTTACAGTAAGATCTTGGTGTATTTATATAATAATCTTTATACCATAGAATAAAATAAAACTTCTGCATTTGTTCCTGTAGAGTAAAAAAATTGTACTTCATGTCGTGCGCATTGATTTAGTAGCAATAATAATTTTGTCGTGTGATTTAACTATCTGTAAGCAAGAGCACAAATCACAAGAAACACGTAATGATAATCTGCTCACATTTTATAACATTTTGTAGCTTTTTTGTGTTTGCCATAGTGTGGAGGAATGCTGCTCTATGAAAATGGTATATTTTCTAAAGAGAACTCTTTGCTTAGCGAATCTTCAGTAATATGTGATAACTTTTAATTATTTTTTTTATCAATCTCACTATGAAGTATGAGGGCTGTATAACTTTGACAATTTAGAGTTAAATACTTCGCCTGAGATAATCCGTCTCAGCGCAAGTCATATTTAATTTCCATGATAGGCGAAATACCAAAAATGGCAGAACGAAATGAACAGAAACACACGCGACTGTTGCTAGATAACAGAGGACTGTTGGCATGGTCAGCTCTAGCAAGCTAAATGGCGTGGTAGGTATAGTAACTGACTCTTTAACAGTAACATAACCCAAACTCAAGTTGTAGGTGTACAAATTTGATATACGAATACTGGTGAATTATAGAGCTTGATTTTGTGCTTTCGATTAGTAAAAGTAACGCCAGATTATATTAGTTGTCAGATAATCACGCAGCGGACTACTGATTACTTTATAACTACTGTAGGTATATAAACTCTTATTGGCCGAAAGCGCTCGCGGAACAATTTTTTGAAAAAAATAAATTTAAATGCGATTTTAACCCTTATGTATAAAGAAACTGTATGAAGGACAAGGCCAGAATCGCTTGCGCCAATATCATTCTTGATGTAGCCAAAAGTTTAATTCACTAAAGCCTCGATGACACATGGCGAGTTTATAAGCTACTATCTGAGAAATTCACTATCTGTTAGTAAACTCGCTCAGTGTCATCGTGTTACTTGCTAACTAGCAGATTGTTGACAATCTACGAAAAAAGTTGAAAGGTCGTCAACTTTACAAGCTACACGCCAACTCGTGATTGGTTTATTTACGTTTCCAATATGGCTACCAATTAACAGCTGATTTCGACTGTCAACTGTCTGAAGAATTAGTTCACGTTATTTCCGCTACTGGCGCTAGCAGCTACATGCGAGTCCAGTTTCCTACAAAAATGTCGCAAGCTACTGAGCGAGTGGACAGTTTTGTGTGTCATCACGACAATCTCACGATTCACCCGCTTTTAAACTTAGTAGATAGTAGCAAAGTGATGTATTCCGTAATTTCCAGTATGCAATAAAAAAAAAAGTTTTGAAAATGGTTCTCGACAGGTTAAAAAAAAATAACACAAGAAAAAGGGTTATTTGTATGTAGGTAACTTGTATGACCTGCTGCGAAGAACCAATACATACCAGTTTTACTTCAGAAAATGTTTTGTCGCCATTGAATATGACTTGCTATTAGACGGATTCGCCTCATTGACATATTCTTTTTGTGTTTGTAATACTGTTGTAACGAGGAAGTGTAATTTTTCGTTACAAGAATGAAATATGTAATTTGATCTGAGGGCTTTGGAGGCTCGATAATGAGGGCTTTAGGCTAAAGCACATGAAACCATCATTTTTTAAGCAGTGTATTTATATCTTCTCTGAAATATATTGGTGTATAACTGTTTTCTGAAGACCATAAGCAATAAGTGCTTGCTCTAAGTACTGATATGATTTTCTAAAAGATTCAGGCAATATTTTAAACGTGAACAATACAATTGTTAACTGGAGGCTTGCCGTTGAAACGATTAAACAACCACTGCTTCAATATTCAATAATTTAATAATTTTATCAAATCAACTCTAATTTACATATTATAAAATTATTTAAATTACAGAAATGCCCGATTCCAATGTTTTTATTTCATTATTTAAATCAGTAATTAAATGACAATTATTGTATTTATATGTTTTTTTTTAAAATAGTTTTGGTAACCTATTTTTGTATAAATTTCCAATATTAACAAAAACATATTTTGCTTATCTTTGCGGCTATCGCTAGAGATGGTTGATATTCTTGTTCCGGTTACCATGAACTGGTTCTTTCATTGTCACTGGAACTGTTGATAATATTTCTCCGAGTAACTAGTTATTTTGGAACCAGTTCAAAATAACTGTTCCAACAAAACAACAACCCCACCCCCCATGGTTTTTTTTCTTTTTGAGAAACCATTTCCAAAATTAACTGGCTGAAGAACCGAGTGACAACCCATTTCAGAATCAACCATCTCTAGCTGTCGCATGTGAGATCCATCAGTGGCTATTTCGTACATATATGTTGCCTTGCGATCTATGAAGTTTGCGATAGATCACATAGAAAAGGCCAGCATTGTATAGGTTAATTTTTTCATGTACGTTTGCTGCCTTCTCTGTCGCTCACTTTTTGATTATGTTCCAAAATATTTTATTATTGTATTTTTTTAAAAATTGGTCTTTAAATTTTACAAAAATTTCATGGAGCGAAGCTCAACCAGGTATTTTGAAGATTTGCGGAGCTATTAAATAATTTGCTCCAAATCCAATCAGTTTAGAGGGGAAAAATAATTTATAATTATTTCTCATTAGAGAAAGTTCCATAAATTGTTTTTAATACTGAATTCAAACAAATGAACTGTATTTTTAAATATCCATGTTTATTTGTTGAGCTGTGATTATGTTGAAAGTTCAGCCACTTGCACTTGTGAACTACTAATAAATCTTGTCCTTTTTGTGCATGACAAGAGACTTGCGTCTGTGCACCTTCTTTTGCTTGTGGTCTAGCCATTGATTGCAAAGTTAACTGTGAAAATCTTTAGATCTTCCACCATGACAAATCTATAGAAGCGTAAAGTTTTTGGCTGTAACTAATTTATTTAAATAATTTCTTTCTGTGATTTAAATCGGAGTTGTATGCCTATGAATTTACCACACAAAAATTTAGAAAACTTTTTATAATATGTTTAGGTTTTTTATCTTCATACATAATATTTCTTAATATTCATCAGAAAATAACATTGAAAAAAATTCTTACACTTTCATTGATGTCTCTCGTCTTTTTTAACACTTAAATAGTTTTCAGCTTTATGCAAAACTGCCATTTTGTCAAATTTCTGAGTTTTAATCTCGACAAAACCTTCCCTATATAAAAGCTTAGGCACCGACAGCCAATGGATGGCTGAATAATAATCTATGGACTGTAATCAACCCAATTTCGAGCAAAACTACTGCTCTCACCAACGGCATGATATCTGGCATAAAATAGTCTATGCTGTCGGTGACGAAGATATCTATCGGGAACATAGAATTGATTGCTCTACATGATAGCCGAGATTGCAAACCGTCCACGAATCAGTCTGAAGAAATATGTAACAATGTGCATATTCAACCCTTCTGACCCATAGATGGTTCATTCAACGATAGTGTAATGATGTGACATAGGAAAACTTTTGACACTCTTTTACTATTCATGCTTCTCTTTCATGTTAGGTGGCGGTTCTACAGTTGTTACAAAAAAATAATGTTTTTGAACAATATGACTATGCATCTGCTGCAAAAAGTTTCAGGCAAGTTTTGATTTTAGGCAGGTTTTGATTCTATACAGTTTAATAGACATTTCTATCTAATTGGTACCTAATTCTAATTTTTTCAATTATGTAATTTCATTAGTATGCATTCAATAAGTTTAGCATTTTACTTAATTACATAGTAACCTGCCGAGCGATTCTGTATTTTTGTGGGATCGTTATTACATAACGGAAGTGATCTCCTGTCAGATATGTGTGATTTTTATAGCTGTTATTTGCTTTTTCTATGTACAACGTACATTAAAGGAATAAATAATCATGGATATTTGCAGGAATTCGAGTTTAAATCGATCTAAAATATGTGACAGTAAATATGTAAAAATCACACAAATCTGACAGGAGATAACGTCCAATATCCAATAACGATCCCACAAAAGATACGGAATAGCTCGGATGTTGTCTGTGGAACCTCCGTGATCTTGAGAAAAACGATGTGCTGAAAAATCATAGATAATTTATTTTAAAGCCGTCAGAGAAGCCGCATACATCAAATAAAAAGTCTTTCTAAAGTAATATTTAGCCCAAGCGATTCTGACCTTTTTTTCATACAGTTCCTTTGTACATAAGGATTAAAATCGCTTTTAAAAAAATCATCAATTTTAGTATGGAGAACACCGGTGTCCCAAACACAGTTAAACCACAATGAAAAACAAAGTATTTTATGCAAAGATAACAAACATTCAGAAAGTTGAACTTTCAAATAACTTTGTATTATCTTTAACCAACATTTTGTATGGATTGATGGAGATATTACTATACTATAGTAAAAATATAAATTATTCAGTGTTTGTTTTTCGTTAGCTCATTAATTTGTCGATAGTTTTAACGTTTGAGGCGACATTTCATATTTGAAGTAGTTCTATAAAGTTTTGCAACAAATAATACATAATGTCATTTGTTATATAGAAACATGAAATTAGAAAATTTGTTAAATATCATATTGGAGTAGTTGTTGATTTGATCTATAGAACTAAACATAATTTCCTACTGTTTTAGCATCCAATAGAACTATAACATAGCATACATTATATTATTATATGGTGAAAAATCTCTTCTCTAAGTTCACAAAATTCTTCATGTCATTTAAAATAATGAACCCAAAACCTGGCTGGGCTCCAAAAACTGGCAGGGCATCAATAAAAACCATCTAATTGGTCTTCATATTACAATAGGCTCCCCCACACGCACACTTCGACGCGACCGAGTCCCGCGCCACTTCAGGCCGCCGCGCAGAAAAGTACAGACCGATAGGTTTACAGCGCAGTTCACCGTGAGACTTTTCTGCGCGGCGGCCTGAAGTGGCGCGGGACTCGGTCGCTCCGAAGTGTGCGTGTGGGGGGCACTAATATGTTTCATAACGCTGTCTTATTTTTGTAAAATGGATCTAGTGGAGCCATCTACCCACGAGCTATGGTAATCCAAGCAATCAATCCTATATGACCAAGCACTCAATCCAATATGACCAAGCAGTCAATCCAATATGATCAAGCAGTCGATCCAATATGACCACGAAGTCGATCCAATATGGCCAAACAGTCAATCCAATATGACCAAGCAGTCAATCCAATATGGCCAAGCAGTCAATCCAATGGTAATTGAGTGGTTTTGTTTTTGTCAAATCTTCTCCAAATCCAGAAGTGAATTTGGCCTTGCCAGTTTTGGTGTCAAAACAATTTTTTCCTTTAATAAAAAAAGTATTAATTTTATAATTTGTTCCATTTTGCTATTTCAATAGTCTTCAGAAATGTATTTGTTTTTTCATTGGACAAAGTTATTATTAATTTCAGACACCATGTTGTAAATTTTAGCAATCAATGGAGTTTTTATTTTTCCTTTTAAAGTGCCAGGTATTGGGTACTTTACCCTGAGTGATAATTTGATTATGGAGATTGTCGCAATATTTCCTGTGAGACCGGTTCCAGTTCGTTGATAAAATTCTCTAGAGTTCATTTGGAATCTTGTGATTTCTCATTGTTTCACAAAATGATATCCGAGCATTCTTTCCACCAACAGAATTGACACCATAAATTAATAGACACTTCTTATTAGCTTTTTATTAACTACAGTGGGTAACATTGTGAGGAGAATTGAGAGAACGTTTGGTGAGACCCAAACGGTTGCACTAGACATTTTCAAGACCTTTGACCGGGTTTGGCACCAAGGGATTGTCAACAATTTGCCTTCTTACGGACTTCCCGCATCCTTGTGTACGTCGGATTGCTGACTTTTTGAGGGAGAGGTCGATTCAGGCGGTTGCTGATGGTTTCACCTCTTCCACGCATTCGATAAATGCTGTCGTCGCACAGGGATCGGTTCTGTCTCCGACTTTGTTTTTGTTGCACATCAATGACCTCTTGTTATGCGCACTGATTCATTGTTACGCATGACAGTACAGTCCATGATAGCTTTTTGTTTGACAAGCCCCCAAAGGGCTCACAAACTCCAATGGCTCGGAGGGCTTTGAAGCAAAGAATGGACGGTTACCTCGAGAGTGTTTTCTCTTGTGGTAAGAATAACCTCATTGAATTTAATGTTTCAAAGACCCAATCATGTCTGATTAAGTCTAAAAAGGATCGAAATGAAAATATATATTATAGAAACAATCTCCCATTTTCCTATACATTATGTATTGTATTTTTACCCGGTACTTAGGTACATTGTATCCCTCGTATGAAAGCAGAATTAAGTGTATATATTTGTATCCACATTTTTAAGGATTTGTGACTTCAAAAAGTAGCTACATGCGTTTAATGCCTTGTTAACAAATCAATATTTTTATTAAGGTGATGCGCCATGTTGTGTAAAATTCGGGATCAGGCCGCTAACAATAACAATCATTATGTAGATGATGATAAGGTTTAAATTCCTGTTTAACACCAGCCGCCTACTTTGATTTATTTATGAAAAAAACATAGCCAAAAATCATGCTTGTTTTTGTTTTGAAAAGCTCAGGCACATATTATATTCAAATGAAAAGAATTTAATTTTTCTCATTATACAATAAAATCCTAACTGAAAACGGGTTCGTAAATGGGAAATTTTGAACTTTAAAGCAGTTTTTATAGACCTGCCGAGCGATTCTATATGTTTTGTGGAATTGCTATCGAGATAACGGACGTGATCTCCTGCCAGATTTGTGTGATTTATTTGCTTTTTCTATGTACAATGTATATTAAATGAATAAATAATTATGCATACTTGCAGGAATTCGTGTTTCTCTGAAACGATCTAAACTTAAATATGTGATAGTAAATAAATATGTGAAAATCACACAAATCTGATAGGAGATCACGTCCGTTATCTCGATAACGATCCCACAAAAGATATAGAATCGCTCGGCTGATACTTAATTTTTTTTGTGGGCTTATAAAAAAACTAATAAAAAAATACTTAATTATTTGAAAGACGAATATTTATTACTCTTATTTAATAGCATCTAAAATATTTCTAAGCGATCTAACTTTCAAACCAAAATATCATGATTTTGCATTGCTGAGTAGTGCATCACCTTAATTGAAATTTGAGCTCTCTGATATAGGATTTATATAAAAATCTATTAATTTGTGAAATTCCATTGTAATATAAGCTTAAAAACACTACGATATAACTTTCTTTACCATAAATCGTTTATTTTAGACCGGACTGACTTTTTCCCAGATATCTTTAGAAAGTTAGCTAGTGTTTTTAAGCATATTAGTAAGGGATTTATGTATCGACCAGCCTGTGAAAAAAAAATAAAGTGTTTATAATTTTTATTTTTGAAAAAAGTCCCTTTACAAAATGACAACTTTTTTTTCAAAATTTCTTCGTTCGAACCGTGTATTCTAGATGCCTAATCATTTTGCCGTTAATATATTTATTATTTTAAGCATGTGTAATTATGATTAATATTATTGTTAAAATAAAATTTATTTATTTTAGGTAAATATAATAAAGTGGATGGTGAAATGCGTATGACATATTTTGTTGATGTAATGATTTAGATAGATGAGAATTATTATTATATTATAATGTGTATTGAATAACAGTTTTAGTTTTACTATTGAAGTAAGCATGTATTGATTGATAATAGGCACGCCACTGTATGTTATTGTAAAATGTTTTAAAATAAACTGACTTCAAATTTAACCAATTTCATTTGCTTTTTGACCTCTGAACTAGAAGTGCCATCCATACAGCCGAGCGAATCCGTATCTTTTGTGGGATCGTTATTGGATGACAGACGTTATCTCCTGTCAGATTTGTGTGATTTTTACAAATTTACTGTCACATATTTTAGTTTAGATCGATTTAAACACGAATTCCTGCAAGTACGCATGATTATTTATTCATTTAATGTACGTTGTACATAGAAAAAGCAAATAACAGCCATAAAAATCACACAAATCTGACAGATTATGTCCGCTATCTAATAACGATCCCACAAAAAATACACAATTGCTCAGCAGATTTGCGGAAAATTAAAAACCCATTGGCTAGAACAAACACTCTTCAAACATAGTAATTCTTTTATTTTTTACATTAGCTCCACACAGGAGGCCCTGAGGAAAATAAGTCCCCTCAGGGCCTATGTCATCTTTGGGGATGCTGTGGGGTTAGTCTTTTTATGAAAGGAAGGAGAGAAAGTTCTGGAAAGTATAAGGTATATCTAGTCTCCTTCAATGGAAGCATTATTCCGAACAGGACCTCCAATGATATGCTTGGTGTAACTCTAAGTGACCAGCTCAGGTATGGGGGCTCCATCGAAACCAGAGAAGTTAGCCTCTCAGAAACTGGGCGTACTGTACAGGGCCCGCAGATGCTTTAATAGTACACAACTGCTAACCCTGTACAAATCGCAAGTGCGCCCCATGGTTGAATTTGGCAGCCACCTCTGGTCTGGAACTCCAAAATACCTAAAAAAAAAACCTTGACTCTGCAGAAACGGGCGGTCCATTTGATAGATTCTCCCATCTTAACAGACGGATTGCAATCTTTAGAGCACAGGCGTCAGGTGGGAATGCTGTCCTTGTTCTACCGGTATTACAATGGAAGATGCTCCGAGGAACTAGCGTCATTGATCCCCTCGGCACCGGTGCATAGTCGGGAAACACACCAAACACACACCCAACATTTGTACACGGTTGACATTAGTCACATGAGAACGGGTCGTTTTTACGATTCGTTCTTAAGTTCAACAGCTCGGCTGTGGAACGATTTACCGGCCTCTGTGTTTCCTCCCTCCTACAGCATGTTCACTCCTTCCTTTCCTCAAAAAGACCCTCCACACAGCATCCTCAAAGATGACATAGGCCTTGAGGGAAATTATTTTCCTCAGGGCCTTGTATTAGGGGTGGGTAGGAATCCGGGGTCAGTGTGTCTGTCCAGGAGTGACGGAATCATGAATCTTACTGCGGATCTTAATCCTAATCTTAATCTTAATGGGAATCTTAATCCCTCTTACTGCGGTGCAAGGCGATGTTCTGAGAGAGTACGGCTGGAGAAGTTAAAGGGACTCCCTTAACCACTCTCTTCCGATCCGGCCTGTCATGCAGCTTGTGGACAAACGCATCCGCCGCCAAGATCCGGATAAATCTTACCCCATGAACCTGGGCACCCCTGCTAAGTCACCAAACGTAGAAAACCACTTGGGTCTATGGCAGAGGTGCTGGTAATCCAATAAATAGTTCCCGTGGCGGCGGTACTCATAACGTCTCCCATTATTTAATTTAATAATATCTTGTATTGTGTCGGCAACTGTTTTTTTTTCAGTTTATTTATTTATTTATTTACATAATTTGTACATATATTTATAACAAATTACAGGCAATATAGCCTAAGACGTTATAATTGTACCATTTATGCAGTGTATATGCAATGCCAAAAATCTTACAAATGCGCTATAGGACACAAAAAATAAATCTATATTTTTATCCACTTCATTCAAAAAGCACGTAGCTCTCCCCACAGGTGAGTTCATAAATAAATTAGTGCGGCTTGCTCTACCATATAGGAGGTTGTGATGACGTCCTCGAGAGTGAGACTCTGGTACAAAAAAATTTAATTGGGCCAGTATCTCATTATTAGATAAGTGACCGTTGATTATTTGAAAAAAATATTTAAGCAAAGCAATACCTCTACGTGTCTCTAGGGAGTGGTAATTGGTCATGCCTAATATATAAATCGATGGGTAAAGCCAAGGGTAACGTCCATAGAGCCGCGAGAATAAAAACCTTAAAAATTTCTTATGGACTCTTTCAATGCGTAAAGTGTATGTTAATTCGTGTGGGGCCCAGACGATCGAATTTGACTCAAGTACACTCAGGACTAGTGTGTTATATAATAACGTCAGTGTTTTTGTGTTACGAAACGGATATGAGTTTCTAATTACGAAGCCGAGAAGCCTGTATGCTCTGCTTATTAAATCATCGATGTGTTGGTGAAAAGTTAATTTGCTGTCGTAAATAATTCCTAGATCTTTGATTTGGTTAAGGTGTTGGAGAATAATTTCATTAATTGTATATTGAAATACATGCGGTTTCTTTGATCTTGTATACGAGACGATATTGCACTTGGGTGTACTGAAGTTCAAGCCATTTATTTTGGCCCAGTTTGAGACGCAGTCAATGTCACGTTGAAGGAGAATACAGTCAAGAAGATTTTTTATTGATCGATATAGTTTCAAGTCATCTGCAAATAGTAAATACAGCGAGTGTGTGATGACTGAACCAATATCGTTAATAAAAATCAAAAACAGAAGTGGTCCAAGGATAGACCCCTGAGGAACTCCAGAAAAAACTACGAATTCAAAAGAACTGGATCCCTTATAATAAACAAACTGTCTACGATTTCGAAAATATGAAACAAAAAAACAGAGTAGTCTTTTGGAAAAACCAAATGAAGCTAGTTTATTAAGAAGAATGTCGATGTCAACCTTGTCGAATGCTTTTTCCAGGTCAAAATAAGCAACATCCACCTGGCCACCATTGTCGAGAGTTCGTGATAAGAAATCTGAGATGCATAAGAGGTTTGATGTTACTGACATCTGGGATCTAAAACCATGTTGATGGTCGTCAAGAATTGGAGTAATGTGATTAAGTATATATTTATGTAGAATTTTCTCGAATATTTTCATGATGGAACATAGAACGGCAACTGGTCGATAATTTCGGATATCGCGTTTGTCTCCCTTTTTGTAGATAGGGGTTATTTTAGTTAATCTCCAGATGTCTGGGAGAATCCCGTTTTTTAGGCATACATTGAAGAGATGACATAATGGTGGTATTAAAAGGTCGGAACAACCCTTTAGTATAAATGTTGGAATATTGTCAGGACCGATGGAGTGAGGTTTCTTTAAGTTTGAGAGTGCCTCCTTAACATCTTTTTCTGAAATACTGTCCAGGTCGAATGAGGGCCAAATCTGTACAGTGTGGAGTGTAGAGTCAATATTGAGAGTTGGTTGAACATTTTTGTACACAGATGAAAAAAAGGTAGCAAAACTATTTGCGATTTTATCATCAGTAGTCAATTCCTCTCCGTCAAAAATCATAGACTTAAATGAGTTGTTGGATTTTTTTAGATCCTTAATATACTTCCAAAACTGTTTGGGATCGATAGACAATTTTTCTTCCATTGAAGTTAAATGATTTTTAAAAGCTTCACTGATTTCACGTTTTACGATGGAGCGATAAGCTGAAAAACTAGCATAGTCCAAGTTGTGACGAGTTTTTTTCCATTGCTTATGAAAAATATGTTTTATTTTAATATTTGAAATAATACTATTGGTGTACCACTTAGGATATACTCTGTGTGCCGTAGTGCGAGGTGTGGAAATGGGTATACACTTATCGAATATATTGTAAATTGAATTGTAAAAATTTGTACATAATGCATTTATATCTGTTGAACTTTGGCAGACCGGTTGCCATGAGCATTCAGAAAGCAATTCATATAATAAGTGGAAATTACCTTTGTTGAATCTCCAGGCGTTTGTGGTTCTAGCTCCATGATAGGAAGGAACTTCTATTGGACTTGGGTTTAGACATGAACTTGAACCACCTAAGTGAGCCTCACTAATACTTATAGACAAAGCAGGGTGGTGCTTGTCTTCGTTTGTAATAGGGTCCTGACATTTCTCAACACACTTTATAAGATCCTTGGCATTACATAAAACTACATCCAGAGTGTTATTATAATCATTACATATCAAGTTATATTCTTGCAAACCGTAGAAACATTTAAAATAATTATACATGTTCACAATATTGGAGTTACAGGAAGGGAGGTTCAAATCACCTAATATTATGATATTTTTGTCATTGAGAAGATTATAATTACTTTCTATTTTTTCGAATATGTTATAGTATAACGAAGTTGAAGAACGCGGTGGCACATATATCACGCATACAAAAACAGTTGAAGATTTCAAGGATAGCTTCACCCACAGGGATTCAGTATCGGGGAGGTCCATTGAAGAAATCCTCTCAGCATGGGTTACAGCATCAGCGCGAACAGCCAGGACGACACCTCCCGCTCGTGTGAGGCGGTCACGACGAAAGACAACATAATTTTCTGGAAATAGCTCTGAATTATGCACACTTGGTTTCAGCCACGATTCAGTGATTGCTATTAAATCTAAGCTTTCACGAGCAAATAAGTTGTTTTTAAATACTGCCAATTTCGTATTTAGCCCTCGAACATTTTGATAATACATAGAGAGGTTAGAATTACTTCTCACTCTCAGAGTGTTTCGTTGCATCATTGGTTGCAGCATTTCTCCGAAAAAACCATTCATTGAATGCAACATGATTTGGCCATATATTCGGGTCCATATAAAACGAAAGCTTCGATTCCGGGACTCCGATCCGGAAAGAGGCGTAGTCAGCTTTGGCTGTCAACTTAACAACATCGTAAACAATTTCTTTGTTTATGTTAAGAAGGAATTTTACAATATCCTCAACCGTTGTGTTGACATCAAATTGCCAGGCATGAATATACTTGCGCCTTTCGACGGCTATGAGGCCTTTATGCTCAGTCGCGGTACCACGAAGTACTGGTCGTCTTTTTCGCCTATGTGTAACTCGGCGCCAATTGGGGTTAGCCGAAGTGGAGGCATAGGCTTCTGTTTCAGTTTCAGATTCTGCTGTATCGGTTTCTGCAGTCTTCGATGTTACAGTGTCGGTAAGGGGGGTAACGGGAGTTGACATCTTCTTCGGTTTAGATAGTTTAGTTTAGTTTTATCCGTGAGCGGAGGCCCCAACAGTGTTGGTCGCCGCCACAGTCGCGTTTCAGTTTCATTTTTGACAGGTTGCCATGGTAGCGGCTCACTAACTGTCAAATTTTGTCATGTTTTGATATGTCAGATCGAAAAATATGGATTTTGTTTAGGAGGTTGATTGCAATTGCGTCGCCAACTGTTTTTTTTTCAGTTTCTCCATTAGCGAAGGCCGTTCTTGTCTAGCTCATGCATTGCACACCTCTCGGAGTTCAGACGAAGCTATTGAAGAATAAAGATAGAACATAGCAATGGTTCGATGGATATATTTATAAAATTATCTTCCAAGCTGAAAATAGCCGGTTCCCATAGGAATTCTAGTCTGAAAAAGCTGAGGAAATTGCATAACATTATGATCAATTTGGGAGGCGGGTATGGGTACCGCCGCCCCGGAAACCATTTATTGGATAACCAACACCCGAAGTGGTTCGCTCCGTTTGGTGAATTAGCAAGTATGAGGTTTGTCCGGGTCTTGGCAGGGGATGCGTCTGCTTACTGGCTGCATGGGAGGCCGGATCGGGAGAAAATGGTTGAGGTAGTCCCTTTGACATATAGGTACCTACTTGTGTTGAGCCTGCTAATGTTTTTCATGCTCTGTTTATTATTTATGTACTATATACTTGTTATGATGCTCCTGTAAACTTACCAATGTTACATGTAAAAGCCATTAAGGCGTAAATAAATATATAAAAAGACACCTTTACAAATGTTTTATAATTTACTCACCGCAGTAAAAACGAACATCTAAAATATGAGAGAACCCCTGATGATCCGGAATTCAGGCATTGCGCAGAAGAGTCCCACAATGGACTGCGCTGCAAACCAGTTTTAGTTTAGCAAACTTCACTTTTCTGCGCAAGGTCTGGGTTTTTCAATGTTCGTTCATCGGCAGTCAAAGTAAGAATGATGTCATAGTTCTGTACCCGAGAAGCACACGGATGCAAGTCCAAAATTTGTAGAAATGGGTTTTTGATGGAGACTTCGTGTGGAGTAAATTATCATGTTTATCAGTAGCAGAAAGATACAGGTCCTATCAAGAAGAAAAATACGATTTTCAAAAATGTATACAATGGCAACTACCTTTGATGCAACAACTATCTTAGAAGCAGAAAGATGTACATACATGGACTTGCATCTTTATGATTTAGTTACATTTTGAGTATTATGACTCAAATTTATTTATTATTATCCTTTTGCCTCTAACGCTTTCTATGGAAGTGACTATTTTCAAACATTGATCCTTTCGTAATGCGTCACATGTCATAACAAAATATTCCATTTAATTTTGAAGCAGAAGGACTCAAGTCCGTGTTTTTGCTTCACTCAAGACAACGTTTTTTTAAAAACAATATTTTTAAAGGCTTTACATAAAAAATATTTTAACGCGGGTTCAAGTCCCGTCGGCGGCATTTATCTTTTCTCAGGAGATTTTTTCAATGTTGATGAGTGTTTCAGGCTAATAATTATTGCTTATGATAATTGTTACCCTTTGTGCTATGCATAAAAATCTTGTCTTAAATATTAGTTTACCAATTAAAAATAATAATTAAAATATTTTGTTTTATTTGCTCGTTTTTAAAACAAAACTAATTGATTTAATAATTACTTTTTTGTTATCTATCAGCATGGATATCCGAAGAAGTTATGAGACCATAGTTACAGAAAAAATAGTTTTTTGGATCTCCTGAAAATTTACCTTTTTGGACCTGCATCTGTATGCTTCTCGGGTACAGAGTTAATTCAAGACATGCTTGAACCTTCCTTGTGCCAAAAAGATTGCCACGGTTTTTGCCTCCAGCTCGTCCAGATTTTGCATTAGGTTATGTCTGTGTCTTCTTTGGTCTGTTGGACGAAGCTTTATGGAAAAAAAGTAGGTACTTTTGCCATTATTGTTCAACGTTTGGTGGATGGCTCTTTAAAACTACCGAGGGATAAATTTGGCATCCTAAAGTGCCTAATTTTTGGTGTGTGGTCGTTTGTATTTTGGAAAAGTGATTAATAATAAGGACCTCCGTGGTCGATTGATAAGGTTCTCGACTAACAATCCGAAGGTCGAGGGTTCGAATCCAGGCATGCGCAAGTAAATTTTATTTGATTGATTTGTGTTATTTCACAATTTACTCATTTAAAATAATGTATAGTATATTAGCGGCACGTTCCAGAGTGTAAGATAATCTCATTATCGCCCTGGTGTAAGACTACAATTCAGAATTGAAACGTTGCTTGAAATACTTTAATCTCAAATTACATACATGCCAAGAAAACTATCAAAATCAAGGCTTATCATGCCACTGTCCTACCATAGCACACTCCAAAAGTATCAAATATCTTGGTATTGATAATCTCCAATGGAACGCACACATTGAAGTAATCACAAAAAAACTCACCAGGTACATTTACTTCTTTGGAGCCATCCGTAACATCCTCAACATAAACGACATTAAGAAAGTGTACTACGCTTTATGTCAATCACAAATAGAGTACGGGATAACTGGATGGGGATCTGCCTTGAGCACTCACATGGACCGACTCAATATAGCCCAAAAAGGAGTACTAAAGACAATTTTGAAATTACCGGTTAGAACTCCGACAGAAGAATTGTTTCGAAGCATTCAAGTCTACAACATACAAAAACTTTATGCAAATTTTTTTTTATTTAAAATTTAAAAAAACATATCAGAATACTCCACTGTCCAAAATAGATACACAAACAGGGCAATAAACCAAAATATTATAGCTACAGCCAGTTTGAAAACATCTTTTGGACAAAGAAATATGAAATTCAATGCGACAAAACTATACAACGCTCTACCAACTCAAACAAAAAAAAATGAGAGAACAAAGTGAAAATGAACTATCAAACATACTGAAGACCATGTAAAGACAACTGGATACTAAATACAAATGTGGGAAAACTACAGGCCGCCTCAGAACAGGAAACCCTAATGAGGAGGACTGTGTAAAAAAAAAAATTATGTACTTTATAATACCTTAATATAATATAATTTATAAATACATTATGTACAAATTTTGCTATAGATACTAATAAAAAAAATAACTGTCATGTTTGGTGACCAGTACTTCCTCTCCCCACTATCTTCATCCTCACATATTACCCCACTTGGCAAGAAATGCCGTAGTCTCACTGGCTCCAGATGCGAGCAGTTGGAACTCTTGTGGAGCATTCAATTTTAAAAAATTAAAAACGTTTTCAAAAAATAATATTAATTATATTTCAGAGTACAAAATAGGCAAGTATTATTAAATATTGCATTTTTACATAGGTAATTAAATAATATAATTTGTATACAAAACCTTATCAACACTACAATTCATAATAACAAATTTTATTTATAACAATAAATAATTGAAAATAACTTTTGGTAATATTTAAACAAACATTTTTGTAATAATTTTTTACAACAAATATAATATAATGAATATATTCTTGAAAGTACAACCTTATCTAAAATTTTGTTATTCATAATTATTTCTGTATCACATTCTTCTTTAATCTTTTTTTTAATCCGGTTTTTCCCATAATTGTGATACGTGTGTATTTAATAATTTAAATAAAAAATAAAATAAGATATCACATCATGTAACTGTGTACTGCATTATACACTTTGCAGTGAATAAAGTGCCTTACTTATAAAAATATGTTTTTTTTCTTAGTTGCTTGACACACTTAACTTTGTAGTCAGGGACGAACGAATAAGATATACCATGATTAGAGACACTGATTCATAGCATTAACGATATTTTCGCGAATTAAAGCGGTAAATGGTGTTTTTAGCGACAAATACGTTAAAACATGAAATAGCAGCGATTTTTATGACAAAACTCAACAATATGCAAACTTTTCAGTAATGCGAGCAAAAGTACAAATTTCGGGTGTTTTATAAAAAATTGAGTGATGGTGTTTTCCCTGCCAAAACCAAGGCTGTGCAGGAGGTAAAGAACCAGGTTGTCTTAACCCAAATAAAAACCAAATAAGAGAGAGTTGTCAGAAGAGTTCTGTGAAACTGGCATCTCACATGCTGAACCGTCAAGACAACAGCACTAATCTATTTCTTGAGTACGCAGGTAAAATGTTCAATCCTGCGATTGTAGGTCAGAATGTCCAGCGATCAGACGCTATTCTTTTAGCAAGTAAAAGTAGGCTTGCACCAACATTCAAATATGTTGACGACAGTAAATTCCTGAAAGGTAACAGCTATTTTCAAAGGCAGCTAGTAGAGCAAGTGAGGGATGGAGTCACTGTAGACATAATTCAGCTACTCTTAGCTGTAAAAATTGTTCACAGAGAATTTGCTGAGGCAGCTCTGATGACTGTGTGGGCCCCTGTGAATAGTGTTGATGCAGAAAGATTTTTTAGTGGCTATAATCTTGTATTGACAGATCGTAGAACGAACATGAGACACTCTACTGTAGAAACATGTGCCATGTTGAGTTTCAATCAATACAATAAACATGTTTCAAGTGATTTTGTTAATTTAATTGTTTTTCCCCTCTTGCCGACTCCCATTCCTTGATGGTATCCTATTTATGTAACACTATGAAAATGCAAAATTAAAGCTATAAAAGCTATTTTTTCAATAATTAATGCTACATTTTTAAAAATTAAAGCTATGATTCAGTGTCTCTAACCAAGGGCGTAGCGAGGTACGGGCAGGGGGGGGGCAGCTGCCCCCCCTAAAAGATGCAGGAATGCTCACAAACCGTTAAGTAATATTACGTCGGTAGCCTATTGTTTGTGAGAATCAATTTAATTTTTATTTTTAACTTTATGAGTAAAACCTCAAATTGTAACATTTAATTTTTATTATTACCTTTTCAGTTTATAATTTTTGTGGGCATCGTGGAAAGTTGGGATACATATTAGAAAAGTTTTTTTTTGTACCCGCATAACTTACGTATCTAACTAAAGATTTTACTTTTATTTGTATTTTACTTTTCCTTTTTTTATGTAGGTATTATTTTTACGCGAATTTGTATAACTTCGACCGTATACGATTTCAAATGTATTTTTGAAGTAAAACATCTGTCTTTAATTGTTTTATTGCTTCTTTTCTTATAATTTAAAATACGGTTAGGGCCCTGAGGGCCTCAGACACAGAATTGGGACTTATACTCAAGTTAGTCAGCCAAAATTTTAGTACCTCGTTAACAAAATGCCCACACGAGCCAAGGGGCCATCCATAAATTATGTCATACGAATTTCATGATTTCCCCCCCCCCCCTCCCTGTCACATTTGTGAGATCCCCCTCCCCCCTAGTGTGACGTCACATATTTTGCAATTTTACATCTAAAAATAATCAAAACAAAAGTTCAAATTTTTTTTACATGTGACGTCACAGAGCTGATAACCTTCCATTCCCCCCCCCCCCCCCCCTTAACAAAATCCTAGCTACGCCCTTGTCTCTAACCATGATCCAATGAATCAAATACTTTAGTCAGAATCGACATAATAGAATGTTTGAAGGAGTATGAAGCAAACCAAGACAAAGACGTGTGGTGATTCAACCACGGGAAATGGTTAAAAAATTATTGTCATCTGGGAATATTTCTAAATAAATACAAAATAATATTCCTAGTCAGGTAATTGGTTTGTTAGTTCCACCTTTCGTCTGTAAAGTTAAGTGTGTCGAGCTGTAGCGAACAGTCGATCGCTTGACTCCTAATAATTTGAAAGTCTATCTTCATGAATACGAACACTCCTGCCTTGAGGTGACACAGTTCAACACTAATTGGCAAGTCTTAAAATTCGTATGTAAACAGTTACATCCACAAAACATTAAAATAATTTACTATTAAACACTGTAACCTTTTCAACGCTGGCCATGTCAGCGCAATCCATCCCACCAATAGGCATATTCTGACCTAATGTATGGTCCAGTTGTTATGCAGAAATTCAAATGTAACATTATCATCAAATGCCATTTAGCGCCATTTTGTTTTTTTTTTACATTTGAGAGATTCTTGTTAACCACTCCGATTTTTGCGTAAATGTAAGTTTTTTGTCTTAAACGAAATGTCAGATTTACAAAAGCTTCGCAATTAAAGCTCTATAAATTAAACATTTCTGAACGTAGCCGAATACTAAAAACTGTTTTTTAAAGGTTATGAAATAAGCTTTCAAATCGTTATATTACAAATAAATATTACCATTTGTAAATATTAAAATTTAGAATGCAAACATAAAAAAATGTAAAAATTACTCACATGATGTTTTTGTGTGAAAACGGTACTAAAATCACAGATTATGTAAAAAAAAAAAAAAAAACTTATTATTTCGTATAAATGAATAATAAACAATTTGGTCACCTCACTTTTTTATCTTTTCATACAAGAATATTTAATAAAAAAATAACAATGTCTAACGTTGGCAGGTAAAACCTGTATCATCTATATCTACAGAATAGGTATTTTTATGTATTTCTATGAACAACTTTGAATAGAGATGTGCAGCTTGATTTATTATGGACCTTCTACTTTTTGTTTTAGGGATGTGACTAGAACAATAACAGAGTTATAACGATTTCTGTGGCAACACGAAAAAAGCAATAAGCGTGTTTTCACGTTGACGTGAAAACACGCTTATTGTACTTTACTGCTATTGTTGTATTCTGTGTATATCTGCTTATGTATCGGAGTGGTTAAATGCCGATTTTAGGTACGTTTTTTTTTTTTTTTTACATGAATACCTCACAAGAGTC
Organism: Limnephilus lunatus; assembly: GCA_917563855.2. NCBI lineage: Eukaryota > Metazoa > Arthropoda > Insecta > Trichoptera > Limnephilidae > Limnephilus > Limnephilus lunatus. Next base: position 57,852,069 of record OU830596.1, read on the forward strand.
CCAACTGCTCCCGTCTGAAGCCAGTGAGACTATGGCATCCCAAATTGGGGTATGTTGTGAGGCTGAGGGTAGTGGGGAGGGGAAGGAGATAGGGAAGAGGAAGGTGGGGAAGTACCTGGCTATTCAGATCTGGTCAACAAACACGGCTAATGCCGTTTCAAGCAACGTTTCAATTCTGAATGGTGGTCTTACACCAGGGCGATACAGAGAGTAGTTTCAACTTTCTATCAAATTGTAATAAGCTGACAAGCTTAACAACACGATAGTTGTCCTCTTCTGCTGATCAAAATTTGTTCAAAAGCTGAAACAGACTTAGAATTGACATTTAATGGAAACCTTTTAACTGTCAAAGCCTTACTTAGAGCTATAATATGTGTATAAATGTATATTTATATTCATGTGTGTATGTACATATGTGTGTGCACATGTATGCATATACATGTGTGTACATGTGCACGTAGTGTGTATGTATGCATTTTCTAATATTTGATCCTTCTTGTTTTATGCATGTACATGTAATATAATTTATTATTAAGTAAACATTTTAAGATTGTTGAGATGAATGGTGTGCTCACCTTTAATAGGCCACTTGCATGGATTTCATAATGACTTGGAAAAAATAGTGTGGATGGACTTTTTTACTAAGATTAGGATAATGTTTTTTTTTTTAAATAAATAAATTCCGTTATTTGGGCTCGTAACGTCACTACATGAAAATGTCCCGTCTCCGAAAATATTCAATTTATTTTGTAAAATTCCAAACTGTTTTTTTTTTTATGGCAACACTTTGATTTCCGACAATTTTTTGTATTTGACATTTAACATTCACTAGATTTATTGTTTGTTCTCTGCGAACTTATGTTTGGTTTGACGTTTTGACAGATGTTACGAATTGAATCCCGTACATTTTATGCCTTCTGTACCTGTTTTAGTAACGTAATGGTAATGGTGCTGATTTTAACAAAATCAAATTTTATAATATATTATTATTATTATACTTTACAAGTACAAGTATATTACATTGGATTTAGTCATATATAGACGCTGAACATTATAATGATTAATAAGATGGATAAAGAAAAAAATATTTATAAGATGTAATATTTTTGCAATGCCTCGTTATTCTCCTCTACCATTCGTGCAGAAAACGTCATTTTTTTAAAAATGATTTTCGGCTATATAATTATCGTTTTTTGCACCCATAAAATTATGTCCCGTCTTTCCGGTTTATAAAAAATGGTCTGATTTTTCGGATTGAAATTTTCTAAAAGTTGCAAGGGTTTCAAAAATACAATAAAAAAAAAAATGAAATGTCTTAGAATATTTGCCTAAACCAGATTTTTTTTTTAAATGTGATGCAAGATGCAAGTGGCCTATTGGAATTCTCAATGTAACCATTTTCAGTTTGTGTACTTAATATAATAATTATATGTGATGTTTCTAACAAACAAAAATAAAAATAAAAAACAAAATGGCTCTGAATGGATATTTGATGACTTTCTCACATGTGAATTTCTGCCAAACAATTGGACCATGTGTTTTAGAAACTTCATTGATCAGTCATATTATCATCGGCTTAATTTGTAGAATGGGCACGTCCATCTTTTCACAAATTGATATTTGAACGCCATCTTCTAACATTATTGTTTTTACATAATTACTATGAAAACCTCTCATTCGTATGGTAATAAAATAAAATTGTATCAAGTAAAATATAATAACAAGGAATAAAAAAATTTATAAATATGAAAAAAAACTATTGTTTTATGAATTAAGCTGACGATATGCCGGGATAACTGCCGATGGACAACAGCCGCATTGATCAGGTTAATTTTCACGCTCTATTTTTAACACTATGCCCATCACTCTAGCTGAGAGAAGAGGCTGTAAGATATCAGGTCCCAGTTCTTTACTCCAGCTGTTTATGAGGCATTTCTCCGCTATGCCATTGGCGGCCACCTCAGGGTCTGAAACACGCAATCATTTTTTCTATTGTAAAGCAAGTGTAGCCCGTTAACAAAGTCTAAAAAATTTCTTGAGTTTTGTAAAGAGATTTTGTTTTATCTAAGAAATACTGTTAATATTTTATGTTTCTATAATTTTCATAAATAGTAAAACCCCATAAAATAATTACTTTCATATCAAACTAGCTTTTATCCGCGGCTTCGCTCGGACGGTTTTAGGGGTAAATCTATTTATATAAAAATCAAAATATGCTAGCTTCTGGGTTTGTAGTTCCTGGCATGCGTTGCTATACTACTTAATAAAATATTGTTTCTCCCTGCTTGTCCTATCACTTCGTCCCATTCTTCTTCCGCATCAGCTCGCGCGCCACCTATAGCAATTTTTTTATAAAAATTACATAATGTCAGAGCTCACCAGTATATACATAGAAACCTTCGTTGACGTGCTCACAACAACTCACCAAAGTTTCATCGCAATCGAATGAACGGTTTAGCAATGCATATTTTCATGATGCCAGAGCTCACTATTATATACACAAACCATCGTGGGCATTCAAACATCAAATCCCCAAAGTTTCATCGCAATCGGATGAACGGTTTAGCAATGCGTAATTTCATGATGCCAGAGCTCACAAACCATCGCGGGCATTCAAACATCAAATCCCTAAAGTTTCATCGCAATCGGATGAACGGTTTAGCAATGCGTAATTTCATGATGCCAGAGTTCACTATTGTATACAGAAACCATAGCGGGCATTCACACATCAAATCCCCAAAGTTTCATTGCAATCGGATGAATGGTTTAGCAACGCATGGCGGACATATATACATACATACATACATACAAACATTTTTAGATTTTTATATATATATAGAAGATTATCCCCCACTACCGAATATTGCAAGAGCAATATATAGCCAAGGTCTCATCCAAGGATAGGCAGTTAGGTGACTAAAATAGGGGTTAGGTAGTTAAGAGTTAGTGGTGCATTGTTTATATATATATTACCTCTGTGGAATTTTTCCAAGTCTGCATTGCATTTGTTCAGGTTGACCGTCAAGAATATGGCTGCGCTCTTGACCAGCGGATTGTATTCATCGCAGTAATATCTGAGCCCTTGCGCAATGCTGCCCGGAGTGCTTTCAAGGTCTAGGACCACCATAGAGCCACTGATTTCCAACTTCTCCTTGTATTTGGTGTTCAGTTCACCATGATCATCCATGGCATTGAAGTCTTTAGCATCCAGAATCAAAGGTTTCTCTTCTGCAGAACCTGAAAAGATAAATAATAATAATAATAAGTTTTTGAAGTAAAACTTCTTTACGCACGCTCGACTTGGGGGGTAAGCTGGTGAATGCGTTACGAAAAGTGTGATGTGCGTTACGAAAAGTGTGATGCGAACGGTAATCGATGCGAACGGTGATCGATGGCGAGGCGAACGGTCGGGTCTTTACGCACGCTTGACTTGGGGAGTGACAAGGATAAGGATGGTCACCCCAAGGTCGTAGGTCACCCCAAGGTCGTAGGTCAACCCAAGGTTGTAGGTCACCCCAATGTCGTAGGTAACCCCAAGGTCGTAGGTCACCCCAAGGTCGTAGGTCACCCCGTGGTCATATTTCACCCCAATGTCATATGTCACTCTTAGGTCATAGTAATTTAGCAGGGATACCTGGGTTCATGGGGCGAGGTTTGTCTTGTAGTTTTACTTCAGTCGTGTGGTCTTAAGCACACTCGTTTTTTTTATTTATTCCAGGATTTGAGGAGGTTAGTGCAATCCCGCAACCTAAAAAGCCCTACAGCATTAGTGCGATTTTAAAGGTGACCAAATTATTTTAATAAACAATTTAGTCTCCTCATTTTTTTTATCACTTCATACAAGAATATTTAATTTAAAAAAAAACAATGTAGGTGATTTGGCGGGTAAAATCTGTATCTACCGTGTATCTGACAGAATAGGTATTTTTATGTATTTCTATGGACAATTTGAATAGGGATGTGCAGCTTGATTTATTATGGACCTTCTACTGTTTGTTTTAGGGATGTGACTAGAACAATAACGGAGTTATAACGATTTCTGTGGAAACACACGCCTTGACGTGAAAACACGCTTATTGTACATGACTGCTATCGTTATATTATTGTGTATATCCGCTTACGTATCGAAGTGGTTAAATAAAACAGAAAAGGAACCCCTTTTAGAGAGGACTAAGAAAAAAAACATTATAAACTATCTTTTATCCTTTTAATTTATTACTGAAAACATAAATGTGTGCTGAAAATGATAAATGCAGTGAGAAGATAATAAACAGGAAAGGAAGATAACACGCAAAATAATTAAAGTAAAAACTTACGTAGGTATTTGGACGCAATGCCTGCAACAGCTTTTGCAATCAGATTGGAGGAATCGTCGCTACCAGAATGCACCAGCAGAAAGACAGTTGGTCTCGAATGTGTTTTCACTTCTTCAATTCCAAAAACCAAACGGCTCCATGTGGATGGCAGCTGACTGGGAAAGTCTTTGGTCAAATTTGCCATAGCCATAGTCATATTAAAGTCAGAATCAGTTGAAAAATTTGAAGTGCCACCAAATTCAAAACAGTGGACTATTCCAGCTATAATAGCAAGAATCGGAACCATTATTAGCATCATGCAATTCCATAAGTTTGTATTTTTAGGCTGTTTTGGTTTGGAAGCTTCCTTGTAAAGAGTGTCTTTGGCTTTTTTAATGTCTTCTTTTTTTTTGCTGTCTTTTAATAGCCTCTTTTTTTGCTGACGAGTTTCACGCTTCCTAGAATGAAATACATACATGTAATATTACAAAGATAATAAATATGAATAAAGGAAAAGGGTTCTGTACGAAATGTTCCTCCAACATGTGCGGGTGTGCTGCCATATGTTAACCTTTAACTGGTGACAAGCGGTCTCACAGGCCGAAGAGCGTCAGTGAAACATCATTTCACCCCCTTCTATTTCGTATTTTGGTTCTGATTTGAAAAACCTGAACCACAAAACTCCAATGACAGGCCAAAAACACGGAAAACCTATGCTAGTTGTCCCCCTAAGTTAAATTACAATTCTAATTACCAATGTAATTTGTGTAAAAAACATGGGTGCTTGCAAAGTGCCAAACAATTATGCCCTGACTGCCAATAAACACAACCAAAGTTTGACCATTGCCAGTTTTGTAAAATGATACCAGTGATTAGAGCATTATTTTTTTATTTAATGATTAGTATCTAAACTATAAGGAAAATGAGTATTTTTGTTAATATGTTGATATGTTTTTTTTGTTTGTGATTACTGATCTCATCTCTAGTTTTTTGATTTTAGTTAGTACACACATTGTAATAACAAGTTCTTCATTAAAAATTACATTTAGAGTTAAATAAATATAAAAATAAATAATAAAAATTTATTTCAGATAAAAATTATACAATTTAACATATGTGGAAACTTTGACTAGCCAACTAGGAATGGATCCTGTTTTAGGCCAGTCAAATTGACAAATTTAGTTCATATCATAAATTTTTTTTTTTACATTGTTTAAGTATATAACATATTATTTGAAGAAGGAAAAAAATGTGTTACAATTGAATTCCTCATATGATCTTTAGATAAATACACAATTTGTAATTATGAGAATTATCATATAAGCTTTAGATAAATACCCAATTTTGTACTTATGAGAAAAAGAATACCTAAGTGAAGAGAAAAAATGAAGAATGCTTATGTTAAGTAAATGTGAATGTTTTGGAAAATGGAAAATGGAAAAAGGAAAATGGGAAGCGTAGTGATATAAGTTTATAATCTAGATGGGAGATTAGAAAATAATCGATCGCATAAATTAAAAAGGAATAGACAGTTATGTTCTGGAGTGATAAGTATGTGTTTTTGTAATATATGGACTCTAACAAATTATGTATGAGTGTGTGTTTTTATTTTATTTTTTTCTATTTTTTTTTTAATCCTCGACTATCTATTGGTCAACATATCTTCGCTTTTGACCCTCCCTAAATCAAGAAGCCAGTCGTTGATCAACTTGCGCAAAACAGTTGTACTTTTAGATTTCCAAGCATTAGGAATGATATTAAATACTTTAGGTCCTAAGTACGAAAATTGCCGTTGCCCAAGGGACGTCGTGGTTTTTATTGGGACTATTGGATTGTTCCTTGAATGTCGGGTGTCGTGAAGGTGGTCAATGGAAGGGAAGTGCTGACGTTGTTTTTGAGCATGTAATACAATCTTTCTAATATACAATTGTCTAACATCAAGAACTTTAAATTCCGTGAATAATGCGTCACTGGGGTACCTGAATGGTTTTTTAAGGATGACTCTTAGTAGAGATTTCTGTGCTTTAGCCAGGGAGTCTAATATTGTTTTAGCACATCCACCCCATCCTAGGGATGCATATTCAAGTAAAGAATTACACAAGGCATAGTATATTGATTTCATATCTTTTACAGAGAGAATATTTCTGATGGTAATAAAAAGGTGAGTAAGTTTTCTGACTTTTGAGGCAGTTGAGTTAATGTGCTCTTCCCATCTCAGATATTTATCAATGGTGATCCCTAGATATTTTAAACTATCCACGCATTCTAGGTTATTGCAAGTACAAGTGTTCGTTTCATTGCAGACGTGAATAGTAATATTTAGTATTACCTTGGGTTGTCCCGCTTGTGTTGCACTAAAACGTATAAATTTTGTCTTATCTGTGTTAAGAGTAAGGAGATTATAGTCTAGCCAATGTTTGACATTGTTTATTCCAATTTCTGCTTTTCTATGCGCTTCGTACCAGTTTATCCCCTCAAATATTAAGACCGTATCGTCAGCAAAAGTGATGATATGATCGGCAAGGTTACTGTTGCAAAGGTCATTGATATAGATATTAAACAATATCGGTCCTAAAGTACTTCCTTGTGGTACACCAAAATTGATATTGGCTGGATCGCTTAGAGTACCACTAATATTAACTCTTTGGCTCCGATTTTCTAGATAGCTTCCCAACCATTTGAGTAACTGTCCCTGTATACCAATTATCTGTAGTTTTTTCATAAGGATTTTGTGCGAGATGGTATCAAAAGCTTTAGCCAGGTCCAGAAAGAGCGCGATGCTTTTAATTCCACGATCGATGTTATTAGAAATTACTTTAGTAAGATTGCCAATGGCATTTTCGGTACCTAAACCCGGTCGGAAGCCATATTGTCTCTCAGAAAGAATGTTATTATCTTCAAGGTAGAGGTTAAGACGGTTTTTGACAATTTTCTCTATAATTTTTGAGACAGAATTGACCAAAGATATCGGCCGGTAATTTTGAATCGCAGATTTATCTCCATTTTTGTGAAGTAATACAACAATTGAATGTTTTAGATGGTTGTTGATTTAAGACTTAGATTGGAGATGAACGCTATCGGAGAAGCTATGGATGACTTTATTACTTTGAGCAGATTTGTCGAAACTTTGTCTGGTCCACAAGCGTTAGATGGCTTTAGGTCGTCAATTATTTCCAAGACTTCGTTCGTCGATGTTTGTATATTGTCAATTTTATGGACGAGGTTAGAGGTAACCAACTTGGCAAGTTCGGTTTCAGTTTTATTGCATTTATCGAGAATTTTTTTGGCAAGTGAGGTTCCCACCGCTGTGAAGTAGTTATTAGCAAAATTCGCCATAGTTTATTGACTAGTTTTATTTTATCGTTTTATATGTTATTAAACTGTTTTTAAAGACTGCTGTAAGCTACATTACCTCATTTCTATGCTATAGACCGGATACGGTAGCGGCCTCTCAGGCCGTTCGTCACCAGTTACGTTAAACAAAAACCATGTCACCAGTCAAAGGTTAAAAATTGTACGCACTCGAAGGAGCGTATCTTTTTTATAGCCCTGATACTTTACTTTTTTTCCAGGCTTATAAAAAAACAAATATAAAAAAATGACTCAATTAAAATAAAATAAAATTCAAAAGCAAAGGATAGGATGTGCTCTACTAGCAGTATTGAATTATAGCATCTCTAATATTTGTAGGCAATGAAATTTTCAAACCGAAAACAGATGATTTAAAATTAGTTTGCATTACAAGCCTGATTTACAGTTCTCAGGGTGTCTATACTTTTGAAAATAATTTTAATAATGTACGTGTACAAATTAAAGTATTTTATTTTGTTAATTTTTGTGACAATGTAAATAATTAGCACACGGCAAGACAATGGCAGAATGGCAGTGGCACTCATTATTTAAGAGGGAATAACCAGACAAAAGTGGAAATGTCATTTTCAAATAAAATTTTAGACGTATTGACTCTTTTCCACAAAAAATTATAAATTGATTTCGAAAGACTGTTATTTTATCCAGTAAAGCAATGTTTTAACCTTTTAAATGCCAGTAGGTAGAAGTGTAGCTGTGTACAGCAGGCCGTGAATTTTTAATCAAAATAAATCATTTTTAAATCTTATTTAAGTAAAAAAATAAAAAAAAAAATCAAAAAAAAATAAATCAAAATCATCCCAATGTCGTCTCTGTGCGTTCCATATTTTAAATTAATAAAAAACGGGACATATGTATGATACAGAGGCTCAAAGAAGAGCGAGAAAACTCGCTATTTTTCTATGGCCGGCCTGCTGGGCACGGCCAAGGATGTGAGAAATCTCGCTCTTGGCACAGAAGCGGTTAAATTTTGAGAAAATATGTTTATTTTTAGTACAATAAGGTTTTACCGTAGGTCGTTGGCAGATTTGTTAAATTTTCAAACAAAATTTTGTATTATACAACACACATTTCAAATCATATAATCATGCAGTAAAATAAATCAATAAATTATCTGGGAAAGCTATGTTTCAGAATTTTAGTTTTTGTTTAAATAAAATCATTTAAAAAATCCTATTTTTGTGACGAAAATACTTCAGTTTGTCTATTTATTTAGGGTCTTATAAACTTATATATGTAAGGTTTTTTTTACATTCTTATTTTGCTTAGACATTATTGAAAAATTATAAATACTTATAATCAAAAAATAATTAAAAATTTTTAATAGTTTTATCATCATGCCTTGCAGCATTTTTAAATGTAGGTATAAATTAAAGCAAATTTTGAATGATATAAAATCGATATTGAGTTATTATTTAAAAAGCTGGTACGGAGAATAATTAATCTTTCTCATTGGAACCCTGTACGATCATAAGAACATCTTTCGATGAAATATGAATTCTCTGCCGCTGGCTGGTTAATGACCCTTAAAGGAAAAACAATTAAATTATCATTATTTAATGGGTTAAATTAGTTTTAATCACAGTGTAGTTTTGCAACTGTATAATGTAAACCACAAAAGGCTTGGTTTGAAAAAAAATGTCAATTTTGTATCACATACAACACCTTTGTTCATAAAAATATATTGGCTTTTCAGTCTAGCGGTTGTGTGATATCAATTGTGTTTTTTTTTAATGAAGTATGATAACAAGTATCAGGGAATTGCCCAAAATTAAATTTAAAAATAAATATGTTACAATTTTTCGCAGGTATTATTATGCAATCAGATGGTCAGCTACCGTGATTCAACTACGACATACAAAAGGTGAGTTTAAATAGAAAGGCTTAAAACAATCAAAATAGAACATAATTGTATTTTTTCTTTATTCATAAAATAAGTTTTGTATGCAGTATTTACATGCTTTTCGACTACCATCCCAGGCACAAGTCCGTATTATGGTAGTTGAAATTTGTGTTTATAATTATTATATATAATTTTGACTACCATCCCTGGCACAAGTCCGTATTATGGTAGTTGAAATTTGTGTTTATAATTATTATACATATATGTAATATCTGTTAATTCGTAAAATATATTATTTTGTGAAATAGTATTAGTATAATAAGGAATTCTATAATTATTTTCTCAGTTAAGTAGATTCCACAATAAACCAAACTTATTGTAGACTGTTGATTTGGCTAAAATAAAATAAATAAAAGTAGATAAACAAATAAATAACTTTACTTGTTGAAATAATGAAAATTAAGGTTCAGCAAAAGATTTTTTTTTAACCTTTAACTGGTGACAAGCGGTCTCACAGGCCGAGCAGCATCAGTGAAACATCATTTCACCCCCTTCCCCATGCTTGCTTTGTTCCAACACCTGAGTAGCTTCGACTTTAGTTGCGTCCACGCCGTGGATAAGGATAGTTGCATCGCACAGTCCCAAATCAGTAAGTTACATCGATATAAAATTCGGCAGCGGTCTCTCAGACCCTATGTCACCACTTACGTAACTTTTTAAAGTAATTTTTATATATGTTTTTTCGTTTTTCTTAAATTTCAGGCCAAACACACGAAAACCTGTGCTAGTTGTCCTCCGAAGTTAAATCGCAAATCTAATTACCAATGTTATTTGGATAAAAAAACATGTTTGCTTCCAATGTGCCAAACAATTATGCCCCGATTGCCAATAAAAATAACAAAAGTTTGACCATTGCCAGTTTTGATAAATGATACCAGTGATTAGATTAACTATAAGGAAAATGAGTATTTTTGTTATAATATTTTGATTTAATTTTTTTTGTTTGTAATTACCGATCTCATCTCTAGTTTTTTGATTTTACTTACTACATTTTTTTTTTTTTTTTAAAAAGAAAGACAAACATTCCCGGGTTACGAATAACCCAACAATGTTTGAAAATCTCCTACTACCACCACAGAAAGCCGAAAATGTTGCTTGTGTTGTGATGGAGGACTTAGCCAGCCGAGGAATTGAACATGCGACGCCCAGGTGGGACCCAAGCGCTATGCCCACTCAACCACTGACCGGTCATTACATACATAGTACATACATTGTAATAACAAGTTCTTCATTAAAAATTACATTTAGAGTTTATTGACTAGTTTTTTTTTTATCGTTTTATATGTTATTAAACTGTTTTTAAAGACTGCTGTAAGCTACATTACCTAATTTCTATGCTATAGACCGGATACGGCAGGGGTCTCTCAGGCCGTTTGTCACCAGTTATGTTCCAAAAAAACCATGTCACCAGTAAAAGGTTAAGTTAAGTATATAATTTTTTTTTTAAATTAAAAAAAAAGGATAATAAAGTAAATGAACTTAATTTAATGGTTATCGGAGAAAGCACACAACAAAATGTTCTTTGTTTAACCCTTCAGACCTCGACCGTATTTTGTCAGAGGGTTAAAATATTTCAAATGCAATAAAATTCAAATAAATGGAATATTTCCGAATGTATCCATAAACTCAACTGTTTTGGAAAGGTGGCGAAATAAGCTTTAAAATTTTATAATTAGAAATAAACATATAATTTTTTAAATATAAAAATTTTGCATGCAAACTTTAAAAAGTTTTAAAAATTGCTCATCTCACATATTTTCTAACTAAATTTGCTAATAATGAAAAAAAAAAGAAAGAGATAAATTAATAGGCAAATGTATTATAAACATTATCGTCAACTCACATTTTTATCATTTCGTGTAAAAATAAAATAAAAAACTCTCAAAGTTTCTTAATTTATTTTTCAAATTGAGCCAGTGAGGCTACGGCATTCCCAATTGGGGTGCATTGTGAGTTGTCTTGTCTGAAAGTGGTTGAGAGGGGAATGAGATTGGAAAGAGGAAGGTGGGGAATTATCTGGCTATTCAGATCTGGTCACCAATCACAGCTAAATAATTGCAAGCAATGTTTCAATTCCGAATGGTTTTGTATGCCAGGTTTTGAGTTAGGATGGAGCAGAAAATAAAAATCTAGAGTACAGTTTGTCAAATAAGAGTAGAAAACATAGGAGGGTGCCACTGTTGTTCAAATATACTAAAAATATAACCATGGTGGTGATCTAAAGCTGTGTAACCCACATTTTTATTAAAAATTAAAAAGGCATAAAAATGAAGTACCTAGCGTTGCCCATGCTTTAGATCATGTCTCTAATTTTAGATCTGAATACATTTAACTCATTCAGATCTAAAAGTAGTGTAACTAAACTCACAATTAATGATTCTTCCTTTCAATTTAAATTCAAATTTATGTTAAATTAAATGAAAGCCAATCACTTTGTAAAACACAATTTAATCAAATTTATGTCTTTAAGTAGCTACCTTAACAACAGTGCTTCTTCGATTTTTTTTTTTTTACAAGAAAAAAAAAGTTTTTTTTAATGTGTGTAGTGTTCTTTATTTTCAGTGTCATTGCACTTTAAAAGGTAAATTGGTGTATGGGACGGGCACTGTAGTCGCCCGCCGCACAGACAATGTAGTGGGAAGGGACCGGCTGGCTGTTTCGAGGCCTAGGGAGGAAGGGATAAGTGGGGAGAAACTGTAGGGAAAGGGATAAATGGATCGAAGGCGAGGGGAAGAAGGGAGGTAGAGAGGAGGTAGAGGGGAAACCTGCACCTTTAAAAAGGTGATCAAGCAATTGTATGATGTGTTGATCTTCAGGGGTGAGCAAGTCGGCCAGGGCAAGAAGAGAAAGTCCAATTTGCAGTTCGATCGGAGACCGTAGGGCAGGCGAAGATGTGTACGAGATGACAGATGCTGGAACTCTACCGGTACAAAGCTTTTAGGGCTCTATTTAAAGGGGAAAAAGAGGGTCCAGCCCTTTTGTCTCCCTTAATTCCAGGAACTGAGATCCTGGAATTGGCCGGGCAAAGTGAAGGAACGCGACGGCGGTCACCCTTTTGTCATGTCGCCACATTTCGCCCAACACGCTACGCTCCCCTGATAGTTTATTTTGTAAGTGAGTTTGCACATAGACATGGTAAATTTTTATGAAAATAACAAATACGTGTAGGTATGAACACAGATCATGAGACTTTGCACAAAAATAGAAGTAAGAGGTTACATAGAGCCAATTTAAATCCATAATGAAAATTATACTGAAAGTTCCTGTAAGAACTAGCACTGATGAAATCTTCAACAATCTTAACATCATGTCAATTAAACAACTGTATTCTAAAACTATACTCATTTACATTCATAAGTACAAAACCCAAGAAATGACAACTTACACGTACATTAGAAACACTAGATCTCATGGTCAAAAACATATCCAACAAGTAACTACTAATACAACATTTGGGCAAAAAAGCTTCTTGTATTATGGTATTAAACTTTACAATAAAACACCACTCTCACTTAAAAACCTCAACAGTATAACATTTAAATCTCAAATAAAAAGCTGGATACTAAATACAGGGAGAACAGAAATAGAAAATATACTGATATCAAATACAGACAAAAACCGAATCTACTGAACTGAATTATGAAAAAAAACACAATTTTATTTAATTTTTAATTATTTAACAAAATACTACATGATACCTATATGTTTATAACAAATTCATATTAATTTCTTATAATTAAATTTTAATATGTAAATGAAATCCTCCAGCACGGGAAATCCCAGTGATGTATCATTATCTTTAGATGTTTGTAAAGAAAGGAAAAACAATAAATCATTATTATTATTATTATTTGTGCAGGATAAAAATAAATAGTTTTGCACAAATTGGGTGCATAGAGAGACATAGGAATGGCTTTGCATAAATTTGAATTTGCGCAAAGGTAAAAGGGTTGTAGGTACGTACAACAGATCAAGAAGGCTTTGCGCAAATCACAATTTTATGCAAAGTAGAAAGATAAGTAGTGTGTAGGTATGTACACAGAGGGTTGGGGGGGAGAGAGGGGGGGCGGGGGCAAGCTTCATTTTTTGTCACATAGGGACCGCTTGACCCCGTGATTCAATTTATTATATATTAATTAAATACAATTATTTACGGTCAAAATTACGTCCAGTACAATTGGTGTTGCCAGCCTACAAATTTTGTAGTTCCATTTCTTATATTTTCTACTCTTATTTGACAGACTATAGGTATCGAAAAAAAAATTAGGCTTCTACAACATATTCATGCTTTAGGCTCTATGAATACAAAGAATATCAACAGAAGAAGGAAAACCATCCTACGAAGTGCTGTAAATTTGAAAGTGCAACAAAAATAAGAGTTTAACAGGTATGCATTTTTATGTGTTTAAAATGAAGTTATTTTCTTCTTAGAGTACGGCACTGGTATTGCCACCGTGTTGCCTATAATGCATTTTTTATACCAACGTCTGCCAATACGGATTACTTTGCATTGGACACGGCCTTCATTTAGTCCAGAATATAACCATTATTATTATCACACTTCTTACCTTCGTTTGGTTTCGTCAGTCTCGTCAACGCCGTCTGATTCTTCTTCAGAAAAATCATCTGGAAGCTTTGGATAGATTGACACATATTCTGGAGATGATTCCCGAATATCACCCGAGGTTTGCGATGTGGTGGGTGAAGAAGATGGTAATTTATCAGCTGACCTGGAAAGATGAATAATAATATACTTTCGTATCTTATATATTGTATTTATGTAGGTTAACTCGATGATGTTATACGTAATCTATAGACGCGTGCTAGAAATCACAAAGGTGGTAAGCCAAAACCATAGACATATGAATATTATTAGACTTGCCATAAGTGATAAAAGCGTATTATTTCCCCCTTTCCATACCGGTTCCATTGGAACCAGCTGGGATCGAGTATGGCTTCGTGTGAATTTAAAAAATGTGTCAATCATCATTCTTCTGCGAGCCAGGGTTGAGCACTCATCGGTGCATTTTACGAAATAACACGGCAAAAATAGTGGCTTGTGTTTTGAAAACATGTAAAAATAGAAGTACATACATACATACATCTTCTTTCCCTTGTCCTATTTGGGTCAGGGACCCATTGCATCGATAAGGTTCCTCAAAAAAAAAAAAGTGTAAAAATAGAAGTGAAAAAGAGAATAAACCCAATTGAGTATTATTCAGATCACATCATATGATCGTTTTTGTAACATATACTATCACTCGAGATACATGGCTTGTGTTCATCGCTGTTTACTGGGGTAAGTAAATTATGAAACATTTGTAAATGTGTCTTAACTAAATACGGCAATAAAATATTGGACTCTGAAAATAGGCGAACTTTTACTTTGCCGTATTTAGACTTCGCAAATTTGTTCATTACGCGGCGAGCAATTTGCATGTAAAAAGGTCTATTCATTCAAAAGCAGAGCATACTTTTGAGAACTAAATAGTGATATTATAATGTGAGATACCTATATACTGTCAGATTGAGTTACTGACGAATTACATATCACTAAAGTCATTAAAAAGGTCTATTCATTCAAAAGCAGAGTTTAATTATAAGAACTAAATAGTGATATTATAATGCAAGATGCCTATATACCGTCCGATTGAGTTACTGACGAATCACATATCACCAAAGTCATCTTCCCGCTCGGAGTCCCGCTGTAGTTCCTCACCTTTCTGTTCTGGTCTAGTAATATTCACATATCTATGGCCAAAACCAAGGAAATTGTATTTGTCTTCGATTTCGTAGTTTTAGTACTCAATTGCACGCGTCGTGTAAGGTCGTGTCCTACTAGTAAGTAAATTGCATTAAAAAAGCGCTAAAATGTCCTTGTGTGTGATGAGAAAATGTTTCCAATAAATGGCAAACACTAGTAAAAGCCAAGTAATAACATTTCATTTGTAAATACACGTAAATTACTTATTATTAATAATACAACTGCTCTGCGCCCTAAGATTTTATGCTTCATTAGAGAATTCAAGGCCTATTAAAGTACAGGTTTAGACATGCAACAGCCAAATTACGAAGTCAGTGCTGTCGCTAAGTAAATTTTATCGTTTAAAATAGTCTAACGACTATGTTCATTTATATCATAGATTCTCAACCTTTTTTTGCCCACCGCCCACTTTGAGAATATTAATTTTTCTAGCACCCCCCAACACGTGAATCTGAAATAGCAATTGTCGTCACGATTATATTTACCACAACGGTGGTGGAGGGAGGGGGGTGGTAGGGGAGGGGGGGGGGGGGGTATATACATAACATAAATTTCAAGATATATGACAATTTCAAAAAAATTGAAAGACATTGCTGGAGTCATCCGTTTTTATCGCTTTTTGCTGTTCGCTGACGATCTAAAATAATTTCTTCTAATAATGGGATGGGGCGAAATGGGTTATAATAATAACATTTTTTTATTAATTTCTTACACCATTACAAATTTGACTTTATTATATATAAGAAATAAGGCAAGAAATATGGCAATTTCAAAAAAAATTCAGGCGGTGGTGAAGATTTCGTCAATGTGGAGAGACTCTTTCAAGAATCAAAAGAATTTCCCTTTTGAATCTGTCGTCACTGACGCCAAATATATCGATCTCGGAGGAGATTTGGTTCAGAAGCAATATATTCCTCCCTACCGGAAGAACGATTGGCAAGTTAGTCCTATAGGCAGAAAGATAGAATAATCTATGATGACGCTGTCTAAGTTAGTCATCTGGAACGTAGAGACGCACGCGCTCCAAAATGGCTGAGTTCTCAATATAGCCTCGCAGCAGTCTGAATAAGTGGGTGGTGGTATACTTCTTTCTTCTGAGCTGCAGGGAGTGAAGTCCCAGCATGCCCAGAAGAAATTTCGTCAGGTAGAGCGTCAGTGGTCGTACCTACTCCCTCATATAGAGAAATCTTAGAAACTTTTTTTGAACCCTTTCAAACATAAGGGATCATCCCACCTTATGAGGATTCTAGATAAGCGAACCACTCTCCAGCCTATTGCGGACCAGGGAGAAGTATAAAATCTTCAGAGCACGGGTATCGCGAAAAACTCTGACGGTTATATGAGGACGAAATGTCAGCTTACTTTCATACATAATCCCAAGATCCTTTTTATTTGAAACTCGTTTGAGATTATGACCGAGCATAGTGTACCTGTGATAGGTGAGACTGGTATGCTCTGGTAAAAGTCCGAACTTTGCATTTCAAGACATTAAAATGAAGCTGGTTTCGTTGACTCCATTCTGAAATGTTATCAACATCAGCTTGAAGGCGCTGGCAGTCCTCAATATTTCTAATTAGAACAAATAAGTTTAGATCGTCAGCGAACAGCAAAAAGCGAGAAAAACGGAGGACTCCAGCAATGTCATTAATGAAAATAGAAAAGAGAAGAGGCCCTAGGATCGATCGTTAGGGAACCCCAGAAAAAACGAGAAATTAAGCAGATTGGAACATTCCGTGTGTGACAAATTGCTTTATGTTCTTGAGGTAACTTTAAAAAAAACTTTAACATCCGAAGGGAAAAATCCAACTGGGCAAGTTTTATGAGTAAGATATCATGATTCATAGTGTAAAAGTCTTTGGAGAAGTCGTTATACGAACAGTCTACTTGGTATCCACTATCTAGGGACCTAGCAACATAGTCGGTGAAAACCATCAGATTGGTTTCAGTGGATCTTCCTTTCCTGTAACTATGCTGTTCGGGGATAATGTATGCGTCTATCTGAGTCATAAGGAATTTATGAATTAATTGTTAGCAGGAGCTGATAGTATGGCAACTGGTCTATAATTTTCGATTAACTTTTTCGAACCTTTCTTAAAAATAGGACATATTTTTGGAAGCTCTTCAGAAAAAGTGGAATGACTAATAGCGAAGTTAATGATAAGACATATATTGGTGTTTTTAGGAACTCGGTGCACCCTTTAATAAAAAATACGGGAACGAAGTCTGGTCCGATAGAGGGTGAGTTTATGAGTTCATGAGACTTATGGGACTCATAAGGTCAGATTCCGTAAATATATCGAAATCAAAGTTTGAAACTTCTCTGGTAGTAAATGTGGCCGTATTATTAATGTCTAGAAGTGGAGGGTCTTTATTGTAGACCGATTGAAAATGATCAGCAAATGCGTTAGCCACACTCAAACACGAAATTCTTGATTACCTTTTATCATGGTGTGTTCAAGACTACCATCCTTCAGAATGGATTTTATATAGTGCCAAAACATCTTGGGATCATGCGTGATGTTTTCCTCGATTTCAGACACGTAGGCTCGATAGGCCACTCGAAACTCGCGCTTAAATAACGCTCGGTAAGAAATAAACAGATCGTTTTCACTCTGAAGGCCTGGAGAGTTTTCCAACGCTTATGAAGGGCGTGTTTGATCTCTATATTCGAGATGACTTCTCTCGAGAACCACTTCTCAGATACTTGTGACCACCACCGCTTGTCGTTAGCAAACGAAGCGCACTTTAATATCAATTAGGATAAACTTGTAAATCATTTTAATAATTTTAAAATTACGACGCGCAGCGAAAAAAACGTACGTCCTGCCGGCGAACTATCTGGAGCACTGAAGGGGTAAGATGGGTTTCTCTGGGTCTTCTACCGCCCCCCTGAAAGTCTGAAACGCCCCCCAATTTGCTCTTGGTCTTCCACTGCCCCCCTAAAGGTCTGAAACGCCCCCAAGGGGGCGTTATCGCCCACGTTGAGAACCTATGATTTATATGCTTGCTGTAAAACTTCATACAAATCAGCAGTGACAATAAATACAATAACAATCGACGCCATTTGCAAACTATCGTTGTTCATTATAGCTTGAAAACTTCACCTCAAAATTCGACTGGTGTCCAGGCCTCCTACTTTAGTCGGCCGAGGCAGTATTCGAAAATGACATTTTATGATGTCAATATTTGCTGCAATTTGTTTGAAGAAAAAATATCTATATACATAAACGATTCGACAAAAAATATTAATATTTCCAAATCCAAACAATCTAAATACAAGCCTATAAAACCGTGGATTACCCATGGTCTTATAATATCTGTACGACATAAACAAACCCTTTACAAGTTAACTACCCAACAACCAAATAATAAAAATTTACTAAACAGTTTTAAGGCATATAAAAACAAACTTTCATATATTATAAAACACAGAGAAGAAAGTTATTATAAACAAAAGATTGATCAGGCGGAAAATGATAGTAAAAGAGTGTGGACGGTTATAAATGAAATAATTGATAAGAAAAAATGCAGGAATAATGAAATCAATGCTATTTACTCACG
Source organism: Limnephilus lunatus (assembly GCA_917563855.2). Classification (NCBI taxonomy): domain Eukaryota; kingdom Metazoa; phylum Arthropoda; class Insecta; order Trichoptera; family Limnephilidae; genus Limnephilus; species Limnephilus lunatus. The sequence continues at coordinate 57,870,961 of OU830596.1, forward strand.
ATAACTCGAAAATATGCTGTAAAGAAAACCCGTCAAAAGCTGCAAATATATTTAACACATTCTTTGCAAACATAGGAAAAAATCTTGCAAAGCACATAAATACCAACCCAATTTCAGATTGCAATATTGATACAGAAAATAAAATAGCAACATTTCAAGTCACAACAGAGGATGAAATAGTATCTATCATAAACGATATTAAAGGAGGTTCTGCACCGGGATTTGATGGAGTTACGGTTAATATTTTAAAAAATATTAAAAATCAAATTTCTAAACCATTAATGCATATAGTAAATTTAAGTTTCCAAAGCGGTGTGTTCCCATCTATTTACAAGCAAACTATCATTACTCCAATATTTAAATCTGGTAATCCAGAAGAAGTAAGCAACTACCGACCAATATCAGTAATCTCAAATATAGCAAAAAATTTTGAAAAGACAGTAAAAAAAAGAATGAACCAGTTTATAAAATGTAATAAAATAATTGATGAAAATCAGTTTGGATTTATGGAAGGTAGAAGCACACAGGATGCAATTGCAAAATTAACTAGCCTTGTTCTCAATTCATTTGATAAATCATTCAAATGTATTGGAATTTTCATAGATCTCAAAAAAGCGTTTGACAGCATATCACATGACAAACTCGTAACTAAATTAAGAAACATTGGATTAAACGGTACAGCTCTAGAATGGATAAAAAGCTACCTTTTCAAACGCCCTCAAGTCGTAAAAATCAACAATGTGCTTAGCCAACAAGATACAAGTAATTTTGGTATACCTCAAGGTACAGTCCTGGGGCCGTTACTGTTTATCATCTATGTAAATGATATATTCACACAAAGAATAAATGGAAAAATAATATCTTATACTGATGACACTGTCATAATAATTGAAGGTGCTGATTGGAATACTGTGAACAACCTAGCGAATATTGACATCAATACACTGAAAAACTGGTTCGATAAAAATCTCCTCTCTTTAAATACCGAAAAAACAAACTTTATCCCATTCTCTATCAATAAATTTAAATCTAAACCAGAAATAAAAATTATAATACATCAGAGTAAATGTAGTGGAACTAATTGCACTCCAGAATGTTCTACACTGAATTCAACTTCCAAAATTAAATATCTTGGTGTATATATAGATCAACATTTTAAATGGAAAACACATATTTGTGAACTTATCAAAAGAATTAGGAAATGTATATATATATTTATAAGACTCAGAAATATTCTTAGACCGGAAAACCTAAAAAGAGCGTACTATGCAATTGTTCAATCTATATTACAATACGGTATTATAGGATGGGGAGGAACATATAATGTTATTTTAAATCCTCTCAAAATAGTTCAAATATTAATAATTAAGATTATATTGAAAAAACCATCTACATTTTCTACCGAAAAAATCTTTTCAATATTCAAAGTAACTACAATAGACAATTTATATAAAAAATATTCAATTCTACAAACTTTCAAAGAAATACAGCTAAAAAAATTACATTTCAATATCTCAGCAAGATATCAAAACAATATTAAAATCCCAAAATTTAATACCAAGCACATCCAAAATTCCTATCTGTATCATGGTATAAATTATTTCAACAAACTCCCATTAGAAGTAAAAATTATTGAAAATAAAAGTAAATTCCAAACTAAATTAAAAAATTACCTGAAACAACTGTAAGAGTTACATTACTATTTCACTTCATTTAAATATGTTAATCGACACATCTCAAGTTTCTCTTACTATATCTATTGTTAATAGTTGCAATATTATTATTCACCTACTCAAATGATAACATTGATAACATAATTGAGTATGAATTCACTCACCAAACACGCCTAAACACGCCTTGTCTCTTTATGGTGAGGAAAGGCTTGTATTACATTAATATTACAAATCTGTTTAATATGTAAAAAAAATGTATAATTATTGTAAAAACAAACAAATATTAAATAAATAAAAAAAATAAATAAATAAATAGACTCGCCATTGTCTCACAAACTCAACACATAATGTGGCAAGTAAGCAACACTCTTTTGTTTTCAGCGGTTTTCAGTAATTTCTTAATTCAAAAGTTATTTACGCATTAAAAAGATATGCTACTTCCACACCGAAGCCAATCTTCCAACTCCGAACTGAGTTCTTGAACTCCGAACTCCAAAATAGCGGACGTCGAACAGCTGTGGCTGAGCTGTATCTTATCAGTTGCCTACAATTGTGCAGGCGATGCTTCGGTTTCCAAAATATTGATTTCGATTCTAAAGCTAAAAAAAATTATAATTTCAAACAATTTTTATACAACTCTCCCATAATAATATTGCGCAGACTGATGCGATGGGCCAACTCGCACAAACCAGCCATCGCCGATCACCTCGGAGGCGATCCCGGGCAACTTGAACTCCAATTCTAACTCGAACTTCCAACGCACGAACTACCCCTTGTTCGCGCCGCTTATAGGTAATAACTTGGTGAGTTATTTTTGTGTTTATTGGATTTACTATTTATTTCCTATGGTAATGATTATCTCCTGTCTTCCTCCCCCCGGATGATTCCGTCATGTCACTATTCCTATCAACTCGCCAGTTTCGGAGCTAGAAGATTTTTGGCAGTCAGCGTCGCGAGACGAAATCCTAGTTAACCACTCCGATACATCGCGAATATGCACTTTTTACGTCTTAAACGACATGTCAGATTTACGAAAACTTTATGTTATTTCCGCTTCACAATTAAAGCTCTATAAATGAAACATTTCCGAACTTAGCCGAATACTAAAAACTGTTTTTGAAAGGATATGAAATAAGCTTTCAAATTGTTATGTTACAAATAAATATTAACATTTGTAAACATAAAAATTTAGAATGCAAACATAAAAAAAATGAAAAAATGACTCACGTGATGTTTTTATGTGAAAACGGTACTAAAATCACGGATTATATAAAAGACAATATTTATTCTATCTTATAAATGTATAATAAACAATTTGGTCACCTCGCTTTTTTATCATTTAATACAAGAATATTTAATAAAAAAATAACGATGTCGAACAGTGGATAGGCAATTTGGCGGTCTATCATGTATCTGACAGAAAAGATTTTTTTTATCTATTTCTATGGACATCTTGAATAGTGATGGGTAGCTTGATTTATTAGGGAGCTTTTCCTTTTTGTTTTAGGGATGTCACTAGAACAATAACGGAGTTATGACGATTTCTGTATAAACATACGCGTTGACGTGTAAACACGCTTATTGTACTTAACTGATGTCGGCATATTAACGTGTATATCTGCTTATGTTGCTGAGTGGTTAATATAACTTGCATAAAACTAACGCAATCTTATTGCATCGCATTCTTGTAAAACATATTAACATTTGCAACAATTCAGTGTCAAAAAGTGAACTGCAGATCAGATGGTGAACCTGCTTCCTGCCAGCTTCCGTGAGTGTTTCCTACCAATCCATTTTGTTGCCAATTGTATTTATACAGAAGTGATTTGCCTAAATATTATAAAAACCTCTAGGCGGGAACACCCCTCTACACAATAGTCCGAACGTTTGAAGTTGGCCTCAGTGTGGCCGTACCATAAGACAATCAAAGAATGTATGTGTCTTTTCTCCAATGATGTATAAAATCGTCGGGCAGGAAATATGAAAATTAATTGCATTGTTTATACTTAACAATCTACAATAATAAGTAATTTGCGTGTACTTATGAATGAAATGTAATTTTTTCGCTTTTACTTCTGTTTGCCGTGTAATGGAAACATTTTGCATCACACAGGAGGGCATTTTGGCGCTTTCTAAATGCAATTTACCTACTGGTAACATACAACCTTACTCGACGAACGGCAGTTTAGTACTAAAGTACTAGAAATCGAGACTAGTGCAATTGCCTTACTTTTGGCTTCCCACTTTGAGATTTCTACCACGCATCTACAGTATATAACGTCATTGGTATTCGACAGAACTTTTGAATTTTGAATACGAAAAGCGTCCCGCATTCCATCGTTTATTTCGTACATACGCACATATTAATTATTTATTCTGTTTTATTGGTTTAGTAACATATGAATATATAATTATCATTGTTATTATATTTTTGCTTCTATGCTTGTAAAAGCCTACTAGGGCGTAAATAAATATTCTCTAAAGTACACAAACAACGTTTAAATTAAGAATTTACTGGAAACAGAAGAGTGTTCCATACTTGCCACATTTAATTTTGAGTATGAGACGCAGACAAAAGCGAGTCTAGATGTATAACGTCATTTGGTTAACTTCGGCAAATAAACCATTTTATTTGTAAAAATTTACTTAGGAACATCGCAATCAAATTTTCATAAAAACAGATATTACTTGAATTCATTCAGATTTAGGGCGTGATTGTATTTATGGGTCACTATATACACATGTATACTGACTTGCAATGTTTTTTCACTAATTGTTACGCTAAAGGCTACAATATCATCAGTAATAAGAAAATAATATTTGCAATTGAATAGATAAAATACATACGAAGCTCTTGGAGATCGATTTTTATTCTTGGCCATGATACTATTATGATATTCAGCAAAAGAATTGGAATCACTGTCCCCGCGGAGACTTCTTCGAGCTGTAATCTTTTTGTTTTCCATTCAGTTCTAACCTAAAAAAGTGACAGCTGTGTTTACTTTTTGTTAAAAATTCACTATTTTCAGAACAATATATATTTAAACTGTTTGACGAGGATTTATTGAGTACCTTGAATATAAAAAAATACGCAAAATGATTATTGATAAAACCAAATAAAGATAATAAGAACTAAATGATAATGAAAAAAAGAAACTCGGTTATCATGAACTAAATACATAGATAAAATATTTCAAAAAATCAGATACATGTAGCAAAAAAGATATTTAGTTTGTTCTTATTTCATTAAGTTCGATGTGACCAGTCAAAACTTTTTCATGAGTTGTCCAGTTTATTCAACTAGTTCCTACTGCCAGACAAGTAATACGACTTTGACGGATCGAAAGTTCAAGCTTTACGTAAAAAAGTAGTTTTATTTTAAAGTTCGCTAAAAAATTTGGTTGAAATACAAAGATTTTTTAACATAAGTGATTAATTTAGTTTCTTGTAAAGTCAGAGATAACTACTTATCAAGATTAATAAATGGCTTGTTGTAAGCATTGGTAGGTAGGGGATTTACAAAATTGTGAATTTTTTTTATTAGCGCCCAACCACAGCTGTTCTTAAGGTGTATATGGCCCAACCTATTCGATAACGAAAATTGTTGACTCAAATGAACCGTGAGTGGTTTAAGGATATAACTATGAATGAACCTTTATATCCAAGGTAATGATGCAATATTCTGTTCGTTCGTCTGAGATATTTTGTAATTATGCCAGTCCGAGTCCGAGGCCGAATCATAAGGCCTCGGGTGGGGAACCTGCGGCGGCCCGATAAGCTTTTTGGTGCGGCTCGCCAGCATTGGTGCGGCCTGCTGAAACCACAAAAAACTTACAGTCAGAAAGCTAGAACGGTTTTCTTTTGCGGTGTTTCAGATACATTTTAAAGTTATTACTACAAAATCTAGAATTATAACATAGCTGACAGGTATGTTTACGTATGTACCTATGTTACTAGAAATCAGTTTAGGCACAAATAAATACGCGATCGAACATCCCTTATTAGTTTTATTTTACGATAGTGAAACTAATATTGAAAAAATATCTCAGTATTGTTGACAACTCTATTCAGAAAGGAAAAAAATATTATGTGATTTCTTCATACATTGCCACACTTCTGCCTCAAAAAATAGTTAAATAAATATAAAATTATAAAAAAAATTATTGCAGTCAATGAATTTACTCCAAAATGCAGGAAAATTATTCAAGTATTCTGAGTACAAAATAATTTAAGCTCGTAGGATTGGTGGATTCCTACGTAGATCCATTCCTAAGGTAAAACCACTATTCCAAATGCGGATTCATCTGTTAACGCATTTCGAAGAAACCATCCAAGTGTTTTAAGTGCAAAAATCGGAGGAAAAACCATTATCGGTTTCTGGGTGAAGTATAAGCTGGGGATTCGCCTGCGGATTTACTCTTATTTTAAAACCAGTTACATGTTCCGAATGATCTGTCTAATTCCAGTTGCGGATTAATCTGCCGACGCATTTCAAAGAAAACCATTCTAATTTTTCGAGGGGAGTAAAAATTTTTGTTTCAAAGCATATTCTGCAAAATTCTCAATTCGTAGGAAAACCATACGCATATTATGAAAGAAATACTAATTACAGCTGAAAACTCGTGTACAGATTCACTCTTTACAAAAACAGGCTTGTGTTGATAATGTAATGATTAAATTCCAGTTGTGGATTCATTTGCTGACACATTTCGAGGGAATCCATCCTCTGATTGGAAGTACAATAATAAAATTCTAGTTGTAGACTATTTATGCTGCCAGAATCAAATAAAAACCATTTTTATGTACCGAGTGTGGTTTTAATTCCCGTACACAGATTTAATTTAAACTAGCTTTGTGTTCAGAATATAACGTTAAATTAAATAACAAGTTGCAGATTCATCGAAGGAAGCCATTCTCATGTACCGAGTTTTACATTTGAGTTGCATATCGTATGCCGCAAAATTGAAAATGACTGTTCCGCGTGTAACTATTATTTAAGCTTGTGGTCTCTTACGCAGAATCAATTTTAAGTTAACACCTGCCGTGTGTTCCGAACGCAATGTAAAAATTCGAGACTTGCAAAATTTTGTGTATGTGATTTTTTATAGAAAGAATATATATAGTCACATGTGATGTAACCATCCCCCCCCCCCCACTCCCTGACGGTCTTTGTAATAAATCTACTGGATGCTACTACAATTATTAAAGTACATACAGCGCAAGGTTCTTAGAAAATGCTTTTTACAAGGTTAGCTCATAATAAGGGCCTTTTTAAAAAAAAACTCATCCGGCCGTTTTCTAAATTTCGAATGTATGATGTAGCTTGAAGTAAAACATTGCCACATATTGCAGTTAATTCAAATCTACCAGTGGAACATGGACTTGTCACAATTTTTTAGCCAATGATGCCAACCTTGTTAAAGGCATTTTCTATGAACCTTGCATACAATGTAGATCTTGCTCTGATAATTATTATTGGTTGTGTAGGTACCTACTTAGTGGCTTATTCGAACATGTCCTGATGATGTCCTGTATCCCCCTCATCCTTTCATGGCGACCGGACAACTCAGAATGAACTCAACTCAACACCTCCTTTGAAAAGTTATCAAAAGTGATGAAAAAAATGGTTATAGGTTACGTTGGGTTAGATCAGGGGTCGGCAGTTTGACAAATGAGAAGAGCCAAATTGTCATGGAATTAGGATAACGAAAGTACCAGAGAGCCGCATATATGTAATTTACATATGTTTAGGATATGGACAACGCGTGGGTTAGGTTATGGGCTATTTTTAATAGCTCTTAATGACTTTTTAAAGACGTGTTGAGTTGAGTTGGCATGGAGCCTCCTTTCATATATCTTTACTTTTTTTAACACATGAGGGCCTGAGGAAAAAATCCCTCACGGCCTATGTGTGGAGGGTCTTTTTAGAGAAACGAGAGGAAGTTCTGGGAAGGAAAAAGGTATGAGGTGTGGAATCTGGTGGTCAATGTGTCCAGGAGTGACGTGCGTATGAATCCATCCCTCCCACTGTGGTAAAAGCAATGGGTCGAGAGAGTCTGGCCAGAGAGGTCAAAATGTCTCCCTTAAACAGTCTCTCCCACTCCGGCCCGCCATGCAGCAGGGGCAAACACATCCGCCCCCAAGGTCTAAACATACCTCACCCACGAACCCGGGCACTCCTGTTACACCAAACCTAGCAAATCATTTGGTGTGACCTATTGCAGGGGTGTTGGTTATCCAATAAATGTTTTCCGGGGCTGCAATACCCATACCCGCCTCCCAAAGACGTTCTTGTTCTACCGGTATTACAATGGAAGATGCTTCGAGGAACTAGCGTCCTTGATCCCTTCGGAATCGGTGCATAGTTGGGTAACACACCGAACACGTGCCTAACTTATGTACACAGTACATACAACTCCTTTTTGAGTTCAACAGCTCAGCTGTGGAAATATTTGCCGACTTCTGTATTTCCTCTGTCCTACAACACGTATCTCTTCAAGATCCGTATTCACTCCTTCCACTCCTCAGAGAGATCCTTCACACAGCACCCCAAATACGATTTAAGTTGCATCACTATACTTACGCTTTAATAGTGAGGTCAAAACTGTCCATATTAAAGTGAATAAGCTTAAAATATTGCTTACCTGTGTAATGTAATGTGATATATTTTTTTCAATAAACGTGCAAAACCTGCTGGTGTCAAAATAGGCGGTCTAAATGGTACGCAAATTTGGCTTTGGGGCAGGTCTATTCATTCTGATATCAGTGCGTAAATCCATTTTCTAGTACAGGTCCATGTATTTTTACATTAATTTATTTTCATATCCATACGAGTGGTGCATTTAAAAAATGACACGCATTCTCTAAAATTGTACACATTTGCTCATAAATGAGGAAACTTGTTTTGAGCACAGTTATGAATAAGCATGCTCAAAGCCAAAGATATTCAAATACAAAAGAGATATGCTATGGCTATGATGTCCGCGCGACTGTCGCCGAACTACGGCCTGATGCACATAGTTTGCATACAAAAAGAATTTGTTCATTTTCTTGATTTTTTGAAGGTGTGCATTATTATTGGTTAACAATATAGTTTGAATACGGAAAGAATTTGTTCATTTAGTTTAGCGTTCGTTTAGTTTATTCGTTCATTTAGTTTATTCGTTAATTGGTAGACGACACCCGGAAGCGCAGTCTCACCTAGTAAAAACGGCGGATAGCACATCTCCTTATATTTCAATATCTTTGCTCAAAGCCAACAATTGAACTCACATGCTCTTTTTAAGCATGCTCTCAGAAGGAATGGAAGCAGGGAGATCCTTTTTGCGAGGAAAATGCATTGGGATTCTGGGCGTTTCTTGTTTATACAACCATAAAAAATAATATTTGCAATAATTGTGAGAAAGTACTATAATTAAATTTACTTTCGCAGCAAATTTTCGAAAAATATCTATATTTCTAAACGAAAGAGAAAAGCCGAAAATGTCTAGATAATCAATATATGTATGTACATATATTATAAAAGAAAGTCCAAAAAAACATGAGGCTTGCAAAAACTCAGAAACGAGTCCCGGGACGATCGAAGGAGTTATATGGTGTGGTAGATCTCTACGCCCCCTCCAGGATGACGGTTCCCGTTTTTACCTAAAGGGCGTGCTTTTGAAGATATAAGAGCTGGAAGATTCGCCCTCTTGAAATTTCTAGAACAGTCTTCCGGAAAGTTCTAGAAGGTTCCATAGTGCTCTAGAAAGTTCTGGAAGGAGTGGCGGAGTATGTAGAGGAATGTTCGGGAATAAGGAATTGGGAACATCATTGTGGAACCAGACCAGAACACTCGAATGTTGTCCTGAGCGAAGCCCAGCAGAAATAAATGCTAATTTCAACAGAATTTAATTTCATTTTAGAGGTAAAGGAACTTTTGTGAGGAATTTGAACATCTATTGTGAGTATTTTAGTGACCCTGTTTCAAAAGAATTCGTGACTTTTACAATAAATCACGATAAGCAAGGTTTTTTTCATATCCCCAACGGGCAGGGCTGGGCAGTATTTGAATTACTTGTAATTGAAATACGTATTTGTAATACAAATACGTATTTTGTATTTGTATTTCAATTACTTCCTAAAAATGTATTTTGTAATTGGTATTTCAATTACCCGATGCTGAGGTATTTTGTAATTTGTATTTCAAATACTTTTTTAAATTATGACTTCAAAATACATTTTCAAATACATTTAGAGATCTCAGTAATGATAATGAAAAATAAACTGACGTAGATAATACATAGACTAAAAACGTTAGAATCCAGCGCAATATATGTTAATATTTAGAGTAAGTTGGCAACACTATTTGTATCGTATTATATTATTAGTGTCTCACCGAAACAGGACTTTCTACCGAAACCGAAACCGAATCTTCGGTGTTTGTCTCAGTTTTGGCCGAAACCGATTCTATTTTAGCTATTGTATACTGAAATTTGGCTTATTTTTACACTTATACAGAAAATTAACACATGTTAAATGAAATTTAAAAAAAAAAAAATTATTGAAGTACATGTGAATTTTTTGTTGTTGATATTACTGCTATAAAACAAACAAAAATAAATAAAACATTTTAACTACTTCTTGGAACAAAAATTTGACAATAATCAACACTCACATTCAGAGGCGGCTCTAGGGCTCCAGGTATGGGAGGTCATTTGAAAAGAAATTGTGAAATTACCTTTTTTTGATATTACGAAAAATGCCGACATATTATTATCTATATCAATTTGAAGATAGGTAGGGTCATGAATCCGCAACTCAAATTACATGGGTATTATTTATAAATTGCAAAATCACTAAATAATTCATGTACTTGCTGGCACATCATTTTAAAGAGGGCACTTTTCAATATAGTTATGCACACCGATAGTATGTACTTAAGTATCCAAAACTTAAAAACTAAATTAGGTAGGTAGATTAGAAAAAATAGAAACCCATAATATCAAAAATTTAAAAACAAAAATTGACTTTGAAACACACATCCGCAGTCCCCTTTTACCCCTAAAATGCCCAGTGATATTGGGTGAGAAAAGACATTTATCAATTTAATTTAAATTTAGACTTGCGTTTCAATTTGACGATGTTTTTTTTTTGCATTTTTGAGCTACCTAACAAAAACAGATTTATTATTAAATTATGTTAGATATTTTTTATCTATCTATACACCACTACACAAGCAAAGGTCCCTTTCAAATGATTTACCTGTAACTAGATAATTAAATGTATAAAATCTGATGTCACTTAGGTTAGGAACCTAAAAATCGAACATTGTTTTAAAAGCTGTTTTCCATGTCCGTTGAAAAGCGATCATAATATAATCTTTGAAAAGATCTACTTCTCCATGTGCCGCCAAACTAAATTTGAGACGTCGCGTCGCCGATAACAACTGAATAATTATTATTCCAAATCTTTCCCGAACTGTCCAAATACAATGGACGAGGATGGGACGAGGCATGGGTGCAAAATGCAAACCGACCTATGTTGTATCGCCATCTCTTTCAACAACGCATAAGAGACGTAATGCTGTCTCCCTTCCACGACATTCGGTCATGTCCAAAACGCCGCTAGGGTTTCTATGGTACCTATACGCGGGAATTTTTACTCCAGGATAAAAACATAGTGCCATCGCGTTTATTGTATGGCGCGCATAGAGACAGAAGATATGGGCAAGTCAAAAATTGACCCAGGGATCTAAATATTGTGAGAATTGGAGCTTCCATTTGACACGATAGATGTCACTGCTCGTCACCCGGCGAGTCGTCGCCGCAAACTGCTATTATTTTGCGGTTCATTTCAAATTTCAAGTAAAGAATTCAATGCGTTGAGCCGTTTATTCCGTAAAAAAATATTATTATTGTCTTATAATTTTGGGGGGTCAAACACCCATTGTCCTAAGGGGAGAGCCGCCACTGCTCACATTATAAAGGAAGGACCTCATTAATTGAGTATTTTAATTGCGTTTACAATCACAATATTCTTAATGAACATGTTAAATGAAATAAAGAAAACAAAAATTGAAGTATGTGAAAAAATAATTCTTTATTATTTTTTTATATTAGTTCCACATGGGAGGCCCTGACGAAAATAGTTTCCCTTAGGGCCTATGTCATCTTAGGAGATGCTGTGTGTAGGGTTTTTTAAGGAAAGGAAGGAGAGGCATTTCTGGGAAGGAAATAGGTATGAAGGGTGGGTAGGAATCGGGGGTCAGTGTATCTAGGCATAACGGATGTATGAATCCATCCCTCCAACCGCGGTGCAAGGCGATAGGTCGAGAGATTCCGGCTGGAGGATAAAAGAACTCCCTCAACCAGTCTCTCTCGATCCTGCGTACCTCTGAGCAGGCAGGCAGACGCATTGGCCCCCAAGACCTGGACAAACTTCACCCCATGAACCCGGGCACCCCTGCAAAGACACCAAACGTAGCGAATCACTGAAGGTGACCTATGTAAGAAGTGTTGATTATGCAATAAATGGTTCCTGGGGCGGCGGTTGCCTTACCCGCCTCCCAATTTGGGCGGCGGGTATTATTGCAGCGCCCTTGAGGTGATTTTTCACAAAAACGGCGCTATATAAATCGTCCAAATATTATTATTTTATTATTATTATTACCGGTACATTACTGATATAAAACTAACAAAAAATTAACAAACATGTTAACTACTTATTGGAACAAAAATTTGGCGAACAAGCCACGAACTCACCCGAAGTCAGCCGAACGATGCGTGATAATTCACGAACGCAGAGTTTCAGTGCGGCCGAAGGTTTGGCAGATTTTCTGCCGAAACCGAAACTGATGCTGAAACTAGATTTTTTTGCCGAAACAGAAATCGAAACCGAACCTTCGGGCGGTCACTAAATATTTTACTTGTCATTGCTTTGTATTGTACATTTTTGTGTCATAGTATTAGATCAAGCACTATGGGAATAATTTACTGAATAGGTACTAAATTATTTTAAAGTTATTTACAGTAGAGCGCATTTGAAGTGAAATAACACAAAACTGCGCTGTACAAATGTCATGTTATTATAATAATTAGTATTATTATCTAACACCTGGGTCCTATACCACAAAAATTTACAAGTGGAGCGAGGATGAGATGTGTCATCTAAGCAATATTATGATTGTACAATTTTTGCACGTCTCCGTTTCACTCTGCTCAACTTTGCTTCTATGGAAACGCACCCTTAGATAAGTGCACTTACGAAAATTTATTGCAACCAAAGGTTCTACCAAAACCAAATGTATTTTGTAATTTGTATTTAAAATTAAAAAATGGCTAAAATACTGTATTTTGTATTTCAAATACACGACTTCAAAGTATTTTGTATTTCGTATTTTAAATACATGCGATATAGCATTTTGTAATTTGTATTTTAATTACAGCAAGGCATGTATTTTGCCCAGCCCTGCCAACGGGTCATTAGTGATATTTTTGCAAATAATGCGCACGCACAGCTGAGATCGGATCGAAATGAGCGTGCTCAGAAACAAGCCTGTTCATAGATGCTTAGAGCCCTTCCACCAGCGAATCCAGTAACATGCTCACAAATCAACCAGCTGTTGAATTGTGCTTATTTGAGATTGCTCAATACTACACCAACCGACCATCACCGACACACATGCCACTAAGTAGCATTTGCTCATTAGGAGCATGCTCTCGTGCTACTAATGAGCATATCTGCCCGTACCATAAAAGATGAAAATAAAAACAATAAATGTTACATTCATTGTAAAAGTGGTGTAACTCCATATTTTTAAACCCCACTTTTTCTTGTTTAATGGTATCACATCTATTCATATCAAGTTACTAGAAATTATTTTTTCTTTGATTTATATTAAACAATAAACATAGAACACATTGAACAAATACTTGTATTTTTTTTTCCTACACTTTAATACACCAAACACTCGTTATTTAAAAATTGAGTAAAAAGGAAATACTTCACTTTTAAAATGAACCACACAAATGCGAGTTAGGAGATTTTGGCAGTTCACGATCATATGTTACATGAAAACAAAAAAAAACAATATTTATGTGAAGAATCATAGTTTAATTTTTAATCACAGCAAGCTGGGGTTTGTATCTGTTTTGTAGAATTTCACTTGGAAAATAATGATGTATGTATTACAGATATTCAAACATGGGAACATATAAACATATGCAACAACAACATCTAACATAATATATGCACTAAAACAAGAGACAAACAAAACAAGCATTACTAAAGTTAGTAAAATAGATAATAGAAACAAAATATATGGCGTGGAAGCGTGCCGATTGTCGCCGAGCTACGACCAAACTGTACGAACTATCGAAGCTGCAAAGCAATGAAAGTTTTGCGTTTGGTGTCGGTAGAAACAAACGTGGGGCACCGCTGTGCGTAGATGAGCATTTTCGCCAAAGTTTGTACATTGCATTTTTGTCACGTCCCATAGGTCACGTATTCTGGAATATTGGAAAGTTATATATTTAACCCCTTAGGCCTCGGACCTATTGTGTCGGAAGGTCGAAATATTTCCGACTAGAATATTTCTGAACGTACCTGAAAACTAAAAAAAACTGTTTTTGAAAGGTGATGAAATACGTTTTAAAATTTTATAATTTGAAATTAGCATATAATTTTTGAAATACAAAAATTTTTAAAGCAAACTTAAAAAAAAAAATTAATAATTAAGTGTGCAGTTCACAAACGGTAGAAGTGAAATCTTAAAAAAAATTAAAGTAGACACGAGTGGGGAGGCTACGAAGCACCACACAAAGAGGAGACCGATTATTCAATCTCATTCTCTCGCAGGCTAAATCCTATAGATGTATGTGTTTGTCTCTTTGTAGTGTTGCTTTTTCGTTTCATCGAGTTTCAAATCACAACGGTGCCAAAGGAGTTTTCACTTCAAAAATTTAAAATGGCTCACCTTACGTTTTTTCTAACTAAAATCACTGGTAATGAAAAAAAAATAAATACACACAAATTTTATTAATCAAATGTATTATGAACTTTATGGATAACACCCTTTTTGTAGTTTTATGTAAAAAATAATTAATAAAAATATCCCAAAGCTTCATAATTTTTTTTCAAATTGCGGTCGCAAACTTTGGTTTTATAAAGGTGTGCAATTTAACCACTCAGATCTATTACGAATATGCAAGTTTTTCGTCTTAAACGAAATGTCATATTTACAAAAACTTTGTGTTATTTCCGCTTCACAATTAAAGTTCTATAAATCAAACATTTCTGAATGTAGCCGAATACTAAAAACTGTTTTTGAAAGGTTACGAAATAAGCTTTCAAATTGTTTTATATTGCAAATAAATATTAACTTTTGAAAATATTAAAATTTAGAATGCAATCATTAAAAAAATGTAAAAATGACTCACGTGATGTTTTTATGTGATTATGTAAAAAACAATGCTTATTCTATCGTATAAATGTATAATAAACAATTTAGTCACCTCACTTTTTTATCATTTCATATAAGAATATTTAATAAAAAAATAACAACGTCTAACGGCGGGTAGGCGACTTTGCGGTCTACCATGTTTCTGACAGACTAGGTCTTTTTATGTATTTCTATGAACAACTTGAATAGTGATGGGTAGCTTGATTTATTATGGAGCTTCTATTTTTTGTTTTAGAGATGTCACTAGAACAATAACGGAGTTACAATGATTTCTGTGGAAACACACGCGTTGACGTGAAAACACGCTTATTGTACTTAACTACTATCGTTATATTATCGTGTATATCCGCTTACGTATCGGAGTGGTTAATTATTTTGTGGTTAACTTTTAGGTTTGAATATAACGCATGGTGTTTTATCTTTCTAAAATCGTATTGATCGTATTTGAACGATTTCTGGCTCAGGCTAATTATATGAGCAATAAATTAGGTTAAAATTTAAATTGAAAATTTATTCAATTACTTTATTTAGTCAGTTAAATACAAGTGTTGAAGCTGTACATATTTAGGAAGTGTTTTTACCCAGTCCCACCTTGGCAGTCAACAAATCTGATTTCACAATTAATTTTACATGTAAGACTAAATTTGTGGTGTCTTAATTAGTACAAGTGGTGGTGTACAATTGTGGTGTCTTAATTAGTACAAGTGTTGAAGCTGTACATATTTAGGAAGTGTTTTTACCTAGTCCCACCTTGGCATTCAACAAATCTGATTTCACAATTAATTTTACATGTAAGACTAAATTTGTGGTGTCTTAATTAGTTTGCATTGTATATTTTTGAAAAAACATACAGTTTTTACGTGAATTTGGACAAACATTAAAAAATCACATTTAACATTTCCGATATAAAATCTGAAATTTATTTTGGTGGAAACTTGAAACGTAAAAGTACTAGAATGGAATGTGTAAAATATGTACATACAAACTTTGACAAAAATGTCCTGACGCCATTTACAGTAAGATGGTTGAACGATGTTGGGGACATGCATTGTCGTTATTTCTATTATCCGTGGTCTATACATAACCCAGCTTGTAGCACGGAACTTAACAGATACTTTTGTGAGAAATTAAATATTAAATAATAAATCATATAAAGGTTTTTCAACTTATTATAGAATAGATACGTTTTTAGATTTACGCAGCCAAAGGTATTGTCGTTATTTGTTTTTGGGGTGTTATGCCATGTTGCACTATCTCCTTCTTTAGCCTACGTTTCGGACAGCGTTGCAGTGTCTGATATGTTGGCTAAAGAAGGAGGTAGCGCAACACGGCATAACACCCCAAAAACAAATAACGAAAATTTTATCGAACAATCTGATTAATGCCGATAATCATTATGCGTTGTCTATTGTCACTGGCGTACAAATTGTTTTTCTATGTGTGAGTTATTGTTAACACATAATTCTGTTAGTAATGCGAAGGTTTGCTGATCAAATTATATTATATTATTAAATGGGAACATTATTCACTTTATCAGATAATTATTCTGTCTTAATTTTTAATTATAATATTATGTAAGAAGTTTTGTTACATGGTGTTTGGAAAGTAAAATGCAAATAAACAATACAAAAGTTTGAAATCAGTGCAATGCAGTTATACATTAAGTTTAGTTTCCATCAACTTATTGCATTTAAAAAAATATGGTTTTTGAATAACAGTTAAAAGTTTATTCCATTGCAATAATACAATAAAAAAAACAATATAATATGTATCCAGAGTGGTTATAAATAAACAATTACAAAAAGACTTTTATTATAATGTTTTTGAACAGCATGTATTGTACATATAAGACTATTACAATATTTTACCAGATTTGATTAATATTTAATACAAATTGTAGGGTATTTTTCATTTGATTCTGAGATTGCTACAATGGTTTGCTAATGTAGTTCTGTAAAAGTTTTTTTTTTTAAAATAAACCATTATAATCTAGTCTAGATAAACAAATAATTCCAGCTATGATTACTTTTTTCAAGAAAATAATCTAAAAAAAATTGTTGGTATAAATATGGATTTCGAGGCAGACCTTAAAATAGTGCTTTTGAAAAAAATCCAAAGACAAATATTACACGTAAAACTATGCCCCTGAAAAAACTTAACCATTTATAAGAAATAAGGAAAGGCCATAAACATTAATGCTACCAAGGGAAAACAAAGTTTATTATATGAATGTAAAATATTTGTGAACTATAAAACATACATTTGAATCATAACGCTTCATTGTGATTTTAATTATTGAAAGACTATTGCGTCTTGGTCACAACCTAATCTTTTTATTTTCTCTGTTTTCTTTTTCTATTTTATAATATAATATGTATAAGTTTAATCTACACAACATAAAATTAAGGGGGCATACATTAATTACGTAAGCTCAAAAGGGGGGGAAGGGTCCACCAAAATCTCTAGTTACTTGAAAAGAATATACGAAGTGGCCCAAATTTATCTCACCAAGGGGGGGAAGGGGTCTAGATTGGAAGAAAAACTGCTCACGAATTAATGTATGCCCCCTAATCAAGCATACCAAAGGTGTCTGTTAAACCATGTTTTTACTGATTGCACAAAAAGGTATGTAAAACCAACAATCTTTTACTAGGGGCACAAAAAGTAAAACCAACAATGTTTATTGTTGTCTTGCTAAACCAATAATCTTTCATCAAGGGCACAAAAGGGGTGTGTAAAACCAACAATGTTTTGCTGCTGTCGCTGAAACTGTATACAAAACCAATAATCTTTTAAAGGGCACAAAAAGGGTCTGTAATACTAACAATATCTTAAAGTTTCTGAAAAACCAAGGTCGTTTTTACTAGAACACAAAAAGGGTCTGTAAAATCAATAAAGTTTTTACTGTGGGTACTAGAAGTTTTTTACTGGCGACATAAAAAGTATTTTTCTGTAATACAAACAATATGTTGTATTGGGGATGCCAAGCGTCTACAAAATAATGTCTACTTTATTTGGTGATGTAAGAAATATGCAGTTGTTACAAAGTAGGCTGCAACCCTTGTCACGAGGGTCACCAAAATATGCACCTGAATTTAAATCTGGCTGCTACAATTCATACAAAACAATAAATCAATACTCTTTTTTCTACTTCCTACACTCTTGTCAGTCTCATACCAATCTCTTTACAACCGCTTGCGCCCGATTACACATTTGGGCTGCGGCAAATATTTTACATGTGGCAACACTCAACGCTACTTTATGGATGCTAACTATTTAAAAACAGAACCATTGACAAAATAAAAAGCGGGAATTTATTTTATATAATAAAATAAAAAAAAGAGATTTTTTTAGAAAGTATCAAAGGTATAAAGAATACGAGGTAAAAAAACAACATTATTGACAATTGCAGGTTATATTTATACAATATTAATTAAAATTTTCCTCACTTGTAGTAATATAATTTCATTCCTAGGGCGAAACTAACAAATAATAATAAAGGTACGTTTTCACACAAATGGATGACACATAAATGATGCAGTTTTTGGTTTTTTTTTTGTAGATTTACAACATTTTGCCACTTTAGTACCACTGTTAGATGCCACACATTTTGCACTTTTGCACTCGCTCACGTTACACAAATTTGGAATACCAATAATGGATAAAATTAAATTTACAGAACAAAAATATTTCAATTACTCGCCTTCACCGAGTAGTTGTCTCCGAGGATTCTTATATACAGCGATACGGTCCGACGATTCACAACGACAAATGCCTCGCAGCTACTTGTAAAAATATATGTACGCGATACGGATGACAATATCGATATTCCGCTGGATACGATAAGGCATCGACACTACAAAGACCGAGGGTTACGTTCCAACTGGTTCCGGATAAACAAGCGGCCACGGGGGCGCCTCGGTCAGTTCAGGGACGGGGGCTTGCCGCCCATCCAGCTGACCTCCAGCCCTGCCCACTTGGTCTGCAGGCACGTCAGCATGGGATCCTCACACGAGGCCCGCAAGTCCCCCTCCAGTCTGACTGCATTCCCGCTGCGGTAGGCTACCACCCCCCCGATGTTGGACCGTGCCAGCCCGTTGTAGTGGAACAGGTTGAACGTGTCCGGCGTCGACCGGATCTGCCCCGAGAAGAACTCGTCCATGAAGGCGTTCAGCAGGATTATACCCAGATTCTCGGAGTCCAACTTTTTCCTCATTATGTCCACATACTCTGGATCGCTAACCAGATCCACGGCGCACAGCAAGTCTTGCAGCAGCACGCTCTGTATGAAGTTGTTGCCGTCCGGATCAAACGAGCGGAATATCCGTCGGGCTGATTCCGCCGCCGTCTCCGGGGAGACCAGCTTCTTTTCAAAGCTGAAGAGAACTGTGAGATGGGTCTCCGAGCCCATCACCCATACAGGATGCTTAGGGTTCTTGAAAAAGGAGCCCACCGTGCAGTACTGCATGTGTTCCATGACGGTGATGAAGCCCACATCGGGCTGGCGGTCAATCCCGCTGAGACGCAGTCCCCCCACGTGTTGGTCATGATCCCAAACATGCCCCACCGCGCGCCCGGTCAGCATGAGGTTGATGAGCCCCTGCGAGCCATACCCGTAGGTGCCGTGGATCAGTGGATCGGACAAGTCCGACAGTTCACATTTCACATTCTCCACCCCCTTGGAGAGGATCACCGAATACAACAGGAGAAGCACTCCGTACTGATCCGTTAGAACTCGGAAATTTCTGCTGTAGAATCGTTCCACGTCGTGAATCCCTCCCGCAAAGTCTTCTATGGAGAGTCTCTCGTGAAAGGAGTCGGAATGTAGAAGGTTGGGCTCCGGGGAGCCGCAGGGTAAGTGTTCCGGGCTCTCGGCAGCCTCCGGGTCCGAGGAGCAGCCCTCTTCGCTGGGGTGCGCGCGGCTGCCGCTCAGCACTGCCAGTTTAAAGTTCTGCACGTTGCACTGCGATAGGACATTACAGATGGCGCGCACCAGGAGCGAGTTGCACTTTTCGGGGGTCAAGTCTTGGAAGCAGTGTCCGGGGGTCTCTGCGAGGAGAATCTTGAGGAGGAAGGCTTGCACGGGCGCGATGGCGGCGCAGGGCCCGCCCTCGTCCTGCACCAGCGCGCTGGGCTCAGCGCGGCTGAAGCGGAATCCTTGCGACCACCGCCGAAACACGTCCTCCTTAATGTTGTCTCCCCACAGCAGGCGTCGCACGCCCGGGATGTCTCCCTCGCTGTGCCCGATGTCGGTATCGCACATGGCCTCACTGGCCGTCTTCTTGCCCTCTCTTACGCTAGAAGTTGTACCGGTTTGGATTGTTGTCGGACTTATAGGCATATCTCCGACACTTATCTGAAAACGTCCTTCAATATTAGCCAAAAAACACAAAACATTAATTCAATTACTGTTAAAGTATTTGCATTGGAGCGTGACTCGATGATAACGCTTCTAAACGTCGAATCGTATGTTCAAATGGCACATTAAAACGAGAGAATGAATATAATAGAAACCCAACCTTTCATTTATTGGAAAACAATGTAAAGCGTATCATACGTATGCAACAGTACCGATTTGAGCCAATTCTTGAGACGAAAGGAAGAACCTTTAAAGTAACATTTTCATATGGTTTATTCACGATTATCGTGTAAATATTTAACTTACAATACAAAAATACGCTCACAAAAACGTCACCGAGCACGAAAAAGGAGGCGCCATTCTTATTTACCCCCCCCCTTCACAGACTCAGTGATGCCATCATATATGCAATTGCAATCATACAACACATTCTAAATCAAATACCTAAACAAAGTGCCTACTTATTGGGCTTGAGGCGATTATGGGCAACTAATAATATATCGACTGCGGTTTGGTAAAACCCCTCATACCACACAATGGAAACTTTACAGGAGACGATAAAAACGAATATTTCTAAATTCGTAAAACCAATTAAAATTTTGTAATTTATTTGAATGACATTATTAGTTTTTCTAAATTTTGTTGTAAAATATTTCAACTCTATTTATAAAAGATTTGAGGATTGAGATATTTCATTAACGTTTTTTTCGAAATACCTAACTTTAAAACAAAAATTACGCATACAATTAGTTTTTGGTATTAAAAATGTCTAAGTTAGCAAAAAATATTTTCTAATGTTGTATTTCGCCGACTATTTTATATGAAACCACTGAAAAGTAACATTCCCAAAAAACGTGGCATGAAGAGTTTTATCAAAACACAGTCGATATTTTAATAACACTTAGGCCCTCCGTTCGTGGAGATGTACTTACAAACTACGTGATTGTGACGCAACCACAAGTACCCTGCAGATATACTGCTATTTTGCTGGTTTCCGTACGGAATCAATTTCCGCCAGGGCCTCAGAACATATGTATTGAAAAAACAATAGTTTTCTTCAAATTTTGAGATTTTTTATGTTAAGTAATTGTGCAGTCATGGACATTTAGTTGCACACGTGCGAAATAAATTAGTTCATTCGTTAATTCCTCCTCATTTGCGCGGATAAGTTTGAGCTTTTTTTTAAAACGTTTAAAACTTAATTTTTTTTTATGGCAACTTGTATTTGTAAATCCATAGAACAAAAACATAACATATCGTATATATCTATGAATCCATGCAAATCTGTATGTCAAACTCAAACTGTCAAACGGTGGTTTATTTATGGTCAAACTTTAAAACTCAAAAACAGAAATCCGTTATTAAGTTTTAAAACTGAATTAATAATGAATTTACCTTTTCCGACACTAACTCCTAGAATAGTAGATCCAAGATGGTTCACTGCGGATACTCCCTGTGATGAAGAAATAGAAGTAGCAATGATTGAGCAAAAATTTCAAATTTGGGTAAGATTGCTAAAACAAAACCAGTTAGACTTTATTGTACGGTTGACGAGTTTGATCATGATAATAAATGTTAAGGCGATGTTTAAATAATAAGTTCCTATCATTTTAGCTCACATCAGTGGGACAAAGATACTTGAATATGAATCCCCTCGGGAAAATAGCGCCAGAACCTATGGAGGAAGAAGCTGAAACGGACGAAGAAGAAGGTATTTATATAATTAAATTAAGTTTCTATACATAATGGTGAGCTCTGGCGTTATGAATTTTCTGATTGCGATTAAATGTTAATGAATTGTTGTACGAACGCCCGCGAAGGTTTCTATACATTGGATAAAGAAATAATAAAGTAATTTTCTATTAACCGTCCATTTCTTTTTTTGATTTCTTGCTATCTGGCTGAAATGAAAACATTTTTATGTCAGGAATCACTGGTTAAAGTATTACATTCATCGTGTAACAAAATAAAAAAAAAAACAATATTCACAGTAGAGATCAAGAGAAGAAATAATCATTAGGTGTAATCTATTTGATTGCGGATATCCTAAATATTTATACGAACCCAAGTGTGAAAACGGTGATATTTAAAAAACAAACGTAAACAAAAAAAATCGTAAACAAAAAAAATTAATTTAAATTAAAAGATTACTTTGTTTTAACCACTTTTAATGTCTATAAAACCGACATGTTTCATTTCATTAGTATTTTTATCATTGACATTTTATATTATACAAAGGCGCATGGTAGAAATCTGGGTAAATATGCATTTAGTCCACCTCACGGATAATACGGAACGTTCGTGTTGTCGAAGTTTGATGCATGGATAATACGGAATATTCCTTTTTTAGTTTGAGGTTAAACTATGAAAGCTGGGGAGGAATGCAGATCCTGCCAAAATTTGTTATCGCCAAAAACCATGTTTTTACCGCGTTTTAAGTTGGGAACTTTAATTTGGAAGGGAAAAAAAGTGTGGAAAGCAATAGAAAAAATTTTTGAACTTAAAAAAAATTTTTTTTTTTCAACGATTTTTTTAACTGTTTTTCACCTTCCAAATTAAAGTTCCCAACTTAAAACGCGGTAAAAACATGCAGTGTGGCCACAGGACCTGGAAAACCTGGAATACCTGGAATTATCAGGGAATTTTACCGAACCTGGAATTATCAGGGAAATGTCAGGGAATTTAAAAAAAAAATTGTAATATCAGGGAATTCCAAAAATAAAACTAAATTCGTTATTATGCAATTTGTGAAACCCCAAAGTTGTGTTTTATTACTTTTTCTTGCGACGCACAGTGGACGGAATGAAGAAAAAACACTAATTAATTCCTTGCTGACTAAATATTAATGCAATTTTTATTTTTTTGATCTTATTAATGAATTATAACTATTTTGAAGTAAAAATTATTAATTTACTCTTCCGTAGAAATTTACAACAACAAAATTGTGAAAATATACAAATATCTAGGCAAATAAAACATATTAATTTTAAATTTTACATATTATATTTCACATATATAGACAAAAAAAGACGGGCAATAATTAGGTACACACATATTTTAATCGAAAAATGGTAGAAAATCTAAGTGCTAAAGGTGTTTGCGTTGTCGTTGGAATCTAAATAATTCAACAATTTCCAGAACCATTGAACAAATTTTTAGTAGATTTAAAACTTCAGTAGGTAAATAGAACCTTTTTTTTGGAAGTGGTCGCAAAATGCAAATTCATTTCATTTCTTATCATCTCGGGAGTTTCTTTTTTAAATTGTAATCTTATTGGTCTGAAGTTCCTTGTAGATGAAGTCCGTGGGTTTAGCTATATAATAGTCTTGCTTCTTGAGTTTCCTTCGCTGCAGAGCTGAAGTACCACCTACTACGTTGTAGGGAGATACGAGTCATCATGATATTCTCCATCACTATACCTTTGCTTGAAGTGACTGTGACTACCATAACCATCGCAGCCCCATTTATACATTTGTGCAATCTCATTTCTGCTGCTAACTGGAGTTCATCAAGAGTGCAAGACTCTAACATATCATGCACTTTTTTCTTCCTTGATCTAGAACCACTTTCTTGAAATACTTCTATTGGTCTACCCAAAGATTTGGAGACAACTGTCATTTCTGACAACCACTCTAAATTATGTTTTTCAAACCTCACAATAATAACTGCGGCTTTTTCTTCATTTCTTCACCGATTGCAGTGAAAAATATTATTTCATGTGATATTTTTTTAGTATCTCTTCTAATGTTAATGTTTTTTTTTGTTTATTTGTCTGGTCTTTTCATTTATTCACAAATTGTCTTCAGGCGAAATATCATAAATTTGTAACAAGTTTATTTTGTTTTTAATGGATTATTGGGATGCAAAAAAATTATAAATGCTATAGATGACGAAATTCCCTTTATTATTTATCTAACGAACGATATCCCCTTATATCAAATTAAACATATCAGGGAAAAATGTAGAAATTGCCCTGGAAAACCTGGAATTATCAGGGAATTTTGAAATTCTTTTTTTGTGGCCACCCTGAACCATGTCATGGTTATTTGCAAAAACCAAATTTTGGCTAACCTAACCTAACCTAAGCGATAAACAGTATGGGATATTACGGTGTGCTCGTTCGCTCATTTCCAGATTTTGGCAGGATCTGCATTTCTCCCGAAAGCTGCATGTCATCATAATTTTAAAAAACCTTCGAGGTTTTGAATGATTTGTTTGGCAAAGCAGGGTTTATCTAGCGGGTTTGTGTAATTATGATTTATTGTCTATGAAATATAAACGGTATATACAAAATGGCGTTACCACGTAAGCGAATTAATTTAAACAAAATTAAAATGTTAAATGCATATTTTTTGCATGTTTTTTTGTCTCCCGCGACATAAATACTCACTTTTCGTGATAATAAAGCTAAATCTAACTGTTTGAATAAAAAATATTCCGTATTAACGAGTAAGCGGTTTAAAGCATAAATAATGAAATCTGAAAGTGTTAAGTAGCAACATTTAAGTATAAGAAGGACAACCTAGGACAGTAGGTCGTCTCTTAAAGCATTCCGTATTCGTCTTAGTGTAAGCGAGCAAGCGAATCTTACTCGCAAAACACATTCGTAGAATGTAGAATTCGGCGCAAATACGAAAACTATGTAATTTATACACACATATTCTCTGAATGTCTATCTTTATTTTACATGAATAACTTCGTAACGGCTATAATTGAGTTGGCACCAATGTAAGGACTCGTTTTACTAAGAATGTGTGTTTTAATATTGTAAAGTGTATGGACTTCTGAAAGTTAGAACATGAATTATATAACATACAATATAATCAATGAAAGACTGCAAACGTAATATAGAAGGTTTATTGATATCCTCAAATGACAACATGATGTATTGAATGATTAGACTCTTTAGGTAATTAATGTAATGTGAACTCAAAGGGGTGTTTTTAATCCTCGAAGAGGGTATTACAACAGTGAAACTATATTGCAAAATAATGAATGTACGTTATGTGGAAGCATGATGAATTTAGTAGTTGAGCTCCAGAGTTTTTAAAATAACAAAACCCAAGCAAAATTATATAATAACAAATAGTAATCTTGAATATACTAAGATAAATAATATGTTACGAAACAAGACTACAGTGTGTTGATTTCTAACCGCCGCAGATAACGTCCTTCCCTTGGGCTTGCATATTCCAAACTGAAGCGATGCGCAGACCATCCAGGAACATCTATGCTGCAAGTGATGCGGCAAATGATCTCCGCTACTCATGCTGAATTTACTGAAAACATAAGTGTGTAAAAAATAATCCTGTGGTTCTCTGTAATATTGATAGTTCGGTAGTGTGCCAACCGCCACACGCAGAGGTAGTGTCCGCCGCGCTATTCGCGATGTCACCGGCACGTATATTGTTACCGCGCGTGTAAGGTAGTGAGTGCTATTAAGAGGGCCTACGACTACAAATAATTATGCCTCTACATAAGGGGCTGAAGAAAGGTCTCCCGGCCAAGGGGAAATATTAAATATCGGGGAACAATTGAAAATGCTACTAGTGACATCTGTGTTTAGCACAGATAACCAATATCTTACATACCTGTATGTTCTTTCAGGTAATGACGATTCTGATGACACAGAAGACACGCACGACGACGAGGATGAAGAGGAAATAGTTTACACTCGTGGGCCCGAGGGGGGGCTTCGGGTGGGCTCGCCCCCCCTGGACATCCCCATTGCCCCGCAGCCCACCGTGGGGCCCCACGCCTCCCACGGCTCCCACGCTCATACCCCGCACCAACCTCACACTCCACAAGGGGGGAACAATAATAACGACGTGGTCATGAACGATAGCAATGTTAATTCTGAACGTCCCAGTCTGTGATTTCTCTGCATGGTCTTTGTCGTAGTCTTCTAATAAAATTATGGTAAAATAAAGGAGATGGGCCATGAACTATCATCAGTATAACCACTGGAGCGACCACGCAAAATAAATAAATTAACTTCGATTGCTCAAGATTTCCCAGTAGATCATTTTTTAAATTTTTCGCCAACATTAAAAAAAATCATTACCATGGAGACGTAAAAACTTCTTATAGTGCTATATGCCAATGAATTAACCTGTATTTTACCGTTTAACTCAAATTTTTAGGTTTTATAAAAACAAATCTTAAAGTTTATAACCGCATAAATAAACTGTTATATTATTTGTGTGTAATATATAAGAAAATTTTATTATAAAAGGCTGTATGAAAATTTTGCTTTTTCCACTATTGTAATTTGCTGTTGAAAGTGCTGCTTTATATGTACTAACATCTTAAATGCTGCAATAAGTTAACACAATTTCACTTTTGAGTTACACCTTTATAATTAGACATCGGATTATATGCACTAACAAATGCCAAAATATGAATGCAAATATGCACTAAAAAAGGCCGAAATATGCACTAAAAACTCTTGATATGCCTAAAATATGCACAATGCAACATCAAAAAACCATTTTTATTTTTGTATATTTTTTTATTAAAGATGATACAAGAACAGCGAAATATTCTTAAAATTATGCATTGTTTTTGTGACAATATACCTACAATTAAGTATTTTTCCAAATTTTCGAGCAAAATTTTTTGATATTTGTCACCCAAAATGCTGAAACCGACTTCTCTACGTCAGCTGATGTCATCCGACAAAATTTTGAAAATTTGGTGCCATTTCTGGGATACCTGTTGAGGCAGTGTATGTATGACCTGTGCCGTTGATGTAGGCATTAAAGTTCTTCATGTCTTCAAGACTCGGATTTTAAACAAAATGGCGTCAAACTTTTCACGAATCTTTTCTAATATTGAATTGGGAAGGGCGTTGGAAAGTTCAATCATTGTTTCCAGTATTTCTATTGATTTATAGAGGAAGGTTTTTTGTTTCCAATTTTTCTGTGGCATCTGGTAACTTGTGGAAATGTATTGAGATGACGGCGATATTCTGTTTAATGGATGCGCCTTCAAATGCTAAATATGCACTATTGGGAAAAAAGGCTAAAATATGCATTAACGCCTTAATTAGAGAGTTATATGCATTTGCATATGCAAATATGCAAATGCATATAATCCGATGTCTATTTATAACCAATGACATTACAAACATACAGATATAGTCTTAACCCGTCTGCTTGTTTAGGAATAAATACATCCCAAAACATGTGATCGCGTTATACTTTCATAAGACCAACAACGTCTCAGAGCGACCTTACATTTCGCTCTCTCGCATCTCTCTTCCTCTCATGCAAACATATGTATTTTTCTTTTAACCAGAAAGAGAACAAAATAATGCTTCTGATTATCTTTGAAACATGAAAGCTATCTTACATAGATGTTTTACAATCTCAATCCAAAGTGACGGTTTGACGAAACCGAGGCTTCCGGATTGTGAGGTGCGAATATATTGAACCAAGCAGACGGGTTAATAATAGCACAAGATTTAAAGGTTCAATAAAACATAGTTTTCTGTGGCAAATGATTAAAATATTTACTGATTTACAATGTATACGTTTGGAAATTATGTATGAAACAACACATCTAGTAAATGGCCGCAACGGCTTCGCTGGCACTTGCGTACTCTTCCGGCAAAATTTGCAATAACATTGTTACTTTTGCTATCTCACTTTCTCTAATGGCGCTTAACATCTTCGAGAATTTAAATAATTATATTATTCATAAGTAATTTACGAATAAACAACATTCGAGAGTGTTCTGGTATATTCCACAATGATGTTCCTGATTCCCTATTCCCGAATATTCCACAACATTCCAGAATGTTCCGGAATGTTGTGGAATGCTCTCAAATACTCTCGAATGTTCTGGACTGTTCTAAAAATTTCTAGAGGATGAAACTTCCAGCCCTTATGTCTTCAAAAGCAAGCTCTTCAGGTAAAAACCGGAACCTTCTTCATGGATGGGGGGTAGAGGCTACCACACCTTATATCTCCCTTGATCGTACCGGGACTCGTTTCTGAGCTTTAACGGCACGCATATTGTACACTTTCTTTTGTAATATATATCTGTAACCGAGAAGCATACGGATGCAAGTCCAAAAAGGCAAATTTTCAGGAGAGCCAAAAAACATTTTTTTCTGTAACTATGGTCTCTTAACTTTTTCGGATATCCATGCTGATAGATAACAAAAAAAGTAATTATTAAATCAATTAGTTTTGTTTTAAAAACAAGCAAATAAAATGAAATATTTTATATGTAAAGCTTTTAAAAATATTGTTAAAAAAAAACGCTGACTTGAGTCCTTCTGCTTCTAAATGAAGTGGAATATTTTGTTATGACATGTGGTGTATTACGAAAGGATCAATGTTTGAAAATTATTTACTTCCATAGAAAGCGTAGTAATGTATAAATTTGAGTCATAGTACTCAAAATGCAACAAAATCATGAAGATGCAAGTCCATGGTACATCTTTCTGCTTCTAAGATCAAAGGTAGTTGCATCCGTATACATTTTTGAAAATCCCATTTTTCTTCATGATAGGACCTGTATCTTTCTGCCACGGATAAACATGATAATTTACTTCAAGTCTGCATCAAAAACTCATTTCTTCAAATTTTGGACTTGCATCCGTTTGCTTCTCGGGTACAGATATATTGATTACCATTTACGCAATTTAGTTAGAGATAGCACATGACCTCAAGCGATACAGTTTAATGCTAAATTGAAAGAATGCCAATTACCATATCTGTTTCTTGCCACTTTGAGATCTCTGTATAAGTAAAATTTTAAGTAACCTCCTACACAAAAAAGAGCAGATGACCTTGAAATGCCTTAACAGATTTTCATGAATTGTAACTAAGATCCATCTCGATCACGTCAGCTTTCAAACAAAAATAAAACGCATCATAATCGGTCCATTCGTTTACGAGCTACGATGCCACAGACAGACACACAGACAACACCTCTCCTTTTGCGTCGGGGGTTAATAATGATTATAGGTTATGTAATGTTGTTGCTTATAATAATGTATGACAAATGTAGCATTGTACATAAAACACCGCCTCAAGGGGGAACAAGGCTGACGTCTTTTGGAGCCTGTCCAAGAGGTATATTACGGCGAGTAATAGGATTCTATTGCTAAACTTTGGGTATTTAAACCTCATTGATCTCTGTAATATTATTAAATAAATTTGTTTCTTAAATTGATCTGACTTTAATATATTATTTTAACCCCTCAAGCACATTTGTTTACTTTTTGGACAACTCTTATCCACTGGAGCGATCACACGAAATAAATAAATTTGCCTCGATGGCTCGCGATTTCCCAGAAAATGGTTTTTTAAATTTTACGCCAACATTAAAAAAAATCATATCCTCGAATTTTAACAGGGAAACATAAAAACTTATAGTGCTATATGAATTAACCTGTATTTTATCGTTTATTTCATACTAGCTTTTACCCCCGGCTTCGCTCGCATATTCGTCCCCCCCCCCATTCCCTCAGCACTACCCCTCCCTCTCCCCCAATCAATCAACAATCAAATACGCTCCGTTTCGCATTCATAATATTAGTATAGCTGTTGGCTTAGGTCAAAATGTAGATTAGTACCTATTTTATATTTGTATCTACCTACATTAAATATTCATATTAGAATACTCATATTTGAATTTTCGCTATCAAAGAAATCTCCATAGTAACTAGTAACCTAAACAAATAACCAAATGACAGCTTACGTCAAAAATTTACTTAGCAACACGCTTTGCCAATAAACGTATAATAAATAATTTCTTAACGCCAGAGCTAATTCATAACGCCAGAGTTTACCAATATATTACTGCCTATGTTACTCGCAAATAATGTAGCTTTCGATTAGTGAAAGAATTTTTATATTCCATTTGGTATTTATTGCGTGAAAGAGTAACGCCACATCCATTCATGCAAACTTTCGCATTTATAATATTAGTAAGATTTGTAGGATTTATAAAAAAAATATAAAAAAATCGTAAAGTTTATAACCGCGCGAATCCTGCGTGTTGTCACTTTGAAACTGCCGTGAGGGGTACTTATTCGAGTCAACATAGAATATTTTCGATTTATGTTTGTTGTCTTGGTATGCTTGGTAATGAAAGGTGCATATCTTTGGGAAAAGGACTTAATTTTAACCGTAAGCAGCTGAAAATATTTAAAAAAAATATTTTTAACTTCGTTCTATAATAGTCTACGAAGTTTGGATTTGCGACATCTATGGTCATAATAGATAAAGCATTTAATAGCTTCGTTTTAAAATAAATGGCTGACCGTGGAAATGTTTTCAATAATTACAATAAATGTTTTACGAATGCTAGGAAGATGTGGTCGAATTTTGGACCGCTATCAATCGCAGAAAAATAAATGTGGTCCATTTTTCGACCATAATCGCTCCAGTGGATAAAGGTCTCACAGAAATTGATCTGTCCCTTAATTATTATAGAAATGAAATGATGATATGCATGATTCCTACTTGGATGTCATTTATTCGGTACCTACCCTCCCTAACCATATCACCTTGCTGGAAAAGCATTTGAAAAAAATGGAACAATGACAAGAGTGAATTCAAATGCTTTTGTTTCTGAAAAAAACAGAAGATTTTGGACTACATTGGAAGCATTTTGTTATTTGTTCCTATTCATAATATCGTTTACGAACTAAAATAAGGTTATTGACCTTATCGAGATTGTTTTATGCTTATTTGTGTTGTGGCAATAATTACCTTGAGGTACTGCGGTGGAACTAAATATGTGTACTATATTTATTTAAGGAACATAAACAGTCTGTAACAAAATATACATAAGAGGATGTCAAAAAACAGACCAATTATTAATGTTCTCAGATAGGTATTTAGGAACATAAAAGAAACTGAATGTAAATTAGAACATTTAAGAAAAACAAAAACAAAAAAAAAACGGAACTAAACAGCAATTTAAAAATATAATCATACAGATGTAAATTCAACAAGTGATAAACATGTAATACACAACAATAAAATAAATGCGATTATAACTATACTTAAATAGACTGAGAAATAGGTAATTGGGTTGGGACGGGTAAGGGGAGGAGAGGGATAAGGGAAAGTTGCCACGCAAGTAATATAAAAATATTATACCCCGGGTCAGCTAGTATAGGATAAGTTAGCCGAGTTTTTTTTACCCGTTGCGAGTGTTTATTTGTTTATTTATAATATTCGTTATCAGGAGGATGGTGAAATACCGTAATTTTTTCCTACTTGAATTAGCGCCATCTAAGAATGATAAGTTTAAACATAATTTTAAGTTTATAAATATTTTTATTTATTTTATCAACATTACATTGGTGCTGTACAGTGAGTGCCTATCTCACTAGGAAATCATGTGTTGAGAAGCGCAGTTTATAACATAAACAGTTTACAACAAAAATAACAATACCATAGTAAGACAATCAAGCATCGCACCATGGGTACCATTTAGATTTAGTTCTAGCGAAGATTCAATTTGTGTTATTATGTTACTTGACCATAGATGGTGCTGTACATCTCATTTTATGCAAACTTTTAGATTTAGGGCGGGAACCCTTACTTTGTACAAGGTTTTATGTGACAATTATCTTGAATGCAAAACCATTTTTATAATTAAAATAATTTTCAGAATCTTATTTGTTGTATTTCCGTAGATAATGTTTTGATTGAGGAAATTCCAAAATCAAGCTCCATTTATTTTCCAAGGTTCAAAAGTTCTAACATCACTTTCGTTTTCTATTTTATTTGTATCTGACAGTGCATCGTTGTTACGAGGCGCATTAAAGTTGGTCACTTTGATTGGATAGATATTGTTCTCAGGTTTCAAAGCTTGCAAAGTCGAGTTTTCGTAATCTCTTTAAGGCGCCGTATCCGCGCTCAAAAAGAAGAAGATGGAGAGATATGTAATTACACGCATTACGAATATAGGAGAGAGCGCGCTAATAAGGGATAAAATTGAAGCGAAAATTGTGAAAATGTTTAATAAAACACAACTCGTTTAAAATAGAGCAAAAATCTCTTAAGGGCTGTCTAAAATACTGTGAATTTTTTCATACATATAACTTGTAAAATAACTGAAACAGACTTGAAAATAACAATTTCCGGAGAATACTTTGCGATTTTTTTTGCTATCCATTTGCTTTTCCTAGCTGCAATCGAATCTTTTTGTGAATTTTCTGCTTTAAATTTTCGTTTGAGAGTCACTAATATTGTCTTCAATTTTTACAGATTACAGTTGGAGGTTTTACTAAAGTTTCATCATCATCATCATCATCATCACTCTTGGCTCTACAACCCCTGGTGGGTCTCAAACAGTGGCGTAGCGAGCCCACTCGCGACGCGAGTCACCCCCAGGAACATAATTCTCTAGCCACCCCCCCCCCCCCCCCCGACGGACCAATTTTTTATGAAGTTGAAATTTGCGTATTTAATGGGGGGGGGGGGGGGGGATGACACCACGTTTTCCGCCCCGGGTTTCCTCCACTCATCTCCAAGGTAGATACATCTTTGAGGACGTTGTCGCTCCATCTTAATCTTGGTCTTCCCAGGCTCCTTCGCCCTATCGGTATTGAGTTCAGCAGGGACTTTGGTGCTTCACATAACCCAGCCACCAAAGTCCTCCCAGTTTTATAAATTTTGTGACGTTTAGCTCCAAACAGAGTATATAGCTCATTGTTGTAACGTCTGCGCCAAAATCCATTTTCTAGAACCGGTCCGAAGATGCGCCTCAAAATTTTCCTCTCAAAAACGTCCAGTGCTCACTTATTCTATTTTACTAAAGTTTATTCTTATTAAATCACTTTGTCATCATTTCACTACAAACTTTAATACATCAAGCACGTTAGGAAGAGTGGTCGAATAGAAAGTGAAATGAATTATTATTTAATTTGTTTATTTATGTATTAGATTGTAGTGTTGTTATAATTATACGGCAATATAATAATTCTAATTCGTTTGCGAAATTCCACGCATTATTAGTGCGATTATATAATATGCTTATATTTCTTATGCATAATATGCGTTCATTCGTTTCTAGTTTAAAAAAAAACCTTTTTTTAGTAGCTTATATTTTATATATTTTTAGAAGGAATTAAACATTTTATTTTAATTCTACTCAAGTGAAACGCTTGTAAAAGTATTCATTATTTATTAAAAACATAATTTTTGGTATCTATAAGAGTTTATATATATATATGAGTATATGATATGTTCATGATATGTTCATGTTCATGTATTGCTATACATAGACTTATCAGGAAATGTTTGAACTTTCAAAATACCTTCTTTAAACCCTCTCGAAGGTTACTGGACTATTACAACTGCATGACAATACATCTGAAAAGTTTTTTAATCATTACAAAAACTCTTGCAAAATTGTCAAAAATGACAAAATTTGAGAATGACATTTTGCAAATCAATGATTGTTAAATAAAAATTCTATTTTCGAAACTCTTTAAATTAATTGACATTGACAAACTACTAAAAAGTAAATGAAACAATGTTACTTTGTTTGAACCACTTGCATATTTGTTTGAAGCCGACTGGTTTCGGAACGACCGTTCCTTCTTAAGGGCAAACATATACTGATTTGACAGTTACAAAATAGTAAGTGGGTACAATATATTTTTACAAAGTGTTGTGCAAATTATTACAAAGGTGGAGGTGTGGCTAGGGATTATTGTCTTAAAAATAATCATTTTTCCGATTTCGCTAACCATATCATTGAAAATAACCATAGTTTTGAAAAAAAATACGGGGATAAATATTCTTCATATCAACCATAAAGGAAAACGCTTAGATAACTTAGAAGCCTTGGAAATAAAAAAAAAACCCTTAAAAATAAGGAATCCATTATAAACAAACAAAAAAATTATCTTATAGCCCAATCACGGATATGTTCCCCCACCCCCACTCTTAAATTAATAATCCCTAGCCACACCTCCATCTTTGTAATAATTTGCACAACACTTTGTAATAATATATTGTACCCACCCACTATTTTGTAACTGTCAAATCAGTATATGTTTGCCCTGAGGAAGGAACGGTCGTTCCGAAACCGGTCGGCTTCAAACAAATATACAAGTGGTTCAAACAAAGTAACATTGTTTCATTTATCTATAATGGATTACCACAAAGTTATAGATACATTCAAAAGTACTAAAAAGTAGTTTATTGGGACTTTTCTTTTTTCTGTAAAATATTTTTATTTCTTTTCCTGTCATATTGTATTACTTTGTCTATATAATAAATAAAAAAAAAAATAAAAAAAAAGAATTTATTTGAAATACTCACTCATTTTTTGAATCGAATCAAGAATTATAGATATTTTAAATAGATACCTATTACCATATTTATATTTATATATACAAATACATAAACAAATAAATTGACATCTTATAGTTTTTACTTGAGTTTATTGATGGTTTATTTGTGTCTATAAAATACAATTATAATATCTCGTTCCAGACGTTTCGTTCCCGCGCTTTTTGCCGCCATTGTCTCGCAAATTATTTCAGTGGATTTCCGATCGCATTTTTTCACAGATTTAAAGAAAGTCGCGAAATAACGTGAAAGTGCTTGAAAATTTGCCAAAAAACTCGTCGTGCAATTAAACATGGCTACGGGCGTTTATTTTTTAGGTATTTTTGCGTTGATTAGAAGTTTGTAACCGAAAAATATGCGCTCCGTGATACGCTCGAATTAATTGGGTCGCCAAGAAACAAAAAAACTGCTTACTATGAAATTAGAATTATCATACCCCGAATTTGGTCTTAGAATAATATATTGTGGAGGATTGATATCTGAGGGATTAGGCTCTCGATTAGCAATTCGA
The DNA here is from genome assembly GCA_917563855.2 of Limnephilus lunatus. Taxonomy (NCBI): domain Eukaryota; kingdom Metazoa; phylum Arthropoda; class Insecta; order Trichoptera; family Limnephilidae; genus Limnephilus; species Limnephilus lunatus. Next base: position 57,906,278 of record OU830596.1, read on the forward strand.
ATGTCGCGGGTTCGAATCCCAGCGTGTGCAAATAAATTTAATTGTTTTGCGTTGTTTTATTTTTGCGTAATCTCCCTGGTGTAAAACCACCGTTCAGAAATTAAACGTTGCTTGAAATGACTTTAGCCGTAATTGATGACCAGATCTGAATAGCCAGGTACGAGTACGTCCCCACTACTCTCTTCCCGCTTCCTTCAGCATCACATCGTACCCTAATCGGGGAAGCCGTCATCTCACTGGCTCCGGACAGGTACAATTGATTCTGTTAAGTCTTAGATCATAGATTCTCAACATGTTTGTGCCCACCGCCCATTTTGAGAATATTTTTGAAGTAAAAGGTAAGGTTTGACTTGGGGGGTAAGGAGGTGAATGCGTTACGAAAAGTGTGATCGGGCGAGGCGAACGGTAGGGCTTTTACGTAGGCTTGACTTGGGGAGTAAGCTGGTGAATGCGTTACGAAAAGTTCTATGGAGAGGTGCGAGCACAAGGAATCATCAAGGAATCAAGGTCGTAGGTCACCCCAATGTCGTAGGTCACCCCAAGGTCGTAGGTCACCCAACAGTCATAGGTCACCCCACAGTCGTAGGTCACCCCAGGGTAATAGGTCACCCCAATGTCATAAGTCACCCCAATGTCAAATATGTTCTTTTATAAATTAGTGAAGTTTTCCTTCAGTCGTGTGGTCTAAAGAACACTCGTTTTTTTTTTCTAGCGCCCTCCAATTTTTTTTAAATGGTAGAGGGGGGGGGGTGCTGGGCTCAATTTCGTGGAGTATACCTTCATCATTGGTATTATTATAAAAACAATTCTTTTGTATTTAAAGTAGGTACCGGGTTGCTACCTCCTTCCTTCTTGTGTTTATGATTTATTGTCAATTTTGCAGGCGATTTGTTATTGTTTGTATGTGGTGCCGTTCGACCAAAAATATCGTGGGAAACGTCTTAAAAAGCATTTAAAGAAATATTGTTAATTTTTCCATCCATGTACTTTGCAAAATAACAGAAGAAAGTGTTTAAAATTATTTTCGGAGCATACTGTGCGATTTTTTTTTCTATCGAGGGAATTTCATATAATTGCCATTTCGGCGTGGCAAATGTATAGATATTATCTTTAAAAATAAGACCCCTTTTTAAGAAACTTACAAAAATTAAAGAATCAAGATAAAAGTTCAAGAAAAATGTTATTAACGGGGAAAAACTTCGAATGCGGGGGCTTAAATTGAAAATAAGTATGACTTAAATAATTTGTGCGTATTTAGCAGTAAGCAGAGTAAGAAAGTATATCAATTAACTAACCGTCAGTTTCCCCGCAGGGGTAGGCAGAGAGGACAGATCGCCAAACAACAGACCGGTCAGTGGTTGAGTGGGCATAGCGTTTGGGTCCCACCCGGGCGTCGCACGTTCGATTCCTCGGCTGGCTAGCCCTCCATCACAACACAAGCAACATTTTCGGCTTTATGTGGTGGTAGTAGGAGATTTTCAAACATTGTTGGGTTATTCGTAACCCGGAAATGTTTGTCTTTCTTTTAAAAAAAAAAAAAAAACTCGGTATTGGCACACACTCCTTGCCACGTTCACATTCATACAAAATTAAATTTTATTTGATTAATTTGTGTTATTTCACAATTTATTCACTTAAAATAATATATAGTATATTTGCGGCACGTTCCAGAGTGGAAGATACTCTCAGTATCGCCCTAGTGTAAGACCACCATTCAGAATTGAAACGTTGCTTGAAATGGCGTTAGCCGTGTTTGGTGACCAGATCTGAATAGTCAGGTACTTCCCCACCTTCCCCTCCCCACTATCTCCTTCCCCTCCCCACTACCTTCAGCCTTACAACATAGGTACCCCATCGGGGGGTGCTATAGTCTCAATGGCTACATACGGGACTCTAGTGCGGTATTCTTGTAAAAAAAGTACTTACTCTTCTATTATTCTGACTCTTGACATGGTTCAAATCAAGTATCTGATTCACTTGGTCGTGCCATATCTTCCTTGGGCGTCTTCGACTTCTTTTACCATTCACATTTGCGTCATATATTCTCTTTACACCCCTTTCCTCGTTCATTCGCTCTACATGGCCAAACCATCTGAGCGAACCTTTCTTAATCTTACTGAAAGTATATCATGTTTGCAAAAACATCTCCCAAAGTTACAAAGTTACTACATACATTATGCGATTATGACTACTTATATTGTTATATTTTTTGTACATGGTGTTAAGGGATATCCTTGGATTACTTTTACCAGTGATTTCTGACATTATTTTGAGTAAAAAATATAAATGAAATTTTAATCTCCAGTGAGTTTTTTTTAATGTTTTTTAAAAAATGTCATGGCAGATCAAAATTTCATATTCATTTTTGACTCAGAATAATGTCAGGATTTTTTTATTTATTTATTTAATTATTTTAATATTACATTAGGTTATAATAATGACGTATTGCCCATATCACTAGGTGTGAAACACCTGTGTTGAGATGGTAATTTACAGAATTGTTATTATCTATGATTTTGTTTAAGTAATATTAAGAAAAATATTATGAACATGACAGCTGGATATAAAATCTTTTTATTTTTATTTTAAATAAGTATACAATTCAAGTATGTTATATACATAGATATATAGAAGATTGCAGTAGGTACATGGTTACATATTTACACATAGTAGGCATAAAGGTAAGTATGTTATTAAATATTCCTGATAGATATGTTTATTTGAGGTGATTAATGATTCAACTTTTAAATGCACTTTTGGTTTGAGTGCTTCTTATTTTAGGAGGTAGAGAATTGAATAGCTTTGTTGCATTATACCTATTTAAAAGTTCTTTGTCCATAATTTGTCCATAGGTTTGAAAAATTGGGATGTTAAAGATTTTACATTTGACTCTCTTAGGGCTCTAGTATGGTTAGAGTTAAGTACGTCCCTTAACACTCTGTATCAAATCAAATTAAACTTATAACTTCTAAGTTCGGAGCTACAAAATATCCCTCAACAAAATATCTAATAAAACCTAATCTAACCTAACAAAAAAATGGTACAAAAATAATACAGGCATCCTATAACCTATAAAAATATTTTTCAAAAATACTAAATTGGGACAAAAATAATACAAACATACTGTAAAGACAATAAATAATTAAATTATTTTTTAATTAATAAACTAATGTTTGACAAGATTTTTATGCATAGCACAAAGGGTAACAATTATTATAAGCAATAATTATTAGCCTGAAACACTCATCTACATTGAAAAAATCTCCCGAGTAAAGATACATGACGCCGATGGGACTTGAACCCGCGTCCTTCTGATATCCGGTCAATAGCTCTGACCACTGAGCTACGTCGGCTTATCTCCTACCCGCCAAATAATTCAATATATTCTAGTGTTTCATTCAACAATTACTGCTTATAAAATTTGTCCACCTGCAAACAACCAACTTTATTTATATGAGAAAGGCATTGTAAGCGCTAAATCTTTTACTATGTGGCGTCGAGACAAATTATGTCTATATCTATTGGTGAAATACTTTTAACTCGTCAAATATTAATTATTATTTAATTGACAAACTATTGTTTAAGACAAGATTTTTATGCATGGCACAAAGGGTAACAATTATTATAAGCAATAATTATTAGCCTGAAACACTCATCTACATTGAAAAATCCCGAGAAAAGATACATTCCGGACGCGGGTTCAACTCCCGTCGGCGGCATGTATCTTTTCTCGGGAGATTTTTTCAATGTAGATGAGTGTTTCAGGCTAATAATTATTGCTAATAATTATTATATTATTGTTCAAAAATAGTAAAATGGGACAAAAATAATACAGACATCCTGTAAAGTTAGGTTAGGTTAGGTTTTAGTACATATTTTGTTGGAGGATGTTTTGTACACAGGATATTTTGTCGGGGATATTTTGTGGAGGGATGAAAACGCGCATTATCGTTTTAAATAGATAAAAATGTTATTTTTTTAATAAGAATAACTTTTGAAGGTTATTCCTATATAAGTATCCCGGTTAGACGAAAGGTTCTGGGTTCGAGTCCCAGTTACGACCATTAACTTTTTATATTTTTCTGTGCCTTGTTCTCTTTCATATTTTCGATTAGATTATTAGTGTTATCTTCTTCTTCAATGAGGTACAAATGTAACTAGTCCTCTGTAGTTTTGTCGTCGTTGATTTTACCACCTTCTGCGACCCAAATAAATAGAGCACGGTGACTCAGTGCCAAAATTAGGTTGAATTGTTCCGCAGGTACCTAACTATCTACTGACACTAATAATAATGACTGGTGACTGTTAGCCGGGTTTGCAATGCTCGATTTGCGCTGATTTCTTAATCCTACCTTTTAATAAACATAGTTAGTAGTTCACAATGGAGTGCTGGTATCTACCCTGATGTATGGCAGTGAGGCAAGGAACTGGCAGAGAAAGGATGAAAGTAGACTGAATGCTGTAGTAATGAGATCCCTGAGGGGTGTGTGCAGTAAAAAATTGTGTTTTTCCCATTCGTTCCCCCTCCACCTTCCCTGCCTTCCCTCTCCACTCTCACGCTCCCCGTCCCGACAATCCCCTTCCAGCGTTCCATAAATATATTCAGTCCCAGTCTAGTACATTCAGTTTTCAAACAGCTCGCGTACCACCTATTACAATTTTTTTTATTAAATTTTCATTTTTTATATATGTATTACAAATATTCATTTTTGTATATTATATGAACAATCAATCAAATGTGGTACCTAACACAGGTACCTATTTAAAATGCCTATAATTCTTACTTATAAGTAAATTCAAGAGTTTATTCGAAAATTGAATTTTGATTAAACAATCGATGGTTTGCAAAATATCATTCTCAAATAATGAAATTTTTGACAGTTTCGCAAGAGTTTTTGTAATGATTAAAATACTTTTCAGACGTATTGTCATGTGGTTATAATAATCCAGGAAACCTTCACGGGGGGGAAAGAAGGTATTTTGAAAGTTTCACACATTTCCTATGCTTAATATAGCAATACATAGACAACTCATTTATATACATATTTATAAGCAAGCATATTTTGATTTTTGTTTTATTAAATACTAGCTGGTCCCCGGAATGCGTTGCAACCCCATTCAAAGAAAAAAAATTGTTTCTCTTCCCTCTTCCCACCTCCCTTGCTCCCCTTTACCTTGCCTTTCCTCCCTGCCGCTAAAATTTATGAAATACACAATTTTTTATCTATACAAATTTAATAACGCCAGAGCTTGACATATATATAGCCTATATGTTATTCTGATGTATGAGCTATATTATTTTAGTTTTATTAAAATCCATTCAGTAGCTTTTGCGAGAAAGAGTAACAAACACATATACATCCATACAAAATTTCGCGTTTATAATGTTAGCAAGATAATATTCTTAAAAAAATAATGTTATATTTATACTAATCGAACAAAAAGACTTAACACGGCTTATGAGAAGGGGTGACCGGGCAGCTTAACAAAACGGCACTTCTTCCCTCCGTTAAAAACTTATTAAATGTGATGAAAAAAAGTTAAATAGTTTTCGTAGGGTTGGGTTTTTTAAAATTATTTTTTAATCACTTTTAATGACTTTTCAAGGTGTTGAAACGTTATTTTGTTGAGTTGTTTACGGAACTTGAAAAATAGAATAAAAATGTTAGGCCGTGGATGAAAGAAATAGCCACATGAACGGGCTGCTAAAATAACTAGACTGGACCTAGTTAAGTAAAACCACGCGGGTTGTCTGAGTAAAGTATTTTCACTGTATTCAATGTATTCATTCATCTAAGATATAAAGCCCGGTCAACGCCGGGGAATTCAGTTAACAGTTACAGACGTTGTTAATCATTTTATAGGTTAAAATTATAAAAAAACGACACACTGGTTAGATTAGATACCAAAATACTAGGGTGATATTGTTTTTAATACAGATGTACATAATTACGAAACAAGAAATATAAGTAGAGTTAAACTGCCACATATGGGAAATTCAAAATCACAGAACTGCCTAATATATGGAAAAATCAAAATCACAGAACTGCCTAATGTATAGACTGAAGCTATGTGATGAAATGTCTGAAAGAATGAAGAAATAATGAATGTTTTTAAAAATAAATGTTATGGTTACTGTAAAAATATTTATATTTATCAAATGAAATGTTACGTTGTGCATTTTAATTTATATTCTAATAAACTAACTTGTTAAATAATAAAAAAAATGATATCCACCGTTGAAAAGGTGACGCCCACTTCACTCTACAGTCATGCAAATATTGCTTAGGTTAGGCGCATCCATTTCGGGTTAGGTTAGGTTAGTTTTTATTGGTTTCCGATTGATTACTGCGCGCTTTGCAACTGTTGTAAGGCAACGCCATATAAACCTCGACCGCCTTTCTTGTCATGGCAGTAGATTTTAATGACTTTTATGGGTCCTACATTCGATTCAATTTGATGAACCAATATTAAGTGATTTTGGTTTGAAAATTAGATCGCTTAAAACATTTTGAATGCTTTCATCAAATACTGCTAGTTGAATAGGAGCGGACATGGGTACCGCCCGGAATCATTTATTGGATAATCAACACCTTTGCCATAGATCATCCAAAGTGGTTTGCTATGTTATGTGACTTTGCAAGGGTGCCCGGGTTCATGTGGTGAGGTTTGTCTAGGTCTTGTCGGCGTCTGTCCACCTTCTACGTGGCGGGCCAGATTGAGAGAGACTGGTTGAGGGAGACCTTTTGAACTCTCCGGCCGGAATCTCTCGACCCATTTAATTGCACCGTAGTTGGAGGGATGGATTCATATAGGATGAACATGTTGACCCCTCATACCTTTTTCCTTATCAGAACTTCCTCTCTTCCATTTTTTTAAAAAGACCCTCCTCCCAGCATCCCCTAAGATGACATAGGCTCTGAGGGAAATTGTTTTCCTCTGGGCCTCCTGTTTGGAACTAATGTAAAAAAGTAACACACGTTTCAAATAATTGAGTGTTTTTTATTAATTTTTTTTTAAAAAAAGGCATACAAAAACTACTGTGAAATTCAAAATCTTCGACCAACGAATCCCTTTTCGGTTATGGTTTTATTGTATAATGTGGGAAATTAAATTCTTTATAAAATTACCATTTTTTATTTAAACATTTTTATGCCTGAGCTTCGCAAAATAAAACAAAACACGCTTTTTGAATGACATGGTGTATCTTCTTAAAAGCATCGCGTCATCTGTACCTAACCCTCAACAGTTTCACCTTGTTCTACCGGTATTTCAATGGAAGATGCTCCGAGGAGCTAGCGTCATTGATCCCTTCGGCACCTGTGCGTATCGTCAAACGCGTGCCCAACATATTTACACGGTTGACATTTATCACATGACAACGATTTGCTTCTTCGACTCTTTCTTGTGTACAACAGCTGTGGAACAATTTGCCGGCCTTTGTGTTTCCTCCTTCCTACAACATAGGTCTCTTCAGGACGAATGTTCATTCCTTCCTCTGCTCAAAAAGACTGTCCACACAGCATCTCAGATGACATAGACCCTGTGGGAAATTATTTTCCTAAGGGCCTCCTGTGTAGAGTTGACATAAAATTTTTTAAAAGTTGTCACACACGGTTGAACTAACCAAATTGAGTCATCTTTAGACCGTTTTATGTGGCTGCATGTTTTATCGATACTGTGTTCTTATGGGTTCCATGCCAACTCAGAATTAAACCAACTCAGAACTACCTCAGAAAGGTCATTAAAGCCATGAAAAAATAATTTAAAATAGCCGATAACCACCTAACTTAACCAATTTTTTATATATTTTTTTATCATCACTCTTAATGACCTTTGGGTGGTTCTGAGTTGGTTTCATTGTGAGTTGGTCAGTCACCGTTCTTTTGATAACAATATAGCAGTTATTTGACGTTTTCATTATTTCTAGATGTTAATATTTTTACATTTGAAAAATCACGGAATAAATTTGATTGCGTAGCTCTAATGAAGTCTTTTGTTAATTCTATATATTTTTATTTTATCTTAATGTCTTAGAAAAGCGTATTAAAGTATGATTAAAGTAGGATATTTGCTGTTCGTTCAGTGTTCTGATGTAAGACCACCATTTAGTACAGGAAAGTTGCTTGAAATGGCTTTAGCCGTTTTTGCTGACCAGATCTGAATAGCCACGTACTTCCCAACCTTCCTCTTCCCTATCTAGTCCCAGTGGCTCCGTATAGTTGTTGGGAGCAGTACCTAGAAGCCGCGGTCACACGAAAGGTTCTGTATACGCACAGACAATGCGCCTATAAGCAACAAGTTATAACATATAATAAAGTTACCTATATATTATTATATACCTATGTTGGTGTGTAGCTAATCACTGCTGCCATTAAACACACAATTATTGGGCCTGTTGCATGCGCCGATATATACTGCAGGGTTGGCACAACTGCTTTTCATTTTTTTCATTGTTAAATAATCTTTCTTTTCTCTCCTTTCTTTTTTATTTTGTTTTCTTTTACTTCTTTTTGAAATGAAAACTACTTTAGCACTCGATGACACTAAAAACAGACCACTATATACACCGTATAATTGCTCTCCTCTTTTTGCGGTGCTTCGTAGTCTCCCCACTTTAGTTATCTATTTATAATTAATAATAAACAAATAAAATAATAAAAAATATTAAATAATAAACAAACAAAAAAATAACATAAAAAACTCTGGTTTTTTATGCATGAGGGGAGGTTACGTGGTAATTTAATTAAATAATATATTCAAGGAATCACTATTATGTCTCCTTGAAAGATAATAACGTTCCCAATAAGTATGACCAGGTCAAATATGGCACGGGGACTTGAGAACTGGTGTCCTTTTGTACAGGGCCCGCAGATATATTTTTATTAATAGGTTTTTATTAACAAAACTGCTGACGCAATTCACAAGTGCACTGCAATGTTGAATTTGGTAGCCACCTCTAGTCTGAAACCCCAACTTACCAGAAAACAAAACTCTTAATGATACTGACGTACATGCTCATTAATGAGCGGGCTTATGAGCATGCTCATTAACTGTACACGTTTGCTCATAAATGAGCAAGCTTGGTTGGAGCTTTTTCATGAATGAGCATGCTCAAAGCCAACAATTGAAAACACATGCTCTTTAATGAGCATGCTCATGTCAAAAAAATTGAGTCAGTTCCAATTATTTATGAATCTTCTGATGAAAGAAAATAAAACGATTGATTTGGGTCCAAGATGTTAACAAATCCAAAAATAAATTGGTAATGAAAAATAAATGCTAATTTAAATAGAATTTTGTTTCCTTTCGGAGGTAAAAGAACTTTTGTGGGATTTTGAAATCTATTGTGGGTATTTTAGTGACCTTGTATTCAAAAACATTTGTAATTCGCACAATAAACCACGAAAAGCAAGGTTTTTTCGTCTCCCCAGCGGGCAATTTTTGATATTTTTGTAAATAATGTGCAGGCGCGAACTGAGATCGAATCGAAATGAGCTTGCTCATAAGCTAGCCTGTTCACACATGCTTAGTGGTTTCCCCTTCCACTTCACTTTCTTCTTCCAGCATTTGCTCATTAGTAGCAAGGTTTTTTTGAATGACTGAACAATCTGTTAACAAACGGACATCGGGTAGTGGTGAAAATGCTAAGTTTGTTCTATCGATATTTCTGAGGAACTAGAGTAATTGATTCGGCGCCTAACCTAACAGGTGAATAACAAGCTAAACGCGTACTCAACATGTGCATACAGTTCGTCGCTGTTCTCTTTTGTCCCTGTTCTGTTTTGGTGATGAAGCCACTACAATAACAAATAATTACGTCACCGCACATTTTTGACATCCCTGTTTCTTGTTCGCACGACACACGTAACATCCCGCGAAGAAATTAGTTTTCGCGCGTGGGAGCGGGACGGCGCTAGGTGGTAGGAGTGGCGGGGGTGCGGGAGAGAGCGGGAGCGGCGAGAGAAAGAGAAGTCGTTCACCTCTCCGCTGGGTGCAATGAACGGCTTTGCTATCTCCAGTGCTGCCAGGTCGGGGGGAGAAATTATATTAATATCATTAATTAACCTTAAGTCTTTCCTAACTTAACCTTCACCTGGCATAACATAACCCATCCCAACCTGACACAAGGCATCACATGACATCAAGGCACAACATCTTCGCCTTACCTAACCTTACTTAATCTTAGCTAACCTAACCTTACTTAATCTTACCTAACCTAACCTAACCCATCCCAACCTGAAACAATCTTCATCTAATGGGCCATCAATAAATTACGTCACACCTTAAGGGGGGGGGAGGGGGGGGGGGGGGAGTAGAGAAGTGTGACAAGGGGTAAGCTTTGTGACGTCACATGTTAAAAAATGTTGAACTACTGTTTTGATTATTTTTAGATGTAAAATTGCAAAATATGTCACGTAACACTAGGGAGGAGGGGGTCTCACAAATGTGACGTTGTGTGACAGGGACGGAGGGGGGGGGGGGGGTAAAAAAATCATGAAATTCGTGTGACATAATTTATGGATAGCCCCTAACCTAACCTTACTTAATCTTACCTAACCTAACCTAACCCATCCCAACCTCACACAATCTTCACCCCGTCCATATCGTACGCAATCTTCACCCAACTCAATATTATTTAACCTACTCTATCCTTACCTTACTTAATCATACCTAACCTAAACTAACATACTCTTCACCTAACCTACCCTTCACCTAAACCAACCTTACATAATCGAATTTATCCTAACCTAACCTAACCTAACATCCAGAGTGGTAGGCAGTTTAGGCACCAGTACTCTCTGTATCGCCCCAGTGAAAGAGTACCATTCAGAATCGAAACGTTGTTTAGTGACCAGATCTGAATAGCCAGGTTCTTCTCCAACTCCAGTGGGGGATGATTTCACTGGCTCCAAACGGAAGCAGTTGGGACTCTTGTGCGGTATTTAATTATTAAAAAGCCTATAGCATGAACATACGTTTTGCTGTCAAATCGTAAATAATTTAAATCGTAAAAAAATTATTGGTCAACACAAAAATAAAAAAATAGATTCCGTTATTATCGCCAGTAGGTGTGCCCGAGTTCATGGGGTTAGAATTGTCTGGGCCTTGGCGGCGGCTGCGTTTACCCACCCACTCCGGATCAGTAGAGACTGGTTGAGGGTGGATCTTTTGAACTCTCCAGCCGGACTCTTTCGATCCATCACTCCTCGACACATTAACCCCTTGATTCCTACTTACCCCTCATACTTTTTTCTTTTTTGTGACATCCTCTCCTTCCTTTACTTTAAAAGATCCTCCACACAGCACCCCCAAGGATGACGCAGGCCTTTTGTGAAATTATTTTCCTCAAGCCTCGTGTGTGGAGCCTTCGTAAAAAAAGATATCCTATTTAAATACCTACTTAAAAAAATCTTACAATTTCCGAGGAAATTTTGGCATTGGGTTATTAAATTATTATTTATTGAGTTAGTTTTTACTACATGAATATAAACTAATAGGCACAATGTAACATTTCATTTGATAAATTTAAATATTTTTACAGAAAGCATAACATTTTTTTAAAAATACATTCATTCTTTCTTCATTCTTCATACTTTCAGGCATTTCATCATACATCTTTAGTCTCTATACATTAGGCAGTTCTTTGATTTTGATTTCTTCATTTGTGGCAATCGAACTCGTATTTCTTGTTTCATAATTATGTACGTCTCTATTAAAAACAATTTCATCCTTAAAGTATTTTGGCATTTGGTTTTTCATAATTTTATGCACAAAAATTAACAAATTAAATAGTAGTCTTTTTTATTGGAATACAATTTAGCTCCTCTCTCATTTGATTACTCCTTGCGTATTTGCCTTTTCCCAGTATACATCTCATAGCTCTGTTCTGAATAACTTCTAGTTTGTTTAAATTTCCTTCATTGGCCAAATATAACATCGTAGAGCAACAATAGTTTTATAAATGAGCTCCGTAGTGTTTCTATTTAATTTATGTCTTAGTCTTCTAAGAAAATTTACCTTTTTTGACACCTTTTTTAGCACATATTCAAAGTTTGTTGTGAAAGTCAGTTTTGAATCGAGTATTACACCCATTTCATTTACTTTTCCAATTTTTTCACCATTAATTGTCAAATTTAACCCCGTGTTATGCTTTTTATTGCCTATTTCCATATATTTTGTTTTGTTTACGTTCAGTTTCAATTTGTTTAATTTTAGCCATTTTGATATATTTTGTAGGTCTTCGTTTATTTTGTTAATTGCATCTATGTAATCTTCACACGAAATATGGATTAAGTTATCGTCTGCAAATAGTCTAATTTTGCAATGTTTAATAGTTTTAATAATATCATTTATGTAAATTATAAATAGAATTGGACCTGGAACACCAAGGTTGTTTTCTATCAGATCTGATTCTGAGCTTTCAACTTTCGTTACCTGTTTTCTTTCCTGGAGATATTCTTTGAATAGATTCAGAGCTACGTCAGAAAGACCTATGTCTTCTAGTTTTTCCAAAAGTATTTTCCTATCTATCGTTTCAAATGCTCTTTTGAAATCTAAGAATGCTGCAATGGTGTTTTTTTTTGTCTGTTTCTTTCTTCCATGTATCAATCACTATATTTATCGCCGCTTCGCAAGAGTTGTTGTTCCGGAATCCTGATTGCTCGTCACATAATATATTATGTTTTTCCAAATACTCAACAAGTTGTTTTTTTTTATTACAATTTCTAGTAACTGTTTGTATTTTGGTAACATATTTATTGGTCTAAATTCTTCACATTTTCTGGTATTAACAACTTTCGGAATCGGGATCACAGTAGATGTTTTCCATTGTTTGGAAATTTTCCACTTCTTAATGATTCATTTATTATATCCAGTAAATGAGGTCCTATCGCTGGCATTGCATCTCTCAAAACTTTAAAACTTATTCCATCTGGACTCTCTTTTGATTTGGTGCTGTTAAGAATCTGTAAAAGATATGTTTCATCAATCTCTTTAAACACAAGTTTTTCTCGGTTTAGCCAAACATTTCTCACGTAGGTGTCTTTCTTCAGTATTGGTATACTCTGATGCAATTCTATTATGCTGTTTACGAAATATTTGTTGAAACAGTTTTGTATGGTACCCTGTATCTGATGAGGAAATTCAATGTCGTACTTCATCCCTTTATCTTCGGTTTGTAGTAATCCTTTTATGGTTTTCCACATTTTTTTAGTGTCTCCTTTTTCAGAGATAATTTTGTTTTTGAAGTAATCGTTCTTACAATTTTTCAATTGTTTTGTGTATTTATTTCTCATATTTTTGAATGCTTTCCAGTCTTGAGAGTTTCTTGAGATTTTTGCAATTTTGTACATTCTATCTCTTTCATTTTGTATTGTTTGTAGTTCTATATTATACCATTTATTTGTTCCAGTTATTTTAGTAGTTTGGATTGGTGTTAACTTATCAATTACTTCTTGTAGGTTATTTATTAATGATTTAGACTTTTCGTTGTATTCCATTTGATGAAGTTCATCCATATCACCCAGAAATTCAATTAATTTTTCACTGCTATATTTTTTATAGTTTCTGTATTTTATTATTTTGCTGGTTGAATTAGAGAAAATAAGAAACCTACTTTTTTAGGCGCCAGGTCTACTGTTCACAGAGCTATAATGCTATAATGCGTTCGTCCTCCTGCTGAATGGCGGGCCGGATCGAGAGAGATTGGTCGAGGGAGACCTAATCTAGTCCTCTCCAGCTGGTCTATCTCGACCCATCGCCTTACACCGCAGTTGAAGGGTTGGATCCACACGTCCGTTACTCCTAGACACATTGACCCCCAGATTCCCACCCACCCCTCGTATCCTTATCCTTACCAGAACATCCTTTCCTTCCTTTCCCTAAAAACACCCTCCACACAGTATCCCCAAAGATGACATAGGCCCTGAGGGAAATTAGTTTTGGAGCTAATGTAAAAAAACGACTGCTTTAGACCACACGACTGAAGTAAAATTTCTCTAACTTATAAAAGAATATGACATTGGGGTGACGTTGACATTGACATTGGGGTGACATATGATATTGGGCTGACATATGACTATAGGGTGACCTACGACCCTGGAGTGACCTACAACCTTGGGGTGACCTACGACCTTGGCGTGTCCTAAGTCTGGGGTGACCTACGACTTTGGGGTGACCTATGGCATGGTTATTCAACAAATGATTCCTCGTGCTCGCACCTCTCCATAACACTTTTCGTAACGCATTCACCAGCTTACCCCCCATATCTAGCGTGCATAAAAAAGTTTTACTTCTAAAACAATCACGCAAGAAGTGATTTATTTATAAAATATCTAATGAAACTTAAAATTAAAACCTGTCAGCACTCTGGTTAGGTCTCACCTCTGTACCGTGCGCAGTGTACAGTGCTCAGACTGCTCAGTGCATCGAGTACTGGGCGAAGAGAAGTGGTAGATGGTAGGTCGCTTGTGCCGGGGATAGTAGCGATGGAGAGAGTGTTTACAACTGAATAGAATGCACACACACCTTCAAATAGAAATGCCTTCCATATAGATTTTAATGTAAACCAACGTCGCTTGACGCTTGACTTGGGGAGTAAGCTGGTGAATGCGTGACGAGAGCGTTACGAAAAGCGTTGTTTGAAAAAAATAAACGAATTGTCCCAAATTTATCTCAACGAGGGGAGGGGGGGGGGGGGGGTAGATTGGAAGAAAAACTGCTCACGTAATTAATGGATGCCCCCTTATTACATTTTTCCACCTGTAAACAAGCAACTTTATTTTTATGTGAGCCGACGCGACGTAGCTCAGTGGACATAATTATTGATTAATTAATTATTCAATAAAATAAAATTTATTTGCACCTGCCGTTATTTGAACCCGAGACTTACGAATTGGTAGTCGAGAGCCTTACCCCTGATAATGGAGGCCTGGCCTCTAATGTTGTCTCTAACACAATTATTTTTTTAATGATTTGATCTGTTTTTTATAATTCATATAAATTAATAAAAAAAGCTTACATTCGTACTTTGTTAATTTATTATTTATTAAGTTGTTTGTTTATTTATTAAGTTGTGAGACTGAGGGTAAGTGGGAAGGCGGAAGGAGATGGGGAAAAGGAAGGTGGGAAAGCACTATCCAGATCTATTCACCAAACATTGCTAAAGCCATTTCAAGCAACGTTTCAATTTTGTATGGCGGTCTTATACTAAGGTCTCTTGACAATTCGGAGAGTAAAGTTGCCCGTTGGGGCTGTTCGTGTGCATTATTTCCAATTTAAGAGGCGGTTGTGGGTACCGCCGCCCCGGGAACAATTTATTGGATAACACCCCAATATGTCACCCCAAGTGGTTCGCTACGTTTGGCGGCTTAACAGGGGTGCCCGGGTTCATGGCGCGGATGCGTCTGCTTACCGCTGCATGGCAGGCTGGATCGGGAGAGAATAGTTGAGGGAGTTTTTTTTACTTCTCCAGCCGTACTCTCTCGTAATATCGCCTTGCACTGCAGTGGAAATAATGGATCATACGTCTGTTACTCCTGGACACCCTGACCCTAAGATTCCTACCCACCCTTCGTGTTCCTTCCCGGAACTTCCTCCCCTTCTTTTCATAAAAAGACCCTCCACATAGCATCCCCGAAGATATCACAGACCCTGATGGGAATTATTTTCCTCAGGGCCTCCTGGGTGGGGCTAGTGTAAAAAAAACTATAAAAAGAGACACAAATATAGCTAATAAACTTAAAATTATATAATAATTATGAAATAACTCCTTCACTAAGCTCAAAAGCTAGCACTCGTAATTGGCGTAGAAATCCAGAAATCCATTAAAATATGTATTTTACTAATTTGTTTTTCCATAGTATTATGTTCAATGCTGTAACAATATTATAAATTAATGAATGTGCTTTAGACCACAAGACTGAAGTAAAACTTCACTAACTTATAAAAGAACATATGACATTGGGGTGACATTGACATTGACATCGGGGTGACATATGACAGTGGGGTGATATATGACCCTGGGGTGACCTCTGACCCTGGGGTGACCTACGACCTTGGGGTGACCTACGACCTTGGGGTGACCTATGGCATGGTAATTCAACAAATGATTCCTTGTGCTCGCACCTCTCCATAACACTTTTCGTAACGCATCACCAGCTTACTCCCCAAGTCAAGCGTGCGTAAAGGCCCGACCATTCGCTTCGCCCGATCCGATTTCCGTTCGCATCACATTTTTCGTAACATCACACTTTTCGTAACGCATTCACCAGGTTACCCCCAAGTCGAGCGTGCGTAAAGAAGTATTATCTACTTAAAAAAAAACCTTCTCCATAAATCTTTCATCAGTGACTTGTAGGTATTAGCCACGGAGAGAAATGGAAAAAATGTCGGTGAAAGAGGTAGTGCGAACAGCAAATGTCCGCCAATAATATTAAAATGAACGTATTAAATATATTATTCAATTTTTATGGGAATTGTTAAAATAACTTTTAAAAGTTTATCCCCATTACTGTAATTCATTGAAGAAGTAGATTATAGTAATAAATTTAATCCAAAATATATAGGTGTTCCAAGTAAATAAAATAGGACATGTTTATCCGAGACACTATATAGGTTACAAACCATTTCTTTAGAATTTTGCGATAATTTAAAAAGGTATAAGAGAAAAATTAGTCGAAGATAATCTGAATCATTCTTAGCATGAAAAAAAGTGTACATAAAAATCATTTTAAGAATAAATAAAATTAAAAGACGAGTGTGCTGTAGACCACACGACTGAAGTAAAATTTCACTAACTTATGACGTCCATTAACAATATAACAATAACAGAAATAAAAATATCCCCATCCCCTCAACATCCCCATCAACTCAACTCAACTCTCAGCTCTCAGTTCTCAGTTCTCAGCTCTCAGCTCTCAGCTCTCAGCTCTCAGCTCTCAGCTCTCAGCTCTCAGCTCTCAGCTCTCAGCTCTCAGCTCTCAGCTCTCAGCTCTCAGCTCTCAGCTCTTAGCTCTCAGCTCTCAACTCAACTCAACTCAACTCAACTCAACTCAATTCAACTCAACTCAACTCATATCATTGATTAGCGTTTCACATTGACAAGCGTTTCATTTTGATTAGCGTTTCACATTTTTTCGTAACGTGTCACATTTTTTCGTAACGTTTCATATTTTTTCGTAACGTTTCATATTTTTTCGTAACGTTTCATATTTTTTCGTAACGTTTCATAACGTATTCATCATTTTACCCCCAAGTGTCGAGCGTGCGTAAAGAAGTTTTACTTCAAAAATTCTATGACTTGTTCTTTTTCATATTTTTGTTTAGATTTATTCGTATTTTCTTCTTCAATGATAAATTATGTTACTTTTATTGGAGGTATATCGAATCTCCAAGCGCCGATTAGTGTTAATAGGTTCCATGCCAACACAGAATGAAACCAACTCAGAACCTCCTAAGAAAGGTAATTAAAAGCTATGAAAAAATAATTTTTAAATAGCCGGTAACCCTAACCTAACTTAACCTATTTAACAATTTTTAAAATATTTTTGTACCATCACTCTTAATGACCTTTCTGAGGTGTTTCTGAGTTGGTTTCATTCTGAGATGGCCGGTAACCGTGTTAATAAATTGCTACCATCATCAAATTTATCATTTTTCAATTTTTCCTTACTTTCGTTGAAATTAATCGAACCTTCCAAAATATGTAGAATTATTAGGTACTTCATCACGTTTAAGAATGGAAAATACTCTTAAGTATTGTTCTGGTGAAATACTAGATACTTTAGAATCCAAATGTTTAGCTTTAAATGAAATGGCTTTAGCCGTGTTTGCGACTAGATCTGAATAGTCAGCCTTCCTCTTCACATCTCTTTTCTTTTCTCACTCCATTCAGCCTCACAACTTACCCCAAATGGGTGCCATAGTTCCACTGACTTCGGACGTAGATAGCAGTTGGGACACTTATGTATTCGCATTTAAGGGAAAGTAACACAACATCTCTTACCAAGGGCTCGATTCTCCAATAGCGATCAAGATCAAGCGATTCGTTAAGCGCCATCTGCGAACCAAAAATTACCAGTCGTCGTCTCGACGAACTTTGTCGAATGTTTCATTCATAGGTAATCTTAAAAGGGTTGAATAGATTATTATACTGGCAGTATTAATATTGTCTATGTTTTTGACGTTTCTATGATGTGAATTTGAAATTATGCTGGCGGGTATATTACTCAAAGCCAAAAACAGCTGGTAATTACCTATGAAAAAGAAAAATAAATTGTGCTAACACTTGTGAAACGCCATTGCAACAGATTAATTAGGATGTTCATTTTCGTGGGACAAAATCTACCCTCCGGCGAAACGTTCTTGTTGGTCTCAAAGCAACTGCTTCAGCTTGTTCGACATTAGTATTGCAGCCAACATATAATGGTAATCAGCCATTATACGAGACCTTAAGCCGCCGCTACCCGAATTTCTACCGATTTCTTACATATCTGCCTTAAACATTTAAAGTTTTTAAGCTCTCAAAAGAATATATGTTATTTTTGAAGATAATATCTTTACATTCCCCACGCCGAGCCGACACGCAAATTATATGAAATTCCCTTGATAGATAAAAAATCGCCAAGTATGCTCCGAAAATTATTATTTTCAGTTATTTTACAAGTACGAAAAAATTCGCAGCGTTTCTTTAAATGCTGCTTTAGACCAAGATATTTTAAACGAGGCGTGTTTTATTAAACATTTTCACAATTTTAACGTTTTAAATATTAGCGCACTCTCTCAATATTCGTAATTACATGTATATCTCTTCATTTTCTTTTTGAGCCGGGGTACGGCGCCTTAAAACAACTTTCTAAAAATATATGATGCCTGTCCTTCGTAGAGCGCCCAACGCTCTTCGATCGGGAAATGATCTTAGGTTAGGATACAATGAATTAGATTTAGACAGTTTTGTCGGTGGCGATTGTTTCGACCCATTAGTTGTTCGAGTGGAATGACTCTTGACGTTTGACGTCTAGGTATGTACCTTCGAGGAGAATAGAGAATAACAAAGTCGACCAATGCATGTAATTTCGAAGTGGATTGCGAGCAGCCTCGATTTGAGAATTGAGCCCTTAGATTCTTCTTCAACATGCCTCACCTTTCCAAGTCTGTTCTAAGCTCTGTTGTAAGTAAGCAGTATAACTTTATGCAGAATGTATGCTCCGAGATGCTTCGATCCCTTATCCCTCTAAACACCACGTGCAGTCGGACTGGCTTCGAGTGTAAATCCAAGCTAGGAATTCGCAGTTTCGAAGAGAAATGCTCACAATGATGTTATATGCGACTCTATGCGAGTCTATGCGGCACTGGGCGCGTTTGTCTATGCCTATCGTATGCCAATGTTGTATGGACATTCCCACGCTTAAAATATCCAGCGGAACGAGTCTATACGAAGCAGGGTCGGACCTAGTCTTTGTGGCGTTTTGGGGTTCTAGCATGATACAGCTTGTAGTCTTTCTAGATTTTAGGCATGTATGGTAAGTTTGTACAGCGCCCTTGAGGTGATTTTTCACAAAAACGGCGCTATATAAATCGTCCAAATATTATTATTATTATTATCATCATTACATAGTATAAAATGAAGACGCTCAAAATGTATGTGCGCTTAGATCTTTTAAACGATGCAACGGATTTTCATGCGGTTTTCACCAATAGATAGAGTGATTCAAGAGAAATATTTATATGTTAATACATGTTTATTATAGTGAAGAAAAGTCGAGAAATTCAAATATTCAATTCAGGCAGCGGGCAGCTGGCAAGCTGGTGGTGTGGCTTTTATAAAGGTTGGGTAATGGCGTTGTGTTTCGTTAGCCACATCAACGAGTGGCCGGGTCTGCTAGTAAGTATTAAGTTATTATTATGCACCACACTTTATTAACAAAATCGACATGTTTCAAAAACAATGTTTTCTTCGTCAGGATAAGTTGTATATAACTTTGTTTTTGAAACATGTAGATATTGTTAATAATATAGTGGTTTGGTGCATACTAAGTTATTTGTTTTCATTATATTATTGTGTTTAATACAATAAATTTTTGTTATCTGTGTTATTTTGTCCCATTTTACTTTTTTCCCATTTTTTTGTTAGGTTAGGTTAGGTTAGGTTAAGTTTTAGTATATATTTTGTTGGGGGTTGTTTTGTCCGTAGGATATTTTGTTGAAGGATATTTTGTTGAAGGATATTTTGTCGCGGGATCAAAACGCACAGTTCCGCTAGATCCTCCTAGTAATTACTTTACAGTTAAATGTGACCGAATTGAATATAGACACCTTAGCTCAGTTGGTAGATCACTTGCCATGTAAGCAAAGGGTCCAGGGTTCGAGTCCCAGAGGTGCCAATATCTTTTTCTGATTTTTGTGTCTCCAGATATTCGATTGAGTTTCGCTAATATTGTCTTAATTTAATTAAATATTACCTTATTTCATCAACAAAAAAAAAAATTGCGTATGTACAGGCCCAAACAATTAATTTAACATTACATTAAAAGCATTATCATTACATTAATTAATTTATCTATTATTATTTATTTATTATCATTACATTAATTAATTTATCATTACATAACTTGCAAAAAGTGTTTTATCCTAAAATAATAAGACTGGTACATCTATGAAAGAGCAGAATGTGAATTCTTTTGAGGATCACCTTAGTGTATTTTCGTAGTTTGATCTCTTCACAGCTTTACAGCATCGGATTACGAATAGGCCACTTGCATCACATTTAAAAAAAAATCCGGTTTAGGCAAATATTCTAATTCTTTTTTTAATCGTGTTTTTGAAACCCTGGCGATTTTTTGAAAATTTCAATCCGAAAAATCAGACCATTTTTTATAAACCGGAAAGACGGGACATAATTTTATGGATGCGAAAAAACAATAATTACATAGCCGAAAATCATTTTAAAAAAAGAACGTTTTCCACACGAATGGCAATAAATTGTACGGGATTCTCTTCGTAACATTTGTCAAAACACCGCCATCTTTATAAAATCGTCAAATCACGCACAGTAAGTTCACAGAGAACAAACAAAAAATCTAGTGAATGTTAAACGTCAAATTTAAAAATTCGCCTGAAATCAAAGTGTTGCCATATACAAAAAAATAAATCGGTTTATTTATTGTTATCAAGTTTAATTTGTAGAACTCCATTTTAATTTTAATTTATTTTATATATTCAATAATTTTATTATTAAATTAATAAAAACAGTTTATTTTTAAACAAGTTCTGCTGGTAATTATTATTACGCGTGACAGCTGTTTCGCCTTCTGAGGGCATTATCAAACTGTGGTCATGCCACATACAGACAATCTATTTATAGTATTTTTGGATAGGTTTGTACTATGACTCATTTCTAATTTCTGATTAAAAATGACTGAAATTATTAATGGTTATTATTTTCTCAATAACTGTTATTTCCCATTTCGACTGAAAGTCGTTAAACAATCTAATTGTGAGTCATTCACAAATGTTGACTCATGGTTTTCTTTTCAAGTAGGTATAATTAGTTATTTAAAAATTGGTTTTGAATACATCTAAAAGAGGAGAGTGTATTATATTTTTTTGTTCATTTATTAAAATTGCTTTAGGATTATTATTATGTTTGTTAATTTCCAGCTGTTCTAAAAGATTAAGTTTACGTCCTTTATTTTGGATGTGTAAAGGAGTTGGCTTATTATCATCGCTAAGTGAGTGATTCTCATCTAGGAGATGCTTGGCAAATTGTGATTGAATTTTATTATTATTTTTAAATGATCGCATGTGTTCTTTGAATCTAATATTAAAAGACCGGACAGTTTGTCCAATATAAACAGCGTTACATTCATCACACTGGAGTTTATAAATGCCGCTATTTTTAAGTTTGGGTGTTTTACTTTTTGAATTTTTAAGAGATGATCCCAAATTATTATTAGTGCGGAAGGCAATGTCTAATCCACAATTTTTGAGAATTTTAGCAATTTTATTAGATGTAGGTCCTGCAAATTCTAAACACGCAAATTTATTATTAGTTTTATTATTAATCGCTGGGTAAATTGAGTTAAGGTTAATTTTGTATTTTTTATGACTAATTATTTTATCAATATCACTACCCTTGAAGCCGTTATTTTTTGCAATAGATAAAATTATATTTTTTTCTTTTTCGTATGCTTTATTGTCAAGAGGGATGTTAGTAAGTCTGTGTATCATTGAGTGATAGGCAGATAATTTATGTGACCATGGGTGTAATGATTTAGAATGAATGGTCGTATCAGTAAACGTAGGTTTACGGAAAATTTCGAATGTATGTTTATTATTTTTTCTACCGATTGTTAAGTCTAAAAAATTAATTTTATTATTACACTCTCTTTCAACCGTAAAGCAGATTTTACGGTTGATGGAGTTAGCTAATGTAACAAAAAGGTCTAATTGTCTGTTGGTACCTTTCCAACAGATCAAAATGTCGTCAACATAACGCACATAGTAAATTATATATTTGCTAAAGATTGAGTTTAAAATTTGATTTTCAATATAGTCCATGAATATTTCAGCAAGAAGTGGACTCAGCGGTGACCCCATGGGCAAGCCGTCGTTTTGTTGATAGAATTTATCATTAAATAAAAAGTAATTGGTTTCCATGCATATTTTAAATAGGTCTAATAAGTCATTTTTAATAATTGGGTTTATGTTAGATTTGTCTAATATATCTTCAATGATTTTAAGGCACTCTTGGATAGGGATATTGCTAAAAAGGCTTACGACGTCTAAAGATAAAAAATTGGCAGTTATGTGGGAGATCTAAGTTTTGAATTTTATTAATAACTTCCAGAGAATTTTTAACACTATGTTTTGGAGAGAATTTAGTATAATGTTTGAAGAGAAAATTAAGTTTTTTGGCGAGTAATGTTGTTGGAGCATTTATAAAGGAAACGACCGGCCGGATAGGAATATTTACTTTATGAATTTTGGGTTGCCCGTAAAGTGCAGGAGCCCTTGGATTCATTACCATTGCACTTCTTCGGGCGTATTTATTTGAAAATATTGATTTACAATTATTAATTACGTTTCGTACGTTAACTGAAATTTTGTCCGTTGGATCCTTTTTTAAGATTTCAAATTCTTCTGGCTTTAAGAATGCTTCTACTTTATTTATGTAATCAATTTTGTTTAAGATAACTACCGAATTCCCCTTATCCGCCTTAGTAATTGTGAGATCGTGATCTTTAATTTTATTTTTAATATCATTTAATATTTCTGTTTCTTTATTGTTGTACTTATTTTTAATGGTCGATTTCAAAGTTTTTCTCAAAATATCCGCGGTAATTTGTTTTGGTAAGCCGTTATTTTTAACTTTAGACAGAGAAATTTCTGTATCAATAACCAAACTTTCAATTTGTTTTTTAGTGATTTCTGAATTTATTTTATATTTGAAGCCTTTATCTAATAAATTTATTTCTTTTTTTCAAAAATTGTGTCTGATAAGTTAATAGTTTTTTTGTAAAATTCAATATTTTTATTACTTTTATCTTCGTTTATTTTGACATTTTTATTTTTAGTTTCAACAAGTTTTTTAATTTTATTTTCTTGAGTTTTAAATTTATCAAATATAATTCCGCTGATGTGTTCACGAGTATCGTAATCCAGGGTATCAAATTCCCATGGATGCAGTTTGAAAGTTAATTCAGAGTGCTAAACCTTGATGTACGTCAGCTATAAAAACTGTGCAACGAGCACAGAGGATATGGCTGAAGGAGGAGACTAAGGAGTGTTGTCGAAAAAGGGACATAATTCTTCACTACATCAAGGTTTTGCACTCTGAATTAACTTTCAAACTGCATCCATGGGAATTTGATACCCTGGATTACGATACTCGTGAACACATCAGCGGAATTATATTTGATAAATTTAAAACTCAAGAAAATAAAATTAAAAAACTTGTTGAAACTAAAAATAAAAATGTCAAAATAAACGAAGATAAAAGTAATAAAAATATTGAATTTTACAAAAAAACTATTAACTTATCAGACACAATTTTTGAAAAAGAAGAAATAAATTTATTAGATAAAGGCTTCAAATATAAAATAAATTCAGAAATCACTAAAAAACAAATTGAAAGTTTGGTTATTGATACAGAAATTTCTCTGTCTAAAGTTAAAAATAACGGCTTACCAAAACAAATTACCGCGGATATTTTGAGAAAAACTTTGAAATCGACCATTAAAAATAAGTACAACAATAAAGAAACAGAAATATTAAATGATATTAAAAATAAAATTAAAGATCACGATCTCACAATTACTAAGGCGGATAAGGGGAATTCGGTAGTTATCTTAAACAAAATTGATTACATAAATAAAGTAGAAGCATTCTTAAAGCCAGAAGAATTTGAAATCTTAAAAAAGGATCCAACGGACAAAATTTCAGTTAACGTACGAAACGTAATTAATAATTGTAAATCAATATTTTCAAATAAATACGCCCGAAGAAGTGCAATGGTAATGAATCCAAGGGCTCCTGCACTTTACGGGCAACCCAAAATTCATAAAGTAAATATTCCTATCCGGCCGGTCGTTTCCTTTATAAATGCTCCAACAACATTACTCGCCAAAAAATTTAATTTTCTCTTCAAACATTATACTAAATTCTCTCCAAAACATAGTGTTAAAAATTCTCTGGAAGTTATTAATAAAATTCAAAACTTAGATCTCCCACATAACTGCCAATTTTTATCTTTAGACGTCGTAAGCCTTTTTAGCAATATCCCTATCCAAGAGTGCCTTAAAATCATTGAAGATATATTAGACAAATCTAACATAAACCCAATTATTAAAAATGACTTATTAGACCTATTTAAAATATGCATGGAAACCAATTACTTTTTATTTAATGATAAATTCTATCAACAAAACGACGGCTTGCCCATGGGGTCACCGCTGAGTCCACTTCTTGCTGAAATATTCATGGACTATATTGAAAATCAAATTTTAAACTCAATCTTTAGCAAATATATAATTTACTATGTGCGTTATGTTGACGACATTTTGATCTGTTGGAAAGGTACCAACAGACAATTAGACCTTTTTGTTACATTAGCTAACTCCATCAACCGTAAAATCTGCTTTACGGTTGAAAGAGAGTGTAATAATAAAATTAATTTTTTAGACTTAACAATCGGTAGAAAAAATAATAAACATACATTCGAAATTTTCCGTAAACCTACGTTTACTGATACGACCATTCATTCTAAATCATTACACCCATGGTCACATAAATTATCTGCCTATCACTCAATGATACACAGACTTACTAACATCCCTCTTGACAATAAAGCATACGAAAAAGAAAAAAATATAATTTTATCTATTGCAAAAAAAAACGGCTTCAAGGGTAGTGATATTGATAAAATAATTAGTCATAAAAAATACAAAATTAACCTTAACTCAATTTACCCAGCGATTAATAATAAAACTAATAATAAATTTGCGTGTTTAGAATTTGCAGGACCTACATCTAATAAAATTGCTAAAATTCTCAAAAATTGTGGATTAGACATTGCCTTCCGCACTAATAATAATTTGGGATCATCTCTTAAAAATTCAAAAAGTAAAACACCCAAACTTAAAAATAGCGGCATTTATAAACTCCAGTGTGATGAATGTAACGCTGTTTATATTGGACAAACTGGCCGGTCTTTTAATATTAGATTCAAAGAACACATGCGATCATTTAAAAATAATAATAAAATTCAATCACAATTTGCCAAGCATCTCCTAGATGAGAATCACTCACTTAGCGATGATAATAAGCCAACTCCTTTACACATCCAAAATAAAGGACGTAAACTTAATCTTTTAGAACAGCTGGAAATTAACAAACATAATAATAATCCTAAAGCAATTTTAATAAATGAACAAAAAAATATAATACACTCTCCTCTTTTAGATGTATTCAAAACCAATTTTTAAATAACTAATTATACCTACTTGAAAAGAAAACCATGAGTCAACATTTGTGAATGACTCACAATTAGATTGTTTAACGACTTTCAGTCGAAATGGGAAATAACAGTTATTGAGAAAATAATAACCATTAATAATTTCAGTCATTTTTAATCAGAAATTAGAAATGAGTCATAGTACAAACCTATCCAAAAATACTATAAATAGATTGTCTGTATGTGGCATGACCACAGTTTGATAATGCCCTCAGAAGGCGAAACAGCTGTCACGCGTAATAATAATTACCAGCAGAACTTGTTTAAAAATAAACTGTTTTTATTAATTTAATAATAAAATTATTGAATATATAAAATAAATAAAAAAAAATAAATAAATAAATAAATAAATCGGTGTTGAATTTTACAAAATTAATAGAACATAATCGGAGATGGGACATTTTCATGTAGTGACGTCACGAGCTCAAATGATGGATTTATTTATTTAAAAAAAAAAAAAAAACCATAAATTTCTAAAAATTTTTACTAACGTTTTCGTAATCTTAGTAAAAATAATCTATCCACACGATTTTTTCTAAGTCGTTATGAAATCCATGCAAGTGGCCTATTCCGGGCTTGCACTATGCAATTGACGGGTCGCGTTTAAGAGAGAGCACGAGTGTGGAAGAAACAAAACTGGTAACCAGTAGTCCGGTTCCATGACAACTCAGAATAATGCAATTTTAACAAACCTTTTAATTGTTTTGAAAAAAATTGAAAAATATTTTATAACCCAACCTAGCGTAACCTATTTAACTAAATTTAAAAATTTTTTTTTTCTTCACTTTTAATGATTTTTCAAAAGAGGTGTAGAAGTTGCATGATTCTGAGAAGTCTGTTCACCAATAGTCCAAAGGAAAATAGTGCTCACATTTTTAGTTGGAGATTGGTTGGTTAGGTTGTACTTTCTTCAGCAATTATTTTTTACATTAGCTCTACACAGAAGGGCTTTAGGAATATAATTCCACTTAGAGCCTATTTCATCTTTGGGGATGCCTCGGGCCTATTTTGTGGAAAGGTCAAAATATTTCGATTCAATATAATCCACATAAATGGATTATTTCTGAAGGCAAACATTTATATTTTTATCTTTTCTTTTTGATTATTGTTTCTGTGCATGAAAACATTATGTAAATATTTCTGGTTAGTATGAAATTTTATTACTGTGAAACTTTAAATGATTGCGATAACAGCGAGCTAATGTGAACTAAACTATACAATTTGACTGTCCTCGAATGGGAAATCTCCTAGTTGGACAGTCAAAGCTTTCTTATAATGTATCCTGTACTTTGTTCAAATAAATAAAATAAATCACTCTTTTCCTCTCAATTATTATTATGTCTTTAATTTGTTTCTATCATATTTTTTTCTATTTTACTCTTTTATTTTTCTTTTTTTGTATTTATCCATCTAAACTAAAATATTTATTTTTTTAATCTTATTTTTCTTCCAAGATTAAGATATCAAAATTAGTTTAAATTCCTGCCACCTCGGAACAGGCTCAGCCTAGTGAGGTGGTTTATACAAAAAAAAATGTACATTGTATTTTGTATATATGTATTGCAATATCTTGGTTAATAAATAATTTAAAAAAAAATCTGTTTTATACTTCCGTTGTTTTAGGTTGGTTTCTTTAAGAACCTTAGCCCCTTGTCTAGGTTCAATGGGCCCATTAAGTTAGCCAATGGAGCCGAGTTTATGCGTGTCCGAATTGACACATGCCAACTTCACGTCGCTTATGTCACGCGACAAAAATAAACCTAAAACATAAAAATTAGCTCATAAATCTCTGGCATCGAACCAAGTATCGCCGACTTGACTGAACGGAGGAAATGTCTCTGCACTCTTCAGGGCTGCCGTTTCACTATTACTAGACAAAAAAATAAAGTGAAAACTTCTTTAGCACCGTTGTGATTTGAAACTCGATAAAACGAAAAATAGCGACACTTAAAAAAAGATACAAACACATACATCTATAATCGGTCTCCTCTTCCTGCGGTGCTTCGTAGCTTATCGGACTCCTATTTGTGCGACGCTTTGTAGGTATCCCACTTATGTCTGTTTTCTGAAGGTTTCTTTTTTTCTACCGCGTGTAAATTGCACACTCTGATTTTTTTTAAATTACTGACCGCAGTGGATTCCTGATTTAACTCTACCGTTTTGCATTTCGTCTGTCCTGTAAATTTGAGGTTACGTTCCGTTTCCGTTTCAAGATGGTGGCCGTTTGGATGATTCACAATAATGTGAAATCTTTAAAATTAAAAAAAAAAATTACATTAGCTTCACACAGGAGGTTCTGAGGAATATTATTCCCCTCAAGGCATGTGTTATCTTAGGGGACGCTGTGTGGAGGGTCTTTTTAGGAAATTGTCACATAAATATTATGTGACTAGTGCAGTTCTTGCCTATTTGGTTATTTTGTCTATGGTAATTTTTTTGGAGACTGGCAATTTTTCTTGGGAAGAAAAATGCGAGTTTGTTTATGGTCACTTCCTCCACGAGCGTTTTTTGGGCAAACGGTCGGCGGAATTAGTCACTCGCCATAGAGGTGTTTTAATCACTTAAATCATGTAAATCAAAGTTTGTTTTTTTCTGAAAAAGGGCGCGGGGTGTTTTTACGTAACACGAGTGGTTCGTGTACGTTATGATTTTTGTTGGTTATATGAATCCCACTTTTTTTTCCGTGTTGGCAGATGTCCATTTTGTGGAAATGTTTTTGACTCAGGGTTATAAAGTGATGGTTCCTGTATTGTGGCTAAATTGATATGCCTTGTTGACCCCGCGTCGCGAAGTCACGGATTGCTGTGAGTGGAAACCGTAAGTCTTGGAGACTGGTTGGGCCACGTGCCTTTCGGATGGAGATTGATGGGTCAATCCGAGACGGTAGACGCTCCTTGGAGGCATCACATAGAAGGACGACCTAGGCTCCCTGGATTCCACGTCGTCCTCGGCGGTTGACGCTGGAAGACCCGCCAGGACCGTTCGCTAGACGAACCAAGATGTCAGTCGTCATCCGGCGTTAGTTTTCCTCGTTCAGGCTTCGATAAGTTAGTTTAGCATGTCCAGGAGTCCATCCGGTATGTCCTTGTTGTATTAATTGTGCATTCATGTTTGGCTTATATTACAAGTTTATTAAAGTTCATCTTCTTATGATTTTCCCAATTCCCACCCACTTGACAGAGAAATATGCCCATAATCCTGAGCTGAGCCCTGCTCTGCCGCAGTCATTACATTACAAAATGAAGGAAAGGAAGGTGAAAGAAGAATATACGACGCAAATGTGAATGGTAGAAGAAGTCGGGGACGTCCGAGGAAGACATGGCAATCAGATACTTGAGTCGGGCCATGTCAAAAGTCAGAATAATAGAAGAGAATGTATGAGACGATGTATGAATTTGAGTGAGGCAAAGAGTGTGTGCCAAGACCGAGTTGTTTGGCGGTCCGTCCTCTCTGCCTACCCCTGCGGGGAAACGGCGTAATGGTTAGTTAGTTAGTTAGTTTAAGAAAATGAAGTTCTGGGAAGAACAAACGTATGAGGAGTGGGTTGGAATCTGGGGGTCAGTGTGTTCAGGAGTGACGGACATATGATCCCTCCCACTACGCTGCAAGGTGAAGTTCCGAGAGAGTTCTGTTGGAGAACTCGAAAGGTCTCCCTCAACCAGTTTCTCCCGACCCCAACCTCACCCCGAACCCTGTTACCTGTGCCGAGTCACCAAACGTAGGGAACCACTTGGGGTGACCAGTGGGACCATGGCATCCTCCAAAAGGAGTATTTTATGAACAGTGTTTCTAACCACCCTGGAACGTACCGCAAGTACACCATTTATAATTAATTTGTGAAATTGATGGCGGTAGTGACAGCAGCAGTTTGGTAAATACCTATTATGTATTAACTTTATGTATGTTTAAAATTTGGGAGGCGGGCATAGGTACCGCCGCCCCGGGAACCATTTATTGGATAACCAACACCTCTGCCATAGATCACCCCAAGTGGTTCACTACGTTTGGTGACCTATCGGGGGTGCTTAAGTTATGGAGTGAGGTTTTTCCGGGTCTTGGTGGCGGATAAGTCTGCCCACCAACTGCATGGAAGGCCGGATCGGGAGAGAATGGTTGAGGGAGTCCCTTTGACTTCTCCAGCCGTACTCTCTCGGAACATTGCATTGCACGCAGTGGGAGGAATGGATTCATACATCAGTCACTCCTGGACACACTGACCCCCGGATTCCTACCTATAATAGTAATAATAATAATAATTACCTATACCGTTGACCTTCCCATAACTTCCTCTCTAAAAAGACCCTCCACACAGCATTCCCAAAGATGACATAGGCCCTGAGGGGAATTATTTTCCTCAGGGCCTACTGTGTGGAACTAATGTAAAAAAAATCTCGTTGACCGTGTTAAAGGGTGTGGGAAATTGAAGAAAATAGGGGGATGGAAGGTTGCGCAATACCTGGCTATTCAGATCTGGTCATCAAACATGTTGATTTTAACTTGAAAGCCATGTATGAAAATGCTCTCCACCCAATTCGAGTAGTAAAAAAAGTGTAATCTATCTATCTATACAAATAAAAATGAATCACCGAAATGTATGTACGCCCATAACTTCCGAACGACTGCACCAAATTGGATAATCATTATTTTTTGTGTTCGTTATTGTCAGGACAAGGTTCGTATAAAACTACTGGTAAGCTTTGGGCATTATGAAATTTGTATATAAAAAATGCAATAGGTGGCACGCGAGTTGTTTGAATATTGAATGTACCGAGACTGAATGTATGGAATGCGGGATGGGGAGGGAGGGGGAAACTCGCGTAGGGGGTTTGCGGGAGGGGGGGGGGGGGGGAGAACTCGTAAAGGGAAGGGGACGTGGGAGAGGAAGGGAAGGCGGAAGGGGTTACTTTAAGGGGTTAAGGCGAATGAGTTACAATTTCTTTATTAAATGGCGTAGCAACGCCGGGTATCAGCTAGTATATAATATGTTTTATTTAATTTGGTCGCCCCTGCCGGCGTCAGGTGTAAAGGTGACCTTATTACAGAGTTAAAAATCTCAAAAATAAACCGTCTAAAAAAACTTCCCACGGCAAGTTGAATGACCCATTTTGTATACAAAGCTGCGGACTGAGAATGTAACTCAAAAAGCTCTTTACAAAGTGGACAATGTTTTTTTTATTTATTTTTATTTATTAACATTCAAACCTGCTAAACTACTTACGTAGTTTGCCAGCAGGTACATAATGACAACATTTTATGCAATATCATGGTACATTTTCAAACGGTGTATATTATACGATACGATTGTACCCTCCCGCCAGGACCACTCCTGTCCCGGTGAGACCGGTACACCGAGGGGCACTGATTTGCGAGGACTTGTAACACCTGCTTTGAGGATAGAAAGGAGGTTGGAGTTTAATCGACTGGTATACATGGCAACCTAATAAGCCAATATTGGAATTTAGGATGGGCAGGAATAAAGGAATGGATTGAGCGTTATGATTTTTTTAAATTCTTTCTTTGTGTGTGACTTCTTCTTGCCTATTCTCTGATCTTGGATCTTCTTGTCTATTTCGGGTTTTTCTTGATTGTCCTTGCCTCTTCTTGGACCTTCTCGTCTCTTCTTGACTCTTCTTGTTTCCTGTTGGGTATTTTCGTCTCTTCTTGGCATTTCTTGTCTCTTCTTGGAACTTCTAGTCTCTTATCGTCTCCTCTTGTCACTTTTGGGATATTATTTTGGCCTTTCTTTGATCTTCTTGCCTTTCCTTGACTGTTGTATCTCCTTGATTCCGCTTTTGAATCTTCCCGTCTCTTCTCGGCTGTTCTTCTTGCTTTTTCTCGTCTCTTCTTGGCTCTTCTAGGCTCTTTGCGGCTTTTCTTGTTTCTTCTTATGTCTTCTTGCTTCTTCTTGTCTGTTATGGGATCTTATTATCTCTTCTTGGGTCTACTTGCTTTTTGGATCTTCTCACCTCTCATATACTATTCTGTAATCTAACAATGATATAAATTATTTATATTACAGAATGGTATAAATATAAATATGTAAATAGTAGTATAAGCCTTAATAATAAACCAGTATAATTGAATGTCATATGAACAAATTAATATAATCACCAAGAACATCAAGAGTTTCATATATATGAGGTATTACAAAATTATAATGATCTTCCATTTCCTAAGAATGTGAATTCCATTTAGGAATACAAGGGCTTCAGTAGGGCATTAATATAAATCATCAGTATCTATTACCCATTTCCTTAGATTATATTTGACTTTAGAAATAAAACCGTTATTATTTTTAATTGTCATTGGTAGTTTATTTAATATTTTGGGTACAATATAGTTTAAGGTCCTTTCACAGTATTTATTGGTACATTTCGGAACCACCAATCCTTCATTTTGAGTAAATCTTGTATTATGCTTAAGGTGAACTTTTTTCATATACAAAAAATCACACAACATCACACGTTGACTTACTTTATTATAAAACAATAATCATCCGACAGGTAAAACATTCAGAGAGTATATTAATTTAGTGTTGCTTCTGTGTGCATTAGTATATTTATGGATTAGTTTCTTAAAATGTTATTTTATTTATTTTTTACATTAACCCCACACAGGAGGCCTTGAGGAAAATAATTCAGAGCCTATACCTATGTTTGAAGATTCTGTGTGGAGGGTCTTATCGAGGAGAGGAAGGAGTGACCATGGATCTTGAAGAAACCCATGTTGTAGGAATGAGGAAACATAGAGGCCGGAAAATCGTTCCATAGCCGAGCTGTTAAACTTAAAAACGAGTTGTAGAAGCGACCCGTTCTCATGTGACAAATGTCAACCATGTACACATGTTGGTCGCACGTTTGGCGTATTTATCCCTATGTTTTGCTCTAAAGATTGCAATCCGTTCGTTAAGAAGGGAGAATCAAATAAATCAATTGACGATCTCCCGTGGCTGCCAAATTCTACAGTGGTGCGAGCTTGCGATTTGTACAGGGATAGCAGTTGTGTTTTATTAAAGTATCTGCAGACTCTGTACAGTTCGCCCAGTTTTATAGTCTTACAGTTTTATTCTCACTGAATAATTTATTTTATTTTCTTTATCAGTTTTTATGGAAAAGTTTGTGCATGATGTAAGTATACAAAGCATTATAAAAAAATACAGTTACTGTTTTCACAGTCCCCCTCACTAGGGTTTCCTGTTCTGAGGCGACCTGCAGTAGTTTTTATATTTTGTATTTAGTTTCTAGTTTTCTTTGCATTTTCTTTATAATTTTTGCAAGTTGATTACAAATGTGTTCTCTTAGCGATTTTATTTAACATTAGTTTCAAAAATATGTGGCAAATCGTTTCTTTTTGTTTGACTTGGCAGGGTATTTATACAGGGTGTTAAGAGACATACTTGACTTACATTGACGACCTCCGTAGTCCAGTGGCTAAGACTCTTGACTCACAATCCGGAGGTTGCGGGTTCGAACCCGGCGTGCCCAAATAAATTTTATTTGATTAATTTGTGTTATTTCACAATTAATTCGTTTAAAATAATATATAGTATATTTGCGGCACGTTCCAGAGTGGAAGATACTATCAGTATCGCCCTGGTGTAAGACCACCATTCAGTATTGAAACGTTGCTTGAAAATGGCTTTAGCCGTGTTTGGTGACCAGATCTGACGGGAGCAGTTGAGATTCTTGTGCGGTATTCACTGTAAAAAAAAAAAAAAAACCAGTAATTCTTGATTGGAGTAAAACATGTAGGTAAATGATATTTTGATCTTCGATGACATTTTTGAAGTTTTTTAAATCCGTGGGTATTGTATGGTTAGGGGCGGGGTAAAAGGTTGGTCGGTACTCGACTGAGTTACCAGTGACATGTGGAAGATTTTTTTAGTTGTTTGGCATTGAAGAAAAACGTTACAAAAAAAGACATCGTAAAAGTAAAACTACATCCTTGTAAAATAACAAATACAAAAACAAGAGATAATTTGGTACAGTGAAGTCAAGTAAAACATCGTGGGATATTCTTAATTCTTGACAAATCAGTTCCAATTTTGAACATGCTAATTAAAACAATTTTCCAAAATTAGTAAACTTAGTTTTAACATCTTTTTTTAATTTAAAAACAAACGTGTTTCGTAAGCGCTTAACTTCTTCAGGGTTTATTCAAAATTTTAGAAGTAAGCATTGCTTACGAAACATGTTTGTTTTTTCAAATAAAAGTGGTTAAAAGTAAGTATTTTATTAATTTGCTACAAAGTAAGTTCGCCGGGGTTGAAAAACCAATTTTCTGTTAAAAATTTGTATTATAGCTAGGCTATTCGATTATCGCTTGTCTGAATTCTTCATTCAATAATTTTGAAAATTACACTTAAATTCAAAGCAAGTTTGAGTTAATTGAACCGGACAACCGAAATTAGTAGATATTTTTAATGGTTGAGGTAAATTATCTTTGAGGAATGTCAAATGCAGGATAAAAAACGGGTGTGTTTTCATGTTCTGTAAGAATTCATCTTTTGTAAATTTTGTGAAAAAAACGGTTTTCTGTAAGCATGGGAAATTATTTTTTTGGAAAATTAAAAAAAAAAACCAATCATCCATTCCTATGTTTGTATTTTATGCTACTAAAATTGTATGTTTCAATTAACCTAATCTATTCTTCTCAAGTTGGTTCCTCATTGCTGAGAATCGCGATCCCTACTCCAGTTTCCATGGTGGACTCATTCCTCGTGGTTCAGCGCTGCGTGGTGAGACAAGGACACCCTATTACCAGACGCCAGTGATACTTGGTCACTCCAGCGCGTGGTGACCTTCCTCTGCTTCTTCTACCGAACACTTTCCTGTGAGTATGAGTTTCTCCAAGTTGGATTCCTCAGTTTGGAGAGCAACGTGGTATCTTAAAATATTATGCATGCAGATAGTTGAGAGCCTATTTTGGAAGCCTAGCTCTTCCAGAATGGACACGTTTGCGCGTCTCGTTGTCCATGGAATACTGAGCATTTTTCTTCAGTGCCACATTTCGAGGGCGTCTGCACGCTTTCTTTCGCTGGCTCTATGTGTCCATGTTTTAAATAAAAAATGTTTTTATTATTATTGTTTAAAAAATTTCAAACAATTGGAACTTCTTACCCGCTAAGCTACTGCAAGTAGCTTGTCAGCAGGAGATTAGTTCCGCAGATGAGTTACAACTACAAATTAAATAATCATAAACGAGTTATAGTACCAACAACATACACATATACACATATACACATATAACAAACCTACCAACATTGTGATGTGTAATAGGAAAATATTTATATATATTTTTAAATATCATGAAATAGTTGAAAAATAGCAATTCATTAGCATTCCACACCGTACAGAAATTTTGGGAAAATCAACCTAATCTATAAAAGGTAAACTATTTTCTTAGAAAATCCGTTTCTAAAAAAGAGTATTAAAACCAAGAAGAAGCCCCTACACCATAATAAAAAATACTCAAAAGCTCAGTAAGTAATTGACTTCGTAACAAATCTATATATATATAAAAATTGGGTTTCTTATGTTTGTGACCGCAAATATCGGAAAGTAATCGACGGATTGACTCAATTTTTTTTGCAGAACATTGCATATTATAAGAAGAGTATTTCTATGCAGGGTGTCCGGGGGTAAATTCCAATAAATTCGGGAGGTCATTCTACACGATGGTAGGAGTAAAAAAGACAAAAAAACTTTTTCCGAAATTACAACATTTTTTCCCCATACAAAAAGACGTAGGTACTTACTAAAAATCCTTAGTGTGAGGTACGATCTTACTTGTTGAGAGCCTGTCGGGCACGATTGTCGCAACGTTGCATGGTTGTGATTGGCCCGTATCGTAACAGCGGAAAATAATAAAGCTAGCGGCACACGCCAGTCTAATTTTATCTTTTTACCACAAAACTACCCCTAAATTTAGAATTTCGAAAAAAGTTATTTATCTTTTTTACTCATAATAAATATAATGTAGAATTACCTCCCGAAGTTAATTCACTTTACTCCCGGACATTCTGTATATAAATGGTAACCTCTAGCGATATGAAATTTGCACAAAAAAAATTGCTACAAATGGTGCGCGTTTGGTTTGAAAATGTGTGTATTTCGTATATTTTGGAGGGAAGGCAGAGGGGGGAGGGTAACGAAGGAGGTGGGGTTTGCGGGAAGGATGAAAAGGGAGGGGGAAGACGGATGGAAGACGGAGGGGGAGGAAGGATGGAGGAAGGGGAACACAGGAGGAAGGGGACGCCGGAGGGGAATAGGCACGCATGGGAAAAACATGCAGGAATAAACGAGCAAAAATGAAGGGGCATTGCAACGCATATCGGGTAAATAAATAAAAATATTAAAAAATTTGCAATTCGCAAGCGGTAAAAGTGAAACCTTCAGAAAACGAAACTAGACAAGAGTAGGGAGGCTACGAAGCACCGCATAAAGATGAAACCGATTATAACATCTCATTCTCACGCAGGTCGCAGGCTAAAGCCCATAGATGTATGTGTTTGTCTCTTTTTTTAAACGACTTCGAAAAGGAGGAGGTTATCAATTCGACGGTATTTTTTTTCTTTTCTTTTTTATGTTTGTTACCTCAGAACTTTCGATTGGGTGAACCGATATTGATGATTCTTTTTTATTAGAAAGCTGGTGCTTTCCGTGTGGTCCCATTTTAATTTGGTCCAGTTCTGACAATGGGATCCATGAGAAAACCATATATGTCTTAAATTTGCAATAAGTATGTGCGCGACAAATGGACGAATAACACAATATTACGTCAACAGATTTCGATGATTCTTTTTTTAAAGTAAAACTTCTTTACGCACGCTCGTCACTAAAAATCAAAAAATAAACAAAAATTTTATCAAAACAAAAACGATTTAAAAAAATGCACTAAAAAGTAAAAAAATTATTTCGTACGATTGTTATTTTTGGAGTCGGTGTCAGCCAAGATATCCACATCTCACCTATAACTACATATGTAAGTAGTTACCTTGTCTGACACCGACTCCAAAAATAAAAATCGTACGAAATTATTTTTTTCCTTTTTAATGCATTTTTTAAGTCGTTTTTTGTTTTGTTAAAATTTTTGTTAATTTTTTAAGTGTCGATATTTTTCGGTTCATCGAGTTTCAAATCACAACGGTGCTAGTTTTC
The DNA here is from genome assembly GCA_917563855.2 of Limnephilus lunatus. Taxonomy (NCBI): domain Eukaryota; kingdom Metazoa; phylum Arthropoda; class Insecta; order Trichoptera; family Limnephilidae; genus Limnephilus; species Limnephilus lunatus. The sequence continues at coordinate 57,943,451 of OU830596.1, forward strand.
ACTTCAAAAAGCGAAAAATGAATAATTAAAAAGTAACTTATATCTGAAAATCAGATATCCATAGAGAAATCTGAAAAATTCATGAATACCCTTACCGCGCTGAAAAAATGTTTTATGCATCAAGAAAAGCCCGCGTATTTTTCCTCGACAAGTTCGTTGCAGCTACGTCACTCTCTATGGCGTGCGACTTCGGTGATGTTCGGAAGTTTCCGGAACCGTTCGGGTTTTTCCGAGGCGCTCGGGAGTCTTTTGAAGTGTTCGGGTAACCTCGGTAAAGGTCGGCAGCGATCGGCCTCGCCGTTCGTTCGGCAAGGCTGCTCAAGGGAAAGTTCTGATTGGAAGTAAAAACGTCGTACGTGAGAAAATAAAATATATCCGATTATTTACTAAAGATAAACGTTTTTACTGTTTTGTAAAATGTATATGAATTCGTACATGCTTCTTTAAAGAGATGAGTTGTACGTATATGTATATGATGTTATTTAAAATATGTTTTTTTCACTCATCTTTTTAATATATTTCGATAGCGCTTTGGTTTCTACAAACTTCTAATGTGCAAATGGAACTCTTCAAATAAAGCTCTGTACCTTATGACGGCAAGGTAGTAGATATAAATAGAGCCAGGCATTACCCAACCTTTCTCTTCCGCAACTCACCCCCTTCTCCATTATCTTCAGTTTCATAACATACCGCATTTACGGATGCAATTGTCGTACTAACTCCATGTATTCATATAAAAAAATATTTTTAATTTTTTAAACTTTATGAGTAAGATCCCAAATTATAATATTTAATTAAGTGAGGACAATATAAGCGAAACTCAATCGAAGATCTGGAGACGGAAAAATCAGAATTTTTTTAATAAATATAATAATTTGAGATTTTCTCATAAAGTTAAAAATAAAAATAAGTATTCATCCAAGACTTGCAGAAAAGTCAAAAGATGTCGCGTATTAAAAATTAAATGGATAAAAAATTATCCAGACACTATCTAGATAGTATTTAGTTTGAGTTGAATCTTGCAATCACATATAAAGATAGCAGCCAATAATATGTGTGCTAAGACATGAAGATAATGCTGGTAGTTCTTAGTCGAAGTATGATACAGTTAAAAGTGACCGGATTGAATATAGACACCTTATGTCAGTTGGTGGAGCTTTGCCATGAAAGCAGAAGGGCTTGGGTTCGAGTCCCAGAGGTGCCAATATCTTTTTCTGATTTTTCTGTCCCAAATCTTCGATTGAGTTTCGCTAATATTGTCTTCATTTAATTAAAAAATAATAATAATTGCAAAGTCTCAAAATAGCATGTAATTCTTTACTGTTCATGTAGAGTAGATTATAACATTTCATTTTGTATTTATAGTTTTGTAACATTAGCTCCACTCAGGGCCTATTTCATCTTTGGAGATGCTGTGTGAAGGGTCTTTATACGGGAAGGAAGGCGAGGAAATGGGAAGGAAAGAGGTATGAAAGATGGGTAGGAATTTGGGGGTCAGTGTGCCCTCGTGACGGACGAATGAATCCATCCTTTCCACTGCTATGCAAAGCAATGATCCGAGAGAGGTCAAAAGATCTCCCGAACCAGCCTGCCACGCTGACCTGACCCCATGTAACCCGTGCTAAGTCATCAAACGCACCGAACCACTTTGGGTGACCTATGGCAGAGGTGTTTGTTATCCAATAAATTGAACCCGGGGCGGCGGTACGCATACCGCCTCCCAAATTGAAAATTAATTTATGGCTTAAAAAATGAATAATTTATTGCTTACTGCGTTTCAATCTTCAGACATCGGCCAAAAGAGAGAGCAATATGAGAAAATTACTAACAAAACAGAGACGGACTCAAAATTTAATATTCCACAATAATAATCAAAGAAAGAAACTAAGTTTTCTTAAGCCGAAATAATTAAAAAATACTAAAGAACCTATGTTATCATTAAAAAATGTTATTTTTATTTTTATTTTAGGTTTTTAACACCGATTACCCCTTTTTTAAATGGCTTTTCACCCCAAAGGAGTGTTCTGGCCAGTGTCAAATGAACGATTTTGTGAGTGTTATTTTGCGTTAATATTTACAAACTTGGTTTTAATAACAAGAACCTTTCTACATTATGTAATAATACTATACAAATAATAATAATAATATGCTAAATTCTTACAATACGAGATGATTTTAATTACATATAACAAGTGGAAGTAACAGAAAATTAATAAATATGCCGATATAATTTATTATGCATAAAAAATAAACTGAATAAATAGATACATGAAACTAAACTTACAATTACAAATTGATGCTGTTAATATTCAGGAAATTAGCCAAGACTTTATAAACGCGTTTTTCTACAGAAGATAACAGGCATGCAATGTTGTACGGGGGCAATATGCCCGAACTTAGGTGAGGGATGAAATTTTTGTATGAATTATTTATAGGGCAACTGAAAAAAAATATGATTGAGGTTCTCTTCACCAAGACGACATTCACACATCGCAGAATTCTTAACATGAATTTTTGTCAGGTGAACATTGTGGCAGCAATGCCCTATCCGCATGCGGCAAATGGAGGATGTCGAGAATTTTTTCAAAGAGAGTCTAAAAAACCACGGTCGGCTGTATTATGAAAAAGTTGTATCGTTTTGTTTTACTAGATTCATCCCAATGATTCTGCCATGTGGAAATCATGTTTTCTTTCAATTTTATGAAAATGATATCGGGGTTTAAAAATTTATATAAAATATCCCCCGAATTAATGCCATCTTTTGCCAATGAATCGGCATTTTCATTTCCAGGGATACCGCAGTCAAAAGTGTTATATTCTTTATTCTATGGTTAACCCATACTAATGAAATCGAGTATGCACCCCGCCTTTGTTTCTACTTACACATCAAACGCATTGGCGGCAACCATTGCATGGCCGCATTGATAACCGTTTGGTGGTAGCTTTGCTACATTCGGCGTGCATACCAGTGGCGGTCTGTGAGGTTTCAGTGAACTAGAGTGCTAAGATTGAAAAAGACGACATTACTGATGTTGTTGTAGCTGAAAATGAATTTGATTTATTTTAAAAATTTCCACTATTTGTATGAAGATCTTTCAGTGTGTGGATGCGGCGCATCCCTTAACTGAAAGAATCCTGAATATCTTCATACAAAAAGTTGAAATTTTGAAAAAAAATAAAATTCATTTTCAGCTACAATAACGTCAATAACGTCATATTTTTCAATCTTAGCGCTCTAGATTACTGAACACTCACAGACCGCCATTGATGCATCCATGCCAAATCTCCCTTAGTTCACACTATAATATATTATAAATAGTGGATTTAGAGTGCTAACATTTAAAAAAAATACATTAATGTTTTCGATTTTTATTTTTGGGGTGTAATGCCGTGTTGCGCTACCTCCTTTTTTAATAAACGTTTCAGACACCGTTATAGTTTTCATCATCACTATGGACACTGTAACGCTGTTCTAAACGTTGGCTAAAGTAGAAGGTAGCGCAACACGCATAACACCCCATAAATAAATATCGACGATACTGTTGGCTGTGAAAATCTAAAATCATTATTAATTTTGTTGTGGTCGTGAAATAATTTTGAATTGTTTTTTGAAGGTTAGGATACCTATGTATATATGAAATCGCTACAAACCGAAAATTCCTGAAAAAATTTCATACAAAACAAAACGATTTTCTAAGTAAGTTTAAATCATTAAGGGGCATCCATTAATTACGTGAGCCAAACGGAGGGGGGGGGGGGGGGGGTTCCAGCAAAATCTCACGTTACTGTAAAAGAATAAACGAATTGGCCCAAATTTATCTCACCGAGGGGGGGGGAGGGGGTGACTAGATTGGAAGAAAAACTGCTCACGTAATTAATGGATGCCGCCTTATGGACTAAAATAACATCAATCTGTATATCCATACATAAAATCAACCTATATATAAAATTATCTAATACTTTGTAGAAGGTTCTTACGGAAAAAAAATTAAGTAAATTGCGCAAAAAGTAATTATTTCAGAAAACTTAACGACTGTTTTAACTTCGCGCATTTGACAGTTCGCGCGTTTGATGAAATTGAATTTAGCAGGCAGCTGTTTTTTTTGTATCAAAAGAATTGTCAATGGATTTTTAAAATTGTAGATATTTTAAATAGGTACCTATGTTAGGTACCAAATTTGATTGATTGTTCTAATAATACCTATACAAAAATGAATATTTGTAATATACGAAAAATGAAAATTTGAATAAAAAAATTGTAATAGGTGGCACGCGAGCTGTTTGAAAACTGAATGTACTGGGACTGAATATATGGAACGCGGGACGGGGGAGCGGGAGAGGGTGGCGGGTAAGGTGGAAGGGAGACGCGGGAGGGTAGGGGATGTGGGAGGGGAACGGGGACGCACGAAAGAAGGACATGCAGGGAGAACCAATTTATTTCTTTGAGTATGGCATTGCAACGCATTCCGGGAACCAGCTTGTAATGCAATATTTTTCAATCTTAACACTCAAAAATAACTAGCCAAAGGAATAGTAAAAAAAGTACGATTTTCTTTTTGTTTGAAGATTTTCAGTACTATCTTTCAGTACGCAATTTCAGTTTGCTGAAAATTCATGAAAACCTAAACACACACTCATAAGATTTTCAGATGTAATATTGGAATAGTCCATAAGATTAGTAAGATTTTCAGATGTAAGATTGTATTTAGTCCCTTTCAAGTATCGCATCTGCCGGTTCCGCTACTTTTCATCCCACGACAAAATATCCCCGACAAAATATCCTACGGACAAAACATCCTTTAACAAAATATCTCCTAAAATTTAACCTAACCTAACAAAAAATATACAAAAATAATACAGACATCTTGTATATTATATATATTTTGTCGCGGGTTAGGTTAGGTGAGATTAAAATTTAGTAGATATTTTGTTGGGGTAATTTTGTCAGGGATATTTTGTCGTGGATAATTTGTCGCGGGATGAAAATGCGCATTACACATCTGCCAAGTGTGCCACCGAAACCTTTTACATTTATAAATTTTAATATTCCTTAGATATTATGTAGTAATATAAATTTTGCTTATAGCAAACGATTCCATCACTCAACTTAAGAAGCAATGACTTCTGAAGAAAAGTCTATAGTAAAATTGTAAAGGGTTTACTACGCATGTCGACAAGGACGGAACTAGACACTTTGCAACGGATGAAAAGAGACGGAGGCATGTTACGTAGAATGGTTTTCCTAAAAAGAGACGTACAGCGAAATGCATTGTGGGTAGAATGGCGAGCTTGTAAATATGAGATGGGAAACATTTATTGATTTTAAAAATAAAATTTTGAAAGAAAAGCTGAAAAGTGTGATTTTGATTTTCAGCGGTGGATTATGAAAGAAAACCGATTTTTTTGTAATAAGATTTATTTTTATTTCTTAGTGTATAATATAAATTGAACACGATGAGGGAACAAATTTCAGACATCACTTACGTTATATTTGGGGATGCTGTGTGGAGGGTATTTGTGATGAAACGTAGGAGTGAACCAGTTCTTTGAAGATATCCACGTTGTAGGAGGGAGGAAACACAAATCCTGGCATAGCATTCCATATTTTATTTTTTCCATATTTTGTTTTCTTTGATTTTTTTCACTTAATGCTAAAAAAAATTTTGATATTCTTTTTTTTTATTTAATATTTAAAACAATTTATTTGAGTAAATTAGTGGTTTTTCGATTGACTTTTATTAACCCCCGACGCAAGGAGCGGTGTTATAAGTTTGGCCGATTGTGATGCGGTTTTTTTGTTTGAAAGCTGACATGATTCTTAGCTACATTTCATGGAATTCTGTTCATACGTTTCAAGGCCATCAGCTCTTTTATGTGTCGGGGATTGCTTAAAATTATGAAAATTTTACTTATTTAAATCAATGTTTTAAAACATTTGAACTCTTCTGAAAATTAGCAATTTCATTTACAAAACAATAATTTCATGTGTGTCTACGAATAACTCGGGTTTAATGAACTCTATAATTGGGATTGGCTTTGATTTTCAAAATTCGAATTGATTGTGGGAGTGATTCAGATAAGTGATGAAGTAGGTAGGCACTAAAATTATTTTATTTGGACTTAATTAATTAATATTTTTATATGTAAAATATCTATGCATTTCTCTTGTTTATATTTTTTTGACAGATGTCATTTTGACAAATTTTTTCGAGTTTACTAACGATTTTTTTAACGAACTTTTATTCAAATGGTAAATTTCTGATTTTGAAAGGCAATTGGTAACCTAAGGCAAGTACTTTCAGTTTCACAAATCCTAACAAAATCATAATATCCCATGATTTTCATGGATCTGTGATAATGAAATATATGAAAACGTACGTACTACATACTTTTTTTATTCTTTCACGCGCTGAAAATTCTTTCAGCGTTCAACAGTGGCCGATCGCTTACTTCTCACGACCAGACAAAGATAGAGATAACATTCCCCGCACACGAGGCAGAACGAGACAACAATGCAACATCTCAGTTTCTACCGCGCGGTATAAGTTTAGAATGGAAGCGCTCTTTCAAATAGGTTCTGTTTAGCCAGAAAAGTCAGTGACTTTTGGTCTTTCGCGCGGGAAGGTTGTGCCGCTCGTTGCTCCGTTTTTTTTCTAAGGACATGATAGTACGAATCGAGTTCGTCACTCGCTTGTACGAGTCCTTACCTTCGTTTTTCCACCCGCGTTTGGCGGGAAACATTTTCATAACCCCAAATTTCGGGCGTGTACATTTTACAAGTGCACCAATTTGATTGAATTATGCGTTTTTTAATATCCTTAACAATTTTGCAAGGATATTCGTTTCAGTAAATGGATTTATTAATGTGATCAACAGAGTTTTTGTGCAATTTATGTGTTCGTATAATTCAGCGACTGAGCGGAAAATATGAAATAAACAAACGTGATTTTGTATTGAATGTGAAAGTGAATTTGGCTTTCTTTTCCAACAGACTAGAAACACTTTTGATTTCAATGCTGCTTAATGGACATTTTGTTATAAAACAGAAGAAGTAATGCGCGGAATTTAACTTTCATTGCATAAAAATAACTCAGTTTAATAAATTGATTTTCTTTCTGATGGATTTATATTAAAACAGTTAACAAAATAAATACTTAAATAATATAAACTGTGTTGTGTTCTGAACAATACACCTACAATGTTTTGTTTTTCTTCTGTTTATTGATTTTACAAGAGTGATTGGTTTTTAAAAACACATTTTGTGACGTTCTATTATTTCGGAGTGACATATTATTTGTGATTGTTTTTGAATTGGAAAATGACTGTGACGTATTTGATTTGTGAACTATTATGGATTACAGATGACATGGGATTATAATCGCATATAATTTGGTGAGTTTTCTTTTGAAATTTCTTAGATTTAACGCGCAGTAAAATTTAACCTCTTGACTGCGTTCACTGCAAATGTAGTTGGAAGAATTATATTTGATTGCTGTTACAGCACACTGGAATGGTAGTGTGTAATTTAATATTAAGATTTAGATGCTTTACAGCAAAATACAAAAGAAAATTTTTCGTATTAAAATGTTCCATAAGCCGCCGCACTTTAAGCACAGATAATAGAAATTGTATTAATAATAAAATTACTGTAGGAAACAACTATTGTGCTTGTTTAGATTGAAACGAAACTTTGCAAATGTCAAATAGGCACCAAAAAAATGGCGGCAAACGGAATTGTTTTGTACGGGAAATTTTTAACCCAGATTGAATAAAAATTGAATTTTAATGTATCTTTTACCATCTAAACGTTTAATTTGTTTCTTGAAATAATTGATTTGAAACTTGGTGTAATTTCCAAAATCTGTGCCTAATAAAAGTGCGGCGGCTTGTGGAACATTCACCGACAATAAATAGTTTTTATATGCTGGTAGAACCTACAGGTTCTAAAATACTAAAATTCGTATATGTAATTGAGAAGAAAAAAACAGATCTATAAAAAAAATATGCGTTAAGAAAATGAAGATAATGTTGGTAGTTTTTAGTCGAATTATTTAAATATGGTCCTGGATTCGTGTCCTAGATGTGACCGTATCTTTTTCAGAATTTTCTGTTTCAGATTTACGATTGAGTTTCGCTAATATTGTCTTGGTTAATTAAAATATAATAAGATCTATTAGAAACAAAAATTCGCACAATCGGGGTTTGGTAATGGAGGTTCTACTATAATTCAAAAATAGAGTCAGAGTACTTAACTGAAGAGTACATATAAATATATATATATATATGAGAAGATGTATGAATGTGAATGAAACGGCGCGGCGCGGGGTTTAGTTGGTTAGTTAATTAATAAAATACTCGGTTTAAAACAGTGCAAATAAATAATATTTGTTATTTCACTTTCATTAAAGCGCTCACGTTTTTTTCACTTTTTAACTTTCGATATTAGCTCGGGCCGCGAGGTATCTCATGAAAATTAAACATTACAGTTATTACGGCATCATTAAAGCAAACCCGGCTTTGCCTGAGTTTCAACAATCTTTTTCGATACATTTTTAACAATTAAATATCTGAACGAAATAGCGATACTTACGTCCTAAAAATTACAGAATAAAACAGTTATGTGTTATTCCATATTACTTTTTTTTAAACTTTTTATTAGCCTCACATAAGAAAAAAATTAAAAAAACCCTGCTTGCTATATAAACCATTAAAAACCTGGGATGCATATATATATTTTTTTTTTACATGTGTTAAACACAGGAGGCCATGAGGAAAATAATTTCTTAAAATAACATCTTTGGGGATGCTGTGTGGAAGGTTTTTTTAGGGAAAGGAAGGAGAGGAGAGTTCTGGGAAAGAAAAGGGGTGGGTAGGAATCTGAGGTTCAGTGTGTCCTGGTCATCCACCTCCAAGACCTAGACAAACCTCATCCCATGAACTCGGGCACCCCTGCTAAATCACCAAACTAAATGATGATAACACAGCTTCAACCTCAACCTTGTAGGTACCAGTAGTACCAGGAATAATTTAAATTGACTTTAGAATTTTTTACTTTGGCGAAAATAATTTCCATTAGGGCATATTTCATCTTAGGGAATGCTGTGTGGAGGGTCTTTTTTGTGGAGGAAGTTCTGGAAAGGAAAAAGGTATGGGGGGTGGGTAGAAATCAGAGGGTCAGTTGTCCAGGAGTAACGTATGTACGAATCCATCCTGTGCATCCCGAATGCTGTACAAGACGATGGGTCGAGAGAGGTCGGCTGGAGAAGTCTCCCTCAACCAATCTCTCTCAGTCCTTTTCCGCCTCGCACGTCTTGTATGAAAACGAAAAAGACAAAAGATTTTAGACCTCTCTCTGGGACTACTATAATATCTTCTTTTCACGCCTTGTTTAATTTGACATAATGAAAATAGGTTTTTGGCTAGTCTATCTTTTCTTTTTTAAATAAAACTCTAACTAAATCGAGGACCTATTTTGGGTTTTTAGTTTGGGTTTAACAAAAGACGAAAAAAACTAACCTGAAAACTAAAAACCTGTTTTCATGTATTGTGTCACATTAATAGACATTAAAGATGGCCGCCAAGTGAATACGATTAATTTTGAAAATTTTGTAGATTATAAATTAAAGTCGTTCGCCGCATCTGTCTGTCTATTCGCGATAAACTCAAAAACCATTGACGGGATTTTCATGCAGTTTTCACCTATAGATAGAGTGATTAATGAGGAAGGTTAAGATATATAATTTGTCAAGGTTTTGTGTAAATTGGTTGAAATATATAATATTATATAAGGGAGAATGTCTGTTTGTGGCGAACGACCGGGCTCGCAAGCGGGCGGTATGGATTTGATTTGTATGCAAACCTACAGTTTTATGCCGAGGTTGATGAAATTTTTCACATGTGACCTTCAAAACAAGAGAAAGTCACTGTCTAAATTTGATTTCGAAAACTATGTGTAAATCCCGGGCATCGCCTGTGACTTCAGCTGGTCTATTTGTCTATTATAATGCACTATTTTGCTTGTTCGTTGACTGAAATAGATGTTCCTCATTGTAATTGAACTCATATGAAGTGTTTTTAAAAAAATATTAAAAATTTCTAACGTACTTGCATATATAGGTATATTTGCCGTTGGTAAAAAAATGCCTTTACTGCTAAAAATATTGTACATCACTGCTGAAAATTTAATTAATTTAGCTGTATTTCTATTTCTATCCAACCTTCCTCCTACTATTAGAGATACAGCACATCCTTCTATTGTGTTTGGAAGCCACCTCAGTCTGGAGCCCATAGTCACTCACTGCAAAATCGGGATTGATTTAAATTTATAGCAAACCAAATGAAGCTAGGCCGGTTTGCATTGACCGGTTGATCGCCAATAATTTGTGATGTCATTTGACACAGAAAAAATGCTAATATAAATTTGACCCATTTCATATGAAGTAATGCTTGTAATATAATATTTCGATTACTCATACAGTAATGTCAAAACGTGTAGCAAACAATTAGAACAATAAATTAGTAGAATATATTCTTTCGTCCTTTCTCAACAAATCCTCTCTTCTACCAAGCCTTATCAAAAATTGCCTCCTCTCCATTCAATGTCTCATCTCTTCCAAGTCTGAACTTGACTCCAATCTTCCATATAATTTTTAATATGTTAATTTAAATAAAATTAATACATAAATTCAAATCCCCTGTCATCATAATGTCTTCTAAAACACCCTTGAAGGGTAAGGCCGAAGACAATTAAAAAAATCCATTTTTAGGTGATACAAAATAAGTGACTGACTAAATAATAACCTGAACGGAGTATGATGCTTACGCGGAAGGCATAAAAATCATTTTAGGTTTCCGAATTCCTTCTATTTCATCCCTATTTACTCACGTAAACAAAACAAGTCGAAAAATGCATATATATTTTTATTTTGTCAAGTTCGTGCACAAATACCATAATAGACCATACTAAAGGTTCCCATAAGGACGTCAACAAGAGAAATTTTTAAACAGTTTGATGTTCCAAGCATACAGAAAATCTATGCCAAAAATATTCTAATACATCACCCTTAAAAAATGATTCAGACACCTCACATACTCATAAAACCGGAGCCAAACAAACAGACATACTTAATATACCAAAGTGTAACTCTTCGTTTGGACAAAGAAGTTCTGAATTTTTAGCAGTAAAGTTATAAAACAAACTTCCACTTAGTATCAAACAATTAAAAACAAAAAATAGCTGCATTAAGGACATTAAATGTTGGCTGAAGGAACTATCGAAAAATTAACTTTTGTACTAGTACCTATGCTTAAAACAACGTCGTAGAAGTTTGTGGAAAACCTTATCCAAACCACGAAGTTAAACCATAGAAGTCGCTGAAAACTTTTCCAAAGCATAGTCCCCCTCAGCAAAGGGACTACGAATATAATTTCTATTTTCTATAATTATATACCTAACATGTTTCATATAAAAATATAAAAAATAATAAATATACCTATAGTTACTAAATTTTTTAAAAAATATCACATTTTTTTGCGATTGTTTTCCAAAAAACTGAATTAAACAATATTAGAAAAAGACCCATATTTTCTAAGGCCAAGATGTGTTCGAAATTCAGAAAAAATCCGAAATTGAGATTTTTTTTTTTTTCAATTCTACGCATTTAGTTCTTAACCTATTTGTTTATTAATTATTATAAAAGTAGAGTATGTCACGCGATGATTTTGTTCGAAAAATGCACAAAAATGCATTATTATTTGTGTAGAAGCCCCAAATGAATGTCACCTGGTGTATCTGTGTCAAGTGCAACCCAATTTAAAGCAGGGCGTCCTAGTTGAAAATGCAGCAAATGCAATTTTGCAACGTTTGTATATAAACAAAGAACACAACTCATTCATTCGTTGTAAATAACAATATAATATTATGTAACACTTCTCTCTTCTTTAACTATAATTTAATTTTTGCTTATTTTGTACTTTTATTTGTTTTTAATGAGCACACAATGATATTATGTGAACTAGCTCAAGTTTTTTTCTTTTTTTTAAAAATTAGAATTATTTTTTGAACTAGCTCAAGTTTTAATTACACGTAATTACTGTTATACCTTCCTACCTATTTTGATTTATTCACCTAGTTTTTTTAACGTTAGCTCAACACAGGAAGCCCCGAGGACAATCATATTTTGGGGTAGCTCTGTGTGTAGGGTCTTTTTAGGGAAAAAGAAGGAGAAGAAATTCTGGGAAGGAAAAGGCGTGGGATTGGTAGGAATTTGGGGATCAACGTGTTCAGGTGTGACGGACGTATGAATCTATCCCTCTACGGCGATGCGCCATTGGTCGAAAGAGTCCGGCTAGAGAAGTCTAGTTTGAGTCTCGCTTAACCAGTCTCTTCAGATCCGACCCACCATGCAGTAGGCGGGCAAACGCATTCGCCGCCAAGACCTAGACAAACCTCACCCCATGAACATCGTTAAATTGTTCCCGGGGTGGCGGTACCCGTACTCGCCACCCACATTATCATTGTCACTATTAATTTGGTAGTGGCTGATACTCCCAGGTAAAGGGAATGGGTAAGGAAAGGAGATGGGTAAGAAGAAAATTGGCAAGTATCTACCTAGCTATCACCAAACATGGCTGAAGTCATTTCAAGCAACGTTTTAAATTTGAATGGTTGTCTGTCACCAGGGGGACTGGTGACAGACAACTTAAATCAACTTAAATCACCAAAAGTAGATTGCTGCTTGAGATCTATGGCAGAGGTATTGGTTATCCAATAAATGGATCCCGGGGCGGCGGTACCCACACCTGCCTCCTAAATGATTTTTATAGATCTTTATCAATTTCAATACTTAGATACTTCTTTCCTTATGTAACATTGAGGTGGAAAAAAAAATATTTTCCAACAAGCATCTTTTCTCACTTAAAAAAGTATCCCACAACAAAATGGAAAATTTATAGACAATAATATTCTCGATTTCCGTCCGGAAGGCAGAAATTCTAATCACATAACCACGCTAACTCTCTAACGAATGATCTAGCTCAATTAATCGCCTCCACATACTAATATCTACAGCCTGTATGCCGGACGAATATCTACAGCTCATATGTTGGACAAATATGTATGAACTTCAGAATGAAGACTAATATCTACAGAGCTAAGGTCGGATAAATATCTATTACGGTCCCAGTAGTGACGAATATCTATGGAGCGTAGGGGGGACTAATATCTACAGAGGGCAGCTGAGAACCTATCCTAACCTAACCTAACCCAACCTCTGCCAGTGCTGTAGATATTCGTCGACATCACCTGTTCCATAGATATTAGTCAGCAGTTTGAGCTGTAGATATTCGTCCTCACTTTGGTTCCAATATATATTGTACCAACATACCTCGTATAGATATTAGTCAGAACATGGACTCTCATAGATATTAGTCAGATTTGTTCAATTTTTGGAATTCCTGTAGATATTAGTAAACACCTCCAGTTAATTCCATACAAATTAATGTTTTAGTTGGCTAACCCAAGGTGCTAACTTGATTTGGTGATGCTGACTTTACTATCAAAACAATGCATTTTTCTGTATCTACTCCTCGGTTCGTTGACTTTCAAATGTTATCTTTTTTATCTCGAATTTATTCTTGTTGTATTTTAAAGGGTTAATGATATTCGTTGCTTTATCATCATCAAACAGTATTAATTTGAATTTAAGAACCCGGCTTCGAATGCATGTCCGCCGCCGAGCCGTACCCGCCGCACCATATAAACATGCGTATACGTGAAATCTCCTGAGTTGAGCTGACGTAAAAAAAACTAGGCGAATAAATCAAATAATAATCAAATTTAAATTAATCCATACCTCTCACTGCGGTGCAAGGCGATGAGGCGAGAGGTTTAGGTCAGGTCTCCCTCAACCGGCCTCTCCCGATCTGACGTATCCTTTGCCCAAAACCTAGCCAAACCATCCTATGCAAACCAACTGGTTGCTGACAAACGGGCGGTGTGGATTTGCTTGGTTATAAATATTGGGTAATGGCGTGGCGTTGTGTTTCGTTAGCCACAGCAACGTGTGGCCGGTTCTGCTAGTAAGATATATTTTAGGTAGAAAGTCATTTGTCATTTAATACTGGGTTCCGTAGAATCAAACAGCCGCCATTTGCGCTCCAGTCGTTATGTCAGGTTTTTATCTCGGTTCTTTGGGCGGGAATTACAACTGCTCTTATTGTACCAACCGTCCAATAACACTGTAAATAAAACAATAAGCATGTAAACAACAATAACAAAAACAAAAACAAGATATAATAAAGTCTGGGCCAAGTGAAGTCAAGCGAAAACACAAGATTCGAGAAATTTTGTTAAGTTGCCTTTTAATCTACAAAATACAAAATGGACTTACAAACACAAACACAACATTTATAAAAACATCACAAGTACACGAACATTAAATACTAGACAACATTATAAATTGTACACAAATACTGTCAAGACTGAAAGTGGCAAGAGAAGCATTGGCCACGAGGGCGTACACATATATAATTTCCTCCAGATAACCTAAAAATGGAGAAGAATATAAATACCTTTAAAAAAACTACTTACTTAAACCTAAGTTGTTAGAAAAAAATTAAAAATGTTACTACTATACTATATACTATATATATATATACTACTATAATATATATTGTACTCTGTATGAAGTTAAGAAAGTGAAATATTATATTTCTTTTAACGTAATAATAATTTTTAAAAAAAATGTTCTGGGGGAAATAGCTAAAATGTCCGGAATCATGCCACTGCAGTAAACGTTATAATATAGTCAACACATTCAACACAATCAGACAAGACGTTAGCAGAAGGTTAAATTGATTATTTGTAAAGGAATAAGGAAAGTTTATGTATTGGTTGATTAAACCACACCTCTCCATTGTATCGTGTAAGTAGTGTTCTAAAAACAACAAAAAAACTGGTATGAAATAATGGCGTACATAAGCGACCCATTGTGTTTGCCTATTGCTCTCAACGCGTACCATGGCATGGCGCGATTTTAGAATTATCTTTGTGTTTTTGAAGCAGCGTATTTTTTATATTTCATCTATGTATTTAAAAAAATAAATTATTTGATCTATTTATTATTGAGTGATAAGGTCCTTGGTTCGTCTCCGCCGCACGCGGTCCGACACCAGAGAGCCAAGACTGATATTCCGAGAGGCTGGTCTAGTAATTCAAGCCTCGGCTAATCTACATAGGACGTGCGAGCACTTCCTAAAGGGTCGTTGACGCGGTGGACTGCACTCTACACACTAAACGCAAAATGCACCAGCTCTGTGCAACTGTAAACTTCAATCCAATACATAACGATGCTCTGAAGATTTATTTTTATTGTACCTATCCTTTACAGTACAAGATTTATTATTTTAACATTCTTAAGGTGCCGTATACCCTCTCAAAACGAAGAAGATGGAGAGATGTGTAATTACGAATGTCGGAGAGAGTGCGCTTATATTTAAAACGATAAAATTGAAGCGAAAATTTTGAAAATGTTTAATAAAACATGACTCGTTTAAAATAGAGCAAAAATCTCGTGGGGAACATCTTAAAAAGCATTTAAAGAAACACTGCGAATTTTTTCATACATATAACTTCTAAAATAAGTGAAATGAACGTGTTTATAATAATTTTCGGAGCATACTTTGCGATTTATTTCTATCGAGGGCAAATTTTATAATATGCGTTTCGGCGTGGAACGCATCTAGATATTATCTTCAAAAATATCATATATTTTTTTAAGAGCTTAAAAACTTCAAATGTTTAAGGGAGATATGTAAGAAATCGGTAGAAATTCGGGATGCGGCGGCTTAAGGCCCGGTCTCCCGCATTTCTTCTGATTTATTACATATTTTCCTTAAAAACTTAAGGCTCTTCAAAATATATCTGTTATTCTTGAATATAATATCTATGCATTCCCCATGCCGAAATGGCAATTATATGAAATTTCCTCGATTGAATAAAATCGCAAAGTATGCTCCGAAAATTATTATAAACACGTTTTTTCAGTTATTTTACAAGTTATACGTATGAAAAAATTTACAGTGTTTCTTTAAATATAATTTTAGGCAATCCCCACGAGATTTCTGCTCTATTTTAAACGAGTCGTGTTTGATTAAACATTTTCACAGTTTTCGTTTAAACATAAAAAAAGAAAATTTTGGCGAACCCCATAAAATTGGCTACATAACTTTCGTTGAGGACATTGAACCAACAAAAATATGTAATAAATGTATAATGTTCACCTTAAATACTAAACAAGATAAAAGGCATTCTCTACACCAGAGGTGGGCAACCTTTTTAACAATCAATAAGGGTCAATTTATCCATTTTCAATTTGTTCTCAGGCCGCAGGGGGTAGGGTACCTACAGTTATTGAAATTGTTAAATTTACAGTCAGTGGTGTCGGAAACCTATGTGCATTTACAAAAACGCAAATTTTTCAATAAAACTACAGAACGGAAAAACAAAGCGCCCGCAGGCTAAAAAAATCTATCTACAGAGCCAAACTTGCAATTTTGGATTTGATGTTTATCGCTCGGTGAGTTGAAAAAAATATATTAAAGAAATCTTTTGATACTCGTATTTTATAAAACGAACAACTTAACATAGATCTTAACAAAAAAGCGCTGCTTTGCTAAGGTGAAATTTTTCCGCTCTTTTAAAGTAGAACTACCAAATTTTATCTTTTTAAGAAAATGTATGTGATAAAAATATCGTTACTTTGAGCAGCTGATTCAAAACTTTGAAGAAAGAGTAAGGTTATCCCCTAAACACTTTTGCCAAACTGAATAGAAGCTGTTGAATATTATTTACCGTATTTTTTATATTTTATTTAGTCAGGTGGAAAGTACGAAAAGGCTCGCGGACCACACGAAACAGGCACGGGGGCCGCGGGTTGCCCATCACTGCTCTACACAATCGGATGCAACTGCAAGTGCATTGACTGACTAATTTTTTTACCAGTCTTTATAATATACAGTTTCGGGTTACTCTACACTCCACACTTTACACTCTACACAATACAGATAACAAACTAATTACTACAGTTCGGAGTCAGTGACTCTCTTCACGAATACGGTGTCATTTGAGGATCTGAGAAAATGTTATTTCATTAATAAACATAATATTATGTTATTTGAGTATTGTAAGTCGGGAACATGTAGGTACTACAGACGCACAGTGGGCTCGATTGCAATATTAGGAGAAAATTCTTATCACTGAAAAAAACCATTTTATATACATTGTTTTTTTTTGCTTTGACATTTGAAGTAATGTACCTAATGCAAGAAAATATTTATCCTATATCTTATGAGAAACTAAACATTTCTTGATGTGGTCCTTTTGCAATGGTGTGGTGCACGAAATAAGATTAAAAATAATATAATACATTTGCTTAAGCCTTCCCACATTTCTACCGATTTATTACGTATTTTCCTTAAATACTTTAAGTTTTAAAGCTCTTAAAAAAATAAAAAAATAAGTTTTATTTTTGAAGATAATATCTAGACGTTCCCCATGCCGAAAGGCCAATTATATGAAATTTCGATAGAAAAAAAATCGCAAAGAATGCTTCGGAAATTATTTTAAACACGTTTTTTCAGTTATTTTACAAGTTACATGTATGAAAAAAATCAGTGTTTCTTTATATGCTATTTTATACCATCCTCACGAGATATTTGCTCTATTTTAAATGTGTCGTGTTAAACATTTTCACAATTTTCCCTTAAATATTATCGTTTTTAATATTAGCGCGCTCTCTCTAACATACGTATTTACATATCTCTCAATCTTCTTCTTTTTGAGCGGGTACACCGCGCCTTAAATAGGGGATATGTATTATATATTGTAGATACAATATAAAAACATAAAATGCTACGCATGGCGACGGGATCACGTGTTATGCGCTCTCTCTCATCTGTTACTGTCGCTAGAACGAGACAGAGGGCGTTACACGTAATCCATGCTGGCTACACCCTACTACCTCAGTTGCGACGGATGACGGAAAATGTATGTATTTTGTTTGTTTTTAATTGAAAAAAATATATCATCGCACAGTAAAATGACATCTACATTTTTTACGCCAAATATTTTTAATTTTATTAAATAAAACATACAACGCACTGGTTGCACTCTCATGAGTTATCAAAACTCATTAAAGGATCGCCAATTGGTACTTTTGAAAAGTTAAACCCAACCCAACCTAATATGCAGACACAATATAAGAAAAGTTTTACAAAACATTTCACAGAAGCAATATACAGACACAACATATGAAGAATCACTTTACAAATATTTCACAGAAACATGTATTACAAGATTTTATGAATTAATAATTATTATAACCACTCATTTGATTTATGTACTGTTGGCGTCAAAAAGTTAAAATAAAGTATCCTCCATGATGGACTATAGGAATGCATAAAAAAAAACTAAAACAGGAAAATACAATAAAAGGTACGGGTTCAAAAATATACAGACCTAATACAGGATCTTTACATACAAATACATTACAAGATTTAAAAAAGATATTAAACATGACAAGATTTAAAAAAGATATGCTCAGGAATCGCTGGTTAAAGTTATTCCGGTACATCCCTAATTACGAACGAAATCAAACAATGTAGATTCTGCGCTCAGAGTATCTGGAAGAGGAAATAGTAACACACTAACCTGTAAAAAAAATTTTTTTTTGGTGTTTGATCAAAAATGCATTTAAAGCCTCCTAAATTTATTCCTTAGCCCACTGTGCGACTCGTATGTATCAGGTATACAATGATAAGAGAATGTTGACCCTCGAATACCCGTTAGTTTTTGGGTTTAATGCCCTTGGAGAGACATAATTCACGGCTTCTGTTGCGCTGTTGGTTATAAAAAGAAGTCGGGGACGCCCGGGGACGCACGATTAAGTGAATCAAATACTTGACTGGGGCAAACGTCGTTATACTCCAACCCAATAATTTAACTGTATTTAATTATTTACGGACAAATAGTCCTAAAAATAACACGAATAAAAAAGGAGATGACAATGAAAGGAGAGTACATATAGATGAAGAGCATTGACAAAATACATATAATATTAAAGTATCTACATATAAAATAACTAAAAGTAGCTTGAAGATGGATTTAATTTATTTATTTAAGTTAATTAACAATTTATTTAAGTAAATAAATAAATAAAAGGCTTTAAAAAATCACTTAAATTATCGACTGCCGAAAGTCATTTTTTAGGCTTACACCAAAAAATTCGATGCTTTGATTTGCGTTGACAAGTCTCGATATTCTGGATAAAGGAGAATGATATCCATAATTAGTAGAATTTTGATTGAGGAATAGCAATTCATTATTTGGGAGTCTATGGGAATGGGAAGGGATGTTGAACTGGATGAGTTGTAACAAAGCAGGTGTGTCAGTAATACTATTGATAATTTTGAATACGCAAATTAGATCAGAATCCTTTCTACGTTTTTCTAAAGAAGACATGTTTGAAGTTTGTTTAATTTCATCATACGAGTACTTGCCTCTTTCAAGTCCTAACCTCCAAGCAATTCATGTAGATTGAAGACTGACTTTTTTATTAGGTAAAAGTGCATTAGAAGCTTGCTTTATTTTACTCTAATTTCTACAGTAGAGTGGAGTTTAAGCGAAACCTCACTTTTTCCATTTCCGAGTAAATATTCGTGCAGTCTAAAGCTGTCTATTTTTTGCTATTTGAATTTACAAATAGATAAAGTTACTTTGACTTTCGTCTGTGCTGATCTTTAAGAAAGTACGCCTGATGAGCATCCATCATTATATTCACCGATTTACTGCATTTGATCCTAAAATGAGTTTTTTTGATCGCAAAAAATAGGCTTAGTACAATTGAAGTTAATAATAATAATAGGAAATTAATGAAAAACCAAACATCTGTTAGGATTACATCAGAGCCGAACCCTCTGATATGAAAATATCTGGAGTCGGTGAAATATTTTCCCATTATGTTTCTGGTGGATTGACGTATTGTTCTTGTATTGTTTTATTCTTATATAGTGCACTTACATTGCGTTCATTTACTAGATATTCATTTGTGGAAAAGTGTGTGGAAGGGTTTAGTCTTTCATTTGGGAAAGATTCAACCCGGACATAAAATCTGGAGCACCGTAGGTACTAGACTTCTTGACATTTTTTCTCGAGTGTTAATTCAATTTGGGTGGCGGGTATGGGTACCACTGCCCCGCAAATAATTTATAAACCAAAACCTCTGTCAAAGGTGACTTCGAGTGGTGCGCTACGTTTGGTGCCTTAACAAGGGTGCCCGTGTTCATGGGGTACGGTTTATCTGGGTTTGGGGTTTTGGGATGCTGTGTGGAGGATATTTTTGTGGAGGATAGTTCTGAGAAGGAAATTGGTATGAGTGGTGGGTAGAAATCTGAGGATCAATGCGTCTAGGGGTGACGGACGTAAGAATCCATCCCTCCCACTGCGGCGCAAGGTGATGGGTCGAGATAGTCCAGCTGGAGAAGTCGAGGTTAGGTCTCAACACCTAGACAATCCTCACCCCATGAACCCGGGTACCCATGCTATCCATGCATACTCCCCTCAAGGGCGCTGGCAAATGGCTAATCTAATAATGGTTAATCCTTGAACGTTATCTTATGATGTGAAAATGTATTAATTTTACATAGGTTCACAGTCGAACTTAATTTTTTTCTATCCCACATGCCTTAATTTGTGCTTTTTCATTTCTGTTGTATACATATATATTTTTTCTACCACTTTATATTTTCTTTAATGTTTTAATCTATATTTTTATACCATAATTTTTTTGCGGTAACTTCGCTGGTTAATGCAACCATGTAATATGTAATTACCTTATAATATGTATAACTGTTGGTTTCCCTAATAAACTAAAATAAAAATAAAATACTCAAGTCACCTTACTTAGAGATTCATAGGTCAACAAACATAGTGATGCTTATAAACGAAGAAAGGCGTGTAAGGAGTATAAATTGTAATATGAATTTAAATATTATAAATTTAATAATAAAAAAATATTTTTAAATGATCCGTTATTAAACATTTTCCCTTTGTAAATTATGCCCTATTACCCCCTCCCCCTTCCCACTCTCACTTTTCCATTGAAATCTATAAGTCTATGTCTATTGTTGTAATTAGTTTTAAAATAACCCTGAGCATTGCTTATGCAACATGTCGGTTTTTTAATCAATAAACGTAACTAAAACTAAGTAAACTATGTATTAATTTTGAATTAAAATAATACCACAAAATAAGTTTGCTGAGTTTGAAGAAGGAATTTATTACATAATTTGATTTGCATTGCTTTTTTTAAGTAACTTTTTTTTCTTTAAACCATCTTTGTCTTGCCATTTAAAACCATTTAAACGGTGGCTACAACTTATGACAAGAAAGCATAGTGTAGAGGCCGCTAATGCTTTTTCGTAAGTAAAAATGTATAAAAAAGTATCATTACAAGTCGCAGTAGAGTATAAAATACAAGTCAGCGTCTTTACTTTCGATTTTCTCTTTACGGGTTTGTTCCGACTCGCTCCACGTTTAGAGAAACGTTTTACGTTCATACTAACCGCTATTATGTTCAATAAAATGTATCGGACTCGTGCTTCAGAGATAAAACATAGCATACAGTAGACCCAGAGAGAGGTCATACGTAAGTCGTCGACGAAAATTTTTCCTTCACACGCGTCTTGTATGAAAACGAAAACGTCCAAAGGTGGTACAACCTCTTTCTGGGACTGATATACCTACCTCTGATAATCTGCTTGGAAAAATATATAAAATACTAAATATATATTTTGAAGACCTCTGTGGTCGACTGCGAATCCGGAGGTCGCGAATTCAAATCCCGGCGAGCGCAAGTAAACTTTATTTCGTCAATTTGTTTTTTTTCACATGTAATTCACGAAAAATAGAGTGGATGGTAAACTCTCAGTATCGCTCTGGTAAAAGACCAACATCCAGAGGTGAAACGTTGCTTGAAATGGCTTTAGCTTTGTTTCTGTCCAGGTGGGACTAGTCAGTTACTAATTTATTATTAAATTACGATATTTTTAAATTTTTGTTAATTTATTGTTATCAAATTTAATTTACAAAATTCCAATTTAATTTAAAGTTTTTTTTTAATTTCCTTCATATAATATTATTTAAATTATTTAAAAAAACAAGTTGTGCTGTGTACTTATTATAACGCGTGATAGCTGTTTGGCCTTCCGAAGGCATTATAAGTTAGTGTTAAACTTTAATTATTAAAATTAAAATTAAACAAAATCACGTTTGCAGTTCACACGCGGTAGAAGTGAAACCTTCAGAAAATTTCAAAAAAAGAATGAATGAGACGAATGCATAGTTTCAGGAGAAGGATAATATAATTGTAGGGTTTATTTATTTTAATATTGTTACCAAGTTTATATATTATTTTACATTTTATTCTACGAAGTACAGCACAAAAAGAGGACACCGATTAGTCTATCTCATTCTCTTGTAGGCTAAATCCTATAGATGTATGTTTTTGTCTCTTTTTAGTGTCGCTCGTTTCAGTTTCATCGAGTTTCAAATCACAACGGTGCTAAACAAGTTTTCACTTCAAAAAGAATTTCATCAATTAAATGCATTTTTTCCAAAATATCGCGCTAGTGATAATAAAAAAGAAGTTGACATATTTAAATGACCATTCAACAAGTTGATCACCAATCCGTTTTAAGTCGTAATGGCGATTTTATAAAAAGCAATTCGGTTTCATTTTCGTTTGGCTGGAGCGAAAGAATATTGAGGTGTATGAAAGTAAACGAAGCGAATAATATATATATACTGTTACGACGGACTTACAAGTAAATACATGCGCACTATTTGTGATTGTGTGTTGCACACTAATAATGTAGTGACTTGTTACTTTAAAATCATTATAGAGATGTAGAGAATGACTCTACAAGTTTATTGAGAAAGTTGTGAAACTGACATCATGTTTGATTCGGTAGTTCACCGACTTAAGCGAGTGTTAATAACTTATCTCAAAGGCGAAGCTTAATGCTAAATCACTATTTTAGATTAATCTTTTCTACGAATAAGAGTACTTTATGAATACAAACAAATATGTTTTGGATAAATTGAATCATTTCCTTGCGTTTGCGTTGAATAGAATTAAAATAAAATTCTTAATTATATTATTAAAAAAATATAAGCGTAAACCACTGAAAATGAATTTTGAATTGAAAACTTCTTTAGCACCCTTGTGATTTGGAACTCGATGAAACTAAAAACCGACGTTAAATAACTTTAAACTCCGTTAAATAATGTCTAAAATCGCCAAATTACTGACGCCGAAAACCTCAAATGAATCTAAAAACATCAAATAATGTCTGAAAACGTCAAATATCGTCTAATGATGTTTACAACAGTCAAATAACGATACGATACGATTGTACCACTCTAGCCAGGAGCACTCCTGTCCCGGTGAGATCGGTACAGGGGGCACAGATGTGTTAGGACTTGGAACACACGCTCTGAGGATAGGAAGGAGGTTGGAGTTTTATCGATCGGTATACATGGCAACCTAATGAGCCAATATTTGAATTTAGGATGGTCAGGAATAAAGGAATGGATTGAGCATTATATTTTTTCCCCTTTGTTTTTGTCTTTCTTCTTTTTGCTTCTTCTCGGCTCTTCTTGGATCTTCTTGTATATTTCTGGCTATTCTTGCCTTTTCTTGGATCTTTCCTGTTGTATCTTCTTGGCTTTTCTAGGATCTTCTTGTTTCTTCATGTATCTTTTTGCCTTTTCTTGGATCTCGACTTTTCTCGGCTCCGCTTGGCCCTGGTTGGTTCTTTTTATTTCTTCTTTGTTTTCCTTCTTGTCCCTTCTTGTTTCTTCTTGCTTCTTCTTGTTTCTTGGGATCTTCTCGTCTCTTCTTGACTTTCCTTGCGTCTTATTATCTCTTCTCGTCTATTATTGTCTCTTCTTGGCTCTTCTTGCTTCTTCTTGGATGTTCTCGTCTCTTCTTGGATGTTCTCGTCTCTTCTTATCTCTTCTTGTCTCTTCTTATCTCTTTTTGTCGCAGCTTGTCTTGTCTCTGTTTATCTCTTCTCGAATATTCTCATCGATTCTTGTTTCTTCTTGAATGTTCTTGTCTCTTTTTGGCTCTTCTTGGATCTTCTCGTGTTTTTTCGGTTCTGCTTGCTACTTCTTGTCCCTTATTTTCTAATATTAGCTCTTCTTAACTCAACTTTACTTTGAATGCATCTTCTTTCCAAGTGTAATGTAGAAAAAGTCAAACTTTTACTCTATGATCAATTTAATCAACGCATATCCTCTGTAGCTCTTTAACCATTACTCTGTGGGCATTTTATAAGAATCTGCAAGTCGTTGGAGAGAGTGAAGTAATTTGGACAATTTCCTACAGTTGTATGCATATTGAACACCAGTAGTCATTTGATGGTGCTCGCCTGTTAAATCGCCGCTTTCTATCGCAACCAACTTAATAAAACTACATTATATTTTATATGGCGGATAAAAACAAATTGCTACTAAGTAAATAGATACTTATTAAGTAGATATGATTGACTGAGGGCAGAGAAGTCCGGTTTTAATTCAGCCGTTTTGGGTTTTGTCGCCGGTTCCGTTTTCAGATGGCCGTTTAATGATTCAATAAATACCTATTATTTATGAAATATAAAATCTTCGTTTTTGTTTGTACTTTCTTATTTTTATTTTTTTAATATTTATGGTACCTGCCTGCCTGAAGATAGTTTTAAAAAAGAACTGTCATTTAAATGATGATATTTTTCTTTGGAGGAATTGTATAATTCCTCATTTGAAATTTTAAAAAATATTTCGTAAAACATTTATGGTTTTTTATATTAAGTATGTAAGTAGGCAGGTATTTATGTACACAAAGAAAATTTTGGTTTTGATTTATTTGATAAGAGAATTTAAAAACATGCTTTTTTGAACGCGACGTTATTTTTTTTGTTACTGAAAATTTTTGTCGTTTTGTTGTCAGTTTGATAACTTTTATAGGGATTAAGTTAAGGCCCGGCTTCTCGCATTTCTATCGATTTATTACATGTTTCCATAATTTAAATATTAAATCTCTTAAAAAAATATTATTATTCTTATTATTATTCTTGAATATAATATTTAGAAATTCCCCACCCTGAAACCCAAATTATATGAAATTGCCTCGATAGAAAAATAAATCGCAAAGTATGCTCCAAAAAATATTATGAACATATTTTTTTCACTTATTTTAGATTTTTTCCTTTCAAATTAAAATAACAAGTTATTTGTATGAAAAAATTCACGGTGTTTATTTAAATGTTATTTTAGATATCCCCTACTAGTTTCTTGCTCTATTTTAAACTATTTGTGTTTTATTAAACATTTTCACAATTTTAGCTTAAATTGTATCTGTTTTAATATAAGTGCGCTCTCTCTCTAACATTCGTAATTACATATCTCCCATCTTCTTCTTTTTGAGCGGGTATACCGTCCATTAAACGCCGATTATAGATCCGTTTCAATTTCTGGACCTTTTTTGATCAGCGGAAAACCACAACTGTCTTCTTGCTATGCTTGTCCTCAGATCACAATTTGACAGAGAGCTAAAACAGGCCTAGAATGTAAAAAAAACACAAAATGGCGCTGATTGGCCATTTGATGGCATTGTTACATTTTTTTAATTTCTGTAAAGCACCTTATCCTCAGTTGTATCGTAACAAATAGACAATCGGTACTATTTTTTAATATATTTTTAGCATTTGAACGCTCGTCGTTCAGAAGGATTCTCCCCACAGTGGTTTGTCAAATATTATGTTGGCTTGTTTGCAAAACAAGTCGTTCTAAACCAAAATAGTCATTGAACACGGCCAAAGACATTAAAGGAACGTTTTAATTCTGAATGGTGGTCTTTCACCAGGGCGATACTGAAGGTATCTACCACCCTGGAACAAGGATGTAATAGTCCAAATCGATCGTTATATTTTTGGTTTTTTTTTTGCATTAGCTCCACACAGGAGGCCCTAAGAAAAACAAAATTACCTCAGGGCCCTGTCATCTTAGGGATACTGTGTGGAGAGTTTTTTTTATGGAAAGGAAGGAGAGGAGAAGTTCTGGGAAAGAATAATGAACGAGGGGTTTGTAGGAATCTGGGGTTCAACGTGTCTAGGAATGACATGCGAATCCATCTCACTGCGGAGCAAGGCGATGGGTCGAGAGAATCTGGCTGGAGAGGTCAAAACGTCTCCCTCAACCAGTATCTCCCGATCCGTCCCGCCGCGCTGTAGGTGGGCAAATCCATCGATCGCCAAGACCTAGACACATCTCACACCACGAACCCGGATACTTCTGATAAGTCACCAAACGTAGCGAACCACTTGAGGTGACCTATGGCAGAGATGTTGGTTATCCAATAAATGGTTCCTGGGGTGGCGGTACCCATACCTGCCTTCCAAATTGAATTGAATCTAGTGCAGTATTTACATAGGAAAGTCAATGGTGGAACCATTTAATTTTTTGACAGCTTTTAATTATTAATTACAATACCTAAATAATACTAAAAAATGTAAAAAAATCCTTTTCCAGTGAAAATCGTTGAATTTAGTGTCGTAACTTTAATACAGATTAAGAGAGACAGTTAGTAGCCGAGTGGACAAATGCGTCGGATTCCCACACAGACGTCATTCTCCACTGACAATGATTCATTTAGTAGTACGTCAAATATTGTCAAAAGTTTATTTGAACGAGGGAATGTTTGCCTTTCTAAAGGGAAAAAAACAGATAATGTCGTTTTTAGCATGCATTCTTAGCCAGCCTTTCTGAAGAGAAAAAAATAGACAATATCGTTTTTAGTAGCATTTTTACCCTTTATATAGAGAAAAAAAGATAATGCCGTTTGTAGCGTGCATTTTTAGCCTTTCTATAGAGAAAAAACAGATAATGTCGTTTTTAGCATGCATTTTTAGCCCGTCTAAAGAGAAAAAAATAGATTGTCGTTTTTAGCATGCATTTTTAACCTTTCTATAGAGAAAAAAAAAGATAATGTCGTTTTTAGCATGTAATCAAAAAATAAATACAAATTAAATTTTATTAATTCATAAATATACGTAGATACGTGTCCACCACTCAGAAATTCAGCGAGCAAATTTTAAACAACAAAAAACGCAATCATTTTGATGCTGACATTGTATCAAAAGCGTCTGTATAAAAAAAGTAAAAGTTATTAACAAAAGTTCGAATCATTTATACACACTTCAATATTTTAGCTCGTATTAAATCTTCTCCCTTTTTGTTGCGGGTTCTTATGACGTCACAAGACAAGTGTATGCTACGATTATATCTTTTAATAAAACTAGTATTATGGGCGTCCTACACAGCGAAGTACAGTCTGCAGCATGTATTGGTGAAGTGAATAAAAATCGGGGCCACCTAACTGGGTCAGGGTCTCTCCCAAATATCGCGACTGTACGCACGCCTGTATGTGTTCGAGTTTTATCGTGTGTATTGTATTACATACTAAATGTCTTACGTTTGCGTGGATTGGTGTGTTTTGAATGTGTGAGTGCGATTTTTATATTATAAATACTCGAGTATAATTTTGTACATAATATTTTATTAGTAAGGTTTATTAATACAATTTTTATTTTGTTTTATTATATTACGCAAGGCGGGTGATAATTTACTAAATTATGGTGGTTGGTGAATAAATGTTTTGTTTATCGTCCTAGTTAATAAAAATGCTTAATTATTGTATTTAAAGAACATTTGTTTTTGAGTTAAGTATACTTTTTTCTTTTTCTAATTAGCTTTAAAAATATTATAAACCATCAAAAGTTAACTTCTTCTTCTGATGCCCTTTCTTATCGGAGGTTTGCTATACATATATTAAAAGTATTTTTAGATCCGGAAATCTAAGAGGTTTTCTCTGTAACGGCCCCCGTGGTGTAGGGGGAAAGGCTCTCGACTATCAATCCGAAGATCAAGGGTTCAAATCCCGGAGTGCGCAAATAAATATTTATTTTATTCATTTCTATTATTTCACAATTTATTAATTTAAACAAAATACTGGAAGATACTCTCAATATCGCCCTGGTGTAAGACCAACATTCAGAATTAAAACGTTTCTTTAAATGGCTTTAGCCGTGTTTGGTGACCATCTGATTTGTTAGGTACTCCCACACCTTTCACTTCCCCTCCCCACAACATTCAGCCTCACAACTTCTCCGATTGAGGATGTCACACCGCCTACTCTAGATGGGAGCAGTTGGGACTCTTGTGCGGTATTCAAATTTTAAAAATCAATTCATGTTCATCAACCATCTACATTTTCCATTGCATAATTAATTCATTTGACTAAACTATGTGTTTCTGCTATAAATTGAATAAATTAATAAAACGTTACTACATATATTTCTTGATATCACTCGACTCAATTATTTGATTCGCTTGATCGTGCTATGCCATCATGCCATGTTTGCCTAAACGTCACCGACTTCATCTCCCATCTACCTGTACGTCATATATTTTCCTTACATGTTGTTCGCCGTCCATCGATCTACTTATAATACGTGCATACATAGTTTAACGTAGGTACTTGAGATATTTCACTTAAATAGCGCTATATAAATTAGCCGTGTACAAATGAAAACATCATACATGGCAAAAAGAAAATCCAATTTAATGTGTCCGCAATTTTGAAGTGAAAACTTCTAAGAAACGAAAAAGCGACACTAAAAAGAGACAAACACATACATATATAGGATTTGGTCTGCAAGAGAATGAGATAGAATAATGGGTCTCCTCTTTGTGCGGAGCTTCTTAGCCTCCCCACTCTTGTCTACTTTAGTTTTCTGAAGGTTTCACTTCAATCGCGTGTGAACTGCACACTTGTATTTTTTAAGTGAAAACTTCTTTAGCACCTTTGTTTGTTGAAAGTCGATGAAACGAAAAATCGACATTAAAAAGAGACAAACACATCTATGAGGAAGGTTCTCGTTTTTACCTGAAGGGTGTGCTTTTGAAGATATAAGGGCTGGAAATTTCGACCGCTAGAAATTTCTAGAACAGTCCAGAAGATTCGGAACATTCAGGAATGTTGTGCGAAGTCCGGGAATAGGGAATCGGGAACATTATTGTGGAACATTCCAGAACACTCTCGAATGTTGTGGAAAGTTCTGGAACATTGTGGACCATTCGAAGCCTTTTTTGTATGAGTGGGGCTACTCATTGGCAGGGGTATATAAAGCAAGATCCGTTGTGGGTTCGAACATCAGTTCAATCTCATATCAGCTCCCTGAGAGAAGCCGGGTAAGAGAAGTACAAATTTTACCAGTAGGGAAGGCAATGGTTTTAAGTGGTGACCGGCCAACTCAGAAAGGAAACCAACTCAGAACCACCTCAGAAAGGCCATTAAGAGTGATGATAAAATATATTGAAAAAATGGATAAATAGAATAAGTTAAAATTTTACAGTGATTAAGTTCACGCATTCGTGGTAGCCTGGGTGTAACGGATATAAACAGTAAGCTGCAGGAACGACAGTTGAGATGGTATGGGCACATAAGACGGAGACCATCAGACCACACAGTGAAGCAGGCAATGTCTATGGAGCTTCATCGACATCCAGAGAAAGACCAAAGAACTCCTGGATGACTCAATGCTCCAAAATACTTGCAAAACGGCCTGGATGGAGGTAGTACTCAGAACAGAAGAAGATACAACCCGAAAACGAGAAGAGCCGACCCCAACAGCCTACCTAGGCAAAGAGTTGGGACAGTGCAAGGAAGAAGAAGAGGTTAAGTTAGGTTTGGGTTACCGGCTATTTTTAAATTATTTTTTCATAGCTTTTAATGACCTTTCTTTTTTTTATTATTCATCTTTATTAATTTTCGACTTACAATTTGTTTTATTAATAACACATACAAAATACAAATAATAACACAATATAACAAGTAACAGTTAATCATCAACGTACCATTGAAAAAATAAATACTTAGGTATAAGTTAGTTTTGATAAAATCTTTGATGTTGGATCTGTTTTGGCTGGTAATCCAGGACTTGGTGTCAGTTTTATATTTAAGATACATTGTGTTTTGCCTAATTGCCAGTGGAAGTGTATTATATAGTTTTGTTGCAAAGTATCTAAAATATCTTTGGCCAAAAGCTGTTTTAGCAAAAGGGATAAAAGTAAGAGATTATACTCTTTGGTTCTAATATCTCGAGCAGTGTGGACATTTTCGAAGGAAGTTCTGTATCTATTTGAAGAGGTATGCTAATATTGTTTTAGCATAAAATTATCTAATGTCTAAGACACAGATTCTCCTAAAGATTTCATCCGAAATGCTTGTGATCGGTAGTTTTAATATAAACTAACTAACTAACTAACTAACCATCACGCCGTTTCCCCGCAGGGGTAGGCAGAGAGGACGGACCGCCAAACAACTCGGTCTTGGCACACAGTCTTTGCTTCACTCACATTCATACATCGTCTCATACATACTCTTCTATTATTCCGACTTTTGACATGGCCCGACTCAAGTATCTGATTCACTTGATCGTGCCATGTCTTCCTCGGGCGTCCCCTACTTCTTCTTCCATTCACATTTGCGTCATATATTCTTCTCACATTATTTTCTTCTTTCATTCGCTCTACATGTCCAAACCATCTGAGGGTCCCTTTCTTAATCTTACTCATTATGCTTACATCAGCCTTGCATTCTTTGCGGATATCCACATTTCTCACACGATCATACATGGTTTTGCCACACATTCGCCTCAGGGATCTCATTTCGACAGCATTCAGTTTACTTTCATCCTTCCTCTGCCAACTCCATGCCTCACTGCCATACATCAAGGTAGGTACCAGGACTCCATTGTGGACTGCTAGCTTCGCGTCTTTTGACAGTGTTTTATTAGCGCCAACGGCATTCAGTCCTCCATTAATGGAGTTACCTGCATTTACTCTTCTTTCAATATCTCTATCAGCCTTCCCATCTCTCGTAAACATACTACCCAGGTACACAAACTCATCCACCTGCTCCAAGTATTCATCATTCACAACTATATTGCACACTGTTTTCGTACTCTCCCTTTCAAATACCATGACTTTAGACTTACTTACATTCATCATTAACTCATTTTGCATACACACTTCGTTCATCCTAGACACGAGAGACTGTAGATCTTCCATAGTGTTAGAAATCAGCACCGCATCATCAGCATACAACAGGCAACATATTTTCAGATCACTCAAATTCGCGCCCAATCCCATCTCTTTCAATTCTTGCATACAATTATCCATGTATAAATTGAATAACCATGGTGACATTACGCAGCCTTGCTTAACACCTTTTGTGATGTCAAACCACCCCGTAAAACCACCGTTCACCCTAACACATGCAACGCTTCCCTCGTACAGAGACGCAATTGCCTGTATGAGATTTGTATTCACTCCATACTTGGACAACACCTTCCATAGCTTTTTCCTGTCGACTCGGTCGTATGCTTTTTGTAGATCTACAAAGGCACAAAAAAGTTTTTGGTTTTTTGCCAGAAACTTCTCAGTGAGCATACGCAAGGAGAAAATCTGGTCCATGCATCCCCTTCCACTCATAAAGGCACCTTGCACATCCCATATTTTATCCTTTGTTTCCATTCTTACCCTTTCAATCAATATTCTTCCGTACAACTTGCCGACTGAACTAAGCAGGCTAATAGCTCTATGATTCCCACATTCCATACGTGACCCTTTACCTTTGTATAATGGCATGATTACAGCCCTTCTCCAATCTAATGGCGTGTAACCCTCCTCTAAACACTGGTTAAAAAGTTTGCACAACCATGTGAGAATAATATGGCTATCTCCTTTAAAGTATTCGGCAGCAATATTGTCGAAACCTACAGCCTTACCATTCTTCATGCATTTTATCGAATTTTTAATTTCATCCATGCTGATTTTGATAACATTCACTCCGTCATCGTTCATACCCGATTCGCCGCTGGCCTCACTATCACTCGGGTTGCTTTCGAAGACTTCCTCAAAATATTTCATCCATCTCTCATTTATTTCTTCCTCATTCGTCAACATTCTTCCATCTTTCGATTTTATCACTTTTAGGCTCCCATTCTCTGGACCGCTCCGGGACTTTTTGACCTCCTTCCAAAACAGTTTAATGTTTTCTTGGAAGTTTTTTGTCATTTTTATTCCCTCTTCCTCTTCCAGACGTTTCTTTCGTACTTTCACTCCAACACTTACTCTTTTCTTGCATCCCTTATATACTTCTTTCGCTCTATCTCTCTCTTCGCTAGAAGCACTGCCAGCCGCTATCAGACATAACCATGCTTTCTTCTTCTCTGAGACCAGTGCTTTAATCTCGTCATCCCACCATGCGTCACCTTTCTTCCTACCTTGCGTACTTATTCCACACACATCTCTAGCAGATTCACAAAGACTAACCTTTATGTGGTTCCATGCTTCATCAATGCTTAGACCATCCATTTCCTTCTCATTCAATCTCGTCTCTGCACGCTTCTCATACTCACTTCTGACATTAGCGTTTTGCAGTTTTTCTACTTTGACTCTGGTAGGAGTTGATACCTTTTTCACTTTAGAGCGCCATCCGCGAAAGAGGTTTACTCTTGACACCACCAGAAAGTGGTCAGTTTCAACCTCAGCCCCTCTGAAAACTCTTGTGTCCTCAGTAACGGCTCTCAACCTAGAGTCAATTACCACAAAATCGATTAATGATCTTTCATTTCCTCTTTCCCACGTATATTGATGGATACCTTTATGATCGAAGAAGGTATTCGATACAAACAGGTTCCACTCTAAACATACTTCAAGTATTCTATTCCCATTGTCATTCGTTCTTTTATCCCCAAACTTACCTAAGGCTGAATCAAATCCATCACGTCTAATTCCCACCCACCCATTCAAATCGCCCGCCATTATAATCCTTTCATTCAAATTTTTTAATCTCATTACGTCATTCACACCAGTCCAAAAATCATCTTTCACTTCGTCGCTTTCAGAATTAACAGGAGCATAGCCGATAACAAGAAACACCCTTGTCAACCCAATTTTAAATCGGATCCACATTATTCTCGAACTTACACATTCATACTGCAACATACATTCAACCATTCTGGGAGACAGTAGCGCTGCAAAGGCTATATATAATATCTGAGGTGGTTCTGAGTTGGTTTCATTCTTAGTTGGCATGGAACCGTTTTAAGTATAAAAGATCCACGTGTTGCGTTCTGTTGTGCGTTTCGCAACCGGCGGGCGGCGCGGGCGAATTGAGCGTTACGCCAGCGACTGCGGCCGCCGCGCGGTCGGCCTTCGTTCGGAGTTCTCGCGAACTTAACCTAATGATAATGACACAGATTCGCCGCAACATGGTATACCTACCGTGTTGCTCGATCGACTGTACCTTGATATACTCAGTCTCAGTACTCACTGCAACATATTGCTAGATTATCTGGGTGGCAACAGAGCATGCGGATAGATGAAACAATTCGGTGATCAAATCTAACAATGAAAATATTCTCCGACAAAATATTATACAGACAAAACATTCCCCAACAAAATATCTACTAAAACCTAACCTAACCTAACAATGAAAACAGGTTCCGCGACAAAATATCCCCAACAAAATATCCTACGGACAAAATATCCCCCCCCACAAAATATTATCTAGCATAGCATTATGATAGCATTTAGTTCGGGTTGAATCTTGCAATCATATATAAAGATAGCAGCCAATAATATGTGCGTTAAGAAAAATGAAGATAGTGTTGGTAGTTCTTAGTCGAAGTATGATACAGTTAAAAGTGACCGAATTGGAAATGGGTTCCATGCTCAATCGGTAGAGCAGTTGGCCATGATGCTAAGGTATCTGGGTTCGTGTCCCAGTGGAACTAATGTCTTTATCTGATTTTTCTGTCTTCAGATTTTGGTTGAGTTTCGCTAATATTGTCTTCATTTAATTAAATATTATCTACTAAAACCTAAACTAACCTAAAAATGAAAATAGGTTCCCCGACTTTTCATCCCGCGACAAAATATCCCCGACAAAATGTCATCCGATAAAATAACCTACGGAACAAATATCTCCCAACAAAATATCTACTAAAACCTAACCTAACCTAACAATGAAAATAGATTTCGCGACTTTTTACCCCGTGACAAAATATCGCTCACAAAATATCCTACGACAAAATAACACACGGACAAAATATTCCCCCACAAAATATCTACTCAAACCTAACCTAACAAAAATGGGACAAAAAATAATACAGACGACATCCTGTAAAGACAATAAATTATTTAATTAAATGAAGACAATATTAGCGAAACTCAATCGAAAATCTGGAGACAGAAAAATCAGAAAAAGATATCGGCCCCTCTGGGACTCGAACCCAGGACCTTCTGCTTTCATGGCAACAGCTCTCTCTGCAATTTTCATCAAATTTAAATTAAAGTTTAGTTATTTTGGTGATCCCTTCAGAAAATGAATTGATTTAGTAGACGATATGGGAAGATCAACCGAAAATATGCAGTAAAACATAGGTGTAAAGGGTAAAACATAGGAGTAAAGAGTAAAACATAGAAGTAAAGGATAAAAAACAGATGTAAAGGGTAAAACATAGGTGTAAAGGGTAAAACATAGGTGTAAAGAGTAAAACATAGAAGTAAAGGATAAAAAACAGATGTATAGGGTAAAACATAGGTGTAAAGGGTAAAACATAGGTGTAAATGGTAAAATATATACCACTCTAGTCAAAATGCCGTTAACTACGAAGTTATCTATTTTCATCTAATTTAAATTAAAGTTTAGTTATTTTGATGAACCCTCCAGAAAATGAATCGATTTTGTAGACGATATGGGAAGATCGACGAAATTTATACCAGAAAACATAGGTGTAAAGGGTAAAACATAGGTGCAAACAAATGAAAATACTTAATTTCAAATACAAATCATCAGGAAAAAATTATATGAGATTTTTCATAATTTCAACGATTGCAAAAATAAGTGTGGAGATTTTGTTTTGGAGAAAGTGGCTGAAAAACCTTGTCACATGGCGTAATAATATAATACTGAGATTGCGCTTGGCAGTATTATGATGTTATTTCAGGATATAATCACACCGGCATGTTTCACTTTGGATGTTGACTGAATCTCTGCTGAAACGATTCCATGTTGAAATTTACCACCAATCCATGTTCTCGTCGGGCTATGCAGAGAGTAGAAACATATCTACAATGTGTGTTACAACCTTGACACACTTTTCTAACACTCTTAAATATTATGTGACTACCGCACTAGATTCCCGACTGCCGCGGCCTTTATTATTCGATTATTTCTCCTACAAGATCCATAATTTCTCTCTGACGGGTTCCCACAAGTCCCTGAAATTGTGCCATCTTTATAATGGGGTATGTTGTGAGGCTTATTTATGGAAGTGGGGAGGGGAAGAAGATGGAGGAGAGTAAGTTTAGGAAGTACCTAGTTAGTCGATATTCTAATATTAAATGTTACATAATTGGAAAACTACTATAGTTTCATTTTATGTGGCGATCTATTTCCTGGTATATGTATAGTATTTTCGCCACCGAGTTATTTAGGTAACCAATATGTACGTCTTGATAACTTAATACCTTTATAATATTGAATAAACTAATACATTTTTAAAATCTAGCAACTGTACACCTTTTTGCAAAGTGACATACTATTAGTATCGCACTGGTGGAAGACCGCCATTCAGAATTGAAACGTTGCTTAAAATGACTTTAATCATGTTTAGTGACTATATCTGGATAGCCATGTACTTCCCCATCTTCCTCTTCCGCATAATTTGGGAGGCGGATATGGGTATCGCCGCCATTTATTGAATAACCAACATCCCTGCCATAGCTCACCCCAAGTGGTTTACTTCCACGTTTCTTCTCTACGTTTGGTGACTTAGCAGGGGTACCTGGGTTTATGGGATGAGTTTTGTCTAGGTCTTGGCGGCGGATACGAGTCGAGAGAGACTGGTTGAGGGAGACCTATTGACCTCTCCTGCCGGACTCTCACGGTTCATTTATTGCCTTGCACCGTAATGGGAGAACCTACCCACCCATCAAGCCTGTTTTCTTCCCATCTCATTCCTTTCCTTAAAAAGACCCTTCACACAGCATTCCTAAAGATGAGGCAAGCCCTAAGGGATTGTTTTCATAATGGCCTTTAAAAAACTTCTTTCCCGGCCAAAATTCTTCAGTCTCACAATATGATGCCATTGTTTTACTGGCTTCTAATAGCAGGGAGCAGTTGGGACTCTTGTGCGGTAATTCCAAAGTTTAAATTTAAAATTGACTGTAATTACTCTCTCCATCCACATCAAAATGGCTGCCGAAACGGGACGCATTACTTCGCTACTAAAAAACACTTAGAATTTCAATTACGGCATACCAATTCAATCATACACTAAATCAGACATAAACCTCAATATGTTTGTCGCCGAATAATAGTTCTTTGTTTACTCAATTTCATTAAATTAACATACATTTCAATTTAAATTGATAAATGCCGCCATTAGCGGGACGACATTGTCACTCTGACAGTTGTGTACATATTTTGACATGGTGGCAATATTTAAATTACAATAATTCACGCAGCGTTCTTGAAACTATGATAATTATTCATTATTTATTAATTTATGACTGTGCTATCAACGCTATCAACGACTGGCGGTATTTTAGGGGAATTAAAAAAAATGGATATTAGAATAAATAGATAAATGGGGTGATAGTCTAAGAAAAAAATAGGTTTGAAATTTGCATGATTGGTAATTGATGGTACACTTATATTTTCATGTAGTTTTTTTTATATAATACATAGGAGAATCAAAAATTCAAAGTATCATAGAAAAGTAAAGAGTCCTCCAACAAAACTGAGTAAATTCCTAGCGTTGATGATAATACTTCTGTCACAAGTAAAAAGGCAGCTATGGATTTTTAAAAGTAAGTCGGGAACACCCGAGGAAGATATGGCACAAAGTAAATCAGATATTTGAGTCGGGTCATGTCAAGAGTCAGAATAATAGAAGAGTATGTGTGATATGATGTACGAATGTAAATGAGGCAAGGAGTGTGTACCAAGAGCGAGTTGTTGCTCACTAGCAAACTAAAACTAACTTAAAAATTCTATACAAGTACAAAAATGATTAGATTTAATTAGGTAGGGTTTGTTTAAGGGGTGATTTTGGGGGAGGGGAAGTACGGTGGGAGGAGTCAACGTTACATGGGAACATCACTAATAAGAGTGATTTACAGGATGCTTTTATTTTATTAACTAAATGAATTTTTTATTTATTTATTTCTAAGGTTTCTAAAGCGCAAAAATTAAAATGCGAATTTATATTGTAATATTTAAACTTATTTTTTCTTTGTTGAAGCTATGGCCTGTCTCTAATGGTTAGCAAACTCGGAATAGTTATTATTTCGTGGACAAGTTCATGTTCCCTGATTCTAGTTTTAAAATTTAAAGATAACAAATTTAACGTAACAAATGCACTTTGAAAATTAAAACTCTTCAAATCAAAACGATCAATGATTTTTCTGGTACCGCGTATTTCATCCCGCGACAAAATATCCCCAATATTCTCCGACAAGAGATCCCTCGATATAATATCCCACGGACAGAATATCCTACGGACAAAACATCCTCCAACAAAATATCTACTAAAACCTAACCTTACCTAACTTACCCTAATCTAACCTAACCCAACCTAACTTAACCTAACCTAACCTGACCTTATTTTACATTGTACTATTTTTGAACAATAATTTATTGTCTTTACAGGATGTCTGCATTGTTTTTGTCCCATTTAATATTTTGGACAATAATTTATTGTCTTTTCAGGTTGTCTGTATTATTTTTGTTCAATTTTTTTGTTAGGTTATTTTGGGTTAGGTTAGGCTAGGTTAGGTTAGGTTAGGTTAGGTTTTTTTATGTATTTAACGACCAAAGGGCCTTTACACGTTTGGTTGTACAATTAATTCATGACAGATGATTTTTAAACAGATAAAGAAATAATAAAATAAAATTAGATAAAAAATGCACACAAGTCACGAAAACACAAAAATACAGCAATTTGATAGGTTTACACAAATAGAGATAGGTTTAGGAATAGTTTTGGAATAAATTTTTTAGAAGATCCACAAAATTCGCCAAGTTTATATTAAATATGTCAACATCACCTAAGTACTGATTTATCATAGTGTGAAATCGTTTAGTATCTACATATTTTATTAGGGGATGTTTTGTCCGTAGGATATTTTGTCGGAGGATGTTTTATTCGTAGGATAGTTTGTCGGGAATATTTTGTCGCGGGATGAAAAGTCGCGGAACACAATTTCCTATCCGATATCATTTTCTCAATTCAAACATAAAATTTCATATAATACAATTGTAACACTTATTTTTTTTCAAATCATGCAATTTTTTCAACGTCCTTGTCCTTAATATTAGCAGTCACCACCTACATTAATTTGGCTAAGGAACCGCTGAGAAACACTATTTTTCTTTGGTTGCAACATTCCTCGTTCAAGCCTGCCTCAATTTGTTCCCAAACCCAAGTGACCTTGTTAGAGAATTATCGCCGACTCGGCTGCTTTTCTATGACTTTATTGATATAGTCATTGGTAATAATGTACTCAATTTTTTGACGAATACGTTCTACTTGTGAGGTGAGAAATTTTCACCGTTACATAATGGCTTGATGATTAAAGTGTTACGTGTGTAAGCCACACATTACAATGTCGCGGTATATCAGTTACTCCATATCCTCGGTTAAGGGGGGAAATTGGTGTAGGATAGCATATTTTTAGTGATTTTCATGATTTTTTTAACACATAAGGAATATTTATATTTTTTATTTGTGCTTGGAGTAATTTTACACATTTATTTAAGAGTATATTCCAAAATTTTCAAATATTTTCCTCAAAAATAACGGAGATATCAGCTGCCGCGCATTGTAAGTCGCCATCCGGCTGGGCAAATTGTGTAACTCCTGGAGGTCACAATTTTCATCTGATATCAATTTCTCAAAAAAACTTACTTTTTTATAAGTGTTTCACTTACAAAAACCTCAATCCTGACAAAAAATCAAAAATTAATATGTTTTTGAGTATTGCGAAAATTTTGTATGATTTTTTACTATTTTTTTATATATTTTTTAAATACTTAAAATAAAGATATTGTTAAAGGATTGAGGTTAAAATAGAGCGTTTGTATATAAAGAAACTATGTGCTGAGTTTGATAACGATTGATCAAAAACGCGTTTGAAAATAAGAGTAACAGTAAAGTAGTAGTAGTTGGACCGAGGGACACTCGCTCAAACGCTTATAACTTTTAAATGGCGTGGAATTTTGGTTTGAAATTTTCAGAATATATTTTT
Organism: Limnephilus lunatus; assembly: GCA_917563855.2. Classification (NCBI taxonomy): domain Eukaryota; kingdom Metazoa; phylum Arthropoda; class Insecta; order Trichoptera; family Limnephilidae; genus Limnephilus; species Limnephilus lunatus. The sequence continues at coordinate 57,982,935 of OU830596.1, forward strand.
GAATAGTTCTACTACAGAATTATGAAGAAAAAAAATTTCTACACCTATTTCCCTTATACTTTATTTCTATTAAGTACGAGATTCCTCGCTCAAATTGAAAGTGCCTTCCATACAAATTTAAAAAGGAAACAAATTTTCCGTTTAGCCCGATAGTCCAGCTTCCTGTCTCACTTACACTCGCTTGACATCGTAGATATCCATCCTATTTGAATTTCATAAGCACAGTTTTCTATTGAAAATATAAGCCTCAATTAGGCAAACACGCCCACAAGTCTTATCACACTTCTTATGTTATACTCTATTCTATGACATAAAATATAATTTTTAGGCTTATACTATATAACAAAAAAACAAAAAACCTATTCTTTATGGGTCCTTTACTTGAACATAATAAGTTATAACGGAGCCATCAGTCATATTATTTATAAATGTTTTCTGTTTAAAAAAGTTTCTGTACCAAATATGTAATTTCCTCGTGTAATTTTTAGTTTCGTTTTAAAAAATCTTTTTCTCTTCAGGACACTAGGAAAATTTATACTCAGGCAAAATTCGATTAAATTAACTAACACCTTTTTTGATATCTATCTGTCTAGCTCTAACTCAATCCACAACGGTTCACCTTCAATGGCTAACGAAGCCAAGGACATCAACGCAAAAAGTCGGAAGACTTAAACCGACATCCACCATTATTTATAATAATAACAGGTCGACCTACCTTTTTCTTGTGGCAAATGCACTGCCCGTGAAAGAAAGTCAAATTCAGAGCAAACTTAAATATCACCTCACTCCTTTAGGTTGTTGTTAGTCATGAATCCTTGAATATAAAGTGGCGAATACTCGTAGGTATGCGATACCTTTGTATGGACATATTGGGTATCAGTGCGTTTTCAATAGCGCAAGAAAAAAAATTGCCTAGATGAGAGAGGGACAAGATCCTGTAGGTATTTTTTAATTTATGATGTTTAAAGTGATTTGTGAAACTTTTTTTGATTTAAAACTCCGTAAAAGTTCGGTTTAACTTTGAAGAATTTAATGTGGTTCTTCCATGGTTCGTTCGTTTTTAAGTATGGACTAGCTGTGTTACCCGGCTTAGCTCAGGACAACATTCGAGAGTGTTCTGGAATGTTCCACAATAATGTTCCCGAGTCCCTATTCCAGAACATTCCACGACATACTCCTCCATTCCCCCCAGAACTTTCTAGAGCTCTATCGAACCTTCTATAATTTTCCGGAAGGCGGTTCTAGAAATTTCAAGAGGGCGAAACTTCCAGCCCTTATATCTTCAAAAGTACGCTCTTTAGGCAAAAACGGGAACCGTCATCCTGGAGGGGGGATAGAGATACTACACCACAAAACTTCCTTGATCGTACCGGGACTATTTTCTGAGTTTTTGCGAGCCGCGCCTTTTTTTAACTTTCTTTTATAATATATTTTGATGATTTAGGTTAGTTTCACAGAAATTTAATTCTAATATTGTTACCAAATGGCCGTCTCAATTTGGGAAGCGGGTATGAGTACCCAGTGGCAGACTAAGCTCGTCGTAGGGGCGGCAAATGAGCCCCCCCCTAGTTTAAGAAGTTGAAGTAATTTTACAAACTTTTTATTCAGTTCACAAGGGCCTCTGGAAGCCCTGGAGGTCTCCAAGAGGCCTCCAAACGCCTCCATGTTATCCTTATCATTTTCCAAACAAGGCTTTATAAGACACCAGGGCACTGTTAAAAAAAATGACATTTTTTTTGTTTAATTTTCTGAAAGATGCATTTATTAATTATGCTCTCACCAAATGTTTTAAGCAAATTGGTAAAATTGACAGAGATACAGCATTTTAAATGAAACCGTTTTAAATAGTTTGTAGGTACGTTGAATCAACCTTCAGCAAAACTTTGAACGCTTTTTTCTAGAAACTACGTTTTTCACTCTGGTTGACAACATATTAGAAAAAACTATACATCCGATTTGCATGCACCAAGTCTTGTTCAAAAATCCAGTCACTATGGCACCACGTAGGGATTTTTTTTATAAAGGGCCCTTTCTATTTTTTTTTCCATTAACCCCCTTTGAACTCTCTCTTTGACACATAGTCTTGCACCTTAGCGGGAGGGGTGGATTGATACGTCCTTCACTTCTACGTAAGGAGTGTTATGGTTAACGGCCTGATCCCGAATTTTACACGACGTGGTGCATCACCTAAAGTTAGATTTAAAAATCTACAGAATCGCCTCTGCAATATAATTTATTTCTCCAACATCTAACCTTTTGATTAGTTAGGTACTTATTGTTTAGATTCAGATAGGAAAATTACAATTCCGTCGCTTCCAAATTGAGCAGGATCTGCTTAGCGAACCAAAAACCAACGGCCTCGCCGAGTTGGTAACCAAGAACGGAACCTTGAGTGTACGTTCCCAAACCACAAGGTCGCCAGCAGCCAGCCGCCAGCCGCCAGCCTGTTACCTATTCATACTACTTCTTACTTACCATTTGCCACTTTGTCTCAGGTGTCCGGCCATGTTGGCATTACTGTTTGCCACTGTTAAATAATAAAAAAAAAAAAAAATGTATTTTGAAGGCAGTATCTAGTGTCGTGGATTGTATGACTCACATTTTAGCTGTAGTGTTGGTAATGAATGAGAAACCATTTATTGGATAACCAACACCTATGCCATAGGGCACCCCAAATGGTTCGCTACGTTTGGTTGCAGGGGTGCTTGGCTTCATGGGGCGAGGTTTTTCAGAGTCTTGGCGGCGGATGCGTCTGCGCCCTTCTGTGTGGATGGCTGGTTTTGAAGATACTTACAGTTAAAATCATTGTACGACATGTGGAAAATATCCACATTTCCTGCTAGGCAGTTATTAACCTAGTGAATTTTCCCAAGAGCATCACCATTGGTAAGTTAGTTCTGCAGCTGGAAAGGATCACAAGCCTGTGTTGGCGACCTCGCGTGAAATTATCTGGGACATTGAATCCTATTTTAGCCAGAATATCAGGAATTGATATAAAACCATTTAAGAGCTTATAAGCCATCAGCAGCAATGCGACATTCCTTTTGGAACTAAGGCTGCAGAACGGCCCCGTCCGGGGGTAAGGCTTTTGACTCGCAATCCAAAGGTCACGGGATCGAATCACGGCATGGGAAAATAAAATTTATTTGAATAATTTGTGTTATTTCACATTTAATTCATATAAAAAATAATGTATAATATATTTGCGGCACGCATCAGAGTGGAAGATATCCTCAGTATCGCCCTGGTGTAAGACCACCAGTCAGAATTTAAACGACGCTTGAAATGGCGGTAGCCGTGTTCCTTCCCCACCTTCCTCTTCCCCATCTCCTTCCCCTCCCCACTACCTTTCAGCCTCACAACATACCTCAATTAGGAATGCCATAGTCTCACTGGCTCCAGACGGGAGCAGCTGGGACTGTTGTGAGGTATTCATAAAAAAAACAGAATTCCCGAGATAAATGCTGTTGGAAACAGCCATAGGTAAAATCCTAACTCTCTCATGTAGAGGTATCGTAAAAATTTCTTTTGTATTTTCTCGACCATTAGTACATAGACGATGTCCTCTGGCCCCCATATCTGAGATACACTATCGAGAATACTATGAACTAACTAGTTATTACAATGCCCATTCTCTATGACGATCCCATCGACCAAATAGTTTGAAATATTAAATCTGTATATGGATTGTCCCTCCACGAAATCAAATAATAAGTACAATAAAAACTTGCAGCGTTCAATTTTTTGCACAGTGTTTGAAGCCAGAGTTAAATCGATTACCGCCATAACGAAGGTACCTTCTGTGGTGTGGATTGGGCTATGTTCAAGGTCTCTTCAGGACTCAAGAGATGGTAAAACTGTGCTCGCAAAAATGTCTGGTGGTAGGTCAGGGTTTGTTCGCAAATAAGTACAGAGCAATCGTGGATTACAGTACAGCGCAATAAATTCTACATATTATATATATTCTTTCCCTCGTCGTATTGTGATCCGACCGAGGGAAATTATTTTCTTCGGGTCATTCTGTGTGGAGTTATGGCGGCACAATAAGCCTAATAATGGGGGTTTTATAAAGTCATACATTTTATTTAATTCCGACGAATTCGTAACTATAGGAAGGAAATTATTTTCCTCAGGGCCTCCTTTGAGAGGTTAAGAGGAAACACGGTCGCAAGAAATCTGAATAATAGGTATGTTACTCTTCAAAATCGAGATTTTGTATTCCCCATTTTTCTACTCCAAAACTGGACCGTTTTAAGATGTTTTTTTACCAACTGTAGTAGACGAATATATTCTAAATCTGTACCTTTTGATTTTTAAAAAATACACTGTTTAGTTTGTAACTTAGTGGTCGAAATCTATAATATTAAATTATAAAAAGACTAGCTGGGTTACCCAGCTTCACTCAGGACAACATTCGGGAGTGTTCTGGAATGTTCCACAATGATGTTCCTGATTACCTATTCTCGAACATTCAATGGCATACTCTGCCACTCCTTCCAGAACTTTCTAGAGCTCTATCGAACCTTCTATAATTTTCCGGAAGACTGTTCTGGAAATTTCAAGAGGGCGAAACTTCCAGCCCTTATATCTTCAAAAGCAAGCCCTTTAGGTAAAAACGGGAACTGTCATCCTGGAGGGGGATAGAGATCTACCACACCATATAATTCCCTTGATCGTTTCGGGACTCGTTTCTGGGTTCTTGTTGCGAGCCGCACGTTTTTTTGGACTTTCTTTTTTAATATATACTATAGATTAGCACTTAGGTACTAGCGTGAAAATTCAGAGACGAATTTGGGGATACATGTGTATGGACAAAACGCCTCCCGCTTTCCTCTTAATGTAGATATAGAAATCTGTATATTAGTTTAGTGACAATATATTTTTGTGATAAATAAAAAAAATAATAAATATGTCTTATCGTTTGTTTATATTTTTCTTATAAAAATTTAAATCAGTGGGTCAGTGGAGTAACACTAAATGGCAGTAATATAGTTAGGTATGAATGTCCTTGGCTCTGCAGATAATTATAGCTGAACCATGATGTAAAGATTATTAGAGCCACTTATCAAATAATGTTATTTTAAAATATACCAAATTAAAATTTAAACAGATTCTACAAGGCCATTGTTTAGTTTTTATCAATTTGTGAGCCTATTTCATTGAGTAATTAAACGACGCAGTTTAAATTAGTATTAGTTTCATTTATTGTATTTAAGGCCCGGCTTCCCGTATTTCTACCAATTTATTGCATATTTAAAAAAAAAACTTTACTAATGTTTTAAAGCACTTAAAAAAATATGTGTTATTTTTGAAGATAATATCTATATATTCCTCACGCCGAAAAGCAAATTATTGTATGAAATTCCCGCGATACAAAAAAATCGCAAAGTATGTTCGGAAAATTATTAATAGGAACAAGTTTGTTTCAGTTATTTAAAAAATTCACACTGTTTCTTAAATGCTGCTTTGTACAACCCCACGAGATTTTTGATCTATTTTAAACGAGTCGTGTTTTATTAAACATTTTCACAATTTTCGCCTTAATTTTATCGTTTTAAATATTAGCGCGCTCTCTCCAACATTCGTAATTAATTACACATCTCTTCATCTTCTTCTTTTTGGGCGGAGATACGGGGCCTTAAGGCCCGGCTTCCCGCATTTCTACCGATTTATTACATATTTTTCACAAAAAACGGCGCTATATAAATAAGCAAAGTATTATTATTTATATTTTCCTTAAATACTTGAAGTTTTAAAGCTCTTAAAAAAATATATGTCGTTCTTGAAGATAATATTATATATACATTCCCCAGTTTCATCATATTATGTAAGGTACGTAGAATTTATAAATGTTCATTTAAAAAATAATAAAACACCATCATTTTCGTTATTTGTTTTTGGGGTGTTATGCCGTGTAGCGCTACCTCCTTCTTTAGCTAACGTTTCGGACAGCGTTGCAGTGTCCATCATCAGGGCAGATTCGGCAGATCCGACAGAAAACACCATCACATAAAACAGCCTGTTTGGTTGGCATCACTGAATCTGTTGATTCTGACGTCACGAGTCACGAATCCCGTTTCATTCTGATTTTGTGTTTTGTATGGAGTAAACCAATGAACCTGGAGTACTTTGGGGCGCAAAAGTCCCAAAGCTCTCTAATTCGGAAGTACTATTTTAAAATTGAATAGTGCATCATCATCATTATCATCATCACCCTTGGCTCTATTACCCCTGGTGGGTCTTGGCCTCCTCAAGAGTCTTCCTCCACTCATCTCGGTTTTGTGCCAGCTCTCTCCAGTTTAGAAGCTCCAAGGTAGATATATCTTTGAGGACGTTATCGCTCCATCTTAATCTTGGTCTTCCCAGGCTCCTTCGCCCTTCGGTCTTGAGTACAGCAGGGACTTTGGTGCTTGATGCTCGGTCATTCTCTCTACATGACCCAGCCACTGAAGTCTTCCCAGTTTTATAAAGTTTGTGAAGTTTAGCTCCTTAAACAGAGTATATATGTAGCTCATTGTTGTAACGTCTACGCCAAAATCCATTTTCTAAAACCGGTCCGAAGATACGCATCAAAATTTTCCTTTCAAAAACGTCCAGTGCTCGCTCATTCCTCTTAGTTAGTTCCCAATGAATAGTGCATCACCGATTGGAATACGATAAACGTTATTATCAGTATCAGCTCCCTGAATGTCATCAACGATTGGTGTGGTGGTATGGGTCAACACAAACTTATAAATTGTACAGTCAGAGATATCCGCGCATGCGTACGCGGCCGTGACACAGTTTCAACGCGGTACCTATTGCAGTATGTAGTACCACGGCCATTGCCAACCGTCAATACCAACCACCGGCTCTGACTGGCTCGGCGTGATTATTCTGCGTGGTCGGTTTATGCAATTATTGTGGCTGTCGTCATTGTCCGTTACTTGAATGCCGAATTGGACAAAAACGGCGTCGCCAAAATGCCAAAAAAATATTTCAAAAATATTTCAGAGATTTTTTTTGCATGTTTTAGTCTTTACGGATGGTTTGCAGCAATGTTCAGGATGTGCAGGGTAGGTTGCTCCAAGATTCCACGATTCATTACAGTACCCAGAGGTCATATTATCGACATGGTCAGCTGAAACATTTAAAACCATCTTGATTCGGACAATATTTATTTATTTGTTAACCGGCTTACGTCCAATTTACAACAAAGTAACACGAAATTTGGAAGGATGGTACATGAAAGCAAAGACAAACGGAGAAAAAATAAGAAAATTGAAGAAAATAGTAGTGTCAAGGCAAGACTTTGCAAAAATTAGAGTAAATATAAAATATCTTCAATTGTTTAAAGAGCGACAGACATCATTTAAGCTTATACCAAAAAAATCAAGGTCTTCACGTGAGTTGACTATTCTGCACATGTGACAGTGAATTATAACCATAATTAGCCGAGTGCTGATTGAGGAAGAGCAGATCTTTATTTCTGAGTCTACGAAAAGGTATATCGAATGAGATGAGTTGTAGTAATGTAGGTGAATCGATTATATACAGTTAATAATTTTGAAGAAACAAATGAGATCAGATTTTTTCCGATGGTCTTTTAAAGAAGAAAGGTTTAAAGTTTGCTCAATTTCATCATACGAGTAATTGCCTCGTTCTAATGCTAGCCTCCTAGCAATCCGTTTTAGGAACCTTGTTGAGATAAGATTTTCATTTTTGCGTAATTTTCTTAAAATATTTGTTAATTTTTCAGAATGTTGTGTAGAGGATAAGTTACTACATTCCTTTGCGATTTGCTGTTTTTGATGAATTCAAAACCAACCACTCGACTGAATTAGGAAGCTTTTTCTGGTAGCTTACATTCTATATTATATGCGGTCACTTTTGAGGAATGCACAAGCCAAAAATGTGTGCTTATATTCTTCGTGTGCCTTATATCGTCATGAATATATGTTATAGACCTAAAAATCGGTTGACAAACGGAGTCTAGAAGCAGTCGATTTTAGCGCAAAAATGGTATTTATTTATTTTGAGAATAATTTTATAAGAAAAATAAATGCAAATCAAGGGAAACTGACACAGATAATTTTAGCCATAAAAAAAATTTTTAAGCTGTTTTTTTTAATGTGTTCATACATTTATTTATTTATTTATTTATTTATACTGGGTTTTACAGATGTTTACACTTACATGAGAACAATCCAGTTATAAAACTCAGTTATTACACAATTATAAAAATCTACAATTACATACAATTAAATACAAATAAATACAATTAGAAAAACAAAAACATCACAAATAAAAATACAGAATTATATACAAGGTCACTCAAGTAACACATTGCAATGAGTGGTAAAAGACATATGAAATACGCGAGCATGCATAGAAAGACAATTCACACAACATAATTAGTTAGTACTTTTTAACAGCGCTAGAACTTTTTTTTAAAATCCGTACAAATTGTCAACGAAAATATCCACATCAGCGCACTCTATCTTGTTATACAGTCGACACATCTGGATCAGAGGGCTAAAGTAGGCGATATTATTTTTAAATGTATTCATATGAAAAATGTTATGGCGTCTTAAACAATGGGAATTGGGGACATTAATTTCAATACTGTTAAGACATAATGTAGTATCAAAATGGCCGTGAATAATTTTATGTAAACATATTAGATCAGTCAATTGCCTTCTAGTTTTAAGTGTATCAATCTTGAAGTAATCACGACGTACATCGTATGATCTGAGATGGTCGTGTAGTCCACATTTGAAGGATAACATTCTTAGTAATTTTTTTTGAACTGATTCTATAATGTTTTCATATTTGCAGTAATGTGGATTCCAAATAGTGCTTCCATATTCAAGTTTACTTCTAATTAAGGCATTGTAAAGTGTTAGAATTGATTGAGGATCTTTGAAAGGTTTACATATTCTGTGAATAAATCCCATCATTTTTAATGATTTGCACTTAATGTTGTTAATATGTACATCAAATATGAATTTAGAATCAAGAGTGATTCCTAGATCCCTTATTGAAGAAACTTTTTTGAGAATAATTTTATTGATAACATAAGAAAAATCTTTTATAATTCTATTTCTAGTAAAGTTTAAAATGTAACATTTTTCAACATTTAAGTGCATATCATTGACAGTACACCAGTTATTGAGTGTGTCGAGGTCATTTTGAAGCAGCTGATGATCGGAAACAGACTTAATTTTACGAAAAATTTTAAGATCATCGGCGAAAAAAGCATAATCACAGTTTAATTTCGAGCCAAGGTCATTTATGAATATAAAAAAAAGCAGGGGGCCAAGATTTGAACCCTGTGGTACACCAGAAGTTACAATTATAGGGGATGATTTGTATCCATTAATAAGAACTAATTGAGTTCTGTTATACAAATATGATTTCACCCAGCGTAATAGGTCTCCATGTATTCCAATTTGTTCAAGTTTTTTTAGTAAGATGGAGTGGTTAACTCTATCAAAAGCTTTTTGGAAATCAGTATAAATTGTATCTACTTGTAATCTTTCATTAAAAGAATTACAAACATAATTACAAAATTCCAAAAGATTTGAGTTGATTGATCTTTGAGGAACAAACCCATGTTGCCTAGTGCAGAGAAGGAATTTATAATGAATTTTATTTTTTTGTCATTTACGCTTATATTTTTTTATATTGTAATTAACAATATAATTTTAATTCTATTCAAGCGAAACGAAAGAAAAAAACTTCAATTTATCTAAAGCATATTTTTTTTGTGTTTATAATGTAAACCAATTTATAGTAAAGATTAATCTAAAAAAGTGATTTCACGCTTTGCCTATGGTATTGTTGGTTATCACAAGAGTGGGCGAGGTGTGAATTTGCAAGAGTTTGCAATTTCATTATATAGCATCATTCCTCTTGTTATGCTGCGGTGTACTAGAACATCTGTCCTGCCGTGTGGTATCTTGAACAACCGTTATTAACTGTTGTGTTCACCACTTGTTGTATTTACACAATCAGGTTCTCCAACTCGTCTTGGAAGGAGATTACTTCTTTGGAATAGTAGAGTTCTGTATGTTAATCTGGATTTATTATTACGTGTATTACCAATGTTGTGACTGCGAATAGTCGACCTAAATAGAAGTTAGCTAGAATGGATCTGTATTATGTGAGCTCCTGCCACCTGCACCCCGGCCCTTGGCCCCCCTGGTGCACACACTCCGAAATAAACTATCCGCCATCTTGCGGAATTTCGGGACAGCTCTTAGCACTGCCCTCTATCTAACAAGCTCGGAAGCTTTTAGATATACAACATTAACTTAAAAGCAAAGTAGTTTTTAAAGGACTTTCCCCAACTGGAATCAAATGCCTGACCTTTGTTGCAGCCGTTGAGATATAATACGAATATCACAATGAATGACATCATTAAGGTTGCAATAGAAAAAACTGCAAATTATTTCATACAGATCGGATTCCCGATGACGAAAGTACATTAAATGCATCACGCATCGGATGTACCCGTAATATGCAATAAATGCAATAAGTGATAATTGCTTAGTTTTTAATTTGTTTTACGATAACAATAATTCAAGATCAGTGTGTCATGCGATTAAAGAGAGGTCACAGAATTGACCATGTCCTCGCCAAGTATTGCTAGTACCCCTATGTTACTTGTTTTTTCTCTATTGCAGACTTGTACCTACGCAGAGTTGGATTGGAGAATTTTTAGGCTGCACAGTGCACACTTTTCGAAATTTAACAAGTTCTAGATACTTTGAAGATCTAATCTTCTTTTTCTTGTGTCCCGTCCGTTCAACGGACTTTGGCTATTATGTTGGCAATGCGGACTTTGTTTACTGCGGCCCGGAACAGCTTTACAGTAGACTGGCCAAACCACTGTCTCAGGTTTTTCAGCCATGATGTTCTCCTTCTTCCAGGGCCCCGTCTTCAGGCAATCTTTCTCTGGATGTCTCATCACATGTCCAAGGTATTGAAGTTTTCGGATTTTTATAGTTTTAATAACTCATTTTTCTTTATTCGTCCGAACCATAACATCTTTATTCGTAACCCTTTCCATCCAGCTTATTTTAAGTATTCTTCTGTAGATCCACATCTCGAATGCCTCAAGTCGCCTAATTAGTTCTTCAGTAAGCTTCCATGTTTCCATCTATAAAATAATATCGAAAACACGTAGTAGGTACAGTAATAGTAATAGTCTTTGCGCAAGCCTAGTTTTACAGTGGAACTTCAAATACATTATTTAACCAATTTTTAACGGTGCTCCAGATTTTATGTCCGGGTTAAATCTTTCCCAAATGAAAGACTAAACCCTTCCACACATTTTTCTGATCCCTCAATATAAATATTTAAAAAATCTTTCGTAATCCTACATGTATTTAAAATAACTGACTTTTGCATTTTTATAAATAAATTAATTACGCCTAAATTTTGAATGAGAGAGCTAGGTATAATGTAATATTTTTATACTCTGAGAATGCCAAATTCTTTTAATCTCATTTCATAAATCTGTATATTTTCTATTTTTTTTCAGAAACAGTTTACTGAATATTACAAGAATTTAGAATAGCGACATCAAGGATATAAGTTATTTTTTAAATTTTGTCATGTAAAACTATATCGGGTCTATTATGACTAATTGTTCTCTCTGTTAGAATAGTTTTATCATAATAAATTTTATAAAATTCATTTTCTAAAAATAAATTTGGTTCATATTCATAATATGGTACATTACGGCAGTCAATAGAGTTATGTTGAAATAAATAACCTAAATCGGTTTTCATTCTTTGTAAAAATAATATTTCGAGAAAATATATATTTTAAACATTGTATTTGGTAAATCTTTCTTTTCTCTAACAATCCAGCTTCTTGGAATAATTGCAGGGATGGGTAGTTCATATAGATGCAACATTATTTTTAGTATTAATTTTTAGGTTATTTCTTGTGGCTTAATGTGCGTATTATACACAAACCCCCATCAAATTATTCCATAAGATACTGATGATTGCACCGTTATGGCCTGACTTACACTAATTCAGAAGATTTTGTAGGGATTATATTTTGGGAGTTAGAAGCGCATATGTCAGTTTTAGGTAATTTGATTTAGGTACTTAAGTATATTGAAACGTCTTGTAGGTATTTGATGCTATAAATACTTGTGTCAGGTGCTTCAGATTAGTGAAATTGTGACCTATCTGATGTAGAAGTCACAATATTGTTTCGGAATTTTTTGCGCCAAGAAATTTTCATTCCAGAACAATTTAGCATTGAGACCCTAAGGGGGCATACATTAATTACGTGAGCTCTAAGGGAAGGGGGAGGGGGGGGGGGGGGGGGGGTCCAGCAAAATCTCACGTTACTTGAAAAGAATATATGAAGTAACCCAATTTATTTCACCAAGGGGGGGGGGTTCTAGATTAGACAGAGAAAATTCGAGGCTATTTATAAAAGCGCGACCATAGACAATATATTTTTCACTCATAACCTACTCCGTTCATTAATTTATTTATATATAAATAAAAATATACTTATAGGTATATGAGTATGTATATGAGATTTCTATGCGTTGCTAAACCATTCATCCGTTTGCTGCGAAACTTTGGGGATTTGATGTGTGCAATCCCGCGATGGTTCTATATATAATATTGAGTTCAGGAATTATAAAATTTGTATAAAAAAAATTGCAATGGGTGGCACGCGAGCTGTTTGAAAACTGAATGTACCGGGACTGAATGTATAGAAGGCGAGAGGGGGGAGGGGAACTCTGGAGAGGGGGTTGGCGGGACGGGGGAAACGGGAATTCGTGAGGAGAATGGGACCCGGGATAGGAAGGGGAGGCGGAAGAGCAACGGGACGAATGGGAAAGGACACGCAAAGAGAAACAATTTTTTTATCAAGTGGCATAACAATGCGTATCGGAACTCGCTAGTTAACACTAAAAATATTTAATATTTAAAAAATGTTTAAGGAATCAAATGGATTTATTCCTTATTCAATAATTCTTCGCCACGAATTTTAGATGTGTCCCCGAATCAATTTGAGGGACAATAAAATATGATTTCTATTTTAAAAATGAATCTGAGCAGTTCCTCTTTATTAATAGAGTTGGCTGGTGAAATGACAGGTTAATTAGAAATGATCAATTTACGCGGGCAACAAATTTGTTTGCCAGCAAATTATTAAAATCATTACATACGTATTTTGTATTTGAAGATTTTGTAAATACAAGTAAGGCCGATCGGAATTTATTTATTATGTAAAACATATTGATAAATAAATAATACTGCAACAACACCATAATATACAGAATGTTAAGGGACGTACTTGACTTAATTAAATCAGTGATTTCTGACATTATTTGGAGTAAAAAATTTGAATGAAATTTTGGTCTCCGGTGACATTTTTTTTCAACTAAAAACTCGTATTGGATCGTTAGGGGCGGGTTAAGACGTTGGTTGGTTAATTACTCGGTTGAGTGACCAGTGACAACAGGATGCGGAACGATTTGCTGGTTTTTACCACTTACCAATGTTTATTCCGTCCTCTCCTCAAAATGACCCTCCACACAGCATCTCAGATGACATAGACCCTGATGAAAACTATTTTTCTCAGGGCCTCCTGTGTGGAGTTAAGGGGTCGTCCATTAATCATGTGATGTTTTTTAGCAACTTTTTGACCCCCTCCCCCCCCTGGTGATATGTGGTGAGGTTTTTGGCAAACCCCCCCCCCCCCCAAATCACGTGTATTTTTTTTAGTACAAAGTATAGGACGTTCACCTTTAGAAATCGTGCGTTCAATGAAAAATAAATACACGTGATATCACATTTTACCCCCCCCCCCCCTCGTGATGTTTCGTGATTTTTTCCGACCCCCCCCCCCCCCTTTCGAGCCCGACCCCTAATGTAAAAAATTAAAAGTTGTTTCTTATATGCCTTAATACATTTATAATGAAAAATACACATTTTAGTGGTTTATGCTTATATTTTTATAAAGTATTAATAAATTTTATAATTTCTACTCAAGGTAACCGATAGGAAAAGCTTCAATCTATCTAAATCAATTTTTTGTTATGTATATTGTATACCAATTTGTAGTAAAGATTAATCGAAAATTGTGATTTAAGCACATTTTTTCGTAATCAGTAATTTTAGTTAGAAAAAAAACGTGAGGCGAGTCGTTTTTTAAACTTTTTTATGTTTACATGGAATTTTTTATGAATTATATATAACATTTGAAATCTTATTTCATCACCTTTCTACAACAGATTGTATTTTTTAAATATGTTCAGAAATATTCCATTTATTTCCATTTTATTATATAGCGGAAATACTTTGACCATCTTAAAAATACGCAAAATTTCTGAAGGGCTTCGTTTGAGTTAACGTTCTCAGATTAGAATGAAAATTGTTGATTGAAACGTGGCGTTAGACATTTAGCGCCTGCCGCGTCCCTTCCCACGCCCCTATCATTCTGTGTTCTGTGTCTATCGGTAGAACCGATAAATAAAGCGAGTGTTTTCGAGCCGCGGCCTTGCGAGCCAACGGCGACCTTCGTGGCTCCCGAAACAGTCAACACCACAAACATAACAAAACAGTCACACCACACACTACACTGTGACTGGGACTGGGACTGTGTATCTGTTGAGTTGATGATCGTTGTGATCTTTGCTGTGACGCATCTTTGACGGGGGACTATTTGAAAGAGCTTTCGATAGCAAAATTTTTTTTATCACTTTGATTAACCCTCTAACATCAATGATGAAATATTATGAAATTACTCATATGATGAAATTGAACAAATTTTAAATATTTCTTCTTTAGAAAAACGTAGAAAAGACTCTGATCTAATTTGCATATTTAAAATTATCAACAGTATTACTGATACACCTTATTTGTTACAACTCATCCAGTTCAACATCTCTTCCCGTAGACTCCGAAATAATGAATTGCTGTTCCGCAATCAACATTCTACTAATTATGGATACCATTCTCCTATATCCAGAATGTCGAGACTTGTCAACGCAATTCAAAGCATTGAATTTTTTGATGTAAAACTAAATGACTTTCGGCAGTCGATAAGCAATATTTAAATGCTTCTTCATGCTTTGACTTGTAGTGTCTTCTATATGTACTTTTTACATTTTATATTGTCATTGCTATTCATTTATGTGTGCTCTACCTTCTCTGCTTTTTTTATAGTGTCGAAGTATGCATACATAATTATAAAATGTAATGATTGCTAGTTCGTTCTTATACCTATTCATTTAACTATTTTCTCTATTTAATTAAGTTAATGTTCTGTATCCAGATGGGTTTTTACGAGATTAGTGTATGATACTGAAATACGGTTTTTATATAAAAAAATATGAAGATAATATGGATGGTAGGTCCTACAACATTTCATGTTATTTACAAAAAAGATTAAAAAAGGGACAGGGAGATTGGTTTGGGTATGTAATGCGAATGAATCAAGAAATTAGTGTTAGGAGAATATAATATGATGCAAATGTAAATGGTAGAAGACGCCTGAGAAAGACGTGCCACGAACAAGTGAAGCAAATACTTGAATCGGGTCTTGTCAAGAGTCAGAATAACAAAAGAGTATATATGATACTATGTGTGAATGTAATTGAAGCAAGGATTGAGTGATGAACTATTTTATTATTTAATTATCGTAGAAAGCAAACACTTTGTGGCTTGACATTATAATCATTTATGTATGCTCATTTGTGTATACAAATAAAGTGGTTTTTAAACAAAGTACTTGTTTCATTCTATTTTATTATTTTGTATCGATCGTACAGTTAATTAGTCAGACATCTCTGAAAAATCGAAATTTGTGTTGAGTAGGTAGTTATATGTAAAAGTGTACCTTATGTCTAGTACAATACTCAGGTTACTCATAAACACAATCAAATCAATAAATTATAATGCACAAAAATTTGTAGTGAAAGAAACAAAAAAATTGTATTTTCTGGGTTACAAGTGGGAAATTTCAAAATGTCTTGGATGGTATGCTATCCGGTGTTATAATAGCGTATTTAATTTGTAAAACACAGACAAGCGTAAATAATATTTGATTTAAAGAAATCATTCGAATATTTCTTTTCTCATTATCTCAAAAAAATAATATTTGGTTTGGAGATATCTGACTAATCAACTAGACGATTGCATGTACGAAATAGCTATTGCATGCACAAAGAAAAAAAAATTATAGTAGATATCATTTCGGGGGATCAACTGTCGGATCGCCGTTGAAGGTCGTGAGACCTCAAACCGATGATTTTCTGTAGCAGCCCCTCTTAAGATTGTATTTTTCGTAATTGTAATTTAAATAACCTTATTATTAATTAAGGTACCTGGAAAAATATGTTTCAACGAACGTATGCCATTTTTCTCAGGTACCTTAATTAATTATCGAATTAGTACAATAACATCATTTTTCACAGGTATGCATGTATCATTTTTTTAGAAACGGGTAGCCGATTTGACGAAGGTTTGTAATTATCGCATATAAAATAATAAGGTTAATAGTAATAATAATAAATTATTTATTAACTCTACTGTACGAATTCTACAGCTTGGATAAACAGAATTTTCCCCTTGTATTTTGTGAGCGGTGATAATAATTATTAATATAGGTAGGCATATCAAAGGGATTGCCAAGTGGATACGTTACAGATGTGCCTAATGCATAGGTATCTGGTGATTTATAACTGTAGAGGAAGCAGAACCGTGGATGTATATATTGTTAGTTGGTTTTGCACGGATACCAACCTCTGGTATGAACATGCCGAAAATGGGTTTTATGTATAATGTCGGCATCCTGTCATGGTTCCTGAACCAACAACAGTTGAAAATAATATTACAATGCTTAATAATTATGGCTCGTTCCTCTTATAGACGGTCTTCGTGGTCAAGGGGCAAGGCTCTGGACGAGAGATCCGGAGGTCGCGGGTTCAAATCCATATCCGGAGAGATTCGCGAAATTACGCCTGCCAGCCGACGCTCCTCAGGCTAGCTGTTAACGTAAGTGGCGCCATATTTTGGCATTGCTCTAATTAGGTTCTATTACAAAAGTAGATTTGTATACAAATTTTACGTACGAAAACAGTTTTCCTTAAGGCGCGGTATCAGAGTTGTATTATTGGTCGGATTCTTAAATTTCAACCGTACAGTCGCTAGGCTATTAATACTGATCAGATTTGCAGCACGTTCCAGAGTGGAAGATACTCTCAGTATCGCCCTGGTGTAAGATCACCATTCAGGATTGAAACGTTGTTTGAAATGTCTTTAGCGGTGTTTGGCGACTAGATCTGAATAGCCAGGTACTTTCTCACATTCATTTTCCCCATCTTCTTATTTACCTCCAGCCTCACAACATACCTCAGTTGGGGATACCATAGTCTTACTGGCTCCAGACGGGAGCAGCCGGGACTCTTGTGAGATATTCATGGGTATAACAAGGTTCATGATGAAAATTCCGTTGTACACCGAATATAATAGTTAACGTTGACCTAGAAAGTTTTTTCTTTCACAGTTTGTTTAATTTCTGCTTCAAATACTAGATATCGGTTTATTGTAATCAAATCCAGCCTTTTAACCACTGGAGCGATTATGGTAAAAAAATGGACCATTTATTTATTTATTTTTTCAAGACTTTTGTTTTTTATATTAAAAGTGATAACATATGCAAGGTTATACAACAATTATTATTATTATTATTTTTATTTTTTTAATTGAAAAAATTTTCCCTTGGTACAATATATATATACAATAGATACATAAATATAATGAAAGTATATAAAAGCTTAATACAATTATAATTATTACAATTATAAAAATATATATTTTAAAATTATTCTCCCATAATAAGCAAATGCTTGTGTGTACGGGAGGAAGTATTATTTGTTTGGTTATTTTGATTTATTTTTATTTTTTTGTATTGCTGTTTTTATTTATATTTAGTACTTTGACATTTAGTTTATGTAAATAATAAGATAAATGTATGTTTATATATTTATAATTTTTATTATTATTATTTATTTATTTTTAAGTTAAGGTTTTCAGTATATCTTTTTAATTGTGTTTTGAAATTTTTGAAACTGTCACAAAGGGATGTTATATTTTCTGGTAATTTATTAAAGAAATTTGTTCCCAAGTATTTGTAGTTTTGTTGGCCTAAAGTTTTTTTACAAATGGGAATTGGTAACATGTATTTTTACCTGAGATTTGCTGTGTTTTTGAAAGGTATGGTTTTGTTTAGGATATCCTCTTTGTAGACTTGTAAGGTTGAGTGATACAGAAAAAGAGTATTTAATTTTCTGACTTTAAATTCTTTGAATATGAGTTCAGATGGATATAAAAATGATTTTTTTAATATTACTTTAATTATTAGTTTTTGCGCAATGTAAAGAGATTGTGTGTGAGTTTTATAGGCGCCACCCCATCCTATTATACCATATTGGATTATGGATTGACAGAAAGCGAAGTACGTCATTCTCAGTAGTTCTTTATTTAGAATGTGTCTCAAACAGCTAAAAATATAGGTCAATTTTCGTACTCTGTTTTTAAGAATGGTTATATGCGGTATCCATTTTAGACATTGGTCAATAGTGATTCCTAGATATTTGGTTGAAGTTTTCATTTCAATATTAGTACACAGTAAGTTACAGTGGTGTTGTTGAGTGTTTGGTGCAGAGTGGATCCTTATGTTAATTTCATGCGCCGTGTTTGGTTTTTTTTATGAAAAATGGTATATAATATGTTTTTTTAGAGTTTAACGTTAGTAGGTTATTGTCAAACCAAGTTTTTAATTCGTTTTGTTTTATTCTACTACTCCATAAGTTGAGCTCTAGGAGCTCGTATTTATGGGAGGAGTTCAAAATGCAAAAAATGAAATAATAATAATGTTCCAATTAAATGTTTAAACAATATTCAAAGAACTTATGAGAATGAATACAAATATTAATTGACATAGTTTCGTAATTTAGGAAAAAAATAGTTATACAAGGTCAATACTTTTTAAAAAAAATATTAAATATTACAGTTAAAGTATGGGTAAATTAAATTAAATTAAGGGTACAATATATCATTATCCAATTTCAGGGACTTAATTTGTTTTTTTGAATTGTTCATATTTCAATGTTTCAGTTACACTAATTTTGTTTTTGGATAATAATATATTGTACCATCTTACACCTAGATACAGATAGTGGTGCTGAGCCGTGGTAGTTCTAAGCATAGGGATGGCTATTAAGCCATTCGTTTTAAATCTATTGCTTATGCTATCAGAGGGGTGAATTTTTTTAATAAAATAGTCTTTATAAATTGGATATAAGGCGTTTCTCTTATACAATTCTGTGATGGATGGTACATTAAATTCTCGAAATATCTCTAGAGTAGGGAAGTCGTATGGTTTCCTAAGGATCATTTTTATAATTATTCTTTGAATTATGATTATGGGCTGTAAGGAAGCTTTAAAGGCCCCTCCCCACCCAATAATGCCGTACTGTAATATGGACTGAATTAATGCAATATACAATTTTTATGGTTTTCTTGTTTAAAATATTTCGTATGTTATAGAATACATAGATAAGTTTTCTTATACTTTCCACAGTGAGATTGATATGATCTTTCCATTTAACATTTTTATCTATTAAGATTCCAAGATATTTTACACTAGATTTATGATTTAGCTTAGCGCAGTCCGTATTACATGTACCGTCATTTGCACAATTTTTGGAATGAATTGTTATGTTAATTAAATTATTTGGCACATCTTCTTGTAGAGAGAATGGAATATAATAAGTTTTTTCTGTGTTGAGTGATAATAGATTGTTATCGAACCATTTTTTTATAACCTTCATATCTTAATGCTGCATTGGTAATATCATTCCACGTCTTTTTTCGATAATTATTGCAGTGTCGTCAGCAAAAGATATAAGTTTTCCATTTATCGATAATTTAAACATTTGGTTTACGTATATTATAAATAAAATTGGTCCAATAAATGGGGAATCCCAAATTCTAATGTTTCATCTATACTTAGTGAGTTATTTAATTTTACTTTTTGACTTCTTTGAGTCAGATGGCTTTGTAGCCAATACCTAACCTTACCAATAATTCAGATATCGTTTAATTTATTAATTCGTTTTTTATGGGAGATACTATCAAAAGCCTTGCGTAAATTAATGAAAATGCTAATGCATTATATAGTTGAGGTTGTTCAGCAATGGCATCATGAGTGCCTAGTTTCTCTCTAAATCCAAATTGGCTAGGACTAAGTATTTTTTTTATCAATGTAGTACATGAGTTGCTTTTTTACGATCTTTTCAAAAATTTTTGCAATGTTTGAGACAAGAGATATAGGTCGATAATTTGATATTTCCTCAGGGCTGCCTGATTTAAAAACAGGTGTTACGATAGATTTTTTATAAATGGAAGGGAATATTTAAATTTATTGTTATTATTCTGCGATTGATAGCGGTCCAAAATTGGACCACATTTTCCTACCATTCGTAAAACATTTATTGTGATTATTTAAAACATTTCCATGGCCAGCCATTTATTTTAAAACGAAGCTATTGAAATGCTTTATCTATTATGACCGTCGCAAACTTCGTTGACTACTTTAGGACGATGTTAAAAATAATTTTTTACAATAATTTTTTTACGCTTAATTTTTGATCAGCTGTTTACGGTTAAAATTAAGCCCTTTTTTCCATAGGTATGCTCATTTCACTATCAAGTATACCACAAACAACATACAGAATTTGAAAATATTCTATGTCGACTCGAATAAGTACCCCTCACGTTTGGGTACTTATTCGATTAAACTTCACGATTTTTTTTATAAATCCCACAAAAATGAGATAAACGGTAAAATACAGGTTAATTCATTGGCTATATAGCACTATAATAAGTTTTTATGTCTCTGTGTTAAAACTCAAAGGTATGATTTTTTTATGTAGGCGAATAATTAAAAAAATGATCTTCTGGAAAATCTCGAGCAAGCGAGGCAAATTTATTTATTTCGCGTGGTCGCTCCAGTGGTTAGAAAAAAAACTAGTTTCAATCAATACTGCATCATTGTATGGTTGGTTCAGCGTTCGTGCTATCACTTTATTACTAAGGCCTTTATACTTTATTGATATCATTAAAGTTTCTACTAAATGCTATAAAATTGAATGAAATCGTGATACCATAAAATACGTCGTTTTTTGCACATGTTTTTTTAATCAATAAGCCGTACTTTTTAAAAATCGTTTTCAGGGCTAACTTTGTATAATAAACCTAATTTAGAAATCTTGTCCCATCAATTAGTTGTAATAATACCGGAAAATGGTCAACTTAACAAAGTGGCACTTCATCACTCCTTTGAAAATTAATTTATTTATTTCTATTCTTGAACATATACTTTACAAATTATTACATTGGTTTACATATATAGTAAGTTTAGTAATAAGAAAAAAAAGAGTTAATGATCTGTGACTGTATGTAAATAGGTTAGTACTAGTATTTTGTGAACACCTCACTAGGTGAACCTGTGCTGAGGTGTTCCCATGTTTGGGATTAAATGCTATTCTGTCAACATAAGTAGAAACACCGTATCCTCCTTGACATTGTAAAGAAGGGCATTTTGAGTCGACCCATGGCGGCAGTATCGTATACATAAATTAAAGATTAAAAGTGATGAAAGAAAGTGATAGACTATTGTGATAAAAGTAAGGCCATCACTTTTATCACAATAGGCCATCACTTAACAGTTAAAACATAACAGTTAAAAGTGACCGATTTGAATATAGACACATAAGCTCAGTTGGTAGAGCATTTGCCATGTAAGTAGAAGGTCCTGGGTTCGAGTCCCAGAGGTGCCAATATATTTTTCTGATTTTTCTGTCTCCAGATTTTCGATTGATTTTCGCTTAAATATATTATCTTAATTTTTAATTAAATATGATAATTTTAGGTTTTACTCATAAAGTAAAAAAAAAAACCAAACAAAAATTCGTTGAAAAAAATAGTATTTACGAGTACATAATATGTTATGGCACAAAGTAACAAGTTGATTATGTGCTTTTTGTATGGTGGCAAGCTCATTCCGCAGTAAACGAAGTGCTATTAAGTATGTCGTCTTGGTAAGTTTGGCATTGAGTGTGACATTGGCACCACATTTCGAAATCAACCATCAACTAAGTACTACTACTTGTGATAGCGTAATGTTTTATTATTCCTAAAGTGGGGATTCTTTTGACCTTACACAGTAGTAACTAGTAACAGTTGATATTGTAAGCTGTGGTCACTTGAGCAGGTTTAATAATAATTATTATTATGATAATATTATTAACGTTGGTAGATACCATATGGTGTTATCAAAGCATTGCAATATTAGATATAGTATATACTGTTTCTAATCGCTCACGACAAAACTTACATGTTAAATACTCGTAATATATTTTTTTTCTTATCCTCTTAGGCGTCGATCTTATTTTGTCAGAGGGTCAAAATATTTCCGCATTACAATAAAATCCAAAAAAATGTTATATTTCTGAAGGTATCCGAAAACTACTTTTGATAGGTGATAAAATACGCTTTCTAATTTTATAAAGAGAAATAAACATGTCATTTTTGCTATATAAAATTCTTGTATTCAAACTTTAAAAAATAATTAACAATGGCTCACCATACGTTTTTTCTACCTAAAATTATTGACAAGTTAAAAAACCACACAAACCTTTTTAAAAGTTACACAGTTTTGGAGAACGGTAAAAAAACTGTGTTTTTTTTCTTTTTTTAAATTCTAGCTCCACACGCGAGAACCTGAGGGAAAAAAATCCCTCAATTTCATCTTTGGGGATGCTGTGTGGAGGGTCTTTAAAGGGGAAGGAAGGAAGGAGAGGTATTTCTGGGAAGAAAAAGGTATGAGGGGTGGGTAGGAATCTTGGAGATTAATGTGCCCATGAGTGACTTGTGAATCCATTCCTCCCATTGCGGTGTAAGCAAGATACAAGCGATGGGTCGAGATAGTCCGGCTGGAGAGGTCTAGTTTAGATCTCCCTCAACCAGTCTCTCTGAATTCGGCCCGCCACACAATAAGCTGGCAAACGCATTCGCCGCCAAATTCTAGACAAACCTTAATCTATGAACCTGGGCACCCCTGCTACGTTATCAAACGCAGCGAATCATTTTGGGTAACCTGTGGCAGGGGTGTTGGTTATCCAATAAATGGTACCCATAGCGGGGGTACCCCGAATTGAACTGTTAAGTTCGACATGTTTTTTTTTTTTAAATCATAAAAGTAGAAATGACCCAAACTATGAAAACATGTTAAAAACCACGCACATGGAAATGGGATCACTGATACCAACGCACAAATACATTCAATGCCATCCTATTTTATTATTTTTATTTTTTTTAATAGTAAATGTTATAATGTTACAATTTACAATTTTGTAACTTGTAATTTATACTGATCTTCCGTTAAAAGCATTTGCTTGTTGATGTAAGAAGAGTTAACATTTCACATATGTACAGTTAATATAGTCGAATCGCAATTATGACCCTACAAACATCTATGTATTCAGTAAGAAGAAAACCAAAAATAATTATTAGTGTGACCTTCATGTGGAAATATGGGAAGCAGTCTTCCCATTGATGACTTCTCTAAAATACATTTTGATAGAGTTCAACAATTTTACTTTGTCATTAATGCTTCTGATTTCTACTGGTAGTTTATTAAAGAAGTACTTTCCTTGGTGTGTATAATGGTGTTGGGCAAACGAAGTGTTTAGTTTTGGGCATACAAATATATGTTTAAGTCTAGTAGAATTTTCAGTTATGATTATCTTTTTTTTTATAATTGAGAAGTCCAGTCCAATTTTTTTTTTATTTTTATGAATAACCTTCTAACTTAAATAACTGCATTTTTTTTTTTTAGAGTTAGTTTTAATAGTTAAAATAATTGTCAAAGTTTCAATTTTTCAAGGTCCCTCAAAAACCCGCCAAATTTAAGATGTATTTTGTGACGTCATCAACAGTTCCATTTCATGTTTTTTATGTTGGTCTCCTTGAATCTCACATAGATTTGCGCAGGCGCCGCCGGCCATCTTAACGCGTTGATTGGTCTATTTATGGTGTATGGGCAATGGCAATATGGCGACGGCGAGATCAGAAGCTTCGCAAAAATGACATGATGAATTTTACTTTTACAGTTTTATGTTTTTGAAGTTAATTCAGTTTTATGTTTTTGAAGTTAATTTACGTTTAAATTATCAATTCACTGTGATATTAGTGTAATTCATCATAAGTACCAATGCTGCGTTACTTTTTTTTTAAGTTTTAGTCCTTTAAATAGTGTTTTGTTGGTGAATTTCCGTTGTACGATAGGTTTAAGGTTACGTCTGAAATTTTTTTTTAATGACTTTTCCGCGTGAATTTAATAAAACTTCCATAAAAGTAATATTATTTAATAATGTTAAAGACTAATGCATGTGTAAATAAATACAAAATACAGAAATCAACACATTAAATTGCGTAACACCGAATCCAAGATGTCATATTTTTAAAGTTATTTTTTCGGAATCATTAAAATATTTTTTTATCATTTTTAATTTTATGAACGAGATAAAAAGTGAAGTGACAGTTTTATTCCAAATTCATAAAGTAAGAGGACTGTATCTTTAAAATTTTTAATTTTCTTAAATTTTTCAACCATTTAATAGATTATGTTTACAGTCAGCTGTTTTTTTAAATTTTTTCATTTTGAAACTTAAAATACAGCAAATTTTCAAACGCGATCGTATATGTCAGATACAAAAATCTAAAAGGCAATTCTATTTAGTTTCTATAAAGGTATATGCTTTTACGACATCTTCAAAAATAAGAAATATATAGAACATTCGTTTGTGTCATACCTAAATTCCTATACAAATGACGTACAGCATAAATAAACCTGTCATTACAGTGATTACCATCGTGACGTCACCACATAGCATACTAACCTGACGCTGTGTTTTAACGAGAATATTAAAAATGCACTTTTTAATACTTTTTTAAAAACTGTACGTTTAATATTATTGAATAAAAGTTATATATTCAGAATCAGCGTTTATTGGTCTATATAAGCATATTTTTTTAAAGCCATAATATTTTTCACTGGAGTTCCTTATTGCAACAAAGTCTCGCTGCTTTACCTAAACGTAGTGTAAAAAGTATTTCTCTACAATGATGATTATTATATTACTTTGATAGATCGGTTGAAGTTTTAACTTTGACCAGACTTGAAATCAATAATTCCATGTCTTCGTGTAAAGCCCTCTAGCGATATTATAATAATGAAAAATTTTAAACACTAAATTATTACGAAATCATAATTGCTAATTATCACATGTTGCAAGGTGCATGTACTTTTCCGATTGGGTCATAATAATGATTTTGTAATTAAGTGGTTGAATATTGCACATGTTTTTGGGTTATTTTACGCCTTTTGTGGCATCGTACAGAAATATCATGGATAATGGCGCCGTGAACCATTTTTAGTAGGTTTAGATTGTAGGCATTGATTGGCCCGGTAGTTCCCGATCATAAAGAAGAAAGAGAGATATGTAAATACGAATGTTAGATGGTGTGTGCTAATATTAAAAACTGTAATATTTTAGCGAAAATTGTGAAAATGTTTAATAAAATACGACTCGTTTAAAATATAGCAAGAATCTCGTGGGGAATGGCTAAAAGAGCATAAAGAATCAGAATTTTTTTTTACATGTAATTCTTACATTCTTTCAACAATCAATAAATTACAATCCTATTTCAACGAAAACGGGCACTTCAATGGAATGAAAACTGTACTTAAGAGGCCGCTATCCGAATTTCCACGGATTTCTTGCAAACCTCTCTTAAACATTTGAAGTTTTAAAGCTCTTCAAAAAATATATGTTATTCTAGAACATTCGTCGCACCGAAACGCTAATTATATAAAATTCCCTCGATAGAAAAAAATCGCAAAGTAGGCTTCAAAAATTATTATAAACACGTTTGTTTCAGTTATTTTACAAGTTATAATATGTATGAAAAAATTCGCAGCGTTTCTTTAAATTAAAACTAAAGACAATTTATTTATTTATTTATTTATTTATATATTTATATATATATATTAAATACATTACAAAGTGATACTTTGTCTGTCCAACTGGGAAGGATACCCGTTTTAGAACAGCTAATTGAATTTTAAGTTCATAATATTTTTAACAAGGGAATGGTTTCTTTGAAGAAATCACAGGAATGAGCCTCTGTCGAGATAACTATTAAGAACATTAAATTTTGTTTTCTGAACGAAGTGATGGTTTCTATATGCCTTTGAAAGAATCGCAAAGATGTGTTTTTTTTCAAGGTAATTTTGAGGAACATTAATACTTGCATTCAGAGTGGATGAGTGGTTTCTTTAGTGATATCACAAGTAGGAGATTCTTTCCAAGTCATTATAGAGAACATTTACAATTGTATAATTAGGATTTACATATATGATATAAATTCCCAGTGTATTTATGGCTTTAATAAAGTACTACAAATTTTATAATTTCTTAAGTAGTAGTATTTACACATTTATAAACTATTAATTATCGCGAGATTTTTGCTCTATTTTTATCGAGTCGTGTTTTATTAAAGGTTTGCATGATTTTTGCATCAATTTTATCGCTGTAAATGTTAGCGCGCTCTTCTAACATTCGTAATATCATATCTTTCCATCTTCTTCTTTTTGGGGCCAGTAACGGAGCCTTGAATGTTCTGATAAAAACATTTTATTTCGTATTTAATTGAAAATTATTTGATTCTCATTTTAATATTACATTTGTATTAGATTCCCTTATTGCTTTCAGAGAAACATTTAATCGCTCATAAATTTTTGCTTTTCATTATAAAATTTTTTAACTTTTATTTTTAATCCGTAAAGGTACCTACATTCTTTTTTTTTCTTCTGTTATTGAAAATGGTATGAAATAATGACTCAATAAATAATAACAATTTGTTTGATCTCTCAACATTTTGTTGTTAATTCAAATATTAGTTTTTTCCACAGATTTTCTTTTATCATTGTTATTTTTAAATTTTATTTATTTGCATTTACCTAATTGTTTGATAATAACAGATAGTTATATGCGTTACTTTATTAAATTGTGAAATTATTAACACCAATACAGGCGAGCCCTAAGGGGTTAAAAATTATATGCTAAACATTGTATTTGAATTGTGAGGAAACAATACATAATTTTTTTCTTACGACTTTATGTCCAGGTTAAATCCTCCCCACAGGAAAAACTAAACCCTTCCACACACTTTTCCACAAATGATCATCTAGTCAATCCACGCTATGTACCTAAGTGCACTATATAAGTATAATAAATACAAAACAATACAAGAACAATACGTCAATCTACCAGAGATCAAAAGGGAAAATAATTTTAATAATTTTTTTTTTTTTTTTTAATTTTCTATTCACCGACTCCAGATATTTTCATATCAGAGGGTTCGGCTCGGTAGAACTCCTAACTGTACCGATAAATCTTACTGATTCCTAAATATAAAAATATCTTTCGCATAATTTTTTATATATATTTATATATGATATTATATATATATGATTCCTATATAATTAAAAATATCTTTCGTATAAAGTAATGAACAATTGTATTTTAATTCTAGTCAAGCGAAACGATAGTAAAAGCTTCAAATTTTCCTTGGTATTCTTAAATTTTTTTTTTTTGGTATTCTTAAAATAAAGCCATTCGCAGGAGATTTCAATGACAGCTTGCTCCTTAAATTTGACGTTACTAGGGGTATTTTCCACTCTTAATAATAATACAAACCACTATAACAACTTATGGCTGAAAATTGCATCCACCGGTTCATCAATCAACGATACGAAACCATATGTACAATGATTTGACCAATGAACGCGATGCTGATGTAAAAATGTACTGTACAGGCAGAAAATATATACAGGATCATACCTACCTGGAAGGTCACTAGAGATTAACACTGTTATTGTTTATTTAGGGAAATTCAGGTACAGTTCGTACGCAGAGGACATAATTGGGAACTATAATATATAATATGTTTTTAAATGAGCGTATTTTGAAAACAAAAGCAAATTTTATGATGGGCGGTACAATAGTACAAGGATTTGATCAGAATATTTATCTTCCTAAATGTGATTCGTTCCTTGGTAAGAGAAAGATTAATGTGTTAGGATTCGAATAATGTTAATCCAATAAGAAAGGTCTTATTCTCATTGAAAACATACAGACGTGCCGTGAAAGTTGTCCGATAACGTTGTTATAGAATGCAAGGCCGATTTTTAATTATACCTACTCCATTGATAAAACAATAAAACCTCACATCCTCCCCCGTATTCCAAATTAAACTGTTGCATACGTTATAGTTAATATAAATAATCAAAATTATTCATTTTGTAATTGAAATCGGCAAACCGGAAACGCTTTTAAATTGCAACCATTTCGGAAAAAAAAGTTTAACTTGAAAATTATTTTTCATTGAAATATCAATTTAAGAATGCAAAATGAATTACTTTATCTTATTGAATTTTGTGTTATAAAATGGAGGCCAATATTAGCAAATTAACATGTAAATTGTTGTACCAAAATAAATAATTGTAAATAAATTTGCATTTGAATTTCTGTGAAGCAACCGCCACTACCGAATTTCCACCGATTTCTTAGATATCTACCTTAAACATTTGAAGTTTTTAAGCTCTTAAAAAATATATGTTTTTTTAAGATAATATCTAGACGTTCCCTACGCCGAAACGTAAATTATATGAAATTCTTTCGACAGAAAAAAATCGCATAGTTTGCTCCGACAATTATTATAAACACGTTCATTTCACTTAATTTTAAGTTATAGGTATGTAAGAAAAAAAAATTCACAGTGTTTCTTTATATGCTATGTTAGATGTTCCCTGCGAGATTTTTGCTCTATTTTAAACGAGTCGTTGTTTTATTAAACATTTTCACAATTTTCGCTTCAATTTTATCGTTTTAAATATTACCGCACTCTTTCTAACATTCGTAATTATATACTCTCCATCTTCTTCTTTTTGAACGGGGATATGGTGCCTTAAACATTATTGTTTTAAATCGCATATCAAATAAATACGTAAAACTGAATAATTGTAGATACAACTTTCGGAAACTCTAAGTTCTGTGGATATCGATCTCTACAGAACTGACTTTCAGCAGCATACTGCGTCAACCATCCCGGATTTTATTTTCCCACGATCATCAAAGAAAAACAGTAAAACTTTATAACTCAATAAAAAAAGCCAACGGCCTTGAGATCTTGCACCCCCTCTACTAGTTTTGATGAAACAACGGCCCAACGCAGTTTCCTAATGTACTGTATACTGCCTCCCTCGCGTCCCCACCTTCCACCCCCTTTCGCCCTTTACATTAAACCTCCATCAATTCATTGGCCGTGGTCGCTACATACTTCTACAATGAAGAAATATATTTGTTATTATAACAGCGGTTTTTTTTATAATAACAAATATATTTCTTTCAAACGCGCCACAATCCCTTCAGACCACATTGATAATAGAAACAAAGGCAGATAAACTGCACGGACTGTCAAAGCTGCTACGCAATTTGAGTTATACGTTTGAATAGGTAAAAATGGTTTAACACCTATTCATGGCCCATCTTTTATCTGTGATAAAATCAATGTTATTTTGAGGAACCGTTTGCTATGCCCTTATTATGTATGTACTGTATCTTCTTCACAAACAGGTGCTTGTAGGATACGCTGGATACAATCACCCAGCGCTTGCCACCTCGTGTACTTTCACCAACCTGTCCTATTTGTCTTGTCGATATTTTGTCATAATAACACATAATGTATCTTGCATTTCCCGCTAAGCACTAGCATACTGCTTACTAACAACGTATGCAGGGACATTCGAGGTGTAAATTCGTTCTAAACTAAATGTAGCTTTGTTTTTTCAAAAAAATTAGAGTCCTTGCGAGAGCCTTGATGGAGTAAGCCAGGGCGGGTAAGTGGTGGATAACCTCCAATGTTGCCAAACACCTTTTTCTACCATTTATTCTACCGTTTTTCAACCATTCCTAATATCAAATCTTGTAAACATCGCGTTTTTATGTCAAATGCCTATTTTTTCTACCATTACCAATGTTAAACTTCTTGTTGTAAACCAATGGTAACTTTTTGTCAATAACCGCTTTACACTATTTCAAATGTATCGAAATATCTGAGTTGCTTGTCAAACACATCAATTTTTCCTCCCACTTTTTATCGCCTGCAATATTAAGTTATTCAAGTAAAAGAGCTTTTCGTTATTCATTAGGAGCATCATTGTTTTCTCCCATTCTTATCGCCAACATTGTAAAAACACGGAAACTTACATCCCATCCCTGATATACGGTAACCGGCCAACTCAGAATGAAACCAACTCAGAACCACCTCAGAAAGGTTATTAAGTGATAAATTTTTTTTTTTTGTAAATTGGTTAAAAAGGTTAAGTTAGGTTAGGGTTACCGGCTATTTTAAAATGATTTTTTCATAGCTTTTAATGACCTTTCTGAGGTGGTTCTGAGTTGGTTTCAATCTGAGTTGGCGTGGAACCCTAATATACAACATAATTTCGCGCGATTTTATTACTTTGATAATGTTATTGAACAAATTATAAAAGAATCATAAATACAATTAAAAAGCTCTACCGAAAGTATTACAATCATTATTTACCTATACTTTTGATTTGAGCTTTCATTTTTGAGTAAATGTCGGAAGTTGGAATTATTTTAGTCATTTTTTTATAAATCGGTCGCTAGTAAGTTGTTATTAGCTGCATGTATTATTAATGCCGAAAAAGACGAAAAAAGTTTTAAAAATTATAAATTGAAAAAAATGTGACGTTCTTTGGGTTCTTTGTTGAGGGCCATTAACCAACCAGCGGCCGAGAATTCATATTTCGTCGAATGATGTTCTTATGATCACACAGGGCGGTTCCAATGTGAAATATTAATTATTTTCCGTACCAGCTTTTTTAAATAATAACTCAATATCGATTTTATGTCATTAAAAATTTGCTTTAATTTATACCTACATTCAAAAATGCTGAAAGGCGTGATGATAAAAATATTAAAATTATGTACTTTTTGTAATATATTTTTTTATCATAAGTATTTATAATTTTTCAATAATGTCTAAGCAAAATAAGAATCTAAAAAAAATCTTAAATATATTAGTTTGTAAGACCGTAAATAAACAGACGAACTGAAGTATTTTCGTCACAAAACACGTGTGCGGATTTTTTTTTAAATGATTTTATTTAAATTAAAATTAAAATTCGGAAACATAGCTTTCCCAGATGATTTATTGATTTACTTTACTGCATGATTATATGATTTGAAATGGGTGTTGTGTAATACAAAATTTTGTTTGATAATTTAACAAATCTTCAACGACCTACGGTAAAATCTTGTTGTACTAAAAATAAACATATTTTCTCAAAATTTAACACATAGCTTTACTAGATAAAAGAACGGTCTTTCGAAATCAATTTATAATTTTTTGTGGAAAATAGTCAATAAGTGTAAAATTTGATTTAAAAATGACATATTTCCGGTTTTGTCTGGTTATGATATAGGTTTTAATGCCGAAAAAGACGAAAAAGTTTTAAAAATTACAAATCGAAAAAGTGACTGTGTTTAAGTTCTTTGTAGAGTTTGTTTGGGTTTTCTACGTTATGTAGAACCATCAGTTTTCCACCTGCAGTAAGAGTTTCCGGATACCATGTATATACTGTAACCCTCTAAAATCTTTCTTGCGTAGACTGCAGCGGGTTATATTTCACCCAACCCCACAAATCCACTTATAAAACCGCCCTCAAAACACAACAAACAAAAGTGTCCTAACCTAACCGAATCAATATTATTTCCACCCCCTCTTGCGTCAGTTCAGTGGGTTAACGCTGCATTGCTACTTGCACCCGCCACCCACAACACCACCCATAAAAACACCCGTTCAACCCCCTCACCAACACAAGGATAAACAAACCCACACCTTCCAAGGAATTGCTACACCCCCTCCCCCCCAGAAGGTGGAGGGAGTTAGACCAGGGTGGGATAGAAGCAAATACTTGTTGAAAAACTTTTATAGTTGGTACTTATAATTTTTCTTATTGTAATATAAAGAATATGAGTTAAGTTTATATGTACATATTATAAATTAAAGTCCTTCGCTGCGTGTGTCTCTGTCTGTCTGTTCACGATAAACTAAAAAACTACTGAACGGTTTTTCATGTGGTTTTCACCAATAGATAGAGTGATTCACGAGGAAGCTTTTTAGGTATATGATTTGTCGAGGTTTTTTGTCTAAAGTCATGGTGTTGTCATACTTCCTGGGGCCAGGGTGATACTGAAGCCACGTAGGGTCCAGTGTTATACTTCTGGTCTCCAGAAATATGTCCCTCCCGGGGGGGGAACAAGTGTTAAGCAGGCCCCCCGGGGGCAATATGCCTCGGCTCGGAAGGCTCAGCTCAGGGTAGTAGGGCTCCTCCGAGGCTGTCGATGGTTGACTCCAATGAAACAAGGTTTAGGCACAATTCAAATGTATTCAATAATGCAAGGGTGAACATTACAGGCAACCAGGTAAGCTGTTTAAGGCCTAGCATAAGAGAGAGAGAGAGGCACTAGAAATACTACTGAATTTAGGCTCGGAAATACTATAAGAGGGTTTAAAATCTCACGTGGCGTCGTACGGATGCAGGCAGCTTCCTACGAAGTGGAGAGATCTAGAGCAAAGCTCATAGATCGGGTACAGGAACGGGGCGGCTCGGGGTGCGTGGGCGGCTTCTCGGCATCATGGTGGGCGGATTCGGTCAGCTTACCGAACCGGTGGGTGATAACGGTGAATTAAGCGGCTATCGGCAAGGTAGGCGGATTAAAAGCCGGGCGGCCAGGGCTGCCATGGTATAAAGTAGGCGGCAGTAGGATTATACAGGCGTCTGTCGTGATAGCGCCATACTGAGATCGTAAGTGAAGACTTAATTAGCCGCGTCGAAGGGTGGCATACTGCCCGACAGTACGTAGTAGTGCGTACGACCGCTCGCGCCGTTGTCTGAAATATGTCTGTTGCTTCGGTGAACGGTGGCCGGAGTTCTCTGTCCGTGATGAGCGAGACGGAAGACTCTAACGCGTGCCCTATAAGGTAATGTCTTCTGCCATTGGCTGGATTTCGCGCCGTGTAGCCATATATGGTAATGTCTTCTGCCAGCCTGAGAGGGACAGCAATAATCACGCGAGAATGTACATGTACTGAGCACGTGACACACAGCTGCCTGCCGCTTGTATAGTATGTTCGTATGAATTATGGGCAACCATAACACTACCCTCCTCCCCCTGAAAAATGAAGGGAAAAGGCAGCGAGGCTGATGCAGGGGACCACGACCTTCCATACAGCATGTGATGCGATGATTGCCACAATGTGAGGTACAGAGCTACCTCTTCACCAGGATTTAAACACTCCCTACCTAAGAGCCAACAAAATTTTAACTACCTGTGAGCCAAGCTAAAAAAACTAGCAATAAACTGAACAAAGGTTGCCAACTCTCTCAAGAAATTAAAAAAAATGTGACGTACCTAGTGCGATACAAGACACGCTAACGAAGGTGCATGAAGAAATAAAGAAAACATGACCCTTCCGAGAAGGATTACTACCATGTAAAAATCTTAAAATTAGACAAAAAATTTCCAACACTATTCCTGTTATGGAATATTGTACGCTGACCAATGTCATGAAATGATCGAAACCAACTCATATTCGCGTCTTACAATAGAATTCTTAAAATTATACAACTTTGTTTTTATACACTTTATTCCTGTTATGGAATATTGTACGCTGACCAATGTCATGAAATGATCGAAACCAACTCATATTCGCGTCTTACAATAGAATTCTTAAAATTATACAACTTTGTTTTTATACACTTTATTCCTGTTATGGAATATTGTACGCTGACCAATGTCATGAAATGATCGAAACCAACTCATATTCGCGTCTTACAATAGAATTCTTAAAATTATACAACTTTGTTTTTATACACTTTATTCCTGTTATGGAATATTGTACGCTGACCAATGTCATGAAATGATCGAAACCACTCATATTCGCGTCTTACAATGGAATTTTTAAAATTATACAACTTTGTTTTTATACACTTTATGCTATTTTCACAATTCAATTTTAACCCAAATGTTAGTTTCCCGCACTCTCAGCTTGTCATGGTTTGTCTGGTTTGCATTTAATTATCAGGCATAAACGACCATCCTCTCATGTTCGCATATAATTGTAAGGTAATGCTACAAAACCTATCATGAATATTAATTTTCAGGCATAATATGAATCCTCTCATGTTTTCTCGACTCACCCTCGGTGACCCGTACAGCGCTGTACTTGGTATACTAGAAATATACCCTTGCCGCAACGACATAGACAACCGGATAGATCCCTTGGAATCCTCACGGTGAACTTGCGTTCGACGAAACCACATAGGACACCCTCTAGGTGTTCCCACCAAAATAACCAGACGAACCGTAATGACCATAAGTGCAATTACATTATTCTCTAATAAGAACAATAAGACCCGAATGACATAACTTTATGACATTACCGAGCTAATTTACTCAACTGGGTGCATACTTTTAAATCTTCTTACTACGAGAAGTACTACTCCTTATTTGAATACAGTGATATAGCAAGTTACAAAACACCGTACAATTGCGTCCTGATATGGCAAGGACTTTACACGCTGGCTTACCATATTGATACCGAAGTAATCAATTACGTGTTTACAAAATATTTATATAGTAATTTAATTAATTACATTTATCATAATTAAAACACTTGAATATACATTTGTTTACCCACCAAAAACTCTATGTGTGTGAGTACAATTTTGTTAAATAACTTTCAATTCGAGTTTGTTTCAACTCAACTTAAACTCTCAGGGTTTGACTACGTAAGGAGAGAAGAAAAAAAAAATTAAAATAAATAACAACAACGCCACGTATTTTTACCAAAAAATACGAAAATTTAATACTACCGACAATGTTATTAGAAGAGGAAAAAATTTTTTAATTGAGTAACGAATTTCTTCCTAACACCGGAATCATATATACTTCCATTGTTCGGAAATTCGCGTTTCCAACAATCCTTCTGCTCTAATTCTAAGGAGTTTAGCCATCCTATCACGCTTTGGATTATAGTTTACCTGCCGAATGACACGTTAGGTCGATACCCAAGTTCCATCCTATCGGACTTGTAACAGCTCTATAATACCACACAACGAGTAACCGTTGTTATATGATCGCGGAAGAAGGTTAAAATTCGATACCACCACAACCTATGTGAACCGAATAGTGTTGTCTATTGGGCCTATTCTGATAACAAAAATGTGGTAATATAATTATTACATTGCCTTTTCATCGTGAATTCACTCCAACATACGCTAGAATTGAGACATACCCCGTTAAGGAGTGAGTAACTACCCGATTGTGAACGTTTTACCGCCCCAATTTCTCCTATATCGCAACGTGTGAGATGTCCAATACTATAACGATTTAACCTACATGTGAGAATAATTCGACAATGAAAGAGATTGAAAAACCCGAAAAAAAAAAGGACAAAAAATAAAAAAAATTATAATTGAAATGATATTTCCATTTATACATGACCTTATATTAATATATACACAAGGTTATTTACAACCATAAGGTTCCTAAGTTTCTTACTACCCAATGACCTACCCCAGTATGATGAGAGCTAGGTGCCTTTATACCTACCACTTGTACAAGAATTTTCTTATGCCGTCTCTTGTCAACGAAAAGAAAAGAATATGCTTGCATATTCTTTCATTGCAACTAAAATTAAGTACTTTTTAGAATGCAAATTGTTCCACGAAAATAGAAATTAGGTCTCTACTTCGGTCCCGGGCAGGATACTGAATACCTAACGCAGTTTTTTCTAATGAAAAACCTAGCCTAATTTAGGGTTCCTTGAACTACGCCCTCAATCAGTGTATCGTGTCGTGTTTCTTAGACGAATTTATATACTTATGTAACCATATTCATATATAAATTTAAAAAATTTTTTTTTTTTAAAAAAAAAACAACCTAAGTGGCTACGCACTAGGATGGAAAAGTAATAAATTATTACTACCAATAATAGTCATTACAATAAATGAACTAAATATCGCATCAGTAATTTCACTAGTGTAAGGTGAGTTACCTCTTTTTTTATAATAATAATAATGACAATAATAACACAAGTCTTCACGTGCAGACATACCGGCGTCCCGGATTGTCAACACTTGTGATGACGATCCATTAAGAAAGGAATTGTATACTTCTCTAATAACAAGGGTTAAGTTATATGCGTTATAACCTCGTACTAACCACTAGGGTTCATGACGTCCTAGGGTTGTACCTAAGGGGTAATAATTATATCTCAACTAATAACCGGACTAATCAGAGAAAATAACAACAAAAACATAAATAAAAACACTTATAAGGTTGCAACGACCGGGGTGTCACTACCCTTTTTTACTATGTCTTTAATGTGGAATTTACCGACAATTTTTCCATTTAAATTCTCTAGTACATATACCGTGCTAGAGATTTTTTCCTTTATTCTGTTTTCTACAAAACGGGGTGCCAGTTTGGCTGAAAAATATACGCCTGCCTTAGATTGAGGGAAGTTTCTTCTCCAAACTCTGTCTCCGATTTTATAGGATTCCAACTTGTGTCTAGTGTTATAACGAAAAGCACTTTGTTTATACGCGGCGGCGAGTGAATCGCTCACCTTGTCATACACGGCTACAAGTTCTTGTAGTTTATTTGCATAATCCACTACCGTATCTGGTTGTGTGTTATTTTGACTAGCACCCGGGGAGATACGCCAATGTGACGTGCCATGCACTGTCTGTTCAAAGCCGTGCATGAGGAAAAACGGGGTGTATCCAGTAGTAAGGTTGACCGTATTATTAATTGCTGCTTGTACCGTTCTGACGTGCTTTGACCACTGACGGTGATCGTTGCCCACCAAAATAGCCAACGAGGTTCCGATGGTTTGGTTATAGCGCTCTACCGTGTTGTTCATAGGAGTATAGAAAGAATTATAAAATACATCAGGAACGCCGTATTGAGACAAGAAGGCTTTAAAAGCACCTGAAGTGAACTGGCGACCGTTATCAACTATGAGTGTTCTAGGTACAGAGATTGGTAAAAATATATTGTATTCCAAGGCTTCTATTATGGTTTTTGCCGTCGCGTGGCGTAATGGGAATAACCAGCAGTACTTAGTAAAAACGTCTACCACGCTCAGAATATGAAAGTTTCCGTCATAACCTTTCGGAAAGGGACCTATCAAATCTACGCTAAGACTTTGCATAGGGCGATCTACGTTTTTGGGGTGGGACATATGACCTAAGGCTGGCTTAGTTGAATGTTTATAAGCCTTGCAAATATTGCAATTGGACACTAATTTTTTTACATCATTATACATTCCGGGCCAGAAATTCCTTAACGATAATTTTTTAAAGGTTTTAAACACACCTGGGTGTATTGCTGTGGGTGAATTATGACATTCCGAGATTAAGGCCTGTCTATCCTCTACCGGGGATACTAATTTCCATTCGTAGTCTGTATGTAAGGAAAAATCAGCTTTACAATGCTTATACAACCTATTACCTTGTATTAAAAAATTAGGACTAGCTTGTGGGTTATTGGCGCACTTATTATACAGCTCTGAGTACCACTTGTCTTTAGAGCCAGGCGTGCCAAGTAATGAATTTAATTGGGTAATTTCAATACGAGATAGTACGTCTGGAACTACATGAAGGGAGCCTTTACGGTGAATTATGTCAAAATCGAACTGAGACAAGCGTGTCCCCCACCTGGCAAGTCTACCTGTTGGATTCTCGAGTGACATAAGCCATTTTAAACTTGAATGGTCCGTGACCACTGTGAATTTTGACCCTTCGACGTACGAGCGAAAGTTGTGTACGGCGTCGAGAATGGCCAATAATTCGCGTTCAGTTGTACTATAGTTTCTCTCCGTTTTAGAGAGTACTCTGGAGTAATACGCGACGGGGTGTTCTGCGTCCTCAAATTGTTGTGAAAGGCACGCTCCGATGGCGAAATTGGAACTGTCACATTGTATTATAAAGGGTAACTTAAAATCAGGGCAGCTTAGTACCGGCGCTGAAATTAAGGCATTCTTCAAGGCGGAAAATGATTTTTCTATCTCCTCATTCCACGTAAAATTAGGTAGGTTCTTTTTACCACCAGTTATGTGAGTTAAAGGGGCTGCAATATTTGAAAAGTTGTTGATAAAACGTCTATAATAACTGCATAATCCAAGGAATGATTTTACCTGTTTTGTATTCTGAGGTCGGGGGAAATTTTTGATAGTATCTATCTTTGCCGGGTCTGTTCGGAGACCTTCCTTGTCCACTACGAAACCTAAATATTTGAGTCTTGATTTACAGAATTCCGACTTTTCTATATTTAATGTTAATCCGGCGGCCTTTAAAATATTACAAACCTTTTTAAGGAGTTCAATATGTTCTTCAAAGGTACGTGAGATAATTATTAGATCATCTAGATATGCAAAAAGGTTGGGTTCGAATTCTGGACCAAATAAGGTGTCCACGAGGCGTTGCAGTTCGCTAGGAGCATTACGTAGCCCGAAGGGTAGTCTTACGAACATGAAGGTACCCCTACCTGGAACTACGAAACTAGTTTTCTCACAAGACGAAGGGTGCAAGGGTATCTGCCAGAAAGCTTTAAGCAAGTCTAAGGAAGTAATAAAGTTTGCATGCCGTAAGTTATCAAGAATACGATGAACGTTTGGCAACGGATAAATTTGTGCCCTTGTAACAGCATTGAGTCTTCTACTGTCCAAACAGAACCTAGCTGTTCCGTCCTTTTTGGGAACTAAAATAACCGGGTTTGACCAAGGAGATTTACTTTTAACGATTACGCCTAATTCCAACATTTTATCCACCTCACATTCTAACTGTTTCAACCTTACTGGTGACAGGGGGTAATAACGTTGTTTTATTGGGGTTCCTTCGGTTTCGATAACATGTTCGATCAAATTAGTTTTACCTAAACCGCGTTTAGCAAAAGATATGGATTGAAATTCCTCTATCACATCACTAAGTGTTTTTAGTTGCGCGGGTGTGAGATCGTTTTTTGACCTTACTACGTTAACTTCTGAGATGGAAGTATACGTAATACTTTGATTTGCTGTAAATAAATTTGGAGCTATGTTGAATTTTTTCCAAAAATCCACGCCTAAAATAATTTTCCGGCCGAGCGAAGGTATCACTACAAAGTCTATGGTCTGCAACTTATCGTTATAAACTACTGGAAGTGACAGCTTGCCAGAAACTTCCTGTCTCTTGTTATCTGCTGTAGTAATTACCAGATCACAAGGGGACAGCGCACGAGACGTGAATTGTTTGTGCAAATTCCCACCTATACAAGATAGTGACGCACCCGAGTCTAGTAAACCTGATAAAACACGATTTTTAACTTTGAATGTGACATGTGGCCGGCCATCTCCGCTACACTTCACATTCACTGCCTCGAGTGGATCGGTATTCAGAAAAACCTTCACGTAACCTAACCAGTCATTCCATTCCTTTTCGATTGTCTCTGCTGATGGCTTTGGACTGCAATGACCGCCTAGAAGTTTTTTTGATTCGAATTACAATGAGTCGGGGGTGGTTTAGAGAGATCAGGAAAATCGTTTGCTCTGCTGTAATCAGGCTTTTTCCATCGTGGGCTACGGCGCGGGACGCTGTTGCTGTTAATTTTATTGCAATTTTTTGCAAAGTGACCGTTTTGATTGCATTTAAAACAAGCACGATTAGCGATATCCGTGGTTCTTTGTGAAATCGCCGCGAGCTGTGAGTTCTTATTACGTCCGAAAGTTCTAACCCTGTGATTCTGTTGGGAATTATCGAAATGAGTATCTTCTAAGATCTCGCATCTTTGTATTACCTCCGCGCAAGTACGGGGCACATCGTACGAGAATAGTTTACTATATTTGTGCAACAACCCATTTTTAATTATAAGAACCAAGTCTAATTCAGACAATGGTGATGATAACTTATCATTCAGGGATGATATTAGATTTACATACTGCCGAACCGGTACGTTATACATTTGCTTGTAACGGTGAATTTTAGATTTAATTCCCAAATCACTGTCAACCTCCTTATAACTTGAGACGACCTCCGGCTCGACTGCCTTTTTACTTGATGCGCGACTGAATTTGATTTTATCCATCTCCTCACATAGCGCTTGTAACTCCGAAACGTTGGTGATATTTTTACCGATCTTCAGTTGTGCGTAATCTGGCGTGAGACCTTTTGTGACTAACGATAAAAGTTCCGACTCTTCTAACGGCAAATTCAGCTTGGAATTGATAGCTAAAGCTTCCAAAATAAAATCCGCAGCTCTTTCGTTATTTTTCTGACA
Organism: Limnephilus lunatus; assembly: GCA_917563855.2. Lineage (NCBI taxonomy): Eukaryota > Metazoa > Arthropoda > Insecta > Trichoptera > Limnephilidae > Limnephilus > Limnephilus lunatus. Next base: position 58,023,508 of record OU830596.1, read on the forward strand.
CAAGTTAAATAACTTCGACTTCTCAGTCATTTGAAACGTCGGGTCCTCGAATCTCTTCAAAAAGGCTGTTTTAATTTCTTCCCACTTTAGATTAGTTTTGAAAATTTTCCTATAGAATAATAGTGCTGAACCAGTGAGAAGTTCGACAAAACCCCTAGCCAAATCTTGACAATCAACGCCCCTCGCGTATTGTAATTCGGCGATTCTGTCTAAAAAAGCGCGGACATCCGAATTCCCGTCAAAAGAAATTTTCCAATTTGTTAAATTAACTATTTTTCTTTCAACGTACCTTGTGGTAGTCCTTTCATAGTGATTTTGCGTAGGCGAGGATACTATGTTAACGAGGTTTCCCGAATTACTAGTTTTTGGAGTGGTTGCTACACTTGGAGAATTTAATAAAATAGCAGGAGACTCCACCCGCCCACTAAGGGATTCATTAAACTCGACACATTGTTTCCGTAAAGACAACAAAGCCCTTTTGGGGACTATGCCTCTATCCATCAACATTTTTCTTATTACCGACGCGTTTGCTTTCTCGAAATTTAATATTCTATCCATTATTGGTATGGTGGCCTCCATGATTTTGCGTTATTATAATGAACAAAGCAAAAAAAAATTTCGGACGAATAATATAAGACGAGAGCAGTTGCTGGCAGTCGCATTTACAACTTCCTATTACAGGGGAACGGATGTGAACGAGCACAATCCGACAGTAGTCACTACCTTTTATTGGAAACAACCACTGCTCTTCAAGGAAGAAATAACGCAACTTACACAGCAGCCACTCGGAGAATTTAAAATAACGATATTCATTACTCAATTAAAAAAAAATTCCGCGCGAATGACGAACAACTCTGACTGCCGCGATAGAACGTAATAGCGTAAGACGTTACGGTAATAAGCGATGTTTAAAATACCTAACACTCGAATAGCACTAGCCGACGGACTCGCGACGTTTAGAATAATTCACACAGAACTACCGTTGTTGATGGGAGCACAAATATAAAATATTTATAGCTAAGATGCCACGATAGAAACGTAATAGCGTGGGAATGAATGCTACGGTAGTAAGCGATGTTTAAAATACCTAACACTCGAATAGCACTAGCCGACGGACTCGCGACGTTTAGAATAATTCACACAGAACTACCGTTGTTGATGGGAGCACAAATATAAAATATTTATAGCTAAGATTACATAATTATGTTTCTAGGGAGACAACAATCGACAAGACTTCGGCCCAGTTGGCGCGCCAGTGTCATACTTCCTGGGGCCAGGGTGATACTGAAGCCACGTAGGGTCCAGTGTTATACTTCTGGTCTCCAGAAATATGTCCCTCCCGGGGGGGGAACAAGTGTTAAGCAGGCCCCCCGGGGGCAATATGCCTCGGCTCGGAAGGCTCAGCTCAGGGTAGTAGGGCTCCTCCGAGGCTGTCGATGGTTGACTCCAATGAAACAAGGTTTAGGCACAATTCAAATGTATTCAATAATGCAAGGGTGAACATTACAGGCAACCAGGTAAGCTGTTTAAGGCCTAGCATAAGAGAGAGAGAGAGGCACTAGAAATACTACTGAATTTAGGCTCGGAAATACTATAAGAGGGTTTAAAATCTCACGTGGCGTCGTACGGATGCAGGCAGCTTCCTACGAAGTGGAGAGATCTAGAGCAAAGCTCATAGATCGGGTACAGGAACGGGGCGGCTCGGGGTGCGTGGGCGGCTTCTCGGCATCATGGTGGGCGGATTCGGTCAGCTTACCGAACCGGTGGGTGATAACGGTGAATTAAGCGGCTATCGGCAAGGTAGGCGGATTAAAAGCCGGGCGGCCAGGGCTGCCATGGTATAAAGTAGGCGGCAGTAGGATTATACAGGCGTCTGTCGTGATAGCGCCATACTGAGATCGTAAGTGAAGACTTAATTAGCCGCGTCGAAGGGTGGCATACTGCCCGACAGTACGTAGTAGTGCGTACGACCGCTCGCGCCGTTGTCTGAAATATGTCTGTTGCTTCGGTGAACGGTGGCCGGAGTTCTCTGTCCGTGATGAGCGAGACGGAAGACTCTAACGCGTGCCCTATAAGGTAATGTCTTCTGCCATTGGCTGGATTTCGCGCCGTGTAGCCATATATGGTAATGTCTTCTGCCAGCCTGAGAGGGACAGCAATAATCACGCGAGAATGTACATGTACTGAGCACGTGACACACAGCTGCCTGCCGCTTGTATAGTATGTTCGTATGAATTATGGGCAACCATAACAGTGTTTGAAAGAGAGAGTACGAAAACAGAATACAATATAGTTGTGAACGATGAAGACTTGGAGCAGGTGGACGAGTTTGTTTATTTGGGAAGTATGTTTACGAGAGACGGGAAGGCTGAAAGAGATATTGAAAGAAGGGTGACTGCAGGTAACTCTATTAATGGAGGACTGAACGCTGTTGGCATCAACAAAAAACTGTCCAACGCGAAACTAGCCGTCCATAATGGAGTACTGGTACCTACCCTGATATATGGCAGTGAGGCATGGAACTGGCAGAGGAAGGATGAAAGTAGACTGAATGCTGTAGAAATGAGATCCCTGAGGCGTATGTGTGGTAAAACCATATATGATCGTGTGAGAAACGCGGAGATCAGCAAAGAATGCAAGGCTGTTGTAAGCGTAATGAGTAAGATCAAGAAAGGAACGCTACGATGGTTCGGGCATATAGAGCGAATGAACGAGGAAAGGAGTGTAAGGAGAATATATGACGCAAATGTGAATGATAGAAGAAGTCGGGGACGCCCGAGAAAGACATGGCACGACCAAGTGAATCAGATACTTGAGTCGGGCCATGTCAAGAGTCAGAATAATAGAAGAGCATGTATGAGACGATGTATGAATGTTAACGAGGCAAGGAGTGTGTGCCAAGACCGAGTTGTTTGGCGGTCCGTCCTCTCTGCCTACCCCTGCGGGGAAATGGCGTGATGGTTAGTTAGTTAGTTAGGTTTTTTTGTAAATTGGTTGAAATATTTAAATAAAGGGAGCGAGCTGATAAGCGGGCGGTGTGTATTTGATTTAACAGATGGCGTTGGTTATAAAGGTTGGGTAATGGCAAGACGTTGTATTTCGTTAGCCACAGCAACGTGTGGCAGTGTCTGCTAGTTGTAATATAAAGAATGTGAGTTAAGTTTATCTCTACCTATTATAAATTAGAGTCCTCCGCCGCATCTGTGTGTCTGTTTGCGATAAACTCAAAAACTGCTGAACGGTTTTTCATGCGGTTTTCACCAATAGATGGAGTGATTCATGAGGAAGGTTGAGGTATATAATTTGTCAAGGTTTTGTTTTTTTATAAATTGGTTGACATCTTTACATAAAATGAAGTCGCTCACGCTGTCTGTGTGCTTAGATCTTTTAAACTACGCAACGGATTTTCATGCGGTTTTCACTAATAGATAGAGTGATTCACGAGGAAGGTTTTTAGATATATAATTTTTCAAGGTTTTCTGTAAATTGGTTTAAATATATAATATATCTGGCCAAGCGACAGCGGGCTGGCAAACGGGCGGTGTGAATTTGATTTAACAGATGGCGTTGGTTATACAGCTTGGGTAATAGCTTAGCATTGCGTTTAGTTAGCCACAGCAACTTGTGGCCGGGTCTGCTAATATATTATAAATTAAAGTCCTCCGCCGCGTCTGTTTCTCTGTTTGTTCGCGATAAACTCAAAAACTACTGAACGGATTTTCATGCGGTTTTCTCCAGTAGATAGAGTGATTCATGAGGAAGGTTTAGATATACAGTTTGTCAAGGTTTTATGTACATTGATTGAACTATATATCTGTATGTGAAGGACGAGCGGGCTGGCAAGCGGGCGGTGGGATTTGATTTGTATGCAAATCTATAGTTTTATGTCGAGGTTGATGAAATTTTACACACGTGACCTTCAAAATAAGAGGAAGGTCACTGTTCACATTTGATTTCGAAAACTCTGAGTAGCGCCCGGGCATCGCCGGGAAATTAAGCTAGTTGTTAAATAAATACAATAATTGCTTTTTATAATGATTTAAAATTTTTTTCTTACATTGAGCTTCGTCATTGCACGATCCAAATTTTCCGCTTAAATGATGGCAGTAGATGGAAAATTAATTAATTTAATTAAATGAAGACAATATTAGCGAAACTCAATCAAAAATCTGGATACAGAAATATCATAAAAATATATTAGCACCTCTGGGACTCGAACCGAGGACCTTCAGCTTTCCGGGCCACTGCGCTAACCACTGCGCCAAGGTGTGGATATCCGATTCGGTTATTTTTAACTGTATCATACTTCGACTAAGAACCATTTTCAGGGTTATGCGTAACCAGCGAATGTTTGTCTTTCTTCCGATCCGCCCTTGACACGGTGTTTAGAAATCCAGGGGGGGTAGTTTTTACTTTTAAATTAAATTGTGTGCGGCCCTGAAAGTTCACAGGGTAGGTTCAAGGCTTCTCAGGGGATGAGTGGGGAGGGGTGGTAAGGCTGTAGGGGGGTGGACGCGTCTCCATGACAACCGTAGATCTGTATTATTATTATTCTCAACACACGTTTATTTTTAATTTTTCCGCGAGGCTCGCTTGAGCATACTTTAAAATTATTTTTTCAGGCAAATTGTGTAAATCGGATCAAGGCCGGTAATGATTTATTGACTGAGTGTAGCATTCCCTTTCTATGTTCCATTTTAACTATTTGAGAGGCGGATATGGGTACCACCGACCTGGGAACCATTTATTGGATAACCAACACCTCTGCTATGGGTCATCCCATTGAAGGTTGTCCACCTACACGCCATGGTAAAAAAACGGATGGTTTTTTTTTTTTAGAAATTTAATAAAATTTAAATTTGATATGTTATTATCGAGTTCTGCAAGTATTTAAGAATGTATTTTAGTTACAGCTGTTTCGACTTGTAAGGTCATTTTCAAACAGATGGTTACTACTTCAAGGCTCTCGCAAGGACTCTAATTTTTTTGAAAGAACGAAGCTACATTTAGTTTAGAACGAATTTAGACCTACAATGTCCCTGCATACGTTGTTAGTAAGCAGTATGCAAGTTCTTAGCGGGAAAATAGAGCAACCCAAATGGTTCGCAACGTTTGGTGACTTAGCAGGGGTGCCCCCGCCCGGATTCATGGGGGGAGGTTTAATCGGATCTTGGCAGCGGATACGTCAGCCCACCAAATGCGTGGAAAGCCGGATCAGGAGGTAGGTTGAGGTAGATATTTTGACCTCTCTAGCAGGACTCTCTCTGAACATTGCCTTGCACAGCAGTGGTGAGGATAGATTCGTACGTCCGTCACTCTTGGATACACCGACCCCAGATTCCTAACCACCCTTCATTCTTATTTCCTTCCCAGAACTTCCTCTCTTTCATTTTCCTAAAAAGACCCTCCACACAGCACCTCAAATATGACATAGGCCCTGAGGGGAATTATTTTTCTCAGTGTGGACCTAATAATGTAAAAAAAAAACTCGACCGCCATGCATTTCGTCTGCCTGTAAATTTTGTGAAAAATTATTATTTTCCTTTTTAAGACGATGGCCGTTTTAGTGGTTCAGAAAAGATTATTTTTTCAAATGTTATATTTCTCTTATGTACAAACGCAAACCAACAATTCCTATTCAGGTGTTTTTTACAAAAAAATGATTAAATTAGAACCAATCTATGAACGAGCAGTTTTTGAATAGCTAGCTGACCCGACGAACTTCGTATCGCATCAGAATCAATAACCTTTGGGTTAAATTATAGCTGAATTAAATTCAGTTGTTTTATTAAGTTAAAAAATACCCAACGAAGCAATTATCGGTGCCCAATTAACCGTGTTTTGTTTTTGTCAGTATCATAGATGGCGTTGTGTATGGATTTGTATTTTTTGTAATTTTCTTACTTTTCCACTTACTTACGGGATTGAGTTTCATTTTCTTTATACGTGTGAGGGAGATTTATATTTGGAAGGGTGCAGACATACATTATGTTCGTAGTTTGTCCCATTTTCAACTGTTGACATTTAGTGTGCATGAAAGAGAGGCAGCATTTAAGTTTAAGAATAAAAGCAATACAATCAGCGCATTGACATTTGACGTTTTTGAATTTTTGCAATTCACTCACTATTCAATATTATACTTATCACAATATTGCTGCAGCTCTTTCAAAATATGAGAATTCGTTCCATACAAAATGAATGAGGAAAGGAATTTTCTTCACAAATATTTTTTTGGTAATTTTTCCGATGTTTTAATAGCTATTCTGCTATTCGGGACAGAGACAAATCCAACAAATGAAAGATCAGAAAAATCTGTCCAGCTGTTCTTGAGTTATAAATTGTGTAACTAACCCGACTTTGTTTTATATATTATAATATTTTAAGTTTTTCCTTAAATACTGACCTAGCAAAACATCACCCACATTGTCGTTAGAATTCATTACCTTCCGCATTATAATATATATTACGTAATATTATTTCTGTCCGTTTGTCTGTTCGTGTTGTACCTGTGGATATATGCAGATGCACCTGCTCTTTGTTTTTCCTGGTTACGACGTTATATGTATTGTAATAATAAATTCAATGATGATTATTTCACTTCCTTTACGTTTGCGATGTCACGACTTACTCCTACGCCGTTCTGGAATCCTGATACTCCTCGTTGAAATCCTTAAATTTATCCGAGAAATACAATACTTATTTGCTTGCTACTTACTTTAAGGGCCATTAACCAGCCAGCGGCCGAGAATTCATATTTCATCGAAAAATGTTCTTACGATTTTATAGGGCGGTTCCAATGAAAAAGATTAATTATTCTTCGTACCAGCTTTTTTAAATAATAACTCAATATCGAATTTATTTCATTCAAAATTTGCTTTAATTTATACCCACATTCAAATAAGCTGAAAGGCGTGCTGTTAAAACTATTAAAATTAAGTACTTTTTGTAATTATTTTTTGATCATAAGTATTTATAATTTTTCAGTAATGTCCAAGCAAAATAACAATGTAAAAAAAACTTAAATATATTTGTTTGCAAGACCTTACATAAATAGACAATTTTAAGTATTTTCGTCAGAAAACACGTGTGCGGTCCTTTTTTAAATGATTTTATTTAAAACTAAAATTAAAATTCTGAAACATAGCTTACCCAGATAATTTATTGATTGATTTTACTGCATGATTATATGATTTGAAATGTGTGTTGTACTCGTATAATACAAAATGTTGTTAGAAAATTTAACAAATCTGCCGACGACCTACGCTAAAACCTTATTGTAATAAAAATAAACATATTTTCTCAAAATTTAAAACGTAGCTTTACTAGATAAAAGAAGAGTCTTTCGAAATCAATTTATAATTTTTTTGTGGAAAAGAGTCAATACGTCTAAAATTTTATTTAACAATGACATATTTCCGGTTTTTTCTGGTTTTTCCCTCTAAACTGATAGTCTCATGTTTAATTGTAACCTCCGCTTAAACTGTTTCCCCCCCTTCCTACCCATCCTATAATAATTCTTCTCCCTCTTTTCTATTTGTATATCTTTCTGTCACCAATAAGGTGTCTTCTTTTCTATTTTGTATCACATTCACTCATTGTTTTATTTTCTTATATATATATATATATATGTGTGTATGTGTATCTCTATGTAATTATCTTTACTATAAAAAAGCCCTACAAAACTTGCGCTAAACGATACCTGGTTGGCTTTATTTGATAATTCAAATGAAAAGTGGTATTTTACAAGGTGTGTTTTTAATTTAATTAAATTAGTATTCCATCAATAATTCAACATTGATAATTTTGTTTAATACAACCTTACTCCGGGCAAGGACCCAATTATTTCACTCAATTTGAAACATTGATTTGCCCAATATTGGCAAGTTAACGGCCTTGTCCTAGGACTGAGATTTGTATCTACACTTCTGCTGTTGAGATATTACTACTTCTTCGACTAAAAGCTCTTGCTTTAGAATTGTTTTATCAGTAATTCCACTTAACACGCAGCCCACATTTAACTACCTTCATCGTATATTATTATAATACTTAACCACTCAGGTATTTTGAGATTATGAAAGTTTTTAGTCTTAAACGAACTGTCAGGTTTAAAAAAAACTTTGTGTTATTTCCGCTTCACAATTAAAGCTCTATAGATAAAACATTTCTGAACGTAACCGAATACTAAAAACTGTTTTTGAAACGTTATGAAATACGTTTTCAAATTGTTATATTACAAATAAATATTAACATTTATAAATATTAAAATTTAGATTGCAAACATAAAAAAATTGGTAAAATTTTGTTTTTATGTGGAAACACTCACGTAATGTTTTTATGTGATAACGGTACTAAAAAGCACGGATTATGTCAAAATAACACTTATTCTATTGTATAAATGTATAATAAACAATTTTATCACCTACCTTTTACCATTTCATATAAGAATATTTAAAAAATAATAATGTCTAACGGCGCGTAGGCGATTTGGGTGGTGAAAACTGTTTCTGCAAAATAATTCTTCTTTATGTACTTCTATGGACAACTTTGAATAGAAATATGAAGCTTAATGCAATATGGATCTTCTACTTTAGGGTTGTCACTAGATCAATAACATAGTTATAACGACTTCTGTGGAAACACACGGGTTAGCGTGAAAACGCGCTTATTGTACTTGACTGCTATTGTTATATTGTCGTGTAAATACGCTTACGGGTCAGAGTGGTTAAGATAGCAGGTGTTAAATAACTGCTACTTCTAAAAAAGGATCGGAAGGAAAATGGGGGTGCGAAAACGAGTAAATTTAATATCTTTCAGTTGAAGGTTTTGTTTAAGTATGCGGAAGACATTATTACATTATGTTCGAGATGTTTTCGTAACTGCAAAATAATATAAACATCTCAATGCAGTTATTGCAACTAGTGGCAGGTGGATAGATGATCCGAAAGTGGGTAGAAGAAATCGGGGACATCCCAAAGGAAAACATTGCCATTTAATATCAACGGTATATAAATAGATACCATAAATAATAATGGCAAGTCACCTTAAACACAAGCATAAGAAAATAGTTAATTAATCTATGAAAAAATTCTCACTGTATTTTTAAATGCTACTTTAGACATTTTGTCGAAAAATTTTTGCCCTATTTTGAATGAGCCGCGTTCTATAAAATATTTTCACAATTTCCGCTTAATTATAATCGTTTTCTAACATTAATGCACTCCCTGTAACATTTGTATTTACATAACTCTCTTTCAAACCGTCTTCTGCTTCTTTTTGAACGCTTACTACGGGGCCTTAAATGCTACTTAAGACATTTGTTGAGAGATTTTAGCTCTATTTGAAATAAGTCATGCTTTATTAAATACTAGCTGACCGGCGAACTTCGTACCTCCTCAGAATCAATAACTGTTGTGTTACCTTATGAACTGAAATAAATTCATTTTTTTATATTAAGTTAAAAATTACACAATGACGCAGTTATCGATGCCCAACTGTCTGTGTTTTGTTTATGTCAGTATCAGAGATGGCGTTGTGTATGGATTTATATTTTTTATGATTTTCTTACTTTTCAACTTACTTACGGGAATTGCGTTTCATTTTCTTTATACGTGTGAGGGAGATTTATTATAATTATTGTATTTTTCCTTTGGAGGGGTGCAGACATACGTTCACCGTTTGTCTCATCTTCAACTGTTGACATTTAGTGTGTAAGAAAGAGGGGCAGCATTATATGTTTAAAAACAAAATTAAAACAATCAGCGCATTGACGTTTGACTTTTGACAGAATTCGTTCCATACAAAATGTATAAGGAAAAGAATTTTCTTCATATATTTTTTCGTGAATTTTTCCGATGTTTTAATAGTTATTCTGCTATTCGGGGCGGAGACAAATCGTACAAACCAAAGATCATAAAAATCGGTCCAGCCGTTCTTGAGTTATAAATGGTGTGTAACTAACCCACTTTGTTTTATCCTGTTCATTGTAATCGTTTTTTTTTATTATTACATATTTCCCTTTCAAACCACATTTTTCTTCTTTTTGAAGCCTTATTGATTACCTTCATAACAGAAACTTCGATTCAATATGTCGTACTAAAATTTGTATGAAATAACGGTGAGAATAATAGGAGAGAACCACGCCCAGAATGATATTTATTCGTGGAGCCCAGAATTGGGTTAAAGCCTGCATCTATTTTAACTCTCCTCCATTTGTCGTTTGGGTTAGTGACCCTATGACGGGTGGCCCAACAAATACGAAAAATTAAACTAGATTTTATGCAAACATAAGACAATTTTTATTGGGAATTTTGGCCTAAGCTTTGTAATGATCATCTATGTCCGTAACATCAGCGTCTCTGATCCGCGAGGAGTAGATGAACCGTGCACCAGCGAAATTGGAGTAAGGATCACGAACTTCAGCAATGGTGAATTGACTAAATATATTGGAAATGAAACCAAAAAAATAAAACTAGTCGAGCATGAAATCATCATAGAATTCTGTTAATCGGTAAGATTGCGATGGGCTGGCCGTTTGGAAATTGCCAAATGACAGAATTCTGGAATTAATGACCTAGTTGGGACCCCAATAAAAGATGGTTTAACTTTATGGAAGAAGATTAAGGCATATGTTCTTTGGGGGTTACCCACCACTTACCCGCCCTGGTTTAAGTAACTGATGGTTACTCCTTCAAGGTTCTCGCAAGATTCTAATTTTTTTGTTAAACGAAGCTACATTTATTTATTTTGAACGATTCTAGACCTACAGAGTCCCTGCATACATTGTTAGTAAGCAGTATGCAAGTGCTTAACGGGAAATACATGATACAATATGTGTTAGTATGACAAAATATAGACAAGACAATGGGACAGGTTGGTGAAAGTCCACGAGGTGGCAAGCGCTGGGTGATTGTATCCAGCGTTTCCTACAAGCACCTGTTTGGGAGGAGGAACTCTGAACATAAATAATATCTAAATCCAAATCAGACACAGAACATAAATAATAAGGGCATGGAAAGCGGTTGGGAGTCCTCTTTAGTCGATTGACAGTCCCATCAAAAATGCGCATGATGTTCGGTCTAGCCGTGAACCGCACTCAGCTTCCGCGCCCCTTAGCCGGTTCCTCGGTGATGCCTCAAAGAAAAGTAAATGGGCACGTGGTCTGATGAAAATTGCCTAGAGATCACGCATCTTAGCCATTCGAAAACGTTCGTGTAGCCAAATCTCTCATTGGATCGAAACGCTGCTGTGGTGCTCTATAATATCTGAACCATTGACGAAATCAGCTATTTTAGAATTGCGATGGTCAAGAATCCAAGAAAACTAAATACGCACGTTAAATATGACTTTGAAAAATTCCACATTAGGTCGCATAACGACGTTGATTTTAGAAATAATCGACCTTGCCTCTGATTTGGCTCAGCACCAACTCTCGCCTCTTTGACAAAGATCTCACATCTTGTATTGGGCCCAAGCGTTATGCCTAGTCATGCATTAGTGTCATCTCGAAAATTTGTGATAAATATTTTTGAAGCATTTGTGGCAGAATTAAGTACATTTTGAAATTTGAATTGATCTAGAACGCACTTTGCAGATGGTCGAAAGCTGGAATAAGGAAGTGACAACTTTGTTATTTTGTTATTAGGTGACGATGGTATTTATTGATCAAGGATGCATTTTATGTATCACAGTGTTTCTCGGTTATGCAGAAAATAGTGTTACTAGTTCCTAAATAGCTGTCAACAAGTAATGGTTTAAGAGTTTCTGCCAACATATTAGTTTGTATTGACAAGGACAACTATGTTGTAATACTAACGGTTAATTTATATACTTAGCGCAATTTTGAGATGATATACCTCAAGAGCGCAAAATATAAACCATACAATATTATCTATCTCTATCATTAGCCAGTTGACTAAAGGTTTTTTTTTTACATTTACTCCACACAGGAGGCTCTGAGGAAAATAATTTCCCTCAGGGCCCATATCATCTGGGATGCTGTGTGGAGGGTATTTTTGAGGAGAGGAAGGGATGAACATTGGTCTAATGAAGATAGTGGATACTTACTAAAATTTTAAAACCAGTTGTCGACTGGTTTTGGAAAAAATATTTTCTCATCAAGACAAAATTTAGAACTGAACATGTAAATATTATTGTGGGTTTAACCGCAGGTTAAACTGAGCCTATTTTGTCGGAAGGTCAAAATATTTCGGCTTTGCAATAAAATCCAAATGAATACAGTATTTCTGAACGCATCCGAAATTTGAAAACTATTTTTGAAAGGTGATGAAATACGCTTTAAATTTTATAATTAGAAATAAACATAATTTTTGAAACATGAAATTTTGGATAAAAACCTAAAAAAAATTAATTGGCAAACCTTACTTTTTTAACTAAAATTACTGATAACGAATTAAAAAATAAAAACGCACATGTGTTACACTAGGCAAATATATTAAACGTTATGGTTAACTCACTTTTTGTCGTTTCTTGTAAAAATAATTAATAAGAAATTCACAGTTTCCTATTTTTTTTTTCAAATTGTGGTGGGAAACTTTGTATTCATAAACATATAAATTCGAATTATTTTTTACATATGAATGTAAAAAAAATGTTATGATTTCTCTTTCTAATACCATTTAGATCATATTTCTGACCATTAGAATAAGGGAGACACAACGATTTCTATAAGACTTATATGGTTGTTCAAAAAATAAAAAATAAACAAAAACCGAAGAAATATATAATGTTGTTTTAATATAGTGAATGGATAGCCCATTTATCTTGTAAGTTAAGTTCTTTTATAAAATATTGTATACTGTATTGGAAACTATCTTTTTATCCCGCCAGAGTTCGCATGATCGTAGTTTCTTCTACGAAGAAAATTAGAAAAAAAAATTGTTACTGAAATAGAGACATTTCTTTGAACAAATTGTATAATTCCTATTTGAAATTAAAAAAAAAAAAACGTGTGTGTTTCGTAATAAGGTGCCTAGGTAGCAGTGGCTGTCCGTGAGTTTTCAGTGAGCTAGAGTGATAAGATTGAAAAATACGACGTTATTTATGTGGATGTAGCTGAAAGTTAATTTTTTTTTTCAAACTCAAAATTTTGTATGAAGATTTTCAGGATTCTTTCAGTATGGGGATGCGGTACAAAAAGTTGAAATTGAAAATCATTTTTAGGTACAACAAAATTAATAACTTCGTATTTTTTCAATCTTAGCACTCTACCTCGGTATTTAAGTACCTACTTACGAATCTTATATTTGAGAAGAATATTTGGTATTGATTTTTTGGCCGAGGAGTCTACAATTTAGGTAGAAAACTGCTACTGGTGGTAATGGTTTATTTTTCTTGGACCACACGTCCCCTCAATATAGTCGTATAACCGTCCCGTGTTAACTATTCGTTCGTTTTGGTTTCGCGTAACGATTCTGGGATGCCATAACGCATAACCACCGCTGTGGACTGTGAGCTGTGGCACTCGCCGACTGCGGCTGCGACTATTTCAGATCCGCTGCACAGTGCACACTCGCACACTTGCACGTGGGCGCGGCGCACGTGTGTGCAACACGCACCACGTGGCGCTCTATGCAAACCGTGCAAAAGTTTTGGTTAGAAAACAATAGGTAGGTACTAGGTACTACAACACTTTCCGAGACTTTTACGTACTTTTATTTGGAGGTTATCCTCCACTTACCCGCCCTGGTATAAGTAACAGATGGTTACTCCTTCAAGGTTCTCGCAAGATTCTATTTTTTTTTTAAACGACGCTACATTTATTTATTTTGAATGAATCTAGACCTCCAGTGTCCTTGCATACGTTGTTAGAAAGTAGTATGCAAGTGCTTAACAGGGAAAAAACATAATACAACAAATCAGGCATATTGTGGTCTGATAAAAATTGCCCACGGATCACGGATCTTGGCCACTCGAAAACGTTTGTGTAGCACATAGCCAAATCCTTCATTGGAACAAAACGTTGCTGTGATGCTCTATAATATCTGAACCATCGAGGAAATCAGCTATTTTAGAATTGCGATGGTCAAGAATCAAAGAAAGCTAAATGCGCACGGTAAATATTGCATCGACATAATGCTTTTTAGCTAATAATCCAAAGCTTTTTTTTACATTAGCTCCACACGGGAGGCCGTGAGGAAAAAAAATCTCTCAGGGCCTATGTCATCTTTGGGGATGCTGGGTGGTGTATATTTTTAGGGAAAGAAGGAAGATGATGTTCTGATTAGGAAAAAGGTATGAATCTGGGGGTAAATATCTCCAGAAGTGACTCATGAATCTATCCCTCCCACTGCGGTGCAAGGAGATCAATCGAGAGTCCAGCTGGAGAGGTCAAAAGATCTCCCTCAACCAGTCACAATGTACAGGTGTACATTTTAATTATTTTGTAGTTAATTTTTACATTTCACACACCGTTTAGATTTTAGATCGATCGAATTATAGTAAGGAAAACACAATGATTTATACGAGACCTATAAGAGTTGTTCCGAAAACGGAACAAATTAGCCTGAGAGGTTAAGGAACTGAATCAGAATCTTCACATATTTTCACATTTAAAAAACAACCATTGCGGCGATATATAACAAGCTATAGGTATATAAACTAACTCAAATGCTCTAAATTAGTACCATGAAATATTATACCTGAAAAAAGTACTGTTTTTCGATTTTTGAGACGGTCGCGAAGAATAATGTCGGATTTGCTAAAAATTGAAATTTATTTTGTTGGCGTACTTATTGGCTTTTTTGTTGACTTAAAAGCCTGTGTTTTCGGAATTTTTCAAGAAATTAAATGAAATACATTTATTTATTTTTGTGCTATATTTCTTGATATCAAAAACAGTAAAAATGCAGCCACATAAAGGTTAGTCTTTGTGAATCTGCTAGAGATGTGTGTGGAATAAGTACGCAAGGTAGGAAGAAAGGTGACGCATGGTGGGATGACGAGATTAAAGCACTGGTCTCAGAGAAGAAGAAAGCATGGTTATGTCTGATAGCGGCTGGCAGTGCTTCTAGCGAAGAGAGAGATAGAGCGAAAGAAGTTTATAAGGGATGCAAGAAAAGAGTAAGTGTTGGAGTGAAAGTACGAAAGAAACGTCTGGAAGAGGAAAAGGGAATAAAAATGACAAAAAACTTCCAAGAAAACATTAAACTGTTTTGGAAGGAGGTCAAAAAGTCCCGGAGCGGTCCAGAGAATGGGAGCCTAAAAGTGATAAAATCGAAAGATGGAAGAATGTTGACGAATGAGGAAGAAATAAATGAGAGATGGATGAAATATTTTGAGGAAGTCTTCGAAAGCAACCCGAGTGATAGTGAGGCCAGCGGCGAATCGGGTATGAACGATGACGGAGTGAATGTTATCAAAATCAGCATGGATGAAATTAAAAATTCGATAAAATGCATGAAGAATGGTAAGGCTGTAGGTTTCGACAATATTGCGGCCGAATACTTTAAAGGAGATAGCCATATTATTCTCACATGGTTGTGCAAACTTTTTAACCAGTGTTTAGAGGAGGGTTACACGCCATTAGATTGGAGAAGGGCTGTAATCATGCCATTATACAAAGGTAAAGGGTCACGTATGGAATGTGGGAATCATAGAGCTATTAGCCTGCTAAGTTCAGTCGGCAAGTTGTACGGAAGAATATTGATTGAAAGGGTAAGAATGGAAACAAAGGATAAAATATGGGATGTGCAAGGTGCCTTTATGAGTGGAAGGGGATGCATGGACCAGATTTTCTCCTTGCGTATGCTCACTGAGAAGTTTCTGGCAAAAAACCAAAAACTTTTTTGTGCCTTTGTAGATCTACAAAAAGCATACGACCGAGTCGACAGGAAAAAGCTATGGAAGGTGTTGTCCAAGTATGGAGTGAATACAAATCTCATACAGGCAATTGCGTCTCTGTACGAGGGAAGCGTTGCATGTGTTAGGGTGAACGGTGGTTTTACGGGGTGGTTTGACATCACAAAAGGTGTTAAGCAAGGCTGCGTAATGTCACCATGGTTATTCAATTTATACATGGATAATTGTATGCAAGAATTGAAAGAGATGGGATTGGGCGCGAATTTGAGTGATCTGAAAATATGTTGCCTGTTGTATGCTGATGATGCGGTGCTGATTTCTAACACTATGGAAGATCTACAGTCTCTCGTGTCTAGGATGAACGAAGTGTGTATGCAAAATGAGTTAATGATGAATGTAAGTAAGTCTAAAGTCATGGTATTTGAAAGGGAGAGTACGAAAACAGTGTGCAATATAGTTGTGAATGATGAATACTTGGAGCAGGTGGATGAGTTTGTGTACCTGGGTAGTATGTTTACGAGAGATGGGAAGGCTGATAGAGATATTGAAAGAAGAGTAAATGCAGGTAACTCCATTAATGGAGGACTGAATGCCGTTGGCGCTAATAAAACACTGTCAAAAGACGCGAAGCTAGCAGTCCACAATGGAGTCCTGGTACCTACCTTGATGTATGGCAGTGAGGCATGGAGTTGGCAGAGGAAGGATGAAAGTAAACTGAATGCTGTCGAAATGAGATCCCTGAGGCGAATGTGTGGCAAAACCATGTATGATCGTGTGAGAAATGTGGATATCCGCAAAGAATGCAAGGCTGATGTAAGCATAATGAGTAAGATTAAGAAAGGGACCCTCAGATGGTTTGGACATGTAGAGCGAATGAAAGAAGAAAATAATGTGAGAAGAATATATGACGCAAATGTGAATGGAAGAAGAAGTAGGGGACGCCCGAGGAAGACATGGCACGATCAAGTGAATCAGATACTTGAGTCGGGCCATGTCAAAAGTCGGAATAATAGAAGAGTATGTATGAGACGATGTATGAATGTGAGTGAAGCAAAGACTGTGTGCCAAGACCGAGTTGTTTGGCGGTCCGTCCTCTCTGCCTACCCCTGCGGGGAAACGGCGTGATGGTTAGTTAGTTAGTTAATTAGTAAAAATGCAGAAAGGAAACTTTAAAAATTTCCACAGAAAAACTACAAAATCACATAACCGACATTGTTATTGATACTCAATCGAAAACAACCTTATTGTATTCTGGGGGATGAAAATATTTCAACAATAAACAAGTCCATGGCCAAGAGTTGAAGGACAAGTATAAGCCGAATCAAAAGAACGGGAAAAGATTGCTACGAAATACGAAAGCATTATAATACAAAGAGAAATTTCCAAATTGGCTATACCACCTACACGTGTTTTGGTCGCCTACGCAAACTCTGGAAAATGAGATGAATATTTTCAACTATCGGAAAAAGATTGATTGGACGAAACTTTTCGCAAAGTACGTATTTCACTTATGCGTAGTATGCTGTATTATATATATTTTACCAAACTGTTGCTATCACTGTCGTCTCAGACTGTTAATACCTAAATAAAATCGTCAAAATCGAGGTTTTGTATTCCCTATTTTCCTCCTCCAAAACTGGACTGATTTTAAAGATATTTTGAAGTGAAATTTTTTTAGCAACTTGAAATTCCGGTGAAACTAAAATGCGTCACAAATACTAGGTTCTAATATAATGCGGTAAATTTGCACCTCGGCGCGTGCCTTTCGTAGCGTAGTGGGCAAGTCTCAGCGCTAAGAAAGACAAACATCAAGCGAACGGGGGTTCGAATCCTAAAAAAACATTTTTATTTTGTGAAATCAATATCCAATCTTCAAACCACCAATATCAAAAGAAAAGAAAGCGACATCTAGCGACTTTCTAGTTTCACTTCTACTGTGTGTGAATTATACACTGTTTTTTTTTTACTAAATGTAAGACCTGCGCCACACGCAGCTATAAAAGATGTAGCTTGGCATATTTCGGCATATCGCTTGCCGTACATTACCAGTGGGAATATATATGGCGAGCGATATGCTGAAATAGGCCAAGGCCAAATATGTCTTTTATATTAATAAACTAGCTGGTACCCGGCATGCGTTGCTATGCCATATAGTAAAGAAATTGTTTCTCCCTGCGCGTCCTCACCGATTCGTCCAGTTCACCTTCCTCCTCCCTTCATCCTCCGCGTCCCTTTCCCCTCTCGCGTTCCCACTCCTCCTCCTCCACCCTCCCTCTGCTCACTCTACTCCCCCCCTTCCCCCGTCCCGCTAACCTTCCTCCTGAGTTTCCCTCCCCTTTTTCGTATTCGCCTCCTTCCTCCCGCGAATCCCCCTCCCAGGTTCCCCTCCCCCCTCCGCATTCCATACGTTCATTCCCGATAAATTCAGTTTTCAAACAGCTCCTCCCCCTTCCTTCGTCCCCCTAACCCCCTTCCCGAGTTCTCCTCCCCCCTTCCGTAATCGCCTACCCCCTCCTGCGGATTCCCCTCCCAAATTCCACTCCACCTTCCCTTTCCCCAATCCCCCCCTCCATCACCCCTCCCCAACCCTACCCCTCCCCCTCCCACCTCTCGCATTCCACACATTCATTCCCGGTTCTTTCAGTTTTCAAACTGCTCACGTGCCATCTATTACAATTTTTTATACAAATTTCATAATGCCAGAGCTTAACAGTAGTTTTGTACAAAATAGCTGGTACCCGGCCTGCACGTCCTTTCCCATTCATCCCGTTCACCTTCCTCCTCCCCTTCCTCCCCCGCTTCCCCTTTCCCTCTCTCGTTCCCACTCCTCCTCCTCAACCTTCCCTCTCCTCAATCTACTCCCCCCTCTTCCTCTCTCCCGAGTTCCCCTCCGCCCTCCCGGGTTCCCCTTCCCCTTCCTGCATTCCATACATTCATTCCCGATACATCCATATTTTAAAAAGCTTCCCCCCTTTCCTCCGTCCCGCGAACCCCCCTCCTGAGTTCCCCTCCCCCCTCCCGTATTTGCCTTCCCCCTCCCGAGTTCCCCTCCACCTTCCCTCTCTCCACTCCACTCCCCCCATATCCCCCTCACCCACCCCTCCCCCCCTTACTTCGCTCCCCCCTCTCCCTCACCCAACCCCCTACACCCCACCCTACTCCCCTTCCCCACACCCTGCCCACTCCCCCTCCCACCTCTCACATTCCACACATTCTTTCCCGGTACATTCAGTTATCAAACTGCTCGCGTGCCACCTATTACAATTTTTTATACAAATTTCTGCTAGAGCTCAACAGTAGTTTTATACAAAATATCGAACAAAAAATATAATTATCCGATTTGGTGCAGTAATCCGGAATTTATTCGCATACATACATTTCCGCGATTTATTTTTAGCGATAGATATTTACTACGACGCCAACAAAGCACTCTTTTTAGGTTGAATAGCCTAATTTCAAAAAAAACATCGTTTCCAAGACAAAAATTTGTTTGCTTTCCTTCTGACGTTTGCAAAGAATATTAGGTAGGACAGTTTATATGGGAAAATAAAATTGTGGTTTTTACCATCTTCCTCGCGATTTTTACATATTTTCTCACCTTTTAAAGCTTCCCTCGACTACAACAAACATTTCAAAACCAAAATCAGCTAAATTGGCCCAGCCGTTCTCGAGTTTTAGCGAGACAAACGAACACCAATTGATTTTTATTATATAGATTTCATGCCAGAGCTCAAAAGTAGTTTTATACAAAATAACGAACAAAAAAAAAAGAATTATCCGATTTGGTGCAGTAATCCGGAATTTATTCGCATACATACATTTCCGCGATTTATTTTTAGAGATAGATATTTTACTACGACGCCAACAAAGCACTTTTTTTAGGTTGAATAGCCTAATTTAAAAAAAAAACATCGTTTCCAAGACAAAAAATTAATTGTTTGCTTTCCTTCTGACGTTTGCAAAGAATAGTAGGTAGAACAGTTTATATGGGAAAATAAAATTGTTGTTTTTACCAACCTCCTCCCAATTTTTACATATGTTCTCACCCTTTAAAGCTTCCCTGGACTACGACAAACATTTCAAAATCAAAATTAGCTAAATCGGCCCAGCCGTTCTCGAGTTTTAGCGAGACAAACGAACACCAATTGATTTTTATTTATATAGATAGATCAGAAAATATTTGTTATCTGTTTAGCTTTTTCTAAAATAGATTGTCTAGATATTTGTTATCTGTAGGTACTTTTAGCTTTTTCAAAAATAGATTGTCTAGTTTGTATACTGTATGATGACAATGTATTCTTTCACATTTTTGTGGTAAAGTCGCACACACACGATCGATAAAAATCGATGACATTACAGCAGTTAATATAAGCAATAAATGTCGGACTTACACAGTCGGGATATGGCTCGGTTAATAGATTTGTCGACTCCAGTTCCTGGGTAGGAAGGTGCAATCCTCGATCAAACCAAAAAAAATGTTTTAAAATAAATTTTGTATTATAATAAAATAAAATAAAACTAGTGCGACGATCAAAACAAGGAAAATAATTTTTTGATGCATTTTTAATATCAGATATCCTCATTGTTAAAATTATGATATTAGAATTTATATCTCCCAATACGACAGTTATTAAATCAAGCAAATTCTACCCTTGTACTTATATCACAACGTACCTTCTTCACGTGCGACCCCTCGGGGGGTCGGCGGTGGAGTGGGGGGGGGGGCGGGCGGGGGTAGGAGGACCTTGGAACCTTCCCCAAGGCCGTAAGGCTGCGTGTGTAGGGCGCAGGCTGTTCTATGTACTTTTCAGGTCTCGAAAACCTTTAAGGGTGAATTAAAAATTACAGTCGTAGCGACAGCCTACCTATTTATTATAAATAACTTCCGTGAAAAATCACATCGTTGGATTTGTGAATCTCATTGCCTTTAAAAACAAATATTGACAATAATTAAAAAAAAAATAGATTGTGCAATTCACACACGGTAGAAGTGAAACTAGAAAGTCGCTTTCTTTTCTTTTGTCTGTTTTATTTAAAGTGGTTTGAAGATTGGTTATTGATTTTACAAAAATTAAAATGTTTATTTTTTTTTGAATTTCGTAGGATTCGAACCTCCGTTCGTTGGATGTCTCTGGTCGCTGAAATTTCTCACGCGCTTTACGCCACAACGCTATCGGAGGCTCCCGCGGAGCCGTGAATTTACCGCATTATATTATAACCGAAGACCCGTCAAATATTAAATTTTAGTAACGCACTTCGGTTTCATCTGAATTTCAAATCACAACTGGGCAAAAGAAGTTTCACTTCAAAATATATATATATATAAAATTATATGATCATATAAAAAGTGAATACAATTTCATCACGGAACTAAAACAAAAGTTGAAAAATTGTTAATTGATCAATATTTTTTTATTGATGTTGTTTCTAAGCACCTTTAAATTAGTAGGTATATACTAGGTAGTTGGTTGAATGTTCGTAATCTTATGTACGAAGGTTGTCTAAGAATTAAAGACTTTCTTTCTAATTAAAAAAAATCAGGAAAAAATTATGTTTACAAAAAAAGCGTATGACATTTTAGGTACATATCCCTATTTTTCGACATTGTTCCTATTACGATTGATGCACTTGGTGAGCCGTGGCACAAGGTCCTTAATTCCCTTATCGTAGAACTCCGCCGCCAACCTCTTCCTACGCGTCCTATTCGGTCTCCAAAGCTTTTCCGGCCAAATATTACTTCAGGTGAAGAAAAAGATGCAAATCATGCCATTTATTGCATTATGGTGACTTGCAACAGAGGTGTTGATTATCCAATAAATGGTTCCCGGGGCGGCGTACTTCCAAATTGCATACGTAGTTAACAACAAAACTGAGTTAGATAATGATTGTAGTTGGTGAAAGAAATAACAATTTTTATTTCCGTCGTCTGATTTGCTGTCATATCAGTAATTAAAACATTTGATTTATTGGAAAACCGTGCAACGTTTAACACGTGTTTTCTAATGTTTTATGATTTTAAAAATATTGATAAATGAATGGTAACAAATTTAAAAGTTATGAGTAAATTGTAATTAGGCTGACGACCTCCGTTGTCAAGGGGTAAGGCTCTCGGCTAGCGATCCGAATAGACTAGGAGCCATGAACGACAAATCCTACGTCATCGAGTACACGAATAAAGTACACTAAAAAATGCACAAACAGATCTATAAAAAAATCAACAGTTGGCTCCAATCAAATATTTTAACAATGAATGTTAAATAAACAGGTTACATGATCAAGCTCAACCCGTAAAATAATTGTTCCTCATGTACCCTTAAAAATTGAAAACAACGACCTGCAATTCGACTACCATAATACGGGCATGTGCCTAGCGTAGAAGTCGAATCACCTGTAAAAACTGTATAAAAAGAAATATGATGAATAAAGAAAAAAAATCCTATATAAAAATAATGGCTGTGCATAGATCAGTATTTGACATTTAAACAACATATACAAGGTAAGTTTTTAGATTTTCACGGCCAAAAGCATTTTCGTTGTTTGTTTTTCACACATTGTCGGATCTGCCGGATCCGCCCTGATGATGGACACTGCCACGCTGTCCGAAACATCGGCTAAAGAAGGAGGTAGCGCAACACGGCATATCACCCCGAAAAAAAACAACGAAAAACAACATATACATGGTATTATTAAAGACAAAAACATCCCCTTAATTAGCGTATTTAGCCGGCTATCATATCTGTTGACAAATAAATTTTAAAAAGGTTTATATTATAGTTTCGTACACGCACACTTAAGTTATTTTATTGAAATCTGGGGAAACGTATGTGACACATATATACATGAATTAGAGGTAATACAAAATAAGGTAATAAAAAAACTATTTAACTATGTGCAATCCCAGAACATCTACAAAAAAATTATATATGGAAACAAAACTATTAAAATTAAGAAAACCATATGAATACAATACATATCTCCTTATACATAAACAAAATAAACAATAAACTCGTACACACAAACACATAATTCATTAAAACGTCCCAAGTACACAAACACTTTACACGACAACACGATAACATAGATTTAAACACCATCCACACTAACAATGGTAAACAGTCCATTGGTTACGAGGGGGGCAACTTATATAATTGCCTCTTAAACGACATTAAAAACGAAAAAAAAACTGAGTAAATCTAAAAAAATATATTAATATTTATTCGTGACTAGCAGACCCGGCACGTTGCTGCGGCTAACGAAACACAACGCCATTACCCAACCTTTATAAAATCCACACCACCCGCTTGCCACCTGCCCAAACATTTTGAGAGACTTCATTTTATACTATTTAATGATAAACAAAATAATGAAATAGTATAGTGCTGTATTGCTTATCTTAATTTGTATAATTATTTCTAGTTAAATCAGTGAAAATGTAATTTTATTTTAACTGAAATAAAAAATTAAACTACTTTTTGATAATGGACATTAATAGCTTTTGAGGAATACTGCATACGTAAAAAATGTCATATCGTTTAGGTTTAGATGACTTGTATTGGTTAACTTGTTGGCTACCTCTGCGCTCTGACTGATGGTTTGTAGGGCTAGAGAGTAGAGAGTACAGGGCTGGTTCAGTGAGGGAGGTTGTGTAAAGTGTACCGGGTAGTGGGTAGTGCTGTGCGGCCCACGCAGCCACGTCCCCGGCGAGATGTCGGCGTCGGCGTCGTCGTGTTGCCTAGCAACGGGCCGACGCCCCGCGCCCGCGTCTGGTACCTATTCTACCTACCAGGGTTGCCACTAATTCTAACTAGAAACCATTTAAAACAAATACACTAATAGTTCACTAAATACTAGAACACGCATCTAAAAAAAGTACGTTCCTAATTTTCGGTTAGTTAATAAATCTAACCACTGGAACGATTATGGTCGAAAAATGGACCACTTTTTATTTTTCTGCGATTGATAGCGGTCCAAAATTGGACCACATTTTCCTACCATTCATAAAACATTTATTGTAATTATGTAAAACATTTCCCGGCCAGCCATTTATTTTAAAACGAAGCTATTGAAATGCTTTATCTATTATGACCACAGGTGTCGCAAATTCGAACTTCGTAGATTATTTTAGGACGATGTTAAAAAAATTTTTTTTACGTCGAATCAGCTATTTAAGGTTAAAATGAAGTCCTTTTTCCATAGATATGCACCTTTCATGATCAAATATACCACAGACTACATCCAGAAATCGAAAATATTCTATGTTGACTCGAATAAGTACCCCTCACGGCAGTTTCAAAGTAGAGTCTGTCAAATAAGAGTAGAAAATAAATAAAATGGAACTAAGAAATTTTTAGGCTGGCAACACCAATTTATCTGTCAAATGTTCTTTAGAATTGCAATGACACAGAAAATTCAAAACACTGTATACACATTTAAAAAAAAAAAATTGTTCTTAAAAAAAAAAATTAATCGAATAAGCACTATTGTGAAGGTACCTACTAAATGACATAAATTTGATTAAATTGTGTTTGGCTTTCATTTAATTTAACTTAGATTTGAATAGTAATTCCGAAATTTGATGGAGAATTCTTTTCTTCTTTTTAAAGTTCAATTGATTCAAAGTTCGATCAAAGTTCTTTGATCGCCTGTATTTTTCAAAATTCTAGTTTATAAGAATTCTAGTCAACGCTAGGTACTTAAGCTAGTATTAAATAAATGTGAGCAATTTCTAAAGTGTGCTTTATATTTCATTATTTTAACACAAAATTGCAAAATGTTATTCTTCATTATGTTAACACAAAATTGCAAATGTATAATAATAATATACCTAAATGCAATTCTAATTTTGAGATCAGTGGTAGAATCTATAGCAATGAAAAAATATTTTTTTCACTTGCCTTTTTAATTTTTAATAAAAATGTAGGTTACACAGCTTTAGATTAACACCATGGTTATATTTTTAGTATTGCCATTTGGGCAACGGTGGCGCCCTCATTTATTTTCTACTCTTATTTGACAAACTGTAACAACACACAGGATTCGCGCGGTTATAAACTTGACGAGTTTTTAATATTTTTTTGGTGGTTCTAAACAAAAATAATCTTTGAAATTATAAGATGTAGATTATATACATACATTCTGCATACATTCTGGAATAAACTATTATTATTATTATTATTATTATTATATATAGATACTCGTTGGTACATAAATGCCAACCTACTTTATTATAAATCATTTTTATTTTTATTTCAAATAATAAATTATACAATTTATTCAAAGAAACGTCACCATCTCAATCACATTTTTTGTAAATTTTCTTCAGGCAAGGAAGGTATTACCATTATTCAAAAAATGTAATAAAGTCCAAATAAGTCAAAAATTTCACATTTGAAAAAATAATCTCTACAGAACCATTAAATGGTCACCATCTTGAAACGGCAACGGAACGTACAAAACCAATTTACATACCGACGAAATGCAAAACGGTCGAGTAAAAGCAGAATAATGTTGTAATTAATATTTGCATTGTGGCAACCCTGTCAACGCCCACCAATCATTTTGTTGATATCAAATTTTTCTGTGTAACGCCCTCGCGGCCCGCAGCGGGTCAACAGCCCCCTCCCCCGCCCTAACTCCTGGGCGGTTGGGGGGTGTCGCACGAGGCCTACTACCACTACCGGTGGTGGCGATGGCCTTTGTTTGGGCGGCGACCTTTGGGCGGGAAGAAGATCAAATAATAACTAACTGTTTAGGGCGGAATTAAGGTTCGGATGAAGAATCTCACTTTTCAAGGACACACGGCTTGGCTAGTTTACTCAACTAAACTTTATATGATGCAGGACACGCAAATATAAACGTAAGTCTGGCAAGGTTTTCTGTTAGGCCTCGGGCCTGTTTTTCTATTTTCCCTCTTTTATCAGAAGGTCAAAATATTAATTATATTTCTGAACATATCTCAAAACCAAAAACTGTTTGGGAAAGCTAGTGATGAAATGCGCTTTCTAATTTTAACATTTAATGTAAAAACGCAAACATAAAAAAGTTTTTAAAATGGCTCACCTTACGTTTTTTTTAACTAATATTACTGATAGCGAAAAATAACAACATACACATATTTTTTAGTTTCGCATCTTAAGACTCCGCCACCCGAATTTCTACTATTTCTTACATATCTCCCTTAAACATTTGAAGTTTTTAAGCTCTTAAAAAAATATATGTTATTTTTGAAGATAATATCTATATATTCCCCACGCAGAAACGCAAATTATATGATATTCCCTCGATAGAAAAAAATCGCAAAGTGTGCTCCGAAAATTATTAAACACGTCTGATTTAGTCATTTTACAAGCTCGTATGTATGAAAAATTCACAGTGTTTCTTTAAATTCTGTTTTAGACAGCCCCAAGAGATTTTTGCTCTATTTTGAACGAGTCGTGTTTTATTAAACATTTTCACAATTTTCGCATCAATTTTACCGTTTTAAATACTAGCGCACTCTCTCCAAAATTAGTTATTACATATATCTCCATCTTCTTCTTTTTGAGCGGGGATGCGGTGCAGTGCCTTAACAAGCGGATTACAATCTTAAGAGTACAGGCGTCGGGTGGGAATGCTGTCCTTGTTCTACCGGTATCTCAATGGAAGATGCTCCGAAGGACTAGCGTCATTGATCCCCTCGGCTCCGGTGCATAGCCGGGAAACACGCGCGCGCAACATATGTACACGGTTGACATTTGTCACATGAGATTCATGAGAACGGGTCGCTTCTTCGATTCGTTCTTGAGTTCAATATCTCGACTGTGGAACGATTCTTTCAAGACCCATATGCACTCCATCCCCCCCTCAAAACCCTCCACACAGCATCTTCAAAGAAGACATAGGCCCTGAGGGAAATTATTTTCCTCCTGTGTGGAGTTAATGTAAAAAAAGTAAAAATATTTCCTTTATTCTTTAGAATTATTTATTTGTCTATTTACAAATGTCGCGGATCAAACATTACAAATTAAAATTGTATAAAAAGGAGTTGAACCCGTAACCTAGATCAGAAACCCAAAGTTTTACCGTTGGTCTTCTAAATTTTAGACACCAGAGCATAGGTTTTCAACGTGGGCGATAACGCCCCCTTGAGGGCGTTTGAGACTTTCAGGGAGGGGGAGTAGAAGACCCAGAGAAAATTAGGGGGCATTAAGAGAGCACAGTGAAGGCGTGGGCAGGTAAAAAATATGGTCTAAAAAGACAAAAAACACGCTAATCACGTACAAATAAATCAAAGTAAACTTTAATATTGGTTAATTTTTGTTACTGTATGTATTGTAATAATTTTCATCACGTGTGCGAAAATTTACATAATTCGTTAGTCCTGGAAGTGGATGAAAATTGAACTGAAAGATTTCATTACATTCAGAAATACATTAAATTGGATGTTATGATTTTTTTTATTTCTTACGACTTTATGTCCAGGTTAAATCTTCCCCACAGGAAAAACTAAACCCTTTTACACACTTTTCCACAAATGATCATCTAGTCAATCCACGCTATGTAAGTGCATTATATAAGTATAATAAATACAAAACAATACCAGAACAACATGTCAATCTACAATGAGACCAAATGGGTAAATAATTCACCGAATCCAGATATTTTCAAATCAGAGGGTTCGGCTCGGTGAACTCCTAACTGGACCGATAAATCTTTCTGATCCCTCAATATAAATATTTAAAAAAATCTTTTTTTATATTATATCATCTTACTTGTATTATTATTATTTATTATTAATAATTGACAATATATTATATTTGTAGACAGGAAAGAAGGAGGTAGCAACCCGGTACTTAAAATACAAAAGAATTGCTTTTGTAATTTGCTAAACAAAAAGGTATATTTGTCCCCCCCCACATAAGTAATAAATGGGGGCTCTAGAAAAAAAAATGGGCGGTGGGCCAAATAAGGTTGAGATCCTATGGTCTATGCCTATCTAGTCTATCAACTATACTACTCTATATACGTAGAACAATGATTCTAAAGTCGTGACTTGTGTTTTGGCAGCGAAGAGAGAAATCGCTACACTTTTTTCGACGAAACTGATTTTTCTTCAAAAGCGATTAGTTCAGTTATTACCCTGAATAAAAAATATCTAGATTTATCATATATACCAGTTTGACGGAAAACTGTCACCATTTTAAGTAGGGCCTTTCGATTCCAATGCGCAAATAATTTTCATCTGTTGAAGATAATATACAATTGTAGTATTTGAAAAAGTTTCATGCTTTTTAATTTTTTAAGGAGTCGTCCATTAATCACGTGAGGCTCGAAAAGGGGGGGGGGGAGTTCGGAAAAAATAACGAAACATCACGAGGGGGGGGGGGGGGGTAAAATTAGATATCACGTGTATTTATTTTTCATTGAACGCACGATTTCTAAAGGTGAACGTCCTACACTTTGTACTAAAAAAATACACGTGATTTGGGGGGAGGGGGGGGGGGGGGGGTTAGACTAAAACCTCACTAGATATCACCAGGGGGGGGGGGGGGTCAAAAAGTTGCTAAAAAACATCATGTGATTAATGGACGACCCCTAAGGGAAAATTTGGTTTATCGTCCAAAATAAAAACTCATTTCTGTTACTTTATCTCTTCAATGAGTTTGAAGGGTTCCACGACAACTCAATTAAATCAACTCAACACGTCTTTAAAAAGTCATTAAAAGCCAAAGATATTGAAATACAAAAGAGATATGCTACGGCGTCCGCCCGACTGTCGGCGGGCTACTACCTAATGGGAATAGTTTGCATATGGAAATAATTTTTTAATTTAGTTGATTTTTTAAAGTTGTGCAGTAGTATTGGTTAACAATATAGTTTGAATACGGAAATAATTATTCTTTTAGTTTAACGTTCATTTAGTTTATTCGTCAATTGGTTAACAATATCGGCGACACCACAAAGCACAGCACCACCCAGTAAAAACTGCGGATAGTATATCTCTTATATTTCAATATCTTTGTTAAAAGCTAAGAATAAAATAGAGTAGGGACTGTCAGGTTATTCGTAAATCAGCATTTTTTGTCTCTCTTTAAAATAAAGGCGTTGGGTATAGTTAAATAAACTCAACGTCATCCAATTGGCAATCAGCGTCAATTGCAATTTCAGATAACGGCCCCGTAAACTACCGATTCTAGGATCGTCGGCGTTTGACGCATTATTTCGTCAATTACTGTTGGGTATGTGTTTACGTAAACTGATTATTTATTTATTTATTTCAAGATATTTTTTAACAATACAAATGATTAGGTACATTATGCAAAGTTATACAATAATTCATTTTTATTCCACTACTCCATAAGTTGAGCTCTAGAAGCTCGTGTTTACGGGAGAAGTATTTACATGAAAAAAAAGTTCTAATGAAATGTCTAAACAATGATCAAAGAACTTGAACGAAATAAATACAAACATTATTTGACATAGGTATACAATGTAGAAAGAAATAGTTATTGAAGGACAATAACAATATATATTTTTTAATATTAAATATTACAGTTTAAGTAAGGGTAAATTAAGGGACCCTTAATATCATTATCTTATATATCATTATCCAATTTCAGGGACTTAATTTGTTTTTTAAATTGTTCATATTTCAATGTTTCGGTTATACTAATTTTGTCTTTGGACAATAATATATTGCACATTGTACCATCTCACACCTAAATACAAATAGTGGTGCCGAACCGTGGTAATCATAAGGATTTTTAATCTATTGCTTATGCTATCCGAGGGGTGAATTTTTTGGATACAATATTCTTTGTAAATTTGATATAAGGCGTTACTCTAATACAATTCTGTGATATTACTTTAAATTCCCGGAATATCTCTAGAGTAGGTCAGTCTTATGGTAAGACACATTACTGATTCCTTTACTACATATTAGTAAGCCCAATTATTCACCCTGTAGAAGTGCTAAGTTCTATTAAATATCAATATAACCGTGCGCAAATAAAACAACACCATATTGTATATTTTTAAAACTTCTTCGATTTGGAAAAACGAGAGTTGAAATCTTTTATACGGCGCGGTAGTAACTAGTATTTATTTTAATTCAAGATAATGCAGACATCTCCCGACATCTGCAAGTCTAACGGCAAATCTCAAAAAACAAAGACAATCAACCGAACGACGACTGTCACTTTCGATTTCGGTTTAGGCAGCCGCCATAACGGTCGAGAAACAGTTTACCCGCCAGTCCCCAGTCTGTTTCGTTTTTTATCTGCGCTTTTCGCCAACTTTCCTTCACGATCCGCAACCGACCGTGGAGATACTGTTCTGCTACTGTCGCTGCGCAGACAATCCCAGTAACTGTGATCCATACCGTTTTATCGCAAATAATAATAAATCCAATAATTTTTAACAATATGGGTTATATAAGTTTTTAGATTTTCACGGCCAAAAGCATTTTTGTTGTTAGTTTTTGGGGTGTTATGCCGTGTTGGGCTACCTTCTTCTATAGCCGACGTTTCGGACAGCCCTGATGATGGACACTGCAACGCTGACCGAAACGTCGGCTATAGAAGGAGGTAGCGCAACACGGCATAACACCCCAAAAACTAAAAACAAAAATATGGGTTATGGTTAGATATTTTATCCAGAGGGTTTGACAGTTTACAGGCCTTGCCACGTCTGTAAACTGCGTACGTGTGTTGTGGAGGTTTTCAATAATAACTCTTGATTAACGCGAGTCAAATATATTTACATTGTAACTTTATGTTACAATAAGTTAGCACAGATGTAATAATTATCTCGCTTAGAGGAAAAGCAGGTGGATGGAACGAACGTTGAAACCGGAATAATTTTGCATTATTATGCACTCGGCCGGAGAACGGTGCCCGGTGATACCAGTGTGTAAAATCGGATTTGAATAATATTTTTAGGTTGTTCGTTGCTCGGCTACAAATTGAAGACTAGAATGAAAAGATTCGGTCACATCTGGGAATTGAAACCAGGACTCCCGCCTTTTTCGGGTATTGCTATGAAATAATCCCTCCATATCAACATCATTATTTTTAACTTTATCATACGTCTTTATAAATAATATTCGCCAATTCACTTTGAAATTCAAATGCACAAGAGTGGTAATCATTACTGTTTTATAAAAGTTTTGAATACACAGCGTGTTAAGGGACTTACTTTAAGTCGTAACCGGTCTCTATTTGGTCTCAAAAAGAAGAAGATGGAGAGATATGTAATTACGAATGTTAGAGGAGCGCGCTTATATTTAAAGTGATAAAATCATTTCGAAAATTGTGAAAGTTTTAAAATAGAGCAAAAATCTCGCGGGTTGTCTTAAACAGCATTTAAAGAAACACTGTGAATTTTTACATACATATAACATGTAAAATAACTGAAAATAACGTGTTTATAGTAATTTTTGGAGCATACTTTGTGATTTTTTTCTATCGAGGGAATTTTATATAATTTGCGTTTCTGCGCGGGGAATGTCTAGAGTCTAGATATAATCTTCAAGAATAACATTTTTTAAGAGCTTTAAAACCGAAAGTGTTTAAGAGATATGTAAGAAATCGGTAGAAATTCGGGTTGCGGCGGTTTAACCAGGGATTCCTAACATTATTTGGAGTAAAAAATGAACATGAAATTTTGGTCTCCGGTGAATTTTTTTCTTAATTTTTTTTTCTTCAAAATCAAACAAATAAAAAAATCTTCCGCATGTCGTTACTGTTCACTAAGCAGAGTACCTCCCAATCTCTTACCCTGCCTCCAACTGTCTTACACCTGTTTTTTCATATGATTTTATTTTTAAAAAAACATGTAAAATCTCACCGGAAAACAAATTTCATTTACATTTTTTACTCCCAAATAATATCAGGAATCAGTGATTAAAGTGAGTCAAGTATGTCCCTTAACCCTGGATAAATGCAATTATTATTAACTATCATGCTTTTTTAAGTTTACCAACGGTGTTAATTCGAAGATAATTTTTGATCGTGCCTCTAAATATTTTTTTGGTAGGCAAATATTTTCAGCTTCACAATTATCCTGTTATTATGAAATATCCCGTGATTTTTCACGGGTCTGTGCAATTTTTATAATACATAAGATGTACGGAAAGAGATGCTAGATTATTGGTCCGTCATTTCTGTGAATTTTCTTTAAATCATGAATCATGACGATATAAAAACAGCAAAATCAGACCTACATTTATACAACAGTATAATCAATGATCATGACTTGAATGTCATGATTTCACGACCATAGAAGCCAATTAATGTCTTCAAGTTCGAATTCGCTTCGCGGTTAGTCTTCTATCATTTCAAACCTACTATCTTCAAAGAAAGAAAAAAAAAACACTTTTCAATTTCACAGATTAAGTCTGCTACCTGTCTAAATTTGTCGCAAAAAACTCGCTAAAACGGCCTACTCATCATCCGATTTAATCCATTGCTTGCAGAACCCCCAACCGAATTATTACCAAGCACAGTTAACTTATTTTGTTGCAAAACTAAGGATGGGTTGCTTAAAAAATCATAGTGTGTAATTCACACGCGGTATAAGTGAAACTAGAAAGTCGCTAGATGTCGCTTTATTTTCTTTTGCTTGTTTTTTTTAAGTGGTTGGAAGATTGGATATAAAATAAAAATGTTTTTTTTGGATTTCGTAGGATTCGAACCTCCATTCGCTTGATGTCTGTCTTTCTGGCCGCTGAAACTTGTCAGACACTATGCTATGGAAGGCAAGCGCCGAGGTGCAAATTTATCGCATATATTTGAACCGAGTATTTTTGTAGAACTGAGTTGTGACACATTTTTGTTTCACCCAAATTTAAGGTCACTAACGGTGCTAAAGAAGTTTAACTTCAAAAAATTTGAACAATTCAGCCAATTTTTTAAGTCAATTTTCACAATCTGTGAAAGTTCTATTCAAGTTTTGTGATCACTTCAGTATTATGAAGCTATATACGGCCTATGATATAAGAACAGAACTTGATTATAACTTTCACAGAACGTAAAATTAACTTCGACTGAAAATTAAATTCGACTGGCGGTATTGCATACTTTTTCTTAAGTCGGTTTCCCATTGCTGAGGATCGTGACCCCTACTGTGACCCCCAGAGCTGTGACGTACAGGACGCCAGTGATACTTTATCACTCCAGCACATTGGTGACCTTCCTCTGCTTCTTCTGTCTTCCACTATGCCAGTGACTATGAATTTGTCCAAGTTGAAGTCGTCAGTTTGGCAAGCAACGTATACAAAGTATCTTAAAATACATTGTAGACAGAAAGTTGAAAGCCTATTGTGGATGGCGAGCTCTTCCAGAATGGCCACATTTGCGAGATCTTTGTGAGCGATTTGCAGAGATCCTTTATGCAGTTCTGCAAGCAGTGCTTTGAATCAGATCGTGTCTTAGGAAATTCACGGAATTAAGTTGTATACGACGAGTATAACACTTTTCCAGACAGTTACCAAACGGTTTTTAGGTTTTTATTTTTGACATTTTTTGGTTATTTTTCTGAAAATTTCTTTGAGAACTCGAGCACAGACTACGGTACAAAGTGCAGTAACTGTGCAGTAGCAATATTTAGAATATAATAATAATAATAATGAAACGTTTATTCATCAATAGATTTTTTTACAATATTACATACTAGATGGTACCCGGCATGCGTTGCTACGATATTTAATGAAGAAATTGATTCTCCCTGCATGTCCTTTCCCATTGGTCCCCTTCCTCACCCTTGTCCCGTTATCTTCTCGCGTTCTGACTCCACCTCCTCCATCTCCCCTCTCCCCACTCCACTCCCCCCTCCCCCCGTCCCGCGTACACCCCTCCGCCCTCCCGCATTCCATACATTCATTCCCGGTACATTCAGATTTTAAACAGTTCGCGTGCCAGTAGTTTTATACACACCTTGTCCTTACAATAACGAACACAAAAAAAGAATTATCCAATTTGGTGCAGTCGTTCGGAAGTTATGCGCGTACATGCATTTTGGAGATTCATTTTTATTTATATAGATAGATAGATAGAATATATAGATAGATAGAAGATAGAAGAAGAAAGATTTTGTTCTTTTTTCATTGATTTTATTGACGAAAAGATCACTGTTCAGCTACAATTCATCTCCTAGAATGCAGCTGGTTTTCAGCAGTGCATATTAACGATAATTTTTCACTAGGGCGATACTGATCCTCTTTACCTTAATCAACTATGCCTACGTACTTATCGTTCAGGAGGTTGATGGTTCAATTCCCAACGCGACTAAAAAACAACTTTCAAGTATAAAAACTATTTTTTTATTTCCTATTAAAAAAATTATAATCCGCCAAACAAACGCCGTTAGACAAATCACTAATTAGAAACTGTTGAGCTCAAATCTAACTGCAGTCTTTAATTTAACATGCAATGGACCGTGAATTAATCCAAATAGTTCAGATAAGCAAATAAAACTGACAGTTTTTCTTGTCTTTGACCTTTTTCGCTTCTATCCCGACTGTCTAACTTTCACCACGATATTTCGCTAGTTTTTTTAAAACTAATCGCTCTCAACAATATCCAACTAAATAGCGCGGATTCAAATATAACATTTTTTACTTGATTTATTTTTTCTTTGTTTACAATTTTTTTGAGAAAAATGTGTCCTTACTGGGGTACCCCGTTCTAAGGTCACATTGTACAAATTTTCGTGTTTAAAATATAAGTAAATAGCTATGTTAAAATATTACAAAAGGAAAATTATAAAGTTTTATTTAAAAGAGTTACGTTGCAAAATTGTATCTATATTCTTCCTTCCCATGTCCATAATCCATATCTTATGCTTCTTTTGAAGTCGGTTGTTTTTTTAATGGTTTTTATTGCAAGAGGGAGTCAATTAAATAATTTTATAGAGAAGAATTGCATATTTATTTGTCCAAAAGTCGTTTTAGTTGTAGGTTGGAGGAATGTATGTTGTAATGTAAAAACCAGTATGTTTTTCTCCATATTTTTTATTTTATTTTTATAATAGCTGAAAAAAAACCTTTTTCACTTATTCTACCTATGTAATGCAAAATTTTTATATGAACTTTATATTTTATATGTTTTCTTAAGTCTATTTTATACTTTGGGTACTTGGAAATATAGTATGTATTAGGTTTTAATATTACCCACACTCAGGCAGTGTCTTAGTGGGTTTTCATTTCTTGTTCATACTATTTGTTATTATATATTATATTATTATATACTATTTGCTATTATACATTATATGTACAATGAAATGGGAATAAATAAAGTTTTAAAAAAATGTAGATCTTGTGAATCGACCCGAGTTTGTCTGTGTATAGTTATCCTGGTTTTTGAATGCGTACATTAGAATACCTTGTGTACCTATATAATTGTTTCAGTGACATTAAATTCGTTGCTTTAAAAACATAGTATGTGGGAGTTCTGATGGGGACTCTTAAGTATAATTTTCAAAATTACCCTTTGTGCTATGAGGACTGGTTTTATAGTGTTTTTTTTTTTTAAATTTTGTTATCAAATGGTCATTCAGCACCATTTTGTTTTTTGATGCTTGAAGTTAAATGATGATGCTTTTTGCAAGTGTTGGAAAGTATTTAGCACAACAAATTAACCCTCTAACTGCTAGCAAAACCACTGAGGCTTTTGAGAGAAATTTAATAGATACAAATAAAATGCAATTTCTTGAACCCACCTCGGAACCGGAAGTTGTAAATGTAATTAGTTCACTGAGAGGTGGCTCAGCACCGGGAGACGACGGAATAACAGTAGAAACCATAAATCTTAAAGATTTTCTAAAAATACCTATCGTACATATCATTAGTTTACGTTTTTCAGTTGGAAGATTTCCAAATAATTACAAAAAAACTGTTATTAGTTCGATTTTTAAATCTGGCAACCCAGAGGAAATGACTAACTACCGGCCTATATCTTTGACATCTAACATTTCTAAAATAATTGAAAAAGTAGTAAAAAAGAGACTTTTCCTATTTCTAGAAGAAAAAAAAATTCTGCATTCTAACATATATGGATTTAGACCTAATCTAGGAACTCATGATGCCATTGAAAAATTGACTTCTCTATTTATGGGGAATTTGGATAGACGTCGGAAGTGTCTGGGAATATTTATCGATCTAAAAAGGCTTTTGATAGTGTGTCACATTCTAGGCTGATCGCTAAGCTAGAGAAAATTCGACTGGATGCCAAAGCTTTATCTTGGTTCCAGAGTTAGTTAAAAAATAGAGAACAATACGTTAAGCTAAATAATTCATTAAGTGATCCCTTGTCTTCTGAATATGGAATTCCACAAGGTACAGTAATCGGGCCCATACTTTTCCTTATATATGTCAATGACATGTTCAGTCTCTCTCTTAATGGAAGTGTCATCTCATATGACACAGTCATCATAATCGAAGGGATGACATGGAAAGAAGTGAATATAGCGGCGAATGCTGACATTAACATATTGAAGGAATGGTTTGATGATAACTAACTTAGTCTTAACGAAGAAAAAACATAATATATACCTTTTTATTATAATGATCCTGTCACTGACTCCAATATTGGAGTTATAGTACACAGTCGTTCGCGTAAAGGAGGAGAGTGTAACGATAATTGTAAAATCCTGAAGAAAACCCCAGATGTCAAATATCTAGGGATCACCATAGAAAGTAACATGAAATTTAAGAAACATGTTGAAAACTGTGTCAAAAGAATTAGAAAATTAGCTCTTGTGCAGTCAGTTTTGCAGTACGGAATAATTGCATGGGGAAGCATGTATAAGAATAATCTGTATCCGATAGTAACATCACAAAAAAATTATCATCAAAGTTATTTAAAAAACCAAGAACTTTCCCAACCGGGGAACTTTATGAAAAATTTAAGATCCTGTCGGTTTCAAAACTATTTAAAAAAAAATGCTATTTTAACAGTTTTTAAAGAATCTGAAGTGTCCTCAACACGAAGTATAAGACCTAGAAAATCTGGGAACATGTATGTACCTAAATGCAACACGACAGCTGCACAACAGCATTATGAATATGTAGGCCCAAAGCTGTTTAACGATTTACCCGACACAATAAAAAGTGAGAAAAACTATTTTAGATTTTAAAAAAAACTCACGATGTATTTTTACAGATAAGCCACAGATTGACT
Source organism: Limnephilus lunatus (assembly GCA_917563855.2). NCBI lineage: Eukaryota > Metazoa > Arthropoda > Insecta > Trichoptera > Limnephilidae > Limnephilus > Limnephilus lunatus. The sequence continues at coordinate 58,060,479 of OU830596.1, forward strand.
TATTTTTTATCGATGATTTTCAGATATATCCTGTTGCTAATATTTTGTTGATATTCTATTTCTCTAATATATATGTATTTTTTGTATTGTACAATATTTTGTAATATCTTACAATATTTTTTAAAGTATTTTATTTTTATTTTGTAACTACACATATTATCTATCTAAATATATAACATAAGTACATAGACTAGCTTACCAGTTAGACCCGAGAATATTTCTCTACTAATTTGGTAACAAAAAACTAATGAATGATAATGATGATGTAATGAAATGATATTATAATTGTGAATATTTTTTTTTTTCTAAATAAAAAAATATAAAATCGTAAACTACTGCTTAATTACTTACAAATAAGGTAAAATTTGCCAAAATTGACAGCAAAGCAATCCGAGGTATTTTAAATAGTGCCATATTGTGTCAAAAAGTGCTCCAGTGGTTATACAATTTGCAGAAAGCTGAAACGTACCTAGAATCGTAAAAAAACATAATGGCGCTGAATGGCCTTTGATGACAATGTTACCACTTGGCCAACGTAGGCATTCGTGATTTCCAGCTTTTGCGACTCCCAAAGACAGAATTTGGAGTCACGTGATCAAGTCAGTGCCATCGAGCAACGACATTTTTCAAATTTGATTATTGTTGACACTCGTCGTTACTGCTGATTTGTGTGTAGTTTTACCGAAGGCATATTAAATATAGAGAATGATTAGACTATTTTAAATAGTAAAGTTTACTTAGAGACAGCACCAACTTCGTAATTTGGCGGTCGCGCGACCAGACCAGTAGCGGCATCTACATCATATTCAAATTCGACCCTTTAGTAATTACAGATTATGGAGCGTTTTTAAAATCAATATTTACGAGTATTTATGAAAAATTTTAACGTTTTTAACGAGTTGGATTAGAATTAAAAATCAGTAAATATTCACACTTTTAACTAACACTTCATATTTGTGAAAATACCCCATTGAGTGTACGTACCTACTTAATTTTTTTATGCGAACTTATCCCCACACAAAAACGAGCCCACGAAAATTTCTCCTTCAATCTTCTAATCATTCTAATGTATCGCATGGTTTACCACGAAAGCGAAGACTTCTCCGTCCTTCCGCGTTCGCTAGATGGCACCAGCTCTCATGGTGCGTGACTTATAACAATCCAAGAACAATGCGTGGCATGTATTGACACCCACATTATAGAGAAAACATTATTCTCGTGATTACGTTGGTAGTCAACATTTTAACAAATATATAAAGCCCTTCGTACATGGAGTTACTTACAAGTTACGCGACTGTGACCAAACAACAGGTAGCCTACCGATATACTACTATTTAGTGTTGGTTTCCGTACACGGCGCTATGCGAAATATACTTAACTTGATCATTTTTCACGTTCAGCTGTGGAATTAGCAAGATGTCAAGTGACTCTATTTATGTATTTATTAATTTCAATGCTCTGATGGGCTTTTACATGCATAGTATATAATTCACAGACACAGTTTAAAAAAAAAAACTTGCAGAAATAAACATCAATGAATAGTAGGCATAAAGTATGAAGAATTCAAAGTCCCAACATTTAAAAACTTATTTATAAAAAATTCAATCGTACAAATTATAAAAGAAAAAGACAAATACTCATTCATAACCGAAAATCGTACTAGACTTAAACATGTATATATTTGTATGCCCCAAATTAAACACTTCATTTGTCCAACACCATTATACTCACCAAGGAAAATTCTTTTTCAATAACCTACCAATAGAAATCAGAAGCATAAGAAACAAAGTTCAATTGTTGAACTCCATCAAAAAGTATTTTAGAGAATGTCACACTTATTTTTCTTTTTACTGAATACATCTATGTTTGTATCTTTTAGTTTACGGGTCTGATTGCCATGTGTCTGTATTAAGTGCACCTATATATTGAAATACATGACTATAGTAAATAGTAATTGTACATATATGAAATGTATTAACTGCATTGTATTAACTGTACACGTGACTGTATTTGTACATATATGAAAAAATGTAAACTCTTCTTCCATCCACAAGCTAATGCTTTTAATGGAAGACCAGTAATATTATAATATGTAGCAATTTTAAGATAAACAAATAAAAAAAAACAAAATAAAAAAGAAAGATAAATTATTAAAGAAAAAATAATCTACTAGAAGAAAACTGAAAGTTTTTAAGTTGCAGATGGCATATAAATAATGATCAGTGCAGGTTAGTAATTTATTTATTTTATTTTAGGGAAATCAACAGTTTACAATAATGATTAATTTATACATGTATAATTAACCTAACCGAGAAACCAATTATAGATTTCCTCATTATACTATTACATTGTGTGTCTAGAAATTAAACAGTAATCTTAGAAAATTAAAAGATAGCACATTTAAAGATATTACATAGGTATAACAGGTGGAAGGTAGTACATAATATATCATTACATTTATAAATTTTGTAGTCATTTAATACATTTTAATACACTTTTGATAGAATTTTTATATTTATTTTCGTTACAATTGAAGATATATCTATATCAGAGAAAATGTTATTATATTTTGAACACAGTCTAATAAGGCAAGCATTTTGGTTTGAATTTGTTTTACAGTGTTTTTCCTTAAAAATATTACACAATACAAAATACATAATACAAAATTTACAATATAAATAATACACAAATATATGCAATAATAGCTCCTTTGCGATGCTCCTTATATATCAAAATGTGTTACATTTATTTATTTGTTCTAAAATTCATTCAGTATAAGGCTTTTTGCTTTTTCTACGGACTGATATGACAACGGATTGGTTTGTTTATTTATGATGTCAGCTATCCTATATTTCTGCTAGTAACACGAAACGCTGCACGTATACATGATTTTTAATTTTTGTTTATTTGTCATAAAAGTAGATACATTCACAGTTTAATGAAGCTTTGACTGTCCAACTAGGAAGGTCTCCCGTTCTAGGATAGTCAAATTGACATATTCATATTAGGTTGGCATGAAGGTACATTATGATTCACAAAGTAATAAGTAAAGTTAAGCTTCACAAATTGCATTTACATAATTATAATATATTATACAGTGGAGTAATAGGTTCTAGGATCAATTAATTAACAAAAAAAAGTGTATTCGCAGTGATTAAACAAGAAAACATTAAGTAAAAGAAAAAGAAAATAAAAAAATAAAAATTTGGGAAAAAAAAAATATATATATATTAGGTACTCGTAATACAAAATTATCATTTTTTTTAAATAATATTTCTGACTCTGTCCTACCGAAATCTAAAAACCATTTTTTTTTATTTTTGGACCGAAGGATGACACTTCACACAGTTTTAGTTGTGAAGGGATTTTGTTATGTAATTTTGGTCATCAGGCATTTTTTGATAAGCCGCCGTGTTGCTTGTTGGAATAGAAAGGTCGTTTCTGCCCTTACTTCTGGTTTGATGTTTGTGTTCGACTGTTTTCATTTTTTATTTATTTTAATGATCATAAATTATTGTCTGTTTAATGTAACACTGTCGAACATCTAGTACCTACATTAAATTCCCTGAAGACAGCGTAGCTGGAATGTCTAGAAAGTTTCTTCATAATAACACGTAAAATAGATTTCTGTGCCTTCACAACATACATAAAAGTATCATTCAGATATTTCTTAAATAGGGGTAAAATACCCACCACTCAGCATCCTCAAAGATGACAAAAGCCCATGGGCAAATTATTTTCCTCAGAGCCTCCAGTGTGGAATTAATGCAAAAAAAATAATAATTCCAAAAAACCGCCTTGAAAATAGCTTCTAGTGATACAAGAAAATGCTTTGCGTGTTGAATACTATTTTTTATTATATCTTTTTCTTTTGAAAGTTTTGTATCACAGTTCATTGACCTCTGACCCTTAATGAACTCACACAGTAAAGTGGCAGTGTTGCGAATTTTGCCGGAAAACTGCGCGCTCCAAGTTTCCGGAATAGTAATTTTCCTCACTTCAACTTCTGGCTCCAACACTATTGCGTGCTGTTGCGTGCCACGTGTTCGTGAGCTATTTCCACGCTTCACGACATGTGATGCAAACATTGTGATGGGACTTCCAAGATTGGATGTGTTGGTAAATGAAACATTGTGACTGATTTTTCATTTTTTTCGAATCATCAGTTCAAGACAATTTAGGGGTGTAGAAATTTTTTATATCACGTGTCGGTTTAAGGTGCCGTATACCCGATCAAAAAAAAGAAGGTGGAGAGATATGTAAATACGAATGTTAGAGAGCGCGCTAATATTAAAACCGATAAAATTTAAGCGAAAATTATGAAAATGTTTAATTAGTTTACAAATTGAAAATATTCAAAATAATTTTTTACGTTTAATTAATTTCAACATTGGTGTTCCTATTATTGAAATCAATTATGTCAATTTACGTAGTAAACTTAACTTATCGAAATTATCTGAAAGGCGTATAATATTTGATCTCCTCTTATTAAAAATTCATTGATTGGGCAATGAACTTACTGATATTGCTGGCATATTCAATTTAAACTTTGTAATATTTAAAGCCAAATTAGTCCACCAATTTTTATCTGTAAATAATGAACGTTAAATCATTTTATTTTAATTCCATTTTCTTTTTTGTTGTTGTTGTTTTTAATTTTATTTTTATTGTTCGTATTCTAATTGCGTGTGAAATTAGCATTTGATATATTCTTATTTATTATTTTTAGTTCATGCTTTATTTGTATATTTTATAATCTTTTTATTTATGTTTCACTGTTGTTATAAATGAAATTTGTATTTAATATGTAAAAGCCCAATAAGGCGTCAATAAATAAAGAAATAAAATACGACTCGTTTAGAATAGAGCAAAAATCTCGTGGAACGTATCTTAAGTATCATTTAAAGAAACACTGTGAATATTTTCACAACTGTAACTTGTAAAATAACTGAAACGAATGTCTTTATAATAATTTTCGGAGCATACTTTGCGATTTTTTTCTATCAAGGGAATTTTACATAATTTTCGTTTCGGCGTGGAGCGGGTATTATCTTCAAAAATAACACATATATTTTTGAGCTTAAAAACTTCAAATGTACGTAAGAAATCGGTAGAAATTCGGGTATACCCGCTCAAAAAGAAGATGGAGAGATATGTAATTATCAATGTTGGACAAAGCGCGCTAATATTAAAACCGATAAAATTTAAGCGAATATCGTGAAAATGTTAAATAAAACAGGACTCGTTTAAAATAGAGCAAAAATCTCGTGGGGGTGGTCTAAAATAGTATTTAAAGAAACACTGTGAATTTTTTCATACATATAACTTCTAAAATAAAGAGAAAAAAACGTGTTTATAATAATTTTATGAGCATACTTTGCGTTTTTTTTCTATCGAGGGAATTTCATATAAGTTGCGTTTCGGCGTGGGGAACGTCTAGATATTATCTTAAAAAAAAAAATCATTTTAAGAGCCTTAAAACTTAAACAACCTTACAAAAAAACGTAATTTAAATAAACGTAACGAAAATTTAATTCAATTGATAAACGAGTGGCCATTTATTGGAAAACCAACACCTCCGCCATAGGTCACCCCAAGTGGTTTGCTACGTTTGCTGACTTGGCAGGGGTGCCCGGGTTAATGGGGTGAGGCTTGCCCGGGTCTTGGCGGCGGATGCATCTGCCCACCAGCTGCACGGGAGAGAATGGTTAAGGGAGTTACATTAACTTCTCCAGCCGTACTATCACGGAACATCGCTTTGCACCGCAGTGAGAGGGATGAATTCATACGTCCGTCACTCGTGAATACACTGACCCCCATATTCCTACCCACCCATCATACCCCTTTCCTTCCTAGAACTTCCTCTTCTTCCTTTCCTAAAAAGACCCTCCACACAACATCCCCAAAGATGACATTGGCCCTCAGGGGAAGTATTTTCCTCAAGGCCTCCTGCGTGGAGCTAATGTTAAAAATAGACTAGGTTTGTTGTTTACTTGTTCTTTTCTCCGCTTTTCTTCGATGTTCTATTTTTTCACTGTTCTTTTTTGTCAGTGCACCCTATAAAGAAATATTTCAGGAAAATTTAACAAATTTTCCTTAGAGGCCGTTCAGATGGAAAAATTAGCAAGTTTTCCCAAGAGACCATTTTCCCGGTCAAACTCGGGAACAAGTCGGTTTCGTGACGTCATGGGGTCGGCGCCCGACCGTCTATAGACGTTACTAGTATATACGTCCCGGTCCCGAGGAGAAAATAGCCACCGGGGAGGGGAAAGAGGTGGGTGGAGAAAGGCGAACGTTGCGTCACTGGACGACGCATACTGGATTTACGAACTACAACAAATCGCACATGTAAAATTGACATGGTTATACTTTTAGGAATGAATAAAGTAAGTATAGCTTAGAGCTTAGATTATGTCGTCCTAGGAATGTATGTAATAATTGCACAAATAAATTTCTACCCCAAACAATTTGGAGGCGGATACGAGTACCGACGCCCATAGGTCACCCCAAGTGGCTAGCTTCATTTGATGACTTAGCAGGGGTGTCCGGGTTCATGGGTTGAGGTTTGTCCAGGTCTTGGCGGCTTGTCCCACCAACTGTGTGGCTGGCCGGGAGACTTTTTTTAATATGAATACCGCACAAGAGTCACAACTGCTCCCGTCTGAAGCCAGTGAGACTATAGCATCCCCAATTGGGGTATGTTATGAGGCTGAAGGTAGTGGGGAGGGGAAGGAGATAGGGAAGAAGAAAGTGGGGAAGTACCTGGCTATTCAGATCTGGTCACCAAACACGGTTAATGCCATTTCAAGCAACGTTTCAATTCTAAATAATGGTCTTATACCAGGGCGATACTGAGAGTATCTTCCATTCTGGAACGTGCCGCAAATATACTATAAATTATTTTAAATGAATAAATTGTGAAATAACACAGATTAATCAAATAAAATTTATTTGCCACGCTGGGATTCGATCCCGCGACCTTCGGTTTGCGAGTTAAAAGCCTTACCACCGGACTACGCTGGCCGTCAAGACTGGTTGATGAAGACCTTTTCTCTCCAGCAGGACTCTCTCGACCCGTTGGCCGCCTTGCACCGAAGTGAGGTGTTGAATTCATACGTCATTACTGGATACGCTGAACCATAGATTCCTACCCATCCCTTATACATTTTTCGATCCTCCACACAGTACCCCAAAGATGACATAGGCCCTTAGGGGAATTATTTTCCTCAGGGCCTCCTGTGTGGAGCTTTTGTAAAAAAAGGTACTTTGAAAGATAAGACACTCTGAACTCTAACCACTGAGCTATTGAGACCTGATTATCTACTGTCATTTTTGTCGATCTCATATTTCAAGGAGTTAAGAGTGTTGACCGAGTAAGACAGACGTCCTGGGTTCGCTCCCCAGTTGCTACTGTTACCTTTTTTCTGATTCTTGTTCTGTTTCATGTTTTCGTTCAGAATTATTAACACTATCGAATATTACCTTGATGTGTTTAAACTGAAAAGTTATTTCAACAAATTGAATATATTATATTTATTGTCATTTTTATTTTATTTTCAGGACTTTAAACAGCTGGAGTCGAAAGCAGCAGACATCAGCTGGCCGCCAAGGAAGGAAGGCAGAATTGCAAGGCGAGAGAGGTGGGATAATTTTTATTAGATTCCTATTTACCAGTGGCGTGCATTGGTCGCCACTTTATTTAGTTTTTCAAGTTCAGGTACGAATTATTGTGCGTAGAATATGTATTTGAAAAAAACAATTTTGGATTGTTATAGTCAAAGAGAAAACCCTTTTGTTTGTTTCGGCCAGAAATGTTTTTTGTGGCACGTAAGTCTTTATTTAGGGTTTTGGCGATGGCATGGCATTTCTATTATTTATACACCTTGTATATAAAATCCTAATACGTAAATGTATAATATTTATTTTAATGTCCTGTCTTGTAGGTTTTGGTTGAATCCTGTCTAATCCAATAGAGACAGCTATGATTGTTGCTTTTATTATTTATGTGAAGAAAACAAGGCATTTCGAGAGAAAAAATAACGTTTCTGTTTCCATTTATTTATTAGTAAAATATACATATTTACAAATACAATTTTAATAATATACTTTTATATAAACAACAACAACTTATCACTTTTATTTCGTACACATTGTAAGCATTGAATACACTTACATTATTAAGGCATATTATTTCATTTTAGAGATATTTCTCCACCTTACAAGTAAATTATTATAAAATATTTTTTTTAATGTAATACCGTACAAGAGTTTCAACTGCCCTCACTCTACCATTATCTAGAGCAAGTGGCACTATGGCATCCACAATCAAATTGTCTCCTATTTACAATGAAGTTTCATGTTTTTTTTACGAATGTATCATATTAAGGTTAAACGTCACGTACGTTATAATCTACGCATTCACAGATGGCGCCAATCAAATTATTTTAGGTTTTTAATACTTTTTGCACGTAACGCTTTAAAATATTAGAGTAAATTAATAGTTCGCGATCGTACACATTTAATTAGAATATAAATAAATAGTTTTGTCCATAAACAAACCCAAATCTTTCAAGAAAGGCTGAAAAATACAATATTGGATTGAGTCACCGATAAAAAAATGATTTTTTCAGCCTTTCTTGAAAGATTTGGGTTTGTTTATGGATAAAACTATTTATTTATATTCTAATTAAATATGTAAGATCGCGAACAATTAATTTATCATAATATTTTAAAGTGTATCGTGCAAAAAGCATTAAAAACCTAAAATAATTTGATTGGCGCCATCTGTGAATGCGTAGATTATAACGTACGTGACGTTTAACCTTAATTGGAGCCCGTTAGGAAAAAACTTTTTGAATTTTTGGAAAATACAAGCAATAAAATACAATACAATTTTCAATCATCTTGTTGAAATTTGCGACCGGTCGAAGAGTTTGTGACATCACGGTACCTATTGTTAATTCTGACTGAATGTGTGACGTCTAGAGACACCATTTCATACGTTCAACCCAAGTTCATTTTGAAAGCTTATTCTGTCATTTTTAAAGATATCAAAAAAGTAAGTCTGCTGTCGTTTTTAACTGTTTGGCAATTTGGGAGGCGGAAATGGGTACCGCCGCCCCCGGGAACCTTTATTTGATAATCAACATCTTTGCCATAGGTCACCCCCAAGTGGTTCGCTACGTTTGGTGATTTAGCAGGGGTGCCCAGGTTCATCGGGAGAGGTTTGTCTAGATCTTGGCGACCGATGCTTTTGCCCATCTACTGCGTGGCGCGCCGGATCGGGAGAGACTGGTCTTGTGGGCGGATGACCAGGACACATTGAACCCCAGATTCCTACCCACCCCTTAAACCCTTTTCCTTCCAGGAACTCTCCTCTCCTTCCTTTCCTTAAAAAATCCTCCACACAGCATCCCCAGATGAAAAAGGCCCTCATAATTATTTTCCTCAGGGTCTCCTGTGTGGAGCTGATGTAAAAAAATATATCATGCATTTTTTTCGAACAAATGGGAGACAATCGTTGGGGAATGTTGTGAGGAAGAATAAAGAGGAAGGCAGGAAAGCACCAGGCTAATCAGATCTCGTCACCAAACACGACTAAAGCCATTTCAAGCGACAACGTTTCGATGGATGCTCACAAGAACTAGCGTTAATGGTCCCTTCGGCACCGGTGCATAGTCGGGAAACATGCCAAACGCGCGCCCAACATAATATGTACACGGTTGAAAATTCTCACATAAGAACGGGTCGCTTCTACGACTCGTTCTGAGTTGCAACAGCTCGGCTGCGGAATGATTTGCCGGTCTCTGTATTTCCTCCCGTCTACAACATGAGTTTCTCCTAGACCCGTATTCACTCCTTCTTCTCCTCAAAAAGACTCTCCACACAGCAACTCCAAAGATGATACCTCCTGTGTGGAGTTGATGTAAATAAAACAACTCTATTACGCTAGAATGACTATCATGACCACGTGCTCTCCTCTCATTAACAGCTGGGGAATGTGTCGTTCACAGGTTTCGAACCCTTTTTTTTCTGATTTCACTATTACTACAGGAACTTGAACCACGACTCGCTGTTTCGTGGTGACTTGGGGCGCTTCCAATGTACCTGCAAATTAAATAAAAAAAATCAACAAATGCAACAATATAAAAAAAAAAATACAATAAAAATTTTTAAGACATCTTTACAGTGTATAAAATAAAGTCGTTCCCGCTGTCTGTGCGCTTAGATCTTATAAACTACGCAACGGATTTTCTTGCGGTTTTCACCAATAGATAGAGTGGTTCATGAGGAAGGTTTTTAGGTATACAATTTGTCAAAGTTTTGTGCAAATTGGTTAAAATATATAATACCTATATCTAGCCAAGCGGTAGCAGGTAGCGGGCAACAGGCTGGCAAACGGGCGATGTGGATTTGATTTAACACATGGCGTTGGTTATAAAGGTTGGGTAACGGCATGGCGTTCGTTAGCCACAGAAACGTGTTGTCGGGTCTGCTAGTAAATTATAATGCTCGTATTGAAAATATAAACTACTAGCTGACCCGGAAACGCGTTGCTGTGGCTAACGAAACACAACGGCATCTACTGGATGGTTACCCAACCTTTATAACCACGATAAATCAACTCACACAAATATTTATACAAATTACATTTCATACAAATCAAATCCACACCGCCCGCTTGCCAGCCCGCTCGTCCACCCCATACAGACATTCTCCTTTATATATGATATATTTCAACCAATTTAGACAAAACCTTGACAAATTATATACCTAAACCTTCCTCGTGAATCACTATTGGCGAAAACCGCATGAAAATCCGTGCAGTAGTTTTTGAGTTTATCCCGAACAGACAGATAGACGCGGCGAAGGACTTTAATTTATAATATGTAGAGATTACAACTGTCTAACGAAAAATCTAAAATTAATATGGCTGGCCGACAGAAGATTGGTATCTGATTTAATTTTTCTTTTGAAAATCATTAATTCCCTGGTACTGAAAGGGTTAAATGTTTACGATTTCAAGACGCAAAGAAAAACCTTTCTTCTAACAATTAACTATGCTCTTTGTCAATCTCTAATCGAATTCGGTATTATAGCCTGGGGAGGAGCAAACGCTGCCGCCATTGATCCGATATTTAAAGATCAGAAACTAATTAAGATTATATTAAAACTACCGATCACAAGTAGTTCGAATGAAATCTTTAGGAGAATCTGCGTCGTAATTAATTAAAAAAGAAGTCATTTTACATTAAATAAAGAGATATCGAATATTCTAACATACCTAAAGCAGGAATCTTTTTCTTGATCTTTCTAGTCCAAACCTCGTTGACGTCGGACATGGCGATGTTCCACTGCTTGTCAAAGGCTTGCAAAAATCCCGTGCAGTGACCTCTGATTCCCTTTTCATTCCTTGTAATGACCTGAAAAAAAAACAATTTTGAGTTTCACAATATTCTGTACAACCTCTGTGTCAAAAATCTTTTTGTTAAAATTTGAGAAATTTTAAACTAGATTTCAAAAGGGAGTGGGATGCTATGTCCTTTCCTTCCTCGCACCTTTCATAAAACATAACATTTTTTAACGTCTTGCTAAATATCTCAACATATAATTCAAAACAACCTAAAAATACACAAAAATCACCTCAATGGCGGTTTACAATTTAATTTATGAAACTCATAACTTATCACTTAGTTTTATAACTACTAATAACAAACTTACAGCTAAGATTTATATCAAGTTTTTGTTTGTTTTGATTCTTTATTTAGTTGTATGCAAGTGTCACAACTTACATCTAAGATTTGTAACTATTGACTTACACCTAAGATTTAAAACTAGTGGCTTACAATTAAGATTTATAATTTGTGACTTACAACTAAGATTTATAACTATTGACTTACAACTAAGATTTAAAACTAGTGGCTTACAATTAAGATTCATAATTAGTAACTTACAACTAAGCTTTATAACTAGTGACTTACAACGAAGATATGGGTAGCAAATAACTACCGAGACTTGATAAATATACCTTGGCATCTTCTTCCTTTGTGCTGTCCCAACTCATTGCCTAGGTAGGCTGTTCTGTTGGGGTCGGCTCTTCTCGTTCTCAGGTTGTAGCTTCTTCGGTTCTTAGTATCTCCTTTATCCAGGTCGTTTCTCAGAAGTGTTTTGGAGCATTGAGTCGTCCAGGAGTTCTTTGGTCTTCCTATGGATTACTGTCGATGAAGCTCCATAGACATTGCCTGCTTCACTGTGTCTCCGTATTTTGTGCTCATATCACATATTATGTGCCCATCCACTGCCGTTCTTCCAGTTTACTGTTTATGTCCGTGACACCCAGGCTACCACGAATGCGTGAACTTTTAATCTTATCTTTTAATTGTACTCCTGCCGACCATCTAAGCGTTCTAAATATACCTAAGCATATTAGGTTATATTTATATAGAGTCTAAGCTAAATATTATATTATGTATAATATTTAATTTTTATAATTATGGATAATTAAAGATGTACCCCATAAAAAACAATGTATATGAAGTCTCTAATTAGCTTATAAACAAAAAAGAACGTATCATTAAGTTAAAATGCAAACTCTCCTTAGCCCAGAGTGGAAGATACTCTCAGTATCAGTACCACCATTCGAAATAGAAACGATACATGAAATGATTTTAACCGTGTTTGTTTCAACTTTAACTCCATTTGCTTACTCCCCGAAAACATCCGTCTCACAACATATGCCATATATACACAAGGGATGCCATAGTCTCACTGGTTCCAGTCGGTTGGGAGCGCTTGTGCAATATGGGTCGCTGTACAATTTAGCTCTAAAAGGGTAGTTTGAATCCTACCACCTTTTGTTTTGTAAAATGTCGTTAAAAAACTGTCGGCGCTTTTTTTATTACACAGTTTAAAAACATGTTCAAACATAAAATAGTCGCCATAAAAAAACGGCATTTATAAATTATACCTACGATAAAAGAAAACCCTTCTATCCGATTTTAAGGGCTAAAAATATTTTTGCAAATTACCGACAAAATAATGTTAGGAAAAAATTATGTGCTGAAAGGGTTCCGAAAGTTTGGGGCAGTTTGTTTATGACCTTACTATGGGACCGGCGAGCATTTTTATGGGATTGTTTATCATAAAACTTTCACCAAGCAAAAAGGTTTCGAAGCATCAGTGAAAGATTTTCAGAAAAAGTAAAAACAATGATATTATTACTGTGCTGTAATACCTTGTTTTTAATGGTTTGTTTAGACGGAATTATTGCCGGGCGTGTTTGGTCAAAAGACGGCAGGGACTAAAGTTATAATTTTTAGAAATTTAATTAAATTTAAATTTGATATGTTATTACTAAAATTATAGTTGACTGGGCGGGTGACCGGCCAACTCAGAATGAAACCAAACCCAGAACTATCTCAGAAAGGTCATTTAGAGTGATGATAATTTTTTTTTTGGTTAAATAGGTTAAGTTAGGGTTACCGGCTTTTTTTAAAATTATTTTCTCATGTCTTAATGACCTTTCTGAGGTGTTTCTGAATTAGTTTCATTCTGAGATTCTGAGTTGGCATGGAACAGACTGGGCGTTAGGAAGTTCTTCTTTAACTCGCCCGTTTGACACATGTCTGTAAATTTGTTTGTGCCTACCGTTTTCGGTTTCGAAAATTTGCTGCACCCATAGAGATCCATACAGATGTCCGGAGGTAAAGTGCATTAGCTTCGGGAGGTGATTCTACATGATATTATAAGTAAATAAGATTAAAAAAAACTTTTTTTGGGGGTGGTTTTGTGGTAAAAAGATAAAAATAGACCGGCGTGTGCCGCCAGCTTTATTATTTTTCGCTGTTATGATACGGGCCAATTACAACATGCACTGTTGCCACAATCGTGCCCGGCAGGCTCTCAGAAAATAATATCGTACCTCACACTAAGGAATTTTAGTAGGTACCTACGTCTTTTTGTATGGGAAAAAAATGTTGGAATTTCGGAAAAAGTTGTCAATCTTTTTTACTCCTACCATCATGTAGAATTACCTCCCGAATGCACTTTACCCCCGGAAACCCTGTATAATATCGGTGACCGGCCAACTCAGAATGAAACCGACTCAGAATGAAACCATCTCAGAACCACCTCTGAAAGATCATTAACAGTGATGATAAAATATTTAAAAAAATTGGTTAAATAGGTTAAGTTAGGTTAGGGTTACCGGCTATCTTTAAATTATTTTTTCATAGCTTTTAATGACATTTTTGAGGTGGTTCTGAGTTGGTTTCATTCTGAATTGGCATGGAACCGTAATATCAATGGCTGTATCCACTTTATTATTCTAGAAAACCTTACTTTTACCAAGTGGCTAACTTTGACTGAGCTTTCCAATATTATGGTACCCACCTGCCTGAAGAAAGTCTGAAATAAATATTGTAATTGAGATGGGGAAGTTTCTTTGGAAAAAAATGTATAACGCCTTAATTGAAATAAAACATAAAACAAAAGAGGAAGAGGAAGGTGGGGGAAGTACATGGCTGTTCAGATCTGGTCACCAAACACGGCTAAAGCCATTGCAAGTAACATCAATTTTACACGGGTCGTCTTCACATGGATTCGGGGTGAAAAAATGTTTGCTATTAATTTAAAAGTATTATTTTGTACATGTTTGCGGAACACAGAGTGTTAAATTATGCGGACAACGCATAATCACAACAATGCCGTTACAGACGCCACTGGAGGTCATTCAGACGTATTAAATATTTATTATTATTTATAATTAATTATTATCATACCTTAACCACGTTTTTTCAACGCCTGTTTTTATGTTGCCCTGATGAACACACACACAGGTCTCTTTAAGACTTCTTCATCTTCTCAAAAAGACCCTCCATACATCAAATCACACAAAAATCTATTTTTTAATTGAAAAAATATACAGCAAAATGACATCTTCATTTTTACTCCTCGTATGCTCAGGAATCCTTCGTGTACTTGCTATTACACTCTGTATAGGTAAACTAACTAACCATCACGCTGTTTCTCTGCAGGGGTAGGCAGAGAGGACGGACCGCCAAACTACCCGGTCTTGGCAAACAGTCTTTGCCTCACTCACATTCATACATCGTCTCATATTTACTCTTCTATTATTCTGACTCTTGACATGGCCCGTCTCAAGTATCTGATTCACTTGATCGTGCTATGTCTTCCTCAGGCGTCCCGACTTCTTCTTCCATTCACATTTGCGTCATATATCCTTCTTACACTACTTTCTTCGTTCTTTCGTCATTTCGTCCCAAGCCATGTAATTAATATAATTGGTTTATCGTATTATATTCGTTTCACAAATATAATCTTAATATGTGAAAATGAAGGTTTCTTTGTTTGTTCCTTTAGCGTTCCTGGACCATTCATCCGATTGCGACGAAACTTTGGTGATTTGATGTACACATGCCCGCGATGGTTTTTGTATATTATAGTGAGCTCTGGCGTTATGATATTATTTCCTATACTATTCAATGGGTTTATAATAATTTTAGGAGCATGCGTTGCGATTTTTTTGTGTCGAGGGAATTTAATATAATGATTTCAGGAACTTTAAAACTTAAGGTATTTAAGGAAAATATGTAATAAATCGAACGCATGCTGGGAACTCGCTAGTTATTATCTTATAAAAATAACTGTTTGATTCCTCAATACAATACGTATAATAAAATTAAAATAAATCTCAAACTAGTGACAGCCAAACCATAAACTATGCTTCCTTTGAACATTTTAAACTGGATTGTTAACACTGGCGCAGTAATCAATGCCAATTTTATAAATATTATCATATTAGTACTCTGTAAAGTTCCAAAACAATAAATAATTATACAACAACATTAGGTACTGTAGGTACTTCAAGCAGATAGTATATGTAGGTACTGGATACCTAGATAGTAGCTAGGATTGCGACACAGGCCATATAAGTAGAAGAGTCACTCTCTAGGCCAGATAAACTCATGTGGCAATGGGAAACCATGGTCAAAGATACGATACTGACTCAAATCGTACGCGCTGTGTTCTAGCCGGACCAGATAACGAATAATGTTCCATGGAAAATATAGGAAGGTCACCAGTGGCTTTACAATGGATGTTCAGCGCCCGGGCAAATATGATAATCTCAATATTTAAAAAATTATATGTTTATTTCGAATTACAAAATTTGAAAGCGTGTTCATTATCTGTAAAAACAGTTTTTTATTTTATTTTTCGGGTGCATTCAGAAATACTCAATTTATTTGGATTTTATTGCAAAGCCGAAAATTTTTTAAATTCCGACAAAATAGGCTCGAGGCCTGAGTGCTTAAGGCGGTACATAACCTTAATAATTTTCGTTTGCTCAAAACTCCCATTTTAATCATTTCCGGCTAATTCGTAACTATAATAACTTTTTTTTCCAGAACACTGGGGATGTAAGTTCCTTTTCTTTGTATTTAAGATTAATAAAAACAATACCGTACCATATATATTTTACGTACAACGATTTTAAAACTTTATAACCCATTGTTCAACTATAATGTTAGCGGTAAGCACCAGATTTTATTTTTCTAGGCGATGAATTAATAACTTCGGGGGTGAGACATGGAGACACATTTTAAATATTTGTAACACGTTCTTCAGAATTAATTAAAATGAACGCGGCGGAAAGGTCGAATCTCCAGGCCTGCTAAGGTGAATTCGACCGTATGTTCATCCAATACGCCGCCGCCGTACTGCGGGCATATTTTTTTTTACACGCTTTCTTCACTTACGTCGTTAAGATTCCCACATTATTTGTCTTCTTCTTCTTTTATTTGATAGGGCAAATTCGACAGTAGGTCCATCCAATACACGCGTCACGTGAAGCAATTTGTATACACGGCTTCTTTACTTACGTCGTTAAGATTCTGAATATATTTTAGGGTACGTATATTGCCCAGAGGGCTTTAACATGTTTGGAATTACAATTTTATTAATTCATGGCAGATAATTTTGAAACAGATAAGGAAATAATACAAATAAAATTAGATACAAAATGCGCATAAGTTTAAAAAAAACAAATAAATACAGACGTCTTTAGGAATAGTGGAATATATTTTTTACAAAATCCACAAAACTCGCTAGGTTGATGTTAAATATATCAACATCACCTAAATATCGATTTCCGTAGTGTGAAATCGTTGTATCGGAGAGTGGGCAATGTAGTTCCGCTTATGAATGCTGCAGTAAAATAGTGTATTTTGCCGGGTTGTTACTGTGGGTATTCGTAAGTTTATGAGTTGTGTTATTTATTTAGAATTATAAAATACAAAGCGTATTTCATCACCTGTCAAAAAAAGTTTTTATTTTTCGGATGCATTCAAAAATACTTCATTTATTTGGATTTTATGGCTAAAGTTCGGTTTAGTGGCGAAATTCCTAAAAATACAAACTAGTTATTTTTATACTAACTATGGGCCGGGGAATACGAATCTGAAAGAATTAGGCGGCGGCAAGCAATATTAACTGAATTATACGACTTTAAAAATTTTTTTTACACAGATAGGAAAATGGCCATTTTGGAAGCATTCTGATTCCTAGAAAATCAAACTAGTTATTTTTATACTAACTTTGGGCCGGGGAATCCGAATCTGAAAGAATTAGGCGGCGGCAAGCAATATTAAATGAATTATACGACTTTTAAATTTTCAATATACACAAACGAAAACAGCCATTTTGACACATGAAAACCATAGAAACCATCAAATTAAGTGTTGCCATTAAGCAGTAATATCAATAACGTAAAATAACATGTTTATAATTTAAGTACTTACTTTTTATAAATTTTACTCACTTTTGTATCACAAACCATGCTACCTAAACCTAGCGTAGCCGCTAACCTACTTGAAAACTGGGATGTTTTTTTAAATTGACGCGAGCAGGCGGTATAAAGGGGCACAAACCATGTGACACAAACCTTGCGTAGCCGCTAAACTACTTGAAAACTGGGATGTTTTTTTAAATTGACGCGAGCAGGCGGTATAAAGGGGCACAAACCATGTGACACAAACCTTGCGTAGCCGCTAAACTACTTGAAAACTGGGATGTTTTTTTAA
This sequence comes from Limnephilus lunatus, assembly GCA_917563855.2. Lineage (NCBI taxonomy): Eukaryota > Metazoa > Arthropoda > Insecta > Trichoptera > Limnephilidae > Limnephilus > Limnephilus lunatus. Next base: position 58,078,580 of record OU830596.1, read on the forward strand.
ATTGACGCGAGCAGGCGGTATAAAGGGGCACAAACCATGTTACACAAACCTAGCGTAGCCGCTAAACTACTTGAAAACTGGGATGTTTTTTTTAAATTGACGCGAGCAGGCGGTATAAAGGGGCACAAACCATGTTGGGTTAGGTTAGGTTAGATTAGGTTAGGTTAGGTTAGGTTAGGTTTTATATAATAACATTGATATTGGTGACCGGTCTAGGTAACAACTTTTTAAGACTACGAATTTTCATACTTTTGGTTTAAGAATACGGCCGTTGAGATAGTCATAATTCATCAGGTTAATGTGTTATGTGATGAATTATCATGTGAAGAATTATCGTGTCGGAAAGTTTTACGTTATTGATATTACTGCTTAATGGCAACACTTAATTTGATGGTTTCTATGGTTTTCACGTGTCAAAATGGCTGTTTTCGTTTGTGTATATTGAAAATTTAAAAGTCGTATAATTCATTTAATATTGCTTGCCGCCGCCTAATTCTTTCAGATTCGGATTCCCCGGCCCAAAGTTAGTATAAAAATAACTAGTTTGATTTTCTAGGAATCAGAATGCTTCCAAAATGGCCATTTTCCTATGTGTGTAAAAAAATTTTTTAAAGTCGTATAATTCAGTTAATATTGCTTGCCGCCGCCTAATTCTTTCAGATTCGTATTCCCCGGCCCATAGTTAGTATAAAAATAACTAGTTTGTATTTTTAGGAATTTCGCCACTAAACCGAATTTTTTCCGATTTTATTGCAGAGCTGAAATGTTTTGACTTTCCGACAAAATTAGCTCGAGGCCTGAGTGCTTAGCATCCACACGCCCTGTCTAGATTTTGTTGATCGATGCCTTTCTCCCATCTTACTTCTTCTTCTTCGTGTGCCCTCTCTGCCAAGCGATTCTATATCTTTTGTTGGATCGATATCTCGTGACGGACGAGATCTCCTGTCACACTTGCGTGATTTTCTATGGGCCGATGTCAGATTTCAACTGTGAGCTGTTACATATTTTAGTTTAGATCGTTTTAAATCGGCGAAGCTGGCCTGATACCCATAGAAAAAGCAAATAACAACCATAGAAAATCACACAAATCTGACAGGATATCTCGGTCTCACAAAAGATAATATAGAATCGCTCGGCGGGTCCCCCGACGTTGGCGATCACTGGTAAATGTCTCTCTATCTTGCGCTGCCCGGAATAGATCCTCCACACTTCTAATACCGGATCTCTCTCGCATCTTACAACTTGCCCCAACTGTCCATAGTCCCAAGGCTTCGGGCAATATGACTCTTGAATAATTTTTATGGGGAAAACTGACGTCAGTGTTTCAAAATATGACTTTTCTCTAGCAATGTAATCATGAGCATGACACAAAATGGTAAAACAGTAGTTAGATAAGTGCCTGCAATGCTTACAATTATTATATTATTATTGTTTATCTGAGCCGTAGGCAATAAATGCTAATATTAATAACAATCATCGCAAGGACTATTGCGCTGGCTTCAACCACTTCCGATATGCAAACTCATTCGGGCACAGAAAAATTATAAATACAAAATAAAAATGAATAAATATGTAAAAAAATAATTAAGTTGACGTTTAAGCAGAATTCTTTGTATGACAAAAACTCTCGAATGCCATCTTGAAATTTAAACTTCTTCTGTATGAAATTTCTAGGTAAAGAATTTTAAGAATTTTTTTTATTTTTATAAAAAAAATATTATGTTATTAAATAAAATAAGTTTTTCGATATCTAAAAAAAATATGAATTTATGAGCTTTTAAAGTGAACATCGGTAACATCAAGGAAATATGTAGGTATGTAATGTACGTATGTAATAGTGTCCTGTGAAATCAAACGCAGTAAAACCCACAATTCGAATACATAGTTGCTTTTATAATTCCAAAATTTGTTCCAAAAATTCCAAAAAGTTCTGTTCTCAGCACGCTCTAATATGATACTTTAAAAAAACTTTTAATTTTTTTCGTGGGAGGCCACTACATTGTAATAATATTAATTAATATATAATTTTTTTTTGAAGGACTGGAGGTGTTACTACACTATTGCATAAATCTTCCGCATATTTAACACCACCAGTCACGGCCGCCGCCTGTCAGCGCAGATAATGTACTTTATATTAACTATTCATAACAACTACTAAACTAGTAAAAACTAAGTAGGCAGGTTCTAGTCTGCCGCGATAGGATGAGTAAAGTTGACTCATCACTGACACTGTCGTGGTGTTAAGGCGGAATGTAATGATAAATTATTTCGAAATAACGAAAATTTTATTTCGTAATACGATAAGTATAATGTTTTTATTGGGAAAAAAAAAATATTTCGTATTTTTAAAATTTACAGGGGGTTAGCATTTATCAAAAATAAATCAGAAATCAGACCCTTTTCTGACCGCTCTTCCATATGTTTTACAAAATATTTTCAAATGATGAAGACCCTTAAAAATACTCTGGAGGTTTTTCTTTAAACCGACATACGTAAATTTAAAAAAAAATCAAGAATAGGGTTTTGGTTTAATTTTTTCATAAACCCTAAATTCAATGTTTTTTAAAATTCAAATTACAAAACGTAGGTTAAGTTTATTAGAAAAAACGAAATGACAACAACATATTAAAATCTTTCTCCATTTTTTAAAGATAATTTTATAATTTTAAACTACAATTTAACAATGACATAGGGGATTTTAAATTACTAGCAAATGCCCACTGTCGTGTGGCGCCGTTTTATCTTTCGGCTTACGGGACAATTTTAAACTAAAAGCTTTGTTCAAATTATTTCAAAAGATGGCAGTAATCAAACGCGGTGAGAATCTAAGATATTATTATGGGAGGTAAAAAAATCATAAAATTCGTGTGACGTAATTTAGGATAGCCCCTTATGAGGTATTCACAAAAAAAAATAAAAACTACTTTATTTATTTTTGTTATGTAGACCTATCACTAGGTATTTATGGGGTCTACATACATTACAATCTGAATTCTGAAATGTGGTATTTCAACAGGGTCATTTAGGTACCTTACCGTACACAATTCTTGCGATTGCCACGTGGTGTGTTTGTGTTGTAAAAAAATGTTATTTTATGTATTTCTAGTACCTACGTCAAATGCGTTGAGTACCAATACCATATTTACGGCATATTCCAGAGTGGAAGATACCAGTATCGCCCTGGTGTAAGACCACCGAACAGAATTGAAACGTTACTTGAAATGGCTTTAGCCGTGTTTGGTGACCAGATCTGAATAGTCAGGTACTTCAGCCTCACAACAAACCCCAATTTGGGGATGATAATTGACAACATATCACAATCTCACTGGCTCCAGACGGGATCAGTTGGCACTCTTGTGCAGTATTCACATAAATGTTTTTTTTAAATCTTCAAAACGGTCAAGGTATAATTTGGGAGGCGGGTAGGAAAGGAAGGGAGGAGGTTCTGGGAAGATAAAGGTATGTGGGTTGGGTAGGAATCTGGGGGTAGTATGTCCAGGAGTTAGGACGTTTGAATCCATCCCTCCCGCTGCGGTCCAAGGCGATGTTCCAAGAGATTCTGGCTGGAGAGGATAAAAGGCCTCCTTCAACCATTCTCTCCTGATCTGGCCTGCCATGCAGCTGGTAGGCAGACGCATCCGTCGCCAAGACCCGGACAAACTACACCCAGACAAACCATGAACCCGGGAACCTCTGCTAAATCACCAAACGTAGCGAACCACTTGGGGTGACTTATGGCATAAGTGTTGGTTATCCAATAAATGGTTCCCGGGGCAGCGGCACCCATACCCACCTCCCAAATTTATTGGATAACCAACAAGAGGTTCGCTACGTTTGGTGACTTTGCAGGGGTGCCCGGGTTCTTGGGGTAAAGTTTGTTTAAGTGACGGATGCTTTTGCCCACCTACTACGTGGCGGGCCGGATCGGGACAGAAAGGTTGAGGGAGACCTTTTGACCCATCGCCTTGCAGCGCAGTGGAAGGGACGGATTCACACGTTCGTCACACCTGACTCCCAGATTCCTACCCGCCCCACATACCTTTTTCCTTCCCAGTCTGACAGTCTTGACAAATCGTGCAGTCCTAGTCGTGACAAATTTTAAACAACAATTGTATTTTAAAAAAAAAAACGCAAATGCTTTATTTTATTGGCTCCATGACAGTTGATATCTTTGACAGTTGGTCCCCGACAGTTGATCCCCCGACAGTCAATCCCAACAGTTGATCCCCTAAAAGATTATTTCTTCAAATAAGTATGCCATATGTCTCGCCAAGTGATTCTCTACGTTTGGTGAATTATCAGGGGTACCCGAGTTTTTAGAATGAGGTTTGTCTAGGTGTTGGTGGTGATTGCGTTTCCTCACCTATATTTGCATGTGTGTGTGAGTGTGTGTGTGAATCAACGATGACAACGTCTGCGGTTGAATATAAACATAACAAATGATACCACCAACGATAATTAAAACACATTTTTAATGGTTCCCGGGGCATCGGCACCCACACTCGTTTCCCAAATTTATTGGATAACCAACAATAAGAGGTAATCTAAACGAAATTATTTAAAAATAATATATTGTGGAATAACACAAATTAATCAGATAAAATGTAGATAGGTACTTGCGCACGCCGAAATTTGAACTCGTGACTTCCGGATTCGTAGCCAAGGATCGTAACAAGATTACAAATAACTTCAACCACCAAGGTTTGGAATATCGATACGCTTTCAAATGTTCTAGGTAGTAGGAATGTATTATTATTATTTCGACCCTTAGTCGAAAGACTGACATGTGGTTATAGATATATACAATGCGGGTCTCAATGAATACATCAAATGTTTTTATGGTCCGTTTTTATTTTTAGTAATCGGCTAGTAGAAGTGTTGACTGGCGAGAGGATTTTGCACATGTATATCAATTAATAATAATTAAAAAATACATATATTTTATTACAATATAATATTATTACGCGAACCTTACATGTGAATATTTTCGTGATTTAAATTAAACACTTCCTGTTTATGTTTTCTTCTACTTTTATTTCAATAAATAAATAATATACATATGTGGGTAGGAATCTGGGGGCAGTGTGCCACATACCCCAATTACCAAACACACAACATACCAAAATATATAACGATTATAATGACTTCAGACGGAAATATAAAATGTTATCGTTATCCGTTGTTAGTTTTTTACGAGTTTTTTTGTCTTGAAAGCTGTTGATTTTGTCCACCTACTACGTGGCGGGCCGGATCGGGACAGAAAGGTTGAGGGAGACCTTTTGACCCATCGCCCTGCAGCGCAGTGGAAGGGATGGATTCCCACGTTCATCACACCTGACCCCCAGATTCCTTCCCGCCCCACATACCTTTGACCTTCCCATAACTTCCCCTTTCCCTAAAAAGACCCTCTGCACGGCATCCGCAAGGATTACATAGGCCCTAAGGGTTTTTTTTTCTCAGGGCCTCCTGTGCGGAGATAATTTTAAGAAAGGTCCCACGTCCTTCAGCCTCACAACATATCCCATCTGGAATATCGATGGGTACCTACGCTTTCATGTTCTAGAATTATTACCCTTGCCATGTGTAGGTAGACATGCGGGTACATGCAATTCGGGTTTCGATGGAGCCATAAAATGTTTTTATGCTCCCTTTTTTCCTTGTTTTTTAGCGACATCTTTCGAAAACAAGCCAAACTTTTTGAAACCAAAAATATTCCAAATTTATCGAAAGGACCATAACGTCCGCTAGAGGCTCTCGATGTAGTTTTGTGTGAAATATAGTACCGATTATAATCCAACTTAAAAGTGAAGAGAAAATATTATTTTCAAGCGTTTTTAGCAGGGGGAGTTTCGTGGTCAAATTTTGAACCAACTTGGGTGTCGATAACGAAGCAGTGTTGGTAGGATAAACTTAGCTGTCGACGTTTGTTTATCGATGTCGCCAGTACCACCGATGAACTATAAACTATAAATGAATGTCGAGGAAAAGACGCCCCACGACGCAATACTGATTTTAATAATATTTTAGACATTATTTGTTGTTTGGTTTTTGACCAACGGTCATTAGCTCATTACCCGTGATATCGTGAATAACTAACGAATACAAGTTGATATTGGCGCCAAATTTTTACCTCCATGTTTTTGACACGTATACAGTCTTATCTAGGGAGCGAACGGGCGCGGTAAACTAACGATATTTTTATCGATGAATTTTTTTCCTTTATTTTTATAATCTTTTAATAATGTTTACAAAATTGTTCATTTTGAGGCGTTTTTAAAATAAATTGCTCTACATTATATAAATAAAAGTAGGTAAGTACCTAATACACAGCTGCAACAAAGTTTGCCGTTTAAAAGCTCATTGAAGCTAAATATGTCGATATCTGAGAAAAAAGACCTAGATTACAGAATAACGTCTGACATAATATTATATAGAAATATGGAAAAAAGGAGGGCGCCTAAATTAGAGCCTTAGGGTACTCCTGATCGCTCAAAAAATAGAATAGATTTGAATACTGCATGTGACACAAAATGTCAACTGTGCTAGCGATTATCGAATAATATTGACCAATATTAAAGCTTCATTGATGTTAAGTTTGTCGATATCCAAGCTCAGAGTGCAGGATAACGTCTGAAATATCGTTGAAAGAAGATGGGACTAAATTAGAGCCTTGGGGTACTCCTGATCGGTAAAAAATAGAAAAGATGTGAAAACTCCATGTGACACAAAATGTTAACTGTGCTAGCGAATATCGATTAATATCGATCAATACTAAAGCTTTATAGATGCTAAATATTTAAGAGCCAAGCAAAGAGGCCTAGAGTGCAGAATAACGTCTGAAATATCGTGGAAAGGAAAGTGGGACTAAATTAGAGCCTTTGGGTACTCCTGATAGGTACAAAAAATAGGATATAGAACAAAATGTAATCAGCTGAATTACTCGGGTCCCAGAGACGATTGTCCCAAATAATGCAGCGGTCGCCAATCTTTGTGCTACTGTCGTATATAGCTCAAATTGGGCACTACCCTAAAAGTTAGTTTTCATACAACATTGCCCAAATGCAAAAATAATTATAATTTCAGAGATTGAAGAAGAATTTATCATCGCCAACAACGAGTATTAATTATAAAAAAATAACAGTACGTAGACATAAGCAAATAAATATTTTATTTGTTTTACAAGTTTATATATTAATAAGGTTTAATAGTCCGACTAGAATATATTTTAAATATAATGATACCAACGACCTCGTCCGTCATGCCTTATAATTTATAATAATCGTTTTATTATTATAACGGTTGTTGTATTTTCCGTTCATTCCATTTTCATTTTCCCTACCTAAAGTCACCGAGTTACGATCATACAGCACGGACTATATACTTTTATTCAGTCAACTAAGAGTAATAAAGGGACGCTTATATGGTTCTAGCATGCAGAGCAGATGAACGAAAAAGGTCACCCGAAAAAGGCACGACAAGAACAGGTGAATCAAACACTATGGTCCATCATGTAAAGAATCAAAATAAGCATAAAATCGCTTATTTTGATTCTTTACATGATGGACCATAGTATTTGATTCACCTGTTCTTGTCGTGCCTTTCTCGGGTGACCTTTTTCGTTCATCTGCTCTGCATGCATTATTAACCATATAAGCGTCCCTTTATTACTCTTAGTTGACTGAATAATAGTATTTTCTGCCTTAAGACTAATTGAGAATCACATAATATTGCCCAAAAACTAATTATTAAAGTTATGTTCAAGAAAACATTTGGATATCAAACTCATTTACTTTACAAGGAATGCAATATCAAGAATGTAAAACAGCTATATATAACATAAACGCTTTGTAGATTTTTAAAAATAATATTAATATCGCAGAAAGAAAACAGCAAATTCGTAGGTACTACTAGAATTGGCCCTGGTCTGAGCATAAGAAATCTAATTCCTTGTTCACTTTTAAAAAGATTGTTAACTATTCGTGTTACCGAGGATTGACGACCTTTATTTTATCTTTGTTTTTCTAAATTAATAGCATAACATATTGTTTTTTTTTTTCGTTGTTGTCCTGTTAAATTAATAGCATACTATGTTGTATACATACTTTCTTTTCTTTTCAAATAGCTCTTTTAAAATTAATAGCACATTTTATTTAAAATATACACTTATTTTATTGTAATTTAAAGAATATGAGTTATACATTTATACATATATCATACAAAATTTTATATTTAAGGTCATCTTGGTCATGTATACCTTATCAGAAAAGAGGAGAACTTGTACCTGTTAAGCCACGATTTTCACTTAGATTGTATGATGTTTTAATATTTTTTATTTTGTTTCTTTACATGGTACCCTAGGTCTAATGTTAACAATTCAATTTATAACCTCACTAGGTCAAGCCTGTATTGAGGTTAACAACTCTACAATTTAATAAAATAACACAAAAATAATGCAGTTATTGAAGAACAATATTGTTGTATGTTTCTTACAGATTATGAGTATGATTAGTACCTAATTAGCTGAAGGCGATAGATATTACATTACAATGAAAGCATGTAGGGTGACCATAATGTTGAGATTTGATTTTTAGAAAAAAATTATTTATTTTAAAAGAATTAAGATGAGAAATATTTATGTAATTAATATATTGTGCTATTAATTTAGCAAAATAGTTAAGACAAAATAATATGATATTAATTTAGAAAGGATAAAGTAGAGAAAAACAATTTACAATCCTCGGCTAACACAAATAATTTAAGTCTTTTTAAAAATGCTCAAGGAGTTAGATGACTTAATGTGATCTGGAAGACTATTAAATATGAGTGGATGTTTTGTATAAATATATATACTTTCAACTTTCTAATATAAGTTTATTTGTTATGATTTACATAAATTATTGACATGTTTACATTATAATGTACTTAGCTGGGTTACCCGGCTTTGCTCAGGACAACATCCGAGAGTGTTCTGGAATGTTCCACAATGATGTTCCCGATTCCCTATTCCAGAAAATTCCACGACATACTCCGTCAATCCTTCCAGAACTTTCTAGAGCTCTATCGAACCTTCTAGAACTTTCTGGAAGACTGTTCTAGAAATTTCAAGAGGGCGAAACTTCCAGCCCTTATATCTTCATAAGCAGAAGGTTCCCGTTTTTACCTTTTAGGTAATCTACAACACTATATAACTCCGTTGATCGTACCGGGACTCGTATATGAGTTTTTTCGGGACGCACGTTTTTTTTTAACTTTCTTTTGTAATATACATTGATTATACAAAATATTATACTTAAGGTCATCATTGGTCATGTATACCTTATCAGAAAAGAGGAGCTCTTGTGCCTGATAAGGGAGCCACGATTCTCACTTATATTGTATGTTTTAATATGTTTCGTATAAATATTTAGTTTTAATAAAAAAAAGTTTAAAAAATGTTTCATTTTGTTTATTTGTTGTGATTTACATGTTTACATTATAATGTATAAGTGCCCTTCAGTTTATTTGTTATTTTGTAAGAAACATGAATGTAAAAATATTGTTCTTTCAATACCTAGATTATTTTGCGTATTTCTATTACTTTTATTTATAAAATACATTTTACATAATCAATATAATTATAAAAGAAAGTCCAAAAAAACGTGCGGCTCGCAAAAACTCAGAAACCAGTTCCGGAACTTAAAAGTGAGTTATATGGTGTTGTAGATCTCTATCCCCCCTCCAGGATGACGGTTCCCGTTTTTACCTAAAGGGCGTGGTTTTGAAGATATAAGTGCTGGAAGTTGCGCTCTCTTGAAATTTCTAGAACAGTCTTCCGGAAAGTTATAGAAGGTTCCATAGAGCTCTAGAAAGTTCTGGAAGGAGTGGCGGAGTATGTCGTGGAATGTTCGGGAATAGGGAATCGGGAACATCATTGTGGAACATTCCAGAACACTCTCGAATGTTGTCCTGAGCGAAGCCGGGTAACCCAGCTAGTTACTTTATAAAACTATTAACCTCAAAACAGGCTGGTGGTCCTAGTGAGGTTAAAAATTGACTTGTAAACAATAATATTTACCTTGCATAGAAAAAAACAAATAAATAAATTATATCAACGTTTTTTGATAATACCATCGGAAGTAATAAAATAAGTACCTAAGTATTATGAAAACATTTATAAATTTTTAAAAATATTGGCATTTGAAGGGTCAAGAAAAAATTCCTTACATATGAGAATGTATTAATCAAATTATAAAATAATGATCGGTTCTTGGTAGTGCGAACGAGACGCCGCCATACGAAAGGCGCTCGTTTGTATTGCGACATCTCGCTTATTCAACCCTGACTTACAAGGTTGCGACCTTGTTTGAAGAGTGAACGCGATGTAAAAAATTGTTCCTACTTTCGTACACGGATCGCGCACGTGCGATCGTTATACCGTTTCAAGACGATCGATGATAAAATGATCGGCTTATTTAATGGATAAAGGTTTTTTATACCTTCGTTCCGAAGCGGTACGATGAGTGGTGAAAATGATTGCATGTCGATTGAAAAGTTAGTACCTGTGTATAATTCTGTTGTGTAAATAAATTATTATTATTATTATGTTGTTCTCGATTATTCGCTCACGGGTTCCGGATTATGCGCGTATGAATGTTTTTTGAGTATGGTTCTGTTAAGTATTATTCAAAATCGAAATGTTATTAGCTTCGTCCATACAGGTAACACAACGGAGGGACAGTCACACGTCCGTCACTCCTGGACATACTGACCCCCAGATTCCTACCCAACCCTCATATATTTTTCCTTTCCAGAACTTCAACTCCTTCCTTTCCTAAAAAGCCCCCCACACAGCATCTCCAAAGATGACATGGGATATGAGGAAAATTATTTTCCTCATTGCCTCATGTGTGGTGGTAATGTAAAAAATGCAGATTTCTTGAACACTTAAAACTCTAAAAAACTCTTGCGAAACTGTCAAAAATGACATTTTGAAAAACGATCGTTAAATCAAAATTACAATTTTCGAAACTCTTTAAATTAATGAATTTATTTGAAGTACTCGCCTAATACTTTGATTCGAATCAAGAATTATAGATATTTTTAAATATATACCCATGTTAGGTAACAAATTTGATTGATTGTTCTTATAATATACAAATTGAATATTTGTAATATATGAAAAATTTGAATAAAAAAACGTAATTGGTGGCAAGCGAGCTGTTTTAAAACTGAATGAACTAGAACTGAATATATAGAACGCGGGAGGGGGGGTTGTGCGGTACGGGGGAGAGGGAGAGGGGAGAGGGAGAGGGGAGAGGGAAGGCGGTGAGGGTGGAAGGGGAACGCGGGAGGGGAACGGGGACGCACGGGAAAGCACACGCAGGGAGAATCCATTTATTTATTTAAAATGGCATTGCAACGTATGCCGGGAACCAGCGGGTCTTGTATATAAATTAGTTAGCAATCAAATTCAACGTCCGGAGATGCTAAATAATATTCAATTTAACGTACCTGCGCGCTCCACACGCTCTTCTGTCCTATTCAAAGTGGAACAATGCAAAACTAACTCTAAATAAAATTCTTGCTTGAACATACCTACTATGTAATAATTGCAATAAAATAATATCTAAAGTGGACATTTTCAATTGCGAGCTTAACAAAAATTATAAAAAATCCATAAAATACATAGATAAAAACATCAATGATAAAATAGTGTTTTTCTGACATGTAATGAGTCATTTTTATGTTGTTGTGTTCTGTTTTTTATGAATTTAATTTGCTTTATGTACAACCTCTTTTCTTAATCTTTACATAGTATAAAATGAAATCGCTCCTGCTGTCTGTGCGCTTAGATCTTTTAAACTAAGCAACGCGGTTTTCACCAATAGATAGAGTGATGCATGAGGGAGGTTTTAATGAATATAATTTGTCAAGGTTTTGTGTAATATAGTTGAAACAAGCGGGCGGTGTGGATTTGATTTGACAGTTGGCGCTGGTTATAAAGGTTTGGTAATGTCGTGGCTTTGTATTTCGTTAGCCACAGCAACGTGTGGCTGCTAGTCTATTATCAAAGTGTTTGTTTTTGTTTTATTCAGGGTGTAAGGGACGTACCTACTTGACTTATTTTAACCAGTGATTCCTGACGTTATTTGGAGTAAAAAATGTAAAAGAAATTTTGGTATACGGTGACATTTTTGGTGTTTTTTTTGTCACAAAACCAAAAAAAATCATTAACTGTTGGACATTTAGGGTCAGGGTGAAGGATTGGGCCAATAATCGGCTGAGTGACTTAATTTCCTTTACATTTTTAACTCCAATAACGTCAGGAATCACTGGTTAAAGTACCTACGTCAAGTACGTTCCTTAACATCTGTGTATTACCTTTTTTAAATCTTTCTTTATCCATTGCTTGGTTGGTTACATAATTTGTGGATTTTTCGATTTCATTCTGTTTTTTTTTTTAACGCAAGGGGGAAGTCTATAATTGGTTGGAAATCTATACAACTATTTTTGGTGTAAACTAAACATTATTAGATTTTTATTTCAATTCAACTGATGATTTCCCAAAGATTAATAAATATAATAAATAAAGAATACAAAAATATAGTTATATTTTAATATGGTATTCAATAATTCACATTAAAATTTATCATCAAGCCAAGTGCCTGAATAAAACAAAAACAAACACTTATAATAGACTAACAGACCCGGACACACGTTGCTGTGGCTAACAAAATACAACGCCATTACCCAACCTTTATAACCAACGCCATCTGTTAAATCAAATCCACACCGGCTACCCGCTGCCCACTTTGCGAGCCCGCTCCCTTTATTTATATATTTCAACTAATTTACACAAAACCTTGTAAAATTATACACCTAAAAACCTTCCTCATGAATCGCTCTATCTATTGGTGAAAATCCGATGAGTAGTTTTTGAGTTTATCTCGAACAAACAGACAGACGCGACGGGAGGACTTTAATTTATAATATGTAGAGATTATTGTGTTATCCCAGATTTGCTGTCAACTTTCCCTAAAATAAATAAAATAGACTTTAATTAACACAATATTGAGTGACTGTAATAATTATCAGGTGATGGAGAAGAGACATTGGACAACCGTTTACAATCTTTATAGTAGGTACTTTTTTCTCTTTCTCTCGTGTAGTCTCTTTCATACTAGACGTAAGTCGCACGGTTGTTTTAAATATAAAGTAAGCAAGTAGGTACTACTCATAATAGAAAGGAAATACACAAGTAAACTGTCGACATGAAGCGTTGCCGATCAAAATAGTAAAGCGCATGCGGCGCGGCGGTATAGGCAATTTAAGCAATGCCAAAAACACAGCGAGGTCGACTGGATTTTGTATGCAAGGTCCAAGACCAAAGATCCTTAAACGGTTTTCATGTGAGAAGTTACTTATGTTGGAGTATTCTTAACATTGAAAGGAATCTATTCTGGGAGGAGATTTTGGTTCCTTTTAAGGGAATTCAAATCAAAATTATTAAGGCCGCTTATAATTACGTATGTGATTAACTACGTATTGCTGTTTTTATGTTACTCAACTTTTTCATGATGTTTAAAAAAAATAAAATATTTCCTATTCCACATCACAATGTTGCTAGGTATGTTATATGTGTATTTGTGTATGTTGTTGCTACGCTAATACGTTTATAATTATTTAATTTGTGGTTGTAACTAATCTGTGAAACTAATCTCCTGCTCACAAGCTACTTGCAGTAGCTTAACGGGTAATAAATTCCAATTGTATGCAATTTTTATGCAGTAATAACAAGAGTAATAATAAAGAAATTGTTTCTCCCTGCGTGTCTTTTCCCATTTGTCCCGTTCCCCTACCTCTCCCGCGTCCCCTACCCCTCACGCGTTACCACTCCGCCTTCTCCGTCTTCCCTCTCCCCCGTCCCGCGAACCCCCCTCCTGAGTTCCCTCCCTCCTCCCGTATTCCATACATTCAGTCCCGGTACATTCAGTTTTCAAACAGCTGGCGTAGGTATCACCTACTGCAAATATTTTATACCAATTTCATAATGCCAGAGCTCACTATTATATATAGAAACCATCAAGGGCATGCGCACATCAAATCCCCAAAGTTTCATAGCAATCGGATGAATGGTTAGCAATGCATAATTTCATGACACCAGAGCTCACTATTGTATATATAAACCATCAAGGGCATGCGCACATCAAATCCCCAAAGTTTCATAGCAATCGGATGAATGGTTAGCAATGGATAATTTCATGACACCAGAGCTCATTATTGTATATATAAACCATCGCGGGCATGCGCACATCAAATTCCCAGAGTTTCATCGCATATATATGCAAGCTTATTTTGATTTTTATATATGTATATAGATTTATCATTCCCGATATTCAGAGTGGAAAATACACTACTTCTTCATCTCTCTCAAAAAAAAATTGTTTCTCCGAACTCAACAATTTATTTTCGACAATTCACACAACTATCCACAATTTTGCCGTCTTTCATTGTTTATCCCACTCCGGACAAACGAAGATCGTATAGTAGGTACCTTTTTTTATCTTATTTTTTTATTGTTTATACAATAAAAAATAAAAAAAAAGGTACCTACTACACGATCTTTGTTTGTTACCCGCTAAGCTACTACAAGTAGCTTGTCAGCAGGAGATTAGTTCCACAGATTATTAGTTACAACAACAAATTAAATAATCATAAATGCATTAGCGTAGCAACAACATACATACATATATAACAACATATAACAAACCTATCAACATTGTGATATGTAAATTTTGAAAATAATTCAGAATAAGCATTTTTATGGTGAGAAAAAAGTGGAATAGGGAAATATATATTTTTTTTTAAATATCATGCAATAGTTAAGAATGCAATACATTAGCAACATAATAACAGCAATACAATAGTAGTTAATTATCATATATTTGCAATTTAATGCATGGTAAGAGTAAGCAAAATATACCTAATCTTAATACATAAGGTTACTCCCTAATACCATGATTTTAACATCAGGAAAAATTTTGTCGTAGAGCAATATTCTTTAAATTCGTACGGCAATTTGTTAATACAAAATAATACCTAATACAAAAAGTTGTAGGGCCACTGAACATAACTCGTCAAAGACTTTGCCGAACACTTCCAAGGATGATGACCGTAAACGGCTTTGAGACAATTCAGTTAGCGTCACTGCGAGATGTTACAAATAAATAAATTTATAAATAATTAAAAATATTAAAAAACACATAATTTATATTATATATTTACCACCCACTCGCCTTATGATAATCTATATTCATCATAGTTTACATCCCTACCATTGGTCACCCTGACTGGTTCGCTACGTTTGGTGAATTAACAAGAGTGCCCGGGTTTATGGGGTGAGGTTCCTCTAGTGTTGGGGGTCAATGTGTTTGTCCACCTACTGTGTGGCGATCCGGATCGGGAGAGATTGGATGAGATACACCTAACCTAGACCTCTCCAGGCGGACTATCTCGACCCATCGACTTGTACCGCAGTGAGACGGATGGATTCATTCGTCCTTCACTCCTAGACATATTGTCCCCCAGATTCCTAACCACTCCTCATACCGTTTTCTTTCCCAGAACTACCTCTCCTTCCTTTCCCTAAAAAGACCCTCCACACAGCATCCCCAAGGATGTCGTAGGTCTTAAGGGGATTTTTTTCCTCAGGGCCTTTTGTGGAGCTAATGTAAAAAAAGGGGGCGAAACCGGGATTATTATTTGAACTTCGATTTTGTTTTCGAGAATAATGTAAATCTTGGAAGCTGAAAATAAACCATTTCCCAACACCCGATCGAGCTGAAACTCGGCATATAGACTCATTGTCGATGATTCTATCAACGCATACACGCGAATTTCTCTGAAATTTGATAATAGCCGGCCCAAGATGGCGCAACTACGTCGTGCCGTTCATATTATGAAAATTAAAAATAGATAAATTATTTTTAAAAAAATCTATACAGGAATGAATCTCATTCCGACCAATTCTTAAAGATTTATTTTGTTATTGTATTTTATATCAAAATTTTCAATCAAAAGCTTTGCTAAAATTCTTCTCTTCAAGAAATGTTCAGTCTGACAAATTTTTAAAATAATATGTTCTTAAAGTTTGACAAGGCCGTATGAATAAATTAATATTATTTTAACAAACGATACCGCATTTAAATGACCAAACCGACCATGAACCGATCTCAAGCCCTTACATAACAGTGAGTATTTATTTGTATCAAACCTTTTAAAATTATCCATTTGAAAACTACGCGCTGAATTTAACGAGGAAAAATAACTCAAAAAAATAATATACAAACTGTAATTACGTTATAACCACGTTACGAATAACGTGATAATATTTGAAAATCTCCTACTACCACCACAGCAAGTCGAAAATGTTGCTTGAGTCGAGATGGAGGACTTAGCAAGCCGAGGAATCGAACACGGAACGCCGGGGTGGGACCCAAACGCGATACCCACTCAACCACTGACCGGTCAAAATTTTATGTTAGCTCTGTTCGTGAGCGATCATTTTACAGGCGTTCCCTCTACACAACACGTAATGCAGTAATATAATAATAAAATTATTGTTATAGCAGATATAATGTAGTCACTTTCGGCAAACGCAACAAAGCCTTCAGAATAACATTATTTAAATCGCACAAACACTCTTGATATTTTTTATGCAATAAATTTTTCGCTTATGCATTTTGGTAGAAAGATTTGGTTCATTGTCACACAGAGCTGACAGTGATCTACTTTATAAGTAAGTCATTGTCAAATCACAAATTTATCATAAAAAAAAATTAAAAAAAAGTAAATCAATTCAATTGGATTATCGACGCAGCGGTCCTTGAAATAAAACAAAGCGTTTCTGTCGAAATGTTTGTCTTCAGGGTTGCACTGAGACATTTTGAAAATAAATAATTTGAAAATTAATCACAATATATAACCATTGTTCACATATTATGTTTATTATTTATCTATATAAAGCATGCCCCTCCACACAGCATCTCAGATGACATAGGCCCCGAAAGAAATTATTTTCCTCAGGGCCTCCTGTGTGGAGTTAATGTTAAAAAAGTATGATTATAAATGTTTATTTTTCGGTGTATGTCTTACTAGGAAATATATCTGTGTCACGACAGATGTAGGAGGTTTGTAAATCGAAAATACATATATAAGACCTTCCAGACGACGTTAAAAATGAAATTAATGTGGGTAGATTTAAAAAAAAAAAATTATTCATAATAAACAAAATAATCAGAGTGAATAATATTTTTATAATATAACTGACTAAATAGCCACCACGCCGTTTCCCCGCAGGGGTAGGCAGAAAGTCTTGGCACACACTCTTTACCTTATTCACATTCATACATCTTCTCATAGATACTCTTCTATTATTCTGACGCTTGACATGGCCCGACTCAAGTATCTGATTCACTTGATCGTGCCATGTCTTCCTCGGGCGTCCCCGACTTCTTCTACCATTCACATTTGCGTCATATCTATTATGCTTACACAACTTTCTTCGTTCATTCGCTCTACGTGCCCAAACCATCTAAGGGTCCCTTTTTTAATCTTACTCGTTACGCTTACATCAGCATTCTTTGCGAATCTCCACATTTCTCACACGATCATACATGGTTTTACCACATATACGCCTCAAGGATCTAATTTCAACAGCATTCTGCCATAGGTCATCCCAAGTGGTTCGCTACGTTTGGTGATTTAGCAGGGGTGCCCGGTTTCATGGGGTGAGGTTTGTCTAGGTCTTGAAGGCGGTTGACCAGGACATTCTGAACCCCAGATTCCTACCCACCGTTTAAACCATTTTCCTCACCAGAACTCTCCTCTCCTTCCTTTCCTTAAAAAACTCTCCACATAGCATCCCCAAAGATGACATAGGCCCTGAGGGAAATTACTTTCCTCAGGACCTCCTGTGTGGAGCTCATGTAAAAAAAATCAATCAACCCATGCCTCACTGCCATACATCAGGGTAGGTACCAGAACTCCATTGCGGACTGCTAGCTTCGCTTATTTTGACAGTTTTTTATTAGCGCCAACGGAATTCAGTCCTCCATTAATGTATTTACTCTTCTTTCAATATCGTTATCAGCCTTAAAATTATCTCTCGTAAAAATAAAACCATGATACACAAACTCATCCACCTGCTCCAAATTTTCATCATTCACAACTATATTGCACTCTATTTTTGTAATCTCTCTTTCAACAATTAGTTCTGTTAAATCGATGCAGGGGTCCTTGAAGAAAATAGAGTGCGGCCGCTGTCGAAATGTCGATGTTAGATTAAGATACAAATGATTGATGACGTTTGGCGCTATATTTCCGTAAGGACAAACAGCTACCTAGGATGCAGAATAGAAAAAAAAAAAATTTATTTGATGACGTTAATCTTATAAAAATAAATCTAGCAAATAATACTAGCTGACCAGCCGAACTTCGTACCGCCTCAGAATAAATAACTATTGTGTTAACCTATTAGCTGAATTAAATTTAGTTTTTTTATTAGGTTAAAAATTAAAAAAAATTAAGCAATTATTGATGCGCACCTTGTTTCGTTTTTGGCAGCATCATGGCGTTGTGTACGGATTTATAATTTTCTTACTTTTCTACTTACTTACGGGAATTGCGTTTCATTTTTATTGTACGTGTGAGGGAGATTTATTATAATTATTGTATTTTTCCTTTGGAGGGGTGCAGACGTACGTTCACCGTTTGTCGCATTTTCGACTGTTGACATTTAGTGTGTAAGAAAGAGGGGCAGCATTATATTATGTTTAAGAACAAAAGCAAAATAATCAGCGCATTAACACTTGACGTTTTTGAATTTTTGGAATTCACTCACTATTCAATACACAGATAATATAAACAAAGGGAGATATGCTATGGGCAGTTTAAACCTTGTGGAACTGTATTTCCTCGTGTCGCCGATATTATTAACCAATACTATTACACACCTTCGCTTACGCTAAAGTATACGCCCCTTTTCGAACTCACACTTAAAACTTGTCATTTTCGTTGGCACTACTACTTAGAACAGATTTCTATGCGTACGCGTTTCGAACGCATTCGCAATTAGCAATACATAGAAATGATGACGAATAAGGCTTACAAGAATACAAATCGACAGAGATCGACATTTTAGTTAAAAAATGGTTCCAGTTAAAATTTTGATGAAAAATTCTTATTCTCATAACCGATAAATCGAAACAAGTGTGATCTGGACTCTGGGCACGTTTAACGTGTCCCATTTGTAACAAATCCAAATCAATTGTTTCTAATCTGTAATTAGATAACTGAATTTTAACAGTTTTTGGTTTTGTTCAATAACTTTAATCACAATAACACGCACAGTTTGTTTTTGTTGTTGTAAAAATCCATAAAAAGAAATTCTCATTTTTTACTCATGTTAATTTATTTTGTATTTGAGTACTTCACAAGAGTCCCATCTGCTCCCAACCATCTGGAACCAGTGAGACTAGGGCATCCGCAATTGGGGTATTTTATGAGGTTTCAGGTGGTGAGGAGTGGAAGAAGTCGAGGAAAATAAAGGTGGGGAAGTACCCGGCTATTCAGATCTGGTCGCTAAACACGGCTAATAAATTTAAAGCAACCTTTCTGTTCTGAATGGTAGTCTTTAACCAGGGTTATACTGAAAGTAAAGTATTTACAATTCTGTTTCACAATTAATAATTTTACAATAATAATGACAAGTATTTTGGGCAACGTTGGGTGCTCTACCCGTGTTAGGGCCTTTATTTTGCGATTTCATATTTTGTTTCAAAACCTATTTATTACCCGTGTTTTACGGGCAGTTTTTTATAAATAATACGTAAACAGTTATTTTCCTCCTCTTTTGAATGTCAAATGTGCTTGTTTTCATCAATCTCGAACATATGTAAATAAAAAAATTTAAATAAAAAACCCACCTTTGTATAATTAACAAAAATATATAGAAATATGTATGTACACGAGGTATTTCATTTAGCAAACAAACATTTAAAAAATATACATTATTGACCGGTTAAGTGGAGATATTTGTTTAATTAATACTTGTCGCTTCGATAATTTTGGTGTTACGTTTTAAACTAAACTAAACGGATATCAAGGTATTTTTCCAAAACGGCTTTAGTGAGTTGAACTAAATGATTATTCATTGGTGATTGGTGATATTGATGAAAATAAATATTTTCAAATACTTTGATTCCAACGAAATGTCGTAAGGCTTTGGTTACTAGTTCCTGTTTAATATTTTATTTTCAATCCATTTTTCTTTAATTGTTCCGTCCTTCGGAAATCTGAAATAATTAAAATACTATAAGTTACTGCATTTAAAAACGGATATAAATTATACGTTACGTAATTTTACGCTTTTTTGTTATGCTTCTCCCCATCCCACGAACCCCCCCCCCCCCCTTCTCATCACTCACTCACCCCCGCCAACCCCCTCCTTCGTTTCCCTCCCCCACCCACATAATCCTCCCCCTATCAGATCCCTCGTCCCGGATTCTCTTCCCCTTCTCTTTCCCTTCCTGAGGCTAAACTATATGAAATAAACTTTTGACTGGAGTATCGATAATAAACTCGATTTCAACTTCCAAAAATGTTCAGTTATGTGCTTTACGAGGTCACAAAAGACCATATATTTTAATTATAAAATGAAAGACACGTCATTGAAACACATGGTGACTTGCAAGGATTTAGGAATTGTGTATGACGCTCGCTTAACATTTCATGCTCACATTGAAAAGATCTGTAAATCAGCCACAAAGATGTTGGGTTTTGTCATACACAATTCAAAGGAATTGACCAACCTCACAGTTATAAGGCTGCTTTACTTTAGCTTGGTGCGTAGCATTCTCGAGAGTGGATCTCAGATATGGGGGCCAGAGGACATCGTGTATGTACTAATGGTCGAGAAAATACAAAAGAAATTTTTACGATACCTCTATATGAGAGAGTTTGGTTTTTACCCATGGCTGTTTCCAACAGCATTTATCTCGGGAATGCTGGGTATCTGCAGCCTTAGTTCCAGAAGAGATGTCACATTACTGCTGATGGCTTATAAGCTTCTAAATGGTTTTGTATCGGTACCAGATATTCTGGCTGAAATAGGATTCTATGTCCCGGATAATTTCACGCGAGGCCGCCAACACAGGCTTTTGATTCTTCCTAGGTGCAGAACTAACTTACCAATAGTGATGCCCCTGGGACGACTCACTAGGTTAATTAACTGCCTCGCAGGAAATGTGGATATATTCCACATTTCCTACAACGATTTTAAGCGTGAAATAGCACTTATGTTTTAACGAAATGTATTACTTACTTTAACTGTAAATGTATTTATTATGTATCTTTTCTTACCGCTCTTGCAATTTATTGGTTTTATGCTGTTTTTGCAAATAAATAAATAAATGAAACACGCACATTCCTCAAACTGATCATGCGCCAAAAAATTTACGAATTTTATAACGCCAAAGCTTACCGTTATATATATTGAAACCTTCACGGGCGTGCCCACACGAAAACACCAAAGTTTCATCCCAGTCGGATGAATGGTATAGG
Organism: Limnephilus lunatus; assembly: GCA_917563855.2. Taxonomy (NCBI): domain Eukaryota; kingdom Metazoa; phylum Arthropoda; class Insecta; order Trichoptera; family Limnephilidae; genus Limnephilus; species Limnephilus lunatus. The sequence goes on from OU830596.1 coordinate 58,100,180, forward strand.
AAATAATTTTATAATGCTAGAGCCCACCATTATACTCGTATATAGAAACCTCCATAGGCTCCGGCACTAAAAATCACCAAAGTTCCATTGAAAATCGAATAAATGGTACACGAACGCTTGCGGAACAAAGAAAGATTAATTTTTATAAAAAATGATTTTAAAAGAAAATCATTGTATTTGTTTCTACCACCAATCAGCATCTACAACAATAATTATCTACAAAAATAATATGTTTATACATATTTATATTTTTTTTTATAAAGCCCTACTAATATTACGAAATATCGATGGTCGGTATTTAAAAGAATTCGCGTCCCCATCACTAGCATCGTAATGGCGGCGATGTTTGTTTTAACGGGGCCTTATGTCAATAAAAACTTCGAATAATCATTAAAAATTGATAACGTACTCTAATTTTGTACTTACCGGTGAAATGAAACTTAAATTTATCTTGAAGTTCACATTTCTTGTATTATTTTTGCATAGTTGCACTGAACAAGACGGCATTTTGAATAAAACGGGCACAAACTGTACGCGGTTACGACACAAAACCAATTGAATGAACGAATTCTTTCCGTATTCACACTCCGCTCCGTAGGCCGTAGTCCGTCCACGGTCTGGCGGCCAACATAGCATATCTCGGGTTTCTAATATCTTTGATTCAATATTATACTTATCACAATATTTCTGCAGCTCTTTCAAAATATGAAAATTCGTTCCAAAAAGAATTTTCTTCATATTTTTTTTCGTGAATTTTCCGATGTTTTAATAGCTATTCTGCTATTCGGGGCGGAGACAAATCCAACAAATCAAAGATCATCAATTTCGGTCCAGCCGTTCTCGAGTTATAAATAGTGTAACTAACCCGACTTTGTTTTGCGTTAAAAAAATATAACCACATAAGCTTATACCGCTATTGTCCCGAGCTGAGTAGGTGGTTAGTAATAATTTGGCTTTAAAACCTTGATAATTAGCATTCATTCGGAACTCTTTCACTCAAGTTTATCACTTGACCTACTACAATAATGAACCCTCTTATAAAAGGTAAAAATGTCCTGCGGCGTAAGAAGAATACTGACATCAGATCTAGAGGTTACAACATGTTTGATTGCCATCGGAGTATTGTCAAGAATTTTGTTGAGAGTAATTTATACTTCATTTGAAAGAAGCGTGTAATGACATATGTTCAATAATAATATTTAAAAAACAGTTTTAAAAATAATATAAATTGAAAACCTTTTAGGGTATTGTCGACAAAGATTACGATAAAATTATGGCATTTTTGTTTTATTGAATGAACTTTTTCGAACGATTTAAAATGTGCCATTTTTTGATTTGCCGCTAAAACGACATGTTCGTTTTTGTCCGTGAATGTGGCGTTCTTGACGTCACCAGGCCAACGTCGGTGACAGCCGTCTAAAGATGAGCGTCCATCTACCCGCGCCGGCCGCAACACACGCAACGGATTTTTCTATGTAAAGATATATAAAAATCCGTTGCGTGCGGTGCGCGCGTTGCGGCCGGCGCGGGTAGATTGACGCTCATCTCCAGCCAGCAGCGTTTCTACATAATGACGCTGTAGCCAGTTTTTCAAACCAAGATCCAGACAAACCTTACCCCATGAACCCGAGCACCCCTGCTAATTCACCAAATTGGTGACCAATGGCAGAGGTGTTGGTAATCCAATAAAACGATGTATGAATGTGAACGAGGCAAGGAGTGTGTGCCAAAACCGAGTTGTTTGACGGTCCGTCCTCTCTGCCTACCCCTTGCGGGGAAACGGCGTGATGGTTAGTTAGTTAATGGGGCGGTGGAACCGGTATATTTTATCACAATCAAACACTTCTAAAGCCATTTCAAGCAACTGGTCCTATGGCCGTTTTACACCATCTCTTTTTTCAGCCCGGTTCCAATTAGAGACCAAAGTCAACATTTTTCGCTTTACGCGATCGCTATTTTCATATCTATTATCATATCTACAATCTCAGTTGGTATTACAGCAAACAGCATGGTTCATGTGTTGTTTGTAGTGATGACAATTGAAATCGTAGATATGAAAATAGAGATGAAAATAGCGATCGCGTGAAACGAAAAAATTTGACTTTGGTCTCTAAGTGGAATCGGGCCGAAAAAAGAGAAGGTGTAAAACCTACTTTACACCAGGGCGATACTGAGAGTATCTTCTAATCTGGAAAATGCCGCAAATGTAAAATATTTTTTTACTCATATTTATTAATTAATTTTATTGTAAATCATGGCGAGCCACAAAGTTAATGCTTTTTACAAATATGTAATTAATTTTATGTTTTTGCACCGTTATTATCCTGAGGTCCAAAACCAAACACAATTTAGTTGGTTAGGAACCTTGACAGTTAGCGGCGCCGCGTCACTCGGCCTTGCTTCTCCCAAACAAGACGTATTTTTTTATACTTTTTAATTTTATTAATTCCAAGTCTCCGATTCGTGACCAGCTCTTGAAGGCCTCAAAAAATCTGCTGTGAGGGGACCCGGAGCCCGAAGCACTGCCGAGGACTTCAATTAAAAAGTTGAAAAGTCGATTTCAACGGATCTTACAAGCCTTTTGTGAGTTTATCGTTTCATTACGTTTATTTTTTTGAACAATCGTTCAGTTAAGATTATTTTGTTAGCAATCGTTAAAAAAAAAAATTGTCTTTAATCGTTCAATTGCAATGACTTTGCCAGTAATCGTCCAATTACGATTATTTCGTAAATAATCGATTAAATATTATTACTTTGTCAGTAATCGTTCAATTATGATTGAATTTGCAATAATCGTTCAATTATGATTATGTTTGCAATAATCTTCAGTATGATTGTAGTAATCGCTATGTATGATTATTTGGTCGTAATCGTTCAATTATGATTATTTTGTCAATAATCGATCAAATACATTTTGTTAGTAATCGTTTAAATGCGATTATTTTGATGTAATCGTTCAATTATGTCAATAATCGTTCAATTAAGATATGTTTTCACTAATCGTTCAGTATGATTATAGTAATATTTATGTATGATTATTTGGTAGTAATCTTTCAATTGCGATTTTTTTGTCGGTAATCGTCCAATTATGATTTTTTTGTTAATCATCGATCAAATACTATTATTTTGTCAGTAATCGTTCAAATATGATTATTTTGATGTAATCGTTTAATTATGTCAGTGATTGTTCAATTATGATATTTTTTTCAATAATCGTTTAGTATGATTATAGTAATCGTTATGTATGATTATTTGGTCGTAATCGTTCAATAACGATTATTTGGTCGTAATCGTTCAATAACGATTATTTGGTTGGTAATCTTACGAATTTGTACTAGTTCATTAAAAATGGTATGATGACTTAAACAGAACAGCGATAAAAGAGAACATTGAAAAAAAACAACAAATAAAAACAAACCTAAACTTTCTTATGCCATTACTTTTTTCATGTTCTGTTTTGTCACTGTTCTATTTAATTTGTTTACTATAAATAATCATACAAATAATGATATCAACTAACGCACGATTACTATTAGACTTAATATTATAAAAAGATCATTTAAATAACATAAGTAAATTAAAATCATTTAGTAATTGTAACATTACAATAATTATTTTGTCAAAAATTCGATTGATTACGAATATTTTATAACAAAAAGTAAAAAAAAGCAATAAGCCATTTAGTCAATAATCTTTCGACTCTTATTAATTATTCAAGAATAAGAACGTTCATGACAATTTAGACAATATCGTGCGATAAACGATTATTTAGTCAAAATATTACGATTATGATTATTTTTACAAAATCGAGCTATACTATAACGATTACGATTAATCATTCAATAATCGAACGATTTATATCTGGAGTCAGATCTAATTTCCTAAATTCGCTAAAATAGCCATTGTTCCACACAATATCAAATACCCTTGTAACAGCATAAAAAATCATAGAAAACCGATTTTTATCTCCTTTTAATTCTAATGCCATAATGCACCACAGCCCAAAGCAAGATAGACCTCCGTAATGCCAAAGAATTTACATTATTATAATAATAATATTGGACCTCCGTAAGCCCGAGGAATTTGCATTTGTATGTGTGATAATAATTATTACCTTTGCGTTGGTGTTAGGTATATACAATGAATACCGGATAGCCCCGAAATACTTGAATGGAAGGCCATACGAGATTCGTATGCGAAATAACAGACACTACCAAAGACACTTCACACCAAATACACTTACTCGGATATGTTCTGAGTAGGTATTGCATATTGCATCTCAGGTATATCTTAACAAGTGAAGAAAATTTAGAAGTACTTAGAAAAGACATTGAAATACAAGAGAGATTAAGAGATATCAGGAGCAAAGTAAAGAAAACCCAGTAGGTAGGTAGGTACTTAGAAAAGACATTGAAATCGAGGAGATTAAGAGATATGATTTTACAGTAAAGAAATAATTATTAACCCCTCAGGCCTCGGGCATATTTTTTTGGAAGGTCGAAATATTTCCGCTTTGCAATAAAATCCAAATAATTTCTGAACGCATTCGAAAACTAAAGATTGTTTTTGAAAGGTGATTAAATATAATTCTAAATAAACATAAAATAATTTTTAACGAAATTTTAATAAATTTTAAAGTAACACCTCAAATTGTAATATTTAATTAAATGATAAAGACAATATTAGCGAAACTCAATCGAAAATCTGAAAAGATATTGGCCGGGCCAATATCTTTTTTTGATTATTCTGTCTCCAGATTTTCGATTGAGTTTCGCTAATATTGTCTTCATTTAATTAAATATAATTTTTGAATGGATAACGAAGTTTTAAAAATGGCTTATCTTACTTTTTTTCAAACTAAAATTACTGATAACGAAAAAATAAAAACACGTTCATTTTCGTTTGTTGTAAAAATAATTAATAAAAAATTCTCAAAGTTTCATAATTTTTTTTTATAAAATTGCTGTCGAAAACTTTGGTTTCATAAAAATGTACATTTATATGAAACGTTTAAAATGGTCCCCACACATAAATATTCTGAACAACAGAATAAGGAAACTAACATGTATATTTAGATGTTTAAGAGATATTTTAAACGAAAAATTACTTAGAACCACATACTTCGCTTTCTGTGAATCAATTATACAATACGGCATTAGAGGATGGGGCGGTACATATACAAATCAAACACAAACAATTTACATATCACAAAAACTAATAATAAAAACAATTTTAAAAAACCCGACTCATATTCGTCAGAACTTTTATTCCAACAATTTAAAGTCAGAAAATTAAATGCAATATATTTTTATCATGCAACATTACAAATTTATAAAGATAATATTCAAAATAAAGTTGCACCATTTAAAAACAACAGAAATCTTAGACAAACATCAATACTTCCTCCTCCAAAATGTAAAAAAAAAACACTAGGACAGTTAAGTCATAAATATCTCGGAGTAAAATTTTTTAATTCACTTCCTGAAAAAATCAGAAACATGAACAGTAATATCAAAAAATTTAAAACTCCACTTAAAAATTATACCGAAAATTTGAACTGAATATAAAAAATAAAACAATTAAACCAATATAATAATACCCCCATACACACAAGCCCTGCTTTTTTATGGGGATAAATGAAATATGTACACATATTATGTAATTAATTATTATATTGAATTTATTGTAATTTATGTATCTTTCTCTGAATAAAAAAATTTAATTATCTTTTGGTTATCTTTTGATTTGAATATAAAACGTCGTGTTTTCTCTTTCTAACATCGTTTAGATTTTAGACCATATATCTAACTATGAGATTAAGAGAGACAACGATTTCTATGAGACTTAAATGAGAGTTGTTGATAAAACATCTCCATTTTCTTCACAACTTCAGTTTCTCAAAAGCCCTGTAAATCGATGAAAAGCCGTTCTCTGTCTACGATCACTGCTGACTGCCACTTGGCCCTGATATACGAGAATAGACTTCCTAGTCTGTCATGAAATTTCAACTACTACGCAAGTCTTCACAAATAGAAGAACAAACCGATAGTTCAAATAATATAATACACAAATTGCTTTTATTGAGAGCCGAGATCGTGTTCATTGGAGGTCACTAGACGAATGTAGTTGTACTATTTTTTATCAACAGTGAAAAGACAGATGGAAAATATGCATATTTTACAAAGAAATCTAAACTATTTTATATTATTTTTTATTTCTATTCTTGAACATATACATTACAGATTATTACATAGGTTTAGGTACATAGAGAATAAGTTTAGTAAAAAAAGGGTTAATGATCCGTAACTTTAAGTACCTAGTAGTATTTTGTACACACCTCACTAGGCCCAACCTGTGCTGAGGTGTTCCCATGTTTGGGAATAAATGCTATTCTGTCGACATAAGTATGCATATACTATGCATTAACTAACTAACTAACTAAATACTTATCAGGCCGTTTCCCGCAGGGGTAGGCAGAAAGTACGGACCGCCAAACAATTCGGTCTTGGCACACTCATTGCCTCATTCATACATCGTCTCATACATACGCTTCTATTATTCTGACTTTTGACATGGCCTGACTCAAGTATCGATTCACTTGATCTTGCCATGTATTCCTCGGGCGTCCCTGACTTCTACTACCATTCACATTTGCGTCATATATTCTCCTTAGGCTAACTACGCACTGTGCGGTTAGCCGGCATGCGGTCAGCCGTCCGGTTAACCGCAGTCAAAAATATGTATGAAAAATTAGTTTTTATGCGCACTGCCATGCGACTGCCGCTACACCGTTGCGGTCGCTCACAGCGCTGCGGCCCGAGTGACGGCCATCCGGACGGTTGCTATACACACTACGCGGTTGCTAATTAAATATAAATTATTTTATTTTACTTACCTAAGCACTATCGTTAACTTAAGTTCCGGCTTAATGCTATTCCGAAACCGTGTATCATGTTTTGTTATACTGGTTCTTAAAATGCTTATAAGTTCTTCAAATGATTTCAGACTCATTTTAGTGTATCCAAAAAACTTGTCTTCATGCTTTTTCATTTCGTGCTTCATCATTTCGTGTTTGCGAATAAGGATGCACCCAGTACCTTTTTCTTAATTAATTTTTCTTTATACATATAGCGCAAGTAAATATAATAAATAGCTGCGACTTCTTCAACGTCCATCTTGAGAATGGGCAAATCAATCGAGAAACCGAAGCGTTTTCTTCCGCACTTTCCAATTGCGACTACGGCTAACCGCCATCCGGCTGACCGCAGTTGCAACCGCGTCCTGCGGCTAGCCGGACGGGTAGCCGCATTGCGGCAAACCGGTCAGTGCGTACCTACCCTTACACTCCTTTCTTCGCTCATTCGTTCTACATGCCTACATTATCTTAGGGTTCCTTTCTTAATCTTACTCATTACGCTTACATCAGCCTTGCATTCCTTGTTTTACCACTTCATTTCTACAGCATTCAATCTACTTTCATCGTTCCTCTCCTAGTTTCTTGCCTCACTGCCATACATCAGGGTACCCTCTTAGCAATCCATTGTGGACTGCTAGCTTCGCTTCTGTACAATACATTCATATAGAAGGGATTTTGTAATCTGAAACCGTTTCAGTATCTTTCAAAAACCTCCCAAATTTATTACGTACTAGCAGACCCGACTACACGTTGCTGTGGCTAACGAAACACAACGCCATCTACTGAAAACGCCATTACCCAGCCTTTATAACCAACGCCATCTGTTAATATGCATACCTACATATCAAATCCATACCGCCCGCTCCCTTTACATATTATATATTTCAACCAATTTATACAAAACCTTGACAAATTATATGCCTAAAAACCTTCCTCATGAATCACTCTATCTATTGGTGAAAACCGCATGAAAATACGTTGCGTAGTTTAAAAGATCTAAGCGTACAGACAGCGGGAGTGACTTCATTTTATACTATGTAAAAATACCCATGTGGAAACCTAATTATTGTGACTTAGATACTATTACACTCGTGTCGCACAAATTTTTCCTATTATCTAAGTTTCAATGTGGAAAAGCTTATCCGATTGACTAATGACAGGAAAGAGAATTTTAGCAGATTGGTCTTCAACACTCTTTAAAGATAAATAAAATAAAACTGTTTTATTAGATACTGCATAAAAACTCCAACTGAAACCCAATGGAACAATGGCATCCACTTTTTCAAGTACCTGCGCATTTAAATCTGGCTACTGTGAGGTTTTGAACCCGTGATCTTTGGGCGTAAAACCAAATATCACAATGAAAATGCGCCTCAATTTTTAAACGAACTTATTCAATGTGTTTTTTTATCTTGCTGGACTTTTACTGTGCACTAAATAGCCTAAAGGCATTGCATTTTCATGGCCGCAAGAATATTTCGTTGATACTTTATTCCTTGGGCAAAATGACTTCAAATTCTTTTGCAGTTTGTTTGTATTAAACATTTTGTTGTGTTGATGTATACAGAATGCTAGAGAGGTATGTATGCTCCATACTATCTACATATATGCCTAGTCTAGGTCATACAACTTAAACAAATGGTGCTGTATTTTTAATTGAGATTTATAATGATAGTAAAACTCAAGGGTTTTTCAAAGTTATACATTATAATATACTGAATTAACTAATTAATTGACCTTCACGCCATTTTCCGCAGTGGTAGGCAGATAGGATGGACCGCCAAACACGTCAATCTTTCGATTTACACTCCTTTCTTGGTTCATTTGCTCTACATGCCCAAACCATCCAAGCGTCCCTTTCTCAATTTTTAGGTTAGCATCAACCTTGTAATACGCTCACACAATCATACGTGGATTTACCACAGGGGTCTGAGAGATCTCATTACTACTACATTCAGTTTACTTTCATGCTTCCTCTGCCAGTTCCTTGCTTCACTACCATACTGAAAAATATTTCAATAATTTCGGTTCGGGAAATGTCAATAACAAATAATTCAGCAAAAAGTAAAACATGAACATAATACTAGGTTCACAAAGAATGAGGAATGCTTGTTCCAAAATATAACAATAACTACGGACAGCAAACCCTAGAATTTAACGTGCCAAAAATATTTAACACGTTACCAAGTATGTAATATAAAAAAATGCGATTCTACAAATAGATTAAGATATATGCTGAAACAATGGTTACTAAGTAGAGATGGTCTATATTAAGTCGTGTGTGTTAATTGTGACAATCTGTATAGTATAAATACTTAAATTGTAATTGAAGATTAACATCATATTGACAAACTGCTTAATTGCGGTTTAACGGGATTGTACCATTGTAGAGATTTGAGACATTTCTGGTTGAAGGCGAAAATACTAAGTTATGTTTGTGATTAATCGAAGTATACAATGCGCGGGAACTTTTGAAATAATTCCAATAATTTAAAAAAATATATATATCTCTTCAAATTTGCCACATTTTGGCCAGCGAACGCTCGAGAGTGTTTGCAAATTGGCCAAAATGTGACCAAAAACGCTCCAGTGATAAATAGGTTCTAAAAATATGAAAAACCATAATTGAAAGGTACCCGGAAATTATTCTGAATATGGACATCCAATTTAAATTGAGTGTTTACGTACTAACAGAATGATATCTGATTAAATTGTACCTACAAGGTCCATATATAACCTTCGGCTAGCGGTGCTGACGGTAGATTGAAGACAACACAAAAACATAACAAATGCTAATATTAAGATATAAAATACTAATATTTTAATTCAATAGTAATCGATTGTATTGAAAAAAATATGCACAAAAACCTCCCGTAGAGATAGAGCAATGGAATCAGGAAAATAGAATTAACTAATCTTTACATAGTATAAAATTAAGTCGCTCCCGCTGTCTGCGCGCTTAGATCTTTTAAACTACGCAACGGATTTTCGTACGGTTTTCACTAATAGATAGAGTGATTCATGAGAAAGGTTTTGAGGTACATAATTTGTCAAGGTTTTTTGTAAATTGGTAGAAATATATAATATAACTGGTTAAGCGGCAGCGGGCAGCGGCTGGCAAGCGGGCGGTGTAGATTTGATTTAACAGATGGAGTTGGTTATAAAGGTTGAGTAATGGCGTGGAGTTGTATTACGTTAGCCATAGCAACGTGTGGCCGGGTCTGCTTCTATATATTTAAAAAAATCAAAATATGCTTGCTTAGGTGTATATATGTTTGTATATGAGTATATGAGAAGTCTATGATATATAAAAAATCAAAATATGCTTGCTTGGGTGTATATATGTTTGTATATGAGATGTCTATGTATTGCTATATTAAGCATAGGAAATGTATGAAACTTTCAAAATACCTTTTTTAAACCCCCGCGAAGATTTCTGGATTATTACAACCACTTGATAATAAAACTGAAAAGTTTTTTAATCATTACAAAAACTATTGCAATACTGGCGAAATTTGATAATGACGTTTTGCAAAACAATGATTGTTAAAACAAAATTCAATTTTCGAAAGTCTTTAAATTAATGAATTTATTTGAAGTACTCGCCTAATACTTTGCATCGAATCAAGAATTATAGATATTTTAAATGTGCACCTATGTTAGGTAACAAATTTGATTGATTGTTCTTACATCTACCTAATATACAAAAATGAATAAAAAAAATTGTAATAGGTGGCACGCGAGCTGTTTGAAAACTGAAAGTACTGGGACTGAATATGTGTAACGTGGGAGAGGGGAGAGGGAAGGTGGAAGAGGACGCGGGGAGGGGAACGGGGACGCACGGGAAAGGACATCCAGGGAGAAACAATTTATTTCTTTGAATATGGCATTGTAACGCTTGTCGGTAACCAACACTTTCATAGATTATTATGATTAATGGAGTCATTAAAAAAGTCTTAGATTACTTACAGTACATAAATATTACATATTATGAACTTGGGGTTGACGTATTAATAAATAATAATAATATTATTTATCAACGGCGCTGTTAACATATTTTTTCCTGATACACCCTGTATAACTAACTGTACAGCTGTACAGCTAGGCATAATATTCTAAAAATTTATTTTGTTTTCTTGGCATTGCTTTGTATATTATGCTGTAGGTATATTATTTGTTTCATATAAAATGATCAATATTTTGTAAGGAATCGTAATGAATACTATAGGACTAGGTACTTTAAAATGTATTATAGTAAAGTGCGCACTTTAAGTGAAATAACACGAATCTGCGCTCTACAAATATTACGTCATTATTATTCATTGTTGGATACCAAAAAAAATTTCATTGCTATGTCAACATCTGTTCTTCCGTTTAAAATTTCTTCATATTCGAGCTTTTTTTTTTACATTAACTCCACACAGGAAACCATGAGGAAATAATTTCCCTCAGGACCGATGTCATCTGAGATGCTGTAAGGAGGGTCTTTTTGAGGAGAGGGAGGAATAAACACTGGTATTGAAGAGACCCGTGTTGTAGGAAGGAGGAAACACACAGGCCGGCAAATTGTTCCACAGCCGAGCTTTAAACACAAGAACGAGCCGAAGAAGCGACCCGTTCTCATGCGACAAATGTCAACCGTGTACATATGTTGGGCACGCGTTTGGCGTGTTTCCCGACTATGCACCGATGCCGAAGCGATCAATGACGCTAGTTCTCTAAAGATTGCAATCCGTCTGTTAAGATGGGAGAAACTATCAAACGGACCGCCCTTCTCTGCACGAGTCGAGGATATTTTTCAGGTATTTTGGAGCTCCAGACCAGAGGTGGCTGCCAAAATCAAGAGTGGGGCGCATTTGTGATTTGTAAAGGGTGAGCTTGACAATAAGGGCAGGTGTTTCACAGAATTTGAACAATACATCAAATTGTAATCGTAATTTTCAAGATTTGTAAAAGTTCTATTCAAGTTCTGTTATTATAACATTATTAGCTAGTTGACTAAAATACTTGCCCAGTGCGAACGGCTTTTTACAGAGAATGTTCGTAGTGACATTATTTTTTACAACATTTTTTAAAATTATTAATTTAATAACATGATCAAGGATTACCCATGAATTAATCATAAATTAAGGTTTTTTACAATTATTATAATTTTGGTATAGCTACTAGCAATGCCGATGCTTCTAGAATGTAAACAAATTGACGATTATGAATAAAAACAAGCAAGTAATCATCGAATCGTGACTTCCGGAATGATTTTTTTTCAAATTATCCAATAAAAACACGAAGTTATAATAATTTTATCGCTGAGGGATTTTCATGCAACTTGGGATAACTTATATTAGATGAGACTTCTTTCACAGGTTTGTATATATTATAACTAGCTAACTAACAAACCATCACGCCGTTTCCCCGCAGGGGTAGGCAGAGAGGACGGACCGCCAAACAACTCGGTCTTGGCACACACTCTTTGCCTCATTCATACATCGTCTCATGCATTATCTTCTATTATTCTGACTTTTGACATGACCTGACTCAAGTATCTGATTCACTTGATCGTGCCATGTCTTCCTCGGGCGTCCCCGACTTCTTCTACCATTCTTTACACCACTTATTACACCAATACTTTCTTCGTTCATTCGCTCTACATGCCCAAACCATCTGAGGGTTCCTTTCTTAATCTTACTCATTATGCTTACATCAGCCTTACATTCTTTGCGGATATCCATATTTCTCACACGATCATACATTGTTTTACCTCACATACGCCTCAGGGATCACATTTTTACAGCATTCAGTCTACTTTCATCCATGCCAGTTCCATGTCTCACTGCCATACATCAGGGCCAGGTATCAGAATAACATGGTGAATTTTAATAATACAATTTCCAGGTAACAGGACTCCATTGTGGACTGCTAGCTTCGTTTCTTTTGACAGATTTAGCGCCAATGGCATCAGTCATCCATTATATATATATACCTATTGGTGAAAAACCGTTCAGTAGTTTTTGAGTTTATCGCCAACAGACAGACAGACAGACGCGGCGGCGGAGGACTTTAATTTATAAATAGAGATAACTTGGGTTTGAGATGCACTTCGTGTTTATAGGACGTCGGTGCACATTGCAACTTCCCTCAATGTTGTATTTAACGCGGTGATGGGGCGTTAATTTTTATTAGGTGCTCGGTTCACATACGAGTTTGCTTACTTCCAGTTTAACGGCTGTCATTATTTTTTAGATACTGGATCTATATAGCACCTATACATGTTCACTTCCAGGGTGGTAAATACTCTCAGTATCGCCCTGGTGAAACACCACCATTCAGAATCGAAACGTTGCTTGAAATGGCTTTAGCCGTGTTGTTTGGTGACAAGATCTGAAATTCCAACACTCGCCGATTTTCACTCCCTTTTTTATTTTAATTCTCCGCGCTTTGATGTTTCCAACAAAAACAATATTTTACTTAATGTCATTCATTAATTAATGAATAATGACTAATGAATGCAAAACGTGCACCAATCGGGCCATAAACAACGACGAATACGAAGTGCATCCTGACGAAGCATAGAACCAATGAAATACAATATCTATAAGTAGAAGTGTAGAGCAAGTCCATCGGAATCTAGAACTATAACCAAGTAATCTGTGCTGCGCGTAGTGATGTGCACCTGTGAATATTCCCAGACCTAATAATAAAATAAATATATTCCCCAAAGTCGGGAATTTATTTATTTTATTAACGCCTAAGGACTTGACCATATTTTGTCAGTTTGTCAGAATATTTCCGCTTTGAAATAAAATCCAAATAAATGTAACGAAATATTTGTGAACCTAGGATCCAAAAACTAAAAACTAAAATTTTATCATTAGAAATAACTATATAATTTTTTTAATGCAAACATAACACGTTTTTTGTAACTAAAATAACGAAAAAAAAACACGTTCTCGTACATATTTTATTAGATACATTTATTATAAACGTTATCACCACCTCAGTTTTTGTCGTTTTAAATTAAAAAAAATAACAAAGTTTTATAATTATTTTTCAAATGCGGTCGGACAATTTGGTTAATACGTAAAGTTGTACATTTTAATTATTTAGATGTAACCTTTTATATTCGAATATAAAGCGTAGTATTTTATCTTTCCAATACCGTTTAGATCATATTTCTATACACGATACAACGATTTCACACCATGGGAAATCAGTACCGATTGGTACTATGGTGATGTTGACATATTTAATATCAACTTGGCGAGTTTTGTCGATCTTGTAAAAAACTTATTCCAACACTATTCCTTAACACATCTGTATTTTTGTAAACCTATCAAATCGCTGTATTTTTCTATTTTTATGACTTATGTGCATTTTTTATGTAATCTTATTTTTTATTATTTCTTTATTCTGTTTCAAAATTATCTGTCATGAATTAATTGTAGATACTACCAAACATGTAAAATCCTTATGGACGTCAAATAAATAGATTAATAAAAATGGTAGTAAGTGAGACAACGATTTCTATGAGACACATATGATTTGCTCCAAAGAGTGATAAGTAAGAAAGTAAGTAAAGGGAAAATTCCCGTAATATTCCCCAAGAATAAATTCCCTGGAATTGAGCCATCACTAGCCGTACATAGAGGCAACAATCGGTCTATAGCCATCGGGTCGGTCCGTAAACGCCGCCTTTCAATGCTTATGCCTAGTGCCTAGTGCCTAGCACTCCTAGCAGTCTAGCATGCAGTCTTCCGGGTTAAATAAACCCGGAGAGTTTAGAGTTACATACACCATGTATTGGGTACTGTGTAGTGTTGAGTACTGCCATGCGCCGGCCTGCCAATGTATGCTCGTTGGCAAAGCTGTTGATAAAGCTAGGCCTTATGGTCGTTCTGCACTATGCTTTGCTTTTTCAAGCCGATTCCCATACCGAAACTATATCGGGGCGCATATGAAAAATATTTGCTTAACTAACTATCCATCACGTCGTTTCCTCACGGGGATAGGCAGAGAGGTCTGACCGCCAAACAACTCAGTCGTGTGTCTTGACACACACTCTTTGCCTCCTTTATACATCGTCTCATACCTACATACTCTTCTATTATTCTGACTCTTGACATGGCTCGATTCAAGTAACGTGCCATGTCTTCCTCGGGCGTCCCCGACTTCTTCTACCATTCAAATTTAAGTCGTATATTCTCCTTACACTTTCTTCGTTCATTCGCTCTACATGCCCAAACCATCTCAGGGTCTCTTTCTTAATCTTACTCATTACGCTTGCATTCTTTGCGGAACTCCACATTTCGCACACGATCATACATGGCTATGCTATGAACTCAATTAGGTATACCCTAATTACAGGGTCATATTTTTATAGCATTCAGTCTACTTTCATTCTTTCTGTCAGTTCCATACCTCACTGCTATACATCAGGGTAGGAACATGTAGAAAATATTGATTAAATAAGTAATACTGTGTTTCTTAAAATTAGATATGTACGACTAACATACTTATTTACAAAGTAACCTAAAACTTCCAGCAAACAACGAAAAAAAACATTCGAAAAAGCTCTAAAGTAACACGTAAAGTGTTCTGAAACATCTATTCAATATTATTTCATAATAAAAATTCATAATTATAGGTCTACAAAAACATAAGATATGATTTTTTGAAAAAAAAAACTTTCCTTTAGCTCTCCTGAACAAATACATTAACATTTAGTCCTTTACAACAGCATTTCAAATTTCCGTGATCGTAAAGTTTGTCGTGTAAGTCCGTGTGTCCCATATCCGTTGTTTCAGAAGAAGAAAAAATAAAAGTCCACGTGCGATCTCACCTTGACCTTGATACACGTGTCCATGCACTGCTTGAGCCGGGCCAGAGGTCCCATTTGGCGAGCCATCCTTTTCAGCAGGTTGGAGCCCGTTACAAACGGTTTTTCAATCTTAGTGGGCCCTAGAAAAAAATAAATGTTTATTTATTGACTAAAATAATAAAATATTAGTCAAATTAGAAGTGACTTTTTTTAAAAGTGAAAACTTCTTTTGAATTTGAAATTCGGTGAAACGAAAAATAGCGACACTATAAAGAGACAAACACATACATCTATAGAATTTAGCCAGCGAGATAATGAGATAGTATAATCGGTCTCCTCTTTGTGCGGTGCTTCGTAGCCTTCTTTGTCTACTTTAGTTTTCCGAAGCTTTCATTTATTACACATTTTTTTGAAGTGAAACTTCTTTATCACCGTTGTGATTTGCAACTCTAAGAAACGAAAAGGCGACACTAAAAACAGACAAACACATACATCTATAGGATTTAGTCTGTGAAGTTAACTTTTCTACTTTATTTTTCTGAAGGTTTCACTTTTACCGCATGTGAACTTTTTATTAGCTCCACACAGGAGGCCCTGTGGAAAATGATTCCCCTCAGGGCCTATGCCATCTTTAGGGATGCTGTTTGGAGGGTCTTTTTAGGAAAGGAAGGAGAGGAAGTTCTGGGAAGAAAAAGGGTATTATTAAAGGGGTGGGTAGGAATCTGGGGTCAGTGTGTCCAAGAGTAACAGACGTATGAATCCCACTGCGTCCAAGGCGATATTCCGAGAGAGTACGACTTGAGAAGTCAAAAGGACTCCCTCAACCATTCTATCCGATCCGGCCCGCTATGCAGCTGGTAGGCAGACGCATTCGCCGCCAAGACCCGGAGAAACCTCATCCCATGAACCTGGGCACCCCTGCTAAGTCACCAGCTTTGCAAACCACTCGGGGTGACCTATTGCAGAGGTGTCGGTTATACAATAAATGGTTCCTGGGGCGGCGGTACCCATACCGGCCTCCCAAATTGTAAAACTGCACAATTATTTATTTTTTTATTTGAGCGAATACCGCACAAGAGTTTCAAATCGTTTAGAGCCTGTGGGACTATGGCATCCCCAATTGGATCTGTTGCATATTTAGTGATCATATATCTGAATAGCCAGCTATTTCCCGACCTTCCTCTTTCCCATACCCTTCCCTTATCCGCTCTCTTCTAACGTTTTAATCGCGAATCGAGCCAGTAGCCTACGGATCGAGTGTCAGGTGAGCTTTCCACTGCACCACGAGGGTGAAAGTTATAGGTATATTATTAAATTTTCAGAATATCAGCTCGAAGAATCGGCCTCGGCGAGAAAAGTGGCGCGGTCGAGTGCAATATGGATCGAAAGCAAAGCGAATCGTTGAATTCACCGAGGAAAGTTGTATTACCATTATTATTACGGTCGAATCACTCTATTCACGGGGGTGGGTTCATCACTAAAAGGGACACTTGTATATTTTCTGTCTTTGTTGCATCTACTTAAGAGGGAATAACCATACAAAATAGGAAATATGTAATTTTTAGATCAAATTTTAGACGTATCGACTCTTTTCCACAAAAAAATTATAAATTGATTTCGAAAGACTATTATTTTATCTAGTAAAGCTATGTTTTAAATTTTGAGAAAATATGTTTATTTTTAGTACAATAAGGTTTTACCTTAGGTTTTTGGCAGGTTTGTTAAATTTTCAAACTAAATATATTATACAACACACATATCTTCTTAATATATAAAACAAAGTCGGGTTAGTTACACTATTTATAACTCGAGAACGGCCGGGCCTATTTTGATGATCTTTGATTTGTTGGATTTGTCTCCGCCCCGGAAAGGATAATAACTATTAAAACATCACAAAAATTAACGAAAAATATAGTTATTAAGAAAATTCTTTTCCCCATACATTTTGTATGGAACGTATTCTCATATTTGAAAGAGCTGCGGGCATTTTGTGATAAGTACCTATAATATTGAACTGTGCGTTAATTCCAAAAATTAAAAAACGTCAAATGTCAATGCGCTAATTGTTTTGCATTTGTTCTTAATCGTGTAATTTTTCCCCTCTTTCTTACACACTAAATATCAATAGCTGAAATTGAGACAAACGGTGAACGTATGTCTCCACCCTTCCAAAGGAAAAATACAATAATTATATTAAATCTCTGAAATTAAATGTAGTTTAACACACAGGAGGCCCTAAGGAAAATGATTTCTCTCAGGACTTTTGTCATCTTAGGGGATGTTGTGTGGAGGGTCTTTTTAAGGAAGGGGAGGATAGGAAGTTTTGGGAAGGAAAAAGGTATAAGGGGTGGGTAGGAATCTGGGGGTCAGTGTGTCTGAGAGTGACGGACGTATGAATCCATCCAATCCATCGCTCCAACTGCGGTGCAAGACAATGGGTCAAGATTGTCTGGCTGGAAAGGTCAAAAATCCTCCCTCAACCAGTCTCTCTCGATCCGGCCCGCCATGCAGCAGGTGGGCAGACGCATCCGTCGCGAAGACCCGGACAAACGTCACCCCATGAACCCGGGCACCTCTGCTAAATCACTAAACGTAGCGAACCACTTGGGGTCACCTATTTCAGAGGTGTTGGTTATCCAATAAATAGTTCCAGGGGCGGTGGCACCCGTACCCGCCTCCCAAATTCCCGTAAGCAAGTGGAAAAGTAAGAAAATCATAAAAAATATAAATCGGTATACAACGCCATCTCTGATACTGACAAAAACAAAACATGGACAGTTGCGCATCGATAATTGCATCATTGTGTAATTTTTAACTTAATAACAAAAACTGAATTTAGTTCAACAGTTATTGATTCTGAGGCGGTACGAAGTTCGTCGGGTCAGCTAGTATTACATAAATTATACAACACACATTTCAAATCATGCAGTAAAATAAATCAATAAATTTTCTGGGAAAGCTCTGTCTCAGAATTTTAATTTTAGTTTAAATAAAATCATTTAAATAAAAATCCGCGCACGTATTTTGTGACGAAAATACTTCAGTTTGTCTATTTATTTAAGGTCTTACAAATTAATATATTTAAGTATTTTTTTTTAATTCTCATTTTGCTTAGACATTATTGAAAAATTATAATTACTTATGATAAATAATTACAAAACGTACATAATTTTAACAGTTTTATCATCACGCCTTTCAGCATTTTTGAATGGAGGTATAAATTAAAGCAAATTTTAAATGAAATAAAATCGATATTCAGTTATTATTTTTAAAAAGCTGGTACGGAGAATAATTAATCTTTCTCGTTGGAACCGCCCTGTACGATCGTAAGAACATCTTTCGACGAAATATGGATTCTCGGCCGCTGGCTGATAAATGGCCCTTTATAATGTGTTAATACTGTAATCAGATCTTCAGAATAAAAGAAAACATTCGATTTTTTATAAGTCTAATTTTTAACTCTTTTATATCGTGTGGGTTTTCATCGCTAAAAGGGACACGTTACATCTTCTGTCTTTGTTGCATGTTCTTAATAATGTGTTTAGATATTCAGAACAAAGAACTCTTTCATATCGTACTTGAAAATGAAGAATCACAGTTTTACACCATAAATTTTTTTTTTAATGTTAGTTTTTTAGTAGGACCCTGGCAAAGACATTGAGATATATATATGTACCTTTGGACCCTAGCATCCCAATATGTCTAACTTAGGTGCATATATTAATTGCGTGAGCTCAAAATGGGGGGGGGGGGGAGGAGTCCAGTAAAATCTCATCAAATCTCATTTAAACCGAGGGGTGCGCAATAAAAATCTCACGTCAACTTTAAAAGAATATATTTTAGAGATAATAAAGAGAATTATTAATTTTTTTCACTTCTTTTGAAGTGTCCCATTTTGCCCGCTGAAAAAATCTAATGACTATTATGAAAAACATTTATTTCGAGAGTAAGAAAAAAAGTAAAAGAAAAACGTTCAGAGTTTTTAAAAGAAAAAAAAAATGTAGACACAATATTTGTTATTTTTTATGCCTGAAATTCCCCGAATTAAAACAAGTGTCATTTTGTAGCAACTGTAGTGTAAATATAAAGTGGGGGAAGGGGGGGGGGGTCCCACCAAATTTCACTTAATCCCTGCAAGGGGGTGGGGGGGCGGAATCTAAATTTAAAAAAAAACAGCTCACATAATTAATGTATGCCCCCTTATCTTACGACGTTATAGAAAAAAGACAAAAAATTCAAAATAAACATCGGCACACGCCGCGCCGTTTGATCCCATAAAAATAAAAGTCAACGCAAAAAATACCACACAATTTCTATTATACAAAAACTAGTCTCAAAACATGCAACCATTAAAAAGGGACAAAAAGAGACTCCCTAAAAATAACAAACTCCTTAAAAATGCGTCTACCTTTTTGCAAAGTGTCACTGTACTGGAAAGAATGTTTGCAAATCGCCGACAGACCGAGAACTAACCTAGGCCAACGATCCAGTAGATATGCACATTACAAGACGTCCCTTCACTAATATCTGTGTACCAGTACTGTACACGTACACAGTGTGCGGGGTCGGTTTGTACGAGAGGTCGTGCAGTGTTATTGCGCGTGGGTTTTGTTAAACTGTGACTCAGGGATGTGTAACGTCCTTGAGGAATATTATGCAGTTCCGGTTATCCGGCGAATTGAGAGCGGATAAACGAGGATTTAAAGCAGTAGAGATTACCGTGAGATATTATTTAAGAATTGTGTAATGGATTTATTTGTCACTTGTTTTGAGATTTTTTTATTTTTTTTATTTATTTAGACGCCCTTTGTGCTATCTTTATACATAAAAATATCACGTCATGATGTTTGTTAGAGATAAACTCCGAAACTACTTAACCGATTTTGATGAAATTTGGCTTACTGTGTGTAATTTGGTCCAACTTAAAAGATAGGATAGTTTTTTATCTCGATTATTGACCTCAATATTTATTATTGCGAATTAATTGTTGATTAAATGTATGCATCGTAATTATTTGTAAATTTCTAACAATGGTGTAGGAACGCATGTTGGACAAACAAAGAAACATTCATTTTTATATATAAAGTTTTTATATATAAAGTTTTTATATTAAAGTTTTTATATAAAAGTTGACATATTTTTTTCTAATAAAAACAATTAAATAGATTATAAGTTGTGTAATCGCTGTAACTAACACCCCTGCCATAGGTCACCCTAAGTGATTCGCTACGTTTGATGACTTAGCAGTGGTGCCCGGGTTCATGGGGTGAGGTTTGTCTAGGACTTCGCGGCGGATGTGTTTGCCCACCCACTGCGTGTGGGCCGGATCGGGAGAGACCGGTTGAGGAAGATCTAACCTCCATCCGGACTATCTTGACCCATCAACTTGCACCGCAGTGGATGGATTCATATGTCACAAAACCACCGCTCGTAACTTTGTGAAATATTAAAAACAACTGATATTATTCTAATGCATTTGAAATGCACCGCGAGATAGCAGGCAGCGGCAAGCAGTGACATCTAACGTCGTAAATGGAAGCTTTCTTTTCCACGCACTTTGATTGGCTCGGTCAATTTTTCAAATGTCCCAATATCATGTCTTCTGTCTCTTTACGTGCCATACAATAAACGAGATGGCACTGTACCGCCTAGAGGAAATGTTTTCGGATTATGAAGACAGTTTGGGTCATGGCCGTGAGCGAAAGAAAGCATGATGAATATTATGCATCTGAAAGAGATGGTTTGATAAAAGTAGGTTGATTTTGCATATTGTAGGCTTGTCGCATGAAATAATTTACTATATTAAATGAAATACATCAGCCTTGCATTCTTTGCGGATCTCCACGTTTCTCACACGATCGTACATGATTTTACAGCGCCCTTGAGGTGATTGTTCACAAAAACGGCGCTATATAAATCGTCCAAATATTATTATTATTATTATTTACTACACATTCGCCTCAGGTACTTTCAGTCTACTTTCAGTCTACTATTCAGTCTACTTTCATCCTTCCTCTGCCAGTTCCATACCTCACTTCCATACATCAGGGTAGGTACCAGTACTCCATTATGGACGGCTAACTTCGCTTCTTTGGACAGTTTTTTGTTGGTGCCAACGGCGTTCAGTCCTCCATTAATAGAGTTATCTGCATTCACCCTTCTTTCAATATCTCTACCAGCCTTCCCATCTCTCGTAAACATACTTCCCAAATAAACAAACTCATCCACCTGCTCCAAGTATTCTTCATTCACAACTATGTCGCATATTGTTTTCGTACTATCTCTTTCAAATACCATGACAGAACTGCAATATTGCACAGGAATTTAAGTAAACACAATTTTAATTGGCCCTTTTAGTCAAGAAAAATCTTATAGATATTATAAAGGCGAAAGTTTGTATGTATGAGTGATTCTTTCACGCAATAAACACCGAATAGAATTAAAAAATTCTTTCACTAATCGAAAGCTACATTATTTGCGAGTAACATAGGCTATATATATTGGTAAGCTCTGGCGTTATGAATAAGCTGTAGCGTTATGCAATTATTTTTAATACGTTTTCTGTCCCTAACAAAATCGAGTTATTGCAAACGTCAAACAAATTGTTACCTTGGAAACAATGTTTTTTTTTTAAGTAGGCAATTCACCCTAAAAATAGTGCTTTGTTGGCGTCATAGTTCATATCTACCTATCTCTAAAAATGTTTATTGTCCGGACGAAAAGCATAGCGTTGCTATGTAATTATTTGACGTGGGCTGTCATTTTGTTATTTCTTTAGGTTACTCTGGATTCAAATATGAATAAAATACTAATTCCTACTTGAGGCGAAATCATCAGAATAAATTAGGGGAGTAGGTACTTAAAATAAATTTCTATAATTTAAATATTTTCTAAAATAGAATTTTTATTTGCGAAATGTCATTCTAAAATTTTGAAATTTTCTATTAAACAATAATTATTTTTTATTAGACAAAAATGCAAGAATAATAACAATTATGCCAATAATTATGCCAGTAATTTCCCACTAATACCATGCGAGCGAAGCCGCGGGTAAAAGCTAGTAACTAATAAATTGATTTTATCTATATTTTTTTAATAAAAATTTTGCACAAATGTCCCAAGTACTCTAAACTGCCCGGAATTGGTGGGAAAAAATGTAATTTCGTACTAGGATCCCAGAAAATATCAATTTAGTTACTAAGTATTGTACCAGATAGAGGGTACACTTTTAGATACATATGACTGCATATCTACTCAACTCAAATTTTGATTTTTTGGAAATGTCTGATTAATCAACTGGACGATCTATGTACATAATTACTTAAACGATATGTAATTTAATTAAATTCGATGCGTGATCAGCACATTGTAAAAAACGTATTATATATTGTTAAACGTTAAAGTTTAATTGGTGCGTAAATCCAACTCCGGCAAGCCGAGAGAGAAAAGTGTGCAGAAAGTGATGATGAGAGAACAGAAAGAGAGAGAAAGAATAAGAAGAAGAGAAGACGAGTTAACAGCGAGAAGCGTGATAGCAGAAGATTAAGAGCAGCGAAGAGAGTGTGGAGGCACCTGTTTGACCGAAGTGCAAGACGAACCCACACAACCCCGACTAATAATATCATTCACATCAGGTGGGTACTAGCATGCACTCAGTGCTTTCTCCAAGATGTGCATTGCCCGACCTCCACCACAAACAACACGTCAATAAAACGAACACCACACGCAAAAAAAACACTACCAAACATGGGCATAATATAAAACTGCACGCAATTGCTTCGCTCTTTTCGACATGGACAAACTTACTTGACTCAAATTTTGCGATTTGCAGTTGGGGCCTATGCACTCGCAATCCTGAACTTGCGCTTGCAATCTTTTAAACACGCTCAATCTAGCATTTTTAAAGCACTTCGTAACAAAATCAAATGGCGCCCAACTTGGAGCAGTATGAATGATGCAACTTTTTGAAGTTTTTCCCTTTTGCTGTCGACTTAGTTGCTGTATCACGATCGGGCTTTTGCACCCGAGTTGCAGTACTGCATTCTGAAAGAAAGTTATTATTACGCAATGCAAAAGGTGGTTTTCTATTGTATAGGTCAAGGATTCTCGCAATTTGGCGCGGAGTCTCCCTTTTGTAAGGGACGGTAATTTTATACACATTTCTGCCGACTTTGTTCTTTTTTTAATACGAGGACTATGCACCCGGGAGGTTTGCATTAACTCATACTACTGGAATGAGAATTCGATGAAAAGGAGTGCTCATTTAATCAGGATGAAAGTGAAAGAGGTTTTTTAGCCCTAACCCTTTTAACGCGTGTTTTTCTTTTACATTTTTGATTTTGTAAGTAACAACAATGGCCGATAAACGCTATCAGTACAGAAAAGGCTTTATTGAACCCACATACATCCATTGAACCTTATTATTGCTTGAAAAAGGTTTAAGCAGACTTTGGGTTTACAGTGAGTAATTTCAACTGCAAGTCTCCATTAGGCCTAATGGATGCTATTTTTTGGAATCAGGATGTTTGGGAAGAAAAACTCTCAGTATCGCCCTGGTGAAAGACCACCATTCAGAATTGATTTAAATTGCTTTAAATGACTTTAGACGTTTTTAGTGATCAGATCAGAACAGCCAGGTCATTACTAATCTGATTCCCCTCACACTACCTTCAGTCTCACAACATTTTTTTTTAAATTAGCTCCACACAGGAGGCCCTTAGGAAAATAATTCCCTTCAGGACCTACGTCATCTTTGGGGGTGCTGTGAGAAGAGTCTTTTTTAGGGAAAAGAAGGAGAGGAAGTTGTGGGAAGGAAAAAGGTGAGAGGGGTGGGTAGGAATTGGGGGTCAGTATGTCCAGGATTGACGGTCGTATAAATCCATCCCTCCCACTGCGGGTAAGGCAATGTTCCGAGAAAGTCCTGCTGGAGAGATCTACAAGTCTTCCTCAACCAGTCTATCCCGATCCGGCCTGCCACGCAGTTGGTGGGCAGACGCATCCGCCGCCAAGATCCGGACAAGCCTCACCCCATGAACCCAGGCACCCCTTCTAAGTCACCAAACGTAGGGAACCACTTGGGGTGACCTTTGGCAGAGAAGTTGGTAATCCAATAAATGGTTCTCGGGGCGGCGGTACCAAATTGAGACAAACATATCCCAATTAAGAATGCCGTAATCTCACTGGCTCCAGTTAGTTGGGACTCTTGTGCGGTATAAAAAAAAAGTTTACTTCAATAACATGAGAAATAAGACAGAAAAAAGATGTGCAATTTTATGATGCCAATACTCACTACTAAACCACTATTAATACTCACTACTACTAAACAGATAAAAATAAAAATGCCTTCCATGTAGATTTTAATGAGAATCATTGTCGACACTGACTTAGCAGTACCTTTTTAATCTAGCTCATTTAGCACGTTCTCCGTCTCCCTTACACTTGCCTAACAATATAATATATCGGCATCCCATTTGATCGAAATGAAATTTTCATAATAATGATGATCTGCATTTGAAATGCATGTCGCATATTGCAATTCTTGTGTTGCAATTTTATTTTATTTATTTATTTAACACCCAGAGGGCTTTTACATGTTTGGTAGTACAATTAATTCACGACAGATAATTTTGAAACAAATAAAAAAATAATAAAAATAAAATTAAATAAAAAATGCACATAAGTCGTAAAAATACAGACGTTTTACAGGAATAGTGGAATAACAACACCCACAAAACTCGCCAAGTTGATATTATATACATATAATATATCAACATCACCTAAGTACTGATATCCCATAGTGTGAAATCGTTGTATCGGAGAGTGGGCAATGTAGTTCCGCTTATAATAATATCTAATAATAATAATTCTTTATTATGAATGCTGCAGTAGAATAGTGTATTTTGTCGTGATGTTACTGTGGATATTCGTAAGGTTATGAGTTGTAGGAGTTCGCAACAGTTTAATTTAGAGTTTAGTATTTTGAATAAAAAAGTTAAGTCGTTTATTTGACGTCTGTCTTCTAATGTGTGTATTTTGAGAATATTTAATAAAAAATATATATGTTAAGTCTTCTAGTGGGATATTTAATTAAAAAAAATATAAAACTTAGAAATATTTTTGTATTCGCTCAATGTTATTAATGTGAAATTTGTTAGATGGAGACCAAACTACCGAGTTATATTCAATTGAACTATTCTATGGTTTTTAAGTACGCAGATGTCACAGATTGTCTACCCTTCAGGTAGAACTGGAACGATCAAGTGCATCAAACACTAGAGTGAGGTCACGACAGTGCAATCTGAATAATAGAACAGTGTATACTGTATGTATGTGAAACGAAGTATCCATGACAACGAAGCAAGGAATTAAAAATGTTATTTTAAGCGAATACCGCATAAAGAGTCCTACCAACTCGGAACCGGTAGGGCCATGGCATCCCAAATTATGTTGTCAGGCTGAAAGTAGTGGGAGGGAAAGGCGATGGGAAAGAGGAAGGTCAGAAAGAACATAGCTATTCAAATCTGGTCTAGAGCAATTTTAAGCAACTTTTCGATTATAAATGGAGGTCTGCGGGTAGGAATACAGACAGAATTTTATGATTTTCATAATAAAAATTTTAACATAGTATATTTGCGTCACGTTTCAGAATGGAAGATACTACTAATATCGACCTTTTGAAAGTTGACCATTAATAATCGAAACTTTGGTACACATTACTTTAGCCAAATTTATTGACCAGGTCTGAATAGCCAGAGCTTCCCAACCTTCCCCTTTCCTATTTCCTTCAGCCTCAAAAAAATACCTCTATGAGGGATACCATAATCCCACTGGTTCAGGACAGTTGGGATTATGAGAGGTAGGGATTTAAAAAAAAAAGATTGACTGACAAGCTGGTCGGTGGTTGCAAATTGTGTGCCTTAGGTTACAAACTTTTAAAATTTAATTGTAAGAAACTAACTGCTAATTAAAGTTCATTAATTTACGATCGTACGCGTTGCTTCTGTTCGATATAAGATCATTGCCAAGAATGTCTGTATTGTAAAATTTTATGATTATATTTCGCACATATTCTGGGATAGGGATTTTTTTATAATATTGGTGTTACATATGGACAAATGACATAAATTGGTTTGTCGTGTTAATCTTGATGGTAAATCGGTAAGCTCTGGCGAGTCCAGGCCATTATTCAGAATTATAAATAAAGTTATAAAGCCTTGGAAAAAAACATATTATATATCATTTTTCACAAAAAAACGCGCAATATAAATAATTTAAAATAATAATAATAGTATTTGGATGACTTGTACAGCGCCGTTTTTGGTAAAAATCACCTCAAGGGCGCTGTACAAACTTATAATACATTTTTCCAATCTTACTTCTAACTACAAGGTACAACAATATAAGGTATATTTGCGGCTCGTTCCAGAGTGGAAGATACTCTTAGTACAGGATTGTAATGACTTTAATGTGCTTGGTGACCAAATCTGAACATCCAGAAACTTCATAGCAGACCATAACATCCCTCATAACAGACCAAATTGGGGAAGCCATAGTCTCACTGGCTCCAAGCGGTTGGGACTAAAAAAAACAAGTTTATTACTATTTTTGACATTGATCTTACTGATAAACACTGATAAGGTCCTCAAAAATCTGAGCTATTATTTTTCTGAAAGAATGAATTCCAGTGCATTGCATCACAAAACAGCGAGACTTCGGTTGTTCAGTGCAAACTTTCACGTCACTAGAGTGCAGTTGATTGCATGACGGTCTGAAAGTGCATCGCGCCGGCCGCCGCTCGCGAACGCTTGTGGCTGTGACGTCCCGGGTTCGATGCCCGGCTGGGCCGCTGACCCCGGCCCCCTCCCCCCTCCCCACTCCACACTCCCCACACACAGGCCACACACCCTCACTCCTGGCACGGGGAGGGGACGGGAGGGAACTCCGCGAGGGGAATGGGGTATGGGCATTCCTGACTGCATGCGAATCTCTCTCGAGTGACAGTGCGAGGCGAACTTTAGTATTCAGTACCCCCCCGGTGAAAGACTTGCCTACTTCTAGGATTTTCTACTCAGGGCCCATGTCATCTTTTTGGATACTGTGTGAAGGGTATTTTTGTCTCGAGACGAGACCCATACTTATTACAAAATATTCATTTCAGATGTCCATTAAGAGTTACTCTATCTCCGGACACATTTTATATCCCTAAGAGCAACACAAATTATCTTGAAAATGTATTTATAAGAAGCTGTAGCACATTTAACAGATTATGCCCAAATATCGATGTGTTTAACACGAACCTTGATAAATTCAAAGCATGCATAAAAAATAACACTATATTGAATGCCACATGTTTAACTACTAACTCAATATTTCATTGATATCTGTATTTATCTTTTATTTTTATTTTTAGTTCACCACATTTTCTCTCCTACCTTTAGCAGTTCGAATTCAAATAAAATCACTTCCTGAAAGATATAGTAAGAAGATACACTTTATAAGAATTGTTTATATCAGGTGTAGGTATTGTTGTGTATTTTTGTATTATGGTTCTAAATTTCAATTTGTCGTTATTTTATTGGTCAATGACATACATATTATTATTATCACTGTCATTTATGAATTTATACAGACTGTTTATGATGCTAATATATAAAATAAAATAAAATTCAACATCCCTTCCCGTAGACTCCGAAATAACGAATTGCTGTTCCTCAATCAACATTCTACTAATTATGGAAATCATTCTCCTTGATCCAGAATGTCGAGACTTGTCAACGCAAATCGAAGGATCGAATTTTTTCATGTACCTAAGCCTAAATGACTTTCGGCAATCGATATGCAATGTAATTTTTTAAAGCATTTTAAATCCATCTTCAAGCTTCTTGTAGTTATCTTCTATATGTACTTTTATATTATATGTATATTGTCAATGCTCTTCATCTATATGTACTCTCCTTTCATTGTTATCTCCTTTTTTTATTCGTGTTGTTATATTGTTAATGGACTATTTGTTCGTAAATAAATAAATAAGTAATAAATAAATGTTCCCAGAAGAAGTGAACCTGGGTCTCCCATGCTGTAGGAGGGAAGATGTCAAGATTCCAACTCAGCTACCGACGGGTAGCGTTTGGATCCCAACCAGCGTCTCGTATTCGATTCCTCGGCTGGCTAAGTCCTCCATCACAACACAAACAAAATTTTCAGCTTTCTGTGATGGTAGTAGGAGATTTTCAAATATTGTCACATTATGGTTATTCGTAACCCGGGTATGTTTGTCTTTCTTTAAAACAAAAAAAAAACACAGTTCCACAGCCGAGCTGTTGAACTCAACTTAAAGTCGTAAAAACGACTCGTCTCATGTGACATACAATGTTAACCACTTGGACCAACTAGCTTGTTTTCAAGCTACCAACAACACGGCCAGACATAATTTGTAATGACGTATGAGGCGTACCTGACTTATTTTAATCGCGTATAATTTTTGATATGTTCCCGATTATGCGCCGGTGCCGAAAGGATCAACGACGCTAGTTCCTTGGAGCAACTTCCATTGTAATACCGGTAGAACAATGGCAGCATTCCACCTGACGCCTCTGCCAAGTTTGCAATCAGTTTGTTAAGATATGGGGATCTGTCAAAAGGACCGACCGTTCCGCATTCTCAAGGGGTTTTTCAAGTATTTTGGGGCTCCGGACTAGAGGTGGTTGCCAAATTCAACAGTGGGGCACACTTGCGATTTTTACAGGGTTAGCAGTTGTGTACTACTTATTAAAATATCTGCGGGCTCTGTACTGTTTTTGGGAGGCTAACTTTACTCTGGCTTCGATGGAGCCCGCATATCTGAGCTGGTAACAGACCGCTTAGAAGTATTATAAATGCTTCAATTAAATACTGCGTGTACAACATACCTTGGCCCTTAAAAATATCGGTCATTTTTTTAATAAGTCTTTTTATAAGCTTAGAAAAAAATAAAGCATTAGGTCTATAAAAAACATTTTCAACTGAAAACTCTCCTACTTATAAACACTTTTTCGTATATGGTTTTATTGCATAATGTGGAAAATTCAGTTTCTTATATAATTATCGCGAAAAAAAATGATATTTACGCCCGAACCTCACAAAATAAAATATAATATGCATTTTCGCGTTGGTATTTTTGACATCACGGCGACAATACGGCAGTCGACGAATTTGTTATATCAAAGTGAACCTTATACCGTCCACCGAAGAACGCCTGGCAGCCGCCCCATTTTTCCGTCATTACTCCTCCGGACGGAGCGGAGAAACAACGTGTTAGGATCCGCGCTGCTTGTTTTCGTGAAATCAATTTAAAAAATCCGTTTTATTACAATAAACAATGCATAAAAAAGGAATTAATGTTTTTTACAGGCCTTTACGAAATCAACATGTAAAAAAAATTCTCAAATATCTTTTCCAACCTTTCCAAAAGCTTTTTCTTAAGTATTTTTAAACTCCTCCCATAAAAGGGCGTGAATTCCGATTTCGATTTTTTCCTGTACTAGTTAGTGGATCACCTTAACAAATAAATCAATACAATAATAATAATAATAATAATAATATTTGGACGATTTATATAGCGCCGTTTTTGTGAAAAATCACCTCAAGGGCGCTGACAATCTATATGCATATTATACCCTGAAAAGCTCCTCTGACCCTGTGCAGAAACGAACGAACGGTCCGCTGACATAACATTTTGGTCTTGGCATACACTCCTTGCTTCATTCACGTTCATACATGGTCTCATATATACCCTACAGTTGACAGGGCCCGACTCGATTACATATTTGGTTCACTAGATCGTGCTGTCTTCCTCGGGCGTCCTAGACTTATTTTAGCATTCACATTAGCATCGGACGTTATTAATAGGCTTACGTCTGTACGGGAATCCGGCTAAGAATGCAACTCCGACGCCGCGCCATACGCAAAACCGTTTTCGTACGTGCAGTTTGCATATAAACTTTCGTAATTGAACCGAATTAAAGCAATGCCAAAAGGTGGCGCCACTTGCGTTAACAGCTGGCATGAGGAGCATGGCAAGCGTAAAAAAAAGCGTTTGAAAAACTATACATCCGGATCCGATTTGCATGCACCATAATGACTGTTTGAAAATCCAGTCACTATGACACCGCATCGCCACAAATTCATATTATATTATAATACTAGCAGACCCGGACAAGTTGCTGTGGCTAACGAAACACAACGCCACGCCATTACCCCACCTTTAAAACCATCAAATTCACAGGCTGCCCGCTTGCCAGCCCGCTCCCTTTATTTACATATTTTAACCAATTTACCCGAATCTAAAAACCTTCCTCGTGAATCACTCTATCTATTGGTGAAAACCGCATGAAAATCCGTTGCATAGATTAAAAGATCTAAGCGCACAGACAGCGTTAGCGACTTCATTTTATACTGTGTATAGAAGATAAATAAATAGTTATTCATATTATATTTATATTGACCGGTCAGTGGACTGACTTGGCATCGGGTTTGTGTCCCACCAAGGCGTCCCGTGTTTGATTCCTCGGCTGGCTAGGTCCTCCATCACGACACAAGCAACATTTTCCGCTTACTGTGGTGGTAGTAGAAGATTTTGAAATATCATCTGGTTATCGTAACCCGGGAATGTTTGTCTTTGTTTTTCAAAAGTCAAAAAAGGAATAATATTGCGTCCCTATGTATAAGCGAAAAAAAAATGTCATGCAAAAAATGTTTTTCCATAAAATAATTAAATTGACGCCGTCTATGAAAGAACAGATTACGAATTCTTTTACGTTTACCAAATAAATATTTGGGAGGAAAATCAAATAAAAAGATAAGTACATACTTTTTCTAGCCAATCAGTGTTTATTTAGTAAACCTGTCGGTAAAAATACGGACCTGTTAGAAGTTGCTAAAAGGTGCCAAATTAAATACAAAATAATAAAAATGTATTACTTAATGTACCGATTTAACAATACCAACGGCATAGATGTATCGTCTAATATTGAATAAAAACAATAACATAATAATCATGTTAGATAAAAACAAATAACCATTCAACGACACTAGATCACTAGAAGTAGGCACTCACTCTGGTGTTCAGGAAAACGTTCAACGTTTTTGGCGGCAATTTCTTCCTTCTGCAGTTCTTCTTCCTGCCGCTTGGCTCTGAGGCGCGCTGCGTTACCGGCCGACATATTCAACGTGCCGGCCTTCATACGCGATGTAAATATGGCGATATTGTCGAACACCGGCGCGTTTGGAACGGGAATCTTTATATTCTTGGCATAAAGGGCTTTTAGTGGATTGAACCGAGAACTCGAACAGTCTAAACTATCGCCACTGCTGTCGTTTTCGTCGCTTGAAGACGAACTTTTGTCACTTGCGGACGCCATGGCGGCGAGCTGTCAAAAATCTAAACAAAATCGGTGCTGCCAGCGTGAATAATATATTTCGGTGTGGCGAGTTCTTATTCATTGCACGCGTAGGTACTGCGAATGGTTTTTATAGCAGCGCTGAATGTTTTATAAAATGAGTCGCTGATTTATTCACTTCGTTAGTTTTTTTTTAATAATATTATTATCAGGAATACACTGTCGGAGTGTAGAAAGTATTGGTTCTGCGATTAGTTTGGATAATAAAACAAAGTATCGAATTCTAAAAGGTGCAATGTTAGTTTTTCTTTGGGGAGCTGCCAAAGTGAATAAATTATGAGAGTGTGGCGAGTTTTTTTCTAATTGAGCGTAGGTACTTCGATTATTTATTGATTCGTATTGAAACAAAGCCTGGCAACTATTAATAGTTGTTAATTTATTCCGTTTTGTTTGGTATTTTTTTTATATCTTATAAAATAATAGTGCTTATATTATAATGTTATACATACTATAAGGGACGGTATTTGATTCTCTGAATTAAATTACCATAATAATATTATTGGTTCGTACCTACCTTGATTTGACTACCTTAACTGAAACACGTATGATTCTGTTCTAAAGTTACTATGTATGAATGCTTTTTGATGTTTTTGAAACATCAAAATGCATTAATATTTAAAAAATGTGTGAAATCAAATATTTGATTAACCTAACAAAAACAATTTCAATATATATTATAGCTACACTTCTATTTTCTGGTATTTAGTATACGGTAGGTACACATATTGACAAATTATAATAAAACATGGATGCAATAAAATTTATCATTAACTACTTTCGACGATAAAGAGAAGCAAGCGTTTTTTACGTACGCGGACGCCAGTTCGCATATCGCGACAGTAGTTCATGTACACAGACGGTTTCCATATATGGCGCGGCGTCAGAGATGTACTCGAAGTCGGGTTCTTAAATTTCAACCGTACCTAGAGTATTAATACTATCAAATTTTAGAAAAAAATGGTTTTAATTCTCGGCGTCTTACATAAATCTGACTTATTATTAAGTAATATAATCTCTACGTTTTAGAAAACAAATAATATATACATTTTTAAAACTGCGATATATTTATAATCTGAAGTCGTGATCAAATTTATTATGTTTCTAATAAAATAATATGCATGAATAAAGAATTTCGGTGGCGGAGTTTTATTTCAGAATTAACCTTCGTATTTGAATTTCAATATCTGCAAAAGATCTAAAAATAAATCATGCCTCTGTTTATCTCATAGTTAAGATTTCCTGTCTCGTGTGGAAGATACTCTCAGTATCGCCCTGGTGAAAGATCACCACTTAGACCCCGCTTTCCGCGTGAAAAATTTCGATTTAGAGCAGTGGTAGCATTTAGTGTCAAAAACTATTAACAGGAGGTGTTTGCAGCGCGTACGTCCATAGCATAATCCCTCTTCATTCTGTGCTGTGCTAGAATATCTGTTCTGCCGTGTGGTATCTTGAAAAATCAGAAACACACAAAAATAGTGACTACATTAAAAGAGGAACGGGCGGTCAAAGAGTTATGAATTATATTAGAACTAAATATTGCAAGGTTGATCTCAAATAAGACTATATGGTGCGTTAACTTGAGGATTTTATTCTGGACTGCAGACCCGGACACACGTTGCTATGGCTAACGAAACACAACGCCACGCCATTACCCAACCTTATAACCTAAAAACCTTCTTCACGAATCACTCTATCTATTGGTGAAAACCGCATGAAAATCCGTTGCGTTGTTTAAAAGATCTAAGAGCACAGACAGTAAAAGCGACTTCATTTTATACTATGTAAAGATTTGTTTAAGCGTATTTTTGTATTTAGTTTGGTGCGGAATCCATACACCACAAAAATACTCCATAACCTACAATTTGGGTGGCGGGAATGGACTTCAGAAACCGTATTTTGGATAACCAACGCCTCGGCTGTAGGTAGGTCACCCCAAGTAGTTCGCTACTTTTTATGGTGTCCGGGTTCACGGGATGAGGTGTGTCTAGGTTTTGGCGGCGAATGCGTCTACTCACATACTGCGTGGCGGGCCGGATTGGGAGAGACTATTTGAGGGAGACCTTTTGACATCTCTAGCAGAACTCTCACCACCAATTGCACCACAAAGGGAGGCATGAATTTATGCGTTCGTCACTCCTGAACACATTGACCCCCAGAATCCCACCCACCCCTCACACCTTCTTCTTTGTCAGATTTTTTTTTCTTCCTTTCCCTAAAAATACCCTCCCCAAGGCCTCATGTGTGGAGCTAATGTAAAAGCTCGTAATGCTATCGAACCTGGCTATCAGTGCATTAAACTGTTTAGATGTTCTTATGATAAACCCCACAAGTTTGTAGCAAACTGAAGTGAGCCGTGATATGTGGTCCCAGAAGTTAGTTTGAGATCAAAGACGATACCAAGATTGTCATTAAGATTTCCCATCAAAGACTTGAAAATTGCCACTTCCGACAATCTTTCCAAATATCGAGGTTTTTTAAAAACATGTATTGACCTCACACTCCATTTATGTTTAAATTTTTACCAGTTATGACATTGGTTTACAAGCTGCTCTATGCTGGCAATGACCTTTTTAAAAACCAGATGACCCGAGAGTTTATATTTTTTTATATACTGTTAACTTTTCATGATTACGATTACGTACTATTGATTGCAAATCGCATTGTTTATGACATGTTCAACATCTTGATAAGATGAAAGAGAAAACGATGATTTATGAAGGATTTCTAATGATGGTAGATAATGGCATCTGGTGCACGCAATATTGTGGGATTCATCTAATAGCCCAAATTAAAAATAACACGATATGGATTGTGTTGCCACATGGAAAAATAGATAATTTTTAAAAACGAGCAATACAATTTTAATTTGTAATGCGTATTTAATAGGGGTGTATTGTGCAATTGAATGTTATAAACAAAGACATTTTCAAGGACTTCGGATCTATATTTTTCACAGGATTGTATTATCTGGTGATTCTTATACACACAAACACAACATTTATAAAAAAATCACAAGTACACGAACATAATAAATTGTACACAAGTACTGTCAAGATTGAAAGTGGCAAGAGAAGCATTGGCCACGAGGGCGTACACGCATATAATCTCCTTCCAGATAACCTAAAAATGGAGAAGAATATTTAAAAAAAACTATTTAAACTTAAGGCTCAGTTCCCGGCCCCAAAAAGAAGAAGATGGAGAGATATGAAATTACAAATGTTAGAAGAGCGCGCTAACATTTACAACGATGAAATCGATGCAAAAATCATGAAAATCTTTAATAAAACACGACTCGTTTAAAATAGAGCAAAAATCTCGCGATAATTATCTTAAACAGCATTTAAAGAAACGCTGTGAATTTTTTCATACATTTAACTTGTAAAATAACAGAAACAAACGTGTTTATAATAATTTTTGGAGCATACTTTGCGATTTTTTTCTATCGAGGGAATTTTATATAATTTGCGTTTGGGCGCGACAAATGTCTAGATATTATCTTCAAAAATAACATATATTTTTTTAGGGCTTAAAATTTTCAAATGTTTAAGGGAGGTTTGCAAGAAATCGGTAGAAATTCAAACACCGGCTTCTTAAGTTGTTAGAACAAAATTAAAAATATTACTAATATACTAAACACTACTTTATACTATATATACTCTGTACTTAAGTTTAGAAAGCGAAATATTATATTTCTTTTAATTTAATAATAATAAAATTTAAAAAAAATAGTGACCTTTAAGCAATTGCATATAGGCATTGACTCAATGATTATGATCATTGTTTCATGGTAAAATTATCTATTCTGTAGGTTGTGTCTTGTGTCTATTGGCAGCGAAGGAAATTTTACAATTTGTCGACTCATTAATTTAAATACAGTGTTCTTTGTCTGGCTATCTCTTTATTGTCTTTATTTCTTTGTTCAACTCTTTCACGACCGGAAAACTAAAAAATAGTTGAAAAATAGTGTGATTCAACTATTCACTAATTAAGCAACACGTTTTTTCAGGAAAGGGTAGGCAGAGAGGATGGACCGCCACACAATCTTTTTACATTAGCTCCAAAAATAAATAATTCTCCTCAGAGCCTACGTCATTTTTCGGGATGGTGTGTGGATGGTCTTTTGAGGAAAGAAAGGAGATGGAATTCTGGGAAGGAAAAAAGTTATGAGGCATGGATAGGAATCTGGGGTCAGTGTTTCCAAGAGTGACTGACGTATGAATCGATCGAGAGTCTGGCGAAGTCAAAAGGTCTCCCTCAACCAGTCTCTCCAGATCCAGCCTACCAGGCAGCTGGTGGTCAGATGCATCCACTACCAAGCCTTGGATTAACCTCAACCCGTACCGAACCACTTGGGGTGACCTACATGGTAGAGGTATAAGTTATCCAATAAGTGGTTCCCGGGGCAGCGGAACCCATACCCGCCTCCCAAATTGAGTACTCTGTTTTCGTATACCCTACTTAATTCATTCACATTCAGACATATTCTTCTGCTTCTTCGATTCTTGACATAACCCGAATAAGGTATTTGACTTGATTCACTTGATCGTGCCGTGTCACGGGCGCTCCCGACTTCTTATACCATCCACTTTCGAGTCATATATTTGGCTTATTTCGTTCATCCGTTCTGTAAATATTGATATACCGGCGCTAAGCGCCCTTTTTTTAATGCTTTTCATTACGCTTACATCAGCCTTGCAATTAAATTTGGCTCATACGCACGAAATCTTTGTAATTTATATTTATAAATAAGACACAGGTACATGCATCAACACGCCTTTTCAAAGGCCAAATCTTAAATAACTCTTCGGTGTCAAAAGGGTTTTGTGAAGTGTACAATTTCGCAGCGACATTGAAAATAAAAACAACACTATTGATATAAAATACACTAGGGGATCCCCGTACGAGAAAACCAACCATTCTTTGCCTTAGTCATATTATAATAAAGAATAACCCAAGAAATGCCATTTGGGCGGTTTTTCGTGATCCAAAAGTCTGACCATTCTTTGCTTAAATTTCATATGCGGATTTTTATTTTACCATCATTATGAAATTCAAATGGGTTAGCGCTATGCATAATATGACCAGACGTCCCGTGTCCCGATGTTTTCGAAAAGAAATAACCTCGTACTAGAATTTAAAAAAACATAAAAAAGAGCTCATGCATTTTATGCGCCTATACAAACGTACCGATAATCTTGAAATACATGTTTTAATACATAAAACATTTCGGGTTAGTTAAACCATTTATAACTCGAGAACGGCTAGACCGATTTTTATGATCTTTGGTTTGTTGGATTTGTCTCCGCCCCGAATAGCAGAATGAAGAAAATTATTTAATTATTTAAGAATGGAACGTATTCTCATCTTTTTGAAAGAGCTGCAGGAATATTGTGATAAGTATCTACCTTTAATATTTAGTAGTAGTGAGTGAATACCATAAATTTAAAAACGTTAAATGTTAATGCGCTGATTGTTTTGCTTTTGTTCTTAAACATATAATGCTGCCTCTCTTTCTTACACACTAAATGTCAACAGTCGAAAATGGGACAAACGGTGAACGTATGTCTGCACCCCTCCAAAGTATGTATGTGTGTTTGTTACTCTTTCAATATTTTAAGTACAAGCGAGTGTTCGAATTGCTTATTCCTGGTATTGTCACATAAACAGGATTTTGGAACGAGTAGCTTGCACTGCCGCTTTGTTACTCCGTGCAGTTTGGTCGTAGTTCGTCTACTGGTATGTTTCTATTTTCTATGATTATATCCAATCTCATCGAATTGACACCAATGGCAACTAATAAAGTACTTCTCTCTCTTCCTGCCCCCTCTCCTATGAGTCTGGCAGACCTCCACGCCAAATGTATTCATACTTACTATTATTATAAATGATCACAGAACGGCTAGCAGCAAGTACAAAGCACTAAAAGTTAGTCATGTACAGTCTGTCAAGAAATTATTGCAGACAAAAATGGAAGGCGCCACGATCGTCAAAATAACAACACCTAGATGGTTCAAAGGATAAATATTGTAACTATAAAAAATCGCTATTGTTACCCTGAATATTGTTCACTTCAATAAAAAAATTGTGTTTCTTTCTGAAATGAAATGATTCTAAATCATATTCGAATGAATTTAATATTTGAGTTTGTTGTTATTTTTGACAGTAAATTAATTCTGATTTTTATTTTTTATGAAAATGTAAAACATTATTTTATTTAGAGAGTTATTAGCGACAGTGAAATTACTTTTTCGATTTCTCTAAAAATGTCGAAGTTATGAGCTTTCAAAGTATTGGTAAAATGTATGCATTTGTGTCTCGTGACGTCACAAGCAGAACAAAACATATTCATAGTTTGAAGTGCTGCAGTGCTACTGCCGCGCTTGTACCGTGATGTCACACGCTTTTCGGTAATGCATTCATTCATATTTTCGGTAATGCATTCATCCCGCGACAAAATATCCTCGAAAAAATATCCCCCAACCAAATATCTACTAAAACTTAACCTAACCTAACCGAACCTAACCTAACCTAACCTAACTGAACCTAACCTGACCGAACCTAACCTAACCTAACCTAACCTAACCGAACCTAACCTAACCTAACCTAATCTAACAAAAAAATGGGACAAAAATAATTCAGACGTCCTGTTAAGACAATAAATTATTGTTCAAAAATAGTAAAACGAGACAAAAATTACACCGATAACAATAATTTATTGTTTTTAAAGAATGTTTGTACAATTTTTGACCCATTTTTTGCTAGACTAGTTTAGGTTTTAGTAGATATTTTGTTGGGGGATGTTTTGTAAATATGATATTTTGTCGGGGATATTTTATCGCGGGATGAAAAGTCGCGGAACCCGGTTTTTGGCCGGTCGCAAACATTAACGTTTTGACAGCTTATGGCTTTGTTAGTATTTTTCAAAAATTCCAAAAGGCTATGGCGTCAGCATGTTTTTATTGTTTGAAATGTACATATCGAAGAAGGCATTTATTAATCCTTGTAAGTATGTGGAAGAAACGAGCCCTTTTAGCAATAAAAGATAATGTTAAAAAAGAGAGTAGGTACCATTTTCCTATCCATTGTCAATCTATCAGATTCAGAAGTCAAACATAACCTCATATTTGAATCTACAAATTATAATTTGTTCTAAAATTAATGTTGCCACAGTAATGAAAAACAAAAAAAACGAGTGTGCTTTAGAGTCTAAAGTTTAGACCACACGACTGAAGTAAAACTTCACCAACTTATAAAAGAATATATGACATTGGGGTGACATATGACATTCGGGTGACATATGACATTCGGGTGACATATGACATTCGGGTGACATATGACCATGGGGTGACCTATGACCCTGGGGTGACCTACTACAGTGTGGTGACCTACGATAGTGTGGTGACTTACGACAGTGGGGTGACCTATGACCCTAGAGTGACCTATGACCCTGGGGTGACCTACGATTGTGGGGTGATCTACGAACTTGGGGGGGTTATGGCATGGTTATACAACAAATGATTCCTTGTGCTCGTACCTCTCCATAACACTTTTCGTAACGCATTCACCAGCTTACTCCCCAAGTCAAGCTTGCGTAAAGGCCCGACTGTTAGCCTCGCCCGATCACCGTTCGCATCACACTTATCGTAACATCACACTTTTCGTAAAGCATTCAAGCCGAGCGTGCGTAAAGAAGTTGCATTTAAAAAAAAATCTAGACTTTGTAGACGACCTGTATATTATAGTGTTGTGAGTACTTATAGATATAGAGGTAGGTCCCCACTCCCCACTTCTGTATTAAAACTACTTGTAGGTGTTTACGTTCGTAGAGAGACCTTGTCGCTTATTTATCAATTCTAAGGCCTTATTGAAGGTGAAACGACGAGCATTAATGGCTGGGAATTACATATTATCTGTCTACTACTTGTACTCGTATCAACCAACTTAGCGGACTAGAATTATTTCTAACAAGTGTGTGATTTATCAGTTTTATTAGTTTTGTGTTGATGCAACATTTAATATCTACTTACTGTACTTTAACGATAATGATTTTTATGTAGATTCTGTTGAAGCGTTTTAACTAAATTAGAATTACAAAGAAAAATGGACATAATACTACCTCAATGAAAGGAAAGTCAATGTTGGATGGGTTAATTTGAATGGTTGAGTTCCAAAACCGGCCCTAATTGATTTTCTTACTTGTAGTGTAGTAAACCAAGAAAAGCATAATATATATTTTTTAAATTTAATTAAAATTAAATTAGATAATTTTATTATCAAGTTCTGCAAGTATTTTAGTAGGTATGTATTTTTGTTACAGCTGCTTCGGTTTACAAGACCATTTTCAAAGGTTTGAAAATGGTGTTCTAAACCGAAACAGTTGTTACAAAAATACATGAAAGAAAAGCTTATAAAAGGTGTTTCTTTGAAGTTTAACATAAGCTTTACAAAGTTTTCTCTCTTTTTGCTTTTACTTATAGATATTAATTAAATACTAAAACAAAACAATTAGTAATTATTTTCAATAAAGAGCTGAAATTAAAGAATATGCCAGTTATTTCATTTTGTTTTTTTGTGGTGTAATAAGTAATAAGATTATGAAGATTTAAATAAAAACTAGAGCGAATATTCCAAAATCAATCATAGATTAACAAATTCAGGGCATAAAATGATTCAGAACCACTTTCATATCAAGAGCAACCAAACCATTTTTGACCAGTGTTATCTATGGTTTTGGTCTTAATTCATCATCACATATCTGCTAAAAGTAAAAACCACGATAGTCCCAAAGGTACATAAATCCATTAAAACCGCTGAAATAACACAAAATGATTGGCCGTGCAGAATATAGTAAACAGTGGTGGGATATATAATATACTGCACTGTTACCGCTTGGTGTCAATCACTCCTCTCACATAACAGATGATTCACTTT
The DNA here is from genome assembly GCA_917563855.2 of Limnephilus lunatus. Lineage (NCBI taxonomy): Eukaryota > Metazoa > Arthropoda > Insecta > Trichoptera > Limnephilidae > Limnephilus > Limnephilus lunatus. The sequence goes on from OU830596.1 coordinate 58,141,278, forward strand.
CATTTTTCCTATCGCATCTCTTTTTCCTATTGCCAGGCCCCGTTTGTCAGTCTCTGTTTGATATATCTGAATATACATATAAAAGAATGTCAGATTAGTTACAACATTTATGACTCAAGAACGGCTGGACCGATTTTTATGATCTTTGATTTGTGATGATTTGTCTTTGCCCCGAATAGCAAAATAGCTATTAAAAAATAGGAAAAATTTACGAAAAAAAAAGTTATGAAGAAAATTCTTTTCCTCGTACATTTGTATGGAACGAATTCTCGCCTTTTGAAAGAGCTGCAGGAATATTGTGATAAGTATAATATTGATTAGTGAGTGAATTCCAAAAATTCAAAAACGTCAAATGTCAATGCGCTGATTGTTTTGCTTTTGTTCTTAAACATATAATGCTGCCCTTCTTTTTAACACAATGCTAGCGCCACACTTGACGGAAATTCCGCCGCGTAACTTCCGCGGTTGCAGCCACACTGAATTTTCAGTGGCAGATTATCCGTCGACTGCCAACGCTTATACGGTGTGGTCGTAATGGATCCGATAGAAGTGATAGCTATTTATGAGGCATTAGAAGAAGAAAGAAAAAGAAAGCGTAAATATTGGGTTCATCCCTTAAATACTCTTCGACTAGAAATTGGGCAATTTCATACCATAAGACGTTCGTTAGCAACTAAGACATTATCCAGATAAAGCATTCTAATGTCCGTACAATCATTTGATGTAATGCTGAATTTAACGAAGGACTATATTAACAAGCAAAATACAAAACTTAGATCGGCTATGTCTCCCGATGTTTCTATTTCACTATCCCAATTGTCGTAAAATAATTTTGCTATTTCTTCCCATGCTCGTTTCTTTCTATTTTGCACCTCGATAATAAATCGTTCTGTGTCGAACATCCTGTACGAGCGCTGTCGCCGCGGATTATCCATCGAATGTGGCGCGATGCATACAAATACCTGGAATGCGACGTCGCCGATCTTACGCCGACGGAAAATCAGTGCGCGGAGGACGGAACAGACGCGTCTGCGAGCGGTCCGCCACTGAGCGACCGATAGTCCGCGACGGAACGACCGATCTTCCGCGTAGTGTGCCCGCTATTTGTAATTTATATGCAATTACATGTATTGGCTTCGGTCACGGAAGATCCGCGACGGAAATGCTAGCCAATGTTGACAGTCGAAAATGAGACAAACGGTGAACGTATGTCTGCACCCCTCCACAGGAAAAAATACAATAATTATAATAAATCTCGCTCACACGTATAAAGAAAATGAAACAATTCCCGTAAGTAAGTGGAAAAGTAAGAAAATCACAAAAATTATAAATCCGTACACAACGCTATCTCTGATACTGACAAAAATATAACGCACACAGTTGCGCATCGATAATTGCTTCATTGTGTAATTTAACAACTTAATAAAAAAAAACTGAATTTAATTCAGGTAATAAGTTAACACAATTGTTATTGATTCCGAGGCGGTCGTACCGCCGTACCGTACCGCGTTCGCCGGTTCAGCTAGTTATAAATAAACTTTTTGAAGCGAAAACTTCTATAGCACCGTTGTGATTTGAAACTCGATGGAACGGAAACGAGCGACTCTAAAAAGAGACATACACACTTTTATAGGATTTAGCCTGCAATAGAATGAGATAGACTAATCATTGTCCTCTTTGTGCGGTGCTTCGTAGAATGAAATGTAAAACAATTTTTAAACTTGCTATCGATCTTACTAATATTATAAACGCAAAAGTTTGTATGGATGTATGTGCATTTGTTACTCTTTCACGCAAAAACCACTGAATGGATTTTAATGAAACTTTACAATAATATAGCTCATACATCAGAGTAAAACATGTATAGGCTAAATATAATGGTAAACTCTGGCGTTATGAAATTTGTATAAACGAAAATGTGTGTATTTCATATATTTTAGCGGTAGGGAGGAAAGGTAGGGGGAAGGGGAACGAGGGAGGTGGGGTTCACGGAGAGGGAAGAGACGAGGGAGGGGGAAGGCGGGGAAGTTGGAAGGGAACGGGGACGCACGACGCACGGGAAAGAACATGCAGGGATAATCATTTTATTTCTTTGAATGGCATCGCAAAGCATGTCGGGGACCAGCTAGTAACATATATTGATTATAACTTTTATTTTAATTGCATTTAAAATCTTGACTCCGTTTAAACAATAAAACTGCATTGAAAATTCTATCACTGAAAAAAAAAGAGAATGCATTACAATTGCCAGTAAATACATTTCTCCATTTCTTCTATTCACGAACATTCTTCTCTTCGTTTATTCTACTCTTTTAAACGGAAGCACTTATGTAACGTATAAATTATTAAGATTACAGAAAAGTTTTCAAAAATTCTGAGAAAACCCATAAATTATACTTATTTATATTATAATAGATAACATATTTATTAACTTTTACCCATACCTTATTGTGATTTATAATTTAATGCATTTTTTAACGAACGATAATTTTTGTTATTTTTCAATCATAACTACCGTAAATTGGGGTCACTTATACTTTGCATAACTTTTTAGGTTTTTTTTTTAATGTTTCTGGCTATCACCCTTCAAGGTGTTCTAGGCGGACAAAGCATCCCCCAAAAATATCTACTAAAACCTAACCTAACCTAACAAAAAATGGGACAATTTGACATTAAATTATTGTTCAAAAACGGTAAAATATTTTATGTATTTGTTTATTGGTTATTATGTTTATTGAATAGCAATATGCCAATAATCTTTCCAAACATTATGAAATCTATCTTTGAGAATGCAAAAAAATGTCATATAGGGAAATATGTTTACGAATGTAACAATAGGATTGGATGCTCCTTGTTTTGCCAAGGAATTCGCCATGCCGTTATTACTTTTTATATCGTTAGCTCTTTTTGACAATTTTTTTTTCTTCAATATAGTATTTTTGAAATTTAATTGTCAGATAACAGGAGGTAGTTATCATATTTTTTGTATTTTGAAGTGGTTCTTAGTAGTTCTATAAATTAGTTATAGTTTTTTGCGACCACAGGAAAACTAAAGTAACCGTATATAAAACCATTGTCAAAACTGTATTGGCGTGTGAATGTGAGGCGCTGACACTGACGGCAAAGATGGCTGATATTTTTTTTTTTTTTTTTTTTTTTAATTATTTATTGACCAAGATATTGGAATACATATATACAAAATACAATGTACATTTTTTTTTTTTTTTTTTTTTGGTATAAACCACCTCACTAGGCTGAGCCTGTTCCGAGGTGGCAGGAATTTAAACTAATTTTGATATCTTAATCTTGGAAGAAAAATAAGATTAAAAAAATAAATATTTAAGTTTAGAAAGATAAATACAATAAAAGAAAAATAAAAGAGTAAAATAGAAAAAAATATGATAGAAACAAATTAGAGTCATAAAAATAATTGAGAGGAAAAGAGGAAAATACAGGCGTTGAGTGTGTTCTTGTATTGTTCAGGTTATCTGACCGCAGTATATAATGCCTTTGTCGATTATCCACATATGGATTTTGTGTTTTGCATTTTTTGTCATGTGGATATCTTTAACATCTTTTTTAATTAAATTAAAAATTTTTGGAGCCAGATTATGATAATGTCTTTGTCCATATGTAGTATTTGTCTTCGGAGTCATGTGTTGATGTCTATGTCTTGTGTCGTAATTGTGTTGTGCAGTATGATGGTTTAAGTTGTCTTGTTGGTAATGTGTAGCTATAATTTTGATGTACAGTTGCTGTATGTTCAATACAGCAAAGTCTTTAAATAACTGTATTGTAGAGAATCTAAAAGGTTTTTTAGTAATAACTTTAATTAAGGCCTTTTGCGCTTTGTTGAGAGGGTCCATATTAGTTTTCGCAGCACCACCCCAACCGATCATACCGTGGGTGATAATTGATTGGCCTAAAGCGTAGTATATAGTTTTTAAGGTCTTCATTGGCATTATGTTTCGTATGTTCTTAAAAAAATATATAAGTTTTCTGACTTTACCCGCTGTTTTATGTATTTGTTCTGTCCACCTAAAATAGTTGTCAACGTAAATTCCTAAGTATTTTATTATCTCAGTCCGAGTTAGCGGGTTGCATAGGCAGTTTTCTTTAGATAAGCAGTCGTGTATGGTTAAGTTTTCATTAGGTCTCGGTTGACGTCTGGGATCTATACTAAATGTCATGTACTTTGTTTTGTCTATATTTAGTGTTAGTAGGTTATTGTCTAGCCAATTTTTAATCCGGTTGATTCCATGGGCAGCCTTTTTATAAACATTTGTCCAGGAGTCAGAAGTAAAAACGAGAACAGTGTCATCCGCAAAGCAAATAATATCTCCGCTAATATCTAACTGACACAGGCAATTGATGTAAAGTAAAAATAGGATGGGTCCTAATGTACTTCCTTGAGGAACTCCGTAAGTTATGTATCTGTTTTGGCTTGTTACATTGCCTAATTTTAGTGCATGGCTGCGTTCAGTTATATATGATTTGAACCAGTTATAAGCCGAGTTTTTAATACCTATGTTATATAATTTTTTTAAGAGAATCTTATGGGACACTGTATCAAAAGCTTTACTTAGATCTAGAAAAACCGCAATGCAGCTTTTTTTTTGGTCAACATTTTTTAAAATGGTTTCTGTCACTTTTAATATTGCATCTTGTACTCCCATATTCTTTCGAAATCCATATTGATTTTCTGATAGAATTTTATGTGTGTCTAGATAGTCTACTAGTTGGATTTTCACTAGATTTTCGATTACTTTGGTGAGAACATTTAAAAGTGATATAGGCCTATAGTTAGAGGGATTATTTTTATCTCCAGATTTATAAATAGGTACTATATTTGCAATTTTAAAATGGCTGGGGAATATACCGCTTGTTATACTCAGATTACAGATGTGGGTGAAGGGAAGGGCTATTTGTTGTTTTATTTCTTTTATTAGTTTAGTGTCAAGTTTGTCGGGTCCAGTCGCACAGTCGTTTCTCAGTTTATTTATGTGATGTATTATGTCTTTTGTTTGGAAAGTCTTTACTCTAAATGTATTGTTATCTTGTGCATTAGTAATGTATTTATCAGCAAGTGTATCTTCGTCAGTGTTTGTTTTATTAAGTAGGGTTTGGGCTAATGCTTGACCAACGTCTGCAAAGTAATTATTTAATGTGTTGGCAATGTCAGTTTGATCAGTTATTACTGTATCATTAACTTCAACTTGTTGGAGTTGTGCTGCTGGTTTTTTATTTACATTGTTTATTTCCTTTACTGCATTCCATAATAATTTCGGGTCAGCTTTGTTATCTTCAATTTTTCTTCTATAATATTCTTCTTTTGTCTGTTTCACTATAGATCGGCAGATATTTCTATATTTTTTATAGTAATTTTGAAGCCTGATATTACTCGGTGAGTTTGAAGACTGTTTATGTAGTTTGTCTCGCTTGTGTAAACATTTAACCAAGTTGTCGTTGATCCAGGGCTTAATTTTTCTATTTTTGTGAACAACTGTTCGAAAAGTTGTGTACTTTATTACACTTATATTTATTTTGTCAGTAAAATTCACCATTGCAGTGTTAACATCTGTTTCATTTAAAATATTTGCCCAGGATATAGAATCAAGAGATGATCTAATAGCATCGTAATCTGTGTATTTTAGTTGTATTTTATTTTGTTCTTTGTCTTTTTTCTTGTCATTTTTCTTGGAAAAGGCGAGCATTGTTGCGAAGTGATCGGTTACTGTCGTATTTATTACGGTTGCAGAGATATTACATTTTGTTCTGACATAAATATGATCTATACAGGATTGAGATATAGGTGTAACTCTTGTCGATAAGTTGATGGCAGATCGAAGTCCATAACCTGCAAGAAGACATTCATACTCGTCAGCTTGGTGGTGCCTATCTCCAATTATATTGATATTGAGGTCTCCAGCTATGATACAGTTCGTGAATTTATTAAGCCTCTGAAGATTTTCGTTCAACGAGTTTAGGAACTGTGATATGTTAGTATATGATGGAGACCGATAGATGGCGGTTATGACAACAGAATCAAGACATTGTATGGTCACACTGTTTGCTTCTAGTATTTCAGTGGGTATTGTTGAACCAAAAATAGAGTTTTTTGTGTATACTATCACTCCATCACTACGGTGTTTGTGATGTTTTGATGAGAAAACATCGTAGCCTTGCATGCTGGGCGCAATATAATCGTCATTAATCCAGCATTCTGTTAGAATGATAACATCAAACGTTATTTTTATTTGTTCTAGTGCAACCAATAAATTATCAAAGTTTTTGGTGATACTTCTGATGTTTTGATTAAGTATTTTCAAAGAATAATTGCCCGTAAAATGTTTTGTTACTTTTGAGGCATCGAGAATATTAAGTGTTTCTATTTGATTTATGTTTTGAATTTCTTCGTCGAAATCTTCGTATTTGTAATAATTTTCCTCACTTTCCATAGTCGGTTCTTTGCTGGGCTCTCTCTTCCATTTTTTGCCGGTAAGGGCACTGTCGACTGTTTGCTTTATGCGAGTAAACGTCTTTATTGCTAGAAGTTTTACTGCAATTCCAGCACTTTGTGGCTAAATCATCTTCCTTTTTTGGGCACACCATCGATTTGTGCTCACCGGCGCAGTGGAGACACCTGTCCTTTAAAGCGTTGCAGTTGGGTGAGGAATGCCCGAATCCCATACACTTGAAGCATTGAACTAAAGATGATGAATCCTCTACATGCACCCTCATGTAGCCGATATTTATTCGGCCGAGACGGATTAGTGCGTTTCTTGTAACGCTGTCGACTATTAGCACTATGTTCCTTAGTTGTTCGTTCCGGTTTTTAGTTATTCGAAGGATCTTTATACAGTCTTCTGGTTTTCGGCCCTGGATTGTTTCGAAGATGAGATCATTTTGTTGGATGATCATATGGAGAATTTCTTCGTCTTTATATTCGTTAGCCACTCCTTTGAGGATTACTGTAGGTCGAAGCAGCTTGCCGTCTTGGGCTTTTAGTGATCCTGTAGTTGCTTTTGAAATTTCTGTTAGTATCTTTTCGGCATCTGTCTTTCTAGGGCAAGTAATAATGACCTTATTGTTTTTGGCCTTTGACATTCCGCTGACACCCACCCTGAGGACGGCTGGCTTGATAATATCTTTTATGGTTGAGGTGATAGATTCCGCCGTCGCGTCTTGATCAGATGACGAAACTATTACGGCATGCCTGGTGCAATCTCCTCGATTTCCTACTGCCGAGGCATAACTGAGTACGGGTTCCTTTTGAGCAATGGCGCAGAAAGCTGTCATTTCCCTGCAGTGTCTTTCCTCTGTTTTCAGTTGACATTCCGCATTCTGCACCTTTGTTTCCAAAAGTTCGACTTCCAGAGCATGAAGTTGTTGCCCCAATGTAGCTCCTTTTTCGATTATCTCTAGCAATGATGAGATTATTGTTTCACGGACTTCTTTGGTTATATTATTTTTGAGAGGCTCGGCTGCTTTCAGTGCCAGAGTGGCAATTTGAACAATATTCAGGGCAGACTCGGACTGGTTCATTTTCTGGAGAGAAGCGTACTGGGGAATTTCAACAGAAGTCACAATCGGTTTAGTTTTAAGAGGAGGAATTTTGTCTTCGTTGGTAGATGGAAAGGTTGGACTGGATATGTGTGTTGTTGGTGAGGATCTTGTGGTAGAGCTGATTTTAGTTGCGATGGAAGTAGCAAGGGCGGGGTTGTTATTACTGGGGATTGATGCTGGCTTATTAGTCTTAATTCCCTTTTTTTGTTGTTTATCCACAACTTTTCTGCTTTCGGCTCGAGTTTGTCTTGGGGACTTAACTAGTTCTGGACTGCTACGGCTCCGGATTATCGGTGACCTCGGCGTGGTTCCCGATTTTTTAAAAGGATCTTTAACCCCTGGGGGGGTACACAGTGGATCTGCCATTTAAGGTTTATTGTAATGTTTACATGTCACTTGTATTGTATTTATTGTAATGTCCTACTTTTTACACTTTTGTATTTATTTTTATTTTTATAATTATTAATATTTATAGAAATAAAAAAAATAAAAAATAAAATAAATAAACGGTAATTATTTATTTGGAATTAGCGGGGATCGAACTATCGTTCTTCGAAACTCGGTGCTAACGCGATCACCGCTAGGCCAAATTTCACTTTTGTTCTTCGGTGAAATAATTATTATAATAATGGTGTCAGCACTTAGGATTTATTAAAAATTTATTTAAAATTATACATGTTGAAAAAAAAAAAGGATTTTTTTTTTTTTTAGAATGAGTGAGATTCGAACTGGCCTCTCTCCGAATGTCAAGCGAGCACTCTCACCACAAGACCACTGGTCCTCTGAGATGCACTGACAAATAATTGTATTATTACTTGTCTTATTAATTGTCTGAGAACAGATATGTTTATTCTTATTGTAATAGTTAGTTGAATTGAATTTGCGACACTAATCACTGACACTTCACAGATTTTTTATCACTTAAAATTACCATAACCAGGTCGTTTACACATGACTTAATTGGATAGTTTATTTAAATACTCTGCAGGTAAACACAAACCGAAGAGTTTTTTAAGTTTTTTTTAGTTTGATATGCAGGATACTTTTGAAAGAAAAGTGTTGAGAAGAATATGTAGACCCGTGAAGGAGGGGGAACAGTGGCGCATCCGACACAACAAAGAACTGTATGATATACAAATACATCAGGCCCCTAACATCTCAGCCCATATGAGACTCCTCAGGTTGAGATGGGCTGGGCATGTACAGAAAATGCCGGACACTCGCTTCCCTAAAAGAAACACGACTAGACACCCAGGTGGCAGGAGAAAAGTGGGAAGACGCAGACTGAGGAGGGAAGACCTTGGTGAGAGGGGATGCAGCACAGCTTCTCCAAGTAACAAACTGGAAGTCAGCCGCTGAGGACAGGAGGAGTTGGAGGCGACTGTTGCAGGAGGCCAAAGCTCGATATGGGTTGTAGCGCCACCGAAGAAGAAGAAGAAGAAGTTAAAGTTTTTTCAAAATGAAGTCAAGTAACTTCGATGAGGGGTAGTTTACCTAACTTAAGTATTTTCTCAATATCTCATAGGATATCGCATACTGGTGCAATATAATAATAATAGTGTATTTCAGAGTGTATACAGGGGTAGTGCAATGCAATACATTCCATATTTTGAAAAAAAAACAAAAGAAATAATAAGTGGTTAAAAGTAAATAACAGCACGTAAATAAAATCAAAAGCGAATAAGCATGAAAAACACGAGATATGAAACTGAAATAATAATAAACACTAAAATGAATTCATGCAACTGTTTACGGAGGGTATTTCATCGTCGTCTTCCGTCTCCAGAGGGCCATCAGCGGGGACTCCATCCAGGCAGTCATGGCGGTGATGATCGCATTCTTCGATTGGCGTAGTCTGCGCCATAAACTTCCCATGCGGTGGCGGAGAAGTGCTCGGAAAGTGTGCACTCGTCCCTACAGGAAAATTTCCGTAGCACTGCAGTATCTCGGTAGGCGGAAAAGTTGACGGTAAGCGTTGTTGTAAGCAACCTTTAAGTTGTTCCATTGGGATGCAGTGTAGTCAACCCACAGTTCTGATGTGTACAGCGAGGTACAGAAAGCGTTGAACAATATTCTTTTTACTTTTGGGCTGCATAGGTAAAAACGTCTTGACAGCATACCCGCTCTAACTGATATCGCTCTTCTCTGCCTTTCCATATCCTTGATATCCTTAAGGTCGTCTGTGATGATGGGTCCCAGGAAAATGACACCCAGGTGATAAACATTCATTTTCCTTTCATCTAACCATACTGAGTGTGTTTGGATGATTTCGTTTTTGCATTTAAAAACCATAACTACTGACTTGGTAGTATTATAAATATAACAGGTTATGGTTTTTTGCAAAGTTTTCACAAATTTTTAGTAACTTCTGTAATGCGCTTAGTGACGGTGCAAGAAGAACCATATATCTGCGTAATTAATGTTGTTCACACACACTCCATGTATATGGCAACCTATTTTTGTGGCATTAAGTTTTTGAATAAGATCATCGGTATATATGTAGATTGAACAGAACCGGAGACATGCTTCCTCCTTGCCTTACACCACTTTTCAAATAGAATGGATTAGAAAGCTCCCCAAATGCCATAAAAATTTTTTAGGCACCCCTAGGCTTCGTTTTTATTAATTGTTATACGCAGTTTCCCCGTAAGATGGAAAGTAGCCCCGATTTAAGGTACCTGATAATTTTTAATGGATAATAATATATTATGTAAATCATGTTTATTACATAATGATAAATTATAATTTATGAAGCCATTCTAGGTATTTTACAGTAATTTTTATGTATGATTCATTTCATTGTCACTATAGGAACAATAAACAATAAGAATATTTTTTTATTTATTTATTATTCGTAGATATCTTTTGGTAGGTAGGTATTTAATATTTCGTTGTTTGACAAAGACACAAACAATATTTTTTAAATTTTATTTATTATCACGCCCGGTTCATTAGGGTTGGTAACAGAATTCCATCGGGGACTACGATTAATGCATGTCACACACATTACTTTTGTCATTACTAGCCTGGCGACCTCTCATTTCATGTTTATTTTATTGACATGAAGTATCTCGTCGTTTTATTTATTTAAACAGGGCCTGTGTCCTCTTTGGGAATGCTGTTTAGAGGAAAGGATGAATAGGAAGTTCTGGGAAGGAAAAGGGTTTGAGGGATGTGTACGAATCTGGGGGTCAATGCGTCCAGGAGTTGTATGAATCCATCTCTCCCACTGTCTAGGATAGGTCTCAAATAGCCAGTCTTTCCCGATCCTTTATTCATGAACCCGGGCACACCTGCTAAGTGACCAAACATAGCGAAACACTCGGGGTGACCTATGGAAGGGTTGGCTATCCAATAAATGGTTCCCATGGCGGCAGTACCCATATCCATCTCCCAAATTGAAAACTACTATTTTATACGAAATATCATTCAATAACAACATTCCTATTGTCATGCTATGATGTGCTAGAACATCTGTTATACCATGTGGTGTCTTGGAGAAGTCGCGGTGACGACCGGTATAGTTGGTATCACAACTCTGTTGCTCTGTGGACTGCTAGCGGCTTCTCTTGACAACAACTTCTACTATGTTGTTCTTGTTGTATTCCCAATAAGAAAGCAGTTGGTTATAGCAGCAGACAATAACGAACCACTATCCTTCTTCAACTCAGGAATCTACCAAGTACTTCAATATGCACAAATGCACCAAGCCTCTCTGTACACTGTAAATGTAGATAGGTGCACTAGAGCGGCCCATCAACGATTTTTTAAAAATTGTATTGCTTTTCCAATTTCCGTACCGCCGCCCCGGGAACCATTTATTGGATAACCAACACCTCTGCAATAGGTCACTCCAAGAAGTTCGCTACGTTAGGTGACTTAGCAGGGGTTCATGAGGTGAGGTTTGTCAAGGTCTTGGTGGCCAATATGCCAACCTGCTGCACGGCGGGCCGGATCGAGAGAGACTAATTAAGGGGGTCTTGACTTCTCCAACGGAATCCCTCGACCCATCGCCTTGCACCGCAGTGGAAGGGATGCTTTCATACGCCCGTCCGATAATATTTTAGCGAACATTGTGAAAATGTTTAATAAAATACTACTCGTTTAAAATAGAGCAAAAATCTCTCGGAGATGTCTAAAACAGCATTTAAAGAAACACTGTGATTTTTTTCATACATATGACTGACATACATATGATTTTCTTAAAATAACTGAAACAGACGAGAAAATAATAATTTTCGGAGCATAATTAGCGATTTTTTTCTATCGAGGGCATTTCATATAATTTGATGTTTCGGCGTACGGAATGTATAGATATTATCTTCAAAAATAACATTTATTTTTTAAGAGCTTTAAAACTTAACTTAAGTGTTTAAACACATGTAAATTCAATTCAATTTTTGTTCAATTTTAGTGCCAGCAACCCGGCGTTTATTTTATTTTCACATATGTACATAGTTTTTTTTTACTCACCTCACTAGACTGAGTCTGTTCTGAGGCGGATAAATAACATATTATATTTATTAAAAAATAATGTAAACAAAGTAAAATCAACAAAGATAATGCATATCTATGAAAACGTAAAAATATATGCATATATGTACGCATACATACACATACGTATTGTTGTTAAATTAAATATATTACATGTTGTTTCCATAAAAAGGTTGCATACGTTATATAAGATTACACATCATTACATAGTTTAAAATGAAGTCGCTCAAAATGTTTGTGCGCTTAGATCTTTTAAACTACGCAACGGATTTTCATCCGGTTTTCACCAATAGATAGAGAGATTCAAGAGGAAGGTTTATATGTATAATAGTGGTGTGAATTTTATAAAGCTTAGGTAATGGCGTTGTGTTTCGTTAGCCATAGCAACGTGTTGCCGGGTCTGCTAGTGCGGAGATAATAAAATGTTAATACAGTAGGTACATGATTATATAGTTAATGTTGCTAGCAAGCAGTACCCTGCATATTTTATTATATTTGAATATTATATAATTTTGTGAGTGAATGAAAAGTGAACGTCTATAATATGTACTTTGAATGTCTGTTCTTTCCTTTTTAGTCAACCATATTACAAAACTTTTGAACAGCCAGTTCAGATTATTTGGGGTAACGTACGTTTTTTTTGTGTTAGGAAGATATTGAAAATGTGTGGAGCTAGTAATAATCGGTAGAAATGGGGTACGCCGCGGCTTAAGAAAAACCTCAGTGGGCACCTTAGTACAGAGTATTGCGCTGTACTGTACAGAGCCTAAGTACACGAACCATTACGCTAACCTAGCTAATTTTCTCCGTCGTATTCTGGTCGGCACCAACTTTCTCCTAGCACCGTTCACTGTTCTCTGTTCTCTGCTCATGGCTCATGGCACGGCCATCACAACAATTATAACAGACAGACAATTGTAACGAATCGCGAATAATAGCACTCACAACACGAACAAAAACCACCATTATTTATGTTAATAATCTGTTATTTAATTGTTATTTCATACGTGTTTTTGTTTCGTGCAACTTGCGTGGTCTTAAATTCTACAGTACGAACCAGGGCTGCCAATCCAATAGATTTTGAAGTGAACAGTTCTTTAGCTAACTAACTAACTAACCATCACGCAGTTTTCCAGGGGTAAGCAGAGAGGACGGACCGCCAAACAACTCAGTCTTGGCACACATTAACACATCGCCTCATTCATGCTCTTCTATTATTCCGACTCTTCACATGGCCGACTCAAGTATCTGATTCACTTAGTCGTACCATGTCTTCCTCGGGCGTCCCCGACTTCTTCTACCATTCACATTTGCGTCATATATTCTCCTTAGACTCCTTTCCCGTTCATTCGCTCTTCATGCCCTAACCATCTGAGGGTCCCTTTATTAATTTTACTCATTACGCTTACATCATCCTTGCATTCTTCTTTAGCACCGTTGTGATTTTAAACTCGATGAAACGCAATCAACTGACACTAAAAAGAGACAAACACATACGTCTACTGGATTTAGCCTGCGAGATAATGAGATAGCAATAGAGATAGCGGTTACAATTATATATAATATGATAAACCCAGGGTCCCGCGCGAGTCTACTTTAGCCTAGCGGTGTACAGTGCCTGATGAATCTTAGCGGCCAGACATTCGACGGACCAAGGATCGAATCCATCGATTAATAAATCGAATCCTATTAAATCTTAAAAAAATCACCCCGAGTGGTTCGCTACGTTTGATGAATTTACAGGGATGCCCGGGTTCATGGGGGCGAAGTCTTTCCGGATCTTGGCGGCGTATACGTCTGCCCACCAACTGCATGGTAGCCGGAACGGGAGAGACTGGTTGAGGGAGACCTTTCGAGCGTCACTCTCTCGAAACATCGCCTTCCACCGCAGTGGGAGGGATAGATTCACATTCATGAACGCTCTCAGCCTCGATTTCCTACCCACCCTCATTCCCTTTTCCTTCCCACAACTTACTCTCCTTCCTTTTCTAAAAAGACCCTTCACACAACGTCCCCAAAAGATGACACAGGCCCTGAGGGGAATTATTTTCTTCAGGGCTTCCTGTGTGGAGCTGATATAAAAAAATATTAGAATTCGATACCTACCAGACAATTTTACAATAAATATATTTTTTAACCTTTAATTTTTTTTACTTATCTTCTTTGTGCTGGTATTGTTATAAGTCATTTTTCTACACATCTTTTCATTTTAAATAACCACAAATTTTCAATGTTTATAGGAAGGTAGTAAAAGTATCTAACTTTTAATTTCCTGACATTTTGCGTTCGAGAAGGAACGGAATGATTTGAGTTCCGGAACCGTCAGGAAAATCCGGAACGATTGGATGCCATTTCAACCACTGTCTTACTATTTGCTGTCTACAATATTAATGAATTTATTGCACACAATATAATAAGTCCAATTGTGGATGAGTTTTAGATCTATCGTGCCTTTTTTACACTTCGTGGCTAAGTTGCTGGCATGATATCCTGAATTCGTGCCAAGTTATTAATTCCATGCTAATATCTAACTATCATAATAAGTTTAAATTGCTTAAAATGGTAATAGCCGCGTTTGGTGACTATATCTGAATAGCCAGGCCTTTCACTTCCCCATTTCCTTCCCTTCCCCATTCCCTCCAGACTCGACATATCCATTTGGGGATGCCATAGTCCCACTGGCTCACAGACAAACTTATATCATAGACTAAGCGTTTTGGACTGATGATGAAACTCGACGTTTCGATTTTGAATGGTAATCTTTTATCGGAGCGATACTGAGAGTATCTGTCACCTAATTCATAACTAACTAACTAACCATCACGCCGTTTCCCGCAGGGGTAGGCAGAGAGGATAGACCGCCAAACCATTATGTCCAAGCACACATTCTTTGCCTCTTTCATATTCATACACCGTCTCTTTACTCGCAGCAGTAAGATTAAGAAAGGGACCCTCAAATGGTTTGGGCATGTAGAGCGAATGAATGAAGAAAGTAGTGTAAGAAGAATATATGACGCAAATATGAATGGTAGAAGAAGTCGGGGACGCCCGAGGAAGACATGGCACGATCAAGTGAATCAGATACTTGAGACGGGCCATGTCAAGAGTCAGAAAAATAGAAGAGCGTATAAGAGACGATGTATGAATGTAAACGAGGCAAGGAATGTGTGCTAAGACCGAGTTATTTGGCGATCCGTCCTCTCTGCCTACCCCTGCGGGGAAACGGCATGATGGTTAGTTAGTTAGAGCCTCCTGTGTGGAGCTAACTAACTAACCATCACGCCTTTTCCCCGCAGGGGTAGGCAGAGAAGACGGACCGCCACACAACTCAATCATGGTACACACTCCTTGCCTCGTTCACATTCATACATCGTCTCATACATGCTCTTCTATTATTCACACATTCTCCTTTCCTCGTTCATCCGCTCTTCATGCCTTAACCATCGGAGAGTCCCTTTCTTAATCTTACACATCACGCTTACATCAGCCTTGCATTCTTTGCGGATCTCCGCGTTTCTCACACGATCATATATGGTTTTACCACACATACGCCTCAGGGATCTCATTTCTACAGCATTCAGTCTACTTTCATCCTTCATCTGCCAGTTCCATGCCTCACTGCCATACATCAGGGTAGGTACCAGCACTCCATTATGGACGGCTAGCTTCGCTTCTTTGGACAGTTTTTTGTTAGTGCCAACGGCGTTCAGTCCTCCATTAATAGAGTTACCTCCATTCACCCTCCTTTCAATATCTCTATCAGCCTTCCCACCTCTCGTAAATATACTTCCCAAATAAACAAACTCATCCACCTGCTCCAAGTATTCATAATTGACAACTATGTTGCACATTGTTTTCGTACTCTCTCTTTCAAATACCATGACTTTAGACTCCTGTGTGGAGCTAATGTAAAAAAATAAATTAAATGAGTGTCAATTTTGAAAATTACAATAAAATTATTTTTTTGTTAAAAATAATATTAATTTATAAGTAGGTACTTTATCACTTGTCTCAATTCTCCAAACAAACACTTTGAAAATGACATGGAATCACAACTGAAATTAGTATTTTTAATAGGTAATATTTAAAAAAAATATATCAATTGGCGTGTTTAACACAATTTTTTTTATTTTTTTTATTCAATACATGAATTATGAAAGTACAAATAAATCATTAAATGAAAATACAAAATGGACTAATACACATAAACACAACATTTATAAAAATTTCACAAGCATTATACTAGACAACATAATAAATCGTACACAAATACTGTCAAGACTGAAAGTTGGCCAATAGGGCGTACACATATATAATCTCCCTCCAGATAACCTAAAATGGAGAAGAATATAAATACCTCTAAAAAAAACTATTTAAATTTAATATAAATTAAATAAATTTAATAAATTTAATTTCTATTGTTAGAGCAAAATTAAAAATACTGCAATACCATTTACTACTTATTTATACCTATTATATAATATACTAAAAGTGAAATATTATATTTCTTTTAACTTAATAAATTAATTAAAAACACAGTATTTTCATTGTTACCGTATAATATATTAATAATGTAGAAAAAGCATGGTAGATTTTTCCCTCTCGATAGAGTTTCATTTTGCAGTCAGCCTCCGTGGAGCGTTTTCTTCACAGATCACTTTCATAGTGTAGTGGGTACTTTCTCTTTCCAGCATGACGCGTTTGTACCTGCACTTGCATTGCCCGCTGCAACTGCAACTAACTGCAAACTGCAATCTAGTCAGGGTTGGACTGGGTCCACCATGGGCCCTGGCACGAAAATCAACATTTTATTTATTTATTTACTAGCAGACCCGGCCACACGTTGCTGTGGCCGGGTCACAGCAACGTGTGGCCGTTAACGCCCGACCTTTTAACTCACATCACCATCTGTTAATTTGCATACAAATCAATCTTCACCGCTCGCTTGCCAGCACGCTCGTTCACAATATACATACATTCTCCTTTATATATCATATATTTCAACCAATTTACACAAAACCTTGACAAATTATATACCTAAACCTTCTTCATAAATCACTATATCTATTGGTGAAAACCGCATGAAAATCCGTTCAGTCGTTTTTTAGGGGTACTGACTCGAATCAACATAGAATATTTTCGATTTCTATATGTTGTCTGTGGTATATTTGATAATGAAAGGTGCGGAAAAAGGACTTAATTTTAACCGTAAAAAATAAATTTTAATTTTTTTTTTACGTATTACTAAAATAATCTATAAAGTTCTGATTTGTTACATCTATGGTCTTAATAGATAAAGCATTTCAGTAGCTCCGTTTTAAAATAAATGGCTGGCTAAGGAAATGTTTTAAATAATCACAATAAATGTTTTATGAACCGTAGGAAAATGTGGTTCAATTTTGGAATTTTCAATCGCAGAAAAATAAAAGTCGTCTATTTTTCGACCTTAATCGCTCCAGTGGAATTACGAACCCTCTACCCCTGCTGTGTGTTATTTTTCTTTTTATTAATCATGTCTCTCCTTGAATATTTTCTAATGATTTGAAAATGTATTATTTTTATGGTTCCATGACAGTTCATCCTGCCGACAGTTCATCCTGCCGACAGTTCATCCTGCCGACAGTTCATCCTGCCGACAGTTCATCCTGCCGACAGTTCATCCTGCCGACAGTTCATCCTGCCGACAGTTCATCCGGCCGACAATTCATCCGGCGACAATTCATCCGGCCTGATCATTTAGAAGATTTTTTCTTCAAGTAAGTATGCAAAGAGGATATACGGCCGTACAACCAAAATCGATATACTTATATCTGAAGGTATCTTGAGTGGAAATCCGCTGTAACCTAACCTAACCTAACCTAACAAATTAGTCAATTCACCCTAAAAAGATGGTGTTAATTTCATATAAAAAAAGTTATATTAGATGCAAGTAGGAATCTTTACGGTTTTTTGCTAAGCCGACTGCACGTATAAGTATGTCGTATTTTGTTATTCACGCATGCTTCTTCGGAGAGTCGAAATTATTGTTAGTAAAAATATATTTTTACAGCGGATTTCCACTCAAGATGCCTTCAGATATAAGTATATCGATGTTGGTTTTACGGCCGTATATCCTCTTTGCATACTTACTTGAAGAAAAAATCTTCTTGATGATCAGGCCGGATGAATTGTCGCCGGATGAATTGTCGGCCGGATGAACTGTCGGCAGGATGAACTGTCGGCAGGATGAACTGTCGGCAGGATGAACAGTCGCCGGATGAACTGTCGCAGGATGAATTGTCGCCGGACGAATTGTCGGGTCACCTATTTTTATATAGGTTAATAATCTAATTTCATATTATCTATCCTACACAGTTTAATCTGTATTTTTTATTTATTTTTTCTATATTTTTTTCTTCTTTTTCTAGCAATTTATGTTTTCTTTAATCATTTATGTATGTTTTTCTACATTGTATATAGAAAAAAACTATGATTTTTTGCGGAAACTTGAAACAACCATGATGCAACCATGTAATATGTAATACTTTAATAAAATATGTTTATTTACCTATTAAATTAAATTAAAAAATAAAAATCGATTTTTCCTTTAGTTAGTTGTTTAAACCGTCGTCGGTCCATCCCTGAGTGCATTGACTATATATTCCGTAGCGGTTAGATGCACTTTAGTTCCGAGGCAGCATGCACTTATTTATCTGTGGTGAGGCATTCTATGCATTCTGCGTATTGCATTTTTCTAACATCCACAGAAAAACTACGAAAGAATTGGTTTTTGGGAGTATTTCTAGCGGCATTTTGGTTAATTTTGTTGTTACTTCATACAACAACTGAACCCGACGGCCTCCGTGGTCGAGGGCCAAGGCTCTCGACTGGAGTTTGCGCATGCGTCATGCGCAGATAGATTTTGTTTGATTGATTTGTGTTTTCACATTTGAATCATTGATATATTATAAAAGAAAGTCCAAAAGACGTCCGCCCAGCAAAAACTTAGAAACGAGTCCCGGTACGATCAAGGGAGTTATGTTATGTGGTAGATCTCTACCCCCCTCTAGGAACTCTCCCCCTCCTCACCCCTAACGTCCCCTAGTTACTAGTTAGGGCTGCCATGCCATAGTCTCACTGGCTCCAGACAGATGTTGAAATTCTGTTTTGCAGATACATATTATATAGGTACTAAAATAATTCATTCCATTTTAAGGGTTTTAGTTTTCAACACAATTTTTAATCGACCTTCAAAGGCACTTAATCTGCCTTCAAAGGCACTTAATCGTCCTTCAAAGGCACTTAATCGGCCTTCAAAGGCACTTAATCGGCCTTCAAAGGCACTTAATTGGCCTTTAAAAACATAACAGAACTAGTTGTTTTGAAGAAGCAGTAACAAGTTCCATGACCCTTACTAAAAAGTTCAATAGAAAAGCGTGCATTCGTGTTGCTTCAACAACACAATGCAAATTCATACCAAAAAACAAAGCCATGAATGTTTATTCATTCAGATAGACCAGGGGTCGGAAGTCTATTTAGTAAATTAATTAAAAATAATGGCAATATTTTAATAGAGCCGCAAATTAATGCACACTGTGATTTTTTTTTAAATAGGTGCATTGTCTAGTTTGTGTACTGAACATCTGTTGATGAAGTTTAAATCAGGCAAATTTAACGGTTTTTGTGGGGTCCTTACTCCTATAAGAAGTAACTTTATCAAAAAAATCAAAACGTACCGACAAGCAATATTAAAAAATATATATTACGAGGGTCAGTAAAAAAGTAATGCCTCCTATTTTTTCTCCTTTAATTGCCAAGAAATAAAAAAATGAAATTACATTGGTCGAAAACCACACTGTTGACGATTAATTTGTAACTTTTCAATATAATCTTTGTCCATTTCCATAGTTTAGGTCTATCTTTTAACAAGGGCATGTATCGCAGAGTGGTAAAAAAGAACGGTACTGCTTTCTAAGGCCATCCGCCATAACTTTTGTTGGGCACAATACGTGTTTTAAGCTTTTTAAGGGTTGTGTCATATCGGACAGAATTTATTGTGCATCCCTGCTCCAAAAAATCAACCATAATCAAAACCTCTGCATCGCTGAACACTGTCGCCATAACTTTCCATGACTCTTTGATTCAGATTCCATGAAATCCACATTTTTTAGTCTTTCATGAAAGCGTTTAGGCGTTTCACCTTCTGCATTCAAGAATTCAATCACAGAACTCTGACTAATACGGACATTGATTTCCACCATGTCGCAAGCGATTGCAGTGCTGCAACCTGTTCACGCAGAACGTTACTATTCCAGTAGATTGTAGATGTTTGAGGAATAGCGCCAAATTCAATTTTTTCATTTTCCGCTTAGTGTTTCGTTCGTTAGTAGGAGATTTTCAAACATTGTTGGGTTAATCGTAACCCGGGAATGATGTAGCCGTAAAATACCGGTAGCCGCAACTGCCTGGGAAAAAGACCACAATCGGCTCGCGACCCGCTGTCTGCCGACGCCTAGACTAAAACGTAATAGCGATGTTTCTATTATTACTATTATGGTCAAAAGTTGTTATTAAATTTACGTTTTTAGCGGTGAATTTCGTAATTTCGTTTGTGATTATATTTGCAAATTAATTTGATGCATTTCTTTGAGTTACGCAAGTCAGTGAAAGTCTGTAACGCTAGCTGCGAGGTGCTAGCTACTATGGCTGGGGCCGGGGAGCTCGATCTACGGTGATAAATATTTATTATATATTACGTATTTAATTACGTTTTAGAAAATTATTTTAATTGTGGAAATGAGCGTTGAATTGAATTTTTTCCTATGTGCACCGTCATCTTCACGGTATACTGTATAAAACAAATATGTATACATTATATATACACATATATTTTAATAGAACATTTAACAGTCAACATTATGGCATCTTGACATGTTTTTGAAATTTATTATAGTTGTTCAAATCACAATTTAAGAATTTTATTTACTGGAAACACACTGGAGACAGATGTTTCCCTTTTTTCTAATTTATTAAATCCAACGATTTTTCCCCTTTTCAAATTGATCAAACCCATAAATTATTTCCTACTTTCCATTAACCCATAGATTTTAACCTTTTTAAATTTGATTAAATTCATAAATTTCCCAATTTTTCAATTTGACTAAATCCGTAGATTTTTCCATAAATTCATGAAATCCATAGATTTTACTTAATTTTCAATTTTATCAAATCGATAGATTTCCCTCTTTTGAATTTTATTAAATCCATACGTTTTCCCCTTTCCAAATTTTTTAAATCTTCATTTTTTCCCATTTTTATTAAATCTACAGATTTTCCCCTCCTTTTAAAGTTACAACATTAACAATTTTCCCTTTTTTTTCAATATTAGTAAATTAACAATTTTTCTTCCCTTTTGAAAAAGGGATTTTATTAATTCCATAGATTTTACCATTTTTTCAATTTTATAAATCAAAAGATTTCCAATTTTTTCGTTATTATTAAATTTAAAAAAAAATAAACCTCTTTTCTCAATTTTATTATATCCATCGATTTACTTCTTTTTCGATTTTATGCATCCATAGATTATTCCCTACATCCACGGTGTCCTCGCCTACTGCATAATATATTATTATATAAGATAGTCGAGCGTAAGTTCCTTAAATAATAGAAAGAAAGGGAGATATGGCATGGAAGTGTACCGACTGACGCAGATCTATGACCAAACTGCATGTAGGTACTATCAATGCGGACACGCAATGAAAGTTATGCGTTTGATGTGTAGGTAGAAACAAAGGCAGGGCACCGATGTGCGTAGATGCGATTTGCAGTAGTATGGGTGAATGATATCGTTCTTTTTTTACATTAACTCCACACATGAGGCCCTGAGGAAAATAATTTCCCTCATGGCCCATATCATCTGAGATGCTGCGTGGAGGGTTTTTTGAGGGGAGGAAGGAATGAACATTGGTCTTGAAGAGACCAATGTTGTAGGAAGGAGGAGACACAGAGGCCGGCAAATTGTTCCACAGTCGAGCTGAGACGAAGAAGCGACCCGTTCTCATGTGACAAATGTCAACCGTATACTTATGTTGGGCACGCGTTTGGCGTGTTTCCCGACTTCGCACCGGTGTCGAAGGGATCAATGACGCTAGTTTGTACATCTTCCATTGTAATACCGGTAGAACAAGGATATCATTCCCACCAGACGCCTGTGCTCTAAAGATTGCAATCCGTCTGTTAAGATGGGAGAATCCATTAAACGGACCGCCCGTTTCTGCACAAAGTCGAGGTTATTTTTCAGGTATTTTGGAGCTCCAGACCAGATGTGGCTGCTTGTGATGAGGATGATGATGGTTCATGGTATTCACGGTCCATCTCTCTCTACTACCCCAACGTACTCCATGAATGCAGACCTTATTTTCAGTCCACCAGATTAAATAGGAACGTCTAATCTAAAAGCTCGCGGTGGATCGACCTTTCTATTCAAAATAATTGTAATTATTCAGTCTACATCCAGTTTCCCGGTCATTTAGCACAATGCATCTCCTTTAGTGGTTTACATGCAGGCCGTAGAAAGTTCTAGTCACGCCGCTGTCGGCAAATTATCTATTGTCATCGCGAACCGCGAAGCTAGAATTTAGTACGTTCCGGCTAGCACGCGCTAGTGATGTAAAAACTAGTTGTGGCCCTTATCCAGCCAGCCTGCCTGGCCGCGTAGGTACCCCATTTACCTTTAGTGGCGTAGCGTGCCTTGGAGGGGCCCTGTATAAAAATTAGTTGGGGCCCTTATTATTGCTCGGTACAATACGTTATCAAGAATTTTCATGTATTGAAGGTTGCCATTATTCTTTCAAAAAACAAAATTCACCTTCGCTACTGGTAGATAAATAGGTAGTACTTACCATTGCAATCTAAATCACTCACTGATTGCTGAAAAAATGAAGAAATTTTGGGCATTTTTTTTATAACCTCCTCCCTTTTCTGTTTACTTTTTCACTTCATAGCTCCACTGGGATAATCTCTTTTCCTTTCACTCATTCTTTTCGCAAATCAAACTAATTAACCAATAAATAATCAGAAGAATAAGATTGTAATAAATAACGTTTGAACCGTAATGTAACAATGTAACCGGAATGTTACAATGTAATAAATAACGTTTGAACCGGAATGAAATAAAATGCTTAAATACTGCTCTCCGTGGTTTGTCATTGTACATCGGTTATTGCGGGATTCCCTCGTTTTAGGAATGACTTAAACGGGGGAATCCCGCAATAACCTATGTATGTTTTAATAATGTCAATACTGTAAAAACATTATATATGTCACTAGTAAGGAGTCATATAGAATACAATTCCACGGTTTGGTCCCCAAATTATGAGGTTCATTCACATGCCATTGAAAGAATCCAAAATAAATTTTTAAGATATGTAAATTTTAAAATGGGCATTCCTAGTGAATGCATAAATTACGATAACGTACTTTGTTCATTAAATTTAATAAAATTATCTGATCGTAGAATCATTTCCGATTTAACCTGTTTGTATAAAATCATTAATTCAGTGTTTGATACCCCTGATTTATTATATGTAATCTCTTTTCATACTCCAGGCAGGTCAGTAACAAGACAGTACCTACCATATTATTGTAGCAATTCCACATCAATATCACAATATTACACTCCTATGCGACGGATTCAACAACTAAGAAACAAATACTCCGATGTTGTAGATATATTTAGTACATCAATTTTAACATATAAGCATACCTTGTTAAAGTTTTTTTCATCAAGTAGGGGAATATTTTTATAAATCTATTTAAATTGTCTAAAACATTTACAGTATTTTTGGATTTCTATATTTTGTAATAAACTATTTTGGATTTCTTATATTTTGTACCTACATACTGTGTGGATCAATTCAATAATATTTTTATTTTATATTTATTTTTGTGCAAGTGTTTTAAACAGTCGTTTCCTGCACTGTATTTATGAGTAAAATTTTGTAAATATTGTATATATACTTATGTAAAAGCCTAAATAGGCGTAAATAAATAAATAAATAAGTATGTAGTAGGATGTTGCCAACTTTTGGGCGCACGCTTAACCCGGGAAAAAAGAGATTTCAAGTGAAAAGGCACGTATTATTTAATGTTTTTTTCACGGGAAACACTAGATTAAGTGACATTGTGGATAACATTTTACTAATTTTTGCTTACACACGTTAGGGACATCTGTAGCCCGGGGGCCTTTATCTTTGATACAGCTGATACGGCGGTAGCTACGCCCCTGCCTTTATTATTATTTTATTACGTTACAGACTCGTAAATTTACAGTGAAACGAAAGGAGAATGGATATAACCTGCAGATATTGAAATGTTAATTATGTCATTAATTGAATATTCTAGATAAGTTAATAAATTCATAATTTAACACCGTGTTGCCAATTGACTGTCACCCCCCTCCCCTCACAATTCAAATTATTATGATTGTAAGTAAGAGGGAAGGGGGGAAATGCGTTACTTGGGGGATGGGGTTAAAATGTTAAAAAAATAGTAGAATGCTCTAGAATGCTGATATAATCTTAGATTGCCACGGCCAAAAGGTATTATCGTTATTTATTTTTAGAGTGTTATGCCGTTTAGGGGTATTATGCTCTAGATAGAATGAAACAAACTGTTGCCCAGAGTGCCCTAGACCCTAGAGCAGTGGTCGTCACACTTTTCTGGTCAAGGGCCACATTGGACAATTTGAGACAGGGCGCGGGCCGCACATTTCTGGAATTAGGAGGAGGGGGGGGGGGGGGGAGAATAGTAAAGACCGAAATGTTTTTTTTTCTACACAATGTGTGGGCTGCCTCTGGCACCGTGAATGGCTTATGTTTTTTTTAATACTAGATTTTATGTACTTTTATTTTTTTTTCTAATTATTTATTTTAATTTAATTTTCGTCTGTAGGTATTCGATATTTTTTGTATATCCGGTTGTGCTTATTATTCTTTTATTAGAGCCCACACATCGGGGGGGGGGATATGAGGCGCGCTCCGAAGTATACGTATGGGTATGGATATCTACATGTTAATTGAAAAAAATTATATTTTCAAGATTTTTATTAGAAGTAGTAGAAAAAATTAATTATGCTAATTTAAACTATCGTGTATTTTAGGTATTGTGATGTTGTATTTTTTTTATTATTTCGTCTATGTTGGCGTCCTTGGGACTGCATACAATGCTCATTGCGTCTTCTATGTGAGAGGAAAGGCGATTGTGATTTTTGTTTTTCACAAAGCTCATTTTTGAAAATGAAGCTTCACAGAGATATGTCGAAGGAAAAATCGTCAAAATAAATTGAGAGCAGTCTTGTAAATATTTAAGGTTGCTAGGCACATTTCTCCAGAATTCAACATACTCCTGCTTTTCACGGCATACAATGAAATAAGCTTTTAGTACTGTGTTGAATTTTAATTCAATGATTTCGTTCATCAAATTTGTTTTCGGAAAACTAAACTGGTAGAAAAATTTCATGTCCTCGTTTTCACAGTACCAAGGGTTTTCTACAAGAATAAAACAGTTCTTAATAGTTCTGACATCATTAAATCTTTTTTTAATTTCTTCCAAATATTCCTTCAAGTAGGATACCATATCTTGAGAGCTACTATCGGTAATAGACATATCGGATCGAAGAGCAGCAACAGTTAGAAAATTGGAAAAGTCTGTTGCTTCGAGCTCATTTATATATGTATAATTGCAGTTTGGCTTCAAATGCGAATATTTTATTAGTCATTTGTCCGATTATCTTATTAGGTCCTTGCAATTCTAAATTTAGATTGTTGAATTTCATAGTAATATCGGCCAAAAAAGCCGTCAGTGCCCACCATTCATCGTTATGGAGTTGGGGATATTCTTTACCACTTAGTTGTAAGAATAGAATTATTTCTGTTTTTAAATGGAAGAACCGTTCTAGAACTTTTCCTTTGCTTAACCATCTGACATAATCTTAACATCTGATCTCTTAATCAGCTTGTAATTCTTCAATTAGTTCTTTAAATTTTCGATGATTAAGTTCACGCGCGCGAATGAAATTTATAATGTTTATAGCCGTATTCATTACATCCTTCAATTTGCTATTCGAAATTTGACATGCCAAAGTTTCTTGATGCAGCAAACAGTCAACGGGCAGCAAATTTGGTAAATTCCATTCTTTCTTCATTAAGGCAATCAAACCATTGTTTGCACCCACCATTGACGGACAACCATCAGTGCATGAAAAAGTAAAAAAAAAAGATTTTTTTAAATGTATAAAAAGAGAGCGGCAGATATTTGCGCGGGCCGCACTTTGACGACCACGGCCCTAGAGCATTCCTTCGTGTTCGGATGCGATCGCTCTCCATGGCAGTCTCTTCAAAGTGTTCTTGTGTTCTTGGAACTCGCGTCGATTTTTATGTGGACCTCGTTCGTACTAATTATGGATTGGAGTAATGAAAAATGTCTACAAATGATAGAATTTTACCAAAATTTCAGACGTCTATGAGATCCTTAAGGAAAATAACAATAAATGATAATAATAATAATTTATAAAAAATAAAATTAAAATAAGTCCCTTCCTTCTATTATTTTTCGATACAATTATCGAAACAATAGTCATAAGAATAAATGCAGCACTTGATATTACAATATCGCTCTAACTGTTGGACATGGTATAGTAAACACTACCACTGATTGTTGAAGAATGAGCAATGAGCATTCGCTCGCCTGATCTAAACATCTCTAGAGCTTCTGCAAGAATTCTAGTTCTTGTTGTTCTCGTCCTTGTTCATCGGTATTCTTTTGGTGTAAATGGTGAAAACTAATTATTGTTTACACTAAAGATCAAGAAAGAATGCTCTTGTTCCAGCTCTAGCTAGGTGTTCATGTGATCTAAATCTAAACCTGAACGCTCCGGTAGGTACTCTACACTTCTTACAAAATCAGACTGTGCAATTCACACGTAGAAGTGAGACCTTCAGAAAACTAAAGTAGACAAGAATGGGAAGGTTACGAAGCACTTTTTTAATCAAAGTGATGGCTGATTTTTCCATATTTTTGTCGCCGCATTCCAGTGCATCTTTTCCTATACATTTGGTCATCGTATTAGTATTTGTGTTTTCTTCTTCGGAATCGATAGATGTCACTTTCTTTTGTCTTTTCTTTTATCTGTTCATTTTTGAGTGGTTTGAAGATTGTATATTTATTTTACAAAAATAAAAAAATATTTTGTTGATTTGGATTTCGTAGGATTTGATATTTGGTCCACTAAATGTCTGCAGAGGTTCGTCAGGCGTTTTATACCACTACTTGCGTTGGAATGTGGATTTATCGTATTATATTGGATTCGATTACTCGTGAATTAAATAAATATTTTATAGCTATCTCATTCTCTCGCAGGCTAAATCCTACAGATATATGTGTTTGTCTCTTTTTAGTGTTCTCCAAATTTGAAACAATAGTTTTGAACAAGCATCATGGCGTATTCACCCGTCCAGCAAGTGAAATGCAAATATCTAATGAGTAAGATATTAGATGAATGGTAACGACCGTGCTTGCCATTCAGCCGGTCGCGGGTTCGAAGTCCCAATCCCTCAAAGTAACAAGAGCTCGCCAGTAAGCGGTGAAAGTTTTCGTACTCGGCAGTACTGTAATAGTAGATTCTAATATAGTACCGTAACATGGGGTGACTTTATAAATTATCAACTTTGATACTAAATACTAAAATATTTTCAATTTGGGAGGCGGGAATGGGTACCGCCGCCCCGGGAACCTTTATTGGATAACCAACACCTCTGCCATAGATCACCACAAGTAGTTCTCTAAATTTAGTGACTTAGGGCACATTCATGGAGTTAGGCTTGTGTAGGTCTTGATGGCGGATCGTTTACCTACCTACTGCGTGACGAGCCGGATCAGGATAGGCTGGTTTTGGGGAGGCCCTTTGGCCCCAAGTGGTTCGCTACGTTTGGTGATTTAGCAGGGGTGCCCGGGTTCATGAGGTGAGGTTTGTCTAGGTCTTGGAGGCGGATGACCAGGACACCGAATCCCAATTTCCTACCCACCCCTTAAACCCTTTTCCTTCCCAGAACTCTCCTTCCTCTCCTAAAAAAACCCCTCCATCACACAGCATCCCCAAAGATGACATAGGCCCTGAGGGAAATTATTTTCCTCAAGGCCTCCTGTGTGGAGCTCATGTAAAAAAAAAACTTTTGTTATAAAATCATTTACCCGAAAATTTTATGTTATATTATCTATTGCAAATTAAAATACACGTATTGAAAGAAGCAAAAAAAACTACGGTGATAAAAGGTAAGCCCCAAAAAATAAAATAAAATAAATAATGCGAATTCATATATTCGATGCACATATCGATAGATACTCATATACTTTACAATGTAAATGATAAGAACCTATTATAAAAATTAAGAATTAATAAAATATATATTAACGCACAGAGAAAAAAACATTTAAAATTTAGGAGGCGGGCTTGGGTACCGCTGCCCCAAGATT
The DNA here is from genome assembly GCA_917563855.2 of Limnephilus lunatus. NCBI lineage: Eukaryota > Metazoa > Arthropoda > Insecta > Trichoptera > Limnephilidae > Limnephilus > Limnephilus lunatus. Next base: position 58,169,847 of record OU830596.1, read on the forward strand.
CATTTATTGGATAACCAACACCATCACCATATTGGATAACCATTCCATAGGTCACCACAAGTAGTTCTCTAAATTTAGTGACTTAGCGCACATTCATGTAGTTAGGTTTGTGTAGGTCTTGATGGCGGATCGTTTACCTACCTACTGCGTGACGAGCCGGTTCAGGATAGGCTGGTTTTGGGGAGGCCCTTTGGCCTCTCTGCCAGAACTCTCTCGTCCCATCGCCTTGAATCGAGGAATGGATTGATACGTCCGAACCCACTGACCCCCAGATTCCTACCCACCCCAAATACCTAGAATTTATTATCCTTCCTTTCCTTTAAAAGACCCTTCGCATACAATCCCCAAAAATGATATATGACTTATGGGAAGTTTTTTTCCCTTGGGCCTCATGTGTGGAGCTGTTGTAACTAACTAACTAACCATCATGCCGTTTCTCCGCAGGGGTTGGCAGAGAGGAAGGACCGCCAAACAACTCGGTTTTGGCACACACTCTTTGCCTCACTCACATTTAAACATCGTCTTATATATACTCCTCTATTATTCTGACTTTTGACATGGTCCGTTTCAAGTATCTGATTCACTTGATCGTGCCATGTCTTCCTTGGACGTCTCCGACTTTTTCTTCTACATATATTCTTTTTACACTACTTTCTTCGTTCATTCGCTTTACATGCCCAAACTATCTGAGGGTCCCTTTCTTAATCTTACTCATTTGCGAATATCCAAATTTCTCACGCTATCATACATGATTTTACTGTTGCAAGAAATAAATTGTATATAATTAGAAACCAACTAATTCTACACCGTGTCGTAGGATTCACTTTGCTGAAACGAGTCATTTCTCAGTAGTATCAGAATTATGCAGATATCCGCGATGACTAAATTCGCCCCCGATTTAAAAGTTACCCCATTTTACGGTACTCCAGTCTGGGGGTGGTTGACTCGCAACTTGCAACTTACTACTTGCAACTAACCATTTTTAGCAACACATCTATCCATGCAGCACCATAGATAATAGACACAAGTTAAATGTGTTTACCATTATCAGTATGAAACTGCGAGTCGCCAACATCGTCGCGACTTGCAACTTAGGTACTACTTGCAACTAACCATTTTTAGCAACACATATATCTATACAACACCATAGATAATAGACACAAGTTAGATGTGCTTACCATTATCGGTATGAAACTGCTTGTCGCCAACATCGTTCAGGTGAATTATTGCAAATCGTAGGTACCTATCTATTATTTCTATCCACTCGCCAAACGCAATACTTCCAGTACATAGCTGCTTTCACAGTCCAAGCAGTTTGATCGTAGTTCGGCGACAGTCTGCAAGTTTCCACGCCATATCTCCTTCTGTATCTTTTATCTATTATCGAGACGTATACGACAGCAATTCTCAAGCTTACTTAGAGTTAATGTTATGGGGATGCCATTTGGTCTCAGGTGTTATTTTTAATTTAAAAAAACTATTATATTATGCCACATGTCGCCACTAGGGAGACGATATCGAATAAAAGTGTCGATACTATACTCATAAGTCATAAGTAGTATCGGAAAAAGTATCGTACCTACTCGTAAAAGTATTGAAACAAAAGTATCGATACTTCAAAGTATCGAGTACATTTCATAGGGCATGATTTACGGCTCTGACCGGGCTAACAACATATCAAACCCCCCTCCTCAGGATCAGAATTTTCAAATTCTATTTATCTATTTTAGTTAGAAAAGGAAAAAGGACGTCAAAGTCGGTGAAATGAAAAAGACACAATCAAATTTAAATACGTATAATCAATAATAAAAAGGACATGTTAATTCACAAATTGCTATCTTAGGTACGCATAAAAAAAGTGTAACGTTTTTTTATGTATATAATCAACTGCAAAACTAAAGTGCGTAATTAAATAAATAATGAAATACAGCTGCCCTGTGAAAACACGAACTAAAAAGTAAAACAAAATTTTTGCATTACATTTTTTTCTCCACTTTGTGTTTTGGCAGAACGCTCAAAATGGCACTTTTGAGATTTTTTTCACCTAATGGTGTTATTCGGTAACTTAAAATTTAGATAACAAAAAAAAACTTACTTTTATAGAATTATAAGCCGTCTATTCGTTCCATGACACTCTAGTATGCTTGTGCTTGCAATAGAGAAGTCCAGTCCATTTTTTTTAAATTTTTTTGATGAAAAATGACCTTCTAACTTAAATTACTGCATATTTTTTTTTTTTAGAGTTAGTTTTAAAAGTTAAAATATTTTCAAAGTTTTAATTTTTGGAGTTCCCTCGAAAACACCCATATCTATGGTGAATTTTGTGACGTCATCTACTAAAATAACGATTCACGTATTTTAGATTTTTATGTTGGTTTTCTTGAATCTCACATAGATTTGCGCAGGCGCGCGGCTATCTTGTTTATTATAACGCGTTGATTGGCTTATTTATTGCAAAAGGCGAAATCAAATTCTTTGCAAAACGATGAATGACGTTGATGAATTTTACTTGCAGTTTTATGTTTTTGATGATAATTTTCATTTAAATGATTAATTCACTGTGATATTAGTGTAATTCAGCATAAGTACCAATGCTGCCTTTACTTTTTTTCAGTTTTAGTCCTTAAATAATGTTTTGTTGGTGATTTAGTTTCGTTCGGTTTTTAGGTTACTGACATTACATAATCAAAGGTTACTTCTCTATAATTTTTATGACTTTTCCGCGTGAATTTAATAAAACTTCCATAAAAGTAATACTATTTGATAATGTAAAAGCCTTATGCATGTGTAAATAAATACAAATTCGAGAAATCAACGCATTAATTGCGTAAAACCGAGTCCAAGATGTCGGATTTTTTCAGTTATTTTTTCGGAATTATTATAATAGTACGGGAGGCGAAGCAGGGATTTGGGGATTTACTCAAGCGCGTCAGATTAACTAAGGGGAGATACCTCCCGACCCTGTTATGGACTACCTTAATATATGAACCCATAATAATGGTGGGTACGGCTTGGAGAACCGATCAGATTAGTAAAAAAAAATCGATCCCTGTAGTTACTCGAGCGTGTCAGATTAAGGTATTGTGAGTTAATTACATACAGAAAAGTTTACATTTTAATAATCTGACGATTTGAACGTGACGTAAGAAAATTAGCGAGTCACAAAGTTGCAAAAAAAAAGGTCACGTGGATTTACTCGAGCGCGGTTCATTTTTCTTTTATTTTGAAGGAAATAATGTAAGGATCACGGAAATAGTATAAATCTGACGATTTCAATATGTCGAACAAGCTAAAATCATCATTGAATGTGGAGCGTACAGTGGCTGACGGCGATGAGAACTGCCCACTAACTGTTGAGTCCATAGACATATGAATATTACTAGACCTGCCCTATGCCGAAGACTGAAGAAAATTAATTTGTTTAAAAAAAAAATATATATATACATATATTTGTTTTTATTATTGAATAGAATTACAATGAACAAAAAATAATATAGGTATAATGATAAAAAGAAAATCTCTTAGTGAAAAAAAAGGTTGAGAATGAGTTTTAATCGTCGTCATCATCAGTGGAATCGTCTTCGTACTGCAAATTCGAATCGATTTGGTCACCTTCATCAACGTCTTGCGTATCTGTAATCAAAAAATGGTTACGAAACTTAACAACGTTTATTTATTTCATGATATTATTATTACATTAAAAGTAAAACATACCTGAATCTGGAGTATCCCCTAGAGTGTCAGGTGTCGTGACAATATCTTGATATGCGTCTGGTAGTTGGTTGCCAACGAACCAAGTCATCTCCAACTTTCCATCCTCATTTTTCCACCTGTTGCTGGCATCTCAGTGACGACTCGAAAGTGGGCATTCCTCCACAAGCGTGCGATGTATTGCGTTCGTAATAAATGCTGCCGTAGCTCCGATTGGCAAGGTGGTAAATTACAAGCATCGTAATTGCGAACTTTTAATGAGAAAGGCTGTGATGTATCTGATTCCTGATATGTTTTATTAAAGATTTCTATCGTAGCTCGGTTGACATCAGCCAATTTTTTTAAACCATACAAATGGCAGATAAAAGATTCCATAGTGATAAATAATTCATCAACACTGTAAGCTTTGGATCCCAAATTTGCAAATGCTTGTTGAAAAAGTACAGATCCCAAATATCGAAAGGCTTTTTTTGCCTCGTCTGTAAAAAGCTGGATTGTAATCACATCCTGTTAGCGCATGCAGAGCTGGTAGCGCTTGTGAAAAGAGTAGACCTAGCTTCTTAAAAAGAGCGGTTATATCGATATATGTATTTCACTTATTAATCTTCTTTACATAACAAATAAACCAAAGCGTTGCAAATCTACGAACACGAACGTGCGGCAAAACGGTTAGGGTGGGCATATGCTGAGACATCAGTCGCGCAAGGTAGTTCAGTAACGGATTTGTTACGTGTCCAGAAATCTGGAAGCAACATACGCTGGTGAGGCAGCGCAGTTATGAATTCCCACACGGACACTTCGAGCGCGCCACTTCTGGCCACCGCGCAGAAAGGTAAAGATCGAAAGTGAGATATCGGTTACAGGGCAGTTCACTGTGAGATTTTTCTGCGCGGCGGCCTGAAACTACAAACTAGACTGGCTAAATAGGGATAAAATCTAATTCTAAAACAACAGACATTCGTTCACCTTACACATTTGACATCTAATTTTGAAATAAGAACACATACACCTTTGCTTATCTAATTCTTCGAGTACCTAACTAAGGAAGCAATCTTCCGCACAAACCCTCCATTGATATGCTTGGTGTAACTCTTAAAAGTAACCAGCTCAGGTAGGGGGCTCCATCAATGTTAAGTTAGCCTCTCAGAAACTGGGCGTACTGTACAGGGTCCGCAGATACCGGCCGGCGTAGTCCAGCGGTAAGGATCGTGACTCGCATACCGAAAAATAAATTTTATTTGATAATAAATTTTATTTGATATAATCATATAATAATATTAGATAATTTTTATCAAATAATTCTATTTGATAATTTTAGCAGGTCTAGTAATATTCATATGTCTATGGTCGAGTAGTACGTTGACGGGCGCTTGCTATTTATATTCTGTCGCAGAGCCGGAGGCCCTTAGGCCGCGCGTTCGTGTACAACGCTTTGGTTTATTCATTGTGTAAAGAAATTTAATAAGTGAAATTTTTAAGAAGTTTAATTTAGCGATTTTATTTTAATCGTTATAATGGGTATATATTCTTTTTTGTTCTTTGTAATTCTATTCAGTAATAAAAAATAAAAAAATAAACTTAAAACTGTCAGATTAAGAAAACCCCTCCACATAATTGTCAGATTATAGGTCAGCACAACCAGGACATCAAGCTGAACCGTCTGTATAAATATCTGACGCGCTCGAGTAAGTCAAGATCACGATTTTTTTTTACATTTTCAACAAACAGCCACGAGTTTAGGTTACGTCCAAATCGTCAGATTATTGAAATGTAAGCTTTTCTGCATGTAATTAACGCACATTACCTTAATCTGACACGCTCGAATAAATCCTTTTTTTTTTCAATTTTCTACCTCTTCATACGGCCACCCCCACCACTGATGTCGTCAGATTAATATATTTCCGTTACCAGAAACACGTAGGGCGTATACGCTATTAATATCTGACGCGCTCGAGTAAGTCAATGTGACGATTTTTTTTTACATTTTTGATAATTTATACTCGCTCCCCCCACCACTGAAAGTGCATACATCACATAAACTTTTTTTCTTTTTAGCATCTAATCTTTGCAATCCAATAGGTCCCCACAACGCTCGAGTAACTACCCATTTAGCGTTAATTCCTCCCCTACTATAATATTTTTTTATCCTTTTTAATTGTATGAACGAGATAAAAAGTGAAGTGACAGTTTTATTCCAAATTCAAAAAGTAAGAGGACTGTATTTTTTAAACTTTGAATTTTCCTAATTTTTTCGACCATTTAATAGAATATGTTTACAGTCGGCTGTTTTTTTTAAATTTTTTCATTTTGAAACTTAAAATACTGCATTTTTCAAACTCAATCGTATATGTCAGATACAAAAATCTAAAAGGCAATACTATTAACTTTCTATAAAGGTATATGCTTTTACGACATCTTCAAAAATAAGAAATATATAGAACATTCGCTTGTGTCATACCTAAATTCCCATATAAATGACCCAAATGAATTACAGTGAATCATCAGTGAATCTTCCATCGTGACGTCACCATGACAGCATTACACAGCATACCAACTTAACGCTGTGTTTTAACGAGAATATTAAAAATGCACTTTTTAATATTTTTTTAAAAACTGTACGTTTAATATTATTAAATAAAAGTTATATATTCAGAATCAGCGTTTATTGGTCTATATGAACATATTTTTTTAAAGCCATAATATTTTTCACTGGAGTTCCTTAATATACCAATACAATGGAATGTTTTAGAATTTTTGCTATGATTGAACTAGAGGGCGTTGCCATAAACCTGAGCCGCTTAGCCAATTTTTTATAGGTATCGATATTCGAGTAAAAGTATCGATTACAAAATATCGAGATCAAAAGTATCGACATCGAAAGGAAAAGTACTCGATACCACAAAGTATCAATACTTTTTCCGTGTCCCTAGTCGCCACTGACTAGAGAACATATCTCCTGTTTTTGTAGACCTTTAATTGTGAATTTTTATTATAAAACTAGCTGATTCCTGGCGTGCGTTGAAATGCCATATTCAAAGAAATAAATTGTTTCTCCCTGCTTCCCGTTTCCCCTGCATCCCCGTTCCCCTACCTCATCCCCTTCCCCTCCCGCGTTTCCCTTCCACCTTCCCCAGGTGTGTTAAGGTTTTGGCGGCGGATGTGCTTGCCCACCAGCTGCGTGGTGGGCTGAAACGGAAGAGGCCGGTTTGCGGAAACCTTGTGACCTCTGTAGCTGGTCTTACGCCGCAGCGGGAGGATGGATTCGTACATTCGTCACTCCTGAACACACTGATCCTTAGAGTCCTACTCACCCCTAGTACCCTTTTTAACTTCCTCGCCTTCCTTTCACCTCCACACCAAAGATGACATATGAAGGAAATTATTTTTATCAGGGCCTCTTGTGTGGACTTAATGTAAAACAAACAGATGAAGCCATACTAAATAATGCAAAATCATACAAAATCGTATGTTTTACTTTTGAAAATTTGACCGCTTAGAAGTATTATAGATGCTTCAATTAAATACTGCATGTAGAACATACCTTGGCCCTTAAAAATATCGGTAATTTTTTTTAATAAGTCTTTTAATAAGCTTAGAAAAAAATTAGGTATTAGGTCTATAAAAAACATTTTTAACTGAAAACTCTCCTACTTATAAACACTTTTTCGGATATGGTTTTATTGCATAATGTGGCAAATTCAGTTTCTTATATAATTATCGCGAAAAAAAATGATATTTACGCCCGAACCTCAAAAAATAAAATATAATATGCATTTTCGAGTTGGTATTTTTGACATTGAATGTTATATGAATTTGTTATATCAAAGTGAACCTTATACCGTCCACCGAAGAACGACTGGCAGCCGCCCCGATTTTCTGTCATTACTCCTCCGAACGGAGCGGAGAGAAGACGTGTTATGCTCCGCGCCGCTTATTTTCGTGAAATCAATTTAAATATTCCGTTTTATTACAATAAACAATGCATAAAAAAGGAATTAATGTTCTTTACAGGCCTTTACGAAATCAACATGTAAAAAAAAAACTCAAATATCTTTTCCAACCTTTCCAAAAGCTTTTTCTCAAGTATTTTTAAACTCCTCCCATAAAAGGGCGTGAATTCCGATTTCGATTTTTTCCTGTACTAGTGGATCGCCTTAAAATGCGATTTGTAAAGTACGCAATTATTTTTCATAAAATATTTCGACGACGCAGATCGAAAGAAAAAGAAACCGAGAAAAATGATACATTTAAGTCATTTTTGGATTTATTGTCGTTTACAGCATTTCAAATTTCCATGATCGATATGCACATATATTTGCTTGAATTCGGTTCTATTACAAAAGTAACTTTTTAACAAACTTCAAGTACGAAAATGGTTTTGCGTACGGCCCGGCATCAGAGTTGCTTTCTTAGCCGGAATCTTACATTTCAACCGTGTAGTCTCTGGCCTATTAATAATGTTCGATTAGTATTACAAACCAAATACAAAGACATTTAAGCCGCCGCTACTCAAATTTCTACTGATTTATTACATATCCCCCTTAAACATTTGAAGTTCTTAAGCTCTTAAAAAAAAAAATCATATTTTTGAAGATAATATCTATACATTCCCCACGCCGAAACGCAAATTATATGAAATTCCCTGGATAGAAAAAAATCGCAAAGTATGCTCCGAAAATTATTATTTTCACGTCTGTTTCAGTTATTTTACAAGTTGCATGTATGAAAAAATCCAATGTTTCTAAATGCTGTTTTAGACAGCCGCCAAGAGATTTTTGCTCTGTTTTAAACGAGTCATGTTTTATTATTAAACATTTTCACAATTTTTGCTTCAATTTTACCATTTTAAATATTAGTAATTCCAACATTCGTAATTTAATTACATATCTCTTCATCTTCTTCTTTTTGAGCGGGGATACGGCGCCTTAAGTTGTAATTTATTTTTCTAACATATAACACACATTGTATAATAACTTGTCTCCAAGTTCAATTGGTTTAGCCTAGTATGACCCTGTGCCATACACATACTTCATACCAGCCCAGTCTTAACTTAACTGGTACAGTTAAAGTTAACTGAATCTTTAACTATCGCTCAGTCTAACTGCCGCCCACACCGAGTCACAATAATTCACTATCCACTAGTTACCAGTATTTAGTAGTTGCTTTCGTGAAAGTAACGAGACAGTTAGATAACTAACTTTATTGCTAACTTGCTAACAATCGGTTTTCTTAAAGGTTATCTGAACTTTATAATGAGAACGCTGTCGACAATAACAACAACCCTTTTAACAAAAGTACGAAATTCAACGATTTCAAATAATGACACATTTTTATTTAATCATACCGAGTACCCAGCATGTGTGAAAGTGCAAAGAAAGAAAGTGTTTATGTTTGAATTCCGTTTATTGAAGAGTTTTTGGATACACTCTATTTTTTTGGCATTCCGTCCTCCTCTGCGTGTCTTTTCTCATGTGTTTCTCTTCCCGCCCTCGCACTTGTTTCTCTTCCACCTTTTCCAGCTTCCCATCCTCCCGCGAATCCCTCTCCTTCGTTCCCCTCCCCCTCCTGGATTTCCCTTCCCCACTCTCCTTCCCTACCTGGTGCTAAACTATATGAAATACAGCCCCGCCTTTCCTCACTGCAGCAAAACTATTTGAAATGCACTCATTTTTCAAACAATTCGCGCACCACATATTGCAATTTTTTAAACAAATGTCATAACGCCAGAGTTCACCAGTATATATAGAAACCTTCGCTGGCGTGCGCACAATAACTCACCAAAGTTTCCGATTGCAATCGGATGAATGGTTTAGGAAATAATTTAATAACGCCAGAGGCCTCATATACAGGGTGTTAATGGACGTACTTGACTTACTTTAACCAGTTTGAGTTTATTTATATCTTCAAAGTAAAAGAAAATCACCCATTGACTAATAAAAAGTAGTTTATTGGGACTTTTCTTTTTCTGTAAAAAATATTTATATTTTGTCATATTGTATTACTTTATCTTTATAATAAAAAAAATAAACTTTAACCAGTGATTCCTGACATTATTTGGTGTAAAAAATATAAAAGAAATTGTTTTCTTCAAAATCAAACAAAAAAAAATATTTTGCATGTCGTCACTGGTCACTCAGCCGAGTAACCCACCAACCCTTTACCCCGCCTCCAACTGTCCAACACCTACCATTTTTTATGATTTTGTCGAAAAATAAAAATAAAACATCAAAAAAGTCACCGGATACCAAAACTTCATTTACATTTTTTAGTCCAAATAATAAAGTTACGTACCTTTTCAGGCTGCTTTATACAAAGGAAATACTATTATGATGCCTAACTAACAATGAATATTATTTGTGTTGTTCCAGTAACTGTTGGTGTGCGGGCCCGAAGCTGGCTAGAAGGAGGCGAGGCCTCATGACCTGGCCCAGGAGGTTCGACATCCACAGAGATATAGCCAGGTAAACTTACTTGTTAATCGCTGATTACCATATTATGTACTTTATTACGACTCAATCCGATATTGGATACCTTTCTTGGAAGAATTGGCTTTTTATACGGATAAAACTATTTATTCATATTATTAGCGTAGGGAGTGTGGCGAACCCATCGCTCAGGGATTGGAAACACAAACCTGCAATAGCCATCCCAAGCCAAGGTGTGAGCTACCGTGCTCAGGCTGAATGTCCTGGGGAACAGTGTCATGAACGGTGCCTCCGAGAAACAAGTAGAGGAGTATTTAGACCTTATTCCAGCACTCGGGGCTCTGCTGGAGTGGACCTTCTAATTCCCTGGTATCTCGTGGGACAAAAAAATTGGACCATTCGAAAACAAGGGGCCTTTTGAGAACCTAGGAGTGCTGAGGCCACCTCCGTGGACTTCCTTCCTGGGGCCTGTAGGAGGAACTAAGAGGAGAAGCAGTGGAGATGAGATCTGAGGCCACCTCCATGAACTCTTCACCTGGGGGGCTTTTAGGGAATCAAGGGGAAGGGCACTCTTCCAGCGTGGGGCCTTCGAGGAACCAAAGAGGAGTGAGGTGGAGAGATGATGTAGGAGTGAGGAGGAGAAATGAGACCATCTCTGTGAACTCTTTCCTTGTGGGGCCTTTGTGGAACCAAGGAGGAGTGAAGAGGAGAGACGAAGTCCTCTTCCCTTTTAGGGAAGCAATGAGGAATGAAGAGGAGAAATGAAGCCCTCATCCCTCCTGGGGCCCTCGGAGAACCAACGTGGGTGGACTCTTCCCTTGTGGGGCCTTTAGGGAACCAAAAGGAGGTAGTCTCTCTATCATGGAGCCTTCGGGGAACTAAGGAGTGGAGAGGAGAGATGAAGCCCTCTTCCCGCGTGGGATCTTCAATGAACCAAGGACGAGTAAAGAGGGGAAATGAGACCTGGGAAGACACATGTCGAACCAGAAGATATAGCTTCATTTCCAATAACAACTCTGGTGAACTTTATTAAAGGGACTGGGTTGTTGTTAAAGGATTGGGGTAAAATGGGAGATAGTACAATGGGCCTATGGCCTAAGTGCTCACGGGAACTAATAGTAACTTGGCGTCTCCGCCAAGAATTAAAAAAAATATATACATATTCATATTCATATTGCGTATATACAGGCGCAAACAAACAATTCGTATTAATATTTTACAGCATAACTTGCAAAAAAAGTTTTTCCTGAAATTACTAAATTACTGTCTTTTATGAACGAGCAGATTATTATTTGTTGGCGCCCGTATATACTTACTCACTATGAATATGAATAAATAATTTTGCCGATACAAAATTTCAATTCTTTCAAGAAAGGTTTACAAATAAAATATAGTGTATTGGTGATTCAATCCAATCAGCTTTGACACCACCTGTTGGAGAAAATTCAAGTTACCACCCACATTTTCTGTTAGAATAAGACTACCTATGCCATCTATTGTCGAGTAGAATAACTAAAAATATATTTTTTAGCTATAATATTTAGACTAGGATTGCCATCTATGTTTGAGTAGAATAATTAACATATTTTTCATTTATTTACAGGTCGCTTTTGAAAAAGCGCTGGATGCAAGGCGTGAGATAACGCAGACGACGAAACCACGTAACAATAAATCCTTACGCCCAACTAAAACAGTGTTCAAATTAATATTATAAATTTAATAACGAATTAAAACTAGTGTCAGATGTGTTCATATTCTACCTAAAAATATATAGATATTAATCTAGCTTCGATAATCCGTCCTCTGATGCCAAATTCTCTATTTTATTATTAATTATTATTACTATTTACAAAATAATTAAACGAATTTTACAATTTTATACTTCGTAAACAAAGTGATCGAAATTTAATATATTAAAAGAACATAATAATAAAATATCTTACGCTGTTACTTCAACAACAAAATTGAAGTGAAATTAGTTTTTCTACGTAAAACAATAATATATTTAAAAGGCAGAGACACCTGTGAGTGAGTAGAAACGTGATATAAGTTTTATGCCCCAAATAATTAATAAATCTACAAGCAGAGACATCTGTGAGTGAATAGAAGAAGTGTGTTAGTTTGTTTCTATTCGCTAGAGTTCACGGCGGTTTGGTTACCGCTGTTTCTCTGGGCTTCATCATTACATTGGCGGGAACTCATGTGCTGGGCCCAGCCGGAGCCCTGGCGATGCCATTTCTGGATGACGATCTGTTGTGGTGCCCTGACAGCGATGGGAGGATGGTTGACTTGTCATGTCTTCAGGTAATTATGACTGGGGCAGCCGAGATACGGGTTCTGGAAGGGATAAATCATAGAGACCTACTGCCATTGCTTGGTACCTAATGCCAAGCAATGGCAGTAGGTACCCAATATTAATAGAGCACCCCTTATTGCTATTTAAAATCCAATTATTATTGACTGAGAGACTACTTTCAAAATTTTGAACGTTTCCGTATTCTAAAAAAAAAATGTTACATAAAATATTTTACGGTATATAATTATGTAGATAGGTATTTAAGTACGTACTTGGAAATCTTATGGTTTCAGAGGAAAATTTTATTCTGCCGAGCGATTCTATATCTTTTGTCGGATTGTTATCGAGATAATGGACGTGATCTCCTGTCAGATTTGTGTGATTTATTTGCTTTTTCTATGTACAAGGTACATTAAATGAATAAATAATCATTTATAAATGTGACGGTAAATATGTAAAAATCACACAAATCGGACAGGAGATCACGTCCGCTAACGAATCGCTCGGCTGATTTATTAAATAATAAAGATAATTTTTTGGTCACCAGGTCAACTCTTTACAGAATAACCGCTAGTTAATTATTAAAGGTACGTTTTATTTTGTCCAGGACGCCGTAGCGAACGGCCACTCCAGCCTGAGCCCCCACATGTCCCCCCTGGGAGTGCAACAGGGGGGACAGGGTGGTCAAGGCAGCCAGGGGGGCGGAGGGGGCCAAGGGGGCGCCGGTCCCCACGATGACAGCTCCTGTAACCTGCAGGGGGACGCTGACGACCTCATCAAGCAACTTGGCGAGGCGGCGTTCCTGGATAATTTCTTCACCGACTTAGCCAGCGGGATTGTTAACGCGACGGGCTGCGGGGACATTGAGATTAAGGTAATATACTTTATCTAATAATGGAGAGAAACAAAGCTAGCAGTACATTACGTATTAGCATACAATGTTATGCTGATACCAAGCCAGAAGAGTTATTCTCTATCTTTTGTGGGATGGTTTGTCAAGATAACGGACGTGATCTCCTATCAAATTTGTGTGATTTATTTGCTTTTTCTATGTACAACGTACATTAAATGAATATATAATCAAATAATTAAAACACTTTGTTTTTACCACAATATTGTGGTTAAAACAAAGTATTTTAATTATTTAATTAATAAAATGGTGCCACAAAGTGAATTTGCAAAATTTGAAGAATATATAATCTGACATAATCATCCATCCTTGCAGTAATTCATGTTTAAAACGATCTAAACTAAAATATGTGACAGTAAATATGTAAAAATCACACAAATCTGACAGCAGATCACATCCGTTATCTCGATAACGATCCCACAAAAGATAGAGAATAACTTTTCTGATGTATGGTAGTGAGGAAGTAAGGAAACCAGAGAAATGATAAAAGTCGGCTGAATGCTGTACAATTAATTGTAATCCCTGAGATGTGGAGTTAAGAGAGATTAATAAGATTAAGAAAGGAAAGCTTAAAGGTTTTGAGCATGTAGAGTGGATGAATAAAGAAAGAAGTATAAGGAGAATATATAAAGTGAATGGTAGAAGAGTCGGAGACAGCAAGGCGTGTGTGCGAAGAAAGAGTTGTGTAGCAGTCTATCTTTTCTGCCTACACTGTGGAGAAATGGTGTAGTGGTTAGTAGTTAGTTACGATACTAAAAATGTTTTATCTGCTAATTTTCTAAAAGTAATTATGAATATATCTAAGCTCAATTGAGTCGTCCACTTGCAAAACCCGCTCTGGAATTTTTCTGAGATGTCTGTTTATAAACTGCTTGGAAGACTTTTAAATAATGTAATTATTATCGTAAATAACAACATAAATATACATTATTCTTTTGAAATTTGTATTCTTTTGAAAAAGTGACTGTATCAGAAACAACAGAAAATTCCAGAGTTGGTTTTTACAACTCAATGACTTAATCGTAGCCTTTAAACGTCAATGAAATACGTAAGTATCTACTAGAATTGAAATAGATCCATTTTGAAAACCAGCAACGGCATTTTTGAGTGCTGACGGCTGACCCTTGTAGGTATATAAAAATAGTTTTATATCAAAGCATTTTTGTGATAAGTTCCACAGTGGTAGATACTCTCTCTTATTCATTGTTGTATTATTTCTAAGCTAAGATAAAAAAAAATTAAAAGCTTCCGAGTTTGTCACCTAGTGGGCAGTGCTAAGAGCTGTCCTTAAAGTCCGCTAGATGGCAGGTAGTTTTGTTCAGAGTTTGGGCACCAGAGGGACCAAGGGCCCAGGCACAGTCTTTAGGAGTTCATTCGCATCATATTTCATTTAGCCAGTTACCAGATAGGTCGACTATCGTGGTCACACCCTTGTTCACGCGAAGTATCAAATAAACCCAGATTAATACAAAAGAACTTTATTGCTTTCCAAATAAGAAATCTCCTTCCAAGGCGAGTTGGAGAACTGTTGTTGAACTACAATTGTAATGCAATAATTTGTTTATTTATTTGACAGCAAGAAGAAAACAACAATGTTCCGCAGTCCCATCTCAGCAACCATCACCAAACCTCAATGCTCCTCTCAAACAACCAGCAGATGTTGCAGATGCAGCACGGCCAGCTCAACTGTCACCAGAGATTGCAAAACCTTCAGAGTACAGCCTCGGCCATCCTGAGAAACAGCTTTCAATATCCCCTCTCCAACTGTCAAAACCTCAACGGAGGAAAATTTAATAACATCGCATCGGCCAATCCTCTGCTGGCTGAGAAACTGGCCGCAACACCCAGTGGCATCAAGCAGGAACCTCTTTCAAACGACTACGCTGATTCCAGTCTTGGATATGAGAGTGCGTCGGTAATGCAGAGAATTGGAGACATCGGAGATAAACAAGATGGCAGTTCTAAAGGTAGGATTTTTTAAAAAACTTAGTAAAATGTTAAAATAATCATTTTTTGTTAAATTTTTGTGAAACGACGATGTACGGCTGCCGTACTATAATATATAAAAATACTAGCTGGGTTACCCAGCTTCGCTCAGGACAACATTAGAGAGTGTTCTGGAATGTTCCACAATGATGTTCTCGATTCCCTATTCCCAAACATTCCACGACATACTCCGCCACTCCTTCCAGAACTTTCTAGAAGACTGTTCTAGAAATTTCAAGAGGGCGAAACTTTCAGCCATTATTTCTTCAAAAGCACGCCCTTTAGGTAAAAAAGGGAACCGTCATCCTGGAGGGGGGATAGAGATCTACCACCTCATATAACTCCCTTGATCGTACCGGGACTCGTTTCTGAGTTTTTGCAAGCCGCATGTTTTTTTGGACTTTCTGTATTATCTCTTTGATTATTGTTGACAATGCGGATATTTGCAAAGAATGTGTAAGGCTGGTAAGCGTAATAAGTAAGATTAAGAAAGGTACACTTAGATGATTTAGGCAAGCAGAGTAAATGACTTCCAAGGAAGACATGGCACAGTCAAGTGAACCAATTACTTCGGATCATGTCAAGAGTCAGAATAATAGAAAGGTATGTACGAGGCGATGTATGAATCTGGATGAAGCAAGGAGTGTGTGGCAAGGCCGAGTAGTTTGGCGGTCCATCCTCTCTGTTTACCCATGTGAAAACCAGTGGCGGTTCTTCACAGGGGGACAATGGGGACAGTCCCCACCAGTCACTCAAAACCTACTAAAGGAAATAACAGTCGATGCTTTGTCTTCGCCAAAATGAATAAATTTAAACATAAAAGTAATTAACATTTGCAGAAATAAAATACAAACAATTATTCCGGATGATTTTAATAAGACCCTACGCGCGCACAGCGAACAATGTACGGCGCAAAAAACAGCGGGTCTATTTCTCAGTGCGCAAAATCTAATGCGCGCTTGGGGGACGATCCGAACTATCCCCATACTTTCCTTGCGTTGTTTCGCGATGGTATGCAACTGCGCATGCGCAGTAGTATGTGAATTCAAGTACCTGCGGGGACAATCCTTTGGATCCCCATAGAACCATTTGTTTGCGAAGTTACGGGCGGGAATCGCTCGCGTTCAAATTAGTTTGATAATAATCTTGCAAAGTAAAGCTTTATTTTTATTATATTATATTGAAAAATTGGCATATAACTATAGACATTTTATATTATTTTGTGTTAAATATATCCGACTAGCATGATGAGATCATCAAATATTTTTTTTGAGAACTTTTATATTATATTCTACGGGTGGTTAAATTACGGTACAGTAGATACGTAAAAAACGTCGATCCCCACCACTAAATAAGTGCTCGAGCCGCCACTGGTGAAAACAGCCTGATGGTTAGTGTAGTAATTTTATCCCAATCTACTCAACGTTTTGACAAAATACCAATAGATGGCAGTGCTAGTCTCGTAATCTACAATCTACTTAGTTTTAGCGAAGATTTATCTTAATCCATTGAATGTTTTGACTAAATTTAAATAGATGGCAGTACTAGTCGCGTAAAATCCACTTGAAAATAATTATTTTTTTAGTTTTAGCGAAGATTCATACCAATCCACTCAATGTTTCGACAAAATTTCAATAGATGGCAGTGCTAGTAGCAAAATAACAGTATCTGTATTTTTATTTCGATAGAATCTGAATGGGCTTGTTGGTACATAATAATAATTAGTTTATTTATATAACGTCGTTTTTGTAGGAAAATCACCCCAAAGGCGCTTTATATATAATTTTAAAAAATTTAATTAAATAACTTCATTTGACTTAACTTTCAGCTGAACTATATAATATGTGACTAATGATTAGAGTTAGAGGAAATTATTGTTAAAACTTTTTATAAACACAGTCTTTCTTGGAAATAAATCAGTTTCGTTGGCCTAGGAGTCGAAATGTGTCATAGTACAAATTGGCGATATCAGTTTTCATTAAAATCGGCATGGATAACACTTTCAGAGATTTTCTTTTAGGAAGTTAATGTAAAAGCATCTACATAATATTTCAAAGTTTTCCAGGTATAATTTTTTTTACATTGTGGTAAATTGTACAAAGTAGGTATCCGCGAAATCAGTAAAACGCGAGGAAAGTTTTGTCGATCTAAAAGTTTAGATCTCCAAAAGGTATCCGCGAAATCAGTAAAACGCGAGGAAAGTTTTGTCGATCTAAAAGTTTAGATCTCCAAAAATCGTTTGACTTGCTTCAGACTGACCCTAGTGAATCGATTTTGAAAAACTATCAAAAATGAAAACACATATTTTTTTTACATTAGCTCCACACAGGAGGCCCTGAGGAAAATATTGCTTCTCAGGACCCTCGTCATCTTTGGGGATGCTGTGTGGAGGGTCTATGAAAGGAAGGAGAGGAAGTTCTGGGAAGGAAAATGCATTAGGGGTGGGTAGGAATCTGGGGATCAGTGTGTCCAGGAGTGACGGACGTATGAATCCATCACTCCCACTGCGGTTGAAGGCGTGTTCCGGGAGATTGCAGCTGGAGAAGTCAAAGGGACTCTCTTAACCATTCTCTCCCGATCCGGCCTGCCATGCAGCTAGTGGGCAGACGCATCAGCTGCCAAGACCCGGACAAACCTCACCCCATGAACCCGGGCATCCCCTGCTAAGTCACCAAACGTAGCGAACCACTTGGGGTGACCTACGGCAGAGCCACTTGGGATGACCTGTCTAAACGGCCTTGACGTCATACTTCAGGTTGCATCTATTGTGACGCAATCTACTTCGAAGTCAAATCCGTTTTCACATTGCGAAAAAACAACTTTAAAGATATTTATTACTGTGAAAATTGTAATTTTAATTCCTTATTTACTTACAAAGCAATTTGTAAATTATTTTAGCAGGTAAGTTCTGGTTTCGTACACCATTTACAACTCAAGAACGGCTGGACTGATTTTTATGATCTTTGATTTGTTGGATTTGTCTCCGCCCCGAATAGCAGAATAGCTATTAAAACATCGGAAAAATTCACGAATAAAAAATTATGAAGAAAATTCTTTTCTTAATACATTTTGTATGGAACGAATTCTCATCTTTTGAAAGAGGTGAATATTGTGATAAATATAATATTGAATAGTGAGTGAATTCCAAAAATTAAAAAACGTCAAATGTCAATTTGCTGATTGTTTTGCTTTTGTTTTTAAACTTATACTGCTGCCCCTCTTTCTTACACACTACATGTCATAGTCGAAAACGAGATAAACGGTAAACGTAAAAGTCTGCACCCCTCCAAAGGAAAAATACAATAATTATAATAAATCTCCCGCAAAAATCCGTACACAACGCCATTTCTGATACTGGCAAAAACTAAACACGGACAGTTGCGCATCGATAATTGCTTCATTGTGTAATTTTTAACTTAAAAAAAAATAATAATTCAGCTAAAAAGTTAACACAATAGTTATTGATTCTGAGGCGGTTCGAATTTCGCCAGGTCAGCTAGTTTATAATAATAATGAATCAGTTCGGAGTGTGGTGTGAAGTTCAGATTGAATTCGTTGACTCCCAAGGGAGGTGACATTCGGATACTCGAATTATCCACTCGAAAACAAGTTCACCAACCTGCTAACAATAACGACCGACTCCTTATTCGAACCAAACAAACGACTAATAAAAATTATACTAACAAGCCTCACAATGCCTGTACTATATATAAGTTAATAGCCGACTGGAAAAATTGGTCAGGTTCAATCTTCCTCCAGCTATTTGCGTTATTATTTGTTTTTGGGGTGTTATGCCATGTTGCGCTACCTCCTTC
This sequence comes from Limnephilus lunatus, assembly GCA_917563855.2. NCBI lineage: Eukaryota > Metazoa > Arthropoda > Insecta > Trichoptera > Limnephilidae > Limnephilus > Limnephilus lunatus. The sequence goes on from OU830596.1 coordinate 58,188,990, forward strand.
TTTAGCCAACGTTTCGGTCAGCGTTTCAGTGTCCATCATCAGGGCAGATGATCTAAAAACTTCTAGCAAACCACTGGAGCGACGGCGCAATTTAAAACTTTTTTCTCCGATTGCTCGAGATTTTTGGTGTAAATATTTTCCGCCCACATTAAAAAAAAATCATACCTCCGAATTTTAATATGAAGACATACAAACTGACTATAGTTTTATATAACCAATGAATTCACTTATCTTTTGTCGATTGTCACATAATCGTAGGATTTATAAAAAAATATTATTCCACTTAATTACTTATAAATAAGGGAAAATTTGCCAAAATTGGCAGCAAAGCAATCCGAGGTATTTTAAATAGTGCCATATTGTGGCAAAAAGCGCTCGTCATTCCTCATTATATACATTCAACATACATAGACAAAAACATACATCTAAAGGATTTAGCTTGCAGGAGAATGAGAGAGTACAATCGGTTTCCTCTTTGTGCGGTGCTTCGTGGCCTCCCCACTTACTTTTCTAAAGGTTTCACTTCTAGCGCATGTGAATTGCACACTCTGTTTTTTTTTTTATTAGAGCTTTCTTTTTCGAGTTAATCGAGTCTGTGGTAGATAAACTCAAAAACGAATGAACGGATTTTCTTACGGTTTTCACCATAGAATGATTCATGAGGAAGGTTTAGGTATATAATTTGTAAAGGTTTTGTGTAATTTGGTTGAAATATATTATATATAAAGGGAGCGAGCTGGCAAGCGGGTGGTGTGGATTTAATTTATATGCAAATTAACAAATGACGTTGGTTATAAAGGTTGGGTAACCAACCAGTAGATGGCGTTGTGTTTCGTTAGCCACAGTAACGCGTGTCTGGGTCAGCTAGTACATAGATTTTTATACAGATAGATAATTTTATGCATGATGCATTTGAATGAAAATATATTGTATATTTTTGTCATTTGGCGGTATACCTTCTCTGCACCCTCTTTCAGGGATATTTAATTAAATTTGTGTAAGTAGGTATAACTTATTTTTCCTATGTATCTACCTACGTATGTCGGGGGTCTTATATAATAGAAATATAATAATATATGTAGCCTAGTTGTAGGTGCAAGAGAAACACGTATTGGACATGAAGGTACCCGTGTAAGGTGTAAGGTACGACAGAGAAGTGCGGAGTGCAGTTAGTGTGTGTTGCAGTATAAAGTGCAGGAGACCACATGGCGGTTAGTGTGTGTGGAGTATAGAGTGCATCCTCGTCTCTTGCTGCAAACAACTCGCGGCGGGGCTTTGAACTGAGACCTCTTCCTCCGGGCCCAAGGTCGGCAGCTTCTAACGGCAGGGGTGCTCAAACAGGAGCCCTACAATATCTACATTATTTCACTTTTTATATGGGGATGCATTCCACAAAATATCCCGTAAAAATCTCGTAAGGGAATGTCTAAAATAACATTTAACGGAATACTGTGAATTTTAATTGTGAAAATGTTTAATAAAACATGAATCGTTTAAAATAGAGTAAAAATCTCGTGGGGATTGTCTAAAATAGCGTTTAAATAAAGACCCGTGAATTTTTTCATACATTTAACTTATAAAATAACTGAAAAAACGTTTTTATGATAATTTTCAAAGCATACTTTGCGATTTTTTTTCTATAGAGGGAATTTTATATAATTGCCGTTTCGCCGTGGGGAATGTATAGATATTATCTTCAAGAATAACATATATATTTTTGAAGAGCTTTAAAACTCTAAAGTATTTAAAGAAAATATGTAAGTAATAAATCGGTAGAAATGCGGGAAACCGGGCCTTAACAAACGGATTGCAATCTTTAATTAGTGCTACTTGTTTTACGGATATTTCAATGTAAGAAGCTCCGAGGCGTCATTGATCCCTTCAGCTCCGGTGAATAGTCGGAAAACATGCCAAATGCGCACCCAACATATGTACACCGTTGACATTCAACATCTCGGCTGTGGAATGAATTGACGGCCTTTGTGTTTTCTCCGTCCTACAACTTTTCAAGACCCATGTTCACTCCTTTCACTATTGAAAAAGACCCTCCACATGGGATCTCCAAAGATGACATAGGAAAATTACTTTCCTCAGGGCCTCCTGTGTGGAACTAATGAAAAAAACTTAGATTTGTCTCCCCTGGTCGCATGGGCACATAAAGAATCAGGTTGATGTCACAGTATGAAAACGCAAGGCCCAATGTCGCCCCAGTCTACAATTCGCTCTATTCACAATACTACCTACATTTTTTAAACTACAGCAACTACTACCAACTGAATAACTACATAACTAACTACATGCTACATCGACTAGTACAAATCTTTTATTTTTATGCAGTATGTAATAATTGCATTTCCCTAGTTTCAATTACATATTGGTCATTTTGCTTTGGAAGTACCCGGCTATTCTTATTTGGTCACCAAACATGGATAAAGCCACTTCAAGTAACGTTTTGATTCTGAATTTAAGTCTTCCACCAGGACGAATTAATTATTTTATTTTATTTTAAATACATAAACGGCTATACTGCCTTTTATAAATAAACATATAATCGAGTACAAAAGTAAGAAAAATAAAATCATTACATAATAGAAGTTTTAAACTTAAAAATAACATACAATCATTTTGTGTATCACAACAAAAAATAACAAAAAAAGAACAATGAGAAATATCATCATTTCATTTCAACATTTAATGAAAAATAATTTTTGAGTGCATGTTTATATTGCGCTAATTTTAAGAAATAAATGTCGCCGATGTTAGCATGTTCATTTCCCAACATGTGTAATCGACTGATTGGTGAGTAATAATGTGATAATGTATGTGTGTTATTATAGTAGAACGGTAGAGTGAGTCTATTGTTAGCGCGACCAGGGCAATGAAATCGTATTAGTTCTATTAAGTCAGGGGTATCCAGGACCGAGTGAATTATTTTATATAATATTAATAGATCACAGATTTTTCTGCGATCTGATAAATTTACGAGATTAGTCCAGTTTAATAACAAATTATAGTCCATGTATTCTCTTGGAATACCTAATTTAAAATTAATATACCTACGGAATCTATGCGAGTATCTAACATGTAATCGATTAACAGAAATATGATTGACTCGCAGTGCGCGACATTCGATCGCTTAGACTGTAAAGATCATTAGGTTAGGTAATTTTATATTAGTTTAGGTTAGAGACGTATATGATTGTTTCGCAGTGCGCAACATTCGGTCGCTTAAACCGAAAATATGGTTAAGTTAAATGAGTTTATATTATGTTAGGTTAGAAGTCGCGCAGTTCGAGATGTGCAATCGATTAACAAATATGATTGTCTCGCAGTGCGCGACATTCGATCACTTATACTGATGGTTAAAAATTTTGGTGAAAACATGGTTAAGGAAGGTAAGTTTATATTAGGTTAGGTTACATGTCGCGCAGTTCGAGATGTCCGATCGATTAACAGAAATATGATTGTCTCGCAGTGCGCGACATTCGATCACTTAGATTGAAAAGATGGTTAGTTAAGTATGTTTGTATTAGGTTAGGTTAGATGTCGCGCAGTTCGAGATGTGTGATCGATTAACAGAATTATGATTGTCTCGCAGTGCGCGACATTCGATCGCTTAGACTGAAAAGATCGTTCAGTTAAGTGAGCTTGTATTATGTTAGGTTAGATGTTACGCAGTTTGAGATCTGCGATCGATTGACAGAAATATGCTTGTCTCGCAGTGCGCGACATTCAATTGCTCAGACTGAGAAGATGGTTAAGTCAGTTAAGCTTATATTAGGTTAGCAGGGTGGCCACAGGACCTGGAAAACCTGGAATTATCAGGGAATTTTACCGAACCTGGAATTATCAGGGAAATGTCAGGGAATTTAAAAAAAAAATTATAGTATCAGGGAATTCCAAAAATAAAACTAAATTCGTTATTTTGCGATTTGTGAAACCCCAAAGTTGTGTTTTATTACTTTTACTTGCGACGCACAGTGGACGGAATGAAGAAAAAACACGAATTAATTCCTTGCTGACTAAATATTAATGCAATTTTTATTTTTTTGATCTTATTAATGAATTATAACTATTTTGAAGTAAAAATTATTAATTTACTCTTCCGTAGAAATTTACAACAACAAAATAATACATTGTGAAAAAATACAAATATCTAGGCAAATAAAACATATTAATTTTATGTTTTACAAATAATATTTCACATATATAAAAAAAAAGACGGGCAATAATTAGGTACATACATATTTTAATCGAAAAATGGTAGAAAATCTAAGTGCTAAAGGTGTTTGCGTTGTCGTTGGAGTTTAAATCATCACACAAATTTCCAGAACCATTAAACGAATTTTTAGTAGACTTAAAACTTCAGTAGGTAAATAGAACCTTTTTTTTGGAAGTGGTCGCAAAATGCAAATTCATTTCTTATTATCTCGGTAGTTTCTTTTTTAAATTGTAATCTGATTGGTCTGAAGTTCCTTGTAGATGAAGACCGTGGGTTTAGCTATATAATAGTCTTGCTTCTTGAATTTCCTTCGCTGTAGAGATGAAGTGGCGCCTACGACGTTGTAGGAATATTCGAGTCATCTTGATATTCTCCATCACAATACCTTTGCTTGAACTGTGACTACCATAACCATCGCAGCCCCATTTATACATTTGTGCAATCTCATTTCTGCTGCTAACTGGAGTTCATCAAGAATGCGAGAAACATATCATGCACTTTTTTCTTCCTTGATCTAGAATCACTTTCTTGAAATACTTCTATTGGTCTACCCAAAGATTTGGAGACAACTGTCATTTCTGATAACCACTCTAAATTATGTTTTTCAAACCTCACAATAATATCTGCGGCTTTTTCTCCATTTATTCACAGATTCCAGTGAAAAATATTGTTTCATGTGAAATATTTTTAGTATCTCTCCTAAAGTTAATGATTTTTTTTTTGTTTATTTGTCTATTTTTGTCTGGTCTTTTCATTTATTCACAAATTTTCTTCAGGCGAAATATCATAAATTAGTAACAAGTGTATTTTGTTTTTAATGGATTGTTGGGATGCAAAGAAATAATAAATGCTATAGATGACGGAATTCCCTTTATTATTTATCTAACGAACGATATCCCCTTATATCAAATTTAAAGATATCAGGGGAAAATGTAGAAACTGCCCTGGAAAACCTGGAATTATCAGGGAATTTTGAAATCCGTATTTTGTGGCCACCCTGGTTAGGTTAGATGTCGCGCAGTTCGAGATGTGCGATCGGTTAACAGAAATATGATTGTCTCGCAGTGCGCGACATTCGATCCTTAATCTGAAAATATGGTTTAGTTAAGTATGTTTATATTAGGTTAGGTTAGATGTCGCGCAGTTCAAGATGTGCGATCGATTAACAGAATTATGATTGTCTCGCAGTGCGCGACATTCGATCGCTTAGACGGAAAATATGGCCGCGTGTTTACAATATTTTGGTTATTTTCATAAAATATATGTTTTATTTTTAAACAGATGAGTCAAGATTATTTTTGTGTAAATTTGTCGAATATCTAAAACATGGAATTTGTTGAATATATCTACAGTACTTGTTATAATGGGAACTTTAAGAATAACTTTCATAATTAATTTTTGTGCCTTCGATAATGAATCTATAGCGGATAGTGTTTTTTTAAAATTTTATTTATTTATCTAAAATAAAATATATTTACATTGGTTTTATTTTTATGCCTGTCTCACTAGAGTATACCTGTGTCGAGACAGGCGTACAGGTATATACATGAATATTGTAGTTACAAGGATTTTTAAGGTAAAATACATATCACTTTGAATAGAATTTAAACAGAAAGGTGATTGGAAGGGTGGTAAGTCTTTTAAAGAGAGTTATTTTATAAATGTTGGAGATGAAGTAGAGAAGTAAATTCTGCCTGATCTATTTATAGGTCAAATTTGACAAGATTCCATTATTTTCATTTATTTTATATGGGTTAGGTTGTATGTGAATAGTTATTTTTGTCTATGTGTGATTTATTTTACAAGTGTTTGTAGTAGGGTGGCGTCCAATACTTATAATCCATTTTTTAATAATATCTTGTTTGAACTTTGTAAAGGAGTCAGTTTGTCTGATCGTAGTTGGTAGTGTATTGTATAGTTTGCAAGCCATTTATTTAGAGTGTCTTTGCTCGAAGGTGGTTTTGAAAAAAGGAGTTTGGAGAAGTTCGTTGTTTTTGGCTCGGGTATTGTGTATTGTTTGTGTAGCTTTGTATAGTGTTTTGTTTTTTTCGTGCAAATTAATTAATATGGATCTTGAGTAGAGCTGTTTTACGTCCATAACGTTGAAGGAATTGAATATAGTATCCGTGCTGGTAGTAAGCGGCATTTTAAGAATTATTTTTATGATTAGTTTTGTGCTTTCATGATGGGGATCAAGGGCATTGGAATATGCATTACCTCAGGCTAAAATTCCGTATTCGATGTGAGATTGGCACAGTGAGTAATATACTGTTTTTAAAAATTTTAGGTTAAGGAAATTGGGTGTTTGTTTGAAAAAGTATATAGATTTGCGGAATTTGTTTGTAGTATTATGTATATATATTGCTTCCAATTTAGGTGTGTATCTAAGGTTACTCCTAAATATTTGATAATGCTTACTTGCTCTAGGCATGGGCAGTCACAGTTCCGATTTAGAGAAAAAATTTTACATTCGTGTATTTTTAATGGCGGGGCTAGGTTTGACTTTGGGATATTGGTGAGACTAGACAGTAAGTATTTTGTTTTCTGTACATTTAGAGTTAATATGTTCGAGTCAAGCCAATATTTTACCTGTTGAATTCCTTCCTCCGCTTTGGAATAAGCGGTAAGCCAATCTTTTGCTTTGAAGAGTAGGACAGTGTCATCGGCGAAACTGATAATAGTGGCATCGATAACAAGGTTGCATAACTCGTTAATATATATAAGAAGAGCGTTGGACCTATAACACTGCCTTGAGGGAACCCGTAACTAATGGGCAAATTCTGGCTCTTTGTGGTACTGAGTTTAACGCATTGGGATTTGTCAGATAAGAAGCTGGAGAGGAGGCCTAATTCTTTGTTCCTAATGCCTATATTAAACATTTTTCGTTTTAATTTGCTGTGTGAGATTGTATCAAATGCTTTACATAGGTCGAGAAATACCGATAGACATTTCAAGCCCTTATCCAGGTGGCCAGAAATATGGTCAGTGACTGTAGCTATAGCATCGTTGGTGCTTTTATGTTTTCTGAATCCGAATTGCCGCGGCGATATTAAGTTATTGGTTTCCAGATATTCCATGAGACTATTATTGATGATCTTTTCGAATACTTTTGAGAGGGAATTTAGCAATGTAATAGGACGATAATTACTAATATCAAGTTTGGAGCCAGTTTTAAAAATAGGGATAACGAGACCTTGTTTTAGAATGGTGGGAAATAGCCCTTGGCGGATGCTAATATTAAGTAGATGCGTTAATGGTTGAAGTATACCAGGGGCAATTATTTAAGAACATTGTTAGGTATTTCATCAATGCCGGTTGATGAAGAGTTTTTGAGCGAGTTTATTACTATAGAAACTTCTTTCTCTGTAATCGTTTTAAGAGTAAAACGGGTTGGGAAATCATTATTGGTCGCGTGGTCACTTGGATCAAGCATATCGTTATTTATTTGTATTTTTTTTGATAGTTCCGGATCTATGTTTGTAAAGTAATGGTTTATGTAATTGACAATTGTGTTGGGGCTCGATGTAAAGTCTACAGTGATATCTTTGATATTGAGAGAGTTTAAGGTGTCGGTGGCTTTATTTGAATTGGTAGCTTCCTTGAGGACTTTCCATATTTTTTTAGGGTCATTGTTGCATTCGGAATTTTTTGTTGTTGTAATATAGATTTTTGGCTTTCCTAATGACTTGTGTGCAGATATTACGGTATCTTTTGTAGAAATTATGGAGTGTGATATCATATGGGTTTGTGGCACATTTTTTATATATGGAATTGCGTTTCCGAATGTAGTTGATTATAGTATGGTTTATCCAAGGTTTGAGAGGTTTGATCGCTTTAGGAATGGTGTTTGTGGTGATTTTGGTGTTGTGGACAAGGATGTCTTGTAGGTAGTAGAGAAGTAGTTCCAGGTCTCCTCTATATTAGTTTTGTTATAGAGTGTGTCCCATGATTTGGAGTTAATCGTTTTGTTAAGATTGTCATAGTTAATTGTTTTCTTCGTTATTTTAGTTGAAGGTTTGCTTTGTACGTTGTATTTGGAACTCATTGTGAAAGAGGTGACGTAGTGATCTGTAATTGATGACATGTGGATTTCGGAGGTGTATTGGTTGTTTGATTTAACCATAATATGTTCGATGCAGGAGGAGGAGTTTGGCGTACATCGTGTTGCTGAATTGATTGTGCTTTCCATTTCGTGGAACATTAGTGTGTTTAGATAGTCTTGGCACTGGGGATGTTCGTTGTTTTTTAAAATGTTAATGTTAAGATCCCCCATCAAAATTAAATTCTTTGTTTTGTGTAGATTCGTGAGATAGCAGTTTATGAGTGTTGCACCTCCCCATGCGATTATTCCATATTCAATGATTGATTGACAAAGGGAGTAATAAACAATTTTCATAGATTTGGAATCTAGTATGTTTCTAATGTTTTTAAAGAAATACATATGTTTTCTAAGTTTATTCGTGATGAGTAGGCAATGTGTATTCCACTTAAGATATTGATCAAATGTAAGACCAAGGTATTTGATATGGTCCGTTCGATCTAGGCAAGGACATTGACAGAATGTATCGTGATAACAAGAACATTCATGTGCTTTTATTTCAACGTCTTGATTAGGTTGGCCAACGATATTAATACTAAAAGTAATGTATTTTGTTTTGGTAGTATTTAGTGCAAGAGAATGAATATCTAGCCATTTTTTAACAGAGTTAATTGATTTCTCAGCCATTTCGTCTAACCAAGTGTCGGATTGAATGAGTAGCACAGTATCGTCAGCAAAACTTACAATTATTCCATCTATCGTTAGGTTACAAAGATCGTTTATGTATATGAGAAACAAAGTAGGGCCTGAGACGCTTCCTTGGGGAACTCCGTAGGTTATAGGGAGGGGTTGGCTGAATTTGTTTTCGATTTTGACACGTTGAGTTCGATTAGTTAAGTAACTTTGAAGAAATTCTAGGTCTTTCCCTCTTATAACAATTATGTTTAGTTTATTAACAAGGATGTCAAGGGAGATAGTATCAAAAGCTTTTGAGAGGTCTAGGAAGATAGAAATGCACTTTTTACCCTTATCTAAATTTGAAACAAGAAAGTCTGTAACAACAATAATAGCATCGGCAGTACTCTTATTTGATCGAAGCCAAATTGATTTTCGGAGAATAGTTGCTTGCTTTCCAAAAATGTTTTCAGTTGTTTGTTAATTATTTTTTCAACTACTTTCGAGAGTGAGTTAAGTATTGTTATGTGCCTATAATTGTTAATGTCCACTTTTGGACCACTTTTGTATATGGGTATGACGAGCCCTTGCTTTAATTGTTTAGGAAAAATTCCCTGTGATATGCTGAGGTTAATTATGTAAGTGAGAGGTTCCAATAGTTCATAAAGAAGTGTCTTGAGTAAATTTACGATGATGCCATCCATACTGGCGGACTTTGTGTCTTTTAATGAGTTCATTGTATTCTCAATATTGTCATGCGTAACCGTCTGAAATTTAAATTGTTTCGAATGGGGTATATGTGGTTTTTCCTGTAATTTTGTATTAAAATTCGGAGAGGACATTTTGTTTGCTAATTTTTTCCCGACATTAGTGAAAAAGTCATTGGCATGGTTTAGAATTTTTTCCGGATTCTTTGAGAAGTCGACACTATTGAGTTGTTTTAGGTCAGTGTTTAAGATAGGCTTAGTATGAGTAGCTTCGCGTAAAATGTTCCACATTTATTTTGGATTACCTTTGCTTTCTTCTATTTTATGTCTGTAATATAATTCTTTAGCATTCCTGATGACTTTTGTACATATGTTTCTATATCTTTTGTAAAAGTTGTTAAGTATAGTGTCAGAAGGATTCAATGAAGTTTTTTTAAGGAGTAAGTTTCTTTTTCTTATACAATTTATAATGGTGTGATTTATCCAGGGAGTTAGAGGTTTAAATTTGTGAGGGATTGTTTTTACTATAAAATTAGTGTTTTGGTTTTGTTTTTGTTTATTAGGGAAACAAACAGTTGTACATATTATAAGGTAATTACATATTACATGGCTGCATTAACCAGTGAAGTTTCCGCAAAAAATTATAATATATAAACACAGATTAAAACGTTAAAGAAAAAATAAAGTGTTAGAAAAAAGAAAAACAAATACAACAGAAATGAAAAAAACACAAATTAAAGCATGTGGGAAAGAAAAGATGAAGTTAAACAGCGAACATATATAAAATTAACACATTTTCACATCATTAGTAAACGTTTAAGGATAAATGATTAGCCATTTACCAGCGCCCTTGAGGGGGTTTTTCACAACAACAACAAAAAATAGGGCTATGTAAATCATCCAAATATTATTATTTTTATAATAAGAAGAAAAAAACAACATAATGAGAATGAAAAAAACAACAGACTGCTGGGATGGAGGGTTCGCAATTAACAATTGATTTTAATTTTTTCAGTTATGAATTTAATAAATTGGCCTGAGGACAAATGGAAAATATCAGCTTCGTAAAACATATCGTTGTATTTTGTGCTCTTCCTTCGGAAAAATGAAAGTTGTGTGTAATTTGTTTTTGAGTGTGGGATGTGGAATAGTTGGTTTGACGTTGTATTTCTTGTTGGACAGTGGAAATTAATGTGTTCTAGAAGATAGTTGTTGTCAACAACGTTGTTAATAATTTTGAATAAAAATTTCTGGTCGGATATATTTCTTCTATCTTCTAAGGTTGATGATAAATTATGGAATGTTAATGAGTCTTGTATTTTATCTGATGTTCGAAAGGATTTAAAGTCTAGGTGTTTCAGTATCTTTTTTTGAATTCTTTCTAACCTTAAAATATTAACTTTGTATTGGGGATTCCATATGACTGATCCGAATTCTAATATTAAGCGGACAAAAGAGACATACAGTATTTTGATTACATGTGGTGACCTGAATGGTTTAGTCACTCTTAAGATGAATCCTAGAAGTTTGTATGCCCTGTCACAGATAGAATTTATATGTGTTCGGAAAGACATTCCAGAGTCCATTATAATTCCTAAGTCCCTCACTTCACAACATCTTTTTATTTCTACGTTATTGATTTTGTACGGGAATGTTAGGGGGTTCTTGCTTTTGGTGAACGATATTGTGTTACATTTTTCTAGGTTAAGGAATAGTTGGTTGTTCGCACAGTATATTCCAAACCTATTAATATCCCCTTGCAATTCAAGGCTGTCATTAATTTTAGTGATTTTTTTGTAAATTTTAGTGTCATCAGCAAAAATTTGGAATTTGGAATTTTTAAAACATTTACCTATATCATTGATATATAAAATAAATAAGAGAGGTCTGAGATGTGATCCTTGTGGAATTCCTGAAGGTATATTGTAAAAACGTGAGGAGAAACCCTTAGCTCTAACTGCTTGACTTCTGTTTGTGACATATGATTTGATCCATCTTAGAAGATGGATCAAATCATGTCGCTATTAATCCCGATTTTTAACAGCTTCTTCAAAAGCAGTTCAATGTTAATTTTATCAAAGGCTTTTGAAAAATCCGTATAGATAGAGTCTATTTGATTTTTACTTCCCATAGAATTTAAAATAAAATCTGTGTATTCCAGAAGGTTTGTCTCGACCGACCGTTTTCTGAAAAAGCCGTGTTGATTTTCAGATACGATTGTTTGTACCGCTGGAAAAAGTTGATCAAGAACTATATTTTCCATGATCTTGCTGACAATTGGGAGCTTGGAGATGGGCCTGTAGTTGGCGATGTTATTTTTGTCCCCGCTTTTATGGATTTGTGTAATGAGTTAATTGGTGTAGTGTTGTTATTTATTTCAGTTTGTAGTTTGTCTATGAAGTAAGTCCATGCATCTTCAGCGTTGGGTATGTGTAGTAAGTTGTGCCAATAATTACAGGAATAAGATTTTTTTAGATTCTCATAATCAACTCGTTTTATGCAATAATTGTGTTTCATTTTTGTATTTTCTGATGGTGTGTTTAATGAAATCATAGTTGCATAGTGGTCAGTAATATTAGATTAAAAAACAAGTGTTTTATAGGGATTATTCGTTTTTATCATTATGTGGTCAACACAAGAGCTGGATTCTTTGGTGACCCTAGTCGGGTGATTTATTGTAGATATCCATCCGTGGTAACTAAGTAGGTTTAAGTAATCTTGGCATTGTGGGTATGAATTATTTGGTAAAGTGTTAATATTAATGTCTCCGACTAAAATTAAGTGTTTTTTATGCGCAAGTTGTGATAATTTTTCATTTAGGCTTTGTATGAATGGGGTTATATTGTGGTAGGAGGGAAATCTATACATTGTTAGTATGCACGTGTCACCGTACGATATTTGTAGACAATTTGCACCCGGGATTAATATTTCCAAAGTCTGAACACTCAGTACATTATTCACATATGTAATAATGCCGTCATTCTGATTGTGATGGGTTTTTGTGGAGAAGTGAGTGTAATCGGGAAGGTGTTTTGGTACATATAGTTATATGATATATATAATCCAACATTCTGATGGAATAATTATATCAAATTTAACCTTTAGATTATTCAGTAAAGTGAGTATTTCTTCCCAATTTTTATTTATGAATCGAACATTATGGTGAAATTTTTTTAGGTTCGTGTAGTCTTTCATTAGTAAATTACAAAACTTTATATCTGAAGATACATAATTATTAATTTTATCAGAAGATACTGTTTCATTATCAAAAATCAGTCTAGCCGTTTTTAAGAATAATTTACAAAGGAACTTTATATGTCTTGGGATCCCCGTCACAGTGGCTAAGTGAGCTTGTATTAGGTTGGGTTAGATGTTGCGCAGTTCGAGATCTGCAATCGATTGACAGAAATATGCTTCTCTCGCAGTGCGCGACATTCGAACTGTTAGACCGAGTAAAAGCTGGTTACGTCGCGTGTTTTGTCTGAAAGGCAAGATACAACCATTAGTCTATCCCGAAAAGTATAAAAGTATAGAGTCAACCGTCAAACTCTTAAACTTAAAAAATATATATGAAACTGTAATTTATGGCTAATGTCAAAGTTCAAACAATTTGTAATATTTCCTTTGTCAAAGTGTGGAGTCGAGTGAATGTGACCTTAGGAAGACATCTGACGAAAATGATTATTCCTGAAACTTTTTAACTGAACTCCTACGGTTAGGGTGACTCCGTTGCCTTTGGAAACAGTCATTTTCGTCTCACTGCGCAGATTGTGTTGTGCATGATTGAGGGGAAGAAAGCCATGGTTCAATTTTCAAATTAATATTCATTAAATATAGAATTTGACATATCGAGATTTTCCGGGTTTCGTATAAACTGAGTTTTAAAAAAACTACTGCCACCAAGATTATTTATTTACTAGCTGACACGGAGAACTTCGTACAGCCTCAGAATCAATAACTGTTGTTTTAACTTATTAGCTGAATTAAATTCTGTTTTTGATTAAGTTAAAAATTAGGCTAAGAAGTAATTATCGATGCGCAGCTGTGCGTGCTTTATTTTTGTCAGTATCAGAGATGGCGTTGCGTACGGATTTATATTTTTTATGATTTTCTTCTTTACTGGAATTGCGTTTCGTTTTCTTTATACGTATGATGGAGATTTATTATAATTATTGTATTTTTCCTTTGGAGGGGTGCAGACATACGTTCACCGATTGTCTCATTTTCGACTGTTGACATATATTGTATAAGAAAGAGGGGCAGCATTATATATTTAAGAACAAAAGCAAAACAAGCAGCGCATTGACATTTGAAGTTTTTGAATTTTTGGAATTCATTCACTATTCAACATTATACTTATCACAATACCGCTTCAGCTCCTTCAATAGATGTGTATTCGTTCAATACAATTTTTTTTTGGGAATTTTCCCTATGTTTTAATAGCTATTCTGCTATTCGGGGCGGAGACAACTCCAACAAATCAAAGATCATAAAAATTAACTGTAACTAACCCGACTTTGTTTTATATATTAAGATTTATCCATTTCAACGCCCTGATGGGCTTTAACATGAATAGTGTATAATACAGAGATATGGTTTTTAAATAGAAAAGATGAACTTGAAGAAATAAACATCACATTATGAATAGCAAGTATGAAGATAAATTTAAGTAAAAATAATGTATTAGAAGAAAATAGAAAGTTTTTAAGCTGCAGATGGCATAGAAATAATAATCAGTGCAGGTTAGTAATACAAAATTTACAGGATGAATATAAATAATACACAAATATTTGCATTAGCCCATTTGAGATGCTCCTTTAATATCAAAATATGCTATATAAAAATATCATTGAGGTATTTCTAATCGTGGTAAACTTGTATTAAATACGTCGATATTTGAGGTGAATCGAGAAATAGGTGCGTGATAGTTGATTCCAGAATTATTATTACAGAATAATATATTTTGCATTGTGCTCGATTTGGTACCTTGAAGTCGATGAGATGCACGAGTTCACAACAGTCTAATTCAGAGTGAATACTTTTAACCAAAAAAGTTAAGTCATTTATTTTTTCTTCTATTTTCTAGGGAATGCAATTTAAGCGTATTTAGTAAGAATATATAGTTAATGTGTTGAACCGTTATTTGTAACTCGAAGTTAATAAATCGTAAAAATACTATAAGTGGAGGATGTTGCTTGTGCAATGATTGGGTACTAGGTAGCAGAGGAATTGAACCCACGATGCCTGGATGGGAACCAGATGCATTTGTGCACTGATAGGACGTAACCAATTTTATTGAAATGTTAACTTCTTCTTCTTGTGCCCTGTCCGTTCAACGGACGGTGGCTATCATGTTGGATATGCGGACTTTACTGCGGCCCGGAACAGCTCTACAGTAGACTGGCCAAACCACTGTCTCAGCTTTTTCAGCCATGAGGTTCTCCTTCTTCCAGGGCCTCGTCTTCCGGTAATCTTTTCCTGCATTATGAGATCTAAGGTCTCATACTTCTCTGGATGTCACATCACATGTCCAAGATATTGAAGTTTTCAGATTTTTATAGTTTTAATAACTTATTTTTCTTCATTCAACCGAACCATAACATCTTCATTCGTAACCCTGTCCATCCAGCTTATTTTAAGTATGATAATGTAAACTTACAAGAGCCAAGTTCCCCTTTGTAGCCACTCTTTTCACGGATGAATTTCGACATATTTCTCAATATTGGGGCTGCCGTGTTTCCGCGCTTATATTTTTATTTTTTTCTTAACCGTTTTCACTATTCCACCCAAATTATTTATTCAATTTTGTAATTTAAAAACGCCCCAACGCACTTTTGTTAAAATGATTGTACAAATGCCTTTGAAAACTGAAGTTAATATTCAGTTAAATAATTGCCGTCTGCAGAAGCTGTTGTCGAACTTTCTAAAGTCAAATTCATAACTGTTTTCACCCAGAATTAAATTGAATGTCTTCTAGGGATAGGATTTGTACCAACATGGAGAAATTATTTTTATTATTGGCTAGTGATGGCAATAATCGAATCAATATTTGACATTTAAAATTTAATCACCTCAACACAATCAACGCCGTTTTCAAAATGCATCTAGTAAAAAAGGCTTCTATTTTGATGTTATCAATTATTATTTTTAGTGAGAAAGTGTGTTAAAGGGTGGTATATATGTACTTTCAGTATCACCCTGGCGAAAAACCTACATTTAGAATGGATGCGTTGCTTGAAATACTCTAGCCGTGTTTACCGAATGTTCTGTGTGGAGGGTCTTTAAGAAAAAGAAGGAGAGGAAGTTCTGGGAAGGAAAAAAGTATGAGGGGTGTATATGAATCTAGGGGTCAGTGTGTCCAGGAATCCTTTCAGTCAGGCGATGTTGCGAGAGGGTCCTGCTGTAGAGGTCGAAAGGTCTCACTCAATCAGTCTTTCCCGATCCAACCCGCCACGCAGTAGGCGGACAGGCGCAACTGCCGCCAAGATATCAACCAACCTCACCCCATGAACCCGGTCATCCCTGCTTAACTTGCAAACATAGCAAACCTCTTGGGGCGACCTAAGGCAGAGGTGTTGGTTAACCAATAAATGATTCCCGGAGCGGCGGTATCCATGCCCGCCTTTCAAATTATCATTTTAGCGTCGTAACATACCCCAATCGAGAAGGGCATACTTCTTCAGGCTCAGTTGGAACTCTTGTGCAGTACCTATTCACATAAAAATTTTTAAACAAAAAGATTACATAAATATTCCATCATTTGTTTTCCTTGCGAATTTGCTTAAAATAAATATTTACTTTATTTTAATTTTATTTTTTATTTTATTTTTATTTACAAACAGTACATAGATACATTGGTGAAAAAAATTTACAATTAATAAGTATATTTCATGGTGGCTACCTTTTATGTGATTCATTGTAGTGTCTTATTTATGGTATGCATATTAAGTAATTACCGGGTGATGTATGTAATGGGAAGGTGTGTGTGTGTGTGTGTAAGTATGTGTGTGTATATATGTATGCGCATTGAACAATTTATATTATTAACATGATGTTTTTTTTAAATTTGGGCAGTGAATCGGAGAACATGTCGATTTTAGAATTTAGATATAATAACAATATTGTTAACATTCGCCCTGTATTCAACTATTTGTCAAACACCCTGTTAATTGACACATAAACGAGATGGAAAAACATTGTTCATTTCCGTTCATCTGTCTTGTTCTTATAATTTCCCTTTCCTTAGACGCCATCTGCGTTTCACCAATCACAATAATATGAAATGCACTTTTAAGACATACAAAAATGCACAAACCATTACTAAAAAATAGACACATAACAAAAACAAATTAAAAACACCTTTTGATAATGTTTCTTGACTTTAATATCTAATTTTCTGATTGCAATTCAAATTACATCCACGACATAAATGCTTGACTGCAATTTGTTGTTGAAAAGTTTAGATTTTCTTAGTAATTTTTCATCTCCGAGTAAAAGTGCTTCGTGTATTTGTTAGATTGCGTTTGATAACTAGTTCTAATGGTTGTGATTTTTATTGAGGTGTCTGGTGGCTTAGTGGTTGTGTTGTTTGGTTGGAACCTGATGTTAAATAGAGGCCAGGGTCGAGCTAGGTTGGTACATTAATGTTATTGCTCCTTTGCCTTGTTCTGATTTGTCAAGTATGTAAGTAGCCGGGTATATATATAATATTATGTACCTAGGCAAGTGAAATAAAAACAACTTATTAAATTTTTGGTTATTCATAAATAATCACTACAGCAAACCAACTTAGAAAACCAATATACTTCTTTAGACATACTCGCAACTTTTTAAACTTGAATCAACTCAAAACAATTTCCTATGCTCTATGTCAATCTCTAATCGAATAAGGTATTATAGCCTGGGGAGGAGCAAACGCTGCCGCCATTGATCCGATCTTTAAAGCTCAGAAACTAGTTATTACTATATTAAAACTACCGATCCAGAGTAAAAGATACTCTCAATTTCGCCCTGGTGTGTAAAACCACCATTCAGAATTGAAACGTTGCTTTAACTGGCTTTAGCCGTGTTTGGCGACTAGATCTGAATAGCCAGATACTTACCGACCTTCCTCTTCCCCTTCTTTTCCCCCTCACCTAAAAAAAATGTTAATATTTGGGTATCATAACTGTCTTATGTACTGAATAAATAAATAAATAAAAATTAATAAATAAAAAAAATCACGAAACACCCATATTCCATTTCTTGTGTTCTTCTTTAATAAATTGTTTTTGGTTACCGAATTTAATAATATGAATCGCACAGTTTCAGAAACCTTCTAAATCTGAATAATCCCAGCTCATTTATAGCCCAAATTCCTCTCCTGACACACTTAATATGACAGAATCCAGGTCACTGAAAACAGGATATGTTTTCGATATAGACTTCGGATGCCGTTTTTCTTTTAAAATATCTCTGGATATCTTTTAACTTCCATTTGACAGAAATTTTCTAACATAAATCATAATTTTACAAAAAAGTTACAGTTAAAAATCTTAAAATGAAAATCTGTCGTATAGCTGTAAATTATTATTTTTTACATTAGCTCCACACAGGTGAAAAAAAACCCTTTTGGGATGCTGTGTGGTGGGTCTTTTTAGGGAAAGGAAGAAGAGGAAGTTCTGTGTAGGAAAAATGTGTGAGGAGTGGGTAGGGATCTGGGGTAATATGTCCAGGGGTGTTGGACATACGAATCTATCCCTCATAACCTCGGAATTTTTGGAAATATCGGAAAACTGATTTTAATAATTCATACGACCGTACATGGTTTTACCAAACAAGCGCCTAGGGGATCTCATTTCTACAGCATTCAGTCTACTTCCATCCCTTTCCAGTTTCATACCTCCCTACCATTCGTCAGGGCAGGAACCATGGGCGTAGGCACGGTGGGGCAAGGTGGGGAGTTCGCCCCACCCTGGCTGACCGATGCAAGAGCTCTGGGGTTGTCGACCGAGTTGCGTTTTCAAATTTAAAGCACTTCATAGAATGGTTTTTCCTTCTTCCGGTCATATTCTTTGTATTAGTAGAGCCTAAAGCATAAATATGTTGTAGAAGTCTTCTTTTTTCGGTACCTACTCTAAATCAAAACTTGACTACGCTCATGGTAGGTACCAGCACTCCATTGTGGACTGCTAGCTACGCTTCTTCAGACAATATTTTGTTATCACCAATCGTGTTCAGTCCTCCATTAATGGAGTTACTTGCATTTTTCCTTCTCATAATAATTTTATCATAGATAGAGGTTTGAATACAGTGAAAATATCTTCTTATCGACTGTTGACAGTCTACTATTTTTTTACAATAAGATATAAAATAGTGGACTGTAAACAGTCGATTTGAAGATATGGTTCCGATAGGTACTGATAATATCTACTTCTGGATATAAAATTCCTACCTAGTTTATTTATTCAGAATATAGCGTTGAAGCTATTTAAAAAAAAACGCCTCACAGAAAAAAACAAGCCGATACACTGGGGAAATAAAACATCAACTGTAGGTATGTTTTTTTCCTCTCAGTACTTTGACAGTTCTTACCGCCATTTCTAATGTCACGTGTTTCAACTTAAAATTCGAATATCACGGGAGTTGCAAGGGTGAAAAAAGAACACATTAAAATAACAAAATACCAGTGGTAGGTACTGGGATAATGTTAATATTGGGTTGAAATGTCACTGTCGGCACGTTTAAGTATTTTCGCTAACGTGTTAAAGACAGTAAAGCCGTTTTGATGAGGAAGACAAAAAAAATGACACGTTGAAGTGTTTTTGAGCGGTATTTTTTATTCTTACAGTGTTATTATGATAGAGTTTTGTCGAGTGCCGTAAAAAATATTTTTAGAAATCCTTATTCAGTTGACATAGATTATGAAACGTGACAAATTTTGTAACAAAGTGATTAATAATTGTGTAATTTTTCTATCAAATTGTGGTCATCTGATATGCATGCTAACATGACAGTTACTTTACTTTTTTGCTGATCACAACTTTGTGAAAAGAAAAAAAGGACCTAGAATCGACTTTTACTGGAGAACCTTTAAATAATGTCAAAATAATTAGGGCCAGTCGTTTCCTCTTTCCCTCCCACGTTCCCCTTCCACCTTCCCCGCCTCCCGCGAACCACACCTCCCCTGTTCCCCTCCCCTTCCTGCCTTTCCTCCCTGCCGCTGAAATATATGAAATACACACATTTTAATTTATAAAAATTTCATAACGCCAACGCTTACCATTATATAGCCTATAACCCTCGCGAGCTTGCGCACAATATATCACCAAAGTTTCAACGCAATTGGATGAACGGTATGGCAGCGCATAAAATGCGAACAAACAAACAAAAAAATATTGATTTTTATATATAAGAAGAAGATTGTAAACTACATTGAACATGTAATTTATGTTATAAATTTCTTTGAAAAAAGATATATCTATATATATGTATATACACTAGTGGACTTATGTATGGACACTTTTTATGAATTTCTTGTATTTGATGTTCATTCGCTCTTATTTAAATCACGTTGGTGTTTAACAGTAATTTTGTTAGCTAATTAATTCAACCACATATTAAACTGTTGTATTTTGAATATATTTGAAAGTTTTGTTTAGAAAAATAATAAAAATGCTGAATAAAACAACGTCATGGCAAAACACAAATTATTTATTAATTACGAAGATTTTGCATAATATTTCAAATTAACATTTTAATGTTACTATTTCCTCGGAAATCCTTTAAGTTTAATAACTTCCTCAATTCTTCTACACATGGAGTCCACCAAACGTCACTAGTTTTCAGGTTTGATATCAATAGCACAAGGAACACGAAAAAAAAACTTAGAAGGGTTCCGTAACAAAATACGTCATTTTTTTATAAGGCAAACGACAAGATACAAGAAATCTTGAAAAGTGTCCATACTTAAGTCCACTAGTGTATATAAATATATATTATTATTATTCTTGTTAAGGTCCGGTTTCTGCATCTGTGGTATAAAAAATATGATCATTCAACTGCTGATCAGAGTTGAAAATATGATGTTTTTATAAATTGCCGTAGAACTTCAGGATTAGCTTTAATACTGTAAGAGATGTGGATGAAATAAAGTTGAATTGAGTTTAATTTTGCGAAAATTATAAAGATTTTTTCGCCGTAAAACGAGCAAGTCTGACTTTGTCATAATTAACTTAATACTCCCACTTAAGTATCATAATTTCTACTGCGTCATCGTGCATAAAAAACCTACAAAAAAACTACCACACATCCCCCGGCACTCAGAGATGGCGCAACCCCTAATGGGACACTTAACCCTATTTTTTGCCTTTGACTACCCCAGCTCTTCTCTCCTGGAGAGGGTAGCAGATTCCTTCCCCCAGTAGGGTTGAAATAACACTGTAAAATGAAAAATTCCGCCTTCTGCTTCGTGTTGGAATTTGAGATTACTGGGGTAAGTTTTGACCTCGATTTTATGTGGTAATCTGTAGTTGTTGTTGGGGTAATTTTTTATTTGCGTAGAAGAGTTGTTGAGGATAGTACTGTTAGGTACATTGAGCGAGTTTACAAGCTATTGGTCGGCAAGTTTAAAAGCGGGCGAATCGGCGAGTGCGGTTGTGATGATTACAAATAAAACTTTCCACACGCTCAATAGCGAAATAGCTAGCGAGTTGAGCGAGCTAAAATAACGACTCCCGCGCGAATTAATTCTGTCGACATTTTGTAGAAAACTGAGATATTCGCAGTTAGCTCACCGCTATTAGCTACTTGCCGGCTAGTAGCTTGTCAACTCATTCAACTAATCCAGATCAAGCAGTAGTTTGAAAGCTACGAAATCAGCTGTTGGCTGGCCGCCATCGTGCCATCCGCCGTACACGCTAGCGAGTTGCGAGCACAGTAGCCCCCCTTTCAACTTTTTTCGTAGATTGTTCACAATCTGCTTTATTAGCTAGTAGTATGATTACACAGTAAACTCGCTCAATGTAATCGAGGCTTTAGTATAAATAAATGGATACATGACATGGAAGCGTGCGGATTGTCGCCAAGCTACGAACAAACTCCACGGACTAACAAAGCTGCTATGTAATGAAAACGTTTATTGTGTAGGTAGAAATCTAAGATTTAGGAGGCTGGTAAGAGTACCGCCGCCCTTGGAAAAATTCATTTGAAAAACTAAATCCCTGCCTTATGCCACTCCAAGTGGTTCGCTACGTTTGGAGAATTAGCGGGGGTCGCCGAGTTTATAGATTTATCCAGGCCTGTTGAGGGAGCCCCTTACACCACAGCGGTAGGGATGGATTCAAACATGCTCCACTCCTGGAAACACTGATTCGCAGATTCCTTCCCACCCTCATACTTTTTCCTACACAAAACATCCTCTCTTTCCTTAATTGAACATAATTTGTCAGCGTGAAAAACTTTTTCATTTCGAGTAGAGTTAATTACCCACGTCAAGAAAGGTATCCCTGTGCGTTGATTTAATAAAACGATAGATAAATCGACATTGCAAAAAGATGATTGATTGTATGGCACGTGAGATAGTAAAAAAATGAAAGTGCCATAGACAAGAGTGTCGCTGGAGAGGGGTGTAGACAAAAAACACACATCAGCGGCACTGCAGTTTCCCGCGAAAACTTTCTTTTGGCGGGAAGCGGACGTTTCCCTTTCTTCTAGAATCTATCGCCTATGGTTTTGCTTTGGCGGGTAGAAACTGCAACGAGGCCATGTTGAAAAGTAGATACCGTAGATAATAGAAACAAGAGAGATAGGTGATGAATCATAATTTGTATGAAATCTCATGCACTAAAGTGTCTCCAACATTGTTTCCCATACTACTGAAAATCTCATCTACGCACAGCGGCATAACTTTAGTTGCCTCGTAAGTCCGGTATATCAGTTGGCCCGTATTCTAGACTAAAGCCTAGATTACGTAGAGCGAGTTTACAAGCTACTAGCCGGTAAGTTTAAAAGCGGGTAAATCGGCGAGTGCGATTGTGATGATGACACATAAAACGTTCCACTCGCCCACTAGCGAACTAGCTAGTGTAAAAAATGAGCTAAAATAATGACTCCCGCGCGAACTAATTCTGTCGACATTTTGTAGAAAACTGAGATATTCGGAGTTAGCTCACCACTAGTAGCTATTTGCCGGTTACTTAACAGATTGTAAAATGAATAATCCGGATCAAGCCGTAGTTTGACAGTTACGAAATCAGCTGTTCGAGGGCCGCCATATTGCCATCCGCCGTACACGCTAGCGAGTAGCGAGCAAAATTAACCCGCTAATTTTATCATTATTCATTGAGTTATGAGGATTGTAGATTATATTATTTGAAAATCAATCTAAAGTTATCTGGTAAGGTATTATAAGAGGTCTTTTAAAAGTTTCAATGTGTAAACAATTTGTTTTCAGCGGTTTCTTCGTCATAATTTTATGAATAGTGCACTGACTCCAGTAAAAAAAATACTATTTACAACTAGTATCCTCCCTTTAAGCACCATGCTGATTGAAGTGGGGAAATTTATTAAATTTAAACTCGTAAATTGAACCGGAGTAAAAATAAATTGCAATCGTTAACATTTTTAAAGCTCGCGATGACATTAGATTGGTTTTACAAAAAAAAGAAACCCGTTCCTTCATTAAAATCAAATATGATGCGTGTAATATTGGTCCGATCTGTGCTAAGCCACGCTAAATTCGACATTCCAACAAAGTCGAGTTTAAGGCGCGATGTACTCACTAAAAAAGAAGATGGAGAGCTATGTAAATACGAATGTTAGAGAAAGCGCGCTAATATTAAAAACGATAATATTTAAGCGAAAATTGTGAAAATGTTTAATAAAACACGACTCGTTTGAAATAGAGAAAAAAACTCGCGGGGATTGTCTAAAATAGCATTTAAAGAAACACTGAATTTTTGCATACATATAACTTGTAAAATAACGGAAAAAATGTGTTTATTATATTTTAGGAGCATTCTTTGCGATTTTTTTTCTATCGAAGGAATTCATACAATTGACGTATCGGCATGGGGAATGTATAGATATTATCTTCAAGAATAACATGTATATTTTTAAGAGATTTAAAACTTAAAATATTTAAGGAAAATATGTAATAAGTCGGTAGAAATGCTGGAAGCCAGGCCTTAAAATCAACTTATATTCCGTGCAGTTTAGTCGTAGTCACAGTAGCGACAGTAGTGACAATCGGCACCCGAATTTCTCTTTTTATTTTCTAGAGATATTTGTTTGGATGGAATAATATTTACTCTATTAAATTATTAAAATAAAAAGTAATTTAGTTGATTGAACTAATAGATTGCACTTGTTATTAAATTGATATCGGCATGCAGCAAGTGAGTACCGCAGTATGTATGTTGGCGTGCAATAATTGCTAGTAGAAATGTATGTTTTCGCTGCCTATCGTGGAAGAACGATTTGTTCTGTATCAGCTATCGTGTATGTAGACCTCCAGGCTCTACCGCTATTATTATAGTAGCCACTTTTGCCCACAATTACAGCCCAGCCTACCTGATAATTTCACCAGCAGCCTGAGAAGTGAGGGCTGTATGAATAAATTATAATGTTTGTTTTGTTATCAATATTTATGATTAACTAATTATAATTTAGAATTGGTGTACCTACACAGCATCAGAGTGGCGTGCAGTCCATAAAGACTGAAAGGCCTAAGAAAAACGAACCGTAAGAAATGAAAAGATAATAGCTGGGGCTGCTGAAAGTGCCTGTGTCAGAAGTTCTTGTACGGTGAAATCGATATCTTTATCGATAGACGATATCTTTATCGATAGACGTAACTTTTTTATCGATGTCCCGAGCACGGATATTCATTATCCCTCTTGGCTCTACAGCCCCTAGTGGGTCTTGATGTCCTCAAGAGTCTTCTTCCACTCATGTGAGTTTTTGTGGAGCTTAGAAGCTCCAGGGTAGATATATCTTTGAGGACGTTGTCGCTCCATCTTAATCTTGGTCTTCCCAGGCTCCTTCGCCCTATCGTGTCTTGAGTTCAGCAGGTGCTTGATGCTCTGTCATTCTCTCTACGTGACCCAGCCACCGAAGTCTTCCCAGTTTTATAAGTTTGTTATGTTTAACTCCTTAAGATGAAGCCATACTAAATAATGCAAAATCATACAAAATCGTATGTTTTAGTTTTGAAAATTTGACCGCTTAGAAGTATTATAGATGCTTTAATTAAATACTGCGTGTAGAACATACTTCGGCCCTTAAAAATATCGGTCATTTTTTTTAATAAGTCTTATAATAAGCTTAGAAAAAAATAAAGTATTAGGTCTATAAAAAACATTTTTAACTGAAAACTCTCCTACTTATAAACACTTTTTCGGATATGGTTTTATAGCATAATGTGGCAAATTCAGTTTCTTATATAACTATCGCGAAAAAAATGATATTTACGCCCGAACCTCACAAAATAAAATATAATATGCATTTTCGCGTTGGTATTTTTGACATCACGGCGACAATACGGCAGTCGACGAATTTGTTATATCAAAGTGAACCTTATACCGTCCACCGAAGAACGACTGGCAGCCGCCCCCCTGTCTTCCGTCATTACTCCTCCGAACGGAGCGGAGAGCAGTCGTGTTATGCTCCGCGCCGCTTATTTTCGTGAAATCAATTTAAAAATTCCGTTTTATTGCAATAAACAATGCATAAAAAAGGAATTAATGTTTTTTACAGGCCTTTACGAAATCAACATGTAAAAAAAAAACTCAAATATCTTTTCCAACCTTTCCAAAAGCTTTTTCTCAAGTATTTTTAAACTCCTCCCATAAAAGGGCGTGAATTTTTCCTGTACTAGTGGATCGCCTTAAACAGAGTATATACCTCATTGTAACATCTGCGCCAAAATCCATTTTCTAGAACCGGTCCGAAGATACGCCTCAAAATTTTCCTTTCAAAAACGTCCAGTTCTCGCTCATTGCAAATTATTTTACTTATTAACATACCTACACTTATATTAAAATATAATCATACAATAGATTTGTTGCATTAACAATAATTTTGAATAATAACAATCAGTACATTGGTTTAATTTCGAATTTGGGTGAGCGCGCCGGTAAAGGCCCTATCATTATTTTTATGTTATTTTTGAAAATTTTTTTGAATCACATTTTTTTACTCTATATGGAAGAATATTATAAAATCTTGTTGCAAGTCTCTGTTATTGTTTCGTGTACAGCGAGTATTTAATATTTTTTCATAGTATTTATGTATATTTGTGTATAGATGATTGAGGATTGTTTTTGCGTATATCTGCCGAACGTCAAACACATTCATGATATTAAAGAAAAAGTTAGAGTCTGTAATTAGAGGTAGTCTAAGGATTATTTTTATAATAGTTTTCTGTGCCTTTATGATTGGGTCTAGTGCTGATGCAGTATCGCCTCCCCATGCTATGATACCATACTCAATAATAGATTGACAGACTGCAAAATAAATCATTTTCAAGTGTTGTAAGTCGAGAAAGTTTCGTATCGTTCTGAAAAAGTGCATGGTTTTTCTTATTTTGTTTGCAATTATTTGAGTGTGAATATTCCATTTGAGATATGGATCAATTGTGAGGCCGAGATACTTCATCTGTGTAGTGCGCTCAATGTAGGGATACTGACAAGATTCATTGGAATTTAAACATGTATGTATTCTAATAGAGGCATCATCACGAGGTTGACCTATTATATTTATGCTTGATGTGACATATTTAGTTTTTTCGGTGTTCGATGTGAGCGCATTTGTATCTAACCACGTTTTTACAATGTTTTATATCCGTTTCAGCTTTTTTGTATACAGCTAGCCAAGGGTCAGCTTCAAACAGTAAAACAGTGTCATCGGCAAAACTAACTATTTTCCCCTGAATATTAATGTTACATAAGTCGGTGATATATAAAAGGAACAGAGACGGTCCTAATATTTTACCCTGAGGAATCTCATAGTTAGAGGAGAACTGATCGCTAAGTGTTTTATTTACTTTAACTTGTTGCTTGCGATTGTTAAGGTAGCTTTTGAAAAAGTTAAGTTCGTTACCTGTTATACCGATTTTTATAAGTTTGTTTATTAATTTACTGTGTGATATTGTATCAAAGGCTTTGGAAAGGTCTAGAAAGATTGAAATACATTTTTTGCTTTTATCGAGATTTTTGACAATAATGTCAGTTGTTGGGTTAACTTATAAGCTGAATTAAATTCAGTTTTTTTTATTATGTTAGTAATTACATAATGAAGCAATTATCGATGCCGAACTGTCCTTGTTTTGTTTTTGTGAGTATCATAGGTGGTGTTGTGTACGGATTTATTTTTTTTGTGATTTTCTTAGTTTTCAACTTACTTAAAAATTCGTAAAATAAAATGAAAATTGCGTTTCATTTTATTCATACGTGAGAGGGAGATTTATTATAATTATTGTAGTTTTCCTTTGGAGGGGTGAAGACATACGTTCACCGTTTGTCTCATTTTCAACTGTTGACATTTAGTGTGTAAGAAAGAGGGGCAGCATTATATGCTTAAGAATTAACGCAAAAAAATCAGCGCATTGGCATTTGACGTTTTTGAATTTTTGGAATTTACTCACTATTCAATATTATAGATAGATACTTATCACAATATTGCTGCAGCTCTTTCAAAATATGAGAATCCATTCCATTATTATTATTATTATTTACCCGAATTTATTTTATATATTAAGATTGTACAATGTTTTATGATCAATGGTCGATAGCGTGATACCATGAATACCTATGAGAACCCCTTTTTCCCAAGTTTAGTATAAAGCTACCTGTGCTGTTTGATACGCAATGTTTTTTTTTTTTTACTTAAAAACAAGCTAAGCAGCGAACGGGCACGGTGCACCAGCGATGTCCTTTTCTCCACTGCAATGACGACTGCGAGTGCATAAATAATCTGACTGCAATTTCGGCCGGCCCGGTAATAAATAATAAAATAGCAGTGCGGTCGGCAATCAAGCCGTCTGGGCGGCCAATTTCCTACTCTGCAATTCGCTAATTTAGATCGCCCTCGAAACAGCGAGTCGCGCTGCTTGCTGCTCGCTGCTTGTTGACGGCTCCGGAAGGGTTGAGCTTTCAATTGGGACACTGATCCTCAAAATGTGGAACTTGTTAGTCAGAACCATCGACCTACAAATTTTGATTTGAAACAAAATGTTCTGAACAAATGTACTCCTTAATAACACGGGATATCATAATTTTATACCAAGCCTTAAGAATATACATATAGGTTACAAAAGTTTCATGCCACTCTGTTGAATAGTATAGGAAATAATGTCATAACGCCAGAGCTCACTATTATACATAGAAACCATCACGGGCATGCACCCATCAAATCCCCAAAGTTCAAATTGGATAAGCAAAGAAACATTCATTTTTATAGAATATATATTGAGTCTAGCTGACCCGGAAACTTCGTACCGTCTCAGAATCAATAACTGTTGTGTTAACTTATTAACTGAATTAAATTAAAAAAAATTATTAAGTAAAAAATTACACAATGAAGCAAATATCGATGCGCAACTGTCAGCGTTTTGTTTTTGTGAGCATCAGAGACGGCGTTGTGTACGGATTTAGGTATATTTTTGTGATGTTCTTACTTTTCCACTTACTTACGAGAATTGCGTTTCATCTTCTTTATGCGTGTGATTTATTATAATTATTGTTTTTTTTTCCTTTGGAGGGGTGCAAACATACGTTCACCGTTTGTCTCATTTTCGTTTGTCTATTGATATTTAGTGTGTAAGAAAGAGGGAAATTATACATTTAAGAACAAAAGCAAAACAATCAGCTCATTGACGTTTGACATTTTTGAATTTTTGGAATTCACTCACTATTCAATATTATATTTATCACAATATTGCTGCAGCTCTTTCAAAATATGAGAATTCGTTCCATGCAAAATGAATGAGGAAAAGAATTTTCTCCATAATTATTTTTTTAGTGAATTTTTCTGATGTTTTAATAGCTATTCTGCTATTCGGGGCGGAGACAAATCCAACAAATCAAAGATCATAAAAATCGGTCCAGCCTTCTTGAGTTATAAATGGTGTAACTAACCCGACTTTATTTTATATGATATTAAGATAAAATTATGCGTTAAGTGAATTTTAATAATGTTCCAATCATTAAAATACTTCATTTTACTAGATATTTCCATTTACACCAATTTTCCGAATCAATTTTATATGTCTATGGGTGCATGGATTGGTTTTTTATACAAATCTACAGTTTTATTCCGATAATGGTTAAATTTTCCAAACTTGACCTTCCACCTGTTATACCTATGTAATATATTTTAATGTACTATCTTTTAATTTTCTAAAATTACTGTTTAATTTCTAGACATACAATGTAATAGTATAATGAGGAAATCTATAATTGGTTTCTCAGTTAGGTTAATTATACATGTATAAATTAATCATTATTGTAAACTGTTGATTTCCCTAAAATAAAATAAATAAATGTCATCTTTGAGGAAAAAAAAAAAAAAAAAAAACAAGAGCAAGAGCAAGGTCACTTGTCTATATGAGATTTCGAAAACCATCCACATACCATTTTCCACCCCTTAAAGCAGAATTTTAATACTTCTTAAGGAAATTTTCCCTACTTGACGTTCAAAATAAGAGGAAATTTACTTTTTATTCTATGTCTGATTTCTAAAAACGCTGTGTGAAGCCCGGGCAAAGCCGGAGACTTCAGCTAGTTATCAACATATATAAAAAATGAATCCCTGTTTCCCTTGGCCTCACCATAACTTCTGAACGACTTTACCTATTTCATTCATATTTTTTAGTAAGTTTTCTAATACATACTTTGTAGAAGGTTTTTACGGAAAGAAAAATTAAGAAAATTGCGCAGAAAATTAGATAATTTCAGAAAACTTAACGATTATTTTAACTTCGCACGTTTGACAGTTCGCGCCTTTGCTGAAAATGAATTTAGCAGGCAGCAGTATTTTTTTTGTAACAAAAGATTTTTTTAACCATCGATATTTTAAATAGGTACCTATGTTAGGTACCAAATTTCATTGATTGTTCTTATAATATACAAAAATGAATATTTGTAATATACGAATTTGTAATAGGTGGCATGCGAGCTGTTTGAAAACTGAATGTACTGGAACTGAATATATAGAACGCGGAAGAGGAGTTTTCATGACGGGGAGCGGGAGAGGGGAGAGGGTTAACGGGGAAGGTGGAAGGGTAATGCGACGCACGGGAAAGGATATGCAGGGAGAAACAATTTATTAGAACGCATGCTGGGAACCAGCTAGTACCTATTATATTATCAAAAGCATGAAATCATGTGCATTGCATTCCTTCCTACATCCTTTTCCTCACTAGGTCAAACATGCTATTTACTGAGCGTAGGATCAGTGTTAGGAGCAATCGATTGTTTGTTTATCTACACCGATGATTACCTCATATGAAGCTATGCTTTAACATTAACACATAACAACAGACAGCGCTGTTAATGTTCTTGTTAATGTGTTGGTGGACATAATAATATGTGTGCGTGTATTCGCTGTAAGTTTATAGGAAAAGGGGTCACGGATCTCAACATATAGAGTCGTTATTATGCGCGTTCATATTCATCGTCCATATTATCACATATTATTCTCTTTGGCAGTTTATTAGTAGTGTTATCTCCTGCAGTATCGTAGGCTCCTGGTACTTCTTGGGAATTTATAATGTTCGTACTAAGGTGAAGATTAATGCGAAGTCACTATTTTAGAATAATGTTTACTACGAATAGGTTACATTATAAATACAAAAAATATCAACTAACTAACTAACTAAACATCACGGCACTTCCCCGTAGAGGTAGGCAGAGAGGACGGTCCGCCATGTCTTCCTCGCGCGTCCCCGACTTCTTTTACCATTCACATTTGCTTCATATATTCTACTTACACTACTTTATTCGTTCATTCGCTCTTCATGCCCAAACCATGTGAGGGCATCTTTCTTAATATTACTCATTACGCTTATATCAGCCTTGCATTCTTTGCGGATCTCAACATTTCTCACACGATCATACGAAACCACATACTCCTCAGGGATCTCATTTCAACAGTCAGTTCCATGCCTCACTGCCATACATCAGGTTAGGTACCAACATTCCATTGTGGACTAATAGCTTCGCTCCTTTTGACAGTTTTTTTATTAGCTCCAACCACATTCAGTCCTCCATTAATAGAGTTACCTTTCTTTTAATATCTTTATCAGCCTTACAGTCTCTCGTAAACACACTACCCAGATACAAAAAAATATGCTTTGAATAAATTGAAGCTTTTCTTACCGTTTTCGTTAAATAAAAATAAAATAAAATGATTAATTACTTTATAAAAAATATAAGCGAAAACTACTAAACATGTGTTTTTTCATTATAAGCAATAATTATTAGCCTGAAACACTCATCAACATTGAAAAAATCTCCCGAGAAAGATGAGTGTTTCAGGCTAATAATTATTGCTTATAATAATTGTTACCCTTTGTGCTATGCATAAAAATCTTGTCTTAAACATTAGTTTACCAATTAAAAATAATAATGTGTTTTTTCATTAGAAATGTATGAACACATTGAAGAAACAACTGTAAAAAAATAATTTTAAGGCTAAAATTGTCTAAGGTTGTACAGCAGCATGAACCGTCGAATAACAAAAGTATAAAATATATTTTCATTCAAATGCATCAAAGATAAGAAAATAATATATGTATAGGTAATAAGAA
Source organism: Limnephilus lunatus (assembly GCA_917563855.2). Lineage (NCBI taxonomy): Eukaryota > Metazoa > Arthropoda > Insecta > Trichoptera > Limnephilidae > Limnephilus > Limnephilus lunatus. Next base: position 58,220,420 of record OU830596.1, read on the forward strand.
AAGTACAAATAATCGAAAATTCTGTAAATAAATTCGTATGATATAATCCAAACTTATTATTATTAAAGGTATTTTTGAAGTCAGTTTTAGACTTGAAACTGGTAAATAATGAACAAAAATTTATAATTTTATGATGGGGGGGAAATTTTATGATCACCCTTGTTTAACAATGGCTACTTAACTCAATTTGTCTGAGAGACTCAGTCACATTATCGACCAACTAGGACGAGTCATGTCAGACGAGTCTCGTTGAGTAACTTTTATTCTGTACGACAATCGGAAAGTACATTAGAACTACAGCATAATTTATTTGGCATTTTCACGAGCATTTGGTTCCTTATAACTTTCAATCTGCCTAGCTATGAACTAATATCGACGAGAAAAACGAATCCGCCGTGAAGACCTAGACAATCCTAACCCCACGAACCCGGGCGCCTTTATCAACTCACCAAACGTAGCGAACCACTTTGGGTGGACTCCAGATACTAATGTCTACAGCCTGTATGTCGGACGAATATCTATGAACTTCAGAGTGAAGACTAATATCTACATAAGTTGTTTTTAATTGTTTGTCTAGCTTGTAGTCTTTCTAGATTTTAGGCATGTATGGTAAGTTTGTACAGAGCCCTTGAGGTGATTTTTCACAAAAACGGCGCTGTATAAATCGTCCAAATATTATTATTATTATTACAGAGCTAAGGTCGGATAAATATCTATGACGGTCCCAGTGGTGACGAATATCTATGGAGCGTAGGTGGGACTAATATCTACAGAGGGCAGCTGAGAACCTAACCTAACCTAACCCAACCCAACCTCTGCTCTGCAGAGCTGCAGATATTCGTCGACATCACTTGTTCCATAGATATTAGTCAGCAGTTTGAGCTGTAGATATTCGTCCTCACTTTGGTTCCCATAGATATTGTTATATAATACCTCGTATAGATATTTATCAGATCTCATTGATATTAGTCCGATTTGTTCAGTTTTTGGAATTCCTATAGATATTAGTAGATGCCTCCCTTGGGCTGACCTATGTCAGGGTTGTTGGTTATCTAAATAACCAATTCTCAAATCATTAGTTGTATACGTAATTTTGTGTAACTTGTCATTTATTTATTTAGGTAGGTTTTTATTATTTGATTTATTTTAGCGACTATATAAAGTAAATTGTTCAAATAAAATATAATGGTGAATTTAAGTATACATATTATATTTCTTAGTCCTCTTCACTAGGGGGTCCTGTGCCGAGGCGGACTAAAGTTATTTAAATATAGTTTATTATTTGTCTTCTATGTATGTCGTTTAGTGTCTTCATTAGGATTTTTTTCATTGACCTGTTTCAGCCTTTTTTTAATTCTTGATTTGTAGATATTCATTAGAATTTTTACTGCTTCTACTGCTTTTCAGTTAACATCACTGTGCACTGCACCATTGACACTCGGCGCTAGTTATAATTTATAATATTATAACACAGTGACATCAGATTGAGAATGTGAATGCAACTGTAGGACGTACTATACGGTCCGTTGCGAGTCCATCTCAAAGAGTGCGACGTGCACTTTTAAAACAGACTTCACGTTTTAAATTAGACGGTGACCCAGATGTGCGAAATGCAGTTGACCACCAGTGCAAGTGAAATGATTACCGGATGCTGTGTGAATATTTGTATTTATTTGTCATATGGATACTAGGCCTTCAAAAATTGCGCCTATTTATTCTAATCATTCTATTTATTCTAATCCAAACGAAAATATGAAAGAGAGCAAGATACAGAAAAATAAAAAGACAACGGTCGCAGACACGAACCTAGAACCTCTCGTCTAACTGTGACAAACACCTTAACAATTCGGCGACTGCCACCTCTGTCCAACCACAATTTGCAACCGTTATCTTTTTTAAAAATATTTTGTGTCTTGCTTTCTTTAATATTTTCGTTAAGATTATTAGTGTTATTTTCTTCTTCTTAATTTTTGTATTGTTGACATTCTCATAGAAAACTTTCACATTTTTCTGCACAATTTGGTCTTCCTTTAAAATCCTTTGTGTGCGCTACATCTCGATAGTGTTTTTAGCATTTTGTACTAATATGTTTGTTTCTTTTGCTTACAGGTATGTTTTCAAGAAGTTTTCTGCATTCTTTCACCCAATCCTCTTGATTTTTCTTTGGGGTGAGTTTTTATTTATGTTATTATCATGTTTATTATTCGTTTTTTTTTATTCTTTTCTTTCTATGACTCTAATTACGGAAATTAGTGATATTTTAGTAGGTATGAATAATTGACTTGTGTCATTACAATCCTGGGCCATCACTTGTACTAAATAAGCACTTCAAATGTCGGATGTGTTATTGCCTGGGGCCAAAGAATAATAAAATGTTCACACACTTTATAAGGTATTTATATATTGCATTTAATTCGCATATTTTATCATGTGTTTAAAATTATTCCTACATAATATCAACCGTGACATATTTTTATGACCAAAATTTTTATTACATTGTTCCACTTATCTATTTGGGACTGAATCGGTTTCGCCCTATTAAAGGCATCTTCAAATACTTAGATACGTTGAATTCCACGATGTATTTTTTTGGGTTTCGCGACTTTTTATTCCGTGAAAAAATATTCCAGTTAAAATATTCTACACTCAAGACATCCTCCGACAAAATATCCCCGACAAAATAACCTAACCTAAACTAACCCAACCAAACCTAATCTAACCTAACCTAACCCAACAAAACCTTTCGGCGCCAGATTAAAAATTTAAATCGAATCTGTATGTTCCTTGCTCTGTATTCATCCTTCCTTGTCGGGGAATGTTTTTTCCTTGGGATATTATGTCTAAGTGATATTTTGTCGGAGGATATTTTGTCGGGGTTATTTTGTCGCGGGATGAAATCGCGCGGTATCTACCTTTTTTTGTGATGAACTCTGGACATCCCCAATTTAGGATATGTTGTGAGGATGAAGGGTGTAGAAAGGTGAAGAAGATTTGTCAAGGTTGGGAAGTTCCTACCTGGCCGTTCACAGCTGGTCACTAAATATAGCAAAAGCCATTTCAAACTTCAATTTTGATTTTATTATTTTCGGTTACCATTGATACTTTTTATGAAATTTAATATTTTTTAATCGTGACATCCGGATTCCAGTTTCACAAAATCCAGATTTACGGATTTTGGGTTCCATAAAATCCGGAAACTCTAGCTCTGGTGAACTTTAGTCCATTACCACCTCAGAGTAACAATATTACCACACGCCGTCAAAAGATGGGGTGAGTTTTTTGTGACACACGACCCGTGCACATGTCATCGGTATCCCCGTCCGTGTAATTTGTGACACCAAGTATAGTGTTTCAGTAGTTTTGTGGTAATATGCAACTAAAATATGATCCAAAACCACGATACATTTTTTAATAAGTGTATCCAAAACTGGCTAACCCAACCTAACGCAATTAATCGTTTACAAAGTGAAGTATGTAATATCTTTATATGGGATGTTAAGATCAAATTTTGAAAATAGAGTCACAATTGTCCCTACTAGAAACAAGTAGAACTTTGACAGGGTTATGGCATCCCCAAATACTTCTTAATCCGACTCTAAGGACCAAATTATGAAACTAGAGTCACAAATACTCCCTATTTACAAAAGTAAATAGAGATTTAGCAGGGTTATGGCATTCTCAATTACTCCTTAATCCGACTCTAAGTACCAAATTATTAAACTAGAGTCACAAATACTCCCTATTAACCCGAGTAAATAGAGATTTAGCAGGGTATTGGCATCCTCAATTACTCCTTAATCCGGCTCTAAGGACCAAATTATGAAACTAGAGTCAAAAATGCTCCCTACTAACCGGAGCAAGTAGAAGTTTGACGGGATCATGGCATCCCTAATTACTCTTTAATCCGACTCGAAAGACCAAATTATGAAACTAGAGTCACATATACTCCCTACTAACCAGAGCAAGTAGAACTTTGGTAGGGTTATGGCATTCCCAATTACTCTTTGATCCAACTTTAAGGACCAAATTTTGAATATACAATCAAAACTGATTGATCATTTTTGTAAGATTTGTAAGATAAAATATTGTAAAATTAGAAACTGAATAAACATACTTAAAAAAAAAGAAAGAAACTAGAGTCACAAATGCTTCCTACTAACCGGATCAAGTAGAACTTTGGCAGAGTTATGGCATCCCCAATTATCCCTTAATCGGACTGGAATGACCAAATTATGAAGCTAGAGTCACAAATGTTCCCTATTAACCGAAGCTAGCAGAATTTTGATAGGGTTATAGCATCCCCAATTACTTTTTAATCCGACACGAAGGACCAAATTATAAAACTAGAGTCACAAATGCTTCCTACAAACCGGAGCAATTACAACTTTGACAGGGTTATGGCATCCCCAAGTATTTTTAAATCCCACTCGAAGGACCAATTTTTGAAGCTAGAGTCACAAATGCTCCCTATTAATCGAAGCTAGCAGAACTTTGATAGGGTTATAGCATCTCCAATTACTTCTTAATCCGACACAAAGGATCAAATTATGAAACTAGAGTCACAAATGCTTCCTATTAACCGGAGCTATGGAATCAGCAACATCTTTCACCAGGGCGATACTGAGGGTATCTGCTACTTCCACTTCCTGAAACTTAAAATACATTTGCACATAGTCGTATTAAAATACGTTTACAAACTATTATTGTCAATACATACATAATAATTACTTAATCGAATTTATATGTGCTGTCGACGCCTTCCCCTTGGTGTTTATTTTTTAACGAATGCACGTGTTGTGTTGGCGCTGCAGGCTACAGGAATAGTGCATTTGCCAAGGGGGGTGCATTTTTATGCAGTTTTTTCACCCTGAGATAACATATTTAACCTTTGCACTTGCCTACTGTAAATCACTTGGAATTAGGGATTCACAATTCACAAGATTAAAAATGAATTATTAATTGTTTTTTTTTCAATGTTAGCATAAATCATAAACCATGAGTTTTTGAGTTATTTGAATTAATATCTACTAATCATTGTAATATTAATCTCTACATAGTATAAATTAAAGTACTCCTAAGCTTATATCTGTCTGTCTGTCTATTCGCGATAAACTCAAAAACTAATGAACGGATTTTCATGCGGTTTTCTCCAATAGAGTGATTCATGAGGAAAGTTTAGGCATATATTTTGTCAAGGTTTTGTGTACATTGGTTGAAATATATAATATATAAAGGGAGCGGGCTGGCAAGCGAGCGGTGTGGATTTGATTTGTATGCAAATTAACAGGTGGCGTTGGTTTTAAAGGTTGGGTAACCAACCAGTAGATGGCGTTGCGTTTCGTTAGCCACAGCAACGCGTGGTCGGGTCAGCTAGTAGTAAATAAGAATAAATTCATACAATTTGTAGTGTTTTTAATATAATGTTCTCAGCGTGCACAGTCGAATCTTCTCCAAGCTTGGACTTTCTGATTAAAGAGTGTTTATCAGAAATGCCAGGTTTTCAATTTGGGAGGCTGGTACGGGTACCGCCGACCCGGAAACTATTCATTGGATAACCTATAACTTTGCCATAGATCACACCAAGTGGTTAGCTACGTTTATTGACTTAGCAGGGATTCCTGTGTTCATTGGGGTGAGGTTTGTACGGGTCTTGGTGGTTTTGGCTTGGCTGCGTCTGTTCACCAGTTGCATGGCAGGCCGGATCGGGAGAGAATGGTTGAGGGAGTCCCTTTGACTTCTCCAGCCGTACTCTCTCGGAACATCTCCCTGCACCGCAGGGGGAGAGATGGATTCATACGTCCGTCGCTCCTGGACACATTGACCCCTAGATTCCCACCCACCCCTAACAGTGGCGGCTCATGTCTTTTGGGTGTGCTAGAGTTCTAATATAAAAAATGGCATTATCGATGGTGTCGTGGACGAAAAAAATAATTTTTTTTTGAAAAACTTTTTTGCATGAACATTTTTCAGGAAATCCGTGCGGCCAAACTGAAACATCCTGAAAATTTTCACACAAAAAACTGATTTAAAAAAAAAAATTAGAAGGTTACAACAACATCAAAAAGGCCATTTTTTAATATTAGCACTCTAGCACACCCAAAAGTCACGAGCCGCCACTGACCCCTAATAACCTTTTCCTTCCCACAACTTCCTCTGCTTCCTTTCCTAAAAAGACCCGTGCTTTGGAGTTGTAAATTTTGTATTTATTTTCAAGTAATAACGCAAACTCATAGAAATCATAATTTCATTCTTGTTGTTAAACATTTTTTAATTTGTAAATTTTCTCGCAACCCTAATAACTAATAACACAATAACACGTGACACTTTTTCAACGCTTCGAAACACGAAAGCCGCAACCCGAAAATATTACTTCAAAACATGTTTCTAATAATTTTAGGTGTAATTTAACATCGTATTACATGAAATCTTCAAGACGCGATAAAAGATTGTTTTTACTTACATATTTGGCCTATGTATTTCAAACGTAATTCTTCTATAGCAAGTTTTTTCTTAATGCAATTATCAACTTAAGAGTTTTACTTACTCCATTTACTTTCAGCCCAATTCTTCTTTATTTGTGAGTATTACGTTCATCGGTTCCGAGACTTTTCATCCCGCGACAAAATATTGTAAGATTTCGCAATCAAAAGATCTTCAAAGGATTATAAATGCTGGCAGAAGTAAAGCAATCTTTTTGTTAAGCTCTGGCGCCAAGAAATTTGCATAGCTTTTTAATAAAGTATAAATATATATTTTTTTATAAAATTAAGCTTGATTGGAGCATTATTTGAACAATAGGTACGAAAAAATCTCATGCATACATAGATTTATTTTTAAATAATAGAATTGGGTTCTCTAGGGGTTGTGATCTGTGAAGCTGTAAGCTCCGGGGGTGGAGTTTTTCAACTTTCTTGTCATAACACGGGGTGAATTACGACCCTTAACAGATGTGGAGATGATTTTTAAATGTGTGCAAGAATGCTACAAATTCATTGCGGATATTTTTATGGACGTGTTTTGAAGATGGATTACAAAACGCAGATTTTTAATAAATTATTAACCGACAAATTGACGTCCCTATTATAAAATTATTCTACACTAGAAGTACTCCCTTTGATCTAGTAATTCGCACAATTATCTGTAAGTAACTTTAGGCTAGGTACAAGACTACAAAATTCACCGTTTCAGAAATTTAGATTCTTCGCCGAAACAGATTTTCTTCTCTTTGGTTCGAGTTGTTTGTTATTCCGATGTTTCACAATGGTTGGTTCTCGGTACTTATTTGTTTACGTTTTCCGGAATAATCTATTCCGCTTACATATTGTGAAACACTACTTCAGCATTCTTCTCTTAACCTTGGTTTTCTTCTTGGGACCAAGTACCAACCTAACTTTTACCTGATACTAATGATTTGAAACGTTATGTTTCCCCTTTGGCTTCTCCTACAGCCCCGCGGTTTACGCAAGCACTACTGAAGTATCAAGTATCAGCAAACCATATAGCAATTAAGATAATCTTCACTATTTTACATACATTACATTATCTCAACTTTCATTCATTCCAGAGTAAAAATCCTTCCTTTCCCCCCATCTCCTTTCCATCTCCACTTCAATTCTCTAACTAATTAACCATCACGACGTTTCCCCGCAGGGGTAGGCAGAGAGGACGGACCGCCAATCAACTCGGTCTTGGCACACATTCCTTGCCTCGTTTACGTTCATACAATGTCTCATACATCCTCTTCTATTATTCTTGACATGACCCGACTCAAGTATCTGATTCACTTGGTCGTGCGATGTCAAATCTTTACACTCCTTTCCTCTTTCATTCGCTACATGCCCAAACCGTCATATTGTCCCTTTCTTAATCTTACACATTACGATTACATCAGTCTTGCATTCTTTGCGGATCTCCACGTTTCTCACACGATCGTACACGTTTTTTCCACACATTCGCCTCTGGGATCTCATTTCTACAGCATTCATTCTACCTTCATCCTCCCTCTGCCAGTTCCATGGCTCACTGCCATTCATCAGGGTATGTACATAGGATGCCAGGGCTCCATTATGGACGGCTAGCTTCGCTTCATTGAACAGTTTTTTGTTGGCGTCAACGGCGTTCAGCCCTCCATTAATGGAGTTACCTGCATTTACCCTCCTTTCAATATATCTATCAGCCTTTCCATCTCTCGTAAACATACTTTTCTGATACAAAACTCATCCACCTGCTCCAAGTATTCCATTCTCAGCCTCTCAGTATACCCCAATTGGGGATGCCATAGTCCTACTGGATATATATGTACTTACAATTTTGGCATCCAAACTATTCGTGATACAAGAATCAAAGGGCAATAATCTCTAACTTATCCCTTTCGCTAAAACAATTTTTGGTTAAAGAAGTTTTGGTTTCTTTGCAGCAAAGCTATACAATGCACTTCCACTGGCTATTAGACAGAACACAAATTATTTGACGTATAAATCGGACACAAATTCTAGGATCATCTTCCCAGGTATCTGAGTCTTGCTCCCATGAGGGCGGGATATTGACACCATAGGTGAATTGGAGTCTCTTCGTCCTCTTCACATTTTCTGCATCTATCGGTGTTTTCCACTCCCTCAGCTGCGTGTTTCTCCTGAGATGGCATTGTCCCGTTAATAGTCCTATCGATTCCCTCAGTGGGTGCACTGTCCATATAGATTAATCATAATAATCATTGGATGGTTTCTAGAGTCCGTGTTTGTGAGAAATCACCTTACGGGAGCTGTACAATTTATTATGAGTTCTTAGGCTCTATCTAATTTTATTATTTACAAACTGATACCGGAAACATCCTAATCTGGCAGGTCGCTTCCGATAAACACATTTTAATTAGAACGTTGTGCTTGGAAAAGATACGACATTATATTTAAAACACTGGACATTGCTTGCCTTTATATTTGCTACCCTCATCATTGTTAATATTATATTAATAAGAAGATTAGTGCCAAAAGATGAGTTAATATTTATCTGAACGACTTGAGAATTTAGGACTTTTTAGGACTGAAGAATTTTTATGAAATGACGTTTACAAGAGCTTACAAATTAGATTATATTTTTACACAATTAGTTATTTACATTGCCGCGGGTTGTAAAGGTGAAGATGAAAGAATTTTGACTTTATGGTTACTTTTGTCTAAAAAAGGTGAGTTTTAAGTTTAGCTCTAAATTCCGCTGAGTTTGTGATCATTGATCATTTTGTTGCAGTCCATTCCAGGCTTTAAGTCCTGACACTCCTAAAGCACGCTCTCCGAACTTTGTATCTGGTGTGCGCTTTGGTTCCTTCAACCTTTCGATAGCAGATGATGCTGCTGACTTGAGGGTTGGATTTCCGATAAGTAAGCCGGAGCCATTCCATTAAGGGACTTAAATACCATCCAGCAGAAAGATTAGTGGATTTGTTCCGTTTGAGTATTTTTAATTTTTGGATTCAGCTTCCTTTTTCCGCTTTCCCGCATGCGCCGCTAATAGGCTGGTTCTAGCGGCGTAGCATAGATACGTAGGGGATAGAGGTATAATACAGCATAGAGTAGACATAGATAATCTTGACTATGACATATTGTGTGCAATAATAGATAGTAGCGTAATAGTAATAGTGCGCAGTCGGCCAAGGTTGCCTGGTCGCCTGGTAATAATAACACGGGCGCGCATGCGCAGATCTGACACACCGAGAGCCCGCTTTTCAGTCCTAGTCTGCATTTAAACAATTTTTTTTGAAAAAATATATTGCATTGTAGGGATGTTTTATTGTCGCTTGTGTGAATACCGCAGTAGAGTCACAACTATTCCCGAATATGGTATTACCACTTGGGGCAAGTGACGGGGTAGATTAGGCTATCTGAAGATCGCGAGTTCGAATCCCGGCGTGTGCAAGTAAATTTTATTAGATTGAATTGTGTTATTTCACAATTTAATAATTTAAAATAGTGTAAGGTATTTTTGCGGCACGTTCCAGATAGGAAGATAATCTCAGTATCGCCCTGGTGTGAGACCACCGTTCAGACTTGAAACGTTGCTTGAAATTACTTTAGCCGTGTTTGGTGATCAGTTCTGAATATCCAGCTACTTTCCCCCCTTCGTTTTCCTCATCCCATTCCCATATCTACTACCGTCAGCCTCAAAAAATACCATAACAAGGGATGCTTTAGTTTAACTGGCTCTAGGCTATTGGGAGCAGTTGGCACTTTTGTACGATATTCACATAAACAGGTATCTTGTGGGGATGAAAGAAATGGGAAAATCATGGTGATGGTAAGAGAAGGTTTTTTTAGTACCTGGCTATTCAGATCTGGTTACTAAATACGCCTTATTTTTATTAAAAAAAATAACACACTGTAGATCAAACATTTTTAATAACTGTTAAAACAAACACGTGAACACCTCTGCACAAGTTCTCCTAGTGAGGTTTTCATAAAACACTATAATATTTAAATCATTTACAGTATGTACACATCATTAATTCTTTATAACATTATGTAGGTGCCTACCTACATATACATACATATGTATAAGGAAATGTTAAAAATGTTTGGTAAAATAAATAAATGAAATATAAGTAAAATCGATGATCGTATATGTTTAATGTACCTTTCTCGCTGATGACAATAAATAGATAATAATTAAAAATTTGGGAGGCGGTTATGGGTACCGCCACTAATTGGATAACCAACTTCTCTACCTTAGGTTCCCCCACAGTAGTTCGCTAAGTTTGGTGACTTAGCGAGGTGCCCGGACTCATGGGGTAAGATTGGTGGCTTATGTATTTGCCCACCTACTGCGTGGCGGGCCGGATCGGGTGAGACTGGTTGAAGGAGACCTATCGACACTTCAAGTAAGTATCTCTCGACCCAACGCCTTTCACCGCAGTGGAGGAATATATTTATACATATATCACTCCTGGAAACATCGACCCTCTGATTCCTACCCACCCCTCATACTTTTTTCCTTCCAAGAACTTCCTCTCTCTCCTTTCTCTAAAAATGACATAGATCCTGAGGGAATTTATTTTCCTTAGTGCCTGCCTCCTGTGTGGAGCTTATGTAATAAAAAGCAAGATAAAGTGCTATTTCTCAATGACGTTTGGCAAAGTCTTGTCAAAGTTTGTCTTTGATACCAAACTGACTTCTCGGATCACATATCACGGCTCACTTCAGCATGCTACAAACTCCTGGAATTTATCAGTAAAAACAAGTAAACAATTTGATGACCCAGATGCAATGATAGTCATGTTCGATGGCATCATAAGAAGTAAGCTGGAGTATGCTAGTGGTGTATGGACTCCGCACCAAAAAAAATACATTAATATATATAATCTATATGCGGATGAATGGAACTTATCCGAGGTTCATGCACCATATAGAATTACTTGAGGCAACTAATAGATTTGCGAGTAGCTTAGAAACCAGACGTTATGCAAATCTTGCAATTCTTAGTTTTAATATAATCCATAATCGTATTGACAGCCCGTTTCTTTTGGAATGTTATTTTCAGTTGCAATTCTAAATTTTCAGCCATAGTCGTCGACACGACTTGTTCAAAATAACATACGGTAGAACAGATGTTCTGGCATGACAAGAGGGATGATGCTGTTGAACGAAATATCGAAAGCACTAGATATATAACTCTTCTTTAGATAGCCTTAAGATTTTTTTGTCTACTAATTATCTTCTTAGATGTTAAGACTGTCAAAATGAGAAAATTGTGCGGTAATTGGATAATTAATCTACTGTACAATTAATAAAATAAAAATTAAAAAATGTACATGAATATTAGAGATTTTTTATAATTAAAAATATAGCAAGCAATTTTTTTTTTGTGTTGTTCACATCAACTCTTATTAACATATAACTTTCGCAAGCTAGGCTGCAATTGACAAACCGTCCCCGCAATGTTCTGTGACCTGAAGAGTTTGTTCACACCAAGACCTTGTTGCCATTAAGTAATACGCCCGTATTCATGCACACACCAATACAGACGGACCAAACACACATACACCCACAGTGGCAGTCATCATTGCCAACCTGATTATTTTCCTTGTTGACCAACTGACTACTGTGGTATCACGTGATAACGGACGCCATCTTGGACCAGCTGTCAAATTGCCAACATTTTCCAGCGATGCACTTTCGGCTTTTCCTGAGTCATGAATGTCAATTATAATTCTGTTGCATATATGCTCTTTGAGTTACTAGGGTGCGTCGACAAACAACATATTTTTTAATATGGTAACACCACTAACACCGAGTAATACCGATTTTGAAGAACAGAGAGTAGGTTCAAAAGTGAGGTTATGTTTGACTTCCAAATCTGACGAGGAAAATTATCATTTTTCTTACATTTTTACACTGCTAAAAGTATGTGCTTCTTTCTAGTAGTTTTATTTTTTTTTTTATTTCTGACCTATACATAAAAAAATCAAAATCTGCTTGCTTGAGTGTGCGTTAATATAAGATGTCTATGCGTTGCTAAACCATTCATTCGATTGCGATGAAACTTTGGGGATTTGATGTGTGCATGCCCGCGATGGTTTATATATACAATCGTAAGCTCTGGTGTCATGAAATCATGCGTTGCTAACCATTCATCCGATTGTGATAAACTTTGGGGATTTGATGTGTGCATGCCCGTGATGGTTTCTATGTATAATGGTGAGCTCTGGCGCAATGAATTACACGTTGCTAAACGTTTATCTGATTATGACGAAACTTTGGTGAGTTGTTGTGAGCACGCCCGCGAAGGTTTCTATAAAAACCGGTGACCTCTGGCATTATGAAATTTGTATAAAAAAATGCAATATATGGCTTAACCTTTCCCTTACTGTGCTAAAAAAATCCACGCACTCCGGTGCTGTGTAATGAATACACATGTCAAAATCAGCGATTTTATATAGGAAATATATGAACATTCATAGCTTATCGCTTTTGGTTATCATAGTTTATGTTAAAAGTGATAATAATTGTAATATAATTGCTGAAAACATGAAAAAACCATCGGCAGTTGCTTAAAAAACGGGCGTGGAGACCATCTCAAACGATTGCCCGCGAACGACTGAGGCGCTGGACTACTACCCAATACATACATACAGCTAATACGCGGCTAATCGCTTCTGCCAGGGGTTTAAAACCTTTTTATAATTTTTTTTAAAATAAAATAAACAAATGGTGTTTTATAAAAAATATTATATTTATAAACAATATTTCGCACGTTTCATATTAAAATATAACAAACAAATTAAATATTACAAATAAAATATTAAAAAAAGTTTCTATTTTTGAAAGTCTGAAGATGGCTCTGACGAGCTGAAACCGGTTACGGTCAAATAAAATTTAGTGGAATAAAGTTTTTTATTTGTTTTATTATAATCTCTTATAAAAAAAGTATAAAACCAAAAGCGAAATAAACCAAACATATTGTAAATCTAAAATGTATCGCAATTGCAGCAGGAAATATATATTTTTCTTTTCGGTGGCTTGTGCATACAGCTTTTTGACAAATATGGCAAACTATAGTGCTTCTTTTTATAATAAGTCCTACTATATCAGTATTTTCAGATATTATCTATATATATAAAAATCAAGGGTTCGCAAATCTCGGAAAGTAATCTACCTATGGATTGACTCAAGTTTTTTACAAAACATTTCATTTTATCAAAATTGTGTTTCTATATACACTGGTGGGTTCTGTCGTTGTGAAATAAGTATAAAAAAATTGTAATAGGTGGCGCGCGAATTGTGTGAAAAACGAGTGTATTTCATGTATTTTAGCCGCAAGGAGGGTTAGCGGGAAGGGGTGGGGCGGAGGGGCATTAAGGGGGTGGGGCTAGTTTTGCAGGAGGGGGTCGATGGAGGGAGGAAGGTCGGGAAAAGTGAAGAACGGGGGGGTTCGCGGGTGTAAGCGGAAAAGGGGAAGGGGAAAGGTGAGAAAAGTGGAGGGGGAACGCAGGAAGGGAAGAAGAGGGGGAAGGGGAACGGGGACGAATTCAAAAGGACACGCAGGGAGAAACTATATCTTTATTTAAGTGGCATTGCAATGCATGCCGGGTTCAGCTAAAAACCGGAGGGGAACGCGGACGCATGGGAATGGACATGCTTGGAGAAACAATAATTTATTTCTTTAAATGGAATTACAACGCATGCCGGGAACCAGCTAGTGATGAATAAGAAATAAAAAATATAACATTTGAAATAAATATTTAAAAATAACTCTTAGATAAATGAATGAATGACGAAAGCGCACGGAGAAATAGTTACATAATTCATACTTTACAATAATATTATATATGGTAATAATATAATACAGTATTCGGAAACACATGAAAAAGTACTTACCAAAAAATATTATTATGCTATGAACGGAAATAATGATTCAATTTAGTACCCCTGCCTTGTCAAGTTTGTCACGGGAAGAAGCTACAACGCGGTCGTAGGTATCGATGGCCGAAACACAACTGCGCGCAACACCGCGATGCCGCTATCTCTGTTTCTCGTGTTCCCGTATATCGAAGTAGAGAGAGACGTCACATAGCGTGTCATCTCCCCACACACTATTCGCGTATCGAAATGTTATATGATTATGCTAGGTCCACACAGGCACACGGTTGATTGTATGTGTGGTTTATTCCCGATATTTAACAAAATGTCTCTGATTTTGAATTGAATTTGCAAATTATTTAAAATATATTTTTTTAATTCAGTGCGTAAATGTGTAACGGAGGAATACCTAAAATCTGAACCCAGAATTCATTATATTTATATTGATATTAAAGTTATTAGAAGCAATGTGTAGTACTTACACATCACAGAAAAGGAAAGGTTAAGAGCTGCTTGAAAACTGAATGTGTGGAATGCGGGAGGGGGAGGGATTTAGGAGGCGGGTATGGGTACCGCTGAGCATTTATTGGAAAACCAACACCTCTGCTATAGGTCACCTCAAAGTATTTCGCTACGTTTGGTGACTTGGTAGGAGAGCCCGGGTTCATGGGGTGGGGTTTGTACAGGTATTGGCGGCGTATTTATCTACCCACCTATTGCGAGATTGGTCGAGGGAGGGCTTTTGCCTTTCCAGCTGGTCTCTCTCGACCCATCGCCTTGCAACACGGTTGGATGGGACATAGGCCCCGAGATCAATTATTTTTCTCAGCACCCCCCCCCCCCCCCCTGTGTGGAACTTAATATATAAGAACATTTTTTATTTATTTACGCCCATTTTAGAGGCTTTTACATATGAATAGTAAACATTATAGAGTATTTATTTTATATAACTAAACTGCCTCAGTAACAATATTTTATATTTGTTTAAAGAAAAATTTGAAAAATTAAAATAAATTGGTTATGAACTGTGAATGAAAATTGTATTTATATTTTGACAGTATTCATTTAAAAGTTTCTTAATCACGACGGAATACACAAACTATAAAAGCGGTTCAAATTTCATGTCGCCAGAAATCCTTTCTAACACTATTTTAATCACATTAAAAGTACACACTGGCCTAATTTTATTTAAGGTATATTTATCTAAATTCTTGAAAAGAAGAATCGCCTGTAAACGCTTCTGCAATGTTAATGCATAGTTTGGGACGATAATTGGTTGTTTACGATAAAAAATAATAACAATATATTGAGGTTGTATCAATCTTGGCCTTAGATTATTTCGCCTTTCTCCATATTATGAATAATCGTTAAAACTATTTTAAATATTATACGGACATTGCTAATGTATGTTATTAAAATACTATTCTGAAATAACCATGTTTGGTGAGATGCAATATGGTGAAAAAAATCTTATATATAAAAACTCGTGTCCCGGTGTTTGTGGTCGCACTCCTCCGAAACTGCTAGACCGATTTTTAACCCAAATTTTAATCCTCCTACCCCCACCCTACCATTTTTTAATCTTGATTTTAGTATTTTTGTAAGAACATATTTAACCGTCTTTCGTATTTCAAACAGAACGAAATTATTTATGTTGTTGAATGACAAATGGCGCTACGTCCGCCTCATCGAACTTTCATTTACTCTTTAAAATGGTTTGCCTCCTATTCTTGCAGTATTTACCCACGTATTTTTTAAAAATTCTCAAATAAAATTCATAAAAGTTCGATATTAGTTTATAATTTTTTTTCTCCTATAAAGTTAATGGACTTTTGGCATGGTTTTAAAATAAACTTTTAAATCAACATCTTAAGACTCTAGGTCAGGGGTCGGAATTTGCGGCTCTTTGCATAGACGTCTGCGGCTCTTCAGACATCAATGAATCCGCAACTGGAATTATTTTTTGCATTCCGAACACAAAACTGGTTTTAATTTAATAAGGAATCTATGCCCGAGTCTGTTTATAGAAACATTTAAATGGGCAGAAGTGTGATATTACAGTAATAATGTAGATAACACAAAGTAAATTGTAATTATCGTTCCACCACATTTACCACAGTACAACCCCCTCCCAACCCCGCCCCGTCATAATATGGCTCTCTGATATATTTGTTATGGTTCCATGCCAACTTAGTATGAAACCAACTCAGAACCACCTCAGAAAGGTCATTAAAAGCTATGAAAAAATAATTTTAAAATAGCCGGCATCCCTAACCTAACTTAAGGGCGTTTAACCAGCCAGCGGCTGAAATTCCACACTTCGTCGAAAGATGTTCTTACGATCGTACAGGGCAGTTCCAATGAGAAAGATTCATTATTATTCGTTTCAACCTTTTAAAATTATAACTCAGTATTGATTTTATTTAATTCCAAATTTGCTTTAATTTATACCTACATCTAAAAATGCTGAGGGGCGTGATGATAAAACTATTAAAATTATGTAATTTTCGTAATTATTTTTTATCGTAAGTATTTGTCATTTTTCAATAATGTCTTAAGCAAAATAAGAACGAAAAAAAATCTGAAATATATTAGTTGGTAAGTGCGCAAATAAATACACAAACGGATCAATTTTCGTCAAGAAACACATGTACGTATATATTTTTTAATGATTTTATTTAAACTAAAATTAAAATTCAGAAACATACGTTTACCAGATCATTAGGGGTACGCAAATTTCGCAAATAAAAAAAAGTGATTTCAAAATAGAATATTTCGCATTTATTTCGCAAAAAAAAAAATACAATGTCAAAAACTCAATTAAAGGCTAGCATTGTTGTAATTTCTACATTTTCATCTTTCATTGTTTGCCTGCGATCAGTTTCGACAAAGTTGTAGATACTAAAATACCTCTCGGCATCAACACTATTGACAGGGCAATTGAGACATTGAATAGCTGCTTTTGCAAATCCAGGGTAGCAAGATTTTGATGTAACTAAAACTTTCATTACATCCACAGGAGCTTCTTGGCCGACCAATCGAAGTAATTGTCTGTGAAAATGCGAGTACCCCTCAATTAGTTATACCCCTCAATTATCTTCTTGTGGTACACTTTTGAAAAACGGAATTTTTGCGAAGCTTTCCACTATGGAATTTGAATTGACAGAAGAAGATGGTACATTTGCTGCTTCCGATGGACAAAATAATCTGCCAATGTGCTTGTAGCACTCATTTGTTGGATTCGGCCCCATGTGTACCATCAATTTATCCAAGCTCTTTTGAGATGCTGTCTTCAACATCATGCTGTGATCGATAAAATTTTCGGTTGATAAAATATTCATTGTTTTTTCGCCAAAAGAGCCTTCACATTGACGCTGAAGAGAGGACTTCAAATCTTCTAATTTACTCCACAAAATGTGTGCAAACGAATAGTTTGAACCTTCTAAATTGTCAATTAGTTTCATAATTTTCGGACAGAATTCTGATACGAATGTAAGTTGAACTTGAATTTTACTGGTTAGAATGTCATTTTCAAAACATTCTTTGAGGTAAATAGTGCTAGAACAGAGTTGTAATAAATGTTAGCGCGTCTGATCAACATTTGAAAGCACGTAACGTAAAAAGGTGCGAAAGTATTTAATTTTCAAATTTCGCTTCTATCGCAAATAAAATGCAGATTTCGCTTTTATCGCATCTATTTCGTAAAAACGAAATTTACGTACCCCTACAAATAATGTATTGATTTATTTTACTGCATGATTTTATGATTTGAAATGGGTGTTGTATAATACAATTTTTTTTTGAAAATTTAACATATCTGCCAACAACCCATGGTATAACCTTATTGTACTAAAAATAAACATTTTTTTCTCAAAATTTAAAACATACGTTTACTAGATAAAATAACAAACTTTCGAAATCAATTTATGTATATTTTTTTGTCGAGAAGAGTCAATACGTCTAAAATCTGATTTAAAAATGACATATTTCTTGTTTTTTGTGGTTATACCCTCTTAACCTATGTAATCAATTTTTTTATCATCACTCTTGATGACCTTTCTATGGTGGTTCTGAGTTGGTTTAATTTTGAGTTAGCCGGTCACCATTAGTTATCCAGTTTCTTTGAAAAATTGGCTCTTCTCATTTTGCCGACCCCTGCTCTAGGTGATTAAGTTTGGATTTTTTAATTTTCATAACGTCAACAGTTTAATCATTTTTAAACGGAAACAATAAAATATAACGCAATACACGATTCTAATGATCTTACAGACTCTTTCAATTCAGTCTGTTGTAGAGTGCCTAGACTCTCCAAAGAGAATTATAATGATTGTCTGCGCCATGATTCACTGGGCGCATTACTTCAGTATGGTGTGTCGTAACCTGACACGGTTTCCCATAAAAGGTGTTGCCATTCTACAAAAAATACCCATACGGGATCTCCAGCCTTTCGTCGCTTCGTCCGGCTAAAGCGGCCCCAGAGAGAGGTCGTGCGTACGTCTGAAAACCTCCTTCTCAAAGAAAAAGATAGCAGATATTATAACGATGACGTCACGTACGACCTCTATCTGGGATTACTATAGCTGGGCTGGTAGCCAGTAAGGATTTTATAAGTGGATGCAGCACTAACTATGAAATAATTATGATTACTGCTATTTTTAATTTTTTTTTATGTGAATACCTCACAAAAGTCTCAGCTCCTCCCGTCTGGAGCCAGTGAGACTATGGAATTCCCAATTGGGATTGGGGTTTGTTGTGAGGCTAAAGGTAGAGGGGAGGGGATTGAGATGGGGAAGAGGAAGGTGGGAAAGTACTTGGATATGCAGGTCTGGTCACCAATAAACGATTAAAGCCATTTCAAGCAATGTTACAATTCTGAATGGTGGTCTTACACAAGGGCTATACTGAGAGTATCTTCCACTCTGGAATGTGCCGCAAATATACTATATATTATTTTAAGTGAATTAATTGTGAAATAACACAAATTAATAAAATAAAATTTATTTGCCCACTTCGGGATTCGATCCCGCGACCTTCGGATTGCGAGTCAAGAGCTTTTCTTACCTCAAATTAGTCTTGACTGTCGGATGACAATGATGCTATGTCATCCCCTATTGTTGTAAATGATTATCTTCCCCTCATATACCCCAATATAAAAATATATTCCAATTGGGGATGCCTTAGTCTCACAGGCTCCAGATGGGAGCAGCTGGGAATTTTGTGAGGTATTCATATAAATTTCAAAAAAATGTGAAAAATGTATGAAAAGAAAAATCGTTTAAAGCGCCCATTTATTATAAAGTTATTTTAATGATCGTAAAACTGCATTTCCTTTGAATACTGCGTTGGTAACATGTCCACCATTTATTTTGTATTTAACGTTTGTAGGTTCCTAGTTGTTATTATCTTAAAATATTTTCAGCTAAAGGTCAGGTGTTTGTTATTGGAGATATAATTACACATTATTTGTAAACGAGTCTGCAACACCTGTCAATTTTGTTTTATTGTGTTTTGATTACAAATCGTATGAAATCACATATTAACAATATATGAATCCAAATGTAGATGGACTAGGCATTAAGAATTTATTTATTGAATCTTTTTCACTCCTTTTTTTATTGAAGTAAAACATTTTTACGCACGCTCGACTTGGGGGGTAAGCTAAAAGCGAAAAAGTTGATGCGAGTTACGAAACAGTGTGATGCGAACGGTGATCGATGCGAACGGTGATCGGGTGAGGCGTACATACTGCACAGGCGTTCTTCTCTGCCATATTTCCACTAGTTCCGGGCAGTTGGTACGCTTGTGCGATGTGCACTTAAAAAAGCACCACGACAACACTACTTAACTAATCGGCAGGTAGTTACACAGCACCTACGATGTGATTTTTATAAAAATGGCGCTATAAAAATATCCAATTATTTTTATTGTGAATGTATTTAGTTAAGTTCTAATTACCTACCCAAGATGCATAAGAACAATCTAATATAAATTTTAACAGAAATACCGAACAGAAGTAACACGTAAGATCAAAAATTAATACAATATGTGGAATGTATCGGGAGCCTCTCATATCCTTATCCTATTTTCTTCTTCCTCTCCTCATCACCTAAAATGAATTGCTTTAATAAAACTCCATCTCCAAGTAACTTTAACATAGGACATCTTTTTGGCTTGACTTAATTTAACTTTGTATATATGTAATATGGATCTCCATATTTTACGTACAAGCTGTTCCTCTCTTACAAATAAATCTGTAACTTTACATATTATAAAATGTAGTCGCTCCCGCTGTCTGTGCGCTTAGATCTTTTAAACTACGCAACAGATTTTCATGCGGTTTTCACCAATAGATAGCGTGATTCACGAAGAAGCTTTTTAGGTATATAATTTGTCAAGGTTTTGCGTAAATTGATTGAAATATATAATATATCTGGCCAAGCGGCAGCGGACAGAGGGCTGACAAACGGACGGTGTTTATTTGATTTAACAGATGGCGTTGGTTATAAAGGTCGGGTAATGTCGTGGCGTTGTGTTTCGTTATCCACAGCAACGTGTCACCGGGTCTGCCAGTAAATAAATTACTAGGTACTAATAAAATGTTATAATAATAAATGCACAATGTTTATTTCGGGTAGGTAGATACTAGATAGGTAGGTACCTATCATAATTTAACCTCGAACAGCCGAATAAAGCGGCGGTAAAAAACGACAACATGGCGGCGGTGTTCCATTTTCAAAATTTTCGCGAGGGAGTTGCGAAACGGCGGGCCACGTTCAGCGGCGTTCTCAACGTCAGGTGTTGGGCAACGCGGATGTCGAGCGGCAGTTGCGAAACTTTGTACGAGTCGAGTCGGTTCTTACTTTCGTTCGACGGTCGGCTCTCGACAACAAACCTTTGGTCCGCGAGTCATTATTTGTCCGTAATTTAGCACCGTTGTGATTTGAAACTCGATGAAATGGAAACTTCACTAAAAAGAGACAACCACATACATCGATAGGATTTAGCCTGTGAGAGAATGAGATAGAATGAAACTTTATCGCATTTGCCGCTTTGATTATGAGCTCACTTTTCAAGGCTACTGTTGGTTGAGATTGTGTGGTGAAGGTTTAACTTTTACCGCATGTGCACTGTAATGTAAACCACTCTAGAGTTCAAACTGTTCTCAACAGTTTTTCAGAATTGGTGAATACGTATCGAAACCAGAGTTGAGTTAAACTAAGCACTTACAAAGATGCATTGCTTTCATACAAAACGTTCCAAATAATGTTATTCGAATTTAAAATAGAAATATCTAATGAAAAAGAAACCTTTCTTAATTAACAAAAAAGAACATTTCCCAGTCCCAACTGCTTCAAACTGCTGGAGCCAGTGAGGTTGAAGGTAGTGTGGAGGGGATGGAGTTGGGGAAGAGGTAGGTGGAAAAGTACCTGACTTTTAAAATTTAGTCACCAAACACGGCTAACGCCATTTCGAGCAATGTTTCATTTCTGAATGGTGGCCTTACACCAGGGCGACACTGAGAGTATCTTCCTCTCTGAAACTTGCCGTAAATATATCTTAGGGGGCATACATTAATTACGTGAGCAGTTTTTCTTCCAATCTAGACCCCCCTCCCTCCCCTCCCTGCTCGGTGAGATAAATTTGGGCCACTTCGTGTATTCTTTCAAGTAACGTGAGATTTTGTTGGACCCCCCTCATTTTTTATGTTTAAATTATGAAATTACACAAATAAGAATTACGGGATTTGAACCCGCGACCTCTGGATTTACCTAGTACTACCTACATACTGTTAATTTTTTGAAAAATAATTGTAATATAATGCAGCTGTAAAAAAGCATTTCTAAAATCCAAATTCCGTGATCGTGTAGAATAATTTTGGTTTTTTCTTTCTCCCTGAAAACAATAAATAGGCGTAAGCAAGACTGTGGGAAGTGTATACTTACATAAACATTTGCCCCAATACACACAATCCTAAGTAAGTGTAAGTCAATATAATTCAACGATGTATGTCAAAAATGGTTCCATGCCAACTCAGAATGAAACCATCTCAGAACCACATCGGAAATTTCATTAAAAGCCATGAAAAAAACATTTTAAAATAGCAGGTACCCTAACCTAACTTAACCTATTTTACCATTTTTTTATCATCTCCTTTAATGACCTTTCTGAGGTGGTTCTGAGTTGGCCGGTCACCGTAAAAAATAGGTCTTCATAGTACTTTAATTTTTTTTTTATATAAAGGTTTTCGACTCCATTTCCTTTGATATTTCAATACTCCCGCGGCCGTGAACCGCCGGTAGTTCATTCATTTTTAGGTTATGTCTTTTTTCGTAAACATTTTTTATCGTCCATTCGCTTTTTAACAAATCGCCGTTCCTTCTGAGATGTATTTACCGAATTGATTCAATTTACCGCCATTTAATTGGGTCAAATACCTCTCCGATACGAGATTTAAGTGGAAACGTGTGAACGTATTAGAAATATTGTAATTTGGGTTTAGTTATGAGGTGACGAAATGCCGTCATTGATGACGAACGACTCCATAATATTTGAAAGGTGTTTTTTTATTTTTTTGTTTACGCGACCATATAAAATAATTTTATAAGTATACAAAATATAATGGTTATGTAAGGTAAAGATATTGTATTTCTTAGTCCTCCTCACTAGGGTTCCTGCGCCGAGACGGACTAAAATTGTTTAATTATAGTTTAATTGTCTTCTATGTCATTTTTAGTGTCTTCCTTGGGGTGTTTTCGTTGACCTCTTTAATTTTTATTCGATCTAGTGTGATAGATACGCGGTCTAGTAGATGATTCAGTATTTTTGAATAGCTTCAATAATATATTTTTAACATATATTCGTTGTAGAATACAAGATTAAGAAAGGGACTCTCCGATGGTTTGGGCATGTACAGCGAATGAACAAGGAAAGGAGTGTAAGGAGAATATATTACGCAAATGTGAATGGTAGAAGAAGTCAGAAATCGAACTCCCCAAAGGTAACATAGTACCTGAGTGAAGTAGTTATCTTTCTTAGAGCCTCCTTTGTGAGGTTAATGCAAGTCCAGAAAATTTGAGTTACAGGAATTATCGGAAAAAGAACTGACTAGTATTTTAAAAAACTTTGTCATGTAGGTAACTGAAAATTCCCTACCTAAACCACGAAGTTGAACCCGCTGTAACTCTCGTGAGCGTACCTCAAGTAGGTATCTGATTCACTTGAACGTGCCTTGTCTTCTTCGGGTGTCCCCGACTTTTTTTTCCGTTCACATTCGCGTCATATATTCTCCTTACACTCCTTTCTTCGTTCATTCGCGGTACGTGCCCAAACCATCTGAGCATCCCTTTCTTAATCTTAATCATGGTCTCCCACGATCATACATGGTTTTACTACACTTACACCTAAGGGATCTCTCTTGTACAGCATTCAGTTTAATTTCATCCTTTATTTGCAGGTTCCATGCCATATGTATAGTGGATTGCTAGCTTCGCTTCTTTTTGCAGTTTTTTGTTAGCGCTAACGGCGTTCAGTCCTCCATTAATGGAATTAACTGCCTTTATCCTTCTTCAGTAACTGTCTTTACTCTGTCCAACATTAGTTTTGGCATTACAACTCCAACTTTTCTCTCAGGTACGGCGATATAATGTAAGCGGAATGATTATTTCATAAATTCGTACAGAGAAGTTCCCAGAAGTTGTTGCCCAACCGATGGTTTTTTCAATGTCCATTGCGAAAGATTTCGTATGCCGTTTGGTTTTAATATGCATTATTCAATTTTGGCAGTCAACCCGTTGGGTACAGATGGTTTAAATCTTTTTTCCTCTCAAGAAAGCAAAACAAGCAGTTCACAATATTGAGTTCTAATACCGAACTAGTGAACCTAGTGAAAAGTACATGTCCGGGGCGAGAGCAGCATTAAAATTGCAGGAAAAACGAGTAAGTCTCTTCTGATAAATCACGGTGTTCCACAAGGAAGTGTCTTAGAACCATTATTATTTCTCAGGTACATAATTTTATTTTTATTTTTATTCAGTTTTAAGTACATTAATCAAGAAAAACAAATAATAAGTTAGTAAAAATACAGTTTAACCTCGAACGTTTGGCAGTTCATCTGTCCGTGATTTTTTTTTTGTTTCATTTCGTTTCTGGTCTAAGATCCTGATAAGATATGGTAAGATACTTCCTTTTTATACCACCAGAGTTTACTTGAACGTTGATAGCTAACTAATAGGAGGTGTCAAGTCGGAAAAATCAATTTAAAGATACCTACTTATCTGCATGAAGAAAGTTAGAAAATATAACTTTTTTTGAATAAATAATATAATTCCTCATTTAAATTACATGTTTGTGGTTTATATTAAGTAGGTGGGTCTTAAATAACGAACTTACAAATATTAGAACTGTTAATAAATATTTTGTTTTTATTTTATTTATTAAATAAAAGTTAATTAGAAACACACTTTTGGATGCGAAATCTACTGTTTACAGAATTACTAGTTAACTATTTGTTTCTATTATTATCTACTAGTTGAAGTCCCCGGCGATGCCCGGGCTTAACACAGAGTTTTCGAAATCAAATGTAGACAGTGGCCTTCCTCTTGTTTTGAAGGCCACATGTGAAAAATTTCATCAACCTCGGCTTAAAACTGTAGATTTGCAGACAAATCAAATCCACGCCGCCGGCTTGCCAGCCCGCTCGTCCAGCACATACAGACAGTCTCCTTTAATTATATATTTCAACCAATTTACACAAAATCTTGAAAAATTATATACCTAAACCATCATGAATCACTATATTGGTGAAAACTGAATGAAAATCCGTTCAGTAGTTTTTTGAGTTTATTGCGAACAAACAGACAGACAGACGCGGCGGAGGACTTTAAGGCGCCGTATCCCCGCACAAAAAGAAGAAGATGGATAGATTTGTAATTACGAATATTAGATAAACGATAAAAATTGAAGCGAAAATTGTGAAAATGTTGAATAAAACACGACCCGTTTAAAATAGAGCAAAAATTTCTCGGGGCTGTCTAAAACAAATAAAAAAAACCCTTGACTCTGTGCAGAAACGGGCGGTCCGTTTGATAGATTCCCCCATCTTAACAGATGTATTGCAATCTTTAGAGCACAGGCGTCAGGTAGGAATGCTGTCCTTGTTCTACCGGTATTACAATGAAAGATGCTCCGAGGAACTAGCGTCATTGATCCCCTCGGCACCGGTGCATAGTCGGGAAACACGCCAAACACGCGCCCAACATTTGTTCACTGTTGACATTAGTTACATGAGAACGGGTCGTTTTTACGACTCGTTCTTGAGTCAACAGCTCGGCTGTGGAACGATTTACCGGCCTCTGTGTTTCCTCCCTCCTACAACATGGGTCTCTTCAAGACCCATGTTCACTCATTCCTTTCCTAAAGACCCTCCTCACAGCATCCTCAAAGATGACATAGACCCTGAGTGAAATTATTTTTCTCAGGGCCTCCTGTGTGGAGTTAATGTAAAAAAAAACAGCATTTAAAGAAATGCTGTGAATATTTTCATACATATAACTTGTGAAATAACTGAAAAAAGCGTGTTTAATAATTTTCGGAGCATATTTAAGCCTCGTTTACATTGAGCGAGTTTACCAGCTACTATCTATTAAGTTTTAAAGCGGGTGAATCGGTGATTGAGATTGTCATGATGACACACAAAACTGTCCACTCGCTCAGTAGCGTAGGAAACTGAGCTCGTAGGTCGCTGTTAGCGCCACAGCTAGCCAGTAGCGAGAACTACGTGAACTAATTCTGTCAGATGTTTGACAGTCGAAATCAGCTGTTTGTTGGCCGCCATTTTGAGTGCATAAATAAACCAATCATGAGTAAGCGAGGACCAAGTAAAGTTGACGACCTTTCAACTTTTTTCGTAGATTGTCAACAATCTGCTAGTTAGCAAGTAATACGATTACACTGAGCGAGTTTACAAACAGATAGTAAATTTCCCAGATAGTACGAGTAGCTTGTAAACTCGCTCAATGTCATAGAGGTTTTAGCGATTTTTTTTATCGAGGGAATTTCATAAAATTTGTGTTTCGGCGTGGGGAATGTATAGATATTATCTTTAAAAAAAACGAGTGTGCTTTAGACCACACGATTGAAGTAAAACTTCACTAACTTATGCCGTCCATTAACTATATAACAATAACAGGAATAAAAATATCCCCATCCCCTCAACATCCCCATCAACTCAACTCAACTCAACTCTCAACTCTCAACTCTCAACTCTCAACTCTCAACTCTCAACTCTCAACTCTCAACTCTCAACTCTCAACTCTCAACTCTCAACTCTCAACTCTCAGCTTTCAGCTGAGAGCTCAACTCAACTCAACTCAACTCAACTCAACTCAGGGAGATATGTACGAAATCGGTAGAAATTCGGCTAGCCGAATACGTAGAGATGATTGCGACGCTTTCAGCATGTTCTTTCGTATTATATTGTAAAGGTTTGAAGTGGGCAGGAGGATGTGGAGGGTTGAAAGAGTCTGACCGACTATCGAGTATTTTGTTCAGGTGAGCGTCGGCTCTCTGGCAGTTCTCTGAGCGATGACGTCGCTCGCTGACCTCGTAATAGTTAAAGGCCTATGACTCTGCAACGGACTAATGGTACGGGCTAATTCCAATATCGTCACTAAGTCAAATAACGTAGATACATTATTACTGAGACGACATCAAAAAACAAGGTGTGAAAAAACAGGAAACAACTGGGATTTGAAACTCCATCCTTCGGATTGGTGGTTAAGAGCCTTACCCTCGACCACACGGGCCGTTTGAGAAATCAATTTCTTTTGAAATATAAACTATCAATATGTTATAAAATTATGTTTTTGACATCTTCATAGGACGAGTCAACCCTTAATCATTTTTTTAAAGTTCTCTGTAATGTGACCTATTTTTAAAAAGGATTTCGTTTAATTTATGTCCAAACACGATACGTCAAGACAAAAATATGCGCGACTATGTGCTTTTTTGAATTTCTCAATTTTTTTATCGAAGGAAGCAATTACTTTGTGGTGTGACATTATATATTAAATGAAAAAATACACTTTGTAAAACACCACTTTTTATTTTAAACACCATTTTTTTTTAAAGTGGTGTTTTGCAAAGTGTGTTTTTTCATTAAATATTTTCAATTATTGTTTAAGGCCGTTCATTTAAAATTATTTGTATAGGTTTAAAGCAGAATAATAATATGAATTAGTATTGGTAAAAAGGTTGTCTATGAAAATATACTGGGTGTTAATGGATTCACTTGACTTACCTCCTGACATTATTTGGAGTAAAAAATATACTCTTTCTTTTTTTGGTCTTCGGTGACTTTTTACATGCTTAAAAAAAAATCTACTTAAAAATAAGAGTAGAGAAAATTTACTGTGAATAATACAACAGTCGAGTGTATTTCGAGTTTGGTTGTATGACCGTTCCTGTAAATTTATAATATCCACGTGAAATTTCGAGGGCGCATTTTTTGGTAGCTGTTTGTAGTGAGATGGCCAATTATTTTTAAATGTTTTTAATTATCTTAATATGTAAAGCAAAGTCGTGTTAGTTACACCATTTATAACTGAAGAACGGGCGAACCGATTTTTATGATCTATAATTTTTTGGATTTGTCTCCGCCTCGAATAGCAGAATAGCTATTAAAACATCGGAAAAATTCACAACTAAAAAAGTTATAAAGAAATTTTTTTTCCTCATGCATTTTGTATGGAACGAATTCTCATATTTTGAAAGAGATGATGGAATATTGTAACAAGATAATAATGAATAGTGAGGGAATTCCAAAAATTCAAAAACATCAAATGTCATAGCGCTGATTGTTTTGCTTTCGTTCAAGCATACAATGCTGCCCCTCTTTCTTTCACACTAAATGTCAATAGTCGAAAATGAGACAAACGGTGAACGTACGTCTGCACCCCTACAAAGGAAAAATAAAATAATAATAATAAATCTCTTACACGTATAAAGTGATATACGTGTGAGAGGTTTGATACGATTTGAGATCTGATGCTGACAAAAACAAAACAAAAAACGGGCAGTTGGTCATCGATAATTGCTGCATTGTGTAGTTTTTAACTTAAAAAAACTGAATTTAATTCAGCTAATAAGTTAACACAACAGTAATGGATTCTGAGGCGGTACGAAGTTCGCCGTGTCAGCTAGTATTTTATAAATAAATAAAATTATTATATATTTGCTTGTGCAGACGTTAGCTTTCAGTCGTCCTGTGTCGGTTTGAAAGTTTGTCTACTGTCTGTTGCTGAATTCGTAGACAAATTGAAATTCGTTTCTCATAACCCTTCGGCTAAAAGTCCTTTTAGATTTAGCCGAATATTCTACATATTATTCAGAGATTCCGGGAAAGTTCTCAGGGACGAATTGAGAGCGAACACAGTTGGGAAAGAAAACTGTCGGTCAGTCTGGGATGGTTGTTACGTGCAGGTTCTTCTGTCCTGATGCGACTGGTACGCCTGGGGAAACTAAATAAACTTAATTAAGGCGCCGTATCCCCGCTCAAAAAGAAGAAGATGGAGATATATGTAATTACGAATGTTGGAGAGAGCGCGCTAATATTTGAAACGATAAAATTGAAGCGAAAATTAATAAAAAGTTTAATAAAACACGACTCTTTTAAAATAGAGCAAAAATCTCTTGGGGGCTGTCTAAAGGGGTCTCCACACGGTACTGCCGCAGTACGTTCTACCGCAGAACTGACTAAAAATCGTATGGTCTGTAGTCAAAACCGCCAGCCGTATTGTTATTATTCACCATTCATTTTATTTTAAATAATAAAGGCTGGTGAATAATAACAATACGGCTGGCTGGTTTTGACTACAGACCATACGATTTTTAGTCAGTTCTGCGGCAGAACGTACTGCGGCAGTACCGTGTGGAGACCCCTTAAAGCAGCATTTAAAGAATCACTGTGAATTTTTTCATACATGAAAAAACTGAAAAAAAAAAGTCTTTATTATTATTTTTGGAGCATGCTTCGCGATTTTTTTCTATCGAGGGAATTTCATGTAATTTGCGCTTCGGCGTGGGGAATGTATAGATATTATATTAAAAAATAACATATATTTTTTTAAGAGCTTACAAATTTTAAATGTTTAAGGGAGATATGTAAGCAATCGGTAGAAATTCGATTCACTCGAAAACTTTAAGCTGTCATCAAAAAAATTGTAACACAAAATTGACTTCAAATGTAATGCACAGATTCACTAGTTTTCCGTTTGTACTACGAATTTCCGGACACCATGGATATGAGAAGATGTGAATTATGTAAGAAATTTGTGCAAATTTTTTTTTTTTTGTTTTATCTTGATAAAATTTAATAGAAATGATTTTTCATTGCCTGTCTCACTCGGAAATTCCTGTGTCGAGACATTGGAGGTTATCCACGACTTACCCGCCCTGATGGTTACTCCTTCAAGATTCTAATTTTTTTTTGTTAAACGAAGCTAAATTTATTTATTTTGAACGAATCTAGATCTTCAGCGTCCTTGCATACGTTGTTAGAAAGCAGTATGCAAGTGCTTAATAGGAAAAAAAACATAATACAACAAATCAGGTTAGTAATACAAGCAAAGTTAAAAATTAAATTCGTTGAGGAAGCTCATGAGGCAGCATTGCACCATGTGTAAAACCCTGTAAGCACGTGTCGAAACGGAGACCCGACAATTCCCCCGGCGACAATTCATCCGGCGACAGTTCATCCGGCCGACAGTTCATCCGGCCGACAGTTCATCCGGCCGACAGTTCGTCCGGCGGACAATTCATCCGGCGACAATTCATCCGGCCTGATCATTTAGAAGTTTTTTCTTCAAGTAAGTATGCAAAGAGGATATACGGCCGTACAACCAAAATCGATATACTTATATCTGAAGGCATCTTGAGTAGAAATCCGCTGTAAAAGTATTTTTACTAGCAATAATTTCGACTCTCCGAAGAAGCATGCGTGAATAACAAAATACGACATACTTATACGTGCAGTCGGCTAAGCAAAAAACCGTAAAGATTCATACTTGCATATAATATAACTTTTTTATGTGAAATTAGCACCACTCTTTTTAGGGTGAATTGACTAATTAAAAAGAAAAAAAGAAAAGTCCCAACCGTCAGCCAGTGACTGCCAATGCCATCCCCAATTTTGGTATGGTGTGATGCTGAAGGTAGTGGGGAGGGGAAGGAGATGTTGAAAACGTATCTTCCTGGCTATCAGATCTAGTCACCAAACACGGCTTAAGTCATTTCAAGTAATCAGACTAAACCAACTTATATTGTAAAACAGCGAAAAAATTTTAAAAAATCATATGATATAACTTTTAATATATTATTATTTTTTTAACTTTCTACTACAACACAAGGGTCCCAACTGTTCTCAACCGTCTGGAGTCAGTGAAACTCTTGTGCGGTATTATAATATTAAAAAATTATATCTTATGATTTGTTTTCGATGTTGTAGAGTGTTTGTAGCTTTAGTCTGATTACTTGAAATGGCTTAAGCCATGTTTGGTGACTAGATTTGAATAGCCAGGTACGTTTTCCACAGCTCCTTCCCTTCCCATGTCCCTCAGTATCACACCATACCAAAATTGGAGATGCAAATTGGGACTGACTTGCTTGAGATGGTTGGGAGCAGTTGGGACTCTTGTGTTATATTCAGATAAAAAAAGTAATATTATATGCAAGTAGGAATCTTTAACGGTTTTTTGCTAAGCCAACTGCACGTATAAGTATGTCGTATTTTGTTATTACCGCATGCTTCAATTCCAATTCCAATTTGGGAGGCGGGTATGGGTACCGACGCACCGGAAACCATTTATTGGATAACCAACACCCTCTGCCATAGGTCAACCCGAGTGGATCGCTACGTTTGGTGTCTTAGAAGGGGTGGCCGGGTTCATGGGGTGAGGTTTGTCCAGGTCTTAGCAGCGAATGCATCTGCCCACCTGCTGCATGGCGGACCGTGTACTGCAGTTGGAGGGAAGGATTGATACGTCCATCACTCCTGGATATACTGACCCCCAGATTCCTACCCACCTACCATACCTTTTTCCTTTCCAGAACTTCTTATCCTTCCTATCCTTCCCCTCCTTAAAAAGACCCTCCACATAGCATCCCCTAAGATGACATAGGCCCTGAGGGAAATTATTTTCCTCAGGGCCTCCTGTGTGGGGCTAACGTTAAAAAGAAAATGCTTGGAGAGTCGAAAATATTGTTAGTAAAAATATTTTTACATCGGATTTCCACTCAAGATGCCTTCAGATATAAGTATATCGATTTTGGTTGTACGGCCGTATATCCTCTTTGCATACTTACTTGAAGAAAAAATCTTCTAAATGATCAGGCCGGATGAATTGTCGCCGGATTAATTGTCCGCTGGACAAACTGTCAGCCGGACGAACTGTCGGCCGGACGAACTGTCGCCGGATGAACTGTCGCCGGATGAATTGTCGCCGGACGAACTGTCATAGAACCGTCGAGACAGGTGTTAGTTGTGTGGCTGTCCATCGTCTCTGCCTCCCCGTGCGGAAAACGGCGTAATGTTTAGATCGACATGTTTGCTACAGCCCAGTCCTGCTCTGCATGTAGCTTATAGGCACTGGAATAATATTATTCATAGAGCCTGTTGCCTCTGGGGATCACCGGAGATGTTTTCTCCAAACCGTAATAACATGTGAGCCAAATCTCTCAAGGAAAACCCACTCAGATGTTTTGTTTGTAAAGGTAACAGGTATCAAGTACACGGTACCTACAGGCGGCTGCTTTATTATTAAAATAAAATATTGTTTTCCCGTAAATAAAGCTCTCGCGCTGTTACTATGTGAAGGAAACTGTAATGGAAGGCAGTTTTAAATGTATGAAAGAGAAAACCGAGTATGAATGAGACAACAGGAGTTTTGGCCCGCTGGTCCACCACATACAGACATTCAACTTTAATATATTTCAACCAATTTACACAAAACCTTTACAAATTATATACCTAAACCTTCCTCATGAATCACTCTATCATGCTAGGGAATAATTTCGGGTACACGATTTTTTTTACATTACGAAAACAATGTCCCTCGGGGCCTGTGTAATCTTTGGGGATGCTGTGTGGAGGGTCTCTTTAGGGAAAGGAAGGACAGGAAGTTCTGGAAGGAAAAAGATATGAGGGGTGGTTGGGAATTTGAAATATATCCAGGAGTGGCGGACGATTGAATCCATTCCTCCCACAGCGGTGCAAGGCGAGAGAACCCAGCTGGAAGGGTCGAGAGTCTGGCTGGAGGAGTCGAAAGGTCTCCCTCAACTAGTCTCTCCAAATTGTCTGAATTGTGAGCGTTGTGAGTGCGCATTCATTATCTTACCAATAATGTTTTTCGAAGTTTCTAAGTTTTCTAAAGAGTAAAAAATATGATTTGTGAAGAGTACGCGGAGTTTTAGGTTTTTTAATGTTTTCTAATTTTTTAAATTTTTTGTTTCAGGTAAGGATCATTTCTCGACTTGAATGGATTCAAAATATCTTCCTTTCGTATGTAAGTCTATTATTTACTTCTACGCTACAAAACTATGCTAATCCATCGAATTTCTATTTTACTACATAGTATGTGAATGAGGATCTGAAATTATCGTGATATTCGTTTAATACCAATTAATCGGATAAATTGAATCGTGATACATACATACATCAAAAAAGATATAATTTTTTTTTCAAGAGGAATTAAATTTAAAACTTTTTTTTTTTTATATTGTCAATTAATTTTTTATTTGTAGCAGTAACACGGAGAAACTAACGTGTTTTTTTCAATTGGCTAACCGTTAGTTGTCATCAATACGAAGAGCAATGTATTTTGAAAATGAGTTACATTTTTTTTACACTAGCTCCACACAGGAGGCCCTGAGGAAAAAATAGCCCTCAGGGCCTATGTCATATTATGGATATGCTGTGTGTGCGGTATTTTTATGAAAAATAAGGGAGGAAGTTCTGGGAAGGAAAAAAGTATGAGGGGTGGGTAGGAATCTTGGGGCCAATGTGTCCAGGAGTGACGGACGTGTGAATCCACTCTCTCAATGCCGTGCAAGGCGAATGATCGAGAGAGTAGGGCTGGAGAAGTCAAAAGGTCTCCCTCAACCAGTCTTTCGCCACGAAGAAGATGGGCAAACTCATCTGCCGCCAAGACCTAGATCTGAACCCGGGAACCTCTGCTAAGTTACCAGAAGTAGCGAACCTTTTGTTGGTTATCCAATAAATAGTTCCGGGGGCGCCGGTACCCATATACGCCTCCTAAATTGAGACGTATTATATCACAACGCGACTTAATCTGTCGAATTTTGGATTGAATTTCGAAAAGATATCAGCAAATTTCATAGAAAATTATTTAAAAATAATTCAGAGTAGCTACAATAATCAAATAGTATCCAGGTCCTAGAGCTATATTGGCGCAAGCGATTTTGACCTTGTTCTTTATACATTTTCTTCATATTTAAGGGTAAAATGGCATTTAAAAAAAAAAAGTAAATGTTTTTTCAAACAGCCAGCAACAGACGAGATGATAAACGGTGCCTGAGAAAACCCAGTAAGGTTAAACATGGAGAAACGCTGCGATATCCCGTACAAACAAAAACACCCACATGATAATTTAATTATTACATAATGTCATGTAATAATTATTATAGTATAACGATATAATAATATGTCATGATATATTTACATCAGTGATGTTTTCCTCGAACCCTGCTAGTTGTAGATATACCCAATAGGTATGCGGTTAATATAACATTTATATCATAATATACCTAGTAGGGGAGAGTGGGGTGTGGGGGGTAGCCGGGCAGGCCCAGACAGGGTGACGGGGGAGCGACCTTGGCCTGTAATGGGGAGTTCCCCTCCCCCTTCCCCCCTCCCACTTCCCAGACCTCCTCCAGCACGGATCTCTGCAACGTGACGGGGAGTGCGGTCGCAACATGCGTAATGATTTTTGCCGTTTTAATGGTAGGTTTAGGAGCTTTAAAAGCCTTCAACCAGCCAGTGGCTGAGAATTCAAATTTCGTCGAAAGATGTTCTTTCGATCGTACAGGGCAGTTCCAATGAAAAAGATTAATTATTCTCCCTACCAGCGTTTTAAAATTATAACTCAATTTCGATTTTATTTCATTCAAAATATGCTTTATACCTACATTCAAAAATGCTGAAAGGCGTGATGATAAAACTATTAAAATTATGTACTTTTTGTAATTATTTTTTTGATTTGAGTAGGTATTTATAATTTTTCAATAATGCCTAAGCAAAATAAAAATGTAAAAAAATCTTAAATTATTATTTTGTAAGACCGTAAATAAATAGACAAATTGAAATATTTTCGCCACAAAACACGTGCGCGGATCTTTTTTTAATAGTTTTATTTAAACTAAAATTGAAATACTGAAACATAGCTTTCCCAGATAATTTATTTTACTGCATGATTATATGATTTGAAATGTGTGTTTTATAATACAAAATTTTGTTTGAAAATCTAAACTAAAATGAAAACCAATGACCTGCGGTATAACCTTATTTACACACATTTTCTCATAATTTAAAACATAACTTTACCAGATAAATGAACCATCTTTCGAAATCAATTCATATATTTTTGTGGAAAAGAGTCAATACGGCTGAAATTTTATTTAAAAAAGACTTATTTCCGGTTTTGTCTAGATATTCCCTCTTAAAAATAAACATGAAAAATGGAAAATATTGATAAGAATAATTATGAAAATAAACTGTTTCTTTGTGTTGACTTTGATCGCACCCTCTACCGGGGATAGGTTAACATTTATTCCGTTGCTGGGTTAGGTTGGGTCGATATTCGTCTCTGTACAGAGTAATGCCGTTATTAACAAACTTCTTCTTCGAATTACGTCGTTTCGAGGCAATACAGTAATATCAGGAATAAAAACGTCACTAATCAAAAATCAACTGATCGCACAACAGCCAAATTACGAAGTCAGTGTTGGCGCTAAGTAATCACAAGTCAGCAGTGACATAGAATGAGCACTTTCTTATTATTATCATGACGATCCAAGTTTATGGTACCCTGACGGCAAAAAATAGGCAATAAACATACCTTCCTTATCGCTATAATGGTGCAGCTCTTTCTTACACATTAAATGATAATGAGACACAAAATACGTGAGACCGTTTCCTCCCAAGTATTACTTTCTTCCTTTGGAGGAAGTATCGCCCTGGTGTAAGACCACCTTTCAGAACTGAAACGTTGCTTGAAATGGCTTTAGCCGTGTTTGGTGACCAGAACTGAATAGCCAGGTTCTTCTTTACCTTCCTCTTCCTCATCTCCTTCCCCTTCCCACTACCTTCAACCTCACAACATACCCCAATTGGGGATGCCATAGTGCCACTGGCTCCAGACGCAGCAGAAGCAGCTGGGACTCTTGTGAGGTATTCATGTAAAAAACAGATATCTTAGTACGGCTCAGTCACGGCAAAGGAATTGCGTTTCATCTTCTTTATACGTTTGAGGGAGATGTATGATAATGATTGTGTGTTTCCTTTGGGGGGTGCAGACATACGTTCACCGTTTATCTCATTTTCGACTGGTGTTATTTAGTGTTTAAAAAAGAGCTGCAGGATTAAGTTAAGTTTAAGAACAAATGCAAAACTGTCCAGTTATTTAGTCAGACATCTCCAAATACCAAGTTTTGAGATAACGACAAAAGCAATATGCGAAAGCTCACAATAAATCAAATATTATTTACATTGTCTGTGTTTCACATATTAAATATTCTATAAAATAACACCGGGAGGCATAGTGGTCCTGTACATTAGTATGACATTTTGAAATATCCTTGTAGTGAATTAAACATTTTGTTTAATTCACTACAAGTTTTTTCTGCAATATAATTGTTTTGGTGGTGTTAATGAGTAATTTGAGTATTGTACCAGAGAAGTAATACAAAATTGCATACAACTGCATGCTCGATTTTTGTTTTTTTGCCCGAGTTGTTTGGCGGTCCGTCCTCTCTGTCTACCCCTGCGGGAAAACGGCGTGATGGTTAGTTAGTTTTTAGTTAGATTTTTCAGAGATATCTGAATAATCAACTGGGCGTTCGATATATTCACAAATTTTAGCTAACATAGCTTCCATAACATTGGTTCGCCCTCACCTTGAATATGCAAGTGTAATTTGGTCTCCTTTCTATGCTGTCCAAATTTGTCACATCGAATCCGTACAACATCGCTTTCTAAGAGGGATTGCTTGGAGGTTAGGTCTTGAAAGAGGGGAGTACTCGTATGATGAAATTGAACAAATTTTAAACATTTCTTCTTTAGAAAAACGTAGAAAGGACACTGATCTAATTTGCATATTTAAAATTATCAACAGTATTACTGAAACACCTGATTTCTTACAACTCATCCAGTTCAACATCCCTTCCCGTAGACTCCGAAATAATGAATTGCTGTTCCTCAATCAACATTCCACTAATTGTGGATACCATTCTCCTTTATCCAGAATGTCGAGACTTGTCTACGCAAGTCAAAGCATTGAATTTTTTGGTGTAAAACTAAATGAATTTCGGCAGTCGATAAGCAATATTTAAATGCTTCTTCATGCTTTGACTTGTAGCGTCTTCTATATGTACTTTTTACATTTTATATTGTCATTGCTATTCATTTACACGTTCTCTACCTTCACTGTCACCTCTGCTTTTTTTATTCGTGTTATTATTGTGTTTTTAATGGACTATTGTCCGTAAATTAATAAATAATTAAATAACATAACGCCTTATATTTTGGTAGAAAGCAGTCACTTTGTGGTTTGACACATTAATTGAAATAAAACTATAAATTTGTTTGAAACCACGATTTATTTTTTTACACTGATCGGTTTCGCTTTATACAAGCAACTTCAAGGTATAAATTAAACACTTTAATTTTAACACCGACCGGTTTTGCTTAACACGAGTATCTTCAGGGTATGAATTAAACAGTTTAATTTTATACCCATGAAGATAGAGATGTATATATATCAATGCCCATGAACGACATGGCACGGCCAATTGAATCAGATACTTGAGTCGGGCCATGTCAAGAGTCAGAATAATAGAAGATCATGTATGAGACGATTTGTGAATGTGAACGAATCAAAGAGTGTGTGCCAAGATCGAGTTGTTTGGCGTCCTCTCTGCCTACCCCTGCGAGGAAACGGCGTGATAGTTAGTTAGGTAATTTTATACCCTGACGATGCTTGTGTTAAGCGAACCGGCCGGTGTTAATTTTTTTTAAATAAATAGATAGATAGACTCAAGTAAAGCCTTGTATTTTTTTCTAGGTAGAATGGAATTTTTAAAATAGTTTTTTTATATATTTTTTAAAGTCTTCTTCAGGACGTATTTCGCAAAAATGCCTTACACTATAAAAATGATTGTTTTTATAAGATGCGAGATGGAAAGCAGATTGGCGCTGCTGTAGAGTAAAGTCCTTGAGATTAGAGACTTCCAGAAACATCCCACGCCCACTTTCACTCCTGCTCCAGACTTCCAGAGAGTCCCAGGGTTGTCTGCTTCCAGTTTCCTGGAAGAAACAGCGCCATAGAAACAGGGCCGGCTGGAAAACACTAGGAAAACAGCTGGAAACTAATCAATATTGTAGATATTACATTGAGATTGTCTCATACAACGGAATTTCATGTTATTTACAAATGTAGGTATAATAGGATTATATTATAATATGTTATTTCAATATTCTTCAACAGATGTTGTATAGGTCTCCCCAAGTGGTTCGCTACGTTTGGTGACTTAGCAGGGGTGCCCGGGTTCATAGGATGAGGTCTGTCCGGATTTTGGCGGCGGATACGTGTGCCCACAAACTGTATTGCAGGCCGCATCGGGAGAGAGTGGTTGGGGGAGTCCCTTTGAATTCTCCAGTCATACTATCTTGGAACATCGCCTTGCACCGCAGTGGGAGGGATGGATTCATACATCGTACACTGGATACACTGACCTCCAGATTTCTACCCACCCCTAATACCCTTTTCCTTCCCAAAACTTCCCCTTCTTTCTTTTCTTAAAAAACCCTCTACACAGCATCCCCAAAGATGACATAGGCCCTGAGTGGAATTATTTTCCTCAGAACCTCCTGTGTGGAGCTAATGTAAAAAAACGAGAAGTCGGGGAAGATATAGTGAACCAAATACTTGATTTGGACCACGTCAAGAGTCAGAATAATAGAAGGGTATGTATGAGACGATTTATGCATGTGATTGACGCAAGGAGTGTATGCCACGACCGAGTTTGATAGCTCGTCCTCTCTGCATACCCCTGCCGTGAAACTGCGTAGCGATTAAATTATTTAATTAGTTTCTCATTTTTTTTGCTTGATGCAAACCACAGATGCTAGAAATAAGCGAGATAGGTGAACAACATGATGGTGCATATTAACAGATGAAAACAACCACGATCCGAGCCACGAATTATGGAGAAGGAACGAATTAACCGCAAGCGGCATTTCACCACGTTTGCGGTTTACGGTTTATGTAAGGTTATCAATCAATTGTATATTTTCTTTTAATATTATGGCCCTTCAGAAATTAGCCGCTAGTCCAACCCTTTTAAAACAGCTGTTTAGGGGGCGGGTGACGCATAGCGCCCATCCACTCTACCGCACCCCACTCCATTCAATCCCCCCCCCCCTCTAGCAGCGATATGGTTTAGTCCAAGTTATATCAAAGTCTCCCCTACAACGGAGCTTTCAGCGGCACGACTTTCGAGATACAATTATGTTGGGTTATTACATAGAAATTCAAATTTAACCATTATCGTTCATAGCCAATCGATGTAATTTTTTCTAAAATTTGAAAGGTCCTAGAAACTCCGATTCTAGGTCCATATCAGCGTTTGTCATTTGTGAGTCGGAGTTTATCAGGATATTATGAAGTACGTTGTAAGTGAATAATTGAACAAGGAGATAACTTGCCTTACATTCTGCGTACAGGAATCAATAAATTTAAGTTGATGAAAATTCAAACGACTTTTGACAAAGGAAACAGTAAAGGAAAGAAACCAAATATGGAATAGTGTCCCTAATATGGTATACTGACATTTCTCGTAACCAAATAGAAGCAATAAACAGTGATCGTATATCTCGTTCAATCACTATACGCGCGTACAGATTTCAACTTGTCAGTCGAGCGAGTGCTGAGACCTCGGTGAGACGGTTTGGTTTTCTGATGAAGATACTCGAGGAGAAACCTGGATCAAATGCCTCATGTGCGGACTCTGGGCACATAATGATTGCGCTGGTGCAGAGTTCGACGCTAAGATCGATTTGTGAATATTGCAAGTAGTTTAAGTTCCTTTTTATATTTAACCAAAGTCCGTAAAGTATCTCATAGAAGTTACGGTTGATTTTTGATAGTTTTTGTGTAGAGTTCCATATTTGTGGTACCTATTCCATTATTAGATACCTCTATATTGATTTTGTTTTTGAGAAATTATAGTACTTCTAATAAATAAATATAATACAAGACTGTTACTACGTTATAATCCGGATATAACGACCTTTAAGGGGCTGGCGATACTTAGTCGTACTAACCGGACAACGCGCAACGCGGTCGGATAATTTAAGCTTTCTCTCCGTAGTCCAGTGGCTAAGACTCTTGACTCACAATCCGGAGGTCGCGGGTTCGAACCCGGCGTGCGCAAATAAATTTTATTTGATTAATTTGTGTTATTTCACAATTAATTCATTTAAAATAATATATAGTATATTTGCGGTACGTTCCAGAGTGGAAGATACTATCAGTATCGCCCTTCAGAATTGAAACGTTGCTTGAAAATGGCTTTAGCCGTGTTTGGTGACCAGATCTGAATAGCCAGGTACTTCCCCACCTCCTTCCCCTCCCCTCTACCTTCAGCCTCACAACATACCCCAATTGGGGATGCCATAGTCTCACTGACTCCAGACGGGAGCAGATAAGATTCTTGTGCGGCATTCACTGTAAAAAAAAAAAGCTTGTTTTTATCAAGATAAATATTAATGTTAACGTTATTGTAATTATTTTTATGAAACGGACCAATTATCATTAAAATATGCCGCTTTAAGTAGTTGGTCGCTTAAAACGGAGTCGTACTGTCGTACGAAATGAATACATGTTCCTTCTAAAAGCTATGAAACCTAAATTGAGTTAACATTATCGTCGCTAAAAACGGTAGCACGTTATATGCATAATAATAATATTTGGCTAATTTATATAGCGCCATTTTCGTGAAAAATCACCTCAAGGGCGCATGAATGTAATTACGGTTAAAAAATTTTTATTTTTAATATTTGTTGGTTTTATGCGTACGAAAACAAACGGCCATATTTGGTTACTTTCCTCTACTTCCTAGAATAAAATTGTATAAAATTATCCCTAAGCACAATATAAACACAACAGAAAGAGATTTCGCAAAAAAAAAACAAACTGGAAAATAAAGAATAACAATACGAACCATAAACTCGACACAATTAATAGAAGCAAAACACTAAATTCTATTATTTGTTTATTTTAAGGATTAAATCGCCATGCAGAAGATTATGTATAACAACAATATTGTAACACATAGACCTCAGAAAAGGTGTAATAACTATCGAGGGATATATAACAAAACCAAAAAAATCAATTCTTTTTGAAGTATTCATAATAAATAAATATAATAAAAAAATATATATATTATCGCTGTTGATCGTGGACTTTTACGTTCAATTATGCACGACCCAAGCAAGCGTAGCAAGTAGAGAAAGTCAATAAAAAAATAAGAAATTTAATTAAATTGTAAATAAAAATTAAAAATTATAAGGATTAATATTTAATTAAATGAAGACAAATATTAGCGAAACTCAATCGAAAATCTGGAAACAGAAAAATCAGAAAAAGATATTGGTTCCACTGGGACTCGAACCCAGGGCCCTTTGTTGACATGACAAGAGCTCTACCAACTGAGCTATGGAACCCATTTCTAAGTCGCTTTTAACTGTATCATTCCATTGAATTTATTTTTCTGATTTTTCTGTCTCCAGATTTTCGATTGAGTTTCGCTAATATTTTCTTCATTTAATTAAATATTATAATTTGAGATTTTACTCATAAAGTTAAAATAAAAATTAAAAATATAAGGATTAAGTTTTAAGTATCTACTTCACCAAATAAAATTATTTTTATTTATAAATCCTTTATTTTAAATCTTACACATCATTTCATTTTATTGTTTAAATTATGTGATTTCAGGTGGATGAGTTTGTGTATCTGGGTAGTATGTTTACGAAAGATGGGAAGGCTGATAGAGATATTGAAAGAAGGGTGAATGCCGGTAACTCCATTAATGGAGGACTGAATGCCGTTGGCGGTAATAAAAAACTGTCCAAAGACGCGAAACTAGCCGTCCATAATGGAGTGCTGGTACCTACCCTGATGTATGGCAGTGAGGCATGGAACTGGCAGAGGAAGGATGAAAGCAGACTGAATGCTGTAGAAATGAGATCCCTGAGGAGAATGTGTGGTAAAACCATGTACGATCGTGAGAGAAACGTGGATATCCGCAAAGAATGCAAGGCTGACGTAAGCGTGATGTGTAAGATTAAGAAAGGGACTCTCCGATGGTTTGGGCATGTAGAGCGAATGAACGAGGAAAGGAGTGTAAGGAGAATATATGATGCAAATGTGAATGGTAGAAGAAGTCGGGGACGCCCGAGGAAGACATGGCACGACCAAGTGAATCAGATACTTGAGTCGGGCCATGTGAAGAGTCGGAATAATAGAAGAGCATGTATGAGACGATGTATGAATGTGAACGAGGCAAAGAGTGTGTGCCAAGATCGAGTTGTGTGGCGGTCCGTCCTCTCTGCCTACCCCTGCGGGGAAACGGCGTGATGGTTAGTTAGTTAGTTAGTTATGTGATTTCAAGAATGGCACAATTAGGCCAGTACAATTAGCGCAAAAAGGGGCTCGCGATCGGAATTATTCCGGTAGTCCCAATTTTTTTTATATGTCTTATATAATCACCTCCTGATGAAAAATCTGAGTTCTCGACCTTGGGTCACTTGAGCTTTCGCCGTCATTTCGAAAAAACTAGCCGAAATCGAGCCAAAATCTATGCAGTTTTCCTCAAATATCTCGTTCCCAATAAAAATTTCGGCTAAAGTAGCTTTACAAGTTTAATAGAACATATAATTACCAACAATTTTTATTTTGAAGTTTTCTTCTATCTCTAATAAATATCGAGATATGCAGTCGTAAATATGTGTATAATTTTATACAAACAGGTAAATTGCTCGACTTGGTTTGGTTTTTTGTGCGTATCTCTTTTCCAGTACAATTTAATGAAAAAATTATTGATATCAATTTTGTAGAAAATAAAATTTCTAAAAAGAAATGTAATTTTTATGTTTTTTTTACTTATATAAATAAACAAATATCGGCGTGTAAACAGAAAATTCATCATGATTTATTACAACCTTTTTCGACTTACTGTTTACATTACCTTTAAACATATTATAACTTTTTTAACATATTATAACAAATTAACGAGAGGGGGGTTCCCCCCCCCCTCCCTCACGGTTCCCTATTAGCCACTCCAGATCGGGCCATCAGTGTTGCCAACTCTGCTCCATAAGAGCTACATTTAGTTCTAAATTCAGCTCTTCAAATCCAAAAATGTTGTATAGCTTCTTAGATGGTTTTTTCATATAATTTAGCTCTCTTTAAAAACAAAAGCCATAAACAAAAATTACATTTTAGAAGTTATTTCCATGGGAATCGGTTATTTTAGTATTGAAATTCATTATTGGGTGATATCTGGCTTTATTTTAAAAATCGAGTTGGCAGCATTGGTCTGGACTCTGGACGTCCACTGCTTCAGTGATTTCATGTCACGGGAGCGTTCATTGCGGAAGGATTACCGAAGTTTTTGACTTAAGACACGGTGTACGTGTGTTAATTTGATTTGAATTGTCCATTTCCTAAAACAAACATGATTATGTCCATAAGCAGTGACACTGTCGGGGTATAGCAAAGTAACTTGTCACATGCTTGAAAAGATGGGGAAATTTGCTATGTCTAAAGTTATCAACCAGAACTTTGGAAACCTACACTTAAAACGTAAGGATGCGATAGTTTCTCTTGCAGCGGTGACCAGCAGCAAAAAAATTAGGGTGTGACTGTGACAATAGATCCATTAATGCTATTCCATCGTATATATATTGCCAAAAAGTCTGAAATTGAACTTAAAGAATATTTCCTATATGAACTATCTCCGTTCCACTGTCTCTTTTCTCAGAGGAAGACATGCCAAAAGAACCAAATCCATGTTTTACTCATCGTTCAAACCTCTACCAAATAACATAGAACTAGAAGACAGTAAAATACACGTAGTTGATGGAGGATATTTACTGCACAAAGTTGTATGGGGT
The DNA here is from genome assembly GCA_917563855.2 of Limnephilus lunatus. Classification (NCBI taxonomy): domain Eukaryota; kingdom Metazoa; phylum Arthropoda; class Insecta; order Trichoptera; family Limnephilidae; genus Limnephilus; species Limnephilus lunatus. The sequence continues at coordinate 58,264,232 of OU830596.1, forward strand.
CGCGCTCAATCTTTTTCAATCATTTTTCAGCAATATGTCAGTTGTGTACAAAATCATTATGAAGCCAATGCAGTAGTGGTATTGGATGGATACCCAGATTCGGTTGAAAAAAAAAGTACTAACAGGTGGAATTAGCACGGCGTGTCAGAGTTACAACTTCTGCTGAAGTTTTTTTTAAGAAACCACTCACCCACAAGTGCCACAGGAAAAGTTTCTGGGAAATGAGAAGAACAAGTCCCGTTTTATTTCCCTACTCAGATTTGAACGATCGCAAATAACGACAGTAGGTACAAGCGTACAAGCGGAAGAGGATGCTAACGTTCTCATAATAACCACAGCAAACTCGTTGACATCTCAACATGATGCAGTCATAATCGTTGGTCAGGATGTCGACCTGTTGGTACTCATCACAGCTCTCTCACCTTTAAACGTATATTACCAAAAAGTTGGTGAAGGTAAATCACTTAACGCGTTGTACTCCTACAAATGTTTTAAATACATTTAAATAGTAGAAAACATTTTATTCATTCATGCTATAAGTGGCTGCGACACAACTGGTGCTCTGTTTGGTCAAGGCAAATACAAATTTTGTAATATTCTTCTCAAGAACCACTTAGCGAATGAACTATTTTGTGTATTTCAAGATCAAAAAGCAAAGCGATAAACAATTACTTTGGCTGCCGAACAATTCTTTGCACGTTTGTATGGCGGTAATGAGAAATCAAATTTGGAAAATTTAAGGTACCTACAGTATTTTTGTCAAGGGAGTGAAAAAGAACAAATTCAATTTATCCAGGCTACTACCCACCAAATATGCAGTCCAGCAACATGCTTCAAGAACATACTTGCAAGTGCAAACTTGGCTTGGTCACCATAAAAATCCAACTGAATGGGGGTGGAAGAAGGACGCTGTTGGGTTACAAACTTCAGTACCAATTTTGAAGGAGGCTACACCTCAGGCGTTGCTGAACTTTATTTCATGCCAAAAGCACACGTAGAACGTCGGATTTGAAATGCTTCCTACTCTGCATTCATTGTAATGGCAGCTCGTGCGAGAATACTGTGGAATCCTTCGTTCATGATGATGACGAGAAATATGGTGACCCAGTCGCCACAAATACGGCTGATGAGACATAAGAAGATTATATTGAAACTGTTCGGGGTCCGTAAGTGTCATCTTTAGTTAATAGTCATAAATTTAAAGAAAATACTTTTATTTCTATTTTTTAACGGCATCTATGTAACTTAATTAATATTTTTTTATTTGTTTATTGTGATTACATTGATGGTTAATGTTGCTGTTATGTATTTTACATGTTATTCCAACAATAATTGTTTTAAAAAAAAAATAATAATAAAGGTATGCCAAGATTTCTTCTGATTCAATTTTTGACCAAATTTATATGTAATTTTTGTGTTAGAACCTGAATACTCATTGAGTATTTTGAAATGTTTATGAAATTTTATTCTCTACAAAATTGATACCAATATTTTTTTCACAAAATTGTACTGGAAAAGAGATAAGCCCAAAAAACCAAACCAAGTCGAGCAATTTACCTGTTTTTATAAAATTAAACACACCTTTACGACTGCATATCTCAATATTTGTTAGAGATAAAAGAAAACTTTTAAAAATAAAAATTGTAGGTAATTTTATGTTCTACTAAACTTGTAAAGTTACTTTAGCCAAAAATTTTATTGGAAACGAGATATTTGAGAAAAACTAGATTTTGGCGTGATTTCGGCTGGTTTTTTCAAAATGGCGGCGAAAGCTCAAGTGACCTAAGGTCGAAAACTAAGATTTTACATCACAAGATAAGTTTATAAAACATAAAATTGGGACTACCGTAATAATTCCGATCGCGGATCGCTAATTGCACTGGTCTAAATAAAAATACATGAATTATCACATTGTTTACTTCTCCGAATCAGCACTGAATTGCATCACTAAAAGGCCAAAACTTTATAAGTCTGCCAAAAGCCGTAAAGGAAGCCTCAAGTCTCAGCACTTTTCGTAGGATTTGTGCATTGTATGTAAAAAATATTTTATGATTTGTAACCCATACGATATGTAAGAATATTTTTTTAAGCCTATGGGGATGCTGTGTCGAGGGCCTTTTAAGGAAAGGAAGGAGAGGAAGTTCTGGGAAGGAAAAGGGTATTAGTGGTGGATAGGAATCTGGAGGCCAGTGTGTCCGGAAGTAATGGACGTACGATGACCATCCCTCTCACTGCGGTGCAAGGTGGTATTCCGAGAGAGTACGACTGGAGAAGTCAAAGGGACTCCCTCAACCATTCTCTCCCGATCGTGGACAGACGCAGACGCCAAGACCCGGAAAAACATCACCCCATACACAATGGCACCTCGGCTAAATCACCAAATGTAGCGAACCACTTAGGGTGACCCATGGCAGAGTTGTTGGTTATCCAATAAATGGTTCCCGGGGCGGCGGTACCCATTCCCGCCTCCCAAATTGCGTACGGTGGATTTTTTTTTCAAATAATCAGATCACCAGATAATTCATAATTGTTTGTCATTCTTTTAAAATAAAAGTCATTTATAATAGGTAAATGACCCTTTGTACCGATTTTTTTTAAATTTTTGCCTGCGGCGCTTAAAAACAACAAATCGATAAACTACAAAACTAGGTTTATGGAAAATTTGAACAGTACATATAAATTCCATCGATAATATCCACAGAAGGTGATGATATAATAAATTGCAGTTGTCAAGATTCGAGTGTCATTTTAAAACATATATGCAACCAGCAGTCACAAGCCGCAATGGCAGTCTGTTGACTTGTTATAACCGGAGTCGGTACTCTCAATAACTTACTGTGTATAGTGTGTAGTGTATTTTATTATAGTGTGTAGTGTATTATAGTGTATAGTGTGTTGTGTGTTGCATAACCCTGTTTTCTGTGTTCGGTGACCCACTATCATATTCAACTCAGTGGCGTAGAGTGTTGAAATAATATTTCTCTTGCCAATAACTGATTTGAAATTTATATACAAAATTTTAAATAATAACATTGACTGTACCGAACTTCTTTCCCCAGTTAATTTTAACATACGTACACGCCGTATAGAACTATTCCACAATCTTAATTACAAGACAAATGCAGCATCTAATTCACCAATCAATCGTGCTCTTCGTATGTTCAATAATATTGGTCCAAATTCTAACATCGACATTTTCTCCGTTTCACTGCCCAAATTTAAAAAGAGCATCATGTCAATAATATTATTTTTTCAACGCGCATTCATACATACATACAAACATACTCGCACACACACACCCTCACACACCCTCTCTCTCACACACACACCCTCACACACACACACGCGGTGTGCGCAAAAAATGAGACACACAATTTAATAATTTTCTTGCATCTCTCTCACACACAACACTAAGACGTCTCCATAGACCTCTACAATAGGTACTACTAGCCGTGACGATAATTTTGAAAGTATGGAATATAGTTACAAGGATAATATTGAAGTCTGAGTGAATTCCAAAAATTTAAAACGTCAAACTTTAATACACTTATAAGTTTGCTTTTATTGTTAAACATAAATGCTGCAGCTCTTTCTCACACAATAAATAACAATAGTAGAAAATTAGACAAACGGTGACATATGTCTGCACCCCCCAAAGGAATCATACAATCATTATCATACTTCTCACTCACACGTATAAAGAAAATGAAACGCCACATCCGTCGCCGTAGCTGAGCCGTAAAAAGATATATCTGTTTTCTCCAAACGAAAAACTCCTTTGGAAGAAACAGACATACGTATTTCGTGTAACTCATCTTTTGTCTAACCATTATTTAATGTTTAAGAAAGAGCTGCAGTAATATAACGCCAAGGAACGTACGTGTATTGCCTTTTTTTGCCGTCACGCTACCGTAAACGTGGGTCGTCACTTTAATAATAAAAACGCTCGTTGTCATTAAATTTATTGAGACAGATTGGTATTATCGCATTTACTTATCATTATTTTTTTACCCACGCCACTGCAAAATTAATCGTATTATTTTTAAAGGTCACCGTGACAGGTATCTTATACGCATACAGTGTTAAAATAGATGTATTTATGTATCTGCAATTTATATATATACATTTATACTTACCTAGGACCGATACTCTCAGTACTTATCTGGTAACATACATAATATTATAAGTACACACGTAAGTACTCGTGTAACACTATTATTGTTTATTCTCTTATTTTCCTTGTAAGATTTTGATTATTCAGTAGAAATGCAAGAACACTTCAAAAACTATCGGAAAGATTAAAAACAACATTTATTTAGTCTTGAATTTTATACCTGACAAAAAAATACTAAAGCACCAAAAATATTCACTGAGTGTGAGTAATGACACATTATACAGGGTATTAAGGGACGTACTTGACTTACTTTAACCTGTGATTCCTGACATTATTTGGAGGAAAAAATGTTAATGAAATTGTCTCCAGTAACTTTAAAAAAAAAAAAAATTTTCTTAAAAAAAAAAACAAAAAAAAATTCTTCCGTATGTCGTCGCTGTTCACTCAGGACCGACCACTACCCACCCCTTCAACTGTCCAACCTCTACCATTTTTGCGTTTTTGTAGAAAAAAAAAAACATCAAAAATGTTTATGTTGTAGGAAGGAGGAAACACAGAAGCCGGCAAATCATTCTATAGCCGAGTTGTTGAACACAAGAACGATTCCAAGAAGCCACCCGTTCTCATGTGACAAATGTCAATTGTGCGTCAACAGGGCGCGCGTTTTGCGTGTTTCCCGACTATGCAGTACGCTCAGTTTTTGAGAGGCTAATTTAACTCTGGCTTCGATGGAGTAATAGCGAAATACCAGTATTTATGATATCACGTATTTCCTCTACACATGGTGTAAAGGGACGTACTTGACTTACTTTAACCAGTGATTCCTGACATTATTATGGGTAAAAATGTTAATAAAATTTTGGTCTCCGGTGACATTTTTGATGTTTTTTTTTACAAACACGTAAAAAATCATTTGTTCAAAGTTGTTATATTTTTGGTGCTTCAGAGTCCGGGTTAATTCTTCCCCACAGGAAAGACTAAACCCTTCCACACACTTTTCCACTAATGTTTATCTAGTCAATCCACGCAATGTAAGTGTAGGTACTATATAAGTATACTAAATAATAAAAAACAATACAAGAACAATACGTCAATCCACCAGAGACCAAAAGGGAAAAATAATTCACCGACTCCAGATATTTTCATATCAGAGGGTTCGGCTCGGTAGAGCTCCTAACTGGACCGATAAATCCTACTAATTCCTCAATATAAACATTTAAAAAATCTTTCTTAATCCTACATGTATTTAAAATATAAGGTGACCGGCCAACTCAGAATGAAACCAACTCAGAACCACCTCAGAAAGGTCATTAAGAGTGATGATAAAAAAATTGGTTAAATAAGTTAAGTAAGGTTAGGGATAGTTAAACAGTTATAAAAAAACAGTTAACAGTTTAAATAGTTATATTATCATTCAATATTGTTATAGTATTATCAATATTATTATTTTGTTTGTAGCTAATAAAAAAATTGTAAAAAAAACACGAGAATTTAGTCAGATTTTTTAAAATTTATTTTGTTCATGTATTCGAGAAGAATATATAAGTGGAAACCAATTGGAAACCGGTATTTAAAATATTATCCAACATTGCACAAACAGGCGAACATAATCATGCAAAGAAGTCAATGTAAGGTTATTACATCACCAGCACCGCGCACCGTCGCCCTTCGACTTCTGATAGCCGCAATGCAAGTTGAACGCCCCGAGTCCGCATTTTAATGTCCCCGCAAGGTTACGCAGATTACAGATGGTGGCAGTCACGCGTCCCACTTACTGCTGTGCTCATTGTGATTCCGCTTCTTCATGGTGTTCGTATGAAGTGACCCGTAAGTAGCTGAGTAGACAAATGCGCAGGTTTTTCTCCCCAACCTCCGTAATTGCACAAACAACATCTTCCTACTACGTATTTTTTTATCGAAACTCCAGTATTCAATTCAATCCATTCATTTTAAAAATGTTATAAAATTCAAATTTCAAAGCGTTTTTAAAAAGAGAATAATAACACACTTGCAAAACTAATTTAAACCACCTAAAATCAGTACAAAATTTTATTGTTAAATTACTAGTTCAAAAACATATTTTTTCACAAACGAAACATATCATTATTGTATAGGAATTTAACTATCTGATCTGTGCAGGCCCTATTATGGTTCAAAATAATAACTCAGCATGTGTCTGAATCTGAATATAAGAGGAAAGTGGAACATGAACATAATACTAGGTTCACAAAGAATGCTTGTTCTAACTACGGACGGCGAACCCTGGAATATAATGTACCCAAAATATTTATCATGTTACCAAGTAATAAAAAAAAATGTGATTCTACAAATAGATTGAGAAGTATGCTGAAAAAATGGTTACTAAATAGAGATATACTTAGTATGTGTGTTAATTGTGATAATCAGTATAGTTATAGTAATAATATTATGTACGTGTAATTAAATTGTAATTGAAGATTAAAATTCTATTGACAAACTGCTTAGTTGTGGTTTAACGGGAAAAAACAATAAACAATACAAAAAATAAAAAATAAAATTAAGATTAGATAACCAGATTTAAGCAATTTAAACAACAATGTAGCACAATCAGACTAACAGCTTCAAAGTTTGCCGTCTAAATTTTGCTTCATTGACGTTAACATATCGATATTCGAAGTGATTCTATTTAACAACAAGACAGCTCTCCCGACTGGCGTGACCATTGGCAAAACTTCGTTAAAACGTACCTACTAATTTCGGATGTATATTTTGTTGACGGAGCACCACTCAGGAGGCCCTGAGAAAGGTCATTTTCCTAAGGTCCTACATCATCTTTGTGGATGCTATGTGGTGGGTCTTTTTAATGAAAGGATGATAAGGTAAGGATGGTAGGAATCAGAGGGGTCAAGTGTGTCCAGGAGTGACGGGTGTTTGAGTCCATCCCACCTACGCAGGTGGGCAAACGCATCCACCGCCAAGACATGGACAAACCTCAACCCATGAACCCGGAAACCCCTGCAAAAGTCACCAAACATAGCGAACCACTTAGGGTGACCTATGGCAGGAGTGTTGGTTATCCAAAAAATTGGTCTAGCCTCTCATTTACTATTGATATATTTTTTTAAAGTTTATTAGACTTCCCTTTATGACAACGAAAAAAAAAGTAATAAGAAAATTGTAAAAAGTCAATGAGATTCATAAATCCTATAATTTTAATATACCCTGATTCTTCACCTGTCTGCACAGGTTTTTACTAATTTCTGGACATTCAGATACTCGCTTTTACCTAGATGCAGTTGACAATACTTTCTCGGAAGTAGTAGATGTGGTCAACTGCACGGAATATAGTTTTAGGAAGGCTATAATAACAAACCCTAATCAATTTTTCTTCTGCGTGAGTTCTATATATTTATTTTATTTTTGGTTATTTCTAGTGTTTATAAAAGTTACTATGAATCTTTTAAACCATATTTTTTTTAAATCTTCCATAGCAAATGTACTACATATTTACTAAATCTTTTACAATAAGTCCCAAGATTGAGTCTCGCTAAATAATGCCGTAATTTAAGAGTTCAAAGAATTTTGCTGATATTTGAATACACTGTCTTGAGATAATTTAAATTACATTAATATATTTTTTAAATAAATATATCAAGATATTCCATCTATCTCGTGTTTTCTTGAAAAATATTTATTTTTAATGGTTTATATAACATTTTTTAAAGATTTAACAAGGGTAGGTTTTTCTCTAGTATGTGAAATTTCAAAGTCAATCCGGAGGAAGAAGATGTTATCCAAATATTATTTACAAAAAATTACGTGTTTTTATATGTTTATTTAACACCCTTTTATTACTATTATACATATCAATACAAGATTTTTTCTCCATACAGTCGTGACCCACCTTACTACACAACCTACCTCAAGTGTTATTTTGTTCGCATACCGACATTTCGCGTTGAATGCTCAGTATAATTTGCGTAACATGTTTTTCACTGTTCTCGGAATTTTTACTTCCCAATTTATAAGCGACAATTTTTTTTAACAACTTTTGTAACAAGTTTTGTGAATTATCAACTTTCAGCGCTTTATAAAGCTAGAAATACGTTTGAAGCTATCATTAGTTTGAAATTTTTATTTTAAAAAATACTTTAACAATTTCCACTGTTTTTTGGTAGATCTGGAGTCCTTGCATGGTCGACCGATAAGGATTATTGATAGGATAACTTTCAGTAACTTCTCTTCGTTCCTTAGCATGACTACAGATCGCTACCGTATAAATAACAATTGATATTTTTATTTTATTTTATTTATTTTAGAGAAAGTTGACAGCAAATCAGATATTACAAAATAATACAATAATTAGACGTTAATTATGCCAATTATGAACTTTCCACTGATGGTAGTGAATGATAAAGTGTGACATTATAAACATATTTTCTTAAATAATTTATTTTTAGTTATAATATATGAAAATAAGGGGGGGGGGGGAGGAACATAGGAAAAGGATTAAGAGGCAAAGGACGGGAATATACAGGGATTGAACTTCTTAGTTTGAGTCATGTTGCTTAGTGAGATTTCGTTTTATTTCATGTAACGTCGAGTTAAAAATGTCAATGTGGTAATAATTTAAGTTAAATGAATGTGTGGATTTGTAGATAATTGAGTTATGTTTGGAGTTAGTCTTGCAAAGAGGGAGATTAAAAGTAAGCGACTGTCTACGAATGATAGGCGTTAAAGAAGATCAGGACTATCGATTAAGTTATGTGTAATTTTAAATAACATTACCGAATCTGCTATATTTCTTCGACAAGTTAGCGTCTGTATTATATATATCGAATATATTAAGAATTCTTAATTAAGAATAATAAGAAAGGTTTTTACTTAATTGAAATAACCTGACAATATTAAAAAAACTGCTACTATACCATCTTTATAAGCAGAAGATGTCCGATGTCCAATGACGGAGGACTTAGCTAGCGCGTTTGTCAGCTCAGCAACTACCCGGTTATTGTAAGTGATGCTTTCTCTTTGAACTTGATATGTATATTCATTATTTATTTTTGGGGTGTAATGCCGTGTTGCGCTCCCTCCTTCTTTAGCCAACATTATACTTGGCATAGTTTTAATATCAATAAGATTATTCTCAAAATGCTGAAAATAAGTTATTTCCTCCCTGGAATTGTTCTACTATTCAACCAGGCGGAATTTCTTTCGGTTAAATGTCAATACTCTCGTTTCCACTTGAGGAAATGACTAAAACATACATAATTCAAGATATTTATATTCACTTGAAAATGATTTCCAAGTAAGGTTATAGTCGTAACCTGACACAAGGGGAATATCCGGAATTTCTTGTCTTGTAATAGGCAGGTACAGAAAAAATCATTAACCCTAAAGCTCTTTTTGCCACCACATGGCACTATTTAAATTACCTCGGATTGCTTTGCTGCCAATTTTGGCAAATTTTCCCTTATTTGTAAGTAATTAATTATAATTATTTTTTTATAAATCCTACCAATATGTAATAATCGACAAAAGATAGGCGAATTCATTTTCTATATAGAACTATAATCAGTTTTGTATATCTTCATATTAAAATTCGGAGGTATGATTTTTTTTAATGTGGGCGGAAAATATTCAAAATGTACATCAAATCTCGACTATCTTAATACGGGCCTAGTCTGGTAACCAAAAATCATGTAAAAACTTTTGTACAGAATTATTTATATGAAAAAATATATATAAAAATTAGAACATTTTCTTAAATTTACATATTATGTTATTATAATGGCCTTTGTTCGTTAGGGGTTTTCGTCTCTCAATTTTATCCATATTAAACTAGAAAGCCTCTCATGTAGCGATATCACTCTACATTTCAATAAGTAGGCACCACATTTCGATTCTCAGACGAAAAATCGTCCTCATTCCCCCACATGTACAATATACAATACCATATTCAATAACTGAAAATTCGCAACTAAATTTATCATTGAAACACGCCCCAGACGGATTGTTTAAGGGTTGCTACGGGGTTCATTGTACTGCTAAACTTGACAAGGGTACCAGAAACATCGGCTGTGACCTATGGGGCAACAAACTTCCCTCCCCCAGCGGTGGGGTGTAAAAATACCCCACCCCCTCCGCAGGGCGAGCTTTCTAGGGTGTTTTTGGGTGGCGGGTGTGAGAGTAGGTGATTAATTTCCCGTCAAAAATAAACTGCGATTCTGTTTTGACGGGAGGTTCGCTTTGAAAACAACTTCGCTTCGTAACCTTCAGCTTTAGTTGTGTCTGGGTTTTATTCTCAACTATTTATCTGGACTTTTTTGCTGATTACAAAAACAGTATGTTACGTCTATTATTTTTTAGGGGATCATCTAATGAGGGTGCACGCATTTGTACTTAGTATAAGTTTATGTAAAAGTATGGTTAAGAGCCATTAACCAGCGGCCAAGAATTTAAATTTCGTCGAACGATGATCTTGCGATCGTACCCTTGCAACTGTGGAGGGCCGTTCCGATGAGAAAGATTAATTATTCTCCATACCAGCATTTTACCATAATAACTCAATATCGATTTTATTTCAATCAAAATTCTCTTTGATAAATACCTACATTCAAAAATGCTCGAACTCGTGATGATAAAACTATTAAAATTATGTACTTTTCGTAATTATTTTTTCACCATAAATATTTATATTGATTATTCAATAATTTCTAAGTAAAATAAGAATGTTTTTTTTTTAAATATATTAGTTTGTAAGACCGTAAACAAATAGACAAACTGAAGCATTTTCTTCATAATACACGTGCACGGATATTTTTTTAAATGATTTTATTTAAATTAAAATTAAAACGTTTCTCAAATAATTTTTGATTCATTTAACTGCATAATTATATGATTTGAAATGTGTACCTATTGTATAATTCAAAATTTTGTTTCAAAATTTAACAAATCTGCCAACGACCCAGTAAAACCTTATTTTACTAAAAAATAAACATATTTTCTCAAAATTTAAAACATAGGTTTACTAGATAAAATAACAGTCTTTCGAAATCAATTTATATTTTTTTCTGGAAAATAGTCAATACGTCTAAAATTTGATGTAATAATGACATATTTCCGGTTTTGTCTGGTTATTCCCTCTTAAATGTAATTTTTGGAAAATTATAAGTCACCTACTAGACTTATTTATTATACAACATCAAATCAGACCGGTGAGTGGCTGAGTTGGCATCGCGTCTGGTCCCACACAGGCGTCGTGAATTCATTTCCTCAGCCGGTCATGCCCTCAATCATGAAACAAGCAAAATTTTTCCGCTTACTGTGGTGGTAGCAAGAGATTTTAAAAATATTGTCAGGTGATCCGTAACTCGGGAATGTTCGTCTTTCTTCTATCACATCTTTAGCATCACTTATGCAATAATTAGATCCACTCAGATACGTAAGCAGATATACACGATAATATAACGATAGCAGTCAAGTACAATAAGCGTGTTTTCACGTCAACGCGTGTGTTTCCACAGAAATCGTTATTGTTCTAGTTCTAGTGACATCCCTAAAACAGAAAGTAAAAGGTCGATAAAAAATCAAGCTGCACGTTCAAGTTGTCCATAGAAATACATAAAAAGACCTATTCTGTCAGATACACGGTAGGTACCGATCTTACCCGCCAAATCGCCTACGCGCCGTTAAACATTTTTATTTTTTTATAAAATATTCTTGTATTAAATCATAAAAAAGTGAGGTGACAAAATTGTTATTTATACGAGAGAAAAAGTATTGTTTTTTTTTACATAATCCGTGATTTTAGTACAGTTTTCACAGTAAAACATCACGTGAGGCATTTTTACATTTCTAAATTTTAAATATTTACAAATTAATGTCAATATTTATTTGTAATATAACAATTTGAAAGCTTATTTTGTAACCTTTCAAAAACAGTTTTTAGTATTCGGCTACTTTCAGAAATTTTTCATTTATAGAGCTTTAATTGTGAAGCGGAAATAATACAAAGTTTTTGTAAATCTCTCATTTCGTGTAAGACGCTAAACTCGCATATTCGCGATAGGTCGGAGCAGTTAATCAAAAATATTTCCAAGCCATCTAATATTCAAACTAAAGTCAAATAATTTTGCATTACTTAGTAGTGCTTACCTGAATTGATGAGCTTTGTTAAAATTTTGTCATTTTCCGATCAATTTTAAAACCAACCCTTTATTATAACTGAAAGCTTTTTAACTGAAAGTCGTACTCGTCAAAAACATATATTTCCAACACAAAAATGTAACACCTCATTTGCACAACATCATTTCATATATCTAGGAAAAAAATACTTCAATAGCCTACCTGAAAAAATAAGAACAATCGAAGACGATAAATGCCTACTAAAAGCAATTAAAGAGCAATTTAAAGTAAAAATAACAAATTGATAAAATTTATCATCATAACTTATAAAACTTGTAAATTTGTTTTTAAGTATCTACCACAATAAAATTAAAAGATACAAAATATATTTTGTTAAAGTAGAATATTCCCTTTACTTATAAACGCGGTGTTCGAAACATAAATTGTGTTCAAAGATGCTTTAGAAATGAGATCCTTGAGGCGAATGTGTGGTAAAAGGCGGGAATGGGTACCGCCGCCTCGGAAACCATTTATTGGATAACCAACACCTCTGCCACAGGTCACCCCAAGTGGTTCGCTACGTTTGGTGACTTAGCAGGGGTGCCTGGGTTCATGGGGATGCGTCTGCCCATTTACTGCGTCGTGGGCCGAATCGGGAAAGACTGGTTGAGGGAGATCTTTTGATCTCTCCACCCCGACTCTATCGAACCATTGCCTTACAACGCAGTGAGAGGGATGAATTCACGCATCGCCTCTCCTGGATACACTAAACCCCAGATTCCTACCCACTCCTCATACTATTTTCCTTCCCATCCTTTTTTTCCTTTCCTTCAAAAGACCCTCCACACAGCAACCCGAAAGAGGACATAGGCCCTTTAGAATTTATTTTTGTGGAGCTAATGTAAAAAAATCGTTAGTGGTTCTGATTATGATAGAGAAGGAGGGCAAATAAAATGAACAATATATCACTGTTAAAGTTGTGAAAACAAACTTGACTTCATGTGGGATAACATTGGACCGAATTGTGAGTTTTTTGTAATATTAAATGTGAGATAAATGTACTCAAAATGTGACAGTATTATATTATGTATATATAATATGTACGATACTCTAACTTGTAAACACCGTGTAGAATGTTTGCCAAACTTATTATCTATTTTATGTGTTGTGGGCTGGTCTATCTTTTGTTTCCTGAAAGAGGGTCGAAACCTAAAACAACGTAACCAATGCAAAATAAGAAACCATACACTACCCATAAAACCTAAGCCAATCAGGCCAGGTAGCCATTGGTCAACCGCTGTGCGGTTCAGGACAATTAGAAAGGAATTTCTCCAAGAATTTACATTGGATTATCTGCATATTTTACCCGTATTATACAAATTATTGCTATGCAATAAAAGATATAATGCAAATAAAACACGTTGAAATCAAATGTATTATCTTTTAGTTACAAAATGTGAGATTTATCTAGTATTTTATACAAAATATACCAAACAACTAATGGTCACACGAATTATCCGAAAGGGTGCCGCAAAAATAACTAACCAAAAATTTCATTTCAAATATAAAATATGACACACATTTTTTGTCGGAGTAGCTAAACAGTTTTGAGAAAAAATGGTCGGAGTTGAAAAGGTTAAACATAAATATATATATTGATATAAATATATATATTGATAAATCTTGAGTTATTCTTACTTATATTTTTGTTATTATTTAGAATACCTATTTTATTATTTACTTACTTACATGATCTCATATAATTGAGCACTATTTCACTCACCAAACACAAGAGTCTTGTTTCTTTATGGTGAGAAAAAACTATTTTTATATTCCATTACAACTTATAACACTGTATAACGTATAAAAATGTATACTTATTGTAAAAAACATACAAATCTTATAATATGTTAAACAAAGTCCGGTTAGTTACACCATTTATAACTCGAGAACGGCTGAACCGATTTTTATAATCTTTGATTTGTTGGATTTGTCTCCGCCCCGAATAGCAGAATAGCTATTAAAACATTGGAAAAATACACGTAAAATAAAATATGAAGAAAATTCTTTTCCTCATACATTTTGTTTGGAATGAATTCTAATCTTTTGAAAGAGCTGCAGCAATATTGTGATGAGTATGATATTGAATAGTGAGTGAATTTCAAACATTCAAAAACGTCAAATGTCAGTGCGTTGATTGTTTTACTTTTGTTCTTAAATATAATAATAGATATAGTGCTGCCCCTCTTTCTTACACACTAAATGTCAACAGTCGAAAATGGGACAAACGGTGAACATATGTCTGCACACCTCCAAAGGAAAAATACATTAATTATAATATTAAACATGTACTCTTGTGTAGAAGAATAGTTACCAAATTTCACTTTTATTTTTATTTCAAGAAGAATAATTCTTATCATTTTTTTTTCGTTTTTATTTCAATCGTCTTTAAAATATCTTTTTATTCTTTATTTCTCAGCTTTATGTTTATATTTTTTATTTATAGTAGTATTTTTTTTTTAGTTTTATTTATCCTTAAATATATTCTTTTTTCTCTCCTATTCTTATATTTTATTATCTGTTTATATAAAATAATATTTCATGTTTGACTACCACAACACGGGCAATAGCCTAGTATGGTAGTTAAAAAAATTGCTTAAAATGTAACATGTTAACATTTATGAAATAATAAATAAATAATATATCTCACTCAAACGCATAAAGAAAATGATACTTAATTCCCATAAGTAAGTGGAAAAGTAAAAAAATCACAAATATTATAAATCCGTACACAACGCGATCTCTGATACTGACAAAAACAAAACAGTTGCGATAATTGCTAGAATTGTGGAATTTTAAACTTAATAAATAAATCTGAATTTAATTCAGCTAATAAGTTAACACAACAGTTATTAATTCTTAGGCGGTACGAAGTTCGTCGGGTCAGCTAGTATTAAATAAATAAAATTATACTAAAAAATTCATTTAAAAACCGATAACTTTAAAATATTAATGAAAATCTTTTTCATTAAAAAACCGAACACATAAAATTATTGTGTGTAAATCTGAAACATTTAAAATGAAACCAAATCAATATTGATTAAAATCCTTTTCATTTAAATATGGAAAAAGTTCAATAATTTATAAAAATCTTAGAAATAAAGTACTTACCCCGTTTCGATACAATATTATTTCACGCATTACTAATGATGTGATGTCGCTGAAGAAAGCGGGTAACACATCCCTGACCTGTCCCACAATAAATTTGTTCTTACTTTCGTGGCGCTGGGACATGACCTACGCCTGGTTTTCCACGATCAGGGCTGCCACAAAATAGTTATTTTAAACAATCGGTAATACATTTCTGAAAATAATGCGTTTTTTTTACATCGCTTTAATGCCAAGCGTACCAACACAAAAATGGTCGCTTATCAAAAGACGTATCTAGCTAATAATTACTCTAAGTAATAACTCTCTGTCCTTCGATAATATCTACGTTGTGTAATATAATAACTAATAATAACTCTCTGTCCGTCGATAGTATCTACGTTGTGTCAATAACTGTCCTTTGTCTCCAAAAATAGGCCCACCATCCCCACGCCAAAATCTGAAATGTAAAAGACCATCTTAAGCCTCGATTGCATTGAGCGAGTTTACAAGCTACTAGCCGGTAAGTTTAAAAGGGGGTGAATCGGCTGAGTGAGATTGTCATGATGACACACAAAACTATCTACTCGCTCACTAGCGACAGTAGCTGCTAAAATAACGACTCCCGCGCGAACCCATTCGGTGGACATTTTGTAAAAAAACTTGAGGTCGCAGCTAGCGCCACACGCTAGCCAGTAGCGAGAATTACAGCTCCCGCAAGAACTAATTCTAACAGTAACGAAATCAGCTGTTCGTGGGCCACCATCTTGAGCGATTAGCGAGTAAAGTTGACTACCTTTCCTTTTTTCATAAATTGTCCACAATCTGCTAGTTAGCTAGTAATACGATTACACTGAGCGAGTTTACTAATAGATAGTGATTTTCCCAGATAGTAGCTTGTAAACTCGCTCAATGTCATCGAGGCTATACGAAAAGCAAGGGCTTTTTAGTAATACTGCCTAATTCTCAGTATTAAATATAAATTCAAATGATTGCTATTATACACAAACTATCAAATATCAAGGAGTTCTACAAACTAAACACAAAAAATATGAGATCTGTATTCCATTTTCAAATTATCATATAATAGCTCTTGAATATTTGATACTGTTCCTTGAAAAGTATAAACTGATTCCTATTTAGGGGAATATTTCGTTCCATATTGGAATAATGAAATACAAGGAATTCTGGTAATACATTTTTAGATCGATCAAACGTAACGGACCTTAAGAGTGAATAACCAGACGAAACCGGAAATATGTAATTTTTTAATAAAATTTTAGACGTGTGGACTTTTTTCCACAAAAAATTATTAATTTGTTTCTAAAGACTGTTCTTTTATCTAGTAAAGTTTTGTTTTAAATTTTGAGAAAATATGTTTATTTTTAGTACAAGAGGGTTTTACCGTAGGTCGTTGGCAGATTTGTTACATTTTAAAACAAAATTTTCCATTTAAAATCATATAATCATGCAGTAAAATAAATCAATCAATTATTATGGAAAGCTACTTTTCAAAATTTTAATTTCAGTTCAAACAAAATCATAACAAAAAATATCCGTGCCCTTGTTTTGTGACGAAAATATATCTATTTATTTACGGTCTTACGAACTAACACATTTGAACATACTAAGACATTATTGAAAAAATTGTGTACAAACTACATATTTATTTTGAATTTCACGCCCGGCTGGGCTTTTACATGCATTTTTTTTAAACAAAGAACATCTTAATCTAAATGTGCATAACAAAATAAAAAATAAAAAAAAAACAAAACAAAATCATAAACAAAACAAAAACAAAATCAAAATCATAACCAAATCTAAAACTAAAATACAATAAAAAACAAATTGAAATAAAAAACAAAATACTCCAACATGCAAGATGGAAAAACTGTAGACTGGTAAAAGTACAATATAAGTGAAATAATTCGAAGCAGAGCTATTCAGTTGGAGTAATATAATTTTGTGATATAACAAAGTGTTTTAATAATTTAATTAATATAATTTTGTTGTTCTTCTTTTTGATATAAATTCTACTAAGACTTCTTTGTATTTAGTGAATGATGTGTTAAATATGCTAACAACATCTTTATAGTCATTACCCAAATTTTGTGTACAGTTAAATAGAAAAAAAAAACTGGATGTAGAAATATAGATAAAGTTAAATTATGTTTTTTGCTTAACATACACTGTTCTATTTTCCTAGGTACAACAAAATATATTTTAACTATATTACCCACGCACAGGCTGGGCCTTAGTGGGTCCCATAACTCTTATGATTTTCAAAATATGTAGATATATTTAAAATGTAAAATTTGGGAAAAATAAAGGGTTAAAAAATATATATATATATATATATAAATACTCGTGAACAAAAAAATAATTAGGAAAAGTATATAATTTTAATAGTTTTATCATCACTAGTTTGAGCATTTTTGAACGTAGGTATCTATCAAAGTAAATTTCGAATGAAATAAAATCTATATTGAGTTATTATGTTGATGGATGAAGAATAATTAATTAATCTTTTTCATCGGAACCGCCCTGTACAGTTGCAAGGGTACGATCGCAAGATTTTTTAAAAATTTAAATTCTCGGTCTCTGGTTAATGGCTTTTAAGATGAACTACGAGTCTTTATTTCCGCCCGTACATACGCATTATGAATATATATTTTGTCCATAAATAAACTCAAATCTTTCAAGAAAGGCTAACAAATACAAATTTGTATAGGTGATTCAATCCAATATTGTATTTATTAGCTTTTCTTGGAAGATTTAAGTTTGATTATGGATAAAACTATTTATTATTCATATACCTACCATAAACAATTAATTCGTCTTCATATTAACATAACTTGCAAAAAGTGTTTTAAAGAGCAGATTGTGAATTATGTAAATATCACCCCAATTTATTTTTTTGTTTGTAATTATGAATAAACATTTAATTTTCTTGTAAAATTGTGTTTATGCGTCCCTGAATTTTATTATCGACGCCATGTCAACGCGTTTAATTTTAATCTTATTTCCAGACCTTGGGCAATTTTTCTATAATAGATTTTTAATTACTTTTTGCCGAACGAAAATATCCTCGTTACAGCGTTTTTTCTCTTTGTTGTCCAAAAATATCACTGCCACCATTTAAGCTGTTTAATTACTGTTATTTTATGGCATCTCAAGTTTGTCAGGTGAACTTGGTTTCAATTTAACTTATTTTTTTAACAAATGCGTCATATTAGGTGTCACAATTAGAAAATCTCAACCTTTTTCTTTCCCTTTAACTCCCTCCTTTCCCGACACAACAACCTTCAGCCCCACAACATATTACCCCAATTGGGGTTTCATTAGCCCAATAACTCCGGATAGTCAGGAGCATTTGGGATATTCCCAATTTAAAAAAATATCGAGATTTTTATGAAATATCAGGTAATGGGCGATTAACATAACTAGTAAAAAGCAAGTTTTTTTGTTTCAAAGCATTTTTCCAGGAAAAAGAAAATTACATTTTTACTTATTTAACCAGAAATAATTTATAAAAATACATTTTACATAACATTACACATAAATACATTGCATTACAATATTATACAGTTTAATATTGTCTATTAAGCATAAAAATGACTTATTTTTTATGTAACGTGTGTGTGTACTTGGGGCGTTTTAATGAATTCTGTGTTTGTATGTATGAGTTAATTATTTATTTTGTATATTAAGTGACGCGTATTATATTTATATGGTTTTCTTATTTCTTAATATTAACAGTTTTTTATCACCTTATAATGCATTTTTCTCGTGAATAATGAAAAGCAGGCACTTCTACGCGTTATAGATGACAAAAGTGCTAGTTTTGTGATAATTTGGTATTTTAATTAATTTTGTTTAGTACCCCTTTTGTTTCAAACATTTAAGATCCAATAGAAAATATTCCACAAAACCAAGAATAAATGAAACTTGTTATTTAACAGTTTTCCTAAAGAGCACATAATTTTATACGCCTGCAGGAATTGAGACGCTAAACCTGTGATTATATCAAATACTTTAACCCTTAAGGTACACAACCAGTTGATCTTGACAAATCACAACGTAAATTTTTCACTTAAAATAGTCATAAATTACACTGTTTTTCTTTTATATTTCAACAGAAAACAGTAAATTACCTTTTCCCTTACATTTTTTAAGACACGAGCACACAGCACGGGATCTGCCCAAATCTTAAACTAAAATGGTTTGATACCTATATATATGTGTACATTACAATATACAACGAAGGCATTGTCTGTGTGAGATTTCGAAGAAACGCCTCTATCCACTTTTTTTATACTACGTCGACGTTCGAACCAAAACTCCGGGGACTTCAGCTAGTTTTATGTCTTGATACTTAAATTAATAATTAGGTTACAATTGACCCCATTAGCCAAACAGTATATTATCTCTACTCATACCTGAGACTGGCTTTTGCATGTTGACTATACTTCTAGATATTCGTTCTGGCATTGCGAGGGTGGGGGCAGCAGACACCCCCTTACCCCCGTGTTGTCATTCCGGGGGTGGAAGGGTGGTAAAGTTCCGCACCCCTGCTACTCCCACACCCCCTGGCACCCTCTGCAATCGAGTGCACTGTACCCAGCGTCTGCCCCCAAATCGTCCTTCGCTGGAAATAGTTTGTTGGAAGGCTCCCCGGTTAAGGGATGGGTGTTGTAATGAAATGGAAAGTAAGGAATAGGGGTTTGTTTGGGTTTTGGCGGAGGTTTCTCTCCCTGTTTTAAACTCTTACAAGCTGGTAGCGTAATAGTATACGACGCAAGCAAGCACTTTCATTTACAGCGTTACGGAACTTCGCGTTCGCTTTTCAATTCAATTCAATTTATTCATTTTTGAAGCATTACAAAATTAAAACTTCAAAGCGTTTTATAAGAGATAAAAAATTAAAATTCAAACCATTTAAGCAATTAATACATCAATGAAGCACAATCATACTAACAGCAATAAAGCTTGTAGTCTGAATTTTGCTAAATTGATTTTAAACATATCGATATTCAATATAATTCTATTTAACAACAAGACAGCTCTCCCGACTGGCATAACCATTAGCAAGTTAGTTCTGCAAGCCGGGAGATAAAACAGTCTATGCTGCCGGTGACAGAAATAACTATCGGGAACATTGAAACTAATGGTCTCCATGATAGCCGAGTTTTCGAACCTTCCACGAATCAGTGTGAAGAAATGTGTTACAATGAGCATATCCCTTCTGACCCGCAGATGGTTCATACCAAGCATGACCAAGAGAAAGTCGGTAGGGTAGAGCCACGGGCAGTAACCATACTTCCCCAGGTAAAGAAATCTCAGAAATTTCTTCTGAACCCTCTCCAACGTGAGGAAATACTTCACTTGGTGTCGGCTCCAAACCACCGACCCACTCTCAAGTCTACTCCTAACCAAAGCATTGTATAGTACTGTAAGAACCCGGGTATCTCTGAAGTTTCTCGCAGTGCGTTGGACAAAACCACAAAGGACGTAGGACAAACCCACAAAAATTCTCAGTGAAGTACTGCACATCATTACGATATGAGCATGAAACATTAACCTACTATAAAAGTACTACTTTTCAGTTTCCAGACGTGAATACTGCAATCTCTAGGATGAACAAACAACTGAGATTCTCGTAGTTTATTGCAGGGTCCAAGAGCGCTCAATGGGCGCTTAAACTTAGCTAAATCAACGCAATAAGAAAGATGTTCCTTAATTTCGAGAATCCAATGAATGAATGTTTTTTTATTGTACTCTTAGATTAAGGATTATTCTGTTTAAGGATCTAAACAATCTAGTCACAAAATTTATAAAACTGGTTAGACTTCGGTGGCTGGGTCATGTAGACAGAATAACCGAGCATCAAGCACCAAAGTCCCTGCTGAACATCGAGACCGGTAGGGCGAAGGAGCCTGGGAAGTCTAAGATTAATATGGAGCGACAACGTCCTCAAAGATATATTTACCTTGGAGCTTCTAAACTGGAGAGAGCTGGCACAAAACCGAGATGAGTGGAGGAAGACTCTTGAGGAGACCAAGACCTACCAGGGGTTGTAGAGCCAAGAGTGATAATGTGATGATGATGATTCTTAGATTAATATCTGCACTAGCCTTATCCCCGACTGCATTGATGAGTTTTCTATTTGTAGGTGGAAAAGCGCGATAGGCAATGATAACACATTCAGCGGTTCCAGACCATTTTCCTGGTAACATTTTTGCATTGCATCGATTCGTTTTAATTTATTTTTTTACTCTATTTAGAAATAAACAGTTTTGTTCACATATTTTTATATGAAGTAACATTTTACTGGGTCGCATAAATCAATGAAGTTTATGGATAAAATACATTTTTCGAAAAAACAAAAATTGTGACTGAAAACATGATATTGATTAATTACTCGTTTTTCTAAGTCTTCAATAAGATCTCTACATCTTTACTTATTATAAATTAAAGTCCTCCGCCGTGTATGCCTGTCTGTTCGCGATAAACTCAAAAACTACTGAACGGATTTTCACAAGGTTTTCACCAATAGATAGAGTGATTCATGAGGAAGGTTTAATTATATAATATGTCAAGGTTTTGTGTAAATTGGTTGAAATATATAATGGAGAATGTCTGTATGTGGTGGACACGAGCGGGGCTGGCAAGCGGGCGGTGGGGATTTGATTTGTATGCAAATTGATCGAAAAAGATGGCGGTGTGAGTTAATTTAACAAAAAAAGTACTTGGTTATAAAGGTTAGATGACCGTCCAGTATATTGCATTGTGTTTCGTTAGCCACAACAATGCGTGACCGGGTCGGTCAGCTAGTTAAGCCGCCGCTACCCGAATTTCTACCGATTTCTTAAATATCTCCCTTGAACATTTGAATTTTTAAGCTCCATGTGTTCCACGCCGAAACGCAGCTTACATGAAATTCTCTCGGTAGAAAAAATCGCAAAGTATGCTCCGAAAATTATTATAAACAGTTATTTTGGAAGTTATATGTATGAAAAAATTCACAGTGTTTCTTTGAATGCTCTTTTATATGTTATCCACGAGATTTTTGCTCTATTTTAAGCGAGTCGTGTTTTATTAAACATTTTCACAATTTTCGCTTCAATTTTATCGTTTTAAATATTAGCGCACCCTCTCCAAAATTTGATTTAGAAATGTTATTCCGCTTTCATTTGAATTGCGTTGGCACGAGGGCACATCATACTCGGTTAATCTATAAATGTACAGAATTTGTACTCAGTTTCAGTACATATTAAATATTATTTCGTCGTATTACAAGATATTGCTTTTTATTTATTTATTTATCTGAAAATGGAACAGGAAAATAATGTAGGTATATATACTTTTCAATATTTACATGTTTTCACAATAGATATTACAAATTCAATACAGACAGTTCAGCAACTAAAATAGTTTTTTTTTTAAATTCTAAGGTACCTCAATTTCCGCTCTTTTCGATCTTATGTTAATAATGAAGAATTTCTTTAATGAAGGAGAAGTTCTTCAAAATATAGACGCTAACAAATATAGCAGATTCAGTAAAACTTAATCGTTATCATTCCATGTTCCAAATCGTAACAGCAGACAGTCGCTTATCTTTCATCTCCCTCTTTGCAAGGCCAACTCCAAACTGAACTCATTTATCTACAGATCCACACACTCATTCAACTTAAATTATTACCACATCGCCATTTTTAACCCGACTTTACGTAACATAAAACGAAAACTCACTAAGCAACATGACTCAAACTAGAAAGTTCAATACCTATATATTCTCGTCCTTTGCCTCTTAATCCTATTCCTATGTTCCTCCTCCTCCCCCCTTTTTTGTTCATATATTGTAACTAAAAACCAATTATTTAAGAAAATACACACTTAATCATTCACTATCATCAGTGGAAAGTTCATAATTGGCATAATTAACGTCTTATTATTGTATTATTATGTAATCCCTTTTTTGCTGTCAACTTTCACTAAAATAAATAAAATAAACTAAAACTATCTTTTGACGCGTGTCACAAAATAGTAAAACTGCCCCCTTGCCTTTTTAATTTGTAATATTCTCAATTATATATTGGCGTATTATCGTTTTACGAAAAACATGAAAGAAATAAAATAAAATAGTGTATGTAAATGAGAAATCCGCGGCTCGCGGGCCGCCTGCTAAATAAAATATAAATAACGTAAGGTGAGCCATTTTTAAAACTTTTTAAAGATTGCTTTGAAAATTTTTCTATTAAAAACATTGCTAATGGCAAATTTGATTTCGTAGTTCGTAACCTTTCAGTGACAGTTTTTAGTTTTCGGATACGTTCGTAAATATTCTATTTATTTGGATTTTATTGCAAAGCAGAAATATTCTGACCCACTAACAGAATATGGTCGAGGCCTGAGAGATTAAATTTTTTTTCTTAACTTTCAGAACTTTTTTTTTTCTTTTTGTGCACAATAAATATTAATACGCTCTTATATAGATACTGTAAATCGAGGACTGGACGCCGTTGAGGCCGAACAAAAAACTGTCCAAAGAAGCGAAGCTAGCCGTCCATAATGGAGTACTGGTACCTAAGCTGATGTATGGCAGTGAGGCATGGAACTGGCAGAGGAAGGATGAAAGTAGACTGAATGCTGTAGAAATGAGATCACTGAGGCGAATATGCGGTAAAACCATGTACGATCGTGTGAGTAACGTGGAAATCCGCAAAGAATGCAAGGCTGATTTAAGCGTAATTAGTAAAATTAAGAAAGGGACGCTCAGATGGTTTGGGCATGTAGAGCGAATGAACAAGGAAAGGAGCGTAAGGAGAATATATGACGCAAATGTGAATGGTAGAAAAAGTCGAGGACGCCTGAGAAAGACATGGATACTTGAGTCGGGCCATGTCAAGAGTCAGAATAATAGAAGAGCATGTATAAGATGATGTATGAATGTATACGAGGAAAGGGGTGTGTGTCAAGACCGAGTTGTTTGGCGGTCCGTTCTCTCTGGTACCCCTGCGGGGAAACGGCGTGATAGTTAGTTTAGATACGAATCATAGTTAGGAAGATCAAATCCTTGTACTACTGCACTGCCTACCATTAAATGTTGCTTTTGCTTTCCAAAATACACTAATTAAAGAATATACATATTACATATTACATATTACATATTACATATTAATATTAAATTAAATTAAATAACATGTGTTCACAATTATGTCCTCTGCGTGCGAACTCTATCTAATTTTTTTTTAAATAGACAATAAACAGTGTTAATTTCAAGCGACCTCCCAGGAAAGTAAGGTCCTGTATTCATTTATTTTTAGGCAGCATCCCATTCATTGGTCAAAACATTGTACAATAATTTTCGTATCGGTGATCAATGAACCAGTGTTCGCAATTTTTAGCCATAAGTTGTTTTTAATTGTTTGTCCAGCTTGTAGTTTTTCTAGATTTTAGACATATGTGGTAAGTTTGTACAGCGCCGATTTTTCACAAAAACGGCGCTATATAAATCGTCCAAATATTATTATTATTATTAAAACGTTAGAATTTAAAATCAACACTGTCCCAGAAGTCAAATGAACAAAATAGTCTATATTTGCCGATTCCCAAAAACGGTAATAATTCACTTGTTCCACGCAGGCGCAGCACTGTCGTCGGGGCTGCTTGACGGGAGGGGGTGGTGGGCGGTGGGCTAAGAGAGGGTGGGCAGGTGGGTAGATGGGGGGGGGGGGGGGAGACAGAGGGAGAAGTTCAATGTCGTTCAAGGGCGCAACTAACCTACCCCACGACACCCCGCCAGGTGGGGGCGGCTGGAGAAAAGTTCCGCGTATCGTGGCGGACGAATAATAAAAAATAAAAAATCGATAAAATATTGTTAATTTATTTTCATTGTACTTTCGGCCAGTTTTTATATCTTTTTGATACTGTAATTAGTTCAGCTTCTCTCCTGGTATTTTTAAGAAAGGACTTATTTTATTAAGAATTGTGAAAATGCTCAGGACAATATTCGAGAGTGTGCTCTTCCGGAATGTTCCACAATGATGTTCCCGATTCCCTATTCCCGAACATTCCACCGCATACTCCGCCACTCCTTCCAGAACTTTCTAGAGCTCTATTGAACCATCTAGAACTTTCCGGAAGACTGTTCTTAAAATTTCAAGAGGGCGAAACTTCCAGCCTTTATATCCTCAAAACCACGCCCTTTAGGTAAAAACGGGAGCCGTCATCCTGGAGGGGTGATATAGATCTACCACACCATTTAACTCCCTTGATCGTACCGGGACTCGTTGGACTTTCTTTTATAATATATATATATATATATATATATTGATTAGTGTTATTTTATTACTATTTTAACAAAAGTACTTATGATAGATAGTTTTTTAATGAGCAGCTCTAAGAATAGGTGGAATTTCTTTTGTGATTTACAGTTAGCAGCCGATAATTTTTTTTTATTTTGTTACTAGTTTCTATTTCAGCATAGTTTGTACAGGATTATAACAGTTATATTAATAAGTTTTAAATATAATCATTGAAGAGATATATATAGTAAGTATAAGATTAGTGTCACAGTTATCATTTTTCAATTTAAAAGAAAAGTGTTTAGATATGTTTATGTTACCGGAAATGTATGAAATCTAGGAATTGTATACAACTCCTAGGAAATGTATACAATTCCGAAGCTATTTAGGAAATGTATAACATATTGTTTTAAAAATTATTTAATATATACGTATCCTGGGAAATGTATACATTTCCTAGGAATTATATGTAATTCCAATATTGTGTTAGGAAATGTATAAAAAGAATGCTTTCTGTAATAAAACACGTTGTTTTATTTATTATATTCTTATAAAGTTAAACTTTCATTTGGTAGGTAATCGGTCTGTTATTTAAGTAATTATAAACGTCACAATATTAAAGTAAAAGTCTTTATATTCTTATACTAAGTTAAATGTAAACAAGGCAGTAAGCTGGAATGGCACTTGAAAGTACACAATAGTTTATTTTTTATAGCACAGATATCTTGCTGTAATACAGTTCTTCTTGAAAAGGCACTTTTTAAATCTAGGTTAGGTTAGTTAGGTTAGTTTAGGTTAGTTTAGGTTAGGTTAGGTTAGGTTAGGTTATGTTCGGTTAGGTTAGGTTAGGTTCCCCTCGCCCCGCTTTCCTCGCGTACCCATTGATATCTTAAATGTATTACATTTCCGATTGCTATTTAGGAAATGTATAGATTTCCTAGGAAATGTATACATTTATTAAATATAATGTCTAATATAATTTATTTCACACATTTCAGAGCGATTTTAGGAACTACATACATTTCCTAGGAATTGTATACATTGACGGATTACATACATTTCCATTAACATATACTTGAAATTACTTTATATTTGAAAATTTTATTTTGGAAGCTGTTTTAATTAGTGGTGGAATTCCATTGTAATGATTTTTTTAGGTGAGTACCGTACAAGAGTCTAAACTGCTCAAAACCGTCTGGAGTCAGTGATTCTATGGCATCCCCAATTGGGCTATGTTGACGGGCTAAAGGTAGTGTGGGGAGGGGAAGAGGAATGTGGCTATTCAGATCTGGTCACAAAATACGGCTTAAGCCATTTCAAGCAACGTTTCGATTGCAAGCCATGTCAAACTTTTTTGGGGTATGTTGTCAGGCTGAAGGTAGTGTGGGGAGGGGAAGAGGAAGGTGGGAAAGTACCTGGCTATTTATATCTCGTCACAAAATACGGCTAAAGCCATTTAAAGCAACGTATCGATAACAAAACATTTCAAACGTTTTTGGGGTATGTTGTGAGGCTGAAGGTAGTGTGGGGATAGTACGAGAAGGTGAGAAGTACCTGGCTATTCATATTTGGTCGCAAAATACGGCTAAAGCCATTTCAAGCAACGTTTCTCTTCTGAATACTGATCTTTCAACATAGCGATACATTAAAGTACCCATATAACATTCTGGAACACACTGCAAATATCTTCGCTATAAACTCAAAAACTACTGAACGGATGCAGTTTTCACCAATAGATAGAGTGATTCATGAGGAAGGATTAGGTATATAATTTGTCAAGGTTTTGTATAAATTGGTGGAAATAAAAAGGAGAATGTCTGTTTGTGGTAGAAAACAGGCGATGTGGATTTGATTTATATGAAAATTAACAGATGGCGGTGGCTATTCAGTAGATGGCGTTGTGCTAGCCACAGCAACTCGTTGCCGGGTCAGCTAATACTAAATATTTCATTTTAAATTAACAACTTGAGAAAATAAAAATTAATCAAATAACTTTTTTTAAAGGGATTTTAACCCGCGATATTCGGTATGGAAGACAAATACCGTAACCACTAAACCACGGAGGCCGTCTAAAGTTTATTATCAATAAATATAGTATATTGTTAAGGCTATTTTCGTGAATTTTATATACATTTTATAACTCTTTATGCCTTTATGTTTAAAATTATTACCAGACGTTTTATTGGGGTAGAGTATTGTGACTTTAGAATGTATGGTTTGCCCTTCATGTAGGTTCGAATGCGTAGTACATTTTTAAGAGTAATTGCGTTGTCTACGACTTTTCGTAGGAAGTGTATGAAATGTAAATGGGAAGTTGGCCCTAAGTGTGCCAGCTTAAGGCGCCGTATCCCCGCTCAAAAAGAAGAAGATGGAGAGTTATGTAATTATGAATGTTGGAGAGAGCTCGCTAATATTTAAAACGATAAAATTGAAGCGACAATAGTGTAAATGTTTAAGAGGAAACCGGGTGGTGTTTTTTCCATACAAACGTATTCCTCATTTCCCTCTCTGAATTTTGACACTAGAGAAAATATTTTTTTTACATAATATGAATATTGACCGCAAGCGTGTCGGTACGTTTTGATTTTTTTGATAAGTTACTTTTTATAGGAGTTATAACCCTTCAAAAATTGTTAAAATTGCCTTTTTTTAACGCCATCAACAAACGTTCAGTATACAAATTAGACGATGTATTTTTAAAAAAAACAAAAGGTACAGACATAGAATGTTTTCTTCCAATACATTTGGTAAAAAAAATCTTGGAAATTGGTTCAGTTTTGGAGTAGAAAAATGAGGACTACAAAACCTCGATTTTGACAATTTTATTTGGGTATTATCAGGCTGAGGTGCATGTGTCCCTTTCTCTCAGTATTCGGGGGTGAGGGGGGGCGGAGAGGGTTTTGTTGAATACGTATACAGTCAACGAAGTGATGTGACATTCTCAATAATTATATCGATACACTAGTCCACTAGTGTTGTCATGTCCCGAGTTATCGATGTTTTTTTAAAATTATTTTTCTGTTTGGTGACTTATTTTGAGTGTGCCAATACTTACCGAGCTTATTTACTAAAGTTATTGTGACAAATTTAATTTGTTTACGTCAAATAAATTAATGGAAAAAAATTGAAAAAAAAACACCTGTTACAGACAGACCCCGAGATGATTCCGTTCCGTATTGCCGAGTTGGATATGGAACACAAAAATTAATTAAAATATTTTTTGATAACTTTTGAAGGTTGTACTCAACATAATATTATCCCTTTATAGGACACTTTTTTTAAGATACAACTACCGAACCAAAAAAAAAACTTTTATATTTGACTAAATATATTGTTCTAGATTTTTTTTTCAAAAAAATTATATTTTACAAGAAAATGTGTGATGGTAAGTACATACACCACTGATCGTTTGATGGAATGCTGGTACAGCGTATGTTCAGTGGTACATGCATCTACCACATGTTGTTGAATCGATTATGTTATTATAATATCATATTATTTATTTATTTATTTATTTATTTATTTATTTAACGCCCAGAGGGCTTTTACAGTAATACAGATATAACAGATGATTTTTCAACAGATAGAGAAATGATAAGAATAAAATTAGATAAAAATGCACACAAGTCACAAAAATACAAAAATACAGCGATTTGATAAGTTTACAAAAATATTATGTTTAGGAATAGTTTTGGAACAAGTTTTTTACAAGATCCACAAAATTCGCCATGTTGATGTTGAATATGTCAACATCACTTAAGTACTGATTTCCCATAGTGTGAAATCTTTGTATCGGAGAGTGGGCAATGTAGTTCCGCTTATGAATGCTGCAGTAGAATAGTGTGTTTTGTCGTGTGGTTACTGTCGGTATTCGTAAGTTTATGAGTTGTAGGAGTTCGCAACAGTCGAATTTAGAGTTAAGTATTTTGAATAAAAATGTCAAGTCGTTTATTTTACGTCTGTCTTCTAGTGTGTGTATTTTTAGAATATTTAGTAATAGATTATATTTTAAGTCTTCTAGTGGGATATTTAATTTAAAATTTATAAAACGCAGAAATTTTTTTTGTATTCGCTCAATATTATTAATGTGAATTTTGTAAGATGGAGACCAAACTACCGAGTTGTATTCAATTTGGCTTCTAACTAGAGATACATATAATAGTTTAATGGCTTCTATGGAATTAAAGTTTTTAGTTGTTCTTAAAACGAAGCCTAGTACTATTATACAAATGAATATTGAAATCTATGTATAAGAGGCACCATATTGTTTATTGTGCTACATATTAGGTACATACACATAACTAGTTTAGTTTTTATTTAACTTTTTTAATACGTTATATTATTACAGAAAAATGCACTTTTGGGAATACCTCCTACATCACTTGACATTTTCAATCTTCTTCAATGATCTAATATTTTTTGTTTTTAAACGCTTTATTGTAAATAAAATTACTGTTTAACATCTACACAATGAAATTAAAACAATTTATGGTCCAGACCTTTCCCTCGCCGGTAAATTTCTTGGTATGCGACCGTCAATTATTTCTGGTAAAAGGCATTGGTGGTAGAAATTTTCTAACAGTGGAACGATTTTTTGCCAGATTTCATCGTCCCTCTCAATTTTTTCATACAGCAAACCTTTTGGACTCCACACAACAAAATAACAATAATTACGACGAGTAATATGTAACTGGCCTTGTACTTGGTAGAAGTAATTATGATTCCGTTTTAATGTTAAAGAATGGTCTTCCAATTTACAGTAATCAATTATCTTTTGTGCAATTCCCTCTTCTGGTGACATATTTGCTATACTATAAGGGCATTTAATTTCAATTATAGAATCCTCACCGATAAGGCCATCCGGACTTGCCGCTAAAAAGTTTTTGGTTTTATCGATAAATAGCCCACAAGCGGATACCTGAAAACTTGTTTTTTTTGAAAATTGCTCTATTGCTAGGCTTTCATTTTCTTTTCCATAATTTGTGGCCATAGTTCCTTTGAATTGTGAGTACAGTAAAGAGTTTAGTACTCCCGTAACTGAAGTTTTTTGCCGAAGCTTATATATTTTTCCAAAGTTAGACGCCGTTATCCGCTTACGTCTTTCAATTGCCCACAGATTGTTATTGCTATGGCCTACCGTATTCCGTTCGAGCTCTTCCTTATTGGTTGAAGATAATTCTTTGAGAAATTCCTCTTTTTTCGTTTCAAATATTTCAGGTGGCATATCTGGTTCTAATTCCAATTGACCATAATTTTCATCGGGCCCTGTAACTTTTTTTCTTTTTTCTGTCGTATTTTCATTATACTTTAGTTTTTTTTTCGACACATTTGTTTATTCTCCTTCGAACGTCGTTTTCTCTCTATAAAGTGCTTCGTGTATTTGCCGGGACTGTGGCCTTGGATTTTCTTTTGTATTCTTGAATGGGTTGCCAATTCACTATTCCACGAAGTTACTGCTCCAAAACATCTTGCTTGGTAAGATCCTCTTGTAGTAAAATTTACCCTTTTTCCACCTATAAATTTGGCGATAACGTTGTTGAATTGCTCCACAGTGTTATTTGTCACGTCAATAATAAGACTTTCTGCATTTGCTATTAGAGACAATAAGAATTGTTGGATA
This sequence comes from Limnephilus lunatus, assembly GCA_917563855.2. Lineage (NCBI taxonomy): Eukaryota > Metazoa > Arthropoda > Insecta > Trichoptera > Limnephilidae > Limnephilus > Limnephilus lunatus. The sequence goes on from OU830596.1 coordinate 58,295,526, forward strand.
TCAGTCCATATTCCACAATCTCGAAGATCGCTTACTAAATTTGGATCATCAGTATACTTCTCCGGCTTGCAATAGTACGATGCACAATTTTTATGATCACCAAACACATGATTTGCGGTATTTTTTATGTCCATTTTCAAATTTTTTATTTTATCACTTTGTACTGTGTTTTCTTGCTCTTTCCTGTAATTTATTGCTCCAACTACAGCTCTTCTCATGCGTAAAACGTTTGCTTCAACCTTTTTCCTTATATGAACTGGTACAAAGCCTTTAGCGTTGTTGGTTTTTTTTCCAAGTGCTTTCATTTTGTTGCAAAAATTGCGGAGTAAGTGATTTTTGCACTCTATTTTTTGTACTATAAGGTTAGGACCATATGGCATTTGTTGCATTATTTTTTTCATGATGCTGGAGTCGCCATCACCAACTAGTTTGTTAAATTTCAATCCATGCATTTCCATGCTTCTCGAGAACCCTTCTGCTATAATGTGGGCTTCCATGGCATTAGCACTGTCACGCCAGTTTATGAAGCACCTGTGCTCAGAAGCAACTATGTGTAGTTTAGTAGCTCTAGCACATATGCAGCAGTATGAGTTTCGCACTCCCAGAAATAAAACCTTTTTAGTTCGTAGTCCAACTATGCACCCTGCGCCAGATGAGGAGCTAAATCCACTTTTGTACGACCTCTTTGCCCAGGAGCCATCTGCAACCACCGTTACCAAAGGATAGCCACCCTCGTCTACGTCACCGTTTAAAATGGCTAGCCTTTTTTCTTCTTCACCAGCTGCGATCATTTCTTCTAAGGCACATTCTTCAATTGTTGGCGCTAAACATTGTTCTATGTTCGTGTAAGTCTTACAATCCATATTTGGCATATTTAAAACCCCACAAATTTCATTCCATTGTGAATACCCATTTCCTGTACACATCACTCCTTCGACGACAGCAGTATTTATAGACATTTTCCGTTTCGGGTCTTCGGAGTGAATGTATTCTATTTTCTTGCACATTTTGCACTCGAAAACATACTGGCTTAGAAGACCATTTCGTCGTTCCTTCATAAATTTTAAATCGGAAAATGTGCAGTTGGTGTGTTCGTGCTTTATATTTGATATCTCCGAAAACAAATATTTTATATCCACAATTCTGCGACCTTCGAAATTATCGGTTTCATCAATATGGTCTGGTTCTATCACCAAATCATCAAGCGTTGTTGATGATGATGAACTTGCGTTTTCGTCTATATTTGGAGCAAATGATTCATCCATGGAAGTTTCATGCATTAGTGAAGATGTAGTTAAGTTTCCAAAAGTAGTATCGATGACATCCATATCCCTGTAAATGCAAATGATTTATTTATTTAAATTTGTCCATCCCATTTTCCCGTTATACATGCTACATAATACACGGCTCTCATAGCATAAATCTTTAGGTTTTTCTCGTAAGTCGCTCACGTAAGAGAGTTATGGCAAAATTATCAATGTAAACGATACCCATTGGTAATTTTGCCATAACTCTCTTATGTGAGCAACTTACGGGAAAAAAAACTTTACGTACGTAAAGGTAACCTTAGGAAGGTTCAGTAGTAAGAGTGACAGGAAAGCGATATTTCGACTTACCTAGATGTCGAACGTGGTGCAACATGAATCTGTCGTTTGATACTAATAATCGGTTTTTTTCGTCTAGCAGATAAAAACAAACGCGCTTTGTTTCCATTTCTTTTACCCATTATTTATCTGTAAGAAAAAAATTTTTGAGTTGAAGGTAGGTAATATAGTAGTCGATTTTATGTAACTCAATTTCTAAATACACATATCTTATGCTACGTATATATTTGCGAATAGTGGCGTGCACAGAATTTGAAAATTGAAATTTCGGAAAAAAAATAATTTTCAGCTTCGACAACATCATTAATGTCGTATTTTCAATCTTAGGATTCTAGCCCACTGAAAAATCAGTGCACGCCACTCTTTGCGGACAGAGACGCGAGCCGAACCACGAATTATGGTAAAGGTACGAAGCAACCGCAAGCGGCGCAGCGTTTCGGGCAGTTTGCTTTTGCTTCGTTCCTTTCCCATAATCCGTTGTTCGGCTAAGACGTAGAATACGCAGCCTAAGACGTAGAATAATATTTATTATAGGTTACTAGATATGTTAACAAATGTACCGACTTGCACTAATGCACTTTATGCATACAGTCAAAACTGATGAATTTACGTTATTCAGGGAGAGCCAAAAAACAACAACATTTTTAGCGATATTTAGATGTTTAATTAAAAAAGGAAATTGTTTTGTAATATTGAGTTTTTATGAATGAATAGTTTATGTTTATAATAATAGTTTATGAATAATTTATGAATAGTTTAGTAGGTATCTACTCACCATATGTCCTATATGTGTAAATCGTGAGAAATGACCAAACAGATTTCAATATTCAAGGGGGTTTCAGGGTCAAAATTCGAAGGTCTGTATTTGACGTAGAATAGTTTCCAGTAAAAAGGCTAGTCAAAAACAGTAGAGTGATGCAGCCAGCGAAAAATAAAAACACTATACAATCACAAAGTACGTGATGTACCTACTGCGCCTATGCTGCCGTTTTATAAAAAAAGATGGTATGAATCTCCCGATATTACTAAACCAAAACAGCGTGCATCTTACTTTACTAATAGTAACAAGATGAATGAACTATGAGCGCAGAAGATATCTATTATATAGGAATACGCACGCTCAAGTCGCGACGCGTATTGACTTATCTGTTGCAGCAGGCAGCAACCTGTATACACGCACCCACAAGTCTCATTGACTTGTGCGTGTGCAGAAGATGAGCTCGGAGCAGGCAGTCACATGTATTTGTAGTAAGTAATAATAATAATAAAGTTAAGTACAATACAATATTAAATAATGTAGACCTCGCTATTTTATTACGAATATGTACCTAGGCACCTACTTAATTTTTGGAATAAATGAATAACAGTAAATGAAATAATAAGAACGCGAAGTCGCTGGCGGGCGCGGCGCGGCGATTCGTGCTTCCAACACCTGCAGCCACGCACACACACGCATTGGGGTTCACCAATACACCGATAGCGCTTTTGCTGTCCCCGCTGAGATGAACGAAATAGAAATAATTTTTACAAATACCTATCGTTAAAATTTCTCGGCGCTCCTGCGCGCTCTTAATATAACACGACTCGTTTAAAATAGAGCAAAAATCTCTTGGGGGCTGTCTAAAACAGCATTTAACGAAACACTGCGAATTTTTTCATACTTGTAAAATAACTGAAACAAATGCGTTTATAATAATTTTCGGAACGTACTTTGCGTTTTTTGTCTTCCGAGGGAATTTTATATAATTTGCTTTTCGGCATGACGAATATCTAGATATTATCTTCAAGAATAACAAATATTTTAAGATTAAGAGCTTAAAAACTTCAAATGTTTTAGGGATATAAATATTATGTAAGAAATTGGTAGAAATTCGGGTAGTAGCGGTTTAAGCCCCGCTATGCGCCGGCTGATACTATTTCGTAATAACTTACTTTTATTTTGCAAAATGATGCTTTGTACCGTCTTACAAGATAATGTGATAATATTTTCGTATTTCCTATGTAAGTAGTGTCCTATTTATATTCAGAGAAATGTTTTTTCTCCATTATAATTTTTACATAAACTCCACACAGGAGGTTTTGAGGAAAATAATGGGGAATGCCGTGAGGAGGGTCTTTTTGAGGAAAGGAAGGCGTTAACCTGCGTTTTGAAGAAACCCATGATGTAGGAGGAAAGAAACACAGAGGCCTATGTAATTAAAAAATACGAAAAAATTCTTGAATTTCATTATATTTATTGTTTTTCACAGTTAAAATAAGATTTCCTTTACGCAAATATAAAGTTATAATTTTTGGATATGATTTTTTTGGCATTTCACATGGAATTTGCAATTATTTGCATACACATTTTCATGTTCAAGATTTAGTTTGTTTCTTTGAAACGGTTGTAGTTCTTAGACTTAGAAGGGGTACCTAGGTTTAAGAGGAGAGGTTTGTCCGGGTGGCAGGCCGGATCGAGAGAGACTAGTCGCGGGAGAAATTTTAACCTATCCATTCGGACTCTCCTTACCCATCGCGTTGCACCGCAGTTGGAGGGATAGATTCATATACCGCCACTCTTGGACACGCTGACCCCCAAATGTACCCACCCCCTCATTCCCTTTTCCTTCCCCTCCTTCCTTTCCTAAAAAAGACATATTCACACAGCTTCTCAGATGGAAAATATTTTTGTCGGGTTCTCCTGTATGGGGAGCCAACGTAAAAAAACGTGACTTTTTCTTAGAAACATTTATGAAGACTTTATTGATCACTCACTTTTTCCTTTGTCTACACTGTTGGTACCAAGAACAAATAAATAATCTCTCAGTATTATTTTATTGTTGTAATGTTTAATTTATGGAAATATTACAAGTTAATTTATTTTCAGATGAATAGATCAGATCTATTCATTGTTGTTCTTCAAATTGATCAGATCAATGATTGACTCAATGATTAAACATAAAACACTCTACATTCCATCTGAAGTTAACATCCAGTTTCAAGTTTCAAATCTACTTTTTCTTATTGTACAATAAAATCTATATGTATTTTGGAAGTGAAAACTTATTAAGCACCGTTGTGATTTGAAACTCGATGAAACGGAAGCGAGCGACACTAAAAAGAGACAAACACATACATCTATAGGATTTAGCCTGCGAGAGGACGAGATAGCAATAAAATGCTGCAATAAATACTGAAATGAAGAGATTATTGTTGTAACTTAACATTATGTACATACTCCTGCACTATTATCAGCTAATCCAATTGCTATAATCAACTATATATGTACTACCATCTAACGCCTACCTATTATGAGCAATCTAAGGCTAGGGACTCACGGAGCGATTTTTACCCGCGCCCGCCGCGGTTGCGGGATGGAGTTTTATTTTCAAAACTCACGAGACCGGAGTTTTTTGCGGGCCCGCAGCCGCCGCGGTTGCGGTTATCGATCGCAATCTTGGCGGTTGATTACCGCAAGACGGGCGGTTGCAAGACGGGCAGTAAACGATCAGTTGAGTTCCAGACCGCCATGGACACACACCAGAAACGAGCTGTAGCGTTATACTTACTTCACAGAAGAATTAAAAAAGGAAGGCCACGCAAGACCACGCAACGACTAATAACAAGTCACTGCCACTGGTCACTGCAAAATGCGTCGGGATTTCTCTACACCCCTCCCCGCTGCCCACTGCGGTCGCCCGCCAACCGATCACCGCGATCAACCGATCACCGCGCCCGCGCCCGCCGGTACAAGATGACCGCCGGTGCAGCGGGACCCGCAAACAATCGCACTCGCCGCGGGCGTAAAACGCGTCGTGAAATGTGCTTTAATTTTTTACATAAATATCTGCATTCTACAAAGGCTGCGGGCCCGCAACCGCGGCGGGCGCGGGTAAAAATCGCTCCGTGAGTCCCTAGCCTAATAATATTATTTTTACTTCATCCATATTTTACTTGTAATTATCTATACTACATGTATATCTAATTTATTAACTGCTATGTTAGTAATTTTCTTAATCAATATTTGTTATCATTCATAAGTTTATTTTCTTAATTAAAAAAAAAGAGATTATATGTATATGTATATTATTTTTTCTTCATCTTTTTCTATAATAGCACAACTCCCCTTTTCAAACACGAGAAATGTTTTCTCTTTTAAATTGGGTAGATTCATTAACAAGAAATAACTTTATCTGTAATTAGTTTTTAAGAACCAAATATTTTCATTCTGTAAATCTGTTATATATATGTACATTTCAAATAAAAAAAATATATATTTATTTATTTCATGGTTTCTCAGTTCCAACATAATACGATAAATCCACGGTCCCACGCAAGACTACTTTGTTCTAGTGATATAAATAGCCTGACAAACTTTAGCGGCCAGACATTCAGCGGACCAAGGGTCGAATCAAAGGGTTCTGTTAGATTTATATCAAATATGTCGATATTTGAGGTGAATTTGTTTCAAAGTTTGTGAAATCGAGGAATAGGCACATTTCGTTATGATGTTCATTGTACATCTTAATGTTTTTAAAATGTTACTAATATTTGTTTTATTTTTCTTTGTTGCAGGTAAGAAACAATATAAACTACCAATGAAGAATTATCTAAAGCTTTGTTAAATGTAAGTCCGCTTAATTTAAAATTTTGTCCTAGGATCATGGAATAAAGAAGTATTTTATTTTATGATCCTAGGCATAGAATAAATAATCATTTTATCCTAATATTTTTTTTTCCATTTTATGGGAAACTACCCTTTTTATTTTCTCTTTAAAGAGTTTTTCTTATAAAAAATTAAATATTCATTTAGACTTATAAAAAATCAATAGTTCCATATAAATTAAATCGGATATATTTATCCGAGCCGCTATCTAGGTTACAAACCAATTCTTAGAATGATTGTTCCCAATAAAAAGGGTAGTTGCCTCTAATATGGAAAACCAAAGGTTGAAGATAATAATGTTAATTCTAAAATTTGCAATTTAAGATTGACTAATATGACGATTTGACAGAGGGTAACAATGCCGGAATTGGTAAACGCGCTTGTCCCGGTTAGACGAGAGGTTCTGGGTTCGTGTCCCAGTTGCGACCATTATATTTTTCTATTTTTCTTTGTCTTATTCTTTTTCATATTTTCGTATAGATTTTTTATTGTTATCTTCTTCTTCAATGATATATTTATATTACATTGATGCAAAAAACTGGGCGTACTGTACAGGGCCCGCAGATACTTTAATAGTACACAACCGCTAACCCTGTACAAATCACAAGTCTGCCCCACGGTTGAATTTAGCAGCCACATCTGGTCTGGAGTCCCAAAATACCTGAAAAAACCCTTGACTCTGTGAAGAAACGGGCGGTCCGTCTAATAGATTCTCCTAATTTAACAAATGGATTGCAATCCTTATTCTACTCCTCATAATCCTTATTCTACTGGTATTTCAATGGAAGATGCTCCGAGGAACTGGCGTCATTGATTCCTTCGGCACCGGTGCATAGTCGGGAAACACGCCAAACGCGTGCCCAACATATGTACAATATATAATGGAACGCACACATTGAAGTAATCACAAAAAAACTCACCAGGTACATTTACTTCTTTAGAGCCATCCGTAACATCCTCAACATAAACGACATTAAGAAAGTGTACTACGCTTTATGTCAATCACAAATAGAGTACGGGATAACTGGATGGGGATCTGCCTTGAGCACTCACATGGACCGACTCAATATAGCCCAAAAAGGATTACTAAAGACAATTTTGAAATTACCGGTTAGAACTCCGACAGAAGAATTGTTTCAAAGCATTCGAGTCTACAACATACAAAAACTTTATGCAAAAAATATTTTATTTAAAATTAAAAAAAACATATCAGAATACTCCACTGTCCAACATAGATACACAACCAGCTATTCTAGCTACAGCCAGTTTGAAAACATCTTTTGGACAAAGAAATATGAAATTCAATGCGACAAAACTATACAACGCTCTACCAACTCAAACAAAAAAAATAACAGAAATAAATAAATTTAAAACAAAAGTAAAAATATGGTTGAGAGAACAAAGTGAAAATGAACTATCAAACATACTGAAGACCATGTAAAGACAACTGGATACTAAATTCAAATGTGAAAAAACTACAGGCCGCCTCAGAACAGGAAACCCTAGTGAGGAGGACTGGAAAAAAAAAACATTTAGGTACTTTATAATACCTAAAAAAAATAATGTACCTTATAATAACTTAATATAATATAATTTATAAATACATTATGTACAAATTTTGCTATAGATACTAATAAAAAAAATAAAAAAATATGTACACGGTTGAAATTTGTCACACGAGAACAGGTCGCTTCTTTGACTCGTTCTTGTGTTCAACAGCTTGGCTGTGGAACGATTTGCCGGCCTTTGTGTTTCCTCCTTCCTATAACATGGGTCTCTTCAAGACCAACGTTAATTCTCTTCTCTCCTTAAAAAGACCCTCCACACAGCATCTCAGATGACATAGGCCCTAAGGGAAAACATTTTCCTCAGGGCCTCCTGTGTGGAGTTAATGTAAAAAATAAGTAACCTTCAAAAGTTATAAAAAAAGAGTTTTTCTTATAAAAAATTGAAAATAATTCTAATTGCCGTTTTATAAAATTGGAACTGATCTGTCAAAAATTTAGACTCTACCATGATTTTTCATTGGGTCTGCGATAGTATCTATATACTATTTATGTTGTCCTTAAAATTATCCAAACACAATCTTAATCTTTATCAATCAATTCTCGCCCCCCAATTCCCCGCATTTTGCCAATAGTATGTGAACTGGCTTACAATTCCCAAACCTGTTAATCTCATTAGCTCACAGGCGTAACCTCCAGACTCTGGAGCCTACCGTCTAAGTGTAACGTCTCCCAGACCCCAGACTCGAGTCCTCCAGACCCCAGACGGTTAGGGCCCTGGGAGTAAAGGTGTCCAAGTCAGCAATCAATCAGGGCTGCCACCTCGTCTGGTCCCTGTGACCCCATGTTGGATGTAGGCGACCCTGCGTCTTGTGTTTGTGGCGGGACACGAACTGCTGACCTTGAAATACTAAATACTGGAGTTGACACTATAGTTTAGGGATTAACGCTGCCAAACGGTGTATTTTCACAAATCGAGGGCGGCGAAGCTTAAGATCCATTAACCAGCCATCGGCCGAGATTTCATATTTCGTCGAAAGATATTCTTACGATCGTACAGGGCGATTCCAATGAGAAAGATTAGTTATTTTCCATACCAGCATTTAAACAATAACTCAATATCGATTTTATTTCATTCAAAATTTGCGCTGATTTATACCTACATTCAAAAATGCTGAAAGGCGTGATGATAAAACTATTAATGTTATGCACTTTTAGTACCTAATTATTTTTTGATCATAAGTATTTGTAATTTTTCAATATTGTCTAGGCAAAATAAGATGCAATATTTTTACGTATATTAGTTTGTAAGACCGTCAATAAATAGACAAACTGGAGTATTTTGGTCACAAAACAAGGGCGTGGATCTTTTTTTTCTAATTATATTTGAAAATATTCGTAGATTAGCTGTTTTTGAACGTACCCCAAAATGAAATGTTAATTTTCAAAAGCAGATGAAAGACTCTTTCAGATGATAATATTACAAACAATATGCAATTAAAAATATAAAAGTGTAGATTAAAAAAAGGAGGAAATTTTTTTACGATTGTTTTGTCGCTTAGGTACCGATTACTTTTTTATCTTGTAAACTATATAAAAAATAACTTTACGCGAATGTAAAAAAAAATCTATTTAATTACATAAACATACTTATAAAGGCGTTTCAGTTATTACATTTTTATTCGATTTCCAGTCAAGGTCGTTATCTTTTTATTTTTCCCGCCTTGTTCTTCTTCAAAAGTTATTACAATAAAATTGAATATTAATTTGGACTTTTGGAAAAACTCAATAATTGTCTCATTGGAGGTTATCCACCACATACCCGCCCTGGTATAAGTAACATATGGTTACTCCTTCAAGGCTCTCGCTTTAATTTTTTTGAATTAACGAAACTAAATTTAATTTTTAACGAATCTAGACCCCCAGGGTCCCTGCATACGTTGTTAGTAAGCAGTATGCAAGTGCTTAGCGCGAAATCAAGATACAATAAGTGTTAGTATGACAAAAACTGTCCCGTAAAAATCAGATGCGTTTATCCGAGACACCATCTAGGTTGCAAATAAATTCGTTAAAACTTTGTAATCATTCAAAAAGATAGCAGCCAAACATCATCATCATCACTCTTGGCTCTACAACCCCTGGTGGGTCTTGGCCTCCTCAAGAGTCTTCCTCCACTCATCTCGGTTTTGTGCCAGCTCTCTCATGCTTAGAAGCTTTAAAGTAGATATATCTTTGAGGACGTTGTCGCTCCATCTTAATCTTGGTCTTCCTAGGCTCCTTCGCCTTATCAGTCTTAAGTTCAGCAGGGGAATGGGACGTTTCTACGCCGCCGGTTCTTCGCCGCCAGTTCATCGCCGCCGTTTCTACGCCGGGACGGTTCTACACCGGCCGTTTCTACACCGGCCGTTTCTACGCCAGCCGATTCTACGCCGCATTCAAATTAAATTAACAATTACAATTAAACTTTATTGTTTAAACACATACATACAGTCATAGAAAATAAAATAGAAAATACAAAAATTATCGAATCATTTAAAAAGTAGCATTAACATTTATTTTAATTTAAAAGATATTTTGTACATGCAAGTTACAATCGCCGCACAGTGGCTGAAATTGGAGCGCTGGCTGGCGCGACATCCCTCTCGGCGTTCGACCATTTGGTTGTTTATTGTTGTTTTTAAGTGTTTATATGAAATATTACAAAATTTTTGAAAGATTCTCTATAATAACTTCATAAATTGAAGGAGAATCCCAAACAATAAACATAACATTGTTAATCGATGTACATAGCAATAATACTTAGGATTTTCCAGACAGTGGGGAATAACGTTAAATAATGATAATTGGGGGTAGAATGGTTTAATGGGGGTAATTAGTGTAATTACACACAATAGGTAATCTAATTATATATTAACTCCTGCTAAAAATGCTCACACGCAAATTGAATGTATTTATAAACATTTTATAGTTGGCAGGTACCTACTTAAAAATATATTATACATTTAATGACATGCGCATTAAAATAACCAAACGGAAAAGACTCCAAAAGATAGTACAGGATATTTTATATTTATGTAATAACATAAATTAAAAAATATGTTATTACATAAATTACAGAATAATTAACTTTCTGATGTTATTTTCAATGAAATTTTTAATTTTAGTGACTAATTGAAAATAAAATTCATTTTGACGTTTTATTAGTTATAGTTATAAAGGTAACATTATGTTAATCTTTCTTAGACATAAAAGAATCAAAGATTGAATTCAAAAAAATAATTGATGAAAAATACAATCATTCCTTAAAAATGCAATTACTGGAGTGGCTGGTGACAGCTGGTGATAATTTTTATTGTTCCATGTACAAAAAAGATACATCAATAATATTCTTTTAAAATTAGAGTGGAGAATCGTGGAGTTTTTTTTCCTACTCCATTAAAGAAAATAAATTAGAAAAAAAAATTTGGAAAAAAGACGTCAACTTTAAATCAAGATTTCCGATATAATTTATGACATAAATATCTTTTTACTGTTACTTTACTAAAGCTCATACCTTTAAAAATATTTTAAATGAATTTATAAAAAAAAAAAATCGATAATAAGTACACAAACAGCTAGATTCTGCACACCTTCAAACTCACCTAAATACAGCAGCGTAAAAGTGCGCCCAATAATCCTCTGTTCTGCGACTAATTACAGAATAATTAAGTTTCAGATGTAATTTTCAATGAAATTTTTAATTTAAGTGAGTAACTGAGAATAAATTCATTTTGACGTTTTATTGGTCATAGTATCAATGGTAACATTAGGTTAATCTTTCTTAGACATAAAGGAATCAAAGATTGAATTCTAAAAAAAAATTGATAAAAAATACAATCATTCCTTATAAATGCATTTTGGGAACATGCTGATCAGGGGCCGGTGACGCGCCAGCGTTTCAATTTCAGCCACAGAGCGCCGGGATTACCAGATTGGGACCCATTGACAAAGCAGGTAAGCAGAAGTTTTAATCCGGGTTATCTTAATGGTGTTATGGTTATCAACACAGGCCCATTAGCACAAAGGAGGTAATGAGAAGTTTTAATCCGCTTAAAATTCTAAAAACTGTTTAACAGTATTTGGTATAAATATGGGGCAGGAGCCCTTAACACATCACTCTAAATGTATTCGTCACAAAGTAATCATTACGTTAGTTAACAGTGATCTTAATAATGGAACCAGCAGTTCTCAGCAAGAAAGGAAACGAGAAGTTTTCATATAACGGATATTTGTACGTTTTCGACAAAGTTAGTAAAAGGGACGCTAGTTTAAAATTTTGGCGGTGCGAAGAAGTGGGTCGCTGTAAAGGAAGAATTCACACGAGGGCTGGAGAAGTGGTCAACGAAATCAACAATCATTCTCACCCTTCCTCGGCAGCAGCCATACAATCAGCAACTGTTTGCACTAACATGAAACGTCGTGCAGAAGAAACTATGGAGGGCACAAGTGTAGTTATAAATCAGTGTATAGTCGACGTGCCTGAAGCTGTTTTAGCATCGATTCCAAATAATGCAGCCCTGAGAAAAATAATCAGAAGAAAACGGAATCAAATTAATGCTGCACCTGCTGATCCCGCAGACCTAAACGATTTGGTGTTGCCAAATCGATATAAGCTATATGTGCCTCAACCAGGAACAGAAGAAACTTTTTTGCTAAGCGACGATGGAGAGGGAGCAAACAGAATTTTAATTTTTGGAAGAGGGAGCTGGTTGCAGCATTTGCATAATGCCAATACATGGTACACTGATGGTACCTTCGCAATAGCACCGAGGCTATTTTCGCAAGTTTATATTGTTATGGCAACAAAACACGGAGGAGTGCATCCTATAGTGTATGCTCTGTTACCTAACAAGCAGCGTGTTACATACACACGTATGTTCGAACTAATTAAAACACTAGTGCCAAATTTAAGTCCAGGATCTATCATTTGTGATTATGAATATGCAGCTTTTAGTGCCATGAAAGATTGCTTTCCTGAAGTAAATGTAAAAGGTTGCTTCTTCCATTTAGCACAAAATATGAGGAAGCATTTAGCTCAGATTGGTGTTATTAGTCAATACAACAATGATGCTGAATTTGCATTGAGAGCTAAAATGGTCATTGCATTAGCATTTGTGCCAATAGCTGATTTAGATGAATACATTGATGCTTTAGCAAATGATTTGCCAGTAGAACTTCAGCCGCTTCTAAATTGGTTTGAAGACAGCTATGTTGGCCGTTTAAATCGACGCGGGAATGGTAGGCGCCCGCCTATGTTTCATCCAACAATGTGGAATTTATACCAGAGAACAATCGATGGAGAAGATCGCACCAATAATCATGCAGAGGCAGCCAATCGTCGATTGCGTTCTGAATTATGTATGCATCACCCAACTATTTGGAAATTTATAGATGGATTGCGAAAAGTACAAAAAGGACGAGACGCTTATTTTGAGCAACTTATCGCCGGACATTTACCACCGATGAAGCTGAAAAAATACCGTGACGCTGATGAACGTATTCGAAGAATTGTCTTAGATTATGAAAACAGGGAACCTCTAGATTATTTACGTGGCCTAGCACACAATTACCAAATGACGCAATAATCTTATTTTTCCTATTTATTCTTTTAATTTAAAATAAATGTTAATGCTACTTTTTAAATGATTCGATAGTTTTTGTATTTTCTATTTTATTTTCTATGACTGTATGTATGTGTTAAAACAATAAAGTTTAATTGTAATTGTTAATTTAATTTGAATGCGGCGTAGAATCGGCTGGCGTAGAAACGGCCGGTGTAGAAACGGCCGGTGTAGAACCGTCTCGGCGTAGAAACGGCGGCGATGAACTGGCGGCGAAGAACCGGCGGCGTAGAAACGTCCTAGACCCGTTCAGCAGGGACTTTGGTGCTTGATGCTCAGTCATTCTCTCCACATGACGCAGCTACCAAAGTGTTCCCAGTTTTATAAATTTTGTGACGTTTAGATCCTTAAACAGAGTATATAGCTCATTGTTGTAACGTCTGCACCAAAATCCATTTTTGAAAACGGTTTCGAAGATACGCTTCAAAATTGCTCGCTCATTCCTCTTAGTATAAACATATGGGAAAAAATACTCGAATACAACACTGTTAATTCTGAATTTTAAATATCAGATCGTCAAAAATGACATTAAATATTTATTTAAGATATTAAATTTATTTCCACTAAAATGCACAGCGGAAATCCCCGTCTTTGCGTGCCCTTCTCAACACAGAGGGTTTGTTGAACCTTCCAGCTGCGTCGCGGCGCGTCTCCCACCTTCACCCTTATCGTGGCTTATCCCACCCGACGCCCTAAAACTCGCCCTACCCCCCCCCCCCTACCTCCCCACACCCCTCACCCTTCAGCCCTTATCCCGGCGCTAAGGGCGTCCTTACATAACAGATAGCACTGACCAGACGAAATTCCAGACTGAGACGGCCGAATTCTTTTCATATAAATAAGGCTATTTTTTACGTAGTTTTTGTCTTTTGTAGATACCTAATGATGTCTAATTTTATAACGTTTGACTTGCCTTTTGTAGTTCGTGTCTAGTTTCTAGACGAATGAGATTCATTTTTGCTGATTTATCTTATCATTTGGCGTGGGATGATTATGTAATTTGATTTTCAGTTAATAAATAGTTTAATTCGTATTATATGTTTTTATTTTATAAACTTGAGAAAAAATATCTAAATATTGAACTATAGATTTTAAATGCAATTTTACAAAGATTTCAAAGTTTTTATTTTATTTTCAGTGTCCGTAAACTCCAATTCCAAATAAAATTACCCATTTAAGAATAACAGAAAACTCAGATAAACATCAATTCTTCCAACTCCAAAATGTAAAAAAAAAAACAATTGAGTAAATAAATATCTTTGAGTTAAGTTCTTAAATGCATTACCAGAAATTATTATATATATAAATAACAATATTAAAAATTACAAATTTTACCATAACCACTGGAGCGCTTTTTGACACAATATGGCACTATTTAAAATACCTCGGATTGCTTTTCTGAATTAAGTACCTAGAAGTTTACGATTTTATAATATATTTTTTTAATAAATCCTTCGAATATGTGATAATCGACAAAAGATAGGCGAATTCATTGGCTATATAGAACTGTAATCAGTGTTTATGTCTCCATATTAAAATTCGGAGGTATGATTTTTTTTAGCTGGGTGGAAAATACTCGTATTCAAAATGATCACCAAAAATCTCGAGGAATCGGAGAAAAAAGTTTTAAATTGCGCAGTCCCTCCAGTCTCCAGTAGTTAACAAACACGCTGAAAACATAAAGTGACTATTTTTACATATAAGTAAAGAAATAACGAACATAATATATTTATATAATGTACATATACCCCTCAGAAATTGTAAAAATATGTATAATATAACACACAACAATATGCTTCATTATTACTATGTACGAGTAGATTCTAACATATTTGTGTAAATGATATAATTTTATATTTTTAATTAAGTATTTAAAAAACAAATGACTTACGCACACCGATTGGAACCGACGACCTCCGATTCGTAGTCAAAAGCCTTACCCCTCGACCACGGAAGCCGTCCACTCTGATAGCCTACACTCTGTCTCTGGTTTAAAATTAAAAAAAAAAAAAAATAAAAAATAAAAAAAAATATTCACACATTTTAACAATTTTCCTTACTTCAACGATTTAATTAAATAAAATACAGCTAAATTTAGTTTAAACGAATATGTAACAACATATTTTTTATGTCCTGTGATAGAACATTAAATTTGAGCTGAACGATCAGTGCCTACCTTGTTGTAAATGGGAGGTAGGTGTATATTATAGGTATAGCTATATTTAGATGACTTTATAATATGAAGGTGCCCTACGCTTGTGCGAAATTGTTTTATAATTCAATACAATCGTAGGAAACAGGTAGGTACTGTTAGGGTACCCCGATGTCAGCTTCTAAGCCAACATCAGCACACCAACACGTCCCTGGCTAGCTCTCAGTGGGACAAGGGTACTCTCTATTCAGGGGGTGGGCAGCTCAAGGCTAGGGAACTTCTCTCCATCCTTCGGTGACCCACGGGATCCTCACCGGCCAACAATCCTCCCGCCGTAGCAGAATAATAACAATGTTAAATCATTTAGACATGTATTGTAAGCTCAAACACATACATAGGTTTCTACAGTACAATTCAATTACAAGAAATGCAAATTACACAAACCTAGCTAAAGTGTTTAACTTTCTCTGACTGTCTCTCAAAACGAAACTCTCCGAGTCGTGATTTCCACGGGGGCCCTACATTTCACTGAATTACGGACAACATTTAAAGAGGAAATCAAGATACAGCTTACATGTAGGTTGGCAGGAACCTCGTCTCATGTGGCAGCTTCATCAGGCACTTTCATAGTCTAAATAGACCGAACTATGGTGCGGCAAAAGGCCAATTATACACAAAGGTACTTCAATAATACATCGCGGCCCCAAATGAATTGGGTCCGCCGGCTACGAGTAAGCCGCTAGCGTGCGTTCTTAAAGGCGCTCAGCTTGCTTCTGTGGGCGAGCGCAGCGGGCAGCGGAGTCGCCGGGCAAGCGGGGCGGTAAGGAGAGGCAGACAGGATATGGGGGAAGAGGGGGCGGCCAGCTGTGGCTAGCTGCTCGCGTTCTCCTTAAACTATTCGCTTCAAGGGCGTATCGTAACACTTCCCCCCGCGCTCGGAAAAAAAGCGACGTGGCAATGGAGCTGTAGGATAAAAAAATCCTCTTAAACTTCCATTGGGGTTTTTTGAGAGATTCGTTGCTTGAGAGATGCCTAGCTAGAACATGCAATTTATGTTATAGTTTAGGTCACAATGTTTGTAGGGAATGGGTGAGGGGTACATACAATGTTTGGAAAAGAACAGTTTTGGTGAAAGTACATGGTGTGAAACAACATACAAGATTATGCAATTGAAAGATGACAATACATGGTTATGCAATTGAACAATAACAATACATGGTTATGCAATTGAAAAATAACAATACATGGTTATGCAATTGAAAAATAACAATTCATATTTGTACAATCGAAGAACAAAAAAGGACAACAAGAACAAAAATGCCTGTGTGATTCTAAGGTTTCATTGGTCTGGGAGCTAAGTTTGCGAAGCGTGGATTTGTTTGGTTTCGGAGAATTTCGAAGAGGAGGACGTGGTTTCACAGATTCTAAGGATTACATTATCACTGTAATCAGACCCCTTTGAGATAACACTCAGAAGTACACTTGGGCCTTAGAAAACACTTGGTTTTGTCGAAGACGTCGAAGTTCATGAAGTGGAGACTGTGGTTGCTGTGCCGCGACTATGGTTACAGAGGTCATTGAAGAGGAGAATCCAGTGTCTGCAGACATGCCAGTACGAATCCTAAGTGTTATTAAGGTAAACACGGATCGTATATAATGGTTATTGAAGCATAATGTAGCTCAACATAACTTGTATTGGTACGCATTCAGCGAATACTGGAGGTCAAGGTAATGATGGTTTACACATGACGATATATGCGTCACTGCATGACAGCGCAAGAGACGACATGGTTGGCATTGATAGCAAGAGTAAGAACAAACCTAGGAGCTAGCGTGCCCAAAAGGTGGTTCAGAGTGTCATAATATATAGTGGGACAACTCAACTTGCTGTGGCACGACAAAACAACATACATATGGGTGGTATGGTCTGTGCTTTCAGGAACAAATGCGTAGAAAAATGGCAGCAGGAGGGACCTAGTAACCACAGCGCGTGCTGTCAGGAAGTGGAGCTCAGCTTGGCTGTTGGTGATGACATCCGCCTGGGCTTCTTTTTAATCCGGGAGAAATTATTATTAGAGCAAAATTCTTGAAGTTTACCTGCCTAGGGACCAATGAAGAAAAGGTTTGGAGAGAAACAAAATGTGTCCAGATTATGAAATAAACGAAGTTTTAATCACCGACCCAGAGAGTGACGAAGAGAGAGTTTTCTAACTAAATTGTGATTACATGAACATTTTCCTTTACCAGGATGACTTGGCGTTTGCCGAGTGACAATATGTCTTGGTTAAAAAACAACCGGCCTTCCATGGCCTATGTTAACATAAAGGTGGTAACATTTTTGTAGAATTTCAAAGAACAAGACAAAGAAGTCGTGAATGAGTCACGGTAAAAGCAGAGAAACCAATTCATGAATAAAGGTTGTCAAAAGGAGACAGACGGTACGCCAAGTGCATATCGTACATATCCAACATTCATGAATGTGTTTCGTAAAATTGAGAAAAAGAGAACAAAAGGTGAGACGTATGCAGAGAGTGAGGGAGAAAGCCTGCTGATAATTGGTTAGTTTACCGATTCGCACTCCCAGTGAGGGCGAATTATGGTTAACAACAGATTTTCCTCTTCATAACATATACCTGAGAACATGATGGTGAGGAGAAAGGAAAAGGAAAAAGGAAAGGAGTTGAGTGACGAAACTTGCTAGAGACTGGACTAATTTCCACTTCAAACTCCATGTGAGAATGAAACATGATCAACCAGCAGATTTCCTGACTCTTTACAATTGTTAACAGGATGAGGAGAAATTTGAATACACATTAACAAAGAGACTAATCTTCTGCGTGTATTGGGCAAAAGATTAGGGGTCATTTTAAAAACTCCTGCGTGATTGTGAGAAAAGACAGACCCTTGCTCCAATTTCACAAACCTGGGGGTTTTCTTATCCGTTCCCCAGACAACGAGTTGGGTGGTTTTGTGCTCAATCGATTAACTCCCACAGCACTATGCCCCATAGTTAGCAGTGAAGCTACAAACTAGTCCTTTTGGGATAGTAGATACTCCTGGGCTTCTTTCCTTTTTGCAAAGAAGTAAAAAAACAGGAGGTCCACGGGCATTGGCGTTGAATGACAACAAAGGGTTGTGGACTACATTTCGTAGATCGCACACAAAAGGTTTGATATTATTTCGTTCGCACGACTCATGGTAAGTGTTTTAACGTCTCCACGTATAGTGTATAAAAACATGTAAGTACATACAAGATAAAACTCAATTATAGACAGAAGTCAAGAGTTTATACAATGCCTCTTAAAGAAGATGGCAAGGCCGATATTATGTCGTTCGCACGAATCACGGTAAGTGTTTTAACGTCTCCACGTATAGTGTACAAAAACATGTAAGTACATACAAGATAAAACTCAATTATAGACAGAAGTCAAGAGTTTATACAATGCCTCTTAAAGAAGATGGCAAGGCCGATATTATGTCGTTCGCACGAATCACGGTAAGTGTTTTAACGTCTCCACGTATAGTGTACAAGGGTTGTACACAATTATACATACAAGCGGTACTCATGACAAATTAATGACACACGACCAAATTACAAGAGTGGTACTCATGACAAATGAATGACACACGACCAAAATACAAAAGCGGTACTCATGACAAATTAATGACACACGACCAAAATACAAAAGCGGTACTCATGACAAATTAATGACACACGACCAAAATACAAGAGCGGTACTCATGACAAATGAATGACACACGACCAAAATGCAAAAGCGGTACTCATGACAAATGAATGACACACGACCAAAATGCAAAAGCGGTACTCATGACAAATTAATGACACACGACCAAAATAGATTGTACAGAAAGGGTGGTACTCATGACAAATGAATGACACACGACCAAAACAGATTGTACAAAACGGTGCTCATGACAAATATGTCACACGACCAACTCAATAACATTTAGCTATGAGCAAAAGTGATTATGACGAACTTCTCGTATCGTGGCAGGTATTTTAAGGATCCCTCCTATAACGGTGGATGTTCTAAGGATCTCTCCTATGACGGTGGATGTTCTAAGGATCTCTCCTATAATGTAACAGGGTTACGTTTAAATACAACACAATAAACGTTAACGATGCTTGATTTTAACACATTTTATAAAGATTCGTTAGATTAACTAACTCCGTAGCCCAAGAGCGTACGACAGAGAAGATAGACAATTTGATGCTACTTCATGTGTTACAAAATACAAGGGTGATGGCAGAGTATAATTCTACTTACACCAAGTATTTAAAACAAAGACAGACCTATAATGGTTTTACATACTGTCTGTTGTGGCAACCTACAGTGAGGAAGACCAAAGAAAAGGGACCAATTACGGTTTTACATACCCTTTGTGCAGTTACAAACATACCAGGTTATGTGCAATTTGGGTTGCAAATACTTGGTTAAATGGACACCTAAAAGTAGTGAATTCCAAAATCAGGATGACCATAAGGTTTTATTAACCTGTCTCGTAGGGTTGAAACGTGTCATATAAGACATACGTAACGTACAAGCAAAAAAAATAACAAGAAAACAGTGGCTTTGTTATAACAACCAAAGACCGGATGATTCGGTTTTACGTACTTTAGTTGAAACGAGCCAAATTGATTTATATACAGGGTTATAAAGACCAATCATTGGTTTTATAAATACAAGTTCCAAAATGGACGTGTCGATATCCAATTTGGGTACAAGAGCATGAATTTGGGTAGGACGCCATCAATTTTTAATTTAAGAGGAAAAAATTGAAAAAAACTTATATACACGAGGGGCGACTATGTAAGTAACCACTGTTTGATTTTCATTGGAGATACCTCGGAAGGTTTTACAACTCATGATGAACAAGATAAAAGGAAAAATTGTAAAAATAGTTAACTGGTTCTGGGTCGGAATTTAACACTTTGGAATTTACGAAACCCGACTTCTAGAACGACACGCCGATGGGCAATTGTCAACTACTTTACATGAACAAAATAAACAGGTGAAAAAGTTCCTTTCCATACGACAAAAATGCAACAAAAAAAAAAAAAAATAAAAAAATTACAAAATTACATGACAAGGCAGGGTATGACATGGCATGAACATTGCGTAGTGTACGTGTTGAGACAATAAATGGGCTCGCGACTTCCCAAACATTGAAACTCGAAAAGTGTCTCCGTTCCAAAGTGATCAGTTTTAGAACAGGTGAAAAAAAATAAAAGAAAAAAAAATTGTCGTGAGGGCAAGAAAAAACAGTGCAAAAACAACATTTGAAAGTAACTTCAAGGAGAGTACGCATTAATTTACAAAATAATTTACAACTTGTTTCATTTATGAAACGATGGGCATGTGATTGACACAATACACGCCTGACGTAGTAAGACTCTGTAAGCTTACAAAAAAATGTGGTACATACTGGATCATTTTACGTTTGCTGAGATAGTGGGGGCAGTTTTACTTGACTCCTCACTTTCAGACTTTACAATGTCCTTAATGTGGTAATTACCAATGTGCTTTCCAGATGAGTCAGACAAGGAGTACACTAGGTCTGATATTTTCCTTAGGACTTTGGCCTTCACGAAACGTGGTGCCAGCTTAGCAGAGAAATACATGGCTCCTTGGGAAAGTGTGTTGTTCTTTCTCCAAACTATGTCTCCTGTATTGAAGGTGACATGTTTTCTACGTAAGTTATATCTGTCCGCACTCTTTTGGTGAGCCAGGAGCAAAGCATCAGTGACTTCACTGTAAATGGCCGACAGTTCTTCCAAGCGATGGGCATAATCTGCGGTAGGGTTGCTTGTGGTGGCAGATGACGTAGGAAAGTTTGTGTCCCTATGTAGAGAACCATGGACGACTTGTTCCATACCGTGTTTTAAGAAGAAAGGTGTGTAACCAGTGGCCAGATTAACAGTGTTGTTCATAGCGGCCTGAATTTTATCTAGGTTTTTACACCAAGTGCGTTGATCTTTATCAACTAGAATAGCTAGAGCTGTGTTGATTGTTTGGTTGTAACGTTCGACAGTGTTATTTTGGGGAGTGTACAAGGTGTTATAATAAATGTCCTTGATTCCGTATTTGGCAAGAAATTCTTTGAATTCTTGGGCAATAAACTGTTTTCCGTTATCAACAATTACGGTTCTGGGTGTTCCGTAAGGTATAAAAATGTGTTTTTCCAGAAGTTTGATGATGGCGGACGCATTGGCTCTTTTTAAAGGGAAGATCCAACAGAATTTGGTGAAAACATCTACTACACTAAGTATGTGCATGTGTCCGGCATAACTTCGAGGAAAAGGTCCGACGAGGTCCATTGACAATGACTGTAGGGGTCTGTCGGCGCGTTTGGGGTTACCCATTAGGCCGGCAGGTGCTGCCGTGCTATGTTTATAAGCTTTACAAGTTTCACATTTAGAGATGTAATTGCGAATTTGTTTGAAAAGACCAGGCCAGTAATACTTCAAGGAAATCTTTTTATACGTCTTGAAAGTTCCTGGGTGTATAGAGTCGGGAGCACTATGATTGTCAATTATTATTTGTTCTCTTCCTTCGAGGGGAACGACAAGTTTCCAAGAGTAATCTTCGAGGATGGATAGTGGTACCTTGCAATTACGGTATAGTTGTCCTTCTTTTATGATAAAATTAGGAAACTTTTGTTGATTATTTTTACAACCTTCGAAGATTTTCAAGTACCATTCATCTTTTGTAGATGGAGGGGGGGCAATTGTGTCAACATTTAATGAAGCCAATTCAATTCTTGAAAGAGCGTCAGGAACAATATTGTCCGCGCCTTTACGGTGTACAACATCAAAATTGAATTGAGACAAACGGGAGGCCCAACGAGCGAGTCTACCGGAGGGATTACTTAAAGAGATCAACCCTTTCAAACTACTATGGTCTGTGACTACAGTAAATTTGCTACCGTCTATGTAACCGCGGAAATGGTGAACAGAATCCAATACAGCCAATAACTCCTTTTCGGTAATTCCGTAGTTTTTCTCGTGTTTATTTAATGTACGGGAAAAATACGCTACAGGGTGTTCGCCATCTGGGAATTCTTGAGTTAGGACTCCACCGATTCCTACGTTGGAGGCATCCGTGTGGAGGGTAAAAGAGAGTGCAAAATCCGGGCAATTCAGAACGGGGGCTTTTTGAAGGGCATTTTTTAAAGTTGTAAACGCTTCTTCAGTTTCAGCAGACCATCGGAAGTTGCTGACACCTTTACGGGTGCCGGTAATTTTATTTAAAGGGGCTGCAATTGTGGAAAAGTCTTTGATGAATCTTCTGTAGTAACCTGCAAGTCCAAGGAAACCTTTGACTTCCTTCGCGTTTTTGGGTCGGGGAAAATTTGCCATGGCTTCCACCTTAGCGGGGTCTGTTCTTAGACCTTTTTCGTCGACAATGAATCCCAAATAACGTAAACGGGACTTACAGAATTCAGACTTCTTCAAGTTGATGGTTAAACCAGCGAACTTGAGTTGTTGAAAAACCTTTTCCAACATTAATAGGTGTTTTTCAAAGGTGTCGCTGACGATGATGAGGTCGTCAAGGTAACAAAACAGGCTGTTATCGACTTCAGGACCGAAGAGTTTGTCCATCAGTCTTTGTAATTCGGCGGGGCTGTTCTTTAGACCAAAGGGTAATCTTTTAAAATGGAACATTCCCCTACCAGGTACAACGAAAGCAGTTTTTTCACACGATTCTGCGTCCAAAGGTATTTGCCAAAAAGCTTTGCTTAGGTCAACAGAGGAGATGAACTTGGCGTTGCGCAGTTGGTCTAAGGTCGCGTGGACGTAAGGTAAGGGGTATGCGTCAGCTTCCGTACAAGAATTTAAACGTCTACTGTCAAGACAGAAACGTGCGGAGCCATCTTTTTTAGAAACCAAAAGAGTTGGGTTGGTCCATGCACTTCTGCTGGGAACCACCACACCCATTTTTAACATTTCATCAAGTTCTTTTTCCAAAAGTTTAAGCTTTTGGGGGGCTAAGTTGTAATAACGTTGCTTTATGGGTGGGCCATTGGTTTTAATGTGGTGTTCTACCAAATTTGTCAAACCCAATCCACATTTTTCGAAAGATATTGATTCGAATTTATTGACCATTTCCTTTAGTTGGAGAGCTTGGTCCGTGCTTAAATTTTCGTGAGGTATTATTGTGCGGATCTCACTAATTTGAGCAGCAGTGGAGGTTTCGCCAAGAGTATTAAATACTTGGGGAGCAACGTTAAAAGCCTTCCAGAAGTCAACGCCAAGGATGAAATTCTGGGATATAGAGGGCACTATTAGAAAATTGATTGTAATTATTTTATTGTTACAATTAATTGGCAGTGCAAGGGTACCGATGACCGGCTGGGAAACATTATCCGCAGTCGTCAGGTGTGTTGTTTGTGGCGAAATTTTAAAATCACTGTTAACAAAAGGCAGGTGAGCATTGTTGCCAAGACAGCTGACAGATGCACCGCTATCAAGTAATCCGGAAAAGGGCACATTGTTAACAGAGAAAAGAGCATAGGGTCTCCCATCTTTAGCTTGTTTGCAACAAACCGAGGAAACATTTAAGGTCTGGTTAAAATACTTAATGTGTGATAACCAATCAGTCCATTCTTTAGACCTTGGTTCAGAATGGGTACCTGAGAGGTTATTATTTAGTTTTTTGGCCTCTTCATGTAGAAATTTGGTGGGGGCTTGGAGAAATCCACCTGAGGTCTGACATCGCTTGGGTTTTGTAACCTTTCTGCATTGTGCCTTGATTTCTTAAAAATGTTGCGCAGTTCGTCGCGTGGAGGAGAGCGGTCCCTAGAGTGGTGTCTCTTGGAGGTTCGGGGTTCCTTGGATTCCAGAAGTCTTGCTTGCTTGAAACAAGTAGCGGCCAGGTGGCCTACTTTTTTGCAAAAGGAGCACACTTTTTTGTTGTCGAACTCTGGCTTTAAACCAGACGAACGGCTTGGCACAACCACATTATTCGACACATTCTTTATGTTTTTCCTATCCTGGTACGATTCCAGGAGGAGGCAGACTTCGTTTAGCTGGGCCAGGGATGCAACTTTCTGTGAGGTGATGATGTTCTCGCATCTGCTCAAAAGGCCATCAGTTACGACTGGCAATAGTTCAGCTTCCGGAACAGGATGTGAAAGCTTGACGTTGATGGACTCAGCCCTTTCGATGAATGTAGCCACAGGTTCATCCACTAGTTGTTTAATAGATAGTAGAGACAGTTTGATCCGGTGCTGGGCCTCCCTTTTTCCAAAGCTAGAGATTAGGGCAGCTCTGAGTCTATTCCAATCTTTGCATTTAGTCTTTTGGATGCGGTGCCACGGAATTAATTCTGGGGAGATGAGTTCTATAAAGTTTCTCCGTAGAATCTCGAATGGGATATTTTTGATTGTAGCCGTTTCTTCAATACGGTCAATGAAATCCAGCACATCGGAGACGCCATTATATTTGACTTTCCAAGAGGATAAATCGTAAGTTTTATCTTGTGTCAAGATGGGTGCGACGTCCTGTTTTATCATTACATGCGGCGTAGGTTCTTTGTCAAGATTATCCAAAACTTGCGTAGCCGAACATGAATTATTTTCGTTGGAGGGGGCGAGGTTTATTCTCCTAATGTACTTTTTGTTGAATAAAAGTGCATATGCCTTCAATGTAGATTTAGATTTGCTTGATGGCGAGAGTCCTCTATCCCTTAAAGCAGCTTGTAAGTGGGCTTTGGATAAACTATGCACATTGGGAATGGTACCCAAGTTGGATGATGTAATAGTTTGCTTGTCCTCCATTGTGAGTTTCCTGGGTGGTGGGGAGAAGAAAAAAAATTGGCCAGGGGTTTCCTTTAGAAAGCGCAAAAATTAATTTTTGTGAGGCACTTTTCACTTGGTGATCACTGTTGGCACTTCCAAATGTGTTTTGTGTACATGACACCAGAATTCTTGTCAAAGAGAGGCGGGCGAGAAAAAATTTTGCGTGGAAAGACCTTAGTGGTAAAGGTTTTTGTATTTCACTGATCACTTTTGAGAAAACTGTGAAATTCACAAGTATTTATTTATTTTAGAAAAATTTTGCCAGGACTGACCTTTAGAAAACAGGTTTTTTATTTTCACAAAACACTTTGCACTGAGAAAGGCACTAAAGTTCACAAAAGGCACATTTCTGGCAAATAAAGGACAAACTTCCGGATGAAAATGACTGAATATGGGGTTTATTGCATCCAACCATATTAAAATTATTTTATTTATTCATGGAATCAGTCATTGGCTTTATTATTATTCCACTTTTCACTTATGTAAGGAAAAAACACAATTCACTTTCACTTATGCTGAAAAAAAACAGTACCTATAATGTACAATGGGGAAAGAAAGTCATTATTTTGTCCATTTGGAGAAACATTAAATTGTACTAATTTGACAGACACAAGTGGGCCAATTGGTATATTGTGCAGAAATAATAAAAATACGTAAGTCCGAAATTTTCATTAAGGAATTCGCAAAATAACTGGGGTTCCAGAATCAAATTCATAATAATGATTTCCGTTGGTATCTCAGTTCAGTCATAAAAAACGGTTTGGATTTAAAACGCAGCCTAGCAACAGTCGGTTGGGGTATCGGCGGGAACAAAGCATTTGCGCGCAATCCGGACTATCGCTTGGAACAAAAGCCGTTGGATTTTGGGCGGGAATAACTGTTGCTAACGCGCCCGCCGCCTGACGCAATTCAGATTCGCGGTCAAAAGCTGGCGTTTCGGGTTACTCAAAATGGCCGTTTCAAATGTGATTCAATTTCATAATTACAATCAGATCTGTTATGGATCTGATTTACATATTGGTTTCTGTGGTTTTTTCACAGGATTCACTGTAGAATGACAAGGCATAATTAATGTTTTACAAAACAGTTGCTGTGCGGGAAGGATTTTGACAGAGGAAGGTCCCGCAAAGTGACCGGGGTAGAGAAAAAAAAATTCCAGCCCCACGATCGGGCGACAATTGTTAGGGTACCCCGATGTCAGCTTCTAAGCCAACATCAGCACACCAACACGTCCCTGGCTAGCTCTCAGTGGGACAAGGGTACTCTCTATTCAGGGGGTGGGCAGCTCAAGGCTAGGGAACTTCTCTCCATCCTTCGGTGACCCACGGGATCCTCACCGGCCAACAATCCTCCCGCCGTAGCAGAATAATAACAATGTTAAATCATTTAGACATGTATTGTAAGCTCAAACACATACATAGGTTTCTACAGTACAATTCAATTACAAGAAATGCAAATTACACAAACCTAGCTAAAGTGTTTAACTTTCTCTGACTGTCTCTCAAAACGAAACTCTCCGAGTCGTGATTTCCACGGGGGCCCTACATTTCACTGAATTACGGACAACATTTAAAGAGGAAATCAAGATACAGCTTACATGTAGGTTGGCAGGAACCTCGTCTCATGTGGCAGCTTCATCAGGCACTTTCATAGTCTAAATAGACCGAACTATGGTGCGGCAAAAGGCCAATTATACACAAAGGTACTTCAATAATACATCGCGGCCCCAAATGAATTGGGTCCGCCGGCTACGAGTAAGCCGCTAGCGTGCGTTCTTAAAGGCGCTCAGCTTGCTTCTGTGGGCGAGCGCAGCGGGCAGCGGAGTCGCCGGGCAAGCGGGGCGGTAAGGAGAGGCAGACAGGATATGGGGGAAGAGGGGGCGGCCAGCTGTGGCTAGCTGCTCGCGTTCTCCTTAAACTATTCGCTTCAAGGGCGTATCGTAACAGTACTTCAATAATGACAAATTTATATTTCCACCCTGTTTAGTCAATAGTTAGGTAGGTACTCCCCTACTTATTTTCGGTCAATTTATTTTTCAGATCTTTTTCAGTTATTTTTCTAATTTCTTTTTTTCTTAAACGCTTTTTTTTACATTAGCTCCACACAGGAGGCCCTGATGAAAATAATTACCCTCAGGGCCTTTGTCATCTTTGGGTATGCTGTGTGGAGGGTCTTTTTAGGAAATGAAGTTGTGAAAGTTCTGGGTAGAAAAAAGGTTTGAGGGGTGGTTAGGAATCTGGGGGTCAGTGTATCCAGGAGTGATGGACGAATGAATCCATCCCTCCCTCTGTGGTGCAAGGCGATGTTCCGTGAGGGTACGGCTGGAGAAGTCAAAGGGACTCCCTCAACCATTCTCTCCCGATCCGGCCTACCAAGCAGCTGGTGGGTAGAAGCATCGCACCGCCAAGACTCACCCCATGATGCCGGGCACCTCTGTTAAGTCATCAAACGTAACGAACCACTTGGGTTGACCTATGGCAGAGGTGTTCGTTATCCAATAAATGGCTACCGAGGCGGCAGTACTACAGTACTGTACCGTAAATAGCCGATATTGTCGATAATGTTTTTATCGATGCGCTTATGCGCTATGCGGGGTCTAGATATGAATAGGGTACTTCACAATCCTCGCGTTCCTCTAAATCTCTTTCTTCAGCCTCAAAACTCTTCAAAACACTTAAAAAAACATTAAAATATCATCTGACACCGAAATTTCATTAAAGCCTCGATGACACACGGCGAGTTTACAAGCTACTATCTGGGAAATTCACTATCTGTTAGTAAACTCGCTCAGTGTCATCGTGTTACTTGCTAACTAGCAGATTGCTGACAATCTACGGAAAAAGTTGAAAGGTCCTCAACTTTACAAGCTACAAGCCGACTCGTGATTGGTTTATTTATTGTTTCCAATTTGGCTGCCAAAAACAGCTGATTTCGACTGTCAACTGTCTGAAGAATTAGTTCACGTTATTTCCGCTACTGGCGCTAGTAGCTACGTGCGAGTCCAGTTTGTGGCAGTTTCCTACAAAAATGTCCCGAGCTACTGAGCGAGTGAACAGTTTTGTGTGTCATCATGACAATCTCACTCGCCGATTCACCCGCTTTTAAACTTAGTAGATAGTAGCTTGTAAACTCGCCGTGTGTCATCGAGGCTTTACATATTTTACTCCAGATAATATCAGGAATCACTGGTAGTACGTCGTGTAACACCCTGTATAATATATTTTTATTCAGATAAATCTGGTAGTCTCTCTCGACAGATCCTCGAGACAATCTCTCAGTGAGATGTCCCATCACAAAACACAAAGACTATGGCGGATTACACAGATGTGACACCGGAGGCAGTACGACTGTAAGGGTTGAAGGGTGGAATTTCAGAAGAGGAGTGGGTGGGAGGTATGTGGGAGTGACTGTCTGCTTAGTTCCTCCTAGTTGGCTAGGGGGGAGCTCAATGGAGGATTTATTGTCTGGGGCTAAAAATTGAGTGTCCAGGAAAAACTTTTTTTTTATCATTTCATAAAAATTAATGTTAAAATTTAAAAAAAATAATTTTATACTTTCTTTAAAATTTTACTCACACTTTTCACTCCAAATAATATCAAGAATCTCTGGTTAAAGTAAGTCAGGAACATCTCTTAACTCCCTTCATGGTACCTATGTTTTTTATACCCGATTTTAATTTCGAACATTTGCAGGTTGAAAAAAAATGTTATTAAAAAAACATATAATAATTTTAAAAAATAACTTATATCATTGATGTCGCTATTCCAAATTCTTGTACTATTCAGAAAACTGTTTCTGAAAAAATATGAAAATACACAGATTTAGGAAATGAGATTAAAAGAATTTGGCATTCTCAGACTATAAAAATATTATCATTTGTTATTTCGGCTACTGGCATTATACCTAGCTCGCTCATTAAAAATTTAGGCGTATTAGATTTGTCAAAAAAATTATATGTAAAAATGCAACAGTCAGTCATTTTAAATACACGTAGGATTACGAAAGATTTTTTAAATATTTATATTGAGGGATCAGTAGGATTTATCGGACCAGTTAGGATTTCATCAGAGCCGAACCCTCTGATATGAAAATATCTGGTGTCGGAGATTTATTTTCCCATTATGTTTCTGGTGGATTGACGTATTGTTCTTGTATGGTTTTGTATTTATTATACTTATATAGTGCACTTACATTGCGTGAATTTACTAGATAATCATTTGTGGAAAAGTGTGTGGAAGGGTTTAGTCTTTCATTTGGGAAAGATTTAACCCGGACATAAAATCTGGAGCACCGTTAAAGTTTTAAAAGCAATAATTATCATTTAGTATATATTTGATCCTGATGAAGTAAACATTGTTTACGAAACATGTTGATTGTGTACAAATAAAAGTGATGTAAACTTGTCTTTTTATTAAAATAATTATCAGCCTGAAACACTCATCTACATTGAAAAAATCTTCCCAGAAAAGATATTTGCCGCCAACGGGACTTGAACCCGTGTCCTTATGATTGCCGGTCAGGTGCTCTTGACCACTGAGCTATGGCGGCTTATCTAATACCCGCCATATAATTCAATATACTAGGGTTTCATTCAGCAATTACTTCTTATTACATTTTTCCACCTGAAAACTAATTTAGAGTATAACCCGATAACTAATGTTAACTACGTGCATTTCAAATTTGGTGATGCTGTGTGGAGGGTCTTTTGAAAAAAAGAATAGGAAGAAGTTCTGGAAAGAAAAAAGTTTTTTTGAAGTAATTTTCTAGCACAAGAGTCCCAATTGCTCCCAACCGCCTGGAGACAGTGAGACATTGGCATGCCCAATTGAGGTATGTTGTGAGGCTGACAGTAGCGTCAATTACTGCGGGGATGAGAAGGATATGGGGAGGAGGAAGGTTGCGGAAGTAGCTGGCTATTCAGATCTAGTCGCCACACACGGATAAAGTAATTTCAAGTAACGCATCATTTCTGAATAGTGCTCTGGAATAGTATAGGGCATAGGGTAGTAGGATGGGTAGGTAGTAGGGTAGTTTGGATAGGATAGGAATCTTGGGGTGTCTAGAAGTGACGGACGTATGAATCCATCCCTCCCACTTCGGTGGGTCGAGTCCGACTGGATAGGTCAAATATTCTACCTCAACTGGCATCTCACGATCCGGCCTGCCACGCAACTCGTGGGCAAATATATATCTTATAGGTTAGGTTTGTTTTAGTTTGATTGATATTTTTCTTCACTCTCTTTCAATATTTCGTTGCTATTTTTGATTGTAATTTATTGTCTACCAAATTTAAAAAAGTGTCACATCTTCATCCATCAGCCGATGTTCGATCTCTGAAGGTTAAACGATGTGTCTCAATTATCGCCTCCCTGAAGGTCGGGTTTGACGCGTGGCGGCCAGCGACCCGGGGTGGTGTGGGAGGGGTGGGCGGGGAGTCCAGGGCGGCTGGAGGGCGAAGGTTCGGCGCCGGGCGGTGAACTCTGCCGATCCCGCCCATCGTGAGTGGGTACTGCCGGGGTGCAAGGTTGCACCGAACTGGAGACAAGTGGAACGGGGGGAAGAAAGTGAAACTGTATTGGGGTGCTGAACGAAAGTGAAATTTTTGTCTTTGGAATGAGAGCGAAATGTGGACGAGATATTTTGTACGTAGCTTCTTCAGGCAGAATGTTAGTACTTTTTTCTCTTTTTTTGAAGTAAAACTTCTTTACGCACGCTCGACATAGGTATATATTTAATGCGAACGGTCGGACGCTTAACTTGGGGAGTGATAAGGATAAGGATGGTTACTCCAAGGTCGAAGGACACCCCACAGTCGTAGGTCCCCTCAAGGTCGTAGGTCACCCCAAGGTCGTAGGTAACCCCAAGGTCGTAGGTCACCCCATGGTCATATTTCACCCCAATGTCATATGTCACCCCTCGGTCATAGGTCACCCCTAGGTCATTCGTCACCCCGTTCGCTACGTTTGGTAACTTAGCAGGGATACCTGGGTTCATGGGGCGAGGTTTGTCTTGTAGGTTTACTTCAGCCGTGTGGCCTAAAGCACACTTAAGTTTTTTTTTTAATTGAAAGATAAACATTCTCAGAAATAACCTGAAAATATTTTAATTGCTCCTACTACCATCAGTATAAGCTTAAAAGGTTGCTTGTGCAATAATGTAGGACTTATCTAGGACTTTTTACGACATCTGGATGGGAACCCGACGCATTTATATTTCAGTTACTAACCGGTGGGAAAGACAAGGGTTTCTAAAACATAACACGTTATTAGGTGGACGTATTGTATTACAATATTATGTCGGTATTCTGTTGGAATAATATAATAATAATAATAATAATCTTTATTTGGAAAACAAACAGCTTTACAAAGATACATAAAAATAAAGAGTGCTAAAATAAAACAGTAAGCCTAAAAACATGTTTTCGCTGATAAATCGCTGATAATATCGGTACATTGCAATATTACGTAGGTATGTTTGAAAAGCTAAGATATTAAATAATAGTGTTTTATTCCAGGATGAGCGGAGGATAGTGTAAAATCACACATCCCATATATCCCATAGTTATACATATTTACGCAACTGATTTTAAGTAAAGTAACATGTACCTACATAGAACATAAGAAAACAAAAAACAGTCATAAAAATAAATAATCAATTCTTATGTAGGGCGTGGTCTGGGTGAGCTCGGGTCCAGCGCTCACTCAGGAGTGGCGCCTGGTGCTGGAAGGCTGCGGTCACAACTGTGTTTTTGGAGGCCATTATCCGCATCCTGGATCCAGTGAACGGGTGTCTCATCAGACCGGTGGTACTAGCTCCAAACATTATCGATGCACTGCTATACCTTCTGTATAAAAATATAATTCTTTATACGTTATTATATTGGATCCGGAGTCGTTCCATCGAGCTGATTCGGTAATGACACCGCGTTTCACACGTATCAAAGCTAGTGCAAATGCATTAAACAATGTTTTTTAATATTATTGCTGCTTGGAATATCTGTGGACAAAAAAAAACATAAATTTTGTATGTTTCCTTCTCTACACAATTCCATCACGTAAAAGTAATCAGTTAATAAAATAAACCCGCAAAAATGTATAAACATTCTCAATACGAGGGAAATAATTGGTACATTTGTCTTAGCATCCCTCTTAGCTTTGGCTTATCTATGGGAAGGAAGTCATTTTTCAGTGAGTTTTGCAGTAAGGGTAGCAAATGCGCCAACGGCACTATGGGCTAGTCGCTAGTCACTTGTGAAATAACTTTGAAAATTGTCTTTGTTATGTATGACTGACTATGGAAGTAAACAATTATTTATTTTGATTGATCGATTTTAGTAAGTTTTCTATTCAGGTATGATTCAACACACTATAACTTTCATGAAGAGATGCTTTAAAATATTAAAACGAATTATTAATTTGCGCTCGTACATACGCAATATCAATATACGCCGAGATATGAGAGATTTATTAATGCTCTATAAGATTATTCATAACTTCATTGTTAGCCTATACTTAATACAAAATATTCATATCAAATGTCCATTAAGAGTTAGTCGATCTCCGGACACATTTTATATCTCTAAGAGCAACACAAATTATCTTGAAAATGTATTTATAAGAAGAAGCTGTAGCACATTTAACAGATTATGCCCAAATATCGACGTGTTTAACACGAATCTTGATAAATTGAATGTCACATGTTTAACTACTAACTCAATATTTCATTGATTTCTGTATTTCTCTTTTTTATTTTTAGTTCACCGCATTTTCTCTCCTACCTTTAGCAGTTCGAATTCAAATAAAATCACTTCCTGAAAGTTATTATTGATATTATAAAAATTTAAATGCAAACCCTTGAAAAATTTCATTTAACACTTTTTGTAGATTTAAGTAAGAAGATACACTTTATCAGAATTGTTTATATCAGGTATAGGTATTGTTGTGTATTTTTGTATTATGGTTCTAAATTTCAATTTGTCGTTATTTTATTGGTTAATGACATAATATTATTATCACTGTCATTTATGAATTTATAAAGACTGTGTATATCGCTAATAAATAAAATAAAATACGAATAAGAATAAATAGTTTTGTCCACAAACAAACTCAAATCTTTCAATAAAGGCTTACAAATACAATATTAGATTGAATCACCGATACCCGGTATACCCTTGGTATCGATTATGATTGCGTATGTACGAGCGCGAAGAAATAATTCATCTTAATATTTTAAAGCATAACTAACAAAAAGTGTTTTTCCTAAAATAATTAATCTATCGCCATTTGAGAAAGAGTAGATTTTGAATCATTTTAAGTATAACCATATGAAACTATCCATTAGAAAAAAGTACAACAAAAAACTGGCAAATATGAAGATTTTGCAGTGTTTTTCTTTCTTAGAACAAATAATACTATGCGAAATTAACTAATTTAACTTATCCTGCCGTTAATGATATGCAAACATTACCGCTGCGGAGTCAAAGCTCCGGATATTGCCTACATTTATTATACATTTTAAACAGGGGCTGGTTGAGACAACACATACTTATCTTCTGTGTTTCTTTAACACGTCGTCAGGCTAATTTTGTTCGCTTTTTGGAATAACTTGTACGTAGAAATTTGCGTCTCCCTTACTATACTAGTGAGATATATGATATAAACGGTGTTAGGAAGAGAAAACATCACGCTTTATGTTGAAATATAAAAGTTAACCACAAAAGAAGTAAAATGTAGACCTTTATAAAACCAATAGATCGGATCGCATTTTGAAAAAAAAATTGTGTGACTTTGGGAATTTTTTATTAATTATTTTTACATGGAACGATATAAAAGTGAGGGGATAATAACTTTTTTAATACATTTGTCTAATAAAATATGTATGTGTTTTATTTTTCGTTGTCAGTAATTATAGTTAAATAGAATAGACATAGAATAATAGAAAAAATGTGAGGTGAGCCGTTTTTAATACATTTTTATGTTTGCATGCAAAATGTCTAGGTCTTGGTGACGAATGCGTTTGCCCAACTACTCCGTGGAGGGTCGGATCGGATTAATTTAGTTGACGGAGACCTAACCTAGACCTCTCTAGCTGGACTCTCTCGAACTATTACCTTGCACCGCAGTTGGAGGGATGGATTCATACGTCCGTCATTCCTGAACTCACCGACCCCCGGATTCTTACCCACCCCTCGTACCCTTTTCCTTCCCAGAACTTCCTCTCCTACCTTTCCTTAAAAATACCTTCCACACTGCATCCCCTGATATGACATAGGCCCTGAGGGAAATGATTTTCCTTGTTTGGAGCTAATATATATATACATGTCTCTGCAAGACCCGCACTTATAAATCCATTCCTAAGATTCACGCCTGAACACGCTACACAACGCTGCCCAACCGGGTGATAATATGGTTATCCCGTTTCAACACTGTTCGGACAGAGGCACTCTTATGAGGAGTTAAATAAAACAAAAAAAAAATTATCGATAACCGATTTCGTTCAAGTCGGTATCACTATCATACTTGGGTTAAGTTAGTTTTGTGTCCATGAAAAATCATCAAAGACGAAGATACCAAAAAACCGGTTTAAAAATTAACACCCACTTAATATTAAATTGTAGATCATGCTAAATTTCTGGGGATTGGCTATACAAATTGTGAATGTTTAGTGGTCTAGCCCAAAACTACCTCAAGCCAGGCCTGGACACTGGATCAATTCGGCTTCGTATTTCTGTAAGTTCCTTCCGTAAAAGTATAAGCGATTCTACCTCATAGTAACTACTTCATTTAAACATCTTTAAATGTTTTGATAGTTTATAACACAATAATAGAGAAGTCCAGTCTATTTAAAAAAAAAAAAATTATGAATAATGAATGACCTTCTAACTTAAATTACTGCATGTATTTTTTTTAGAGTTAGTTTTAATAGTTAAAATAATTTTCAAAGTTTTAATTTTTGGAGATCCCTCGAAAACACCCATATATATGATGAATTTTGTGACGTCATCTACTAAAATAACGATACACGTATTTTATGATTTTTATGTTGGTTTTCTTGAATCTCACATAGATTTGTGCAGGCGCGCGGCCATCTTGTTTATTATTACGCGTTGATTGGCTTATTTATTGCAAATGGCGAAATCAAATTCTTCGCAAAACAATGAATGACGTTGATGTATTTTACTTGCAGTTTTATGTTTTTGAAGATAATTTTCGTTTAAATGATTAATTCACTGTGATATTAGTAAAATTCAGCATAAGTACCAATGCTGCCTTTACTTTTTTTCGGTTTTAGTCCTTTAAATAATGTTTTGTTGGTGATTCAGTTTCGTTAACGATAGGTTTTTAGGTTACTGACATTACATAATCAAAGGTTACTTCTGAAAAAAAAAATTATGTCTTTTCCACGTGAATTTAATAAAACTTCCATAAAAGTAATATTATTTAATAATGTAAAAGCCTTATGCTTGTGGAAATAAATACAAATTCGAGAAATCAACGCATTAATTGCGTAAAACCAAGTCCAAGATGTCGGATTTTTTCAGTTATTTTTTCGGAATTATTATAATATTTTTTTATCCTTTTTAATTGTATGAACGAGATAAAAAGTGAAGTGACAGTTTTATTCCAAATTCATAAAGTGAGAGGAATGTATTTTTTAATTTTTGAATTTTCCTAAATTTTTCGACCATTTAATAGAATATGTTAACAGTCAGCGGTTTTTTTTAAATTTTTTCATTTTGAAACTTAAAATACTGCAATTTTCAAACACAATCGTATATGTCAGATACAAAAATCTAAAAGGCAATTCTATTAAGTTTCTATAAAGGTATATGCCTTTACGACATCTTCAAAAATAAGAAATATATAGAACATTCGCTTGTGTCATACCCAAATTCCCATATAAATGACCCAAATGAATTACAGTGAATCTTCCATCGTGACGTCACCATACAGCATTACACAGCATACCAACTTAACGCTGTGTTTTAACGAGAATATTAAAAATGCACTTTTTAATATTTTTTTAAAAACTGTACGTTTAATGTTATTAAAAAAAACTTATATATTCAGAATCAGCGATTATTGGTCTATATGAACATATTTTTTTAAAGCCATAATATTTTTAAAAACAAAGTGTTTTAATAATTTAATTCATAATATTTTTCACTGGAGTCCCTTATTTTACATGGTGTCCGGATACTAGTCGTACAATCGTGGAAATTATATCACATTTGTAGTCGACTTTGTGGTAGCTATAACTTTTTTTAGTTTTAAGTTTTCGTTTTCGAATAAATCGAATAAAATTTGCAATGAAATTAGTCTCAAGGGCCAATATTAGCCGTTTATTGTCCTTTGAAATGCGTCAAAGCGTTGGCACGGCTCCAAAAGCTTTTTTGTAACCCTTTAGTTGCAGAAAAACAGTTTAAAAAAAAGGGTTCTTCCCCTAGTGATGTAGATTCACCAGTTTTCCGCTTGTACTATGGCAGTACTTATTCACAACACTTTTTCACGCGTATGGTATCCCAGATGACCCGCACTAAATCTCACCGATTGCTCCGAAATGCAATTATATTATTATTCCGCTTCTAGTACTAGATCAATCCGGTTGCACGGCAAT
Organism: Limnephilus lunatus; assembly: GCA_917563855.2. NCBI lineage: Eukaryota > Metazoa > Arthropoda > Insecta > Trichoptera > Limnephilidae > Limnephilus > Limnephilus lunatus. The sequence continues at coordinate 58,332,530 of OU830596.1, forward strand.
TTACCTCTCTACCCGTTCGTACGCGAACGCATATTTGTTGTAAATAATATTTTAAAATTAAAGTTAATATCGCGGACAAATAATTGTTTTCAATTAAACATCATCATTATTATAAGCCTGAACACAGGATCACGGCTTGGAAGTGCCGTGATTTCAAGGAGCATTTTAAACCTCTCTATTGATAAGGTATGAAGGCAATCCTGCCTGACGTGGAGAGGATCACCACACCAAACACTCTCCATCCACTCCTACACTAACTAACAATCACTTCCAACAGTACTATGAGTTACCGAAAACCGTGATTTGGAAGATCTTATATTATAAATTAATAAGCACAATAATTTTATAACAGCATTTTGCATTTTCACTAGTATTTTGTTCCTTAGAACAGGAAATCTGCCAAGCTAGGAACTAATATCGACCCGACAAGACTTATTAAAACCTTAGACAGTTGTTTGGCCAGTCTACTGTAGAGCTGTTATAGGCCGCAGTAAACAAAGTCCGCATAACCAACATGATAGCCAACGTCCGTTGAACGGACAGGGCACTAAAAGAAGAAGAAGAAGACTTAATAACACCTGTATACATTTAATTAAAATAAAATAGAATGCTGTGTGCACGGTATTGAAAAATTATTTCTTTGGATTGAAAAATAAAAAGATTAATATATAACTACTTTTGTATATTACCTCACATTCATCAGGGCTGCACTACACTGTAACCAGAAAAAACTTATGATATTGCTCGAATGTATTTCATCATAACTGTGTTCAGAAATCACATTAGTGATGTAAGTTTTTATGCAATTTGTCATTGCTTTATTTAGGGACGCTCTTGCAAAACTAATTTAAATCGCCTACAATCAGTACAAAATTCTATGGTTAAATTAATAGTTCAAAAACATATTTTTTCACAGAGACGAAAAATATAATTATTGCATCGAAATTTAACAATACTACCGGTGCAGGCCTTATTATGGTACAAAATATTGATTCAGCATATATCTGACTCTGATTATAAGAGGAAAGTTTAACATGAATATAATACAAGGTTCACAAAGAATGAAGGAATGCTTGTTCCAAAATATAATAATACTATGGACGGGGAACCCTGGAATATAACATTATTTTACAAATTATTAACCTTGTAATTTAAAAAAAATTCGATTCTACAAAAAGATCGAGATATAGATAGATTGAGATAGTTTATATTAATTAATGTGTGGTAATTGTGACAATCTGTAAAGTTATAATAATAATATTATGTATGTATGTTTAAATTGTAATTGAAAATTAACATCCTGTTGACAGACTGCTTTATTGCGGCTTAACGGGATTGTATTTGGAAAATCAATAAAAAAAAGATGAAATTCATTTTTAGGTACCTAAAACTCTCTTTGTTTGTTCTACTGTTTCTCAGTTCGTATTATATTATGTGTTATTATTGGATAATAGTCTGTAAACAAATGTAATAAATAAATAAAATGCCGATTTGTTCCCATTGGCCATGTTGTGTCCAGGCCTTACTCGAGGTAGTTTTTTTCTAGCCGCCTGACTTTAGCATCATTTAACGCTAGCATAACGATTAAACCTACACATAGAATATACATAGATAATTAGTTGAACACTCCCCGTGCCAGGTTTATCTGCCTACCCCTGCTGTCGGGGCGCGGGCGGGTGGGTCGATAGCGCGACCTAGAGCAAGGGCCCGGAATGCGAGCCAAGGTCGGGGCCGCCCGGAACGCGCGAAGGTCACGGCCGGCTAAAACGGGGGATGGGTTAAGTCGGCCCGGAAAAGGCAATAGGGTGGGGAAGGGTTAAAGCGCACAGGGGCGGAGAATTATTAATTAATTAATTTATAACCACAGATTTTAAAGTCAAAGGCACTACATTAGCCGCGCCACCCGAATTTCTACCGATTTCTTACATATGTCCCTTAAACACATTAAGTTTTAAAGCTCTAAAAACATTTATGTTATTCTTAAAGATAATATCTAGTCATTCCCCGCGCCGAAACGCAAATTATATAAAATTCCCTCGAAAGAAAAATATCGCAAATTATGCTCCGAAAATTATCATAAACACGCTTGTTTCGGTTATTTTACAAGTTATAGTTGTGAAAAAATTCACAATGTTTCTTTAAATGATACTTAAGACGCCTTCCACGAGATTTTTGCTCTATTTTAAATCACAGATGTTTCGCTTTAAATATTAGCGCGCTCCTCTAACATTCGTAATTACATATCTCTCTATCTTCTTATTTTTGAGTGCGGATGCGCCTTAACTTACTAAGTTAGCAACTACGGACCGCTATACAACTCTGTCTTGGCCAACACTACTTGCTTCATTCACATTCATAGATCGTCTCGTACATATCCTTCTGTTACTTCTGCTCTTGACATGGCCCAAAATAAGTATTTGGTCTGTTGTATTCTGCTTATCTTGAAAAAATCGTATGCCGAACTAATTTTATTTTTTTAATGTGAAACCGCACAAGTGTGCCAACTTTAGGAGGCGGGTACGGGAACCGCTTTAGTTAAGTGAACTTCGATAGAGGTGTTGTTTAACCAACACCCCAAGTGGCAAGCTACGTTTGCTTACTTAGCAGGAGTGCCCAGGTTCATGGGCTGAGGTTTGTCCACGGATATGTCCAGGTAGGAGCCCTGGTTGACGGACCTTGCTTGAGGGAGACCATTTGATCTCTCCAGCATGACTTTCTCGGAACATTGTCTTGCAACGCAGTGTGAGGTATTGATTCATTCATTCGTCACTGCTGGACACACTGACTGAGGGTCTTCCTACCCATCCCTCATGCCTTTTTCCTTCTCAGAACTTAATCTCATTCCTTTCCTAAAAATACCCATCACCCAGCATTCTCAAATATGACATATGCCCTGAGGGGAATTATTTTCTTCAGGGCCTCCTGTGTGGAGTTAATGTTAAAAAAAATCCGGAGCCAGTGGGACACTGGTATTTTCAATTGCGTTGCGATTTAAGATCAAAAGGAAGCAAAAAAGTTTGAAAGTACCTGGCTATTCAGATCTAAGTCACAAAACACGGCTAAAACCATTTCAATTCTGAACGTTGGTCTTTTACCAGGGCGATATTTAGCATTGCAAAACGTGAAACCAGCAAAATGGCTTCCTTTCTCATTATGAGATAGTTTTTTAAATTACAATCACCATTGTTTATGTAAATCTCATTGCGAGTTGAACATTATAAATTATAATAAAGATGTGAAAATTGTATGATACCAGAACTCAACGTTCAAAAGCTTTTGTACTTACCAGCCTACTTGCATTATAATTATTACTATCTTTTTTTCTTTATTTCTCTGATCCCAGGCTTCCTCAACTGGTTGCAGCTCTTATTTTTCTTTTTATTTACTAATACTTTTATCTGTACCTATATATTTTTTTCTATAGATTTCAGAAGAAATATTTCACGGGCTGCCACATTCATTTCCCTTTTGTATTATGTTAATGTAAGTACTTGCATACTGCTTACTAACCCCGTATGCATGGACGTTGGAGGGTCTAGAGTCGTTCAAATAAATGCAGCTTCGTTCAATAAAAAATAGAGTCTTGACGTGTGCGGTGAAGAAGTGGTGGGGTCCCCTCCAATGTCTTTGCCAGGAGGAAAAATATCTTGTTCTTTTGTTTAATAGATAAAATTTAATAACGATTTGATCTGAGCATCAGAAATATTCGCTGAAATTAGAAATACCATTTTTTTTAAATTTATTTCCAGAAGCTTTAAAAAACCTTCTAAAACTTTAAAGCATCTTCCAAGTATATTTATTTGAATGCTTTTAGTTACTACCCGCTCGTCCCCTTTGATGCCCGAAACCCTAAGAAATGTTTATATAAATATATAATCAAGTCTATATCCACGTAGCGTCCTTGAATTGTGTCTGTAGACGCATGCCTTGCCAAAATGGAATACAAGGTCTATTCTAGCTTGGCAGACCATATCCGTGTGTCATAAAGGCGTAAGGCTGCCCGTAGCAACAAGAACACGGAATTCCCACCCTTTGCGCCGTCCCGTACTACTTCTGGGACCTCTGTACTGAAAGCAAAGAGTTATAGGTACTGGAACTATTTTCGGTATAGGAAAATAGAAAATTTGTCTATGAAGAATTACGTAACGATCTTCACAACTTTACTAACCTTCGTGTTCTTTCTTATCATCGTTATCAACGACCTTGTAGCTAAGTGGTATGTGATTTAAATGTAAATTAAATTATTATTAAATTAAATGAAGTCAATATTAGAGAAATTGTATCGAAAATCTGGAGACAGAAATATCTGAAAAAAATATTGGCACCTCTGGCACTCGAACCGAAGACCTTCTGCTTTCATGGCAACAGCTCTACCAACTGAGCTAAGGTTTCTATATCCAATTCGGTCACTTTTAACTGTATTCCACTTTGACTAAGAACTACCAACATTATCTTAATTTTATGAACGCACATATTATTGGCTGCTATATTTATATATGATTGCAAGATTCAAACCCGAACTAAATGCTATCTAGATAATGCCTGGATAAATTTGTATCCATTTTATTTTTAATATGCGACATTTATTGACTTTTCTGCAAGTCTAGGATGATCATTTAACTTTACGAGTAAAACCTCAAATTGTATATTATTTTGTTTCTTCAATTATAACCCAAACACCCCCAAGATAAAACTATACCAAAAAATGAAATTATTGAAAATTGTACAAATTGTATAAATCCAAAAAAAAGAGATGTTACTTTCAAAAATTTTCAACTTGATACGTTTTTAGATTTTCACGGCCAAAAGTTTTTTCGTTATGTGTTTTTGGGGTGTTATTCTGAATTGCGCTACCTCCTTCTTTAGCCAACGTTTCGAACACTGTAACGCTGTCCGAAACGTTGGCTAAAAAGGAGGCATAACCCACCAAAAACAAATAACGAAATTTTTCAACATGTTTCAAAACCAATAGTTTCTTTGGCAGGATAAAAATAAAAATCATTTTTTGATTAAATGAATGGTGTTTTTCAAAGTGATTTGCTTTCAATCAATGAATTTTTCATTCAAATACATATAAATAAACGATGTCTGGTTTGATAGATCAATTAGATAGAATAATTCATTAATAACGGGGATTGGGTTCCAAGAAGGTTGGTAAAGACTGACTATTCAAATTTGCTAAATAAACTAGGTACCTGGCTAAATAATTTTCAAATAATCATTTTAAAACTAATTAAATTGTGGTGAAACATCTGCCTTTGTAATACTTAGGAATGAACTTAACGAATTTTTTTTAAGGAGGCTATAGTTCCACAGGCAGATGGAAGCAGATGGAAGCAGATGGAAGCAGTTGGGATTCTTGTTTAAAAAATAATACAACATAAGACCGAAGTAGATAAACGGTGGTAGAAAAATAAAACATAACGAATTATATTAAAATCTAAAAGTACAAGGTTACGAATCGCGAGTTGAAAAAAAATTTATGAAACTTTGGGATTTTTTTATTAATTATTAGCTGGTACCCGGCATGCGTTGCTATGCCAATTAATAAAGAAATTGTTTCTCCCTGCGCGTCCCCTTTCCCTCTCGCGTTCCCACTCCTCCTCCCACACTTCCCTCTCCTCATTCTACTTTCCCCCTTCCCCTGTTCCTCTCCCCCCTCCTGAATTCCATACATTCATTCCCGATACATTCAGTTTTCAAACAGCTCCCCCCCTCCCCCCCTCCCCCCCCCGAACCCCATCCCGAGTTCCCCCCCCCCTCCCGTATTCACCTCCCCCTCCTGTGGATCCCTCTCTAGAATTCCCCTCCACCTTCCCTCTCCCTACACCACTCCCCATCCCCCCCTCCATCCCCTTCCCCCTGCCCCACCCCTTCCCCCAACCCTACTCCTCCCCACCTTCACCTTCCCCCTACCCTCCTAAACCCCTCCCCCTCACCCTCCACCAACACCCTCCACCCCACCCTCCTCCCCTTCCCCACACCTTCCCCCCTCCCATTTACACCTCTCACATTCCACACATTCATTCCCGGTACATTCAGTTTTCAAACTGCTCGCGTGCCAACTATTACAATTTTTTATACAAATTTCATAATGCCAGAGCTCAATATTAGTTTTATACATAATAACGAAAAAAAATTTATCCAATTTGGTGCAGTCGTTCGGAAGTTAAGCGCATACATACATTTCGGCGATTCATTTTTAGAGATAGGTATTAACTACGATGCCAACAAAGCACTCTTTTTATGGTCAGTTGTTTTAATGGTCTAAATTAAAAAATATATAAAAAAACATTGTGTCCAAGCCAACAATTTGTTTGCTTTTCTTTTGACGTTTGTTATTCTGAACAGTTTACATGGGAAAATGAAATAGTTGTTTTTACCAACGTCCTCGCAAGTTTTCCATATTTTCTCACCTTTTAAAGCTTCCCTGGACTACGACAAATATTACGAGAAATCAGCTAAATGGGCCCAGCCGTTCTCGATTTTTTTTGTTTATATAGATAGAAGATAGATAGATAACGTTTGTATTACATTTGTCTAATGAAATGCGTTTGTTTTTTTTTTCGTTAGTAATTTAAGTTAGAAAAAACGTAAGGTTACCAGAGATGGGAAGGCTGATAGAGATATTGAAAGAAGGGTGAATGCAGGTAACTCCATTAATGAAGGACTGAACGCCGTTGGCACCCACAAAAAACTGTCCAAATAAGCGAAGCTAGCAGTCCCCAATGGAGTACAGGTACCTACCCTGATATATGGCATGGAACTAGCAGAGGAAGGATGAAAGTAGACTGAATGCTGTAGAAATGAGATCCCCGAGGCGTATGTGTGGTAAAACTGTGTATGATCGTGTGAGAAACGTGGAGGTCCGAAAGAAATGCAAGGCTCCGATGGTTTGGGCATGTAGAGCGAATGAACGAGGAAAGGAATGTGGTAGAAGAAGGCGGGGACACCAGAGAAAGGCATGGCACGACCAAGTGAATCAGAAACTTGAGTCGGGCCATGTCAAGAGTCAGAATAATAGAAGCGCATGTGTGAGACGATGTATGAATGTGAACGAAGCAAGGAGTGTGTGCTAAGACCGAGTTGTTTGGCGGTCCGTCCTCTCTGCCTACCCCTGCGAAAACGGCGTGATGATTAGTTAGTTAGTAAGGTTTTTTTTTTTTTTTTTTTACATGAATACCTCACAAGAGTCCCAACTGCTCCCGTCTGAAGCCAGTGAGACTATGGCATCCCCAATTGGGGTATGTTGTGAGGCTGAGGGTAGTGGGGAGGGGAAGGAGATAGGGAAGAGGAAGGTGGGGAAGTACCTGGCTATTCAGATCTGGTCACCAAACACGGCTAATGCCGTTTCAAGCAACGTTTCAATTCTGAATGGTGGTCTTACACCAGGGCGATACAGAGAGTATCTTCCACTCTGGAACGTGCCGCAAATATACTATTTATTATTTTAAATGAATAAAATGTGAAATAACACAAATTAATCAAATAAAATTTATTTGCCACGCCGGGATTCGATCCCGCGACCTTCGGTGCGCGAGTCAAGCGTCTTACCGCTGCGCTACGCCGGCCGTCAAATAACGATAAGCCATTTTTAAAACTTTTTTATGTTTGCATGCAAAATGATTATGCTTAAAAATTACATCGTTATTTGAGGAGCTCAGTATCAAAGTGGGACATACGCCACTTTTTCCAAAATGCATATTTTAATTAATTATGGTAGTATGTCTGATTCTCTAACTGAATAACTGAGAAAATCTATCGAAAACGGACAATTAATACAAGAAATCGCATGTTAAAGTTTGCACTTTGTTTCAAAAACGGACACTTGCAACTCATGTTTGCAACAAACTCGGACATACAATACAAAAACGTCACAAAAAGTGTCATGGCGGCTGCTATTTTCAGTCAGACACCAACCGCCAAATTTGATAGTGGGTTGACTGTTTTAGGACGAAATTTGAGGTTTATCGAAGTTTTTCAGCTTAATATTGACCAAAATACGATAAAAAGGAGATTACTAATGGTCGCAAGCGCGTAACAAACTCAGAATATTAGACACTAGCAAAAGAAAAGATGTCTTTTCTCGTTTTAATATCAAAAGCGGACATACGCATTTTTAAATTTAAAAATGAAATAGTAAGAGTATAAAATTATAGAATGTTATGTATGGCTTGTGATTCTTTACGCGCAAAGATTATACAAGTAGAAAAAATACCAGATATTTCATACCGGCATACTCGAAACAAAAAACTCACTCTACTGAAAAATAATCCAAATGGCTTATGTCCCACTTTGATACTGAGCTCCTCATTTCTAATAATAAAATTTGAAAGCGTACTTTAAAACCTTCCAAAAACAGTTTTGGTTTTCGGATATGTTCAGAAATATTCCATTTTTTGGATTTTTATTTATTTATTAACGCCCTTTTTCGTGGTTTTTACATTACCTACATTGAATAGTAAGGAATACACTGTATTCATTGTACATAACTGAACTGTCTCAGTAACAATATATTACTTTTGTTTAAACATATTTTGAAGATGTCCACTGAATTGGCATAATTGTTTAACTCCATTAGTATTCTGGGCAAAGAGGAATACATATGATAATTAGTCCCAGAATTTCTGCACTGAAATAAATCCTGACTTGCAGTATTACGTTGTGGAATCCGGAAGCTTATCAATTCAAGCAATACCGGACTAACAACTAAATCATTTAGAATTTTATATAGAAATACCAAGTCAGTGAAAATTCTTCTGTCTGACAAATTGAGCATAATCATATATTTTACAATAGTTTTGTAGTTCAACATAATTGATGGAATACCCTTTTTTTAATTTAGGAAACGTAAGAATTTGTTTTGTTTTCTTTCAACAGCTTGTACATGTGTATTATAATCTGGGTTCCAGACTAGAGAATTGTACTCAAGTTGACTTCTAACATTTTCAAAGTATAACAGTTTAATACTCTCTTTATATTGTTAAAATTTCTAGTTAGCCTATTTATGGTTTACAATTTGGGAGGCGGGATTGGGTACCGCCGCCCTGGGAACCTTCATTGGATAACCAACACCTCTGCCACAGGTCACCCCAAGTGGTTCGCTACGTTTGGTGATTTAGCAGGGGTGCCCGGGTTCATGGGGTGAGGTTTGTCTAGGTATTGGAGGCGGATGACCAGGACACACCGAACCCCAGATTCCTACCCACCCCTTAAATCATTTTCCTTCCCATAACTCTCCTCTCCTTCCTTTCCCCAAAAAACCCTCCACACAGCATCCCTAAAGATGACGTAGGCCCTGAGGGAAATTATTTAAAAATGGAAAATAATTTCCCTCAGGGCCTCCTGTGTGGAGCTCATGTAAAAAAAAGTTATAAATCCAAACATTTTTAAGCTTTACTTGTTGGAGATTTCTGTTATATTCTGATTTATTGCAGAGCGAAAATATTTTGACCCTCTGACAAAATATGGCTGAAGTCTGTGGGGTTAGTAATATTTCATTGTCAAAGTTTTGATATTTTAAATTCATTATTTTAACAATACATATTTTGTGATTCATAACGAAGAGCATCGGCCTATAGTGCTAATTCCGGTGTTGCGAGTGAATTGTATTCATTAGCATATTAATAAAATTGAAATTATGATTATTTATTGTTTGTGTGATGTGCATTTTTGACAATGGCAATGCATTTCCGTTCTTATTATGCATTATTTAGGGTCACTGCGTTTTAAGGAAATCAAATTCCAATGACACGAATGGCTTCTTCAAATTATTTGCATTTATTTTTTTTCTGCGCAGAGAATTTTTAAATTAATGACTAACTAACTAACTAACCATCACGCCGTTTCTCCGCTGGGGTAGGCAGATATGACGGACTGCCAAACAACTCGGTCTTGGCACACACTCTTTGCTTCACTCACATTCATACATTGTCTCATACATATTCTTCTATTATTCTGACTCTTGACATGGCCCAACACAAGTATCTGATTCACTTGACCGTGCCATGTCTTCCTCGGGCGTTCCCGACTTCTTCGACCATTCACATTTGCGTCACATATTTTTCTTACATTACTTTATTCATCCATTCGCTGTACATGCCCAAACCATCTTTCTTAATCTTACTTTATTGCTTAGATCAGCCGTACATTCTTTACGGATATCCACGTTTCTCACACGATATGTCATACATGGTTTTATCACACCTTCTCCTCCCATAGAAGAAGAAGTGGTGCACAATACAGAGCAGAAACCCTTCGCATAGAAAAAGAAGTAGTGCACAATTTAAAGACAACTACTCATATGAAGTGGTCGATCAATTCACCTACCTGGGCTCCAGTCTGACAGAGAACAACAATCCAGCAGAAATCAGAAGGAGAATCACAGCAGCCGACAAAACATACGTGTCTTTGCTGCCATTGTTTAAGTCACGTAGTGTCCACAGAAAAACCAAAATAACCATGTATAAGAAAGACTATTGTTGGAACTGTATTGGTATATGGATGTGAGGCGCTGACACTGACGGTAAAGATGGCTTAAATGCTGGATGCTTTTGAAAGAAAATTGTTGAGAAGAATATGTGGACCCGTGAAACAGGGGGAACAGTAGCACATCCGGCACAACAAAGAACTGTATGAAAAATATCAGGCCCCTAACATCTGACTCCTCAGGTTGAGATGGGCTGGGCATATACAGAGAAAGCCGGACACACGCGTCCCAAAAAGAATTATGACTGGACCCCCAGGTGGAAGGAGAAAAGTGGGAAGTCCCAGACTGAGGTGGGAAGACAAAGCAAAAAGGAATGCAGCACAGCTTCTCCAGGTAAAAAACTGGAAGTCAGCCGCTTAGGACAGGAGGAGTTGGAGGCGAATGCTGCAGGAGGCAAAAGCTCGTTATAATAATAAGAAGATATTGGAGGTTATCCACCACTTAGCCGCCCCGGTATAAGTAACAGATGGTTACTCCTTTAAGGCTCTCGCAAGGACTCTAATTTCTTTGAAATAATGAAGCTACATTTAGTTAAGAACGAATTTAGACCTCCAATGTCCCTGCATACGTTGTTAGTAAGCATTATGCAAGTGCTTAGCGGGAAAAACAAGATAACACATATGTGTTATTATGAGAAAATATGGACAAGACAATGGGACAGGTTGGTGAAAGTCCACGAGGTGGCAAGCGCTGGGTGATTTTATCCAGCGTATCCTACAAGCACCTGTTTGGGAGGAAGACACAGTAAATAAATAATAAGTGCATGGAAAACGGTTGGGAGTCCTCTATAATCGATTGGCAGTCCCAGCAAGAATGCGTATGACGTTCGGTCTAGCCGTGAACCACACTCAGCTTCCGCGCCCCTTAGCCGGTTCCTCGGTAATGCCTCAAAGAAAAGTAAATGGGAGATTGGGGGAAAATGCCCGACGACCCTAAGGTATAATAATCAAAAGAAGATAATATTTTTTCCGTCTTCACGTATAAGTCTGTGTCTGTATCGATTCTACGCCACCGGGCACACATAATTCATAATGCAGCCATTCTTCTATCGGAAGAAAGTGCACTTTTATCTCATTCGCGTGCAGCAACTGGAATTGTTGCATAGAAAAGGAAAAGCCGGTAAAAACAATCAAGCAGAAAAAGTGTGCCACTAAACGGGAGCCGATTAATGAAAGTGTGCGAGCTTAGATCGCATACTCGTAGCTTACCGAGCCAGACTGCTACTGTATGTTGCGCGTGTGAGACGGGCTGCGCAGGGTCGAACTTTGCTGGTAAGGCGATCCAATAGTCCAGGAAAAAATTGAAATCGGAATTCACACCCCTTTTAGGAAGGAGTTTGAAAATACTTTTTTGAAAAGATATTTGAGAAAAAAAATTACAGGTTGATTTCGTTAAAACCTGTAAAAAAACATTAACTCCTTTTTTACGCATTGTTTATTGTAATAAAAGGAAATTTAAAATTAATTTCACGAAATCAAGCGACGCGGAGCCTAACGTCTGTTCCCCGCTATGGCCGGGGGAGGACTGACTGAAAATGGGTGTGGGTCAGTAGTTCTTCGGTGGACGGCATAGGGTTCACTTTGAAAAACCAAATTCGTCGACCAGCGACCGTATTGTAAAATAACAACGCGAAAATGCATATTTTATTTTAATTTGTGAAGTTCGGGAATTTTTATGCGATTATTATAAAAGAAACTTAATTTGCCACATTTATTATACAAGAAAACCCTATCCGAAAAGGGGTTCATAAATAGGAGACTTGAAAGTGTTTTTTATAAACCTTTTTTTTTATAAGCTTATTAAAAGACTTATACAAAAATTACCGATATTTTTATGTTCTACACTTAGTATTTAATTGAAGCATCTATAATACTTCTAAGCGGTCAAATTTTCAAAACAAAAACTTATAATTTTGTATGATTTTGCATTATTTAGTATGGCTTCATCTTAAGTCTCTATTGCATTGAGCGAGTTTACAAGCTTCTAGCCGGCGAATTCACTATCTGCTAGTAAACTTTATTTATTTATTTATTTATTTCATAGGTATTATTTTATAAATATTTTGTAATGATCTCGTAAGGAACACTGTAGGATTATTTTTAAATTTATTATAGTTAAGCGCACTTGAAGTGAAATGACACAAAACTGCGCTATACAAATATTACGTTATTATTATTATTAAACTCGCTCAGTGTTATCATAAGTAAATATGATTTCATTGAACGGAGTTTACAAACAGATAGTGAATTTGCCGGGTAGTAGCTTGTAAACTCGCTCAATGTAATCGAGGCTTTAGATTTTATTTATTTAACCTCTCAAGCCTCTAGCATCTTTAGTCGGAAGGTCAAAATATTTCCGCTTTGTAATGAACTTCAAATTAATGGAATATTTAAGTGTTTTAGAAAGGTGATGAAATACGCTTTAAAATTTTATAATTCGAAATATACCTACTTTTATTTTTTTTTAATTTAAAAATTTTGAATGCAAACATAAAGTTTTTAAAACAGCTCATAAAAAACACATATTTTATTTGGAAAATGTATTACAAACGTTATCGTCAACTCTATTTTTTGTCGTTTCATGTACCAAATTAATAAAAAAAATCCCAAAGTTTCATACTTTTTTTTCAAATTGCGTTTGGAAACTTTGAAATCATAAAGGTGTATATTATTATTATTTTGCGATTAATTTTTAGATGTGAATATAAAGCGTGGTGATTTTCCTTTTTAACCCCGTTTAGATCATATTTCTAACCATGATAGTAAGTGAGACACAACGATTTATATGAGACCTTTTTGAGGTGTTCCGAAAACCGAACAAATTAGTATGAGGAGTTAGGGTTATCCAATTTGCAAAATCCACTGAAACTCAAACAAAATAACGGATTTGCGATAGGGGCCATGAAGGTGACAAAATAGAATATTGAAGAAAAGTAAAGAACGTGAAAACAAACAAAACTAACCTAACCTCAGTTAAATTAAAATAACTCAATTACTGAAGACAATATTAGCGACTCTCAATCGAAAATTTGGAATAAAAAAATTAGGAAAATGAACCCAGGACCTTAGCCTAGGAGAGGCGATGTTCTACCATTGAGCTAATGGGACCCAATCCCCTTTTCTCGTATCATCCTTCATGTCTGTTTTAAATTTTCGATTGAGAGTCGCTAATATTGTATTCACTGATTGAATATTACAATTAGAGGTATTGCTCAATAAAAATTAATATAATAACTCCATTCATATCGATCACTTTCATCCTTTGGAAAAGATTACAAAATAAAATTAATTCGTTTTTAAAAGACAAATAAAAAAATATTAAGGGCCTTACACAACTGACAAACAAACATTAATGTGTCGTAAATGGTTGTTTATCAACCGTGCAAAATTCAAAATAAGTCCATTAGTAAAGGGGTCAACATGTAAAAGAATGTACTAGCAGTACAAAGCTTTTCGTTTAAATTCTGCTACGTTGATGTTGAATATTATTCGAATTAATTCTATTTAACAACAAGATGCTCTCCCCACCGGTATGACCATTGGCAAGTTAGTCTTGCAGGCCGGGATATAAAAAAGTCTAGGCTGTCGGTGACGGAGATGACCATCGGAAACATAGAAAAGAATGTTCTCCATGATAGCCGAGTTTTCGAACCATCTAAGAATTAAACCTAACTAACCAGCACGCCGTTTCTACGCGGGGTTAGCAGAGAGGATCGACCGCCAAATACTGAGATTTTTAATAAGATTTGAAAGATGTGGGCTTGTGTACGAAAATGAACAATCTGAAAATATGTTTCCTGAATGCTGATGACACGGTGCAGATTTATAGCAATAAATAATCTCTCATGTGTTGCAATCTGTAATTAATTACAGCTTTATTTTCTATTTAATTCTAATCCGCCCCTGTTGCGATGTTGTTCGTATTCTAGAAATTGCAAAAAAGAAGATTAATAACGTATGTGTAACGATTGATGTCACTTTTGTTGGTGCTATCGATTTCTAGATCACGCACTTTAGAAAACAGGTTAAGGTACTTCAGAGAAACAGAAAAAAATACTCAACCATTTTTTTTTCTTACTGACGGATTCGCCATCATAATTGTTGCTGTGTGTGTCTCAATTATCATTTTGTGGACGTCTATTGTCAGTTTATCTAACGCTATTTTTTCATTTTGTTTTCTTACATTAACTCCACACAGGAGGTCCTGAGGAAAATAATTCCGACAAGGTCTATTTCATCTTTGGTGATACAATGTGAAGAGTAATTTTTATTTATTTATTTTAGGAACTTAATCAGACTTAATAATATAAGATACAGTGAAGGTAGTTAAAAGAAAGTGTAATGCGCGTTTTCATCCCGCGACAAAATATTCCCAACAAAATATCCCCGACAAAATATCCTTCGACAAAATAACCTACTCAATAAAATATCTACTAAAACTTAACCTAACCTAACCTAACAAAAAAGTGGGACATAAATTATGCAGACATCCTGTAAAGACAATAAATTATTGTTCAAAAATATTAAAATATACAAAAATAATACTGATAACATTGATCTTATTATATTGAGGTATCAGTAGGATTTATCGGTCCAGTTGGGAGTTCTACAGAGCCGAACCCTCTGATACGAAAATATCTGGAGTCGGTGTTATTATTGTGAATTATTTTCCCATTTGGTCTCTGGTAAATTGACATGTTGTTCTTGTATTTTTTTGTATTTATTATACTTATATAGTGCACTTACATAGCGTGGATTGACTAGATAATCATTTGTGGAAAAGTGTGTAAAAGTGTTTAGTTTTTCCTGTGGGAAGATCTAACCCGGACATAAAATCTGAAGATCTAAAAAAAATATTGTCTTTACAGGAATTATGCATTATTTTTGTCCCATTTTTTTGTTAAGTTAGGTTAGGTTTTTTTGTTGGGGGATGTTTTGTCCATAGGGTATTTTGTCGGAGGATACTATCTTGTCGGGAGATGAAAAGTCGCGGAAACAAAAAAATGTTCACCGATAAGTTTTTAAAAATATAAAGCAAAGTACTTAATACATGTAAACTAAAATATAAAAAATTGATATAAGTGACAAATAAAAAAAAATAAAAAAATTGAAATACACAGCAAACAAAATAAACCTAAATTTTAAAAATATGTATAAAATGTAATTACTTTTTGATCATAAGTATTTATGATTTTTCAATAATGTCTAAGCAAAATAAAAATGTAAAAAAAATCTTAAATATAATAAGACCGTAAGACTTAAATATAGTAAGACCGTAAATAAATAGACAAACTGGAGTAATTTTTTTAGATTAATTCTTAATTTAATTTAGATGATTATATGATTTGAAATGTGTGTTGTAATATTACATATTTTTTTTGAAAATTTAACAATTCTGCCAACGGTCAACGCTTTAACTTATTATAATAAAAAATGAACATTTTTTAAAAATAGAAGCATAACTTTACTGGATAAAATAACTATTTTTTTAATCATTTTACCTGTATACTAGTATTTTTATAAAAAAGAGTCGATACGTCTAGAATTGGTTTTAAAATAAGTCAGGCACAGTTCATACGTCGTACATATGTCTGGTAATGTTATATTATGGTGATAAAAAGCTTATCAGACGGAGTGGCATATGACGTATTTTCGGTTGCGTTTGATTATTCCCTCTTAAGGATCAGATATGTTGAGAAAAATGAAATATTGTATGAACTGGTTGAACAATTTGTATGAATTCGTTTTGGGACAAGAAGTGATTGGATATTATCGGAGATCCTGGATATTCTTCTAGTTACTAAACATAGCTAAAGCTTCTTGAGGCAACTTTCAGTTTCTGAATTGTAGACGTACAAGTAATTTACGTATTCAAATAATGACCCACAAATGTGCTAACAAAAGATGCACGAGCTTTTGAAAGTAAACCAATAAAAATAAATGTTTTTCTCTTCCTTGTTTTATGTGTTGGCCGGTAGGGGGTGAAATATTCCATTAATATTCTATTTTTAAATTCAAATCCAGAAATAATTCCGTCTGCGTCTCGTTTTACAATTTTATTTACAGATAGAATAATAAAACTTTCATGTTTGGCCGCAAGATGGCATTTGACATTCGAACACGTGCACACGATGCACTTTCTTGGCGGGAGACAAAACATGGCGGACTGACTGTATTTTTTTTACACAAGATTAACCCATTATTTAATGTAGCACTGCATTTGCTTTAACAAATAATTATTTACCGCATCACGACAAGCTGACTTAATTAGAATAAGTAATATTAGCGAACGTATGTTATTTAGAAATTTAAATAATGGAAATCAACAGAATACTGTTTTAACATTATGGCAGCTTACGACGTGCGACTTACATATTATGAAGTAGGTACTTTTTAAAGTTAAAAATAATTAAGCAGTGATAACGGTTTTATGAAAGTTGATCGCCCGATGGTTTTTATTATAACAGCATATGTAGGAGGCCCTGAGAAAAACAATTTACCTCGGGCCTATGTCATCTTTGGGGATGCTGTGTGGATGTTTTTTTAGGGAAAGCAAGGAGAGGAAGTTCTGTGAAGGTAAAATGTTGATGGATGGGTAAGAATTTGGGGTCAGTGTGTCCAGGTGTGACGGACGGATGAATCCATCCTTCCAACTGAAAGGCGATGTTTCGAGAGAGTTTGGCTGGAGAGGTCTAGGTTAGGTCTCGTTCAACCAGTCTCTCCCGACCCGACCCGCCATGCAGTTGGCGGGCATACACTTCCGCCGCTAAGATCCGGACAACCCTCACCCCATGAACCCGGGCATCCCTCCTAAGTCACCAAACGTACCGAACCACTTGGGCTGGTCTATGACAGAGGTGTTGGTTATTCAATAAATGGTTCCCGGGGCGGCGGTTCCCGTATCCAACTCCTAAATTGAGTTGGCCCCACTATTCGCATACTTACATACAATAAGCAATCGGCTTAGGGAAAATATGGTATACGTACTTACCAAAAATATAACTAAGTGTCCACGAAGGGGTGTGCAGAGAGGATGTACCGCCTATTAACAAAAGCTACTTGTCTATACACTGTGTATACCACTGTATATAAATACAAAAATCGACACTTTAAATGAATTCGTTTGACATCCATACCAACTTATTATTAAATCTATTTTTAAAAGTCGATTTTAAAAGGTTTGAAATTTCATGTGGTAAATGGTGCACAAAAATATAATCTATATACATATATATAAATCAAAATATGCTTGCTTGGGGATATGAGTATGTGAGTAAATGAGTATACGAGATGTCTATGTATTGCTATATTAAGCATAGGAAATGTTTGAAACTTTCAAAATACCTTCTTTAAACCCCCGTGAAGATTTCTGGATTATCACAACCACATGACAATACATCTGAAAAGTTTTTTTTATCATTACAGTGAAAAATTCTTGAAATTGAAAAGTTTTGAAATTCTTGCAAAACTGTCAAAAATGTAAAAATATCATAATGACATTTTGCAAAACAATGATGTACAATCAAAATTCAATTGAAACTCATTAAGTTAATGAAATTTGGTGTACTCGCCTAATACTTTGAATCGATCAAGAATTATAGATCTTTTATTGGTAGGTAGGTACATATAGGTCAACATTTGATTAATTGGTCTTATAATATACACAAATAAATATTTATAATGTATGAAAAATGAAAATTTGAATAAAAAAATTGTAATAGGTAGCACGCTAGCTGTTTGAAAACTGAATGTACTGGGACTGAATGTATGGAACGCGGGAGGGGGTTGGCGGGATGGGGGAGCGGGAGAGGGGCTAGGGAAAGCGGGGAAGGTGGAATAGAAACGCGGGAAGGGAAGGGTACTTGGGAGAGAAACGGGGACGCACGAGAAAGGACATGCAGGGAGAAACGGTTTATTTCTTTGATATGGCATCGAATTTACGTATCCTGCTCAATACTGCAATAGCAAATTTCATTACATTTTAATAATATTGTAAGTAATTATGACGTGTACATAATCTGTAGTTATGAGGCAGAAAGGTGTGGCACGAAACATATTAACTACTATAAAAAGTAATTAGCTACACCTCTACAGAAGTAGAACGGAAACATGGCTAAGTCATATGTCAGAGGTGATCGTAACAGAATTAACCACATCACACTATAATGATATTATGTGTGTCATATGATTTATTTATTTATTTCTATTCTCGTACATATACAGATAAATAGATACGTGCATGCAAAACAACTAACTAACTAGCCAACACGGCGTTTTCCGTAGGGGTAGGCAGAGAGGACGAACCGCCAAAAAACTCTATCTTGGCAAACGCTCTTTGCCTCATTCATACATCGTCTTATACGTTCTCTTCTATTATTCTGACTCTTGACATGACCCGACTCAAATATTTGATTCACTCCATGTGGATCGTGCCATGTCTTCCTCGGGCGTCATAATATTCTTCTTACACTACTTTCTATATTCATTCGCTCTACATGCCCAAACCATCTAAGAGTCCCTTTCTTAATCTTACTCATTACACTTACATCAGCCTTGCATTCTTTGAGGATCTCCACGTTTCTCACAAGATTGTACATGATTTTTCAAACATACGCCTCAGGGATCTCATTTCTACAGCATTCAGTCTACTTTCATCTTTACTCTGCCAATTCCATGCCTCACTGCCATACATCGTCGTCTTTTCAAGTATTTTAAATCCCTCCCAAAAAGAGGCGGGGATTCCGTTTTCGAATTGTTCAAGGACTAGTGGATCACCTTTGGTATACGAACCATGTTTGAATACCTAAGAACGAAAGAGGATGCATAACCTAAGAAGTGACATACTTATCACAAAATTACCCTTTTTGCACTTATCATTGACCCAAGGTATTTATATCATTAATTGGACTGCATATTACAAGCAGGTAGATAAGATACACAGGTTCTATACAGCCTGGTGAGCGGTGGCCGCAGGCTAGAGGTAAAGGTGCCTGCTTACCGGATCCGAGTGCTCGCGTTCGTTGACATTATGTCATGTGCCCCAAATTCACCGGCAATGTGAAGTACCACCTATGTCCTATGTACCTGGCCTACCTATGGCGTAATCTGCACATATAAATATAATAATTATTCATTACACAAAGTAATTGGCGTAAATTTTGTGTTATTATTGAAATACGTTCTAGAAGTTCGTACGTGGAGCGAACATACTAGTAATATTATCTTCTCAGAAGGATGAAATTTGTTTCAAGGATGTATTATGAAGAAATTTTTTCTACAAGGCTTACATTTGGATTTAATATCAGAATATATTTTTTAACATTAGCTTCACACAGGAGGAAATTTCCCTTAGGGCCTATGTCATGTTAGTTATGCGTGTGTGGAGTGTCTTTTTAAGGAAGGGAAGGATAGGAAGTTTTGGGAAGGAAAAAGGTATGAGGGGTGGGTAGGATTCTGGGGGTCATCCCTTGAACTACAAAAGGTCAACAGGCCTCCCACAACCAGTCTCTCCCTATCCGGCCTGCCACGTAGCGGGTGGGCAGATGCATGACCTGAACAAAACCTCACCCCATGAACCCGGGCACCCTTGCTAAGTCAACAAACGTAGCGAACCACTTGGGGTGACCTATGGCAGAGGTCTTGGTTATCCAATAAATGGTTCCCGGGGCGACTGTACCTGTACACGCCTACCAAATTGAAAAATAACTAAACAAATATTTGACCAAATTGAATAATTATTATTTTAATCACAGGGTATAGGGTATAGCAAATATCTAATACGGATATGTGCTGCTTTATTTATTTGAATTATGAATAGAATTGAAATTAAAAAATTTGAATTATAAAATACTCGCCATTAAAAGAATTTAATTTTTCGTGATTTTAGTGGCAACTTTGGCGATTGTTTGTGAGTTAATAGTGTATGTTTATTTATTTATTTTTTTATTTAAATACATAAAACAGGCATGTCGCCCAAAAATTTATGTACATTGATGATTTAAATACAATGTTTAACAGAAATTATATCAAAAATAGTAACAAAAATAATAAGTTAAATATGCAAAAGTGAATGACAAATTATTACAATGTTATTTCACGAATTTATCATTTGAAATAATATAACTTACATTTGCGGCACGTTTCAATGTGAAAGAGCCTCAGTATCGCCCTGGTGTAATAGCACCATTTAGTATTGAAACTTTGCTTGAAATCGCTTTAACCGTGTTTGGTGACTAGATCTGAATAACCAATCACTTACCCACCTTCCTCTTTCATCTCCTTCCCATCCCCACTACCTTCACCCTCACAGCACACCCAATTGGGGATGCCATAGTGTCACTGGCTTCAGGCGATTGGGAGCAGTTGGGACTTTTGTATTCACATAAAAAAGAATGCCTATGGCAATCTGCAATCACAGGGCGTCATTAATATTAATAGAAGTGTGTGTAGAGGTGTGGGGCCGTCATTTTATTCAAACGTATAAGGATTTGAAGTAACACTGAAGTACCATTAACCTCATTTAGTACCGGTAATAGAATAGTATTCGACTCAATATAAGATAATTATCAAATAGGTAAGTACTTCATTGCAGTACAGACCGACACAGATAACTTTGCAGTCGTGATGTCACCTCTGTCGATGTAGTGCGAAATAAACCCTTCGACTTATTTGGATTTTCTTTTGAGTTTAAATGCATAGTTGAGTACTTTACCCGCATAACGCATTGTATGATATTTTTTTACAATTTATGAGTAGGTAAATGTGAAAAAAAAGTAGATAAAACACATTTTAAAATATGGTGTTAAGTAGATGAAACACATTTAAAATAATATATGATGTTAAGTAGATAAAACACATTTAAAAGATAGTGTTAAGTAGATGATATACATATTTAAAATATGACTAGCGGTACGGGAATCCATCGAAGCCAGAGTAAAGTTAGTCTTTCAGAAGCTGGGCCTACTTGCACATCGCCCGCAGATACTTTAATAGTACACAACTGCTAACCCTGTACAAATCGCAAGAGCGCCCCACGGTTGAATTCGGAAGCCACCTCTGGTCTGGAGCACCAAAATACATGAACAAAAAACCCTCGACTCGTGCAGGAACGGGCGGGTCCTTTGTTAGATTCTTAACAAAGGACCCGCCTTAACTTAACGAATGGATTGCAATCTTTAGAGCACATGTGTCGGGTGGGAATGCTCTCCTTGTTCTACCGGTATTTCAATGGAAGATGCTCCGAGGAACTAGCGTCGTTAATTCTTTCGACACCGGTGCACATTCGGGAAACATTTTTACTCGGTTGACATCTTGGCTATGGAACGATTTACCGGCTAGACCCAGGTTCACTCCTCAAAGATATAATATAGGATCCTGCGTGGAGTTAATGTAAATAAGCACTTTTTGTACATTTGGATATTTAATTAAATTCGCAGTTATAATAAAGGAATGGCGACGGTAATCGTAATCAACGATTAATCAAACACGACAAAATTTACAACAAAATTTGTGGTGAAATGCATAACACTGTCCAAATGGTCAGAATGATTTTCCAAATAAATTTAGTTTTAATTATCCAATTTGAAAATATCACATGTTTAACGATAATTCACACATTTTATCACATCTTTTTATTTTTTACATCATTATTTTTTCTAATTTTGAACCGAGGAATTTCATTTTTGTATGACTTTTTTAATAAAAAAACCTATAAACTTTTTGCCACCAAAGGCTTTTAATCATTTTATTATTAACAAATATTATAATCAATAATTATCAGCCTGAAACACTCATCTACATTGAAAAAATCTTCCGAGAAAAGATACTGGCCGCCAACGGGAATTGAACCCGTGACCATCTGATTGCCGGTCAGCAGCTCTCACCACTGAGCTATGGCGGCTTATCAAATACCCGCCAAATAATTCAATATATACTAGTGTTTCATTCGACAATTACTTATTATTACATTTTTCCAACTGAAAACAACCAACTTTATTTTTGTGAGAGAGGTATTTTTAATACTAAATCTCCCGCTAGGTGGCGTCGAGACTAATTATGTCTGCATTTTTTGCTGAAATACTTTAACTTGTCAAATATTAATTATTATTTTTAATTGATAAACTAACGTTTAAACAAGATTTTTATGCATAGCACAAAGGGTAGATAACAAATATTATAATCAATAATTATCAGCCTGAAACACTCATCTACATTGAAAAAATCTTCCGAGAAAAGATACTGGCCGCCAACGGGAATTGAACCCGTGACCATCTGATTGCCGGTCAGCAGCTCTCACCACTGAGCTATGGCGGCTTATCAAATACCCGCCAAATAATTCAATATATACTAGTGTTTCATTCGACAATTACTTATTATTACATTTTTCCAACTGAAAACAACCAACTTTATTTTTGTGAGAGAGGTATTTTTAATACTAAATCTCCCGCTAGGTGGCGTCGAGACTAATTATGTCTGCATTTTTTGCTGAAATACTTTAACTTGTCAAATATTAATTATTATTTTTAATTGATAAACTAACGTTTAAACAAGATTTTTATGCATAGCACAAAGGGTAGATAACAAATATTATAATCAATAATTATCAGCCTGAAACACTCATCTACATTGAAAAAATCTTCCGAGAAAAGATACTGGCCGCCAACGGGAATTGAACCCGTGACCATCTGATTGCCGGTCAGCAGCTCTCACCACTGAGCTATGGCGGCTTATCAAATACCCGCCAAATAATTCAATATATACTAGTGTTTCATTCGACAATTACTTATTATTACATTTTTCCAACTGAAAACAACCAACTTTATTTTTGTGAGAGAGGTATTTTTAATACTAAATCTCCCGCTAGGTGGCGTCGAGACTAATTATGTCTGCATTTTTTGCTGAAATACTTTAACTTGTCAAATATTAATTATTATTTTTAATTGATAAACTAACGTTTAAACAAGATTTTTATGCATAGCACAAAGGGTAGATAACAAATATTATAATCAATAATTATCAGCCTGAAACACTCATCTACATTGAAAAAATCTTCCGAGAAAAGATACTGGCCGCCAACGGGAATTGAACCCGTGACCATCTGATTGCCGGTCAGCAGCTCTCACCACTGAGCTATGGCGGCTTATCAAATACCCGCCAAATAATTCAATATATACTAGTGTTTCATTCGACAATTACTTATTATTACATTTTTCCAACTGAAAACAACCAACTTTATTTTTGTGAGAGAGGTATTTTTAATACTAAATCTCCCGCTAGGTGGCGTCGAGACTAATTATGTCTGCATTTTTTGCTGAAATACTTTAACTTGTCAAATATTAATTATTATTTTTAATTGATAAACTAACGTTTAAACAAGATTTTTATGCATAGCACAAAGGGTAGATAACAAATATTATAATCAATAATTATCAGCCTGAAACACTCATCTACATTGAAAAAATCTTCCGAGAAAAGTTGGCGGCCAGTATCTTTTCTCGGAAGATTTTTTCAATGTAGATGAGTGTTTCAGGCTGATAATTATTGATTATAATATTTGTTATCTACCCTTTGTGCTATGCATAAAAATCTTGTTTAAACGTTAGTTTATCAATTAAAAATAATAATTAATATTTGACAAGTTAAAGTATTTCAGCAAAAAATGCAGACATAATTAGTCTCGACGCCACCTAGCGGGAGATTTAGTATTAACAATACCTCTCTCACAAAAATAAAGTTGGTTGTTTTCAGTTGGAAAAATGTAATAATAAGTAATTGTCGAATGAAACACTAGTATATATTGAATTATTTGGCGGGTATTTGATAAGCCGCCATAGCTCAGTGGTGAGAGCTGCTGACCGGCAATCAGATGGTCACGGGTTCAATTCCCGTTGGCGGCCAGTATCTTTTCTCGGAAGATTTTTTCAATGTAGATGAGTGTTTCAGGCTGATAATTATTGATTATAATATTTGTTATCTACCCTTTGTGCTATGCATAAAAATCTTGTTTAAACGTTAGTTTATCAATTAAAAATAATAATTAATATTTGACAAGTTAAAGTATTTCAGCAAAAAATGCAGACATAATTAGTCTCGACGCCACCTAGCGGGAGATTTAGTATTAAAAATACCTCTCTCACAAAAATAAAGTTGGTTGTTTTCAGTTGGAAAAATGTAATAATAAGTAATTGTCGAATGAAACACTAGTATATATTGAATTATTTGGCGGGTATTTGATAAGCCGCCATAGCTCAGTGGTGAGAGCTGCTGACCGGCAATCAGATGGTCACGGGTTCAATTCCCGTTGGCGGCCAGTATCTTTTCTCGGAAGATTTTTTCAATGTAGATGAGTGTTTCAGGCTGATAATTATTGATTATAATATTTGTTATCTACCCTTTGTGCTATGCATAAAAATCTTGTTTAAACGTTAGTTTATCAATTAAAAATAATAATTAATATTTGACAAGTTAAAGTATTTCAGCAAAAAATGCAGACATAATTAGTCTCGACGCCACCTAGCGGGAGATTTAGTATTAAAAATACCTCTCTCACAAAAATAAAGTTGGTTGTTTTCAGTTGGAAAAATGTAATAATAAGTAATTGTCGAATGAAACACTAGTATATATTGAATTATTTGGCGGGTATTTGATAAGCCGCCATAGCTCAGTGGTGAGAGCTGCTGACCGGCAATCAGATGGTCACGGGTTCAATTCCCGTTGGCGGCCAGTATCTTTTCTCGGAAGATTTTTTCAATGTAGATGAGTGTTTCAGGCTGATAATTATTGATTATAATATTTGTTATCTACCCTTTGTGCTATGCATAAAAATCTTGTTTAAACGTTAGTTTATCAATTAAAAATAATAATTAATATTTGACAAGTTAAAGTATTTCAGCAAAAAATGCAGACATAATTAGTCTCGACGCCACCTAGCGGGAGATTTAGTATTAAAAATACCTCTCTCACAAAAATAAAGTTGGTTGTTTTCAGTTGGAAAAATGTAATAATAAGTAATTGTCGAATGAAACACTAGTATATATTGAATTATTTGGCGGGTATTTGATAAGCCGCCATAGCTCAGTGGTGAGAGCTGCTGACCGGCAATCAGATGGTCACGGGTTCAATTCCCGTTGGCGGCCAGTATCTTTTCTCGGAAGATTTTTTCAATGTAGATGAGTGTTTCAGGCTGATAATTATTGATTATAATATTTGTTATCTACCCTTTGTGCTATGCATAAAAATCTTGTTTAAACGTTAGTTTATCAATTAAAAATAATAATTTTATTATTAATTTATTTATTAAAGCTTCTTCGGGGCTTTAATATATAAATAGTAAGAAATACACATTATTTATTTTACACAACTGAACTGCCTCTGTAACAATATTTTATATTTGTTTTAATATAAATTGAAGATGTCTACTGACTTGGTATAATTGTTTCCCTCCATTAGTATTCTGGGCAAAGAGGAATACATATGGTAGTTAGTACCAGAATTTCTGCACTGAAATAAATCCTGACTTCTAGTATGACGTAGTGTAATCAGGAAGCTTATCAACTAAATTTAGAATTTTATACAGAAATACCAACTAAGTGAAAATTCTTCTGTCTGACAATTTGAGCACACTCATATCATTTAAAATAATGTTGTAGTTCAACATAATTGCTGGAATACCCATTTTAAAGTTTAAAAACGTAAGAATTGGTTTTGTATTCTTTCAACAGCTTGTACATTTATATTATAACATGGGTTCCAGACGGGAGAATTGTACTCAAGTTGACTTCTAACATATGCAAAATATAACAGTTTAATACATTGTTAAAAATTCTAGTTAGCCATCATCAAATAAAAATCATAAAAGTAATATCAATCACTTTTAAAAATTATTTTCGGCGATTCGTTGATATCACCTTTCTTTTTTGTCTTCCTTTAAAATAAAATAATAAAAATCTTTCATATTTGGTCCTTCGAGCCAGAATAATTTTGTTAAAAAAATTGTCTGAAACAAAAGTAAAAAAAAAAAATCATTAAACATTTATTACTTTGAAGAATTTTTTCATCACTTCGTGAGTAAAAAATGAACTTACATGTAACATTAAAATTTAAAATGGAAGGTACTTATTTTTTTTATCGGTTTGCAATGAAAAATTTTGACGCGTGTAAAATAACACGAAAACCATTATTACACTTGTCAAGAAATATAGCCCATTTCCTATACAATAATTCTTATCTTATAGATAAACTACTTACGTGCTCAAAACTCGAGTTAAAAATACACATGCAGCATAAAAAATACAATGCAGCACATACTATAATGTTAACACAGGGTCGAAATATTCACGGTTTTCGCTGCAAGACATATTGGATGAGGAATTCATTGTCATTATCATCAATCATATAAAGCTAATATTGTGATGAAGTCCTTTATTCCAAGACAGGCAATGTTGTACCCTACTAAATCATTGTCCCACCAGCACGGGTGCCTATAATTAGTTGTTGGTGATACTTTTGTATTCTACATTTTACTCATTCTTGTTTGTCATTCGCTTTTGCATATTTAGCTAATTTTATTTTTGTTACTATTTTTGTTATAATTTCTGTTATACACTGTATTTAAAACATTCATGTATATATATTTTTGGGCAATATGCCTGTTTTATGTGCTTAAATAAAAATAAATAAATAAAATTTTCTATATTATTAATCATGATTAATAATCAACGTTGAAACGCGTAATTTCGTACAGAACTGTCAAATATGTAAAAATGGCGGAACAACTCTAAAGTAACTATCAGTTTTTGAATTATTAGGAAAATAAAAGCAAAAGTTGAAAGTGAAATTGAGATATTTAAACGAACTAACTAACTAACCATCACGCCGTTTCCCCGCAGGGGTAGGCAGTGAGGACGGACCGCCAAACAAATCGGTCGTGGCACACATTCCTCGCCTCGTTTACATTCATATATCGTCTCATACGTGCTCTTCTATTATTCTGACTCTTGACATGGCCCGTCTCAAGTATCTGATTCACTTGGTCGTGCCATGTCTTTCTCGGGCGTCCTCGACTTCTTCTACCATTCACATTTGCGTTATATATTTTCCTTACACTCCTTTCCTCGTTCATTCGCTCTACATGCCCAAACCATCGGAGCGTTCCTTTCTTCATCTTACACATTACGCTTACATCAGCCTTGCGTTCTTTCGGATCTTCACGTTTATCCCACGATCGTACATGGTTTTACCACAAATTCGCCTCAGGGATCTCATTTCTACAGTATTCAGTCTACTTTCATCCTTCCTCTGCCAGTTCCATGTCTCACTGCCATACATCAGGGTAGGTACCAGCACTCTATTATGGACGACTAGCTTCGCTTCTTTGGACAGTTTTTTGTTGGCGCTAACGGCGTTCAGTCGTCCACTGTAGCAATTTATTTTAATCTTACTTTTAGGGCTTGTGCACACATACAACTTTTGCAACGACTAAACTGTATTGCCGAGTTTTGTACTTGTCGTAATTTCCACACAACTAAACCATTTAGTTGATAGAGGTGCGCATACAATTGATGCAGTCGATGGTAGATTTTTAATATCTCCTTTGAATCGACCAGTCTTTATTCAGCAACGCTCAAGTTAAGGTGTTACAAACAATGTCAATTAACAAGAATTTTCTAGTTTGTGCTTTGCTTGAAGTGAGTGA
Organism: Limnephilus lunatus; assembly: GCA_917563855.2. Classification (NCBI taxonomy): domain Eukaryota; kingdom Metazoa; phylum Arthropoda; class Insecta; order Trichoptera; family Limnephilidae; genus Limnephilus; species Limnephilus lunatus. The sequence goes on from OU830596.1 coordinate 58,360,710, forward strand.
AGAATCGTTTAATGTAATAATATCATTCGTGGGTACTTATATACAACGTCGCGTCGTGATACAAGATGGAGATGCGACTGAAAGTTGCGGATCGACTGTTGACTCAACAGTCGATCCGCAACGATCGACTCAACAGTGTCGAGTCGATGGTATGTGCACATCAATACAATGGAATACGAATTGATCGATAGTTGTCCAACTTTTTAATCAAAAGCAGACCGATATAACTTTTTGATTTTCTGTCGAACAACTATCGAGTTGAACAGTATGTGCACTTAAATATATTCCTATAAACATATGATACACAACAAAAAAAGTTGTTCAACGAAAAGTTGTATGTTTGCGCTAGCTCTTACTCTAGCAACCAATAAGTTGGATCAGACTTAGATCGATCAACAATTTAAATGGAAATAATAAAATTTTACTATCAGAACCAACTAAACAAATAAACTTTAAATACTTATCACATTTTTACCTGTTGTCGGATAAAACAGAGCAAGACAAATAAGAACATAATAAAAATAATAGGTTATGTTAGATCAGGATAGTTTAGGTAAGATGAGATTAAGTTAGGTTTTTTTAACGCCCTGCGAAAAAAATTTTCCCTCTTCCAGAATACTGTGGAGGTTGTTTTTGAGGAGAGGAAGGAGTGAAACTGGGTCTTGAAGAGTGTCATATTGTGGGAGGAAGGAAACACAGGGGCCTATAAAGCATTCCACAGCCGAGCTGTTGAACTTAAGAAACTACCCGTTTACAAATGTTGTGCACACGTTTGGCGTATTACCCGACTATGCACTGGTGCTGAAGGGATCAATGACGCTAACTCTCCAGAGCATCTTCCATTGAAATACCAGTAGAACAACGACAGCATTCCTACCTGACGCCTGTGCTGTAAAGATTGCAATCCGTTTGTGAACATAGGAAATAGAAAAATAATAAACGGAACGCCAGTTACTGCGCACAGTCAAGGGTTATTTTTTAATTATTTTGGGGATCAGGCCAGAAGTGGCCGCCAATTTCAAAAAATTTGTACAGGGTCAGCAGTAGTGTTTTTAAAGTTAAGAGGGTATAAACCAGATAAAACCACAAATATGTCATTTTTAAATCAGATGATGTATTGACTCTTTTCCACAAAAAATTATGAATTGATTTCGAAAGATTATTCTTTTATCTAGTAAACGTATGTTTTAAATTTTGAGAATTTATTTTTATTTTTAGTACAATAAGGTTACACGTTACACCTTAGGTCGTTAGCAGATTTGTTAAATTTTCAAAAAAGATTTTGTATTATACAACACCCATTTCAAATAATATAATCATCCAGTAAAATGAATCAATACGTTATCTGGGAAACGCATGTTTCAGAATTTTAATTTTAGTTTAACTAAAAAACTTAAAAAATATGTACGTGCTCGTACACGTGTTTCTTGACGAAAATTCGTCCGTTTGTGTATTTATTTGCGCACTTACAAACTAATATATTTCAGATTTTTTTCATTCTTGTTTTGCTTTAGACATTATTGAAAAATGATAATTTTTTTTTACATGAGCTCCACACAGGAGGCCCTGAGGAAAATTATTTCCCTTAGGGCCTATGTCATCTTTGGGGATGCTGTGGATAGGGTTTTTTAAGGAAAGGAGGAAGATGAGAGTTCTGGGATCTGGGAAGGAAAAGGGTATAGGGGGTGGGTAGGAATCTGGGGTTCAGTGTGTCCAGGTCATCCACCTCCAAGACCTAGACAAACTCACCCCATGAACACGGGCACCCTTGCTAAATCACCAAACGTAGCGAACCACTTGGGGTGACCTATGGCAGAGGTGTTGGTTATCCAATAAAGGTTCCCGGTCCGGCGGTACCCACTCCTGCCTCCAAAATTATATGAATCAAAACATAATTACAAAAATAACATAATTTTAATAGTTTTATCATCACGCCTTTCAGCATTTTTGGATGTAGGTATAAATTAAAGCAAATTTGGTATAAAATAAAATCGATATTGAGTTATAATTTTTACAATCTGGTACGGAGAATAATTAATCTTTCTCATTGGCACCGCCCTGTACGATCGTAAGAACATCTTTCGACGAAATGTGGATTTGGTTAAACGCCCTTAAGGTTAGTTTTTTTTGCTTATTCACAGTTTTGAATCATTTTAAACATTAACTCTCATTTGTGAAAATTCCATATTCGTTGAAGAAAAGCGAAAATTTAGCTGTCCAGTGAATGGGAACGCCGACGAGCATAGCTCTGATCAATTGGCCATAATGAGTGATTATTATTTAAACTCTAAACGGGTGTTTCACGATTGTGGGTCACGGCTATGAACGTAATCGAGAAAGGGGGTCCCTACTACTATAGATGTTGTGTATACTTCTTGTATACATCGTGTATACGAACGGTTACTAGTTACCAAACGAATCTATGGTGCGCGAGCTGACCGTATCGATAACGAAGTAAAATCGATACAATAAACTTTATTTTATTTTATCTGCTTTATTTTGATTCTTGAATTACAAATTATTACATTGGTTTATATAGATAATAAGTTTAGTAATAAGAAAAAAATGTTAATGATCCGTAACTGTATGTAAATAGTAAGTATCTAGTAGTATTTTGTGAACACCTCACTAAGCGAACCTGTGCTGAGGTGTTCCCATGTTTGGGAATAAATGCTATTCTGTCGACATAAGAAGAAACACCGTATCCTCCTTGATATTGTCGATATATAAACAAACGTACAAGGCTAAGTATACCGTGTTCCATTTACCAAAAGATTTTATTAATTACCAGTGAATACTCGGCAAGCGTTGCAATTGCATTCAAATATTGTTTCTCCCTGCGTGGTCTTTCCAAGTCTCCGTTCCCCTCCCGCATCCCCTTGCCACCCTCCCTCGCTCCTCCTCTCGCGAACCAACGCTTCTTTGTTCCTCTCCCGGATTCCCCACCCACTCCCGCCTTCCCTCCCTGCCACTAAACTGCATGAAATACACACATTTATCCAAACTATTCGCGCGCCACCTACTGTAATTTTTTATAAATATTTCATAATGCCAGATATACCTATATAAATATTCCCGGGCGTGCGCACAAAAAATCGCCAAAGTTTCATCACAACCGGAAGAACGGTTTAGGAACGCTTAAGGGACAATGAAGAAATATTTATTTTTATATATTAAGACTAGCACAGGATATTACTCGTATGTTACAATATCTAGTTCGTTAGTAAATAACGCTTTCTTGAAAATGAAAAAAGCGCAAACCCTTGAAAAATCACGAAATCTGACTTTATCAGAGATTACCTACGAGATTGGACAATCCTTAAAAATTTAAACAAAAAATACGCATTTCAATTATAGATATATATAAATTGAATATACAAATATAGAATTAAAGTAATTTTCTGTTAAAAAAATATGTTATCATAGGCAGGTACTTTATCACTTCTCTGAATTCTTGATACATCAGTTCCAATTTTGAAAATGGGAGCTCCATTTCCCCAAGTTAAAATCTGTCAGCGTTAAATAAGAAGCAGCCTGTGCAAATTGCTTTCGAATTAATTTTCGATGTTGCGAATTAGTTCTACTCGGGAACGAAGTACCTTTATTTGTAATCAGGAAAATGTAGTACTAACAAAAATAATCATGTTTTTAAAAAGATTATCGACTCCTGTAAGGTAGATGTTGGAGATATATATGTAGATGTTGCACTATGGGCCATGCACTATGCACTAGTCCTAGTGCAGTGCAACTGCATCTTATCACGCCAGCGCAGAATGTGTTACACGAGGAGCGTACCAAACGTCTAACTTGTGTTTAGACGTTACTTTTATTTAGGCCAATGTCAGAAAGTAAAATAACTACTATCCAAAACTTTAATGTTTTTAATTATTGTTATTTACGTGTATTGCCTCATTTATCTGGTTTCATGATAAAAAATAAAAGCCAAGAAAAATAGCAAACAACCTTACCTAACCTAACATATGCATTTATCATTGTTTTATCCAAAACATAAAACATAATCACTAAATATACTCTCGAATTGATCCTCTCATCCAAGAGCGTTTATTTATTTTTTCTTGTGACGTCATCTTTCATTTTTTTAATATATCACGGTTTTCTGCAGCACAAAATAGACAAGGATCATCAATTCATGCCCAGATCTTTTACCAATCATTTTCCCTATCGCCATAATTTGAGAAAGGTGGTAAATATTTAAAAAAAAAATCATAATCATTTTGTCAATACATCATTTCTACTTCTTCAAGACACTCTCAGTACCTTGTTTTCCGTTCCTCGCTAGGTTTCAAATTGCTTAGCGTAAAATCTTTATTTCTTCCCTTTATTAATGGCTTCTTTTTAAATTATAGTATGTTAATTTTACGAATGTTGGATGGTACTTTGATATCTTTGAATTGATATCATCAGCAAAGAGAACATAGAGTAAAAAAATGATGGCTTACCACAATGGCTAGTCATAAATAAAAGAGGTCCTAGGTTAGTTCCGTGATGAATTCCGGGGTTTCATATTTTAGTAGTGCATGATGCGTGATACACAATGGTTTTAGCTGATATTTGGCCCCTAGTTTTTATAAATGTTTTTTGAATGCTTATTTTTTCATTATTGCATGTGCCGTTAAGATATTCTTCTTGAAATTGATAACAATACTTACAGTTAATTTTTTTTGAATTTAACGTTAGTCCTTCCGCCAATGTTCGAACTAGTTATTTTTTTAAAACTATTGCACATATGCAATCAATTAACCAAATTCGGTGAAGTCTTTTTGTACACATTTTTCACCAAACCTTTTTTATAAAAAGACGTATTCAACAAATTGTGATCTCTCTTTCGTTACCATCATCAGTATTTGTTCATCAGAACCTAATTAACATTGGCATCTTGAAATTGAATCTTATCGCGTGCTTTGGAGTAGTTTTGGTCATTGCTGAGTGGACAGTAGTCATCATCTTTTCCATGATTCCAAAGAAGACACGATTTGCTGATAAGTTGCTGATTTATACACTAATTAAAATCACGGCAATAAGAGTGCTAGATAAAAACGCTTCTGAAATATAAATTACTTGCGGATAGTTATTACCAGGCATACCCTTGTGACTACTTCCATTTTTTTCAGTAAAATCAATATTTCTAAGCTAATTTATTTAATAATACTTGCGTTGACATGGAAAATGAGGCCAGATATCGCATGAAACAGATTTTCTGCCATACAGAAAGAAAGTTAAGTTAAAAGCAGAAATTTTATATACATTGTTTGTTTCGATGTGGTTTTAGAAATATTGGCGATTATAAGAATCACAGTCGGTTAGACAAAGTTAGGTTAGTTAAGTATAGTGTGGGTTGTACTGTGCTCAGTCTATATGATGTTAAGATTTGTCAGTGTTAGTTCTTACGGCAACTTCCAGTATAATTTTCACGGTAACTTTTTGGGTTCTAATTGGTGAATGTTGAATATTATCATTTAGGTACTACGGCGTCCCCTAACTGGGGTACCTAATTTGTAATTCCGAAGAGAGTTCGGAGGAGAAGGAGATTTATTTTTGTATTAGCTCAATGTTATCAAAGTGAATTTTGTACGATGGAGACCAAACTACCGAGTTATATTCAATTAGGCTTCTAACTGGAGATACGTATAATAATTTTGGAATTAAAAAGAGGCCGCAATCCGAATTTCTACCGATTTCTTGCAAACCTCCCTTAAACATTTGAAGTTTGTAAGCTCTTAAAAAAAATGTTAATTTTTAAGAGAATATCTATACATTCCCCACGCCGAAACGCAAATTATATTCTCTCGATAGAAAAAAATCGCAAAGTATGCTTGAAATTTTTTTATTTTAAAGTCTGTTTCCGTTATTTTACAAGTTATATATATGAAAAAATTCACAGTATTTCATTAAATACTGTTTTAGACAGCCTCCAAGTGATTTTTGCTCTAATTTAAACGAGTCGTGTTTTATTAAACATTTTCGCAATTTTTGCATCGATTTTGGTGCTCTAAATGTTAGCGCTCTCCTCTAATATTCGTAATTTCGTATATCTCCATCTTCTTCTTTTTGGGGCCGGTAACGGAGCCTTAATGTGAAGCCTAGTGTTTTCATACCTTTGTATTTATTCAGATCTGTTCACCAAAAACGGTTAATGCTACTTCAAGCTACTGTGTTTTTCTGAATGGAGGTCTTTCGTCAGGACGGTACGGGGTTTTAAATATTTTGTTTATATGAGAGATTTAGATAGACGTGTCAGCAGTTATGTTGCCTATGATTAATCAATGAAACTGAGTGCATCTTGCAGAATGCAGAATGCTCCTCGTTGCACTTGAATGGAGTGCCGGTGCAATAGAAAATGCCGCCGTCGGGAAGCGTGCTCCGCGGTAATAGTGAAAACTACGTGAAAGTCAATTCTGTTGGAAATACTAGATACAAGTAGAAAATCTCTCGTTCTAGTGAGATTGTGTGGCGTGTTATTGCTTACTACTCGCTACCAGTTGTTATTAGTATCTTCTGGTGGTTATCTGGTGGTTATATTAGCCGCCAGAGTGGTTAAAACTCGGATCTCGCCACGCCAATCTGCTTAGGAGGCGAGTAATTGCTGGGTATAAGGTAAGTAATTGGTTATCTGCTAGGGACATTGTTATATATCTATCTGCGATAAGTTGGTATTTTATGTTTCTGTAAATGTCGCCTTATTTATTTATTTTTTATTTATTTATTTATTTTATACACTTTACAAATACAAGACAAAAAGTCCCGATAAACTACTTTTTAGCAGTTTGTCTAACGGGTTCTTTACGTTAAAGATCTTATAATAGTGATTTAATAGTTACATTTTTACAATTATATAAAATAAAATTTAATCTTTTACAGAAATATAGATAAAAATAAATTTTTGAAAACATAAATAACATTTTTAAAGTCTTTAGAATAATATGTCATTGTAAGCTAATACAAATTAATTCTTTCCGTAAGCCAAGTCTTCAGTAAATTCATCAATAGTTTGTTTTGAGCACAGTTTTTAATTTCAGCAGGTATCATATTTAAACAACTGGGAATCATGTAATTTAACGTTCTTTGTCCATATTTATTTGTATACTTAGGTACAATTAGCCCTTCATTAAAGTTAAAATGAGTATTATGGTTGTGTTCCAGCCTGTTAATATATAAAGGATTATTTATATGCTGAAATATAATTTTGTACCACAGAATTGCTCTCACTGAAAGAATTTTGAGACTCTGATAAAAGTATGGAATATTATGCCTTTCTTTGTATAAATTTTTTTCGGCTAATAATTTAACCAATGAATTTTGCACTGATTGAACATGGTCTATATTTGTTTTACAGGAAAATCCCCAAGCTGTTATTCCATACCTTATAACAGATTCAGCTAGAGATAAATAAATTATTCGAAGTGTGCAGATAGGAACAAAAAATTTTAGTTTATACAATCTGCTAACAATTGATCTCAGTCGTGCACAAACTTTGTTTATTTGTATATCCCACTTGAAAAAGCAATCAATAATAACACCTAAATAAACATATTCTTTAACTAGTTCCATATTTTCACATGTACACGTTGCAGGAATACCATTGTGTAAGCAATCTGATGTATGTGTCTTTATTTCAGGTGTAATATATACCTTAACATTAGGGGATCTTATGTGTAACAATTTAGTTTTTTTGGCATTTATGACTAAGCCAGAGTCATGAGACCACTTTAAGAGTTCAATGTAGTCTTTTTGTAAAAGATCTATACAAGTTTGCAAATCACTGCCAGAAATCACTAAAGCAGTATCATCCGCGTATACAAAGTACTTTACATGTCTAAAAATTAATTTAATAAAAGATACATATATAATATACAGAATTGGACCTAATATGGAACCTTGAGGAACGCCGGCAAAAAAGTTATTTTTTTTTACTTAAAGAGTTTAAGAGTTTTAATTTCATGCATCGGTTGTTTAAGTAATTTTCAAAAAGTTTTAGTAGTTTTCCTCGTATTCCTATAATTTCTAGTATTTTAAGTAATTTACCATGATCAATAGTATCAAAAGCTTTCGAATAATCTATAAATAAGACTAATGTATGTTTTTTACAGTTTAATTCATTATTTATCATGTTGGCAAATTTTTGAAGCAGCAATTCTGTACTCTTTTTTTTTGGAAACCGTATTGATTAGTATCTATTATAGAAAAATCTTCTAAATATTTTATTAATTTTATTTGAATATATTTTTCAAGAATTTTTTCTAGAGATGGCAAGATACTAATTGGTCTGTAGTTACCCAATACAGTGTGGTCACCTCCCTTATATACAGGTCTTATGATACTACATTTTAAGTCATCGGGGATTTTTGCTTGAAATAAGATTCTGTTTATAAAATGGGTTATAATTGGACCTAGGATCAAAATATGTTTTTTAATATCGCTCATTCTGATACTATCAATTCCTGGAGAAGAACTCTTCATTTGTCTAACAATGCTTTCTATATCCGCCGCTGTTGCCCTCGGTAGGTACATGCTTTGAGGCATCGCCTCTGGTTCAAATTTAGTTGTCTTATGGTTGCACTTATGTAACATATTGTAAACACTTTCAGAGAAATAATCAACAAAATCATTTATTAAACCTTCTTTTGTTCGACCTTTCATCAGATATTTAGAAGCATTTTCATCACAGTCATTTTTACATTTAGTTCCTAAAATTTTATTACACTCCTCCCATGTTTTTTTTGAGTCTTGAAAATAGTTTTTGAATTTTTCATTATAGTAAGAAGTTTTTAATTTAACTAATAATTTATTTAACACATTTCTAAAACATTTATATTCTTTCTCGTAATATTTGTTTGTTGGAGAATTTTTCCAGCGTTTATATAAATTATCTCTTTTTTTAATTTTACATAAAACGTCGGAAGATATCCAATCGTTTTTCGCATAAGGCCGGGTTTTGGATTTTTTACTTATCACAATTGTGCTTTTTTTATACAAGTCATCAAAATAATTCTGAAATTTTGAGTAAATAATAGAACAGTCATTTTCTTCTAAAAGTGAATTCCAATCATAATTTTGGATATTATTGTCGATATGTCTCTGCGAAAGAATCGTTACATTTTCAGTTTTGTTCAAGTTTACTTGTTCTATAGAATCTAACTGAACATTAATAGCCGTGGTGTGGTGATCAGCAATGTTATAATCACATACGCATGAGGAAATTGAACTCACACCTGTGAAAGCTCCAGCGGATTGTCTTCCGCTAATCCTTACAAAAAAATTATCGATACACGAGCTGTTTATTTTCTGTTGAACTTATTTGCAAGGATATTTTCATAAGTTATTATGACTGAATCATTTCTATTTAATAAGTTTAAATTGATGTCACCAAAATATATGACACTTTCATTTGGGTCAATATTATTTTTAAACACAGAAGATATTTCAGACAAAAATCCTTGTTTATTGAGATTCGGAGGTCGGTATATAGCTAAAAGATTTAAATTTTTGTTATTTTTAAATGTCAATTTTCCAAAAACGTTTTCAAAATATATTGTGTCTATAAATATTTGCGAGAAGGTGAGATTATTTCTTACATATAACAAGATACCTCCACCGGATTTGTAACTTCTGCAATGCCTCTATCAGATTATCACCTCACATATTGAAATGGTTTACGCATTTGGCTTTTATCCAGGAAACGTTCCATATTACTTTTATCCAGAAAACGTAATATGGAAGTTGCAATTTTTTTAAATTCCATTTGTGGGCACTGAGAGTAGTTTTGATCCTGTTGTTATTTTCTGTTTCTGTAAATGTCGCCTCTATCATATTATCACCTCGCATATAGAAATGGTTTACGCATTTGGCTTTTATCCAGGAAACGTTATATTGTTATTGGATTTTTTTTAAATTTCATTATTTTTAACCCTCAACTTGGTGATAATAAATTAGGAGAATGGAAGATCAGACTGAAATTGTTTAGAGGTTATTTATTATTACAAAGACAGTAAACAAGAGTGGAAAATTGTATATTTACGTGAAATATAATATTTATGATTCGTATCAAACATTAATTTAACGCACTTTCCAGCCTTTTTATTTACCTTAGATAAATCAGGCAGTTCTTGTTGAGATTTAGCCTCCCTAAATTGGTAGGCGGGTATGGGTACCGCCGCCCCATGAATCATTTGTTGGATAATCAACACCTCTGCCGTAGGTCACCTCAAGTGGTTTGCTACGTTTTGTGACTTGTTTTGTGATTTGGTGCCCGGGATCATGGGGTGAGGTTTGTCCGGGTATTGGCGGCGAATGCGTCTGCCGGCAGCTGCGTGGTAGGCCAGATCGGGAGAGAATGGTTGAGGGAGTCCCTCTGACTTCTCCAGCCATACTCTCTCGGAACATCGCCAGACACCGCAGTGGCAGAGATGGATTCATGTACTTCCGTCTCCTGGACACACTGACCCCCAGATTCCTACCCACCCCTGATACCCTTAACCTTTCCAGAACTTCCTCTCCTTCTTTTCCTAAAAAGACCCTCTATACAGCATCCCATAAGATGATAAAGGTCCTGAGGGGAATTATTTTCCTCAAGACCTCCTGTGCGAAGCTTATGTAAAAAAAGCCTCCGTAATAATGGCCTCCGTTGTCGAGAGGTAAGGCACTCGACTATCAAGCCGGAGGACGCGGGTTCCATTCCCGGCGTACACCAGTGAATTATACCCAATAAATTTGTGTTGTTGCACAATTAATTAATTCATATTAATTTGTGATAATTTTGCGACACGTTCCAGAGTGGTAGTTATTTTTAGTATCGCCCTGGTGAAAGATCACAATTTAGAATCGAAAAGTTGCTGGAAATGGCTTTAGCAGTGTTTGGTAACCAGATCTGAATAGTCAGGTACCAGAACTTTGGTTAGTCCAGCGCATTTGTGACCTTTCTCTGCTTCAAACAACGTGTCCAAAACATCTTAAGGTACGTTGAAGACAGATAGTTGAAAGCCTATTGTGGATGCCTAACTCTTCCAGAATGGACACGTTTGTGAGTCTCACTGTCCATAGAATCCTGAGCATTTTCCTTCAGCACCACATTTCGAGAGAGTCTATCTGCTTTCTTTCACTGACTCTAAGTGTCCATGTTCCCACACCTTATAAAAATCTATAAATATACCAGTCACACAGCGCCCTTGAGGTGATTTTTCACGAACACGGCGCTATATAAATTAGCCAAGTATTATTAAATGTAGGCGAAGTTAAAGCCATGAAGTTTGGCATCTTTTCTTGCATCAATATACTTACTACTATCTTAGTTAAAATCAGACGAGCTTTACTTGAGCAAGCCAGCGGAAGCTCGCTTTGCAATTTTACTTTCAAACTATACTCCAATAGGTTTCCACTCCAACCTTGAGAGCACTCTCTACGAGCAAGTGGTTAGTGGATAGTTGCAGCTCGTCGAACAAGTACTGGTGTGGTAGGTATAATACTGCAGACTGGCTATACTTGTAGCTACTCGTATCTGGCATCTAATTCTGCGGCCGGTGTTGCAAGATGCATACGCTTCCGACTGGCGCGTAATTCTGACCAAGATGGCGGCATTTCCGCCCGCTACGGCCGCTTTTCACGGAACGCGCGAAGGTCACAGCTTACAGCGGCAAATGGCGCGTTGGGGCCGATTTATTATTATTCTCTTTGCCGAAGTAAGGACTGGTTCAAGTGTGTAGTTACTTAGCTGGTGTGTACGGTGTGTCCAGTTCGAGGAATGTTGGATAAAGGCGATCGTCAAAGATATCTTGGAAATTAATGGATGTATTAATTTGTACTCGTACCATTCTCGCCTGCTAAATTTTCGCTTTTCTTCAACGAATTGGGCTTTTTCACAAATGTATAAAATATTTTTTTTTTGTGAATACCTCACAAGAGTCAGAAAAGGAAGGTGAGAGGTACCTGGCTATTAAGATCTGCATAGCGATTCTATACCTTTGTGGGATCGGTATCGAGATAACGGACGTGATCTCCTGTCAGATTTGTGTGATTTTTACATATTTAGGTACTGTCACATATTTTAGTTTAGATCGTTTTAAGCACAAATTCCTGCAAGTATGCATGATTATTTACTCATTTAATGTACGTTGTACATAGAAAAAGCAAATAAATTACACAAATCTGATAGGACATCACGTCTGTTATCTCATAACGATCATACAAAAGATATAGAATCGCTCGGCTGGTCACCAAACACGGCTTAAGCCATTTCAAGCAACTTTTCAATTCTGAATTTCACCGGGGCATTACTGAGAGTATCTTTTACTCTGTAACGTGCCGCAAATACACTACAAATTTTTTAAATGAATTACACAAATTAATAAAATAAATTATTTGCGCACGCCGGGATTCGATCCTGCGACTTCGGATTGCGAGTCAAGAGCCTTACCCCTAGACTACGGAGCCCGTCAGAAACTGTGAACAAGAAAAACTAACCTTAACTTTAAAAGCACACAATTGCTAAACCTGCACAAATCGCAACTGCGCCCTACTTTTGAATTTGGCAGTAATTTCTGGTCTGGAGCCCCAAAATATTTAAAAAATATATATTTAACTGTATGCAAAAACAAGCAGTTCGTTTGATAAATTCCCCTATCTTCACTAACAGATTGCAATCTTTAGAGCACAAGCGTTAGGTAGGTAGGTATGCTGTACTTGTTCCACGAGTATTACAATGGAAGATGCTCCGAGGAAGTAGCGTCATTGATCCCTTCGGCATCAGTGCGTAGTTGGGAAACACGCCAAACGCGCGCCTGCACATGTACTCGGTTCATATTTGTTACATGAAAACGGGTCGCTTCTACGATTCGTTCTTGAGTTTGTTGTTTCAACAGTTCAGCTCTGGAATGATTTGCTGGCCTAGGTGTTTCTTCCCTCCTTCAACATGTTCAAAATAATTAGTGAGAAATTTAGCACTATCAATGCCTTTCTCATATAAATAAAGTTGGCTGTTTGCAGGTGGAAAAATGTAATAAGCAGTAATTGTTGAATGAAACCCTAGTATTTATACATTGAATAATTTGGCGGGTAGGAGATAAGCCGACGCGCGACGTAGCTCAGTGGTCAGAGCATTTGACCGGAAATCAGAAGGACGCGGGTTCAAGTCCCGTCGGCGGCATGTATCTTTTCTCGGAAGATTTTTTCAATATAGATGAGTGTTTCAGGTTAATAATTATTGCTAAATTAATGTTTGGATGATTGATGATTTTTATAGCGCTATTCTTGTGAAAAATCACCTCAATGGCACTGTACAAACTAATATTTCTACAATCTTACTTCTAACTACAAACTAGACAAACCATTATAACAACTTATGGCTAAACATTCACCGATTCATCGATCACTGATTTGACCAATAAACGTGATGCTGCGTAAAAATGTACCTTTCCTTGGATATTCACTCCTTCCTTTCCTCAAAGAGACCCTCCACACATCATTTTCACGGATAACGTAGGCCCTGAGGGAAATTATTTTCCTCATGGTTTCCTGTGTGTAGTTAATGTAAAAAAAGTGCCTAGTTCAAGTTTATCCAATTATCCCGCCACGATCGAGAGAGCTGTAAAAGCAAAAGAAGTAGGCACTTGTCTAGGAAACATAGATATAGATATCTGAGATGCACATGCATCTAAAGCTAGATGCACATGCAGCTAGATGGATTGCAGATAAAGGTATCGGCCAGTATTTAGCTGTGAAAGTGATGTGGCTCTATTCGCACGCGACTCGTCTGTAAGTGCATAGTCGGAAACGGCGACCTACTTTGGACCTGAGTAGCTATGAACGTACAAACGATGCAGTTTTACTTTTATTTGCTATCCATAGTTGCTATCGCGTTAGTAGAAAATGAAATTCTGGATGCTGTGTCGCCAATCGCTCTGCAGATCAGAGATAGTCTCATTTGCGAAAACATGGTCTTTTTATATAAAAAAAAAGAAATTACACTGTAACTTTGTAATGGAAAATGAATTGTCTATTATTTTTTCTACAGTTTCTTGGGTTTTCTATTTTTTTCTACAGTTTCAACCCCGTTCTAAGTCTAAGGCCATATTATCTTAATATATAAAACAAAGTCGGGTTAGTTACACCATTTATAACTCGAGAACGGCTGGACCGATTTTTTAAAGATTTTTGATTTGTTGGATTTGTCTCCGCCCCGAATAGAATAGCTATAAAAACATCGGAAAAAATCACAAAATAAATAATTATGAAGAAAATTCTTTTCCTCATATATATTGTATTAAACGATTTCTCATCTTTTGAAAGAGCTGCAGGAATATTGTGATAAATATTGAGTAGTGAGTGAATTCCAAAAATTATTCAAAAACGTCTAATGTCAGTGCGCTGATTGTTTTGCTTTTGTTCATAAACACAAAATGCTGCCCCTCTTTCTTACACACTAAACGTCAACAGTCGAAAATGGGACAAACGGTGAACGTATGTCTGCACCCCTCCACAGGAAAAAATACAATAATTATAATAAATCTCTGAAATGAAACGTATTTTTTTGCGTTAGGTCCACATATGAGGCCCTGAGCAAAATAATTTCTCTCAGGACCTATGTCATCTTAGGGGATGATGTGTGGAGGGTATTTTTAAAGAAGGGGAGGATAGGAAGTTCTGGGAAGGAAAAAGGTATGAGGGGTGGGTAAGAATCTGGGGTCAGTGTGTCCGGGTGTGACGGACGTCTGAATCCATCCCTCCAACTGCGGTGCAAGGCAATGGGCTTAGAGAGTCCGGCTGGAAAGGTCAAAGGCCTCCCTCAACCAGTCTCTCGATCCGGCCGTCACTACATTTGGTGATTTAGCAGGGGTGCCCGGGCACGAACGTCACCCCATGAGCCCGGGCGGCGGGCACCCCTGCTAAATCACCAAACGTAGCGAACCACTTGGGGTGACCTATGGCAGAGGTGTTGGTTATCCAATAAATGGTTCCCAGGGCGGCGGCACCCGTACCCGCCTCCGATAATTTCTTCATTGTGTAATTTTTAACTTTAACTTAAAATAAAAAAAATTGAATTTAATTCAACATTGATTCTGAGGCGGTACGAAGTTCGTCGAGTCAGCTAGTTATTAATAAATAAACAAAAAATACTTGAAATAGGTACAAAACTTTGCTAATTTATCCGATAATAAATATATAGGCAATATTCGTTGGTTCGGTTAACGAATAGTGAGCTCGAAAGTAATCAATATATATTATAAAATAAAGTCCAAAAAAACGTGCGGCTCGCAAAAACTAGGGAAATGAGTCCCGGTACGATTAAGGGAGTTATATGGTGTGGTAGATCTCTACCCCCCCCCTAGGAAATAAGGGTATCCGTTTTTACTTAAAGGGCGTGCTTTTGAAGATATAAGGGCTTGAAATTTCACCCTTGTGAAATTTCTAGAACAGTCTTCTGGAAAGTTCTAGAAGGTTCCACAGAGCTCTAGAAAGTTCTGAAAGGAGTGGCAGAGTATGTCTTGGAATTTTCGAGAAGAGGGAATCGGGAACATCATTGTGGAACATTCCAGACCACTCTCGAATTGTCCTGAGCGAAGCCGGATAACTCAGCTTGTAAATAAAAAAATCGTAAATCGATACGCGCTATTCTATTCAATAATTGAGCCCTTGCCCGGAATAATGTTGTATTCATCAATATTCTAGTTTCGAGATAAATTGAAAAAACGAAACCAGTTATGTTTCTTAACATTTTATATTTAAAATATATAAAACATACAATTCTTAAGAGTTTTAATTGAAAAGTCGTGTAGAAAATTCATTAATTTAGAGTTTATTACTTGAATTAAGGCTGAATTTGTGGAATAATGTTGTATATGACCACTTTCACATACAACGTTATTCCATAAAATGTTTTTTTTTTTATTTATTTGAATTATTGAAAATCATAGTACAATTATTGTACTATGATTTTCAATAATTTTGAGCGCTGCAACAAATTCCTATATTTGAATCAATAACTGTTGTGTTAACTTATTACCTTACTCTTATCTTAACTCTTCAAACATCTAAGTAATACTGTTGATGACCTCTTGCCCCGCTTCCCTACAGCAGAGTTTGTGGTCCTGGGGGACTTCAATGTTCATAACGAACCTTGGTTAAAGTTCTCAGGACCAACGGACTCGGCTGGACGAGAGGCGGAATCCTTTGCCCTCTGCTACGGACTGGTGCAAATGGTTCAGGAGCCTACAAGGGTTCCTGATGTCCAGACTCACCGCTCCAATCTGCTAGATCTGTTTCTAACCACTGTGCCACACGGCTACAAGATTGAAGTCACAGCGCCTCTAGGATCGTCCGACCACTGCCTGGTGACAACATCAATCCCCGTAACCTTCAGACCGCCAAATGAGCGGCTGAAGAGAAAAGTGTGGCACTATAGATCAGCAGATTGGTTTGGTCTGCGGGCTCATTTCAATGCCTTCCCGTGGTCAGCTGTCTGTTTTCAGACTTCGGATCCCTCAAGATGTGCCCAGGAAATTGGTGAAGTCATCACATCCGCGATGGATGGCTTCATCCAATCCACTGTGAAAGAAACTGGTGTGGGCTCAAAGCCGTGGTTCAGTCGACAATGCTCCGAAGCAGTGCGACGAAAAAACGCGGCTTACCGAGCCTACAACACATCTCGAACGTCTGAAAGCAGAACAGTATATAACAAAATGGCAAAGGAATGCAGGAGGATCATTAACAGGTCAAAATTCGAGCACGACCTGCAGATCAGCAGTAAGCTGGCTGCCTGCCCGCACGGCAGCAGAGCGTTCTGGTCGCTTGCGGGCTCAATAGGTCGCAATTTCTGCAAATCCAGTCTGCCACCTCTTACCAGACCTGATGGCTCTCTAGCAAATACCGCCGCCGAAAAGGCTAACTTATTAGGCAAAATGTTCGCGGAAAACTCGACCCTCGATGATCAAGGTGCTACCCCGCCGTCGGTTCCTCATTGCAGTTTTCGTATGAAAAAGCTGAGGATCCGGCATCGGGATGTACTCCAAGTCTTACGAG
The DNA here is from genome assembly GCA_917563855.2 of Limnephilus lunatus. Lineage (NCBI taxonomy): Eukaryota > Metazoa > Arthropoda > Insecta > Trichoptera > Limnephilidae > Limnephilus > Limnephilus lunatus. The sequence continues at coordinate 58,377,738 of OU830596.1, forward strand.
GGCTTGATGTTAATAAAGCTAGCGGGCCTGACGGAATACCTGCCCTGGTATTGCAGAGGTGCGCTGTAGAAATAGCTCCAATTTTGACGAAGCTTTTCAAAATGTCCCTGAAGACTGGCTCTGTGCCCTCTGGTTGGAAAAAAGCGATCATTCACCCTATTCCAAAGAAGGGTGACCGCTCCAACCCAGCCAACTACTGCCCCATAGCGATCACATCTGTTCTGTCAAAAGTGATGGAACGTGTGATCAATGACAAACTGCTCACATACCTCGAGAAGAACAAAATTATTAACGACCGTCAATACGGATTCCGGCGGAACCGCTCGTGCGGTGATCTTCTCGCGTATGTGACGTATGTTTGGGGACGGTGCCTGGAATGTTTTGGTGAAACCCAAACGGTTTCACTGGACATTTCCAAGGCCTTTGACCGGGTTTGGCATCGAGCGCTTGTCAACAAACTGCGTTCTTACGGACTTCCCGCATCCTTGTGTGCGTGGATTGCCGACTTTTTGAGGGGGAGGTCGATTCAGGCGGTTGCTGACGGTTTCACCTCTTCCTCGCATTCGATAAATGCTGGCGTCCCACAGGGATCGGTTCTGTCTCCGACTCTGTTTCTGTTGCACATCAACGACCTCTTGTCATGTGCACCGATTCATTGTTACGCGGATGACAGTACAGTCCATGATAGCTTTTTGTTTGAAAAGCCTCCAAAGGGCACACAAACCCCAATAGCTCGGAGGGCTTTGAAGCAGAGAATGGACGGTTACCTCGAGAGTGTTTTCTCTTGGGGTAAGAATAACCTCGTCGAATTTAATGTTTCAAAGACCCAGTCATGTCTGATAACGTCTAAAAGGGATCGAAATGATAATCTAGTCTCCTTCAACGGAAGCATTCTCCCGAACAGGACCTCCTCCCGAACAGGACCTGCTTAGTGTAACTCTTAGTGACCAGCTCAGGTATGGGGGCTCCATCGAAACCAGAGTTAAGTTAGCCTCTCAGAAACTGGGCGTACTGTACAGGGCCCGCAGATAATTTAATAGTACTCAACTTTTAACCCTGTACAAATCGCAAGTGCGCCCCACGGTTGAATTTGGCAGCCACCTCTGGTATGGAGCTCCAAAATACCTAAAAAAAACCCTTGACTCTGTGCAGAAACGGGCGGTCCGTTTGATAGATTCTCCCATCCTAACAGACGGATTGCAATCTTTAGAGCATAGGCGTCAGGTGGGAATGCTGTCCTTGTTCTACCGGTATTACAATGGAAGATGCTCCGAGGAACTAGCGTCATTGATCCCCTCGGCACCGGTGCATAGTCGGGAAACACGCCAAACACGCGCCCAACATTTGTACACAGTTGATATTAGTCACATGAGAACGGGTCGTTTTTACGATTCGTTCTTGAGTTCAACAGCTCGGCTGTGGAACGATTTACCGGCCTCTGTGTTTCCTCCCTCCTACAACATGAGTCTCTTCAAGACCCATGTTAACTCCTTCCTTTCCTCAAAAAGACCCTCCACACAGCATCCTCAAAGATGACATAGGCCCTGAGGGAAATTATTTTCCTCAGGGCCTCCTGTGTGGAGTTAATGTAAAAAAAAAAAAAAAATTACCTGAATTAAATTCAGTTTTTTTATTGAGTAAAAAATTACACCATGAAGCAATTATAATATATAGCATCGATAATTATCGATGCGCAACTGTCCATATTTTGTTTTTGTCAGTATCATCGTTGTGTACGAATTTATAATTTTTGTGATTTTATTACTTTTTCACTTATTTACGGGAATTGCGTTTCATTTTCTTTATACGTGTGAGGGAGATTTTTTAGAATTATTGTATTTTTCCTTTGGAGGGGTGCAGACATACGTTCACCGTTTGTCTCATTTTCGACTATTGACATTTAGTTTGTAAGAGAGGCGCAGCATTATATGTTTAAGAAGAAAAACAAAAAAATCAGCGCATTGACATTTGTGAATTTCAAAAATTCAAACATTTTTGAAATTCACTTACTGCTCAATATTATATTTATAACAATATTCCTGCAGCTCTCTCAAAAGATGAGAATTCGTTCCATACAAAATATATGAGAAAAAGAATTTTCTTCATAATTATTTTTTTCATGAATTTTTTGATGTTTTTAATAGCTATTCTGCTACTCGGGGCGGAGACAATTAAATTAAACTAAGAAATCAAAGATCATAAAAATCGGTCCAGCCGTTCTCGAGTTATAAATGGTGTAACTAACCCGACTTTGTTTTGTATATTAAGATTATAATTTACGTTCTTGCTTGTTTTTAATTAATTTTATTAACTATTTTCTATTTTTGTTCCAGGTATGATTTCTTCATTATGACATCAAAACATCACCGAATGCTGCCACCGTTGTAGGCTGTATGTGAGTCCCACTGCGTCAGTGTCATATCCCGTCATTAAATTTATTATAAGTATGTGGTAAAAAAATATTATTGGTATTATTATAGGGAGGTACTTTAAGCACTAAATAAATGTAAGCAATAGAAATCTGTTAAAAATGATAGATTGGTGGATACTTTATCGATTTTGATTTTTTCTTTTTAGATTACGGAGAAACTCATAATCAGTTCCAATATTCTTTCTATCTATCTATCTAACTTCCATCTATCTATCCATCTAAATATCTATCTTTTATCTATATATATACCTAAAATGAATCGCCGAAATTGTGTACGCGCATAACTTCCGAACGACTGCACCAAATTGGATAATTGTTTTTTTTTGTTTTCGTTATTGTCAGGACAAGGTTTGCATAAAACTACTGGTGATCTCTGGCATTATGAAATTTGTATAAAAAATTGCAATGGGTGGCACGCGAGCTGTTTAAAAACTAAATGTACCGGGATTGAATGTATGGAATGCGGGTAGGGGGTTCAAGGGAGAGGGGGGCGGAACTAGGGAGGGGGGAGGGGAACCTGGGAGGGGGGAGGGGAACCTGGGAGGGGGAGGGGAAACTGGGAGGGGGGAGGGGAACTCGGGAGTGGGGTCTCCGGGGGCCGGGAAAAGGGGTGAGTGGAGTGGGGAGAAGGAAGGTGGAGGTGGCGGAGTGGGAACGCGAGAGGGGAAGGGGACGCTGGAGAGGAAGGGAACGAATGGAAAAGAACAGGGAGATACAATTTCTTTATTAAATGGCTTAGCAACGCATGCCGGGTACCAGCTAATTTAGAATATTTTGAAAATGGCGCTCTAATTAGAGGAATTCGGTTTTCTGGCATTCTTTGATACGTGACCAAGTAACCTCAATTAACAAGGATCTCACTTTTGTATTTTTACATTAGCTCCACATTTACTGCATCTTTGTGAAGGGTCTTTTTAGAAAAAGAACGAGAGGAAGTTCTGGGTAGGAAAAGCAATAAGGGGTAGGTAGGAATCTGGGAGTCAGTGTGTCTAGGAGTAATGGACGTATGGATCTAACCCTCCCACTGCTCTGCTAGGCGATGTTATGATAGAGTTCTGCTGGAGAGATCAATGTCTCCCTCGACCAGTATCTCCCGATCCGCCCTGCCACGCAAAACCACTGCCATATCACCTAACGTGACGAACCACTTGCAGTGACCTGTGGCAGAGAGTTAATTTTAACTGATTCATTTTGTAACAAAATCTTTGTAGTCATTTGTATCTGGAATATTTAGCCTCGTGGTGAAATTTCATTTTAAATGCATAACAATAATAATATTTAATAATTCCGTTTTCCGCGTGCTAATGTCGTCACGATTCAGATAAAGAAATGTACAGTAGGCTCTTACTTATGTTTTCAATAACAAAATATACATGAATACTGTTTGTGAAGGAATATTACCTAGATGGGTCAAAATTCTCGACAAGAAGTAAATTTTATTAAAGCACAAAAATAGATGAGAAGAGTTTTGCCACTTTGTATGGAAAACAGCAATTATTAAAATGTATCATCAAACAGTATTAATAGCATTGGTCTGCGAGGTTGAAATTTAAAAACCCGGCTTCGAGTGCATCTCTGACGCCGCGCATAATATCTTATAAATATCTTTGTAATTGAAATTTCAAACTAAGCTTGTAATTCGGTTTCGAATTCAAGAATTCGTCAAAGGATGGCGCCACTTACGTTAGCAGGTCGCATGATAACGTGCCCGTGGCAGGTATAGGTACCTACTGCTAATAGCTGCTTTTATAATTCTCAATTTTATGAATTGGGAATTTTATGAACAAATTTTCTACCAAAATTGTTACCGAGTAGGGGTACCTACTTCTAATAGTTCTAATAAGTGCTTGCAACTGAACTGCGAACGGCAACGGCTTGCGGAATCATATTTCTTCATTACAAGTGAGGGATATGCATAAAAATGATTCCTTTTTCCTTTGGAGGAAGCAGAAATACGTATGCTGTTTGTCTCAATATTATTAGTGTGTAAGAAAGAGCTGCAAAGTTATTACTATAAGTAATCCATACCGTAGGCGTGGGAATTATACAAGCCGGATTATATTACTCGATGAAAAAATTGATAGAAAATTTTTGCCTGCCAACCTAGTTAAAAATATATATATTTTATGAAAACCATTATTAATTAATTAATCGAATTTCGTGACCTGTGTTCGCCATTTTGTGGTCAGTTGACAAGTATTACAGACCTCTTATATTTGAATACTGATGAAAATTTGATAAACAACTGAAACGAACCTAGGGTCAGTGTAGATATGACAGAAACCATTAAGATGTCTAAAAACACAAAATGGCGCTGATCGATGGATTGTAGTAATTACGTAGTTTGAATTACGAACATTTCTAGTAGGCTATTGTTGCACAGGGTCCCAGGGTCTGGTCTCCGGACAGTCTATCGTCAGTTGTAAAGTGAGCATCTTCGTTGACTTCTTTCGTTTCCAAACCCAGGAACCGTACAGTGAGAGAGGTAATTTTTGCGAGGTTATCCCTTGTAAAACACTTGTTTTGTACTGTGAATATTGTTGTAAAACTTTAGTTTATTCAGATGAATATAAGGTTGAACAGAGTTTCGATTCTATTCTGAGCACTGGAGTTTCAAATTGTCATCATCATCATCATCACTCTTGGCTCTACAACCCCTGGTGGGTTTTGGCCTCCTCAAGAGTCTTCATCCACTCGACACGGTTTTGTGCCAGCTCTCTCCAATTAACAATCTCCAAGGTGGATAAATCTTTGAGAAAATTATCGCTCCATCTTAAACATGGTCTTCGCAGGCTCCTTCGCCCTGTCGGTCTCGAGTTCAGAATGGACTTTGGTGCTTGATGCTCAGTCATTCTCTCTAATTCTCTCATTCAAATTGTAAAATGTAGAAAAGATATAGAAATAATGATATTGCAATAAGCAACAAGCTTCTTTATAGATGAAAGGTGAAAGTTTACGAATCCACAGACAAAGAGTGCTAATAGACAAAAAATGCATTGAAGTGTTTCGTAAAGGGTGACATAGACACGAAAGTTATGAGTAAAGGACTCTACACACCGAGATTAAGCAAAATGACCAAATGAGAAGTGCTCAGTGCTAAATGAAGTTAAATATTTGAATTAGGACAATCACAACACACAACAATCGTGTCTTTTAAAAATAATAAATTCTGCTATCACCTAGGTTACAAACCGTTAGCCAAAGCTAAAACTGAGTGATATCTATATAATTTTAATGTAACATTATGTTTTATTTTATTATGCATATGACTCGTGCTATGAGTTCGTTGAACCCAGCCAATAAATGCGTTAATATAATATACAAAACAGATACCTAACTTATAAGTAGTAGATACTTATATCCACGACGATCCACTTTAAGATGATCTAAAATGCAAATTAATACAAAATCAAACAAAATCACGTATTTTGACTTTGAAAATTTGATCGCTTAGAAATATTATAGATGCTTAAATTAAATACTGAAAGTAGAACACATCTTGGCCTTTAAAAAAATCGAGTAATTTTACTATTAATTCTATTAATAAGGCTAGAAAAAAATAAAGTATCTGGCCTACAAAAAATGCTTTGATATTTGAAATCTCATATTTAAAAACCCTTTTATGGGTACGGTTTTATTGTATAATGTAGAAAATTTACTTTCTTGTAAAACAACCGGAAAACATTTTAACATTTGTTTCTGAACTTCACAAGAAAACACATATAACTTGAATTTTCAGTAAATTAAAATAGGCGTTACACAACTGCGAATTTCACCCTTCTGCGATCTGCAGAGGGGCCGAAAACGCGCCCTATGTTCGCACATATATGTGGCCGCCTGTACATTTCGGGCCAAATATACGTGCCTTGTTCTTGTTTCTTTATTTACCTATATTTTATAATTTAAACATATTATTTTGTAATGAAAAAGCCGCGCAGCCGTTCCTCCTAGACCTTAAAGGGTAGGAAAATCACACATCACATCGCAAAGAATTCAGTAAAGAAAAAATAGCATAAAAAAATCTTTTAATAATAATTATTATTATTGAATGATTTTTATAGCGCTATTTTCGTTAGAGAATCACCTTAAGGGCGCTTTGAAATTTTCCCATTTCATTTCTTTTTATTGTGGAGTGTTCTAATTTATCGATGTTTTTGTATCAAAAGCATTTGCCTAATGGGAAAACTAACCCTACTCGGTCTTGGCACACACTCTTTGCCTCATTCGCATTCATACATCGTCTCATACATACTCTTCTGTTATTCTGACTTTTGACATGGCCCGACTAAAGTATCTGATTCACTTGATCTTTTTTTTTATTTTTTATTAATAATTTTTTTGGTCCATACATTGGTATAATTTTACAATACTTAAAGGATTTTTTTATATATAAACATTTAAAAATTATAGAATAAAATAATAAGCAGATTCACCAAAAAAATCCCACATAGGCATCGCCTGTTCGTGGGTATACTTGTGTGTTTTTAAAACGGTTTAAATTTGACTCATATACATACATTATCTTTGTAGATATTAAAAAGCATAAAATTAAATAAACAAAAAATAAAATAAAAAAATAAAATTAGTGTTTACTGAATTACAATTCAAACAAGATGTTAATAAAGATTAAAATTTGTTAAGTTACATCAGGTCAGTTGTTATAGCAAGTAAATGTTTGTATCAATGGTATTCATCCAAGACTTTATTACATTTTTATATTTGCTGAAGGAGGATATATTTTTACATTCAATTTCTGTAGTCTTGTAGAGAGCATTATACATTTTTAATGCAATAAAATACGCATGTCTTTGCGCAAGCCTAGTTTTACACGGTGGAACTTCAAATACATTATTTAACCTATTACTAAATCGGTTTTCATTTTTTGTAAAAAGAATATTTCGAGAAAATATATGTTTTAAACATTGTATACAATAAATTTTTCTTATCTCTAACAATTCAGCTTCCTGGAATAATTGCAGGGAGGGGTAGTTCATATCTTTTTGCAACATTATTTTTAGTATTAATTTTTGGGTTATTTCTAGTGGCTTAATCTGCGTATTATGCACACCCCCCCTCCCCCCCATCCAATTATTCCATAAGACACTGATGATTGCACTAATGCGTGATTCACCAAATTCATTCTTTTAATGTCGACAATGTAATTTGATCGTTTAAAAATATAAGTTAAATACCTAAGTTTATTTACAAGCTTGTCTATATGATCTGTCCATTTCTAGCATTTAACCTTATTGCCGGTATTCATTTTTGTACAGTTAGAGCATGAAACAGGATTGCAAGTATTTTTGTGAAACCTTATATTTAAGGGAGTTAAGGGTGCCGCCTTTTTGGTATTATAAAATGGAATGTAAAGAGTTTTTTCACAGTTTAGTGTCAGATCGTGCCATGTCTTCCTGGGGCGTCCCCGACTCCTTATTCCATTCACATTTGTGTCATATATTCTTCTCACACTATTTTATTCTTTCATTCGCTCTACATGCCAAAACCATCTGAGGGTCATTTTCTTAATCTTACTCATTATGCTTACATCGGCCTTACATTCTTTGCGGATATCCACATTTCTCATACGATCATACATGGTTTTACACACATCCGCCTCAGGGATCTCGTTTCACAGCATTCAGTTTACTTTCATCCTTCGTCTGCCAGTTCCATGCCTTACTGCCATACATCAGGGTAAGAATCAGGACTCCATTGTGTACTGCTAGCTTTGCTTCTTTTAACAGTTTTGACTAATCCCCAATGGTTTTACGATTTTTAAGGAAGGCCCGAAAAATTGCATTGTTTCAAAAATATGTTTATGGGATTTAACGTACCGAAAACACTAAAACTGAACAAAGTTTTCTTCCTATTGGAATTATGTTAGAATATACCCTTTTCTTTCGGCTTGCACTACATAAACCCAACAATGTTTCTTCCTACTGGAATCCTGTAAGATTTTTTTCTTTGAAAGAATTTGGGCCGTTTTACACCATCTCTCTTTTCAATACGATTCCAATTAGAGACCAAAGTCAACATTTTTCGCTTTATATTATGCGATTGCTATTTTCATACATCTATATAAAATTCTAAATGATTTAGTATTTAGTTGATAGTCTAGTATTGCTTGAATTGATAAGCTTCCGGATACCACTACGCAGGACTAGAAGTCAGGATTTATTTCAGTAGAAATTCTGGGACTAACTACCATATGTATTCCTCTTTGCTCTGAATACTAGTGGAGGTAATATGTGTTAATAATTATACCAAGTCAGTGGACATCTTCATTTTATCTTTTAACAAATATAAAATATTGTTACTGAGGCAGTTCAATTATGTACAATAAATACTGTATGTTTCTTACTATTCATATGTAAAAGCCCCGAAAAGGGGCGTTAATCAATAAATAAATAAATATCTAAGATTTCAATTGTCATCACTGCAAACAACACATGAACCACGCTGTTTAATGTGATGCCAACTGAAATCGTAGATATGAAAATAGAGATGAAAATAGCGAAGGCGTAAAGGCCGTAAAGCGAAAAATGTTGACTTTGGCCTCTAATTGGAATCGGGCTGAAAAAAGATATCGTGTATTGTAGACATTATACTTACACTCTCTATTTTGTTTGTATCTGACAATTGATGGTAATTACGAGGCACATTATGGTTCGTCACTTCATTTGTATAGACTTCTAACTAGGTCTTACCATTTTCTGTGGTTTCAAAGTTTCCAAAGACGAATTTTCGTAATCTATTTAACAATTTTCGTTTAAGTATTTTAATTTATCATATTTTAATGGAAAATAATTAAATAGGACGTGGCTCTTGCTTGGAATAGCATTAGGGAAATGTAATTAGAACCTTGCAATGAATTATTATGCTCTAGCTGGTTACATACGGTTCTATTTGCTTGTTGAAGTATGTTCTAAAACTTTGACACCTCATACTAAGAACAAGGTGAGGTGAAGTTAGAACCATATTCAAATGAAGTGACGATAGGTCCTTATGCAATGCAGTAAGGTGGGTCATGGGTCGATAAAAGGGTACCAAATGGGTTCAAAACGACGTGTTTAAAATTTTTCAAATTTCTGATATGATCTTTACCTCCGGATTTACTTCATAGTTTTGAAAATTTTCATTATAAGGGATATTTCTAGTATATATAAAAGTTACTTTGAATCCTTTAAACCATTTTTTATGTAATCTTCCATAGCAAATATAGTGTATTTTTACGAAATCATTTATAAAAAGTCCCAAGATTGAGTCTCGCAAAATAATGCCGAAATTTGAGAGTAAGAAGGATGTTGCTGGTATTTTAATGCACTGCCTTGACATAATTTGAATTATATTGATATATTTTTTAATTAATAAATTATAATATTCCCTCTATTTCGTGTTTATTAAAAAAATGTTCATTGGTTTATGTAACATTTAAAAAAAATTAACAAGGGTGGGTTTTTCTATATTATGCGAAATTTCAAAGTCAATCCGGAGGAATAAGATGATATACAAATATTATTAAAAAAATACGTGATTTTATATCTCCATTTAACACTCTTTTATCGCTATCAGACAAACCAAAACAATAATGTTTTTTTACCATACAGTCGTGACCCACCATATTATGCAGTCGAGTAGCTGTACTCTTAAATTGACTACAAAAGGAGACCCAAATTTACTATTGCTGAGGCTTAAATTTAGTCAAATCGCCATTACGAAACTAAATATAATATCTTTGGACATCAATTCGTCAACGGTATCTAAAATCATCGAAATTACTTCAAATAAAAACGCAATATCTTGCAAAATTACTCAATATGTGCTCAATTAGTCGCAATTCAATGTACAAACAAAATAACATTAAATAAATTGAATTGAAATATTATAAAACACAAGTTCAACGACTTATATTTCCGCTGACTTGGTAAATTATTTGACCAGTACATTTTGTAAACAGCCTGGTGTTTACACATGCGAAAGATGTAAATCAGATTGGTGTTATTATTATTTACAGTTATAACTAATTATTAATTATTATCGTTATAGCTTACTTGGCAAAAAAAATATCACTGGCCTTGCAATCCGTCCCACCACTTGATTGCGTGGAAAAGAAAAGATATTTCGGAGTTTTATCATTAATTATAAGTTATAACAGCCTAATTTTTTCCAACAAGATTTTCCTTTCAGATTGGCATATAAATAGATTATTCTAGTTAGGACGAGAGACAGGTATTCTACGCCAATTATATCTTATAAAAATATTTTATTACCTACACACATTTTTTCTAGAATTCTATTAATAACCCTTTCCGTAATGCCTACAGTACACAACATCTTTTTTCAGCCCGATATCAATTAGAGATAAAAAGTCGACATTTTTCGCTTTATCTTTTTATCTCTATTTTAATATCTACGATTTCAGTTGGCATCACAGCAAACATCATGGTTCATTTGTTGTTTGCAGTGATGACAATTGAAATCGTAGAGATGAAAATAGCGATCGCCTAAAGTGAAAAATGTTAACTTTGGTCTCTAATTGGAATCGGACTGAAAAAAGATGTCGTGTATTGTAGGCATTAGTTAGTACATGGTTAGTACATTTCGTCGCTCACATTTTAACACCGCGTATCTCTATATTTGAAGTGAAACTTCTTTAGCACCGTTGTGATTTGAAACTCGATAAAACGGAAACGACACTAAAAAGAGACAAACACAACATCCATAGGATTTAGACTGTGAGAGAATGAGATAGAATGAAACCTTACCGCCCTGGCCGCTTTGATTTTGAGCTCACTTTTCAAGGCTCCTATTGGTTGAGATTGTGTAGTGAAGGTTTCACTTTTACCGCGTGTGAATTGCACTCGATTTTTTTTTTTTAATTTTTTTTATAACTAGTCTTGCGCCATGGTTTTAATCGACAAACAAATATTTTGACCAATCATCGCTACTTTTATTTATTTATTTAGTAAAAAATTATACATTTATATACATTATTTAAGAAATGTTTTGACTGTCCACCTAGGAGGATTCCCGTTTTAGGACAGTCAAATTAGGATGAGTATGAACATATGGAACACGGTCTGTGCAAAAAAGAAGGAAAATTGAGGAAATAAAAAGAAGAGAAAGAATAAAAAAATAAATGATTAAAACATAGTTTTGTAGGGTTTTGTAACAAAATAATTGGTACTCATCTATGATTAGCAGTAAAAATTTATACAAAAAGTTTTAATTAGTATTTAATTAGTATATACTATGTATTTGCTAACACAACTGTATTACTTATGTATATATCTTGTAAAAGCCCAGTAGGGCGTAAATAAATAAATAAATAAATAAGAATAAGAAATATTCTAATTTTTTTAATGAAACTTTTTTTAGCACCTTTGTGATTTGATACTCGATAAAATGAAAAATAACGACACTAAAAAGAGACGAACACATACATCTATTTAGTCTGAGAGAGAATGAGATGAATTAATCGGTCAGCCTCCCCTCGCGTCTACTTTACTTTACTGAAAGTTCCACATTACCGCGTGTGAACTACACACTCTGATTTTTTTAATGCTTTTATAATTTACTTTTTCTTGAGGAAATTTAAATGAAATTTAAATTTTTCTCGTATGACAACACATATTTCATTATTTTACATCTTTGTTGTGTGTTACACCGCGAATGTCATTTAAAATACCTAACAATATGTTTTTAATGAGAAAAAAATACTTCTTCAAATAACTGATGCCTAAATTTTAATTAACCTTTTTTTTAAAGGTTTGCTTTATTTAATAAACCAAACGGTTTTTTTGTTCCTCCTGAAAACCGGTGTAAAATGAGATACGCGGTGTATATATTATTGTAATATAGATATTAGGTACATCATCTCTTTTTTCAGCCCGATTCCACTTAGAAACCAAAGTCCAAATTTTTCGCTTTACGCGATCGCTATTTTCATCACTATTTTCATATCTACGATTTCAGTTGGCATCACAGCAAACAGCATGGTTCATGATGTGTTGTTTGCAATGATAACAATTGAAAAAATATGTCGTGTATTGTAGGCTGCGGTGATATTGGAGTCATGTTAGATAGTTAGATAAATACGAGTATATAACAAAATGAATATATTTTTGTTAGCAGACGTCTTGTTTAGAACTAACAGATTCTTCAATAACTAACCTTATACAAATCTGAAGTACGCCCAATTTTTGAATATGGGAGCCACCTCTGGGTGTGAGCCCCACAATACTTGGTAAACCTACTTGATTCTGTGCCAATGAGGGCGGTCCGTCTGATTGACCATCCGTTGTTAACACACTGATTGCCATATCTAATGCACAGACGCATTGTGGCATTACTGAGTCTGTTCTACGGGTATTTTAATGGAGTCTGCTCTAAGGAGCTACCGGCATTGATCCCTGGTGCTCTCGGGCACGTGCATGAAACTCGACGGACACGAGCGAAACACCCGTTTACAGTTGATGTTGGCTTTATTAGAACGGGTCGTTTTTTCGTCTGCTTTTACACTCTACTCTAATGTAATATATGTATATGTATAACATATATTTATAACAAATGTAAAAACATGGCTGATGATCAACTTGCGAACATTATGAAGAGAAATAGAAATTAAATAGAATAAAATAAATACCGCAGGCCGCCTCAGAACAGGAAACCCTAGAGAGGAGAACTGTTGAAATTTTGAATGCATTCTTATATTATGCGTTATACTTACGTCATACGTCATGTACCTACCTGCAAACGTTATCATAGAAACTATTAAAAAAATATATATTCCTAACTATCTAAAAGAAATGAAAATCTCCATACAAAAAATTAGATTTTAGAAAAAATATGAATAATTTTCAGCTACAATTCAATACAGTCGTCTTTTTCAATCTTAGCCCACTACATCACTTAAAAGTCACGAGCCGCCACTGTCATTATGAAAAAACCTTGCCAGCTGAAAAAAAATTAGGTTGACCCGTATATTTTTATTGTGCATTTCCTGAGCTCAGAAAGGCTCAGAGCTCAGAAGGCGGTCTGATGCTCTGTAATAGCCGTTATACACGACACCTTTTTCAGCCCGATTCCAATCGGAGACAAAAGTCAACATTTTTCGCTTTACGCGATCGCTGTTTTCATCTCTATTTCTACGATTTCAGTAGGCATCACAACAAACAGTATGGTTCGTGTGTTGTTTGCAGTGATGACAATTGAGATCCTAGATATGAAAATAGAGGTGAAAATAGTGATCGCGTAAATCGAAAAATGATGACTTTTGTCTCTAATTGGAATCGGGCTGAAAAAAGGTGTCGTGTATAGTGTAACCCTTGCGCTTCGATTTTGGTTTAAATGTATGGAGTATTCTTCGTACAATGTTTTATGTGCAATTACCAGTATTTAAAGATTTAGTTCCACTTTTGGGCGCCTGTAACGATAAGTTTATAAAATCTGTAAATCGTCGATTTAAAGTTAATTTTTCAGAACTCCTGAAATTTCATGCTTTTTTCTACTGAAATTTCAAGAATTTCAGAAATTAAAATTCTTTTGGGATGAAAATAAAACTAATTAAAAACTATTAGATATTTATGGGATTAAAAAATAAAATCCATATTTTTACAAAAATTTCCAACCAAGTGCCAACCTACCAACCCCTCGATATTCTCTGAATTTTTAAAAATATTATTTTATCAAAATATAATTATTAGTAATTACCCAGTTAAAACTGTCAAGTTAAAGTCATAGAAATAATCTGACTTTATTTACAAAAATGACTGTTTTTTAAATACATATATCAATTTGATTTTTTTAAATGAATTAATGAATGTACAAAAAGAAATCTTAGAAGTTGAAATTAGCCCACTTCCCCAAATCCGATCGAGCTGAAACTCGGCAGATAGACTCGTTGTCGATGACCATGCTCTATCTATTGAAATTTGGTGGCACTCACGCACACACATGTGGATATACATATACGCATTCCCCTACAGTTAATATACGCAACAAAGTCGGTCGTGTTCAATCGGGATTTGGCTCAGTTCGAAGTTTTGTTGACTCCAGTGCCTGGGTAGGAAGGTTCAATCCTCAGTCAAACCAATTATATATACAGTGGAATCCGTTTATAATGATATCGAAGGGAAATGAAAAACACGTCATACTAAGCGGACGTCATACAAAGCTTTTTGTAGAAAATAAACAACCTCCGGATTTGTTAGGTATGAATGTATTTATTTATTTATGTATATTTATATATATTTTTTAAAGTTTTAAACGTTTTATAAAATAGATGTTGTGCAGTAAAAAACTTATTTTTTTGCAGTTTGGTTTTTTTTATGTACACTTTAAAAAATCGTTATTATTTTTACTACGTCCACTGCATTTTGTTGCAATTTTGCATCATATATGCACTTATCCGCTGCATAATGATAATGTAATGTGACGTGTGCTCTGTACAATATACATACATACAATATACAGCACAGACAGATACACAATGCGTCTGAAACCTGTATTTCTTTTGATAGCCGCACAGCGACTAAAGCTACAAAGGTAGAAAAGTATACACGCATATATCGCCATATCAGCCCAGACTGAAAAACGAAAGTTGACGGAAATTGCCGAACATCTCCGAGCGCTACGCCGGCCAACATACTCCGAATGTGGAACAGCGAATTGAGCGAATCAGTTTTTCTTGTGCCGCCGAGACGGGCACACGACACGAAAATACAGGAGGACGCGTAGACGACTCGATAATAACACTAATAAAAATAATAAGGAAAAATCTGCAGCGAAAATTCGCACGAGGATTCGCCTGCCATTTTTTCCTGACAGTAGCCCGCCGACACGCGAACTGGGCGGACGCCGGTAATACCCGAACAATTTGCAGACTTTTCATTGTTGACGAGAAAATTCGCACATTCGTATTTAAATGTTATAACGGCGCGGGTGTTTGCTTTTACTGCGGCTAAATCCTTAGGTTTTCCTGATAAGAAAACTATATCTTTTCAGAACTTAAGTTTGGGATATTAATCGTGATATATTGTTTGTTTTGCATTCCTTGTTGTGTGTTGTTGTTTAAATGATCCGGGGACTTTGTTAATAAGAAGAGCGTGTTTTCGGGGCACAGTGTGATCTGATCTGAAGACATTGTTTATGTTTTGTGCTTAAAATTCTGTGACAGTTGTTTTTGCTTTCTGACATTTTGGATATTTTTAGAAAGGTTGTGAAATTGACGTTAGGAACCCGGTGTTTCGATGAATGTTCAGCGTAACATGTGACAGTAATTAATATTTGTGCATTTTATAAAATATTATCTAATCTGATCGTCAGTAGTGAGATCAATATTGACATTGCCGAAAAATTTGTGCATAGATAAACATTAAAGATTACAAGACCAACTGCACTTTTTTTATCTGTGACGGCGAAGTCAAATAATACATATCACTCCTTGTACAAAAGTGTGAAACTTAAAACTAATCTACCTCCAAACTAAACTAGACAGACTCTGTGATGCTAACCGCGAGGGTGTGGCTGATAATAATTATAAGTTCATCATATCAGTATTTGTATTAATAAAATCCATGCAAAGTTGTTGTTCCGCACTGAGACAATGTGCACAGTGTTTGAAAGATAAGCTTATTGAAGACAATTAATAGTGTCGGATCTTCTGCAAAAGGGTGAAGATGATGCTCCTGCAGCAACACGCGCTGGGAGCGGAGACCAGGCAGTCTTCCGGAGTGACCTTCACAGCGGAGGTCCCCAGGTTCTCACCCGCCCCGAGCACTCCTCCGGCTTCCCCCACTCAATCTGATAAAGCCGATACCTACATCTCTAGCATCAAACAGTTCGTCACCAACGGAGACAGGAAAGACTCCTTTCTCAAGTATGCGTTGAAAAAAGAAACGTTTGACTACCCTTCAATCAGAACCAGCGCCAGAAGTCACAGTGTGGAAGACATGGAAACTGAAAGGAACATTCCGGAACGAGACGCCCACTCGGCTGATATCAACAAGGCGTCCAAACACTTGGAGTCTTCCTCCCCGGTAACAGCAGCGGGTAGAAAAATGTATCCACAAGACGATTCGGAGTTCAAAATCACCTCAGCCACAAGTCCCAGAACTGACGACAGGCACACCCCGTCTCCCCAACCGACAGTTCTGCGGGAACCGACAACAACCACGCTTTCCAGGGTGATATATAAACAAGTTCCCGCGATTTCAGATTACCTCTCTCAAAGGTCACACAGCTTTGAGAAAAAACCTATAATTCTGAGCGAAAGTGAAATGATTCGCAAAGTGGACAATTTGAGCCCAGTGGACGTTGATGATAAGATGGAAAAAGATGCAGAATCAGATGTGGAAGTTCCGCTAGATCTCAGTGTCAGCACAACAAAGGAAGACAAGTTCTTCAGACACCCCAGAGAGATCTCCGTACGAGATTTCGCGAGGGAAGCGTCGCACGCAAATGAGGACAAAGACGAAATCATTCTAGACGCCAGAGTCGCCATCAGAGAACCGCGAGATTTCATCGCGAGGTACTCCAGAGAACTGATGCGTGATCCGAGAGAAACTTTGCTCAGGGAATCCAAAGACTACATGATCAGGGATCCGAGAGACTTTGTAGCGAGGGATCCTCGCGAGTTCATGGGTGTCCCTGGAGAGTTTAGAGACCCACGAGAGTTTGTGCGACACCCAAACCCCAGTGATTCCGGGACAGAGTCCGACGACTCTGGAGGAAGGCTCAGCCCCTCGGACGACCTCCAAAAGGGTGGAAAAGCCTACAAGAAGAGCCTTATGAAGCGATATTGTAAGTGCACTAATACTTTTCATTTTGAATGTTTGCTGTTGTACAATTCTTGCATTTTTTCCAGGAACGCGATTTCAGCAGTAGACAAAACATTTTACCAACATGGCGACTTTAACAGGAAATCTCAAATGTAGACATTTCGTATTATTGGTAAAACGCAGCTACCGAGATTGTGGCTTGCCCTAATTAGATAAAGTGAACAAATACCCTGTTTTAACCACCATATTTATTTAAACGGGTTCTGGGAAAAACCCTCCTTGTCTAGGACACAACACAAAACTTTAACTCTTCGTAATTTTTGTTCTATAATTTGTTATTTTGTATACCATTTTGAATCCTTTTTGACAATTTAAATCATCTACAAAATGCTTTTTCCACAATATGTAGATACGGAGGGCCTTTTCGCCTTACGTGTTTTAAATATTAGACAACTGATAAACATAATCGTACATTAATGTTGGGTAAATGGTTGTGTACAAAAAATACGTGTATTAATTAGAAAGGGAGAAAAACTTTTTTTTGATGCCTTGTATCGTAAGAATCATTTCTTTCGTCAGTATAAAAGTTTTCCTGTGTAGTTTTAGCACTTGTTTGTTTATTTATGGAATCACTACCAGTTTTATTATAGCATTCATGCTTCGATCTTTTCACATGCAAAATCAATTTACGACGTGTCAACACGGCAAATATTTCTTAACGATATTTCTCGCAAGAGAGACGGATTTATATGTTTTAAAACAAGGCAAAAAATGGCATGAAAAAACATTTTGAAAATAAAATCTAAATATCCACGATTTACCGATTCATTAATTTTTGGCATGTTTGTCTTTGTGGCTTTAAATTTAGAGAAAGATTTGCTAAAACTGGACAAAATTGTTGGACTGAAAAAAACACTGATTATGAGGGTTTTATGAAGTTCAAATGTGACATTGTCATCTAATAGCGTATCAAAGCTTTGTGGGTGAATTAAATTGTCAATTTGACTTCAGCAGTATTAGAGTGGGTCAACAACAGTATAAAGTTTATATTGGATAGTGTGTGCTCACTGCTCACTGCTCACTCTACCTCCATTACATCCCAACTCTCCTATATAATAGATGTTAGCCATCGCAACATTATTGGTATCGCCTATTCAATAAATCATTGTCATAATATACGAAATATCTTTGCTAAAGTCCCACGAGTCTCCCTTTAAATTATAATTCCCTTTTTCAACATTCATTCCGACAACATTGAAAAGATTCAACATAGTTTATAAGGTTTATAAACTGTAAAATTGCATACTCCGATACAAAATATTTATTTATTTATTTATTGATCTATATAAGGTATGTTTACATTATATTATTCAATGTCTGTCTCGCTAGGCTATACCTGTGTTGAGACAGGCGATGCTTACAATTCTTCTTCGATGGCGCTACAGCCCATATCGAGCTTTGGCCTCCTGCAACAGTCGCCTCGAACTCCTCCTGTCCTCGGCGGCTGACGTCCAATTTCGTACCTGGAGAAGCTGTGCTGCATCCCCTCTTACCTCGTCTTCCCACCTCAGTATGAGTCTTCCCACTTTTCTCTTTCCACCTGGGTGTCCAGTCAAAATTCTTTTTGGGACGCGTGTATCCGGCATTCTCTGTACATGCCCAGCCCATCTCAGTCTGAGGAGTCTCATATGTGCTGAGATGCTAGGGGCCTTATAAATATCATACAATTCTGCATTGTGCCGGATGCGCCACTGTTCACCCTCTTTCACAGGTCCACATATTCTTCTCAGCACTTTTATTTCAAAAGTATCCAGCATTTCAGCCATCTTTACTGTCAGTGTCAGCGCCTCACATCCATATGCCAATACAGTTCTGAAAATGGTCTTATATATGGTTATTTTGGTTTTTCTGTGGACACTACGTGACTTAAACACTGGCAGCAAAGAGAAGTATGTTTTTGTATGCTTACAATTACCTCCTAGATAAAATGTCTATATTAAAACTTTCAGAAAGAAGAGTAAGCACAGATTTAATACTATTACTTAAAACCTGCATTACATAATTGACTGTCCTGAATTACTTCAATTTATCAACATCCATGTTCCCAAAAAATGATGCCGACATTTATTACTCTTTTACTTCAATAACACCAGGACACTAGCTTATCAAAATTCTGCGATTCCGAGACTTAAGTCTCGGAAATAAATATTCTGATCTGGGTGATATATTTTATTTTAAAACTAACCAATATAAATGTTGTATATTCTATCACTTTTATGCTTCTAGACACAAATAGACCTATGTACCTACATACATTTTACTATTTTGTTTTGTAGAATCTTTTAAATTCTATTACTTATATGCGTGAGTATTCTTAGTTTCTGTTCACGTTTTTATCAACGTATTTTGTTTTGTGTTATGTTGCAACCTTGTTTGTCATTATCTTATAATCTTCTTTATTGTTTTAAATTTTAAGTATTTATTTTGATGCAAATAGTTTGCAAAATTTTTAGAAGAAAACCCCACTAGGGCGTTTAATAAATAAATAAATAAAATAATGGCGCTGCCGGTAAGTGTTTTTTTTTACATTTGAAAGATTGTTATCTCTCTATCAAATAATAATAAACTTATCGGCATAACAACATGACAGTTGTGCCTATCTGCAGATGAAAATTGGTTGAAAAACTGAATCGGACCCTAGAATCAGCATTTAACGTGACACTTAAAAAAGCG
This sequence comes from Limnephilus lunatus, assembly GCA_917563855.2. NCBI lineage: Eukaryota > Metazoa > Arthropoda > Insecta > Trichoptera > Limnephilidae > Limnephilus > Limnephilus lunatus. Next base: position 58,397,682 of record OU830596.1, read on the forward strand.
CTGAAAGACAAATTGGTGTTAATATTGCATTGTGAAGTAACAAAATGTTCTCGTTTTACTGATTTGACTGATTTTTGGTACGATCACCGCTATACATATTGAGTATTTGGCTTATTAACTCAGTTTACTGACATAATAAGATGGATACGTAAAATAGATGTCAACCTTATCGTTTATTAACACCGTGGTACTATCTTCCAGTCAACTATTATTAATGACCCATTTAAGAGTGATAACGGCAATCATTGTTCCTCTTTAATTGCATAAAATCGATATTAGTTTCTTCAAGACTGGTTTTAAATCACAATAAACTTTATACATATTACTATTTGAATTTTTTAAACCCTTAAACAACGCCGGAAAAATAAGATTTTTTCTAAATAAGTAACTAACTAACCATCACGAGGTTTCCCCGCAGGGGTAGGTAGAAAGGACGGACCACCAAACAACTCGGTCTTGGCAAACTTACGTTTACATTCATACATCGTCTCCTACATGCTCTTCTATTATTCTGACTCTTGACATGTCCCGACTCAAGTATCTGATTCACTTGGTCGTGCCTTGTCTTTTTTGGGCTACCTCGACTTCTTCCACCATTCACATTTGCGTCATATATTCTCCTTGACTCCTTTCCTCGTTCATTTGGCACATGCCCAAACCATCTGAGCGTCCCTTTCTTAATCTTACTTATTACGCTTACATCAGCCTTGTTTTCTTTGCGTTTCTCCACGTTTCTCACAAGATCATACATGGTTTTATTACGCATTCGCCTCAGGGATATCATTTCTACAGCATTCAGTTTACTTTCATCCTTCCTCAGCCAGTGCAATGCCTCACTGCCATACATCACGGTAGGTACCAGTACTCCATTATGGACGGCTAACTTCGCTTCTTTGGACAGTTTTTTTTGGCACCAGTTACAGTTAAAACCCGTTCTTAGTTATAACGCGTTTTCTCTAGTATAAACTAGTTTTCATTAAATGCCTTTGTTACAATTAGAATTAACTGCTGAATATCAGTTAAAACTAGTTCTAACTAGACAAAACGCGTTTTCTCGGAATGATTCAGTTAAAACTGTTTTAACCGATGTCAAAGTTCATCGTGCTTTATTCTGATTGGTCTTGTGACATCAGGTTAGGTTAAAGTTAGGTAAGGTTAGGTTAGGTTTTTAATTTTTAATATTTTAGTATTTTAATAAACAGTATCTGTATTTTCAATTCCATTTTCAGTTTTAACAAAGGCAGTTAGTAAAAACTAGTGCCTGTGCCTCTTAAAAAATCCCATACAAAGTCGTAAAATCGCCGAATTCGGGACAAAATTGATCGTCCAATTCAACCCTTAATAATTTAAATCTCTTTCTATTCTTAAATCAAACATCAAAAAGTTCGTATGTGATTCGTCACCACAAAGAAAGACCAAAAGTTGAATAAATAAAACTGCAACCATCCCTTTTTCTCTCGCGGGGTTAAACGAGTGAAATCGCGAAGGGTAGTTTTGTAGTCAACGGTTCTTTTCAGGTATAGAAAGTCGAAAGGGTTTAATCGGGGTATAAAATATACGGAAGTTTTTTTATTTCATATTTCACAGGTAGAAATTTCTTTCTGCCTTTGTGCTTTGTACAGAAAAGGGTTTTTGTACAATTTAGAGGAGAAAATATTAATACGACCTTTAAGGTGTTGTTGTTAGAACTCATGATTTTGGATTCAGAGTTAAAAAAAAAAATAAAAAAATTTAGGTTTCGTGAGGATTATCAAAAGATCAAAATTATTATTCTGGAATACCCATTTTAAAATTTAAAAACGTAAGAATTGGTTTTGTATTCTTTCAACAGCTTGTAGATGTATATTTTGGGTTCCAGATATAAGAATTGTACTCAAGTTGACTTCTAACGTAGGCAAAATATAACAGTATAATACACCCCGTTGTTGGTCAAAATTGAAATTCTTCCAAACGCCCAAAACATAAAAAAAGGAGTTGTTAGAACTTAGAACGAATGTTTTCGGATTCAGAGATAAAAAAATTAAATAAATAAATTCAGGTTTCGTGAGGAATTATCAAAAGATAAAAAATTATTTTTCGATAATAAAATTATTTATTTATTTATTAACGCCCTTTTTTTGGGCTTTAACATTTTACAAATGATTAGTAAGAAATATACAGTATTTATTGTACGTAACTGAACTGCCTGAGTAACAATATTTTAAACTTGTTTAAACGTAAATTGAAGATGTCCACTGACTTGGTTTAATTGTTTCCCTCCATTAGTATTCTGGGCAAAGAGGAATGCAAATGGTAGTTAGTTCCAGAATTTCTGCACTGAAATAAACTTCTAGTATTACTCAGTGGAATCCGGAAGCTTATCAATTCAAGCAATACCGGACTACCAACTAAATCATTTAGAATTTTATACAGAAATACCAAGTCAATGAAAATTCTTCTGTCTGACAATTTGAGCATATTCATATAATTTAAAATATTGTTGTAGTTCAACATAATTGCTGGAATACCCATTTTAAAATTTAAAAACGTAAGAATTTGTTTTGTGTTCTTTCAACAGCTTGTACATGAATACTATAATGTGGGTTCCAGATGGGAGAATTGTACTCAAGTTGACTTCTAACATAGGCAAAATATAACATTTTAATACACTTTATATTCCATTATTGGTCAAAATTGAAATTTTTCTAAACTCCCAAAACATAAAAAAATCAACAAATTATTTTATTCCGGAAATGATAACTGCATATTGAATAGGAAATCGCTATCAGATATCAAACCAGACTGCATTAATATCATCAGTGATCTCTTTTCAGCAAGCTAAAGCTGCATTGAGAATGAAAGAGACATCTGAAACGTCATCATTTGGTTTTATCAGCTCCCATTATAATTATCTAAGCATAATAGGTTATGGACTCTTTTCAGAGAAAAATTTCAGCAAGTAGAAAGCACCAAACAAAAAGGTTAAGTCATTACTACTCATCGAATATACGAGTAAGTTTTAATAATATGTGCTTTTTTTAATGGGTTTTATTTTAATTTTGTTTTGTCACCGTTTTGTTATCTGTTTAACCTTGAACTCGAAAAGTTTACTGACGGTTTTTAACAAATATTATTATGTAATTAATGTTTTTGTTTTTATTACCTCTTAAAATGTTCTATTTATAATTAAAATAGAGATAGCCTGTTGTATTATTTATTTGTGAGATTGTGGAATTCTCAATTTAAGGAATGTTGTGCGACTAAAAAAGTGGGGAGCGAAAGGAGGAAGGTTGGATAGTGTCTGGCTATTCAGAATTGGAACAACGCCATTACCTACCTTTATATCCAACGCCATCTGTTAATTTGCATACATATTAAATCCACATCACAATTTTAGAGGCGGGAATGGGTACCGCCGCCCCGGGAACCTTTATTGGATTCGTGTTCAAGTGGTTCGCTACGTTTGGTGATTTAGCAGGGGTGCCCGGGTTCATGGGGTGAGGTTTGTCTAGGTGTTCGAGGCGGATGACTGGGACACACTGCACCCCAGATTCCTACCCACGCCTTAAACCCTTTTCCTTCTCAGAACTCTCCTATCTTTCCCTTCCTTGAAAAAACCCTCCACACAGCATCCCCAAAGATGACATAGGCCCTCAGGGAAATTATTTTCCTCAGGGTCTCCTGTGCGGAGCTCATGTAAAAAAAATACACCGCCCGCTTGCCAGCTCGCTGTCCTTTATACATATATATTTCAACCAATTTACACAAAATCGTGAAAAATTATATAACTTAACCTTCCTCATGAATCACTATCTATTGGTGAAAACAACATGAAAATCCGTTGTGTAGTTTAAAAGATCTAAGCGTACAGACGGCGGGAGCGACTTTGCTTATTTAGGGTAAAGATTACATATTAAAATGTGGATTTGGAGTTAGATGGATTTTTCATTTGAAATTTGCAGTTGAAGGAAGTAGGAAGGAGACGAAGATGAGAAAGGGAAGGTTGTAAAATGCCCGCTATTCAGATCTGGTCACTAAACACGGTTAAGGTCAAATTAAGAAAATATGTAGATACATAACTCTATTTCCAATTGTAAATATGTAACGGGAGATGGTTACGCTAGGTTGGGTTAGGTTATTAGGTTAGGTTAGGTTACGTGTCTAAGATTTATTCTGAAATTTCTATGGAGAAATTTCATATCCTGTGTAGGGCATAGAAAGTCTCAAATATCACCTGAGATAAATGTATGCCATGAATAAAGCATATATAAAAAAAACACTAATATCAGTGGCGTACCTAACTTAATAAAAAAATATTTAATATCAATAATTAATTGCATGTTTGGCGGTCATATTTAAATTTCAATGTATTTCCTAACCTTCATTTCCCCATCTTGCGTCACTCCTTGACACACTAACCCCCAGATTCTTACCCACCACTCATATATTTTTCCTTTTCAGAGCTTCCTCTCCTAAAAGAACCTCCTGACAGCATCCCCAAAGATGACGTGGCCCTGAGGGAAATTATTTTCTTCAGGGCCTCCTGTGTGGAGCTATTATAATTCCAACACTATTCCTAAACACATCTGTATTTTATAAACCTATCAATTTTATTTTTAATATTTCTGTGTTTCAAAATTATCTGTCATATTATACTACCAAACATATAAATAAATATTGTATAACTTAATCTCAAATCATGCTAGCCGGTTTCGCCCGGATTTCAACGCTAGTTCACTGTTCAGAGCTATATTATTATGAACGACCTTGGTGTAGGTATTTACCTTTACACATAGATTTGGCACACCTGCTATTATTTTTGTGGTAAAGTCGTCTATTTATATAAAATACAAAGGGTTTCGAAGATTTAGATCTCCCGGCGGTTGCAAGGTCAGTTATTTCCGTCTTGACAGATTTAATTAATATGTTGTTAAGTAATTTAATAATATTGTATATATGTTGTTTACAATATCCAGGTTTTTGCTCAATAATTTATTTAAGTAGGTACTAGCGATTTCCTGGCATGCCTTGCAATAAAACTTAATAAATAAATTGTTCCTCCCTGCGTGTCCTTTTCCATTCGTCCCGTTACCCTTTCGCCTCCCCTTCCTCTCCCGCGTTCCCTTCCCTTCACATGATCCCTTTCCCCTCCCGTTTTCCTTTGCCCTTCCACCTTCCCCCTCTCCCACGTCATCCCCCACTCCCCCTCCAACATTCCCCTCCCCCTTCCCTAATTCCCCTCCCCCCCACCTTCCCTCCCTGCCGCTAAACTGTATGAAAAACACATATATTTCAAAATGCTCGCGCCTAACCTATTGTAAGTTTTTTATTAAAATTTCATAACGCCAGAGCTCACCATTATATATAGAAACCTTCGACAGCGTGCGCACAACAAATCACAAAAGTTTCATCACAATCGGACGAATGGTTTAGGAACGTTTACGGGACGAACAAAGAAACATTAATTTTATATTCTTAAGATTATTAAAGATCTGTTTAATAAATCATTAAAATATATATATATATATTATATATATGAACATTTCACCGCCACTGAAATCTGTACCTCACAGTATAGTGTTATTTAGAATTGGACCATTTTTTATCCCATATTTACCACTACCTCTCTAGCCGCATTTAGAGTATCTAACGGGATGTTTTTTATACCAGATCCTTTTTTTACATTAATTTTTTCAACACCCGCTTCCTCTTCTTGAATCAGGTAGTTATGTTTTGAATATAGGTCATATTAAACTACCATTTAATATTGTATACACAAGCACCTTTTATCATTTTATAAGGACAATAAAATAGTCCTTTACATTGATAAGGGGACACTTATTTACAAGGGACCCGATGCAGTAGAAAAAATAATAATATGAGAAACATGTTTTCTTCAAAACATAGGCTCTGGTTTGTATTGCCCTGGTGAAAGACTACCATTAGCCACTGGAACGCTGTTTGCTACAATATGCCACTATTTAAAATACCTCGGATTGCTTTGCTGCCAATTTTGGCAAATTTTCCCTTATTTTTAAGTAATTAAGTAGAATATTACGATTTTATTATATTCTTTTTATAAATCATACGAATATGTGAAAATCGACAAAAGATGGGCGAATTCATTGGCTATATAGAACTATAATCAGTTTGTATGTCTCCATATTAACATTCGAAGGTATGATTTTTTTAATGTGGCCGGTAATATTCAAAATGGTCAAAAAAAAATCTCGAGCAATCGGAAAAAACAGTATTAAATAGCGCTTTCGTTCTAGTGGTTAGAATCGAAATTTTGCCTGATCTGAATAGCCAGGTACTCCCCAATTTACCTCTTCCACATCTCATCCCCTTCCTCCACTGAATTTAACCTCACAATATGCCCCAATTGGAGATTCTAAAATCGCAATGGGTCTGGACAGCTGGGAGATGTTAGGACTCTTTTGCGGTATTCATATAAATAAATTAATGCTCGTTGGGCCGGCCTCCGTGTTTCCTCGTTTTTGCAACATCAGGATCTCTTCAGGAATCATTTTAAAAAATTCTCTCCACACAGCATCCCCAAAGATGACAGGCCCTGAGAAAAATTATTTTACTCTTGTGGAATTAATGTAAAGAAATATATAAATGTATATTATGTTGGAATTATGTATATTTTCATTTATAATTTCATAACTAATTAACTAAACATCACGCCGTTTCCCCGCAGTTGTAGGCAGAGAGGACGGACCGACAAACATCGACATCGGTCTTGGCACACACTCTTGGCCTCACACACATTCATACATCGTCTCATACATACTCTTCTATTATTCTGACTTTTGAAATGGCCCGACTCTGAAGTATCTGATTCACTTGATCGTGCCATGTCTTCCTCGGCTGCCCCCGACTTCTTCTACCATTTACATTTGCGTCATATATTCTTCTTACACTACTTTCTTCGTTTATTCGTTCTAATGCCCAAAATGCTTACATCAGCCTTACATTATTTGCGGATATCCACATTTCTCACACGATCATACACTGTTTTATCACATTTAATTTCATCCAATAAATATGTGAATGAAGCAAGACATCTAGTTGTGTGGAGTCTCATTCTAACTGATATTGTAACTTATCTTCTTTTCTTGAAATTAGCGTGTTGTCGTAAATATATATCACATAAAAAACCTTTGTGCCATTTTTAACTGATTTCTGTCATTGTGCGCTAATTGTTAAAAAATGTAATAGTTTTCAATGACATATTTAATATAATGAATACAAAAATCATTATATCCCTAGCAACACGTGTAAAGTGAGTTGTGTATTAGAGACTGAATGCACATAATTGCTTTGCGAAACTGGCATGTGCGTTATGTGCAGTATGCATTTTGCTTTCACCCATTAGTGCATTCGCACGAATTTTTGCAACAAGTGCAATATTGTCAAATTACTAATTTGTAATTTATTGCCTATAATTTAAACTTGAAGGAGTGTCTACCATTAACACCACATATTAGTATTAGTTCGAGTTTTGCTGTTTTATCCTCTCTAATTTCGTGTTATAGGTATACCAACTGATCATTGGAGAGCTTTTAAAAGCTTTGTCCACAATATTATTATAAGACTCAATTTTTTTCTGAAGCTAAAAATTTTGAGTGTATACATTTTTAATATTTCAAATTGAGAAGCATTTCCGTAACGTTTAATAAAAATTCAACAACAAAAAATAATTTAAGTTTTTTAATTTTCCCGACTGCTTCCAACCACACTTGGAGCGAGTGAGGCTATGATATCCCCAATTGGGGTATGTTTTGAGGCTGAAGGTAGTGGGAAGAGGAAGAAGATGGGGTAGAGGAAAGTGGCTGATAAGATTTGGTTACCAAACACAGCTAAGCCATTTCAATCAAGGTTTCAATTCTGAATGGTGGTCTTACACCAAGGCGATACCTAGAGTATCTTCCACTCTGGAAAGTGCCGCAAATATTATTTTTAACTAGCTGATCCGACCACGCGTTGTTGTGGCTAACGAAACATAACGCCATCTACTGCATGGTTACCCAACCTTTATTACCACCGCCATCTGATAATTTGTATACAAATCAAATCCACACCGCCCGCTTGCCAGCCCGGTCGTTCACCACATACAGACATTCTCTTTTATATATTATATATTTCAACCAATTTACACAAAATCTTGACAAATTATATACCTAAACCTTCCTCATGAATCACTCTATATAGTCTATATATTGGTGACAACCGCATGAAAAACCGTTCAGTAGTTTTTGAGTTTATCGCGAACAGACAGACAGACAGACAAATGCGACGGAGGACTTTAATTTGTAATATGTAGAAATGATTAAATTATTACTCCACGAGCAAATTTTTCGCGGGTTCAAATCCCAGCGCGCCGTCATGTTTTCAAGTTATATGTGGGTTATCCGTTCAAATTTGGATTTCTCGGAATATTATCTAACTGTACTGTGAGTTTTGGCGTAATTAAATTTGCAGATCTACGAGTCACGTTCTCCCCTGCGACTGAAAGATTACAATTATTATAATATCAGTCCACGATATATTAAATTGTGTCCGATTTATATTAGCTTTTAAGGTGTGTTTTGAAGTATGGACAATGGATGGCAGAAGTATGTTTTTCTCCTATTTTCGTGTCAAGCCCAAGAAAATATTGATTAGCAATTTGTATCTACAATGAAGCATTGAACCGCTTCTTGGGATAGTGGTTCGCGTGCGCGCCTTCGTATCCTGAGGTCACAGATTCGACCACGCAAACACAGACAGCTTCATAACAAATAAAACACCTTGCAAATACTATCAGCGTTGAACCAAAAGAATCCTGTGCACGTTGATATCCGCTCAAAAGTTTTGCCGTACGATTTTTGGCGATCACTATCAATATTGGTGACCGGCCAACTCAGAATGAAATCAATTCAGAACCATCTCAGAAAGGTGATGATAAAAAAGTAGTTAAATAAGTGAAGTTAGGTTAGGGTTACCGGTTATTTTAAATTTATTTTTTCATAGCTTTTGATGACCTTTCTGAGGTGGTTATGAGTTGATTTCATTCTGAGTTGGCATGGAACCGTTATATTATAGTAAATTTGATTTATGGTGAGAATTCTAACTAATCAACTGGACGATCGCTATGGTCCCAGATGATGTCGGTGTTCAACCACGAATGAAGCTGGGTGTGTTTCCATCGCTGCATAAATCACGTTTATAATTGATTTACTTAATTGTGAAAAAGTGCATCTGTGTCAAGTTATGCTGCAGAAAAATAAGTTGCGGTCGGTGGAAAGGAAGATCCGCACGTAACGATGACCCATAGCAGAAATATTTCGCAATTTTTTACTTTGAAATTTATTAATATTGGTCAGGTGAGGCTTTGTGCTTTAAGCTTGAGAAAAAAAAGTTTTTGTTTGTAAGAAATTGATTTTATAATACAAGGCTACAGCGCCCTTGAGGTGATTTTTCACAAAAACGGCGCTCAACAAATTATCCAATTATTATTATTAAGGAAATAAAACAATAACTTTGTTTGTAACCACCATTTAATTTTTTGAATACCGACCCGTTTCGCTTAACATAAGCATCTTCAGGATATAAAAAAAACTGTTTATTAAAATTATAATTAAACAGTTTAATTTTTATACCCTGAAGATGCTTATACTAAGCGAAACCTAATTGATAAAATAAATAATTAAATTGTGGTTACAAACAAAGTTATTGTTTTATTTCAATTAATATGTCAAACCATAAAGTGACTGCTTTCTACCAAAATATATTATTAGGTAGATATGGAGGTTAGATATAGGCGTTTTATTTTACCTTAATACTGTTTAGGTAAAATAAAATAAATAATAATATAATAAATAAAATAATGTTAAGTTAACAGTAATCTATCTTATTTTTGAGTTGGGTATATGGGTACCGTCGTCCCGGTAACCATTTATTTGATGATAAACACCACTGCCGTAGGACTTTTGGTGACTCAACAGTGGGGGCATGTTTCGTGGGATGACGTTTGTCTAGGTCTTGGCGGCGAATGCATTTGTCCACCTACTGCATGGCGGGCCGGATCAGGAGAGACTAACCTAGAGGTTAGATTAACCTAGAGTTGAGGGAGACCTAACCTAGACCTCTCCAGCCGGACTCTCAGTGGGAGGAATGGATTCATACGTCCATTACTCCTGGATACACTGATCCGCAGATATCCACCCTCATACCTTTTCCTTCCCAGACCTTCTTCTTCTTCCATTCCCTAAAAAGATTCTTCACATAGCATCCCCAAATATGACATAGGCTTTGAAGAATTTTTCATCAGGGCCTCCTGTGTGAAGCTATTGTAAAAAAAAACAATAAGAAGGTAAAGGGAAGAGAAATAGGTATAGAATAAGGATAGACAGATTCTCCCGATACATTCTTTACTTTGTGACTGAACTCATAATACTTTGATTCGGTATTTCTGAATGTTGTTGTTAGAATTGTGTGTTATATTGGGATTTTTTTTTTCTAAGATCAGCACTGCTTGCAGAATTGTGTGTTATATTGGGATTTTTTTTCCTAAGATCAGCACTGCTTGCAGAATTGTGTGTTGTATTGGGAATTTTTTTTTCTAAGATCAGCACTGCTTGCAGGCAAATGAAAAAAAAATCTGTTCGACGGGCTGTTCTCTAATTTTAAAATAAGGATTTTCGCTATTATTTTCCCAATGATACAAATATTTACAACACGTACTTTCACAGTCTTCGTTTCCTGTGCAAATACTCAAAACAATTAAAAAATATCTTGTTTCAAGTTGTGCAACTAAATTCAATGTTAAACTCCAAGAAATATATTATCCTTTAAAAAACATCAAATAATAATAACAAAAACAAAAAAACACACGCACATATAGTGTTCTTTAGAGCTGTACACAGCAGGTATACAGATATGTTGACAATGGACGGAATTACTTCCCTTAATTGTGCAAAAAACAAGCACCGCACTTCGCAAATTTCCGAATTCGCACAAAACATTGCAGCGTTATCCATTGTTACACAGGAGCACATGTTTGTTTGCGGTACTTTAAAAAAAACGTTTTGATACCATTTCTAGGAAACCAAATCGCCTAACGGTTGGTTTATGGCCTCTACAACTTTTACCGTAATAAACGCTAAAGGAGAAGTACAGAAAAAAAAGTTTAAAGCGAGATTAGGAACTGTTCTAGTTTATTTTTAAGGTAGGTTCCCGTAATATTTTTATTATTTTATTCGAGGGTATAAGGAAGTATCTACCTTTGTTCTTCTTCTTCTTCTTCTTCAATGGCGCTACAGCCCATTTCGAGCCTTGGCCTCCTTCAAAATAAGCCTCCACCGCCCTCTGTCCTCGGCCGTCGTCTTCCAATCTGCAACATGGAGTAATCCTCTTGCATCCTTCCTGACATCATCCTCCCATCTCAGTCTAGGTCTGCCCGCCTTTCGTTTACCTCCCGGGTGTCCTGTCAGAACCTTCTTCGGTACTCGTGTGCTTGGCATTCGGTGCACATGTCCGGCCCATCTTAATCTTTTTGTTCATTTGGACAAAATGTTTCTAACGAGGGAGGTATAAAAATATATCTTATTCCATAAATCCAAATTTGTGCTTTTTTTCGAGTTTTTTTCTAGAGAGCGGTAGTTTTTGTGTATCGGAAAGAGACATCTTTTCTTTTATTTCATAAATATTGTACTAGTTTTGAAGTCTTCAAATAAAAAATACTGCTGCCCCTGAACAAATTGTAAGTGCGCCTCATTTATGAATTTTAGATCCATCTATGGTCTCTGTGTAGAAACGGACAGTCCGTTTAATGGATTCCACTATCTTAATAAGCCTAATCTTTAGTTAGATAAGCTGTCCATGTTCTGACGGTATTATAATGGAAGATGCTCTGAAGGGTTAGCGTCGGTGATCCCTTCGGCACCGGTGCATTGTCGGGAAACACGCCAAACGCGCGCCCAACATGTACACGGTTGACATTTGTCACACTAGAAAAGGTAGCTTCTACGATTCGTTCTTGAGTTCAACAGCTCTGTTGTGGAACGATTTGCCGTCCTCTCAGTTTCCTCCCTCCTACAACATGGATCTCTTCAAGACTCGTGTACACTCCTTCCTCTCCTCAATAAGAACCTCCACACAGCATCTCCAATTACTTAGGCCCGATTGAAATTATTTTCTTCAGATCCTAACGGTGAAAACGGAGTGTGCAATTCATATTCAGTGAAACCTTCAGAAAACTAAAGTAGACAGTCATTTCAACTTAAGTAGATAGTATTTGGGCATATAATTGTATGATGCTTCAATTATTATAAGCAATAATTATTAGCCTGAAACACTCATCTACATTGAAAAAATCTCCCGAGAAATGATAATGCCGCCGACGGGACTCGAACCCGCGTCCTTCTGATATCCGGTCAAATGCTCTACCATTGAGCTACATCGGTTTAAACATTAGTTTATCAATTAAAAATAATAATTAATATTTGACGAGTTAAAGTATTTCACCAAAAAATGTAGACATAATTTGTCTCGACGCCACCTAGAGATTTAGCACTTAAGTATCGTACTTCGACTAAGAACCACTTACATTATCTTCATTTTCTTAACGCATATTTTATTGGCTGCTATATTTTTGTATGATTGCTTGATTCAAACCCGAACTAAATATATTTTTCAGATTTTCGATTGAGTTTCGCTAATATTGTCTTCATTTGATTAAATATTACAATTTGAGGTTTTCTTAGTTTGTGACATTTTCCTGGCTTTCTGGGGCGTCCTTAATTTTAAACAACAATGATCGGGTATCACAAATGTAATGTAAACAGTAATGAATACAATTGCAAAATGTGACGGAAGTGGCGGGAACGTTTCGAAATCAGCTCCGGGAGGTATCCGACATATCATCGAGGCATTCAGAATTATCCGTTATAGTACGATGATAATTACAGTCGGCGTTAGGTGCATTGCTGGATATGTCGAAAGTTTGGCGTGGAAAGTATCGCATATCGCATATCGCATTGAAGAGCAGAGTTTGCGGATATACGCCGGGCGATTCGGACTGTTGCGAAAGGGCCTGTATAACTAAGTCTATAGTGTATGAAGCCAAAGTTATTCCGAAACTAGAAATAGGTATTTAATACCGATTCGATTGTAGATTTATAATACGAAATCCATTCTTAATCCCTTCACTGGTGACTCGATAGTTGGACCACCGACAGTTGGCTCTCCGAAATTATAATTATTATAAAATTATAATTTTTTTTTTATTATTTACCAATTTCCAACCTAAAACCGACTTTAAAAATACCTTTAATAATAAGTTGGTGTAGATATCATATTTTATGGAATGGAAGCATGGACGCTTACTGAAGAACTAATTAGGCGACTTGAGGCATTCGAGATGTGGATCTACAGAAGAATACTTAAAATGAGCTGGATGGACCGGGTTACGAATGAAAATGTTATGGTTCGGATGAATAAAGAAAAACAAGTTATTAAAACTGTAAAAATCGTAAAACTTCAATATCTTGGACACGTGATGAGACATCTAGAGAAGAATGAGATCTTACATTTCATAATACAGGGAAAGATTGGAAGATAAGGCCCTGGAAGAAGGAGAACCTCATGGCTGAAAAACCTGAGACAGTGGTTTGGCCAATCTACTGAAGAGCTGTTCCGGACCGCAGTAAACAAAGTCCGCATAGCCAACAAGATAGCCAACGTCCATTGAACGGACAGGGCACAAGAAGAAGAAGAAGCAGTAGATATCAAATGAATTTATTAACGGTGTCGATTTTTTGTACTTATAAACTGGTATATACACTATGTAGACAAATATTTCTGCCGTGAAAGATGTTAAACAAAACGGAGCGGTCGTGAAGGGAGCGATAAAGTTTCTAGTCCTGCCAATTCTCTGGAGTTCCTCAAGGCTCTGTTTTGGGACCGCTCTTAGTTCTGTTTTTCATTAATGATACAGGTTCTGTCATTACTTGATGCATCACACATTACTTGATGCATTTGAATGAAAATATTTTATACTTTTGTTTTCAGCGGTACATCCTCTCTGCACACACCTTTTGGGGACACTTACTTATTTATATTTTGTATAAGTAGTATACCGTATTTTCCCTAAACTGCATATATGTAAGTATGCCGGGAGGCAAACTGTCGGGAGTTCAACTATCATGGAAGCTCCTTCACTTGTCCGCTAAAAATGTTTGTCTAACCAAATTTAGATTCTTGCATCTCGACCATAGATACCTATAGTAACGAAGAAGATGGGCCATTAACATGATTATTTTTAAATCGCGCGTACAATAGTGTCGCAAACGTGGTTCACCAAATCCCATCCACGCACAGCAGAATCGCGCGTTGGTTTCTACCTACATATGTACACACAGAACGCATATCTTTCATAACAATGCAGGACTTCATATAGAAGAACTCCAAATAAAAAGGACATGACCGCTTCCCCCTTACTCCCACATAACACAAACAGACACGTATGCATATATAACCGTCGGCTGCTGGTGGTGATGATTGCTGATGTTGATGCAAGGCAAAACAGTCAAAACAAAACACAGGTTTTTAGATAACGATTTTTCCCTACCGATGAAATACAAGACCTCTAAGTCTATAATATCCAGGTAATATTTTGAATTTGTACCCACATGAGGTAAAAATTGCGAGACGCAAATTACGCCGTTCTATTTATATAAAGAACAATGACATTAGCTTTAAATTTAGTAAATTAAGGCCTATAAAAATCTAGAAAATTAAAAGAAAAAAACCTTTCATGACTGCATAGTCGCTTTGATACTCCGTGCAGTTTGTTCGTAGAAAGGCGACTGTCGACTATGCTTCTTCCATGCCATATCTCGCCCTGTTTCTATTATCTATGACTGACGCCAATTTCGTAATTTTGAAATGATTGCACGAACATAATAATGTATTTTGTTAAGTTGGCAATAGTATTTTGGGAGTACGCTTTGGACACAAGGTCGTACTGAGGACTAGAGAGTTCTTGGCCGAAATACTGCGAGTGTAACGAACTCGCTAGCATAAAAATGCAGGTACAATAGTAGTTAGTGAATTAAGATATTTAATTGTTTTTTTCGCAATACGTACTACTTACTATATTGTTTTTGCTCTATATTTATATTGACAAATCGATCAGACACTGATGTTTTTCATCATTTACTCAAAAAAATACCATATTTAAAATAAAATTAAATAATATTATAAATTTGAGGTTTTTAAACATTTTTTAAGGAATCGGAAGTAAAGGCTGTGTTAAAAGTATACCTAACCTACATTTTGATTAAATTTTGTAAAAATATTGGATATTTAGTGTTTTTAGTGTTGGGTAGCCTCTTTCATGTAGATTGTAGATGTACACATGCATGTGAATGAAGCGATAGGTTTTTTACCACAAGTGTTGTGCGGTGCTCCGCCGTCAACACGTCATAATGTCTAAAACAGTCTTAATAATGGCGATGAGTCAGCTATCTATCGGCGCGTGTGTATCTCTTGTCTTTGTTGCCGTAAGCGAAATTGCAGTATTCAGTAAAAAAAACACAATTTTTTAAAATTTATTTTGGTAACAAATTCATTCATCCATTTCAGCATTGTTTTGTGACCGGATTTGAATACCCAGGCCTTCGCCATTCTATCCCCAAACACTTCCTAAAAATAAAGGCAATTTCACCGCACGGGTTCTGTGCAGTTAGAACTCTTTAAAACATGACAAACTTAACCAACACCTCTTCCATAGCTCATCCCAAGTAGTTCGCTACCTTTGGTTGACTTAGCAGGGGTGCCCGGCTTCATCGGGTGAGTTTTGTCCGTATATTGGCGGCGGATGTGTCTGCCCATTGCAGGCCAGATCGGGAGAGACTGGTTGAGGGAGATCTTGTAACCTCTCAAGCAGAACTCTTTTGAAACATCGCCTTGCACCGCAGTGGGAGGGATGGAGCCCGTCACTCCTGGACCCACTGAACTCCAGATTCCTACACACCCTTCATACTTTTTTCAGAACTTTTCACCTTCCTTTCCTTTGAAAGACCCTCCACACAGCATCCCCAAAGATGAAATAGGTCCTGAGGGAAAATATTTTCCTCAAAGCCTCCTGTGTGGAGCTTTTTGTAAAAAAAAAAAACTTTTTATTTTTTCAATCTTTAACGAACACGAAAATATCAATTAACTAACTAACCCCGAAAAAGGGCGTAAATAAATAAATAAATAAATAAACTAATTAACCATCACGCCGTTTTCCCGCAGGGGTAGGCAGAGAAGACGGACCGCCAAACAACTCGGTCTTGGCACACATTCCTTGCCTCGTTTAAATTCATACAACGTCTTATACATGCTCTTCTATTATTCTGACTCTTGACATGGCCCTACTCAAGTATCTGATTCACTTGGTCGTGACGTGTCTTTCTTGGGCATCTTCGACTTCTACCATTCACATTTGCGTTATGTATTCTCCTTACACTCCTTTCCTCGTTCATTCGCTCTACATGCCCAGACCATCGGAGCGTCCCTTTCTTAATCTTAAATATCAATCGATTTGATCAAAAATCTTCTCAGTTTTATTATAGAATGTAAAAGTATGAAAAATATCCGAGTTTTCTACCGCATCTGTGCAGTTAGAACTCTTGCATAGTTTAACACAACAAAAAAACAAAAAAATTAAATCTTCAACGAACACGAACAAATTTGCTCAAAATGTTCTCAGCTATATTATAGAACATAAAAACATGAAAAATAGCCAAGTTTCCCTCGTATTCACGGTCTGGGTTATAGCTACAGTATTTCCCGGGTGGCGATATCAGCTGTTTTAGGGGTGGGGGCACATTCTGAGCGCCTTGCGCCGTTCGATACCCAGCCGGCGCGGCGGTTGGAGTGTGAGCAGACCCGCCCGTCTATACCTAGAACCTCCCTAGGCCGTGACATTGAATTTCGTACTCTGGGATATAAATGGAGACTTTTTTTTCTATTACTGTTTTAGCTCTTTTTTGTTCAAAGTACCTAACTTTTATTCTGCCTTACATTTAGTTTGATATTTTTTACTTGCTTGATAATCGTACTTTATGGACAATAATGAATTAACTAATAAAATTACTTATTGAACATATGCGAATATTTTTTATCGCATTTAAGAATGGTAAATAACTAAGTAACTAACCATCACGTCGTTTTCCCGCAGTGATAGGCAGAGAGGACGGACCGCCAAACAAATCGGTCTTGGCACACACTCTTAGCCTCACTCGCATTCATACATCGTCTCATACATTATCTTCTATTATTCTGACTTTTGACATGGCCCGACTCAAGTATCTGATTCACTTGATCGTGCCATGTCTTCCTCGGGCGCCGCCGACTTCTTCTACCATTCACATTTGCGCCGTATATTCTTCTTACACTACTTTCTTCGTTCATTCGCTCTACATGCCCAAACCATCTGAGGGTCTCTCTAAGAATAATAATTAATTAAATTTATAAAGATATGTAACAATCTACATTCCATTTCGAATCCAGGGGTACGGGCTTGAATCCCGGCGAGCACAAATAAATTCTATCATTTCATTACTTACGAAATGGAAGATCCGAATGGAAGATTTGCTTAGTATCACCCTAGTAAGACGTTTTCATTAAAAATGTTGGCTTTATTAACACTCGTTAATAAAGCCAACATTTTTAATTTATTATTAGTGGGTAATCTCTTTTAAAAAATGACACAAATTTCAAATTTTGGCTTAATTAACACTAATCTTTTTTTAAAAAATTGGCACAAATTTTTTTCGCTCTGCGTAATGATCTTTAAAAAAGATTGTAAATTTCGAATGTTGGATTAATTAACAATCCATGGATTAAAACTTTTAAAAAGAACACAAATCAACTCAGTGCATAATCACTTTTAAAAAAGAACACAAATTTCAAATGTTGGCATATTAACACTCCACTTTTAAAAAATAACACAATTTTTTTTTTGGCTTATTAACACTCAGTGCATTGTCGCTTTTAAAAAAGGACAAACAAATTTTAAATATTCTCTTAATTAATAAATACCTCGGGCATAAAGACTTTTAAAAAATAACATAATTTTCAAATGTTCGATTAATTAATAACTCTTTTATTATCACTTTTTAAAAAGAACCCAAATTTCGAATGTCGGTTTATTTAACGCAACGTGCATAATAATTTTTTTTTAAAAGAACACAACTTTCGAATGTTCACTTCGTGAATAAACTTAAAAGAACGCAAATTTCAAATGTTGATTTAATTAAATAAAATGTTCGAAATTTTTGAATTTCTGAATCCAGGAAGTTAAAAGAGTTTTCTTCGAGAAAAACAAATAGGGTTAGCTCATACAACAAGGACAAACGTTCCTTTGAAATGGTGGGGAATGATTTTCACAATAATTAATATCCGTTACCACTACTCCGGCAAGGCAAGGTCGCTAGGGAAATCTCCCACAGTATATTAATACAACGGACATTTCAACTGTCAGGTTGACAACTCGAAAAACGCCAAGTGGAAATTAAGACCGAAAGCAAAAAAGTGTTTAAAAGTCGACACTCAAAAATACAACGAATGATGCACCTGAAAATTATATATGGGTAATTTTGAACATTTAAAAGATTTCCAGTGAAATGTAAGATATCATGTATAATTTTCACCACCTAGTAACACAAGCTATTTGAGCTTTTAACCCGTTTTGTAATAAAATCCAAATAAATGTAATAATTCTGAATGTATCTGAAAACTAAAAACAGTTTTGAAAAGGTGATGAAATATGCTTTCAAATTTTATAATTCGAATTAAACATAAAATGTTTTAAATATTAAATTTTTGCATGCAAACATAAAAAAATGACTCACCTTATTTTTTTTCTAACTAAAATTACTGATAATGAAAAAAAATAAAAACACCAACATATTTTAATAGGTAAATATATTATAAACATTTTTGTCCACTCATGTTTTTGTCTATTAAGATAAAAATTCTTAAATTTTTATTGAAACTTTGAATTCATAAAAGTGTACATTTTAATTATTTTGTTGATAATTTTTAGATTTGAATATAAAGCGTGCTGTTTACTCTTTCTAACACCGTTTATATAATAATTCTAATAATTATAGTAAGGGAGACACAGACTATTTCTATGAGATCTATATGATTTGTTCCGAAAACCGAACAAATAGACTAGTTTAAATATATGTTACAATGACAATCAGTTAATTCGTTCGATTTGACAATATTGTACCAAAAGTTTTTATGAATTTTTATTTTTTAATTCGCGTTCACTATTTTATTAGCCCTACTGTACTAGTTGGAAGTTTTAGCAATATCGTCAGCTGTTCGTATAAATCACAAATAATTTCATACTTCCGTCAGAAAATAACAACTTGTGGCAAGGGAAACTCGAAAACAGTTTTCACTTTTCTTAGTTTCCCAGACTGATTTCTAATTAGCTGTCAATGCCACTGTAATGTGATCTATACTTACTTATACACGAGAATACATTATTCTAGATGTCTCTTTCTTAACCTTAAAAGGTTAGGAAAATGATTGGATTACTTATATTAAGTTTGTCATTTACTTCACAATCAATATGGCAGGCGGGTATGGATACCGCCGCGCCAGGAACCATTTATTAGATAAATAACACCTCTGCCATAGGTCACCCTACTTGATTTTGATTACTACGTTTGGTAGCGTAGTAGGGGTGCCCGGGTTCATGGAATGAGGATTGTCTAGGTCTTGGCGGCGAATGCGACTGCCCACCTACTATGTGGCGGGCCGGATTTGAAGAGACTGGTTGAGGAACACTTTTTTACCTCTCCAGCAGGACTCTCTCGTCGCATCTCAGTGGGAGGGATGGATTCATACATCCGTCACTCCTGGAAACACTGACAGCCAGATTCCTACCCATATCTCATACCCTTTTCGTTCCCAGCCGAGCGATTCTATATCTTCTGTGGGATCGTTATAGAGATAACGGACGTGATCTTCTGTCAGATTAGTGTGATTTATTTGCTTCTCCTACGTACAACATACTACATTAAATGAATAAATAATCATGCATACTTGCAGAAATTCGTGTTTAAAACGATCTAAATTTAAATATGTGACAGTAAATATTTAAAAATCACATAAATCTCGATAACATTCCCACAAAAGATTTAGAATCGCTCGGCAGATCTTCCTTGTCTTTTTTTCTTCAATAAATCCTCCACGCAGCATTCCCAAAAATTCCAAAGGCCCTGAGGGAAATTATTTTCCTTAGGACCTCCTTTGTACATATAGCTAATGCAAAATAATAATAATATTCTTCAAAGTCAATTCATGTTTCATAAAAATATTACTTTATGATATTCAAACTTCCACCAAGTCGAACAATGGCAATTTGGCTGTTGCTCTTCCAACGAGACTTTTGCTGAAGCCGTTCCGGCATCACATAGGTCCCCGGAAGCCTCCCTCCACCGGATTCCACCCCACCCCAACTGGCAGACTGTCCCCCCCCCCCCCCCTCCCACACCAACGCCCACCGCCGAGGCCCGGTGACGTCACGGCCAGACGCCGGCATCGATTCGTCGCTGCCACCCACTTTCACCAACCCCTTCCCACCCCACGGTCTTCCCTCACAACGATATGTGGGTAAACTGAGCTAACTTCGTGATACCATGTACGTACAGTTTTTATGGG
Organism: Limnephilus lunatus; assembly: GCA_917563855.2. Taxonomy (NCBI): domain Eukaryota; kingdom Metazoa; phylum Arthropoda; class Insecta; order Trichoptera; family Limnephilidae; genus Limnephilus; species Limnephilus lunatus. The sequence goes on from OU830596.1 coordinate 58,418,382, forward strand.
TTAACTTCGTGATACTGACAAAATGTGGTGAAAGTACTGGCATACTGCTTACTAACCCCGTATGCATGGACATTGTAGGGTCTATAGTTCTAAAGTCGTTCAAATAAATGTAGCTTCGTTCAATAAAAAAGTACCTAGAGTCTTGACGTGTGCGGTGAAGGAGGAAACTCTATGTTTCCTTATAACGCCGTTGGGAAAGTGGTGGGGTCCCCTCCAATGACAAAATGTGGTGGCATTTTAACAAACAGAGCCAACTTCGTGATGGTTTTATAATAAAACAAAACATTAAAAAATGACCTAACCTAACCTTACCCTTTATTTCATCATATTCTGCTTTGCCACTGTTTTGATTTATTCGGTTATCCTTCGTGATACTGAGAAAATGTATAGCGTACTGTGGGTAAATTGAGTCACCTTGATACTGACGATTGTTTAAAAAATAAAGTCAAATAGATGGTAACGTTCTCAAAATTCTCCCCACAAATCTTGGTCTATTTCATTATTCTCTCTTCTTCCTACACAGTTCATTTTTTTTCTTATTACTTACGCCTCGTTTAACTAGGTTGGGTATTAGCACAAAATTGGGAGATATTATCACGAAATTACGATGTATTATCACGGACTTATCTCAGTTTGCCGAAAACCTCGCAGTATTACATTTTCCACTATCTCTGCGGGCGGGAGGGTGGGCACTTTTTGGCGTTCCCTTTCACCGTACTGCGTTTGGGGATTTTCGACGTTTCAGCATTTCAGGCTGATTTTACAAGAAAGGGTTTTTTGGCAGGTTACACAGGGTGCCCTCCAGGATAAGGGATGGGAAATTCCATCTTTTAAAACAGCTGATTCTTGAGAATTCAATTTTTGCTTTATTACCCACAGTTACTCTTTGATGTCGAATATTGAAAAATGTTCTAAAATGTAAATAAGTAAACAAATGTTTGGTAAAAGGAGTTAGCCGATCCTAACCCGAAAAATATTTTTTAATAATTTTTTCAAAAAATCTGAATGCTTTCCTTACCCCGCGACCATTTCTGTGCGATAAACCCATATCTCTACATATTATAAATTAAAGTCTTTCGCCGCGTCTGTCTGTCTGTTCGCGATAAACTGAAAAAACTGCTCAACGGATTTTCATGCGGTTTTCACCAATAGATATTCATGAGGAAGGTTTAGGTATATAATTTGTCAAGGTTTTGTGTAAATTGATTGAAATATATAATATATAAAGGAGAATGTCTGTGGATGGAGAATGTCTGATAATGTGGTGGATGAGCGGGCTGGCAAGCGGACGATGTGGGTTTGATTTGTATGCAAATTAACAGATGGCGGTGTTGTGGGTTGTGTTTCGTTAGCCACAGTAACACGTGGCAGGGTCAGCTAGTATTTCTATAATTTTTAATGAGTTAAGCAATAAATAGTTTTATTAGTAATCATCAGTTTTATTAGAAACCATAATTTTTGAGACGATGTATGAATGTGAACGAGGCAAAGAGTGTGTGCCAAGATCGAGTTGTGTGGCGGTCCGTCCTCTCTGCCTACCCCTGCGGGGAAACGGCGTGATGGTTAGTTAGTTAGTTCATTATAATTTTTGGTTGGTGTCGGTTGGGGTTATAATACTGGCCTTAACAATCTTCCTCCACATGTTGTCACTAGTCACTCAGTCGAGTAACCGACCAACCCCTCACCCCGCCCTTAACTGTCCAATAACAATGATTTTTTATGATTTTAGTTGAGAAAAAAAAAATGTCTTCGAAGACCAAAATTTCATTTACATTCATTACTCCAAATAATGTCAGGAATCACTGGTTAAAGTAAGTTAAGTACAGTAATTCCCTCAACAGCCTGTTTATTTATACATTATGAGCTTAAACACATTTAGACCGCGAAATAGCCATACTATGAAATACACGAATTAACTATTTTCATGACACTAAACTCTGTGCCATTTTCTACCATTCTCTTATGAAATCAATACAAAGCTATCAACCAAACCTTTACTACATATCTTGGCATTGACTGCTTGGTTGGTTGATTTCCTTCTGATGTAAGCCACTTTTTAATGTTTTTGTATTCTGGGCGTTTTAGCTATCAATTTGTGATTTTTGGTATGTAACTACATATTGGTAAAAAACAAAACTGTTCAAAAACCTTATTGCAAAAAATAAATATTTTTCGGAAAAGAACGTCTTCAAAGGTGAAAAGGAAAATATGTATTTACCATTTTTATTTATTCGGTACGTAATTATAAGCATTTTAATTTTGGTTGTCTGTATTGATTCGCGTGATGTGTAATGTAATGCGTTTATTCATATTCAATCAAATTTTAATTTTCATAGTTGAAACTGATTGTAGGAACCAGGCGATAAAGTTGCCACCAAAATTATTTTATTTTATTAATAGGTACGTCTTTATTATATTATTTCTTATGGTTTTAGATTTTCACGGCCCAAGGTATTGTTGTTATTTATTTTTGGGGTGTTATGACGTGTTGCGCTACCTCCTTCTTTACCAAACCTTTCGAACAACAACCGTTACAGTGTCCATCATCACGGTGATGAATTAAATTTTTTTTTATTTATTATGTTTAAATTTTTAAAGGTATTGTTGTTATTTATTTTTGGGGTGTTATGACGTGTTGCGCTACCTCCTTCTTTACCAAACCTTTCGAACAACAACCGTTACAGTGTCCATCATCACGGTGATGAATTAAATTTTTTTTATTTATTATGTTTAAATTTTTGCCAGTTCTAAATCTGAATCACTAATGACACACTACCTTATACATATAATTATAATGGTGACCGGACAACTCAGAATGTACGTTAGGTTACGTTAGGTTAGATTATGGGCTATTTTTCGATATTATTTTTTCATAGCTCTTAATGACTTTTCGAAGAGGTGTTGAGTTGACTTGATTCTGAGTTGGCATGGAACCAATTATAATATCTTGTGATTTTTCTCGAATTTGCGCTTGTATAATAAAAATAAAAAAAGATGGCTCTTCTCTTAATACATTTTCCCCCATATTTGAACGTGCAATAAGGATCATTTTCGAAACCAATCCATCAAAAGTTCTTCTCTTATTTACGTGAAGAGTGTAATCGATACCTGTGTCGAGTACATAATATTCACGCCACTTTCGACTCTACAAACTGGCACGTTCTTCGTCAATGAATCTCTCTCATTTATACGGAACATCTATTTCTTTCACCATGATTTCTCCTTTATCTAAGTATCAGACCATCATAAAATATGTATTTTAATGTGATTAATAAATAATTAATGATTTATTTATTTTTATTATTATAAGCCCATATGGGCTTTCACAAATAACAATTATATTAAAAATAAAATTACCTCAAGGGCGATGTTCAATTTATTATGATTTCTTAGGCTCTATCTAATTTTATTATTTGCAAATAGATACAGAAAACATACTCACCTGGCAGGTCACTTCCGATAAACACACTTTTATTAGAAAGTTTATGCTTGGAGAAGATACGACTTTACACGCGGAGGACATTATATTTAAAGCACTGGACATTGTATGATTTTGAATTTGCTACCCCCATCACTGTTAGTATTACATTTATAAGAAGATTAGTGCCAAAAGTAGAGTTGATATTTATTTTGAAAGACTGTACAGAGAATTTTTTTTGAAATGACCTTTACAAAAGCTTACAATTTGGGATTTGCTTCAATTTTATTTACGTAATTAGTTGTTTACAATGTCGCGGGATGTGAAGGTGAAAGGTGTTTGACTTTATGGATGCGACTGTTTGAAAAGGTGAGTTTTATGTTTAGTTCTAAATTTCGCCGAGTCTTTGATGGTTTTTACATCATTTGGCAGTCCATTTCAGGCTTTGGTTCCTAACACTCCGAAAGCACGCTCACCGAACCATCTGGCATGCGATTTGGTTCTTTCAACCTTCCGATAACTAATGACGCTGCTAACCTGAGGGTTAACTGTCGGGAATTAGAATTTTCTGGAATACACATTTCCAATAAGTAAGCCGGAGCCATTACATTAAGGGACTTAAATACCATCCAGACAATAATTTTGTGGAACATCAATCATGAAGCAAAATAATATGCTACTTAATAATTGTATATAACCCATCCAGAATAATATTATTGTGCTTGTGCTTGATTGTTACTATTAAAACCTTCTTATATCTACCACTTCTAAGAAAGTATTGTCAACTACATGCAATCTAGGTACATTGATGACATCAGAATTGAAGATATCTGACGCTGTTTTATCATCTGTGAATGCTAATTCATAGACACTTTGTTTTTAATAAGAATGCATTTCAACTTTTAAACGAAACCGACCACATCTCATTGTCATTGGATTTTTTCAATCAATGAACTTCAAATTGTTGAATTGTTATTCACACTTATGAAACGTCAACACTATTTATTGATTATAATGAATCCAGCAATGCTTCGCTATTCAAATTCAAATTTAAAAAAAAAACATTCATTGCACAAAAATATAGAATGTTCAAAAGGTATAACTTATATCATATTTCTTACAGCTAACCCAACAAATACATGTTATATTATAAAACCCAACTAACAAGTTATATTATATGCAAATAAAAAACAGTTATTTTATTTATGTAAGGTATTCATTTATAGTGTAATGACATTTCTTCTTCTTCCTTGCACTGTCCCCTAGGTAGGCTGTTGGGGTCGGCTCTTCTCGTTCTCAGGTTATAACTTCTTCGGTTCTGAATATTGCCTTCATCCAGGCCGTTTCTTTGAAGTATTTTGGAGCATTGAGTCATCCAGGAGTTCTTTGTTCTTCCTCTGAATGACTGTCGATGAAGCTCCATAGATATTGCCTGCTTCACCGCGTGGTCTGATGGTCTCCGTCTTATGTGCCCATACCATCTCAACTGTCGTTCCTCCAGCTTACTGTTTATGTCCATGACACCCAGACTACCATAGTGTAATGACGTTTGAAAGAAATGTTTTTAGTTATGATTTAAATTTGAGTATATCGTTTATTTGTATAATTTTATGTGGAAGGTTGTTATAAACTGTCCATATAGTAGGGTCCTTTTCGAAATATAGTTTTGTTTGCTTTTGCTATTAATGAGTTTTCTGTGAACCTTGTAGCGTGTTTTTGTGTTGAGTTTTTTTGTGAATTTTTCTGGAGATCTTAACGATTAAAATAAAACAAAATCTAATGTTTTTGTCATCGATTCATCAGCATAAATTAAAAAAAAAACACTTCTTCTTCTTCGCGTGCCTTTTCAGGTCCCCCGACGATGGCGATCATTGGAGGTTATCCACCGCTTACCCGCCCTGGTGTTATAAGTAACAGATGGTTCTCTCCTTCAAGGCTTTTGCAAGGACTCTATTTTTTTTGAATGAACGAATCCACATTTAATTTTGAACGAATCTAGACCTCCAGTGTCCCTGCATACGTTGTTAGTAAGCAGTATGCAAGTGCGTTGGCGGTCACTCTGGTAAATGTATATCTATCTTGCGCTGCCTGGAATAGCTCCTCCACACTTTTAATACCGGTCCACTCTCGTACATTTCGCAGCCAACACATCTATCTCCTAAAATATTCTAAAAACTTCAAATAAAATCGCAATAACATATAAAATGCGCCAATACAATCACTTGGATGCAAAATAAAATATGAATACTGCATTAATTAAACAATCTAAACTCCCTTTTCTGTACCTTTCCGCATTTTCCCTTTCTTTCGCAAACTCCACACCCCATCTTCTGAGGGAAGAACACCCTTTATAAATTGAGTGAATTTCTCGTTCAAAGCCACCCCTCGCCGGATGTGGAAGTGTATAACACCCAACCCCCTTCGTTCTTCCGGTGCGATGGCCTGTTTGACTTTGAAAATTTCACGGTCAAACGCCGGGTTTTATATCTACTGAAAGAAAGTACGCGAATCTCGCGTGAAATGGCTGAGTACAATCTAAGCTAGACAATATATTTAATGTGCAACTGAAATGATTCGTTGTTTTTCTAGTTTATTTGTTTATATCCTTTAGTTTAACTATAACTTTCTTATGTGACGATGCAAAGTACCTACTTGCGTTATTTCATTTATTACTACTAATGAAACTGATTATAACACTTTGAATAATAAAAAAAATATATAAATGTTTTTATTTTATATTAGCGAGTTCCCGGCATGCGTTGCTATGACACTAATAAAGCAATTATTTTTCGGTGCGTGTCTTTTCCCATTCGTCCCGTTTCCCTTCCGTCTCCCTTTCCTCTCCCATGTCCCCTTCCTCTCACGCGTTCCCCCTCCACCTTCCCCGCCTTCCCTCTCCATTCTCCCGCAAACCTCCCTGCCGCGATCCCCTCCCCTCTCCCGCGTTCAATATATTCAGTCCCGGTACTTTTAGATTTTCAAACAGCTCGCGTGCCATTTTGCAATTGCAATTTTTTTTACATATATATATATTTTTTAATATGTTACAAACATTCATTTAGTATATTATAAGAACAATCAATCAAATTTAGTACCTACCTAACATAGGATAATTAGATTCAAAGTATTCGATTTTGATTAGTACCTACCATAAGTGAATACTTCGATTAAATTCATTAATTTAAAAAGTTTATTCGAATATTGAATTTTGATCAAACAATCGATGTTTTAAAAATGTCATTTGCAAATTGTGACATCTTTGTAAGAGTTTTTGTAATGATTAAAAAAACTTTTCCGAAGTATTGTCGTGTGGTTGTAATTATTCAGAAACCTTCACGAGGCTGAAAAAAAAGATTTTGAAAGATTGAAACATTTCCTATGCTTAATATAGCACATAGCGGACATACATGCATACAAACATTTTTAGATTTACAAAAATCCAACTGTTCGAAATCAAAAAATCAAAAAATTAAATAACATTTATTTAGTTTCAGAACGAAGATATGCCATGTTTCAATACGATATAAGAAATCGATTTTCAAATAACTATATTTTTTCTTACTGTAGGAGGCCTTGCGAATTTCAACAAACAATATCTTAAATCGGTAGGTATTGTACATATTGACAATGCTAGATTGTTCAAAACTAAAATTCCTCAAATTTGTCAATTTTTCAACTTGTGCAAACTAATTTACGTGTCGTAAAACTACCAAAACATTCATATAAATCGATTATAACAATATTCCGCTTGTTATTATAGCCTTTTCAGTTTTTATATTGTTATTTGTTTAATAAGAATTCATAATCATTGTTTGTTTTGCTTAAAATCTTTATTGACTCAAGTGGTTAAACGTTAAATGTTCGATTCCAAATTACGAGGCTTTTTGTACGCCATTATATTACAACATGATTTATATTACATTTTGTCTGACTGTGTTATTTAGTGGATTATGTCATGTACGATTTCGAATAATTTTATTATTACACCCGTAAAAATAATTTTTCCAGATTTTAAAAGTAATACCGAATTGGATAATTTTTATGGCGCTTTTTTGTGAAAAATCAATTTAAGACATCTAACCCGTGGTATCAATAGTTCCCGGCGCTGCCCGGGCTTTACGCGGAGTTTTCAAGTGCGTAAAATTTCGTCAAGAAGTGTCAATGTTCTGCCTTAAGGCGCCGTATCCCCGCTCTAAAAGAAGAAGACGGAAGGATATGTAATTATGAATGTTGGAGAGAGCGTGCTAATATTAAAAATGATAAAATCGAAGCAAAAATTATGAAAATGTTTAATAAAACACGACTCGTTTAAAATAGAGCCAAAATCTCGTGGGGGTTGTCTAAAATAGTATTCAAAGAAACACTGTGATTTTGTTCATACAAACTTGTAAAATAACCGAAACAAACGTGTTTATAATAATTTTCGGAGCATACTTTGCTTTTTTTCTATCGAGGGAATTTAATATATCGGCGTGGGGAATGTGTAGATATAAAAAATAACATATTATAGATATTAAAAATAACACATATTTTTTAAGAGTTTAAAAACTTCAAATGTTTAAGGGAGATACTATGTAAGAAATCGGTATAAATTGGGTAGTGACGGCTTAAACTGCAGTGAAAAAAATTATTTCGGAAAATACATTCATGGTAAGTTGTAGCAATAAGTTCTTATTAATCTATCAAACAATAATTTATTTATTTTTTTAAGATATTTACATTCAAGACAACGGCTCCAGTTGACCGAGTTTCCGTCTTGTTTACACTTTAAGTTGATTGCATTGCGTATGCCTATGACCTTGCAGGAAACTTTTACAGGTAACTCCCAAACCGATAGGTACCGTTTGTAAACAACAACGCTTTTGGTAATCACGTCCGTCAGCGTGGACAGTAAGGTTACAGGCAAAGACGTAAACACAATCATGTCGCAATAATATCTGATCAATAGGTGTTTAGTTGTCTAAACCAAACCTAGTTAAACATTATGGTAGTTTCAATATAATTTATTAACGTTTAAATTCAGGGCTACGTTTGGTGACGTAGACGTTATTCAGCCGTGTTTGGTGACCTGATCTTAATATCCAGGTACTTTCTCCTTCCCCTCCTCACTCTTTTAGCCTCATAACTCACAACATACCCTGATTGATTTTTGCACAATAACAATAATAATAAAAGCAATATAATGATAATAGATTTTTTACAGTATTTTTAAGAGAAAATTAACTGTACAACTAACTGACTTCGAAAAATCTTGAGATTAGGTTATATTCGTTAATTCTTATTAATTATTATACGGAAACCTTTTGAAATATTTAGGTGGTTACGTATTTTCCGAAATCATTTTGCCAGCCTAAAATAATTTGGATTCTTAACCTAACCTATCTTCTACAATTCACTCGTCTTATATTCTCCTTACAACTGCTTTCTTTGTCCATCTGCCTTACATTTCCAAACTATCTAAACGTCCCTTTACAATCTTGTTGATTGTCCGATTGCTTTTTACGAGCACGTAAAATTAAATTTAACTCTGCAGAACGATATTCACTTTGCACTGTAGTATTAGTATAGTTTGGTACACTTACCTTTGTAGGCAGACAATATAAGAAGCAACTAACGAACACAAAATCTAGACAGCGACGCCACTGACTGTAAACTTGGTGTATCAAGCAGTAAAGAAACCTTTGTAACTTCACGTGTTGTTACCAAATCTAGCTGAGACGAATATGGATAGTTTTTATTGGCGAATGGACAATCTCTTGCGTGAACTAGAGACTAAATGGCAACACATACGCAAAAATGAAAGGCAATACTTGAATCTTTCGACAGAATTGAACACATCGTTTTGGTCGTGGAAACGTTTTTTGCTCATCGTCAAGTACGTTGGTAGATGTACTTACTGATTACTGTTTACCTGAAGTTATGTATTGCCCTGATGATAGCCAACCTACGATTGGAAGGGTCACCTGAACGTTCCTCCATAGCAGCGTAAGTATTACATAATATAGAGGAACCTGAAAAGTTTGAGCTACTTTTCGGCGAAACTCGTGTTGTTTTTGGCGTACTTTGCGTGGTGCTTTTGGGAAAAGCGGTGTTATATTTCAACAAAAGCGGTGTTATTTTGAAACAGTGTATTATTTTGTAAACTTTTCGAGATTTTATTTTTGGGGTAATTTGTGTCATTTTTGGCGTAATTTACGACGCGTTTTTGGGAAAAGCGGTGTTATGTTTGGAGATATTTTATGTTATACTTATGTTAACTTTTTGATATTTTGCAGTAAAAAAAGAGTCGTAAAAAGGAATACAGTACCTATAACTAGACCCACCTGAAGTCATTGTTCTAGTATCTTCTGTCTTTTTCATTTTAATACAAGTAGACACGTACGTTCGAGACGTATACCCGATCGTAGAGACGTACATACGAGGTCTCGCTTGGACTAGAGTTATACGGGAAGTTTTCATTGTGAAGTTGCGTTCCATTTTATGACAATCGAATTTCGTCAATCATTCCATTTTATGTCAAAACCTTAGACAAAGACATATATTGCAGGTATCTTCTTATTTAATGGCGCTATAGCCCATTTCGAGTCTTGGCCTTCTTCAAAATAAGCCTCCACCGCCCTCTGTCCTCGGCCGTCGTCTTCCAATCTGCAATATGGAGTATTCCTCTTGCATCCTTCCTGACATCATCCTCCCATCTTAACCTAGGTCTGCCCGCCTTTGGTTTACCTCCCGGGTGTCCTGTTAGGACCTTCTTCAGTACTCGGGTGCTTGGCATTCGGTGCACGTGTCTTAATCTTAATCTTTGGGGCCTTGGAGGGGTATATTGCAGGTATAATATTACTTTATTAATTTAAAGTACCAGAAACTTTCAGAAAAATGACTACGCCACATTAATGTTTACCATAATCCACACACCGACACTAACCGCGAAGATAATTCGTTGCAAAAATTAGAATACCCCAAATAAGCTGGCAAATTATACCTATATTGCCAACAGCCAAAAAACGGGTATTGCTTTATTGCCTCTGCATTTCGACATCTCAGTTTCCACGGTATGTTTTTTTTCTATGGCCGAATATCCGTGAATAATGTGTCTAGTGAATACGAAAAGCAGCCGTTGTGAGATATTGCGAATTAAATACTTAAATTTAAAGGAAGAGAACGCCGACGAATTAAATATATATTACACATTCATATAATTTATTATTATAATTAAAACAATACTGAAAAATAAGTTACTAAAACAATAAAAATCCGTAAACTTCAATATCTAGGACATGTTATGAGACATCCCGAGAATTACGAGATCTTGCATCTCATAATGCAGGGAAAGATTGCCTGAAATCGGGGCCCTGAAAGAAGGAGAACACCATGACTGAAAAACCTGAGATGGTGGTTTGACCAGTCTACTGTAGAGCTGTTCCGGGCCGCAGTAAGCAAATTCCGCGTAACCAACATGATAGCCAACGTGTTTTGAACGGACAGGGCACGAGAAGAAGATATCTGCACTTATTTTTGAAATGTGATCCCATAGTTTGTAAACAGATCTGAGAGTATCTGACCTGGTGACACATTATCTACTGTTAATAATCCAGGCCGAAATCTGTAGTCGTATTGACCAGATCTAAATATCCAGGTACTTCCCAATCTTCTGCTCCCTCAGCTCTTTTCATTTTTCACTCTCTTCTGCATCACAACAAATTCCAATTGAGGTCGCATTTGTACCTTTGGCTCCGGACTGTCGGGAACAGTTAGAACTCATGCGGTATTTACATAAGAAAAATATTGTAATGCGTATTATATTTTATTTTATATTGCTAATTCTGTCACATTAAGTAGTCAGACATGTCACCATCAAAACATGGAGTATTTTCTTTTATCCCCATCCATTTTGGAAGGCGGATAGGGCTTGTGTGGGATCCATTGGATAACCAACTCCCGTGCCATAGGTCACTCCAGGTGGCAAACTACGTTTGGTGACTTTGCAGGGATATATTCTGCTCAACAAGGATTAGGGCCGGATTAGGACTGGCTGATTGAGGGAGACCCTTTTACTGCTCTAGCTGTACTCTCTCGACTCATCGCCTTGCCATGCAGTGAGAGGGTTGGATTCATACGTCTGTCATTCCTGGGCACATCCCAATCTATAGAGCTTTTTTCTTAATTTTATTTATTCATTTATTTATTCACGCCTTGAAGGCTTTTACATGTATACGTTATTATAGATACATAAGTTGATCAGGAGTATAATAATAAGCATATAATATATAACACAACAAACTAAACATTAAGGAAATAAGCAGGTACAATACAGGTAGGTATGTAGTTTCATTATCATTTATCATTTAAAGTTGTACAAAGGACTTCAATAAGTTTAAGTACCTATAATAAGTGTAAAACAGGAGTGTTTAAGAAGAGTTTCCGATTTTTTAGATATCCCCCTTAAACATTTGATGTTTCTAAGCTCTTTAAAAAATATATGTTATTTTTTAAGATAATATCTATGAATTCCCCACACCGAAACACAAATTATATGAAATTCCCTCGATAGAAAAAAATCGCAAAGTATGCTCCGAAAAATATTATTTTCACGTCTGTTTCAGTTATTTTACAAGCTATATGTATGAAAAAATTCACAGTGTTTCTTTAAATGCTGTTTTAGACAGCCCTCGAGAGATTTTTGCTCTATTTTAAACGAGTCGTGTTTTATTAAACATTTCCAAAATTTTCTCTTCAATTTTATCATTTTAAATATTAGCACACTTTCTCTAACATTCGTAATTATACATTTCTTCATATTCTTCTTCGTACTACGAAAGTGGCTATAGCTTCCCTTAAAAGCCCCTCCACTGAGCATCGATAATAAATCTAGTGTGCTTATTTATTCGGTGGTTTGGTGTACACCTGGGAAAAAGAAGGGCGCCGCCTGTGTGGCGATACCATTTGCAGTAATGCGAGCAATGTTGGCGACAAGCAGTTTCATCTGGTTTCAAGACTCATCTCCCTTGTTTCTAACATATCTTTATACCAAGTGCAGTAGTGTAAGTAAACAACACTGTGGGTACATAGTCTGTACTCGCGTCCAACACAGCGAAACGCTGCGAGCGACCAACGCTAGCGGATAATTAGGTCAAGGTGTGCGCTGTGCTACCTCAACGCACGTTCTAGTGAATTGCCTACTATCCGTACTGTACTCGCTACTTGATTCTCGCTGTACGCTGTACGCTCTCTGTTGATTGTATAATATCCGATCTCGACAACTGAATAACTTATATCAAAACATGCGCAGCAGTAGAAATGTATTTTTAAAACACTTTACTGTGGGTTTTGATGTCATTTGAGCGAATCGGAACGCAGTTCCTGCTTGTATTTTAGCAACTGAGAAAAACTGTTACTAATATTAGCAGTATTTTTTTAAGTGAAAACTTCTTTAACACCGTTGTGATTTGAAACTCGATGAAACGAAAATAGCGACGCTAAAAAGAGACAAACACATACATAGAAGAGAGAATGAGATAGGATAATAGGTCTCCTCTTTGTGCGGTGCTTCGTAGCGTCCCCACTCTTGTCTACTTTAGTTTTCTGAAGATTTCACTTCTACCACGTGTGAATTGCACTCTCTGTGTTTTTTTTTGAATTTTGAATCATTATAATTTGCACGCAGTTTTGAAATGTTGCATTTTTTTACCAATGTTTATAAATTATTATTTTTCTGTTAAAATATTATATTGTTGGTAGGTACTTTATCGTTTGTTCGATTTCTTGACACTATCAGTTTGAAAAATAACACCAATCCGAGTTCATTGAAACAATAGTTACAGCCACAGACAGCCTACCAAAATTAGTACCTACGTTTAATGAATGATACCTAAGAAATATAATGAACACAAAATGCAAAAAAAGGATTTAAAAATAATTAAAGTAGGTAGGTACCTACTTACGCAGATCAAGATAATTTTAGGCAGCCGTGAATATCTGATCAATGAGTAGAGATTCTTTCAAGATTCGTGGAATTGAAATTATTATTTGTTTCGGTGGGTTATTAAGTTTGCCTCTGTAATAAGGCATGCTCAAAACCTTGGATAAAGAAGGAGGAAGCACAACACGTCGTAATAACCCAAAAAGTAATCACGATAATACTTTTGACCGTGCAAATCACAAATCAAATATGCACTCGTTGAAACGGATCTAGCTATGTAAGTCACCATCTGAATGACCAGATAAATCCACTCGAGCGACAGGCCAATTTAAATCTTTTTCCTCGGATTGCTAGTGATTTTTTGGTGATTATTTTGAATAATTTTTCGCCCACATTAAAAAATCATACCTTAACTTAATAATTCAAATTAAGTACAAATGCATGGTAGAAGAAGTCAGGGACGCCCGAGGAAGACAAGGCACGACCAAGTGAATCAGATACTTGAGTTGGGCCATGTCAAAAGTCAGAAAAATAGAAAAGAATGTATGAGAAGATGTATGAATGTGAGTGAGGCAAAGAGTGCGTGCCAAGACCGAGATGTTTGGCGGTCCGTCCTCTCTGCCTACCCCTGCGGGGGGGAAACGGCGTGATGGTTAGTTAGTTAGTTAGTTACAAATGCATTTGGGAAATTTAGCCTAAAACTGGCAGCGAGGCAATCCGAGGTATTTTAAATAGTGTCATATTGTGGCGAAAAGCGCTCCAGTGGTTAATCATCGAATTTATAAATGTCTTTTTTTTAAATTTGTTTTTATAGACCATGGCCAAAGAACTTCTCAACCAACGTTTTGACGAAGTGTCTTGTGCTGAGTTGAGATCTTGTGCATTGGATTTATATGTTGGTAAATACGACAATCATTTAGACAAGTGCAAGTGTCAGTAATTTGGCACACTTCGAAAGGTGATCTTTCATTACCACATCAGATCTGTGCCCCTCAAAAGTAACGGCTCTCTTATTACCTGGGACTTTGAATTTACTGGCGTATTTCTGACATTTTGTACGCGAGGACAGAAATCATTTTTGCAATCAGTGGAAGAGTTTGACACAATTTTTCCGAGTTGTTTTTGTGATGTAAAAACTCAAATTATTGATTCAATGCATTTACTTGAATCAAGGTTCTATCAAGAATTGTTATTTTTCATACGTTAACCTGGCTTGCAGAGTGGCAGATACTGTCAGTATCGCCCTGGTGAGAGATCATCATTCAGAATTGAATCGTTGCATGCAATAGCTTTTGTCGTGTTTGGTGAATAGATTTGAATGATTTGATTGTGATTATATTTGAATTATCAATTTGGGAGGTGGGTATGGTTACCTCCGCCTCAGGGACCGTTTATTGGATGAACGACATCCCTGTCATAGGTCACACCTGGTGGTTGGCTAGGTTTGGTGACTTAGCAGCGATGCCTGGATTCATAGGTTGAGATTTGTCTAGGTGTTGGTGGTGAAAGCGTTTACCCATCTACTGCGTGGCAGGTCGGATCGGGAGAGACTGATTGAGAGCGATAAGACCTAGACCTTTCTGCCCGGAATCTCGACCCATCACCTCGTACCGCAGTGGGAGGTATGAATTCATACTTCCGTCACTCCTGACACCCTACACATTCCTACACACCCCTCTTTTTATTCTCATTCTCCCTCCTTTCCCCCAAAAAGACCCTCCACACAGCATCTCCAAATATTAGATAGGCTCTGAGGGATGTTATTCCTGATTTTTCTTTTGTTTATTTATTTACGCCCTTTTTCGGGGCTTTTACATATACAATTTAAAAATTTCAATTTGATTAAATAAAATATAAATACTATATATTTCTTTTATTAAGAAATATACAGTATTTATTGTGCATAACTGAACTGACTCAGTAACAACATTTTGTATTTGTCTAAAGATAAATTGAAGATGTCCACTGACTTGGTATAATTATTTCCCTCCATTAGTATTCTGGGCCAAGAGGAATACATATGGTAGTTAGTTCCACATTTCTGCACAATTTATTGGAGCTATTGTAAAAAAAAGTATTGGGTAAGTAAAGGTCGGGAAACACGCCAAACGCGTGCCCAACATGTACACACAGTTGATATTTGTCACATGAGAACGGGTCGCTTCTTCGACTCGTTCTTTCGGGTTTCTTCAAGACAATGTTCATTCCTTCCTTCCCTCAAAAAGACCCTCCACACAACATCTCAAATGACATAGGCCCTGAGGGAAATTATTTTCCTCAAAGGCCTCCTGTATGGAGTGTGGAGTTAATGTAAAAAAAACAGTTGGGACAACTAGGAATCGCAATATTAAAAACCTGTTCTTTTCGGAAGATTTGTTGAGGTTTTTTATTCCATTTTCGTCATACCATCGATATAAGATTTATCAGTATCTTCTAGCTATGACGTAGGATCATTAAAAACATATACCTACTTATTAAAATAGCAATAATTGCAAAACCAACATATTGCTGATAATATTGGTATTAAATTAATATCACAACTAGTTTTCCTGTTAAGAAAATATAAAACAAAAATTTTATTGCCTACTACGTCGTGAAAAAAAATTTATGCACAATTCGAATGTGTTCATTTCAAAAATAGAACAGTATGACATTTCAAACGTTCGTATTATAATAAATTATTATTTTTAACCGACGCAATTCGCTTCATAATGACTTCTTGCACAATCTCGTTGGCACACAAAAACTGTATATATTGTGCTTTTAAAAATTGCCGTACGTGCTAATATAATATAACCTTCGAAAGTTTGTTCAACTCTCGAACACCGTTCATCCCGCCAAATTTGCTGTCAGTTTGAAAAATCGATCGTAAATGGTACACAATCGCAGGTGAACGCAAGAGACGTACGTCCGACGTAATTGCAGAGGTGTAAAAGTTAGCTTACGCAGAAGACACACGTCACCTAATTTAATAATAGTCAATGTATGCTGATTTCTAACTGTATGGAAGATATAAAGTCTCTCGTGTCTAGGATGAACGAAGTATGTATAAAGAATGAGCTAATGATGAATGTAAGTAAGTCTAAAGTCATGGTGTTTGAAAGAGAGAGTACGAAAACAGTGTGCAATATAGATATGAATGATGAAAACTTGGAGCAGGTGGATGAGTTTGTGTATCTGGGTAGTGTGTTTACGAGATTTGTGAAGGCTGATAGAGATATTAAAAGTCGGGTGAATGCAGGTAACTCCATTAATGTAGGACTGAATGCAGTTGGCGCTAATAAAAAAAACTGTCAAAAGAAGCGAAGCTAGCAGTTCACAATAGCGTCCTGGTACCTACCCTGATGTATGTCAGTGAGGCATGGAACCGGCAGAGGAAGGATGAAGGTAGACTGAATGCTGTTGAAATGAGATCCCTGAGGCGTATGTGTGGTAAAACCATGTATGATCTTGTAAGAAATGTGGAGATCCGCAAAGAATAAGAATAAGAAAGTGACCTTTAGATGGTTTTGGCATGTAGAGCGAATGAATGTAGAAAGTAGTGTAGAAGAAGTCGGGGAAGCCGAGGAAGACATGGCACGACCAAGTGAATCAGATACTTGAGATGGGCCATGTCAAGAGTCAGAATAATAGAAGAGCATGTATGAGACGATCTATGAATGTAAACGAGGCGAGGAATGTGTGCCAAGACCGAGTTGTTTGGCGGTCCGTCCTCACTGCCTACCCCTGCGGGGAAACGGCGTGATGGTTAGTTAGTTAGAATTTGGATGTGATTTGAGATTTTCACGGCCAAAAGTATTATTTACAAGATTTATTTTTGGGATATTATGTCGTCTTGCGCTACCTCCATCGTTCGACAGCGTTACAATGTCCATCATCAGGATTACACCAATTGCTGAAAAAGGAGGAAATGCAACACTGCAAAATAAATCAATATGATAATATTCATTTATTAAACACTTTATTCATGTTCATAAGGTAGATGCAAAACTTACCTCAATTTGACATATTTTTACTTGCGGCAGTATAACTGTTTTTGTTTATTTATTTTTTTAAATTTTTGCGGTTAGTTTTGTAGAAAAAGAAAAAGAAAATGTTAGTAGGTACTTACCTACCGCCGCGGAAAATATGATAATAATAATATGTTGTTCAGATCTTGTAGATTAATACAGTTTGCGGTCTCTCTTTATTGTTTTTCCTCAAAAGGTTCAATGCTGGGGAACATCCTGTTTTTGATTGTCTTGTTTTTGAGATCTCGACGATAACATAATAAACCGTATATGCATGGGTGTCGTATATATTATGTGTGCGGTTTTCCGTTTGCATACCGTCTCAAACCAGGAAATTTTATTTTATAATAATAATTATTATTGGATGATTTTTACAGCGCCACTTTTGTGAGAAAATCGCCTCAAGGGCGAATCTAGGCAGATACCTACTCATGGACAAATAAAAATGGGGAGAAGGACTTTTGGAGGTTATCCACCACTTTACCCGCCCTGGTGTAAGTAACAGATGGTTACTCCTTCAAGACTTTCGCAAGGAATCTAATTTTTTTAAAGAACGAAGCTAGATTTAGTTTTGAACAAATTTAGACCTCCAATGTCCCTGCATACGTTTTTAGTAAGCAGTGTGGAAGTGCTTAGCGGGAAATACAATATACAATATGTGTTAGTATGATAAAATGTAGACAAGACAATGCGACAGATTTGTGGTTGGGAAGAAGAACTATGAACCATTATTATAACATCCATCTACCGCATGGCAGGCCGGATCGGGAGAGACTAGTTGAGGTAGACATCACTGGAAATTCTCCAGCTGGACTCTCTCGATAAGTCGCTTTGCACCGTATTGGGAGGGATTGATACTTCCGTCACTCCTGGACATATTGACTCCCGGATTCCTACCCACCCCACATAACTTTTTCTTCTCAGAACTTACTCACCCTAAAAATACCCTCCACCCATAGATGACATTGATTCTGAGGGATTTTTTTCCTCAGGCCTTCTGTGGGGAGCTTATGTAAAAAATAATTCATGCTAAATTTGAGTTCATTGAACGTGAATAATTTCACGTGAATAGTAAGTAACGCACATCACAGACAACCGATATTAGTATATTTCCGTGCTAGGAGAACCCGTGCTGAGGTGCTCACATGTTTTATTTAAAGTTTTGTGTATTGATTAATAGCTCAAGAGAGAGATAAATGGAATTCTTTAGAGGAGGCCTTAAACCTTCGCCTGAGAGAGGGGTTCTTGCTTATAAATAATTTAAGATACCGATTATACATTGCTCAACTAGATTTTAAATAACATTAATATAATTATACTTTTTCTTACTTTTATAACTCTGTAACATACCTATTTGCAAGAAATAAAAGACTTTTTATTATTATTTTAATTATTAAATTATTTTAATTTTATTTGGTGCTTCAGATTTTATGTCCAGGTTAAATCTTCCCCACAGGAAAAAGTAAACCCTTCCACACTCTTTTCCACAAATGATTAATTATCTAATCAATCCACGCTATGTACCTAAGTGCACTATATAAGTATTATAAATACAAAACAATACAAGAACAATACGTCAATCTACCAGAGACCAAATGGGAATAAAATTCACCGACTCCAGATATTTTCATATGAGAGGGTTCGGCTCGGTAGAACTCCTAACTGGACCGATAAATCCTACTGATCCCTCAATATGAATAATCTTTCGTAATCTTATGTGTATTTAATGACTGATTTTTGAATTTTTATATATAAATTCTTTGGCAAATCTAATAAGCCTAAATTTTTATTGAGACTAGGTATAATGATTAATAATATTATTCCAATTTTAAATTTGATTATCTTGTTGAAAAGTTGAATTGATCTACATATTGTGCAGATACGTTTTTATATTTTCACTGCCAAAAGCATTTTCGTTGTTTGTTTTTGGGGTGTTATGCCGTGTTGCGCTGCCTCCTTCTTTAGCCGACGTTTCGGACAGCGTTGCAGTGTCCATCATCAGGGCAGATCCGACAGATGTGTCGCTGTCCGAAACGTCGGCTAAAGAAGGAGGCAGCGCAACACGCATAACACCCCAAAAACAAACAACGAAAATACATATTGTGCGTTCGCAGGGAATCCATCACTGAATGCGTGCTGTCCCAATTAAAGCGGAAAAAATTTGGCGCCCAACTGTGGACTAGATCTGAATAGGCTTGGAATCGGATCAACGATTCAGAATGCAAAGCACAACTGCATAGTGCACTGCATCTATGTAGAGTGCATACAGATGCAGCAAGATAATGTAGATGTATGGATATAGGATGTTAATGCAATGTACGCTACGAGAATAGTAAATCAGTTAGCATTGCAAGTTACAAGTTCGCTCTCTGTTGGTCTTTAGTGGTATTTTGCAAATGGATGCAGCTCAACGATTGGAGATTGATGTGTAATTGGAGAAACGGTAACAGTACTTGTGTGAGATTAAAGAAGCGGTAATAGCGCTATTGTGTGATTAAAGATGCGGTAAAAGCATTAATGTGGGATTGAAGAAGCGGTAAAATCATTAATGTGGGATTGAAGAAGGGGTAATAGCATTAATGTGGGATTGAAGAAGCGGTAAAAGCATTAATGTGGGTTTAAAGAAGCGGTAAAAGCGTTAATGTGGGATTGAAGAAGCGGTAAAAGCATTAATGTTGGATTGAAGAAACCTTGAAGAAGGTAATAGCAATACTGTCATATTGAACAAGCACCAGTGTGAGATTGGTTAAGCGGTAAAAGCTCTAATTTGGGATTGAGTAAGCGGTAAAATCACTATTTTGGGATTAAATAAGCGGTATTAACATTGATATGGCGGTAATAGCATTACTGTCATATTAAAAAAGCACTAATGAGGGATTGGTAAAACGGTAAAAGCTCTAATTTCGGATAGAATAAGCTGTAAAATCACTAATGTGGAATTGGTAAAGCGCTACAACCTCTAATTTCGGTATGAGTAAGGGGTAACAGCACTAATATGGGATTGATAAGGCGGTAAATAAGAATAGTAAATAAAAATAGTGCGATACGCATTCTCTTATTTAGGTTAGTTCGTTGCTCGGCCAATGCATCGGAACTTGAATAGATAATACTAGATTAACTCGAGCCAAGCCGGTACAAGGTTTCTGCTATAGGTCTACAAATCTATTATTGTGCTTGTTATAGGTCTGTAGGTCTGCACATCTAGTGATGTAGGTCTATACTGGTGTTTCTACCTAATACTTAGCCATGGTTCCTGCATCGGCCGTATTTTATAGCTAGTCCTAACAATTTAACAATTAGACCGTTAACCCCTAAAATATTTTGACCTTTTGACAAAATATGCCTGATGGGTTGACTTTATACGTTAATAATTACATAATGAATTGGCATGGTTGAATAAATATAATATGTATATATAAAGGACTGAAATTAACGTAATATTTTTATATCTAGTAACAGGTGGTATAACGAATGATGATGTAGAGACATTGGACAAACGTTCACTATTTTATACTACTGTCTTCTCTCTCTCATACTAGACTTCAGTAGAATCAAATGATGTAAATACAACATCTCCAAAATTTCTTTGATTGTATGTATAATTTATAGGTTCTGTAACTTCTTTCCACTTTCAATCATAATTTCGATTGTGGTTCTGTCTGTGATTGTAACTCTGGTTCAATGAACTCAGATTTATTTTTGATTTAAGCCGCGGCATACCTCATTTCTACCGATTTATTATACATGTACCTTAAACATTTTAAGTTTCATAGCTCTTAAAAAAATGTTATTCTTGAAGATAATATCCATACATTCCCCACACCGAAACGCAAATTGTATGAAATTCCCTCGGTAGAAAAAAATCGCAAAGTATGCTCCGAAAATTATTATAAACACGTTTGTTTCAGTTATTTGACATGCATAAAAAAAATTCACGGTATTTATTTAAATGCTGTTAAAGACAACCCCCCGAGATTTTTGTTCTATTTTAAACGAGTCGTGTTTTATTAAATATTTTCACTATTTTCGCTTCAATTTTATCGTTTTATATATTAGCGCACTCTCTCCAACATTCGTAATTACGTATCTCTCTATCATCTTCTTTTTGAGCGGGTATACGGCGCCTTAAGTGCCACTAGGTCATACCTACCTAATATGTAATATTTTAACAGAAAATTCAGTCTCACTGGCTCCGGGCGGTTGGGAGCAGTTGGTACTCTCATGCGGTATTCACTTAAATACATTTTGTCAAATTTCAATATTGTCATTGGAATTGTCAAAAATTGGAACTGATACGTGAAAAGTTCGAAAAAGCGAAAAATTACCTACTTGTAACATAATATCTTTTTTACTAAAAAAATATTTTAATTCCATTATTTCAATACGTGTATTTTTTAAATCTTGACAATTAAATTCAGATTTCGTTCTTTTGCAAGGGTATGCGCTTTTTAACTAACATGCAACAATAATTATCAATTTTGTAATCTAATATCCCTTGATTTTTCGCGGGTCTTCGCCAGTAATATTATCAAATTCTTAGTTCCTGCTTCATAATTTACATAATGTTTATATTATAAAGTTCCCAAACATGGCTGATCTCTTAGTAATGGCCACATCAATACCATAAAATAAAAATAATTATAATTTGTCCGATCAATCCTGTAATAATATCATTTATTGTCGTCGGGTATTTCCGCTTCCGGCCATAGACAGAGAGGAAAACGCGCGCCGATTGTTTGAATATCGAATCACGTTCCAAATTCAAACCGAGAAATAAATGAAAACTACAATGGTGGACACAAAAGGCGCGCGCTTTTTGCCAAATGGGGCGGCCGCATAATCGGCACACGAATAATGCATTGGTATTGATGTAAATTATCATAACCTCAATGTACCAGTGGATATTATTACTCAATATTTCTTAGAACTTGGCTATTTAAAGCATTTTGCCATCTATGTACCTCCAAAACCGTCGTCGGTGGCGTCGCGTCGCTAGCACGGTGTATGGTAGGAGATCATATCTCCAGCTCACATTTGTCTCACATAAATCACTGTAACTCCCCCTTACTACGAGATTGAGAAATATGTTCTAAACGGTGTTAGAAAGGCAATTCACTACGCTTTATAGTCAAATCTAAAAAAAAAACACCAAAAAAGTAAAATATACATCTTTATAAAAACAAAGTTTTGAATCGCAATATGAAAAAAAAAATGAAACTTTGAGAAATTTTTATTAATTATTTTTATATGAAAAGGCCAAAAATCAGATGACAAAAACGTTAATACTACATTTGTCTGAAAAAAAATTATGTGTTTTAATTTTTTCGTAATCAGTAAGTAATTTTAATTATAAAAAACGTGAGGTGAGCCATTTTTAAAACTTTTTTTATGTTTGCATGCAAAAAATTTATATTTAAAAAATTATATGTTTATTTTGAATTATAAAATTTGAAAGCATATTTCATCACCTTTCATAAAAAGTTTTTAGTTTTGGGATATATTAAAAAATATTCCATTTATTAACATTTTATTGTAAAGCGGAAATATTTTGACCATCTGAATAGTGTAGATTTTATGGATGCAAAAATCAATGAATAAAAAATATATACTCGTTAGTTCCTTATTTATTCAGCTGCAAAGTTAACCATGTCAAACTGTTTTGTATTGCTTATCTTCGTGTATCATTTGACAACCGCTGTGGCTTAAAGGTAAATTTCTAACTTTAGATACGGAAGAAGCCGATTAGAAAAAACATAACCGACATTTTTGATATAAATATTAAAGAATCAAAAATTCATTTAAGATGTTTTTTTTATTGCCCTTTCCTACCTATTTAAAAAACCCCTTTAAAAATAAATTTGTAGGTAGGAGGTAGCTACTCTAAATTAAAATTTAAATCATTTTTGTAGAGCGTAACCCCAATCAAATAACAATTATTTTCCACGTGGAATGTTAAAAATTATCACGAGACAATAATATATTGTCTATTTAGTCACATCTTAATTTATTATTTCAATTTTCGCACCGAAACAAAATTTATAAAAAAACAATGCGTCTTTATTACACATATTACATTTTTCAACAATGGCAACATTAGTGGATTCAAATTCGGAAAACGTACAACTGATCGCACGCCCTCAGAGAGCGGTACAGCGCGAACGTAACCGTAACAAGTGCGAGCGAAACGGTAAATGTTTTTATCTTTTTTTACCTGCCATTCCATTTTTGAATGACCCAATGCGCACGGCGTTGCGCAATGTACCAATTACCGTGCGAATGTATTGCACGGCACCGTGACGTCACTCTTGCTCTGTGCCGGTTTATATTTTGGTATTACGATAACCAAATATACATACACACATACATAGATACACTTGTAGCGTTACATTATAATATGTATATAATATGTGAACATACAACTTTAGTTCTTACGTGTGCTTGTTTTTTTTTTGCTCTCAGCAATGTTGAGTGCGTTTGACCGAGTTTTTTTAACTTTCGGTCTCAATGTGCGGCGTTAAACATTTTTTGAGTGAAATTAATTCATTTTGTGTTTTATAAATAAATAATTTATTTATTTTTAGTTTTTAACTTAATGAGTAAGACTTCAAATTGTAATTTTTATTTAAATGAAGACAACATTAGCGATATTCAATCAGAAATCTGAAAAATCAGTAAAAGATGCGGTCCCATCTAAGATATAGTGTTTGAATCTTGCAATCATTCATAAAGACAGCAGCCAATAAAAATATGCGTTAAGAAAATGAAGATAATGTTGGTAGTTCTTAGTCGAAGTATGTATGCTACAGTTAAATATGACCCAATCGGATTAGCTCAGTTGCTAGAGCTCCGTCCCAGCAAGGCGTAGGTCCTGGGTTCGTGTCCTATATGTGACCGTATATTTTTATGATTTTTCCGTCTTCGCTAATATTGTCTTCATTTCATTTAAATAAATGAATTATTATTATTCAATAAGAAGATAACATGGAAAAAAAGAATACACAGAAAAATAAAAATTCAATGAGCACAACTGGGATACGAACCCAGGATCTTTCGTCTGATTATTATTATTAAATTTGCCCACCAACTGCGTGACTGATCGGCAGAGACTGGTTGAGGGAGACTCTTAGACCTCTCCAGCTGGACTCTATTGGAACATCGACTTGCACCGCAGTGGTAGGGATAGATGCACACGTCCGTCACTCCTGGAAACACTAACCCCCAGATTCCTTCCCACCACTTACACATTTTTTCTTCTCTGAACTTCCTTTCTTTCCCTCCAAAAAGACCCTCCATACAACATGAATTTAACATTGAACTCAGATTTGCTTTGAATTTAAGTGTCATTTTCAAAATTGGAACTCAGACAAGCGATGAAGTAGGTACCTAATATAAATAAATAAAATATTAAAATTGTAATTATTGTAAATATTAATCTTTTACTGATGAAGAAAACCTAGTTTTCGAAACGTGTTGATAATATTGATTATATTGTGGTTTTTACGTAGTTATTTGTTTTCATTTTATTATAAAAATGAATTGTTGCCATTTTAAAAATTGGAACTGATTTGTCGAGAATTCAGTAGTATATTGTACAATAAAATTAACTTTTTTAATTTGAATTCCGTTGGCGGCCTCTGTCGACCGCAAAATAAAGGTCACAGCCTGTATTGAAATCAAAAGTTCTCCTTTAAACTTATTGTTTCGTCACGTGGTGTACACCCGTCTCCCTCGCTCACGTGCAAACCGCGATAAACTTGTCTCTTTCACGGCGGAATTATAATACTGTATCTATCTCGTTCTAACATTGAGGAAAGTGCACAAGTTTTTCCCGCTCTAACGCAATGTTCACAACTTGTAGGTATATGCTAACCTCTCTGTCGCGCATGTGCTGAAAATGTATCTGATATCTCTTTCTAGTGTAATGTACTGAAAATTGGTTCTTATTATTTCTGAAAAATATGTTTTTAACCCTGACTATGAAAGTTTTTGGAAGACGCGGTACAAGAAACCTACGAGGCTGGTACGAGTACAGTTCCAGGTTGTTTGGGGCTGTAATCTATGTGATGAAGATTGATCTAATGCTAGCTAACATCTAATAGTAGATGACACCAGAAAAATATTAATGTTTATTTAACAATTCGACTTAAAAATCGATTATATTTTTTTTTCTGATTATTTTCATCGATTACATTAATGTACTGCTAATGCGAGTTCAGTTCCAGGCTGCCACCTGCCAGGATTACCTTGTAAAGGGCTTTAGTCGTGTTTGGTGAACAGATGTAAAGAGCCAGGTAATACCCAATCTTCGCAGGTTATATTCCTCATCTTTTAACCTTACAACATACCCCAATTGGGGATACCCAATCTTCGCAGGTTATATTCCTCATCTTTTAACCTTACAACATACCCCAATTGGGGATGCCATAGTCCCAATGGCTCCGGACAAATGGTAGTAGTTGGGACTTTCAACAAAAAATTAAAATATAGACTAAACGTTAAGGACGGTTGGTTTCAAAAAATTTGATGGATTCATCAAATATTTGAAGTTAATTTTCACGTTCTGCATAAGTTCTATTCAAGTTCTGTGATTATTTCAGTTTTATGAAGCAACTAACCTATAATGATATTTTTTATTTATTTTTTTAATTTAAGCTACTATATAAAATAATTCTATAAGTATACAAAATATAATGGTAATGTTTAGGTAAAGATATTGTATTTCTTAGTCCTCCTCACTATGGCTTCCTGTTTTGAGGCGGACTAAAATTGTTTAATTATAGTTTATTTGTCTTCTATGTCGTTTTTAGTGTCTTCATTAGGGTGTTTTCATTGACCTCTTTCAGCCATGTTTTTATTCTTGATTTGTACTCATAAATTTTTTTGTTTATGTCTTGGTGAAGAATATTATGGAGTTTAGTTGCAAAATAAGTGTAGCTTCTTTTATCCGAATGTGGTTTTATAACTTGGAATGTTTTTATGTCATTTTTATTCAATCTAGTGTGATGGATATGCTGTCTAGTAGAGGATTCAGTATTTTTGAATAGCTTCAATAATATATTTTGGCATATATTCGTTGTACATTTGGTACGACAAAGCTATTGAAAATTTCAATCGAAGGCGTTCTAATAATGACAAAACTTGAATAGCTTATTTGACGAATCCGTCAAATTTTTTGAAACAACCCGTCCTAAAATTTCGCTTTCAATAATTCACAATTTGACAGTAAATATCTAGTGTGTTTTCATACTATTTAAATATCAATCTACCAATTCTGAAATTGACCCTGAAACGCCCTTCGTCTAAAAAGCGCTATAGAAAATCCATACGGAAATTTTCCGGAAGTGAAAGCGGCTCGGAATAAGGCTGTAGCGGCAAATCGATCCGTCTAGACCCGCCATCAGACCGCCGCGCCACCCGGAAACCCTTCAACAGACTTCCCACCCGCCACCCCCTTTGCCTCCCCCCGGAAATACCTTCCACACCGGATCTCACCCCCGCTTCCCATCCCACTGACAGCTATATCCGGACGCCGCTCGAGCGAGGCTCTACGGACAGAATCCAAAGCCTTTTCTACAGCCTGATTAGAAAGACAAAAAAAACATATTGTTTTTTCTTATTTTTATCGTGGGTTTTTCTTTATTGATTTAAACCGCCGCTATCCGAATTTCTACGGATTTCTTACATATCTCCCTTAGACATTTGTAGTTTTTAAGCTCTTAAAATTTTTTATTACTTATGTTATTTTTTAAGATATCTAATATCCATTCATTCCCCTATTCCCCACGCCAAAACGCCAATTCCCTACCACGAATTATATGAAATTCCCTAGGTAGAAAAAAATCGCAAATTATGCTCAGAAAATCATTATAAACGCGTTTATTTCAGTTATTTTACATGTTATAGTTGTGAAAAAAATCTCATCCTCGGCAACCCGAATTTCTACCGATTTTTTACATATCTCCCCTTTGAAGTTTTTAAGCTCTTATAAAAATATATGTTATTTTTGAAGATAATGTCTGAATGCTGCTCCCGCCGAAACGCAAATTATATAAAATTCCCTCGATAGAAAAAAATCACAAAGTATGTTCCAAAAATTATTAAAAACAAGTCTGTTTCTATTATCTTATAAATTATATTTGTGAAAAAAATCACAATGTTTCTTTAAATGATACTTAAGACGCCTTCCACGAGGTTTTTGCCCCATTTTGAACGAGTCGTGTTTTATTAAGATGACAATATACCCTAAAATATATTCAGAACCTTAACGTCGTAAGTAAAGAAGCCGTGTATACAAATAGAGTCTCGCGATCCGTGTATTGCACGGACCTACTGTCGAATTTGCGTTATCAAAGAAAAGAAGAAGAAGACAAATAATGTGGGAATCTTAACGACGTAAGTGAAGAAAGCGTGTAAACAAATATTCGCCCGCCGCACGGCGTACTGGATGAACGTACGGCGGAATTCACCCTAGCAGGCATGGAGATTAGACCTTTTCACCGCGTTCAATTTAATTAATTCTGAAGAACGTGTTACAAATATTGAAAATGTGGGATGATGTCGCACTGCCGAAGTTATTAATTTATCGTCTAGAAAAATAAAATCTTGTGCTTACCGCTAACTTTACTTGTACAACGTATTACAATTTTTCATAGGCGTTGTACGTAAAATATATTAACGGTAAGGTATTGTTTTTATTATTCTTAAATACGAAGAACTTACATCCCCAGGACAACATCTGAATAAAAAAGTTAATATAGTTACGAATTCGCCGGAAATGATTAAAAAGTGAGTTTTGGTCAAACAAAAATTATTAGGATTGTGTACCGCCTTAAACATTTTTACAATTTTCGCATCGATAATATCGCTTTAAATATTAGCGCGCTCCTCTAACATGCATAATTACATATCTCTCCATCTTCTTCTTTTTGAGCGGAGATACGCCGCCTTAACACAACGATATTCGATATCAAACACGAAAAAATTACCAATACATTTTTTTTCCAACTCTCCCCACTTTCCTGGCAGGTTGTATTGAGCTAGTCAGGATTCCCCACCCCCGGGTGGCCATGTTGGAAAATTTAATACATTTCCTAGTAAAGTCGGGTAGCTACCATCTCCAGTGCAAATCTCCCGACTTATACGTAATATTACTTGGTAACAAACTAAATTGTTCACTTCCTAGAATTTTCCGACTTTGCCTCCCTTCCTACTTCCTACCGGGTAAATGTAATATCACGAGGTAATTTGATGTATTAAATTTTATGACGGTTTGTAGCAAACTTCGTGATTCTGTAACAAAGGATATTATATCCTTTCTTCGAATTGTTGAAGAATTTGAACCTCAGGACTACAATCGATGTGGTTTAGTTTTGGAGGTCTACAAATTTTAATTACTCTTTCCAAACCAATACGCATTTTAATAAGAAATATATCTACACCTTTTGCTAATAAAAATGTTTTAAATTTTACACAACTATGGATGTATTGGTTTGCTTATAAATCAAATAAGCATCTAACACTGTACTTACAAGTTTATTATAACAATTTACATCCGTGCTATAATTTAATGTTTATATAATATTCGTATATGAATAGTGGGAGCGAACAAGTAGCGATTTACAAAGCTGTTAAGTCTTCGGCAGTCTGAAACAGAATGGTTCCTTTTAATTTGTCCCGGCAGACGGTGACTGTGTGGAAATGACGAGGGATCGCTACTAATATGTGAGGGACCAATAGGAATTCTTCCGCGATTTAAAATGAACTCATAGCAACTAATATTATAATGCAAAAATTAGCATAAGTCGTCAAATAAAATAACTAAAAACATATTAGTTTTCAATATTATTTTTTAATTGATAAAAAAAAACGTATACATAATTTGTCTCGACGTCACCTAGTGGGAGATTTAGCGCTTACAATGCCTTTCTCATATAAAATAAAGTTGGTTGTTTGCAGGTGGAAAAATGTAATAAGCAGTAATTGTTAAATGAAACACTAGTATACATTGAATTATTTGGCGGGCAGGAGATAAACCGACGTAGCTCAGTGGATAAGAGCAGTTGACCGGAAATCAGAAGGACTCGGGCTCGAGTCCCATCGGCGGCATGTATCATTCCTCGGGAGATTCTTTCAATGTAGTTGAGTGTTTCTCCCTAATAATTATTTCTTATAATAATTTTTTGTTAGTTGTTAGTAGAATTAATAATATTAAATTTTGCAAGATTGTCGATTTTGCGAAACGTCGGCTATAGAAGGAGGTAGCGCAACACGGCATAACACCCCAAAAACTAACAACAAAAATTTGCAAGATTAGTTTATGTTGTTCTTTTAGGAATGACAACTTATTCCCTAACATAATACTGGGAAAAATCTACATAATAAATGACGCTTTGTGCTGTCAGATATTAACTATAAGATTATTCATAACACGTAGGTACCTACTATAAACGTCACAGGGAACATTTTGGATGTATAATTATCCATTACACCACGAAATGGGTTTTCCTCATTGTATTTCTCCTTTCCCAAGCCCTCGTCTGTTTCCCTCAACCCCCTTTCCCTCAAACCACCGTTCTTCCTCTCTAACTTCCTCTCTAACCCTCTCTCACAACGGCCACCCCCCCCCCACCAGGCAAAACCCCGAAGCCCGTCCTCCATCTCCCTCTTTGAACTCGACCTTGTCGCCACCGTTCACACGTGTACCAAGTTTCAAGGATACCAAGGTCTCGAAACCCAATATCAGGGACGCTCAATTTTTCCACAATTCACCAATAACATTACATCTATCAATAGATTAAAAATAATGCAAGTTTTTGTTTAAATACTTGGTTTGTGTTAGGCTGGAAATGGCGGGTACCGTCGCGACGTAGCGCTGACAATCTGGACTGAGAGTTTTCGTAAGCAGCTCGCAGTGAATCGCGTGGCACTACAACTATTAATTCGTTAATATATTACCGCTTGTCCCTATTGCCCAAGTAAATAGTATTTGTTCTAAGCTCTTTTTTGGGGCTCCGGACCAGATGTGGCTGCTAAATTTAACAGTGCGATAAACTAAAAAACTCTTGAACGGATTTTGATGCGGTTTTCGTCAATAGATAGAGTGATTCATGAGGAAGGTTTAGGTATATAATTTGTCAAGGTACGCAAAAGTGTAAATTAGTTAAAATAATATATAATATATAAAGGGAGCCGGCTGGCAAGCGGGCGGTGTGTATTTGATTTGTATGCAAATTAACAGATAGCTTTGGTTATAAAGGTTGGGTAATGACGTTGTGTTTCGTTAGCCACAGCGACGCGTGGCCGGGTTAGCTATTTACTGAAAAGATAAGAAAAAATAGTGAAAATTTGAGAGAAGTCAGTTAGTAAATAAATCCATAAAACGAATGCATAGATTACACACAAATAGATTAAGCCAGAGGTTCCCAAAGTGGGTGACAGAGGTCAGGGGTGCCGCGAGGCGCCCAGAGAATTGTGCTCTTGGGGGTGACACTCGGTCCCGAGGCTACCACAGATAGACATTATATGACAGGGGTGCCGTGAGAAAATTCAAATTTTCTAAGGGTGCCGCGACTTGAAAAAGTTTGGGAACCCCTGGATTAAGCAATAAACATCAAATGTATAGAATCCACAGATAAACAGATTCATAGATGACCAATAATTGTACTTATCAATATTAAACTTCCTGGAAAACTTACCTCGGCTCTGGTAGGAAAATTTCTGTCATCCCTATTTAAAAGTAGGTGTTTGAACCCGGGTGAAAGTACTGAAATAAACCCTTCTCCAGAATTTAGTACCAACCCGAGAAATATCCTTTAGTTTTTCCGGTCCTACTTACTCCCTCTTTGTCTCATTTAAGACTATTAAAATAAACGTCTTGAGGAAATCTTTTGATGCTTTGAGAAGTTATTTGTCATTTACTCCAGACAAGTTCAATAAACTTCTATTGACTTTACATAGTTCAATGTTTAATTTAATTTATACAGAAATGCTTTTTGTAAAGCTTCTTTTAAAAGCTATGCGAAAATAGTAATTTATATTTGAAAATAAAAAAAATATTAACGGATAAGGTTAAACGTAAATAAATCTTTATAAAATTGTTCATATATTTCGTTTGAGAGTGAATTTTGTATTCAATGATTCAATATTACATTTTCGCGTTGTACTCAGTATGTTTATTTATTTATTTACGCCCTTTTTCGGGGCTTTTTCACGTTATTTTTTAAATTTAATGTAATCTTATTCAGTCTATTACTTTGCTAAAATGATTAATTTAAACCAATGAAAAATTATTATTTCGGTCCTTCGTACTAGATTCATTAATGTTTTTCATGTGTAGAAGTGAGAAGTTATACATGTATAGGTAATAGGATTCTCGCATTCTTCCTGCTTCTATATTTTTCTTCGTGTGTCCTCTTGCTTCTTCTTGTTTATAACTATTCCTAAGTTTCCCCTTACTCCTTCTTGCTTCTTTTAGCTTATTGTAGCGTCCTCTATTCTTCAAATTTAATAGGCGAGTCACTATTTTCTTTTTCCTTGTCCCAACTCATTGCTTAGGTAGGCTGTTGGGTTCGACTCTTCTCGTTCTCAGGTTGTAGCTTCTTCGGTTCTGAGTATCGCCTTCATACTGGCCGTTTCCCTGAAGTACTTTGGAGCATTGAGTCATCCAGGAGTTCTTTGGTCTTCCTTTGGTTGACTGTTTATGAAGCTCCATAGACATTGAGTGGTCTGATGGTCTCCGTCTTATGCGCCCATACCATATCTACTGTCGTTCCTCCAGCTTACTGTTTATAAGTGAGTCACTGTCTTGATTCACGGTATTACCTATGTGTTCGCTGTGTTTCTCTTGTGCATACAAATCCAGAGTGGTAGATACTCTTGGGTAAAAACAGCACTCAGAATCGAGATTTTGCTTGATTCGATTCGGCTTTAATCCCGATTGGGGAAGCAATATTCCTGTCAAAGTCCTACTGGCTTAAAAGAAAAAAATTGGGACTAACTTTCTTGACCAAACACAAATTTTGGTCCATCGAGCGGGATCCTCGCATAAAATCATTATTTTGTTAGCGAAATCTCATGCAGTCATTATTAGGAGTGTCCAAATCAAACCCTGAAATGCTTGAATCTTTCCTTCTTCCTTTGCTAATGAAATTTCATCCTGTTTCAGGACATACACATTATCGTTGTTTCATAATTTGGTCCTTCGAGTCGAATTCGGGATTAGCCAAGTAGGTATATAATCTATTGTTCCTTTGCTAAAGAAATCTCGTCCTGTTGCAGTAGACACGGTGCTGCCACTGCAGAAGGCCGCTCCGGGCGCTCCGTCGCTGCCCAAGGCGTTGTTGCACAACCTGCTGAGCGCGCCGCACCAGCAGCCCCCGCATCTACCGCAGCACCACAATCACCACCCTCATCAGCATCAGCACAGGCCGCAGGCGTACACCCAGGGTTCCAATGGTGAGTATAACTCATATATATGATTATGTATCACATTGCAACCAATTGGTCTGGATTAAGCAGTCATATTCGCCAGATGTCATATCCATTGGCCATGAGAATTCTGATATACCAAAAATGTACTCCATCATTAAATGCGAAATGTGTACGGCCGCATCCCAGAAGTGTGATCTACACCGATAAAAGAAAACTAATTTATTATTAAAGTACATTTGTGTTTTGCTTTCTGATTACTCTTATTTTTATACAATTGTCTTGTATTTTCAAGTCGAAAGACATTTTCGGTCAAGACTGTCACGTTATTCGTAGCCGGGAATGTTTGTCTTTCTTTTAAATGCTTTAATTTTAAAAAAAACACAAATCCACAATGGGTCACTCCTATTCATACGTATAGATTCTCTGCTGTATGCATACATTAAATAATTAATTAATTCCGTGAGAATCACATCAGATCTGACCCTAGCTAAAATAATTGAAAATCTAGTCTCAGCTACCAAAGAGCGCAGAATAAGAAGTAACTCCGAAAACCCGTTCAACGGTTTTCTTTATAACCAGCCGATAATAAAGAGGCAAAACGATGGACAGTGGAGAATGGGACGGTACCTTTAATCGAGTCGGTGTGATGTTAAATAACGAGATGAATGGACCGACACAATGGGATTGGAAGGTGACCGTTGGTCATAGATAGAAGGACTCTGAACGTCACCCGAGAAGGAGGGTGCAAGATCATTTTATATTCACAAGAGATTTTCACACGCTCTGAAGATGGGTTAACACAAATATGGAAAGAGGAAATGATGTTTACAATCGGACAGCTTTCTTTTGGGATGTCCTGGAATTGAATTCATTGAGGAGACACTTTTTTCGAACAAGAATGTCTTAGAAAACATTAATTATGTGGAAGCTAAATGACAACATTTCGACTTGCCTAGCACAGTAGAAAGTATACCAATAACAAAATATCCCCAATAACATAATAACACTTTTAACGTTCACAAAGCTTTCACGAATCTAAGACGCCCCAATGAACGGAGAATGGTAAATGTGGGGTGTCAATTTACACCGTGCATTTTACATTTGACCTAATCATGAAACTACAAGACTGTCCGAAACGTTGGCTTAAAGAGGCGAAGAAGCTTGCAACACCGCCAGCCACCACCCATAAAATAAAACTGTGAAGTACCTATCTACTATTTAGCAGTGCGAATCCTTTTTATCACATCTTCAATTTTTGTGGAAAAGCTACGTTTTGTTTTTTCCGTTGTTTGAAATTTCCAAAATTTTCTTTGAAATGAGATTCAGAAAAGTTGCGGCCTCTCAAGATATATCTTTCATACTTGACTTAAAACTCTTTTACAATCAAAAATCTTGCATATTTTCCTCCTTCGACTGGGTATGCTTGAAGTAGAAAAGATTTTGGATCAGTAAGCGGTCCAAAGTCTTCCATTATTTCATGAGCAGCTTTTCCACTCCCATTGATGATGATTGTAATAGTTTTACAAATATTGGTAATCTGTAAACCAGGAATGTTTTCTTTCTTATTATTTTTAATTGATAAACTAATGTTTAAGACAAGATTATAGCACAAAGGGTAACAATTATTATAAGCAATAACTATTAGCCTAAAACACTCATCTGCATTGAAAAAATCTCCAGAGAAAAGATACATGCCGCAATGTAGATGTAGATGAGTGTTTCAGGCTGATATTTAATGCTTATAATAATTGTTACCCTTTGTGTTGTGCATAAAAAATCTTGTCTTAAACATTAGTTTATCAATTAAAAATAAAAATTAATATTTGAAGAGTTATTTATAGTATTTCACCAAAAAATGTAGACATAATTTGTCTCGACGCCTCCTAGTGCGAGATTTAGCACTTGCAATGCCTCTCTCATATAAAAATAAAGTTGGTTGTTTGCAGATGGAAAAATGTAACAAGCAGTAATTGTTAAATGAAACACTAGTATATATATAATTATTTCGCGGGCAAGCCGACGTATCTCAATGAATAGAGCAGTTGACCGGAAATCAGAAGGACACGGGTTCGAGTCCCGTCGGCGTGCTGTATCTTTTCTCGGGAGATTTTGTCAACGTAGATGAGTGTTTTAGGCTAATAGTTATTGCTTATAATAATTTTATTTTCTTTCTTTTAAAAAAATATTAAAAACAAAAATCCTTTATCTTTTATTTAGCCATCATTATTTTACAGATTACACACTTTTATGCTTTAATTTTATTACCTGAATAAATTAATACATTAAATAGAAGGGTTGATACGAAAAAACGTTTTAACAACAGAAGTCTAGTAGAAGAATGATTATTATTAAAGGAAGCAATGCGAGATCAAATGACCGGTCCGGTAGGAACGGGTTATCTGACCCTAGTCCATTGTCGACTATTTTCTCACATTCGGGCTAAACTGACCGCTGCGACACGACTTTTATGCAAAATGCAGGCCTAACCTCGCTTTGTGTAGATGCACTTTTGTGCGTCCGGTATGCACACTGCACGTTTAATGCACCAGAGGGGTGGGTTCACCATTATGGGATGTCGTTTTTTTAATACCCCGTCAAAGTAATCCAAAATTTTGACAGCTGCGAAATGGGCCGGCTTTGATTTTTACCGTTGAGTCATAATATTATTATTTTTTCTGCTTTGGCCAAAGTATCATCCTGCTGTACAAGAAATTATTTATTATTTATTACATTAGATACATTTATACAGCAAAAACAACATGATAGTGATATTTCAAAATAACTTTAAATATTAAAAATGTGTAGGTACGAGTGTTATTATGTCTTGTATGTATATATTAGTTCCTAGCTTTTTTTTACATGAATACCGCCCAAGAGTCCCAACTGCTACCGTCTGGAGCCAGTGGGACTATGGCATCCTCAATTGGGGTTTGTTGTGAGGCTGAAGGTAGTGGGGAGGGGAAGGAGATAGGGAAGAGAAATGTGGGGAAGTACCTGGCTATTCAGATCTGGTCACCAAACACGTTTTAATTCTGAATGGTGGGTCTTACACCAGGGCGATACTGTTATCTTCCACTCTGGAACGTGCCGCAAATATACTATATATTATTTTAAATGAATAAATTGTGAAATAACACAGGTAAATAAAATTTATTTGCCACACCGGGATTCGATCCCGCGACCTTCGGAGTGCGAGTTAAGAGCTTTACCGCTGGACTACGCCGGTCGTCGAAGCTAGCTAGGAAGATTGCCCGTTCTAAGGAACCAAAATGCTGGTGAAAAATGCCAAAAATGTATTCTGTTAAAAAAAAGTTTTTTTTTGTAGATTAAATATATATAAAGTTTTGATTGTGCCATTATTAATAGTTATAATTGTAAAATTTTAAGTTTTAAGTGATATTATTTAAAAAAATTTCAGACTCAACCCTACTTAAGCCAATCAACCATTTAGTTATTATAATAATTGAACCCATGCATGTCATTTTGAATGTTTTAATTTTTAATTTTGTGGAGATTTTATTATACAATTTCGGTCCTAGATATGTATGTGTCTTTTGAAACATTGCCGTATTGCTCCCTGGGACCACAAGATACTTTCTGGTGTGACTTCTTTATGATATTTTTTATTAAGATTTTCTAGATTTATGTGTACCTGGATAATAACCATTTTTTATCTAGTTTTAAACGAACATCAAGTACATTAATATTTTTGTAGAGCTGATCGCTAGAAAAAGATAGCATTCACTAGTGGAAAAATAGTATGTTGCTGATAATATGGATAATATTTGCAATTCACGCTTCCAAATATAACTACACAAAAAAAATCAACGGCGAATGTCCAAAAATTCCGATAATTTATTTCCTGTATCCTTTACATCCTACTTCCACGGCAAAGAAACCATCCCCTATTCCAACATAAGCTACAAACTGCTAATGCATTCAAGAATGTGCACTCCCTTTGTGTAAAGTGACCGTGCGACCGGTGTTACTCCACGCGAACCTGTTCGATCTAAACCTACCAGCCCTTAAATATCCTTCACCCTTTATTCCTATTCCGGGAATTCAAAAAGGGATGAAAAGGCTTGTCTATTTGTAGGCCCGGAAACACATTTATCGGAAATGCGCCCTTATTTTGCATCTTGTGTCGGTTTGCATTACTACCTACTTCAGAAGGCATAACCAGATAAAACCGGAAATATGTCATTTTTAAACAAAATTTTAGACGTATTAACCCTTTTCCACCAAAAATTAAATATTGATTTCGAAAGACTGCTCTTATATCTAGTAAATCTATGTTTTAAATTTTGGGAAAAGATGTTTATTTTTAGTGCAAAAAGGTTTTACCTTAGGTCGTTGGCAGATTTGTTAAATTTTCAAATAAAATTTTGTTTTTTTTTTAATTTTTTTTTTTTTTTTATAAGTGTCGATAGCAAAATTTGTACATAATGTATTTATAAATTATATTATATTTAGGTATTATAAGGTACATTATTTTTTTTAGGTATTATAAAGTACTTTTTTTTCACAGTCCTCCTCACTAGGGTTTCCTGTTCTGAGGCGGCCTGTAGTTTTTCCACATTTGTATTTAGTATCCAGTTGTCTTTACACGGTCTTCAGTATGTTTGATATTATATACATTTTCACTTTGTTCTCTCAACCATATTTTTACTTTTGTTTAAAATTGATTTATTTCTGTTATTTTTTTGTTTGAGTTGGTAGAGCGTTGTATAGTTTTGTCGCATTAAATTTCATATTTCTTTGTCCAAAAGATGTTTTCAAACTGGCTGTAGCTAGAATATTTTGGTTTATTGCCCTGGTTGTGTATCTATGTTGGACAGTGGAGTATTCTGATATGTTTTTTTAAATTTTAAATAAAATATTTTTTGCATAAAGTTTTTGACATAAAGCGTAGTACACTTTCTTAATGTCGTTTATGTTGAGGATGTTACGGATGGCTCTAAAGAAGTAAATTTACCTGGTGAGTTTTTCTGTGATTAATTCAATGTGTGCGTTCCATCGGAGATTATAATCAATTTCAATACCAAGATATTTGATACTTTTGGAGTGTGCTATGGTAGGACAGTGGCATGATAAGCCTTGATTTTGATAGTTTTCTTGGCATGTATGTAATTTGAGATTAAAGTCATCCTCTGGCTGTTATAGAAAATGTCAAATATTTTGTTTTATTGACATTAAGTGTAAGGGGATTTCTCTTAAGCCAGTTTTGCAGTAGACCAAGTCCATGTTCCGCTTCTTTGTAGGTACTTCTCCAATCTTTTTCGTTGAATACAAATACTGTATCGTCAGCAAAGCTTATGATTTATTATGCAACATACTTTTCAAATCATATAATCATGCAGTAAAATAAATCAATCTGAGAAAGCTATGTTTCAGAATTTTAATTTTATTTTAAATTAAATCATTTTAAAAAAGATCCGCACACGTGTTTTGTGACGAAAATACTCCAGTTTGTCTATTTATTTACGGTCTTACAAACTAATATATTTAAGATTTTTTTTAAATTCTTATTTTGCTTAACCATTATGGAAAAATTATAAATACTTTTGATCAAAAAATAATTACAAAAACTACATAATTTTAATAGTTTTATCATCACGCCTTTTAGAATTTTTGAATGTAGTTATAAATTAAAGCACATTTTTAATGAAATAAAATTGATATGGAGTTATTATTTTAAAAATCTGGTACGGAGAATAATTAATCTTTCTCATTGGAATCGCCCTGTACGATTATAAGAACATCGTTCGACGAAATATGGTTAGTATACTGGTTAATTGCCCTTAAATTTAGATTGTTATTGAGGTGACCGGACAACTCGAATGAAATCAACTGAATCCTTTGAAAAATCATTAAAAGTTTAAAAAAAATGGTTAAATAGGTTAAGTTAGGTTATGGGCATAGACATACAAATAACTAGACGAGAACTTACAGATGAGGGGTAAAAACCAACTATGGCGGGGCGAAGAGAGGAAAGAGACTTGTGATTCGCCAAGTCTTCTTCATTGTCTAAGTATGTTTTTCATAGACATAGAGCGTCCGCGCGTAAAATGTACGACGAGAGCACGACATTGGTCCGGACACGCCCAGCCGGTTCCGAAAAATGGTTCCAATGGGAGGGGGAAATAACACGTTTTTTAACACGTAAGGGCATGTCCATATATTTTGTACGTCCGTGGTTATGGGTTATTTTAAAATATTTTTTCAAACTTTTAATGACTTTAAAGAGGTGTTGAGTTGACTTCATTCCGAGTTGGCTTGGTACCGTTATTTGGCCTATGGTGCTCCATGACTCCAAAAGTTGTCTAGTATTTAAAACTGCAAATAAAATTACCTTTAATTTGAACGAAAAATTTACATAAAATTACCCTGTGGAATTTTGAGGTTGCTCTTACATATTTTATTTATTTTCTAGCTTAAATCCCCGTGGTTGCCTGGGTTTCGGATTACAGTTTTTTCGAAATCAGTATATTGATACTAATTTTCCTTTTTCTTTAAACGTCAAATGTGCAAAATTTCATCAAGAAGTATCAAAATTCTGCTTTAAGGGTAAGAAAAAGGGGACGTGGGTGGTTTTTAGACATCTTGTATAGACAGTGACCTTTCTCTTGTTTTAATAATCAATGTGCAAAATTTCAACAGTTTCTATATCAAACCATAGATTTGTATAAAAAACAAACTCACATCGTGACGCTCTTCTTTATATTCTTCTTTATCGTCTTCGAGACACTTCTGGAAACCAGCTCTGCTGCTGTCCAAGAGAAATCCTAAATTGTAGCTGAGCAGTAACCTTTTCATCAATAGAATCAACGATAAAATAACAAAATGTGTAATATTGTAAAAAAATCTATTGATGTATACACGTTTTTATTATAATTATTATTATATATATTTCTACAGACAGATGTATTTATTTAGTGACCGGATAACTCAACAATGTGCAACTTCATCACTCCTTTGAAAAGTCATTAAAAGTGATTAGTTAAATAGGTTACGTTAGGTTATGAGCTATTTAAAAAAATTCATCACTTTTAATGACTTTTCAAAGGGGTGTTGAAATGCCACTTTATTGAGTTGTCATGGAACCGTCGACAGAGTAAGTTTCATTTCCCACACGATGCAATCTTTGTGGACAAGAATTGAACTTAATATTAGTGAGAGAAGTAACTACGTGTAATGAAGCATAGAGTCTCCTGTTGTATTTATGCGGTACGTATTTTCGTTTCGAAATCTTCCATGACTATCTTTGGTCATTCTCAAATTACTCTATATTCAAAAGAAAAGCTTTCTCTCATAAAATAAACACAAACACATATAACCTACTTATTTTTTTTTTTTACTTTTGAAAGCAACTTGGTTTCAAGGTTTAAAAAAAACAGTCAGACAACAATAATACTTGATTATGCATACCAATATTGCCCCAACCCTTGCATGGTATTTACCATAGAATAAAGGAGAATACAAGAAATGCTATGTGGGCGTGTTTCGGGGTCCAAAGTTTGACAATTTAAAAAAATATGTATTTATTAACCAAGATAATATTATGATATAAACATAAACAAATACATCATGTTTTGGCATATACAACCTCATTAGGCTAAGCCTGTTCCGAGGTGGCAGGAATTTAATCTAATTTTGATATTTTATATAAAATAAGAATGAAAGAAATAAAAAGAAAAGAAACGAGAGAAATAGAAAAAAGATCAAAGAAAGAAATTAAAATAATTGACAGGAGAAGAGAAAATATACAATTATACAGGCGTTGATTGTGTTGTTATACTGTAGAAGTTATCTATCTGCAGTATACAATTCCTTTGTTGAATTTCCACGTGTGAATTTTGTGTTTTAGATTTAAATTTTTTGTCACGTGAATATCTTTAATGTCTCTTTCAATCAAATTTAATTTTTTTGGGGCCAGATTACGATAATTTCTTTGTCCATAGGTTGTATTTGTCTTCGGAGCTATGTGTTGTGATGACTGTGTCTTTTTTCGTAATTGTGTTGTGTTTTATTGTGATGGTTTAGTTTGACTTTTTGGTAATACGTCTATAAATTTTGATGTATATTTGCTGTGTGTTCAATACAGCGAAGTATTTAAATCATCATCATCAGTCTTGGCTCTACAACCCCTGGTGGGACTTGGCCTCCTCAAGAGTCTTCCTCCACTCATCTCGGTTTTGTGCCAGCTCTCTCCAGTTTAGAAGCTTCGAGGTAGATATATCTTTGAGGACGTTGTCGCTCCATCTTAATCTTGGTCTTCCCAGGCTTCTTCGCCCTATCGGTCTTGAGTTCAGCAGGGACTTTGGTGCTTGATGCTCGGTCATTCTCTCTACATGACCCAGTCACAGAAGTCTTCACAGTTTTATGCGGTCCTTATGAAGTCCTTAAATAACTATAGGTATTATCGAGAATCTATTTGTTTTTTCTGTAATAATTTTAAATTTTTAAAGCTTTTTGCGTTTTCTTTGCTTAAATTTCAAATACAGAACTGTGTTTCTTCAATTCATTTTTCATTTCGGTCAAATTAATGGAATGGCGATGTACAATGTGCAAGTGTAAAAGAGACAAAACGTGCGCTGAATGGGATAGAATCAAAGGGTTATATGGAAGTATTATCTATAATATCTATATGGAAGACATTTCAAGTGTGCTTTACCTATTCAGTGCTATTTGCGTACACACTTTGATGCATCGCATCAGATTTTTAAAGATAATTTCAACCCAAAACACGCAATTTCAGGAAGTTAAGATCCAAGTTTTCTAATGTTTCCTACATTAATGGAATATTTAACCGTATTTTAATGGTGAACTTTATTAAAAAAATGTTAATGTGTTGCATTTTTAATTTCTGCCATAATTACATTTTTGATTGATTTGTTCCTTACACGAGTAAATTTAATTAATCTTTTCTTCGAAAAATCAATAAAGTGTTTTTAGTCATAATCTCACGAACATATTTCTGTAGTTTATAAAGCCATGTTTTTAATCAGTATTTAAAATATATTTTTTTTAATTTGACTTTTAATTTTGCATTCAAAGACAGGCAAAACATCCAACATGCGTCAACTTTGAATTCGTTGATCATCTTAACATATTAAATGAATGTTTCTTTGTTTGTCCCTTATGCGGTCCCTAAACCATTTATCTGATTGCGATGAAACTTTAGTGAGTTGTTGTACGCACGCCCGCGATGTTTTCTATATATAGTGATAAGCTCTGGCGTTATGAAATTATTTCCTATACTATTCATCATATTGAGATTAATCTTTGGTGAGTTGGGGAGGGGATTGGGGAAAGGGGTGAGGGAAGGAGGGGAAGGTGACGCAGGAGGGTAGGGGGTTCGAATGGTAAACGTCACCACGCAGGGAACAATGCCGGGAACTCGCTAGTAAAAAATATATTTTTTAACTACAACGTTAAGTATCTATCTGTTGGTAAGAAAGAAGCAGAATAACTCTTGAAAACATACAAAACATCACTCATTATGCCAGAAATAAAATCATTTTAACACCTTGACCTCTATCTATACAATATAATACAAAACAGCCTCTTTCTCCTCGAGAAATCCCATTTGATGTGTCAATACTACAATTACACAATGGGATCAATATATTCCACATCTTAGGGTTGCCACATCGACCGGTGTCGAAAGTCCTAGGTCGCGAAGGGTCACTCTCGACCAGGGGTCATTTGACATATCATTGAAATGAGTTACGGACCCTTATTGTCCGGCAGCGAATGGTTACCCTTAGGGGATCAAAGATGGCATAACCGGTATTGCTATAAATTTTTTAATGTTATTTATTGTAATCTTCTAACCGGGAGGCTTTTAACGGAAGGGTCAAGCATTTAAACAGTTAAAAATAACGACATCATTGGGTTATTAGTTCCTTAGCATGGGAATATTTGCGGATAGATTTTAAACAGTGGGGTCTATTACGAAATTAAATAATTTTACAATTTAAGGATTGTTGCATTACAAGATTAGTAATTTAACAATCAAATTAAAGGGAACAGTTCGTAAGTGCGAGAAACAAACACATAAAATGGTAAATGTAGCGTGAAGCTTTAAAAATATCTTCAACGAGCGATTTTTTTAGAGGTAAATATACATATTCTAAATGAAAAAAAAACACATTAAAATTATGTTAATGTCTATGATATTGACTTTATTTAATAGATAATTTTATGCCATTATTGTTTAAATATGATTTCAGGCATATGAGCGCCACGGATAGCTCGAATGAAGCGCAATCGTGAAGTCCAATTTTCGACAACTTTATCGAGTAACAGGGGCCTATATCGGCAATAACACGGCGAATTTTGACTTCTAAATGGTCCAACGTAAATAGTTTTCTGTACCTAGATGATTGTGTCTAGTGCAGATGTAGTGAAACCTCTCCATGCTATGATACCATACTCAATAATAGATTGACAGACTGCATTGTCAATGTATGGAACATAATATTGCAAGAAAATTGTGGAAAGTCGAGTGCTTTTGTTTTAGATCAAAAGAAGGATTTGGACTCTCATGGTAACAACTTGTTGGCTAAGTTCATATAATCTCGAATTATAGAATTCATTCGTTCGTTTTGGCGATAATTACCTAGACTAACTGTAGGTTAGGTTTATGTGGTATTAACTATATTGTGAGTGTGTTGGGTACTTTCTTTGAATTAAATTGGTTATTACTTTCGGAGAGCGCTGTATAAGGATGCAAACGAAGTTATCGAAATTTTCTAAGGGGTAATAATATTGTGTCACGGGACAGGAAGAAAGTGATGCGAACACCTTTCACCTAGTATTTGCATCCGAAACACAAAACATCTGTCTATTATTACATATCTGGCAGGTAAACGATCAAAGGTAAAAGCGACTCAAATTATTCACAAAGTTGAAATTTTAAGTCCTTAGCATCCACCTACCCAGGCGATATAAGAATTATGACAGCTTCATTCAGTAAAAGAGTATTTGTTTGATCGTTCCGTTTCCGATTCAAGATTGTGGCCGTTTAAAAGCTTCAGAAAAGAACATTTCAAATGTGACATCGTCGTATTTATTTGATCTTTATTTTTTAAGTAAAACTTCTTTACGCACGCTCGACACTTGGGGGTAAACTGGTGAATGCGTTACGAAAAGTGGTGATTGTTACGAAAAGTGTGATGCGTTACGAAAAGTGTGATGCGAACGGTAATCGATGCGAAAAGTGATCAATGTCATTAAAAAAGGAAACGGAGCAAGTGCAACTTTTATCCAGCGAAAAAAAGATGCATGAGGGTGTACTACTGTGCGAAATGCAACAAACCATATTGTCTGGAATGTCAATGTCAATGTCACCCCAATGTCATATGTTATTTTATAAGTTTGTGAAGTTGTACTTCAGTCGTGTGGTCTAAAGTCTAAAGCACACTCGTTTTTTTTTCTTCCCAGAACTTTGTCTCCTTCATTTCTCTTAAAAAAACCATCCACACAGCATCCCCAAAGATGACATGGGTCCTGAGGGGAATTATTTTCCTCGGGGCCTCCTGAGTGGAGCTCATGTAAAAAAGGACAGACGAAAACGTAGAAAGAACGGCAGTTAGTTAAAGGTAGAGAAGTAAAATTTCGTATAGGTTGGATCTACATAAAATGAAATGAAAGATACCCCTCGAACTGTCAACATTTCGCACAACAACACGAGTTCTTGTTATTATTTTATATAACTCTTTATTCTGTCCGACTTCATTGACTAATCACCCTCGAATCCGTGCAGTTCCCACAAGCGAAGAATGCCACAATTGGGATTTGAACCTCGATCCTCTGGTACAATGGCCAATGGGTCAAGCGATGAGGTCCATGGAGCTGTGTCAAACTGGTTATAATTTATACGGTAATGTATGGCATGTGGTCTTAGATCTGGCACAGTTTAATCTTTACATTATATGCTGGTTTATGTCCATAACTACGTTAGTTCTTTTTATTTACTCTCCGCAATTCAATGGAGGTGAGGATTTTGAGGTTAGGTGTGGTTTTTTTTAACTTCTTGGTAAAAGCATATAACAAGATAACCTTGGGTTAGGTTAAGTACATTAAACGAAACAATGTAGTGTTTGATAA
Source organism: Limnephilus lunatus (assembly GCA_917563855.2). Taxonomy (NCBI): domain Eukaryota; kingdom Metazoa; phylum Arthropoda; class Insecta; order Trichoptera; family Limnephilidae; genus Limnephilus; species Limnephilus lunatus. The sequence continues at coordinate 58,463,272 of OU830596.1, forward strand.
GATGGTATTATGTAGGATAAAATAAGGTATGGAACGGAAAAAAAGGATGACCAATCACTCACCATTGTAACATCTCTGCGATGCTAAGGATTTAAAATTTCAAGTTTGAATAATTTGAGTCGCTTTTATCTTTGATCGCTTATACCTGCCAGATATGTAATAATGGACAGATGTTTAGTGTTGCGGATGCAAGTATTAGGTGAAAGGTGTTCATATCACTTTCTTCCTGTCCCGTGACAATACATCAATGCCCGTGACACAATATTATTACCCTTTAGAAAGTTTCGATAACTTCGTTTGCACCCTTATACAGCGTTCTCCGAAAGTAAAAACCACTTTTATTTAAAAAAATAATTATACAATAATGAAAAACCAATTCCAGGTTTACAAATATCTTGATAATATTAAAAAATACCACTACCATCATTATGTCAATTTGGGAGTCGGGTATGACAACCAACACCCCAGCCATAGATCACTTCGAGAGGTTCGCTACGTTTGGTGACTTAGCAGGGGTGCCCGGGTTCATGGGGTGAGGTTTGTCTAGGTCTTGGCTGTAGATGCGTTTGCCCACCTACTTAACTGCGTGGCGGGCTGGATCGGATGAGACTGGTTGAGAGAGACCTTTTGATTTCTTCAGCCGGACTCTCTTGACCTATCGCCTTGCACCGCAGTGGGAGGGATGGATTCATACGTGTGTCACTCCAAGACACACCGACCCCCAAATTCCTACCCATTTTCCTTCCCAGAACTTCCTCTCCTTCCTTTCCTAAATTACCCTCCAAACGGTCTCCCTAAAAATGACATAGACCCTGAGGAGAATTATTTTCCTCAGGGCCTCCCGTGTGGAACTAATGTAAAAAAAATAAGCTGACAAATTTCTTGAATTATGAGCTCTTGCGTTATGAAATTTGCATAACTTTATCTGTCAGAATTTCTTATATAAACGCAAATATTTTCAACTTGCAAGGTTATTTTTATGATGAGCTATGAATTATGTAACCGTCTCAGAACAGACATCGTCTAGTGAGGCGGGTTACTTGTTTGTATTGACAATGTTATTTTAATAAACGCCCGGGTTGCCGGCAATTAAAATAAATTGTTCAATCGGAAATGTAGGGTCAACTCTCTCATTAATGTTTTTAATAATTTTTATTAATAATTCCTAAGAAAAATAAAAGAAAAAATATTATGCCGATATTTGACCGGTCAGTGGTTGAGTGGGCATAGCGCTTGGGTCTCATCCGGGTGTCGCGTGTTCGATTCCTCGGCTGGCTAAGTCCTCCATCACAACACAAGCAACATTTTCGGCTTTCTGTGGTGGTAGTAGAAGATTTTCAAACATTGTTGGGTTATTCGTAACCCGGGAATGTTTGTCTTTCTTTTAAAAAATAAAAAAAAAATTAAAAAAAAAAAAATTGGCTTTTATCCGATTGAACTTTGCATAGTTTTTGTCGTACCTTTATGTGAAATAAGTAACTTACATACATGCAGTCATAGCACATAATAGTCTCATCTTTATTTATGAATGTGCATTACTTTCTTCCTCGTGACTATTGTTTATTAAAATGCGCGCGCACCTATCCATGGACAAGGTGCAAATCATAGAAAAAAATATTACAAATGCGCCATTGTTGTCATTGGATATGAATCCTTTTTTTGTTTGTTTAAACTCTCAGTGGTACGGAACCGTTGAAAATGTATTTTATTTATAAAATTACATTTCCAAATGTTGGCGCTACAAAAAATATGTCCAAAGAAGCGAAGCTATCTGTATAGCAGTTCACAATTCAGTGCTGGTGTATACATTTAGGAGGCGTTTATGGGTACCGCCGCCCCGGGAACCATTTATTGGATAACACATAGGTCATAGCCATTGGTCACCCAAAGTGGTATATTTACACATTTATTCAAAATTCTCCATATGTTCGAAATTCAAATGATATTATAAACGATGTTCCAAATTCAAATGATATTATAAAATATATTCCAAATTCAAATGATATTTTAAAGATGTTCCAAATTCACATGATATTATAAAAGATGTTCCAAATTCAAATTATATTATAAAATAAGTTCCAAATTCAAATGATCTTATAAAAGATGTTCCAAATTCACATGATGTTATAAAATATATTCCTAATTCAAATGATATTATAAAAGATGTTCCAAATTCACATGATATTATAAAAGATGTTCTAACTCTGAAAGACAATCCGAAAACACCACATTGCATGAGTGTCCGAAATTTGGAACTTACCCTAGATTTTTTCTCGATGGTAGGTACCTAATAATATTGCTCTACCTGATTTTTTTTCTATGACTTTATTACTATATGGGTACCTACTCCGTCCATCCACATTTCCATATCTCCGCATTGTGCAAATAACAATACGAACGAACCCTTTTGAAGTGTGCAAGGTGCATTTTTTTTCATCCTTCTCTGCTGCAATACTTTCGAACTAAAGGGATGGGAGGAATCTGTTAATCGATACCTACTAAAATCTAGATGTATTTGAATTGTGACTATTTGACAACCATACCTCTTACCTTCTTCTCTGCTGTGAAATAAAGACTTAAAAATAGCGATTCCCGGTTAGGTTAAGCAAGGAATTATTGTTAGTTTAATTGATTAAATATTTACATAGTTTAACATATTTTCTAATTGTAAACTAGCGTATAAAGTATTCAATTTTAATTTTAGTGAGTTTTTTTTATAGTAAATTCATTTTTGTTATTCAAATTATCAGTACTTTCTTCGTAGGTAGGTACATTAAGAGGAACAACCATTTTTATGTATATATATTATTTATAATAAAATTATAAAATATAAATATCTACAGTTAAAATAAACAATTCAAACATCATTCCGAAAAGATTACACTTAATATTCAAGTCTCATTTTACTCTTGATTTATACAATTTTTATTTTTATGTTTATTTTGTGTTAATTTTTATGTACTCCTTTTTGACTCTTTATAATATTTTAATTTCTTGTATTATTTTATTACCCATATAAAAACAAACATTGTCTGACGAGGTGGGTAACTTACTTGCTTTTTAAGATTATTTTATCTCAAAAAAACGCTGGGTTTGCCGGAATTTTTTATTATTTTTTATTCGATATATTGGAACCAACAATAACTTACTAACAAAGGGTGGATTCAAAAGCTGGATAGACCGCCACACACCTCTGTTACTGCACACACTAATTATTGAATTATAATATATTTATTAAATATTCAATTATAATCCTCTTATTCAATATTCATCGTTATTAACATCCCTAGCCGGCTGTTAGTAAATAAATCGATCGCCGACGCAATAATAACATCACTCACATCTGTCCTTTCTGTGGAAAAAAGAGTTATTTGTATTTGTCAATGCCTGTATTATATTTGCGCAATCGATACCTTTATACACGAGACCTATGATCGATATTAGAAATAATAATTAAACGTCTTGGATTGTATTTACAACAAATTCAATGTATTGTTGCTTGGGAAGCGTTTTTGCAATACTCGAAAAAAAATGAATCATATGCGCTTCATCGGATTAATGGTTAAAATTTGTTTGCTGTTAAACTTATAATTTGATTGAGACGCGGTTTCTAAAATCTTCTTTTGATTTTAGATTGTGAAAAGAATTTGATCGCTGGTGTAGAGGCAGGTTAAACATACGCACATTGAGAAATATAAAATCCGTTCAGGAAACACCGACACATCGATGATTGCAATTCAATTCCAATTCTAATAAAAAATCTAATTTATCAATTTTCACGGATTATAGATGCATTAGTACGGTAAATGTGACGAGTATTCGGCCACTTAAAATCCGCCGTGAAATTATTAGCAATTGTTTACAAGGTGCCAAGAGGGTTTTTACGGGGTGTGAAAAGGTTTTTCAATTATTACTACCCATAAATCGACCTATAAAACCGATTTCAATCACTATTTAAAGGCGTGAAATAGCCTGAAAGGTGCGGAACTATAATTTGTTAGATTTGCGAACAGGTATTTTTTGCAAATGTGATTTTCAATCATTGATATTGGGACCTTGGCGAATTTATCAAATTGTTTTAGAGGAAAACTTATGTATAGTTTTTTTTTTCTTTTTTGAAGTAAAACTTCTTTACGCACGCTCGACATGGGGGGTAAGCTGGTGAATGTGTTACGAACAAGTGTAATGCGAACGGTAATCGATGCGAACGGTGATCGATGCGAACGGTGATCGATGCGAACGGTGATCGGGTGAGGCGAACGGTCGGGCCTTTACGCACGCTTGACTTGGGGAGTGATAAGGATAAGGATGGTCACCCCAAGGTCGTAGGTCACCCCAAGGTCGTAGGTCACCCCTTGGTCATATTTCACCCCAATGTCATATGTCACCCCTAGGTCATAATTCACCCCGTTCGCTACGTTTGATAACTTAGCAGGGATACCTGGGTTCATGGGGCGAGGTTTGTCTTGTAGTTTTATTTCAGTAGTGTGATCTAAAATTATAAAGCACACTCGTTTTTTTAATATGAATACCTCACAAGAGTCCCAACTGCTCCCGTCTGGAGCCAGTGAGAATATGGCATCCCCGATTGGGGTATGTTGTGAGGCTGAAGGTAGTGGGAAGGGGAAGGAGATGAAGAAGAAGATGGTGGGGAAGTATCTGGCTATTCAGATGTGGTTACCAAACACGGCTAAAGCTTCAAGCTACTTTTCAATTCTGAATGGTGGGCTTACACCAGGGCGATACTGAGAGAATCTTCCACACTGGAACGTTCCGCAAATATACTATGTGTTATTTTTAATTAATTAATTCTGAAATAACACAAATTATTGAAATAAAATTTAGTTGCCACGCCGGGATTCGTCCCGCGACTTTCGGATTGCGAGTCAAGAGCCTTACCGCTAGACTCGCCGGCCGTCAAATGTGCCAGTAGTTTCAGTATTATTTATTTATTAATTAACTGGCATTAATCTTTTAAAATATCACTAGCAGACCCGGCCACACGTTGCTGTGGCTAACGAAACACAACGCCACGTCATTACCCAACCTTTATAACCAACGGCATCTGTTAAATCAAATCCACACCGCCACCGAACAAGGAAACGCTTAATATCATAAGGGCGAGTATGGAACCACCGTCCCGGGAACCATTTATCGGATAACCAACATCCCTGCCATAGGTCACCCCAAGTCGTTCGCTACGTTTCCATGGGATGCGGTTTGTCTAGACTCTAGACTCTAGGTGGTCGGCAAATGCGTATGCCCACCTACAGCTTGGCGGGCCGGATCAGGAAAGACTAACATGTAAAATACGTGTATCACCAAGTTAGGGAGGCTATAAATTTTTTTATGTCGCATTTTATTACAAATATTACAAAGAAAAATAATTATTTTTTTACTTTTATTATCTTTAGAACAATAGCTCGTAGGTTTTTTGGAATTCTTTAATAAAATAAGAATCTTTCGATAAATTACGGCTAGTCTATATCACCAAGTTAACCTCGTATCACAAAGTTACCTCAGTTTTGACCTACAATTGCAAAACATCCTGTATCCTACCTAACACATATTTTTGGATTCTTTCTTAAATTTTTGAAATAATATTAAAAATAATCTTTTAAACTTTATCAAACAAAATTTGAAATACTCGTACAGTTATTTTATGAAATAAATTTAAAAAAAAACTTTTGTGTCAAGTTATCCCGGTACACCCTACAATCTAACATTTAGTCAACATTGCGCATATTACCCCGTTTCAACATTTTTTCCCCAAAAATGTGTGCCACATCCATCAGCTGGCTTTTGACAGCTATTAAGTACGTACGCATTATTATATTCTACATTGTTGCATAATCAAGCAGAAATACAATCATGCACAATATGCAACGCAATAACCTACGGTACCTACGTAAGGGTTGCATTTATCCTTCTATTGATCTAGCTGGGTAGGCACCCATGTTTATTACGCATTTATGAAAAATCCGGTTGAAAAAAATCGTGAATAATGGTGCAGATTACTAGTTGTAAAGATTTCGCGAATATGGCCACCTGGGATATTCGAAATTCCGTAGAATTCAAAATTTCGTAATGTGCGTATTGCACGCACTGATAGCGCAGCTTTCCCTTTTACCCTTTTAATTCAGCAAATTGCGTCAACATCCGAGCAGGGTGTGACGTAACAGATGTGCGATGTTCAACTGTACAACCCCCGTGCCTTATTGGCAGATGTAAGGGATGCTGGGCCTCGATTGGTCCATGGCGAGACAAATAGGGATGTCTGATGCCGTGTTGTTTTCGTGGGGTGCATTGCGAAACGATATTAAATGGGGTGGTGTTGCGACGGGGTGCGCCATTTTGGAAAGCAAGGGTGGTTAATCTCATTTTATGGAAATAACAACGTTATTAATCATTTTCAACAGAATTCTGATTTGCAAAATAACTTCTCTTTTGTAAACTATCTATGTTGAAGATGATTTGATGGTCCTCTTTTAGAAAAAAAAGCTTCAAATTCAAAATAAAATTACCCCTTTTGATCAAAAAACTTCAATAAATACACCTACTAATTATCGAGATTTATTTTTAGATTATTATGTTGTTGTGCCGACTCTTTCTGCAGAAAAATGGCTTTCTGTGGTGGTAGTAGGAGATTTTCAAACATTGTTGGGTTATTCGTAACCCGGGAATGTTTGTCTTTCTTAAAAAAAAAAACATGCAAATTTCCACATAATATAATTACGTCAAACAATCAAAAACATCAAAAAGTGTCCGCCATCTTAAACCGTACAAAAATCGGTACCAAAATAGAATTAGTCCTTTTACCCCGAATCCACATGAAAAGACGCCATTAGACAGGTTCAGCTGAGTTTGGTTAGGTTGGGTTGGGTTTATTGTATTTTTACGGTAACTCCTCACAGGAGACCCTGAGGAAAATAGAGCAAGGGCATGGGGCCTTAGGGTCTACAACATCTTTGAGGATGCTGTGTGAAGCATGTTTTTGAGAAGAGAAAGGGTTGAAAAAGAGGAAGGAAATAGAAAGGCCGGCAAATCTTTACCAAGCAAGCAGCTGAATTCAAGAACGAGTCGTAGAAACGACTCATTCCCATGTGAAAAATGGCAACCGTTGACAAGTTTTGGCGTGTTTTCTAAATATGCACCGGTGCCGAAGGGATCAATGACGAATATTCCATTGTAATCCAGTTAGAATAAGGAAAACATTCCTGCCTAATCATTGTGTGTATGTCTTTGGTTCAACGTTTAATTCTGTCGCAGGATCCCTACCGCCGAGCCCGGCCGACTCGGGCGTGTCCGACGTAGATTCGTCCAGTTCGGGCCACGCTTCCGCCGAGGAATTGGCCGCCTCCCGCCTGGCCGCCGCCCGCCTGCACCAGCTGCTGCCGCCCTTCTACCCACCGCCCCACCAGCCGCAGCCGCCCCAGCAGCAGTACCACTCGCCGCTGGGCCCCCCTGCCGCGCAACCCCCCCAGCGCCCCGCCCAACTGGCGCAGTCCCCGCATCACATGCAGCACCAACACCAGCACCAGCACCACGCCTTTCAGCCCAGGACTCATGGTGAGTCTCAATCATTCTTCTTCTCTGATCTTTTCCTCATTGCTGAGGATCGCGTCACCCACTCCAATTTCCTTGGTGGACAAGGCTCCTCCACTCTTCAATTGATCACTCCAACGCTTTGGTGACCCTCCTCTGCTTCTCCTGCCTTCCACTTTGTCACTAAATGTGAGTCTCTCCAAGTTTGAGTCCTCAGTTCGGTGAGCAACGTGATCTTAAAATACGTTGTAGGCAGATAGTTGAAAGCCTATTTTGGATATGTAGCTCTTCCAGAATGGACACATTTATACGTCTGGCTGTCCATGGAATCCTGAACATTTCCCTTCAGCATTTTCTGATTCTCCTGCCTTCCACTTTACCAGTGACAATGAAAATCTCCAGGTTTGATTGCTTATTCGGCGAGCAACGTGTCCAAAATAGGTATCTTAGGAAAGGCTTTAGGTAGAGACAGTAGATAGTTTTTTGTGGATACAGCTCTTCCAAAATGGATTATATTTATTTCCATGGAGTCCTGAGGTTTTGTTTTCCAGCACCGTATTTCGAGGGCATCATCAGATACCCTTTCGTCGTTCATTCTTATTTATTTACCAATAGTCTCACTTATTCTTTTACCAGCATTTCTTATGTTGGGTTTTTTTACTACCTTGAAACTTCCAGACCAGAATTCACGTTGAGTTTCACTTGGATAGTCTCAACCATAGATAATAGAAGTAAGAGAGATGGTCCATAAACCATTATTAATAATTAAACCGCGTGACACCAACATCGTTCACCCATACTACATACCAAACACTTGTATCTTTCACGCATAGCCGTATTGAAGTCCATACAGTTTGGTTATAGCTCGACGACAGTCGGCTTGCTTTTATGCAATGTCTCCTTTTGATCCCATTATCTATGCTCTTATCCATTCTTTCTTGAAGATTTGCATCAAAGCCAACATCGATGCGATAAAAGTCTTTATGAACAATTTTGGTTATTAGCCGACTTCGCAATTAAGGACAAATTTTGTTGTTGACATTGACTAAAATGTCGTTAGGATATTGAGCCCGTTCGCTCCCTAGATATTAAAAGTCGCGGCTAAAATTTATTTATTCAAGGAAGCTGTCACAATAAAAGAAAAACGGAAAATGAATCATTACCGCGTAGATAGACAAACAAACCTAAATAGAATACATTGTAAAATTGTAAAAAATCATCAAACGCATAGAAACCACAGATATTCAGATTTATAGATGACTAATCATTCAAATCCAAGCTGTCCCAAAAGAAATTCGATCATCACTATCACTGGTTAACCGCGAACAGAAGTATGGGGAAATAAATATATATTATTATTATTTTGGTTGTAGTGGCTATTTACGAACAAACTTCCGGCCGGCGCTGCCAAGTCGAAAATACAGTGAAAGACGGCTTTAAAAAATAACTTGTTATTTGCAAGTCCGAAAATATTTCGCATTCCCAGTTTTCTCCTCTTAACTCACAGCGGATGGAACCGTTTTTTAAACACATTTTTTAATTTCGCCTCACAGAATTTTCCGACGGTAAATTTATTATTATATCTCAAATGAACAACTAATGTAAGTTAACCTTTGATTCTTGATGAATACAGACCTAATTTTGTTCACATTAGATCTACACGGTAAAAGCCTGAGAAAAATAATTAACCTCAGGACGCTTACTGAAGAACTAATTAGGTGACTTGAGGCATTCGAGATGTGGATCTACAGAAGAATACTTAAAATACGTTGGATGTTATGGTTCGGATGAATAAAGAAAAAGAAGTTATTAAAACTATAAAAATCCGAAAACTTCAGTAACTTGGACATGTGAAAAGACATCCAGAGAAGTATGAGATCTTGCATCTCACTATGCAGGGAAAGATTGCCGTAAGACGGGGCCCTGGAAGAAGGAGAACCTCATTGCTGAAAAACCTGAGACAGTGGTTTGACCAGTCTACTGTAGAGCTGTTCCGGGCTGCAGTAAACAAAGTCCGCACAGCGAACATGGTAGCCAACGTCCGTTGAACGGATGGGGCACAAGAATAAGAAAGTCCTATGTCACCTTTTAGGATGCTAGGGGGGAGGGGGGGCTATTAGGAAAGGAAGAAGGGAGAGAAGAGAGAAGTAATGGGAAGGAAAATGTATTAGGGGTGGGTAGGGATTGCGGGTCAGTGTGTCCAGTAGTGACGGACGTATGAATCCATCCTCCCACTGCGGTGCAAGGCGATGTTCTGAGAGAATACTGGTGGAGAGGTGAAAAGGTCTCCCTCAACCAGTCATTTCAAATCCGGCCTGCCACACATTATCTGGGCAAGCAGACCTAGATAATCCTCACCCCATGAACCTGGGCACCCCTGCTAAAAGTAACCAAACGTAGCAAACCAGAGAACAGAGGTGTTGGTTATCCTATATCCAAACCCACCTCTCAAATTGAATGAGTACATTCTTAATGTTCTTTTATTTAATAAATCAAACCAAAATTTCCTCCGAAATTATAAGATTTGTTAGAAGGTACCTACCTACCTAATAATTAGAAGTATAAAAATATGTCTCCGGTCATAAACCGGTCAGTGGTTGAGTGGGCATCGCACTTGGATCCCACCCGGGCGTCGCGTGTTCGATTCCTCGGCTCGCTAAGTCCTCCATCACAACACAAGCAACATTTTCGGCTTTCTGTGGTGGTAGTAGGAGATTTTCAAAGATTGTTGGGTTATTCGTAACCCGGGAATGTTTGTCTTTCTTTAAAAAATGTATCTCTTCATATTATAAATTAAAGTCCTCCGCCACGTCTGTCTGTCTGTTCGCGATAAACTCAAAAACTACTGAACGGATTTTCAAGCGGTTTTCACCAATAGATAGAGTGATGCATGAGGAAGGTTTAAATATATAATGTGTTAATGTTTTGTGTAAATTCTAAACTCGCTCCAAAATGCTATTTAAATGTAACAACACCAGGACTGAGTACATGAAAAACTCGCTTGTACCTAGGTTACATGAAGTTAGTAATATATACGCAGATGTGGCGGATCTATTTAACTGCACGGTAGCTAGGTACAAGAAGGCTATTCTATCAAATATTTTCAATCAATAAGTATAAATTTTATTTTACACTAGTATTATAATATGTAATTGTAGCTCCTTGTGTCACTTCTCAACCAAATGCCACAACTAACTTATTCTCTCTCTTTTATTATATCTTATGTACAACTATGATATTGTGACATGTCATGTAATCTGTATTTATGGTATATTTATACCGTTAATGTTAATAAATAAATAAATAAATAAATTGGTTGAAATATAAAGGAGAATGTCTGTATGTGGTGGAAATCGGGCTAACAAGGTGGCGGTATGGTTTTGATTTGTATGAAAATTAACAGATGGCGGTGGTTATAAAGGTTGAGTAACCATCCAGTAGATGGCGTTGTATATAGTTAGCCACAGCAACGCGTAACCGGGTCAGCTAGTTTTATTTATTTCAATTCATTTCCCGTGAGTACTTATAATATCATCTAAAATCGTTGGTAACAAGGGCAGCTTCAATTCCAATTTCTATTCTATTCTTTGATTCCGACTTTAACATTTTTAAAGATTCTTCGCTTTAAATAACTGGCCCTAGCTCGATGACGTTAAATTTCTACATAATATAATAAATAACATAAGTTTAGAACTGTTGTGAGAAATGAAAAATAATTATATAACCGACGAGACGAGATCTATACGTATATTATTATATGACACGTGTTTCCTATAATACTACGATTTTTAATGGAGTCGTTTTGGCTACTTAATAATTAATACATAGTAACTTTAAAACCGGCAAATGATTATTACATTTTATGTCGTTATGTCATTAGCTACACAACTTGCGTCAGCTCATTTTTATATCAATTTATATCAAGATTTTATACATGTAGGTTCATGAGTTGCTGGGGTATCGCATGTTTAATATAAGTACCGCATACGAGTCCTATCTGCTCCCAACCGTCTGGAACCAGTGGGATTATGGCATCCCCAATACTGAGGTTGTCTCCCGCAACGAAATTTAATGTTATTTACAAATGTAAATTTAAAAAAAATTACAAAATATTAGTACCGAAGATATGTCGTCAAAACATTGATATTTGCGGTCGACTGAAAGGCGTGTGACATCACGATAATACTGCAGCACTGCCATTCGAATTATGAATAGAACTGTGTGTGACGTCACGAGACACCATTTTATTTTTTATTTATTTATCTATAAAAAGTACCTATTTTTACATAGTTTTTTTTATGCCTGTCTCACTAGGATTTACCTGTGTCGAGACAGGCGTGCGTGTTGCATGTGTACACACACGTGTATGTGTACATACACATTACCAATATTCACTTTGAAAAATTATAATTTCACCATTTTTTAAAGATACGTAAAAGCTAATTGTACATGGAAACACAGATCTGGTCACCAAACACGGTTAAAGCCATTTCAAGAAACTACTGTTCGATTCGGAATGGTGGTTTTTCACCAAAGCGTATATAAGAGTGTTACCTACCTCAGCACCTTACATAATACTAGCTGATCCGACGAACTTCGTACCGCCTCAGAATCAATAACTGTTTTGCTAACTTATTAGCTGAATGAAATTCAGTTTTTTTCATTATGTTAAAAATCACACAATGAATTTTCCTTTGGAGGGGTGCAGACATACGTTTACCGTTTGTCTCATTTTCAAAAGTCGAATGGAAGAAAGAGGGGCAGCATTATATGTTTAATAACAAAAGCAAAACAATCAGCGCATTGACATTAGACGTTTTTGAATTTTTGAATTCACTTACTATTCAATATACTTACATATCACAATATTCCTGCAGCTCTTTCAAAATATGAGAATTCATTCCATACAAAATGTACTAGGAAAAGAATATTCCTAATTTTTTTTTCGTGATTTCCTCCTACGCTTTAACAGCTATTCTGCTATTCGGGCGGAGACAAATCTAAAGACTCGAAGATCATAAAAATCGGTCTAGCCGTTTTATAAATGGCGTATATTAAGATTTAACGTCCCCTGCAAACTGCTAACGTATACAAAATCATTTAACGCAGGATGTACTGTACACTTGTGCACTCTTAATGTAATATTTTATTGTCCGCCAATTACATATCCGTCCATTATATGCGCATTATATACGTATCACATTCCTTTATTATAATACTTGTTATGTACCAACAGTATACTAATTAACGCACATTATTTATTATTTATGTTTTTTTAAGTTAATCTCTGGTGCAATCTCGTGCCATACTCAATCCGCCTATGTTAAAAGAGGTGATTTTAAATTCGTTGCATCTCAGTAATGTTTGGCAAGGACATAATTGTCGAAAGTTTATAGATAAATATACATCCACACACACAATCGTAAGTTTGTTGTGTTTGAATCAACTCTGATAGCGATACTTATAACTTATAACAGCAAAACCTAATAAGTGTAGATATATATTTAAGGATGGGTTGTTTAAAAAAAATTGAATAATTAATCAAATATTTGTCGTCAATTTTCACGTTCTGTGCAAGTTCTATTCAAGTTCTGTTATTATATCTTTTCAGGCCAGTTGCTGCTTAAAACTTAAATAATCTCAGAATTTGAATAGGAATTGACGATTTTTTTAATACTTCTATTTAAATTTCGTTTTTTTTTCTTGAATGAATGCAAATCTTAGGACGGATTGTTTCAAATAATTTGACAGATTCATCAAATATTTTAAGTTAATTTTCACGTTCTGCGTAAGTTCTATTCAAGTTCTGTTATTATATCATTACATGCCAGTTGCTTCTTAAAACTTAAATAATCACAAAACTGGAATAGAACCTACACAGAACGTCTAAATTAACTTCAAATATTTGATGAATCCGTCAAATTTTTTGAAACAACCCGTTCTTAGAAGTGAAAATTAACCCACTACCCGACATCCTACCTCCTACCGAACTGAAACTCGGCAGATTGTCTCGTTATCGATAACAACCCATTCCACGCACACAATTCTCTGAAATTGACTACTAGCCGGCCCAAGAGACGGCCCGGAAATTGAAAGTAGATGTATTAGAGTTAAGAAACATTGTTTTTATTGTAGGTTGATATTTGAACTGAAATAACCTATTAAAATTAGGGTTTATTGACTCTACGCGTCCAGTTTAACGAGGCAACGGATTGTGGATCGACTCGGAGCCTCCATTGAAAAATCCTGCTTTACTCTTTCTTGTATGATCGTCTCTTTACAAGAACATGCAGAGTGATTGACTTCTCGGTGAATGCGAGGTCACTCGGTAAGGCGGGAGTCACTTAGGACATTTTTCCAGACAAATAAACACAAAGTTCTGGTGTTCAAAGTGGTTTTCATCCCGCGACAAAATATCCCCGACAAAATATCCTACGGACAAAACATCCCCCAAGAAAATATTTACTAAAACCTAACCTAACAATAAAAATGGGACAAAGATACTATAGGCATCGTGTAAAGACAATAAATCAATGTTATCTATATTATTTTTGTTCTTTTTTACTATTTTTGAAGTGAAACTTCTATAGCCCCGCTGTGATTTGGATTTCGGATGAAACGGAAATGATGATTACTGTACCTGCGACGCATCAACTGCGCTCATTGGCCGCTTTGATTATCATGTCACTTTTAAAGGCTCCTATTGGTTGAGATATTAAACGTAAAAATTACGCTAGGTCTACGCTTATTGGTCGCTTTAATTATGACCTCACTTTTCAAGTGTTGTTTGACATTTTTTTGGATAATTTTCGCTTCTACCGCGTGTAAACTGCACTTGAATTTTTTGAACAATAATTTATTGTCTACAGGATCTCTGTATTATTTTTGTCCTATTTTTTGTTAGGTTAGGTTAAGTTAAGTTTTAGTAGATATTTTGTTTGGGGGATGTTTTATCCGTAGGATGTTTTGTCAGGGATATTTTGTCTGGTGACCAGATCTGAATAGCCAGATACTTCCCCAAGATGGTGGGTTCGAACCCGACGTGCGCAAATAAATTTTATTTGATTAATTTGTGGTATTTCACAATAAATTCATTAAAAATAATACATGGTATATTTACGGCACGATCCAGAGTGTAACATACTCCCAGTATCGCCCTTGTGTAAGACCACCATTCAGAACTGAAACGTTGCTTGAAATGGCTTTAGCCGTGTTTGGTGACCAGATTTGAATAGCCAGGTACTTCCTCTCCATCCTCTTCCCCATCTCCTTCCCCTCCCCACTATCTTCAGCCTCACAACATACCCCGATTGGGTATGCCATAGTGTCACTGGCTTCAGACGGGAGCAGTTGGCGACTCTTGTGCGGTATTCATATAATTTTTTTTTTTAAACACTAGAATAATTTATAAAAATATGTTTAAGCTCACTTCCTTTTGCGTGTTTGCTATTTTTAATTTGTCTTTTCATGATTTATAGTTTGCAAACAAACGTATACATTTTACCAAACAAATGTTATAATCCGCTTTGTACATAGGAACAATCAATTCATGAACACTTGTACATCTATTTGTCCAGCACGATAAATGTCACTTCAAAATCGTACGTTTTATTATCGAAATATATTTTGTGTAGTTTTTTGCCATATCCAAGATGGCGGACAGGTTTATTTGATAAATTATCTGTCAAATAAATTTGATGTAAATGCGTTGGATCAGTTTTAAAAGCGACTATTTTAATAATGAACATAAATATTGTCCGTGATACGTGTGTTTGCTTTAAAACTGATAGGTATTGCTATTTATTTTTTAATTTTAATTTTAAAATATATGCTTGTATGATTTTTGAGGAATATCTACAGAATCTTATCGTTGTTATAGGTAGTTAGTTTTTTAATCTATACAAACGTTTAGCTTCTGTAATAGCAAAAAAAATGTTTGGTACTTAGGTATTTACTTATTTTTCTGGTAGGTAACTAACGAAACATCTATTTTTTTAAATCCAAAGATTTTTTAAATTAACTAACTAACCATCACGCCGTTTCCCCGCACGGGTAGGCAGAGAGGACGGACCGCCAAACAACTCGATCTTGGCACACACTCCTTGCCTCGTTCATATTCAATGATCGTCTCATATATGCTCTTTTGTTAATCTGATTCATTTGGTCGTGCTATGTCTTCCTCGGGCTTCCCCAATTACTTTTACCATTTATATTTGCGTCATAAGTTCTTCTTAGACTCCTTTCCTCGTTCATTTGCTCTACATGCCCAAATCATCTGAGCGACCCTTTCTTATGAGCGTAATACACGAGCCCGATTTTCAGGCCGATTCCAATTAGAGACAAAAGTCAACATTTTTCGATTTGATCATATCTAGGATTTCAATTGTCATCACTGCAAACAACACATGAACCATACTGTTTGTTGTGATGCCTACTGAAATCGTAGGTATGAAAATAGAGTTGAAAACAGCGATCGCGCAAAGCGAAAAATGTTGACTTTTGTCTCTAATTGGAATCGGGCTGAAAATCGGGCTCGTGTATTACATTCTTCGCGGATCTCCACATTTCTCACACGATCGTACTTGGTTTTACCACACAGACGCTTTAGGAATCTTATTTCTACAGCATTCAGTCTACTTTCATCCTTCCTCTGCCAGTTCCATGCCTCACTGCCATACATCAGGGTAGGTATCAGCACTCCATTGTGGACGGCTAACATCGCTTCTTTGGACAGTTTTTTGTTGGCGCCAACGGCGCTCAGTCCTCCATAAATGGAGTTATCTTCATTTACCCTTCTTTCAATGTCTCAATCAGCCTTCCCTCTCTCGTAACGAGAAATATATCGTTACCACGGAAATACAACGACTATGATCTGTACTTATTTGGCTATGGTACAGAGTTGCTTCACTCTCTTGTTTTTAAATGACTTCGAAATGGAGGAGGTTATCAATTCGACGGTATTTTTTTTTAAATATCAAAACGGTTAATAACAAACTATTCTATAACTTACATTTTGGCGCGTTTATTCATCGATCATTTCGTATAGAAGCATTATTATTATTATTATTTAGGTAGGTACTGTTTGCGCTTGGAATAATTGTTATTTGCGCATGGCAAGAACCATTCCGCGTGTGGCAACATCGTCGCAGTTCCTATTCAGAAGAGGTGAACAAATATGGCGGTCAAACGGCTGCACAAACAACAGTAATGCACGTTAAGTTTGCCGGGAAGAACGTCAGAAAATTCCTCAACTTGTAGCAAGTTTTCTTTATTCATTAGAAATATACGTTTTCAGTAATAGATTCGTCGTGAAACAAAGGAAAATTCAAAACTAACTAACTAACCATCACGCCGTTTCCCCGCAGGGGTAGGCAGAGAGGACGGACCGCCAAACAACTCGATCTTAGCACACTCCTTGCCTCGTTCACTTTCATTCATCGTCTCATACATGCTCTTCTATTATTCTAACTTTTCACATGGCCCGACTCAAGTATCTGATCCACTTGGTCGTGCCATGTCTTTCTCGGGCGTCCCCGACTTCTTCTACCATTCAAATTTGCGTCATATATTCTCCTTACACTCCTTTCCTCGTTCAATCGCTCTACATGCACAATTCATCTGAGCGTTCCTTTCTTAATCTTTCTCATTACGCTTGATCTCCACATTTCTTACACGATCGTACATGGTTTTACCACACATACGCCTCAGGGATCTCATTTCTACAGCATTCAGTCTACTTTCATCCTTCCTCTGCCAGTTCCATGCCTTACTGCCATACATCAAAGTAGGTACCAGCACTCCATTATGGACGGCTAACTTCGCTTCTTTGGACAGTTTTTTGTTGGCGGCAACGGCGTTCAGTCCTCTATTTATAGAGTTACCTGCATTTACCCATCTGTTGATATCTCTATCAGCCTTCCCATCTCTCGTAAACACACTTCCCAAGTACACAATCTCATCCCCCTGCTCCAAATACTCATCATTCACAACTAACAACTATGTTGCACATTGTTTTGATACTCTCTCTTATTTTATTTTAAGGAAAATTCAAATTTATTATATTTAAATACAAGTTTTGATGCTTACGTTATACGTTCTAATTCGTGATCATCTTGAAAACTTCACCCGACCTAACTTTATCTTTTTTTTAAAGTTTACTCTTGTAGCTTTTTGGCTTATTCATAAAACTAAATATGCAATCAAAGAAGGTATATCTGAATTAAAACGAGCAATTTTTTAATAATAAATTCACTGCGAAATCATGAATATCAACATTTTAATTCTTCAGAATCCATTAGTCTGTCTTATAATAATAATCGTATTGCCAGAATAAAAATAACACAACGTAATTCTCTGATGAACAAGTTTGGCCGTTCTTTTGAATACAAATTCCAAATCGAACGAATTTAAAAAACGAAGCAGACAAGATGGCGACCTTGACCGTGACTTTAAATTTGGTCAAAATAGCAGATGACGAATGCGGAAATATAAATGCTAAAATAACATTCTACATGCACATAATAAATGAACATATTATGAACATTTATCTCTTCTAATACTTACACATAATTATTTAAAAATTTATCTCTGGAATAAGTGGTTTCAAATTTTCTTAGAATTTTCTTGACAGCTCTTTTCGGCGCGCAATTTTCGGTAGACCACGCGCGGCTCGATAGGTACCTAACTAACCTATCATCTTGTTCTATATTCTAACTGGGTACTAGCTTCCCGCTATCCCGCTCAGAGTCTAGCCTCTCGTATATATTGGTCACTCTAATGGTGGTATTAGTGGGAATGTACCCATATCTATGGAAAGATTCTATTGGTGGTGGTGAGTGTATGATGTTTTTCTAGCTTCTCCGCTAGTGTTGGGAACATTCTATCGGTACTTCTATCGGTATTAGTGCGCGGTGTCTATGCTATGTTGTTATTATTATTCTATCGGTATAAGTGAGAGTGTCTATGATCGCAACGGCCTTGACCGTGAATAGACGAACGCTAGCGTATTATATACATAGCGGTTCCACAGGCCATAGACAATAATGCCGGGCAAAGGGGGGTTAGACGTGGGCTACCTACTAAGAAACCCAGTTGAGTTGATCCTTTTTTTACAAATAACAGTACATTAATGTACCTACTATCCAAGATTTCGTTTCTATTAAATTAGGTGCGTGAAGATATAACCTAATTACGTAGCTATTTTTCAAATCTATTTGATGTTTATTTATTTTCTGATAAGATTCCGATAAGATTATAAATAGAATCCCTTTTGATGTAGAAGGAGGAAATCTTTTTGTGGTAGTTGTATTTTGAAGTACGTGCTTGACATCCATATATAGAAACACTTGACACGCTTTTCCGAAATCGATAAGAAATACCTTCTTATTTTTATAAACAGGTTCGTTTAGTATCTCTATACTCATCGTTTTGTGAAACGATTTTGTTTCACTGATAAAGTTCTTAATTACTAATTACATATCTCCCCAGCAAAGTTAGATAAAAAAATGTTACCTTTGAATCACCTTACGGCCCATTTCCTCAAGTAAATGACTTGTCATCTCCCAAGTGCACCATATTTTCTATATAAATAATACTTTGAGTTGACGGTGTTTTTTTTAAGTGAAAACTTTTTTAGCACCGTTGTTATTTGAAACTCGATGAAGCGAACAAGCGTCACTAACAAACACATACATCTACGGGATTTAGCCTGCGAGAGAATGAGATAAATAATAATATTTGGACGATTTATATAGCGCCGTTTTTGTGAAAAATCACCTCAAGGGCGCTGTGAGATAATAATCGGTCTCCTCTTTGTGCGGTGCTTCGTAAATAATCAGTCTCCTCTGCGGGGATTCGTAGCCTTCCCACTCTTGTCTACTTTAGTTATCTGAAGGTTTCCCTTCTATCGCGTGTGAACTGCACACATTTATTTTTTATTTCTGAAGATGTAAAAATGATTAAAAATTTCTATACCCGACTCAAAGTATTTTAATGCAATAGATTATAATAAAACAAATATAAACTTTATTCAACTTAATTTTATTAACCGTAACCGGTTTCAGCTCGTCAGAGCCATCTTCAGACTGGTACAAATAATTCTTAGTTTTTGTACCAGTCTGAAGATAGCTCTGACGAGCTGAAACCGGTTACGGTGGAAATTCAGTGGAATAAAGTTTTATTTGTTTTATTTTAATCTATTATAATGGAATTCCACCACGAATCGTCAATTTCAAAAGTAGAAGGATTTTAATACCCCATATTTTTGTGTTCTACCCAAAATAATTACAGCATTCTCCTAATTTCTCTTATTCTCATTTAATAACAGTGTGATAACATGAAGCACATAATCACTAGTTGTTATTAAAATAAATGTATTTTAAAATCGCAATCGCTACAAGTCCACTAGGTTATGCCCCCTCTCCTCCCCCCCCCCTCCCACCGCCTCGCCGTTTGCGGGCACCGAAAAAAACGGCGCGCAATTAAACCGATCCCGACCTTCCACAATGTCAAACGGCTTCGGCCTTTTTTTTATTCCTGCTCCGAAGTAAACAAATATAAAATACATTCTCAAACTCCCAGCGACAAGTACTTAACGGACTTATTAACTTATTATTATTTTTGTCCGGTTGAAATGAACATTTTGACTTCTTGGCTCGGGTTTTTCTAAATTTTCACTGGTGAAAAATCGTTCTCTTATAAATATCGTGGATAGTTTACACAACGATTAAGCATTACTTTTTTTTCTTTTCGATTGCGTGCGAAACATTTCACTCGATAAAAGCGATAGCCCGCCACATCACTCCGTTTTGTTCTGATTTTATAATATGGAATTCGTTTACAAAATATGTTTCACGTTTTGTTCTTCCTATCATTAAAAATTTATTTTTATATTTCTGATAAATTCAAGATGCATCGTACATACGTCTTAGTTACATAGTTAGAATATTGTGGTTTTGAGTTACAATGCTTGTGGTCAGCCGGTAATATAATTTTTTTCAATGACAATGCCTCATCCACTATTTAAAAAAATGCTGAATATATATTAGAAATTCTACAACTGTTTTCAACCGACGTTTTACACGGGGTGGCGGTTATTCACTGGAGCGCTTTTTGCAACAACATGGCACTATTTACAATACCTCGGATTGCTTTGCTGCCAATTTTGGCAAATTTTTGCTTATTTGCAAGTAATTAAGTAGAACTTTGAGATTTTATAGTTTCTACGAATATGTGAAAATCGACAAAAGATAGATTAATTCATTGGCTATATATAGAACTGTAATCCGTTTGTATGTCTCCATATTAAAATTTGGAGGCATGATTTTTTTAATGTCGGCGGAAAATATTCAAAATGTACACCAAAAAAGCAATCGGAGGGAAAAGTTTTAAATTACGCTGTCGCTTTAGTGGTTATGATAGCTGATTTTAAATGGATATAGCTGTAAAAATGTACGTTTCTAAATCTTCTTTAAAATTTGGCCACATTGTAGAATGTTTGAATATGTTTCGGAAAGAGTAGATTAATATGAAATTGTAAATATCATAGAAAATTCTTTATTTTTTGTATCGGCCCACGTAAAACAGTAAAAGCTATTCGCTAGCAACATGGCAGAGTTTCTATTGCATTTCTCCTGCCAAGTAATGCGAAGAGTGACTGCGTTTTTGAAGGTCATGAGTTCGACATCCTCACCGTTAAACTGGTTTACCCAAATCATACAAGGACTTTTGTTTGGCCAAAATTCTTCCATGACCGATATGGGTGTTCCTACATATCCCTGACTACGCAAATATTATTAACAAAACGCCATTTTTTATACAAATATATTTCAAATGGTGCTTTATAGTTAATACCTACTTGATCCCAACCACCGACTTTTTTTATTTATTTTTTTTATTGTTTATTGTTTTTTCCCGTTAAACCGCATCTAAGCAGTTTGTCAACAGGATTTTAATCTTCAATTACAATTTAATTATACATAGATAATATTATTATTATAACTATACAGATTGTCACAATTAACACCCTACAGACTTAGTATAAACCGTCTCTATTTAGTAATCATATTTTCTGCATATATCTCAATCTATTTGAAGAATTTTTTATATTACTTTGTAACATGTTAAATATTTTGGGCAAATTATATTCCGTCCGTAGTTATTGTTATACCTACTTTGGAATAAGCATTCCTTCATTCTTTGTGAATCTAGTATTATGTTCATGTTCCACTTTCCCCTTATATTCGGGTTCAGATATATGCTGAGTCATTATTTTGAACCATAATAGGGCC
Source organism: Limnephilus lunatus (assembly GCA_917563855.2). Taxonomy (NCBI): domain Eukaryota; kingdom Metazoa; phylum Arthropoda; class Insecta; order Trichoptera; family Limnephilidae; genus Limnephilus; species Limnephilus lunatus. Next base: position 58,485,105 of record OU830596.1, read on the forward strand.
TGCACAGGTAAGAAAGTTAAATTCGTATACAATAATGAATTGTTTCGTGTCTGTTAAAAAGTATGTTTTTGAACTAGTAATTTAACCATAGAATTTTTTACTGATAAAGGAATTAAAAGAATAATAAGACGTTAATCTTACCCTCATGTCACAGAGATCGCCATTATATCGGTTTCAGATCAATTAGGATTAGCAGTCTTATAAAATTCACTTGTATCCAAAACCAAACCCATGCTTTCTGTGCTTAAAACAGTCTATAAACACACTATATAATAAATTTATCTATCCTTTGTAAAAATATAATGTTACATGATTATAGATTACAAATTACCCTACGCGAGTTCTCACGCATTTACTGGCTTTTTAATTCACAAATCTATGCATATAATCAGTGAGTTGTCTATGGGTAGATAGTAGATAGACAGTGATGAGCAAAATCGCAACCTTTTTAAGATTGCGAAACTTTGTTAGAAAAAGAAACAACCCCATTTTTCGGTTCCATACAACTTATTGTACAAAGGCGACTGGTGTGATTATCGATGTGGTCAGTATCTACAAGCTAGCTATCGGACGGATCGAGTTTGATTCTAATACTTACAGCGGACTTAATTCCATTTCAGAAAAAGTAGTTATTCTTATGCATGGTATGTAGGTACTTACTGTAAAACTTAAGCACTTAAGTCGGAGTTTAGCTAACATCAGGTTAGTATTCACCATAAATATGATTCCTGCAGTCCGCAATACACTCTCTGGAACTTCACGTTTTCAAAAGAAACAAATCCTGTATAATTCTTTCCTTTTTGACTATTTTCAATCGATTTGACTATTAGTTACCTACCTACCTATTTAAATAGTCTAATAAATATTTCAAGAAATAAGTCATTCATATGATTTTCGACATTTAATTAAATTTTTTATTTAGGTACTTTTAATAGAGTATCTATCGATAATTTCGAAATGTATATTTATGTATATCTCGATTTTCCCATCACTATCCGTGAGTACATTGGGTAGGTAGTACTTACTTGATAATATGACCGGCCTTTCCGGATGTCGAGTCCTGACGCCATCTTTAGCACAGAATAATAATAGACCTATGCACTTCCTCCCGCCATTTTCAGCCGCGCTTTTCTTCGTCTTCTTCTTTTTTCATGCTAGTAGGCACCGCGAATGGGGGAGCAGTGCCGGCTAAAGGAAAAGAGAAATATAATAACCAAAAAACAATGATTTTCAAAAGTAATTCGTTTGTTCGTTTTTTTTTTCTCTTTTTGCCTCCTGCAAACTGAAATGCTGTTAATTCATTGTCTTGGTAACATAAGGTTTGACAAATTCTAGATTCAAATTTTTTCCTCTTTTCATTATTTTATGTGGTGTTTCACCAACAGTCCTTCAACTCACTTAGGAAGGAGATTAATTCAATGGGTAGAATAATGTTCTTTTAGTGTAAATCTGGTTTATTGATACTTCGCGTATACAGTGTTGACCACGATATCTAGGATCTGGCTAATTGGAATCTGAGGTGAGAGATCTGCTAAAGACTGCCTCTGAGCTGTTGGACCCTCTGTTGCCCACAGCCTGTACTAAGCTAGCTGCCATCTAGCGGCAGTTAGGACATTTAGCACTGCCATCTATGTGAGCAAGCAGAAAGCTTTTAGATACACTACATCTTAAATTCGTACGAAAACGTATTACATTTTGGAATTGGATTTCCAACAACACTCGTCCATAATGCACAGTGTCCGGAAACTCGTAGTACCTACAGGTAGCGTTGGGCTTATATCAGCTGTTTACAATATTTTAAATTTTGTCGAAGTGTAGACTCAGCTCTAAAAGTTTTTTTTAAACCTTTTCGTTGCCGAAAAAATGTTATTTTATTTTTATTTTTTTTATTTATTTATAAACAGAAACAAACAATACATTAGTTACATTGGTACCTACCCACCAAATATATTTCATGGTGGGTAGGTACCTATTATGTATTTCAATGTAGTGTCTTATTTATGGTACTTATGCATACTAAGTAATTACCGGGTGATGTGTGTAGTGGGAAGGTGAGGGTGTGTGTGTGTGTATGTATGAATGTATGCGCATTGAACAATTTATATTATTGACATGATGCTCTTTTTAAATTTGGGCATTTGTATGTATGTGATGTAGATTCACCAGTTTACCCTACGAATTTCCGGATACCGTGTGTACGAATTTCCGGATACCTTGTGTAATACCGGCTCACGATAAGTTATCCACTTAATCGTTCCACACCTTCCTAAAAAGTCTTCGAACCTGTGTAAAACAAATAATAATAAAATAACGTAAAACAAAGTTGTGTTTGTTAAAAACAACAACCAATAAACGTTAACACACCATCACACAACATTACAAAGCATTTATACAAGCCTTAATAATAAAAATATTTGGATGACTTGTATAGCGCCGATTTTGTGAAAGATCACATCAAGGGCGCTGTAAAAAATTTATACAATCTTATTTCTAACTATAAACTAGACAAACACCACTACAACAACTTATGGCTAAAAATTGCATCCACCAGTTCATCGATCACCAATACGAAACTATATTATATACAATGATTTGACCGATGAACGCGATGCTGCTGTAAAAATGTACTGTACAGAGTGTACAGGCAGAAAATATATGCATGACTTACTGTGCATAACATTAGGTATACATGCATTTAAAAAATGATATGTGCATTATCATATTATAATATTCTAATGTTTTTTTTTTGGTTGTCCTGCCTCTGTTCGTCTGCCCGGTGCATTTACACACTTGCAAACATGTATGCACATTTGCACGCTGTACTAGTGCGCGTGCAATATACAAGCGTTAGCGATCACAGACATCGTCACTGCGCTTGTGTCCGTGAATTCCTTGCGCATGTGTGGTGTGCGCGCGAGCCCGTGTCCTTGGCGCGGGTTGGTAACCCGCTTTCCGTCGACTGCAACCGCGGTATGGGTTAGATGGGCAACAGAGTACCTACCTAACCGACCGACTGTATTATATATAAATGCACCCACCCCGCTGCATAATGGATAGGTATCTGAGAATGCGTCCGTCTTAAGAGATGATGACACGGCAACCCGCGGATTTCAAAACAGACGCCATTTTGGTATAGAACTAAAATCATGCCAAACGTAAACAATGCATAATGCATAGATAGTGTTAGTACCTACCTTACAAATTACTGGGAATACGTACACCCAATGATGGCAACACACCGATATTAAAAACAGACGCCATTTTGGAAATAGAACTAATATCATGCCAAACGTAACCTAACCTAACTTAATCGACCGATTCGTATAAGTCTAAGTACCTACCCCGCTTCATAATGCATAGATAGTGGTAGTACCTACCTTACAGATGACTGGGAATGCGTACATCCGATGTTGGCAACACACCGATTTCAAAACAGACGCCATTTTGGAATAGAACTAATATCATGCCAAACGTAAACTAACCTAACTAAACCGACCGACTAGGTCTAAGTACCTACCCCGCTTCATAATGCATAGATAATGGTAGTACCTAGGTATCTTACAAATAACTGGGAATACATACATCCGACGATGGCAACACACCAATTTCAAAACGGACACCATTTTGGAATAGAACTGAAAAAAATATTTTTTCTATTTTTTGCATAGATTTTGAAAAGATCGATGATTTGTGTATATAACCATAGAAACCACCTGACGCTGAAGGGTGACTAATTAGTGATTAAGTACCTAGCTAGGTACTCACAATGCGCAGTGTACAATTTGCAAATGTTTTTTTTTCAATAATTGAAAAGTTGGTAGTTACTCTGTGTAGAGATTCAGATCCAATATACAGGAACTATTCCTAGTAGTTTGTTGTTGGTTTCTAGCACATCAGAGGTCGTGCTGGAGTGTACTATCATCAATTCAAGAATCGACTCAAATGGCTAGCAATTTTTTTTAAGTTTATCCAATTCACAAGTGGGAGGAAATAGTTACAACTTAACATAAGTATTTTGATATTAACAATATATATTTCACATACAATATAGACGAAAAATAAAATACAAGTTAAGTAGAAACAAACAACAATAGAAAATAAATAAAAAAAAGAACATGGTTATAAAAATATGAATGATTACAGATCCATGGAAAAGAAAGGAAAAAAAAATAAACAAAACAGTATAGAACATGAAAATTACATAGTTTCATCCTCAAACGTACTTTAAAAATATTCTTTTAAGGCATTACTCTGATTTTTTTTATTTTGCTGGATTCCCTTATACATAGTTCAGAGATTTTATTTGTGTTTGAGGTACGCGAATTTTATTGCTATTTCAATATTGTATGTGTGGATGTCTTGATTGTAAAGTGGCTTGATGTTAGTGTGAGTTGATTGTTGAGTAATTTGTAGGATGATGCTTGTGATTTCATGTTTAGGAAGGTTTGTGATTGGAAGAATACCGGAAATTGAATTAATGTCTCTGATATGGGTGTCCCGCGGAAGTCCAAAAACATTTCTGGGAGCTCGGTTTTGAACCACCTGCAGTTTCTTTGAGACAAAGCCCCAGCAGACATATATCAGAGATAGGAAATGTGTGAATGAACCATGGCATATTACACTGATGTTAGTGAAGGCATGGGTAGTAATCCTTGATGTCTATTATTATAGAGTACACCAGTTATGAGGATAATTTTCTCCTGTACATGATTTATATGGAGATCCCACGAGAGTTGGGAATCTACAATCAGGCCCAAATATTTTCTTTTCGATATTATACACTAATTTTGGTTGTCTGTGCGTCCTGCGTAAAATTTGGTTTAATGAAATCAAATTTGCTTCGAATTTAAATTAAGTGCCATTTTGAAAATTTTAACTGATTTCAAATAATTCAGAAAAGTGATAAGGAGGGTAACTACTTACAATTGAATATTTTAACAGAAATTCATTTTAAAATATTATTTTTTGATACCTACTAACTTATCGAGAATTCAGACTATCCCGTGGTCTTTCACGATGGTTGGGTCGGTAGATAGCTACTATATATTTTTCAGTTATGTAATTGTTATTTTCCTTTTTTTTTGGCACTTGGAGCACATATATGTATATATGTTGTGTAGATTCTTGTCGATTTTCACCTACCTTAGAACTTTTTACCGATTTGTGAAAAGTACTATTAAAATAGTAATTGATGAGTATAAATCACATTATTATTGCTTTTTCAGTTAGTTGTTATATTCTCTATTCTTTTTTTTGGCGCCTAACTTAGGGTAAATGCATGTTGTGTAGATTCTAGTCAACTTTCACCCACTTCAAATTGTGACTTGTAAAAATAAATGATAACATACTATTTAAACGGTAGTTGAGGAGATAAGTTTTTAGATTTTCACGGCCAAAAGCATTTTTGTTGTTTGTTTTTGGGATGTTATGCCGTGTTGCGTTCGGATCTGCCGGATCTGCCCTGATGATGAACACTGCAACGCTGTCAGAAATGTCGGCTAAAGAAGGAGGTTGCGCAACACGGCATAACACCCCAAAAACAAACAACAAAAAAGGTAGTTGAGGAGTTTAAACCACATTTCTATTTTTTCAGTTAATTGTTATTTTCTTCATTCTTATTTTTGGCGCCCAACTGGGGTAAATGTACGTTTTGTAAGGTTATGCGCGTTTTTATCCCACGACAAAATATCCTCCGACAAAATATCCCCCGGACAAAACATCCTCCAAACAAAATATCTACTTAAACTTAACCTAACCTAACCCAACCTAACAAAAAATGGGACAAAAATAATACAGACATCCTGTAAAGACAATAAATTATTGTTATCTGTTTTATTTTTGTCCCATTTTACTATTTTTGAATTATATACAATATTTGTTATCTGTATTATTTTTGTCCCAATTTACTATTTATGAACAATAATTTATTGTCTTTACAGGATGTCTGTATTATTTTTGTCACATTTTGTGTTAGGTTTGGTTAGGTAAGGTTAGGTTTGGTTAGTTTAGGTTAGGTTAGGGGTTAGGTTAGGTTAGGTTAGGTTAGGTTAGGTTAGGTTAGGTTAGGTTAGGTTAGGTTAGATTAGGTTAGGTTAGGTTAGGTTTGTTTAGGTTAGGTTTGATTTGAGTAGATATTCTGTTAGGGGTTGTTTATTATTTATATTATATTTAGGGGTTGATATTTTATCGGGGATATTTTTAAAAGTCGCCGAACAGTTTTGCAGATCCTAGTCGATTCTCTCCCACCCAGTCCCTGAATTTATGATTTAATATAATTTGAGTGACAATTGAGGAGAGAATAAGAATGAGTAAAAGAAATAAGGAGATTACTCTCGACTCCTTGCCGTGTCGGCTTGGCGATGTGGGCCGCGGGCGACTAACACTGACCCCGTTAGCGCAGTTACACAACGCTGTGGTTCTTTTGCAACGCGGCTCCAACAAGCAATCGCCGATTATTCGCTCGGCGTTCTTATTGCGACACGACCTGCCACTGCTCACTGCTCATGCCGCTACGTCAGCTTCCTCTTTTCGGGATTCTTTGCAAATCACCAAGAAGGCGGGATGTTACTAAACATGCTGTTGCAGACCAATTCTGTGGATTCCCTCCCATTTCCCCCTGGTTACATGCACCACCATTCTAAATAGGGTGATCACGCACTATTTTTTTTGCTGTGAAAATTTATTTAGCACCGTTGTGATTTAAAACTCGATGTAACGAAAAACATCGACAAAAAAGAGAAAAACACATAGGATTTAGCCTACGTGAGAATGAGATAGAATAATCGGTCTCCTTTTTGTGCGGTACTTGGTAGCCTCCTCATTATTTTTGAAGTGAAAACTTCTTTAACACCGTCGTGATTTGAAACTCGATGAAACGAAAAATAACGACCCTTTTTTATATTTTTTATATGAGGCCTCCACACAGGAGGCCCTGAGGAAAATAATTTCCCTCAGGGCCTATGTCACCTTTGAGGATGCTGTGTGGAGGGTTTTTTAAGGAAAGGAAGGAGAGGAGAGTTCTGGGAAGGAAGAGGGTGTAAGGGGTGGGCAGGTATTTGGGGTTCAGTGTGTCCTGGTCAACCGCCTCCAAGACCTAGAACCTAGACAAACCTCACCCCCTCAACCCGGTCACCCCTGCTAAATCACCAAACGTAGCGAACCACTTGGAGTGACCAATGACAGAGGTGTTGGTTATCAAATAAAGGTTCCCGGGCCGGCGGTACCCATTCCCGCTTCCCAAATTGACACTAAAAAGAGACAAACACATAGGATTTAGCCTGCGAGAGAATGATCGGTCTCTTTTTGTGATGTGCTTCGTAGTCTCCCCACTCTTGTCTACTTTAGTTTTCTGAAGGTTTCACTTCAAATTTGCACATTTTTTCTATCCGGAATTTCTACGTCAACGCTACTATTTTATTATCCGCACTGAGCTATGGAGTTTTGAAATAATATCAATGGCGTTGAAACTCGGTCGAAGCCGAAGCTCGATAGAAACGAACTAATTCCATTATAATTTATTTGTTTTAAAAATTACCTATAGAGGAAACATTATTTCAGTATCCTTATCAAATGTTTGATAATTTTAAATGATACGAAGTAACAAATAATGTTGCTTCATACAAAATATTCCGTGAACTAGATTTTCAAAAGATTGGATCTCTATTGCAAACATCTTGCTTTAAAACGTACATTCCTTGTGTCCGGTATTTTTTTGTAAATAAATCAAATAAAATTGTCAAATAATTTCTAATAGCAAGAATATATTTATTAAAGAATACATTAGTAGTACCAACTCTAAAAGAAGAAGAAGAGATATATAAATTCGAATGTTAGCGGGAGCGTGCTAATATTAAAAACGATAACATTTAAGCGAAAATTGTGAAAATGTTTAATAAAACACGACTCGCTTAAAATAGAGAAAAAATCTCGTGGAGGAGGTCTAAAGTAGCATTTAAAAAGACTGTGATTTATAGAGCATATTTTTCGATTTTCTTTTATAGAGGGAATTTCATATAATTGCCGTTTCGGTGTGGGGAATGTTTAGATATTATCTTCAAGAATAACATTATATATTTTTAAGAGGTTTAAAATTGAAAGTGTTTAAGGAAAACATGTAATAAATCGGTAGAAACGCGGGGAACCGGGCCTTAATGCAATATTGATTTAAGGAAACGAATAATTTAGTAGGAATAATAATAAGGGAAATTATTAGCTTATGTAAAAAAATACTGAGAGCATCTGCAAAAACAAATTAAAGTTCCCACATAAACAAGATTCAAATTGGTTTCACAATAAAATTAATATATCCATGTCACATTCATTTGCTTGTTTCTTCATCACGTCAGAAAATATCGGTCGTTAACCAAAAATATTAACTAAAAACATAACATATTGCTGCGAGGAAATCGGAAAATTATTTCAAATAATTATAAAACCACATTGACACACAAAAGTCGACAAAAAACATGTGAAACTGCATGGAAAAGTAATATATTCGAGCATGTACATTTGTAGGAAACGATTTTGTAATATTTCCACAGTTTAGTTTCTCAGGACAGATATTTGGGTCAAGTCAAAAATCGCGGAAATGTGAAAATGTTTTACTTTGAAGATTGTGATAATATATCACTCTATCCGAATGCTATTAATTTATCTGTGGCAGTCTTGAAATCCATAGAAAAACATATATTTTAAAACTAGCTGACCCGGAGAACTTCGTACCGCCTCAGAAGAAATAACTGTTGTGTTAACGTATTAACTGAATTAAATTCAGTTTTTTAATTAAGTTAAATTACATAATGAAGCAATTATTAATGCGCAACTGTCCGTGTCTTGTTTTTGTCAGTATCAGAGATGGCGTTGTGTACGGATTTATATATTTTTCTGATTTTATTACTTTTCCACTTACTTACGGGAATTGCGTTTCATTTTTTTTATGCGTATGAGGAAGATTTATTATAATTATTGTATTTTTCCTTAACGTTCACCGTTTGTCTCATTTTTAACTGTTGACATTTAGTGTGTAAGAAAGAGGGACAGCATTAAATTTTTGAGAACAAAAATAAAACAATCAACGCATTAACATTGGACGTTTTTGAATTTTTGGAATTCACTCACTATTCAATATTATATTTAACACAATATTGCTGCAGCTCTTTCAAAAGGTGAGAATTCGTTCCATACAAAATGTATGGGGAAGAGAAATTATGTGAATTTTTCCGATGTTTTAATAATTATTCTGCTATTCGGGGCGAAGACAAATCCAACAAATCAAAGATTATAAAAATCGGTCCGGCCGTTCTTGAGTTATTAATGGTGTAACTAACTTGTTTTTGTTTTATATTTTGAAAAGATAAGGGCTACTGTTTTATAAAAACAGCGGTTTGTTTTTTACAATGGAAAACTTTCTTTGTAGTTTTCAGTATCTACATAAATATGTATTTTAAAACTTCTAAAACCAGTTATTCGTATTTATCCAAATGAATCCTGAAACGGTTATTAATTTAACAAAACGATTCAAGTTGGAAAATGATATGAACATTCTACATTTTCCGCGGGAATAAAAATTATGGTTTGAAACTTGGCTAAAGATATAATACCGTGTGAACTTCGCGTGGCTAGATGCACCGTCGCCTGTCTGGCAGAAAGGGAAATGAATCAGAGCGAGAGGCACCCGTATCGCCGTGCGACAGAGCGAGACGGCGACATTGACCCTGTCCCGCCCAGATGAAAATTACGACGCGCGAAAGGAACACGGCTATATGAAATGTAGCCGCATCTCTGTCCTACACGCGGCATTCTTTAAAGGGGTCTCCACACGATGCTGCCGCAGCACGTTCTGCCGCAGAACTGACTAAAAATCGCATGGTCTGTAGTCAAAACCGCCAGCCGTATTGTTATTATTCACCAACCGTATTATTATTTCCCTTCTGCCGGGCCCCCCCACTCCTTAAAATTGGGCCGTTAGTGGGCGGAACGCCTTCGGTATTGTTAAGGGGTCTCCACACGGTGCTGCCGCAGTAACAACTGCCGAAGAACTGACTAAAAATCGTATAGTCTGTAGTCAAAAGCGCCAGCCGTATTTTTATTGTAATAACAATACGGCTGGCGCTTTTGACTACAGTCAACTAAAGTTCTGCAGCAGTTGGTGCTGCGGCAGCACCGTGTGGAGACCGTCTTATTATTCACCAGCCGTATTATTATTTACCTGCTGCGAATTCGCTGTTGTTGCAGCCGCTGAAGGTCCGCCCTCAACTTGACTTGTTAGGACACGTCATTTCTTCATTTCTCGTCGGAGAGCGTTTCGCGCGGTCCTTGACAGCGCCTTGTACGAAGTAAATATTATTATTTTACTCATCGCGCCTGAAGAGGAAAAAGAAGTTTGGGTAGGAATTTTTGATTTATACAAGACTTGTACAAGGACCTTCGATGCTTGTGGGATATTTCCGACAAAAATTATTTGCGGTGAGATATTGGTAATAAAGCCATGGAGTTGTTGATAATAACGTTTATAATAAAATATGAAGGTATGGGTTTTTATTTTTTTAATATAAAATCCGGCTAATTTGTTCGGCTTTTGAAACAACTCATATAGGTCTCATCGCTGTGTCTCCCTTACTACCATAATTATAAATATGATCTAAACGGTGCTGTGTTAGAAAGATAAAACACCACGTTTTATATTCGAATCTAAAAGTTAACCCCAAAATAACAGAAAACGTACTTACACCTTTATGAAACTAAAGTTTCCAACCAAAATCTGAAAAAAATTTGTGAAATTGTGGGAATTTTTTAATTAATTTTATTTTTACAAGAAACGACAAAGATGTGAGTGGTTGATAATGTTAATAATAAATTTGCCTAATAAAATATACGTGTGTTTTTATTTTTTTTTCTTTATCTGTAATTTTTGTTAGAAAAATACCAGGACGTAAAGTGGGACATTTTTAAAACTTTTTTATTTTGCGTATCAAAATTTTATATTTCGAAAATTATACAGGGTGTAAAAGCACGTACCCGAGAGATTTTAACCAGCGATTAACAGCTTAACTAACTAACTAACCATCACGCCGCCGTTTCCGAAGACGGACCGCCAAACAACTCGGTCTTGGCACACATTCCTTGCCTCGTTTACATTCATACAACGTTTCATACATGCTCTTCTATTATTCTGGGTCTTGACATGGCCCGACTCAAGTATCTGATTCACTTGATCGTGCCATGTCTTTCTCGGGCGTCCTCGACTTCTTCTACCATTCACATTTGCGTCATATATTCTACTTACACTACTTTCCTGGTTCATTCGCTCTACATGCCCAAACCATCGGAGCGTCCCTTTCTTAACCTTACACAACACACTTACATCAGCCTTGCATTCTTTGCGTATCTCCACGTTTCTCACACGATCGTACATGGTTTTACCACAAATTCGCCCCAGGGATCTCATTTCTACAGCATTCATTCTACTTTCATCCTTCCTCTGCCAGTTCCATGCCTCATTGACATACATCAGGGTAGGTACCAGCACTCCATTATGGACAGTTTTTTGTTGGTGCCAACGGCGTTCAGTCCTCCATTAATAGAGTTAACAGCATTCATCCTTCTTTCAATATCTCTATCAGCCATTCCATCTCTCGTAAACTTACTTCCCAAATAAAAGAACTCATCCACCTGCTTCAAGTATTCATCATTTACAACTATGTTGCACATTGTTTTCGTACTCTCTCTTTCATATACCATGACTTTAGACTTCCTTACATTCACGATATCGTCTTTTGAAAGTGGAAGAAATTTGGCAGACGTACTATTTCTACGAAAAATAGCTACCTCTATTATATCTACCATAGAGGTAGCTATTTAATTAACTAAGAGTGAATTACTAGAAAGAATTTAACTAAGTGTGCCTATCAGACAAACCAGACAAAACCACGCATTATACATTCCTCAATGCAACACTAACTCTAAACAAAATACAATCATTCACCGCGCTTCACTCATCTTTAACATGACATACAGTGAATTCGACTTATTTAACACAGTACCTAACATTTTCAAATCTAAAATGAATAAATAACATTTAAAAATACATACTACTATTTACACAGAATTAATCCATCCCTTTCCCCTCCCTTTCACCATCCCATCCACATAACCTAATTTAACTATTTTTCTTTATACCTACTCACTTAATAATTTAATATACATAAGTAAAAACCTGTTATTGGTAAAATTTTTATACATATGTATTTCATCAAACATTATTTTTATAAACTGTTGATTTTCCAAATAAAATAAAATTATTAACTCATTCTTCATGCATACTTCGTTCATCCTGGACACGTGAGACTGTAGACTGTAGATCTTCCATACTGTTAGATATCAGCACCGCATCATCAACATGCAATAGGCAACATTCTTTCAGATTACTAAAGTTAAAGTACTTTATAGTACTTAAGTACTTTTTCCCGAGATTATTTGGAGTAAAAAAATTTAAAATCATTTTGTGTTTTCATTAAAACATTTAAAATATTATTCCATCACACGCCGCAACTGATAATTCAATAGAGAACGCGTTTATGGCCTAGCGGTCATTTGACAAGCGTTGCGTCTCGTTCTAGTGGTACTTTAAGCAAACGAGACAGCGCTAGTTTACTCAAACCCATCCCATCGTGATGGGATCAGTAGCGTCATGTGATCGAAAAACACAAATATTTTTGTTTTTAATAAAAAAAATATATCATTTTTTGCTCAATAATTTCTTTTACGAATCGGATTATTATTTTCTGTTGTCAATAAAGCCAACGCTAGTCCAATACGTTGAAATTTCGAAAGTATTGATCGATGTGACGGAGCCATGACACGTTTGCGCACAGCGCGGGCGCTCCGAACACGTCTGCACAGCGCAAAAACTAAGACCTTTCTGCAAATTGAATGGTGTAGTGGCAACCGTCAATCTGCTGTACAGCTTGCAGCACAGCATGAAGTGACTAGAAATCGCATGGTGAGGAGGCCACTTTATTATTTACCTGCTGCGAATTCGCTGTTGTTGCAGCCGCTGAAGGTCCGCCCTCAACTTGACATGTTAGGACACGTCATTTCTTCATTTCTCGTCGGAGAGCGTTTCGCGCGGTCCTTGACAGCGCCTTGTACGAAGTAAATATTATTATTTTACTCATCGCGCCTGAAGAGGAAAAAGAAGTTTGGGTAGGAATTTTTGATTTATACAAGACTTGTACAAGGACCTTCGATGCTTGTGGGATATTTCCGACAAAAATTATTTGCGGTGAGATATTGGTAATAAAACCATGGAGTTGTTGATAATAACGGTTATAATAAAATATGAAGGTATGGGTTTTTATTTTTTTAATATAAAATCCGGCTAATTTGTTCGGCTTTTGAAACAACTCATATAGGTCTCATCGCTGTGTCTCCCTTACTACCATAATTATAAATATGATCTAAACGGTGCTGTGTTAGAAAGATAAAACACCACGTTTTATATTCGAATCTAAAAGTTAACCCCAAAATAACAGAAAACGTACTTAGGTACACCTTTATGAAACTAAAGTTTCCAACCAAAATCTGAAAAAAAATTGTGAAATTGTGGGAATTTTTTAATTAATTTTATTTTTCCAGAAACGACAAAGATGTGAGTGGTTGATAATGTTTATAATAAATTTGCCTAATAAAATATGCGTGTGTTTTTATTTTTTTTTCTTTATGGGTAATTTTTGTTAGAAAAATACCAGGACGTAAAGTGGGACATTTTTAAAACTTTTTTATTTTGCGTATCAAAATTTTATATTTCGAAAATTATACAGGGTGTAAAAGCACGTACCCGAGAGATTTTAACCAGCGATTAACAGCTTAACTAACTAACTAACCATCACGCCGCCGTTTCCGAAGACGGATCGCCAAACAACTCGGTCTTGGCACACATTCCTTGCCTCGTTTACATTCATACAACGTTTCATACATGCTCTTCTATTATTCTGGGTCTTGACATGGCCCGACTCAAGTATCTGATTCACTTGATCGTGCCATGTCTTTCTCGGGCGTCCTCGACTTCTTCTACCATTCACATTTGCGTCATATATTCTACTTACACTACTTTCCTGGTTCATTCGCTCTACATGCCTAAACCATCGGAGCGTCCCTTTCTTAACCTTACACATCACACTTACATCAGCCTTGCATTCTTTGCGTATCTCCACGTTTCTCACACGATCGTACATGGTTTTACCACAAATTCGCCCCAGGGATCTCATTTCTACAGCATTCAGTCTACTTTCATCCTTCCTCTGCCAGTTCCATGCCTCATTGACATACATCAGGGTAGGTACCAGCACTCCATTATGGACAGTTTTTTGTTGGTGCCAACGGCGTTCAGTCCTCCATTAATAGAGTTAACAGCTTTCATCCTTCTTTCAATATCTCTATCAGCCATTCCATCTCTCGTAAACTTACTTCCCAAATAAAAGAACTCATCCACCTGCTTCAAGTATTCATCATTTACAACTATGTTGCACATTGTTTTCGTACTCTCTCTTTCATATACCATGACTTTAGACTTACTTACATTCACGATATCGTCTTTTGAAAGTGGAAGAAATTTGGCAGACGTACTATTTCTACGAAAAATAGCTACCTCTATTATATCTACCATAGAGGTAGCTATTTAATTAACTAAGAGTGAATTACTAGAAAGAATTTAACTAAGTGTGCCTATCAGACAAACCAGACAAAACCACGCATTATACATTCCTCAATGCAACACTAACTCTAAACAAAATACAATCATTCACCGCGCTTCACTCATCTTTAACATGACATACAGTGAATTCGACTTATTTAACACAGTACCTAACATTTTCAAATCTAAAATGAATAAATAACATTTAAAAATACATACTACTATTTACACAGAATTAATCCATCCCTTTCCCCTCCCTTTCACCATCCCATCCACATAACCTAATTTAACTATTTTTCTTTATACCTACTCACTTAATAATTTAATATACATAAGTAAAAACCTGTTATTGGTAAAATTTTTATACATATGTATTTCATCAAACATTATTTTTATAAACTGTTGATTTTCCAAATAAAATAAAATTATTAACTCATTCTTCATGCATACTTCGTTCATCCTGGACACGTGAGACTGTAGACTGTAGATCTTCCATACTGTTAGATATCAGCACCGCATCATCAACATGCAATAGGCAACATTCTTTCAGATTACTAAAGTTAAAGTACTTTATAGTACTTAAGTACTTTTTCCCGAGATTATTTGGAGTAAAAAAATTTAAAATCATTTTGTGTTTTCATTAAAACATTTAAAATATTATTCCATCACACGCCGCAACTGATAATTCAATAGAGAACGCGTTTATGGCCTAGCGGTCATTTGACAAGCGTTGCGTCTCGTTCTAGTGGTACTTTAAGCAAACGAGACAGCGCTAGTTTACTCAAACCCATCCCATCGTGATGGGATCAGTAGCGTCATGTGATCGAAAAACACAAATATTTTTGTTTTTAATAAAAAAAATATATCATTTTTTGCTCAATAATTTCTTTTACGAATCGGATTATTATTTTCTGTTGTCAATAAAGCCAACGCTAGTCCAATACGTTGAAATTTCGAAAGTATTGATCGATGTGACGGAGCCATGACACGTTTGCGCACAGCGCGGGCGCTCCGAACACGTCTGCACAGCGCAAAAACTAAGACCTTTCTGCAAATTGAATGGTGTAGTGGCAACCGTCAATCTGCTGTACAGCTTGCAGCACAGCATGAAGTGACTAGAAATCGCATGGTGAGGAGGCCACTTTATTATTTACCTGCTGCGAATTCGCTGTTGTTGCAGCCGCTGAAGGTCCGCCCTCAACTTGACATGTTAGGACACGTCATTTCTTCATTTCTCGTCGGAGAGCGTTTCGCGCGGTCCTTGACAGCGCCTTGTACGAAGTAAATATTATTATTTTACTCATCGCGCCTGAAGAGGAAAAAGAAGTTTGGGTAGGAATTTTTGATTTATACAAGACTTGTACAAGGACCTTCGATGCTTGTGGGATATTTCCGACAAAAATTATTTGCGGTGAGATATTGGTAATAAAGCCATGGAGTTGTTGATAATAACGTTTATAATAAAATATGAAGGTATGGGTTTTTATTTTTTTAATATAAAATCCGGCTAATTTGTTCGGCTTTTGAAACAACTCATATAGGTCTCATCGCTGTGTCTCCCTTACTACCATAATTATAAATATGATCTAAACGGTGCTGTGTTAGAAAGATAAAACACCACGTTTTATATTCGAATCTAAAAGTTAACCCCAAAATAACAGAAAACGTACTTACACCTTTATGAAACTAAAGTTTCCAACCAAAATCTGAAAAAAAATTGTGAAATTGTGGGAATTTTTTAATTAATTTTATTTTTACAAGAAACGACAAATATGTGAGTGGTTGATAATGTTTATAATAAATTTGCCTAATAAAATATGCGTGTGTTTTTTTTTTTTCTTTATCGGTAATTTTTGTTAGAAAAATACCAGGACGTAAAGTGAGACATTTTTAAAACTTTTTTTATTTTGCGTATCAAAATTTTATATTTCGAAAATAATACAGGGTGTAAAAGCACGTACCCGAGAGATTTTAAGCAGCGATTAACAGCTTAACTAACTAACTAACCATCACGCCGCCGTTTCCGAAGACGGACCGCCAAACAACTCGGTCTTGGCACACATTCCTTGCCTCGTTTACATTCATACAACGTTTCATACATGCTCTTCTATTATTCTGGGTCTTGAGATGGCCCGACTCAAGTATCTGATTCACTTGATCGTGCCATGTCTTTCTCGGGCGTCCTCGACTTCTTCTACCATTCATATTTGCGTCATATATTCTACTCACACTACTTTCCTGGTTCATTCGCTCTACATGCCTAAACCATCGGAGCGTCCCTTTCTTAACCTTACACATCACACTTACATCAGCCTTGCATTCTTTGCGTATCTCCACGTTTCTCACACGATCGTACATGGTTTTACCACAAATTCGCCCCAGGGATCTCATTTCTACAACATTCAGTCTACTTTCATCCTTCCTCTGCCAGTTCCATGCCTCACTGACATACATCAGGGTAGGTACCAGCACTCCATTATGGACAGTTTTTTGTTGGTGCCAACGGCGTTCAGTCCTCCATTAATAGAGTTAACAGCATTCATCCTTCTTTCAATATCTCTATCAGCCATTCCATCTCTTGTAAACTTGCTTCCCAAATAAAAGAACTCATCCACCTGCTTCAAGTATTCATCATTTACAACTATGTTGCACATTGTTTTCGTACTCTCTCTTTCATATACCATGACTTTAGACTTACTTACATTCACGATATCGTCTTTTGAAAGTGGAAGAAATTTGGCAGACGTACTATTTCTACGAAAAATAGCTACCTCTATTATATCTACCATAGAGGTAGCTATTTAATTAACTAAGAGTGAATTACTAGAAAGAATTTAACTAAGTGTGCCTATCAGACAAACCAGACAAAACCACGCATTATATATTCCTCAATGCAACACTAACTCTAAACAAAATACAATCATTCACCGCGCTTCACTCATCTTTAACATGACATACAGTGAATTCGACTTATTTAACACAGTACCTAACATTTACAAATCTAAAATGAATAAATAACATTTAAAAATACATACTACTATTTACACAGAATAAATCCATCCCTTTCCCCTCCCTTTCACCATCCCATCCACATAACCTAATTTAACTATTTTTCTTTATACCTACTCACTTAATAATTTAATATACATCAGTGAAAACCTGTTATTGGTAAAATTTTTATACATATGTATTTCATCAAACATTATTTTTATAAACTGTTGATTTTCCAAATAAAATAAAATTATTAACTCATTCTTCATGCATACTTCGTTCATCCTGGATACGAGAGACTGTAGACTGTAGATCTTCCATACTGTTAGATATCAGCACCGCATCATCAGCATGCAATAGGCAACATTCTTTCAGATTACTAAAGTTAAAGTACTTTATAGTACTTAAGTACTTTTTCCCGAGATTATTTGGAGTAAAAAAATTTAAAATCATTTTGTGTTTTCATTAAAACATTTAAAATATTATTCCATCACACGCCGCAACTGATAATTCAATAGAGAACGCGTTTATGGCCTAGCGGTCATTTGACAAGCGTTGCGTCTCGTTCTAGCGGTACTTTAGGCAAACGAGACAGCGCTAGTTTACTCAAACCCATCCCATCGTGATGGGATCAGTAGCGTCATGTGATCGAAAAACACAAATATTTTTGTTTTTAATAAAAAAATATATCATTTTTTGCTCAATAATTTCTTTTACGAATCGGATTATTATTTTCTGTTGTCAATAAAGCCAACGCTAGTCCAATACGTTGAAATTTCGAAAGTATTGATCGATGTGACGGAACCATGACACGTTTGCGCACAGCGCGGGCGCTCCGAACACGTCTGCACAGCGCAAAAACTAAGACCTTTCTGCAAATTGAATGGTGTAGTGGCAACCGTCAATCTGCTGTACAGCATGCAGCACAGCAAGAAGTGACTAGAAATCGCATGGTGAGGAGGCCACTTTATTAGCAAAGGAAGTCTTTATTTTTAAACGGTTGCAACTACTTCTGAGTCAGTTTCCCTTCGTGGTAGAATTACAAAATCACGTTTGTATTTAGAACTCGGTGCTCTGAGTGTGAAATTTATTGCGGAAATTCATTATTTATTTTGGAACGGCGATGTTGTAATTTTTGCATACGCCTTTACGCGGTTATAACAGAAATGAATTTTGCTATATTGAAATTGCCGAACATTCTAGTAAGAACATTGTTCTGATAACTACTTTACATTAAGAGTTTATGTATTTAACTTGACTATCGTATTGTTTTGAAAAAGTATGTGAAACTTTTCAACGTTATTTGATCATTTATTTAATCGTCAACTAACTCTTTTAAAACGATCGTCTCTAATCCTAGTTAATCTTGTGAAATGCGACGGTTGTCACTTTATTAACTAGGAATATATTTTTTAAATACGTTTATTTTTTTTCTTCTGAACGTCTTCAGGATTTTCTAAATAAATTATCAAGTTAAAATCAACATAAATCTTTTTTTTTTAAAGAAAGACAAATATTCCCGGGTTACGAATAGACCGACAATATTTGAAAATCTCCTACTACCACCACAGTAAGCAGAAAATGTTGCTTGTGTTGTAATGGAGGATTTAGCCAGCCGAGGGATCGAACACGCGACGCCTGGGTGGGATCCAAACGCGATGCCAACTCAGCCACTGACCTTATATTATGTTATTAATGTAATTTAAAATGTATAAAAACAACTCGCTTTGAAGTGGAATGCACTCTCAATATTGCCCTGGTGAAAAACTACCACACAGACTCGACAAGTTGCTTGAAATGGCTTTTTCCATGTTTGGTGACAAGGTATGAATAGCCAGGTACTTCCTAGCCTTCCTCGTCCCTATCCTACCCATATTATGCAGGTAATAGTTTCACTGGCTCCGTACATTCGGTAACAGTTGGGACTCTTGTGCGGTATTCATATAAAACTAGCAGTTAAAAACACGCTCCGTGGGTTTTTGCTGCTAGGCCCTGCGGGTGACGGGTGGCCCAGAAAGCTTTGTAAATAAATAGTTTTGCACAAGGCGCGGCGTCAGAAGTCGGTTTCTTAAATTTTAACCAAACAGACGCTAGCATATTAATACTAACAGATAAGAAAATAAATCGTGTTTGCAGTTCACACGCGGTAGAACTGAAACCTTCAGACAACTAAACTTAGAGAGAATGAGACGAATGCAGATTATCCATGAGTAGGATAATTGTATGGTTTATTTATTATAATATTATTACCAAGTTTAAAAAATAGAGTGTACAATTCACATTGTCTCTTTTTAGTGTCACTATTTGTCGTTTCATCGAGATTCAAATCACAGCGGTGCTACAGAAGTTTTCACTTCAAAAAGTACTCTTCTCCGATAAAATATGTTATCAGTAATTTGACTTTGTTATTTCGTGAGACAATATTTTGTTTGTTTAAAAGTTGTGATAAACTCAAGACGTTAAATATATAATATATTAAATTAATTTGTTTTTTTTTAAATTTTATTTAATAAAAACATTCGATTGGTTTTATCGTATTTGGTCTTAAACAGATATCTCTTTTTAAAGTCAATAACCCTATAAAGTATAAACGATCGATATGTTCGGTTATCACGTCATTCTGTTGGTTTATTGGTAGAAAGTGCATAGATAAACAGTTTTATGCAACCACAGATAAATTCGATATCTTCCGTCGAAACATTAAGGTCATCGCGATTGCATCAAATGCTATAATATTAATAATAACGGTGGCAAACTTCAACACAGATTAAAAACATATAATAAATTGACACTAATTGCTTTTTTTTAATTCCAAGCAATAATAGTATCTAAATAATGATTTGGTTGTTTATGTGGCGCCGTTTTTGTGTGAAAATCACACCAAGAGCGCTGTACAACTAAATTTATGTAAACTATAACTTGTTATATTTAATTAAATGAAGACAATATTAGCGAAACTCAATCGAAAATCTGGATACAGAAAAATCAGAAAAAGATATGGGTTCCACTGGGACTTATAGCTAAGAATTATGACTAGCAATGACTTACAACAAAGCCTATAACTACTGTAGGCTTAACTAGTATATAACTACTATGACTTACAAGTAAAACTTATTGCGAGCATCTAATATCTCGTATGGATAAATTAATCTGTCATAAAAATAAAATTAATTTTTAAAAAACGTACCTTGTTAAAATCGAGTAGATACTTTTAAATAATAATATATTGATATTAGCAATTTTCCGGTATGCATTGCAATGTCACATAAATAAATTATTTCTCCCTGCGTGTCTTTTACCGTTCGTTCCCGTTCCCCTGCCAATCCATCTCCCCCGCCTTACCCATCCCGAGATATTTATTATCCCGAGATTTTGCAAATTTTTCATACAAACTGCATAATGTCAGAGATTACCAGTATATATATAGAAACCTTCGCGGGCGTGCGCATAACAATTCACTCAATCTCAATCATCTCAATCGGATGAATAGAACAGGAAATAATTTCGTAAAGTTCGTTTCGTAAATAGCTTATTATTTTTATTTCTAGTTGGTGTCCCCGGCGATGCCCGGGCTTTACACAGAGTTTTCGAAATCAAATGTAGACAGTGACCTTCCTCTTGTTTTGAAGGGCGGACCACATACAGATATTCTCCTTTATATATTATATATTTCAACAAATTTACACAAAACATTGACAAATTATATACCTAAACCTTCCTCATGAATCACTCTATCTATTTATGAAAACCGCATGAAAATCCGTTCAGTAGTTTTTCAGTTTATCGCGAACAGACAAACAGACGCGGCAGAGGACTTTATTTATAATATGTAGAGATAGATCAAAGTTTCAGTCGATCGAATAGCAATCGGATGAATGGTTTAGGAACGTGTAAGAAATAAACAAAAAAACATTCATTTTTGTAAGTAGATATATTAAGATTTTTGTAGCCAAAAATGCAACGTTAAATAAAGCAAGGAATGCTTGAATAACAAATGTAACCAACAACTTTAATTTTTTTGATGCAGTAATAATGTATGCATTTATAATGAAAGCAACAATACAGCTGCACTAGATTCTCGTAATGTCATTCTAGTTCTCGTTATGTGGGTCATTGTGTGAACAGCGTTAGAACTGGCCGTACTGCATTGTATGTTCATAATATGCAGTCAGTTGAAATGCGAACAAATTAGTGCTATCATATCTTATCAGTAGGTAGTTAGTTACCTGAAATTAGGTATTCCAGTTGCTACCTGGTGCATAATACGATGTTACCATACTACTAAATTATATTATTATCAATTTAGGTACTTACCTACTCATAATATTATCATTGTTATGGAACTCGTTACTATTTTCAGCGTTTTTTTTATAATTAAGCCGCCGCTACCCGAATTTCTACCGATTTCTTACATATCTCCCTTAAACATTTGAAGTCTTTAATCTCTTAAAAAAACATATGTTATTTTTTAAGATAATATCTATACATTCCCCACGCCGAAACGCAAATTATATGAAATTCCCAAAAAAATCGCTAAGTATGCTTCGAAAATTATTATAAACACGTTTTTTTCAGTTATTTTACAAGTTATATGTATGAAAAAATTCACAGTGTTTCTTTGAATGCTGTTTTAGACAGCCCCCAAGAGATTTTTGTTTTATTTTAAACTAGTCGTGTTTTAATAAACATTTTCCCAATTTTCGCTCAAATTTTATCGTTTAAAATATCAGCGCGCTTTCTCCAACATTCGTAATTACATATCTCTCTATCTTCTTCTTTTTGAGTGGGGATACGTCGCCTTAACCTGTTTAATCGCAGGAAACCAAATTTTTCACCGCTCACATAATCGTTGTATCTCACTTACTGTCGTCTGTCATGGTGAAAAATGTCATTTAACCACAGAAAAAATTATGTGTGCACTTTTAAGATATCAAAGTTTCCGATAACAATTTGAGAAAAACGTATTAAATGTCGGGATTTTTTTTTATGAAACGACCAAAACTTAACTAACTAAATCACGCCGTTAGTAAGTTAGTTCAGTATGGGGTAGGCAGAAAGGACGCACCGCCAAACAACTCGGTCTTGGCACACACTCTTTGTCTCATTCACATTCATACATCGTCGCATACACACTCTTCTATTATTCTGACTCTTAACATGGCTCGACTCAAGTATCTGATTCACTTGATCGTGCCATGTCTTCCTCGGGCGTCCCCGACTTCTTCGACCATTCTTCGGATTTTCTTATTTTTATGGTTATCATATAGTTTTAAAAGCAATACGCTAAATGCTGTACTAGCTAGTATATTTATATAATAATCATTTTGACAAAATATCTATAGCTTTGACGTACCTACCTAATACTTGTAGGTCGTAGCACATAAAATTACACATTCACCCAATGATGTCTTTAATTGTTGCAAATATAGTTACAAAATGATTTATTCTACTAACTTTATCTCTGCATTTATGCACAATATTTTTTACGATGAAAATGGTTATAAAATAGCCTTTGAATTATCAGTTTATTATACGGAAGTCAGTAATAAGCAACCAGTGGATAAGGGCTTTGATTTTCATTTCGTCCCTGACCCGATGGTCCTTTGTACCTGAACGGAAGAACATTTGCCTAAATAATCGCCTGCATTTTATATTTAGTAATACACAATTTTAATTAGCATTTCGTATTATTTTTTCTGGTTACCATAATAATAATTATAATTAATTATTATAATTATAATATTATTATTGGATGATTTTTAAAGCGCCATTTTCGTGAGAAAATCACCTCAAGGGCGCTTTATAAATTCATTTATACATTTAATCTATACCTTAACTTTTTGACAAACTATAAGCAGAACTTCACAACTGTTATGTTGTTATGATTTTCAGCTGGTCACAAATTGATGGAAAACAGAAATGGATCTAAAATCTGTCAGAAGTCAAACATAACCTCACATTTGATTCCACTTTAATTTGTTCCTAAATAGGTGTAACTCAGTATTGCCATAGTAATTAAAAAGAACAGTAATTGCCATTTTTTAAATTTCTAGACGTCTTGTAGGTAGGTACTTACTTTGTACTGAGGTAAACTAAATAACACGTAAAATAACCATTAGCGATTTTAAATTGTAGGCAAAATGGCGCATCTCGAATACGAGTTGAAAGGTTTTAATGACTTTGATTGACAGCGGATGATGGCGCCATTATCCTAAGTGGCTCCTAGAATGCCTAGATCTGAACTGGTGGTTATGTACACGCACGCATCAAATATTGCATTCCCGTCCAGTGTTTTGCCTACGTTCATTGCTGCAGGACCGGACACTTCAAGCACTAATAATAATATGAAGTTATTATCGTCATTATCGTCAATAATGACATACATCCTCATTATTTAAATAAATGCGACTTCTCGTATTATACTGTAAAAAAGATAAAAACTAATTTATTTTACAGGAGTTCCTTCTTTAGTACACGGAAAATCCGCTAGGGTATGGTCTTGCCTATATGAAAAAATAAGATGAACATCCACATTATTTAAATAAATACGACCTCTCGTGTTATCCTGTAAAAAGGGTAAAAAAACTAATTGATTTGCCATAAAAAAGTTCCTCCTCTAGTACCGGAAAAATCCGCTAGGGAATGGTCTTGCCTGTGTGAAAAAATAAGACGGACATCTACATTATTTAAATAAATACGACTTCTCGTATTATCCTGTACAAAAGATAGAGGAGTTACTTCTTTAGTACCGGAAAAATCCGCTAGGGGATGGTCTTGCCAGTATGAAAAAATGACACAAATTTTATTATTCTTGGACGAACCTACTATTAATCTTATTGCATGATATAATAGCAGATTAACTTGAATAATTTTAGCCATTTATTTTTTAGATTATGAAATCTGGCGTTATTTCATATAGGTATCACCTACTTCCCATTTTTTCATTAGTTTTATATCCCGTGATAATAATAAAATAAAATTTGGTAAATCTTTAGTACCATTAATATCCGCTAGGGGATGGTCTTGCCAGGATCAAAACATTACTTGTTATTCGTGAAGGTACCAAATATTACGTTTAGTTTGCAGATTTTTCAGATGATTATCGTGTTTATTAGATTTCAACATATGCACTGCTGTTAACATCGTTCATGCCAACTTTAAGCACGGAAAACACTCATTTGGCGCGCATCAACAATCCCAATTTTCAAGCTGGAAAATTTACCGCGGGAAATTATTTTAGATATATTATTTATTTATCAACAGGCAACACTTCCCCGGGTGTCAGTCCGTCACTTTACGCACACAGCTGCAGATTGCGTATTATTTAGGTAGGTACTCAAATAAACTAGACGCATACATATACACGTTTGAAAATGATACAGCTATATTATGATATAGGTGTTCGCACAAACTAATGCTGCTCCCTCACATCGAGTTGAGTTTCTGACCTTCGCAGTCCGCAATGTCGACAGAGTCATTGACCATCGACTTGTCCCGGCATAGCTCCGCGCATACGTGTGTGCATCGTTGTTATGTATATGCACATTGCGTGCGTGTGTGTGTACCGCTGATAGAGAGACACACACACCCACACGTGCTGCTTGCAGTTTGAACTGAGATTCTCAAACTTCAAATGCGGAACCCTCAGGAAGATCGGACTGTCAAATGTTTTGTTGAAAAATTTATTAAAACTCATGTAATCATTTTTTTTGTTCATGTTATCATGTTTTTTTCGTTGTGTCTAGGGGGAATGCTAGAAGTAAAAATGTGTCTAGTTAAAATGTTCCCGGTCAAAACGTCCCCTGCCAAAATGTTTCCAATTTAATAGTCTTTAAGTGGAAAGAATCCAAAAATAATTTTATGAAAAGATTAGATTAGATTAGGTTACGAAGATTTTGGCAAGGAACATTTTTACTGGGGACATTTTGATTGGGAACATTTTAATTGGGTACATTTTAAGTGGGAGCATTTTGATACGGAACATTGTTATTACCTATATAATCAAAAGGGATGTTGTAATGAACTTACTGATGCATATAAAAAAATACTAAAATATGGTATTAGGCACATACTCGTTCTTCTAGCATTTAATGTATTTTCGTAACCTGTACTTACTTAATGTGACAAGAACTAACCAAACTTAGTTGACATACTTTTTATTAATTTAATAGCCTCAACCGAGTTTCATGCCATATCGAGAATAATGAAATTTATTAGATCATGTAAACTGGAAAATATTTGAAAGTGAATTTTTATATAAAATTAATATAAAAGGACTAAGCACATTTTAAAGATCATTAGAGATTATAGATAATATTATAATTTAAAAACAGATGAGGCAAAAAATGACAACATTGTGTGAGTCAGAAGCCCCGATAATATAGATGATTTAAAAAAAAAAATACATTTTATTAAATCATAAACCCATTTTAGCGGTCAGTTGCTGATTTGGTATCGCATTTGGGTCCCACCCAGGCGTCGTGAGTTTAATTCCTCGGCTGGTTAAGTCCTTCATTAATAAGCAACATTTTCCGCTTACCGTGGTGGTAGTAGGATATTTTTTTAATATTGTTAGGTCATCTACTGGATGGTTACTTAACTTTTATAACCACCGCCATCTGTTAATTTGCACACAAATCAAATCCACACCGTCCGCTTGCCAGCCCGCTCGTACACCACATACATACATTCTCCTTTATATGTAATATATTTCAACCAATTTACTCAAAACCTTGACAAATTATACACCTAAACCTTCCTCATGTGTCACTCCATAATTGGTTAAAACCGCATGAAAATCCGTTCAGTAGTTTTTGAGTTTATCGCGAACAAACAGACAGATGCGGCAGAGGACTTTAATTTATAATATGTAGAGATTCAGATCTCATTGGAGGTTATCCACCACTTACCCGTCCTGGTTTAAGTAACCGATGGTTACTCCTTCAAGGCTCGCGCAAGTACTCTAATTTTTTTTAAAGAACAAAGCTGCATTTAGTTTAGAACGAATTTAGACCTCCAATGTCCCTGCATACGTTGTTAGTAAGCAGTATGCAAATCTTTATCGGGAAATACAAGATGCACTATGTATCAGATCTGTTAACTAAACAAAAATCTTGAAAATTTCATTAAAATAACTGTATAGCTGTTTGAGAATAGCTTCCGAAGAAAACTGCGGACGCCGAGAGATAGCTTCCCGGTAATCTCCACTTTCAGAGATTACTTTTTAACATTAATGTTTTATTCTTGAAATAATAAAGTAACCAATAATAAGCAATACTTTATTCGGCGATAGTAAGTTGGCGATGCGTGAATGTCACTTTGATTTTATCTGCTGCTGATTGCAAATTACAAAACAACAATAATAAAATAAATATTGTACTGCATTACCTACTTGTTTAAACCCGGTGCCGGATAGCAGGAACGCTAAACCATTTAAAAAAACTATAAGACGTATATTATTTTATACAGGAAAATTAATATTAAACCCGTTATTGAAGATACAGAAATCCATTTTACGTGTTATTGTGAAGAAATCTTTAAGATATTCCAGCGGCGCTCTCTTTAGGGAATTTAATATACTAGATGTTCGACAGTGTTACATTAAAAAGATAATAATTTGTGTTCATAAAAATAAATATAAAATGAAAACAGTCGAACACAAACATAAAATCAGAAGTAAGGGGCGAAATGACCTTTCTATTCCAACAAGCAACACGGCGGCTTATCAAAAAATATTCTCATACCTGGGACCAAAATTACATAACAAAATCCCTTCACAATTAAAATGTGTGAAATTTCATCCTTCGGTCCAAAAATAACTAAATGGTTGCTAGATTTGGGCAGGAAATATTATTGAAAAATACAACGTCATCAACGTTGTTGTAGCTGAAATTTTTTTTTCCAAAATTTCAATATTTTGTACGAAAATTTTCAGGATTCTTTTTAGTCTTGGGATGCGCCGCATCCACATTTCAGCATGTCTTCTAACAAAAAGTTGAAATTTTGAAAAAAAGTTCGTTTCAGCTACAACAACACCAATAACATCATATTTTTCAATCTTAGCACTCACTGAAAATTCACGGACCGCCACTGCTTAACACCTTTTGGTTCTAGCCTATTTACTTCGCGCTCTGACTCTCTTAAACTTGCCTGATATCGTATATCACCATCTCATTGTTTTGAAAATTTAAGGCCCGATTTGCTAATCACGAAACACGCCCATTTCTTCTTTATTCTATGGGTAAAAGTGTAGATAGAAACAAAGGCGGGGCGCCGCTGTGACTAGATGCGATTTGCAGTAGGTATAATCGTCCCAGAGAGAGGTGGTGCTTATGTCATCGACCATAGCCCTTTTCCTTCTCACACACCTTGTATGAAAAATACTGAAAAAACTTGAACGATGACATCACTTACGATTTACGAACCCTCTCTAGGTCTACAGTAGTATGGTTGAACGATTTTGACGACGGATTATCATGCGGTTTTCACCAATAGATAGAGTTAGAGTTAGAGTGAATCATGAGGAAGGTTTCGGTATATAATTTGTCAAGGTTTTGTGTAAATTGGTTGAAATACATAATTAAAGTAGAATGTCTGTATGTGGTGGTTGAGCGGGCTGGCAAGCCACACCCTGTGGATTTGATTTGTATGCAAATCTACAGTTTTATGTCAAGGTTGATGAAATTTTGCACATGTGACCTTCAAAACAAGAGGAAGGTCACTGTCTACATTTTATTTCGAAAACTCTGTGTGAAGCCCGGGCATCGCCGGGACTTCAGCTATTTAATGATGGTATATGGTATAAAAAAGGAGGCGTCTACTAATATGTACAGGAATTCCAAAAACTAAACGAATCGGACTAATATCTATGAGAATCCATGTTCTGACTAATATCTATACGAGGTGTGTTGGAACAATATCTATGGGAACCAAAGTGAGGACGAATATCTACAGCTCAAACTGCTGACTAATATCTATGGAACAGGTGATGTCGACCAATATCTACTCATTCAGCTGCCCTCAGCTGCTGTGCTCAGCTGCCCTCTGTAGATATTAGTCCCACCTACGCTCCATAGATATTCGTCACCACTGGGACCGTCATAGATATTTATCTGACCTTAGCTCTGTAGATTTTAGTCTTCGCTCTGAAGTTCATAGATATTTGTCCAACATATGATCTGTAGATATTCGTCCAACATACAGGCTGTAGATATTAGTATCTGGAGTCTAAAAAAATAGTGCCGCTTGAGACTCTCTTTTTGAGAAATGTTACGTTTCTCTGAAATAGCCAGTAGCCGGTGATAATTGAGATGAAAAAAATTGTTCTCTTGACTCCCGACAACACTGATTAAGGGGCCACGTCTACCATGATACACTTCTGCGACATTATCTCTTTACTGATCACTTTCATATATTATGTAGATAGCTTTTTATAATATTTCATATTTGTTTTACCTCTTGTTTCCATGCTAATTTGTAAACAAAGCACTTTAAGGCTTACGGTTGTAAGTCAATAGTTATAAGTATTAAAAATGTAAGTCGCTAGTTAGTTTCTAGCTATAAGTCTTAATTGTACGTTAATAATTATAAACCTTAGTTGTAAGTCATTACTTACATGTTTTAGAAGATGTAAGTCACTAGTTAGTTGCTAGCTATAAGTATTAATTGTATATACGTTACTAATTATAAATCTTAGTTGTAAGTCATTAGTTATAAGTTTTAGAAGATGTAATTCACTAGTTAGTTAGCTAAAAGTCTTCAAATAACATAAATTCATTTCGTGTAATAATAACAGTTATGCATCTCGTTACACAGTAAAAATTACCAGCTTACTAGCTTACTGGCTATCTAGCTTACTAGCTTATTAGCTTACTAGCTTACTATCTTACTAGCTTAATAGCTTCCTAGCTTACTAGCTTCAATAATAATAACAAGTAGTTCTGTGAACAATGAACTTCGCTTAATGTTGTTTTCTCCGACTTGACACCTCTCAACAGTCGCAACGCTCATGTATAAAATCACCTCTCACGGCTACCATCTTGACAGGATTAACCGGACACGGAACACAAAAAAAGTTACAGACAGACGACATGCAAATTGGTCGTGTCCAAACAGGATTTCGCTCCGAATTATCGATAAATAATGATAGGATTGGATATGTTTGAGATTTTCACGGCCAAAAGTATTATCTTGATTTATTTTTGAGTTATTATGCCGTGTTGCGCCACCTCCTTCTTTCGCCAATGTAATTTAATTAGACATCTGCCCTGATGATGGACACTGTAATGCTGGTTTGAAACGTCGGATAAAGAAGGAAGAAACGCAACACGGCATAATAACTAAATCAATAATGATAATAAATAAATAATAAATAAATCACGGTAATGATTTTATTATTTCGTTAGCGTCGTTAAATTACCTCAGGGGCGCTCTACAGCTTAATTTAAATAAACTAAAACTATTCACTCAAACTTATAATTATAACTTATAACTGATAATTTGAGGCTAAATTTTATTACTAGTGACTTGCAACTAGGGTTTATCTTTAGGGATAATTGCCTTAAAAAAAAAACTAGGGTTTATAATTAGCATCGTACAACTAATGCTTAAAGCTACGAGTAGCATCTAATTAATGACTTGCACTTCTAAGACGTATAACTAGTGTCTTACAACTAAGATTTAAGTAACGAACAACTAAGACTTGTAGCTATTTACTAACTAGTAACTTACATCTTCTAAGACGTATAAACTCTTAAATTACAACTAAGGTTTACAATCAATAATAATCAGTAACGACTAACTAAGACTCAACAACTAAGAATCTCATAGACTCAGAAATCAAGACACTTCCTCAATCACAGCACTCGACTAATTATGGTTATAATTCACCACTGTCCAGAATGTGTAGAATTGTCAACTCACGTCAATGATTTCTGTCGCTCTTTAAACAATTGAAGATATTAAATATTTACTCTATTTTTTGCAAAGTCTTGACTTGACTTGACACTTCTATTTTCATATTTTTTCTCTATTTGTATTTGCTTTCATGTACCATCCTTTATTCTTACAATGTACATTTCCAAATTTCATGTTACTTTGTTGCAAATTGGACGTAAATCCGTAAATAAATAAATAAACTAAGACTTATAGCTAGCTACTAACTAGTGACTTACATCTTTAAATACTTGTAACTAATGACTTACAACTAAAGGCCCTGAAGTGTTTTGTAAAGCGATAATACATAATATTATATATTTATCTGCTTTTTTACTTATGTATTAGAAGCGTTAAATTTTGGACAATACAAACCAGAAGTAAGCAATGATATACATATATATTGAATTGAATACTAATCGCTTCGATAGTTCTATGAATAGAATTATTACCAATTAATCAGGAAAATGACGAATAATGTTACAAATAACTAATTAATTCATGAATGCATCGTTAGTCCAGCCAGCGTTCTAGTGCTCTATGGAATTAATAGCGATGGTTCGTTATCAACTCCTTCCTTTTCCCAATTCCGAGTACCTACCTAACTAATCTCTTGGACGGTTATACGTGACATTGATTGGTGCAGAGGAGAAAATGTAGCGGGAAAGAGATCATTTAAAAAAACAGAAGCGAACTGGCCCATGAATTATTAGGCCTCGTAAATTAAAAACAAAACAACATTTTTTATTACTTTTATATACCTATCAAATGGGCTAATACCACTGACGTCTACTCTATAGCTACAACACTTGAAGAGTTCTGGATCCCTAGCATTAAAATCAACGTCAATAAATCGATTAGTCTAGAGCCTATGTAATCTTTAGGGTTGCTGTGTGAAGGGTCTTTTTTAGGGAAAGGAAGGAGTGGAATATCTGGGAAGGAAAAGGGTATGAGAGGTGAGTAGGAATTTGGGGGTCAGTGTGTCCAGGAGTGGTGACGGGCGAATGAATTCATCCCCCCCACAGTGGTGCAAGGCGATGGGTCGGGGAGGTCAAGAGGTCTCCTTAAACAATATCTCCCAATCCGGCCCGCCAAGCTGTAAGTGGGCAAATGCATCCGCCGCCAAGTCCTAAGCAAATCTTATCCCGTGAACCCGGTAATCCCTATTTAGTCACCAAACGTATCGAACCACTCGGGATGTCCTATGGCAGAGGTGTTGGCTATCCAATAGATGGTTCCAGGGGCGGCAGTACCCATACCCGCCTTCCAAATTGATATTATAATGAGAAAGCTCTAAGGCACGAGTCCAAAAATCGTAGTGGCAAAATTTTGGTGCTGATATCAACTATTACAGGCTCCGTTTTGCTCAGATTTGAACTTGATGCCCAACGACTATTGTCAAGAAAACAATCAATAAATAATGCCTAAAATTAGTTTTATCAAAGTATATTTATATATATACGTGTATTTTTGACATCTACGAAACAGATAAATTAGTGTGTAAAAAACATTTGTGAACATCATAATATTATATAACATATACATTAAATAATAATGGCCCTAAATGAGAACCTTGAGGTACGCCGGAGGTCACTGAAAAAGGCTCGAATTGTTCCCTCAACTGATACGCATTGAAGTCTACTGTGAAGTGAGACACCTGATTAAGTCACCTTTGATGTAATTTTTGTAGACGGAATGGTTTATGGAATATACTTGCAGACCATCCGCTTGGTAACAGTAGTGCTCCACTTTACCAATCCATCCCTGAATTGTGAACACAGTGTTCGCGTGTGTGCGTACCGTGGTACTGTGCAAGAATCTCGAGCACTTGTGTTATTACGGATAATGATAAGAGACGGACGCCAGAAAAACAGAATAAAAACACGCGGACAGAAATAACCAATGTCAAGGTCGACCGAGAACACTTTATTCTCAGTTGAGGTAGTGCACGGCGCATAGTATTATTCTCATTGCGATTTGTTTTTTTTTTGTTTTTAATTTATTACTTTCGGATTAATATATCCTACTTTTATTTTGCTCTACAAACGCGGCACTGGTAATCTATCTACCTACCTATCTTCAGCATTATATATTGGTTAATTTATCGATGTTGTTTTCACATCGTCCGAGAGGAAATAACATGTAGAATTTTGTAATTTCGGATGCATAATATTGTATGAAATTTCAACATTGTTGGTTGTTCTCTACCCAGTGATGGGTGAAGGTTCCTTCAGATTTCACGATTCCGCTTTTCTTTGCACGATGGGTAGAACACTCGGCTTACAGTCTTGTGGATACTGGTTCGACATCTACGTAAACAACTGGTGCAGACTTACTTATTGTAATGTCTTTACCTTTTGTTTAGTTACCCTTTGCAGTAGTTTCACTGTGATATTGGAATGGTGCAATATTAATCGATATACTATAATTGTTAATACATTATATAAAACATAACATGATAAAAACGATAAAGATTGTGTTCGGTTAGGCTAGGATAAGTTAGGTTAGGTTTGTTATTTTTATAAGTTTGGTTCGGTAAGGTTATTATAATTTAGTTAAGGTTTATTGCTTCTTTTTCAGGGTGAGGTTCAGTTATATTAGGTTAAATAAGGTTAGATTTGTTGTTCTTAGATATTTTTCTAGATCCTAACCTAGAAAAGTAAGGTTAGAACCTAGAAAAATATCAAAAAACAAAAAACAACAAACCCAACCGAATTTATGCTAACCTAACCGAATCTAACCTAGGAAAAGGAAAGACAACCTAGCCTAACTAAATAAAAAACCACAAACCGTTCGGTTAGGTTATGTTTGTTGGTTCTTTTTCTATGCTAAGTTCTGTTAGGTTAGGTTATTTTTATAGGTTAGACTGAGTTAGGTCAGGATAAAAAACGTTAGTTTTGTTGTTTGTTCTTCTTCTAACTTAGGTTCGGTTAGGGTTGTGTCAAGTTAGGTTAGGTTTATTGTTTGTGTGTTATTTTTCTTCACTACGTTCTATTACGGATTAACTTCGAACAAATACACATCTCAAATGCTTCAGTCGGCTATGAACACACCAGTAGTGTAAATATTCTTCTAAATATCCCGATGATGCAAACAGATTGATATGGGACGAACACGTACCCTGCATCCTGCCATTGTTCCTCTCAAGTGCCTGCACTGCCAGTCCAGAGGTGCATCAAACTGCAACAGTGCATATAAGTAGGTACCTACCTACTGACTAACTTCTTGTCTAGACTGAGCTTATTAGAGTTGCGTCCAATGCATTCGAATATATTTATTTTTATTTTTTCAAATTAATTTATTTAGAATATTTAATTCAGGAAATTGGTTTGTCGCGTGTGGTCGGTTCTCTACGCTTCGAAATGCATAGAAAAAGATTTTTTGTAGACGTGCTTTCGTATTGTCACAACTAGTATTCATTTTGAGTCTTACAAACAAACGTGATTTAAATTATTCACAGCAGATAAAAAAAATGTTTACCATACATAATTGTTTGTTTATCAGTTGTGTAAAATTTAAAACACTTATAATTATTAAGGGGTTAGATTTTAAACAGTTTTACAACTCGACACATTTAACTTCGTAATCAGATTTTGTAGGCTCAATCGATAATAATAATAGATTTTAAAATTAAGTATTGAGTCCGTGAAAATTAAATACTTACATTTTTATATGAATAGCACAAGATTTACATCTGCTAAAGGTAATGGGGAGGGGGAGGAGCGGGAGAAGGAATATAGGAAGAGGAAGGTTGGAAAGAACCTGGCTATTCAGAAATGGTGACCAAACACGGCTAAAGCCATTTCAAGCAACATTTCAATTCTGAAAGGTGGTCTTTCTGATACTAAAAGTGTCTACCACTCTAAAGATAATAAAATGTTTTAAAAGTTTTAGTTGTACATACTATCTGTTTAATATTATATTGTTGCTCTTCACGATGTGACAAATATATCGGCTCTCCAGTTGAGTCAAACAGCTCCGAAAAATCAAAATTTGAGATGAGTATGCAGTTATATGTAAAAGTGTACCCTCTATCGGTTCCGCGACTTTTCATCCCGCAACAAAATATCCCCGACAAAATATCTACTAAAACTTAACCTAACCTAACCTAACAAAAAAATGGGTCAAAAATAATTCAGACATCCTGTAAAGAAAATAAATTATTGTTATCTGTATGATTTTAGTCCCATTTTACTATTTTTGAACAATAATTTATCGTGTTTACAAAATGACTCTATTATTTTTGTCCCATTTTTTTGTTAGGTTAGGTTAGTTTAAGTTTTAGTAGATATTTTGTTCGGGGATGATTTGTCCGTAGGATATTTTGTCGCGGAATGAAAACGCGCTTTACTCCATCTATCTGGTACAATACTCAGATTACTCATAAACACCACCAAATCAATTATAATGCACAATTGTAGTGAATTAAACAAAATGTTGATGTTTTCTAGGTCACTAGTAAGATATTTCAAAATATCATGCTAATGCACCGGACCGTTACTACGCCTCCCGGTGTTATTTTGTAGCATATTTAATATTTAAAACACAGTCACACGTAAATAATATTTGATTTATGGTGAGTATTCTGATATTGCTTTCCTCATTATTTCAAACTCAGTATTTGGAGATGTCTGACTAATCAACTAGATGATCTATTATATTTAGTACAATAATTATTTTTTATGTGTTAAGGATCTACCAAACTAATTTTAATCATTAAAATATACTTAATTTTTGTACAGAATAAAAATGTAGGTACTTCACGATACGATTAAAATTTAATGATCAACATTAATTAGTATTAATTTATTTTCTCATATTGTAAATATTATTAATAATATTTATTATTTCAACAACATCACTTTTTTCTTATCAAAATTATTTAATTATCATAATCTTGTTCACATGGAGAGTAAAATACGAATTGCTAAGAGGGAATAACCAGACACAACCCGAAATATACCCGTCATTTTTAAATCAAATTCTAGACGTATCGATTCTTTTCTACAAAAAAATATAAATTGATTTCCAAAGACTGTTATTTTATCTTGTAAAAATTTTGAAAAAGTATGTTTATTTTTATTATAATAAGGTTAAACCGTTGGTCGTTGACAGATTTGTTAAATTTTCAAACAAAATGTTGTATTATACAACACCATTTTAAAGCATATTATATACACAGTCAAATAAATCAACCGATTATCTGGGAAACCTTTTTTTCAGAAATTTCAATTTTAATATTAGTAAATAAAAACTGTACACGTGTCGCGAAAATACCTACCACAGTACCTACCACAAATTGTCAATGCGAGCATATTGAAAGGGTCAAACAAACAAAGTACCTAGGGGTTATTATTGGTACACACTTACGCTGGACTGACCACATAAACTTCATCACGAATAAACTAAAACGAGTCATGCACCTAATAAAATCCATTAAAAACATTTTCTCACTAACAATACTCAGAACCATATACTTCGCACTTTGTCAATCCATTGCCACATATGGAATACTGGCTTGGGAAGTGCTACAAATATAGCAATTGACCCAATTCAAAAGATACAAAAAGCGATAATTAAACTAATCCTGCAAGTGCCATTCTACAAAGATTCAAGCGAAATTTACAAAACATTAGAAGTCATGTCAATAAAACAACTTTATGCCAAATCTGCTCTGCTACACCTCCTCCAAAACAAACTCCATATTCCAATGCAACCAAAAACAATAAAAAAAACAAGGTCCTTAACAAATGTAACCCTGAACATAACGATAACACACATCACACACGGATAAAGACATTTTCAGTATTACGCTACCAAACTTTTTAATTATATGCCCATTACTCTAATACAACTACTAACTACACATACATACACAAACATTCACAAAAAACATATCACAGTCTGGATCAAAAATCAAGATATTCACTTTATACAAAATTTCCTAATCCCTAACCAAACATAACAAAACTATAAAAAAAAGTAAAATAAATAAACATATCTTTCAAGAATTTAACAACTATTCATATATATTTATATATACTTTAAATATATATTTTTTTTCTTCTAAATAATCCATTACCATTAAAATGTAAAAAAAAAAAAATACTAACTTTCTACTACAACACATAAATACCTGTACTTGTCACACTGAATCATAAACACGTAAACACCTTAGCACAGGTTCTCCTAGTGAGGTGTTCACGAAACATACAATATTAATATAAACCAACAGTTTCACCTTCTCAAACCTACCTTACACCCAACATAATAAAATGTTATATTAATATTTAAAAATGTTTTCAAAATATA
Source organism: Limnephilus lunatus (assembly GCA_917563855.2). Classification (NCBI taxonomy): domain Eukaryota; kingdom Metazoa; phylum Arthropoda; class Insecta; order Trichoptera; family Limnephilidae; genus Limnephilus; species Limnephilus lunatus. Next base: position 58,522,033 of record OU830596.1, read on the forward strand.
TTATGTTAAAATATTAAATATAAGGTAAGAACTGTAATGTATAGAAATAAAATAAATAAACAGTTTGTCTATTTATTTACGGTCTTACAAACTAATATATTTCCGATTTTTTTTCACACCTATGTCGCTCATCGACATTAAAAATACATAATATAATCATTTCCTTCCTCTCTCCTAAAAATACACTCCACACAGCATCCCCAAAGATGACTTAGGCCCAGAGGGGAATTATTTTCCTTCGTGCCTCCCGTGTGAAGATAATGTAAAAAAAAAATAATTAAAAATATTGTCTGTCTGGATTAACGAATTATTTTAATATAAATTGACATCCCGGATGGGGTATGTGTTTTGACTCCCGACTTTCGTCATTACTTCCGCATTATTCGATTTAGCTGGATGCACCAGACATCAGGCACATCCGGCGGCTAAATAAATACCCACATATTGATTAATTCAAGATAACTTCATTTAGTTTTAAGGTTAAACGGAAACTCCGTTATAATCTACGCATTAACAGATGGCGAGTAATTATTTTAGGTTAAAACACTTTTTGCAAGTTATGCTTTATAGAGGAAAGGAAGCATATTCGGAATACCATTTATATTTTAGGGTGCAGAAAAAAAGATAAAAATGCTTTTAAGAATAAAAGTACGTGAAAACGTTAAGAAACTAATAATTTATCAGGAAACGTAAACAGAAATCCAATAAAATTATTGCAGTGCTCTTGAAAAATAAAAATTGAAATAATGAGAAAAAATGCGTTTTTTTTTAAGTGCATGTAATTCGGAATATGAATTCGGTGGGACCTGTTTTTTCCATTTTTATATTAAAATTTTTCCCATTTCGAAATTTTCCATTTTTTTTATTGTGAATAGCAGTACTTGCTTCAAACGTACACATATTATTCGAATCCAACTTTTTTTTCTGGTACAAATTTGGTGACGACATCTCTTTAACGTGTATGAATATAATTTGGAACACTATTCCGATTTTGCATGACACTCCGTTTTCCGAATTAGCAACATATAACCTAAAAAATCTTTCTTTTAATTGTCAACGTATATGTATAAAACGCAAAAACGAAAGTGATATTATAAAAATATAACTCTTTCTGGTTTGATTTCATTTGTAATGTTATAAAAAATATTGGAATATGGGGTGAATATATTGGATTAAAAACACACCGAAAAAGTTTCGAAAAGAGCAACTTCACAAAATACGTCAACATTCATCTGCAGATACAGGAGAAATATTATTCCGACCGAAATCAGGGCTCAGGGCTCACAGTTGCGACGTTCAATAGTTATAATTATTACCGGTAGATTCCGCTACCCAAACCGAAGATAAGACGGTATTCCGAATTTCCAACAGTATTCCAAATATGCTTCCTTTCCTCTAATATTAAGATGAAATAATTGTTTGCGCCCATACATATTCAACATGAATGTGAAGAAATAGTTTCATCCATAAACAAACTCAAATCTTTGAATGAAGTCTAACAAATAATACAATATTGGATTGAGTCTCCGTTACAAAATTGAATTTATTATTAGCCTTTCTTGAAAAATTTGGGTTTGTTTATGGATGAAACTATTTCTTCACATATATACTATATGATGAATATGTACGGGCGCAAACAATTATTTCATCTTAATATGTTAAAGTCAAATTTGCAAAAAGTGTATTATCCTGAAATAATTTAACTAGTGCCTTCTAAGAAAGAGTATATTATGAATTATTTTAACTGTACCTACTTAGTTAGGACCTCTTATTAACGAGGTATAATTCTTATTCACTTTTATATTGCGAAATCTAACATTTAAAATAAATTAGATGGTTTGGGTACTTAGAGCAGATGAACGAAGAAATGAGTGTAAGGAGGAATGTATGAAGCTAATGGTGGACGAATTCGGGGACTGACGGCTGGCTTAATCCAGCGGTAAGGCTCTTGACTCGCACACGAAGGTCGCGGGAATGAATCCCGGCGTGGCAAATAATTTTTATTTGATTAATTTGTGTTATTTCACAATTTATTCATTGAAAATAATATATAATATATTTGCGGCACGTTCCAGAGTGGAAGATACTCTCAATATCGCCCTGGTATGTAATGTCTTAATTTTCTTATTAAAAACATATACAGAATGTGTTATTTTCGATATCTATCGAATCAAATCCTTGCTTGAAAATACTTTAGATGTGTTCAGGAGGTCCTGAAATAGAAATGCCGTATTTTAATAATAATACCTTTATTTGGAAAACAAACAGCTTTACAAAGATACATAAAAAAGAAAGAGTGCTAAAATAAAACAGTAAGCCTAAAAACATGTTTTCGCTGATCATTTTTTTTTTTTTTTAGTAGCTAGACAAGAAAAACTAAGAAAAAAAATAGTTAAGAGAAGTTATAATAAAACATAAAGAAAAAAATAGTTAGGAGAAGCTAAATACTTAAATATGCATGATAATAATATAGAAAAACACAATAAAGGGTAAGCTTATTATCTTTGTATTTTGTAACTCTTGGGCGGTATCTAAAAGTTGTTTTCTGCTGTGCAAGTCTAATCAAATATTAAAACAGTCGGGTCATGCACTTTGTAAAGAGTCAGAAAAATAAATCGGTAATTATATCAGGCGATGATTGAATGCGAATGAAACAAGAAGTGTGAATTGTATGGCGTTTCATCCTCTGTAAATACCGGTTTGCCTGCAAATAAATCCCTCCTTACTGCATAAAGAGGTTGGTATATATATTTTTATTATTTATGCATTGAGTACGGATGTTTTTTTATTCAAACAGTTAGATTTAACTTTATTATTACGAAAAGTGAGTATTTATGTCGGGGGAGACAAAAAAACATGCAAAAAATATGCATTTAACATTTTAAATTCCTCAAAATTAATTCGCTTACGCGGTAACGCCATTTTTATATTTATCGTTTTTATTTAACATTTCATAGACAATCAATCAATGCTGCCAATCATAGAAAAAATATTTTTGCCATATAAAACAATAATTTAATCACGTTATTAACCACTGGAGCGACCGAACAATTTAAAACTTTTTTCTCCGATTGCTCTAAATTTTTTGGTATCTAATCAATTTGAATATTTTCCGCTCTCATTAAAAAAAAATCGTACCTCCGCATTTTAAAATGGGGACATACAAACTAATTATAGTTTTATATAGTTATTGAATTTAACTATCTTTTGTCGTTTATCACATATTAATAGGATTTATAAAAAAAAATTATAAAATCGTTTACTTTTACTTAATTACTTACAAATAAGGGGAAATTGCCAAAATTAGCAGCAAAGCAATCCGATATATTTTAAATAGTGTCATATTGTGGCAAAAAGCGCTCCAATGGTTAAGTGAATGCATTATTGACAAGTTTGTACCTGTATTTAAAACAGCAGAACACGGAAAGAAATGTATTTGATTAATTGACAAACCCTGCTTTTCCAAACAAATCATTCAAAACCTGGGATGTATATCTAAATTATGATGACATACAGCTTTCGTAGTTTGAATCTCAAGCCAATAAATCGAAGTAGGTACTTTTTATTTTGGCGAGAATTTATTTTATAAGATTGGTAGGTACTTCCGACAAATGTCACGTTTGATTGTCTAATAGTTGAAAAAGGAATATTCCGTATTATCCGTGCATCAAACTTCGATAACAAGAACGTTCAGTATTATCCGTGAGGTGGACTCTATGCATTAAACAACTTTTTTGCCTCAAAGGGTGAAAATTTAAATATTTGTTGGGTAGGTACCGAGAGTGAAGATATTTTTCATCGTCCAGCCAAGTGTGAAACAATTAGCCCCATTTCCCAGCCCCCTTTCTAGCATAAAGTCGTGTAAAATTAACAATAAATATTATCGCCGCAACATGCGGAGAAAAAATGATTTATTAATTTATTTATTTATTTATTTATTTATTTATTTATTTATTTACGGACGAATAGTCCATTAACAATATAACAATAACACGAATAAAAAATAGAGAGATGACAATGGAAGGAGAGTACATATATATGAAGGGCATTGACAAAATACATATAATATAAAAGTAAATATAGAAGATAGTAAATATAAATTCATATAATATAAAAGAACATAAGTAGCTTGAAGATGGATTAAAAAGACTTTAAAAAACCACATTGCGTATCGACTGCCGAAAGTCATTTAGGCTTACACCAAAAAATTCAATGCATTGATTTGCGTTGACAAGTCTCGACATTCTGGATAAAGGAGAATGATATCCATAATTAGTAGAATGTTGATTGAGGAACAGCAATTCATTATTTCGGAGTCTACGGGAAGGGATGTTGAACTGGATGAGTTGTAACAAAGCAATAAATTAATCGCGATAAACTCCCGAGAAACGCAGCAACAAACATATATGCGTGTCCACAACACGACTTACTTACTATTAATCACAATTCACAACATAGAACCTGTAACACAAAAGATGCAACGAGAAAGAATGAAAGTAAAAGAAAAAATGTAAAAACCACGCATACCAACGTATAAATAATAATACGGCGCGCGCGGGAGAATCGAAAGCGAAAAGCGAACGAAGCAAATTCTAACCTAAGTAGGCAGCGTGTTATGGTGTGCGTGGTATGCAATACAGATGGTTCGATCAGCAGTGTGTGTGTGCGCTCAGTCGGTCTGAAGGTCAATCGGTAGGTTGTCATTTCCTGGTCATTGCACGTTGCATTTATTTCCTACACAACACAATACAACTACAATAGCGGCCATGTTGTTTGTTGCATCCCGCCATCCCGGCTCGCGCATGCGCTCAGTAACAGCGGTACCATAGATTTTTTTTAACATTCGACTTCAATATTATTAACATCGTTACAGTTTGTCAAATAAGAGTAGAAAACATAGGATGGCACCACTGTTGTTCAAATGGCAGTACTAAAAATATAACTCATGGTGGTAATGTAAAGCTGTGTTTTTGTAAAAAATTAAGAAGGCATAAAAGTGAAAAAAGTATTTTTTCATTGCATTATAGATACCCACTGATCTCTAAAGTAGAATTGCATATAGGTATATCATACCTTTGCAATTTTGTGTTAACATAATGAAGAATAACGATATTGTAATAAAATATAAAGCACAGTTCAGAAATTCGTCACATTAATTTAAGGCGCCGTATCCCTGCTCAAAAAGAAGAAGATACAGAGATATGTAATTACGAATGTTGGAGAGAGCGCGCTAATATTTAAAACGGTAAAATTGAAGCGAAAATTGTGAAAATGCTTAATAAAACACGACTCGTTTAAAATAGAGCAAAACTCTCTTGGTGGCTGTCTAAAACAGCATTTAAATAAACACTGTGAATTTTTTCATACATATAACTTGTAAAATAACTGAAATAATTTTCAGAGCGTACCTTGAGATTTTTACGTATCGAGGGAATTTCATATAATTTGCGTTTTGGCGTGGGGAATGTATAGATATTATTTAAAAAAATAACATATATTTTTTTAAGAGCTTAAAAACTTCAAATGTTTAAGTGAGATATGTAAGAAAACGGTAGAAATTCGGGTAGCGGTACTGATTTTAATGTTGGTGCGGACTGAAACTAGATGCATTGACCTAGAAATTCCAATCAGAAAAAACTATGAAAGTTTCACGACACCACAGCTCAACCTTCTACAGTTTTTTAGTGAGACACACAGACTTCCTGCTGATGCACAATTAAATCGAGCTTTGTAGTATATCTGACACTGTTTTACCTACTTTATAATCTACGCATTCATAGATGGCGCCAATTTAATTATTTTAGGTTAAAACACGCAAATTAGGCTTTAAAATATTAAGGCAAATTAATTATTTGCGCCCGTACAATTGCAATATGACCGTGAATAAATAGTTTTGTCCATAAACAAAATGAAATCTTTCAAGAAAGGCTAAAAAATGGAACTTTATATCGGTAACTCAATCCAATATTCTATTATTTGTCAACTTTATTGAAAGATTTGAGTGTTTTTATTGACAAAACTATTTATTTATATTCATAATGCGTATGTACGGGCGCAAACAATTAGCATAACCTGTAAAAAGCATTTTCCCCTAAAATAATTATACTCGCGCCATCTATGAAAAAGTAGAATATGAATTCTTTTGATTATCACCCTAATATGACATCATTGATAGAATTTTGCCGGGATTCCACCAGAAAAAAACACAATAATCGATTGGTGTGCCGTTATTATCAGTTCAATTTTCCTGTGTAATCGAAAATAGTAATAATATAATAGTGTTTTATTTTCCTAAATGTCTTTTTTAGACATTTTAATACCCATGTAATAATTCTTACGGAAAATCATTGGGGTAGAATAAATGAGACGAATAAAAGCCGATTTATTTATTTATTTAAGACGAATAAACGCCTGATTATCTGCAATCTGTCTAGCATCGATGTACAAATCACTTTACTTTTTCCTTTCTAGGAGGAATTTAATGTTCAATAATTCAAATTTCGTCTTGCGATCGTACCCTTTTAATTTGTATAGGGCGGTTCCGATGAGAAAGTTTGATTAGCGTTATTTTGCGTACCAGCAAACAAAATAGACAAATTGAGGTACCTTCATCACAAAACATGTGCGCGGATTTTTTTTGTAATGATTTTATATAAACTATAATTAAAATTGTGAAAAGTAGCTTTCCCAGATAATTTGTTGATTTATTTTACTCCATGATTATATGATTTGAAATGTGCGTTGTATAATAGGTACAAAATTTTGTTTGAAAATTAACAAATCTAAGCCAACGGCCAACAGTTATAACCTTATTATAATAATAAAAAGAAACATACTTTTCCAAAATTTAAAACATAACTTTACTAGATGAAATAACTGTATTTCGAATTCAATTTATATTTTATAGTAGAAAAGAGTCAATACGTCTAGAATTTTATTTAAAAAATAACATCAGCCGTTACTAGTTTAACTAATTTATTAGTTGTGAATACTAAAAATGATCACATTGAAAATTCTTATTGTACCATTATAATTTATTTATATTTCAAATAATTTTGTATTTTTTCTTATCAAGCTTTGCTAGACACAAGAAGGCTATAATAACAAATATATCTCTTCAATAAAATGATCAAATCAAATCAAATTCTTGTAATTACATAATGTGCCCACTTAAACCAAAGTAATTCAGGATTAATCAATGTCGTGTTTGTTTTCAGTTTCCAACGAGTCGTACGGCAGTTACCTAGGCTACGGGGGCCCCGCCGGCTACGGGGGACACCACTTCACAGCGCCCCCGGCCCCCGCGCCACCTCCGCACTCCAATCCCTCCCACGACGACCTCTCCTACATGCTGGACCTCAATTACCACAACCGCGCACAGCACAAGATCAAGAAGATCAAGAAGCTGAAAAACCCCGACCAACCCACCGGAGTCAAACGCAAATCAAGGGAGGGATCAACCACGTACCTTTGGGAATTCCTGCTAAAACTCTTACAGGACCGTGAATACTGTCCACGATACATCAAGTGGACTAACAGAGAAAAAGGAGTCTTCAAACTCGTCGACTCCAAGGCAGTTTCCCGTCTGTGGGGTCTTCACAAGAATAAACCAGACATGAACTATGAGACAATGGGAAGAGCCCTTCGTTACTACTACCAGCGAGGAATCCTGGCTAAAGTGGACGGCCAAAGGTTGGTGTATCAGTTTGTGGACGTGCCGAAAGACATTGTGGAGATAGATTGCTCGCTGACGTGATTTGATTGGCGGAAAAGCTCGCGCGAGCGTGGCAACACTGGATCTCCTTTAGATTAAGACGAGTCGAATGAGCCGATCTAACGCAGGTTAATATTGCATAAGTGGTCTAACTTTCTGATTGGTGGCCGGGCACTGTGCCCCAGGATGCTCCGTCAAGATGCATTGCATATACTCTGGTACTTGCGTCAATGTTAAAATATATGTATACCAATGTTAAGAATCTACATTCATTTATTCTATTTGAATTTTTAATAATCAACCGTGGAAAAACTCACCTTGTATTTTTAAATCTTGTCTTTAACATTATTCAAATTTTATAATGTTAAGAAAAGGGAATCTGAGTAATAATAATATTAATTATTTATCAACAATTTGTGAATATTTATGCTCTTTTGAGAACATTTTAAATAAAGTTTATTCGTACATATTTACATAGCACCTAAATATTTTTTTTTTAATCTCGTGAAATGTTTTGATGTTTCGCTTTTATCGAATGATAATAAACAAATAATTACATGTTTTATACAGAAGTGAAAGATAAATCCTAAAACACTACAGATTATTATACAATAAATATTAATTGAAAAGATTGTGGATTGGTTTTTACGAAATAATAATAACAAGTTGCGTTTTGCATCATCTTGCCTTAAATTTAAAAATATTCAATATTCTCAAAAGTACAACTTTCAGAGCCTCAAGTTAAATTTTCTATTAATAAGTTGAACGGTCTAAATTTATATTATATACTTACTAAAATGAAAATTAAATTTTAACCATTTGTAATGATGAAGTCTGTATGTTACTCTTTAAGGATATATATTCCATAATAAATGTTAACACCTCCATTAGCTTGATAAAATGTTTAATATTTAATAGATTTCCTTCATTATACACCATGTTTTATAACAACTGCATTTCAACATAAATCAAAAAGGAAAACTTTCAATTAAAAAAAAAATACTTTTAGCGGATACGTTTGTTGTAAAATACAAAATAATGCTTGGCGGCTATCTCAACGACTGGTTTCTCAAATAATACAATTGTAGTACAAGTAATGCCTTTGTTTGTCCTTGGTGGATCTAACTACAAAATCGTAATATAATTCACATTTCATATATTTACTTTGTCTGATTAAGAACCAAGTTAAAAGACATTTGTGTAACTTTATTGTGAAGCACTTTGGTGTGAATTTAACACATAAATAGGCTACAAGCACAATATTTGGGTTTAATAATATAAATGTTAAGTGTTAATTGTGGAGTTGGGATAAGGATGTGACGTATAGTGTAGTGAATAACTCATTGTGTTGTGTTTTTGTAAATATATAGTTGTTTAGAAGTTTCCCGGAGACGACGGGATACGAGAGACGGGAGATCGGAGATATGCAGAAGTAATATAATGTCCAACTTTAGATTTAGGATGACAAAAGCTCACTGGTAACCAACGAAATGAGAATTTAAATAATATGTATAAAATATAAGGATTGGTGCTCTGAACTTTGATTTAAAAACAGAAAAACAAATAATTCTTAAAATGTTAATAATTATATATGTGTACCTATTCCTTACAGATATTTTAAAACTATTTCAAATAAATTTATATTATCCCATTGTTTTCCTGTTATTAATAATAATAATAATATATTATACACAATCAAATAATAGAAAGTTAACAGTTTTTATGATAGATTTATATACATTTTATAGTACCATCTTAGTACTGGAAATTTTATTCACACAGATATAAATAATTCAAACAATTCATCCACCCAAATTAATAATACTTAGGTATATATTATATCTGTGTATTTTAACTTTTTTAAACTAATGATTATTATTGATGTTAGATCGATAAATATTTTTTAATTGATGTCAAAATTGAAAAAGATAGCGAATTAATTGATAAATTGTGAAAAAGCATCGTTTAGTTTTCCTTAGAGGGGGGGAATGTGCGGCAACTTTGTTTTGATACCTTGACGCGTTACCTGATTCATGTTACTCGAGGTCCAATGTTATTATGTTATTATTGTAAGGTTACTGCTACTGCTTAGGAGACTTAAAGACCCACAGGTCGGGGATTCTTTTAATCTTCTTTTTCATTTCTTATCACCTTTCACCTGTCTCCGTGATTTATTCAAAATCTCAATCACTACATTTTATAAACGTTTCTTTAGATCTGATTACATTTTAGTAATTTATATTTAACTTGTTTTGCAATCTCAATGTTTGAGATGATTTAATAAAAATAACTACATATAATGAAGATTTTTAAAAAGTTATGAAAAAATTGCCTGTTTAATGTTTTGATTAATATTATTGGCGATATAAATATAAATATAGCTAAATGTTTTACAATACATCACTGTGTTTTATGTCCATTGGAGATGTTTATTCTTATTTTGTAGATAGTTAACTTATTTATTTTATTATTATTCTGTTCGGGGCGGGTTCGAACGCGCTTTTTATGGTACACCATTAAAGCACGCTGAATTCGCTTTTCTTTTTTATTATTTTGCGCCGTTTTCTGGCCCCTTATTAATTGTGTAGCTCAAATTTTTATATTTTAATGATGAATGTAAAGTCGGAAATCTAAACCCATGTTATTTTCTTCAAAACTGATGCTTCACAGGAGTTGAAATACAACTAAGCACGTAATGTGAATGAGATCTTCTTTTCATGGCGGTTTAATAGTCAGAATCTGTGCAAGCAGCTATATAACGCAATATCTCACATAATCCTGATTGCAGTTCCTAGGAAGCTCTCTGTCTGATGTAGGTATGTATGAATGCGGATAGTTTCAGGGAGACAGCCGTCAGTCTCTTCTCGTACTTAAAGCACAATCTATGTTAGTAATAATTGGAGAATAAACTACGTTGGGCTCATGAACTTTGTCTAGATATTAAATGTACAAAAAACTAGGAGATATTTTACAAAAAAAATGTAACGTTTCTGTGATTTTTTCCTTTTGAAATTGATTATTTGTTTGGATTGCGGCTAGCCGTGGAGAAATTAAATAAGGCTGATTGAATTGTTGGTGCCTGCGCTCGTTTTTCCACTCCATTTCTTTACTTTATACATTCTAGGAAATTTGTAAATAACAATACATTTACTTGCGTAATAAAATACATGTTTTCCAACGCTCAACTTTTGGAAGTTTGTTGTTTATATAACTAAATGATAGATGTGACTGTGTTTGAGAGTTGAGGGAGATATTAGAGTAGAGTAAGTAAATAAGTTAGAATGTATTGAATATCAACCAATAAGAAGTGCGTCCATTGATTTGTGATAAGAAGGAGAAGAAATAGTTTTGCTAATATGAGGAAACATTAGAGAGAAATAGCTTTCCTAAAAAAGTGGTAATTATTAAAGAGTTGAGTATTTTTTCACAAACAGAATATTTGTAATTTTGTATTTGCTCCTTCAATAGTTTGTTTGGTTGGTTGGTTGGTTGTTGGTTGTTAGCGACGTCACCAGGTACAAGAGAGGTACAACTACCGACTAGGTATTATGTTCATAGTAATATATTAGGGTCTGTACATAAAAATAAGCATATTTTACTGTTCTGTTCATAGATATTTTCTAATGTTAATTCTGTACTATTTTTGTATCTAAGTTATCTCTAAGTTAAAGATTATTAATATTATTTCATTTACTGCATTACTGTTTGATAATGGATTAGATGTCATTTTTGTGTAAAAATAGTTTTAATTGTAAAAAAGAAAAGTGTACCGACGTATATGATTGTAAAATGTTATTAAAAATGTCTATTCTACAAAATAATACCTTTTTTATTCCACTTTCCACCAAAACACCCAATCATGAATGAAAAAGGGCTCATATCCAATGGAGCGATAGCGCAATTTAAAACTTTTTTCCCCGATTGCTCCAGATTCTTTGGTGATCATTTTGAATATTTTCCGCCCATATTTAAAAAATCGTACTTTCGAATTTTAATATCGAGACATACAAACTGATTATAGTTCTATATAGCCAATGAATTCACCTATCTTTTGTTGATTATCACATATTCATAGAATTTATAAAAAAAAAAACTATAAAATCGTAAACTATTTAATTACTTACAAATAAGGGAAAATTTGCCAACATTGGCAGCAAAGCAATCCGAGGTATTTTAAATAGTGCCATACAGTGGATATGACTGCAAAGACACTGGAACTACGAGAAAAAAGCAAACACCAATTGCAAACCCCGAAGCAAGACAGCTTATAAACAGTGGTAATTAAAACATTCAGTAAGTCTCGTTGACTAGCTCTCCAATAACAATTGGGGATGACATCGAACCGGCTTTGCTGACAGCTGATAGCAATTATAACCATTTTGCGGTGCCTACTTAATCATTTTTATTTTTATAAGGATAACATTGGAGGAGATCCAACCACTTTCCCAACTGCATTATAAGGAAACATATGGTTTCCTCCTTCACCGCGCACGTCGACACTCTACTTTTTTATTGAACGAAGCCACATTTATTTGAACAACTCTAGACCCTACAATGTCCATGCATACGGGATTAGTAAGCAGTATGCAAGTACTTACATTATCATTATACAAAAGATAAATAGAAGTAACAGCCCGTAGAATAATTCTTCTGAAATAGGTAACATAAAAACAGAAATAATAGTAATTATTATTTTTAATTGATAAACTAACGTTTAAACAAGATTTTTATGCATAGCACAAAGGGTAGATAACAAATATTATAATCAATAATTATCAGCCTGAAACACTCATCTACATTGAAAAAATCTTCCGAGAAAAGATACTGGCCGCCAACTTTTCTCGGAAGATTTTTTCAATGTAGATGAGTGTTTCAGGCTGATAATTATTGATTATAATATTTGTTATCTACCCTTTGTGCTATGCATAAAAATCTTGTTTAAACGTTAGTTTATCAATTAAAAATAATAATTTATATTTGACAAGTTAAAGTATTTCAGCAAAAAAATGCAGACATAATTAGTCTCGACGCCACCTAGCGGGAGATTTAGTTTTAAAAATACCTCTCTCACAAAAATAAAGTTAGTTGTTTTCAGTTGGAAAAATGTAATAATAAGTAATTGTCGAATGAAACACTAGTATATATTGAATTATTTGGCGGGTATTTGATAAGCCGCCATAGCTCAGTGGTCAGAGCTGCTGACCGGCAATCAGATGGTCACGGGTTCAATTCCCGTTGGCGGCCAGTATCTTTTCTCGGAAGATTTTTTCAATGTAGATGAGTGTTTCAGGCTGATAATTATTGATTATAATATTTGAGAAATAATAGTGTTAGTAAAAGAAAAAGAAAAATAACAGCTATAACCAGTCGAAGAAACCTTCTGAAAATAAAAGAAGTGATCATAATGTAAGTAATTACTATAATGCAGAAAGAAAATAAAATATATCAAAAGAAAAGAATAGCTAGAGAAGGTATTCCACGGACCGCCGGGCAGTCCCAATGAGAATGCGTATAGCCATCAGCACAACCGCAGACGATGCTCGAAGTCAACGAAGTTATCCACAACAAAGAATGGACTGTAGGTATACCTACCCCTTTACACATTATAATAGAAAATATAAATAAGCTAATATCGATTGGAAAGGATAATGGGGCCGTCATGCAAAGATAAAAGATCATTTGACTTGGCATATTTCGGCATATCGCTTGCCGTACATTCCCAATGGGAATACATGGTGAGCGATATGTTGAAATAAGCCATTCGGAGGGCCCCCACCACTTTCCTGTCCTGGTATAAGTAAATGGTTACTCCTTCAAGGCAAGGACAATTATTTTATTTTTAAAGAACGATTCTATATTTTAATGTACGAAACTAGACCTCCAAATACCCCGCATACAGTGTTAGGAAGCAGTATGCAAGTGCTTACAAAAATACGTGACGCCAAAGTGTTAGTAGTCATTAGAGATAACAATGGCCGCTTATTTGGGAAGTGATCTTTATTCCTAAAAGCCACTTGGTGACTATAAGAAAGGAAAAAGATAAAATTGCTGTCTGTAGGACTGCGAGCATCTGCAAATAACGAATGACAAAAATATGAAATGCAGAAGGTAGTTATTAAGATGTACTAATCTGGAGTATGTATTCCACTATTCAGCTGGCAGTCCCTGGGAGAAAGTGCATAGATTTCAGAGTAACCGTGCACGAAACCCATCATCCTCGTCGTTAACCACTAGAGAAATTTTTGCCATATATTCGCGCCATTTTAAATGTCTCCGATTGCTTTTCGGTTAAAAACGGCAATTATCTCCTTGCTTGGCAAAATTAAAAATATATATATTTGTAGCTCCCAAGTTTGTTATTTTGGACTTAAAAGAAGCTTTTTTTTTTTTACAGTGAATACCGCACAAGAATCTCAACTGCTCCCGTCTGGAGCCAATGAGACTATGGCATCCCCATTTGGGGTATGTTGTGAGGCTGAAGGTAGTGGGGAGTGGAAGGAGGTGGGGAAGAGGAAGGTTAAGAGGTACCTGGCTATTCAGATCTGGTCACCAAACACGGCTAAAGCCATTTTTAAGCAACGTTTCAATTCTGAATGGTGGTCTTACACCAGGGCGATACTGTTAAATAGCGATTATATACTGATATGATAGCTATTAAAATGTTTCATCTATTATGACCATAGATGTCGCAAATCCGAACTTGGTAGACTATTTTATAAGGATGTTAGAATTAATTTTTTTTTTGCAGAATTTCTGATCAATTGTTTACTGTTAAAATTAAGTCCCTTTTCCATAGACATGCATCTTTCATTATCAAGTAAACCACAAACAATATACAGAAATTGAAAATATTCTATGTTGACTCGAATAAGTACATACCTCTCATGGCAGTTACAAGGTAACAACCACGCAGGATTCGTGTAATAAATTTTAAATAATAAATTTTTCGCGGTTAAAAATTTTACGATTTTTTTTTATAAATCCTACAAATATGAGATAAACGGTAAAAGACAGGTTAATTCATTGGCTATGTTTCTATTTCTCCATGTTTTTATGTCTCCGTGTTAAAATTCGAAGGTATGATTTTTTTAATGTTGACGAAAAATTAACAAAATATTCTTCTGAAAATGTCGAGTAAACGGAGAAAAAAGTTTTAAAATTGGCTGTCGCTCCAGTGGTTATGCCAGTTTTCCGGTAGTGCCTAGAAGAAAAGTAACTGAGAAAATGGGGTGGAAACCTAAGACCCTAAGGATAAAAGCGTCGAGTCACTAGAGGCAGGGCGGTGAACGGGCTCGTTCAGTCATTCCTCGGACTTGCATCTGTCCCGGGGAGAGGCACAAAAGGCCAAGCCAAATGATCTTTTATAGCTAAGTGTGACATAAGTGTAAATGGCTAAAGAACCATAATGGCGAGTGTGGCGGTTTAGTCATTTATCCTTTCCAGCATGTCGATTTATAATATAGCTTTGATCTTATTTAATATAAGCCCAGAAATGCTATTTATGGAAGATCTACAGTCTCTCGTGTCTAGGATGAACGAAGTATGAAGAATGAGTTAATGATGAATGTAAGAAAGTCTAAAGTGATGGTGTTTGAAAAAGAGAGAGTACGAAAACAGTATGCAATATGGTTGTGAATGATGAATACTTGGAGCAGGTGGATGAGTTAGTGTATCTGCATAGTATGTTTATGAGAGATGGGAAGGCTGATAGAGATATTGAATGAAGGGCGAATGCTGGTAACTCCATTAATGGAGCACTGAATGCCGATGGCGCTAATAAAAAAACTGTCAAAAGAAGCGAAGCTAGCAGTCCACAAAGGAGTCCTGGTATCTACCCTGATGTATGGCAGTTAGGCATGGAACTGGCAGAGGAAGGATGAAACTAAACTGAATGCTATTGAAAGAGATCCCTGAGGCGTGTCTGTGGTAAAACAAAGTATGATCGTGAGAGAAATGTGGATATCCGCAAATAATGTAAGGCTGATGTAAGCATAATGAGAAGAAAGGGACCCTCAGATGGTTTGGGCATGTAGAGCAAATGAACGAAGAAGGTAGTGTAAGAAGAATATACGACGCAAATTTGAATGGTAGAAGAAGTCGGGGACGCCCGAGGAATACATGGCACGATCAAGTGAATCAGATACTTGGGTCGGGCCATGTCAAAAGTTAGAATAATAGAAGAGTATGTACGAGATATGTATGAATGTGATCGAAGCAAGGAGTGTGTGCCAAGATCGAGTTGTTTGGCGGTCCGTCCTCTCTGCCTACCCCTGCAGACCAGATGGTTAGTTAGTTAGTCTCACAAATCTGGAGTTATGTACATTGAGGTATCATATTTATAAACCGAAGTCAAACGAAATTTCAGCAATCTGCTTAACTATGGAGCTGTACAGTTTGCGGAATCCATCCTTCACAGGCGTCTGGGCATAATACAAACCATTTATTTTATTGCATTTGATTTTCAACTCGGGAGGTGGGTATGGGAACCACCGCCCCGGAAACCACTTACTGGATTTCCAAAACCTCTGCCATAGATCACTCCAAGTGGTTCGCTACTTTTGGTACAAACTATTTAGCAGGGGTGCCCAAGTTCATAATAATAATTATTATATTTGAATGACTTGTATAGCACCGTTTTTGCCAAAAATCACTTCAAGGGCGCTGTACAAACTCGTAATATATTTTTACAATCTTACTTCTAACTACAAACTAGATAATCTATTATAACAACTCATGGCTAAAAATTGCATGCACCGGTTCAACGTTCACCGATACAAAACCATATGTACAATGATTTGACCAACGAACGCGATGCTGCGTAAAGATGTACTATACAGGCAGAAAATATACAGAACCATACATGGAATGAGTTTTGTTCGGATCTTGGCGGCGGATGCGTTTACCCACCAACTGCATGGCAGGCCGGATTGGTAGAGACTTGTTTTTTTTATTTATTTATTTCATCCAAAAAATATATGAATACATAGTATAATATCATATTACAGTCGATATTGGTTACATTTTAAGTACATTTTCCCTTTTTATTTTCTTCCTTTTCTTTTACACAGTAGTAATAATAACATAATTTTAATGACAATAACATGTTACTTACAAAGTTAAAAACATAAGGTAATAAATGATGCATTAGCAAGTTAATATCTATAAGTTAATAACATTGTTATAAGAATAATGTTATAATAATAATGTTATAATAATAATTGATGACATTAAAGCAGTGTCAAAATAGGAAAAAAGATATGGAGGTAAGAACTGTTATAAAGAAGTATCATAATATATATTTTAAGTTGCGCATAGTCTGCCTCACTAGGCGAACCTGTATTGAGGCAGGATTTTTAGTAAAATGTTTCTCGTAATTTTGTCTATGGTTTACTTATGAATGTATAATATATGTTCTTATACGCAATACTTTGTTTCTGTTTACATTATTGCTTGCTGATACAGAATACAAAAAAATCACTGTTGTGGGAGGTCCTTTGACCTTTCCAGCAGGACTCTCTCTGCAGTGGGAGGGATAGATTCATAAGTCCATCACTCCAGGACACACTGACCCTCAGATTCCTACACACCCCTCATATCTTTATCCTTTCCAAAACTTCCTCTCCTTCTTTTCCTAAAAAGACCCTCCATACAGCATCCCCAAAGATGACATAGTCGCTCGGGGGAATTATTTTCCTTAGGGCCTCCTGTGTGGAGGTAAAGTTAAAAAAAATAAAAAATTAGGGGCTCAGCTCCGTATTGACAGAAATGCCATTTAAGATAAAACGTCACTCACGTTATAATCTACACATTCACAGATGGCGCCAATCAAATTATTTTCGGTTTTTATTGCTTTTTGCACGTTACGCTTTAAAATGTTAAGGTAAATTAATTGTTCGCGAACGTACATATTTAATTAGAATATAAATAAATAGTTTTTTCCATAAATAGACCAAAATCTTTCAAGAAAGGCTGAAAAATTCAATTTTCTATCGAAGACTCAATCCAATAATGTATTTTTCAGCCTTCCTAGAAAGATTTGGGTTTATTTATTGACAATACTATTTATTTATATTCTAATTAAATGTGTACGTGCGCGAACAATTAATTTACCTTAATATTTTAAAGCGTAACGTGCAAAAAGCATTAAAAACCGAAAATAATTTGATTGGCGCCATCTATGAATGCGTAGATTATAACGCGCGTGACGTTTAACCTTAAGGTTAAACGTCATGTACGTTATAATCTACGCATTCACAGATGGCGCCAATCAAATTATTTTAAGTTTTTAATGCTTTTTGCATGTTACACTTTAAAACATTAAGGTAAATTAATTGTTCGCGCCCGTACATATTTAATTAGAATATAAATAAATAGTTTTGTCCATAAATAAACCCAAATCTTTCAAGAAAGGCTGAAAAATATAATATTGGATTGAGTCACCGATACAAAATTGATTTTTTTAGCCTTAATTAGAATATGAATAAATAGTTTTGTCCATAAAGAAACCCAAGTCTTTCAAGAAAGGCTAAAAAATATACAATTGGATTGAATCACGGATGCAATTATTTTTACATAATTTTTCGGTATTCGTTGATTTGTTAATTACATAATTTGAAGATTTTTCGACCACCACGCTAGGCACGTGTCCATGTTGTGGTGGTTGGTTTAATAATTAAAATTAACTTTGGGAGATTTCTTTATACTTGATAATAATATTGCAGAGTGTGCAATTCACATGCGGTAGAAGTGTAACTAGAAAGTGGCTAGATGTCGCTTTCTTTTCTTTTACCTGTTTATTTTAAAGTGGTTTGAAGATTGGATATTGATTTTTACAAAATAAAAATGTTTTTTGATTTGGTAGGATTTGAACCTCCTTTCGCTGGGCGCTGAGAGTCAGGCATTTTAGGCTGCTGCGCTATTGGAGGCTCGCGCGGAGCCGTGAATTTACCGCATTATATTGGAACCGAGGACCCGTCAAATAATATATTTTAGTGACGCACTTCCGTTTCATCCAAATTTCACTTCAAAAACACAATTAATATTTCACAACCTTCAGACTGTATTTGGGTAATCCCTGTATGAAAACTAATTTCATTACAAAATAGTGCAAAATTGAGAATTTGTCCAAACCTAGCCACTTCGTCGCCTCAGTTCTTATTTGTCCAATAGACCATTTTAGTGTTTGTTAACTTCCACTTTAAAGTTAAAAATAAAGTATAAAAAATGATAGTTAATCACTTAAGTAAGAATTATTTAAACTATTGAGACCTTACCTTTACGGAAATAGCTTTATCTTAAACACCCAACCATAATGTTTCATTGAAATAATGAAAGAAAACCTTCTCCTCCTGTAAAATTCCCTAATGGTCTGTTGGACAAATACGAACTAAGGCGATGACTTGTGAGAATCTCACGGCCAAAAGTAGTTTCCTTATTTATTTTTGGGGTATTATGCCGTGTTGCGCTACCTCTTTCTTTAGCCAACGTTTCGGACAGCATTAGAGTGTCCATCATCAGGGCAGATGTGGCAGGGCACGTCATTTATGAAGCCACAAAAACTACACTTTGAATAAAACTAATTTATCCTGTTAAATAGTATAATTTAATTGTTTTGACTTTAATAATGAGCAGCTCTGGAATTCTTCATTTTGCCACTGCGTTGCCGTGTAATATACATTACTGTTCTCAATACACGATACAGAAAGGTGTGAAAGTAAAAACATTGAATAACAATCATAAATAATTTTATTGTTGAGAAATACCATTTACTAATTAATTATCATATACTTACATAATTTACAAGACATTAAATAGTTTTCACAAGCGCCATTCCCAAAATAAAGAAAAAATATCTTACGCTAGCCTGCCGAGCGATTGCGTAACTTTTGTGGGATCGTTATTAGATAGCGGAAGTAATCTCCTGTCAGATTTGGGTGATTTTTATGGCTGTTATTTGCTTTTTCTATGTATAAGGTACATTAAATGAATAAATAATCATGCATACTCGCAGGAATTCGTGTTTATAACAATCTAACTAAAATATGTGACATTGGAGGTTATCCACCACTTACCCGCCCTGGTATAAATAACAGATGGTTATTCCTTCAAGGCTCTCGCAAGGACTCTAATTTTTTTAAAAGAACGAAGCGTTACATTTAGTTAAGAACGAATTTAGACCTCCAATGTCCCTGCATACGTCGTTAGTAAGCAGTATGCAAGTGCTTAGCGGGAAATACAATAAAAAATGTGACAGTAAATATGTATGTAAAAATTACACAAATCTGACAGGAGATAATGTATGTTATCCAATAACGATTCCACAAAAGATACGGAATCGTTCGGTTAGTATGAATAAAAATAAAACATGAACAATATGTAGGTATTGAATTTTAGTTATAAGGTTTAGGGGCCATGAAAAACATTGTTTATTCAATAACATTTTTATTGAAATGTATAGAACATTTTAATTTAATAAAAAAAGTACAAACCAACAGAAATAATAATAATTTATTAACAAAAAAGTGCATTTAATAAATAATATAAAATACAGTACAATGTATTTATATCGAAAGGAAATAATTGGCAAGTGCGGAGCATTTTTAGAACTGCAAAGAGTACACCAAAGTTAAAATAAAATTCTTTTACCATGGCCGTGAATCCATAAACAACATATCTTCGGATAAATGCCTGTCACGAATCCTCAAAAACATCATTTGGAGATATTGAGGTTTAGAATTGATAATCATAAAACGATTTATATTATTACTAAACCAGCTTAACTCCCCAAGCTAATTTGTTCGGTTTTCGGAACAACTCATACTGCCGAGCGACTCTATATCTTTTGTGGGATCGTTATCGAGATAACGGATGTGATCTCTTGTCAGATTTGTATGATTTTTAAATATTTATTGTCACATATTTTAGTTTACATCGTTTTAAACATGAATTCCTGCAAGTATGCAAGTTTGTTTATTGATTTAATGTACGTTGTACATAGAAAAAGCAAATAAATCACACAAATCTAACAGATCATGTCCGTTATCTCGATAACGATCCCACGGAAGATATAGAATCGCTTGGCAGGTACCAGTAGAAATATGATCTAAACGGTGTTAGAAAGAGAAAACACCATGCTTTATATTCAAATCTAAAAGTCAAACGCAAAAATAATTAAAATGTACACCTTTCTGAATACAAATTTTCCAATCGATATATGAAAAAAAAAAAATGAAACTTTGGAAATTTTTTATTAATTATTTTTACATGAAATGACAAAAAGTGAGATGACGATAATGAATCTATTATTTCATTACCTTTCAAAAACAGTGTTTAGTTTTCGGATACTCCATTATTTAGGGTTCTATTGCAAAGCGGAAATATCTTGACCTCCCAACAAAATAGGCCTGAGGGATCCAAGAAATGTGTAGTTAATACATAATAGTGTGTTATAAAAAATAAATGGCAGGGTACAATCCATTAAAAATGAAAAAAGAATGTATATTTAACTCGAAACTGACAAAAAAAGCAGATTCACAACTTTGGCATTCAACCGACAATATGTAGTAGTGTCGCTGAAAATCTATAATTTCCCCCTCCGAGTGTGAAAAATCGTAACATGATAGCGAATACAAATTGACTTTAAATCCAAATGTATTTCTAAATCTACTATGATTCCAAATACAAATTGATTTCAAATAAAAATGTGTTTCCAGATTTAATAGCCGGCTACACTAGCAACTGAAATCTTAGATTCAATAGAAAATCTAAGCTACAAATTGTAAAAGTCAAAAATGCACCTCCACTCCCCAACATAAATGTATTTTTTCTATTGATTATGTTTTAATTTTAAATTTGCATTTGCAAAATACTTCATAATGGACGTCTAATGTAGTTGGCTTTCCGGGAAATGTTGAATGTTAGAAAGTAGTGCATTTTCTATGTTTGCGATTTATAACTTTTTGATTGAATCTTAGAATTCATATTACTGTTAACAACATATAAAATAACTGTAAAAATGTATAAGTCCGCTTCACGGAAAATATGGAATATTCCTTGACGAAGATCGATACACGGATAATAATAATGATATTAGGATGACTTGTATAGAGCTGTTTTTGTGAAAAATCACCAAAAGGGCGCTAATACAGAAAATTCATTTTTTAAATTAAAAGACAATCAAATCACCAAAAGGGCGCTAATACAGAAAATTCATTTTTTAAATTAAAAGACAATCAAATTATGACATTTGTCAGAAGTACCAACCTTATAAAATAAATTCTTAATAAAAACAAAAGTACCTAATTCGAATTATTCCCGGTACTACTATTTTTTCTATTATTGGCAGCATTGATTGTCTATGAAATGTAATATAAATATGAATTTGGCCTAGTACAGTTTATATATCGCGTAAGGGAATTAATTTTAACAAAATTAAAAATGTAAAATGCATATTTTTTCATCTCCCCCGAAATAAACACTCACTTTTCATAATAATAAAGCTAAATCTAACTCTTTGGATAAGAAAAATTCCGTATTAACCGAGAAGCGGAGTAAGACAAGATTAATTAGATAACTAACGGAGAACACAATTAAAGTAGGAATGTTTTACAAAACACATTTTATATAAATTCACATCCATTGCAGATTTGGCACTGAATGATGTAGTACATAATAGTTTGTTGTTGACAGAGGTGCGGACATTGTATACATGTCCAGTAGTGGGACAGTTTTATTGTGTGTTACACACCCAGCAGTGAAGACAGCCGTCGTATTAGGACAATGCTAGGAAACCTAATGAAAAAAAAAACATATATGTTATTGATTCGTCAGTACTTCTCGCTTGTGTACGCAATAAAAATTAGTTTTGTAATATTGATGTGACCTGCAGGATATTTTATTCTTGGTTGCCATATAATGTTGACAGGATAACATTTTCTAGGCAAATATATTAAATTTATTATGGAAAATTTTTGCATTCAGAAAAACAGTTCTCCAACTCGTCTTGGGAGGATCTTACTTCTTGGGAAAGAATAGATTTCTTTTATGTTAATCTAGGATTTATTTAATACTTCGCGTGTACAGGTGGTGACTACGATAGTCGGCCTAACTGGAAGCTGTCTAAATGAGAACTGAATTGAATGAGCTCTTGCAGACTGCACCCAGGCCCTTGGCCCCCCTGGTGCTCAAATTCTGAACTAAACTAACTGCCATTTAGCGGACTTTCAGGAAAGCTCTTAGCACTGCCCTCTACGTGACAAGCTCGGAAGCTTTTCGATATATCACAAAAATCTATTGCAATTATGAAGAAAAAGAATAAGGAAAACTTGGACTTGTTGGAAATCAATGGAATAATTTCATCATCAAAACAAAGCGAATTTTAATTATATTTACATCGTGGGGCCTAGCACGACTGCTGAAAGCGATCGATCCAGTAAAATAGTACAAAAACTGCGTACTTTAACCCCTCCGACTAATTTGTTTGCTTTTAGAACCACTCATGTAGGGTTTCACAGATATTGTTGTCTTCCTTACTTTCACAGTGAAAAATATGATCTAAACAGTTTTAGAAAGATAAAACACCACGCTTTATACTCAAATCTAAAAGTTAACCACAAAAGAAATAGAATGTACACCTTTATGAAACCCAAGTTTTCAACCGCAATTTGAAAAAGATTTAAGAAACTTTTTTATTAATTATTTTTACATGGAACGACAAAAAAGTGAGGTGTCAATAACGATTGTAATAGATCATTTGTTTGTTAAATTTTTATGTGTTTTAATTTTTATCAGTAATTTTAGTTAGAAAAAACGTAAGGTAAGCCAAATAAAAAACTTAAAACTCTTTTATGTTTGCATGCATAATTTTTACATTTAATTTTTTTTTTGATTTATATAATTTGAAAGTGTATTTTTATCACCTTTCGTTTTTAGTTTTTGGATATGTTCAGAAATATTCCATTTATTTGGATTTTATTGTAAACGATCGATTTTTGTGTGGAATTTATTGGGCACTGGAATAAATAACTGACAAAAGTGGGAAAAGTGAGGTACGGATCCGGTTATCATTTTACTTTCTAGTTTTTGAGCATTTCAATCTAAAAAAATGAACCGTCCAGTGAAAAAAGGGGCGTACTCTGCAAGAAAATTTTTAAAATGCTGACGAAATGTAAAAAAAATTCAAACGAGTAGCCAAACGTTGAGGAATCGCAGCATTTTTTATTTAAACACATTCATATTTATGTTAAAATGGTATCTTTAAAAAAAATAATAATATTTACGTATTCATGTAACTTTATTCTATATTCCCGGAGCAATAGTTCATTTCAATAGGACCCTTAACCTCCTACCTATCACGGGCCCGCCGGTTGGCCCAAAAAAATCTTTGCTTTTTTTAAAATGCGATTTTAATCCATATGTATAAAGAAAATGTATGAAGGACAAGGTCAGAATCGATTGCGCCAATATCAATGTAGGACCTAGGTACTATTTGTTTATTGTAGCTACTCTGAATAATTTAAAAAAAAAATTCTATGAAATTTGCAGGTGGCTTTTCGAAATTCGACAGGTTAAAAAACATTAGACAGAGGTTTCGCTGCATAATCACACTTTCAGGGATTTTATGATCACATGTTTGTTATAGAGGAGTGGGGGTTGAGGGGAGGCGAGAAATGACATACTTATAAAACCCAGAAGTAGACAACGATGACCAGAACGAGGATAGCGCCGATGGAGGCCTTGACGTACATGGACTTGGTGTTCAGGTAGGTGGCGTCTTTCTTGTATTTCTGAGAGAGCATTGAAAGGTTTTGTGTCTTTGTGTCGAGTTCTGAAACAGAAAAATACATTATTACATGCTGCGATGTAAAGATACTTTTTTTTGCCGATCCAATAGCGATACCTGCATTGTAGTTTATTACCGATATGACCAATATACCATGACGCAATATATGGTGCCATAAACACTGGATTTTCGAACAGTTTAAGACCTAGTGCATGCAAATCGGATATATAGTTTTTTTAATATGTTGTCAACCAGCCGAGCGATTCTACATCTTTGTGAGATCGAGATCTCCTGACGTACGAGATCTCCTGACAGATTTGTGTGATTCTATGGCTGTTATTTGCTTCTTCAATGGGTTTCCGGCCAGCTTTGCTGATTTAAAATGACCTAAACTAAAATATGTGACAGTTTACAGTTGAAATCTGACATCGGCCCATAGAAAAATCAAATAACATCCATAGAAAATCACACAAATCTGACAGGAGATCTCGTCCGTCAGGAGAACTCGATCTCACAAATGATAGTGAGATCGAGATCTCCTAGAATCGCTCGGCAGGTTGAAAAACATGTTACAAAAGTTTTGAGAAAAATACATTCAAAGTATGGCAGTACTTATTCACAACACTTTCTCACGCGTATGGTATCCCAGATGACCCGCACTAAATCTCACCGATCGCTCTGAAACGCAATCATATTATTATTCCGCTTCTAGTACTCGATCAATCCGGTTGCACGGCAAATTTACCTCTCTACCCGTTCGTACGCGAATGTATATTTGTTGTAAATAATATTTTAAATAAAACCTAATATCGCGGACAACTAAGTGTTTTCAATTAAACATCATCATTATTATAAGCCTGAACACAGTATCACGGCTTGGAAGTGCCGTGATCTCAAGGAGCATTTTAACCTCAATATCGGTAAGGTATGAAGGCAATCCTGCCTGACATGGAGAGGATCTCCACACCAAACACTCTCCATCCACTCCTACATTAACTAACAAACACTTCCAACATTGGTGACCCCGAGAATTTCTAATGATGATGATGAACACTGCCAATACGGAGGATTGAGTACTGGAATGCGGAATCCTGGACACCCCAATCTTGTGAGTAACATTTCAATTTTTTAACTTAAATTCAGTAGGTCCAGTATGTACATTAGAATCATATGAAGATAAATCAGTAAAGAACATTATTGTCCAACATTGTTCATTGGTTATTGTCCACCAAATTCAGTAGCGTACGAAAATACCTACATCCCGCTACTACTTTCTTAATAATGCTTCCCCCGCAACTCATTACTTGTTTATGTGGATAGTATATTGCCGGTAAATATCAATTTCAGATAAACAAGAAGCCCAGCAGCTAAGGCAGAGTATCCTAACCAACAGACGCGATTTTGCAGACAGACCCAGGTACCCGGATGCCATATACCCGGATGCCATATACCTGGATATCCTACACCCGACCCCACAGCATCCGCAGCAGATCGGAGTAAAGCAAGTAACGCAAATTCAACTTCTCACAGTGATCTTTTTTAATAATTGCTAACCCGAACATTTCAACGAAATTTAGCAACCCAGCGAGATTATGCAAATATTGTTACACGGTATAAATTTTTAACCTGCATTGCAACAAAGCATTAATACAATTACAATTACAATATATTTGTACTAACATTTCAACGCAAAAATAAGGGATTTGTAAAGATTTTGGATATCATCAATTTAACTTTTCAGACCTGGATTAGATTTATTGTTATTTTGTTTTATGCACAATTTTGATAATTTTATCTGCATACCTACACGGTCTATCAGTACTACTACTGCTTTCGCCATTGCCTATCACTTGCCATATTACAACGACAATATGCCGCTAGAAGAAACAGCATCAGGTACCAGCGCCAATAACACAATAATGGATCCAGTCATAAACTCCGTATCAGTTAAACTACCCCCCGTCTGGTGTGACAACATACAGCTCTGGATTGCCCAGGCAGAAAGCCAGTTCTCCAACTCAAGAATCAAAGATGACACCACGAAGTACAACATTATTGTCGCCTCCCTGGACATCGAAACCCTCAGGACCGTCAGCGATGTCGTCATCAAGCCACCAGCAACGGACAAGTACTTTACCTTAAAAACTGCACTCATCACGAGGTTGCAAGATTCCGAAGAAAAGCGTCTCACCCGACTACTAACCGGATTACAGTTGGACGACAGGAAACCATCCGGACTACTTCGATTGATGCACGAACTCGCCGGTCCCGAGTTAGCTGAGAGCGCAATCATACGCATGTTATGGCTACAAAGACTTCCCCAACATGTACAAGCTATATTGACCGCACTGCCAGACGACAATCTACTACAACTTGCGTCAGCAGCCGATAAAATCCTGGAAGTCTACCAGACGACCGAGTGCGGAGCGATAAAAAAAAATCAACGTAGAGATAACAATCACAGAGAAGATCCCGCACATCATTTTTATAATCGGCGTAATCCTAACCCCCGCCGAGAATGGCGTCATCCATCGACATCGTACTCAAATGCCGACCGCCAACATCGATCCCGGTCGAACGATCGAACGGACAATAACAATGAACTTCACAAAACAAACGACTACTGCAGATACCATAAAAAATTCGGGGAGAGATCATTCAACTGCATTCAACCATGCACATTTCACAGAGATAATTCAAAAAACAACGGCGACGCCACACAATAAGTGTGATTTCGCTAACAATAGCAGTCCATCATAACTTTCCTTACTTACGCACAAGTAACATAAACACTTGTAGCTATTTAACAGGCACAGACAACAGGAAACTGAACATTAGAGTCAGAAAACAGGAAACTGGCCATTCAACAAGCACAGACAACAGGAAACTGAACATTAGAGTCAGCAAACAGGAAACTGTCAACAGATATCACCAGATAACAAGAAACATGCGACTAGACGAGATCCAGTAAACGGGCAACAAGCAACTGGGAACAACAGGAATACTAAAGGACTCATGAATATCTATGAATATCTACTGAATAGCTACGATCTCGAATTTTTTTAAAGAGACAAATCGTTTTACCGCCATCTTCTCAACTTCAACATCTCCAATAATTTATATATACAGTAGCTGACACAATATCTCAATCTGAAGAGACTAACTGTCCTACTACAAGCAACTAAGGATTGAAGGGAAAGCGCAGAGTCCACCTGACGATTATATTAAGGCAAAAGATGACTCCGCCCTCGTCCTATGTTAAATTAATATTTCCAATAATTCAATATGAACAACAAAATGTTCTCAGCTGAGCTCACATTGGATAATACACTAAAAGAGTTTCGGTCGACCGACTCAAACCTGCATTTTTCCAAAATTCTGAGGAAATACCGCAAAAAACGGCAAGCACACCGCCCACAATAACAACAAAAAAAACACGCTGTGGAAGACATGTACATTTTCCTGAAAGGTACCAGTCGTAAAAGTAATACTTGGCAATACTTCAATGAAAAAAGTTATCGTTTAAACAAATTAATTAGAAAACTTATATTGATGTATCCAAAATTTATTATACGATTTGTATCACGGTATCTCATAATTGATTAAAATTCTAACTAACTACTGTGAAATAAAACTAAGTTTATTTAGGTATTTAGCTAGCGAAACACCGCCATATAAATTATTGTATTATTACGTAGTCAGTATTTCTAACAAATAATAATATTATATCAATTCATTTGCGTATCCCGAATACTGAACAGTATACAGCCTACATTTTATTTGTAAATAACTAATTACTAATTACTAGATTAGTAAGGTATATCAAATTTAGCAAATATGTTATCCAACCTGTATATAATTTCTGTTAATTTCCGATCTCTATTAATTTTACGTAGTGTTATCTTATTAAGAAGAAACCACATATTAGATCGGACCGTCATAAATGCTAACCAAACTGTATCTGTTTAACAATAACAATATAATAAATAATAATTCGACATTCCAATACCACTGCGGAAGTACGTACCTAAAGTCAGGTAATAAACAAAGACAGCACTTGGAATTCGAATTATTATTTTCCCTCGATTAAAAATGAATTCACTCCTTAGTCTAGGATTTATAAAGTTAATTTTGAATAATAAGGTTCATGTATTTTATTTATATTTAAATACACGTTAAAATAACACTTGTATTCAATTACGCATAGTTATGTTTACTTTAGTTGAAATTGTATAAACGCATAATAAGTATGTACCGAGTCAGCCAGCAGCTACTCACCTTTGTAAATAATAACCGTTATGCATTCTAGCAGTACCTACCTACCTCAACACTATACGGCTAGCCGTAAGAAAGAACAAGTAATAATAATTTTAATCGGTCAATACCGACTGAGAAATAGGTACTTACTCCTATTAATAACGATAATTAGGACTTGTAAACAAATAACATATTAATTTTAATACGTTCAAACATTTTGTAACTTTTGTTATTTTTTCTTTTTTATAGGCATGTTATGTTCTAATTTAATGATGTAAATTTAGCATTGTTCACAAAACTACTTATGTCAAAAATTATATTTTCAAGTATGAAAAACATTGTATATAGATATGTATATCTCAGACACATACTAAACCCTATTTAGGTGTATATAATTATTTTCTTTTCGTATGCCATATTTTGTTATTCGCGTGCAACGCTGGTGGGGAGGTATATGGCAGTACTTATTCACAACACTTTCTCACGCGTATGGTATCCCAGATGACCCGCACTAAATCTCACCGATCGCTCTGAAACGCAATCATATTATTATTCCGCTTCTAGTACTCGATCAATCCGGTTGCACGGCAAATTTACCTCTCTACCCGTTCGTACGCGAATGTATATTTGTTGTAAATAATATTTTAAATAAAACCTAATATCGCGGACAACTAAGTGTTTTCAATTAAACATCATCATTATTATAAGCCTGAACACAGTATCACGGCTTGGAAGTGCCGTGATCTCAAGGAGCATTTTAACCTCAATATCGGTTAGGTATGAAGGCAATCCTGCCTGACATGGAGAGGATCTCCACACCAAACACTCTCCATCCACTCCTACATTAACTAACAAACACTTCCAACAAAAGTTTTGCTGAAGGATAATTCAACATACAAACTGTTTCAAACGGTTTCACATAAAATGCTGTATCTCCGTCAATTTTTCAAATTTCTTTAAAACATTTGGTGAGAGCATTATTAACAAATACATATTTGACCAGGACACTGTAAAAAAAATTACAATTTTTTTTGTGGGATAAGCCATTTAACCTAGTTGCTGGGTGATACTTTTATGTTTATCAGTTCGAATAAATTAGGACAGTCGATAACGTCACTTATTTTGTAAACGAGGCAATGAAGAAGTGTCTTTATAGACATCATAAAGTGGAGTCCATAAGGGGATGCAGTATTCAAGTTGAGAATGGATCAGCGTATAGTAAAGGAGAAGTTATGTTTCATGTTTTCGAAAAGCACGGCTATTTCTAAAAACAAAGTCGAGAACGCAGTAGACTTTATTTGCAATAATATTCTCAATGCGAACATCCAAATAAAATTTGGAACTGAAAACATTAGTCGTATATAATTTATTTGACTGAGAATAAGGTGGTCGATCTTATCGAATGCCTGAGGTCGGATGTCTAATTATTACTAGACATATTAATGCCATAGAGCAGTTGAGCATAATCTTTTTGTTAAACTTAAGCCGCCTTACTCATAATCGCAGAATAAAATAATACCACAGTAATACGAACGGGTTAGGTGAAATCAGTACGACAATATCACCTAACCCGTTCGTATTACCGTGGTATTATCTTATTCTTCGATTATGAGTAAGGCAGAAGGTGTACATATCATAAGTTTGTTTACCAGAAAGCACGGCGCCCCTCTGCAGAACATCGTCGATGTTCTGCACCATGATGCGTTGTACGTCCTGCAGTTGGGGGGCCAGAGCGGTCATGTTGCGACGTGCGCGGCCCCCGTCCGCAAAGGCCTTGCGTGCCCGCTGGATGTACGTGTCGAACTCTATGAAGGTGTATGGACGGGTGACGGTGTTAACCTGCAACCGAGAGAAACACCGCTCTTACTAAAACATGTGCGCGAACAAGGCGATGCAACTACTCAATAGCTTCGTCCTGACACCGTGAAACATGAGACGCATGACCTAGACGAGTGTGAGCAAAATTCAAGCAATAGTTGAACATTAATTAACAATAATATTTAGATGATTTGTATAGCGCAGTTTTTGTGAAAAATCACCTAAAGGGCGCTGTACAAACTTACAATGCATTTCCCCAATCTTACTTCTAACTACAGATTAGATAAACCATTATAACAATTTATGGCTAAAATATAGCATCCACCGGTTCATCCGATCGCTGATACAAAACTTTATGTACAATGCATTTGATCAACGAATGCGATGCTGCGTAAAAATGTAACTGTATTTTTTTAAAATTTATACTCTCTAAAGACAGA
The DNA here is from genome assembly GCA_917563855.2 of Limnephilus lunatus. Lineage (NCBI taxonomy): Eukaryota > Metazoa > Arthropoda > Insecta > Trichoptera > Limnephilidae > Limnephilus > Limnephilus lunatus. Next base: position 58,553,042 of record OU830596.1, read on the forward strand.
AAATATTCAGGACCATACTTATCTGGTAGGTCACTTGAGATTAATACTGTTTTGTTTTTTTTAGGTCACTTGAGATTAATACTGTCACATTTGGAGAAAGTGTACATATACACAAATCAACAGATATCTCTTGACAAGACTTACAATTTGGGAGGCGGTTTTGGGTATTGCTACCATTTATTGAATAATCAACACCTCTGCCATAAGTCTTTCCAAGCAGTTGGCTACATTTGATGACCTAGCAGGGGTTTCCGGGATCATGTGGTGAGGTTTGTCCGGATCTTGGTGGTAAATGCGTCTGCCCACCAACTGTGGCAGGCCGGATCGGGAGAGACTGGCTGAGGGAGACCTTTTGAGCTCTCCAGTAAGAATCTCTTAGAACATCGCTTTGCACAGCAATGGGAGAGATAGATTCATATGTCCGTCACTACTGGTCGCACTGACCCACAGATTCCTACGCACCCCTTTTACCCCTTTCTTTCCCAGAACTTCCTCTCCTAAAAAGACCCTCTACACAGCATCCCCAAAGACGGCAAAAGCCCTGAGGGGAATTATTTTCTTCAGGGCCTCCTGTGTGGAGCTAACAAAAAAAATCTGTAAGACTTGTATACAGGAATAAGCAATACACCACCATTTTATGATAATAATAATTTTTCAGTAATGCGCAGCTTCATATTCCGACAATTCGCATAATCCGCTGTTATTTTTATCATTGGGGGTTATCCACCACTTACCCGACCTGGTACAAGTAACAGATGGTTACTCCTTCAAGGCTCTCGCAAGGACCCTAAATTTTTTGAATTAACGAATCTACATTTAATTTTGAACGAATCTAGACCTCCAGTGTCCCTGTATACGTTGTTAGTAAGCGGTATGCAAGTGCTTAGCGGGAAATCAAGATACAATAAGTGTTAGTATGACTATAGACAAGATTGGTGATAGTCCACGAGGAGACAAGCGCTGGGTGATTGTATCCAGCGTATCCTGCAAGCACCTGTGGGAGGAAGACACAGTACATAAATAATAAAAAAACGAGTGGGATTCTTCTTCAATCGATTGGCAGTCCCTGCAAGAATGCGCATGACGTTCGATCCAGCCGTAAACTACACTCCGCTTCCGCGCCCCTTAGCCGGTTCCTCGGTGGTGCCTTAAAGAAAAGTAAACGGGAGATTGGGGGGAAATGCCCGACAACCCTAAGGAATTCGGCGTCGAGAAGCCAGAGGCAGGGCGAAGGAGAAATTGTTATTTTTATCAGTTGAAATGTTACGTTATTTTTATCAGTTGAAAGATCAAAATCAAACTCCATAATATCGCCAGCATTCAATAGTCCGCGGCGTATCTAGACTGGAGCGCCAAGCTTTGTACACCGGCGGATTGGGTTATCTTACTCCATGTCAGCCGGATTAATTCTTCTTGATAAAAAAATGTAATGCTATGAACAATCTTTAGCAGTATTTATTTGTTTTCACGAAATATATGTTTTAATTTTTAGCATATTTTATGTATATGCCTGGAATGGACTGCCACATTAGTTAAGAATGATCATAGACTCGGCAGATTTTAGAGTCAAACTTAAAACTCACCTTTTCAGACAGCCGTATACATAAAGTCAAAAACCTTTCACCTTCACTGCCCGTGACATTGTAAATAACTAATTGTGTAAAAATACAAGCAAATTCTTATTTGTAAGCTTTTGTAAAGGTCACTTCATGAAAATTCTCCGGTCTTTCAAAAAAAATATTAACTCAACTTTGGCATTAATCTTATAATAAATGTAATACCAACATGATGAGGGTAGCAAATGTAAAATCATGCAATGTCCAGTGTTTTAAATATAACGTCCTCTGCATGCAAATTCGTATCTTCTCCAAGAATAAACTTTTTAATTAAAGTGTGTTAATCTAAAGTGAACTGCCAGATAAGTATGTTTTTGTATCTATTTGTAAATAGTAAACTTAGATAGAGCCTAAGAATTCATAATAAATTGTAAAGCGCCCTTAAGGTGATTTTTCACAAAAACGGTGCTTTATAAGTTATCCAATTATTATTATGCACTATAATCTGCTGCTTTCACTAATCCGACACTTGTCCGGTTTATGAAGAGGTTAATCAGTGAGAGAGTACTACAATGTATATTCTGTTTGCATTACTGTGCTATTTATATGTGAATGCTCTCAAGAGCACCCATTCGACACAGCTATCTGGACAAAACTTTGACAAATTTTTCCACAATTTTTAGACAAAATATTTGTTGCATAAGATACTTATATATTGTAATATATTTTTATCCAATACATTAATACTGGGAAAACTTCGGTGGCTGGGTCATGTAGAGAGAATGACCGAGCATCAAGCACCATAGTCCCTGCTGAACTCAAGAACGACAGGGCGAAGGAGCCTGGGAAGACTAAGATTAAGATAGAGCGACAACGTCTTCAAAGATATATCCACCTTGGAGATTGTAAACTGGAGAGAGCTGGCACAAAACCCACATGAGTGGAGGAAGACTCTTGAGGAGGCCAAGACCCACCAGTGGTTGTAGAGCCAAGAGTGACGATGATGACGACATTAATAATATGTAAAATTTCAGAATCGTTAAACACGCTAATATAAATACGTCAAACAAGAAATATAACATGGCCGAAACTGTCAAAACACAAGAAATTTTGAAAGTTTGATTTGCAACAAGATAAACCTGTTGAAGTCTACCTCCTGTCAATAATAATAATAATAATAATATTTGGACGATTTATATAGCGCTGTTTTTGTGAAAAATCACCTCAAGGGCGCTGTACAAACTTACCATACATGCCTAAAATCTAGAAAGACTACAAGCTAGACAAACAATTAAAAACAACTTATGGCTAAAAATTGCATACACCAGTTCATTGATCGCGGATACGAAAATATATGTACAATATTTTGACCAATGAACGCGATGCTGCCTAAAAATGAATTAATACAGGACCATACTTACCTGGGAGGTCACTTGAAATTAACACTGTTTATTGTCTATTTAAAGAAATTTAGATAGAGTTCGCACGCAGAGGACATAATTGTGAACACATGTTGTTTAATCCTGAAAATATTTTTATATTAATATGTAATATATTCTTTAATGAGTGTATTTTGAAAAGTAAAAGCAACTTAATGGTGGGCGGTGCAGTAGTACAAGGATTTGATCTGTAAGGATTGATGTGTAAGGATTCGAGTAATTTTAATTCAGTAAGAAAAGTGTGATTAAGACATATCATAGGCAATACTCTCAGATAGGTATATTTAAAGTAAGTTAAGGGTATGAGGGCCCGAAAAGGTAGGTTTTTAGTTTGGACCTAAACTCTGTTGGGCTTTTTATGCATCTTAATTCCGGAGGGAGTCTATTCCAAGCCTTAGGCCCAGATACTCCGAAAGCACGATCTCCGAACTTAGTATTTGGCTTTCGTTTGGGTTCTATTAGTCTGCCTATAGCAGATGAAGTTGCCGATCTAAGGGTTAATTGCCTCGGACCGGTATTTTCCGAGACGCATAATTCAGAGATGTAAGGTGGGGCCATTTCGTCGATTGATTTAAACACCATCCAGCACAATTTGTACTGGATTCTTTCAGGGCACTTGAGCCAGTGAAGGTTACGAAAGTGTTCTGAAATGTGTGAATATTTAGAGACCCCGGTTATGAGCCTTGCCGCTGCATTAAACACGGATTGAAGTTTGTCAATTTGGTATTTTGGAAGACTAGCGTAAATGCCGTTACAGTAATCAAGCCGTGAGACTATGTAAGAGTTGATTAATAGTTTTGTCGCCTCTGTAGGAAGGTTTCTTCGAACTGACTTGAGTTGTCTTAGGTGAAAAAAACCGGTGCTTACTATCCTATTTATTTGACTTCTAAGCAAAAAGTCTGAATCTAAATTAACGCCAAGAAGTTTGACTGTTGTCTTTGGAATAATATCGTTGCCGGAAATGGAAATATGTAAGTGAATTGTCTATGAAATGTTGACGTTTGTTTGTGGCCGCCCAGAGAAACTCAGTCTTAGATGGGTTCAGCTTCAGCTTGTTTGAAGACATCCAACAAGTTATTGCTTCAAGGCATTCAGCTATGCGGATTTTGAGGCTATTGATTTCGTTTGGAGAGCAGTAAAAATAAACTTGCTGATCGTCAGCGTAGCAGTGGGACAAGAGACCAAATGACTCGATTATTTTGGCGACATCATTTGTAAAAAGGATGAAAAGAAGTGGACCTAAAACGGATCCTTGGAGTACCCCTGAAGAAAGTGTTGCGAAGTTAGAGAGTTTATTTCCAACCTTAACGGCTTGTAAGCGATTTGTAAACCAAATGTTTCCTCTAATCTCTTAATGAGGAAGTCATGATCAATCGTGTCAAACGCTGCACTCATATCCAGGAGTGAGATAATTGTTAACTTACCTGACTCTATGGCCAAAGTTATATCTGACAGCATACGAAGTATTCCGGTTTCTGTTAAGTGAAACCTTCTATATTTTGATTGACGATTATTGAATAATTTATTTGAGTTCAAGTGACTGGTTATTTGTGCAACAGCAATTTTCTCCAGGATTTTTGATAGGAAAGGTAAATTTGAAACAGGTCTGTAATTACCTAAGTTATCGGAGTCTAGTTGTGGCTTTTTTAGTATCGGCGTAACTACAGCTGATTTTAGTGGTTCAGGGAAGTCACCTGTGCTCAGAGATTTATTAAAATAATAATATGGAATATTTCTTATTTAAATAATTAGATTCAGCTTTATTATTATAAAAAGATTATTTACGTAAGGGGAGACAAAAAAACCCTATTTGTTAAGTAATTCACGTACGCGATATATTAAGTGTTCAATGCCATGATTCATGGCCAAGAGAAGCGGAGTTCCCACAACTTTACCGGCAAATTTAATACATCTTTATTATGGTACTTTCATAATGATACTTTATACGTCTTTATCAGTGGCGGTCCTTCCCTTCCGTCAATTGGTCAAAAACCTCCCAAAATTATAAGATGACAATAAAACATAATATGTATTATGAAATATTATGCAAATCAAAACAACTGGTATTATTCTAATGTATTTGAAATGCACCGCGAGATAGCAGATAGCGGCAAGTAGTGACTTCTAATGTCTCTTTCCCACGCACTATGATTGGCTGGGTCAATTTATCAAATGTCACGATATCATGACTTCTGTCTCTTTACGCATCATACAATAAACAAGATGGCACCAAGTCAACCAGTAAAAATGTTTCAGATTTTGAAGACAGTTTGGGTCATTGTCGCGAGGGAGAGAGCATGATGAATAATATGCGTCTGAAAGTGATGGTTTGATAAACATAGGTTGACTCTCAAACTCGTGAGGTACCTACAAAAGAATATTGTCGTATTTAATTTGATATTGTATCATAATATAATTTTTTTTAAATGACCTTCCACTTCTGGAACCCTACAGCCGCCTCTGGTCTTTATCATGGTACTTTTACAATGGTACTTTAATACGTCTCCATCTCCTCCCATGTAAATAGTTTGAGGCGTCTACTAATATCTACAGGAATTCCAAAAACTGAACAAATCTGACTAATATCTATGAGAATCCATGTTCTGACATATCTATATGAGGTATGTTGGAACAATATCTATGGGAACCAAAGTGAGGACGAATATCTACAGCTCAAACTGCTGACTAATATCTATGGAATAGATGATGTCGACGAATATCTACAGCAGTGGCAGAGGTTGGGTTAAGTTAGGTTAGGTTAGGTGTTCAGCTCTGTAGATATTAGTCCCACCTACGCTCCATAGATAATCGTCACCACTGGGACCGTCAAAGATATTTAACCGACCTTAGCTCTGTAGATATTAGTCTTCACTTTGAAGTTCATAGATGTTTGTCCAACATATGAGCTGTAGATATTCGTCCGAGATAGAGGCTGTAGATATTAGTATCTGGAGTCAATAGTTGTATTTTAGAGTCATGTTAAATCAAAGTGTTATTAATTTTTTTTTTACATAAACAGCTACTCTGGAAGATTACCACTAACTAACTAACCATCACGCCGTTTCCCGCAGGGGTAGGCAGAGAGGACGGACCGCCAAACAACTCGGTCTTGGCACACACTCCTTGCCTCGTTCAAATTCATAAATCGTCTCATACATGCTCTTCTATTATTCTGACTCTTGACATGGCCCGACTCAAGTATCTGATTCACTTGGTCGTGCCATGTCTTTCTCGGGCGTCCCTGACATCTTCTACCATTCACATTTGCGTCATATATTCTCCTTACACTCCTTTCCTCGTTCATTCGCTCTACATACCCAAACCATCGGAGCGTTCCTTTCTTGATCTTACTCATTAAGTTTACGCTTACCAAATAATGTTTAAAGGTGGGAGTATCTAAAATATAAATAATTAGAGTCAATGTAAACTCAGTTAACTGTGCCGGAAAGGAAAGGTAATCACAACACAGCTATCGAACTATATCTTATCAGTGCGAATTGTAAATATGTAAAATGCATGATACACTCGCTTCTTGTAGGTAGTGTACACTAGACATGGGCATATTCATTCCCAAGAGTGAATCGATTCAGTCTGATTCTCCTGGCCTTTTGAATTGATTCCTTGTATTCATTCATTATTCCTTTAAATCAATTCCAAAAAAAAAAAAAACTTTTTAAATATGTGTATATATTATCTACACGCGGTTGAAGTGAAACCTTCAGAAAACAGAAGCAGATATGAGTAGGGAAGCACCGCACAAAGAGGAGACCGATTGTACTATCATACTAATCTAATTACCACGCAGACTAAATCTTATAGATATATGTATTTGCCTCTTTTTAGTGTCGTTATTTGTCGTTTCATCGAGTTTCAAATCACAACGGTGCTAAAGAACAGAAAAAACTCTTCTTAGGGTCAATTATGTCATTCTGAAAAAATGTACTAACGACGCGCGAAGGGGTTAACGTAATATTTTAATGTGTCTTATATTGACAACAAAATGTTTTTTTGACAAAAAAATAAATTACATTAAGCTAGCAATTAAATTACATTAAGCTAGCAATCAGCACAAGACAGGGACTTATGGAGGAGCCTTGTCGATGCAATGGGTCCTCGACCCGAATAGGACAAGGGGAAGAAGATGGATGGATGGATGGAATTAAACAGTTTGTGGTTTCACCCCTAAAGTTTTACTAATTTATTAAACTTAAAATTGTTCCAATTTAAAAACCACTTCACGTGATCTAATATAAATAAACATTTTAACAATATTTTGTGATGGCTGACCACAGCCGATTGGCCTTATAATATCTGCAAATTCATATATTATATCTACCTAACATCTGCGTCTAAAAATATGTAGATACTTATATTCCAATAGTTTTGGTACGTACCACAAAACAACCAACAATGTAATGAAATTGACGACTTGGCGCACGGAGAGTAACGAATGATAAACCTCACAGGCGGATTCGCGGCAGGCATTCAAGAATGAATTAGTAACTTTTGACTAGTGTCTGCAGTAACTCGCTAGCTGCGGACCAAGTAAAGACTTGCGGTGATCGAGTCATGATCGATTCGTTTGAACATTTGGTAATTTTTGTTCGTTTGGTCATTTGTCTGTCAACTGAACAAGACGCTAAAGTTAATTCACGAATAGAGTGCTTCGGACATGACTCGATAGCGACAGACTAGAAACGCGGATCTGGAACGGGTGGGACCTCAGATTGATTGATTCTTCGCACAAGTGAAAGGACACAACGCGTCATGGCTTGGAACTCAGCTGACTCGCTGCCGGTTTTTGCTTATGCGGGGGACAATGATATACATACGCGTGATTTTATGAATGGCGGCGCGGGAATGGGATAGGTATTTTACTTTAGGCAAGTTCGCGGCGCGCCGCCCATTTAATAATATTTAAATACCTAGGAAATATTATAAATTATAATCTTTTAATTGTTTACGGTACACATCATTAATTGAAATAATTTAACAGTAAATTAAATGGAAAATAAAAAATTAATGTGCCGTTAAAAATCGTAGGATACAAGGCCAAAGGTAAGGAATGAAGAATCAATTCCTTTTGAAATTGAGAATTAGATAGAGTGCGTCACAAGATTGAATTTATTCATTTAATTCAGACAATCAATTTTGCCCACGTCTAGTGTACACACTTATTCAGTTTATAATGATTTCCAAGACATGAAAAAAAGGTTTTCACTAAAAAGCAATTACATTTTTCCCAGTAACATACCCGTTTTCCATATTGATTGTGAAATTCTTGAGCTATATCCTCCAGATAACTGTATGCCAGGCGTTTGCTAAAGTTTCTTTCACAGAGTACCAGGTAACAGATATCTTTTTCAATAAGGTAGCTAAAAAAGAAAGAAAACATTAATAAAATATGTTTCAACTGCCACGATACTATGTTTGGTAATTCTTCGGAACAAACGGTAACGGTTAATACGCACTTTTTTTTTATAAAACTTTTAGATTCTTCTTAATTACCATAAAAGACAACTATTTGCATTGGGGGCGGTTGAATATGTTACATTTTTAATTTTAGTTACGTAAATTGAAAATTTGCTTTCACTGTCAAATCACTCTGTTTGCCATATTATTGTTATTTTAATATGTTGGTATTACTGATATTTTACATTGCACTGGCTGTATAAGATAACGAGTGGCTAGAAAATTAGTTATACCACCAATTTGTGTGAATTAGGTAAGCACTAATTTGGTTAGAAACATTGTTTGGAATTCAAACTAGATAAATCCTGGGGTGTTTTTTTTAAAGAATTGATGTTTAACGATTTTTTCTTTTGAATCACAAACCATGTTACACAAACCTAGCGTAGCCGCTAAACTACTTGAAAACTGGGATGTTTTTTTTGCCTTGACGCGAGTAGGCGTTATAAAGGGGCACTTTCTTTTGAATCACAAACCATGTTACACAAACCTAACTACTTGAAAACTGGGATGTTTTTCTCACCCCCCGCCTCCTTTAGGTACTATTTAATATTAAAAAAAAGTGAAAATCAATGGTTTCTAGCCGTAGGTTTTTTCGGTTACGCGCCTTTGAATATATTGCCATGAAGTCGGTGATGGTATGATGTAGCCTTCCATATAGTATCAGTAATACCAACATAATAAAATGACAATAATCATTACAAATTGCATATGGTGAAGCGTTGTGTCTAAATACGAAAGCAAATTTTCAATTTACGTAACTAAAATTAAAAATGTAACATTTTCAACCGCCCCCAATGCAAATAGTTGTCTTTTATGGTAATTAAGAAGAATCTAAAAGTTTTATAAAAAAAAGTGCGTATTAACCGTTACCGTTTGTTCCGAATATTTACCCTATGTTTATAATATAATGGGTAATTAACGAGCACTCACTGGAATAAATAAGCGCCAGTTTCTATAGAACACCGACTTGGAGATTGCGGCCCCAACTTTCTAAATAGCATCTTGGCTTGGTTTTGATATTCCAGCATATTTCTTCCAGACTGTAACATAAAACACGGTGTAAAGGTTAATTATTGGACATTCATTCAGCGTAATGACACTTATTAATTGTGTAATTTGTACAAATTTGCACAACCTGCTCGTCTTCCTGGATTGTTGCCGCCAACGGAAGTCCGTCCACTATCCTCGCTATCATCGTTAATAAAACCATTTTTACGCTTTTCGGGACTGTCAACAATTCACAAATATATAAATCGGGCTACATAGGCCTGGAAAATTAAAACAACAAACGACTGTTACTAAATACTATACGTCCAACACGTCATGTCAAAATACACGTCACTTGAGTTGAGCGAGCGGCCGGTAAAACAGCCTTTATTTTTGTGGCTACGTACTGACCTGCATTCGATGCAAGCTGTCACGGTAAAATAACCTCAATGAAGCTAATTTAGTATGAAATCTTAAAAAAATAGGGTGGCAATAAAATATTTAATGTGACTTTAGATCGGACTGCGTACAATTACTGCACTGCTTTCGCACATTGTCACTTGTCACAGTGAAATATCGGCTAGCGAGTGTCAAGCCGCTTGGCTCAAGCACGTAGTTTTTTGTCTATGGCTAGAGTTTTTGACCGTCTCCAGAGGAAGCTTGTGGCTTGACCCAAGCATTGCGCAATAATCTACGACATCTACGTGCTGGTAGCACGCTTGAAGCGAATAGCCATCAGGCTCCCCCACACGCACACTTCGGCGCGACCGAGTCCCACGCCACTTCAGGCCGCCGCGCAGAAAAGTACAGACCGATAGGTTTACAGCGCAGTTCACCGTGAGACTTTTCTGCGCGGCGGCCTGAAGTGGCGCGGGACTCGGTCGCTCCGAAGCATAAATATACCAATCCCGTTGCAGTTTAGTACTAAAGTACTAGAAATAGAGACAGCTACAATCGTATTGTGTTTGGCAGTTTGGCTTCCCATTTTGAGATTTCTACCCCGCGTCCAGTATTAATGTAATGTCATTGCTTTTAACCACTTATTATCTATGGTACGGTTGTTGACAAAAGTGTCAAAGCGTTTACGTTAGTTTTTTTTTTTAAATTTAAGCAAAATACAATCGGTACAAGTCAAATAAGTTAAGTTAAAGTGATTATCGTGCACTGCATGAACGTATTTTTACGAGCTTAAAAGACATCTGTGATTGTTTTTTTCTATATCTAAAAAAAACGACATTTCAATTTTAACAGATAATCGTTAGTGTTTCTAGATATCTTCTCTCAGTTAATTATCTTAAAAGATAACATTGATTGATAACGATACAATTGTGATTTTTTAATAGAAACCTAAGAACGTGCTTAAATCTGTGTTTAAAGAAATATTCCATCATTTGAATAATTGAAGTGGTGAATTGCATGAACCATTAATGTAGGTAACTCTAACTGTAACATCATTTTGCCATAGTACCAGGTGTCGTGGAGTTTGCCTACCAACAGGCGCTATAAATACATAGTACCAGAAATTGAAAGGTGTCGTGGAGTTTGCCTACTAACAGGCGCTACAAATATAATGCATCTTTGTGAGGAATGTAAGCTGAACGCGAAAGCCGACGAGATAATGACTTGCAGTCAATGTTCCCAAAGCTATCATTTTAAATGTGTAGGAACTTGCAAAGAAAATTACACAAAGCAATCTAAACAATATAGAGCTACTTGGAAATGTCTCCCTTGCAAAGGTAAACAGAAATTTACTGGAAATAACGCAGAAACTCTGGTTCCTCAATCTCCCACCATATTGAACGGACAAGCAACAGGTTCCAAACAAAAGATTAATGACACCTCTATATCCACCTCACAAAGTGCGAGTTCAAGCGACGTATCTAAAATAACCATAGAACACATAGACGAAAAATTAAACCAGGTACTGAAAACCCTTAAACATGAGTTATTTCAATACCTTAACTCCAAAATAGTGGACGAACTAGGGGATATAAAAAAACAAGCTATCCCGTATGGAAGATTTTCAATCATCCCTTGAATACTTCGCTGCAGAATATGATAGATTAAATTCTACATGCAAGGCTAATGAGACGAAAATATCCAAACTGAGTTCTGAAAATGAAATCTTGCAGCGGAAATACGACATACTATCCCAAAAAATGAACGAAATCGAACAAAATAACCGAACTGCAATCTGGAGATTCAGATGGTCCCGGAGAAGCGGAACGAAGACATCAAGATTACAATACAAAACCTGTGTACATCAATGAACTATCCTGTAAAGGACGAACAAATAATTTCCTGTCATCGTACACCACGCCACCCCGACGCAACTCCCAACTCAAGACCAAAAAATATTGTACTGACTCTGCCCAGCCCTAGAATCCGTGACGAATTGCTGAGGAACGTGGATAGGAAACTGAACAGCCAACACCTTGGTTTCACAGATTCTTCTCCGATATACGTATGTGAACATCTGTCACCTTATAACAAGGAACTTCATGCAGCAACTAGGCGTGCATCAAAGGACCTGAACTTCAAGTACGTAAGGATTAAAAATGGGCGCGTCTTCTTAAGGAAGAATTGTTAAAAATATAGAGCAAAATATAGATTACTACTAGCGCCATCTGTTGGCCTATATTTGTGGCGAACCTACCTGTTAATTGTGTATTGACGCAAATAAAGTTCCTTAGTTTTTCTCACGTAAAAACCTGCGTTTTATTACAGGCTATGGGCCCAGATCATTCCCAAGCGGTTTTAAATCATCAGTCACGATAATTTAAATGGTATTTGTGTTAAAAATTCATTTTCAATTGTCGCGGATGTATTTGTTCGTTTTGAGAATAGAGCAAGGAGTTATTGCGAATGCGAACTCGCATTTATTGCCGGGACATTTTTAACAAGAATGGCGGCGACATCATACCTCACAAGTATACCCAAGTTGGTTGGACGACAAAACTACGATAATTGGTCGTATGCTGTGGAAATGCTGGTATGGAGAAGTGTATCAAGGCCGAAGAAACTGTGAACATTGCCGTTGCAGATGATGCAAAAACAAAAGCGAAGATTGTCCTCACTATAGATCCTTCGCTGTATGTACACATTAAACAAGCTACGTCTACTGCAGACTTATGGAAAAGGCTAAAGCAAATGTTCGATGATAATGGTTTTTCAAGACGCATTTCCTTATTAAGGAGTTTGATATCGATTCGTCTTGAAACTTGTGACTCGATACAGAGTTACGTCACGCAAATTATTGAAACTGGCCAGAAATTATCCGGAACTGGATTTAATGTGAACAATGAATGGATTGGGTGCCTTTTGCTAGCTGGTCTACCAGAAAAATTCTACCCGATGATATTAGCTATCGAGCATAGTGGAATAATAATTTCTGCAGATGCAATAAAAACAAAATTGCTTGATATGGCAGGAAATGGCGCCGAGTCAGTTGGGGCATTGTCCGCCAGAGTGCACCAGCGCCGCAATATTGCCGGAAATACATCGAAAGTCAAAAATGTAATGAAACCTGTTAAATCCATCAGGTGTTATCGATGTAAACAAGAAGGGCATTTTAAAAATCAGTGTCCTGTTGGACAATCAGAGCATATGAAGAAATGGTAAATGTTCCGCTATTGAGTCCACGCTCAAAACACACTTTAAAAAATTAAAATAAGTTGTACAAGGTAGATAATAGTTAGTAATAAGTAATTCAGTAACCGAAATTTAAAAATATTGCGTTTTAATGATTATTTTGTTAACTTTAAAAATGCGAAATGTCATTTTTCAAGGACCGCCATGTTATTAATTACGACGATGAAATATGCACTTTTAAAAGGAAAAATCACTCTCTGTCAGTTACACAATAGTAAGTACGAATTTCAATCTTCGAAAATGATAAATAATGCGTATTAATCATTATTTTGTTAGGTTTCGTAAATTCAAAAAATCATCACTTATTACGCGTGCGTGACGCGAGACGAAAGCCTATTTGAAATGTGAAACTGTTCCTTAAATATACCAAACCATCCACAACTGTTCCATGTGAAACATGTTTTACATGCAATTTGCAAATGAGCCAACCTAAAAATAAAAAAAGCATTCACGAAACGAGTAGCTAAAAGCGATACATAGACGATATTATTACGAAAGTACCTGATTTGCCAAATTACGTATGTAATTATTTTAATACCTAAAACGAAAATAAATAAAAGAACACGCACGCGTTTTTCTTTTCAATAACACCCAAGTTTTGAAAGGTTTGTACTGCAAGTAGGATTAGTATTATAGGCAAGTTTGTACCTGTATTTATAACAGAAGAACATGGAAATAAACGTCACTTTCTTTTGTATCACAAACCATGTTACACAAACCTAGCGTAGCCGCTAAACTACTTGAAAACTGGGATGTTTTTCTTGCTTTGACGCGAGCAGGCGGTATAAAGGGGCACTTTCTTTTGTATCACAAACCATGTTATACAAACCTAGCGTAGCCGCTAAACTACTTGAAAACTGGGATGTTTTTCTTGCCTTGACGCGAGCAGGCGGTATAAAGGGGCACTTTCTTTTGTATCACAAACCATGTTACACAAACCTAGCGTAGCCGCTAAACTACTTGAAAACTGGGATGTTTTTCTTGCCTTGACGCGAGCAGGCGGTATAAAGGGGCACTTTCTTTTGTATCACAAACCATGTTACACAAAGCCGCTGAACTACTTGAAAACTGGGATGTTTTTCTTGGTAGGTTATTTTACAACAATTAATTGTTATTATATTATTTGAAACAACTGGTTACGTAAATGTTTTTGAATTTTTAGGTTGGTAGTGTGTATTTACAATTTGCGTATTGCAGTTTCACACGGCACAAGAATGGCCTTCTTATTTAAAAAGATGGCGGTCCTTGAAAAATGACATTTCGCATTTAAAGTTAACAAAATAATCATTAAAACGCAATATTTTTAAATTTCGGTTAGGTACTGAATTACTTATTACTAACTATTATCTACCTAGTACAACTTATTTTAATTTTTTGAAGTGTGTTTTGAGCGTGGACTCAATAGCGGAACATTTACCGAAGAAATCTAATGCATTTTCTGCAATGACGTTATATTATAAATAGACTCGCCATAGTCTCACATACTCACAATATAATGTGGAAAGCAAGCAACACTCTTTTGTTTTCAGCGGTTTTCAGTATAATTTCTAAATTCAAAAGTTCATTCCTGTGTGATAAAGACAGACAATTAAAGAATGTATGGGAGTGAATGACATAGATTCATAGTAGGGCGGCTTATTAGTTTCTTCGCCGAATACTACTGTCACATCACGGGTGTGACCTATGGGTGTGACTGAGATAACAAGATACTCTTATTCGGTTACCCAATATGACAGGGAAGGGTAAAGGCGGGTAAAACGTGACACACGGGCAAATATTTTTATATTTATTATATGAGTTTTCATTAGTAATACAATATTGGTACTATTGTAGTAGTATTTTTAAGTACATATTTTATTATACAGTACAGTTATAGGTTCAAACGATTATACAAATCTATACAGATTAATAACACCTATGTAGAACCGTTACTATTTACAATTTTCATCAACGACATTATTAAATTAATGAACGCGTTACCCTTTGTACGTCTTACCCCATCTTTCCCAATGGAATAAAACGAATGTGGGACGCTGTGTGAACCGACCTACTGTTAGTAGGTTTTCCTTGTTATGCATATGTCACTTTGTGATGCAGCGTTCGCTGTCTCCTTTACTCATATATTATTGCGGGCGGGAAACATGAAAATTAATTGTAATAATTATAAAAATTGATAATAATAAGTAATTTGCATGTACTTAGAAATGAAGTGCTATTCCTTTGCCTTTACGACTATTTGCCGTGTAATTGAAGCATTTTCTCATCACACAGGAGGGCATTTTGGCGCTTTGCAATGCAATTTACTTACTGGTAAGACACGACCTCACTCGACGCGTAGCAGTTTAGTACTAAAGTACTAGGAATAGAGACAGCTACAATCGTATTGTGTTTGGCTTCCCACTTTGAGATTTCTACCCCGCGTCCAGTATTAATGTATTAATGTCTTTGATTTTCTGTTGTGTTTTTGAGCGGGAACTACAATAAAATGGATTGGTTTATAGATTCGGGTGCTTGCTTTCATTTGTCACCGAATGTAAACATTATGTGTAATTCGTCGAATCTGACGAGTGTTAAGGAAATAATTGCAGCTAATAAGAGTGCTATGCCTGTTTTATGCTCGGGAGAAGTTAATATTGTGACTTTAACCTCGAAATGTAAATATGAAGTTACATTAAAAGATGTTTTGTGCGTACCTAACCTTACGACAAACTTGATATCTGTCAGTCAGTTAATTAAAAATGGAAATAGAGTTGATTTCAAAAGAAAATGCTGCTATGTTTATAATAAACAGAACGAGTTAGTTGCTATAGCAGATAGCAGATATGAAAGATGGTGTTTATAAATTAAGGATGGAATACAAGTTAAAAGTTCCTGAAAGTATAATGTCTAATTTAGCGGTTTCAGGCAATACCTGGCACCGCAGATTGGGTCATGTTAATAGTAATTATCTGAATAAAATGACCAGTGCTGTAGAAGGAATGAATCTTCGAGAAAAAGTTGATCTTTGCAAAAGAAGAGAAGATTCAATTGTTTCTATGGAGAGTGCTAATGACATGGATGAAACCTTTGTACCAGATGAGGCAGATGAGGAGTCCATGACACCAGAAGAAGAGTCACAATCGGACATCATAATAAAAAAAATTCCAGAGAGGGAGAGAAAACAACCCGGTAGATTTGGATATATTTGTACAGAAAAATATAATAAATCTTTCAGTGATGAAATGACATTAGAAGAAGCGCTGCAGGGACCAGAAAAGGAGCATTGGGAACAAGCTATCAAAGAAGAGATGAAAAGTTTTGAAGACAACCACGGTTGGAACGTTGTTGATATTCCTGTGAATGGAAATATAGTGAAGTGCAAGTGGGTCCTAAAAAAGAAGTGCGATTCTGAAAATAATGTCCGGTATCGAGCCAGGCTTGTGCCTAAGGGGTGTTCTCAAAATTATGGTATATAAATACTATTGATAGTAGTCAAACTATCGTGACTTTGTATGTTGATGATTTTTTTGTTTTTTCAAATGACAAAATTGAAGCTAATCATCTTAAAAACATGTTAAGTAAGAATTTTGAGTGAAAAGACTTAGCAATAGTAAAGGAATGTCTTGGGATGTCAATTGGTTTTGATAAGAAAAATAGTACTGATACTTTAAGTCAAGAGAAATATATTGATAAATTATTGGCTAAGTTTAATATGATCGATTGTAAAACAATTAATACTCCAATGGAGGCAAATTTATAATGTAAAAATAGAATAATTGTAATAATCAGAATCCCTATCAGGAGCTTATAGGAAGCTTAATGTATTTAGTTGTACTTACACGGCCCGATATAGCTTATGCAGTGTCATATTTAAGTCATTTTAATAACTGCAACACTCAAGAGCAGTGGCTTTATGCAAAAAGAGTATTAAGATATTTTAAAAAATACAAAAGATTTAGGTTTAAAATATACTAAAGGTAAAAATGTTAATATTCAAGGGTATGTAGATGCGGACTGGGGCAACGATATTAATGATAGAAAATCGTATTCTGGATTTTGTTATACTTTGTCAGGATCTGTTATATCTTGGAGCTGTAGTAAGCAAAAATGTATTGCACTTTCTAGCACAGAAGCCGAATATGTATCAATTTCTGAGGCCTGCAAAGAAGCAGTATATTTAAGAAACTTGCAATACGAAGTGACCAAAAAATGATAGTATGAGTGCGCAAAAACGATTGTTAAACCCTGTTTTCCATAATAAAACTAAGCATATTGATGTTAGATATCACTATTGTAGAGAAATGATAAATGAAAACATTGTTAGTGTTAATTATTTGTGTACATCAGATATGCCTGCTGACTTGCTTACTAAGAGCTTAGGTGCAGTAAAACATTATAAACATGTAAACGCTTTAGGAATTGTTAAAGTGTAATTTTATTTTGTTATAGTATGTTCTTATGTAATCTGTATTTTGAGAGGAAGTGTCAAAAATATAGAGCAAAATATAGATTACTACTAGCGCCATCTGTTGGCCTATATTTGTAGCGAACCTACCTGTTAATTGTGTATTGACGCAAATAAAGTTCCTTAGCATTTCTCACGTAAAAAAACCTGCGTTTTATTACATGACATGTCTCCACCACTGCTCGCGAAGAACAAGGTCGTACTACAGAATCTTACCGACAAATCACCCTCAAACCCGTCTTCCTCCGTCCTTTAAACTTAATGTATACGTCTTGTCAAAATTACAAAATGGATCTGAAAATTTTCTACCAAAATGTTAGGGGAGTTAGAACTAAAACAAATGACATAAAAAAACGAAGTTGTAATTAATAATTATGAAATAATCTGCTTCACCGAAACTTGGTTGAGTTCAAAATTATTCTGTAATGAATTGTTTGATGAGCGTTATCCGGTCTTTCGGAGAGATCGCGAATCCATTAATTCTACATATAAAAAAGGTGGGGGAGTATTAGCGGCAGTCAACAAGAAACTAATTACAACTAGAAAATCATCTTGGGAAAGTGATGGTGAAGATTTATGGTTAGCTATAAAACTGCATGAATATTCAAACTCGTTCATCTATATATGTGTACTGTACATTCCCCCAATTTATCTGTTGATGATAACTGTAATCGAATCAAAAATATTCAGGATATTTATTTGCAACTAATTCCAAATCTCAATTTATAATCGTTGGTGATTTTAATATACCTGAAATTAAATGGACACCTGACATAGCTTATAATAACATAATACTAGCTCCATCCAATTATTCTAGTCACAAAGCTCACTCCCTTGTCAATTTGGCCTCAATGTGCAATTCACTGTGCAATTCACCAATTTAATTATTTACCTAACAAAAATTTTAATATTCTTGACCTTGTTCTTTCCGATAAAACCAATATTAATATAACGACAGCTAACTTATAAAAAATTGATCACCATCATCCCTGTTTTTAAATAAATTTAAATCTAGAAAAAATGAAATTCTTACAAGAAAATGACTCTCCCGTAAAATACAACTTCAAAAAAGGTAAATATGAAGGATGTTGTCATGATCTAACAAATGTAAACTGGATCTCACTTTTTAACACCTGTCATCTCAATAATAATGTACAGTTATTCTACAATACACTATGGGATATTATAGACAAGCACATTCCAAAAAAAAACACACGTAAGAAATCACTATCCCAATTGATTTAGCGAATCTCTAATAATGCTCCTCAAAGAGAAAAATAAAGTTAGACTTTGGGCTAAAAAACATAATAACCCGATAGACCATTCCGAGTTTGCTACTCTTAGAAAAATATTTAAAAAAATGCTAAATGAATGCTACACATCCTACATCAACCTAGTTGAGCGTGGGAAAAAAGATAATGTTAAGACTTTCTGAGCTTATTCTAAATCATTGCGTAATACAAATTCGATTTCAAAAACAATGCATATGGATTCTATGACTGCAAACAATGGACAGCAGATTGCCAATATGTTCTCTAATTATTTTGGATCAGTTTATACTCAGTCGAATCCCACATCAAATACTTCCGGACTGAATGTTCCTCAATTCAACCAATTTAATCTTAGTTAACTTAACGTGAGCATGGGAACTATCAATTCTTGTTTAGAAAGCATTGATATGCATAAAGGTCCAGGACCAGATAAAGTACCTCCTTTATTTGTAAGATGTTGCTCTAGCGCGTTGATTAAGCCACTTTTCATTATATTTTACGAATCATTATCTGAGGGAACTTTCCCAGATTTGTGGAAAATGCGCATATATTGTTCCAATACATAAATCTTTTGTGAAAAATTATCGACCGATTAGTATATTATCATGTTTTGCAAAAGCCTTTGAATCTATAATTTATAGTTCCATATTCACACACTTTAAACCACAATTATGCAATAATCAACATGGATTTGTTCCAAATAGATCCACAAATTCCAATCTTCTCGATTTCTGTGATTACGTTTGCAATGCGTTTAATGAAAGAATCAAGTAGATGCTATTTACACAGATTTTCAAAAGGCATTTGATAAAGTAAATCATTATATTTTATTACAGAAGCTTTATCGTATAGGTATTCACAGTGATCTATTTAGATGGCTTAAATCTTTTTTGGAAAAAATAACACAGCTCGTACTTATAAATGGGTATGAGTCACCTCCCATAATTGTAATCTCAGGTGTACCCCAAGGGTCCAATCTTGGCCCTCTGCTCTTTTTAATCTTGATTAATGACCTTGGCCCCATGTTACGCTGTGATTTTGTTTTATTTGCTGATGATCCAAATTTCCAATGATTCTGACCAACTTATGCTTCAAGAAGACCTTTTCACACTACATAACTGGTGTATTTTCACACTACATAACTGGTGGATATGTTTCTAAATATTGAAAAATGCTACATTATGACTTTCACCCGTAACAGAATACGAAAGTATTATGCATATTCTATTAATAATGTTCGATTAAATGCAGTTACCACCATCAGAGATTTAGGAATCACTCTTGATTCAAAATTTAAATTTGATGTACACGTCAGTGATATCACGAGTAAATCCTTGAAAATGATGGGATTTATACATAGAATATCGAAACCATTTAAAAAACTCCAATCCATTATAACCCTACACAACTCATTGGTCAGAAGAAAATTGGAATATGGTAGTGTTATCTGGAGCCCACACTACTTAAAATATTCAAAAACTATTGAATCTGTGTAAAAAAAATTCTGAGATTGTTGTCATTTAAACTTGGACTAAATGCCTTACTCCAATCTTACGAGGAACGACTCCAATATTTTAAGTTTACAACTTTGGAAAAAAGAAGAAAAGTTGCTGACTTAATGAGTCTATACACAATCATTCATGATAAGCTTGAAACAACTCATTGTCTGAGCAATATTCTTATAAAGGTCCCCAATAGACGTAATTTAAGGAGTCAGAATATATTTCATCTTGAATTATTTAAAAACTATATTGCATACTTCAATCCACTGTCTCGAATGTGTCGTCTGTATAATTCCATCGAATGTTGATGAATGTCCATTGAATTAAAACAGAATGAGCAAAAGAATAAATAATATATTTTACACCCCACAAACCAATACTAAATTATTGCAGACACATAGCAGTTTCATTGGTCCTCGTACATTTAACCTTCTACCATTACAAACTCAAATGATAAATAAAATGATAAAATATGTAAAAGAGGTAAAATTATGGCTGAATAATGTAGATATTGAAACGCTTTTTCTATAAATTTATCCATCCTTCTACAAATCACTTTCTGTAACTTTCTAAACTGTAGTACAATATGTTTCCTGTTTATTTATTTATTTATAATAACTAAAAAAATATATATATTTAAAAATCAGTATGTTTTTCTCCATATTTTTAATTTAATTTTTATAATAGCTGATAAAACCCTGTTTCACTTATTCCCTATGTAATACTAACTTTTAAAAAACCGACGGGACATGAACCCGCGTTCTTCTGATATCCGGTCAACTGCTCTACCACGTCGGCTTAAAGCCGACGTAGCTCAGTGCTAGAGCAGTTGACCGGATATCAGAAGAACGCGGGTTCATGTCCCGTCGGTGGCATTTATCTTTTCTCGGGAGATTTTTTCAATGTTGATGAGTGTTTCAGGCTAATAATTATTGCTTATAATAATTGTTACCCTTTATAAAATTTATTATGATAAAACTATTCTAACAGGCAGAAAAATTAGTCATAATAGACCCGATATAGTTTTACACAACTTGTCTTAAACATTAGTTTACCAATTAAAAATAATAATAAATTTTATAAAATTCATTTTCTAAAAATGAATTTGGTTCATATTCATAATATGGTACATTACGGCAGTCAATCAAGTTATGTTTAATTACCAAACTTTGGTGAATTATTTTTAAAACTTGATTGTGCCTAAATGTATACTCGGACGGCGCTAATACAGAACATCCCGATATAAAATGTTCTATAGTTTCCGGAAAAGCCACACATTTTCTACATAAATCATCAATTTGATTTGTATCTTTGATGATATGCTTCCTATAATTTTTAGTATTAATGATTCTATCTTGAATGGCAAGCATAAAGCCTTCTATTTCTGCGCTCAACTCTCCAATACTCAACCATTTGTTTGACGAAAGTTTGTCAACATATGTTTGGTCGAGATAGTTGAAGTGTTTTGCGTGAAGAATTTTATTTGACCAGGAATCTAATAATTCCTGGTTGGTATTTATAAGAATGCTGGCATTCTCGTCGTATAAATTTAATGGCGAAATATTTCTATCTGCCTTGCAAATTATTTTATGCATTTCTGAACTATCAGCTTTCCTATGGAAAAAATTTCTTAGCATTTCTTATTTTTATTATTAACCTACCGAGTCCCCCCCCCCTCCCGCGTTCCCCTTCCATTTTCCCCGCCTTCCCCCTCCCAGCAATATTCTTAATTTTTCTTTCCGTAAGTACCTTCCACAAAGTAATAAAAAAAATTCCAATTCCTTCCCTTCCCTCCAAATTTCTTACTTTTTCTTTCCGGAAGAACCTTTTATAAAGTATTAGAAAACTCAAAAAAAAGATTAATGAAATAGATTAAGGGGATCTTACCGCAATCGCAGCATATTTGCTGCTATTTTTTATGCAGTTTTTAGAAAATTTCTATATTGTTTATTAGAAAATAATATTATGTTTTGAACAGATAAATTATTCTTCTAAATGATGAGATAACAAAACGTATTAAAATGTTTAAAACAATTGCGTAAAAAAATACGAGTGTGCTTTAGACCACACGACTGAAGTAAAACTTCACTAACTAATGCCGTCCATTAACAATATAACAATAACAGGAATAAAAATATCCCCCTCTACATCCCCATCAACTCAACTCGACTCTCAACTCTCAACTCTCAACTCTCAACTCTCAACTCTCAACTCTCAACTCTCAACTCTCAACTCTCAACTCTCAACTCTCAACTCTCAACTCTCAACTCTCAACTCTCAACTCTCAACTCTCAACTCTCAACTCTCAACTCTCAACTCTCAACTCTCAACTCTCAACTCTCAACTCTCAGATCTCAGCTCTCAGCTCTCAGGTCTCAGGTCTCAGGTCTCAGGTCTCAGGTCTCAGGTCTCAGGTCTCAGGTCTCAGCTCTCAGCTCTCAGCTCTCAGCTCTCAGCTCTCAACTCTCAACTCACAACTCAACTCAACTCAACTCAACTCAACTCAACTCAACTCAACTCAACTCAACTCAACTCAATTCAACTCAACTCAACTCATATCATTGATTAGCGTTTCATATTGATAAGCGTTTCATATTGATTAGCGTTTCACATTTTTTTCGTAACGTGTCACATTTTTTCGTAACGTTTCATATTTTTTCGTAACATTTCATAACGTATTCATCATTTTACCCCCAAGTGTCGAGCGTGCGTAAAGAAGTTTTACTTCAAAAATATTTTCAGAACCTCAAAAATTAGCTTAAGTTCGATTATATCCTTTAATTCTTAATGCAGCAGAATTATAAAAATATACATTATCACCACATCAATGTTGTCTAAACTACTAGATAATAAAATTATTTTAAAAATACATTAAACAATGCTTAAATAAATAAAAAATATTTTTCAATATTCAAGCTGGAGACGAGTTGTTTCCCATTAGTATGCGAGATGCGTTCACGGTGGAAGGACGTCAAATTTTGCAAGAAATAAATACGTAAATGTGGTGGCACATGAGAAAAGGGGTCACACTAAAGGCTAGTCGTTGTGTTATCGTGTATTATTTCAGAATCGAGTTCAATTTTTTACCCGAAATTCCATTCCGCAGTCGTTTATCTACGACCAGCGGCCGATAATGTTTTAGAGTGCCCCTTCACCAGAATCGTATTCCTAGTTTTATGTATTTACGCCCTACTGGGCTTTTACATAAATTTCTAATTATACAGTTATGTTAGTTGTTAGTTGTAATAATCGTGTATCTAATAAATTATGGTAAAATAAAATTAGTTACAAAGTTATACAAAAGTACCATATTGTAAAATAGGTAATAAACGAACAAAAATAAGTCGACACACTACTAAAAATTAAATATAGGATTAACGAAAAATATAGTTGAAACCAATTTTATGCATAACATGGGAAAATAAAATAAACAATAAAAAAGTGTATGCGTGGCCTCCTCGCGCGACAGAAATGAAACTTCTTGTTTGTTTATTAAAATTCGATTTACGCAAAATATATCGTATTTTTATGAATTTATTCCGAATCGGTATCTGAATTAAGGCCGACCGCGACGAGATTCGGCCGCGAAAAATTCGATGTACGAGGAATATATCGAATTTTTATGAGTTTATTCCGAATAAGAATCTGAATTAGGACTGGCCGCGATGGGATTCATGGGAAATATGTCGTATTTTTATGAACTTATTCCGAAAAGGCATCTGCATTATGGCCGGCCGCGACGGGGTTCGCTCCTGAAAATTCGATTTATGCGAAATAAATAGATTTTTTTATGAATTTATTCCGAACTAGCAGACATGGCCACACATTGCTGTGGCTAACGAAACACAACGCCATTACCCTACCTTTATAAAATCCATCCACTCGCTTGCCAGCTGCCCGCTGCCTGAATTGAATATTTAAATTTCTGGGCTTTTCTCTACTATAATAAGCATGTATTTTACATATAAACCTTCCCCTAGAATCACTCTATCTATTGGTGAAAACCGCATGAAAATCCGTTGCGTATTTTAAAAGATCTAAGTACATATACAACGGGAGCGAGTTCATTTTATACTACGTAATGATAGGTATCTGAATTAGGGGTGGCTGCGATGGGATTCGGTTGCGAAAATTCGATTTCCGCGAAATATATCGTAGTTTTACGAATTTACTTCGAATATCTAAATTCTAATAGCCGGTCGCGGAGGTAATAAGCCGAAAAAAATTGATTTACGCAGAAATATACGGTATTTTTACGAATTTAGAGGGTTGGCCGCGACGGGATTCGGTGGTGAAATTTCGATTTATGCGAAATTTATCGTGTTTTTACGAATTTACTTCGAGTATCTGAATTTAAAGGGCCAGCTGCATCGGAAATAGGCTGAGAAATTTCGATTTAAGCGGTAATATATATCATTTTTATGAGTTTAAAGGGATTGCCGCGACGGTAATCGGCCGCGAAAATATGATTTACTCGGAAAATATCGTATTTTTATGAATTCACTTCAAATAGAGGGCCGTCCGCGGCGGTAAACGGCTGCGAAAATTCGTCGTTCCCAGGGAATAAGTCGTATTATTAATTTATTTATTTCGAAGAACCTACCCGAATTTGAATATGCGGCCAAGAAATTCAATTTTCGACGATTTATTACGAATCTTTTTTTCGTAAAATTTCGAATTACGTGGGAATTAGGTAATTCAAAATTTTATTTTTGATGTCCCGTGGATTTCGAATTAACGGGGTTCTACTATATTAAGATTATTTTTAGTATTCCTAACTGATATAATAATAAATTATTGCGTTTGTATAAAAATTTAATCTTACATAATTATTTGTTATATGAATCTTTTTGTAAACAATAATAATAAATATTGATAATGACCAATATTTTATTTATTTTTCCAACATATTCAGATATAATTAGGATCACAATTCATGAAAATGATGCGTAATTAAATACCTATTGCTTTGACATCTGTCAATGAAGAATGTGTCAGTAACGAGTCATAATCTACTGCCTACCGTCTAGAAGTGTAGTTGATTGTATCGAATAATTTATTAAACACTAGATTTTGCCCCCGGCTTCGCTCGCATGGTATTAGGGGGCTTGCCACTCCGTCTCCTCCACCTTCCCTCTCGTCACTCCACTCTCCCCATACCCCCCCTACCCCCATCCCCCTCCCCTTCCCATACCCCTCCCCCTCCCCCCCACCCTCCTCCACCATCCGCCCTTTCTTCCCTCCCCTTTCTTCCTCCCCCGAACCCCTCCACCCTCCTTCCCCTCCACCCCAGGCAACAATTTTTTGCTTTTCATCTGACGTTTGCAATAACTCGATTTTGTGAGGGACAGAAAACGTATGATAAATAATTTCATAACGCCAGAGCTTATTCATAACACCAGAACTTACCAATATACATAGCCTTTAATACTCGCAAATAATGCAACTTTCTATTAGTGAAAGAATTTTTAAATTCCATTCAGTATTTATTGCGTGAAAGAGTAACAAACATCCATACAAACTTTCGCCTTTATAATATTATATATAGTAAGAAGTTTGATCGAAATCTGATAAGTCATAAAATCATGAGCTTCTTCTGCAATAGGTAATGTTTCTATCTAAATTTACCTAAAATATGCACATTCAACTTAATAAACATAATTTGAAAGATACCAATTATTTATTAAACGTTTCATGCTCAAATCTTACTCAAGGGTACTAACTAGTCTAAATTTCTTTGCTGCTCTGACTCGGCAAGCGAGAAGCATATTCCCCGTTCCAGCTTACTCCATTCCTCACCCCCCCCGAAATATTATTTCGGTTTTCGTAAATTGCCCCTTAAGTGGTTCTGAAGTTATGGCGTGACGCGGGACCAGGGGAAACAGGGATTGATTTTTATATATATAAATAACTTAATACATTAATTTAAAAGAAAAATCAGGTGGATTTCTACAAATTAAACACATTAAGAAAAATTTTAAAAAAATTAAGCAACCCCCGACAAAAACAGCTGATGAATTTGAAATGCCTGGACAAATTTTCACGAATTGTAGGTACCTATAAACCATCTCTATCACATCAGTTTTCAAACAAAAAAACGCATCGTAATCCGTCAATTCATTTAGGAGCTGCGAGGCCACAGATAGATAGACACACAGAAAGTCAAACTTATAACACCGCTCCTTGCGTCGGGGGTTAAAAACAATTAATACTTATTTTATATTAATTTTATCTAATTTATAGAATTGTTTCATGATGTAAAAACTAATTTTAAAAAAAAACTGTTCTTTTACGTCGAAGAACGCTAACTAATTACATGGGTTCCTATTTTATGATTCTGCGATTGTTTCGAAAATGTAATTAATTTCTAGAAATGGCCAAAATCACCCTTAATGGGTAAAAGCCAAATAAATAATTTAAAAAATGTATAAGTCTATGATTTGTCTACCCCCAACAAATATCAATTCGCATCAAGCTCGCCGCCAGCACGTAGATTATTGCGCAATGCTTGAGGCAAGCCACAAGCTTCCTCTGTAGACTGTCAAAATGCTTGGCACAAACAAAAACTACGCGCAGTGTTGCAAACTTAACGAAAAACTACGTGCTTGGGACAAGCCACTATTGATAGTGTAGGAATCTCTTTATAATTGGGGTTGGTCATTTTAGCACTCAGAGTCGGTTGTTTTAACACTTGGGTTCGGTTATAACGTCGGCTCTATGGTACCGAACCGACAATATTTTTGGATTCTTACTAAGAATCATAGTCTGTACACGAATCAATTAAAAAATCTTCAAAAAATATTATTTAAAAAAAAATCATCGTTTTACGAACGCTTTGTAACATTACACTTGTGGTCGGTCAAACCAAAAATCTGAAAAAAGGGGAATTTTTGAAAAAATCGTCGCTTAAACACTTGGTGTCGGTCGTTTAAGCACTTGGGTTCGGTCATATTAGCACTTGGGATCGGTCATAACTTCGGCACTATGGCACCGAACCAGTGGCGTAGCGTGGGGGGGGCGGGGGGGGGCGGCCCGCCCCGGGCGGTACTTTTGGGGGGGGGGGGGCGGCAAAATTTCACAATCAATAATCATCTTGTAAAAATTTGGATTGAGGAAGTTGCGGGTTCGATTCTCGCGTCAGGACTTAAAAGTTTTTTCTAGTTTATAGTTTTTTAACATCTTTCTAAAGTTTTATATACTGTTAAAATCAAAATATTAATGACAGACGTTTTGTTTTTATTTCTAACATATACATTATTTTTAAATAAAAATGTAAATAGCAACAGTATCATTTTAGCTCTAATTGATAGTCGATTTGTGTTTTATATTCGCGAAGCTTTGTGCGCCCTGCTGAAAGCGCACAAAAAAATACACTTACATGGTTTTCTTCCACGTATATATATCACGGTGTATATATTTTAAATTTATTATCACAGAAAAGTTAAATATCTGACAGGTTTGTGCATACTTATTCGAAGTGCAGTTATAAAATTCTAGAAGCACACTATCTATGTGCTGCCAGAATCAAAGAAAAACCATTTTTATGTTCTGAGTGTAGTTTTAATTCACCGCATACATATTTAATTAAAAGCAGTTTTGTGTTCAAAATGTAAAATTCCAGTTGTGGATTCATCTGACGACAAATTTCGAAGGAAAACATTATATTATTTGAAGTGCTTTATAAAATCCTTGCAGAAAATTTATGTGCCGCCAGAATTAAAGAAAAACATTTTCATGTTCCGAGTGTAGTTTTAATTCACCGCTTACAGATTTAATTAAAACCACTTTTGTGTTCAGAATGTAAAATTCCAGTTGTGAATTCATCCGACGACACACTTCGAAGGAAAAACTTAATTGAAGTGCTTAATAAAATTCTTGCGGACAAGTTATGTGCCGCCAGAGTCAAATAAAAACCTTTTTCATGTTCTGAGTGTAGTTTTAATTCACCGCATACAGATAAAATTTAAGCCAGTTTATTGTTCAGAATGTAAAATTCCAATTGTGTATTCATCTGCTGACATATTTCGAAGGAAAACATAACTTTTTTCGAAGTGCAAATATAAAATTCTAGTTGCAGACAATTTATGTGCTGCCAGAACCAAAGAAAAACCGTTTTCATGTTCTGAGTGTAGTTTTAATTCACCGCATACAGATTTAATTAATAAAAATCGGCAAATAAATATTTAAAAAAAAAAAAGGATCACTACCCTCCCCCCCCCATGAAGAAGTACCTATATAGGGGGGGGGGGGGGGGGGGCGGAAAAATTTTCCTCCGCCCCGGGCGGCTGATACCCACGCTACGCCACTGCACCGAACCGACTGAAATTTTGGATTCTTACCAAGAATCATAGTCTATTCAGGAATACTTAAAAGATATATTTTCTTGACAAAATCGTCGTTTTACGGGCGCTTTGTAACAACACTTGTGGTAGGTCATAACTTAAACCCTATTTCACCGAATCGACTGATATTTTGGATTTTTACTAAAAATCATGGTCTGTACACGAATCAATAAAAAAATCTGCCAAAAGAGGAATTTTTAAAAAATCGTCGTTTTAAAATTTGGGGTCGGTCGTTTAGAACTTAGGTTCGGTCATTTAAACACTTGGGGTCGGTCACAACTTCGGCCCTATGGCACCGAACCGACAGAATTTAGGATTCTTAAAAAGAATCATGGTCTGTATAGGAATAATAAAAAAGATTTTTTTTTCTGACAAAGTCGTCGTTTTACGGGTGCTTTGTAACAACACTTGTGTTAGTTCATAACTCAGACCCTACGGTACCGAACCGACTGAAATTTCGGATTCTTAGTAAAAATCACGGTCTGTACACGAATTAATAAAAAAATCTACCAAAAGAGGAATTTAAAAAAACATCATCGTTAAAACACGTTGGGGTCGGTCGTCTAAGCACTTGGGTTCGGTCATAACTTCGGCCCTATGGCACGGAACCGACAGAAATTTTGGATTCTTAGTAAGAATCATGGTCTGCACACAAATCAATAAAAACACTGCAAAATGAGGTATTAAAAAAAAATCATCGTTTTAACACTTGGGGTCAGTCGTTTAATCACTTGGGTTCGGTCATTTTAGCACTTGGGGTCGGTCATAACTTCAGCCCGATAGACCGAACAGACTGAAATTTTAGATTCTTACTAAGAATCATGATCTGAACATGAATCAATAAAAAAATCTTCCTACGGAATAATTTTTGAAAAATAAGTCTTTTTACGGGCGCTTTGTAACAACATTTGTGGTAGGTCATAACCTCATAACTGAGACCCAATGGCACCGAGCCGACTGAAATTTAGGATTCTTAGTAAGAATCATGGTCTGTACACGAATCAATAAAAAATCTGCCAAAAGAGGAATTTAAAAAAAAATCATCGTTTTAATACTTGGGGTCGATCGTTTAAGAACTTAGGTTCGGTCATTTAAGCACTTGGGGTCCTATGGCACCGAGATGACTGAAATTTTGGATTCTTAGTAAGAATCATGGTATGAATCATTGGAAAGAAAAATGTATGAGGGGCGAGTAGGAATCTGGAGGTCTGTGTGTCGAGGAGTGACGGACGTATGAATCTATTCCTCCCACTGCGATGCAAAGTAATGGGTTGAGAGAGTGAACCAGTCTCTCCCGATCCGGCTTGAGATCCGGACAAACCTCACCCCATGAATGCCCCATGGCAGACGTGTTAATAATCCAAGAAATGGTTCAGGGGGCGACGGAGGTATTTGCCTAATGTTTTTACTTGCCGCGCGTCTTCACACTCAACACGATATTTCATTCAGGTCTAATGACAGGACATTAGTTGGAATAATGTAATCAAATACCGAACTAATAATAATTGCACTCAGAACACAGACCCTGTTAGTGAGAAGTAATACCGTTTGTAAGTTTATCATTTATCTGTTCTTGAAGCTAATTAGCATTAACACTGGTATCTGGTATTCATACAGACTTATTGAACATTGACTGAAATTATGAAATAGCTATAGAGGATGTTTATTTATAGATTATATAAAGTAAAATCATGTTTAGCTATTAAATATATATATATATATATATATATATATATAAATATTCAATACTAAATGAAAAATACAAACCAAAAAGACCTTATTTCTGTTGTCGATGCATTGATGGTGCATGATGTGAATATTCCCGCGTTGTGCGAAAAATTGCTCAAAAAGACTCTCCGGACAGCATCACCAAAGATGATGGACAATATTTTCCTGAAGTCCTCACGTAAGGTGTTTATTTAAAAAGGTTTTGTATCTCTAATATTAGTTATTCACGCTGCGTCCTCTACTGTAGCGGCCTATACACTATACATACCACATACCAGGCAATCTGGCCGATACAGTTTCTGTCTACAGTTAGGCCGACAGCTCGCAGCTGACAGACTGCCGCCCTGGCGATACTGCCAGTACCCTGATCTGATCACCACACAAACAGGGCTGCCAATTCCTGGTATTTGGTGGGGAGAAACTTTTTTTGAGGAAAATACGGGGATTATGGGCATTTCTTGATTGAAAACAACCACATAGAAAAAAATATTTAAAATGATGAACTATTAATTAATTTTCTTTAGCAGCAAATGTTTAAAAAAATCGTTTTGATAGGCAGAACGAAAGAGAAAATCCGAAAATGACTAGATAAATAAATAAAATAATTGCAGATTTCTAAAGAATTAAGTTTAATTTTGAAATTAAAAGAAACTCAAGGGAAACTGTGAGGAATTTGAACATCTAATTGGCTAAAACCAATTCAAGTAACGTTTCAATTCTGAATGGTTGTCTTGCACCAAGGCGATACTGAGAGTATCTTCCACACTGGAAAGTGCCGCAAATGTACGACAAATAAAGTAATGCAAACGAACCCGCGCCGGGATTATTTGGACCCGCGGCTCCAGATTGCTAGTATGGAACCTTACTCTCGACCACGGAGGTCGTAATTTTGGGTATTTTGGAATATATCCATAACGAAAATATGAAATGCTGTAAAGTACCAAATGTTAACTGTTCAAGAGAGAGAATTTTTTTTCTTTTTTTCAAAAAATCGTTTAAATTATTTTCTGTTTTTTGAAGACCTATACCGATTATGTTTTTTTTACTATAAAATTACATTGATTATTCATAAATTTAGAATAAGAGAATTTAATTTATTTTTAAATTTTCGGAAAAAAACCTCTTTTTTATGTTAACCTCACAAGAGTCCCAGGTGCACCCGTCTGGAGCCAGTGAGACTATAGCATCCCCACTTTTGGTAAGTTGAGAGATTGAAGGTAGTGGGGAGGGGAAGGAGATGAGGAAGAGAAAGGTGGGGAAGTACCTGGCTATTTAGATCTGTTCACCAAGCATGGCTAAAGCTATTTCAAGCAACGCTTCAATTCTGAATGCGATACTGAAAGTATCTTCCACTTTCGAAAGTGCCGCAAATATAGTATTTATTTTTTAAATGAGTGAATTGTGAAATAACACAAATAATTCAAATAAAATTTATTTTCTCAA
Organism: Limnephilus lunatus; assembly: GCA_917563855.2. Classification (NCBI taxonomy): domain Eukaryota; kingdom Metazoa; phylum Arthropoda; class Insecta; order Trichoptera; family Limnephilidae; genus Limnephilus; species Limnephilus lunatus. The sequence continues at coordinate 58,584,877 of OU830596.1, forward strand.
AAAAAACGGAAAATAATGGTATATTTAAAACATAGTTGTAAATGGCTTTAATAACAATTTAAATTATTTTTAATTTTTTGGAAAAAAAAGCAGGTATGATTTTTGTATTTATTGTCTTTACAGCATTTAAAATTTCCGCTATCGATATGTATTGGCAACCCTGCGACACAAGTCACAAGTCACGCGGCAGTTAGGAAGTTAGTCTATAAAGGTCTTCTGCAGCAGTGGATAGTTAACAGTTTACAATCAGTGGTAGTGGTGACCTCTGAGTGCGGCGAACACTCTTGTGTCCTATAGTGAAAAGGTGCTCTACTAACAATCTAAACAACCAACAAAGGTAGAACTAATTATATTACTAGTATATGTTTTTGAAAATAATTATAACACTTCGTGTCTAAAATATGTAATAAATAAACGCGTTTTTATATTTAGTAATTGACTCGAGTCTAAAACATGTGATAAATAAACGCGTTTTTATCGACCATATTTTGTCGGAAAGTCAAAGTCTTTGATTAAATACTATATTTAATCAAAGCGGAAAGTAAAAATATTTCGGCTTTACAATAAAATCCAAATAAATTAAATATTTCTGAATTTATCCGAAAACAAAAAATTGTTTTTGAAAGGTGGTGAAATACGTTATCAAATTATATAATTCAATAACATATAAGTTTAGAAATATAAAAGTTTTGATGCAAACATAAAAAAGTTTTATAAATGGCTTTTATTAGGAAAATAATATCTTTGGTCAAATGTATTATAAACGTTATTATGACCTCATTTTTATAACACGAATTATATTAATGTTGTCACGATTATTCCCTTCACATGGTAGATATAATTCTCTGGAAGAATTGCTATTCTGGTAGTGAAAAACGTCAACTCAGAATCGTAATTTTGTTTGAAACAGATTTTATGATTCCTCATCACTTGATCTTCAGACAGTTGGTGAGTTTATCTCCCGGACATTTGATTAATGGACAGTTGACCACCTGATATTTGATCCCACGAACGTTTAAACCGCCGGGTCAGTTAATCACTTGAATACTTGATCCCCGGGTATCGGGTCGGGGTATCAGTTGTCCGAGGGATCCACTGCCAGAGGATCAACTGTCTTGGGATCAACTGTCTCGGAATAAATTGTCCGAGAGATCCACTGTCAGAGGATCAACCGTCTCGGAATCAATTGTCCCAGGGATCCACTGTCAGAGGATCAACTGTCTTGGGATCAGCTGTCTTGGGATCAACTGTATTGGTATCAATTGTCCGAGGGATCCACTGGCAGAGGATCAACTGTCTTGGGATCAACTGTTTTGGGATTAACTGTCTCGGTATCAATTGTCCGAGGGATCCACTGTCAGAGGATCAACTTTCTTGGGATCAACTGTCTTGGGATCAACTGTCTTGGTATCAATTGTCCGAGGGATCCACTGACAGAGGATCAACTGTCTTGGGATCAACTGTTTTGGGATCAACTGTCTCGGTATCAATTGTCCGAGGGATCCACTGTCAGAGGATCAACTGTCTTGGGATCAACTGTCTTGGTATCAATTGTCCGAGGGATCCACTGTCAGAGGATCAACTGTCTTGGGATCAACTCCAGGGATCAAATATTTGGGAGATCAACTGTCTCGGTCACCAGCATGATAGCCGCCAGATGATTCCATGATAACTCAGAATCAACTCAACTCAACACCTCTTTGAAAAGTCATTAAAAGTTATAACCAAAAATATTGAAAAAGCCCATAACCTAACCTAACCTATTTAACCACTTTTTAATATTTTTTTTCATCACCTTTAATGACTTTTCAAAGAGGTGTTGAGTTAATTTTATTCTGAGTTGTCTAATGACCCTTCAGATCAGATATTTTTTGGTTGTCCCTCTCTAAACAAATATTCTCTCTTCTATCAAGCGCTATTTAAAATTCACTCCCCTTCATTCAACATCTCATCTCTTCTAAGTAGTATGAACTCAACTCCAATCTTCCGATTTATAATTTTTAAATTTGCTCATTTAGATATAAATAATTTGTAAATTCTCCTTCCATCTCATTTCACATGATATACGATAACACGAGTGTGCGTGATTGAGACCAAAAGTTCATACAATGGATTGTCATCAACAAAGAGTCTAACTGTCGAGTTTCAGCTGAATCGTATGTCGGGAAGTGGGTTTATTTCCGCTCCTAAGATTCCGCGTCAAACACCAATAAATAAAAACTGAAATTCAAAAAGGTGTATTTAAAAATAGATGTTTATTTTGATTTCGATTGAATCAAAGTTTAAAAAATCTTCCAACAAGTACCAGAATTTATTCGCTAGCGTGCAAGGCCGATAATCACTTAATGGTTTTGACAGTAAGTATAATGTTCAATGCACTAGATTTAGCACTTTGTGGCAAACAAACAAATTAAAAAGCAATTGTCTTTGTTTTTTTGTTTGTGAAGTTGGCATTGCTCCGAAGCAGTGATGCGCTAAGGCCGCTAAGTACTAAGTATACTTACATATATACTTACATATATACTTATTATTCTTATTTATGCTTACTTATGCAGTACTTACAACCAATTTGGGAGGCGGGAATGGGTACCGCCACCCAGGAAACCATTATTGGATAACCAATACCTCTGCCATATGTCACGGTTCATGGGGTGAGGTTTGTCTAGGTCTTGGAGGCTGATGACCAGGACATCAAACCCCAATTTCCTACCCATCCCTTAAACTCTTTTCCTTCTCAGAACTCTCCTCTCCTTCCTCTCCACACAGCATTCCCAAAGATGACATAGGCCCTGAGGGAAATTATTTTCCTTAGGGCCTCCTGTGTGGAGCTCATGTAAAAAAATATTTTTTTTAATATTGAATTGTTGTGATATTCTTTGCTAATAAACTAAATGGTATAGGTATCTAGGTACTATAGGCAGGCATCTATATATGTATTAATAAAAGTTAACCGTTTCTTCAGTGAATATTAATTACAGATATAAACTACTGTGAACAGTTACCGTGATTATTTTTTGGGGTATTATGTATTATGCCGTGTTGCGCTATCTCATTATTTATCCAAAGTTACGGACAGCATTACAGTATTACAGTATCCATCATCAGGACAGATAATAACAATACAAGTGTGCAATTTAAATGTGGCAGAAGTGAAACCTTTAGAAAACTAAAGGGGAGGCTAAGAGCACCGCACAAAGAGGAGACCGATTATCCTGTCTCTTTCTCTCGCAGGCTAAATCCTACAGATGTATGTGTTTGTCTTTTTTTAGTGTCGCTTTTTCGTAACATCGAGTTTCAAATCACAACGGTGTTAAAGAAGTTTCCACTTAAAAAAGATGTGCCCATCATCAGGGCAGACCACTCCCTGTAATGACACTATAACAAATAACTACACTGTTACGACATTATAATGACACTATAAGAACACTATAACGACACTGTAACGACATTATAATTAAACTATAACAACACTATAACGACACTGTAACGACATTATAATGACACTATAAAAACACTATAACGACACTGTAACGACATTATAATGACACTATAACAACACTATAACGAAACTGTAACGACATTATAATGACACTATAACAAAACTATAACGAAACTGTAACAACATTATAATGACACTATAACGACACTATAACGCTGTCCAAAAGGTTGACTTAAGAAGGAGGTAGCGCAACACGGAATAATACTCCTAAAATAAAAGACGATAGTATTGCATCCCCTGAGATGACTTAGGCCCCATGGGAAATTATTTTCCTCAGGGTCTCCCGAGGAAAATAATTTAATTTTGCTAATGTTAAAAAAAATCACCACGGGCAGTGGCGCAGCTAGCATGGGTGGCACCCGGGGCGGATAACGTGGTGTCACCCAAAGTTAACGTAAATTTCAAAATTTCAACTTCATAAAAAATTGGTAAAAAACAGAACAACCACTCAGTAACGTAAGCAGATATACACGTTAATATGACAACATCAGTCAAGTACAATTCAGTCCCAGTATATGAAATTTTCAAACAGCTCGCGTGCCACCTATTACAATTTTTTTATTAAAATTTTCATTTTTCCCATATTACAAATATTGATTTTTGTATATTATAAAAACAATAAATCAAATTTGGTAACTAACATAAGGTTTAATTTATCTTAAATAGATATATATATATATATATATATAAAATATTTATATAGAAATTTAAAATATCTATAATTTATAAAATCCATAGACAATTATTTTAATACAAAAAAAACAGCTGCCTGCTAAATTCAATTTCATCAAACGCGCGAACTGTCAAATTTGAAAAGTTAAAATAGTCGTTAAGTTTTCTGAAATTCATATTTTTTAAATTTTCTTAATTTTTCTTTCCGTAAGAACCTTCTGCAAAGTATTAGAAAACTTTAAAAAAAAGCTGAATGAAATAGGTAAATCGTTGTGAAGTTATGGCGTGCACAAGTGAAACAGGGATTCATTTTTATATATATATATAGATTGCGAAAATTTGCCGCCCCCCTTAAAAGTGCCGCCCGGGGCGGGCCGCCCCTCCCCGCCCCCCCGCACGCTACGCCACTGTATTCGCCATATATCGGAGTGGTTGACTTTCTCCAGAAATTCAATAATAACTTTAAAATTTAATGAGTTGTTATAATTCTGGAGAAAAATCCAAATGAATATTATTTGTAATATTTAGAGCATAAGCAACATAATATGAGGTAATTCCAAGCATTATTATCAATTCGGCTCGGTTTGTTTTTATAAGTTTTTTAAAAATGTTTTTGAACATATAGGTTCAACACATTTATAATATTTTTTTCCCTTTTACAGATGAGGCAGATTCTGACAGTACTGTTGGTAGTGTGCGCCGCAGGAGGAATTTTAGCTAAAAGCAAGAAGAACGCCAGCAGCGATAAGGTGAGTGTTATCGGGAAATTTATTTGTCTTTTCTTATTATTTCGGGTGAAAACAATACTTAACTTGATTATCAAGAATCCCTACTGCCCCAATTAATGTGGCAAATTTACTTAACAATTAATTTATTTATTTAATAAATTATTCATTTGATAATTAATGTATTTAATAATTAATTTATTTAATAATTAATAAAGTTAATAATTAATTTATTTACTGATTAATTTAATAAATAATTAATTTGTTTAATAATTTATTTAGGAATTTATTTATTGAATAATTTATTTATTTAAAAATTAATTAATTTAATATATCTACCGACCGATCGCCTTGTACAATAGTGGGAGGTAATCGTACATCCTTCACTCCTGTACACATTGACCCCACATTGCTGGTCACCCCTTAACCTTTTTTCTTCCCAGAGCTTTCTCTCCTTCCTTTCCCTATAAATACCATTTCCCTATAATCACACAGCATGCCTAAGGAAATGATCCTTGAGAAAACAATTTTCATCTGGGCCTCCTGTATGGATATAATAATTTTTTTGTTGTTTTTACACTCTACTAATAGTCTAAGATCCCGCTATAGAACGACCTTCACCGAGATGTTTATTTGATGAAACGTATTTTATATTTAATTTAATATGTCAATAAATATATTGCATATGGGTTGCCTAACAAATTTTAGTCCAGGGTATGATTAATTAATAATTAAAAATTTTGAAAATTCTAAATATTTCACCGGTTTGATTGATAGACAAACTCTATACCAATCGAAAGTATGAAGCATATAGAATATGTAAACGTTAGGTTGCCTATTTTTTTCCGGTCACAACTCTCGGGTAGCCAGGTATAAACAGGTAAGTCGAAACTAGCATTTTGCACCGGTCTGATTATTGAATTAAAATTAAATGAAATTAAAGATTATTTCATTATGAACACGGTGGTGTAGGGTTGCCTACGAAATATCAGTCCAGAATTCCGGTTGTCGAATTTTGAAAAGTAAAATGAGGGGTGCCAAACCATATAGTTTTAAGTGCCACACGAACTCAATTAAGTTTTATTGCAGTAAAACGTTGTATGTGCTGGTGTTTACTTGCACTCTAAAGTTGAAAAGTCACTAACGCTGTTTAGCCTTAATATTGTGAAACAGCATGCCATAACGTTTTAAGAGCCAATTGAGCTGCAAATTTTAATTCACTCAAAATGTCAAAAAAAAAAATTCAAAAATTCTCGAGAAAACGTGTTGCCGTAGCAACATAACGTGTTGCGAAAGCAAATTATTTTATGAAAACCTTTTAAAATAAAGATATTGAAAGTATTGAGTTATGTGCAAGTAATATAACACTTAAAACGTTTTGTTCTTTCCATTTTTTTATATATTTTTTTTTATTATTTGCGTATTTTGACAGAGCACAAAATTTGTTTTAGATAATTAAGAATAAATAATAATTTTATAATTCATTTTTTAACAATTACTTTTTTTTTTATTTTTCCATTAAAAATGTTTTTTGTGTCTCCTGAAAATTTCATTTTCTGGCACTTGTAACGTTGGCACCTCTCTATTGCTGCGAGTGAATGTGTGTGAATATGCGTGAAACTTCAGCCTGAGAACTGCGGTTAGTTCTTAGATGAATATTTAAAACCAGTAGGATTTATTGGGGATCATACACCTTTAAAGATAGAAGACATTGTCGAAAGAACTGAAACGGAGAGTGATGACGAAGAAGATTCAGAAGTTGGAGATCATAGTTATATGTCCGATGACTCGGAACCTGAATAATTAAAATTAAATTTTGTATTTATATTTTTTTACAATATGTAAACAGAAGTATTTTTTTAATTGTTTTTTTTTTTTTTGTCTTCTAATAATAAAGATAAAATTTGCAAGATTAGTATTATAGCGTGTTATCGAAGGTGGACATTTTCAATTCCGAACTAACCAAATATAAGGGACACTTAAAAGGGTATTTATCTGATGTTTCATGAATATTAATTATTATTTTTAATTGATAAACTAACGTTTAAACAAGATTTTTATGCATAGCACAAAGGGTAGATAACAAATATTATAATTAATAATTATCAGCCTGAAACACTCATCTACATTGAAAAAATCTTCCGAGAAAAGATACTGGCCGCCAACGGGAATTGAACCCGTGACCTTCTGATTGCCGGTCAGGTGCTCTTGACCACTGAGCTATGGCGGCTTATCTAATACCCGCCAAATAATTCAATATATACTAGTGTTTCATTCGACAATTACTCATTATTACATTTTTCCAACTGAAAACCACCAACTTTATTTTTGTGAGAGAGGTATTGTTAATACTAAATCTCCCGCTAGGTGGCGTCGAGACTAATTATGTCTGCATTTTTTGCTGAAATACTTTAACTTGTCAAATATTAATTATTATTTTTAATTGATAAACTAACGTTTAAACAAGATTTTTATGCATAGCACAAAGGGTAGATAACAAATATTATAATTAATAATTATCAGCCTGAAACACTCATCTACATTGAAAAAATCTTCCGAGAAAAGATACTGGCCGCCAACGGGAATTGAACCCGTGACCTTCTGATTGCCGGTCAGGTGCTCTTGACCACTGAGCTATGGCGGCTTATCTAATACCCGCCAAATAATTCAATATATACTAGTGTTTCATTCGACAATTACTCATTATTACATTTTTCCAACTGAAAACAACCAACTTTATTTTTGTGAGAGAGGTATTGTTAATACTAAATCTCCCGCTAGGTGGCGTCGATACTAATTATGTCTGCATTTTTTGCTGAAATACTTTAACTTGTCAAATATTAATTATTATTTTTAATTGATAAACTAACGTTTAAACAAGATTTTTATGCATAGCACAAAGGGTAGATAACAAATATTATAATTAATAATTATCAGCCTGAAACACTCATCTACATTGAAAAAATCTTCCGAGAAAAGATACTGGCCGCCAACGGGAATTGAACCCGTGACCTTCTGATTGCCGGTCAGGTGCTCTTGACCACTGAGCTATGGCGGCTTATCTAATACCCGCCAAATAATTCAATATATACTAGTGTTTCATTCGACAATTACTCATTATTACATTTTTCCAACTGAAAACAACCAACTTTATTTTTGTGAGAGAGGTATTGTTAATACTAAATCTCCCGCTAGGTGGCGTCGAGACTAATTATGTCTGCATTTTTTGCTGAAATACTTTAACTTGTCAAATATTAATTATTATTTTTAATTGATAAACTAACGTTTAAACAAGATTTTTATGCATAGCACAAAGGGAAGATAACAAATATTATAATTAATAATTATCAGCCTGAAACACTCATCTACATTGAAAAAATCTTCCGAGAAAAGATACTGGCCGCCAACGGGAATTGAACCCGTGACCTTCTGATTGCCGGTCAGGTGCTCTTGACCACTGAGCTATGGCGGCTTATCTAATACCCGCCAAATCATTCAATATATACTAGTGTTTCATTCGACAATTACTCATTATTACATTTTTCCAACTGAAAACAACCAACTTTATTTTTGTGAGAGAGGTATTGTTAATACTAAATCTCCCGCTAGGTGGCGTCGATACTAATTATGTCTGCATTTTTTGCTGAAATACTTTAACTTGTCAAATATTAATTATTATTTTTAATTGATAAACTAACGTTTAAACAAGATTTTTATGCATAGCACAAAGGGTAGATAACAAATATTATAATTAATAATTATCAGCCTGAAACACTCATCTACATTGAAAAAATCTTCCGAGAAAAGATACTGGCCGCCAACGGGAATTGAACCCGTGACCTTCTGATTGCCGGTCAGGTGCTCTTGACCACTGAGCTATGGCGGCTTATCTAATACCCGCCAAATAATTCAATATATACTAGTGTTTCATTCGACAATTACTCATTATTACATTTTTCCAACTGAAAACAACCAACTTTATTTTTGTGAGAGAGGTATTGTTAATACTAAATCTCCCGCTAGGTGGCGTCGAGACTAATTATGTCTGCATTTTTTGCTGAAATACTTTAACTTGTCAAATATTAATTATTATTTTTAATTGATAAACTAACGTTTAAACAAGATTTTTATGCATAGCACAAAGGGAAGATAACAAATATTATAATTAATAATTATCAGCCTGAAACACTCATCTACATTGAAAAAATCTTCCGAGAAAAGATACTGGCCGCCAACGGGAATTGAACCCGTGACCTTCTGATTGCCGGTCAGGTGCTCTTGACCACTGAGCTATGGCGGCTTATCTAATACCCGCCAAATAATTCAATATATACTAGTGTTTCATTCGACAATTACTCATTATTACATTTTTCCAACTGAAAACAACCAACTTTATTTTTGTGAGAGAGGTATTGTTAATACTAAATCTCCCGCTAGGTGGCGTCGAGACTAATTATGTCTGCATTTTTTGCTGAAATACTTTAACTTGTCAAATATTAATTATTATTTTTAATTGATAAACTAACGTTTAAACAAGATTTTTATGCATAGCACAAAGGGAAGATAACAAATATTATAATTAATAATTATCAGCCTGAAACACTCATCTACATTGAAAAAATCTTCCGAGAAAAGATACTGGCCGCCAACGGGAATTGAACCCGTGACCTTCTGATTGCCGGTCAGGTGCTATTGACCACTGAGCTATGGCGGCTTATCTAATACCCGCCAAATAATTCAATATATACTAGGTATTAGATAAGCCGCCATAGCTCAGTGGTCAGATAATTCAATATATACTAGGTATTAGATAAGCCGCCATAGCTCAGTGGTCAAGAGCACCTGACCGGCAATCAGAAGGTCACGGGTTCAATTCCCGTTGGCGGCCAGTATCTTTTCTCGGAAGATTTTTTCAATGTAGATGAGTGTTTCAGGCTGATAATTATTAATTATAATATTTGTTATCTACCCTTTGTGCTATGCATAAAATCTTGTTTAAACGTTAGTTTATCAATTAAAAATAATAATTAATATTTGACAAGTTAAAGTATTTCAGCAAAAAATGCAGACATAATTAGTCTCGACGCCACCTAGCGGGAGATTTAGTATTAACAATACCTCTCTCACAAAAATAAAGTTGGTTGTTTTCAGTTGGAAAAATGTAATAATGAGTAATTGTCGAATGAAACACTAGTATATATTGAATTATTTGGCGGGTATTAGATAAGCCGCCATAGCTCAGTGGTCAAGAGCACCTGACCGGCAATCAGAAGGTCACGGGTTCAATTCCCGTTGGCGGCCAGTATCTTTTCTCGGAAGATTTTTTCAATGTAGATGAGTGTTTCAGGCTGATAATTATTAATTATAATATTTGTTATCTACCCTTTGTGCTATGCATAAAAATCTTGTTTAAACGTTAGTTTATCAATTAAAAATAATAATTAATATTTGACAAGTTAAAGTATTTCAGCAAAAAATGCAGACATAATTAGTCTCGACGCCACCTAGCGGGAGATTTAGTATTAACAATACCTCTCTCACAAAAATAAAGTTGGTTGTTTTCAGTTGGAAAAATGTAATAATGAGTAATTGTCGAATGAAACACTAGTATATATTGAATTATTTGGCGGGTATTAGATAAGCCGCCATAGCTCAGTGGTCAAGAGCACCTGACCGGCAATCAGAAGGTCACGGGTTCAATTCCCGTTGGCGGCCAGTATCTTTTCTCGGAAGATTTTTTCAATGTAGATGAGTGTTTCAGGCTGATAATTATTAATTATAATATTTGTTATCTACCCTTTGTGCTATGCATAAAAATCTTGTTTAAACGTTAGTTTATCAATTAAAAATAATAATTAATATTTGACAAGTTAAAGTATTTCAGCAAAAAATGCAGACATAATTAGTCTCGACGCCACCTAGCGGGAGATTTAGTATTAACAATACCTCTCTCACAAAAATAAAGTTGGTTGTTTTCAGTTGGAAAAATGTAATAATGAGTAATTGTCGAATGAAACACTAGTATATATTGAATTATTTGGCGGGTATTAGATAAGCCGCCATAGCTCAGTGGTCAAGAGCACCTGACCGGCAATCAGAAGGTCACGGGTTCAATTCCCGTTGGCGGCCAGTATCTTTTCTCGGAAGATTTTTTCAATGTAGATGAGTGTTTCAGGCTGATAATTATTAATTATAATATTTGTTTTCATGAATATGTTATGTGTCAATGTTTCTATCGTTTATACTTAAAATTCTGTTACTATTTAATTTATATGTACAACATGGCTTCTTACGGTTACCAATGTTTTGATATTTTTATGTTTTATGTAAATCTTAGTTTTATATAATCTTTGGTTTTATAAAATTTTTGGTCTCATACTCCTTTATTAAACATTTTTTATTTCTATTTTTTTTTATGCTGTTTAATCAGAGGTAAAGTCACAAGGAGGAAATCCATAATGGGTTTTATTTTGGCTATACAAATACGTACAAACTGGAAAAATGTAAACTGTTGATTTCCCGAAAATAAAATAAATAAATAAATATGTATTATTATTTTTAATTGGTAAACTAATATTTAAGACAAGATATTTATGCAAAGCACAAAGGGAACAATTATTATAAGCAATAATTATTAGCCTGAAACACTCAACATTGAAAAAATCTCCCGAGAAAAGATAAATGCCGCCGACGGGACTTGAACCCGCGTAAATAAATAAATAAATATGTATTTTTTTAACCTTCTTTTTTGCTAAAGATGTATATATACTTTAGTATCACATAAAAAAATTAAGTCTAAAGTAAGTCTAAAGTCATTGTGTTTGAAAGAGAGAGTACGAAAACAGTATGCAATATAGTCGTGAATGATGAATACTTGGAGCAGGTGGATGAGTTTGTGTATCTGGGTAGTATGTTTACGAAAGATGGGAAGGCTGATAGAGACATTGAAAGAAGGGTGAATGCCGGTAACTCCATTAATAGAGGACTGAATGCCGTTGGCGGTAATAAAAAACTGTCCAAAGACGCGAAACTAGCCGTCCTTAATGGAGTGCTGGTACCTACCCTGATGTATGGCAGGAAGGCATGGAACTGGCAGAGGAAGGATGAAAGTAGACTGAATGCGGTAGAAATGAGATCCCTGAGGCGAATGTGTGGTAAAATAATGTACGATCGTGAGAGAAACGTGGATATCCGCAAAGAATGCAAGGCTGATGTAAGCGTGATGTGTAAGATTAGGAAAGGGACTCTCCGATGGTTTGGGCATGTAGAGCGAATGAACGAGGAAAGGAGTGTAAGGAGAATATATGATGTAAATGTGAATGGTAGAAGAAGTCGGGGACGCCCGAGGAAGACATGGCACGACCAATTGAATCAGATACTTGAGTCGGGCCATGTGAAGAGTCGGAATAATAGAAGAGCATGTATGAGACGATGTATGAATGTGAACGAGGCAAAGAGTGTGTGCCAAGATCGAGTTGTGTGGCCTCCTCTGCCTACCCCTGCGGGGAAACGGCGGGATGGTTAGTTAGTTTTAAAAAATATGCACACATAAATAATTAATTGATTAAAATAAAATTAATAACTATTCCTCTATTTTAATAATAAACTACTCCAAAATGATGCACAGCATGTACGAGTCTATGACTATCCTTTTCATTTTCAAGAACAAATAGCATGCGCACTCTCTTTCTTTAAATGGACGGACTTCAAACAGCTGCTATGCTCAGTGTTGCCAACTCGAATTTTAAACTAGAGCTAGGCAAAACCCAAAAAAGAGCCAAAAAGGAGCTAAAATTTTGAAAATGACCTAAAGCATGGGGGGGGGGTTGTTAGAGAATTTCGAAGAAGAAAATTTCCAGTTTCTGAGGGAGGGGTGGGGTGGGGGGCTGTAGTCCTTCTTGTTGGCTGATTTTAATGAACAATTCATTACAAACACTCACAATACACTTGTTTATTTTTAAATTTTTCAATACGCAATTATTTTTTATGACATGGAAGTCTTCAGAATTTTTAATTTTTTTAAAAGTATTTCTTTAGTTAGACAGCAACTAGTCCTCTAAAAAATCTAAGTAGTCATTTGGTTCCAGTTCCTGTAACATCGCGCTACTAGGACCGGCTTCATCAGGATTTTGTTCGTATACAGCCATCGTTCCAATTTTTTTTTGAACTTCTAGGGGAAGTTCATAATCCTCGCAACATCTGTTGTGTCGCCTGAGCCCCGATCATTACCAACCATATCATTACCAAGTCTATTACTGTATAGAAATAGAAATGGACAATATTTAACTGGCTAAAAACTCGTTCCACTTCTCCGTTTGACCACGGCAGAACAATTATCGAAACTGCGAAAGAGCTGATTTCGTGGAAAGGATTTTCATCAGCGGCATCACGATACTTTAGAACCTCAGCCCAAAACTAAACTTGACTGCGCATTCGAATTCGAAGGAAACTAACGCAAGAAGCAGTGCAATATGCAATGCGCAATAGCCGGCCTAGGCAAGTTATTTGTATCGATTTTTGGGAATTTCATTTTTTCGGGAAGTCCCTGTACCGATGTTTCCACCATAGTATTTTTAGTAACTGTTTACTTGTGCAGGAATTAAGGGAATCTCTTTTTTGGGAAGTCATCGTCCCAATGTTGCATTTTTGAAATATTAATGCAAATATAATTTTTTTCAATATTATTTCACGTAAATAAGAGCTGAAATATCTGAAAAACGAGCTAAGAAGCTAAATGACTTTTTTTGGAGCTGACGACGTCGATTTAGAGCCAGATCTAGCTCTAAAGGAGCTGATTTGGCAACACTGGCTATGTTGTGTCCTCTTCTATCGCATGGGATGGTTGGTTGGGACCTCTCAGTCGCACACAGTCACTCGCAGCAATATTTTACTTTTCAAAATTCGACAATCGGAATTCTGGACTGATTTTTCGTAGGCAACCCTATACCACCGTGTTCATAATGAAATAATCTTTAATTTCATTTAATTTTAATTCAATAATCAGACCGGTGCAAAATGCTAGTTTCGACTTACCTGTTTATACCTGGCTACCCGAGAGTTGTGACCGGAAAAGAATAGGCAACCTAACGTTTACATATTCTATATGCTTCATACTTTCGATTGGTATAGAATACATTGGTATGGAATAGTAATGTTTTTTGTTTATCAAAACTTTACAATACCATTCAAGTGATTCAAGTTGCTTGAGATGGGGAAAAGTACTAAAATAAAATATTTTAATTGTATTTTAGTAAAATTTCTGAAATCAACAGGCTTCAATTCCCTTGCGATGTTTCTTTAGCTAAAATGACCAACTTTGCCATATAAACATCGCAAGTAACCAATTTTTGATACAAAAATGGCAATTATTTGCCGACTATTTTCTTTTGCGAATCTTATTATTGTGTTTTATTAATAAAACCAACACTTATGCCATTAGTTAAAATTTTGAACATAACACGAAAGCCATGACACGTTTGCCAATCACCACTCTGCATATCGAATGGTGTGGAGGCAACCTCTAATTTTTCCCACTCCAGACATATTTATCGGGGTTCTAAAAATCGGAAAATGAGTCATGAGTAAAAATGAACGTGTAGTTAAATATTCATGCAACTCGAAAATAATAGAAAATGTCATGAGTAAACGCTGCAACTTTTCCTACTGTGTTTTGTCATAACCATGCACACAGCATCTTTTTAAAGATAGGTACACTTTTTATTTATTTTTTATTTATTCATTGAATTGTTAACATAAGTTGAGGATTCTTCGACCACCATGCTAGGTGTTGTGGTGGCCGACCTTTGTTACGACCAAGTCCAGTATCAGGTTGTTACAGGGGTTTATTATAATACTCTTCCAAATAATAGGCCAGTGCAATTAGCGCAAAAAAGGGTGGCGATTGCATCCCAATTTTTTAATATGTTTTATACACTCATCTTGTGATGTGTAATCTGAGTTTTCGATCTTGGGTCACTTGAACTTTCGCTGACATTTTGAAAAAAAACAGCCAAAATCTAATTTTTCTCAAATATCCTTTTTCCAATCAAAATTTCGGCTGAAGTAGCTTTTCAAGTTTAGTACCTAGAACATAAAATTACCTAAAATTTTTACTTAAAGCATTTTCTCTTATCTCTAATAGATAAGTTAAAGTTAAAGTGCTTGACTTGGTTCGGTTTTTTTCTGCATATCTCTTTTTCTGAACAATTTAGTGAAAAAAATACTGATATCACTTTTGTAGAGAAAAAAATTTCATGAAAGACCAAGGTATATATTTAATGTTTTTATCGCAATTAGGTATCCAGGTTCTAATACAAAAATTTCACAAAATTTAGGTCAAAATTTGAATCAGAAGAATAGTGTTTTAATCTAGGCAAACCTTGATTATTTTTTTTTTATTTAAAGAATTATTGTTGAAATAACATGTAACATATATATAACATGGCCCGTCCTGGAGTGGCTAATGGCACCAGATGGGGGAGGGGGGAGAGAGGGGAAAGGGAATTAACTCTCGTTAATTTATAGTTATTGGAGGTCCCGAGGAAAAATATTCGCTGAGGGACTTTGTTGGAGAAGTTGTTGGACATCATTGGAGAAGCCGTGTGGATGGTACTGCGTTGCAAGGTGATAGTGGAGAGAGTCTGGCTGTAGAGATCAAAAGGTCTCCCTCTTCCAGTTTCTCCCAATCCGGCCCGCCATGCAGTAAGTGGACAAAATCATCCACCACCGAAACCCATGCAAACCTCACCCGTGTACCCGGGAACCCATGCTCAGTCACCAAACATAGCGGACCACTTGGGATGACCTAGTGGTGAGGGTGTTGGTTATCCAATAAATAATTCCGGGTCAATGGTACCTATAACGCCTCCCAAATTGAAAATTTATTATAGTACTTGACACAAACAAATTTAATTTGGCACAATTTTAGTGTGAAAGCTGGGTTAGTATTGGTATACCGAGATAAGTCACTAAACAGAAAAAAAAACGAATAAAGATATCGATTACTCGGGGAAAGACAACACTAGTCTACCGATAAAATTAGTTACATCACGCTTTGTATGTATTTGTCAAAACTCGCATCCCCCGGCCCCCGCAAGGGAACTGAGCGAAAGGGACAACTGCACATCGAGCCAAAAATACCTAAATAAAATCTTCAAAATCGATATTTTGTATTCCCCATTTTTCTTCTCCAATACTGGACCCGATTTTCGAATTTTTTTCACTAACTGTATTAGAAGAAAATATTCTATGTTGGTACGTTTTGCCTTTTTAAATAATACATAGCTTAGTTTGTATAGGTACTGAACGTCTTTTGACGGAATTTTAATCAGGCAATTTTATTAATTTTTGGAAGGTCCTTTCTTCTAAAAGAAGTAAATTATCCAAAAAAAACAAGACGTACCGACACGCTAGTAGTCTATATCTATATTATGAAATATTTGCTCTTAACCCTCCGCCCGTCACGTCTTTTTTATAACGCGAGCTGTCGTGGGGGTCGCTAAGGACCCCAAAAATAAATATGATTAAATTGTTGTTATAGCTTACATTTTATATGTTATTTAACTGATTTTAGTCAGGTAATAATGACTGCATTGAAATAAAAAGAAATATTTAAAAATAGATATTTACTTTCAATGCAAAAGCTTAAAATTCAACATGGAACATTTTTTTATAATTTCGAAACATATTTTTTAATAGAAAACTTTAAAAAAAATCAAACCAATTTTTATCAAACTCAAAACTATTTGAGATTGATACGCACTTATTATTATTATTAAAAAAATCTACAAAATACAATGAAAAAACTTATAAACATCGTAGTTTGTTGATTTTTTTGAGACGCACGCCGAAATACAAGTATCTATCTCACATCGCACATACGCAGGCTGAATGTTGGCTGCGCTGTCGTCAAGTATAGTCCCTTTTAGGAAACTACCTAAAGTATGGAATCAGTGGAAACATTTAAAATGTACATAATTAGCATTCCTGTAAAACCTGGTCTTTTAAAGACCCCACGCGACGGGTCGAGAGTTAAGAATTAACGGCTATTTATGAAGTTACAGAGTGAAGTAATAAAATTATAATAATTTCTAATCTATTATTATGTTTACGTTGCAATATAGGAGACAAAATATTCACGAAAAGAGATAAGTTAATTTTGGAAGATAAGAAGTATTATGCAATATGATATATGTATATAAGTTGTACATAATACTTTAAAAATGATAAGCAAGACATAATATTCCGAAAAATAAATAAAAATTGTATAAATACAATTCGACACATTTGGGGACGCCATATTTGTCTATGCCATATTTGGTACGCTATGTGGAGGTTCTTTTTGAGGAAAAGAAGGGATGAACATTAACACGGGTTCTAGGAGGTAGGATACACAGAGGAAAATCGTTCCACAGTTGAGTTGTTGAACTCAAGAACGAGTCATAAAAACTACCCTGTGAAAAATGTCAAGCGTGTAATCTACACATATAAAAATCTCATTTCACGGTATTTGTGGTCGAACTCCTCCGAAACGGCTTGATCGATTTTTATGAATTTTTTTATGTTCAATATTTGGTATGAGTATGAGAATAGGTCGTAAAATATATTTCATACCGCTAGGTGATTAGAGTGTCCCTATACAGATTTTTTTTCTATTTTTTTACAAATTTTCAAAAGATAACCCCATCGATTTTAACCCTCCTACCCCACTCTCCCATTTTTTAACCGCGACCCCCACATTTTTAATCGCGATGTTAGTATTTTTGTATGATCGAATTTAACCGTTGTTCGTGTTTCAAACAGAATGAAATTATTTATGTTGTTGAATGACAGATGGTGCTACGTCCGCCTCACTGAACGTTCATCCACACATATAAATAATTTATATGGCAAAACAATGTTTGCCGGATCAGCTATTATAATATAAAGCTAACTCTATAAATTATTTAGTTTTAAAAAATATGTTTTTATAATATATTTATAATTTTTTTTTTGTTGACACAAACGTTGTTATGATTGGCCTGTTTGGTATATTTTCCATTTGTGGTCTCTGGTCTTATTACAATTGTTCCAATCTAGAGACCCGGAGGAACACCCCCAGGGCCTATGACATCTTAGGGACTGTGAGGAGGGTCTTCTTAGAGTAGGAATCATGGGGTGAACGTGTCCACGAGTGACGGACGTATGAAACCATCCCTCTCACTGCGGTGTAAGGATCGAGAGAGTCCAGCTGGAGAGGTCTAGGTTAGGTCTTCCTCATGCAATCTTTCCCTATCTGGCCCGCCACGCGATTAGCGGACAAACGCATCCGCCTTGAAGACCTAAACGTAACACCGTAAACCCGGGCACCCCTGTCAAATCACCAAATCGTCAAACTTAATGAACTACTTCGGGTGACCTATGGCAAGGGTGTCGGTATCCATACCCGCCTCCCAAATTGAGAAAAATTCTACGTGATTTTATTGGCAAAGGAGTTCTCCTTCTATTGATGAGTCTATTAATTCCAGACAAAGGAGCTGATGAATATAACCAGGGATAATACTACGTCTATCAGATGTTGTCTTTATAATTTGTCTGTTTGTCTGTTCCAGTTGAAGGTGGCAGTGTACTACGAGGCGCTGTGCTCCGACAGCAAATCCTTCGTGATCCAACAGCTGTACCCGGCCTGGCAGAACCTGCACGACGCAATCCGCGTAAAGCTGGTCC
Organism: Limnephilus lunatus; assembly: GCA_917563855.2. NCBI lineage: Eukaryota > Metazoa > Arthropoda > Insecta > Trichoptera > Limnephilidae > Limnephilus > Limnephilus lunatus. The sequence continues at coordinate 58,603,477 of OU830596.1, forward strand.
CCTACGGCAAGGCCATTGTGAGTTCTCAAATAAAGTCAACCAAAACCACTGGAGCATAGTCAAATTTAGCCTCGAGCGTTCGGAATGGCAATTTTCCGCCCTCTTTAAAAACATCATGCCTCCGAATTTTAATATGGAGACATATAAACTGTTTATAGTATTAGAGATCCATTAAATGCACCCATATTTGACCGTTTATTTCATATTTTTAGAAATCATGAAAATAATATTAAAAAACTGTTTATCTTATAAACGCGTGAAATCTGCGTTTTCTGCTTTTGCCGTTTGTGGTACCTACTTGGAGCAATTTTAAATATATTGAGAATTCTTAGTGTTGTCTATGGCCTAGTTGATAATCACAGATGTAATTTTAAATTCAGTGTAAGAAAATTTATTTCAATACTTCGATTCGCGGAATATCAAAAACAAATAATTCAGAAGAGATGCGAGATATCTATAATTTTTTATTTATTTATTTTATACAGTTTACAAATACAAGACAAAAAGTCCCGATAAACTACTTTTTAGAAGTTTGTCTAACGGGTTTCCATAGTGAGGGCCGCAACTGTACGGCGAAAAAAATTTGTCTTATTTCCTTGAGCGCTAGTGATAAAAAGTTGTCTTAGGTCTTTAATGTTAATAAAAAATGAAAAAAAGTTTAATAATATTGTCGTTTTTAGGTTCCCCGAAGCGATCGAAAAATGATTAAAAAATATTTTTTGTGAATTTTGTGAAAAAATTATCCAAGTAGTAAGGTAATGAAAGAGTTACAATTACAAAATTCACAATAACAATTTATTTACATTACAGCAGTTACAACATTAAAAATTAAAGTCATAATTATTCATTTAATCATGAAGAAATAAATGTCATCAATTATTTCGGTTGAAAATCATGTTTTTTTTTCAATTTTTGACATATTTTTCCTGGTATTTATGGTTTTAGTACTAAAGCCTTCCCTGTTCTTCTTCTTGCCACACACTCGAAGATGCTTCAGTCACATCCTTTACACAACGTTTTGTGTACGATAGGTGAACCTGTCAAAGTTGATGATAATGGAGCTGACTTCCGAAGTTAGATTTAAGTTCTTCTAATTCTTCTTCCGTTACATCTTCCAAAATGGAAGGATACGTGATTGGCGTACCTTGCCAAGATGTCATATCAAAGTAGGATTGTGCATCAAAATTCAATATGGGTACTTCAAATGTTTGATTTTCTGTCCGCCTAATTCCACGTTCTTTGATGGTAGGTGATTCATCGGTTATCATTGACAAGATTAAATTTTTAGGATGAGCGAAGTAAGCGCTTCGTTGTGTCTTAGGATTAATTATTGCTTTTAAAAATTCTTAAGATATATTAATTTCAGAATGGGTATTACAAGGGAATGTATCAACTATGATTATCTACTATGTCAACTTAATTTAATAAAATTATCCGAACGTAGAATAGTATATGACCTAACATGTTTACATAAAATCATAAATTCATTAATTGACAGCCCTGAACTTTTATACTTGATTTCTTTCCATATACTAGCAATTCAACATCGAGGCACTACCTACCATTCTATTGTGACATCTCCAACACAGAATCACAATTGTATACCCCCGTTCGCCGTATTCAAAATTTGGGTAATGACTATAAAGATGTTGTTGACATATTTAACACAGTCACTAAATATAAACAAGCCATAGTAGAATTTATATCAGAAAGGAGAACCACAAATTTCATTTATCCAACTGCATAGCTCTGCTTCGAATTATTTCACATGTATTGCACTTTTCCCAGTTTACAGTTTTTCCATCTTGCATGGTGGAGTATTTTGTTTTTATTTCAATTTGTTTTTTACTCTATTTTGGTTTTAGATTTGATTATGATTTTGATTTTGATTTTGATTTTGATTTTGCTTTTGATTTTGATTTTGATTTTGATTTTGTTTTTGATTTTGATTTTGATTTTGATTTTGATTTTGATTTTGATTTTGATTTTGATTTTGATTTTGATTTTGATTTTGATTTTGATTTTGATTTTGATTTTGATTTTGATTTTGATTTTGATTTTGATTTTGATTTTGATTTTGATTTTGATTCTTATTCTGATTTTGATTTTGTTTTTGTTTTGTTTATGATTTTGTTATGCATATTTAGATTTAGATGTTCTTTGTTTAAAAAAGTGCATGTAAAAGCCAAGCCATTCGTGAAATTCCAAATAAATAAATAAATTCGTCCGGAAGATAGCGCGTATATGTTACGGGGCCGGAAAACAAGGCAGATCAGCCAATGTACCGGTCTATTCAAGTGTCTCTTCATCGTACGAATCACACCACTAGTTGATCCCGTATTGTACACACCCAATTGCTTTTAAATATAAGAGTGAAATTTTTTGACGAACACAATATTCCTCAAGTAATGTGCTTTTATAGTATTTGTGTCTTTTTTTATATTAGCTAAGGTCTTGTCCTTTTGACCATCAAAAACGGATCCACTTACTTTATGCATTTAGCTTTGATGAGCATAGATGTGGTAGGCAAACGTCCGCGACGCAGTCTATTTTTGTCTATTACTTTATTAGTATTATCCTGCGTGATTATGTTGAAATCATTTAAGACGGGAGAAGTGATTGCTCCTCCAGTTCGATCCGATATCCTGAACCTGTCACAGATCTTGGAGAGAACTGTAAAAGATGGAGAATTGCTGGTTGTCGGAAAGACGGTGTTATTAGACTTAAGTAGCCGACTTGATATTGCGACCGGAGAAGATGATTTTGATTTTAAAGTGGAAGATAATGTACGCAATGATAGACGATGATACAAAGGGTCTAAAAATTCTAAAGCTTTTTCTTCTCACACCTGTTCATTTAATTTGGTAAGATCTTTTCATTTTCTCTTCATAGGCTTTTCCAATTGTTTCGTAGTCGGTATATCAACACTGCCGATGAACATTTTTCTCTCACCTCTTTGGTCTTCCAAAAACTCTTTTTCTTTAAGGGAAACTTTCATTTATTGTCCTAATATATGCATTAATACATTGTATTTATTGTTTTTACATTAACGGTAAAAATATCAAACGGTAGAGAGCTTGTGATTTTAAATGGAAAGACTCTTCGTTATAGGGAAACTTTATTTCTTCTACATTTTTCTGACTTCAACAAGTTTATATACTTATGTTGATATGCCTTAATATTTTTTGTAATTCTTTCTTTCGAAATGGTTAGCAAAGAAGTTTTTACCCACATTTTCAAAATACTTTTAGTTACCTACACAACAACATCACAAAACGGAGGGTCCTTGGTCGACTAAGGAACAGCCAATATGGCGCGCTGCTCAAGCGAGTGCGGGTTTGGGGACTGCAGGCGGACGTGCTTTAGTGCCATATTACTACAAAAATAATAAATGGTTATTATATACACCGAAGCTACAGACTTTATTTAACAAGATCTCATAAATGAACATCTTTAAACTATTTCAGAATATTTTGTGCAAAGGCTGAAAAAATTGAAATATTTCGATATTTTCTCAAACTTCAAAGGACACCCGGAGCCTGAGGATATTTTTTGATTTTTTTGAAACCAGATTATTTTGATGTTTTAGATACAAAGACAACTTTTTATTACTAGCGCCAAAAGGAATTCGGAAGAAAAAAAAATCAGCCCACGCTAATGTACTTTGTTAGCTTTGTAGATACTAATTTTGATACTTATTTCTTTGTAGATACTGATAATTTGTAGATACTTTGTCTACTCGAAGATTCCAATGCGCGGGATCGTTAGAAATAATTCATATAAATGTCTTAAAATCGGCCACATTTTGGCCAAAAAACGCTCCAGTGGACAAGAATGTCCACTTTTCATGAAATTCATATCCACTATGAACAATTATTGTATTTGCCTTCATGCATATATTATGGACTTAGGTATTTTACATTTATTATGCTAATGTTGGTTGGAGATAGGTGTTTTATTGTGCCTAATAAGAAGGTAAAGGTAAATTCTACACTCATGCATTAATTTGTGACCGAAGTCATTACTACCGTTCGAAGTTTATTTATATAAGAGGAAACAAAGACTCCGAGAAATTTGAATAATACTCGTATGTATTGTATCAAACTGTTACTATCACTGTCGCTTATACGACGAAAATGGACAACTGCATCCCAGGCTGATAATACCTAAACAAAAGCATTATAATCGAGGTTTTTGAATTCCCCATTTTTCTCTTCTAAAACTGGACAATTTTTTTGACTTTTTTTTACCAACTTTATAAAAAATATCTTTGTCTGTCTTTTTTTAAATTACGTTGTCTAGTTCGTTTATTTTTCAATAATTCCAACAATTTTTTGAGGGACCTTAACTCCTATAATAAGTAACTTAAAAAAAACATACAGACTTCTATGTTAGTGGTCGATGTATATTAATTTTTAAAAAAGTTTCTCTAGTGTCAAAATCCAGAGAGGAAATTAAGAAATAGGTTTGTATGGACAAAACGCATCATTGTCGACATTATGAAAGTGTGTGCTATAGTGCGCAAATGCGGTGAATTGGAGTTTTTTTAAAGGTTAGTTCTGCAAGCGGGAAATTAAAAAACAGTCAGTTTGACAGGTTGATCTTGACAGTTTGTGGATTTCAAGAAAATTGTTTTTAGGTTATGTTGTAATAGAGTGTTGCTTTTTGTCTGTTCCAGCACAATAAGAATAAGGATGGCAAGTGGGAATTCGACTGTCAACATGGACCTCGCGAGTGCTACGGGAATAAGGTCAGTACTCCATACATAGCTCTAAAACATCCTCCCGTCCCAAAGATGTCACGCAGCGTTACCGTGTAAACATTTGAATTATTTAAAAATATATCGTCAAATATTGCAGCTGTTTTCAAAAACTGTGGCATACTTTCATAAACTATTTCTTTAAAAAACGTCACCAAAACTCTGTCAAAATGGGCAAAATTAATGTCGCGTATAGAATAGTCCATAAGATGTCGATATTAGATATCAATTAGTAATAAAATGGGAAAGTATTTTGTTAGTTATCTACTAGTGCAAACTGCAGATCAGGGGAAGGCTTGAAAAAAAAATCTTTTACTGAAGGTATTCAAATTTGGCTCGTTTACGTAAGCATTCGCTCTAGACGTTTCGCAAACTTGCCATAATATGCCATAAATCGCTCGAGTAGCTAAAATCTTGCACATACACATTTCCTCACTCTTTCATCATCTCCCTTTCCCAAACTCACATATTATTATACTGCATTTAGTTCGAAGTCACTCCATTTCATTCTATTTACTTTGATGTTAACGTTAACTGTTGAAAATAAATAATTTTAATAGGTATGTTATTGGCATATTATCAACGTTTGAATGGCCCCTGGGTGCTGGATCATTGAGCAGACATGTTGATTAGCCTGTAAGTATCTAATGCTGTGTTGAGTCGGCGGTTTCTCAACTACTATTGCGTATTGTTGACACGGCTATTCATTAACCATAATATGATATTTCTGACCTAGGTGATTTCATAATACGCCCAAAACTTGTAAGAAACTTAAAAAGTAATAATTACTTATGTATTTATTTACGCCGATTTATTTGACGGCCTCGTGGTCGAGGGGTAAGGCTCTTGCCGCAATCCGAAGGTCGCGGAATTGAATTCGGGGTTTTGAAGGAAGATGAAAAACTCTCTCAGATTTTAGTTTTAAAATCGTCATATTACGTAATGAACACACCAAAATCGGGCGTATTTTGTCAGAATGTAAAAATATTTCCGCTTTGCAATAAATTTCAAAGAAATGCAATATTAGCGAACTTATCCAAAAACCAAAAACTGTTTATGAAAGGTGATGAAATACGCTTTCAAATTTTATTATTGGAAATAACAATTTTTTTTAATGCAAACCTTCAAAAGTTTTAATTACGTTTATTCTAACTAAAATTACTGATAATAAAAAACAATAAGAACACACATATTTTAGTAGAAAAATGAATTATAAACGTTACTGTCACCTAACGTTTTTGTCATTTCATGTAAAAATAATTCTTAAAAATTCACAATTTTTTTTTTTAAATTGTGATCGGAAATTTTGGTTTCATAAATGTGTACATTTTAATTGTTTTGTAGTTAACTAATCCAATGCCGTTTAGATCATAGTTCTCACTCTGATAATCAGGGAGACACAACGATTTCTATAAGACTATTTCTATTTAACTGTCATTGGCGGAATCCCAAATAAGATATGGAATAACCACATGGGGACATTCAACAAAAAAAAAAAAATCTTTCAGTGCAAAACGTACAACATTTTTTCGTAAAATTATTACTAAAAAAAGTCAATACGAATAAAGACATGATATACCAAAATCGTTACTATACAACTCTGTACATTGAATATCTAATCGTGATATATTGTGGCTTAAAATTGCGAGTCAGCATACATCTCAATCTGAATGTAATAAACTAGTGGTTCGTGTTTATGATAAAAGACTGCAAACGATGGAATTGTAATTCCCAGATACCTCGTAAATACGGTCAAAGAACTCTAGAACTCTTGAACACGTTACCCCACTCAATAAATAGCTGTTAATTAAGTTTTATAAGGAAATGTACGCTAAAAAAATGTTTAAGTGAAATAACTTTTTTGTACTAATCTCTGTTTTGCCGCTTTTCGTTTTAATGTTTTTTCATTATTATTTTTCTTTTCTTTTTCTTTCTTTCTTTCATTTTTTATTTATTTTTTTAAAATAAAAAATGAATATATAATATAATATCATTTTACAGTCGTGTATTGGTTACATTTTAAGTATATTTTCCTTTTTACTTTTTATTTTCTTCCTTTTCTTTTACACAGTACTAATAATAACATATTTTAATGACAATAATTTTCAGTTACTTACAAAGTTATAAACATAAGGTAATAATGCGTTAGTAAGTTAATATCTATAATCTACAGGTAAGTTAATAACATTGTTATAAGAATAATGTTATAATAATTGATGTCATTAGAACAGTATCAAAATAGGAGGAAAAATAAATATGTAGGTAAGAAATGTTATATAGAAGTAACATAATATACTATATTTTAAGTTGTGCATAGTCTGCCTCACTAGGCGAACCTGTATTGAGGCAGAATTTTTAGTGAATTCTTTCTCGTAATTTTGTCTATGGTTTACTTATGAATGTATAATATATATGTTCTTATACAGCAATACTTTATTTCTGTTAACATTATTGCTTGCATATACACAATACAAAAACAGCAAGGTTATTACTACAATAACTAAGTTAGCCTCTCAGAAACTGGGCGTACTGTACAGGGCCCGCAGATACTTTAATAGTACACAACTGCTAACCCTGTACAAATCGCAAGTGCGCCCCACGGTTGAATTTGGCAGCCACCTCTGGTCTGGAGCTCCAAAATACCTAAAAAAAAACCTTGACTCTGTGCAGAAACGGGCGGTCCGTTTGATAGATTCTCCTATCTTAACAGACGGATTGCAACCTTTAGAGCACAGGCGTCAGGTGGGAATGCTGTCCTTGTTCTACCGGTATAACAAAGGAAGATGCTCCGAGGAACTAGCGTCATTGATCCCCTTGGCACCGGTGCATAGTCGGGAAACACGACAAACACGTGCCCAACATTTGTACACTGTTGACATTAGTCACATGAGAACGGGTCATTTTTACGACTCGTTCTTGAGTTCAACAGTTCGGCTGGGGAATGATTTACCGGCCTCTGTGTTTCCCCCCTCCTACAACATGGGTCTCTTCAAGACCCATGTTCACTCCTTCCTTTCCTCAAAAATACCCTCCACACAGCATCCACAAAGATGACATTGGCCCTGAGGGAAATTATTTTCCTCAGGGCCTTCTGTGTGGAGTTAATGTAAAAAAAAAAACTGTCAATGACAAGGCGTTTGGGTGAGGACACCAGTAAAGGATCGATCATTAAAACATATCCAAATTTTAACATTTTTTTAAAACTCTTTCTGTGTTTGACTCAGTTTGATATTTCCAGGAAGCATGTTAAATATTTTTGTGGCAAAGTATCTAAAACTACTTTTCTCTGTTCTTTATTTCTTATAAATTTAATAAACAATTGTGAGACTTATCTATAATGTATTTATTTTATGTACCTGTCTCCATTTAAAAAAAAAGTAAATGTCAAAAGAACCGTTGACAAACTGATATCAATCAGTTTAACGGGACTTAATTTAAAAATGCAAATAAATAATCAAGGAATTTATTGATAAATAAAATATAACCTATGTGAGCTGGGACAAATATGATCTCCTGTGATTAACGGTCGTAACGGGTAAGTGCTTTGCTTACAGATCCAGGGATGTGTGCTGAGGAGCAAGGAACTGACCGACGGACAGAAGTTCGACCTCATCCGCTGCCTCATGGCTGATAGGAATCCCGATATGGCTCTGCAACAGGTACACACACACCAACACACTCCACACCTCTTATTCATCTAACTTAATCAACTCTTTATTGGGGACCACCTCCCCGAATACGTAAATGTGGTGGATCTATTTAACTGCATGGAAGGTAGCTACAGGAAGGCTATAATGCTATCAAATCTTTTCAATCAATATTAATTTAATCTAAATCTTTGATAATGATAGATTGATAATGCAAAACAGCTGTCACGTGTATAAATAATTACATAGCCAAACTTGTTTACAAACAAACTGTTTTTATAAATTGAATAATAGTTTTATTGAATACTAGCTAAAGTGCCCGGCGATGCCCGGGCTTTACACAGAGTTTTCGAAATCAAATGTAGACAGTGACCTTTCTCTTGTTTTGAAGAGCACATGTGCAAAATTTCATCTACCTCGGCATAAAACTGTAGATTTGCATACAAATCAAATCCACACCACCCGCTTGTCAGCCTGGTCGTCCACCACACACAAACATATATTTCAACCAATTTAAACAAAACCTTGACAAATTATATACCCAAACCTTCCTCATGAATCACTCTATCTATTAGTGAAAAACGCATGAAAATCCTTTCAGTAGTTTTTGAGTTTTTCGCGAACAGACAGACAGACTGACGCGGTGGAGGACTTTAATTTATAATATATGTAGAGATATAAAATAAATTAAAATTAAAATAGAGTTCCACAAATTAAATTTGATAAAAATAAAAATTTTAAATCTACTTTTCTTAGCTACACTTTACATTATAATTAGTACGTCCTTGTGTCTCTTGCTTTTTATATCCATCACAGCATTTATTCATTTTATACTCTCTGATGTCATTTTACTATCTAATGCCACAATAAGTGTCATTCTGTTCTTATTATTATATTAAATTTGAGAATCCGGTATGGGTACCGCCACTCTGGCAACCATTTATTTTAGTTTTTAAAGACTGGTTGAGGGAGACTGTTTGACCTATCCAGCAGGACACCCTTGCATCGCAGTGGAGGGATGGATTCATACGTCCGTCACTCCTGAATACACCGACCCCCAGATTCTTACCCACCCCTCATACCCTTTTCCTTCCCAGAACTTTCTCTCCTTCTTTTACTATAAATACCCTCCACACATTATCCCCTAAGAAGATATAGGCCATGAGGGGAATGATTTTCCCCAGGGCCTACTGTGTGGAGCTAATGTACAAAAAAGATAAACAATAAAAATAAAGTTACGGTTTTTTGATAAAGCTTTTGTTAGTTTCTAAGTATTTCGTCTTTGGGAGTTCTTCCCTGAACTTTCAGAGTGTAATCCTTTTTTATTAAATCGATTGTATGTATTTCAGTGCGCTGGTGTTGTCAATGTGGACGCCTCCGCTATTGAGAGCTGCGCCAATGGCACCATGGGCGATGAGATCCTCGCCAGCTACGGAGACAAGACCCATCAACTGAACTTCAACCTGGCCTTTGTACCGACAGTCATCTTCAACGAGGTAACCACTACTCCACCGTGATAACCTAACCAACTAAACTGCTAGCCTAGTCTGAACGGGCCTTTAGTAAACTGCGATTGTGTTGGGAAAATTGGTAAACTGATTGTATTGTATGCTTCGCCTACTTTTAAAACAGAATTATCTAGCGAGACAGGCCCAGTAGGACATCGCTCATATAATGTCATTTGTAAATTAAAAAATTACATTGAAACCACTTTTTGTTTTGGTTTTTCAGAAATTCAATCAGGCCGACCAGGATGCCGCCATGTCTGATTTGAAGGGGGTCATATGCCGCCTGTCCACTAAGAAGCCCATGGCTTGCCCTTAATTTCCTTACCGGTGGTTGACCACCATCATTCACCACTACACTCTTATTTTACTTAAATATTAAAATTAACTGTTGCATGTTTCATATTCGATTTCTTTTAATAAAAAAACTGTTATTGATGATAATGATGTATTCTTAATAACAAATTGTCTTGTAATTTTTTAACGATAGCTACATTTAGGAGGCCCAGATACATCTTTGGGTATGCTGTGTGGAGGGTCCGTTGAAGAAGAGAAAGTTCTAAAAAGACAATGAGGGGTGGGTAGAAACCTAGGGGGTCAGTGAGTCCAAAGGTGATGGATATATGAATCCATTCTTTTCACTGCGGTGCAAGTCGATGGGTCGAAAGAGTCCTGCTATAGAGGCAAAATGGTCTCCCTTAACCAGTAATTATACAATTTGGGAGGCGGGTACCGGTACCGCTGTCCCGAGACCCATTTATTGGATAACCAACATCCCTGCCGCAGTTCACCCCAAGCGGTTCGTTACGTTTGGTGATTTAGTAGAGTTCTTAGAGTGTCCGGGTTCTTAGAGTGAGGTTTGTCTAGACCTTGGTGATAAATGCGTTTGCTCACCTACTGCGTGGCGGGCCGGATGTGAGAGAATGCTTGAGGCAAACATAAAATAAACCTCTCCAGCCAGACTCTCTTGACTTCCGCAGTGGGAGGGATGGATTCATACGTCTCTCACTCCTAGACACATTAACCCCAGATTTATAACCACCCCTCATACCTTTTACTTTTCCAGAACTTCCTCTCCTTCTTTTTCCTAAAAAGACCTTCCACACAGCACCCCCAAAGATGACAAAGGCCCTGAGGGATTTTTTGCTATAATTGTACAGATAATTTTTCATGGAGCTATTGTAAAAATAAATTCTCTCACGATCCAGTCCGCCAGGCAGTAGATGGGCAGATACATCTGCTGCCAAGACCTAAGCAAACTCACCCCATGACCCATGAACCCAGGCACCAGTGGCGGTCCATGAGTTTTCAGTGAGCTAGAGTGCTAAGATTGAAAAATACGTTATTGATGTTGTTGTAGCTGAAAACGAGTTTTTTTTCAAAATTTCAGGTTTTGTATGAAGATACACCTACTGAAAATCTTTATAAATGTTGAAATTTTGAAAAAAAAAATCATTTTCAGCTACAACAACACCAATAACGTCATATTTTTCAATCTTGGCACTCAAGCTCACTGAAAACTAACGGACTGCCACTGCCGGGCACTCCTGCTAAGTTACCAAGCGAAGTGATCCACTTGTGGTGACCTACGGCAGTAGGGTTATGAAACAGTTCGTTATGAAATAAATGATTCCCGGGGCGGCGGTACCCGACTCTTGTGCGGTATCCACTTAAAAAGGCCGATGTATATAATCGGCCTTACTAAAAAACCCCGTGAAAATTTTATTCAATTGACAAACGGCCGCGGATGTGAAAACATTACCAATTAAAAAATTGTTCTTGTGCACCGTGTTAGTATTATAAAAATAATGAAAAAAGTGAAGAACAGGACACAGTACTCTCAGTATCGCCTGGTGTAAGACCACCAAACAGAATTGAAATGTTACTTGAAATGGTTTTAGCCGTGTTTGGTGACCAGATCTAAACAGCTAGGTACTTCCCCACCTTCCGCTGCCCCATCTCCTTCCCCCTCCCCACAACCTCCAGGCTCACAACATACCCCAATTTGGGGATGCCATAGTCTTATTGGCTCCAGACGGGAGCAGTTGGGACTTGGGGTGACTTATGGCAGGTGTTGGTTATACAATAAATGGTTCCCGGGGCAGCGGCACCCACACCCACCTCCCAAATTTATTGGATAACCAACAACAAGAGGTTCGCTACGTTTGGTGACTTAGTAGGGGTGCCCGGGTTTTTGGGGTGAGGTTTGTTTAATTCTTGGCGGCGAATGCTTTCGCCCACCTACTTGGCGGGCCAGATCGGGACAGAAAGGTTGAGGGAGACCTTTTGACCCATCGCCTTGCACCGCAGTGGAAGGGATGGATTCATACGATCGTCACTCCTGAATCCAGATTCCTACCTGCCCCACATAACTTTTTCTTTTGAAAACTTTGAAACTTTTTGAAAACGAAATAATCTCAAAATGAATGATACAGACCGTTTTGTCCGCTGGAGTGCTCTGATGCTGTTTTGTACTGATATTATACCTATTCCATTTGGTGTAAAGTTAGAACCCTATCCAAATGAGATGACGATATTTCTAATACCGTAAATAATTTATTCAGTCTATTGCCATCTATGGACATATTCCTGTTACTTCTTACTTCCTACCAAACATGAACATAAAGTTTACAAATAATGTAGCGCATCTATATTTATAATAATTCATAATCAGCTCTTTCACAGATGGCGTTGGTTTAATTATTTAAGTTTTAAACCCCTTTTGCAAGTTATGCTTTTAAATGAATAATTAATTGTTTGCGCCCGAACACATTCATTTGTTTTTAGAATAGCTTCACACAGAAGGCGCCAAGGAAAATAATTTTTCTCGTATCCCATGTTATCCTCGGGGATTCTGTCTCAAGGGTATTTTTAGGGAAAAGAAGGAGAGGAAATTATGGAAAGAAAAAATATATGAGGTGTGGGTAGAAATCTGGGGGTCAGTTTGTCCAAGAATGACGGACGTATGAATCCGTTTCGCTCACTGCGTTGCAAGGAGATGGGACGAGAGAGTCCGGCTGCAGAAATCAAAAGGTTCCCCCAAACAGTCTCACCCGATCCGGCCCGCCATGCAGTAGGTGGGCAAACGCATTCGCCGCCAAGACCTAGACAAACCTCATCTCACGAAGCCGGGCACCCCGTGCTAAGTCACCAAACGTAGCGAACCACTACAACATATAAATAACCACTGGAGCGCTTTTTGCAACAATATGGCACCATTTAAAATACCTTGGATTTCTTTGCTGCTAATTTTGGGTAAAGTTCGGATTATGGGCGAAATTCCTAAAAAATAAAACTAGTTATCTTTATACTAACTTTGGGCCGGGGAATCCGAATCTGAAAGAATTAGGTTGGGGCAAGCAAATATAAACTGAATTACACGACTTAAAAATTTTCGATACCCAAACAATCTGCAATAAATTAATGACACATATTTTTATGGGCGATACTCCGAGAGAAGAAATTTAATTATCTTTATACTAACTTTGGGCTGGGAAATCCGAATCTGAATTGGATTACACGCGGCAATATTAACTGAGTTAAACGACTTACAATTTTGAATTCACAAACAACATAAAAGACCATTTTGGAAGCTTTCTGACAATAAATATCATAGTAAAAACCAAATATATTACACATTACCACATAAAATTAAGTGTTGCCATTAAGCAATAATATCAATAACTTAAAAAAACATGTTTATAATTTCAGTAATTATTTTTTATAAATTTTATTCACTTTTGTATCACAAACCATGTTACACAAACCTAGCTTAGCCGCTAAACTACTTGAAAACTGGGATGTTTTCTTGCCTTGACGCGAGTAGGCGCTACGAAGGGGGCACTTTCTTTTCTATCACAAACCATGTTACACAAACCTAGCGTAGCCGCTAAACTACTTGAAAACTGGGATGTTTTCTTGCCTTGACGCGAGTAGGCGCTACGAAGGGGGCACTTTCTTTTGTATTACAAACCATGTTACACAAACCTAGCGTAACCGCTAAACTACTTGAAAACTGGCATGTTTTCTTGCCTCGACGCGAGTAGGCGCTACGAAGGGGGCACTTTATTTTCAATCACAAACCATGTTACACAAACCTAGCGTAGCCGCTAAACTACTTGATTGGTGGTTATTGTGCCTATGCTTACTGAAAATTCATATGTATTTTGATTGTTTAGTTGGAATTTTGAGTTATGTGATGAATTATCATGTGAGGAAGTATCGTGTCTGAAAGTTTTACGTTATTGATATTATTGCTTATGGCATCACTTAATTTTCTGTGGTTGAACATAAAATATCTTTGGTTTTTTCTATGGCATTGTTGAGAGCGTCAAAAACGTCAAAATTATCTGTAAATTGTGTATGAATTCAAAATTTTGCAGTCGTGTAATTCAGTTTATATTTGCTTGCCCCAACCTAATTCTTTCAGATTCGGATTCCCCGGCCCAAAGTTAGTATAAAGATAACTAGTTTTATTTTTTAGGAATTTCGCCCATAATCCGAACTTTTTCCATTTTTTTAATGTCGGTGGAAAATATTCAAAATGGTTACCAAAAAATTATGAGCAATCGAAGGAAAAAGTTAAAAATCGCGCTGTCGCTCGAGTGGATAAATATTTTTGTCCTTAAAACAAACTCAAATCACTTCTTCTAAAACAGCAAACTTATTTTGTGGCACCATTTTAATTCAAATTAATAAATTACTTTGTTTTTACCACTATAATTGATTATAAAAGACGGCATGTTTCGTAAGCCAAGCTTACTTTATCAGGGAATACTAATTTTTAAATATAGAAATAGAACGTAGTGTCAAAGAAAAAATAACAGACATAGACAAATAATAAACATAGACAATGGTAACAATGAAAAAATTAAAAATTTTAATGGGTAGGGACAATATGGAACAATTTACAAAGGAAATAAGTTTAATATTGGATCATTTAAAAATAATTTTTGATTATTAATAATATTCAAATTCGCATTCACACTCTTTCTGATCTCTAAAATTTCTAGTTTATCCAAATGAACACCATTGACACCACAATGCATCAACTCTATTCCACTTTTGAAGTCAAAGGTATGACTAGTTTCTAACAAACGGTTTGCAAACTCAGAGAAACTGTTATTGTTTAAAGATTTCATATGCTCAAAAAATTTCATATAGTGGTAAAAACAAAGTAATTTATTAATTTGAATCAAACTCAAATCTTTCAAGACAGTAGGGTAACTTGGTTTGAGTCACTAATACAATACTGTATTTTTTTAAATTAACAATTAGGTATTTTAATTTCATCCCGTGCTACTCAATTGTCCAATTATTTTCCTCATTCGTCATACTACGATACCACGAGTTCAAGGACTTTCTAAGAGGAATCTAGTTTCGCAGACCACAATCAATCGAGACATGTTATTTAAGATAAAGCCACGCGAAATAATGCAAAATCATGAGTTTATGGTTTGAAAATTTTTTCGCTAACTGAAAAAATAAATACTTCGCTAAATACTGCGAATAGTACACATCTTAAAAAATAAAAATGCTGGTTCTGACAACATTCCACCATTACTCTTACAAAAGTGTGTCGCCATTCGACCGGTCAGTGGTTGAGTGGGCATAACGCTTGGGTCCCACCCGGGCGTCGCATGTTCGATTCCTCGGATGGCTAAGTCCTCCATCACAACACAAGCAACATTTTCGGCTTTCTGTGGTGGTAGTAGGAGATTTTCAAAAATTGTTGTACACACTCTTTAATGATTCTTTGTCGAAGGGATATTTCCTGATCTATGGAAACATAGTTATATAACACCTATCTTCAAAAAAGGAGATAAAAAAGAAGTAACTAATTACAGACCGATATGCATAGATACTATCAACTATTCCAAAACTGATTCTGTATAAAATAACTAACTTATTTAAAGATATTATATATCCTGAGCAGCATGGTTTTTTAACCGGCAAATCAATTTTAACTAACCACATTCTATATCAAAATTTCATTTCTGAAGCAATGGTGAAGAAGCTTCAAGTTGACTAAATTTACACAGACTTCAGCAAAGCGTTCGACAAGATTTGTCACCCTATTCTTATAGAAAAACTGTTTAAAACTGGTGTTCATGGTAATATGTTAAATTGGTTTATAAGCTATCTTTCAAACAGAATACTTTGTGTTCAACTAAATGGGGAATTATCGTATGATTTTTTTTGCATCCAGTGGTATTCCGCAAGGTTCCCACCTCGGACCTGTATTATTTATCGTTTTTCGTGAATGACATTTGTAATATTTTTAAAGACATTGACGTACTTATGTATGATCGCAGATGATTTGAAACTTTTTAAAGCAATTCGAAGCCTGGACGATTGTTATATTTTCTCAGCAAACTTGTTAAAATTAATTGAGTGGTGTAACGGCAACCAGCTATATCTTAATGTTAATAAATGCATAACTATGAGATTTTTTAAAAATAAAAAATCCAATTTATTTCAATTACACAATCAATAACATTATTCTCGAATCTGTTGCTGAAATTAATGATTAAGACGTTACTAACTAAACTTAGCTTCATATCACACATTGAAAATATCTCAAAGAAGGGTTTAAAAATGTTAGGTTTTGTACTAAGAGTGGCTAAAGAATTTACCAATATTAAAACTTCTGTATTGTTAGCAGCATATTTAAATATTGCCGCTTCACACATTTGGTTTGCTCATTCGCCGCCAGAGGTACTGCTATCGCCTCTGGTGGCCGGTAAAGGAGGGAACTACTAACTCTTCCTGGTTGGCAGCACTGGAGAACTACCAACAGCACGGACAGCGAACGGCTCCGCTGGATTTACAAATGGCGGAAGATAATCTTGCCGATTCTTGAATGTTGTTATTGTCAATTAATGTGGAGACAATATATTTCATCTTAAATATTAACTCAGCGTTTTATTATTGCTAACAGTATAGATCACTTGTGAGGAGTCAGGTTGAATATAACTCAACTGTATGGTCTCCTTACTATAACGTGCATTATCAAACAATAGAAAGAGTACAAAAAAAATCCTAAGCTTTTTAAATTATAAACTAAAAATACCAAAAGAACAATTAAACTACACCTGTCTTCTAAGTTTATCTAATTTATCAACTTTGAGTGACAGAAGAACTGTTTTCGATCTAGTATTTTTATTTAAAATCTTGCATAAAAAAATTAACAGCCCTGAAATTTTGGCGCTCATAAATATTAATGTGCCAGCCAGAAACACAAGGTCAGTACTACCGTTTTATTGTGGCAATACTACGACCATGTCCCATTTCAATATACCACTACACAGAATTCAAAATTTAGGCAATATGTTTTCACACATAGATGTATGGAATGTGTCGCTAATAAAATATAAGCATGAAATAATAAATCATTTATCCTCTTTAAGTTAAGTTATTTGCATGTATTACATATAAATATACATTTTTCATTGTTACAATATTGAAATATTTATATCTTAGCATTTATTTTCATTTTGTTATCTGAATATTTATCTACTATGTCTTTCTCAACTATTTTCTTTCTGTTTTACAAACTCACTAGAGATGTATTTTTCATGTTGTTGCTATATACTGTGTTATATTATGTAAAATTCTAAAGGCGTTAATATTATAAATAAATAAACATCTTGGCCTTGAAAATAATCGAGTAATTTTTTTTAATAAATCTTAATGTAAGTATGGAAAAAATAAAATATCAGGCCTATAAAAATTCTTTCAAGTGCCGAAATCTGCTACTAATGAATACATTTTTGGATAGATTTTTATTAATAATGTGGCAAATTAAGTTCTTAAGAAAATAATCGGAAAACATTTTAATAATTGTGCCTGAATTTCACAAAAAATGCAATTTTGCTTTGGTTTTTAGGCAGGAATGAAAATGTGCGGCATTCAACGAATTAAAAATTGAGAATTAAACCTTATGCCGTTCTCATAACGATTTTGTGCATTATGTGTCAGTTCCACCCCTTCTGCTGTGGCGAATAGATGTCCCTAAACTCTGCGTCGCTTGGTTCTGTGAAATCATTTTTTTTGTTATTATATCTAATAAACAATGTTTAAGAAAGGAGCTAATGATTTATACAGGCCTTTACGAAATCAACTTGTAAAAAACAACTCTCAAATGCCGTTTCTAACCTTCTGTGATGAATAAGTAACCTTTCAACCTGAGAGGGCCTACAAATTTTTTTTTAAAACTACGAAAAAAAAACGGTATAAACGGCGACACCTGTACAAAAATTTTAAAACCTAATACACGAACCATTATAGAGAAGCCCATATAGGGAAATCACCAGAACAAAGAAAGTTGAAATTCAACCAATAAAAAAACGAGAAAAGCGATTAATAATAATTTGAACCAATCAGTGAAATTAAAGGCATGTATGGTTTTGGTGGACTGTGACCAGCTAGAGCATTCTTGAATTGGTTCTCACAGGAACCAAAGTTGTATAACCTGTATCTTAAAAACATAGAAGACAAAGAATACGTCTGTTATTGACCCTAGGAGGTGTTTATTATAGCTGGGATTGGAAATCAGAGTATTCGAGCGCCTAATACTTAAAATGATACACAAAAAACGTTTAAACATCATTCGCTGTAATGAAAAAGTTTGCCAACCCGCACTCTTATTTCTGTTTGTAAATATAAAAATATCGAACACAGAATTGAACGATTATGAGAGCAATTAAAACGAAACTATGTAAACAAATTAACCCAGGCGAAATACGAAGATTAATTTGACTAAAAAACAATAATATTTTACTTGGACTTATGACCAAGTACGTAAAAAATTTAATATAAATAGATGTTAATGAGAAAATATATGTGAAATTCTACGAAAAAGGGATAGAAGGCTAGTTCGTATCTGAGACATGAGTCGGGAGTGATGAGAATTCGTTTTTCTACAAGGAGAGAGCTCTGGGAAGTCCTTAAAACGCCATGTTTTAAGAAGGAGGACAGTTCGGGTTCAACAACGGGGAGTACGGAATAGAGAACAAACGAAAAAGTGCGGGATATCAGTCGACGCGGCCATCGTGTTTTATTTCGCGTATGCTTGGTTTATTTATGGCGTATGGCGAGTTCATTTATGGGGTTCGCAAAACAATGTTTGACATGTTGAATTATACTTGCAGCTAATTTTATGTTTTTGAAGATAATTTTCGTTTAAATGATTAATTCACTGTGATATTAGTGTAACCAAACATAATTACCAATGCTGGCGTTACTTTTTTCAGTTTTAGTCCATTAAATAATGTTTTGTTGGTGAGTTAGTTTCGTTAACCATAGGTTTTAGGTTACATCTGAATTTTTTTTTAATGACTTTTCCGCGTGAATTGAATAAAACTTCTGTAAAAGTAATATTATTTAATAATGTAAAAGCCTTATTCACGTGTAAATAAATACAAATTCAAGAAATCAACGCATTACTTGTGGTGTCGCGAAACTGCGACTCCACTATAAAATTGGCGGTTGTGCTTCAGAGCGAAGCCCTGACGCAACCCTCAAAGGACCAGTCCCGATAACTACGCGGTCGCTATGTTATATGGGACGATTAGATAGCATGCACTCGCAAAACCTGATGGATATTCAGTCGATGTTCAGATCTGGGCTTTTGGAGAATTAGATAAGCCCAGAACGGAAAAGGAAAATAGGACTCACCAGTTGCAGATGGGGCCTCTCTGATCTCCAGGTTTTGGTGCACTTCACTATGTTTAGTAACTTGCAATATTATTTTTGCAACGGTATATGCTCAATATGTGCTCCCTGTCTGAGACATTAATTTGTGCTGAGCTTGAAATAGTGTCACCTCTTCTTCTTGCAACAATTGCTCTTTTTCAAGGTGACATTTTGGGATAGGAATATTAGGTAGGTGGGATAAAATCAGGAATTTGACATATTCTACCCACCAAGTCTGCGAATGCAATACCCAACCAATCCCATATAATAATGCGCAAACAACTTGCGTAAAACCGAATCCAAGATGCCAGATTTTTTCAGTTATTTTTTCGGAATTATTATAATATCTTTTTATCCTTTTTAATTGTATGAACGAGATAAAAAGTGAAGTGACTGTTTTATTCCAAATTCATAAAGTAAGAGGACTATATTTTCAAATTTTGAATTTTCCTAAATTTTTCGACTATTTAATAGAATATGTTTACAGTCAGCTGTTTTTTTTTTAAATTTTTCATGTTAAAACTTAAAATACTGCAATTTTCAAACACGATCGTATATGTGCGATACAAAAATCTAAAAGGCAATTCTTTCTATTTTCTATAAAGGTATATGTATGCTTTTACGACATCTTCAAAAATAAGAAATGTATAGAACATTCAAAATGCTTTGGAAAAATCCCAAATTTCGTTCATACATCATTAATAAAACAGAGATAAACTACCCTCTCACGCTGTGTAAACAATGTGTATTTCTTTCCATGAACAATTTTTTAATTCGTAATGTTTTCACATCCGCGGCCGTTTGTCAAATGAATAAAATTTTCACAGGGTTTTTTAGTAAGGCTGTATGTAAATAAACGAATAAGATGAAATGTTGTTAATACGATGGCTTGTGTCATACCTACATTCCCGTACAATGACTTTACTTTTTGTAATACCAACTTGACGGCGTGTTTTAAGGAGACTATTAAAAATGCACTTTTAATATATTTTTTTTAAATGTACATTTAATATTATAAAAAAATATATATATTCGGAATCAGCGTTTATTAGTCTACATAAACATATTTTTTTAAAGCCATAATATTTTTCAGTGGAGTTCCTTATTGTGATGTACTATTCATATATCCGTTAAGGTGATAGATAACTCGAGAGAATTCATAATCTGCTTTCATAGATGGCGCGAATTTAATTATTGTAGGTAAAACGCAAGTCGTTTTTAAATATATTAATATGAATTGATTGTTTGAGCCCGTACATATGCAATATGAATATGAACAAATAGTTTTTTCCATAAAACACTCAAATCCTTCAAGAAAGGCTAAGAAATACAATATTATATCGAATGATTCAATCCAATATTGTATTTTAAAGCCGGAGTTTGTTAATGGACAAAACAATTTACTCATATTCATATTGCTGTGTACGGGAGGCGGGTATGAGTGCCGCCAGGAACCACTTTTTAGATAAACCAATACCTCTGCCATTGATCACCCAAAGTGGTTCGCAAGTTCGTTACGTTTGGTGAATTAGCTGGGGTGCCCGGGTTCACGGGGTGAGGTTTACCCAGACCGGGGCCAACTGGCCGGGGTGATGGGCCGGATCCGGAGAGACTGGTTGAGGGAGACATTTGATCTCTCCAGCAGGACTCTCTTGGAACATCGCATTACCGCAACGAGAGGGATAGATTCATATGTCCGTCACTCCTGAACATACTGACCACCTTATTTCTACCCACCCATTATATCCTTTCCTTCCCAGAACTACATATCCTTCTTTTCCTAAAAATACTTCACACAGCATCCTCAAAGATGACGCAGACTATGAGAGAATTTTTCCTCCAGGCCTTCTGTTTGGTGCTAATAATTTTTGAATGCATAACTTGAAACTATCTACGAAATAGCATCTATGAATTTTTTCAACATTATTATCACATTAATGTTGTGTCGTAAACATAAAAATATATAATAAAAATAATCTGAAGGCACCTACTAACATCCATTGAATAATTTTATTCCGTGATAAATAAATCATTTGATTTGACCATTTTTTGGTGTCGAGATTATTAGCCAGCGACCATACCCGGACCACGCCGGTTTCCGTTGGGCACCGTCAAAGATGTTTCTAATACCTTTGGGCACGGTCAGTACTGACGGCCATATCCTCTGCTTAGCATCGGCAAATATGAAATATGCGATTAAGGAAATCTGTGAATTAATGTAAACATACATAGATATGCCTTGAACATCAACAGAATGTGGAACGCCATAAATACACACAATGATAGTTTGGTTTATTGTGCGATGAACTCTGTGGGGTCATAGCAGAAATTGATAAGTCTGAATTACCCATTGAGGAAAGAAGTAAAATAAAACAATTTATTCAAATAAAACTTACATGCCCAAGCCGCGTCTGAACCCGCGACCTACAGATTGCCATGCCTCTCGACCACGGAGGCCCTTAAAATCACTCGATATATCTTTTCAAATGCCCTCAAGTTGTAAATATCAACAATGCGCTTAGCCAACAAGATACGAGTAACTTTGGCATACCTCAAGGTACAGTCCTGGGGCCGTTACTGTTTATCATATATGTAAATGACATATTCACACAAAGAATAAACGGAAAAATAATATCTTACGCTGATTACACTGTCATAATAATTGATGGTGCTAATTGGAATACTGTGAATAACCTAGCGAATATTGACATTAATACACTGAAAAACTGTTTTGATAAAAATCTCCTCCCATTAAACACCGAAGAAACAAACTTTATCCCATTCTCTATCAATAAATTTAAATCAAAACCAGAAATAAAAATTATAATACATCAGAGTAAATGTAGTGGAACTAATTGCAATCCAGAATATTCTATACTGAATTCAACATTCAAAATTATTATAATAAGCAATAATTGTTACCCTTTGTGCTATGCATAAAAATCTTGTCTTAAAAACATTAGTTTACCAATTAAAAATAATAATTCAAAATTAAATATCTTGGTGTATACATAGATCAACATTTTAAATGGAAAACGCATATGTGTGAACTTGTCAAAAGAATTAGTAAATGTATATATATATTTATAAGACTCAGAAATATTCTTAGACTAGAAAACCTAAAAAGGGTGTACTGTGCAATTGTTCAATCTATATTAAAATACGGTATTATAGGATGGGGAGGAACCATTGACGTATGTAAGGGTATACTTGGTCGAAGGGAGGAACATATGATGTTATTTTAAATCCTCTCAAAATAGTTGAAAGATTAATAATTAAGGTTATTCTGAAAAAATCATCTACATTTTCTACTGAAAAAATCTTTTCAATATTCAAAGTATCTACAATAGACAATATATATATATATGTATAAAAATATTAAATACTACAAACATTCAAAGAAATACAGTTAAAAAATGCATTTCAATATATCAGCAAGATATCAAAACAATATTAAAATCCCAAAATTCAATACCAAGCACATTCAAAATTCCTATCTGTATCTTGGTATAAATTATTTCAAAAAACTCCCAACTATCGAAAATAAAAGTAAATTTCAAATTAAATTAAAAAAATTACCTGAAACAACTGTAAGAGTATATTACTATTATTGATCCTTCATTTCATTTCATTTAAAACTGTTTATTGATATATCTCAAGTTTCTCTTATGTATTGTTATTAGTGGCAAAATATTCACTTACTCAAATGGTAACATCGATAACATAATTAAGCATGAATTCACTCACCAAACACAAGAGCCTTGTCTCTTTATGGTGAGGAAAGGCTTTTATTATAATCATATTAATTTAAATAATTAATTTAATTTAATTAATCTGTTTAACATGTAAAAAAATTGTATAATTATTGTAAAAACATACATATATAAAATAAAAATATTAAAAAAATTGCCTAGAATGTCTCGGTCGTACTTTCTTGCTAGAGGGCACACTATTTCAAAAGATACGACATCTCCATAGTTATTTCTGTTAGACTTGTGTGTAGAGTTTTTATTTTTTTTCCAGGAGAGAAACTGCATTTTAATCGTGATTTATTATTATGTATCAATGATAATTGCATAAATAATGATTGCGATGAAAAGCTTACAATAAATTTAATGGTGACCGGATAACTCAGAATGAATTCAACTCAACACCTCCTTTGAAAAGTCATTAAAAGTGATAAAAATAATATGATTCTGAGTTGGAACCAAATGTAATGGCATTAAGGCGGTACACAATCCTAATAATTTTTGTTTGCCCAAAAATCACTTTTTAATCATTACCGGCGAATTCGTAACTATATTAACTTTTTTATTCAGATCTTGTCTTGGGGATGTAAGTTCTTTGTATTTAAGATTAATAAAAACAATACCATACCATTAATATATTTTACGTATAACGATTTTAAAACTTTATAACCCGTTATTCAACTATAAAGTTAGCGGTAAGCACCAGATTTTATTTTTTTAGACGATACATTAATAACTTCGGCAGTGCAACATCATGGCACATTTTCAATATTTGTAACACGTTCTTCAGAATTAATTAAATTGAACGCGATGGAAAGTCTAATCTCCATGCCGGCTAGGGTGAATTCTACCTTACGTTCGTCCAGTACGCCATGCAGCGGGTGCACATTTGTTTACACGCTTTCTTCACTTACGTCGTTAAGATTCCCACATTATTTGTCTTCTTCTTCTTTTCTTTGATAGGGCAAATTCGACAGTAGGTCTGTGCAATATACGGGTCGCGAGTCGTTATTTGTATACACGGCTTCTTTACTTACGATGTTAAGATTCTGAATATATTTTAGGGTATATTGCCATCTTAATGATGCCATACTGATTAATGTGAATGAGTTTGAACATGCCGAGATTACTGTATTCGCGGCCCCTCTTGTTGCATTGTTTGTTCGCTTAAGGTGGAACTGAGGGCAACCCACAAATTGATAAAACCGTACATCAGGTTAGGTTACTTCACAAATAGGTATGTTAGGTACATCCTAAATAGGTAGACTAGGTTAGACACTTAATAAAGAGGTAGGTTAGTTACTGTATAAATACATAGATTAGGTACTTTATACAGAGGGAGGTTAGGCATTATATAATCAGCGCCATTGAGGTGATTTTTCACAAAAACGACGCTATATAAATCGTCTAAATGTTATTATTATTATTATTAATGAGTTAATAGAGGTTCTATATAAAGATGAAGGTTAGATACTATATAAAGAGCTTCATTACAAGCTCCGCATCGAAGGAGTGCAGTCGCGAAATTTTTTTGTGACAAGTAAAACAGTAAATATAGTTTACTATTACATACATAAATAACCCGCCCATCTGGGCGATCCATTCCAACCAATATGGAAACAAAAGTAATATTTAAAAACATCAAAGAGTTAATAAATAAAATAACTTCAGTGAAGGACTCAAAAATAAAATCAACACTAGAACAAAATATTACAACACTGGAAGAAAAAATTCAACACGAACTAATTAGTCTACAAAAGAAGATTATAGATTTACAAGAAACTAATATTAAAAATAATCATCACAACTTAGAAACATGAAGAATTTCATCGTAATAACAAAAAATCCTACGCAAATGTCAGGTGACAATAAAACTTCGTAAAAACATCATACAACACAGAACAGAAATACGCCATATTAGTTACTTCAAAAAACACCTTGAAGGCCGAGGATATAAAAAAAAAAAAATTTATCAAAAATAAAAGTCGGAGTTAATGGAGTAAAAAAGATAGGAGAACAGAAATTACCGATTACATGCCAAAAAAAGAATAAGCAGAAAAATTAACTGAAGAAATAAATAAGGTAATTGGAAAAGAAATAAAAAAAAAACCGTTCTTAATGTTGAAAAGGCTACAATGCCAATTGTCTGAAGAGGAAATTATAGATGGAAGTGTTCAACAAAATGAAGGATTAACCATAGACGACAAAAATAACATTAAACTCATCAAGGAATTAAAAAACAAGTACAATGAAAGATAACAAATATTATAATCAATAATTATCAGCCTGAAACACTCATCTACATTGAAAAAATCTTCCGAGAAAAGATACTGGCCGCCAACGGGAATTGAACCCGTGACCATCTGATTGCCGGTCAGCAGCTCTGACCACTGAGCTATGGCGGCTTATCTAATACCCGCCAAATAATTCAATATATACTAGTGTTTCATTCGACAATTACTTATTATTACATTTTTCCAACTGAAAACAACCAACTTTATTTTTGTGAGAGAGGTATTTTTAATACTAAATCTCCCGCTAGGTGGCGTCGAGACTAATTATGTCTGCATTTTTTGCTGAAATACTTTAACTTGTCAAATATTAATTATTATTTTTAATTGATAAACTAACGTTTAAACAAGATTTTTATGCATAGCACAAAGGGTAGATAACAAATATTATAATCAATAATTATCAGCCTGAAACACTCATCTACATTGAAAAAATCTTCCGAGAAAAGATACTGGCCGCCAACGAGAATTGAACCCGTGACCATCTGATTTCCGGTCAGCAGCTCTGACCACTGAGCTATGGCGGCTTATCTAATACCCGCCAAATAATTCAATATATACTAGTGTTTCATTCGACAATTACTTATTATTACATTTTTCCAACTGAAAACAGCCAACTTTATTTTTGTGAGAGAGGTATTTTTAATACTAAATCTCCCGCTAGGTGGCGTCGAGACTAATTATGTCTGCATTTTTTGCTGAAATACTTTAACATGTCAAATATTAATTATTATTTTTAATTGATAAACTAACGTTTAAACAAGATTTTTATGCATAGCACAAAGGGTAGATAACAAATATTATAATCAATAATTATCAATGATAGATAACAAATATTATAATCATTGATAATTATTGATTATAATATTTGTTATCTACCCTTTGTGCTATGCATAAAAATCTTGTTTAAACGTTAGTTTATCAATTAAAAATAATAATTAATATTTGACATGTTAAAGTATTTCAGCAAAAAATGCAGACATAATTAGTCTCGACGCCACCTAGCGGGAGATTTAGTATTAAAAATACCTCTCTCACAAAAATAAAGTTGGCTGTTTTCAGTTGGAAAAATGTAATAATAAGTAATTGTCGAATGAAACACTAGTATATATTGAATTATTTGGCGGGTATTAGATAAGCCGCCATAGCTCAGTGGTCAGAGCTGCTGACCGGCAATCAGATGGTCACGGGTTCAATTCTCGTTGGCGGCCAGTATCTTTTCTCGGAAGATTTTTTCAATGTAGATGAGTGTTTCAGGCTGATAATTATTGATTATAATATTTGTTATCTACCCTTTGTGCTATGCATAAAAATCTTGTTTAAACGTTAGTTTATCAATTAAAAATAATAATTAATATTTGACAAGTTAAAGTATTTCAGCAAAAAATGCAGACATAATTAGTCTCGACGCCACCTAGCGGGAGATTTAGTATTAAAAATACCTCTCTCACAAAAATAAAGTTGGTTGTTTTCAGTTGGAAAAATGTAATAATAAGTAATTGTCGAATGAAACACTAGTATATATTGAATTATTTGGCGGGTATTAGATAAGCCGCCATAGCTCAGTGGTCAGAGCTGCTGACCGGCAATCAGATGGTCACGGGTTCAATTCCCGTTGGCGGCCAGTATCTTTTCTCGGAAGATTTTTTCAATGTAGATGAGTGTTTCAGGCTGATAATTATTGATTATAATATTTGTTATCTACCCTTTGTGCTATGCATAAAAATCTTGTTTAAACGTTAGTTTATCAATTAAAAATAATAATTAAGTACAATGAAGGAAAAGAAAATGACACCACCAAAACTACATTATTGAAACAACCGGTAAATTAAGAAAAATACTTATTGATAAAAAAAAAATCAAATTCCAAAGAGTGTACGTAGAGGACTGCAATTCGATCACCCAATGCTACCATTGCCTCAAATTCGGTCACACGGCCCAAAGATGTCTCGCCAGGACGCAGCCCCCATTTGCCCACATTGCACTAAAGAGCACACACTTTCTAAATTGAAAATAAAGAACAAATGCCAATATGCAACAATTGCTGTATCCAAAATAAAAGGTTTGATACAAATTATTCCACTGAATATAGAGTCGATAACATAAAATGTCTATACCGTCAAAAAATGCTTCAAATTGCTAGAGAGCGCATTGACTATGAATAAATTTTGAAATTTTTTATTTACACAAATTCTAAAAAAAAATTAAAAATGAATGATTTTTATGTAACGCACTAGATAAAAAAATGTGTATAGCGAAAAATTATGTCACTCCTTAAGAGATTTCAATTTATTTTGTACTGAAAAAGGATTTACCCTATTTCATATAAATATTAGAAGCATAGAAAAAAACCTAGAAGAATGAATAATATCATTAAAAGATTTCAATTTTTTCCCGGGCTTGATTGTGTTGTCAGAAACACATTCTGCAGGCAAATTGAACTACTCTGTTCCTGGGTACTGATATCATACAACAATAACAAAAACTCTGGTATTGGAGTATTCATTTCAAACCAATATAATATTATGAATATTAGAGAGATAATTAATATTAGTAATCGTCGCCTCAGTTCTTAATTGTTCAAACGACCATTTGAAAATTATGCAGGAGGAGAAGGTTTTCTTTAATTATTTCAATAAAACATTATGATAAGTATCTAAGATAAAGCTTTTTCCGTAAAGCTAAAGGTCTCATTAGTTTAAATAATTATTAGTTAAGTGATAAACTATCATTTTTAATGCTTTATTTTTAGTTTTAAAGTCGAGAGAGAACAAAAACTAAAATGGTCGTTTGGACAATTAAGAACTGAGACGACGAAATGTTATAAATATAGAAATTAAAGATGTAAACAAATATTATAATATTATTGCTATTTATCGCACACATAAATCGATACTACCACAATTTATAGATGGGTTAAAAAAAAATTTACAAAATATTAGAAATAAAAATAATATTCTTGTGGGAGATTTGAATTTAAATATTGCAAACGATTCCTCTAGTAAGAATAAAGATGATTACCTTAATATGCTGGCCAAACTAAACTATATATCGTGCATAAATCATTATACAAGAAACGTCCGAGGTCAACGGACTTCGTTTCTAGATCATATATTTACAAATATCCCTTGCATTAAAAATATAACCTCAGCTGTCATACATACGACTATCACTGATCATTATTCATGTATATTTAATTATAAATGCAGTAATCCATCTTCTCCATTACCTAACCAAATTAATGCCTCAAAAAAAAAACTTAATATGGATACGTTACTACATAAATTAGAATCAGAAAACTGGAATAAATTACTACAATGTAATGATGTCAATATTTGCTGCAATTTGTTCGAAGAAAAAATATCTACATATATAAACGATTCCTCTAGTAAGAATAAAGATGATTACCTTAATATGCTGGCCGAACAAAACTATATATCGTGCATAAATCATTATACAAGAAACGTCCTAGGTCAACGGACTTCGTTTCTAGATCATATATTTACAAATATCCCTTGCATTAAAAATATAACCTCAGCTGTCATTCATACGACTATCACTGATCATTATTCATGTATATTTAATTATAAATGCAGTAATCCATCTTCTCCATTACCTAACCAAATTAATGCCTCAAAAAAAAACTTAATATGGATACGTTACTACATAAATTAGAATCAGAAAACTGGAATAAATTACTACAATGTAATGATGTCAATATTTGCTGCAATTTGTTCGAAGAAAAAATATCTACATATATAAACGATTCGAAAAAAAAAATATTAATATTCACAAATCCAAACAATCTAAGTACATGGCTATAAAACCATGGATCGCCCATAATTTAATAATATCTGTACAGCATTAACAAGCCCTTTACAAGTTAACTACTCAACAACCAAATATAAAAACTTACTAAACCGTTTTAAGGCATATAAAAACAAACTTTCATATATTATAAAACACAGAAAAGAAAGTTATTATAAACAAAAGATTGATCAGGCGGAAAATGATAGTAAAAGAGTGTGGACGGTTATAAATGAAATGATTGATAAGAAAAAATGCAGGAATAATGAAATCAATGCTATTACTCACGATAACCTGAAAATATGTTGTAAAGCAAACCCTTCAAAAGCTGCAAATATATTTAACACATTCTTTGCAAACATAGGAAAAAATCTTGCACATTACATAAATATCAACCCAATTTCAGACTGTAATATTGATACAGAAAAAAAATAGCAACATTTCAAGTTACAACAGAGGATGAAATAGTATTTATCATTAACGATATGAAAGGAGGTTCTGCACCGGGATTTGATGGAATTACGGTTAATATTTAAAAAAAAAATAAAAATCAAATTTCTAAACCATGAATGCATATATGTAGTAAATGTAAGTTTCCGAAGCGGAGTGTTTCCATCTATATACAAACAAACTATCATTACTCCAATATTTAAATCTGGTAATCCAGAAGAAGTATGCAACTACCGGCCAATATCAGTAATCTCAAATTAAGCAAAAAAATTTAAAAAGAAAGTAAAAAAATAATGAACCAGTTTATAAAATGTAATAAAATAATTAATGAAAATCAGTTTGGATTTATGTAAGGTCAATCAAATCCTCACACAGGATGCAATTGCAAAATTAACTAGCCTTGTTCTCAATTCATTAGATAAATCATTAAAATGTATTGGAATTTTCAAAGATCTCAAAAAAGCGTTTGACAGCATATCACATGTCAAACTTATAGCTAAATTAAAAAAACATTGGATTAAACGGTACAGCTCTAGAATGGATAAAAAGCTACCTTTTCAAAGGCCATCAAGTCGTAAAAATCAACAAGATACGAGTAATTTTGGTATACCTCAAGGTACAGTCCTGGGGCCGTTACTGTTTATCATCTATGTAAATGATATATTCACACAAAGAATTAACGGAAAAATAGTATCTTATACTGATGACACTATCATAATAATTGAAGGTGCTGTTTGGAATACTGTGAACAAACTAGCGAATATTGACATCAATACACTGAAAAACTGGTTCGATAAAAATCTCCTCTCTTTAAATAACGAAAAAACAAACTTTATCCCATTCTCTATCAATAAATTTAAATCTGAACCAGAAATAAAAATTCTAATACATCAGAGTAAATGTTGTGGAACTAATTGCACTCCAGAATGTTCTACACTTAATTCAACTTCCAAAATTAAATATCTTGGTGTATATATAGATCAACATTTTAAATGGAAAACACATATTTGTGAACTTGTCAAAATAATTTGGAAATGTATATATATATTTATAAGACTCAGAAATATTCTTAGACTGGAAAACCTAAAAAGAGTTTACTATGCAATTGTTCAATCTATATTATAATACGGTATTATAGGATGGGGAGGAACATATGATGTTATTTTAAATCCTCTCAAAATTGTTCAAAGATTAATAATTAAGGTTATATTGTAAAAACCATCCACATTTTCTACTGAAAAAATCTTTTCAATATTCAAAGTATCTACAATAGACAATTTATATTAAAAAAAAAATTCAATACTACAAACTTTCGAAGAAATACAGCTAAAAAAATTACATTTAAATATATCAGCAAGATATCAAAACAACATTAAAATCCCAAAATTTAATAGCTAGAACATCCAAAATTCCTATCTGTATCTTGGTATAAATTATTTCAACAAACTCCCATTAAAGTAAAAATTATCGAAAATAAAAGTAAATTTCAAATTAAATTAAAAAATTACCTGAAACAACTGTAAGAGTTGCATTACTTTTATTAATATTTCACTTTATTTAAATCTGTTAATTGACACATCTCGAGTTTCTCTTACTATAATTGTTAATAGTTGCAATATTATTATTCACCTACTCAAATGATAACCAACACAGAATCACAATTGTATACCCCTGTTCGCCGTATACAAAATTTGGCTAATGACTATAAAGATGTTGTTGACATATTTAACACATCATTCACTAAATATAAACAAGTCATAGTAAAATTTATATCAGAAAGAAGAACCACAAATTTAATAATTCCAACTGCATAGCCCTGCTTCGAATTATTTCACATGTATTGCACTTTTCCCAGTCTACAGTTTTTCCATCTTGCATGGTGGAGTATTTTGTTTTTATTTCAATTTGTTTTTTTACTCTATTTTTGTTTTAGATTTGGTTATGATTTTGATTTTGATATTGATTCTGATTTTTATTTTGATTTTGATTTTGATTTTGATTCTGATTCTGATTTTGATTTTGATTTTGATTTGGATTTCGATTTTGATTTCGATTTTGATTTCGATTTTGATTTTGTTTTTGTTTTGTTTATGATTTTGTTTTATATTTTGATTTTGTTTTTGTTTTGTTTATGATTTTGTTTTATATTATGTTATGCACATTTAGATTTAGATGTTCTTTGTTTTAAAAATAATGTATGTAAAAGCCCAGCCGGGCGTAAAATTCCAAATAAATAAATAAACAAATAAATAAATAAATAAATAAATAATTGAGTATGAATTCACTCACCAAACACAAGAGCTTTGTCTCTTTATGGTGAGGAAAGGCTTTTATTACACGTGGATATCCGCAAAGAATGCAAGGCTGATGTAAGCGTGATGTGTAAGATTAAGAAAGGGACTCTCCGATGGTTTGGGCATGTAGAGCGAATGAACGAGGAAAGGAGTGTAAGGAGAATATATGATGCAAATGTGAATGGTAGAAGAAGTCGGGGACGCCCGAGGAAGACATGGCACGACCAAGTGAATCAGATACTTGAGTCGGGCCATGTGAAGAGTCGGAATAATAGAAGAGCATGTATGAGACGATGTATGAATGTGAACGAGGCAAAGAGTGTGTGCCAAGATCGAGTTGTGTGGCGGTCCATCTTCTCTGCCTACCCCTGCGGGGAAACGGCGTGATGGTTAGTTAGTTAGTTAGTTAGTTAATATTACAAATCTGTTTAACATGTAAAAAAAATGTATAATTATTGTAAAAACATACAAACATTAAAAAAAGAGGTAGGTTAGGTACTTTTTAAAGACGTAGGTTAGGTGCTTTTTAAAGTTAAAGGTTATGTACTATGTAAAGAGGTAGGTTAGGTACTTTATAAATTTTTTCACTAACGGAAGGATCGTTTCCTGTCAAGTGGAAATCAGCTGTTATCACACCAATTTTTAAGACTGGTGATAAACATGACGTTAAAAACTACCGACCAATTTCCCAACTACCTATTTTAAGCAAAGTTCTTGAAAAAATCGTCTTTGATGAATTGTACTCTTCTATTTCGACAAACATTACGCCGAATCAGTACGGATTTATGAAATGTAGGTCTACAACATCCAACCTCGCCCTTTTCATTTAACTTCTTGCATAGCAAGATGGACGATAAGGAGCAAGTTGATACTATGTATACAGACTTCTCTAAAGCCTTTGACCGCGTAATTCACTCAATTCTTTTGAAGAAACTCATCCTACTTGGTATACATGGCGACCTATTTAGATGGATTAAGTCCTACATTAGTAATCCAAATCCGGTAATATTAATAAACGGTGTTTACTCAAAGTCTATAGAGGTAATATCTGGTGTCCCGCAAGGTTCCCACCTAGGTCCGCTATTCTTCAACATTTATATAAACGACATTGGATCATGCTTTCAAAATTCCGAATATGTGCTTTACGCTGATGACATGAAAATATTCAAAGTTGTGCATTCTCTCTCTGACTGTGAAGCGTTACAAAGTGACCTAGATAGGCTTTGCAAGTATTGTAAAGTTAACTGTTTAGATATCAATGTTTCCAAATGTCATACTATGACATTCACCAGAAAAAAAAAAGTAATTAAGTACTCTTATTCACTCAACAATTAACCTGTCATCTCTAAAACGGAATGTAAAGACCTTGGTGTTTACCTTGATAGTAAACTTATTTTTAATAATCACATCGACTCGATCGTTCACAGGTCATATAAAATGCTTGGTTTTGTTCTTCGTATAAGTAAAGTGTTCAGTAACCCGCGCACAGTAGTTATGTTATATTTAGCATTAGTCAGAAGTATACTGGAATATGCCTCGCCAATTTGGAACCCGCAGTACAAATTATACATAGATAGCATAGAACATATTCAATACAAATTTATAAAATATCTTAAATTCAAATTCAACAATAATTATGAATGCACATTTCAAACTTTGCAACAAAGACGAGTAATTGCTGATTTGACATTTATACACAAAATTTTAAATAATAACATCGATTGTACCGAACTTATTTCCCTAATTAATTTTAACATACCATTAAGACGTACACGCCACACAGAACTATTCCACACGCTTAATTACAAGACAATGCAGCAACTTATTCGCCAATCAATCGTGCTCTTCATGTATTCAATAATATTAATCTAAATTATAACATCGACATTTTCTCCGATTCACTACCCAAATTTAAAAAGAGTATCATGTCAATCATATAAATTGTTTAATGCGCATACTTACATACATACATACATACACACATATTCACACACACACACACACACCCTGACACACCCTCAGACACACACACACACACCTCTCCCTCAATAATTTGCTAATTTAATATAGGTAAAATTTATAATTTGTCACTTAAAAACATATATTATATAACAGCGACATGTCATTGGTACCAATTATTGTATTAATTCTACAACTTGTAACTACTTTCTAACATGTAATTATGTACTGTTTGTTTCTGAAAAATAAATAAATAAAGACGTAGGTTAGGTGCTTTTTAAAGATAATGGTTGTGTACTATATAATTAGGTAGGTTAGGTACTTTAAAAAGAATAAGGTTAGGTGCTATATAAAGAGGTAGGTTAGGTACTTTAGAAAGATATTGGTTAGGTACTTTAAAAAGAGTTAGGTGCTATATAAAAGGTAGGTTAGGTACATCACGAATGTAAGATCAAATTGTATTTCTGTATAATTAATTGTGATAGCTCTAACACATTATTTATATTAATTTATTAACCTTTGTGTTTTGTGTTTACTTCTGAAAAAAAAATCTCCATAATTTATTTAATTTAGTGGTCAGTTTCTTTATTCAGGTCAAGTCAAAAGCGGAGATAACAGAAGACGCAGTATATAATATTGGACGACACAATCTATAAACGAAATCGTGTTGTTATTTTTTGCTGATTACTTCAAAGTCATGGTGCTTCAAAGAGGGACTACGATGTATAGTTTTACGATTGATGAGTTGTTGAGAAAGTGGGTAAGTTTTTGTGTTTGTAAAATATGTATGTTCAACTCGAAAAGCTGATAGACACGCAAAACTAAAAAAAAAATCCTAAACAAAAAAAACGGTGGCAAATATGAATTAAAATGTGACCACGCCGACTGTAACGCTACTTACATCGGACAAACGGGTAAGGCATTCTCAACTAGATTCAAAGAACATATACGATGTTATAAAAACCTCTTAGTGAATGGTCACGTTCCACTTAAAAACAACCAGCCAAAATCATTACACATAGAACGAAAAGTTCTTAGATTCTTAGATTAAAGGTCTCTGGAAATATCCTCGTCATGGAAGCCCGCCTCAGTCCATCATCCAGCATTGATGCACACTGGAGAAAAATACTGGCACCTAATGTGGTCACAGAATCCTAAAAGCTAATTATTATGATTTTATTTTATTATTACCTTTGTTCGTGTAAAATCATCTCACCTGCTTCTCTATTTAAAATGTATATTTTATAACCCTTATGGAATGTGTGGGATTGCACTTTTCTCCCCACATACCGGAATAAACATTTATTTATTTTTAGATTAAATTTGCTTGAACAATTAGAAATCAATAAACGAACGAATGACCCCAACATAAAGTTAATTAATAAAGTAAGGAAAATTATTTATTCCCCACTATTTAGTATGTTTACCAAACCTAAACAATATAATGCACTTAAATGAGTCATAGCAATAACGTCATTCTAAATCAATAAGCAAACCCTTACACTTAGTGCAAGGGAAACCAAAGGGAAAGATTCGGAATCCCACATAATCACTCTCTCAATTAGTATCTCTGTAAATTGGATAAACCGGAAATAAATCAATTTAGACACCTTCATAAATTGACATTTAAAATATTATAAATTAGCTGACCCGACGAACTTCGTACCGCCTCAGAATCAATGACTGTTGAAGTGAATTCAGTTTTTTTTACTAAATTAAAAATTACACAATAAAGCAATTATCGATGCGCAGCTGTCCGTGTTTTGTTTTTGTCAGTATCAGAGATGACGTTGTGTACAGATTTTTTTTCTTGTGATTTTCTTACTTTTCCACTTAATTACGGGAATTTAAGAGTCAGGTAGAAGTGCCGCCGCCACGGGAACCATTTATTGGATAACCAATACCTCTGCCCTAGGTCACGCCAAGTGGTTCGCTACGTTTGGTGATTTGGCAGGGGTGCCCGTGTTTATGGGGTGAAGTTTTTCCGGGTCTTGGCAGTGGATGCTTCTGCCCACCTGCAGCGTGGCGGGACGGATCGAGAGATACTGGTTGAGGGAGGCCTTTTGAACTTTCCAGCTGGACTCTCTCGACCCATTGCCTTGCGATACTGTTATATGGTTCGATACTGTTAATAGTGCAATATCAATAATCTTTGCAGAAGTACGTTGCTTAATACCCACTGTTTGGTTTTTCCTAGGTACAACAAAATATATTTAACTATATTACCCACACACAGGCTGCGCCTTAGTGGGTCCTATTACTCTTATGATTTTCAAAATTTGTATATATATATATATATATATATATGTGTAAATATATATATATTTGGGAAAAATAAAGGATTAAAAAAAAAGTTCCATAGAATAAACATATTTTTCAATATGGTTGGGTTAATCATAAAATATTAAAAATCCCCATTTTTCCCGCAAAAGGTTCTACCTGCGAAACTTAAATTCTTGAAAGAATTTCCCCACTTATTGGGGAATTCCCCGCGAGCTGGCAACCTTGGTTAAAACACTGATATCAACTTTATAAATATGATTATCAAACTATTCGAAGCACAGTGTGTTTTCAATTCCGAACTGGAGAGGTTCAATACAATTGTTTTTAAATAAATTCAGTTTTGCAAATTTATTTCCAAAATGCTTTTTTTTATAGAAATTGTGTGGACGATCTTACTGTTCACAACGTTTAACGTTTATGGACAACGGCAAGGTAACAATTATACAAATATTTTCCGCACTTTATAAATTTATATTCAATTCGTAATAAAAATAAACACAATGTTTGTCCTTTTTAAACAATTCAAACTCTTGGATAATGCCTTCGGAAGGTGAAACAACTGTCAAATGTAATTATAATTACACGGCTCAACTTGTTCATAAATAAAATTAGTTTTTTTGCATTTATTTAGTTTGTAATTATATAATTCTATTATTGAATAAATAATAGAAAATCTTCAAATAAAAAAGGATTTTTACAAATTTAACTTGACATTAATAAATTCAATAATAATATATTTCTCTCTATTTTTCTAATCTCTGAGTCCCAGAATTGTACATGCATTTTGACTGAAACCCGTGGTTTCGATGGGTACCTAGTACTTACAATAAAATGCGGTTTGATATATTAAACGGATTCATTTTATTTCAATGTAATAGATTTTTTTATACGAAGTTTAATCTTATATTTTAACGAAAAATCCATTTGAAATACTTATTATAACATTATACGATAGATTTAATATTTATTTGTTGAGTACTTTTTTTATCCAAGATCCTTCATTTTGAAAACTAAATTGCTGTTTGTTAAATAAAAAGAAACAATATATTTTTAAAATTCACATGTTTTAATTTTTTTATTGAACCGTGTACGTTATTAACGCGAACTTATTACTTATTACTTATTACATTTCACAAAAAATAAATAATTACATACATATATAAATCCTATCTGGCGCAACTTATAATATCGATAGCGGAGATTTGAATTGTTGTAAAAAAAAATTCAAAAATGAGTTAAAAGTGTAATTTTTCCCAGTTTTTTTTCTTTCGATCTGCGTCGTAGAAATATTTTTAGGAAAATAAGTGAGCCTTTTACGACGTGCATTTTAAAAAGATTTTTTTTTCTGAATTTTTTTATTTTTATTTATTATTTTATTGAAGTAATTTATCAAAAAGTATTCTCAAAGACCTACTCAACGTTAGTTTATAAAAAAATTATAATTATCTATAGGTCTACAAAAACCGGAGATGAAAAAATAAAAAAAACTTTCTTTTCGCTCTCCTGAACAATTAACATTTTGCACTTAGAGCATTTCAAATTTCCGTGATAGATATATAAGAATATAAGTATTGTTAGATAGCTGACGGGAACTTTCCTAGTTTTGGGGTTTCTCAATGGTCACTTCCTAGTTCTTAACAGAGCAGCCAATTGAAAGCCTTTTTACTACAGTAACGCACCCAGGAGGGGCCCAATTAAAATAATCAAAATATGATAAACGCATTTAATATTTAAAAAAATTCTATTATCTGTAGCTGGTAGGTAGGTATTATGTACTAATGAATAAATCTAATTAAAAAGTGTACATTGATAATTAGGTTCAGGAATATATTTTTTAATCGCATAAGAGTCCCAATCGCTAAAATTATATTTAGTCTTTTTTCGGTTTTTCGAAAAATCTCGATATTCCATTTTGCGAAAGTTTTTCAGGTATAATGTTTAGTGACCGACCGAAGGTTCGGTTTCGGTTTCGGCAAGTTTCGACAAAAATATCTAGTTTCGGCATCAGTTTCGGCTTCGGCAGAATGTCTGCCGAACCTTCGTTTGTGAATAATTATCGTGCGTCGTTCGGCTGAGTTGGTGACCCGTGTGTCACCTGCCATCATCAACAGAGATCACCGGCCAGTCCGGCGTGATTGTGTTGTGGTTTATGTGTTATTTCTCGCGCATAGTGATTAGGTATGTGTTTGTTTTTGTTATTACTTCTTTCTCACATATTTTATTGGCATTTATTAAGCATTGAAGTAGAAAATAAAAGAGGTTTTATTTTATTAACACATTCATCCATTATTTACAGTAGGTACATTTATTTTTAGGTAATTGTTGTTGGATTAATTTTTAATTTTAAGCACCAAAACAACCTGCTATGATTTAACTGTGTGTGACCTTCAGATACTTATACTTAGGTATAAAAATGATTATTTTTCACATACTCGTTTTTTTCAATTATTGTTTTTTTTTATTATTTCATATAACACGTGTGATAAGAATGTTGTGATTATGAACGCAATTAAAATTAAAATACTCAATTAATGAGGTCCTTCCTTTTTAGTGTAAGTGTTGATTATTGACTGAAACAAAGAATTGAGAAGTACGCAGAAAACCTATTGGGAGAGTGTTATGAAAATAACTACCTTGCCACGAATTAATAATGTAATAGGTACTTCATAAATTTTAACTGACCACTAATGGATACACCTTTTCTCCGGAAGAGTTAAACTTTCAAACCATAGGGGGCTCTGTGTCGCTCTCGTCACTTCTTGAATTCGTGCCAGGGAGGCATGACACGGTTTCGACAAGTCAACAAAATGGATTGTTAAATAATTATTGAATAATCGGCGGCAGTTTTAATAAATAATTTAAATATGTGATCGTAACGCTAAAATTCATAGCCGGTAGAAAGTGATCGCGTCTGTTGAAGTATATTTACCGGGTAATTCGGGTTTAAATTCCCGACATATTAATGGCGGCATGTCCGACCTAGTTTTTATAGAATCGAAGTTTACAGTTATCATCCATCGACCAACGAGATGGATAAAAGTTAATTTGACTTTCTGGTGGAACGTATTACCGCTACCTCCCACATGTTAGAGGACGTCGTGGGGCAAGGTGTTCTCAATCCACTTACTCATCCAGGAAGGAGGGAGGAGCTTGTAGACCAGACGCTGATGCTACGAGAGGGAGATGGATACTCCTCATTTTGGATCCCGAATCGTCGCATCAAGTGTTGATAGGCTCTAGTTAGATAGCTCACGAGTAGGTTGGTACACAGGTATGAAATTTAACATGTTTTATATTTTCAATACAACTTTTATTATCTATCCATTCTTTTATTTAACTTTTCCATGATTCACAATAAATGATAAAAACAGTGCCCATCCTTGGAGATGGATTCTCTTGCCTACCGCAGAGTTCAGCATACTTTGTCACTGACAAAGTTTGGCGTCCTAGTTTTCATTCGAAAACAAAGCTGACCACTGTGATAATTAATTCTACCATGTACCTACCTTAATATTATTATGCACCCACTTAACAAGCGGTGTTTAAGTCATGTATAACATGTCACACAAAGTAGGTAAACCACATACCAGTGCTATTGCATTATTGCATCACAACCCATTTCAACTTTATTTCTACCTTTACTTAGCAAGCTAGCCCTTAAATACTCATATATCAATTTGGGCCCGACGTAGAATTATTCATATGTCAAGAGTATCAGGCAGGCTTCCGCACAGGTAGATCCACAACAGACCAACTGTTCACCGTCAGACAGATCTTGGCAAAGTGCTGGGAGTTTGATATAGGTATACACCAAGTATTCATAGATTTTAAGCAAGCATATGGTAGCATAGATCGGGAGTGTCTATATGACATACTTCTTCAATTCCAAATTCCACCTAAATTGGTTAGGCTCATCAAAGCCACAATGTCAGACTCACGATGTCAGGTCAAAATAGACGGAGAACTGTCGGAAGAATTCACAGTATCGCAGGGAAATTCACAGGGGGACGGTCTGGCTTCCACTCTCTTCAACGCTGTGCTCGAACATGTAATAAGAAAAACGCTAATAGACACTGGCTCCAATATTTATTTCAAGAGCAGTCAAGGTGTCGGATACGCGGATGACATGATCATTGTCGGAAGATCAATTTCAGCCATTAAGGAGGTCTTCGACCCTTTAGAAACAGCGGCACGGGAAGTAGGACTACTCATACGAAGTGGTCAATCAATTCACCTACCTGGGCTCCAGTTTGACAGAGAACAATGAGGATCCAGTAAAAATCAGAAGGAGAATCACAGCAGCCAACAAAACATACTTTTCTTTGCTGCCAGTGTTTAAGACACGTAGTGTCCACAGAAAAATTAAAATAACCATATATAAGACCATTGTTATAACAGTATTGGCATATGGATGTGAGGCGCTGACGCTGACGGTAAAGATGGCTGAAATGCTAAATATTTTTGAAAGAAAAGTGCTGAGAAAAATATGTTGACTCGTGAAAGAGAGCGAACAGTGGCGCATCCGGCACAATACATAATTGTATGATATATATAAGACCCCTAGCATCTCAGCACATATGAGACTCCTCAGGCTGAGATGGGCTGGGCATCTACAGAGAATGCCGGATACACGCGTCGCCAAAAGAATTTTGACTGGACACACAGGTGGAAAGAGAAAAGTGGTAAGACCATAGACATATGAATATTAATAGACCAGAACAGAAAGGTGAGGGGTAGAAACCAACTACAGCGGGACGAAGGGCAGGAAGACGGCTTTAGTGATATGTGATTCGACAAAACTCAATCTGACAGTATATAGGCATCTCGCATTATAATATCACACTTTGGTTCTTAAAAGTAAACTGTGCTTTTGAATGAATATACCTTTTTACATGGGAGCGCGAATTGTTCGCCGCGTAATGAACACATTTGCGAAGTCCAAATATGCAAAGTAAGGTCACGTATAAGGTCGAGTTCAATATTTTGTTGCTGTATTAAGTGAAGACACTTTTATAAATGTTTCATAATTTACTTACCCCAGTAAACAGGGACGGGCACACGCCATGTATCTCGAGTGACAGTGTATGTTACAAAAATGATCATATTATGTGATCTGAATTGGCTTAAAATAGTGTAAAATAATGCTTGCCTATGGAATGTAATAAGACAATTTTGTTTATTCTCTTTTTCACTTCTATTTTTACACATTTTCAAAACACAAGCCACTATGTTTACCGTTTTATTTCGTAAAATGCACCGATGAGTGCTTGACGCTTGCTTGCAGAAGAATGATGACGTCACATTTCTTAGATTAACGCGAAGCCATACACGATCCCAGCCGGTTCCAATGGAATGGTTCCAATGGGAGGGGGAAATAATACGCTTTTATCGCTTAGGCAGGTCTACTAATATTCATATGTCTATGGGTAAGACCCAGACTGAGATGGGAAGACGAGGTAAGAGGGGATGCAGCACAGCTTCTCCAGGTACCAAACGGGAAGTCAGCCGCTGAGGACAGGAGAAGTTGGAGGCGACTGTTGC
The DNA here is from genome assembly GCA_917563855.2 of Limnephilus lunatus. Classification (NCBI taxonomy): domain Eukaryota; kingdom Metazoa; phylum Arthropoda; class Insecta; order Trichoptera; family Limnephilidae; genus Limnephilus; species Limnephilus lunatus. Next base: position 58,645,458 of record OU830596.1, read on the forward strand.
AGAGGGCCAAAGCTCGATATGGGCTGTAGCGCCATCGAAGAAGAAGAAGTTGATTATTGACAATTTTTTTTCCAAGAAGTACTTAGTTAACATTTTTTGTTAATTTTTATAATTTTTGTTTGTTTTATATCAATAATATATGTACATTAAAAAAGTTTCACAAACTTCAATAATTGTTTTTATTTTCTTTCATTTAACCCCTAAGGCCTCGACCGTATCATTTTAGAGGTCGAAATAATTCCTCGTTACAATAAAAGTGGAAAAAAGTTACAAAATAACGAAGGATATCGTAATTTTGTAATTTGTCACAAAAATATTGAACATCTGTTATTTATATTTTCGTAGATCTATGGCTTCACGTGGAGTGCCAAGAAACGGGAGAATTTTGTGCCTGACGGTCTTTAATAGCCGATAGCCTACATTCGAAATTCTCTAGCCACCCCCCCTCCCAATTTTCTGCACATTTGACAAGGTTGTAATGTTACTGTATGTGTGTCCTGCGTAACTCTCGTTTAACGAATTCAAATTTGCTTTGAGCTTTAGTGCGATTTCAAAAATTAGATCTGATGGAGGAGGCAATGAGGAAAATATTTATCCTTAGGGCCTATGTCTTCTTTGAGGATGCTGTGGGGAGGGTCTTTTCAGGAAAAGGAAGGAGAGGGAAGATCTGAGAAGGAAAAAGGTATGAGGGGTGGATAGGAATCTGGGATTCAGTGTTACCAGGTCATCCGCCGCCAAAACCTAGATAAACCTCACCCAAAGAACCCGGGCACCCCTGCTTAGTTACCAAACGTAGTGAACCACTTGGGGTGACTTACGGCAGAGGTGTTGGTTTTATTCCCTCCTCCCAACTTGAATTCAGACAATCGATAAAGAATCGTCAAACATGCGAATTTCGGTTGCCTGTGATGTGCGTTAGTCCTGCGTGATATCTGAATTAACGATTTAAAATTTGCTTCTCATTTAAGCAATACTCTCAAAATTGGAACTGATTGTGTATTAACGTTTCAAAGACCTAATCGTGTCTGATTACGTTTATAAGAGATCAAAATGAAAATCTGGTCCTCCGTTGATATGCTTGGTGTCAAACACTTATATTATATTGTCACCTTATTCTTTCACTAGAGATTAACAACGTCGTGTTTTAGCAATTTTAATACATATTAGGTACTAAGAAAACTTCATATCCATTAGAAAATATTTTATAATTCTAATTTAACAACAAAATGGTATCAAATAAAATAAATGGTAAGTAATAAAAATAATTAGAAAATCATGTAAATCAATAAATTAAATTCAAAGTACACTTTTTTATCGTTTCAAAAAATATTGATGTTCCGGCAGTCGAGCTGATTTTTCTCATTCTTGCGATTCGAAAAATTTAAAAATATTTTTGTGTTACATTTCTTACTAGCTGGTTCCCAACATGCGTTGTAATGCCATATTCAAAGAAATAAATAGTTTCTCCCTGCGTGTCCTTTCCTCGCGCGTTCCCCTTCCACTTTTCCCGCCTTCCCTCTTCCTTCTCCCGCTTCCCCGTCCCATCCACACCCCTCCCGCGTTCCATATATTCAGTCCCAGTACATTCAGTTTACAAACAGCTCACGTGCCACCTATTACAAGTTTTTAATTGAAATTTTCATTATTTATACTTTACAAATATTAATTTTTTTATAGGTATTAAATAAGAACAATCAATCAAATTTGGTACCTAACACAGGTACCTATTTAAAATATTTGCATTTCTTGATTCGATTCAATTTATTATATAAGTAGGTGTTTAAAATTAATTCATTCATTTAAAGAGTTTTTTAAATTGAATTCTGATTGGACAATCAATGTTTTGCAAAATGTCATTCTCAAATTAGAGACACAAAAAGTTATATAAATTAAATAAATAAAGTTTCGACTTCCGTATTGTTGAGGTAGTTTAGTTTTCACGTGATTTTTTTGTTCTGTAAAAGATTGAATGTACAAGGTCCAATAAAACTGCTGTATGTTTGAATTTGTTTGGTATTCGTTTGGGTGGTATAAAATACGGTGAACCGACAATTGACTCGGCGACAATTACCCCCCCCCCCCCTGACAGTTGATCCCCCGACAGTTGATCTCCGACAGTTGATCCACAACATTTGACCCCTTACAGTTGATTCCCCGACAGTTGATCCCCTGACAGTTGATCCACGACATTTGACACCCTTACAGTTAATACCCCGACAGTTAATCCACAACATTTTACCCCCTTACAGTTGATCCCCCGACAGTTGATCCACGACATTTGACGCCCTTACAGTTGATTTTCCGACAGTTGATCCCCTGAAAGTTAATCCATGACATTTGACTCCCTTACAGTTGATCCTCGACAGTTGATGCACGACAGTTGATCCCCCGACAGTTGCCCTCCGACAGTTGGTGCCCCGACAGTTGATTCCCCAACAGTTGATCCACTAAAAGACTATGTCTTCAAGTACCTAAGTACTAAATATGCAAAGAGGATATTCTACAACCAAAGTCGATATACTTATATCATCAAGCTTCATAAATTTATTAATAAAATTTCCTGACCCATTCTTAGTAAAACTTTAATTTACCAGCATGGAAAATGTCCAAATCTAATTATCTAAATAAATAATCCATCTATCTATATATATATATCTTCTACATTGTTATTATTACTATATTATATATACATAATATATAAATAAAAATATATGTACATGCATAAATTCCGAATTGTGTTCGTTATTGTCAGGGCAAGGTTTGTATAAAATACTGGTGAGCTCTGACATTATGAAAATTGTATAAAAAGTTGCAAAAGGTGGCACGCGAGCTGGTTAAAAAATGAATGTACAGGTATGGAGTGCGGGAAGGGGGAGGGGGGAGGGGATTTCAGGAGGGAGGTTCGCGGGATGGGGAAGGGGGATTGGAGTGGGGAGAGGGAAGGTGGAGGAGACGGAATGGGAACGCGAATGGGGAAAGGCATGCGAGAGAGGAAGGGGAGGCGGAAAGGAAACGGGATGAATGGGAAAAGACACGTAGAGAGAAACAATTACTTTAATAAATGGAATAGCAACGCATGCCGGGATCCAGCTAGTTTAACATAATATCGAATCGATAAAACCTGTGATAATCTCCACCAATTTTTCGATTTTCCCGGAAGAAATATTTTTCTGTAAAATAAAACTTTCCAGGATGAAAACATTATAAAATAAATGGTTATTTTCCTAAAAATTTCCCAACATGAAAAGTTTCCAAACTTTAAACTTAAAATTTTTATTTTTACATTAGTTCCACACAGGAGGCCCTGAAAAAAATAATTCCCATAAGGACCTATGTCATCTTTGCAGATGCTGTGTGGAGAGTCTTTTTTAATGAAAAGTAACATGGTCGAGGGGTGAAATCCTCGACTTGAAATCTAAAGATCGTGGGTTCTTCTCTTTTCTCTAACTTCATTTTGTTATAATATTGCAGGAGATCTGTGTGTCATGGCGGGAACTATCCAGCCGGGTGTCTGCAGACACATAATGAGGTGCTCCGCTGTCTTGGAAGCGGCATTTAGTGGTTTACCATATGAGGTGAAGTCACGTAGATATAATCTCTACAAGTCTGTATAATCTTATTCGTAATTCATTTTACCAATCACAGTTTCAATTATATGTATTTCTCTATGGGTATTTTAAAACTGATTTATTTCTTTGAAAGAAACCCCATTTAAGATTATGATTCAGCAAAGCGACATTAAAACTGTAATGAACCAAGATTTCTAGCTCAGATGATAAAGAGAAGCTGCTGAGCGAGTTACGAAAGAAACGAAACAAAATACTCTCTAAAGGCAGAAAATATACAGGATCATACTAAACTTACCTGATAGGTCGCTTGAGATTAACACTGTTTGTTTAGAGAAATTTAGATGCAGTTTGCACGCATAATCTGGAACACATATTATTGGAAAAGGCATTATCCAGGTATATATTTTGATAATAATATATATAGTGTGTTCTTTTATGAATGTATTTGGCAAAAGCAAAATTTAATGATGGGCGGTACAATAGTTTGATTAGAATAGTTATCTTCCTAAATGTGATTCGTCTCTCGGTAAGAAACAAATTGACGTGTAAGGCTTCGAGTAATGTTAATCTAACAAGAAAATAGTCATCAAGACATATTATAGGCAAAACTGAAATGATTATCTCAGTTAGATATATTTAATTTAAGGGTATGAGGGCCTAAAAAGTAGGTTTTTTGTTTAGACCTAAATTGTTTTAGGTTTGTTGTGCATTTTAGTTTCGGAGGAAGTTTATTCCAAGCCTTAGGCCCAGATACTCGGAAAGCACGATCTCCAAACTATTTGGCTTGCGCTCAGTCTGCCTATAGCTGGTGATGATGTTGCCGATCTAAGGGTTGACTGCCTTGGGCCAGTGTTTTCTGGTGCGCAAATTTCAGAGTTAGAGTTGATTAGTAATTTTAATAGTTATGCAATGTGGTGTGTTTTCAGGTGTGCGCCTCCCCGGAGAACAGATTGATAGTGTGCTGTCCCTGGGTACCAGGGCAAGAGACAGGACTGCAAGCCAGATGCCAGGCACACACAACTACCCCTAGAGAAGGTACTTCACTTTCATTTAATACAGTTTATTCATTTTCATCTATTGTGTTGTGTAACGTAATTCTGGTATGTTTTTTTGAAGGTGATAATTGCACGATGGTGGACACAGGAAGGAAGGGAGTGTGCAGACAATTCGCCAACTGCCAGATAGCGATAGAGGCCGCCAGGAAAGGTCAATCCCCACAGGTACTGTTCCGTCATTTATGTATAATAACAACATGTTTTCACAGTTGCAGAAATTTTACCTGCAACTAATAATGCGGGTATGCGGTGGATAACCTCCAGTGCAATTGATAATAATATTTACACTCACAATTATACAACTGTTTGAAATCAATCAACTATAAACTTTTCAAAAGAAAAAAAGAAAAACATCGCTAATAATATTAATTTAAAAACCTTTGTATGATACATATACTCTTATACAGGAATAATGCTTGGTTTTTGAACGCAACTGGATCGGTTGATATTCAAAGTGATTCGATTTAACAATAAGATTGCCCTCTCCGGTCCCCATCTTGACATTGACAAGTTAGACCCGTAGACCAGGAGAAAAAACTATGAAGAAGATGTCCATCAGTAACCATCACTCTCTAATTGGATAAAGCCCTCATCACGGAAAGACGAAAGGTTTTTTTTTCTGTGTCCCAGATGCGACTGTTAACTTTTTATTTTTCCGTGTCTTGTTTTCTTTCATCTTTCCGTTTAGATTCTAAGTGTTATCTTCTTCTTTAAAGAAGTTATTCTATTTTGCGAGGGGTCTAATCCACCGGCACCGAGGCAGGTTTTACTGTCCACTGTCCGCTTGTGGATACTTCCATGCGCATCCTTGTATTTGGTGGGGGCATTAACTTACTAAATTCACATTTTGACAGCACAGGCAGGACAGTGCATTAGTTGCCTTTACTACACCATTAAAACACTAGCACCGTGTAAAGAAGGTATTAAATAATGCTGCCTTGATTTGAGATCTGCACAACCGTACACTGGCTGTGTATGTACTAAGACTAAATCAAAGCTTTCATGAATTAAAAAATAATATTTCCACTTTCAAACTTTCCGATTTTTTCTTCTAAATCTACTAAAATAACCCATTAAGAAACTCTTGGCAAGGATAACTCAAAATAGATATTAATATTGAAGGGTTTAGAGTTGGAGGAAAGATCCGAGGATGAAATCCCTCAAAAATCCCTCAAAAGATATTTTTAAGTGTTTTGACATTCTAAATTTAAAACAAATATATGCCAAGAATATTCTTATACATCATTTTAAAAACAGAAAATCTCCTAATGAATCTCGGATACATGACACAAGAGCCTCAAAAAAGGATATACGAGATGTTCCAAAATTCAAGACAAGTTTTGGCCAAAGAAACCACATATATCTGGCAACCAAACTTTACAACATCCTTCCTCCAAGTTTGAAAAAGATAGAAAAGATAAATACGTTTAAGGAAAAAAATCAAAACATGGGTGAGAGAAATTATTGCAGACATACTAGAGAATGTATTAAAAACATTATCCACTGGAACGCTTTTTGTCGAATTTCGGTACAATTTACACAAACTAAGTGTGCTAAATTGTCGAATTACACCAAATTCTACCTAGATGTATTAAAAAAAAAATTGAAATATTTTCAAAAACTCTCGCGATCTGTGATTTGCATAACATGTTGTTGACAAAATCCTTTAGCGCTTTCTCCAGAGATGTCTCAATTCTTTGTTTCTGTGATTTAATCATGGAAATTTCTAGATAGATTATTTTCGCTGCAAATCACAATGTTAAGCGTTCTGGACCTGCCAGTGTAAAATTCGGCTTTTTTATCGTATTTTAGTGGATATTTATAACATTTGTGTACGAGTGTTATAATAATTGAATGATTAATGCATTCAACTATTTCAACGTGTTTCAAACTTAAAATTTCCCTGATTATTGATAAAACAAAGTTTTATGGTTATGTTTTTGACATTTTTTTCCGATCGTCGTGTGTTTTTGAAAATGCAATATTTTATATAAATAAACCAAAAATCGAGTTAATTTGTATTGTGGATTTAAGATAATTGATGTATCTGTTTGATGTACTACAGTTATTTCTGGTGAGTCGAAGAATTTCATTTTAGTCTAATTAAAAGTGTCGCCATTTTTCGAATAAATTTGTGTCAAAAATTATCCAAAAGGAACATTCAACAGTTCAAAACATATCGAAATTCAGTTTTTTCTTTATACATATGTAGATTGTGATTATAAATTAGACAATTTAAAAGAAACCTAATTGAAAATATTCATTGTGGAGGGAAATTTGAACTTACTAGGCGAGTTTAAAGGGAGGCAATACTGAGAATAGTTCCGTTTTGAATGTTTACGATTTTTTAATATTATTTTTATAAATCCTAGAAATATGTGATAAACAACCAAATATAGATGAATTCATCGACTATGTAGAACTATGATCAGTTTGTATGCCTCCATATTAAAATTCGGAGGTATGATTTTTTAAGGTTGGCGGAAAATATTCAAAACGGTCATTAAAATATCACGAGCAATCCGAGGCAAAGTTATAAAACGCGCCGTCGCTCAAGTGGATATAGAAACTAAATAACAGAAAATCAAAGAAATATACCAGTCCGCCTCAGCACAGGACCACCTAGTGAGGAGGACTAAGAACAAACAGATGAAATACTTATATACAGTATCATATCTTGTAATTCTCATCAAACCTGTAATTAAATAGTCACTAATAAAAAATAAAAAAGGTTAAAGGGTTAAAACAAGGTTTTTCAGTAGCAAATTGGTTAATGCATTACTTTCAGAGCGAGGAAAGATCTCGGGTTAGATTCTCGGTGGAGATTTAATCGCTAATTTTCTGTGTCTTTCTCCTTCATGTTCTTTAAACCTGAATAACATTGTACAATTATTTTTTAAAATCACAATAAAGACTAAGCCTATTGTGTTTTTAGATTTGTGCAGTAGAGGGCGCTGCTCAGACCATATGCTGCCCTCTGGTGACAGTGGCTGAAGGTATAGTACCCAGAACTTGCTCATCATTCTCTCAATAATTCATTATTCTTTCTTCTTGTATAACGGTCTTGTTGCGTTTGCAGGTGATCAATGCCGTGTTGCTCTGACAGGGCGGGCCGGCAAGTGCCTTCGATTATCGAACTGCCCCATTGCCGTGGAGGCAGCCCTGAAGGGAAAAACTCCTCAGGTGAAACCGCAACTTGACACTCTTAGAGTAACCACTGCATGTCTCTCTTTTTTCGGTTTTTGTATAATTTAAATCTCACTAACATTCTACCATTCATACAAATTAAAATAAAAAACAGCTAAAATGCATGGTTTTTTTAAAGTATGATATCAATCTTCCGAACAGCCCTCCATTGATATGGGGACTTCTTCGAAGCCAGAGTAAAGTTAACCTCTCGAAAACTGGTCGTACTGTATAGGGCACGCAGATACTTCAATAGTCTGCTAACCATGTTCAAATTACAAGTGCGGCCCACGGTTGAATTCGGCAGCCACCTCTGGTCTGGAGCTCCAAAATACCTGAAAATAACCTCAACTCTGTGCAGAAACGGGCGTTCCGTTTGATAGATTCTCCCATCTAACTAACTAACTAACTAACCATCACGCCGTTTCCCCGCAGGGGTAGGCAGAGAGGACGGACCGCCAAACAACTCGGTCTTGGCACACAGTCTTTGCTTCACTCACATTCATACATCGTCTCATACATACTCTTCTATTATTCCGACTTTTGACATGGCCCGACTCAAGTATCTGATTCACTTGATCGTGCCATGTCTTCCTCGGGCGTCCCCTACTTCTTCTTCCATTCACATTTGCGTCATATATTCTTCTCACATTATTTTCTTCTTTCATTCGCTCTACATGTCCAAACCATCTGAGGGTCCCTTTCTTAATCTTACTCATTATGCTTACATCAGCCTTGCATTCTTTGCGGATATCCACATTTCTCACACGATCATACATGGTTTTGCCACACATTCGCCTCAGGGATCTCATTTCGACAGCATTCAGTTTACTTTCATCCTTCCTCTGCCAACTCCATGCCTCACTGCCATACATCAAGGTAGGTACCAGGACTCCATTGTGGACTGCTAGCTTCGCGTCTTTTGACAGTGTTTTATTAGCGCCAACGGCATTCAGTCCTCCATTAATGGAGTTACCTGCATTTACTCTTCTTTCAATATCTCTATCAGCCTTCCCATCTCTCGTAAACATACTACCCAGGTACACAAACTCATCCACCTGCTCCAAGTATTCATCATTCACAACTATATTGCACACTGTTTTCGTACTCTCCCTTTCAAATACCATGACTTTAGACTTACTTACATTCATCATTAACTCATTTTGCATACACACTTCGTTCATCCTAGACACGAGAGACTGTAGATCTTCCATAGTGTTAGAAATCAGCACCGCATCATCAGCATACAACAGGCAACATATTTTCAGATCACTCAAATTCGCGCCCAATCCCATCTCTTTCAATTCTTGCATACAATTATCCATGTATAAATTGAATAACCATGGTGACATTACGCAGCCTTGCTTAACACCTTTTGTGATGTCAAACCACCCCGTAAAACCACCGTTCACCCTAACACATGCAACGCTTCCCTCGTACAGAGACGCAATTGCCTGTATGAGATTTGTATTCACTCCATACTTGGACAACACCTTCCATAGCTTTTTCCGGTCGACTCGGTCGTATGCTTTTTGTAGATCTACAAAGGCACAAAAAAGTTTTTGGTTTTTTGCCAGAAACTTCTCAGTGAGCATACGCAAGGAGAAAATCTGGTCCATGCATCCCCTTCCACTCATAAAGGCACCTTGCACATCCCATATTTTATCCTTTGTTTCCATTCTTACCCTTTCAATCAATATTCTTCCGTACAACTTGCCGACTGAACTTAGCAGGCTAATAGCTCTATGATTCCCACATTCCATACGTGACCCTTTACCTTTGTATAATGGCATGATTACAGCCCTTCTCCAATCTAATGGCGTGTAACCCTCCTCTAAACACTGGTTAAAAAGTTTGCACAACCATGTGAGAATAATATGGCTATCTCCTTTAAAGTATTCGGCCGCAATATTGTCGAAACCTACAGCCTTACCATTCTTCATGCATTTTATCGAATTTTTAATTTCATCCATGCTGATTTTGATAACATTCACTCCGTCATCGTTCATACCCGATTCGCCGCTGGCCTCACTATCACTCGGGTTGCTTTCGAAGACTTCCTCAAAATATTTCATCCATCTCTCATTTATTTCTTCCTCATTCGTCAACATTCTTCCATCTTTCGATTTTATCACTTTTAGGCTCCCATTCTCTGGACCGCTCCGGGACTTTTTGACCTCCTTCCAAAACAGTTTAATGTTTTCTTGGAACTTTTTTGTCATTTTTATTCCCTCTTCCTCTTCCAGACGTTTCTTTCGTACTTTCACTCCAACACTTACTCTTTTCTTGCATCCCTTATATACTTCTTTCGCTCTATCTCTCTCTTCGCTAGAAGCACTGCCAGCCGCTATCAGACATAACCATGCTTTCTTCTTCTCTGAGACCAGTGCTTTAATCTCGTCATCCCACCATGCGTCACCTTTCTTCCTACCTTGCGTACTTATTCCACACACATCTCTAGCAGATTCACAAAGACTAACCTTTATGTGGTTCCATGCTTCATCAATGCTTAGACCATCCATTTCCTTCTCATTCAATCTCGTCTCTGCACGCTTCTCATACTCACTTCTGACATTAGCGTTTTGCAGTTTTTCTACTTTGACTCTGGTAGGAGTTGATACCTTTTTCACTTTAGAGCGCCATCCGCGAAAGAGGTTTACTCTTGACACCACCAGAAAGTGGTCAGTTTCAACCTCAGCCCCTCTGAAAACTCTTGTGTCCTCAGTAACGGCTCTCAACCTAGAGTCAATTACCACAAAATCGATTAATGATCTTTCATTTCCTCTTTCCCACGTATATTGATGGATACCTTTATGATCGAAGAAGGTATTCGATACAAACAGGTTCCACTCTAAACATACTTCAAGTATTCTATTCCCATTGTCATTCGTTCTTTTATCCCCAAACTTACCTAAGGCTGAATCAAATCCATCACGTCTAATTCCCACCCACCCATTCAAATCGCCCGCCATTATAATCCTTTCATTCAAATTTTTTAATCTCATTACGTCATTCACACCAGTCCAAAAATCATCTTTCACTTCGTCGCTTTCAGAATTAACAGGAGCATAGCCGATAACAAGAAACACCCTTTAAACTCCCATCTAAACAGACGGATTTCCATCTTTAGCGCACATGCGTCGGGTAGGAACGCTATCCTTATTCTACTGGTATTTTAATGGAAGATGCTCCGAGGAACTAGCGTCATTGATCCCTTCGGCACTGGTGCGTAGTTGGGAAACACGCCCAACGCGTGCCCAACATATGTACACGGTTGGCATTTGTCACATGAAAACGGGTCGCTTCTTCGATTCGTTCTTGTGTTCAACAGCTCGGCTGTAGAACGATTTGCCGGCCTCTGTGTTTCCTCCTTCCTACAACATGGGTCTCTTCACAATGTTCATTATTTCCTCTCATCAAATAACCCTCCACACAACACCTCAGATGACACAGGCCCGGAAGGAAATTAATTTCCTCGGGGCCTCCTGTGCGGAGTTAATGTAAAAACAGAAATAAAGTCTTTGTGTACATCATTATTTTTAACGAAAAATATCAACACGTTTCGGAACTAATAGATTCTTCATTGGGATACAAATATAAGTTTTTATTAATATTGTTTTTTGGTTTTATTTTCAGATTTGCGCTTTAGATGGCTCTGTCCCAGTTGTCTGCTGTGAGGGGGCTGTTAAAGGTTTGGCTATCATTCTTTTATTATTACAATTCGAGCAAACGATGGTAGGTTGGTTGTCAAGGCTTACTCATCAACACAAAACTGTTATATCTTGCAATAGAATACCAATGGCTCTGACTGTTTGCAATATTTTAAATAGGTATTCTTGAAGATATCTCATACCGTAGCCGGGCAAAAGTCAACCCTCATATCGTAGGTCTAGTGGCAAAGTCTACTAAGTTACGTTTTTTCATGAAATGACTTGTAAGTATGAGGTCTTATGTAAAAAAATCATCCTCTTTCGACTGGCATACTTCATTAAGTCGTATATTTAACTTATGGTGTATTTAACAAAGACATTAATACTGGACGCGGGGTAGAAATCTCAAAGTGGGAAGCCAAACACAATACGATTGTAGCTGTCTCTATTCCTAGTACTTTAGTACTAAACTGCTACGCGTCGAGTGAGGTCGTGTCTTACCAGTAAGTAAATTGCATTGCAAAGCGCCAAAATGCCCTCCTGTGTGATGAGAAAATGCTTCAATTACACGGCAAATAGTCGTAAAGACAAAGGAATAGCACTTCATTTCTAAGTACACGCAAATTACTTATTATTATCAATTTTTATAATTATTACAATTAATTTTCATGTTTCCCGCCCGCAATAATATATGAGTAAAGGAGACAGCGAACGCTGCATCACAAAGTGACATATGCATAACAAGGAAAACCTACTAACAGTAGGTCGGTTCACACAGCGTCCCACATTCGTTTTATTCCATTGGGAAAGATGGGGTAAAACGTACAAAGGGTAACGCGTTCATTAATTTAATAATGTCGTTGATGAAAATTGTAAATAGTAACGGTCCTAGGTGTTATTAATCTGTATAGATTTGTATAATCGTTTGAACCTATAACCTGTACTGTATAATAAAATATGTACTTAAAATTGTATTACTAATGAAAACTCATATAATAAATATAAAAATATTTGCCCGTGTGTCACGTTTTACCCGCCTTTACCCTTCCCTGTCATATTGTGTAACCGAATAAGAGTATCTTGTTATCTCAGTCACACCCATAGGTCACACCCGTGATGTGACAGTAGTATTCGGCGAAGAAACTAATAAGCCGCCCTACTATGAATCTATGTCCTTCACTCCCATACATTATTTGATTGTCTGTCTTTATCACACAGGAATGAACTTTTGAATTTAGAAATTATACTGAAAACCGCTGAAAACAAAAGAGTGTTGCTTGCTTTCCACATTATATTGTGAGTATGTGAGACTATGGCGAGTCTATTTATAATATAACGTCATTGGTATTTAAACGTTTTTTTAAATTCACCATAAGTCATGATTCCGATATTATTGTTGATAGGGCCGGGTATCATTTAGTAGGCTCAGTAACAAAATACAAATATCTCGGTACGATAGTTTATTTTAACTGTTACACATAATATCAGTTAATATTTTTTACAGTCTCCCATGACGCTTCCAAAACTCAATATCTGTCAAAAAACAAAAAAATCAAACAAAAACAATTCAATTTGAATTCTGGTACGTTTAAAAAAAAACAATATGGATTCGTGTAACTAGGTACCGTGCGAAAGTACTTATCTTAAACTTCGCAAACTACAAACTACACTGCGTAACTCGACTCAAGCCGTGACAGATGCCGTTAGCGTTTTTCCAGTGACGGGGTTTTGGTTCATTCTTCATGCTCATATCATTGTCAAGCAAAACACATTAAGTCAAACATTGTACGAGGGTGGGTTTTTAGGTTCGCAGAATGGGGTATGCGGAGTGGAAATAAAAATCCAAAATTATTTTTTCTTTTCAATATATTCACCTGCTACCCTAATGCATTTTTCGGATCTATAAATTATCTTATGTTTACCCTTAAAAATTATTTGTCTTTGTCTAAAAAATAAGCCGAAGTTGCATCTTTCACTTCTTCATCACTTGAAAACTTTTTTCCCACGAAGTTCTTTTTCTAGTGTGGAAATAAGTAATAACCACTGGGAGCCAGGTCAGGACTGTTGGGTGGGTGTAGCGAAATTTCGAAAACGCGCTGTTGTTTTTGAGGCAACGTGAGCATTCTCAGCACCCATCTTGCGCTGACTTTAGTCATGCCAAGATGGTCGTGGAGAATTTTGAAAATGGTTGTATTTGACACTCCAACCATTTCTGCGAGCTCTTTCTTCTTTAGTCGGGCATCTTCAAATATTAATTAAAACCATATTTTTACTTGGAAAAAAGTCCCCGTAAACGGATAACATAATTTCCAGTATGGTCTGAACTGATTTTTCTTGCTTGGTAAGGAACTTTATAACAGCGCGGAAATCGATTTTCTCCATCAATTTCTTCCCGATTGACTTGTTTGGTCAACGATAGGTAAAAGATAAATGAACTAATTACGATAAAACCCAGTGTTTATAATAATAATGAGTGTTTCAGTTAGTACCTAATTCAGGGACACCCCCACTAATCACCTACCCACCCATTCCACGAACTTAAAAACGTCCCCTCGTACTCTAAATGTCAATAATACATCGATTTAGACCGTCAAAACCCAAGCGAAATCAACCAAGTCAGTTTTAAAATAATTTTAAAACCATTTTGCGGCATTAATGTCAACAATTTAGCAGTAAACTTAACAAGCAAAGCACACTTAGTCATTATTGACTGGTAAAACCCACAAAGTCAGGGCTATTTTTTGTAAATCTTTGATTAAAGGTTGCTGTTATTGCTTTCAAGTAATATTGTGTATTGATAAGGTACTAAAGGGTTCATTTTAAATTATAAAATATTTTCAAAATATTCATTTTGAAGATATTCATCCACTTATAGCCTTTCCAAAATTGCTAAATATTGAAATTCGATTATCTCAGGATTGTGTTTTAGTGACTTAGTGGACTTTGCCAGTAGACCGACGATATATTCCATTTTATTATTTACTTCTGGATTGCGTGTAGAATCTTCATCCTATTATTTTGTCGCGTAACCCTGGTGTGTCTGTTTGTTTGAAGATGACAACTGTACTGTTGTGGAAACAGGAACGGAAGGAGTGTGCAAACCATTCGCCAACTGCCAGACAGCAAAGGAGGCCGCCAATAAAGGTATTCTGCCTCAGGTAACTGTTGTGTCCTTTATGTTAAATATTAAAAAAAAACAATTTTTTAACTCACGGCAATTTTACTAACTCGTATTAATACCAACTAATGTCTTGTTTTATTTACATTTGGTAAAGTCCATAAATAAAAAAAAAAAAATTAGTTACAATATTTACTTAACTAGATAGATTGCAGCCTTTAAAGATCCAGTCTGCAAGACTGCACGTCCATAGTAGTGTAACAAAAATGTAACGTCCATGGTTAAAGGTTAATTCTTTTTTTTTCAAATTAACTTCTTAAAGTAAATTTAAAATACAAATACAACGTCAATTTTATTGGAACGTATATTTTTTCAGTATCATTTATAAGTATTATCTTTTACTTCAATGATATAAATAATAACAAAACTGTTTTGGTTTTCAGGCATGCGATGTAAAGGGCACCACTCAGGCCGTCTGCTGCCCTCCGTCGACAATTGTGAAAGGTACGGTACCGAGAACTTAATCATCATTACATTTTATTCACACAGAGCGCACGCAAAAAACGCTCCACAAAGTTCATCTGAATTTATAGCATATAATACATTAAAAGCAAGAAAATTATCGCTAAACGTTTTCGTGAAGAACAGTTTCGTGAAATACCCTACTTTAATGAACTCTGACCGGTTTTATTAAGTGAATTGATAATCTTTTGCAAAGTGACAACTAGTTTTGCCGTTGAAATACCTATCAGCTTATTTCTAAACATACTTCTGCGAAGATTATTGATATTGCACTTATTTCAAACTACGTCATAGACGGTCAATAGCTAAGGGGCGAGAAGGGTCACTGGAACGGCTCAGCTATCTGAAGCAAGTCAGTTCGAATCCTACTTTTTCTTAATTTTTTTATACCTCTTCCAAAAGTTTACTCAAGCGTATATAAAAGTGGCCAAAGACGCCGTAAATATACTAACTAACATGGTAATGGACCCCAACAGTAAACTTACCAAAGAAGACATCGCGAAAATAATTCCGAAGACGAATGAAATACTGGGAACGATAGCCGGTATGGCTGCAAGGCTCGAAGGAGAACTTAACGTTTAAAAAAGCCAACCACTGAATCCTCAACTTCCTTCAAGTACCAGCGCGGACGTTTCTGGAATATCAGAAACAATAGCTGAAATGGAGGAGAGAAAAAAACGCGCCAATAATATTATAATGTTCAACATTCCTGAGAGCACAGCAACAATACAATCGAACTGCATAAACGAAAATCGCAATCAAGTTTCCAATATACTCCAAAAAGTTGACAATATTGACACCACCCACCTACAAATGTAAAGGTTAGGACGAAAAAATGCTGAAAAACTCGCCCTATCAAGAATGTACTACCAGATTCGAACCAGCCAAACTTATACTACTAAAAAAAACTATACCTCTGGATAAAAATTCTATCAAAATAAAATACGACCTAACCGTTCTGCAACGTCAACAAATTACATGCATGTGGAATGAGTTGGAAAATAGACAAAACAATGGTGAAACAAATTTAACTATAAAATACATAAATTCAACACCCAAAATAGTTAATTCACTCCCAAAAAACTCGTCAAGCCGTCATCGAGAAGACTCTAGGATAAATGACCCAATTATTTCACACGATGTCATCGCTCTTACGGAAACCTGGCTAGAACCGTCGATCCACTCAGCGGAGCTCGATCTACTCTTTCATCAGGTCTACCGGCTCGACAGAAATATCAACACCAGTTCCAGATCCAGAGGTGGAGGGGTTCTTATAGCAGTCCGCAAAAAAATGTCCTCAAAGTGATAAAAACTAAAAATCGTGATGTTGAACAAATTTTCATTATGGTAAACGATAAAAATCAAAATTACGTCATTGGTTGCATGAACATTCCTCCCTCAGCTAATATATCTATATATAAAAACCATTCCGAAGATGTTGAGCTTTTAAAATCAAAATATAAAAAACAGTTGGAAAAATGTAATAATAAGTAATTGTCGAATGAAACACTAGTATATATTGAATTATTTGGAGGGTATTAGATAAGCCGCCATAGCTCAGTGGTCAGAGCTCCTGACCGGCAATCAGGGGGACACGGGTTCAATTCCCGTTGGCGGCCAGTATCTTTTCTCGGAAGATTTTTTCAATGTAGATGAGTGTTTCAGGCTGATAATTATTGATTATAATATTTGTTATCTACCCTTTGTGCTATGCATAAAAATCTTGTTTAAACGTTAGTTTATCAATGAAAAATAATAATAAATATTTGACAAGTTAAAGTATTTCAGCAATAAATGCAAATATAATTAGTCTCGACGCCACCTAGCGGGAGATTTTGTACTTAACAATACCTCTCTCACAAAAATAAAGTTGGTTGTTTTCAGTTGGAAAAATGTAATAATAAGTAATTGTCGAATGAAACACTAGTATATATTGAATTATTTGGCGTGTATTAGGTAAGCCGCCATAACCCAGTGGTCAGAGCTCCTGACCGGCAATCAGAGGGATACGGGTTAATTCCCGTTGGCGGCCAGTATCTTTTCTCGGAAGATTTTTTCAATGTAGATGAGTGTTTCAGGCTGATAATTATTGCTTATAATAATTGTTACCCTTTGTGCTATGCATAAAAATCTTGTTTAAACGTTAGTTTATCAATTAAAAATAATAATTAATATTTGACAAGTTAAAGTATTTCAGCAATAAATGCAGACATATTTAGTCTCAACGCCACCTAGCGGGAGATTTAGTACGTAACAATACCTCTCTCACAAAAATAAAGTTGGTTGTAAAGTTGGAAAAATTGGAAAAATGTAATAATAAGTAATTATCGAATGATATTGAATTATTTGGCAGGTATTAGAAAAACCGCCATAGCTCAGTGGTCAGAGCTCCTGACCGGCAATCAGAGGGACACGGGTTCAATTCCCGTTGGCGGTCAGTATCTTTTCTCGGAAGATTTTTTCAATGTAGATGAGTGTTTCAGACTGATAATTATTGATTATAATATTTGTTATCTACCCTTTGTGCTATGCATAAAAATCTTGTTTAAACGTTAGTTTATCAATTAAAAATAATAATTGAATTTTGATATGTTTTGAACGGTTGAATGTTCCCTGTGAGTAATTTTTGACACAAATTTACTCGAAAAATGGCGACACTTTTAATTAGACTAAAATGAAATTCTTAAACGATTCACCAAAAATAGCTGTAGTACATCAAACAGATACATCAATTGTCTTAAATCCACAATACCAATTAACTCGATTATTGATTTATTTATAGAAAATATTACATTTTCAAAAACACACGACGATCGGAAAAAAATGTCAAAAACATAACCATAAAACTTTGTTTTATCAATAATCAGTGAAATTTTAAGTTTGAAACATGTTGAAATAGTTGAATGCATTACTCATTCAATTATTATAACACTGGTACTCAAATTTGTTATAAATATCCACTAAAATACGATAAAAAAGCCGAATTTTAAACTGACAGCTTCAGAACGTTTAACATTGTGATATGCCGCGAAAATAATCTATCTGGAAATTTCCGTAATTAAATCATAGAAACAAAGAATTGAGACATCTCTGGAGAAAGCGCTAAAAGATTTTGTCAACTACATGATTATGCAAATTACAGATCGCAGGAGTTTTTGAAAATATTTAAATACAATTTTTAGTGCGTCAAGGGAGAATCTTCCGAAATTCGGAAGCTTTTCAAACATATGTTTTGTAAGTGGTTCCGAAATTCGGAAAAAATCGTTCCAGTGGTTAGAAACCGATCTGCCTGTTATCAACCATCCCAAAATTGTTTAAGAAACTTATTTTAAATACAATCATCCACTGTATCAAGCCATTAATTTTACCTAACCAACATGGTTTCACTTCAGGAAATCTACCTTGTTTAATCTTTTAATTTACCTAAACTATATATCCGAATCCATTTCTAAGAAGTTACAAGTTGATTCAGTCTATACCGATTTCAGCAAAGCATCTGACAGAGTTAATCATGAGCTCTTGTTAAAAAACTTCACAAATTAGGAATAGTGGGGTATTTATACGAGTGGTTTAAAAGTTATTTAAGTAACAGGAAATTAGCCGTTAAAATTGACGGCTTTACTTCGTAAGCGGCGTTCCACAAGGGTCACATTTGGGACCAATTTTATTTTTGATATTTATAAATGATGTTCTTTCTATTTTCAACGATGTCCAAGTCTTAATGTTTGCAGACGATATGAAAATATATAAAGCTATAAAAAATATTAATGACTGTCAAACATTGTCTAATAACTTGTTTAAACTTTTCGTTTGGTGCCAAGAGAACCATCTACAACTAAATTTAAGTAAATGTCTTATTATGAGATTTCATAGAATAAAAAATCCAATAATTTATGAATACTCCATTAATGATGTAGTACTAACAATTGTAACCGAGGTGAATGATTTAGGTGTAAACTTTGATCAAAAACTGAAATTTATAAATCGTATTGAAATTACATCAAATAAAGCTTTGAAAATGTTGGGTTTTGTAATAAGAATTTGCAGCCAATTTAAAAATATTCAAACCATTAAAAAATTGTACATGTCACTGGTTAGGTGTCAAATCGAGTACAACTCGACAGTATGGGCACCTACAGTTTGGCAATTAAGTGTAGAAAATAAATGATGGCGCTGCGATCGATTTCTTGGTTTTAAATGGCAACACCGTGATGGCTCATAAGACAATGAATGTATGTTTAAAAAAAACCCTTCAGCCAAAATGCATATTTCATAACGTGTTTGTATTTTCATAAATTTTGCACAAAAACACATAATTTAATAGAAGTAAAATAAAACAAACAGGTTTTAAGTGGGGGTTTATTTTGTTATAAAAACGTAGGTACATAGGTAAGTATTTAAAAATCTGAGTATATTTATTCAACACCCGACATGCAATAATTATTGTCTTAGTCCTCATATGATTCTTCTTCTTCCATATCTTCATCTTCATCTAAACGTTTTATCAGTTCATCTATATCATCATATAGAGAACTTCCTCGTGCATAATAATCTGCCTCGATTTTCATCACGTTTTTGCAAGAATTTTTTTTAATCATCAACACTTATGCTATTTTCCGTTTTCCCGGTGTTTCAAATTTTCCATCTGCTTTTTCCCTTCCTTGACGATTTATCTTACTTTTCAGATTTACCTGTATGTGGAAAACATCATTAAAATGATTATTCTATAGAAGGTAGTTTTAAAAAAGCACACCTAATAATATTCATTTAGAAAGAAAGAAAGAGAAAATTAAGAACAAGTTACATTTCTATGAGTTTAAAGAAGTTGCATATTATTATTTTTTTTTTAAATTGAGTTATTCCATTTTTCTTGTGGCCTAATATTAACTGTCAAATGGAAATGTCAAATTCGGAATTTTAAACATAACCTCAAATCAGATTGTAATGGTTATAATCGCACAAAAATTGGCATAAATCTTGTAATACTAATGAAATTTATTAAAAAAAACTATACCACGTACCATTCATTTCTGCAGTTCGTTTGTAAACTTCTTTCAAATTGGATAGGAGCTTCTTCGCACGATATTCAGCTAGGCAGCGTTGAAACACGCAGTTTACAACTTCTCTTGCACCACTACGTATTGGTTTGTTCATTTTAATTCAATTCAAACAATGCACAGGCAAACAATGAAAAAAAAAACACTAAACGAGCGATTTTAAGTGTGTTCTACATGATTAAAGTCAGTAAAGCCAAGAGCCATACAAAATGTCATTGACAAAACGAGTATTTCGGTGTTACCATAGTAATGAAAAAATTTAGTTCCAAATTAATTAATTTCTACACTTTCTTGCCAAACAATAGTTATGCTAGTCATTCACTCACGATAGAAAGAATTCAAAATAAATTCTTAAGATATATTAATTTCAGAATGGGTATTACAAGGGAATGTATCAACTATGATTATCTACTATGTCAACTTAAATGACCTAACATGTTTACATAAAATCATAAATTCAATAATTGACAGCCCTGTTGATTTCTTACTTTTCCCTACTTGATTTCTTTCCATATACCTCGCAATTCAACATCGAGGCACTATCTACCATTCTATTGTGAACACAGAATCACAATTGTATACCCCCGTTCGCCGTATACAAAATTTGGGTAATGACTATAAAGATGTTGTTGACATATTTAACACATCATTCACTAAATATAAACAAGTCATAGTAGAATTTATATCAGAAAGAAGAACCACAAATTTAATAATTCCAACTGCATAGCTCTGCTTCGAATTATTTCACATGTATTGCACTTTTCCCAGTCTACAGTTTTTCCATCTTGCATGGCGGAGTATTTTGTTTTTATTTCAATTTGTTTTTTTACTCTATTTTTGTTTTAGATTTGGTTATGATTTTGATTTTGATTTTGATTTTGGTTTTGATTTTGATTTTGATTTTGATTTTGATTTTGATTTTGATTTTGATTTTGATTTTTATATTGTTTTTGATTTTGATTTTGATTTTGATTTTGATTTTGATTTTGATTTTGATTTTGATTTCGATTTTGATTTCGATTTCGACTTCGACTTCGATTTTGATTTTGATTTTGTTTTTGATTTTGTTTTTGTTTTGTTTATGGTTTTTTTATTTTATTTTGTTATGCACATTTAGATTTAGATGTTCGTTGTTTTAAAAAAAATGCATGTAAAAGCCCAGCCGGGCGTGAAATTCCAAATAAATAAATAAATTACAAATCCAGTAAGCGATGTGATGGTTCGTTGATTTCCCAGGCTCCCTCATCACCAAAATACAGTCATTGCAAAGGGCAACGGGCAAATGAGGCGGAATACCAACAGCTCTGAGTGTTTGCAATTCAATCACTAGGAATTCTTGAAGATACCTCAAACCGTAGACCGGCAAAATCAAATCAACCCTGAAATATTCCATCGAAATATATTAATTGTGGATTGTGGGTAGAATCTTTATCTTCGTATTGTATTGTGTAACTCTGGTGTATCTGTTTGTTTGCAGGAAGCATTTGTTCAGTAAAGAACACAAGGATAGCGGGGGTATACAAACCATTTGTCAACTGCCAGACAGCGACGAAGGCCGCCAGTGAAGGAACTTTACCACAGGTACTGTTATTCCCTTTATCTCTAAAAATAACAAGATTTTAAAATCACAGCAATTATACTTTCCAAATTTGAAGGCGGTACACAACCCTAATAATTTTTGTTTGCTCAAACCTCACATTTTAATCATATCCGGCGAATTCGTAACTACATATAATAACTTTTTATTCAAAAAGACCCCTGGGGATGTACGTTCTTTTTATTTAAGATTAATAAAAACAATACCTTTCCATTAATATATTTTACGTACAACGATTTTCAGTTGTTTAACTATAAAGTTAGCAGTGAGCACCAGATTTTATTTTTCTATTCAATGAAATAATAACTTCGGGAGGGAAATATTTAGAAACATCTTAAATATTTGTAACACGTTCTTCAGAATTAATTAAAATGAACGTGGCGGAAAGGTCGAATCTCCAGGCCTGCTAGAGCGAATTCGACCGTACGTTCGTCTAATACGCCGTGCCACGGGCGTATATTTGTTTACACGCTTTCTTTACTTACATCGTTAAGATTCCCAGATTATTTTTCTTCTTCTTCTTTTCTTTGATAGGGAAAATTCGACAGTGGGTCGGTCCAATACACGAGTCGCAAGTCGCAATTTGTATACACGGCTTATTTACTTACGTCGTTAAGAGTATTTAATTATTTTATAAGGTATTTTCGAAATTCCAAGTGATCTGATTAAACAACAAGTTTGCCTTCCCACCTTGCCTACGAGTCTGAGTACTATGACCATTGGCAAGTTTGTCTCGCAGGCCGGGAGATAAAGTTGACTTTAAGGAAGATAACCATCAGAACCACAGAAATTTACACAACAATAAATGCATCTTGACACTCATATTAGGCTCTGCTGAAAACCCGAAATCGATTAAATGCTATACCGATAACAACATCATCATGTGCACTAATTCTAGACCAGATAGTTTTTCATCATGATTTTATTGTAAATTTGGCTTTCACCCTTTTTTTGCCACTTTAACTATAGTTAAAAAAAAACTGAACTATTTTTTTTTTTAAATCTGAACTGATTTATTGATTTTTTAAATCTGAACTGATTTTCGTTTTCTCTCTTTTTGTGTTTTTTTTTATCAATAAGTTTTGATTCTGCAGTCTAACTATAGTTTAAAAAAACTGAACTATTTTTTTTTTTAAATCTGAACTTAGACTGCAGAATCAAAACTTATTGATAAAAAAAACACAAAAAGAGAGAAAACGAAAATCAGTTTAGAAAAGTGACTAAAATAAACCGATATAAAAACAATAATATTAATTAGACGAAAGATCGGCCGGTAAAATGGTTTATCAAAAGCTGCAGTTGATGCATTAATTTCTTAATTGTCTTTTTTCTGTGTAATTTTCTCTTTCACCATCTTTTAATCTCAATAATATTGTTTCATTAATCAAAAAGCGTTACTATTCTATGTATATACCGATCACTGAGCACATCCAACATAACACCATTTTTAAAAGCACTTAATCAAATTTTAGTATGTATTAAAGATCTTGAAAATGTCTTTATTATTGGTGACCTTAATATCAATATTATAAATACAATGCATCCTCAAGCCAACGATTACATAAATCTACTAACTTTGCAAGGATTTCTACCAGCCATTACAGCCCCCACTCGTGTATCAGAGTTATCCGTCAGTTGCATAGACCACGTTTTTGCAAAATGCAAACTAAATATCAATTCCATAGTATATCAATGCACTGTTACAGACCACTATGCTACTATCACCCCCATTTCCCATAGAATACAAAAAAAAACTAGCATCTACTATACAACTTATGAAAATTTCATATGATACTCTCTTCCAACGGGTTTCCGAGGAAAACTGGTCAAATTTTTATAAACTTAGTGATCCAAACTTAGCCTGTGAATTTCTCATCGACATCCTCCATAAACATCTAAAAAATGCTTCATCCAACACATACAACAACCAAACTAGTCGTGAAATTAAATTAAAACCTTGGATAACAAATGGAATTTTACACTTCATTCGTAAGCGTCACAAACTTCATAAATATTGTAAAAATAATCCTACTGATTATGAATCTCTCTTATTTTATAAACGTTACAGAAATGCCTGTAAAAAATAGCCTGTACGACCAGAGAAGACTATTATAGGAAACAGATAGAGGAAGCTGCTAATGATAATAAACAAATCTGGAATATCGTCAAAGAAATATGCTACACAGAAAAAGTGACCACACCCATAAACAAGATCACCGTCACAGATAAAACATTGAATGCAACTGAAAACTCTGAAACAATCACAAATCACTTCAACCAATTCTTCTCCACAATCGGATCAGACCTAGCTAATAAGATTCTAAATAAAAATAAAGCATCTGAAGATAGCCTTGCTAACAATATCTCTATTGATAATATGAGTTATAACCCTTTCATTCTCACTCCAACAACAGAACAAGAAATCAATGAAATCATCACTTTACTCAAAAATACACACTCCACGGGAATTGACAATATATAAACTAAACTAATTAAACACCTCAAACCAATCATCACTAAACCCCTCGAACATATCACGAATCTAAGTTTTCGAACTGGCCTTTTCCCAAACACCCTAAAACATTCAACAATTTTTTTCTGTCTTTAAATCAGGGGACAGATCATTCGTGAATAACTATAGACCAATATCTTCGCTGAGTCCGATCTCAAAAATAATTGAAAAAACGGTAAAACGAAGACTCTACAAATTTCTTGAAGACAATGAAATCCTGTCAAGAAAACAATACGGCTTCCGCAAAGGTCGTAGTGCCTCAGATGCAATTGCAGCTTTTACTAAATTAATATCTGATAACTTCGATAAAGGTCGCAAAGTCCTCGCTTTATTCTTGGATCTAGCTAAAGCCTTTGACACTGTATCTCACCGCATACTTCTGAAAAAACTCCTGCAGATAGGAATAAAAGCGATTCCGCTTGAATGGTTTAAGAGCTATCTAACAAACAGATCCCAGTCAACTATTATCAATTCCGCTAAAGAATACAGAAGTTCAAGTTCACAAATCACGTATGGCGTGCCCCAAGGCAGTGTATTAGGCCCACTTCTCTTTCTAATATACATTAACTCTTTATGCAATTTGAACACTGGTGGCACTATAATATCCTTCGCTGATGACACGGTTATCATATTTGAAGATGAAAATTTGAATTCAACCTTTGAAAAAACAAACTGTGGCATAAATGTAATAAAACACTGGTTAGGTTCCAACCTCCTCACTCTTAACATTGACAAAACAAAATACCTATTTTTTTCCATACGTAAACCAAATCTTCTCCAAAACTGCCAAAAACTCACCATACTCACAGAATCTTAACACGCCTACATCACCTCACAAAAACTGCTCATGCGATAACCTAAAATCATCAAACGAAATCAAGTACCTGGGAGTCATCATAGATGATCAACTACGATGGGAGGCACACATAAATTCTGCAACAAAAAGGCTGTTACATTTTCTACTCTCTTAGATCTATCCTTAACCTACAAACACTAAGATGTGTTTACTTTGCACTTTTTCAATCAATTGCTACATATGGTATTGTAGGATGGGGAGGTTGTGCAACATCAATTTTTCATCCCATGGTTTTAATATAAAAACTTTTGCTAAGGATAATATTCAAATGTAACCCATCACACCCATCAGAACCACTTTTTTAAAAATTCACAGTAGTAGACATTCGACAATTAAGCACAAAGACGATTCTCATATACATATGGAAAAATGATTTAATGAAAAAAACACAACAAAAAATTCACACCCGGTAGGGTAGACTGGGGACGATTGAAACATGTTATGATTGAAACATCTCAATTTACTCGAAAACTATAATACCTAAGAGTGTGATACAATACTCGAAACTCCGTCAGGTCTGTTGGGACGTTTCTACAAAAGCGCAGTAGCCGGCGAGTGACTCAATCGTGCATAGGGGACATTATTGAATTTCGCACTAAAACGTAAATATTTAAGACATTATTGTTTATCTTATAACTCATTTTACTCTCGCAGCTTGACGAAATGTTTCATTACATTATCTTCTTTATCTATTTAAGAGTGTTTATAATGCATTTGCGTGGCGTTAATTTCTATTGAAAAGGCATGTTTTTGACTTTGAAGCTGAAAATGCAGCGTGGGGATGTTTGAAACAACTCGTGTGGGGATGATTGCAACGTTTCAATCATAACCATGTTTCAATCGTCCACACTGAGAGAAAATTTAAAAGTTATAATGAAAAAAGGTCAGAAATTTAAATCATTAAGTATTATTCAAATTCAAATCATTAAGTCTAATGTACTTCTGTGATCTTGAATGGTGAACTTCTGTGATCTTGGTTGATGAAGTCGATCTCATTCGACTACATTCGACGTCACACACCCTCACGTGATAATTTCGTAATAACATATCTTTATTGATTTTCTTACATTTATAACTAAAAAAAATCAACGTTAATAGTATACATTGTTTTATCAATTATGTAAGTACAGAACAACAGAGAAAAAAAATATGTTATGAAGAAAGTGAGTTCCCCTTCTCAAGAAACCGAGGTTGCAAACTATGCTAAAAAAACAGCCAACATTTACCTATTTTGGGCTATCTTCAAAAGATTTAAGACAATTGGCATTTGATTTGACCACACAAGGCCAGATTCATGGTACACAAATGGGATGGCCGGAATAGAATGGCTCCGAGGATTTTTGCGCGCCATCCAGAATTTATTATCTGTAAGATGTGCCCAAGCCACGAGTAGGTATGGCACAAGCAACAAGTTTTAATTGACATAATGTTGATGAATTTTTCAACAATTTAGCGAACCGGTGTCACAACTGTTCAAAAACCTAATCGGTTTATAGCCAGGAGAGGAACTCGGCAAGTAGATGCAGTAACGTCGGCCGAACGAGGAATTTTCATAACTGTCTGTAGCGGCAAATGCAATTGGCAACTCATTCCGCCGATGTTCACATTTCTACGTATCAATTAAGCCATTTCTTAAAAGAGAGTCCAATTGGTAGTATCGGTACCACGAACAAATCTGTCTGGATCTGGTCTGGATACAAGAAGAAGATTTTACCAAATTTCTTATTCATTTTCAAAAATTCACCATTTCGTCCTTAGATCGCAAAGTTCTTTTATAACTTGATAATCATTCATCGCGGTCGAATCCTACGAAATCAAAAAAGAATATTATTTTGTAAAATCAATATTTAGTCTTCAAACCATTCCAAAATAAACAGGCAAAAAAAACTACACCTAGAGACTCCGAAGAAGAAACCACAAACAAGATGACCAATGTATAGGAAAAGGTGCACTGGAATCCGAGGACAAAAATCACCCTTCACATTGATAAAAAAAGTGCTTCGTAGTCTCCACTCTTGTCTACTTTGGTTTTCTGTATATTTCACTTCTACCGCATGTGAATTGCACATCCAGATTTTTCTTTTCTTTTAATAGATAATATTTACTTGTTTAATAGATTTTAATGCCACTTAACAGATTATTTAAAAAAAAATCTAAAATATTGCGATATTTTGTATAATGATGTCACATCCCAAACCATAAATTCAATAAATTTTTATTTTTTCGACTTCTTAATTGTTGAATTTTACACACAAAAAATGCTCTTAATTCAGAGGTAAATTCTACATTGTTATGATTGAAACAGTGTGATGGTTGAAACAAGCACTTTTGTATGAAAGCAAAAAACTTATTTTTAATACCGTTCTATTCTGCTCCAGGGTAATATCGCAGTAAAAGTATGTTGATTATGCCAAATACTCATAATAAGTATAACTAAGAGCACGTAAACATTAATAATAAAAAATATATTTAAAGTTGTTTCATTTCAAGACATTTATGTTTATAATTTTTTAAATACTTGTGATATATTTAATCACTATTCATTATCTCATTGAGTACTGTTTTAATAATGAAAATGTTGAACATTGATTAAAATTATTCCAATTATTCCATAGATATTTAGAGTGTTTCAATTATCCCCACACACTGTTTCAATCGTCCACACTATGGGGATAATTGAAACAGTTTTCCCCATCGTCTTTAAGTGGTCATTGTAGCTTACCTGTACGAGTTGTGGCCATACAATAAATTTAATTTGATAACTAGATAGATCATAAAACATCTGGTATAAACATCTTTTCCATAAATACATAAGAAATATTACTACGCCTAGTTAAAGTAAAAGTGTTTCAACCATCCCCAGTCTCCCCTACTCATCCCAACTAAAATGCATAATTCCTCCAACAAAAACAGCCTTCGCACAGAGTCAGTTCTCTTACATTGCACCCAAAATGTTCAATTCGCTGAGAATTGATACCAGGTAATCAAAAACTGACAATCATTATATCAGTATTCAGAACTGGTTGATTATACAGGGAAGGAACTATTTTGAAGAATGCCTGACATCATTAAATTAGCTTAACTTGAATTGACTTAAATTAACTGAATACCTAAATTAACTTAACTTAATATTTTCTGCTAAAACAGGGATAGATGTCTAATTTTATTACGAAGGTCAACATTTACCTAAACCGATTTTATTACTGTTATCTGAATAATATTATATACCATATTTTTTATTTTATTTTATTTATTTATTTCTATATATTACAGTGTTTACCTTATATATTTAATATTTTAACATAATATATTTTGGAAAACATTTTTACATATTAATTAATATAACATTTTATTATGTTGGGTGTAAGGTAGGTTTGAGAAGGTGAAACTGTTGGTTTATAATGTTGTATGTTTCGTGAACACCTCACTAGGAGAACCTGTACTGAGGTGTTTACGTGTTTATGATTCAGTTTGACAAGTACAGGTATTTATGTGTTGTAGTAGAAAGTTGTTTTTTTTTTTTTTTTTTACATTTTAATGGTAATGGATTATTTAGAAGAAAAAAAAAATATATATAAAGTATATATAAATATATATGAATAGTTGTAAAATTCTTGTAAGAACTGTTTATTTATTTTACTTTTTTATAGTTTTGTTATGTTTGGTTAGGGATTAGGAAATTTTGTATAAAGTGAATATCTTGATTTTTGATCCAGGCTGTGATATGTTTTTTGTGAATGTTTGTGTATGTATGTGTAGTTAGTAGTTGTTTTAGAGTAATGGGCATATAATTAAAAAGTTTGGTTGCGTAATACTGAAAATGTCTTTGTCCGTGTGTGGTGTGTGTTATCGGTATGTTTAGGGTTACATTTTTTAAGGACCTTGTTTTTTTTATTGTTTTCGGTTGCATTGGAATATGGAGTTTGTTTTGGAGGAGGTGTAGCAGAGCAGATTTAGCATAAAGTTGTTTTATTTACATGACTTCTAATGTTTTGTAAATTTCGCTTGAATCTGTGTAGAATGGCACTTGCAGGATTAGTTTAATTATCGCTTTTTGTATCTTTTGAATTGGGTCAATTGCTATATTTGTAGCACTTCCCCAAGCCAGTATTCCATATGTGGCAATGGATTGACAAAGTGCGAAGTATATGGATCTGAGTATTGTTAGTGGGAAAATGTTTTTAATGGATTTTATTAGGTGCATGACTCGTTTTAGTTTATTCGTGATGAAGTTTATGTGGTCAGTCCAGCGTAAGTGTGTATCAATAATAACCCCTAGGTACTTTGTTTGTTTGACCCTTTCAATATGCTCGCATTGACAATTGGATACAGTTTGTTCACAGTCATGCAGAAACAGGTCTATGTTTGATGGAGGTTGACCTCTTTGTGTAATACTATGTGTGATGTATTTTGTTTTGATTGTATTAATGGTAAGAGTATTACTGTTTAGCCATTTTTTAACAATTGACAAACTTTTTTCTGCTATTAAAAATACCTCTTTCCATGTGGCAGTTATTACTTATATTACTTCTTATATTATATTATATTACTTATATTACTTAATTTATTTGGAGGAAAACATCATTTTATTTTATTATCATTTTACTTTATTTTCATTGTGAAAACATAATAAAGCTCACAACTTTTCTTATAAAATGGCGGGAAAAAAAATCATTTCTTAACTCTTTCCACTCCAAGCCTTTTTTTTGTTCTTTGTTTTTTTGGTTTTATTTCACCAGCTCCATGATGAAATTGTGTATTTAAGTTTTAGTTACTTTTTGTAAATAAAATTGATATTAGATTATACCACCAACAAAAGTTTTTGTCGGTAAAGAACTATATGTAATTACTAGAATATAATTAGCCAAAAGTTTAAATACTTTTAAAGTAATTACTTAAAACTGTTTGGCACCTCTGTGTATTGAATCTGATAAGTCCCAAATGTACTTACTTCCCAGCAATAAACCATGGTAACAATAATAATAATTTCTAATAATCTATTCGTCGGACTGAAACATGAACTCTTGGTACTTACATACTAAATGTACAGTGTAATTCGCCGGACTTGGATACATAAAGCCTAACATTTATTTGTACAAAAATTGGCTTAAAATAAAATCCTTTCTTATTTGCTTACCATATAGTACTCACTTTGATTTTATATATTTTATAATTACACACTTTTGTATTCTTTCGTTATATGATTTCTATGTTTTATACTTTTCATATTCTTTTATATTCACATTCTTTCTAACTCTTTTAAATTTAAATTCTTTTATATTATTATACTATTTACTATTTTGTATTCTATAATATTCTTTAATATTATATTATTTTATGTATATATTTTCTATTTTTGCACATTTTTTATATTGCATATGTAGATGTACCTACTGTATAGAAAATCGACCACAACACGGGCATGTGCCTAGCATGGTGGTCGAAAAATCCCCAATCTATGTAATTAAAAAAATTAAAATGAATAAAGAAAACTTTAAAAAAATATATATATATCACAATGAAGGCTAAGGTTAAATTTATTTTTCAGATAAGCGCTTCAGAGGACAACATTCAGAACGTCTGCTGCCCTCTGGTTGTCGAAGGTACTGTGATATTCCCCTCCCCCTCTGTAGTCCTCTCCTATACTTTTCTTGATTCAAGTGCTGTTACTACAGCTACTGCTACTACAGGCGTAACCCCAACCCCGGTCTTTATAAGCTCGTAGCTCGCCCGTTCTCGCGTCTCTCCCCTGCATTCCTTTTGCAGCGCCTTCTCAACCCCATCACGTAATACTTTTATGCAAACGTGACGAGATGCTCTTAATTAATCAATTTGTAATTAACCCCACAACGTTGTGTACTTTTTTGCTTTAGTGGTTTGGTATAGTTAATCCAATTTAATTAATAATTTATTTGTGGTAAACCCTTGTTCTTTTAGGTGTGGCGTGTTACAATTTGCAAGGCTTCGAATAACAATGACTGAGTCTGACTAACTTGAAAATTAACTAATTATCTATTTATATTCGTTCAGTTTCCTCCCCTAGCACCTGTCATACACCTACGCTCATCGACGACCATTTTTCTTGGAGTAATCCACATTTCTCCTCCTAGCATCTAGTATATACATTTGCATTTATACGGCGAATTGCGAAGAATCTACCTTTTGATGCGATGTCGCGTGCTCTCTGCGGCTCTTTAAAATGCTATCATAAAAATAATTCGACATTTATGTATATTCTAACACAATTTACAATCAAAGCAGTAAGGAGTGCAATAATTATACTTTCACAGTACTAGGTGCAGTTTGTAAGTTAGCTAGCTTGTTTTATTTTGTTAATTTGATTTTACGGGTATTTTGGATGAACATGAGACAGAACATGTGCTGTTTAAGTAATTGGACTCCTCCATAGCCCAACTGATCTGGTGATGGTCATAGACCGCCAAATCAGATTCCAATTCCAACGCCTCCAGAGAATGTTAAGGTCGCAAGCGACGAATGAAAATCGACATGTTTTGCCTTCTGTCGGGAAAGGGTTTGATGTGTGTTTCTGGATCATAGAGTGGTATTATAAATGTGTTGATGATGATGATGAAAGGTCATCTCATACCGTTTGATATGAGGGTCTGCTCCGATTTATGGCGTGATAGCCAATGTCAGGAATTGTTCAGGAAATGCGTGGGTGGCACGAGGTTTTAGATCGTGACATTTACTCCTAAAGCATCGAGCATAAACATAAAACCGAAGTTGATTAGACAATCGGCAATGTCAGGAGATCGGTGGGGCCGCTCTCACCTCTAATCTTGCGAAGTGTGAATTTAATTAAGGAAGATTTTGATCTCACCGACCCTCGCCTTAGCAGTCACTCATGTCCTCAACAGTCCCGTTCTCCGTCCAGCACGCTGCCTCGAACCAGTAGAAATAATGATTACGTTTTTCCTAGGCACGTTACAGAAACATGCGCCAGCCTGCAATCACGATGGTCATCAGTGTTTGATTTGAATGAAAAATACGTCCTCTCGCATGACATACACAAGCGTAACTTGGGACCTTCCCCGATATATTGTCACGGGCATATGCTCTACGATAGGCGTACCCCAAGCTCAAACTCAAATATCAGCTCAAAGAAGGAATGTCAAGCTCGGCTTCCAGGGTGCTGGGTCCAAGAATAGAAGGCACCAGGTCGTGAATCTGGCTTCCCTTCCTTCTATTTCCCCTGCTGCGCTTTCGTCCAGAGTACATTCCCAACCTGATGCTGGATGATCCCTACTTCTAGTTTTGAGGAAGTTAAGAAAAAGAGTTTGCTACTTATGTAGGTGGATATAGCGCAGTATGCTTAAAATATATATACCTACCGACGGCTTCATCCAACCGACGATATGAAAGTTTTTGCTAAATCGAATATATCGAATGAAATATACCTAAACGTAAACCAAAAGGTGAGTATAAGATAAGTTATCGAACCAAGTTTATGTAAAGTCCTATGTAATAGATTTGTTGTGATACCTAAAATATGGAATAAGGTATGGGAAATTTTAGGAGTGGGAATTTAATTATGTCAGATTTTGTTAGTAAACAAAGGTGCCCATGCTACGCACCTTTTTTAAACTGTTATATTACCTAATGACTTTTCTAAAACCCTTTCCTAAATATAGTCCCCTAGCTACGTTTAAAAATATTATTGTGAGACTCGTAAATAATAATTATCACCTCAAAGGCGCTTTACACATTAATTTATACCTATATTCTATACCTATGTATTTTGTCACCCGTTATGTATTGGACAATACCTAACCCAGTAACCTAGTTTTCTCGTTCACCAACAAAGATTTTATTATTGTTTTGTGGTTTCAATATCCCGTCTTTTAAATGAAGTCCCTCCTCTAAGATTTATGGCCCGAAAGTGCCTTTTGTGCTTCAAATAGTATTTAGTTCATTGTACCCTAAATTAATATTTTACAACGGTCTTATATCAAGAATAATTTCACCCAACAAAGGTACTTCGCCAGCCGGGCAACCCGGGAACGTGCGAAGCTCCTTGTACCTCAACGCTCGACAAAAAAAGGTCCTAGATTCCTAAGACTTGTATATAATCCCTAATTGACTCTTTCCTGCAAGGCCCGTACTAAATATGTTAATAATTTTATACAAACTTACCAAATTCGCCATGTTGCACAAAACAATTTCACAAATCATTCACTACAATAATATTTAATTCAATCAAGCACTTCTAAAACACAACCCGTCATGCAGTTATTTATTCCAAGATGCAGCTGTCAAAACAATTCTCGCGTCGATTTGTTTTAAATTTTATCCTGACCCTGATAAATGCCCCGAAAGTACGTCCCGTATTGATATTAAATTGATATGGATTGACCTACAAAATATATTATTTAACTTCACAGATATGAACTCGCAAGCCGCAATCTCTGACTTCCTTATTCGCGTGGACTCCTTTTTTGTTTAATAAAAACGAAATATCCTTTGTTTAATTAAAATGAAATATCCCCGATTTAGACTCACCAAGCTATTATTCTACCGTTTATCAAAACCCGATGATTTTTACCGACCGTGAACCGTCTTCCAACACTTCTGTACCCCGACTGTCCTATTCGCGTGAATCATTTTTTTTTAATTAAACGAAATATCCATGATTTAGAAGCACCGAGCTGGTCTCCTCGCGACTCTCAGATTTCGGCGATTTTTCTTTTAAACCTTGCTCCCCAACGACCAAATCTTTACTCCCCTCAATCGCGTGGACTATTATCCTTTAATTAAATGAATTATTCCCGGTTTACGCGCACCAAGTTATTTTATTCTACCGTTTATTAAACCTCGATGATTTTAATCTCCCCCGTGAACCACCAGGATCGCTTTCCGACCGTCTTCCAACACTTCAGATTTGCTTATCACTTGAGATTTAAGAAATGAAGAAGAAATTGATGGTTTCATGCACATCTCCCAATATGCACATATCAACGCTCAATAGTGTCTTGTCACATTACATCCCAAATTTCAAGAATTCAGTGCAATTTTCATGTTTTTTTTTTTTTGTGTGTAACCTTAAAAAACAAAATACCAACTAATTTTGTCTGCGCCGGAGTCATAAATTATCCCAATAACGCTTAAAAGAAGAGCTCAGTGGCGTACTTCAATCTACTACTCGTCCTCATTACCTGTGTTGACTTTATTGGTTAAATAATAACATTATATATTCATTGTCTGTACACGTTTTCGTTCTTTCTGCGTGCGTCACTACTTAACGAATTCTGCAATCTTATTTTGACAAAAATGTGAAATATTTTAACCCCTAATCAGCGCGTCGTGCTCGTATATTTAAATGCACCAACTAATCTTTATTGCCTAATTTTCAATTCCCTGCTGCCATAGAAAATTCACCAGATAATTGTTTCGTAAATCTAATCTGCTCGCGTTAAAATCAATCACCACAAGGGTAAATATTCATCGGCTGCCCCTGACTTGATAATGACATGTCCTTCAGGATTCCTTCTTCAACCAAAGTGTTCGCCCGGATCCATAAATCAACCTTAAGAATTGGGAACAGAGAATCGTATTCTGAAACCATACCCTGTTACAAAATTAAATATATTTCTAAATCGATCTCTCAATTTTAAAAGAATTATTTCGTAGGCCCAAAGGCGAGATCATCACAGTACTGTGCCCAGAACTTAATCATCATTCATTACAAATCCAGTAGACGTTGCAATGCTTCATTGATTTCCATCACCACAATACCGTTATTGAAAAAGGCAGCGAGTCGTTGAGCGAAATACCAACGGCTGTGTAGTGTTTATCACTTGAAATTCTTCATGATGCCTTATACAGTAGACCGGCAAAGATCAACCCTTGGCTGAACTTGTAACTTCTGAATTCTGGACGTGTAAATAGCCCAGAATTATTTGAGCGTAATACTCAAGAAAGAAAAAACTAATGTGAATTTATCTTGCGTTAACCTAAAATTACAAATATGATGAATCTGACAGGAACTCAATGGCAACAAAACAACACTGACCCTACTTCTTGTTCTGCTGCAGATGAAAGGCCTTCCCATCTAGTTCTATCATATGGATCAATCGTATATAATTTAGTAAAGCACATAAGTCATAGCACATATTGTCGCATTGAATCATTTTATCTCCAAAAATCGCAAGCGGGTGACATCTGTGTTGATTTTGGTCAAGCGCGAGGCTTTAGCCGGTTTCAAAACCAATATCACACGAAGGCAGCTGGAAAGTGCCTTCCACTGACCAAAGAGCCCGCCATCATCAACACTTTGCAAGGAACGCAATAATTAAGATAATCAATCACAAGGATACAGATTACAACGCTCAACCAACCCTCAAATATTCCACTGACGCACATTACTTCTGGAGTGTGGGTAGAATCTTCATCGTCATGTTGTGTAACTCTTGTGTGTCTGTGTTTATTTGCAGGAAGTAGCTGCACACTAATGGACACGGGGATGGCGGGTGTGTGTAAATCATTCGCCAACTGTCGGAGAGCGAAGAAGGCCGCAGGTAGAGGCGTTGTACCACAGGTATTGTTCTTTCCTTTATGTGTTGGTCAAGAACAACGTGTTTGACTTACGTGCTCCTAACGTGACCTTCCATTGATTACAGAAATGTGACTTAAATGATAACGAGTCAGAGTTGGTGTGCTGTGCAGAGACTGACTGTCCGCCGCTGCCGAAGAGACTTGTCACTCAACTGCCGGTAGGCTCCAAGGCCGCGGACTGTGAGTTTCACAAAACCTGAGCTGAAATGTTCATTATGTATTTATTTATGTATTATATATATTCTGTTATGATGTATTTCAATATACTCTACCTAAAGTGCTATTTTGAACATCTGTTACTTCACAAGAGAGGGCTTTGTAAAACATTTCTCACTGATTTGTTATAAAAGATTCAAATTTAAAAAGTTATATCTGCAAATTTCAAACTACATATCTACAACGACAGAATTGTGAGTTTATTTATTTTCAAGGTTCTCTTTTGTAATCAAAAATATTTTCAAATATAGTCGTAGGATGTTATGTGTACCACATTGTTCAAAAACGTTAGACAAGCACTAGTATCCCACAGTTGGACATTCCTTGATAAAACCTCCAGGCACAGGGTTTATATTGTATCCGCGAGAGGCGCTACAGGCATCACAAGCACCACAAGAAACCATTATATAGGATGGGACTGTTGAAAGGGTCTCTCTTCCCCGCGCGATCTGTTTTCGGGTATCGAGTTATCGGTAACGATAATTGCCGGCCGTTCCGTCTTAACGCATTGTTCCGCCGTGATTCCTTGTGGAGATTTCGCTAGTGAAGCTGAAAAAGTTTCATCCTCGAAGCCGTGCCGCCTACCCTAAATTACGTTCTGTCGGGTTCTCGAAGTTCGGTCATCATCACTCCGTCCCCTGGAAGTAGACATGAACCCGACATCGCAGCCTGCAGGCAGGTCCAGCCCCCAGCTGTCTTCACGTCTGACCTTCCGCCCGGTGGTGTCGAAGGTCAGGCCCCCGTCATCGTCCGGCCACATTCATCAAGGTATCTTTAACTTTCGTAGTCACAATGGAGCCAGTTTATTTTATTTATTTATTTTATTTAGTAAATGATTATACATTTATATACATTATTTAAGAATTTTTTTGACTGCCCAACTAGGAGGATTCCCGTTTTAGGACAGTCAAATTAGGATGAGTATTAACATACGGAACATGGTCTGAAAATAATATAAAAAACAAAACAAAAATAAATTATTAAAACAAAGAGACTGTTCTTTGTTTAGCAAAGTTTTTTAAAAATAATATTAATTACCTAGGTAGATACTTAATTACAGAGGATTAAAACATATAAATATAGAACAAACGTGTAAGAATTGCATATCATAGTCCTACACAGATGGGTTGTATAAAATAAGAAAAAAAGAGAAAAGAAAGAATAAAAAAAATAAAATAATAATAATAACTAATTAATACAGGAAAGATAACCGTGGTTTGCTTAGCATAGTTATTTAAAATATCATAAAAGTAATATATACATACTTAAAAGTAAATTATTAAAACATAATGGTATCTTGTGTTTGCATTTCTAATAATACCTAGTCCTACATACACATTTTATTCAAATGAGAACTAGAAAGAGAACAGAAATAATAAAATGAATCAAACAATTAATAGATGGTTATTACTGTTCTTTGATTAGTATAGTATTAAAATAATAATAAAGTAATAGGTATAATGTGTACTTTTAACTGCTGTTGCATTGCATAAGCCTATTAACATATTTTGTATAAATATAAATGACAAAGAGAAGAAATAGAATAAAATAAAATATGAAATTAAACATAATATTAACGTAATAGGTAGGAACATATATACACATAATGATAAAGATTAGATATTATTTTTAATTAATAAACTAACGTTTAAACAAGATTTTTATGCATAGCACAAAGGGTAGATAACAAATATTATAATCAATAATTATCAGCCTGAAACACTCATCTACATTGAAAAAATCTTCCGAGAAAAGATACTGGCCGCCAACGGGAATTGAACCCGTGACCATCTGATTGCCGGTCAGCAGCTCTGACCACTGAGCTATGGCGGCCATAGCTCAGTGGTCAGAGCTGCTGACCGGCAATCAGATGGTCACGGGTTCAATTCCCGTTGGCGGCCAGTATCTTTTCTCGGAAGATTTTTTCAATGTAGATGAGTGTTTCAGGCTGATAATTATTGATTATAATATTTGTTATAAAGATTAGAACATAAAGGTATATTTTACATGTTTTTTTTTTGTTTGAGTTTTTGTTGTTGTTTTTGGTTTGTGTTTGATTTCATTTTTTGTGTAGTAAAAGTTCACTCTCCTTTATACCTAATTGATGAAACCAGTTAGTGGCCAATTTACGAACAACACCTGTGCTTTCGTTTTTCCAAACATCAGGCATTAAGTTGTATAGTTTTGGACCTAAGAATTAGAAGTGTCTTAGATGAGTCGAGAGATGTTTTAGTTGTGAGTGGTACAATTGGATTTCTCCGTGAGTGGCGGGTGCCGTGAAAGTGGTTAATAGATGGGTAGAGGTGGCGCTGCTGATGGGTGTTTAAAATTATTTTTCTCATGTGCAGTTGTCTAACATCCAGAACTCGGAACTCTTCAAATAGTGGATCGCTGTGATATCTAAATGGTTTTTTGAGAATTACCGTTAGTAGAAATTTTTGAGCTTTCGCTAATTTGTCCAAAACAGTTTTTGCACAGCCACCCCAACCTAAGGATGCATAGTCTAGAAGTGACCCACACATAGCATCATAGATGAGTTTCAATTCTTTTTTACGTAAGATATTTCTGATTGTTATAAACATGTACGTAAGCTTTCTAACCTTTGTGGCAACTAGATCTATGTGTCCATCCCATCTAAGATATTTGTCTAATATAACATCAAGGTATTTTATACTGTCTACGCATTCTAATTTATAGCAATTATAGGTAGTTGAGTCAGTGCATTTGTGTATAAAAATTTTATATGCTTCCTTGGGTTGGCCCGCTTCTGTCGCACTAAATCGTATAAATTTGTTTTTTTCCGAATTGAGTGTCAACAGATTACGGTCAAACTAAAGTTTAAGCTGTTTTATTCCATCTTATGCTTTGCAGTGTACATCGTTCCATGTTCTTCCTTCAAATATTAAGACAGTATCATCTGCAAATGTAATAATGTGATTGGAAAAATTGCTGTTACATAGATCATTGATATAAATACTGAACAAAATAGGTCCTAAGGTACTCCCTTGGGGTACACCAAATTCTATAAGAGCCGGATCGCTAACAGTATCATTAATTTTAACTTTTTGGTATCTGTTAGTTAAGTAACTACACATCAATTTGTAAAGCTGTCCCTGAATACCTAAAGCCTTTAGTTTTTTTAGAAGTATTTTATGCGAGATGGTATCAAAAGCTTTGACAAGATCTAAAAAGAGATGGATTTATTAACCCGGTCAATATTATTGGAAATAATATCCGCCAGCTTAGCAATAGTATTTTCTGTTCCTAGACCTGGTCGAAAGCCGAACTGGTTATTAGATATGATTTTATGACTTTCTAGATAGAGTGTGAGACGATTTTTTACGATTTTCTCAATAATTTTTGAGAATGAGTTGAGTAGAAATATTGGCCGATAATTATGTATATCCGATTTGTTCCCATTTTTATGAATCAATATAACAACTGATTGTTTTAGGTGGTTTGGGAATGTGCCTGTCTTGAAACTTAGATTACAAATTTATGCAATAGGACTCGCTATAAGTGGTTTCAATACTTTCAGCAGATTTGACGAAATTTTGTCTGGCCCACAGGCATTTGAAGACTTAAGCTCATCTATCATTTTCATGACTTCATAAATCGTTGTTTGAATCTCATCTATTTTATGATTAAGTCCAGTTGTAGGTATGTTGGCTAGTTCAGATTCAGTTTTCTTACATTTTTCAAGGATTTTATTTGCGAGAGAGGCTCCTACTAAAGTGAAATAGTGATTAGCAAAATTAGCCATCAATTTGGGGTTAGTAGTACTTGTGTTTTTAATATCCAATGATTGTATGAAAGACAATTTGCTGTTTTTTGATTTGGTAATTTTACGAAATATTTCCCAGAAGCGTTTTGGAGTTATGGTGTTTTCATATATATATTTTTTGTAGAAATTTTCTTTAGTGGAAATAATTAGATTTTTACATAAGTTTCTATATTTCTTGTATTGTTCTTGAACTAGAATATTATCTGGTTGTCTTTTAGCATTTTTGTGAATTTGATTACGTCTGTAGATGGATTTGACTAGGCCAGGGGTGATCCATGGCATGAGTTTAAATTGTTTGTTCGGTGTTAATAGTGTGATTAGATATGTAGTATTGTAATTTAGTGATAAATTGCTGCATTGCTTGCTCAGTGTCAGTCTGGTCTATTAAGTTTTGCCACTTTTCTGTTGACAGCTCCTCAATTAGTGCTTGATAATTTATTTTAGAAATATATTTATTTTTAAGAGAAGAGGAAGGCTTATTTCTTAGGCCGAGCGCTGTGGTATAATGATCTAAAAATTGTTGTGTGTATAACAAACGAGTCTGTGAAATCAATGTTTTTAACGTTGATGTGATCCAAACAGGATTTACTTGTACCTTGTACTCGAGTGGGGTGTCAATTATCGGAGTAAAAGCATTTTCGGTGAGAAAACATAAATTATCATCGGATTGGCGATGATTGTCAAGAATAGTATTAATAATAATAATTGGACAATTTTTAGAGCGCCGTTTTTGTGAAAAATCACCTCAAGGGCGCTTAATATTCAAGTCTCCAATGATTATTTGGTGTTCTGGGTTATCTGTGCTATTAATGATAGAGTGGAGTGCATTAAGAAAGGAATCAATGTTGTGGAATGATGGTGATCTATAGATTGCAAAAATGCATAGTTTTTTGTTAAGCACAATTTTTAGACAGTTTGCTTGTGATAAAGTGAGTTCATCAACCTGTATCTGTATACCGTCCCTGACATAGATTACAATACCACTAGCTTTATTTATTATACTGGTTGTGTGGTACTCAGTATAATTTTGTATCTCTTTGGAAGTGAAGTATTTATTAATCCAACACTCAGTCAAAACTAGCAAATCAAATTTAAAATTAAGTTGGTCAAGAAATACGAGAAAGTCATCAATGTTGGTAATACTTCTTTTGTTCTGGTGAATAATTTTCAGACCGTACGATTCCCAACAATATTTATTCATATCTTCGGGATTATCAATCACTTTAGTTAGAATTCAGATTAGAGTCGTCAAGCCAGCAATTGTACCTAACTGATAACACAGGTCTTAAATCGTCTAACTTCATTGTACCATTGTTTTCTTATATAATAATAATAATAATATCTTTATTTGGAAAAGAAACAGCTTTACAAAGATACATAAAAATAAAGAGTGCTAAAATAAAACAGTAAGCCTAAAAACATGTTTTCGCTGATAAAGTTTTTTTTTTCGCTGACAAGAAAAACACAAAGAAAAACTAAGAAAAAAATAGTTAAGAGAAGCTAAATTAAAACATAAAGAAAAACTAAAAAAAAAAAAGTTAGGAGAAGCTAAATACTTAAATATGCATGATAAAATATAGAAAAACACAATAAAGGGTAAGCTTATGATCTTGTAGCGAGCCTCTCATCAGGTCTCCCTTTGTAGTGTCGAGGATACTTACGGGACTCCGAAGAAGGTTCTTGTATTCAGAGAAGTAATGAAAGAGTTCGCACACGTTTAATAATTTATTTAGTCTTGTCAGACAACATTTACATTT
Source organism: Limnephilus lunatus (assembly GCA_917563855.2). NCBI lineage: Eukaryota > Metazoa > Arthropoda > Insecta > Trichoptera > Limnephilidae > Limnephilus > Limnephilus lunatus. Next base: position 58,686,909 of record OU830596.1, read on the forward strand.
TATTGATCGCGGTAGGAAAAAATGGAAATGTGATTTTTAATTTAGAATTTTGTCGCGTGTTCTCGAGCCAAGCGCCGTAACTGGAATGAAGTAAGTTGCGCTTCTCGGAACCGCATTCGCTGGAACTATCCGGTCACGTGACCAATGTTGCCAGGACAACTGGTGTTGTCATAGTCAAACGAAATAATCAGTTAATTTAAAAAAGTACTTAATCGCATTTCCATAATCTTATAGGAGTATATGGATGATATGTATGTAATTAGGGAATATGTAAATATATTGCAAATTAGGAAAAGGAATCTGATTAATAATATAATATAATAAATAGGTGTGTGTGTGTTATGATAGTGGCAGGCTCGATGTATGAATTCATTTTGTAAGTAGTTGGTGTTGGAGCGGCTGTTATAAAAAGGGATTCCTTTCTGCCATTACGACCAGGAACTCTAATATATATTTTTTCTAAAAGATACGGGGAAGATATCGTATTATTTAGGATTCTGTACAATAACAATTGATCAGAAATAATTCTCCTACAATTTAATTTCGGGATTTTAAAGAATTTACGGATATCTTCATTTGATTGGAATGCATAAAACGACCGAAAATTTATGTAGGAGAGAATTTTTTACTGAACACGTTCAATTCTATGAACATTATGTTATATATCTTGGATTCCAAATTAGTGAGGCGTGTTATAGGTGCGAGGTATAATATAGCAAAATAAATGTTTTAAGATAATAAAATAGTTTTGATGTTCGTAGTATAAATCCTAACATTTGGGTGGCTTTAGTGACAATGTTATTAATATGTAATTGGAATGTAAGTTTGGAATCTAAGGTAACACCCAGGTCCTGAACTGATTCTTTTCTTTTAATATCGACATTGTTTATTGAATATTTAAATATTATTTTGGTCCTATTTCTTGTAAACGATATTGAGTAACATTTATCTATATTTAAGAACAAGCAGTTAATTTTGCAATATTCGCTGAGATTATTAAGGTCCTCCTGTATTTTTAAACAGCACGCGATATCATCGATCGGAAGGTATAGTTTCATATCTTCTGCATATAAAATTGCCTTGCAGTGTTTAAAACAACTTGTAATGTCATTAATATAGATATTAAACAGGAGAGGACCCAAAATTGATCCTTGTGGAACTCCTGATGTAATATTGACCCAGTTTGATTTGAAACCACTTAGCACAACAGCTTGCAAACGGTTTCTGATAAATGACTCCAGCCATCCTAGTAGATCTCCATGGATACCCGCGAGTTTTAGTTTACTAAACAGAATGGAATGGTTGATTTATCGAACGCCTTGCTGTAATCTGTATAAATGGCGTCAGTTTAAATACGCTTATCCATATTATGAAGTATAAAGTTCGTAAAACAAGCTAAGTTAGTAGTGACGGATTTACCGCTTCTGAAGCCATGTTGGTGTTCACTAAGAATCTTCTTTAATGCGTTGGAGATTTGGTCTGCTGCAAGTTTTTCGAATAATTTTGAGAAAATTGATAGTTTGGATATTGGCCTGTAATTTTGTACAAGATTTCGCGGACCGGACTTGTATATTGGGGTTACAAATGCTTGTTTCCACATAGAATGAAATTTACCCGTTTGTAACGAACGTTTAAATAGTAATAATAATGGATACGCTAAATTCATTGAGCATTTGGAGATAAATATAGGTGGAATTCCATCTGGACCAGCACCTTTGTTAGAATCGATTTGGTTTATGTACTTCAAAATTAGATCATAACTATTTAATATTTCTATTTTTGAAACTGTTAATTCGTGGTGGAAGTCCATTATAATAGATTATAATAAAACAAATAAAAAACTTTATTCCACTTAATTTTATTTGACCGTAACCGGTTTCAGCTCGTCAGAGCCATCTTCAGACTGGTACAAATAATTCTTAGCCTACGGTTTATATACATAACATATGGGGGAGGGAGAGAGGGGTAGTCTACAAGGATTTTAATGAATTATTTTGTTACTGAGTCGTTTTAGACTGTCGAATTTCTAAGTATTTTGGTAATTCCAGTGGGCTAATTACTTTGGGTTTGTAGCTCACTTCAATATCTATTGATTAGGGAAAAACCTTACAAGTAATTTGAATTATTAATGGACTAATTTTATTGTCAAATCGTTATTATACATATCTATGATCAATGGGATTTTTTAATTGCTTTTTGAAGGGATGCATGTTTACATTGGAGTGGGAATGGTCAAACCTAAATATATTTTAATTTCAAAATTATTATGAAAATTATACCGGATAAAAACCTGGTGTTTCAGTAAATGATTCTAATAGCTTATTAATTACAAAGTTACTTTTTGAAGGGATGCATGTTTACATTAGATTAGGAATGGTTTAAACTAAATACATATTTTAAATTTCGAAATTATTATAAAAATTATAAACAATTTTTATAATAATTTCGAAATTTAAAATATGTATTTAGTTTAAACCATTCCTAATGTAATGTAAACATGCATCCCTTCAAAAAGTAACTTTGTAATTAATAAGCTATTAGAATCATTTACTGAAACACCAGGTTTTTATCCGGTATAATTTTCATAATAATTTTGAAATTAAAATATATTTAGGTTTGACCATTCCCACTCCAATGTAAACATGCATCCCTTCAAAAAGCAATTAAAAAATCCCATTGATCATAGATATGTATAATAACGATTTGACAATAAAATTAGTCCATTAATAATTCAAATTACTTGTAAGGTTTTTCCCTAATCAATAGATATTGAAGTGAGCTACAAACCCAAAGTAATTAGCCCACTGGAATTACCAAAATACTTAGAAATTCGACAGTCTAAAACGACTCAGTAACAAAATAATTCATTAAAATCCTTGTAGACTACCCCTCTCTCCCTCCCCCATATGTTATGTATATAAACCGTAGGCTAAGAATTATTTGTACCAGTCTGAAGATGGCTCTGACGAGCTGAAACCGGTTACGGTCAAATAAAATTAAGTGGAATAAAGTTTTTTATTTGTTTTATTATAATCTAAGATCATAACTAATCTCTAAATCACTAATTTCGGCAACTCTGTGGTCTGCATGAGAGTTTACATTGGGGACATCACATTTCTCGTATACTATATCGACGAGAACTGCTGCGAAATTTCTTGACCGGTATGAGCAATTTCGTTTTGATAATAAATAGTACTAAGAATGGATGATGTTGTACGTTTAGAGTTTATGTAAGAAAAGAGAGATTTAGAATTTCGATGAATATTCCGTTCTGTATTGAGAACAAAATTTTGGTGACACTCTTTGGACATATTTTTTTTTCTTTTTCGTAGAATTCAGAAAGCTTCGTAATCAGATGGATTATTATATTTCTTGAATTTCGATAGATATTTACGTTTTTCTCTTGTTATTTTAATGAGGGCAGGTGAGTACCATGGTGGATACTTTAGTACTTGAACAAATTTGATAGGTATAAATTGGTTTATAACAATGTTTAATTCATTATAAAATGTCTCGATTGCTATATCTATATAAGTGTTATTAAGTTTTTTAGGCCAGTCAATGTTAGATAAGTGAGTATTGATTTCATCATAGTTTCCTTTGGCGAATATGTATTTTTTAGTTTTGTTATGTACAAGCGTGGATAAGATATTGAAGAGTAAGTCAACATGTAACGCTTTGTGGTGTATGTCTTCTGGTTCTGTTCCGAGGGCACCCGAATTGTGATCCAAATATCTTCATCAGTCAATTTCCAGTCATTAACAGTAGCGTTAATGTAGCGTTTTACTGCTAGCAGTGTGCCACCTCCTCTTGATTGACCTGTGTTAGCATAGTTTCTGTTGCGAATGAATACGTCATGTCTAGAGTCAAAGAGTTCACCACTATTAATGTTATCATTCAACCAACTTTCAGTAATGCCTATTATATCATATTCACTACACACAATATTTTTAAAGAAGATATCAGTTTTACTACGCAATCCTCTTACATTTTGATAGTATATAGTGAACGCCATTAGAGGATTGTGTTGACTAGTTTTATAAAATAAGTATGTAGATGATAGCGATGAGTTAGAGGATTGGAATTATATAGAGTGTAGAGAAATAAGCTGGAGACCATCCTTATTAGTGATAAAAAATAAATTAATAGTTTTTTCCATGGTTTAAAATAAGTATTCATTAAAAATGTGTTGATATTAATATTAACTAGGCTAAATATGGAAAAACCCCGTTGCAAATGCAGTGGCCGTGTAATTGGTAACATGAGGAATTGTGTATTTATGTGTTGATAGTAAAGACGGTGAGTATTATAGGTGATACAGATAAGGGTGGTTAGAATCACATTTAGTGTGGGTTTTAATAAAGTATATACATATATAAATGTCATACATTAAGTTTAAAGATAAATATTTTGCTAAAATCTAGGTTATAATAAATTCTACAAAATATAAAGAAAAATGCAAGAACTATGTCATCCTTCCAAGGTCTGCATCGCTTGAGATTAGCTTCGCTGGAGATGAATCGTTTTTTTCAATGAAAAATATTGCAGTTCCGGACCCTTAAATAACGATAACCCTTTTCTTTGGCGTATATTTTTTTTGTTTAGAAGCACCTTATTTGCAATAGTAAGGTGCTCGTTGATAAAAAAAAGTGTTGGTCAGTCGCTGGTATATTGATTTACTTTGTGGTAGTTGATTTCTTCTTTCTAGAGGCTGTGATTATCTTGTTTTTTATATCAGATGATACTTTCATGATAATGGGTTTAATTTTATTAGATTGGGAATCGCGAGGAGAGACACGTGTAATAAATTCTATATCATTTTTTAATATTTTCACATTTAAGAGTTCGCTAATGGATTGAGCAATTTCATAAAGATTCTCTCCGTTTCTCTCAGGAAGATTTCTTATTTCGATGTTAGTTCTTCTGTCATATTGATCACGCCTCAAGTTGTTCTCTGTCATTATGAGTAAAGTAGAATTTATTTTCACTTCAAGTTTATTAATAGTAGCATTTTTTTCTATGTGATCATTTTTTATAGTCACCAAATCATCATGAGTGTCACGCAGGGATTGAACTTCTTGTTGGAGACTGGCATTATCTTCTTGAAGGATTCCCTCACATTCCAAGATTTTCTTGTACTGGTCTTTCCATTCACTATACAGTACGTCTAATTTGTGCTGAACGGCATCAGTTGCAGTCTTGCTTTCAGAGCTCAAAATTTCCAATTTTGACTCGAAAAAGTTGATGAGGGAGTCGGTGTCAATGTTAATAATGGACTGATGCATCGGTGAGTCCAATGGGTTGGATGTGGCCCCTAGTGGTGAGGGAGAAGTTGCTGATGACGTCAACACTTCTTTGCACTGCAAACCTTGCCGCGAGATTTAGACATTTTGAATTGAATTAATCAGACAATCAAATAATTTGATCACTCAAATGTTTAGAAAGTCACTTGTTTTATAACTTTACACTCAAAGATAAGATTTGCGCACTCTTGTAGACTTTGTAATTAATCAGAACACTGAGAAAAACACTTACACTCAGTTGTTTCTAAAAGAGAAAATGTCAAAAGGTGAAGGACCTTTGTCCCTGTACAAATAGTAACTAGTATAGAGAGGTAATATTTTACAAACTTAGTTTTTAAATTAATTTTGCGGGAGCAAAACAAATACAAACAGCTGTCACTTTAAAGTATTGTTGCATTTGTTCTTGATTGTAATAAATGATAGCTTATACATACATTGTGTATTATTTACATCGATCCTTATAGTCGAGAGTGCTCTTACCTGCCACTGAGTAATTTATAGCTTCATCCGTATTTAACAAGGATGTTTGGCAGTTTAAAAGGCATATTCTATGTACTACAAATAGTAAAATATAACAAGGACAAGTCGATTTATTCTCTTGAGACCTCAGACTAGACACCACATGATTAAAAATAAATGATTGTTTTCTGTTTATTGAAAGGGTAAAAAAGTACTTTTGTGATTTAAAAAATAATGGGTTATAATTTATAATTTTTACTGTTGTAAAAGATATACGTACTTATAAACATTTTTTAATATATCAAGTCAACAATACTTTTACAAATTATAAAGAGGAAAATCGTTTTAAATAATTTCCACTGGACTTCCATATTGTGTAAAGTTGTGAGGCTGATAGAGGCAACGAAGCGAGGAGGAACCACCTGGCTATCAATATCTGCTACAAATACTAGAAATATCTTCCATTCCATGAGAAACTTAGTCCCATGAATAACTGTAGGCACTTGAAACGCTTATTTGTAAAGTTTTGTTTCCTCTACAGACTGCATAGAGCTGGCAGAGAAGATTCACCCGTGCCAAGAAACACGCTCCGGTTGGACTCGGGTGAGTCGGGGGGATATGTGTCCTCTACTCAGACAAGACTCCAATAGAGTATATGACAATACTCCTGTGACAACTGCAGCAGAGGCTCCTTACTTTGTAAGTTACTTATTAGGTAATTAGGTAGCTTTATTTAAAACCTAAAATATTCGTTTATTGAAATAACTATTATTATTTTTACATTAACCCCACGCAGGAGGCCCATGAGGAAAATGATATCCCTCAGGGTCCATGTAATATGTGCTTTTTTTTTAATTACTTAAGCTTAGGGCCTATGCCATATTTGGGGATACTGTGTGGAGGGTATTTATAGGGAAAGGAAGGAGAGGATGTTCTGGAAAGGAAAAGGATATAAGGGGTGGGTAGGAATCTGGGGGTCAATGTATCCTGGAGTGACGGAAATATGAATCCATCACTCTCGCTGCGGTGCAATGGGTCGAGAAAGACCAGCTGCGGTGGTCAAAGGATTTCTTCAAACCGGTCTCCTTCGATCCGACCCGCCACGCAGCTTGGGAGCAAGTAAATTTCGCTGCCTAGGCCTGAAAACACCTCACCCGATGAACCCCAGGCATTCCTGCTAAGTCACCAAACGTAGCAAATCACTCGGGGTGACTTATGTCGGAGGTGTTTGTAATCCAATAAATGGTTCCCGGGGCGGCGCTACCCTTATCCTCCTCCCAATTAAGAGTGTATAACCAGAGAACACCAAATATATGTCATTTTTAAATCAGTGTTTAGACGTATTGACTCTTTTCCACAACAAATTATAAATTGGTTTAGAAAGATTGTTCTTTTATCTAGTAAACGTATGTTTTAAATTTTCATAAAAAATGATAATTTTTAGTATAATAAAATTATACTATAGGTCGTTAGCGGATTTGTTAAATTTTCAAAAAAGTAGATTTATTATACAACACCCATTTCAAATCATATAATCATTCAGTAAAATAAATCAATACATTATCTGGTAAACGTATGTAACAGAATTTTAATTTTAGTTTAAATAAAATCATAAAAAAATATATAAGTACATGTGTTTCTCGCCGAAAATTGGTCCGTTTGTGTATTTATTTGCGCACTTACAGACTAATTAATATATTTCAATTTTTTTACATTCTTATTTTGCTGAGACATTATTGAAAAATGATAATTACTTCCGACCAAAAAATAATTATAAAAAGTACATAATTTCTAATAGTTTTATCAACATGCCTTTCAGCATTTTTGGATGTGAGTTTAAATTAAAGCAAATTTGGAATGAAATAAAATCGATATTGAGTTATAATTTTAAAAAGGTGGTACGGAGAGTAATAAATCTTTCTCATTGGAACCGCCCTGTACGATCGTAAGAACCTATTTCGACTAAATGTCTCTTAACTGACTATCATGCCGTTTCCAGGCAGGGTTATGCAGAAAGGATAGGCCTTAACAAAACTCTGTCTCAGCACACACTCCTTGCTTCATTCAAATTCATGTTTCATCTCATATACCCTTCTCGTATTGTTCTGACTCTTTACCCGACCCTACTCAGGTAACTACCATTACTGTCTGCGTCATATATTCTCCTTAAACTTTCTTCGCTCATCCGCTCTACATACCTAAACCTCTAAGCGTCTCTTTCTTAATCTTAAGAGATATAACATACTTCCCTTTAAGCTCTTCAAAAATAGTTGTTTTTGAAGAACATAACTATTCAGAAGCCGAGTTGAAAAAAAAAGTACAGGACAATCCCTCGATGGGAAAAATCACAAAGTCTAATCTCAAAATTTTTCAACAAATCTAGCTCTGTTATTTAACATGCTCTAGTATGAAAAAACTCTGTGTTTTTTTTTCATGTAACTAGTAGTTTAGAAAAAATATGACTAATTTTAAGATAAATTCTAAAATATTTATGGCCAAAATCTCCCTAAAGTAAAATTCAAAACTTAAAGAGAACTCTGATGTCTAGAGAGATTTTTGCTGTATTTTAAATACCATTAGTCATGTTTGATTAAATATTTCATAACAGTCACTTACCGCTATAAAAACTCTTTTTTTTATTAGCGCGCTCACTCTATCATTCATATTTACATTTTTCCACTTCAATCCATCTTCAGTAATCTTCTTCTTTTTAACGTTTATAATGAAGTCTTAGCCATTCCGCTGACATCAGCCTTTCATTCTTTCCCGATCTCCTCATTTTCAACACGGTCATACATGATTTTAGCACACATACCTCAGCAATCTCATTTATATCTATTCAATTTTACTCTCCTTCGTAAGTTACCTCACTACAGTAAATGAGGGTTGATATCAGCATTCCATTGTGGACTGTTAGCTTCGCTTCTTTGGACAATATTAGTGCCAATCACGTTCAGTAAGCCTTTAAGTCTCTCGTAAACATACTTCTCAATAAAAAAACTCATCCACCTGCTCCAAGTATTCATCATTCACAACTATATTGAACTCTGTTTTCGTACTCTCTCTTTCAAACACCACTTCCTTAGAGTCGGGCTATAAAGGAGCATCCAATTCTTTCAGCCAGTTGTAGCTCGTAGCAGCCAATGTCACCAGTTGGACTGGCTGCTATTACAAATGCGTGAGGACTGGGGACTGATTGAGACATCCACATACATTAACCCTAGTCATATTTGGCAGCGCAATTCACAAGTTTCGATGATATTTGCTGCTTAGCGTCCTAGGACGTTGGCTCGGATACATTTGAATACAATTGAAGATGATGTTGGCGTAACCAGCCACTCATCATTAACTCATTCTCCATACATACTTCATTCAACCTAAACACGAGAGACCATCATTCTTCATACATACTTCATTCTTCCTAGACACGAGCGACCGTCATTCTTCATACATACTTCATTCATCTCTGCCAAACTCTGCCATATATTCTGCTCCCTTAGGTACATCTTAGATTTACAGACTCTAAGAAGCGTATACTATGCCTTTTTCCAATCCATAGCAACATACGGTATAGTGGGATGGGGTGGTTGTGCTGAATCCATTATTATACCAATTATTATAGTTTAAAAACTAATTCTGAGAATTATATTTAAGGCTCAGTTCCCGGCCCCAAAAAGAAGAAGACGGAGAGATATGAAATTACGAATGTTAGAAAAGCGCGCTAACATTTACAACGATAAAATCGATGCAAAAATCATGAAAATCTTTAAGAAAACACGACTTGTTTAAAATAGAGCAAAAATCTTGCGATAATTGTCTTAAACAGCATTTAAAGAAACGCTGTGAATTTTTTCATACATATAACTTGTAAAATACATACATATATAAACAAACGTGTTTATAATAATTTTTGGAGCATACTTTACGATTTTTTTCTATCGAGGGAATTTTATATAATTTGCGTTTGGGCGCGACTAATGTCTACATATTATCTTCAAGAATAACATATATTTTTTTAAGAGCTTAAAATCTTCAAATGTTTAAGGGAGGTTTGCAAGAAATCGGTAGAAATGCGAATACCGGCCTCTTAAATGTCAACCTACCCATCCCTCAAATGAACATTTTGCCAAAATCATGGTCTTAGATATTCGACAGCTATTTACTAAAACAAGCCTTTGTTATAAAAGTATTTTAGAGAATGTCACACTAAAAATCACACTTATTTTTCTTCTCACTGAATACATCTATGTTTGTATCTTTTAGTTTAAGGGTCTGATTGCCATGTGTCTGTATTAAGTGCACCTATATATTGAAATACATGACTATAGTAAATAGTAATTATACATATATGAAATGTATTAACTGTATTAACTGCATTGTATTAACTGTACACGTGACTGTATTTGTACATATATGAAAAAATGTAAACTCTTCTTCCATCCACAAGCTAATGCTTTTAATGGAAGACCAGTAATATTATAATATGTAGCAATTTTAAGATAAACAAATAAAAATAAAAAATAATATATATATATACGAAAAATATCCTTACTACTGGCTACACAACATCAAGCACACGCCAGCTTTTCATCAAACCTGGGTTGCGTGGTCGCAAAAACTAATACATCATTCGCTCAATGACAATTCTGGTTCATCGCTCTTAAAATATATAATGCTTTGACATTGTAATAATGCAATACATTTCTTTATTCTGATGCTGTTATTTCAAAGATTAATTATTTTTACCTTGGTCCTATGGAAACATGCTTGGTAAAGAAGTTGTTATTAATTTGTAACACACGTTTGTCAACAGTGTTCACTCTAAACCAACATGTTTTTTTTTTTTAAATTATAATGTTTAGAGCTCATTATTTAAAAAATTCTCTTCGAAGATTATTCGTGAAATGTAAATTACAATATAAGCCTTATTTGGAGAATAAAGAAATTCTATTTTGGTAATTAAAATTGAAGTAAACGTAATTTAAATATACGGTTTAGAAGTTATTTTTCTATGAAAACTTAAGTCACGACATCAAATACTGTGGGTTAAAATATTTTATACTAGCTTTTGTCCCCGGCTTCGCTCGGATATTCGCCGAATCCCAGCCGCTCCCGTCTGGAGTCAGTGAGACTATAGCATCCCCAATCGGGGTATGTTGTGAGGAGTGAGGAGAGGAAGGAGATGGGGAAGAGGAAGATGGGGAAGTACCTGGCTATTCAGACCTGGTCAACAAACACGGCTAAAGACATCCCAAGCAACGTTTCAATTCTGAATGGTGGTCTTACACCAGGGCGATACTGAGAGTATCTTCCACTTTAGAACGCGCCGCAAATAAACTTTATATTATTTTTAATGAATTCATTGTAAAGTAACAAATAAAATTTGGTTAATTTTTAGATTTCCAAGGCCAAAAGTAATTTCGTTATTTGTTTTGCTATTAAGTTACGCTACCTCCCAAGAAGGAAGTAGCGTAACACGCCATAATACCCCTAAAACAAAAAACGACAAATAAAATTTATTTGCCTACGCTGAGATTTGATCCCGCGACCTTCGAATTTCGAGTCAAGAGTCTTACCTAAGAATTAAATATATTTAAAAAAAAGAAAATAAAATAACAGAATCAACAAATATTTTTAGAGCAATAATTAAAACAACACTTGCTTAGAGAATAATATTTGTATGTCGTATTGTGTTCTCAGGGATATATTGGAACAGGTCAGAGAGGAGACATTACCTGGAAGGAGTGTCCTGTAAGCTTAGTGAGTGACCAGTGGGTGTTGTGTTCTGCAGCAGCCATTCAATGGATGGGGTGAGTTTATTGTTCCTTTATTATAAAACTAGCAAACCCGACGAACTTCGTACCGCATCAGAATCAATAACTGTTGAATTAAATTCAGTTTTTTCATTTCGGTAAAATTACACAATGCAGCAATTATCGATGCGCAACAGTCCGTGTTTTGTTTTTGTCAGTATCACAGAGATGGCGTTGTATACCGATTTATATTTTTTATGATTTTCTTACTTTTCCGCTTACTTACGGGAATTTGCAAGGCGGGTACGGGTGCCACCGCCCCGGAACCATTTATTGGATAACCACCACCTCTGCAACGTTTAGTGGTTTGCTACGTTTTTAAAATTTTTATTTTATTTGTTAGCGTTATAAACAGTCATTACAAGTTCATATATAACAGTGTTAGAGATAATCATATCATTGACCAATAAAATAATGACATAAAAATTTGAGACCATAATAAAAAGAAAAACAAACAAAACAATATACGTATGTAATATAAACAGTTTTGAGAAAGTGCATCTACTCATTTAAATCTACAAAAAATGTATTTTCAAGTGTAATATATACTGTAACATTTTTGAATAGGTTATTTAATGCAAACTGCTGAAATCAAAAAAGAAAATGTAATTAAAATGAAAAAAAATGAAAATGAAAAATGAAAAAGAAAGATAAGGAATTAATGAAACATTAAGTTTTCCGTTGAATATTACTTTTTACGAATTTTATGAAGTTAGCAAGGTTCGTGTTAAACACGTCAATGTCTGTGCATAATCTATTGAAGGTGCTACAGCTTCTTCTTATACACACATTTTGAAGAAAATTAGCATTGATCTTAAGAATATAAAATATGTCTGGAGATCGAGTAACTCTTATTGGACATCTGAAATTAATATTTTGTAATAGGCAAGGGCTATCAATAAAATTGTGGATTATTTTATAAAGCATTACTAGGTCTCTGATATCTCTGCGTTGATCAAAGATTTTGAGGTTCATAGAGACAAAATTTACATCATTTCGCATGCAAAACGAAACATATTTCAAAAACTTTTTCTGGACTCTTTCTATATTTGATTTATATGTTGAACAATGAGGGTTCCATACTGTTGAAGCATATTCTAGGTGGCTTCTCTGAGGTATGATATGTAGAGAATCTTAAATGTTTGTGGATTTTTGAAAACAGAACTTACTCTAAGTATAAATCCTAGCATTTTAAATGCCCTAGACGTGATGTGCTCGACGTGAGATTGAAAAAGAAGCTTACTGTCTAATAGAACTCCAAGATCTCTAATTACATTTACCCTATTTAAAAGATTGTTTTTAATTATGTACGGATATAGTATAGTGTTTTTCTTTTGAGAATAAGATATGACGGAACATTTATCTGCTTTCAAAAGAAGGCGGTTTTCTAAAAAATACTCATTGACCAGGGAGTTCAGGTCATCCTGAAGCTCTATACAATCCATCTCAGATGTAATGATTTTGACAATCTTTTTGTTATCCGCACATAGGAACAGCTGAGAATTACAAATAGTTTTGTTAACATCATTCATTAAAATGTTGAATAAAGGGGGGCCAAGGTGAGATAGAAAAGAGGGCCAACCTCGGGGAACTCCTGAGGTTACGGGGACAAAACTAGAGCAGAACCCCAGTACAGTTATAGCTTGCGTACGATTGTCGAGATAAGAGGCTAACCAACGAAGGAGGTCACCGTGTATACCCATTGCTTCGACTTTCTCAATTAAAATGCTGTGTGGGATTTTATCAAAGGCTTTGGAATAGTCTGTGTAGACTACATCGACTTGAAAACCGTTATCCATAGCAACAAGGACTGTGTCAACAGATTCGCACAGATTAATTTCTGCTGATTTTCTGTTCACGAAGCCATGTTGATTTGAAATGATGTGTGGTCGTACACAAGGAAAAATGATATCGAAAACAATCTTTTCAAAAAGTTTACCCATTGCATTTAATTTAGAGATCGGTCTGTAATTTTCTATGTTGTGTTTGTCGCCTTTTTTGAAAATAGGTAAATATATGAACTTTTCCATTCTTGTGGAAAAATGCCAGAAGACAAAGAAGTTTTGAATATTAGACTTTGCGGAAAACATGAAACATTAGCGCAATTCTTTAAAAATACCGAATGTATACTATCAGGCCCACCGCCTTTGGTAGTATCTAATGATTTAAGATATTTACAAACTAATTCAGATTATATAGAAAGATAAGTTTTTAGATTTTCACGGCCAAAAGCATTTTTGTTGTTAGTTTTTGGGGTGTTATGCCGTGTTGCGCTACCTCCTTCTATAGCCGACGTTTCGGACAGCGTTACAGTGTCCATCATCAGGCAGATCCGGTAGATCCGACGATGTGTAATTGTTAGTGTGTGATTATTTACTTGGAAGCGATACCGTGTCGCCAGCTTCAATCCACTACGAGCTGGTAGGTATTAAAGTAAAAAGGGAACTGCGATTTAGTGAAAGCGCAGTATTTACGTTAGCCTGGGGCCCATCCATGTGAGAATTGCCGAAGAAAGTGGCGCCATCGTTATTCTAGAATTAGAAAACAGAGTTCAAGGGGTTAAAGCGAAAGTAGCCAATATAAGTAAAAATGGTTTTATACCTTTATATTGTATTATTATATGGTATTACAGTATACTTAGACATACTATTTTTTGCGTTTAGCTTTGGTGTAGCCTTCAATTACCGGATACCAAGAGTTGTTGAGCTTATACCTAACATTTTTATTTATTTTATATATTCAATAATTTTATTATTAAATTAATAAAAACAGTTTATTTTTAAACAAGTTCTGCTGGTAATTATTATTATCAAGTTTAATTTGTAGAACTCCATTTTAATTTTTATTTATTTTATATATTCAATAATTTTATTATTAAATTAATAAAAACAGTTTATTTTTAAACAAGTTCTGCTGGTAATTATTAAATAATAAAATAATAATTACCAGCAGAACTTGTTTAAAAATAAACTGTTTTTATTAATTTAATAATAAAATTATTGAATATATAAAATAAATAAAAATTAAAATGGAGTTCTACAAATTAAACTTGATAACAATAAATAAAATATTATACCTAACAGCTCGTAGTGGATTGAAGCTGGCGACACGGTATCGCTTCCAAGTAAATAATCACACATTCTACACTAACAATTACACATCGTCGGATCTACCGGATCTGCCCTGATGATGGACACTGCAACGCTGTCCGAAACCCCAAAAACTAACAACGAAAATGCTTTTGGCCGTGAAAATCTAAAAACTTACCTTTCTATATAAACATTATTAAGATTTAGTACTGACGTGTTTGGATTATATATTCGATTGGTAGACGAGGTTGATGGGCGGGGGATTCAAACGAAGATTGTAAATGTATGTTGAATAAGTTACTTACAGCATCCCCACCCGATACACGCTGGGAGTTAAGAAACATATTGTTAGGTAGTTCAGAGCTTCTTTGCTCAGATTTAACAAAGGTCCAGAAGTGTTTGGGATCGGTATTGATATTAATTTCGGCCATATTAATGAAATTATCATAGCACACCTTCTCCGTACGCTTTTGTCGTTCTCGGAGAAGAGAGAAAGTTTGATAGTCAGAGATGCGGTTTTGAGTTTTATATTTTTTGTGGAATTTAAGTTTATCTTTAATTACTTTTTTTAAGACAGCGCTGTACCATGGGGGGTACCTGGAATCTATGCTAACTATTCTAGATGGTACATGCGTGACAATTACCTTATTTAATTCTAAATAGAAGCGCGCCGTGACTGAGTCTAAATTACTGCTCTTAAGAGTCGTTTTCCGGTCAACGGCTGCTAAGGCGCTATTAATCTACACATAGACAGCGCTGTGATAGGAGCGGACCGTGCGCGAGCGTGGGTTTTGGAGGGACGGCTCGCGGGCCATGCGCGGCACCACCTCTAGCGAGCGGTAGTGTGCATCCTCCAACACTAGCGGTGTATTGCACCCCCTTACAGTGCACATGCAACTCGAAATCACCAGGTCGAGAACACGCTCGTTTACATTAAGCTGGTTGTTGAATTGATGGAAGCCGGTAAAGTCTAAAAAATCAGAAATTGTTGAAGTTAGTGCATCGGTTGAGGATCTATTAAGTACCAGGGCACCGTCTGCGGTCAAAGGCAGAAGCCATTGGGCATGTGGTATGTTGAAATCTCCTAATAGAAAGAATTCATCATCAGGGAAATTGGTATATAACGAAAATATAAATTCAAAAAAGTCGCTTAAAGATTTAATATATGCGTAGTTTAGAAGCACGCGCGCCAGAGCCTAGTGCAAGAGTAGCTGTGGATATCTCTGCGCGCTGTACGGGAGGGAGGGAGAGTGAGGGGCACGCGGGCAGTTCGCGGCGTACTGCAATCATTGAACCACCGCCGAGCGCCTGGCCTAACAACATGTAGTCGCGATCACAACGGTACACTACATAACGTTCATCGAATAATTCACAGTCAAATATACTTGGCAAAAGCCATGTCTCAGTTAGGCATATCACGTCATAATCGGCATTAAGAATGCTGGAAAGAAACACATGCGTTTTGGTTCGGAGACCTCTAACATTTTGATAATATGTATTTAATTCACCGAGAGCATGCATTTGAATGGAACATGTAGGTCAACATATTATGTGAAAACAATAATAGAGTATGTTGGACTATGGAAACGTAGCAAAGATCAGTTGAATATAATATTAGAAATATAATTGACATGTTGACATTGAAAAATGTACAATAGTATAATTTTTTTAAAGATTCTATGGTGAATCTTGGTTTTGAAATCGAACCCATTAAATTTACATGGTTACAATAATAACGTATGTTTGTAGTGAGTACAGTGGAGTAATACAATAATATTATTTTTGTTAAGTACTTCCAGCAAAGTAAATGATTCAATATTATGGTAGTGAGTGAGACAAGAGAGTTAAAATTATTAGAAGAGATTTTGTGCTGAGATTAAGAGGCAATTACATGTTAAAAACAGAGAAATTATGAAGAAATAAAAAAATAAGAAATAAAAAAATAAGAAATAAAAATGTTAGCATTTGTGTAGCTGTAAGTTTTATAAGTTTTTGTTTAAGTCTTCAGCCTTGAGGATCGATCTGATGTTTAGTGATTTAGCAGGGGTGCCCGGGTTCATGGGGTGACGTTTGTCCAGTTCTATAAAACGGAACTATTCTCAGTAATTTCTCCCTATAAACTCGCCTAGGAAGTTTAATTTTGCCTCCTATTAAATACAGGGTGCGGCAAATCAGACAGTGCGGTTTTGAAAGGCTATTAAAAAAACTGTGTAACTTACAGAAATGGGGTTTATTTTATTTTATTTGGTACAATATGCCGTTTTATGCATCAAGTCCTGAAGATGACATTAGAAAGATGATGGCCCCCTAGAAGCTATACATTGATGGAGGCGATTTCTGAAGTTTTCGACTGCATTTTGGCACAACTCGATGGGCATAGCGGCAATTTCCTACAAAATTTGATCTTTTAGTTCTTCCAAGGTATGAGGCCGATGTTTGAAAACTTTTCCTTCAGATAGCCTTAAAGGAAGAAGTCGCAAATGCTTAAATCAGGTGAGCGCGCGGGCCACCCCTCAGAGAGGCAAGGCGCGCATGGAACATCTGTCGAAGTTTCGTTATTGAAACTCGAGCAATGTGGGCCGTAGAACCGTCCTATTAAAACCAGATGTCTCCCAGATCTGTTTCCTCTGTTAGTTCTCCCAATTGAGGTTAAAAAAAAATTCTTTCTTGGAAACATGAGGTTGAGCGTTGACAGTCACGGTTCATCCATTCTCCTTGAAAAAATATGGCCCAATCACCCCAAATTTGGAAATCGCACACCACACGGTCACTTTTGGGGAGAGAAGAGGTCCCTCGTGAAGTTGCTTTGGATTATTTTCAGCCCAGTATCGAAAATTTGGTTTATTCACCGCTCCACAGAGATGGAAGTAGGCCTCGTCACTTTGCCATTATCAAGATACGTGCTGACGGCAAAGCCCCAGTATTGTCCAGACCATACCATGGCAAGGACTAAAAACGGCATGACCCTCCCGACACAATGAGACCACTCCTAGGTTTCTACTCCCACCACACGGGATGCACCGGCTTTTAAAAGCTGCACTGTTTGTTTTGCCGCACCTTGTATTTTCTATTAAGTTTCTTTTAAACGGTCTAATTTATAATCACAATCTACATAGATATATAAGAAACTGAATTTCGATATGTTGTGAACTGTTTAATGTTCCCTCTCAACAAACTTTTGACCAAAATTTTGTCGAGAAATGGTGACATTTGAATAGACTAAAATGGAATTCACAAAAGACTCATCAAAAATAGCTGCAATACATCAAAAAGATAAATCAATTATCTTAAAGCCACAATACCAATTAACTCGATTATTGATTTATTTATTGAAAATATGCCATTGTCAAACACAATCCGACCGTTAAAAATGTCAAAAACATAACCACAAAACTTTTTTTTTTCAAATATCACTGAATTTTTAAGTTTGAAACACGTTGAACGCCATTATCATGTACTAATAAAGCAAAGTAAACATTAATATTGGTTAATTTTTGTTCTTTATGAACTAAATTTTCCCTAAACACAATTTTGATTTCCTATCCCTAATGAATTCGTTAATACCCTGCAATTAATGATATTTTACATGTTCAATTGAACATATAATTAAATATAACTCAAATGGTTAACTATTAGTGAATTTTATAAGTCAGGATTTTATTTCTGCTTGGTTCTCCTCCATTATGATTCTGCTGCTGTAAGGTACATATAAGTTGTTTTAGTAGGTTAATTTAATTAGTTGATTGTATATTTGACGAACTCGGAACAGTCCTTTGCTTGCATAATTTGGCTCCGTATCCTCCAACAAGTTAACAGGATGGTCAGAGATCAACTAGAAATTCGCACTATCTTTTGACACGGCTTAATTGATTGGTACCTAAGTTACCGCGCCCCAATTAGTCTTCCATCGTCATCAAACACGTCATTCAGGTCTTTTCCCGAGTCCCGAAACCTCCAAATTCCAACCCCTCCGAAGTCTACTATTTACTTAGGGCGAACCGGTTTCGTCCTATAAACAATCATATAATCACGGTGTTTGTGAAAGCTTGGGTCGTGAATCCTCACGTACACGAAACGATGTGAGAGTGACTCGAGTCTGAAGCGCTAGCTGTAAGCGAGTCCACATCATCCAATCTACAGTACATGGAAATGTATATATGTATGTATACATACGTTTGGAAAGGATTATAACCTGCAATACGAAACGATTTGAATCACATTTCAAGCTTGGATCTCGCACATTGAATTCTGCACAATTCTAAGATTGGTAACCGAATATATACATAATAATGGCGGGAACTATCAATATATAGGAATAAAATAAGAATATTTATTAGTTTTTTTTATGGAGAGCTAATAAACTCCAGGCTTTTGTTTTGTTTGATTTGAAAATTTTATTTCAGAGATTGTCATCTCTATTGTTTTTCTTGGTTAAGTATTATGGTAGAATAATATTGTGTCATCAGCATAAAGTTGAAGTGTACCTTTTACTCCCCATTTTGCAATATCATTTATATAAATCAAAAATAATAATGGTCCGAGAATCGAGCCCTGTGGTACACCGCATGTTATATTTCTATGATCACTTGATTCTTTTCCAATAACAACCGAACAGCACCTACCCGTAAGATAACAAGATAAAAGTTTTAGACTGTTGCCCACAATGCCCAGATATTCAAGTTTTTTCAATAGAATCTTATGATCAACCGTACGAAATGCCTTTTTGAGGTCTATGAAAATGCCCGCTGCATATTTTCCTTGATCTAAGTGTTTTTGAAGAGTTAGTATAAAATCAAAGGCAGCACATTTTGTGTTGGAGAATTTTCTGAACCCATATTGTTGAGGCGTGAGAATATTATTAGTTGTGAGATATTTTGTTAGTCTATTTTTATTTACATGTTCAAATACTTTGGAGAAGACTGAGAGTATTGATATTGGACGAAAATTAGATGGATTTTTTTTTGCAGTCTTCTTTGTGAATTGGAACGATTTAATTGATCCCTAAACAGTCCACTCACTAAAGATTGAATTATTAGAATAACAAGATGATCCGCTAATTTTTCTTTACAGAATCTGAGTAAGTTAGTTGTCATACCATCGACTCCTGGAGATGCATTAGTTTTTAGTTTTGAGATAATTTTTAAAACTTCTAGTTTGTTTGTATTGGCCATGTAAAGGGACTGTAATGGCTTTGGTTCCATGTTTATTGTATTCATGTCATCTGAATAAGATGGGATACTCGCAGCTAAATTTTCGCCAACCGATGTGAAGAAGTCAATAAACGCTGTACATATCTGCTTCGGGTCATTTATGTCTATATTATTGATGGTAAGAGTTTCAATTTTATTTGTCGAGTTCTTTGGACTGTTAGTTATGATTGAATTTATTGTCTTCCAGGTTTGTCTTGGATTATGTATGTTTTCTTTAAAAATATCTGTGTAATATTTTGTTTTGGCGAAACGTCTGTAATTAGTTACCGAATTTCTTGACTTATTTTTTTGTGATAAAAGAAGACTGTTTTGCGGATCTTTCTTCCACTGTTTGTAGTTAGTATTTCGTTATCTAATAAGAAGATCCAGTTTTTTGTCAAACCATGGTGTATTACCTTGCTTAGCTGATGTTTATGTTTGGTGGTATTCTGTTGTTAGAGTGGTGTTTCAAAGAGTTTTGGTATTCTAACATCATTATACTATGATCACTTATCTGGTTATCAATATTGGAGGTCGTTGAAGATTTTTCTCTATTTGATATAATATGGTCTAAGAGAGAACTGCAGGTTTCCGTAACTCTCGTGGGATGTGAATTATTACATATGAAATAATTATATGAAAATAAAGTGTTGATATTTTTTTTGTTGTATCATTTTTTTAAGAACATTAATGTTAAAATCCCCGAAGATGAGTGTATCTAGGCTACTTTTTTGTAAAATAGATTCAAGAGATACTAGAAAATCATTTATATTGTTGTTAGGTTTCCTCTATATAGCATATATTTTTAATGGTTTAAAATGTTTATATTGTACCCTAACTTCTAAAAAAGAGTTATTCGTTGACCAATTTTCAATAACTTCACAGTTAAATGTATTGTCAGTATATATCACCACTCCTCCTCCTCTTCCAGTAGTCCGGGAAGCAAAAGTACCCTGGTAGCCATTGATGTTGAACAAAGATCCTTCTCCATCTCCCAGCTATGTTTCGGTGACAACTAAAACGTGCACAGTATCCGTTATTCTTTTGAGCGTTTCTTCTATTTCGTCTATTTTGTTTCTAATATTTCTGGCATTAATGTACAGGACTCTCAAACTATTTTTATAGGCATATAGTCATCCACCGAATGGTATTTCCTTTGTATGATTGATTGGTCAGCAGCTTTTTTAACAAATTCCAGCGTAGTCCACTTTTTCCCTAACACGTTCATCCATTATCTTCCAGATTGGACATTCTGGGCTGGTGGCTCTGTGGTCGTTATGACTTAAATTATTACAGTTGTTACATGTAGGCTGCTCTTTTTTGTTAGGGCAGGTCTCGAATTTGTGGTTGCCGCCGCAGTGAACACATGCCGTTTCTTCCTTTGCAGAACAATTTGGTGTGTCCGAAACGCATTCATTTATAGCATTGGACCAATGGTGACTGATCCTTCACTTTTAAACGTTGTTATCCCACATTGATATGGCCAGCTTTTATCAAGCTTTTCCAGTTTTTTGGCGATAATTCTAATATGGTATTGCAAAGATGTGTATTCCTATGATTTTTTTTTAATTTAATGGATATTTTTTCCGATAAATCTATACCTATCCCATTATTTTGTTTCTCCAGGGAATGCATTAGGTCATCATTAGTTGCTCCCTTGATAAGGCCTCTAATTATAACCAAAGGATTATTTTTTTTCCATCTTCTATATTTATTTTGCCTTGTAGCCCTTTATTTAGTTCTCTTTTAAAATTATTTTTATCTTCTAGGGAGACCATATTGAAGATTAATTTGTCACTGTTATTCGATTTTCGCATGCGTGCAACACCGATCCCCAGAGTGCGAACATCTACGTGCTTTTTGATGAGTTTTTCAATGTCGGCTGATTTTCTCTGCGTGTCGTCGGAGCTTATTACTAAGGCATGATTCTGAAGGGTTGTCATCTGCCTCGCTGCAAAAGTCGCATACGTTGTAGCTTGAGTTCCTTTTTGTTCCTTTTTTAATGTTTCCATTTTGTTTTCAATTTTTTGATTTTGGAATATTGTTTGGTCCATTTTTTTTTATATCATCGTATTGTTTTCTGACGAGATTGATACTTTTTTGTGTTTCTTCTTTAAATACTTCCATTTTTGTTAAATTTCCATTTTCTTATCTATGTGTTGAATAATTTTGTTAATGTTTTTGTCTTCAAGCTCCAATGCACTTTTAGCTCTAGTTGCCATGATTAGTGTTATGTTATGATTATTATGTTATGTTAAATTGATTTTAAATTTTATGTTTTTATATTATTTTTATAATTTATTTTATTTTATTGGATTATGTTTGTTTCTCTAAATTTAATTTTTAATTTTATTAATTATGTGTGTATTGATTTGTTATATTAGTATTTATTTAAATTTACAGTACTGTTACTGCCATCTATTGCTTATTAACGGTACTTGATTATATGAATTTTTAGTTTGTGTGATTATTTACCGCCATCTACGAACATGTATTTTATGAATATAATAATAAAATAAAAAGATTTGGTGTGATTGAGGTTTGAACTCTATCCAAACCCACTGGCCGAAATGTCTTGAGTCTAACACGCTACACCTTCGCCTCTCCACTGGTTGACGTCATTGAGATTAAATTCAATATAAGCAAACTGTCAACGAAATGAACTGAAATTAATGAATGAATTAGAGCGAATTTTAGTGGTTTTTTAACACAAAACACTATATCACTTATTGCAATTTTTTCCGGATTGTTTATTGTTTTATTTAACTCACTTCAAATAGGTTATATCCTAGTTAAATTATGTGTCAATTTTTTAGACAAATAAAATCACTTTACAAGCGTTTCTCGGTAGAATTTCGGGAGACAAACACACCGGGTGATAGCCCTTGAAAAACACTAGACCTCTGTAACTAATTTGTTTTGATTTGCACACTGCTTAATGTTATGATTCTTTAGTAAATGAAGCCAACGAAATTTAGCGACTGATCAAAGTTATTGTTTTAGAAAATTTTTAGAAATTAGACAATTAGAACAAAATAACAAGAAATTTATATATTTATTTTTTATTTTTTATTAGTGACTATTTAATTACAGGTTTGATGAGAATTACAAGATATGATGATGTATATAACTATTTCATCTGTTTGTTCTTAGTCCTCCTCACTAGGTGGTCCTGTGCTGAGGCGGACTGGTAGATTTCTTTGATTTTCCGTTATTTAGTTTCCATGATGTTTTTAATACATTCTCTAGTATGTCTGCATTAATTTCTTTCACCCATGTTTTGATTTTTTCCTTAAACTTATTTATCTTTTCTATCTTTTTCAAACTTGGAGGAAGGATGTTGTAAAGTTTGGTTGCCAGATATATGTGGTTTCTTTGGCCAAAACTTGTCTTGAATTTTGGAACATCTCGTATATCCTTTTTTGAGGCTCTTGTGTCATGTATCCGAGTTTCATTAGGAGATTTTCTGTTTTTAAAATGATGTATAAGAATATTCTTGGCATATATTTGTTTTAAATTTAGAATATCAAAACACTTAAAAATATCTTTTAAGGGGGTTCTGACGGGTAATTTTATTATGGTTTTTATAACGCTCTTCTGAGCAATATCTAAGTGGTTAATATGATTTGCTATAGCAGATCCCCTTACTAGAATTCCGTACTCAAGACGGGAATGACATAAAGCATAAAATACTTTTTTGATGTCTTTCCTAGGTAGTATGTTTCTTAGGTTTTTGAAGAAATATACAAGTCTCGTAAGCTTTTTAATGATCCCATCTAAGGTTTTCGTCTATTTCCTCTCCTAGATATTTAATACTTTTTGTTTTTGTTATAATAGGGCAAGAGCAATGTGACTAATTGTTTTGACACTCGTGCAATTTGAGAGTGTATTCTTTACCTGGTTGACCTCTTGAGTTTATTGAAAAGGCTAGATAATTAGTTCATTTCGCAATGTTAATTTAACTTGCACTTCTTTTTTCTCAGCTCCAGTAAACTTAATGTCGGGTTGGGGGGGACCATTACACCCCGGTACAATCCAGATGAGACATATGGCGTCACAAGAAAACACATCAGCCCGCTATACAAAAATGTTTACGATGGGGTATACAACGATATCGCCCTCCTTCAGCTTGACAGGCGGTAAGTATTACATAATTATATAAAATATTGACATAATGAAAAGTAAAAAATCACATATCAAAGAGAAAAAACAGAGGTGCGACCGTAATTGTAATTCCATACCAAATGCTATTCGAGTGTTTACTGTACCAACTGGTCTACGTATATTACAAATCTCGTATTTATATTACAAATCTGATGGTCTTCATGGTCGAGGGGTAAGACTCTCGACTCGAATAATTTGGGAGGCGGGTATGGGTACTGCCGCTCCAGGAACCATTTATTGTAAAACCAACACTTCAGCCATTGGTCACCCTAAGTGGTTCAATGCGTTTGTTAACTTAGCAGGGGTGCCAGGGTTCATGGGGTGAGGTGTGTCCGTGTCTTGTCTCGGAAGCATCTGTCTACTAGCTGCAAAGAGAGAATGGTTGGGGGCGTCCCTTTGACTTTTCCAGCAGTACTCTCTCGGAACATCATCTTGCACCGCAGTGGGAGGGATGGATTCATACGTCTGTCACTCCTGGACACACTGACCCCCAGATTCCTACCCACTCCTCATACCTTTTTCCTTCCCAGATTTTCCTTCGTCCCTCTCCTTCCTTTCCTAAAAAGTCCTTCCACACAGCATCCCCAAAGATGATACAGGCCTTGAAGGGAATTATTTTCCTCAAGGCCTCCTGTGTGGAGCTAATGTCTCAACCACCATAACACGGGCATCAGCCTAGCATGGTGGTCGAAAAATCCACAAATAATGTAACCATAATATGCAATGAAAAAAAGAAAAAAAAATTTTAATGTAAAAAAATCAAATCTTGGAGTGCGCAAGTAAATTTTATTTGATTTTAAATTAATTTTGTGTTATTTTACAATGTAATCATTTAAAATAATATCTAGTATATTTACGGCACGTTCGATTGTGGAAAATACTCTCAGTATCGCCCTGGTGTAAGACCACCATTCTGAAATGAAACATTGCCTGACATGGATTTAGCCGTGTTTGCTGATGGGATCTGAATATTCAGGTACTTATTCACCTTCCTCTCCCCATCTCCTTCCTCTCCCCACTGCCTACAGCCTCACAACATACAATTGCGGATACCATAGTTTCACTGACTCCAGACGGTTGGGAGCAGTCCCCGGCCTTGCCCGAGCTTTACGCAAAGTAATTATGATGTAATAATAATGCAAACTAATTCTAATGTATACAGTGACCTCATGTTTGCTTTGGAGGTCAAGTGTGCAATTTTTTTTTCAATATCAGAATGAAACTGTAGATTTTCAATAAACAGTTTTAATTTTGAAAAAAAAATCCGTGTACGTACCTACCTAGGTGGGTACCAATTGTTTAAATTCTCCAAAAAATATTTGGTGTTTTGAAAATGATAACACTTAAATTCAGCACATATTTCTAGAATTCATTGAATTGGAGTTACAGACAGAGTCACAACCGCAATAAGTATCTACATGTTTTTAATTATTGTTTAAATATTTCAGACAATAATTCGTGGAAAAGTAAACTAACCATATTTATAATTCTATTATGTATTGTTCCTTTTTTATTTGGAAAAAATAAATATCGCCTTCTAGACCGAGCGGTAGAGGTAGTTGAGTAAGTATACAAAATGTGAGGGTTAAAAAAAGGTCAAAGATTAATAATGTGGATCTTGCCGGTCAATTTTTTGGTCCATATTTTTTTTAATATTTTATTGAGGGGAGGTCCCAATTTACGAGTTTCCGCTTATATCTCAAAAACAGTGCGTCGCAGAGGAAAATTTTTTGAGAATAAGTAAAAGCTCTTAAAATTATCTACAACTTTTATTCTTTACGTAATTTTCGTAATCCCATCCATTTTTGAGTTACACGCTCCACAAATGTAGATATTTTCGAAAAAAATCATTTTACCTCACATTTTTCATCAAACATTCCTTCACATCGTCTAAAATATTCATAAAAGAAAGAAATTTATTTGAAAGAAGTTACAAATAATTTACTTCCCTTTTAGAATATATCTCCAACTAGTAAATATTTACAGCAATTTTAAGTTTTTTCGTAAAATGTCGTTATTTTCAGAAAACAATGTTTTTATCTTATTACTGATACCCAACTTTTGTTCGTTCGTCTAATAATATGTGTGACCACACTTTAAAGCCAGTTATTAAATAAAGTAGACAAAAATCATATTACTTGAAAATTTTTAAATTGTATTTTATAATGATAATGATAATTATCTCATGATAATCTTATTCTATTTTGTTACATTGAGCACATAAAATTATAAACCTCATTGATAGCACTGTTCTCAATTACATTATGTTACACTCTCATCCTCTTTGGACATGTGGGTCTTGGCAAGCGTTGTTCATCCATGGCATCTTCATCCTCAATAGTGGATGGTTCTTGCTGAAAGGGCTCTACCTCGTCTTCATCGTCGTCCTCGGCAACAGGCACGCTATTGGCAGTGGAGGCACGCTGCAGAACAGGTCAGCATTGCTTTTCGGCATCCACATTTGCGAATTGCACAATCCTTGGTGCGGCGGCAAAATATCATATTCAGAAGGACCTCCTCTGCTGGTGGATCTTCTGTTGTAATTGGCACCAGGGTCTCTCCTTTATGTTTCCACTATTATTCAGGGGGTAGCTCAATCGGTGCACTGGGAATGCTGTTTAGTTGTGCTCTCTGTTGGAAGAAGGGAGCTGATGTCGGGCTTCATACTTGCCACCGACCTTGTAAATAACTGGAAGCGGTACGGGTTAGGGGAGGTCTGTATTTTTGGCGCTGCATATGATTTCAGGAAATATTTACTTCCAGTCTCTTTAACCTCGTCGCGAGGGGTTGCTAGTTAAAGATCATTGCCGCTTGATTGATGATTTCTGACTCCAAGTACAATTTTAAGAAGCCCACCTTGCTTCTCCTGAAAGTTTCAGATGTTGTGTCGCAGCCGGTAAATGAATGTAAGAACAGGATGTGTTCAAATCCACGGTGCTGCATCTCTTGGGTGGACAGTGCCATTGTTTTGGTTTTCCCTCGTCCGTTTTTCAGCAACAGAATATCTTGAGTGGGAAGAGTGGAAGAAATCAAAAGGTCGGTGAGGTCCACATCCTCACCAACGACAGCCAAAGAATTGTGAGAGGCTTGTTCCACAGCAGTCTTCACGACGAGGACGTCAGCATCATCGGTGGCCTGAAGAGTATGTATCCCATTCTCCCGAAGCTTTGTCTGTAATAAGAATATGAAGTTACTTTTGTTGGTAGGATTGAATAAAAATTATTCCTGTTTAACGGGTATTGATGTGTTCCAAGTCAAATTGATGTCAGCTGACCTTCTCAGTCTGCATCATCGCATCTGTTCTTGTGATTTCGTACTGTTGGCTGAGTTTGCGTACCCATCAAATACCACAGTAGGTGATGTAAGGATCACAAATTGTGGCAACGGAGGCATCTTTTTCAAATTACTCTGTGTAGTAGAAATCCTTCGTCCACAACTATATTCATCTGAGACAGTAGACAAGTTTTTTTGGTAGGTTCGAATAAGCTGTACAGTGTGTACAGGACAGATTTAGTTTTCTTTCGCATCCCACTTTCATTGAACAGTGCCAAGGGAAATGAGGCCAACTCATACTCAAATAATTTCATCAAATCCTCATCTGATCGTTTGCTTATACACATTCGCTGAAACAGCAATGTTGGGTCAACTGCAACTTTTTCATCGTGAATTTTTATCGACGAGTTGACAGAAGACATTGGGAATTGACATTATTTCACTGGTTTGTGGGAAGGGAGGATGTCCATAAAACCACTTACTGGGTTTGGAAATGTCTGCTATATCTCTACTTCGGCTAACATCCACCAAACTCTTCAAGGGAAGAGCAGATCTCATGAGTTGCGCTCATGCCCAATAACCAATGACTGACTACATTGTGCGAAACACCTCTGCCTCCTGTTATACCTCCTCGGCTTTTAAATGACCACATTAATGTGGTTTCAATGGTCATATCTGACCATGCGCCTGACTAAAAGCAATCAGAGCGTCGCATAATCGTCGTCGCGCGTCGATGTATCAGTAATAAGATAAAAACATTGTTTTCTGAAAATAACGAAATTTTACGAAAAAACTTAAAATTGCTGTAAATATTTACTTGTTTTGGAGACATATTCTAAAAGGGAAGTAAATTCTTTGTAACTTCTTTCAAGTAAATTTCTTTATTTTATGAATATTTTAGACGATGTGAAGGAATGTTTGATGAAAAATGTGAGGTAAAACGATATTTTTTCGAAAATATCTACATTTGTGGAGCGTGTAACTCAAAAATGGCTGGGATTACGAAAATTACGTATAGAATAAAAGTTGTAGATAATTTTAAGAGCTTTTACTCATTCTCAGAAAATTCCTCTGCTACGCACTGTTTTTGAGATATAAGCGGAAACCCGAAAATTGGGACCTCCCCTCCCCCAAGAGGGGGTAAAAAAAATTGACCAAAAAATTTACTGGCAAGATCCACATTATTAATGTTTGACCTTTTTTTAACTCAAATCCATTGGTGGAATTCGGTCCTCACATTTTGCATACTCAACTACCTCTAGCGCCTGCACTATTCATTTCCAATGTCTAATGAACATGTGACTGGGACACGTGTGGAATGTTCACGTGTGTCATGCGTCATGCCGGAATATCGGCATACCGCACCTTAGGGGTTAAGGGACATTATAACATCATAATGCCAACTCACAGTTTTTTCTAAAATATATTTGTTTTCGATAGAAATAACTATAATATACCATTTGTTTGATTTCAGGGTGACCTTCACAGCCAGAATTCTCCCAGCCTGTCTCCACACGGGCACCCCTCTTCCCGACAGTGGTTTCATACAAACTGACTATCATGGCTACAAGGTTAGAACACTTTTCTTTGCCTTCATGATGAACAATGACCAATGATGTGATAACCAGTGATAACTACAAGATTGACAGCTGTCACCGGTATTAATGTACATTTAAAAAAACGGTGTCTATCAATCACCTCATTTCCACACTTCTCCCACCATTAACTTACGTCTCTTCTATTCTCCTGGCACTCCCTTCTCTGCTCATCCGTTCTACATGTCAAAACAATTTGTGCATTCCTTTTCAAAACATGACAAACTTTTTTTACAATAGTTCCACACAGGAAGCCCTGAAGAAAACAATTCCCTCAGGGCTTATGTCATCTTTGGAGAAGCTGTGTGGAGGGTATTTTTAAGGAAAGGTAGGAGAGGATGGTCTGGGAAGGAAAAAAGAGGGGGGTAGGAATATGGGGGTCAATGTCTCCAGGGGTGACGACCGTATGAATCCATTCCTCCCACTGCGGTGCAAAGTGATGGGTCGAGAGAGTCCGGCTGGAGAGGTCTAGATCAGGTCTCCCCCAACCAATTTCTCCCTATCCGGCCCGCCACGCAATACGTGGGCAAATACATGGCCGCCAAGACCTAGTCAAACCTCACCCTATGAATCCGGGCACCCCTGCTGAGTCACTAAACATAGAAAACCGCTCGGGGTAACCTATTGCAGTGTGTTTGTTATTTAATAAATGGTTCCTGAGGCGGCGGTACCCATATAAAAATACTTAAGTAGGTACATTATTACATGCTTTCCCGATCTCCACATGTTTATGGTTTTTCTACCACTCTAAAGACGTGCAAATATAGAAGAAAAAAAACTTTATTGAAATTTAAATGAAATATTAATTAAAGTCCACAATTCGACGGCCCCCGCGGTCCAGAGGTTAAGATCCTCGACGACGAATTCAGAGGTAGCGGGTTCAAATCCTAACGAATAATTTCACAATAAATTATTAAATCTTTTCAGGTAATGTGTATTTGTGGCACATTCCAGAGTGAAGGGTACCTTCAGTATCGCCCTGGTGAAAGACTGAAGAAAGAATGGCTTTAGTCGTGGTTGGTGACCGGATCTACATACAGAGAGGTACATTCCCACCTTCCTCTTCCCCATTTTCAACCTTCCCCGCCACTTCCTTCAGCTTCACAACATACCTGCATTGGGGATGCCATAGTCCCACTGGCTCCAAACGGTTAGGAGCAGTTGGGAGACTTGTGCTGTATTCACAATAAAAACATATTTGTTTAATAGCTCACTTCATATTGCAATAGTATAGGGATAGCGCGGTAGAAACATTCTTTGGTTGTTTTTGCTTTGTTATTTCCACTAAGTACA
Organism: Limnephilus lunatus; assembly: GCA_917563855.2. Classification (NCBI taxonomy): domain Eukaryota; kingdom Metazoa; phylum Arthropoda; class Insecta; order Trichoptera; family Limnephilidae; genus Limnephilus; species Limnephilus lunatus. The sequence goes on from OU830596.1 coordinate 58,717,087, forward strand.
ACAATTCTGGGTTGATTGGAAGAAAGGGGCCGAAAGGCTGCATCACGCCAATATGTAATATTAAATCTATTCATTCAATAGGTCCAATGATGCTAAAAACAAATTAGCTATTCATTTGTCTGACAGGTATGGGTACCGCAGCCCCGAGAACCATTTTTTGAATAACCAATACCCCTGCCGTAGGTCACCTCAAGTGGTTCGCTACGTTTAGCGACTTAGCATGGATTCCCGAGTTTACGGGGTGAAGTTTTTGAAGTGGAAACTTATTTAGCACCGTTGTGATTTACTCGATGAAACGAAAAAGCGACACCAAAAAGAGAAAAACACATACATCTATATAGGATTGCCTAAAAGAATGAGAAAGAATAATCGGTCTCCTCTTTGGGTGATGCTTCGTAGCCTCCCCACTCTTGTCTACTTAGGTTTTCTGAAGGTTTCGCTTCTACCGCGTGCTAACTGTCCAAATTTCTTTGCGTATCCATTTGTCCACCTACTCTACTGTTTGGCGGGCCGCATCGCGAGAGACTAGTTGAGGGAGAACTTTTGAACACTCTACCCGGACTCTCTCTGTCATCGCCTTGCACTGCAGTGGGAGGGATGGATGCATACGTTCGTCACTCCTGGACAAATTGACCCCAGTTTCCTACCCACCCCTCATACCTTTTCCTTACCAGAACTTCTCCTTCCTTTCCCTAAAAGGTCCTCCACACAGCTTCTCCAAAAGCCTTGAAGATTTTTTTTCCTAAAAGCCTCTTTTATGGAGCTATATTTAAAAAAAGGATGTTTACATTGATTTACTCTTCGTATATTTGTTGCATAGTAATGGCACATTTGTTCTCAATGGATAAAACAATTAGTTGGTTGGTTTTTCAACATTTCAGACGACAATGCAGAGAGTGTCTCAGGAGGACTGCTCCAGAACATTTCCCTTAAGCAGCACTTTTCACTCTGTAAAACATGACCAGATATGCAGCCGCCCAATCAACACAAGTAGGAGATGTGGGAGGGTATGTAACGATGGAATTCATTGTAAACCAAGCTTATCATAATATTATTATTTATTAATTTACTATAAACATTGATATTACACGAAATTTAATAAAAACAAAAAAGTAGTCACCCAAAGTTGCTGAAGATAGCTGACATGTGATATTCATTATTGGCGTGTGCCATATAATAAAGAAGCTAGCCGACATGTGATATTCATTATTGGCGTGTGCCATAGAATAAAGAAGATAGCCAACATGTGATATTCATTAATACCGTGCGCCATAGAATGAAGAAGATAGCCAACATGTTATATTCATTATTGGCGTGCGCCATAGAATAAAGAAGAAAGCCGACATGTGATATTCATTATTGGCGTGTGCCATAGAATAAAAAAAATAGCCGACATGTGATATTCATTATTGGCGTGTGCCATAGAATAAAAAAGATAGCTGACATGTGATATTAATTATTGGCGTGTGCCATAGAATAAAGAAAAACACAAGAAATGCCCTGTGGGCGTTTTTCATAGTCCAAAAGCCTGACCATTATTTGCTTAAAATATTTTAATACATGTACATAATAATTAAATTCAAATGGGATGGCGATAGGCGACATTGGTTTATATTTCTTAAATCTGCAAGGAAGGTATTTCTAGTGTGTGCGCAAATAAGTTTGAAATTAATTGTCTGTTTTTAGCACATATAATCAATTTAAGTGAAATGATTTTATTTCATTTCCGCCACGTTATAGAGTTGAAGATACTCTCAGTATCACCCTGGTGGAAGACCAGCATTCGAATCGAAAAGTAAGTTCATAATTAAGCAGGTAGGTATTTAAGCAGCTTGTCGAGGGTATTTTTCAGGTATTTTGGAGCTCCAGACCAGAGGTGGCTGCCAAATTCAACCGTGGGGCGCACTTGTGATTTGTACAGGGTTAGCAGTTGTTTACTGTTAAAGTATCTGCGAGCCCTGTACAGTACGCCCAGTTTTTGGGAGGCTAACTTTACTCTGGCTTCGATGGAGCCCCCATACCTGAGCTGGTCACTTAGAGTTACACCAAGCATATCAATGGAGGGCCTGTTCGGCAGATTGCTTCCGTTGAAGGAGACTAGATTTTCATTTCGATCCCTTTTAGAAGTAATTAGACAAGATTGGGTCTTTGAAACATCGACGAGATTATTTTTACCCCAAGAGAAAATACTCTCGAGGTAACCTTCCATTCCTTTCTTCAAAGCCTTCCGAGCCGTTGGAGTTTGTGAGCCCTTTGGGGGCTTGTCAAACAAAAAGCTATCATGGACTGTACTGTCATCCGCGTAACAATGAATTGGTGCACATGAAAAAACGTCGTTGATGTGCAACAAAAACAAAGTCGGAGACAGAACCGATCCCTGCGGGACGCCAGCATTTATCGAGTGTGAGGAAGAGGTGAAACCATCGACTACCGTCTGAATCGACTTCTCCCTCAAAAGGTCGGCAATCCACATACACAAGGATGCGGAAGTCCGTATGAAAGCAGTTTGTTGATAAAAATGAAGCCAAACCCGGACAAAGTCCTTGGAAATGTCCAGTCCAACCGTTTGGGTCTCACCGAAACGTTCCAGGCACCGCCCCTAAACATGCGTCACATATGCGAGAAGATCACCGCACGAGCGGTACCGCCGGAATCCATATTGACGGTCGTTAATAATTTACCTTACCACATTGGGGGAATTGATTCATACGTCCGTCACTCCTGGACACACTAACCCCCAGATTCTTGCGCACCCCTCACACCTTTTACTTTCCCACAACTTTTTCAAATTCCTTTCTCTAAAAAGACCCTGCACACTAGTGTGGGCCGTAACTGTGTGGCGAATAAAAATTGTCTTATTTCCTGGAACGCTTGTGATAAAAAGTTGTCTTAAAAATTACAGTCATAATTATTACATTAATCATGAAGAATTAAATGTGATCAATTATTCCGGTTGAAAATCACGTTTTGTTACAATTTTTGGCAAAATTTTCCTTGAGTTTACAGTTATAGTAATAAGACCTTCCCTGTTCTTCTTGACACTCACTTTCGAAAATTTTTCAGTCACAATCTTTACACAACGTTCTACAGATTTTGTAAGTCAGGGGAACCTTGCAAAGTTGATAAAAATGGACTTCTGAAATTAGGTTAAGTTCTGCTAATTCTTCTTCCGTTACATCTTCCACTCAATCTGGCACCCTGTGCAGTAGGTGCCAATGGCGCCCCCCCCCCCCCCCCTACATTTTTATTTTGATTAAAATTCGTTCACCCCAATTTTTTTTTTTTTTTTACACTATTTTATCAAATAAAATCAAGACATATAAAGGGTGTAACTTTTCCAAGTGACCTGGCGGTAGCTCTCACACTCGTTTTTTTTAAAGAGAGAATCGCCAGGAGCCCTATACTCTCTGAATCTATTGGGTAAACATAAAATTATGGTGCTATTATAATTATTTTAGGAAAAACTCTTTTTGCGAGTTATACTTTAAAATAATACAACGAATTGTTTGTTTGTGCCCGTACCATGATTTAAAATATAGGTTACGAGACAATGCGGGTGAATTCGCTGAACTAGATCCATTAGACATTATTGAGATTTACTGCGTTTATGTATATACCCAACGCGAATATTAATAGAAAAAGCAAATACAAATAGTTCTCATGGCAACGTACAACAAAAGAATAGCATCTACAGCTCCTGACTAGCTCTAAAACTAATAAGAATATATCTTCGAATTTGTACCTTGCATTTCCCCTGTGTTGAGCGAATAAACACCATTCAAACACTAAACACTGGCGTATGGTATCAACGACTTACGAAAGACGCTTACACTGACACCGTAAAATAACAAATCTAATACATATTAATTATACATATTTAACGAACTTCAAATAATATGTCAAATCAATGATGAAACTATCAATGCTTTTGATAATGGAATTTGCTGAAGATTTCATAAGAAAATGGTCTTTAACTACCTTCTCCTAGAGACTTAAATCGTACAAAATAAAACAATAGCGAGCGTATGGACGACACACTAACAAAAATTGCCAGCATTTTGAAAGGCGCAAGTCAGTGTGTTTGATTCACAGGAACAAAAAAACTGCGCTGTGATTGGTTATTGAATTCGGATCGCACCCATTCGTCGTAAAAGATTTATGGAAAAATAGATCTTACGTTTATGGAATTTGTAAAAAAATTCTGTAACTGACTACAAATTCGTAAGCCGTTGATTTCAACCTGATGCGTGCGCATTCTGTTTCTTTAGAAAGTGTTGCTAGACCGTAATAATTATTTCGTACTATGGGTACTTTTTAAACGATTCAGGGAATATTATAACAAAATTTTAATATACTATTTATTTTCTCACGGCGCCCCTTCGGAGTTGGCGTCAGGTTTTTTGCACGTTTTTGAATGTATGGCAGATCCGGCGCTGCTTGCAAATCTATCATATCAAAGTAGGATTGTGCATCAAAATTCAATGTAGGTACTTTTAATGTTCGGTTTTCTGTCCGAAATAACTCTCTGGATTATTCCAGTAAACGCCTTATTCCAAATTCTTTGATGGTAGGTGATTCATATAATTTGCATTTCATTTTCTATATAATTTGATTTTCGGCGCGACAAATGTCTAGATATTATCTTCAAGAATAACATTTTTTTTAAGAGCTTAAAAACTTCAAATTTTTAAGGGAGGTTTGCAAGAAATCGGTTGAAATTCAGAGAACCGCCTCTTGAGGGAAACTTTAATTTATTTTCAATAAGTTGCATTATTGTCCTTACATTTACAATAACAAATATCAAACAGGAGGGAGCTTGTGATTTTAAATGGAGAGACTCTTTTTTCCAAGGAAACTGTATTTCTTCTAACTTTTTCTGACTTCAACAAATTTATATACTTATATTGATATTCCTTAATATTTTTTGTAATCCTTTCTTTCGAAATGGTTGGCAAAGAAACTTTTTGTCCATATTTTAAAAATAGTTTTAGTTGCTTACACAACAATATCGCGAAACGGAGGGTCCTTGGTCGTCTAAGGAACGGCTAATATGACGCACTGCTCACGCGAGGGCGGGTATGGGGACTGCGGGTGGACGTGCTTTAGTGCCATATTACTACAAAAATAATAAATGGTAGTTATATGCACCGAAGCAATAGACTTTATTTAGTAAGATCTCATAAATTAACATCTTTAAACTATTTCAGAATATTTTTTGCAAAGGCTGAAAAAATGGAAATATTTATATATTTTTTCAAACCTCACAGGACCCGCGGAGCCGGAAGATATTTTTTGATTTTTTGTAAACTAAATTATTTTGATGTTTTAGATACAAAGACAACTTTTTATTACTAGTGCCAAAAGGAATTCGGAAGAAAACAAATCAGCCCAAGCTACTGCACACCCAAAGATGAGGGGATTTTTTTTCTGCAGGGCCTCCTATGTGGAGCTTATATAAAAAACTTTTTTTTACATTAACCCCACACAGTTGGCTCTTAGGAAAATAATTTCCATCGGGGCCTATGTCATCGAGCTGTGTGGAGGGTCTTTTTGAGGAGAGGAAGGGGTGAACGTTGGTCTTAAAGATATCCATGTTGCAGGAAGGAGGAAAAACAAAGATCGGAAAATCGTTCTACAGCCGAGATATTGAACACAAGAACGAGTCGAAGAAGCGACCCGTTCTCATGTCACAAATGTCAGCCATGTACATATGTTGGGCACGCGTTTGGCGTGTTCCCCGACTATGTGCCGGTGCCGAAGGGATCAATGACGCTAGTTCTTCGGAGCATCTTCCATTGAAATACCGGTAGAACAAGGAGAGCATTCCCAAATTCAACCGTGGGGCGCACTTGTGATTTGTACAGGGTTAGCAGTTGTGTACTTTAAAGTATCTGCGGGCCTTCTACAATACGCCCAGTTTTTGTGAGGCTAAATTTACTCTGGCTTCAATGGAGCCCCCATATCTGAGCTGGCCACTCAGAATCACACCAAGCATATCAATGGAGGGCCTGTTCGAGATTATTTTTACCCCAAGAGAAAACACTCGCAAGGTAAACAGTTCATTCTTCGCTTCAAAACCCTCCGAGACTTAGGAGTTTGTGAGCGTTTTGGGGGCTTGTCAAATAAAAAGCTTTCATGGACTGTACTGTCATCCGCATAACAATGAATTAGTGCACATGACAAAAGGTCGTCGATATGCAGCAAAAACAAAGTCGACGACAGAACCGATCCCTGCGGGACGTCAGCACTTATCGAATGTGAAGAAGAGGTAAACCCATCGGCTACCGTCTGAATCGACCTTTCCCTCAAAAAGTCGGCAATCCAAGTACACACGGATGCGGGAAGTCCGTAATAGGGCAGTTTGTTGACAAGACCTCGGAGCGAAAATCCGGTCAAAAGCCTTGGATAGGTCCAGTGCAACCGTTTGGGTTTACTGAAATGTTCCAAGCACCGCCCCCAAACATTTGTCAAATGCGCGAGAAGATCGCCGCACGGGCGGTTCCGCCGGAAGCCATATTGACGGTCGTTAATAATTTTATTATTCTTGAGGTATATGAGCAGTTTTCCGTTGATCACACGTTCCATCACCATAGACAAAACGGATGTGATCGCTATGGGGCGGTAGTTGGCCAGGTTGGAGCAGTCACTCTTCTTTGGAATAGGATGGATAACCGCTTTTTTCCAACCAGCGGGCACAGAGCCAGACTTCAGGGATATTTTAAAAAGTTTCGTCAAAATTTGAATTATTTCTGCAGTACCAAGGCAGGTATTCCGTCAGGCCCACTAGCTTTATTAACAGTAAGCCCTCGTAAAACATAGAGTACGTCCCGAAGCCGGATTCTCAGATTTTTCATGCGAAAACCCCAGTGAGGAACCAACGTCAGGACAGCACCTTGGTCATCGAGGGTTGAGTTAACCGCAAACATTTTTCCTAATAGGTAAGCCTTTTTGGTGGCGGTGTTTGCTAGTGAGCCGTCAGGTCTGGAAAGAGGTGGCAGACTGGATTTGCAGAAATTGCAACCTATTGAGCCCGCAAGTGATCAGAATGCTCTGCTGCCATGTGGGCATGCAGCCAGCTTTTTGCTGGTCTGCAGGTCATGTTCAAATTTTGACCTATTTATTCTTTTGGTTTCCTTTGCCATTTTGTTGTAAGGCTCAATAAGCCACGTTTTTTCATCGCACTTATTCAATGCATAGTCGACTGAACCACGGCTTTGAGCCCACACCAGTTTCTTTAACGGTAGACTGGATGAAGCCATCCATCGCGGATGTAACGACTTCACCAAATTTCTGGGCACGTCTTGAGGGATCCGAAGTCCGAAAACAGACAGCTGACCACGGGAAAGCATTAAAACGTGCCCGCAGACCGAACCAATCTGCTGACCTATAGTGCCACACGTTTCTCTTCAGCCTTTCATTTGGCGGTTTGCAGTTTACAGGAATTGATGCTTTCACCAGGCAGATGAGTCTAGACATCAGAAACCCTAGTAGGCTCCTGAACCATTTGCTCCAATCCGTGGAAAAGGGCAAAGGATTTTACCTGCCGTCCAGTCGAGTACTCTGTTGATCCTGAGAACTTTAAACAAGGTTCGTTATGAACATTAATATCCCCTAGGGACTACAAACTCTGCCGTGGGGTAGTGTGGCAAGAGTTTGTCAATAGTATCGCTTAGATGTTTAAAGAGCTCGGACGTGTCTGATTCATATTTTGAATTTTCCGTTTTTTTTAACGCTACCTCCTTCTTTAGCCAACGTGTCGGATAGCGTCACGGTGTTTATCATGACACATCTGTCCTAATGATGGACACTGAAACACTGTCCGAAACGTTGGCTAAGGAAGACGGTAGCATAACATGACAAAACACCCCAAAAATAAATAACGATAATACTTGAACCGTGAAAATCTGAAATCATATTCGATATTATGATTTTTTTAACATTTACCACACCCCAAATAATAAAGTAGTGTCTGAAATTAAAGGCTACTTTGTAATACAACTCCTGAAACTGAAGTTAAACTCCTTAAAGTAAAGTCAGTATTGGGCCATTTAGTGGTGTTTTATGTTGAAACAAATGTACGTATTTTATTACACGTACGTACGTTATTAGTACGTACTTCTCTACATACTATAATTTAAAATACTCCGCCGTCTTTGTCTGTCTTTCTGTTCGCGATAAACTCAAAAACTACTGAACGGATTTTCGGGCGGTTTTCACCAATAGATAGAGTGATTCATGAGGAAGATTTCAGAAAATAATTTGTCAAGAGTGGTTAAAATATATAATCCATAAAGAAGAATGTCGTATGTGGTGTGGACTAGTGGGCTGGCAGGCGGGCGGTGTGGATTTGATTTGTATGAAAATCTGCAGTTTTGTGCCGAGGTTGATGAAATTTTGCACATGTGACCTTTAAAACAAGAGGAATGTCACTGTCTACATTTGATTTCGAAAACTCTGTGTAAAGCCAGGCTATCACCAAGGACTTCAGCTAGTTAAAAATAAATTGGTTTTCACTTTGGCACAAATCATTACAAAAAAACAACAATTTTCAGATCTCCAGTGCTATAAGTGTAAATATTTATTACCCGTTCTACGGGGGTAATATACTTACATATATATATTATTATACTTTTATATACATATTTATATTATTATACACACAAAAAGATAAAAATATGGGAATGATGTATAGCTACTTTTATACATATACTTGGGACCTTTACAGAGATATTGGTGTTCAAAATTCATATAAGGTGATCGGACGGCAATGCTTTTCCCATTATTCAAGTAGGACCGGGCGTACCAACTACCAATCTAGCTAGAAGTGTGTTCAAAAGCCGATTAAAAAATAAAACTTATTTGTAATCTGCCATTTGGAGTGTGTTCACCTTATTACTTTATCTGTTCTCAGGGTGTGTACTATGGTGCCCCGTTGACTCTACAAAACAGCCACAGGGTGGCCTGTACCCACCTACTGGTGGGGTTGGAATCCTATCATCCTCAAACCTGCATATTCACCAACACTCGCATATCTTCCTTCATCCGTTGGATAGAGGGTATCGTATGGCCTTAAAGCGACGTTGTTGACTAAGACGGTTTTTTGTGATTATTCTTCTATTATACTTTTTAAATTACAAACATAATGATATTCATAGATAAAATAACACAACAGTGAGAAAAAATAAACATGAATATGAAAACAAACAAAAAAATGTATAAAGTATAAACACGGTGTCCGGAAACTCGTTTTACAAGCGGGAAACTGGCGAACATACACCACAGAAAACAAAACAAAAATTTCGATCTGAGCATTTCATTTAATTTTTTTTTCGGAAACTAAATATTTTAAAATCTACTGGAGCCGGGACCACGCGAGTAAGCAATTATAAAAATTTCAACGTCGGACTCAATTTACCCGAAAACGCAAGCTAAAAAAAAAAATATTTCACAAAATCGAATGCTTATGTGATAGATTCACCAGTTTCCCGGTGGTACTACGAGATTCCGGATAACATATATAACAAAAACTCCCACATAGGCCAGGTCCGTGAGTCGCCATACTTGGGATTAGTTAAAGGTAGTTCATATTCACTTATTATTATATCGGTGATTTGTATACAGTGTTCATTGTGCACAGATGATTTTGTAAAATTTAATAATTACAAACCATTTAAATTTTCTTTTTTGAATTGAAAACATGTTACAACACGTTTCATAGAAGGAAAGAAATATTTTTTTCTATTGTTTTATGTACAACGCGTAAATTCAACAACGGCATGCAGAAAACTCCCCTTAATTTCAACTAGTCGTCCGAAAGTTAAAAACAAACTTCTGTATGAGTTTTTACCTTTATTTTGTTCACAAAATACCGGCATCTTATGCGAGTTAAAAATATAAAATTTAAATGTTATTAACTTAATTCTGATACCAACCTTAAAAAAAACGGTTTACTGAAGATATGTAACTAACTAACCATTACGCCGTTACCCCCAGTAGGCAGAGAGGACCGACCGCCAAACAACTCGGTCTTGGCACACACTCTTTGCCTCACTCACATTCATACATCGTCTCATACATTCTCTTGTTTTATTCTGACTTTTGACATGGCCCGACTCAAGTATCTGATTCACTTGATCGTGACATGTCTTCCTCGGACGTCCCCGACTTCTTCTACCATTCACATTTGCATCGTATATTCTTCTTACACTACTTTCTTCAAACCATCTGAGGGTCCCTTTCTTAATCTTATTCATTATGCTTACATCAGCCTTACATTCTTTGCGGATATCCACATTTCTCACACGATCATACATTGTTTTACCACACATACGCCTCAGGGATCTCATTTCAACAGCATTCAGTTTACTTTCATCCTTCCTCTGCCAGTTCCATGCCTCACTGCCATACAACAGGGTAGGTACCAGGACTCCATTGTGGACTGCTAGCTTCGCTTCTTTTGACAGTTTTTTATTTGCGCCAACAGCATTCAGTCCTCCATTAATGGATTTACCGGCATTCACCCTTCTTTCAATATCTCTATCAGCCTTCCCATCTCTCGTAAACATACTACCCAGATACACAAACTCATCCACCTGCTCCAAGTATTCATCATTCATAACTATATTGCATACTGTTTTCGTACTCTCTCTTTTAAACTCCATGACTTTAGACTTACTTACATTCATCATTAACTCATTCTACATACATACTTCGTTCATCCTAGATACGAGAGACTGTAGATCTTCCATTGTGTTAGAAATCAGCACCGCATCATCAGCATACAACAGGTAACATACTTTCAGATTACTCAATTTCGCGCCCAATCCCACTTCTTTCAATTCTTGCATACAATTATCCATGTACAGATTGAATAACCATGGTGACATTACGCAGCCTTGCTTAACACCTTTTGTGATCCAAAAACCACCAAACCACCCCGTAAAACCACCGTTGACCCTAACACATGCAACGCTTCCCTCGTACAGAGACGCAATTGCCTGTATAAGATTTGTATTCACTCCATACTTGGACAACACCTTCCATAGCTTTTTCCTGTCGACTCGGTCGTATGCTTTTTGTAGATCTACAAAACTTCTCAGTGAGCATACGCAAGGAAAAAATCTGGTCCATGCATCCCCTTCCACTCATAAAAGCACCTTGCACATCCCATATTTTATCCTTCGTTTCCATTCTTACACTTTCAATCAATATTCTTCCGTACAGCTTGCCAACTGAACTAAGCAGGCTAATAGCCCTGTGATTCCCACATTCTATACGTGACCCTTTACCTTTGTATAACGGTATGATTACAGCCCTTCTCCAATCTAATGGCGTGTAACCCTCTTATAAACACTGGTTAAAAAGTTTGCACTACCATGTGAGAATAATATGGCTATCTCCTTTAAAGTATTCGGCAGCAATATTGTCGAAACCAACAGCCTTACCATTATTCATGCATTTTATAGATTTTTTAACTTCATCCACGCTGATTTTAGTAACATTCACTCCGTCATCGTTGACAGATTCACCGCTGGCCTCACTATCACCCGGGTTGCTTTCGAATCATCCAATTGGTTGTGGAGAAATTGTAGTTGCCGGTTTATAAAAGTGCTTGTAAAAAAATGAATGTACCATTGGATGAGATTTAAATGAAGCAATTGATAGTTAGCGGCTAATCAGTCAACCCAGGGCCAAGATCAACTTGTTTCTCTCTCCTGTAAAATGTATTATAGTCAGAAAGGTATTCTTTCCTTCAGTTCTTATTACTTTTTTCCTTCTCAGTACTTGTCAGTAGGAGCGCGCAACTGCCTCTCCCGCCCATACTTCTTACTAATTCTATAACTTTATAATTTTGTCACTTTGGACAGGTGTACTTAAGAAAGTCTGCAGTCAATTCTAAAACTTTTCTTTCCGCACAACAATACCGCATTGATTAAAGTTGGAATGATGGCTAGGTACTGTGTGTAAATGCTTTAGGAATATTTTATACAATTTTTCGTGAACACCTCACTAGGTGAATCTACCATGCCGGGGTGCTCAAATGTTTTAGTTAGTATATAAACATGTATTGGAACCCAAAACTTTTCTGAAGTCATTTTAATAATCTAAAAAAAACAAATCATCACTTCCTAGAGTAATGCACCTTGAGAGTAAACAAGCAGAAAATGGACAAGAAATCTGTAACTTGTTCGCGGAATATTTCCAATCTGTATATATATCTGAAAACAATTTTACCGCTTCAGAAGTACCGGATATATCAAACAATATAAACATCACTTCCATTGAATTTACAAAGGAAAATTGTTACGAGAAATAAGGGCCCTTGACATAAATAAGAGCGCTGGATGTGATGATATTCCATCCTACTTTATTGTAAATAGCGCTAAAACACTTGCTAAACCTCTCAGTAGTATGTTTAATAAATCAATGCTTGAAGACATTGTACCAGATATCTGGAAAAAAGCTTTCATAACTCCAATCCACAAAAATGGCGATAAAAGTAATGTTAAAAACTATCGACCCATTTCTAAATGATGAATTTTTAGTAAATAAATGGAAAAAATAATCTGTCAATGTTTAAGATCACAACCTAACCATATTATAACAAAATAACAACATGGTTTCATAAAAGGCAGAAGTGTAGAAAGCATTCTTTCACATTGTTTTATTCACCGAATTTATTCTTAATCACATGGACAACCGCACTCAAGTAGATGCTCTGTATACTGATTTTTCCAAAGCTTTTGATAAAATCAATCAAAAATTATTAATGAAGAAACTTTGTTCTATTAGCATACTTGGTAACTTGTTTCGCTGGGTAACTTCGTACATACTCAATAGATTACAAACGGTAGCAATAAAGGGTTTTAACCACTGGAGCGACGGCGCATTTTTTTCATTTTTTTCCTCGGATTGCTCGTGATATTTTAATGACCGTTTTGAATATTTTCCGCCAACCTTAAAAAAAATCATACCTCCAAATTTTAATATGGAGGCATACACACTGATCATAGTTCTATATATTCAATGAATTCACCTATCTTTGGTTGTTTATCACATATTCCTAGGATTTATGAAAATAATATTATAAAATCGTAAACATTCAAAACGGAACTATTCTCAGTATTGCCTCCCGTTAAACTCGCCTAGTAAGTTCAAATTTCCCTCCACATTGAATATTTTCTTGAAATAAAAAAATTACTTTGTTTGTAACCACGAATTTTACTTATTTAATTTTTACTACCGACCGGTTTCGCTTATCACAAGCATCTTTAGGGCGTATATTATATATATATACAGTAGTAAAAATTAAATAATTAAAATTCGTTTTTACAAACAAAGTGATTGTTTTATTTCAATTAATAAGTCAAACCACAAAGTTACTGCTTTCTACCAAAATATTGAATATTTTCTATTAGGTTTCTTTAAAATGGTCTAATTTATAATCACAATCTACATATATGTATATAAGAAAACTGAATTTTGATATGTTTTGAACTGTCGAATGTTCCCTTTGAATAATTTTTGAGACAAATTTAGTCGAAAAATGGCGACACTTTTAATAAGACTAAAATGAAATTCATAAAGGGCTCACCAAAAATAGCTGCAGTACATCAAACAGATACATCAATTATATTAAATCCACCATACCAATTAACTCGATTGTTGGTTTATTTATAGAAAATATTGCATTTTCAAAAACACACGAAGACCGGAAAAAATGTCAAAAACATAACCACAAAACTTTGTTTTTCAATTTTTTAAGTTTGAAACACGTTGAAAAGGTTGAATGCATTACTAATTCAATTATTATAACACTGGTACACAAATTTATTATAAACATCCACTAAAATACGTTAAAAACCCGAATTTTAATCTGACAGGGAGAAGGAATTTAAAAAAAAAACTTTTTTTGGATGCGATTTTGACTCTTATGCATAAAGAAATTGTATGAAGAACAAGGTCTGAATGGTTTGGGCCATAAATGAACTAATACCGTTTGGGCCATTCTCGTTCTTGACGTAACAAAAAGCCGCATAGCGCCTAGCCTCTCGGAATAAATTACAAAAATTATCTTTGGTTGACTTGGCGACCTCGGCGTCACTTCAACTGTCATTTTGGGTGTGTAAACTTTGAAAACGTAAATATTTTACATTTTCAAAGAAGTATTAATGTCATAACTTCTTCGAAAACACCCTTGGATTGATTTTTTTTTCACGTAGGGTGTCTATTCAGGTTTGTGTAGAAAAAAAATCAGTTCATTTTCGTATAAATATATTTTTTTTACGATTTGTTTCCGGAGTGGGAAAAAGCTAATTTCGCGCGGTTTTTTCCAAATACGCCCGGCTTTAGCCAGGTTAACATTTACAGAGATCTACAAAATACGAATTTTCGATGGAATATTTAGCCTACATTTATTTATTTATATAATACATGTTACATGTATTTGACATTTCCATAGATAAGATTTATTAAATCACCATACTAGGCGAATGCCTGTTTCTTGGTGATTAATTAAGGATAGTAACTTTGAGTGTAGTCTAGTGTAAACACATGGTTAAATTGGTAAAGTTATAATAAAAAATAGAAAAAGAAGTGCGTAAAACAAACATGTAGATAAAATAAACCTGTAAACATATGGTACTAGTATGTAATGATGTTGAAAATTTATAACTTTATCTGAGTATATGAAACAAGTTGTAAGCACTGTCATAGTCACTAGAGTACATTACTAGAGTACACTGTCATATGTTGAATGTTAATAGAAATAGTTTCTTTCTACCTGCGCAAAAACGTCAAAATGGAACTGCGGGCTTATTTGAAAATATTTAAAAAAAAACTTTAATGCATCTAGGGAGAAATTGCTGTAATTCGGCAACTTAGCAAACTTATATTTTGTAAATGGTACCGAATTTCAGCAAAAAGCGTTCCAGTGGTTAAATCTGATTTCAAGAAATTTCCTCAGGCATCCAGCTAGGGTCTCATCTTGGTCCATTATTTTTTTATTTTATATATTAATGACATAGTGAATGTCGTAAAATACTCCAAATTAGAATTATTTGCCGATGACGCCAAACTGTATAAACCCATAAATGACCTAAATGATTGTATCAATTTCAAGATGATTTAAACATTTAATCAGCGTAGTTCTGTATTGCGAGAATAACCAGTTATTTTTAAACGGTTTAATGTGTCATCACGTCATATTCACAAGAAATGACAAAAAAATTATACATCAATATCTGTTAAATGAAAATAAAGTTGAAACCTGCTCTGTTGATTCTGAAACCTGTTGATTCTCGATAGTAAGTTCAATGTCATATCAATAAAATAACAAATAAAGCAGCTAAAATGCTTGATTTCATCGTAAGAAATGCAAAAGAAATCACAAACACTGTAATTATCAAACAACAACTATACTTTGCGTATGTACGAAGTCATTTAGAGTTTGCGTCAACTGTGTGGTCTCCATTTTATGCAGTACATACGTATAAACAAAATTGAATCAATTCAGAAAAAATCATAAAATACCTTTCTTACAAATCACACAACCGATTTAATAATTATCTTGATGAAACAAATTTCTTCAAACTTGATGCATTCAGTGTACGCAGACAATTCTCAGATACAATGTTGCTATATAAAATCCTAAATAATATAACCGACTGTCCAGAATCATTGAACAGAATAGATTTTAAAGTACCTACAGTGACCTACACGGCATACACGTTCGTGTAATATTTTAAAAGAAAAACACTGTAAAAAAAATTCTAACCAAAATGCTTGCCTTATAAGACTTTGTTCAACATATAATAACATTTTTTATGATATACTTAGATATATTCAACAAAAATTAAACAAATATAATAACATCCCCCATACACACAAGCCCTGCTTATTTATGGGGATAAATCAAATATGTACACATATTATGTAATTAATTATTATGTTGAATTTATTGTAATGTATGCATCTTTTTCTGAATAAAAAATAAAAAAAATAAATAAAAACTTCAATTGTGACGAAATTAAATATAAAATTCTGTCATAAGTGCATTAAAATGTTTTAAATGAGTACAAAACTGCATAAATGTAATGTAATGTTATGTACTACCTTCCACCTGTTATTTGTACTTAATAATTATCTTTAAATGTAATATCTTTTAATTGTTGTAAGTTTTTTGTTTAATTTCTAGATACACAATGTAATAGTACAGTGAGGAAATCTTTAATTGGTTTATCAGTTAGGTAAATTACTGTATTAATTAATCATTATTGTAAACTGTTGATTTCCCTAAAATAAAATAAATAAATAAATAATATTTTTATAAGAATTTGATTGTAATATTGTACGTCATTTGAATAAAATATGTAATTTAATTTGTCCTATGATTGATGTTGATAAATTTTGAAAAAAATTGTGTACCTTTTGTTTTTATTCAGATTGAAACCTTTTGCTGGTGTATTCTCTATTACAGATATTGTCGATAAAAACCTCGATAGTGTCAATGTTGAATGTCCGCGCTAGGGACCCAGTACTTGTACCAGAGGCGACAGGTCAAATGTCCTCTTGTGTGGTTATGAGAAAGTGTTATTTGTGAAAAGCCTTGTAATCCTAAATCCTATCTTCTACTTCTATTTGTAAAAACATTCAGTGTTGTGGAAGTTTCATTTTTTTGTTTGTATTCACTCCACTGAAGAGATATACCTAAGTATCTCTTGTGTTTTGTCATCTTAGTAGCAAATCTCAAATAAAGACACTATTATATCACTCACCAAACCAAAGCCACTAAAAAATTTTGGATTTCTTCGAAAGTTGGTGTACTAAAAATATGAAAAATTAAGATATGTTCTATGTAACCGGTGACTTTAACATTGACATGAAAGTCAAAAATACCTGCAGTAATAGACTTCAATGTTTAGTGAATAATCTAGGACTGAAACAACTTGTGACTAAACCAACTAGAATATCAAATACATCAGCAACCATTATTGATTTAGTTATTACAAATAATTTTTACTTGAATGTTAATGTTGTGGATTCTCCAAAAATATCAGACCACGAAAATATATTAACAATATTTGAAACGAGTATAATTAAAAATGAATCAAGGGAAATTACATATAGAGATAAAAGTAAATATGATCAAACAAAATTTTGTGAAACTTTACAAAATAGTATTTCTCAAGTTACCGAATCAAATAACCTAAACGACAAAGCAGAAAACTTCGTCAATATTTTGACTACAGCTGTCAATAAAATTATGCCAATGAAAAGGGTTAAGTTTAAAAATACGAATAAATGGTATTCGAAACCATTGCACAACCTTCAGCAACAAAGAGATAATGCATATAAAGCGGCAAAATTGGAAAAATCAGAAGAAAAATGGAATGCATATAAAAAAGTTCGTAATATTTACTCCAAACAAATTAAACAACATAAATGCGATTATTATAAGCAAAAATTAGAAACACAACAGAATGAACCAAGAAAACTTTGGATAACAATAAAAGAAATCATAGGTAAAAAAAAAGAAATTGTAAAGTCAATTGATTTCCCAGATGGAACTGAAGAAGAAGTAGAGAAGATAGCGACTAAATTTAACCTAGTATTTCATTTCGAGCATAGATCTTAAAATCGAAAGTATTCCACAACATCCTGAGAACCAACTAGATGAGCCTATACGCACTGATAAGAATTTAAGTTTAAAAATGTGGATTTACCGTACTTAAAGAGAGTGTTGAGTAATATGAAATCGAAGGAATCTGCAGATGGTATTACAATAAATATAATCAAAGACTCTATAAATATTATTGGCGAATCGATGGTCCAAATTATCAATGAATCTTTGAATAGTGGAGTATTCCCCAAAACTTTGAAGACGTCTGAAATAACTCCTATCCCGAAAATTGATAACCCAAAAAAATTTGACGACTATAGGCCAATCAATTGTTTACCCAAATATGAACAAATACTGGAATACATTGTAAAGGAGCAATTAACAGAATATATTGAGGCCAAGCAGATATTAGTTCCACAACAATCTGGTTTTAGAAATAAATATTCTTGTGAAACCGCTATTAACTATGTAATAGATGAGTGGAAAAATTTTAGAGATAAAAAAGTAAAATTATTGCAGTATTTCTAGACTTAAAGCGGGCATTTGAAATAATCGACAGAGATAGATTAATCAAAAAATTAAGTAATATTGGAATTAATGGAAAAGAAAGTAAGTGGTTTGTTGATTACCTATCAGAAAGAACATAAATTACAAAATATGGTGGTAAAACATCTGAACCACATAGTACTAATAAAGGCGCTCCGCAGGGATCTGTCTTAGGTCCATTGTTGTTCATTATATACATGAATGATATTATCAAAGTGTTAAAGCATTGTGCAATTAAACTATTTGCTGATGATACATTGTTATACATAGCCAGTAAAAATTTACAGGACGCCATTGAAAAAATACAAACTGATTTAAATTATGTAGCGCTTTGGCTTCACCAAAACAAAATAAAATTGAATGTTACGAAAACAAAGTTTTTAATTGTAGATAGCCTAGGTGGAAACGAGCAGGCAATACTAAAAATCGATAACGAAAACATAGAAAGGGTTAGCAGTATTAAATATCTGGGTGTAATATTGGATGATAAAATAAAATTCGACGAACACTTAGAATACATAACAAAAAAAAAATGCTAAAAAAGTTGGATTCTTAAAAAGGATCAGAAATAACTTGGATCTCAAGATAACGCGCCTTGTTTACAATTCCATTGTAACTCCGCATTTAAATTATTGTTCTAGTGTTTTATTCCTATGTAACGAAGCCCAAAATAATAAACTACAGGATATACAAAATAGGGGGATGAGGATGATTTTAAAATACAATATGTTTACTAGAGTCAAAATTATGTTATAAAATCTAAATATGATGACGACAAAACAACATATAGCATACAATGCATTAACTATGATTTACAAACTGAAAAATAATATGCTACCAAATTATCTGAATAGTAACATTATGTTTCACGAAAATGTTCACAACTATCCTACGAGAAGACGCGGAGACTTTAGGCTTCCCAAAACTAAACTTTCGTGGACACAAAATAGCGCGTTTTATAAAGGACAAAAACTTTTTAACAACCTGCCGAATGCCGTAAAGGAAGCCTCAAGTCTTAGCACTTTTCGTAGGATGTGTGCATTATATGTGAAGAATGTTTTTTGATTTATAACAATCTTACCAATATTATTGTCACATAGTTATCTGTTTCCTCAAAATGCATTTTTATTTTTGTAATCTTTTTTTTTTCCTCTTAAAATGTATTTGTAAAAATGAAACTGTATCTTTATATTATATTTGTATATATTTTCTTACCATCTAAATAAATATTCAAAAACAAAACAAAAGAAAATGGTTTGTTCACTTTTAACAAACTTATTTTATTTCTTAGTAATCACATGTTACAATAAAAAAACTATTCCCGACCCGCAAGCACTTTAAAAGAGGTCTCACTTAGACCATTACGATATGTTTTTCAAGAGAGAAGAGAGAGTTTTACACTTGGTTCAACGTATTTATAACAAAAAAACACACACAGACAAAAACAAGCATTTTTTTGGCTGAGATGACAATAATGAATAAGGACTAACATACACAGAAATCTGTTTCACCGACTGACAAAGCTTTGCATTATATCGCTTGGTGCAGGTAAATAATTTCCTGTAATAAGCAGGGCTGGGCAAAATACATGCTTTGCTGTAATTAAAATACAAATTACAAAATACTTTTTCGAATGTATTTAAAATACGAAATACAAAATACTTTCAAGTCGTGTATTTGAAATACAAAATACAAAATACAGTATTTTAACCATTTTTTATTTGAAATACAAATTACAAAATACATTTGTTTTTGGTAGAACCTTTTGTTGCAATAAATTGTCGTAAGTGCACTTATCTAAGGGTGCGTTTCCATAGGAGCAAAGCTGAGCAGTATTAAGAGCCATTAACCAGCGGCCGAGAATTCAAATTTCGTCTAACGATGGTCTTGCGATTGTACCCTTGCAACTGTACAGGACGGTTTCGATGAGAAAGATTAATTATTCTCCATACCAGCATTTTTACATAATAACTCAATCATTATTTTATTTCATTCAAAATTGGCTTTGATAAATACCTACATTCAAAAATGCTCAAAACTCATGATGATAAAACTATTAAAATAATCTTCTTTTTGTATTATTTATTGATTAAGAGTATTTAAAATTTTTTCGTTATGTCTAACCAATGGAGCGACCACGTGAAATAAATAAATTTGCCTCGATTGCTCGCCATTTCCCAGAAAATCATTTTTAAAATTTTTCGCAAACATTAACATTAAAAAATCATACCTTCGAATTTTAACACGAAAACATAAATACTTGTTAAATAGCCAATAAATTAACCTATATTTTACCATTTATCTCATAATTGTAGGATTTATAAAAAAAAAATCGTAAAGTTTAAAACCGCGTGAATCCTGCGTGTTTGTTAACTTGAAATTCCGCGAGAGGTACTTATTCGCGTCAACATAGAATATTTTCGATTTCTGTATTTTTTCTGTGGTATACTAATGAAAGGTGCATATCTACGGAAAAAAATAATTTTAATTGTAAACAACTGATCAAAAATTCGACGAGAAAAAATATTTAAAAATGTATTTTTAACATCGCTCTAAAATAATCTACGAAGTTCGGATTTACGACATCTATGGTCATAATAGATAAAGCATTTCAATAGCTTCGTTTTAAAATAAATGGCTGGCCATGGAAATGTTTGAAATAATTACAATAAATGTGTTACGAATGGCAGGAAAATGTGGTCCAATTTTGGACCGCTGTCAATCGTAAAAAAAAATCGTATAAAAGTGGTTCATTTTTCGACCACAATCGTTCCAGTGGTAAGCAATATATATAAATATATATATATATATGTATATATATATTTTATTATTTAGAAAAAAGTAAATATTTACAATAAATAATTATTATATATTACATTTCATATCAGACATCACTTTTTTTTGGTTACCCAATTAGTAGAGAAATATTCTCGGGTCTAACTAGGTAATGTAATTATATAATTAGATAATAATATGTATAGTTACAAAAATGGAAAAATAATATTTTCAAAAATACTGCAAAATTGTATTCCAAAATATTGTACACTTAGAAAATTAGATATAATTAAGGAAACAGAATATCAACAAAAATCAACAAAAAATCAACAAAAATAATAGCAACATATCTGAATATATCTGAAAATCATCGATAAAAGTGAGTCAATCTTCTCTGTAAAAATACAACGAAAGTTTTTTTTTAAATTTAGAATAGTTTTTCTCACTTTTTATTGTATCCGGTAAATCGTTAAATAACTTTGGGCCTACATATTTATTCATAATGGTGTTGTGCAGCTGTGGTGTTATATGTTCATACATATATGTTCCTAGAAGTTCTAGGTCTTATACTTCGCGTTGAGGACATTTCAGATTCTTTAAAAGCTTTTAAAATAGCATTTCTTTGAAATAGTTTTGAAACCGGTAGGACCTTAAATTTTTCAAAAAGTTCTTTGGTTGGAAAAATTCTTGGTTTTTTAATAATAACTTTGATGATCATTTTTTGTGTTGTTACTATCGGATACAGATTATTCTTGTAGATGCCCCCCCCCCCATGCGATTATTCCGTACTGCAAAACTGACTGCACAAGAGCAAAGTAAACCATTTTAATATATGAAAGATTTAGGATATTTCTTAATCGTAAAAAAATGTAAGTAAGTTTTCTAATTCTTTTTACACAGTTTTCGATATGTTTCTTAAATTTCATGTTACTTTCCATAGTGATCCCTAGATATTTGACATCTGGGGTTTTTTTCAGGATTTTACAATTATTATCGTTACATTCTCCTCCTTGACATGAACGACTGTGCACTATCACGCTAATATTGGAATCTGTGACAGGATCATTAAGGTAAAAAGGTATATATGATGTTTTTTCTACATTAAGACTAAGTAAGTTATCATCAAACCATTCCTTTAATATGTCAATGTCAGCATTCGCAGCTACATTCACTTCTGTCCATGTTATTCCTTCGATTATGATGACTGTGTCATCCGCATATGAGATGACACTTCCATTAAGAGGGAGAGTGAACATGTCATTGACATATAAGGAAAAGTATAGGCCCGATTACTGTGCCTTGTGGAATTCCATATTCAGAAGACAAGGGTCTACTTAATGAATTATTCAGTTTAACGTATTGTTCTCTATTTTTTAAGTAACTCTGGAAACAAGATAAAACTTTGTCTTCCAGTCCAATTTTCTCTAGCTTAGCGATCAGCCTAGAATGCGACACACTATCAAAAGCCTTTTTCAGATCGATAAATATTCCCACACACTTCCGACGTCTATCCAAATTCCCCACAACTAGAGAAGTCAATTTTGCAATTGCAACATGAGTTCCTAGATTAGGTCTAAATCCATATTGGTTAGAATGCAGATTTTTGTAGTTAGTCATTTCCTCTGGGTTGCCAGATTTAAAAATCGGACTAACAACAGTTTTTTTGTAATTATCTGGAAATCTTCCAACTGAAAAACTTAAATTAATGATATGCCCGATAGGTATTTTTAGATAATCTTTAAGATTTTTTATGGTTTCTACTGTTATTCCATCGTATCCCGGCGCTGAGCCACCTCTCAGTGAAATAATTATATTTACAACTTCCGGTTCCGATGTAGGCCCAAGAAATTGCATTTTATTTGTATTTATTGAATTTCTCTCAAAAGCCTCAGTAGTTTTGCTAGCAGCTAAAGGGTTAATTTGTTGTGCTAAATTTTTTCCAATTTTTGCAAAAAAATTATTATATAAGTTCGCACATTGAGTCAGCTCATTTTTTACGTCTATAGAATTACCGTTGTACGTCAGTCTGTGTATTTCCGACGCTTTCCGTTTCTTATCAATAATTTCATTAATTGTTGACCACATTTTTTTATCATATTCTACTTGTGACATTTTTATTTTATAATATTGTTCTTTCGTATTCCTTATTAAATTTGTAAGCATATTTCGATATTTGACAAAGGTATTTTTTAATATATAATTGAAAGGATTTTTTTTACAAAGAATAAATAAACGTTGTTTTTCAAGCACAGACTTCACCAATCCAGGACTTATCCACGGTTTTATTGGGCTGTATTTAGAAACTAGCTTCTAGAATATGTTTTGTTAAAATTTCCTCAAAGAGACGAGAGCTCTTTAAAATATCCCGGCTGCCTAATACACAAGCCCAGGATTCCTTAGATATTTTTTCCCGAAGAAGATCTTTATTTAACACTAGTTTAATATATTCTCTATCTTTTAATTGATTAGTACGCGCTATTGCATTATAATATAATAAGCACATATAGTGGTCTGTTATACCGGTTTTATAAACAATAGACTGAAATCTCTTAGTATTATTACTATTTACCCACATATGGTCAATACAGGAAGGTTTCTGACCGGCGACGTCACGAGTAAAATTGTAAATACATGATTTAAAATTCAATTCAGTTAGCATATTAATTCATATATTCATCCTTTAGATGAGATCGATGATTTCCAGATATATCCACATTAATATCACCAACCAAAAACGTAAACATATCCCGTGTTTTGCAAAGAATTTCATTTAGTTGACATATAAACTGAGAAAGGTCTGACAAGTGTGTCCTGTAGATTGCAATTAAATTAATTGTCAGTTTATTTACACATAATACAACACGTAAACAGTTTACCTATGGCCTTGTCAAAAGCAACTTCTTCAATATTCCGCACTATGAATGTATTTCGAATGAATAATAATATTCCCGAATTTTTGTTGATTTCGAGTGTTGTCGAAACGCAGCCGTAGTTCGGTATATCGAAGTGAGTATTGGTATTGCAGTGACACTTTGTGAACACTATAACTCCCGGCTTTTTTAAATTAAATCTAATTACACTAAAAATTCGCAATTTTTTTTTTGTATATATATGCTGTTACGATACGCCCCTGCAGCGAGTAGATTCAAATTCCAGAACGCGAGCAGACAAGCCACACAACAACTCCCCTCTCCCCCCCCTGTTTCCTGCTTCCCGCTTCCCTCCCCCGTGCCCGGCCACTGGCCATTCCGCTGCCACTCCACAGACGAGATTCGGGCGCCTTGGGAAGCACACGTAGGCGGCCCGCTTTCGGGCGAGCGGACCAAATTCACAGACGAGATTCGAGCGCCTTTGCGAACGGACCTACGCGGCCTGTGGCCGAGCGGACCAAATTCAATGTAGCCGCGATGTATTATTGAAATACCTACGAGTAGAGCCGGCCTTCGCCGCGCCGTATAGTTCGGTCTATTCAGACTACGAAAGTGCCTGATTGAACTTCCACATGAGGCGAGGATCCTGCAAATCCACATGTAAGCTGTATCTTTCATTTCCTCTTTTGAATGTGTCCGTAATCAGTGAAATGTAGGGCCCCGCGAAAATCACCACTCGGAGAGTTTCGTTTTGAGAGAGAGACAATGAGAGATTAAACACTTTAGCTAGGTTTGTGTAATTTGCACTTCTTGTATTGAATTGTACTGTAGAAACCTATGTACTGTGTTTGAGTTTACAATACATGTCCTAAAGATTTAACTTTGTTATTATTCTGCTGCGGCAGGAGGATTATTGACCAGAGTGTATCCCGTTGGACGCCGGAAGGTAGAGAGAAATTCCATAGCTTTGAGCGACTCACCCCTTGAATAGAGAGTACCATTGTTCCCGCTGAGAGCTAGCCATGGGACATGTTTGGGGGCCCCAGAGCTGGTGTTGGTTTGGTAGCCAACATCGGGGACTCTAACAATGCATTATACTAAACAGAGAATCACACTCGTCCAGAACATCGTTGCACTCATCGCTAGTATCACAAACATTTTCGTTTATTTTATGCAGCTGGTCAATGTTTTCCGTAATAAAATCTTCCATTTTTAGTAGTCTATTTTTTGACGAGCAATTGTCATATATAAATATATTTTTTTTTTTTTTTCAAAAATATATGTTTGTAAGACCGTAAATAAATAGACAAACTGAAATATTTTCGTCAAAAACAAGGACGCGGATCTTTTTTTTATGATTTTATTTGACCTAAAATTAAAATTCTGAAAAAAAGTATTTTTAAATAATTTATTGATTTATTTTACTGCATGATTATATGATTTGAAATGTGTGTTGTATAATAAAAAACTTTTGTTTGAAAATTCAACAAATCCTACGGTAAAACCTTATTGTACTAAAAATAAACATATTTTCTCAAAATTTAAAACAAAGGCTTACTAGATAAAAGAACAGTCTTTCAAAATCAATTTATATTTTTTTGTGGAAAAGAGTCAATACTTCTAAAATTTGATTTTATAATTACATATTTCCGATTGTGTCAGGTTATTCCCTCTGAAACACAGACGTGCAAAAATTGACCAATCATTTTGCTCAGAAGACACGTCTTATCTCCGCTCCACTTGTAAATTTTTGTAGGACCAAGGTATTAGATAATAATTTATAATAACATGATATTTGCATATGTAGTGCAGTTTTGTGTAATTTCACTTCAAGTGCGCTCTACTATAATTAACTTAAAATTATAATAATATAATAATAATAACTTTATTTCACATAAAATTGAACAATAAAACATATGTGGAAACTTTGACTAGCCAACTAGGAATGGATCCTGTTTTAGGCCAGTCAAATTGACAAATTTAATTTCATATTACATTGTTTACTAACATAACATGTTATTTATAGCAGGAAAAGGTGTTAATTATGTATTCCTAACAGTATATAATTTTGTACTCATAAGAAAAAGAAGACAAATAATGATATCTTAAAATCAAATTCAGATATTTTCCCCTAGAGCGCTTAAAAACAAAAACAAAAACAAATAAAAGATAAAAGATAAAAGATAAAAGATAAAAGATAAAAGATAAAAGATAAAAGATAAAAGATAAAAGATAAAAGATAAAAGATAAAAGATAAAAGATAAAAGATAAAAGATAAAAGATAAAAGATAAAAGATAAAAGATAAAAGATAAAAGATAAAAGATAAAAGATAAAAGATAAAAGATAAAAGATAAAAGATAAAAGATAAAAGATAAAAGATAAAAGATAAAAG
This sequence comes from Limnephilus lunatus, assembly GCA_917563855.2. Classification (NCBI taxonomy): domain Eukaryota; kingdom Metazoa; phylum Arthropoda; class Insecta; order Trichoptera; family Limnephilidae; genus Limnephilus; species Limnephilus lunatus. The sequence goes on from OU830596.1 coordinate 58,743,291, forward strand.
ATAAAAGATAAAAGATAAAAGATAAAAGATAAAAGATAAAAGATAAAAGATAAAACCGGTAAAGTAAACAAAAATCGGTAAAGTAAATAAAACCGGTAAAGTAAATAAAGCAAATACAAGTCAGATGGTAATAATAAGAAGCCTATCTCTTGGTCAACATATCTTCGCTTTTGACCCTCCCTAAATCAAGGAGCCAGTCGTTGATTAATTTGCGCAAAACATTAGTACTTTTCGTTTTCCAAGCATTAGGAATGATATTAAATAATTTAGGTCCTAAGTACGAAAATTGACGTTGTCCAAGGGACGTCGTGGTTTTTATTGGGACTATTGGATTGTTCCTTGAATGTCGGGTGTCGTGAAGGTGGTCAATGGAAGGGTAGTGCTGGCGTCGTTTTTGAGCATGTAATACAATCTTTCTAATATATAATTGTCTAACATCGAGAACTTTAAATTCCGTGAATAATGCATCACTGGGGTACCTGAATGGTTTTTTAAGGATGACTCTTAGTAAAGATTTCTGTGCTTTAGCCAGGGAGTCCAATATTGTTTTGGCACATCCACCCCATCCTAGGGATGCATATTCAAGTAAAGAATTACACATGGCATAGTATATTGATTTCATGTCTTTTACAGAGAGAATATTTCTGATGGTAATAAAAAGGTGAGTAAGTTTTCTGACTTTTGAGGCAGTTGAGTTAATGTGTTCTTCCCATCTCAGATATTTATCTATGATGATTCCTAAATATTTTAAACTATCAACGCTTTCTAGTTTATTGCAAGTACAAGTGTTCGGTTCATTGCAAATGTGAATAGTAATATTAATAATTACCTTGGGTTGTCCCGCTTGTGTTGCACTAAAACGTATAAATTTGGTCTTATCCGTGTTAAGAGTAAGGAGATTATTGTCTAGCCATTGTTTGACATTGTTTATTCCAATTTCGGCTTTTCTATGCGCTTCGTACCAGTTTTTGCCCTCAAATATTAAGACCGTATCGTCAGCAAAAGTGATGATATGATCGGCAAGGTTACTGTTGCAATGTTCATTGATATAGATATTAAACAATATCGGTCCTAAAGTACTTCCTTGTGGTACACCAAATTCGATATTTGCTGGATCGCTTAGAGTATCATTAATATTAACTCTTTGGCTCCGATTTAATTTAATTAATCTAGTATTCAGTCAAATTATTCCTATAGCGCTTGATCTAATACTATGACACAAAAATGTACAATACAAAGCAATGACAAGTATAATACAACAGTATTGTAACTCTAAATATTAACATGTAATCGCTCTGGATTCTAGCGTTTTCAGTCTATGTTTTATCTAGGTCAGTTTATTTTTCTTTATTATTATTAAGATCGCTAACTGTATTTGAAAATGTATTTTGAAGCCATAAGTATATGAAAAAAACCAATCTTTTTATTGTTTTTTGGCTGTAAAAAGTGTAGTGTGTTGTGTTTTGAGGACTCTTCTCCCCCTGATCTTCCAGGAGTCACTTCTTGCTGCTCATTTTCAGATATTTATATAGGTACTTTTTTTTTTACTTTTACTTCTGTCACTTTTTGTACTTCCTGTAACTTGAACAATGGAGTAGTATTTCCCTCCTTTACCACCTACAAAGCCCCCAGATCCCCCTCCTGACCCTCCAGATGGAGACATTTCGGACATTTTGACCGGTCAGTGGTTGAGTGGGCATAGCGCTTGGGTCGCACCCGGGCGCCGCATGTTCGATTCCTCGGCTGGCTAAGTCCTCCATCACAACACAAGCAACAATTTCGGCTTTCTGTGGTGGTAGTAGGAGATTTTCAAACATTGTTGGGTTATTCGTAACCCGGGAATGTTTGTCTTTCTTTTTAAATAAAAAAAAAAAAATAAAAAAAATTTCAGAACCCTCAAACATTTCAGACCCTTCAAACATTTCAGACAGTGAATCTGTCATCCTAACCTCAATAAAAAAAAGAAAATTCAGTCCCTCTTCCCCAAAAAAACATGATTCGCCTTCGTCTTCACAGTCCCCACCAGCTCTTCCTCAACCTTCTCCAACAAACTTTTACCCTACTCATTCCCGTGGCCCCTTCATTGTATATGCGCAAAAAACTGAACAAGGTAAAACCATACATCCTCTTGAATTTAGTAAATTCCTTTTAACCAACAAGAACCTTTCGATTAAGCCCGGAGGTGTAAAAGCCGAGGGTCGCTTCCGAATCTCTATTGAATTTCTCTCAGGTTCAGCCGCAAACAACTTCATCAAAAACATTTTTATTACATCTAATTCTAAATTCAAGGCGTACATCCCAACTTTCAATGTCACTCGAATGGGCCTGGTCAGGGGTATCTCGACCGATCTGTCCATTCCAGAAATTCTGTCTTCTCTTTCAACCCCCCAACATATCGGCAATCCTATAAAAGCCAGGAGGCTAAATTTTAAGGACACCTCTGAGGGCATCGTTTCCTGGAAGCCCTCCCAATCTGTTGTGATCACATTCGAAGGACAATCTCTTCCCTCCCATATCTATTTATTTTTCAACTCCTTACCAGTTGAAATGTACACTTACCCCACCACCCAAGTTACAATTGCTGCCGTTTTGGTCATACCAAAGCACATGCAGATCGCCTCCCAGATGCTTCAAATGTGGATAAAACCACACGGCTGATCAATGTTCTTCTCTCTCTTCACCTAAATGTTTTAACTGCTCAGGCGCTCATTCCGCCATTCACTCTTCTTGCCCTGAACAATCTCGCAAAAAAAAATATAAAAATTTCCATGGCCTCTGAGAACTTGTCTTTTCTGCAGGCTTCTAAACTATTCCCGCCTGTCAAAAAATCTTTTGCCGAGGTTTTATCCAGTAACTCTCCATCCAACCCTCTCCCCTTCTCCTCAACATCTTCTCGTTCAACTAAATTTATGTACAAAAACCCTGTCTCTAAACCGGCTCCTGGATACGATCGGCAACAACACAACTCACTCCTCTTAAATCCCAATGGTTCTCCTTTTTCAAATGCCACAAACGGGTGCGCAAACAACTATAATTCGTCCTCAACAAACCATCAAAAGCTTTCTGAACAACTCTCGCAAGATAATTCTTCATTTATACAAACTCTTATTATGCTTCTAATTGACCTAATTTCCTCTCAAACTAATCTACCGTCCAACGCTGCTTCTATTATTTCCACGTTAAAATCATTTGTTCAAAATGGCACTGCAAGATGTCAGAATACTTCAGTGGAATAGCCGCAGTGCTATTTCTAACAAATCGAACCTTCTTAACCTATTAAATTCAAACCTTGTTTCTGTGGCTGCTGTCTCGGAGACATGGTTTACTCCATCCACCCACTTTAATGTGGGAGGGTACTCCTGTCTCCGTGATGATCGCCTGGAAGGTACGGGCGGCGGTGCTGCCCTTTTTATTAAAAAATCCCTTCCGTTTTCCCCAATAAATAATATCAAACCCCCCAATGCTGACTTTCAAATGGTTGTAGCTAAAATAAAGGACACTTCCTTTGTTTCTATCTATATTCCCCCATCATCGCACTTCAATAAGCAAGCTTGGTTACAAATTGTCCGTCAACTAAGCCCTCCATTCTTTTTATTGGGCGATTTTAATGCCCATTCCCCCGTCTGGGGTTCTGCTTTCTCTGATCGAGATGGTCGAAATGTTATGGATTTTTTAGATGAATCCAACCTTTTCCTTTTGAACGACGAATATCCTACGAGAATCTCTCGCCCCAACACAAACCCCAGTGCAGTGGATCTCTCCATATGCTCTACAAATCTGGCACTTCTCTCCTCGTGGGTGGTTTCGGTATTGCGGTATTTCAATGGAAGATGCTCCGAGGAACCAGCGACATTGATCTCCTCGGCACTGGTGCAATGTCGGGAAACACGCCAAATGCGCGCCCAAAATATGTACATTTTTGACATTTGCTCGGCTGTAGAAAGATTTGCCGACCTCTGTGATTCCTCCTTCCTACAACATGGGTCTCTTCAAGACCTATGTTCACTCCTTCCTCTCCTCAAAAAGTCCCTTCACACAGCATCTCTGTGTGGAGTTAAAAGTAAAAAAAAAACACTTATTTTTAGCGTCGCTATGCCAGTCGGGAAAATCTTCTTGCGCATAAAAATTCCACAATGGACTACGCTGCAAAGTGCAAACCTTTGTCTTGCTTTAGAGAACTTTTCTTTTCTGTGCAGTCTCTGGTTATTTCAATACGCGCTCTTCGGCAGTCAATGTATGACTTTGTAGTTTATTTAAAGCATTCTCGAACCCTCCTGGTGCCAAAAATATGGTCTCGTGGTTTGCCTCCAGCTCGTTGAAATGGTAGCCAGATTTCATGTTGGGGCAAGTTTATCAATTTCGACATCCATGGTAGATGTGAAATTAATAAATTATTCAACCATAATCACATGGTAAATCATATTTGAACAAAAAAATTAAAGAAAACAACATGTAATAAAATAAAACATGAGTATAATGTGAAATGATTATATTTAGTTAAAAAACCTTGAGCTACACAATATATTATAATTCACATATTATTATATCCATACCAACATAGTATTATAGGTATACATATCGACGCTGGAAAGGATAAATGGCTAAAGCGCCATACAACTGGAAAAGAAAAATGGCCTGTTTGGCGCTTAAGCCATACAGCTGGAAAAGAAAAATGGCCTGTATGGCACTTGAGCCATACAGCTGGAAAAGAAAAATGGCCTGTATGGCGCTTGCCATACAGCTGGAAAAGAAAAATGGCCTTTATGGCGCTTAAGCCATACAGCTGGAAAAGAAAAATGGCCAGTTTGGCGCTTAAGCCATACAGATGGAAAAGAAATGGCTTAAGCGCCATACAGACCATGTATAGAAAAGAAAAATGGCCTGTATGGTGCTTGTTTTAAGCCATTTTTCTTATCCAGCTGGATCATGCTTTAACCATTTAAACTTTTCAGCTGTATGGCGCTTTAGCCATTTATCCTTTCCAGCGTTGACATGTGAATATTATAAAAAGAAAACTCTCAAAACATTAATTGTCAATTTCCACACTTAAAAGCAACGAATGAACAGTAATAATTTTTTTATCCTCAGAGCACAAACCATTGTCATATCAACTATACTGTACCGAAACATAATATTGTTGTTGTATTAATTAGAGAGGCTGGAATGGGTATCGCCGCCCTGGGTATTCATTGAATAAACAACACCCCGAAAGGGGACACCATAGTCTCACTGACTCCAGACAGGAGCAGTTGGAACTCTTGTGCGGTATTCACATCAAAAAAATAATAATTGCCTAATTTTTCCATGCATCTTTGACACTTCTCACCAAACTTATTATTTTTTTAATGTATAGCTGAAATGACTTAAGAGCGCATAACCAGCCAGCGGACGAAAATCCACATTTCGTCGAAAGATGTTCTTACGATCGTACAGGACGGTTCCAATAAGAAAGATAAGGTATTCTCCGTACCAGCTTTTTAAAATTATAACTCAATATCGATTTTACTTCATTCCAAAGTTGCTTTAATTTATACCAGCATCCAAAAATGCTGAAAGGCGTGACGATAAAACTATTAAAATTATGTACTTTTTGTAATTATTTTTTGATCATAAGTATTTATCGTTTTTCAATAATGTCTTAGCAAAATTAGAATGTAAAAAAAATCTGAAATATATTAGTCTGTAAGTGCGCAAATAAATGCACAAACGGACCAATTTTCGTCAAGAAACACATGTACTTATATATTTTTTAATAATTTTATTTAAACTAAAATTAAAATTCTGTTACATACGTTTACCAGATAATATATTGATTTATTTTACTGCATGATTATATGATTTGAAATGGGTGTTGTATAATACATGTACTTTTTTGAAAATTTAACAAATCCGCCAACGACCTATGGTATAACTTTATTATACTAAAAATTATGATTTTTTATGAAAATTTAAAACATACGTTTACTAGATTAAAGAACAATCTTTCAAAACCAATTTATAATTTTTTGTGGAAAAGAGTCAATACGTCTAAACACTGATTTAAAAATGACATATTTCTGGTGTTCTCTGGTAATACACTCTTAAGGTTTGTACTAGGCGAAGATAAAAAATGGTTCTTAAACAACGGTTAAAAAAGCTTAAAAAACAGGGTAAATTTCATAATTTCAAGAAAAAACAAGATAAATTTCAACACCTTAAAACCCCTCAGGCTAATTTGTGCACTCTTGGGAACAGCTCATATAGGTATCATAGAAAAAGTTGTGTCCCCCTTACTGTCATTGTGAGAAATACATATGATCTAAATGGTGTTAGAAAGAGAAAACACCATGCCTTTGTATTCAAATATAAAAGTAAATCACAGAAGAATTAAAATGAACACATGTGTGGAACCAAAACTTCTGAAACTTTGTGAATTTTATATTAATTATTTTTACATGAAATGGCAAAAAAGTGGTGTGATAATAATGTTTATAAATATACTAGCGAGTTCGCGGTGTGCGTTGCTATGCCGCTCAATAAAGAAATTCTTTCTCTCTGCGTGTCCTTTCCCATTCGTCCCGTTCCCTTCTGCCTCCCCTTCCTCTCCCGCGGCCCCTTCCCCTCTTGCGTTCCCACTCCGCCTTCCCTCTCCTCACTCCCTTCTCCCGCTTCCACCGTCCCGCGAACCCCCTCCCGAGTTCCCCTCCCTCCTCCCGTATTCCATATATTCAGTTCCGATACATTCAGTTTTCAAACAGCTCGCGCGCCACCTATTGCAATTTTTTTATACAAATTTTGTAATGCCAGAACTCACTATTATATATATATATAAGAACCATCACGGGCATGCACACATCAAATCCGCAAAGTTTCATCACAATCAAGGCCGTAGCCAGGGGGGGGAACGAGGGGGTTTGATCCCCCCCCGAAATCTAATAAAGCACACTGAAAATACGAGGCATGATTTTTTTAAAGTGTATTTGAAAAAATAATTGCAGGATATTGTTGATACAATTTTTGACCATTTTTCAAATAATCGCCAACCCGTTCAATGCGTGTGTTCAGCCGTGGCACAAGTTTCTTTATGCCTTCCTCGAAGAATTCTCCCACCAGCTCCTTCCCCCATTTCAGAACCGCTTTCCGTATCTGCTCGTCGGTTGAAAATTTAATTTCATCTATGTATGCCTTAAGAGAGGTGAAAAGATGATATTCCGAAGGCGCTAAGTCAGGGAATGCGAGGAGTGGTTCAAAACATTACAACTAAATGAGTCCAAGAGCGTATTGGAGGCTAAGGCTGAAGGACCAGTAGCGGACTAAGGGGGGGGGGGGGGGTGGCGGCCTGCCCCGGGACCTTGATCCTGGGGGTGGGGGGGGCAAACCCTCCATGTTTCCTTAATCAAATCCTAAACAAGGCTTTAAGGCAGCAGGACACTGTAAAAAAAATATTTCAATTTCTGAAAGATGCTTGTTAAAAATACTTTCAACCCCCCCCCCCCATACACACAATCCCTGCTTACTTATGGGGGTACATCAAATATATATACCATGTAATTAATTACTGTATAAAATTTATTTGTAATTTATGTATCTATTTGATACTAATAAAAAATAAAATAAATTTAAAATGTTTTAAAGAAACTCGAAAAATTGACGGAGATAAAGCATTTAATGTGAAACCATTCGAAACAGTGTGTAGGTTGAATTATCGTTCAGCAAAACTTTGAATGCGTTTTACTCGAAACTTTTTTAACACGTTTAACACGTCAAGTGTCTATGGCACCATGAAGGGGGTTTTGATATCTAAAAAAAAGGTAAAAATGGCGGACCAGCGAATTTTATTTTCGATTTTTTATGGAAAATTTTCACCGTTAATAAAAAAAATAGAAGGGGCCCTTTACTGTCGACTAGAGGCCCCTATGGTAAAGGCCCCCTTCTATTTATTTTTATTTTTATGAACGATGAAAATTTTGCTTACACTGGCCAATACGGTCTAGGGCCCTGCCAGAGCCGGATTAAACATGTCGAAGCCTCTAGACAGTTGCCTACACTACCTTATGGATAATAGTGACTGGATTTTCGAACAGTTTAAGAATTGGTGCATGCAAATCGGATGTATATTTTTTCTAACATGTTGTCAACCAGGTTGAAAAAAGTAGTTTCGAGAAAAACGCGTTCAAAGTTTCACTGAAGGATAATTTAAAATACAAACTGTTTCAAACGGAATCGAAAAAAAAATTCGCTGGTGCGCCATTTTTTCTTTTTTCTCGAAAATTTTTAAACACGATACGTTTATAGATTTTCACACCCAAAAGCATTTTAGTTACTTGTTTTTGGGGTGTTATTCCGTGTTGCTCTACCTCCTTCTTTAGCCAATGTTTCGGACAGAGTTGCAGTGTCCATCATCAGGGCAGATCCGACAGATGTGTTTTTAATACGTTTTTCAGCCTGGTTGACAACATATTTAAAAAACTATACATCCGATTTGCATGCACCGAGTCTTAAACTGTTCGAAAATCCAGTGTCTATGGCACCACATAGGGGAATTTCAATATCTAAAAAAAAAGAGCGGACCAGCGAATTTTATTTTAGATTTTTCATGGAAAAATTTCATCATTCATAAAAAATAGAAGGGGGCCCTTTATAAAAAATCCCTACGTGGTGCCATAGTGACTGGATTTTCAAACCGTTTAATAATAAATAAGAATAATAATAATATATTTTTATTAATTTCTTACACCTTACAAATTTGAATTTATTACATATAAGAAATAACTGAATAAATGAATTTATTACTTATAAGAATTTACTACAAGAATCCAAAGAATTTCCCTTTTGAATCTCTCCTCACCGACGCAAAATATATCAATCTCCGAGGAGATTTGGTTCAGGAGCAATATACTCCTCCCTACCGGGAGAACCATAGGCACGTTAGTCCAACAGGCAGGAAGATAGAATAATCTACGATGACGCAGTCTAAGAAAGTCATCTGGAAGATAGAGACCCATGCACTCCAAAATGGCTGACTTCTCAATATAGCCTCGCAGTAGTCTGAATAAGTGGGTGACGGAATACCCCTCTCTTCTGAGCTGCAGGGAGTAAAGTCCCAGCATGCCCAGAAGAAAGTTCGTCGGGTAGAGCCATGGATAGTTGCCATAATCCTTCATGTAGAGAAATCTTAGAAACCCTCTCCAACACGAGGGATCACCCCACAATACATAATCATGAGGATTCCAGATAAGCGAACCACTATCACTATCCCGCCTACTGCGGACCAGGGAGAAGTATAAAATCTCCAGAGCACTGGTATCCCGAAAAACTCTGACGGTTCGGAGAACAAACCTTAAAATGTTGGCAGACTGGCACACTTCTTCGATATGAGGTCGAAATGTCAACTTACTTTCATACATAATCCCAAGATCCTTTATACTAGAAACGCGTATGAGATTATGACCGAGCATAGTGAACCTATAATGGATGAGACTAAATGCTCAGGTAAAAGTCAGAACTACGCATTTCAAGACATTGAAATGAAGCTGTTCGTTGACACCATTCTGATATGTTATCAGCATCAGCTTGAAGGCGCAGGGAGTCCTCAATATTTCTAATTAGAAGAAATAATTTTAAATCGTCGGCGAAGAGCAAAAAGCGAGAAAAACGGACGACTTCAACAATGTCGTTAATGAAAATGGAAAAAAAAGGGGCCCTAGGATCGATCCTTGAGGAACCCCTGAAAAAACAAGAAATTCAGCAGATTGGAAGATTCCGTGTGTGACAAATTGTTTTCTGTTCTTGAGGTAACTTATAAAAAACTGTAACATCCGAAGAGAAAAACCTATCAGGGCAAGTTTTGTGAGTAAGATATCGTGATTCACGGTATCAAAAGCTTTGGAGAAGTCGTTATACGAACAATCTACGTGGCATCTACTGTCTAGCAACATTGTCGGTGAAAACCACCAGATGGGTTTCAGTGGATCTTCCTTTCCTGAAACCGTCTATCTGAGGCATAAGGAACTTATAAATTAATTTTTCAAATAATTTAGCAGGAGCTGATAGAACGGCAACTGGTTTTCGATTAGTTTTTGTGAACCTTTCATAAAAATATGATTTATTTTGGAAGTTTTCATACTTCAGGAAAAGTAGAAGTACCAATAGCTAAGTTAAAGATAAAACATAATGGTGTTTTAAGGAACTCGGCGCACCCTTTAACAAAAATATGGGAACGAAGTCTGGTCCGATGGAGTGTGAGTTCTTCATGAGACTTATGGCACTCAAAACGTCGGGTTCCGTAAATAACCCTAAATCAACGTTTGAATCTCCTCTAGTAAAAAATGAGGCCGCTTTTTTAATGTCTAGGAGTGGAGGGTCTTTACTATAGACCGATTGGAAATGATCAGCAAATGCGTAAGCCACACCCAAATGTGCCAACGCATTTGCCCAAACTCTCATCAAGCTGCAATGAAATTCAATAGCCGGATGAAAAATGTCGTCTTTAAGACTTGGTGGATGCAAATCGGATGTGTAGTTTTTCTAATAAGTTGTCAACCAGGTTGAAAAACGTAGTTTCGAAAAAAACGCGTTCAAAGTTTTGCTGAAAGATAATTCAAAATACAAATGGTTTAAAACAGTTTCTTATAAAATGCTTTTTCTCCACCAACTTTACGAATTTCTTTAAAAAAATTGGTGAGAGCATTAAACAAATGCATCATTTAGAAAATGAAATAAAAAAAGACAAAAAATTTCCTGGTGCCTTGCTTAGGATCTGATCAGGGGAACATGGAGGACTCCCAGGATCAGAGGCCCGTGTGAACTGAATAAAGGGGGGGGGAGGAGGCAGAAAGTCGACCAAAATGATGCCTTTAAAAAATTTCACGTATTTCTATAAACACTGTTCCACCAAAACCAAACCCCCCCCGAAATTTTTCTCTGGCTACGGCCTTGATCACAATCGGATGAATGGTTTAGCAACGCATAGCGGACAAACAAACATTTTTAGATTTTTATTAAAATATATGTTTTGAAGAAGAAGATAATAATAATCTAAATGAAAATATGAAAGAGAACAAGACACAGTAAATAGAAAAAGATAATGGTCGCAACTGGAACTCGAACCCAGAACGTCTCGTCTAACGGGGATGTGTGCATTTACCAATTCCACCATTGCCTCCTACAATCAAACCGTTATATTAGCCAATCTCATATTTGGTTCTGTGTTCGAGTCCCAGTTGCGACCATTATCTTTTTCTGTGTCTCGTTCTTTTTCATATTTTCGTTTAGATTATTATTGTTAACTTCTTCTTCAATGATATATTACATTGATGGGAATAACCTTCAAAAGTTATAAAAAGAGGGATTTTTTATTAAAAAAAATATTATATATGGTTTTCAACGTACGGTGAGCCATTTTTAAAACTTTTTACGTTTGCATTAAAAATTTTAATATTTAAAAAATTGTATGCTAATTCTAATAATAAAATTTGAGAGTGCATTGCATCACTTTTCAAAAACACTTTTTAGTTTTCGGATCCATTCAGAAATATTCCATTTATTTGGATTTTATTGGACAAAATATACTCGAAGCCTGAGAGGTTAAGAACAAATAAGATGAATTTCAACGCTTAAGAACACAAGCAAGTGAGTAGTATAGTTTGCAGAGATGACAATAGTAGATAGAATATAAGTGCTAATATTATAATAATAAGTACCTATATATAATTATATTCTTTTGTAAGATATAAAAATTGGCTGCAGTTAACTTCAACTTACATTATATTTAAGATAAGTATAATATAAACGATTAATGCAATTGACGTATAGACACATTGGAATGAAAAGAAATTTTTTATTGAAAGTCAATGAACTATGGCGTGTAGAAATAAAATTAGCAGTCTTCCAGTGTAAAATTCAATGAAAAATCTTTTGACCTAAGCTAACATATGGATCACACAGGATAAATCTGTACCTCAAAGGATAAACCACGTAAGTCCATAGCAGTTAATAATAATATTAATTGGACAATTTGAAGAGCGCCGTTTTTGTGAAAAATCACCTCAAGGGCGCTTTACAATTCATTATGAATTCCTAGGTTCTATTTAATTTTATTATTTACAGATAGATACAAAAACATACTTACCTGCAGGTCACTTCCGAAAAACACACTTTATTAAAAGTTTATGCTTGGGAAAGATACGACTTTGCACGTGGAGGGCATTATATTTAAAACACTGGAGATTGCATGACTTTACCTTTGCTACCCTCATCACTGTTGGTTTTACATTTATATTTATACGATTAATGCCAAAGTTAAGTTAATATTTATTTTAAAGACTGGATATTGTGAGAATTTGCTTTATTTTTACAAAATTAGTTATTTACTATGTCGCGAGCCGTGAAGCTGAAGGTGAAAGGTTTTTTTTTTTTTTTTTTTAACTTATGGATACGACTATCTGAAAAGATGAGTTTTTAGATTAGCTCTAAATTCCGCTGAATCTGTGATCATTCTTAACTCGTGTGGCAGTCCATTCCAGGCTTTAGGTCCTGACACTCCGAAAGCACGCTTACCGAATTTAGTATCTGGTGTGCGTTTTGGTTCCTTCAACCTTCCGATAGCTGATGTTGCTGCTAACCTGAGGGTTGATTGTCGCGAATTGAAATTTTCTGGAATACACATTTCCGATAAGTAAGCCGGAGCCATTCTGTTAAGGGATTTGAATACCATCCAGCAGAGCTTAAACTGGATTCTTTCAGGACACTTGAGCCAGCGAAGATTTTTGTGATGCTCAGAAATATGGGAATATTTAAATACGCCGGTGATGAGTCTTACCGCAGCGTTGAACACAGATTGTAATTTGTTGATTTGATAACAGATTGTAATTTGTTGATTTGATAAACTATTGATGATTTGAAATGATTGCTATGGACTTACAAGGTTTATCCTTTAAGTACGTCTTAGGAATTGCTATGGACTTACGTGGTTTATCCTTTAAGTAAGTCTTAGGAATTGCTATGGACTTACCTGGTTTATCCTTCAAGGTACAGAAATATGAGCTATGTCGCAGGTAAGTCCTCATTTTCCTAGTAGGGAGAATTCAAATGTTGCCAAATTATTGAGTCATAAGTTAAAAGTCAGTGAGAATGTACGAGACAAGGAGCAGTTAAGAAGCAAGGAGAGTGCAGGAAAGGGTTGATGACAAAAGGTGAAATGTGGGAAATGATGGACACTTTAACGGTGTAAGAAACGTTGGCTAAAGCCTCGATGACATTGAGCGAGTTTACCAGCTACTATCTGGGAAATTCACTATCTGTCAGTAAACTCGCTCAGTGTAATTGTATTACTTGCTAACTGGCAGATTGTGGACAATCTACGAAAAAAGTTGAAAGGTAGTCAACTTTACTTGCTACTCGCTCAAGATGGCGGCCCACAAACAGCTGATTTCATTACAGTCAGAAATAGTTCTCGTGGGAGTCGTAATTCTCGCTACTGGCTAGCGTGTGGCGCTAGCTGAGACCTCAAGTTTTTTACAAAATGTCGACCAAATTAGTTTGCGCGGGTGTCATTATTTTAGCTGCTACTGTCACTACTGAGCGAGTAGACAGTTTTGTGTGTCATCATGACAATCTCACTCGCCGATTCACCCGCTTTTAAACTTACCAGCTAGTAGCTTGTAAAATCGCTCAATGTAATCAAGGCTTAAGGAAGGAGATAGCGCAACATGGCGTAAAAAACCAAAATAAATCAACAACAATAATTGAGGACACAGGTGGAAGAATGACTTAATGTCCTTTATCTTGTCGCAAAAAGTAATTATGTACTCTACATTGTCAACAGATGTCCCTGCATGCGAGAATATCAACACAACTCTCAAGTTTTTATTCAATCCCTATTCGTTTCTATTTATGTACAATTCCTACTGTTGTCAATGACTTGAAAATTTTTTATTTATTCATTGCTTTGTAATTACAAAATTTGAGGATTTTTTGACCACCATGCTAGGCACATGCCCGTGTTGTGGTGGTCGAAACATCTAGACTTGTCACTATTTCACAAAATTAAGATAAAATGTGGAAAGTAAAAAACACTTATATTTCCAGTAAATTCTTAATTACAACGTTCACGTTTGACAAAGATAGACAATCAAAGAATAAGTGTGTATGAAAAACGATGTGACTGGGTGGCATTTTCATATTCAAAAGTTGCATCAAATACCTACTACTACCTTAAGGTAGATTAGAGCAGTGTTCCGCAAAGTGTGTGCCGCGGCAGTAGTGTACCGTGGTCATTAGTTGGTGTGCCTCACCGCAAGAGAACTACAAAATAAGACCCGGACTTTTTTAGAGACCCAGCAGGAAGAATCCACGGAGCTGAAAACTGATCGGACATTAAAACTAAAATTTTCCGAAACAGAGCAAGCACATTTTTGGCTGCATATAAAAAAAGGAGTATCCACAGCTTTCAAAGCGCACTACTGTAATTCTCTTACCATTTGCCACGACCTACTTATGCAAATTGGGGTTTTAATTAATAAATTAAAACCGATTACTATTATTATTACTCCGATTAAATTTAAAAAAAGAGAACGCCTGAGGACAATCGACGAAGGATGAGAGCGACATTATCAACAATTGCTCCAAATTTTGATCTCCTGTGCTCAGTTAAGCAGGTTCACATTTCTCATTAAGAGCTAAAGCAGGGCAATTGGCAAAAAAATTGTCGCTTGTTTCGTCCCTCATCGAATTTTTAGGTCTATTCTACCAAAAGTTATTGTATATTGTTATTCAAAACAGATTTGATCCTAATAACTAACTAACCATCACGACGGACCGCCAAACAACTCGGTCTTGGCACACACTCTATGCCTCACTCACATTCATACACCGTCTCATACATTCTCTTCTATTATTCTGACTTTTGGCATGGCCCGAATCAAGTATTTGATTCACTTGATCGTGCCATGTCTTCCTCGGGCGTCCCCGACTTCTTCTACCATTCACATTTGAGTTGTATATTCTTCTTACACTACTTTCTTCGTTCATTCGCTCTACATGCCCAAACCATCTGAGGGTCCCTTTCTTAATCTTACTCATTTTGCTTACATCAGCCTTACATTCCTTGCGGATATCAACATTTCTCACACGATCATACATGGTTTTACCACACATACGCCTCAGGGATCTCATTTCAACAGCATTCAGTGTACTTTCATCCTTCCTCTGCCAGTTCCATGCCTCATTGCCATACATCAGGGTAGGTACCAGGACTCCATTGTGGACTGCTTCGCTATCCTAGTATCCGCTCGTAAAAACCGTAAGTTACAGCGATCATTTCCGAAAACAAATTAAAAAGTGTCGTATTATATCTTAGCCTTTTTTATGGATCGCTGGATTACGATTTTTTCCTAAAACGAGGGGAAATTTCCATCGCCACATTTTATATAAATTTTGTGAAATAATAACATGTCTATAAGTTTGTAATATCATTGGTATAGTTAGTATTTCGATCAAAAGATTTGTGTACTGCAAACACATACATCACTTTACTAATCAAAACTTTTGTGAACGCCCATTTCTTAATCTTATTCTTTATTAATTATTTGGCATTCATTTTCCCATCTTACTTCTCTCATTCAAAGAAACTTAACCACTGGAGCGCTTTTTGACAAAATATGACACTATTTAAAATTCCTCGGATTGCTTTGCTGCCAATTTTGGCAAATTTTCCCTTATTTGCAAGTAATTAAGTAGAAGTTAACGATTTTATAATAATTTTTTTATAAATCCAACGAATACATATGTGATAATCGACAAAAGATAGATGATTTCATTGGCTATAAAGAACTATAATCAGTTTGCACGTCTCCATATTCAAATTCGGAGGTATGATTTTTTTTAATGTGAGCGGCAAATATTCAAAATAAAGTCCAAAAAATCTCGAAATCGGAGAAAAAAGTTTTAAATAGCGCTGTCAATCCAGTAGTTAATTAAATACATATAACATAAGTTTTATACAGACATTTTATTGCATTTAGAACAAAAAATATATTGTTTTTAATAATAATATAATTGTAGGTGACGCAAACAGAGTTGAGAGAACAAAATGTCATACTCAGGATTGTGTGTATTGGTGCATATTATGAAAATGCTTCCAACAAAAATAAGATTGAAATATACCGTATGCGAGCAATTCATCTGTATGAGTACTGTGTTTGCGAATCAACTCCGAACGCGATAGCTATAAATTAATGTGAATAAAATAACATTTACAGGGTGATTACTGATTAGTTTAACTTGATGAGAAATAATATTAGAGTTTTCATGCACACATTTGTGTCAAAAATATATACAGGGAGTTACGGGACATACTTGACTAACTTTAACTAGCGATTCCTTACATTGTTAGGAGTAAAAAATATAAGTCAAGTGTGTCCCTTAACACCCTGTATATTTTAAAATTTTATAGATACTCTCAGTATCGCCCTGGCAAAAGATCCTAATTCAGAATTGAAAAATTGCTTGAAATGGGTGTTTGGTGACCAAATCTGAATAGCCAGGTACTTCCCATCCTTTATCTTTCTTATCTCCTTCCCTTCCCAAATCCCTTCAGCTTGAATTGGGTATGCCACAGTCCCACTGAACATGTGCGATATGCGATTTTCACATTTTAAACAAACTTTGTAATAATTTGCTCTCACCACGGCGATACTGAGAGCATTTACTACCTTGGAACGAAGCACAAACATATTATAATAATTGTTTAAAAATTAATATTTTACAATTTATAATAACATTTTTAATGACTTGACACGTAATTACCATTTTATTTTATGAGGCCAAAATAATTTTATTTCGCACACAAATAGAACAATGTCATTGAAATAGAATATACAAGATTGTCCTTTGAAAGGAAGAATGGCACAATATAAATAGTCAATTTTGTCATTGAGCCATTGGAAATTTTGAGACAAACAATATTAATAATCATCTTTTTAATGACAGTTGAATGGATCTTTCAAAGCTCCACAGATCACGATGGAAACAACATGGCAAAATTGCATTGACTTAAAAAAATGCTAGACTGAAATATTTGTGCAAATTTCATGATGCCAAAACTCACGGTACTAGAGATTTTTCAACATAACCACTGAAGCGATACAATATGGTACTATTTAAAATACCTCGGATTGCTTTGCTGCCAATTTTGGCAAATTTTCCCTTATTTGTAAGTAATTAAGTAGAAGTATAAGATTTTATAATATTTTTTTTATAAATCCTACAAATATGTGATAATCGCAAAAAATAGATTGGCTATATAGAACTATAATCAGTTTGTCTGTCTCCATATTAAAATTCGGAGGTTTGATTTTTAATGTGGGCGGAAAATATTCAAAACGATCACCAAAAAATCCCGAGCGATCAGAGAAAAAAGTTTTAAATGGCGCTGTCACTCCAGTGGTTTAAAACAAAAAAAAAAACAGAAAGCTGCAAAAATTAAATACAAATTCAATATTCTTTGAATTTTAAGTCTAATTTTTGGTGATTACTTCAAATCAAAAATATTAGAAGTGAGTGGTCCAGTTAAGGTGCATTTCACCATCCTCGTGATAAGCTATCAAAAACATTATCAGCAAGATAACAACGTATGCAGACGATTCCGCTTAATTTGGGACACCGGTTTTTCGGGACAGCCGGTTATTTGGGACAAACCCAAGGAACAGAAACAAAATAAACAAACTAATAGAATTTACTTGGGTTGTCTGGGACAAAATTCCGTTTAATTGGGACAAATTCCCATCTGAAGACCATGAAAAATGATTAATTATAATTATTGTATTTTTTCTTTTGGATTTCCTTGTGTAGACACCGTTCACCGCTTGTCTCATTTTCAACTGTTGACATTTAGTGTGTAAGAAAGAGGGGCAGCATTATAAGTTTAAAAACAAAAGCAAAACAATCAGCGCATTGACATTTGGCGTTTGTGAATTTTTGGAATTCACTCACTATTCAATATTATACTTATCACAATATTGCTGCAGCTCTTTCAAAAGATGAGAATTCATTTCATACAAAATGTGTGAGAAAAAAAAAATTCTTAATAATTTTTTTAAATGTGTGAGAAAAAAAAATTTCTTCATAATTTTTCCAATGTTTTAATAGTTATTCATTAAGATTACTTATATATTTATATGTTTTATACATATGTATAAGTATAGTTGTTGGTTGGGACCCTTTCAAAGAGATTGGTGTACAATATTCATATAAAAATATTTTGACGACATCGCCTTTCAAGGCATTCAAGTAGGACTGGCCTAAAAGATAGAACTACCCTTCCCACACAAAGTGTGTTAGTGGAATCGACTGTATTTCCGATTTATCTTTAATATATAAAACAAAGTCGGGTTAGTTACAATATTTATAACTCGAGAACGGCTGGACTGATTTTGGTGATCGTTGATTTGTTGGATTTGTCTCTGCCCCGATGTAATGCGCTGATTGTTTTGCTTTTGTTCTTAAACATATAATGCTGCCCTTCTTTCTTACACACTAAATGTCAACAGTACAAAATGGGACAATCGGTTAACGTATGTCTGCACCCCCCCAAAGGAAAAATAAAATAATTATAATAAATCTCCCTCACACGTATAAAGAAAATGAAACACAACTCCGGTAAGTAAGTGGAAAAGTAAGAAAATTACAAAAATTATAAATCCGTACACAACGCCAACGTACAGTTGCACATCGATAATTGCTTCATTGTGTAATTTTTAACTAAATAAAAAAATGAATTTAATTCAGCTAATAAGTTAACACAACAGTTATTGATTCTGAGGCAGTACGAAATTCGCAGGGTCAGCTAGTTTATTTATAAAGCCCAAGTTTACTATTCGGTACTTGAATCTATAAATAGTGGCTATATTTATCGAAAAAGTTAGCCGAGTTTTCTACCTATTGCCAGTATTTATTTATATTTTTATTATAATGGATAGTTATCGAGAGGTTGGTGTAATACCCCCTTAGTGTATTCTATTACAATGCTGAAACAATAAAATATATTACAACAATGAACAGAATTAAGATAAAAATGATAAATGATTATTTTAATTTGTCACCAAAATATTAAAACAGTTTTTCACAACAATAGTATTTAGACAAAAGGGTTATATACAATATGGCACAAAATTTAATAATTTAATAAGCAGATAAGTTTTATATTTAAACATTATCACAGCTGCGTTTAAAAAAAATAAGCAAAAGATAATAATATTCTGTAATTAGAAATACATAATAACAATGCATGCAAATAATATTTTGTATATACAGATTTTTTGGTTAAATGACAACTCAGAATCAACTTAACTCAACACTTCTTTGAAAAGTCATTAAAGGAATGAAAAAAAAACAATTGGAAAATAGTCCTTACTCATATGTTGCGAGCCCGCTGGCTGGTTTTGTTTTTAAATGCGATTTTAACCTTTATGTTTAAAGAAACTGTATGAAGGACAAGGTCAGAATCGCTTGCGCTAATCTTTACATATTATAAATTAAAGTTCTCCGACTCGTCTGTCTGTCTGTACGCGATAAACTTAAAAAATAATGAACGGATTTTCATGCGGTTTTCACCAATAGACAGAGTAATTCATGAGGAAGGTTTAGGTATAGAATTTGTCAAGGTTTTGTGTAAATTGGTTGAAATATATAATATAGCGGCTGGCAAGCGGGCGGTGTGGATTTGATTTGTATGCAAATTAACAGATAGCGTTGGTTATAAAGGTTGGGTAACCAAACAGTAGATGCCACAGCAATAATAGTTAGCCACAGCAAAGCCTGGCCGAGTCAGCTAGTATCGATCTAAAATACCATTCAAGGTAACCTAACCTAACCTAACCTAACCTAACCTAACCTAACCTAACCTAACCTAACCTAACCTAACCTAACCTAACCTAACCTAACCTAACCTAACCTAACCTAACCTAACCTAACGTAACCTACGTTTTTTTTCATCATTTTTCAAAGGTGTTGAGTTGAAGTCATTCTGAGTTGTCCAGTCACCAATTTTTTTCAGCAAATAATGAATACAGCACAAGAAATTCAGTCTGTGCGGAGCCCGTGAGACTATGACATCCCTAATTATTGGATATGGTTTGCTGTGAGGCAAAAGGGTGATCATAGCCTATTAGAGCGGTAAGGCTCTCGACTTGCAATCTGAAGATCGTGGGTTTAAATCCCGGCATGCACAAGTAAATTTTATTTACTTAACTCGCATTGTTTTACAATTGATTCAATATAAATAATAATATACGTTCTAGACTAGTTCTAGATAATCTCAGTATCGCCCTCTTATAAGACCACCATTCAGAATTAAAATAGTTTTAGCTGTGTTTGGTGACCAGATTTGAATAGCCAGGTACTTCCCTATCTTCCTCTTCCCTATTTTATTCCCCTCCCCGCTACCTACAGCATCACAACATACCCCAATTGGGAATGCCGTAGTCTCACTGGCTCCAGATGGTTGGGAGCAGTTGGGACACTTGTGCGGTATTCACATAAAAAAGGAGAGGGAAAAGAGAAAGGAAAGAGGAAGATCATAAATAAGATAATAAATGACAGGCTAGACATAAGCCATTTGTACACGGAGATACTTCAAGTGATTCGAGAATACCCGCGATACTATTTTGCTTATGTTTGTACACGATGCTACGCGTCTACTACGGGTTTGACGTCAGTTGCACTCTACCGACAGTGCTGGTTGCATTTGTGTTGTATTATTATACACATTCACGAGTTGCACTCGTATCTACTACTACTCGTTTGACGTTTGACAGAAATGGCGACCGAACTTGAATGGAATGTTAAATTTGTTCTGAAAGTGAAAAAAAATGTGTGTTTGTATGCCTATAAGTTACCAGAATATGTAAGAAAGGATTTAATGGGGAAGGCATGGATGTTGGAAGAGATTTTTCTTATGAATACTAGAAGTTAACAAGTGCACCAAATTTATATAAGAATTCTTCGACATTCTGTAGAATGAAACTTGTGTCATCATTCTCATGCACTTCCCGTGGAGAAATAACATTTCATTTATATGTACACACAAATTACTTATTATTATAAGCAATACAATTAATTTTATGCGTCATTAGAGAAAAAACACACATTCTTTGACTGTCTTATGGTATGGCCACACTGAGGCTAACTTCCAACTTCAAACTTTCGGACAAAACAAAAGAGTGTTGCTTACTTGCCACATTATTTTGCGAGTATGTAGACTATGGTGAGTTTATTTATATAGCGTCATTGACAGATGCATGTGAAAAAATGATCAAGTTCAATATATTATATTTCGGATAGCACCGTGTACGAAAACCAGCATTGAAGAGTAGCATATCGGTAGACTACTTTGGTTACGTCTCAGTCACGTAGCTTGTAAGTATCTCCATGTACAAAGCGCCTTAGATGTTTGAGAGTTGTGTTGCTATCACATAAAATATAAATAAATTAAAACTAATATAGCAGCAAATCATAAAATGAAAATAGCTGTACCTTTTTCATGTATATTTTTAGTTTACTAGTAATGAGTAATTTTATAAATTGTGAAGAGTAATAAAGATAATCATAAAAGTCTTAAAACAAAATAAATATTACACATTTTATGTGATGTACGTAATTAATTAATAAATGAATATTTATATTATCCCCTATACCAATAAATGTGTTTTAAATTTTACACAACTGTTGAACAACCATTTTCCATAAATTAATGATGATATACCAGTTGCCAAAAATCTGAAACAGATTAATTAGTAAGGTGTTTAAGGCGATGCAACACGTCGTGTAATATTTGGAATCATACCACTAATAATGACACTCCTTTTGTAAACGGCGATAAGCCGAGCGATTCCGTATCTTTCGTGATTCCTGCAAGTATGCATGATTATTTATTCATTTAATGTACATTGTACATAGAAAAAGCAAATAACAGCCATAAAAATCACACAAATCTGACAGGTGATCACGTCCGTTATGTAATAACGATTCAACAAAAAATATGGATTGGTCGGAAGGTCAAAATTCTCGCTTAACATCTCGACCGCCTATTTGGATTTATGCAAAAAAAAAAAAAAACACGACAAATATTAAAATGCTTTCCAATCATTTTCTAAGAACCTTAATTTTCCACATTACACAATAAAACCATAACCAAAAAGGATTTTAACATATAAGTAAGCATATGCACTTTAAAGCAGTTTTTATAGGCCTGATACTTTATTTTTCTGAGTATTATAAAAAGAAAATTTTACTAAAAAAAAAATGCTCGATTGTTTCTACTAATCAAATTTTCAAACCATTACTTCGCAGTGCCTCCCCTTAAGAACATTAAAAATCTTAATAAATCATTGAAGATTGAAAAATGTTCACATAAAATTATTTATGATGTACATAGTCTTGAAGAAATGAAGTTTAAATAAAATATTGTAAAAAAAGTTATCAAAGTATGTAATACAATGTACGTATTAGACTTATCATGAAATTTCATTTCACACTACAATAATATTATTTATTATTATTGTAATCAAAAACTGACGAAAAGCTTAGATAATAATTATTTTTTATTTTTTATTTTTACAACAGAATTAATATTTGCAAATAGACTGTGATTCAAAATGCAACAACATTATAATTTAATTGAATCAGTGTTTTTTCCTCAAAATCAGAACAACCGTAGTAAAAACATGTTTTGTACATTGTGCAAATTGGTGTGAAAAATACACGTTTAACATTATAAATATCAACCGTAATAATAAGGCCATTTGTGTTATGTGTTTTGAATTGAGACGCGTATATTCGCTAAGCCTGTATCACTCTGATTCTGCGCTCAATCTCCCCACGACACATCGGACAAAGAGATTCCACGGAATCCGAACATTTGACGCAGCAGCAGAGATGACCACACGGAATAAACACCACGGCGCAAGTCTTTTCCATGCAGATGACGCATTCCGATGAAGGTTCACTAGTATCCATGGATTCGCTCTTGGTCGGGTGTTCGATGACCTCGAAATCGCTGTCTCCTGAAGACTCGCGCCGCAATGGGGCCGAAGGTTGATAATCGGCATCAATTTGAGAGCCGATCTTGCGTTTCTCCGCTTCCGTGTCTTCTAGATAGAATTTGATAGCGTTTAACACGCTCGTTCTATCAGAACTCAATCGCACGCCTTGTTCTTGCAACAAACTGCTTGTAAGCGTGGACAATTCTTGTTTAGACGACACAAACTTAACCAAGAACGGAAGGCAGTGAATGACTCCTTCTTGTAGCAAATAGTTTGCAAACGCCGGGTCCAATTGCTGCTGAGAAGAGACGATAACTTCGGGAACCGATTCCAGCAGTTGTTGGTAGCGAATCAGCCAGAAATCTGGCGAAGTTTTCTTTTCTTGTTCCATGGCTTGTAACGTGTCTACGAGTTGACTTCTACGCATCTCCTGTTGTTCTAACAGATCGACAAGCAAAATAGATAATTTTTTTCTTTGATCGGCCAAACTGTCCATGTTATCGTTTAACTGTAATTTCTTGCGACCCAATTCGATAATTGATAATCTTCCCAGATGTGATTCTACAAGCGTTATTTCCTGTACCAATCCCCATGTTCTAGCGTCGCATTTCTCCAGCAAAGCCCCTACAGCCGCTTTTTGTATCACTTCATCTTTCAATAACCTTTCCATCAAGATGAATTGAAGTTCATCTCTGGTCTTGAGGATACCTCCGAGTTGTTCGTTGGAATTAAGCTCCGTCATGAGGAATGATTGCTTAACTTCGCTCTGCGATTCACCGTATAATTTTAGAGACTTTTCGTACTGACATTCTTCCTCGAGTAGACTTTGCATTGCGTTCAAAGTGTCTGTCGTCTTTAAGATAGTGTAATTATTGCGACACATCTCGAGTAAGCGATCGTATTCTTTCTGATCGTGCTCCAAGAACTGTTGGATTCTCTGTGGATTTGCAGCGTTCATCTCTAGCAAGTGCGAAACAACTTTTTCTACAAATTCTTCTTCTTCTCTGATCTGCTGTATGAGATTGTTTCTGTCTCTGTCTCGATCAGACTGTATTTTGCTGAGATCCGAGTCCATTTTGGTCTGTTCTCGCGTGTAGTCCATTAAAAATTTCTCTTTCTGTTTTTTTGCGGCTTCGTGCATTTCATTCTCGAGTCTGTGAAGATCTTCGTCTTCCTGTTCCCAATTGGTGAACTGCCCGCGGAGGTTTCTATCGTTCCCTAAGGGACTGAGCAACGGGGGACTATTGTCGGTCGTGGAATCATTATCCGTAGATTCGGGCGGAATGTAGCGAATGCCGCAACTGTCACATAGATATTTCATTATTTCGACGGTGCCTTGTACGGCTACTTCGCTGGGAGGAAAGCTGAAGTTTTCACCATCTAATTGTAAGAGTTTGATGTTGGTAGCATTGCATAATTCGGCGCACAAGACTTTGAGGTCTTTATTGCCGCAAAGCGACAATGTGCGTAATCTCTTGAGCTTACCTAAAGTGGTGGGTATGTTTGTAAGGCAGTTCTTGGACAAGTCAAGCAGGCGTAAGCAGACAAGATCCCCGATGCAGTCAGGTAAATGCTTGAGTTGATTCTCGTTGAGGTACAGCTCTCTCAGATTGACCAAGAAGCGTATTTCGGTACTAAGTTTATGGAATTTGTTAGTGTTTATATTGAGCACTTTGAGGAGGTAAAGGTCACTTAGAAGTCCGCCGTCTTCGAGGGTGGTGAGCAAGTTGCCTTGCAAGTTGAGGGTTTCCTTGCGGAAGACCTTGCAGAGGGAGAATATACCTGAGGGGACAGCCTTGAGGCGGCACTCCGCGAGGTCAAATGACGGGTCAGGCGTCTCTCTCGCCAGGTATAGCTTCCTCTCCAACTTCTGTTTGTAATCCTCCCCGCTAGCTCCATGCCGGCGGCCCATAGAAGACATGACACAATGAAACCCACTGGTTATGGAGCAACCCATCTATTATTAATTAATCAATTGGTCACAACACGCATCACTCATCCGAAAACACACTGTTAGGTATTAAACTCTATATTCTATAAACGACTAGCTTATTTTTATGAATCACATTATCGACAATCACTAATTTTACGATTATTCTCGGTCAAAATTGTCCAATGTTAAAAAATAAATAAAATGATTCATTCTTCGAAAGAATCTGTCAATGTCAAAATATACTGAAATATACCTATATCGCCATATTCATAGACAATATTTAAAATGTGACTAACTAGTTTTTTTTTTTTTAATTTTCAGTTAAGATTATTTTCAGCCATCCAATAAATTCATAGTAGTTTTTTTATATATTTATTATCATATTTTTAAAAGCTTGGAGTGCCATTAAATTCGATCACGGAATGGCGATGAATTCGTTGAAGTTTGGCACCAAACCAATCATTTTTAATTTTTACAAATAAGATAAATGTATCATCAATACACACTATAACGATAAAATGCTGGTCCAGCCAATTTTAGCAAACGTTTTAAATTAAAAACATTGTAATAACTAACCATCACTCCGCAGGCAGAGAGAACGGACCGCCAAACAACACGATCTTGGCACACACTCCTTGCCTTGTTCACATTCGTACATCGTCTCATACACGCCCTTCTATTATTCCGACTATTTACGTGGCCCAACTCAAGTGTGTGATTCACTTGGTCGTGCCATGTCTTCCTCGGGCGTCCCCGACTTATTCTATCATTCACATTTCCGTCATATAATTTTGAGTCCTTGGATAGTTAAATTTTGGTGAGAAATCTAGTAGGCATAGTCCTTCGGAGTAAACCCCATTGGCCGCTCGAAAATTTAACAACGTGCCCCTCTTATTCCGAAAACGCATGCCATCTGTGCAGCTCGTCTATAAACTTGGTCTTCAGTTAAAACGGTTTGTGTCTTTGATTTGATATTCTGGAAAATGTATGCGTGCCATCTGTGAGTCAGCGCCAGCAGCTTAATCAAGTTAAGGGTTGGTAACACTACTTATGGATGGGTAAACCAAACGAGCAAAAATGCTCGTTCTAGTCTGCTCTTGCAAAATTATTTTGGTGTAAACATTTTCAAATTTTTGGTGTAAACATTAGAGCAAACGTTTGGTGCCCCGAGTGTGTTCACCGAAATTTTGTAGAATTCCCGTTCGTTTGAAGTAAACACCGCAAGCTGCAAGTGCACCCAAACAATTGCCTGAAGCATTCCTTCGTATTCGGATGAGATCGCTCCCCGATCTCCCCGTGGCAGTCTCTTCAAAGTGTTCTTAAAACTCGCATCGACTAGTTGGTACTAATTTATTATGGATTGGAGTAATGAAAAATATCTAGAAATAATGGAAGCACACCAAAATTTCAGATGTCTGTGGGATCCAATTTATGAATTTTATTAAAAAAATCGCTCAAAAAAGATGTCTGGCGGGAAATTGCAACTATAATGAATGTAGTCCTGAGGAGATTAAATTTTTTTGTATTGACCACTTTCTTCTTGTCGTTGCATATCTGTCATCAGTCACAGTATCTCCTTAGGTTTCTTAGGCCTGGCGCAAATTTAGCCCAGCCCACGCACAGTACTCGCCTGACCGAAACCCAGCCCACATACATGTTTTTTAAGAGTAACGCATATTTAGCACAGCCCACACCCATGCCATACCCATCCCTCACTTCTCCTCAAGACGACAGCAAGGAAACAACTTCTTGTCGATTTACAATCTGAATCTGAGGATGACAAAAGATTCATATTCCACCTACCCCGTAAAAAAAAAGAAATAAAACGAATGAGTATTTACGAAAAAGAGAGAGAGAGTTCACCCTATGAACCCGGGCTCCCCTGCTAAATCACCAAACGTAGAGAATCAATTGGGGTGACCTATGGCAGAGGTATTGGTTATCTAATAAAGGTTCCCGGGGCGGCGGTACCCATTCCCGCCTCCCAAATATAAATATACATATATATATATATATATATGGTATTGTCGCATGTCTCGCGACGAACGGTCGTTTAACGTGACTGACACTGCAAAAATAAACTGCTTACAAACATAAATTTAACACCTTCGGGACCATGTTCCAAAATGGAACTCAAAATAAATATTGAAAAAATACTTACGGAACTTAACAAAATTGGCAGTACAAAAGCTGCCAAAGAAGCTAAAACCGAAATTGAATCAATATTAATCAATATCGAAGACTCATGGAAGCTTGAAATAACATCACTACAAAACACAATTATTAGTCTACAAAATAAAGTCATTCTAAATCAAGAGGATTACATAGACAAATTGGAAACATTGATAAAAAAAGCTTCAAGTGAAGAAAAAAAATATGAAGGAAAAAGTTACGCAATGGTGGTAAGGGAGAAATGGCACCCAATACCCAAAGCAAATTTTGCTCTACTAATCTCC
Source organism: Limnephilus lunatus (assembly GCA_917563855.2). Classification (NCBI taxonomy): domain Eukaryota; kingdom Metazoa; phylum Arthropoda; class Insecta; order Trichoptera; family Limnephilidae; genus Limnephilus; species Limnephilus lunatus. Next base: position 58,770,698 of record OU830596.1, read on the forward strand.
TCAAAAAAAGACAAGCCTGCAGATGAAATCGAAAAAATATTAAAAGGCAAAATAAAAATATCCAAATTAGGAATAGGAATTTCTGGACTAAAAACTTATCAAAACAAAATTATACTAACATGTGAGAAACAAAATGATATCGAAAAAATAATAAATGAAATCAACAAAAACCCAGATATTGAAATACACGCTAATGAAATAAAGAAAAAAAACCTTGCATTATCATTAAGGGAGTTGATGCTTGCTACAAGGAAGAAGAACTACTTATAGATTTGATAAATCAAAATGAAGATATAAAAAACGCCATGACCTCCGAAACTGAAAATGAACCCATTATTGTCAAGAAAAAGCTCAAGAACAAAAAATCGGAGAAATTATCAAATTTCATTATCGAAACTACAGCAAAACTAAGAAAAATAATAATATCGAAAGAAAGGATCAACATTGGATACTCAAAAGCACATGTAGAAGTCTGCTTTCCACTCATGCAATGCTATCATTGTCTTGGATATGGACATACATCACTAAGATGCCTTGAAAACATGAAGAGTCCCAGATGCCTTCACTGTGCAGGAGAGCACAAAATACAAGACTGCCCCAAAAAACAAGAGCCTGCTAAATGCCACAACTGCACTAACAGAAAGGGTTACCAAAATGAACATCCAGGTAATAGTTATTTATGTGAATTCCGCAAGAAAATGTTAAAAAATGCACAAATGCGAATCGAATACGAGTAAGTTTACATTTTGCATACTTATTTTTTTATCCCCTTAAATATGAATAATTTTTACACTAAAGAATTAGATGATTCTCTTAATATTGCGGAACATATTTGTGACACTTTAAATGATTGTAATAATATTGTAGATAAAATACCGAATTCATTCTCAATATTACATTTCTACAATGAAACGAAATTTTAATGAATTCTTACTTTCAATTAATTTACTAAATCATAAACCGGACGTCATTGTGTTAACTGAGGCATTCACCAGCGATTACAATAAATTTTGTATACCTAGTTGTAGTTACTTTATGACACACTTTGCTATCAACCGAAATAGTGGTATTGTTGTATTCGTAAAATCCTGTTATTCAAACATTACAGTGGAAGAAATACCTATGCAGCGAGTTAATTGCTTAGATATTAATGTAACTGTAAATAAAGTATGTTTTAATATTATTGCAATTTACCGAACGCACGGCTCTAATGAGTATATTAATATATTCATGGATGAATTAAGACGCTTTATTTTATCAAAAAAAAACAAACAGAACATAACAATAATTGGCGATTTTAATTTAGATATTTCTAACGAAAATAATAACAAAATAAAAACTGAATTTATAAATCTTATGACAGAAATGAATTTTATATTATGTATAAAAAATTATACTAGAGAAATTACGGGTCAACGTCCATCGTGTATTGATCACATATGGTGCAACACTAAACATACCGACAAATTACTTACGATAATATTAAAAAATAATATTACTGACCATCACACTTGCATCTGTATACAACAACTTAATATTAATAAACACAAAATTTCAGAGAGCAATGCTTTTACAAAAAAATCACTAAACCATAATAAATTAAGTATTAAAATAAGTACGGAAACGTGGAAACCCGTATTAGAATCTACATGTTCTGAAACAAGCGCAAATATTTTTGATAATATTCTTTGCAATTTTATTAGAGCATCGACTGACATTAAAACTATACATATTAAAGCAAAATTCAAAAAAATAAAACCATGGATTTCACATGGCTTAGTCGTTTCTATTAGAAAAAAGAAGAGTTATATCACCTGACAAAGAAATTTCCCTTAGATAAAAAAATATTTACATATTACAAAAAATATAGGAACAAATTAACCTCTTTAATAAAAATAACTAAAGAAAACTATTACAAAAATGAAATTGACCTGGCTAAACAAAATGTAAAACACATATGGAAAACAATAAATGAAATAAATAGTAAAAAAAACAAAAATACTCTAATTTAAAAAATTTATATTGGAAAAAACTCTGTTGATGCCATAAGGGAACCGACAAAATGTGCTAATGCCGTTAATATATATTTCGCTAATGTCGGTCAAAATTTAGCTACACGGATCGATGAAAATTATAAAATAGATAATTTCGAGAAGGACAGCCTTAAACAAAATAATCTGTCAGTTTTCCAACCAGTAACAACAAATGACATAAAAAATATTATAAACGAATTAAAAGGTGGATCTGCACCAGGATTTGATGGAATCACAGTAGAAATATTGAAAAAACATAACAATTTTTTGAGCATTCATCCAATTACACACATTATAAATATTAGTTTGAATAGTGGAATATTCCCTTCCATTTATAAAAAATCTATCGTAACACCCGTTTTTAAATCAGGCAGCCCTGAAGAAATATCAAATTATCGACCTATATCTCTTGTCTCAAACGTGGCAAAAATTTTTGAAAAAATCGTAAAAAAGCAACTCATGTACTACATTGATAATAATAAAATACTTAGTCCCAGCCAATTTGGATTTAGAGAGAAACTAGGCACTCATGATGCCATTGCTGAACTAACATCAACTATATACAATGCATTAGATAAAAAAAACAAATGCCTTGGCATTTTCATTGATTTACGCAAGGCTTTTGATAGTATCTCTCATACAAAACTAATTAATAAATTAAATGATATCGGCTTTATTGGTACGGTTAGATATTGGCTACAAAGCTATCTAACTCAAAGAAGTCAAAAAGTAAAATTAAATAACTCACTAAGTGTGGATGAAACTTTAGAATTTGGAATTCCCCAAGGGACTGTTATTGGACCAATTTTATTTATAATATACGTTAACCAAATATTTAAATTATCACTTAATAGTAAACTTATATCTTTTGCTGACGACACTGCAATAATTATTGAAAAAAAAACGTGGAACGATATTACCATTGCAGCCAATCAAGACATGAAGGTTATAAAAAAATGGTTCGATAATAATTTATTATCACTCAACACAGAAAAAAATTATTATATTCCATTCTCTCTACAAGAAGATGTACCAACTAATTTAATAAACATAATAATTCATTCCAAAAATTGTGCAAATGACGATACATGTAATACGGACTGCGCTAAACTAAATCATAAATCAAATGTAAAATATCTTGGAATCCTAATAGATAAAAATGTTAAATGGAAAGATCATATCAATCTCACTGTGGAAAGAATAAGAAAACTTATCTATATATTCTATAACATACGAAATATTTTAAATAAAAAAACCATAAAAATGGTCTATTATGCATTAATTCAGTCCTTATTACAGTACGGAATTATTGGGTGGGGAGGGGCCTTTAAATCTTCCTTACAGCCCATAATTGTAATTCAAAGAATAATTATAAAAATCATCCTTAGGAAACCAAACGACTTCCCTACTCTAGAATTATTTCGGGAATTTAATGTACCATCAATCATAGAATTGTATAAGAGAAACGCCTTATATCAAATATATAAAGAATATTTTATTCAAAAAATTCACCCCTCAGATAGCATAAGCAATAGATTTAAAACTAATGGCCTAATAGCCATCCCTGTGCTTAGAACAACCACGGCTCAGCATCACTATTTGTATTTAGGTGTAAGATGGTACAATATATTATTGTCCAAAAACAAAATTAATATAACGGGAACATTGAAATATGAAGAATTTAAAAAGCAAATTAAGTCCCTGAAATTGGATAATGATATATTGTACCCTTAATTTAATTTACCCTTACTTAAACTGAAATATTTAATATTGAAAGTATTTGTATATATAGTATACTGTTATTGCCCTTCTAAAACTATTTTTTCTAAATTATGTACCTTTGTCAAGTAATATTTGTATTTATTTTCATAAGTTCTTTGATCATTGTTTAAACATCTCATTAAAACACTATTCATTTTTTTTTGCATGTTAATACTCCTCCCATAAACACGAGCTCTTGAGCTCAATTTATGGAGTAGTAGTAATATAAAATGAATTATTGTATAACCTTGCACATGTAATCATATGTATTGTAAAAACAAAATTCTTGAAATAAATAAATAAATATTAAAATTAAATATAGATAGTGGGATATCAGTATAATTTACCATATATTATTTACTATATATTTATTTATACATTATCTACTACACTATATAAAGAGGTAAGATTTGTTTGTTTGTTTGTTTGTTTGTTTGCATCGAATAGGCTCTGAAACTACTGAACCGATTTGAAAAATTCTTTCGCTGTTGGGAAGCTACACTATCCCTGAGTGACATAGGCTATATAATATTAATAATATTATTAATTATAATTAGGGATCATTACTAAAACTCCAATAATGCAACCCAAGGTGTAAAAAATTACCTAAAATATTCTTTACATCGCGTGCGCTGCGAAAACTATTGATGATAGAATAAAATAATGTACTACGACTTTGTATAACACATCATTATTTACAAAAAAGGTCGCGACAGCATATGTCTAACTATTATGGTTATGCCACAATAAGTATTCTTTTATTTTAAAAATTTAATTAATATGTCGCCGCTTGAAAAGGCTCTTTATTTGTATCTTGGTGTTAATCCTTATCAAAATAAATTACTTCATATTCAAGACAGCTTCAATACCTTTATTTAACTTTTTGAAATTTTCAATTCGGATATTTAATTAGAAAGATATCACGAGTTTAATAATGTTAGTATTAGAAAAAAGTTTCGGCTACGGGCCGGGCGGGAGAGGAGTCAAGAAATGAAGTGCCAGGGGGGTTGGCGGGACGGGGGAGCGGGAGAGCGGTGGCGGGGAAGGTGGAAGTGGAACGCTGGAGGGGAACGCACGGGAAAAGACATGCAAGGAGTAACATTTTATTTATTTGAATATGGCATTACAACGCATGCCGGGAAACAGCTATATATTATAAAAGAAAATACAAAAAAACGTGCGAACCGCAAAAACTCAGAAACGAGTCCCGGTACGATCAAGGGAGTTATAAGGTGTGATAGATCTCTGTACCTCGGGAAAAAAGGTACCCGATCTCTGTCTCTCGGGAAAAAAGGTACCCGTTTTTAAATAAAGGGCGTGATTTTGAAGATATAAAGGCTGGAAGTTTCGCCCTCTTGAAATTTCGGAAAGTTCAAGAAGGTTCTATAGAACTCTAGAATGTTCTGGAAGGGGTGGCGGAGTATGTCGTGGAATGTTCGGGAATAGGGAATCGGGATCATCATTGTGAAACATTCCATAACACTCTCAAATGATTTCCTGAGCGAAGCCGGGTAACCCAGCTAGTATTATATAATTTAATTCTTTAGCTATCTTCTCGAACAAATCATCCTTCAGTTATGCTCTAATGTAATCTTCTTCTAACCATTTCAATTAATTTTTCCATGTACTAGTAACAAAAAAAATGTTTACACAGACAAAACTAGGGACCCACGATCCACGAAACTGTGTTGCAAGCACAAAACGTCCACGCGCGACATAGCTAGGGACTGGACTGGCCGTGGAATAGGTTTAATATGCACCACTCCGACAGAAACCATGATCTACAAAATAATCTACGCGTGTGTGAGTACTGTGCATGGGCTTAGGGTCCGCGAATATATGTGTGGGGGTCCGCAGTCATCGCTGGATCATTTAACAATATTATTATTGTAAATTAAATAAATAATGCCACAAAAAGTATCATAATCGCTACGCTTGCTTAGCACGGTGAACGTGCGACAGCGGGACTGTGGGTGGTTTGGTATATTTATGGCGGGACTTTAAAAACTTAATTTAAAAGAATCCTCTTTATTAAGTTTTTGGGTGAATGTAAAGAAATATTATAAGGAAATATCAGTGGAAGCACTGAAACATTAATGCTTTTCTCAACCACATAATATGTTACTGTAAAAGCCCGTACTACAGTAAATCTTAAGATTTACCAGCAAATTCAACTTTTAATGTTGGTAAATCTTAAGATATACTAGTAAAACCTAAGATTTACCAATTTACAGGCTTTTACAGTAACATATATACTAAAAACAAATACAGAAACAGATTACAAGTCGAATTCGATTTGAGATTACAACTAAGTAGTAATATCAACCTGAATATCACTATTTACTTGTTGCAAAAAAACAACACCAAACTTCACACTTAACCGTTAATTGATTTGAATGTTTGTCCTACTGTTGTACTTTTATTTTAGATGAACACAACACAGGAGGCCCCGAGGAAAATGATCTCCCTCAGGGCCTATGTCATCTTTGGGGATGCTGTGTGGAGGGTCTCTTTAAGGAAAGGAAGGAGAGGAGAGTTCTGGAAAGGAAATGGGTTTAAAGGGTGGGTAGGAATCTGGGGTTCAGTGTGTCCTGGTCATCCATCTCCAAGACCTAGACAAACCTTACCCCATGAACTCCATGTTAATTATGAACGGCATTTATTCTAAACATCCCTGGAACGTTTGCAAGAATTCTGGTTCTTGATGTTCTTGTTCTTGTTCCTTGGTATTATTTTGGTGTAAACGGTGAAAAAGAAATACCGTTTAAACTAAATATCGAGAAAGAAAGCACTTTCTCCAACTCTAGCTCTATGCTCTTTTGGTCTGATCCTACCTTTTCACGTAAACTAGAACCAAAGGGTACTAAATTAGTGGCGACAATGGTTTTCTTTCAAATCGACATGAAAGGCTTATTAGGGACCATCCATAAACTACGTCACACGAATTTCATGATTTTTTTACCCCCCCCACCCCTGTCACACGTAGTCACATTTGTAAGACCCCCTCCCCCTTAGTGACATCACACGTTTCTCAATTTTCTGTATCCCGACTCGCCGGCGAAGATGGGATGCTTTTAGTCGAATGCGTTCTCTACGCCGAGGGGCGAGTTGGGATATGCAGATATTTGGATATTTTTTATGAATTCACTGCGTGTGGGGAGGGGGTAAATGGGATCCTGCATAGGTGTCGGTATTTTATAAAGTAGCAGGAAAATATAACACGGGGTTTCATGTGTATGTTTTCTTTCGTTTTGAAAATTTGTATAATCACACGGACATGTCAGGAAATTCAGGAAATTGGTAAGTAAGCCTGACTGCGTGTGACGTCACAAAGCTGATGACCCACCCGTACGCCTTGTCACATAATGTCACACATTTCTACACCCCTCCCCCCTTAAGGTGTGATGTAATTTATGCCCCTTATTTTTCTAGTATGCTTTATCTTAGCCAGTGGGTAATGAGTGATTCCCAAACTCAAAAAGGTTGGAAACTCTTGTTGTAAGGCACCTGCAGACGGGAGACTATAGTCGCTAGGAAACTGTCTGAAAACTATTCCAAAATTCATACAAATTTTAAAAAATCTCTTATGTGCGCACCTCCATACACATCCTTTACTTTTATGCGTCTCCGCAACTAAAGTCTCTCATCGGCGGCTGCTCTAAGGGCCTTCGTTCATGGAGAAACCAAAAACTGGTTGGCAACTCAATCCACGGCGCAACTCAACTTAACGTTTTCAGTAATTATACAAGCTTGTTTAACAAAAATATAATTTATTAATAACTAGCAGACCCAGCCACACGTTGCTGTAGCTAACGAAACACAACACCATCTACTGACAACGCCATTACCCAACCTTTATAATCAACGCCATCTGTTTAATTTGCATATGTATCAAATCTACATCTCCCGCTTGCCAGGCCCTTTATATAGGTATTATATGTTTCAACCAATTTACACAAAACCTCGACAAATTATATACCTCAAAACCTTTCTCATGAATGATTGGTGAAAACTGCATGAAAATCCATTGTGTAGTTTAAAATATCTAAGCGTATAGACAGCGGAGCGACTTTGCTTTATACAATGTAACTAGCAGACCCGGCCAACAAAAACACTAACACCAACTAACGAAACACAACCCCACTCCATTACCCAACCTTTATAATGAACGCCATTTGTTAAATCAAATCCACTCCGCCCGCTTGCCAGCACGTTGCCCGCTGCCCGCTTGCCAGCCCGCTCCCTTTATTTATATATTTCAACCAATTTACACAAAACCTTGACAAATATGTACCTAAAACCTTCATCACGCATGTTTATTTATTTTTATTTATTTATTTCTATATATTACAGTTTTTACCTTATATTTAATATTTTTACATAATTGAAAACATTTTTACATATTAATATTACATTTTATTATGTTGGGTGTAAGGTAGGTTTGAGAAGGTGAAACTGTTAGTTGATAATGTTGTATGTTTCGTGAACACCTCACTAGGAAAACCTGTGCTGAGGTGTTTACGTGGTTATGATTCAGTGTGACAAGTACAGGTATTTATGTGTTGTAGTAGAAAGTTAGTTTTTTTTTTTCTTTATTTTTTTTTTAACATTTAATGGTTATTGTACATGGATTATTTACAAGAAAAGAATATATATAAATATATATGTACCTGTATATGAATAGTTGGTAAATTCTTGAAAGACATGTTTATTTATTTTACTAGATGATATTAGTGCCAATATTTAAAAAATAGTTATGCAATATTAATCAATTTTGTAGATCTAGTGGTTTAATTTAAATATCAAGTGAATTTTTATGTTTGGTTTGGAGTAAATAGGTTTTGGAAAAATAGTGTTCCTTTAGTTTTTATCGAGTCTGTGATTTGTTTTTTTAGTTTATTTTTTGGTGAATAATCAGCAAGATGTTTCAGAGAAGGTGGCATGCTGTTATATAGTTTAATGGAATAGTAGTTAAAGGATCTTTTTCCGTGGGTCGTGTGCTTTACTGTGCATCACTCTATTTATTGGTGAAAACCGCATGAAAATCCGTTGCGTAGTTTAAAAGATCTAAGCGCACAGACAGGGAGCCACTTCATTTTATACTATGTAAAGATTTATCAATTTTCAACCTTAATCTATAATAATAATTTATCAACCTCCTAAACAAAATCGACATTTTCCTGATCTGACACATCGCAAATTATTCGAAAACTTAACAGGTCATGAGGCGCTACTATGGCAACCTGTCAACATGGCAACAGAAATGCGCTGGTAGTTGCCGGTTAGTTGCCTGTGTCTGGACCGCCAATGAAATTCGGAGGTTCCTTTCTTGTGGATAGCGATTAAGGGTATTCTCAAAATATTTTTAGAAACTTTACGCCGATAGATGGTGCTATTTTCAATATCGTCTAATAAAGCACTTTTAACACGTTATGCTTTTTTAATATTGAGATGAATTATTGGTTCGCGAACGTATATTAGTAATATTAATCTATATAAAAAAAAATTTGGTACCTATAATTACATAATCGTAGAGAACGGGTGAAAAATACACAATTTCATTGCAAAAAATATGCACAAAAGACATTTTCCACAGCTCCGCGCGCGTTGGTAAAGAACATTTTTATTTACCCAACCAAAAAACATTAGCGAAAACGATGTATTTCAAAAATTTTACGATGTTCCGCATGCGTGGAAGAGAGACGCGAGATAGAGGTTTGTTGTATTCAGTAAATTAAATCAACGCCTGGGAAGATTGAATAAATTTATAAAAGGAACCGGCTGGGAACAACGGCATGTGTGGCGGGAGCTGGTGTTAACTGGACCTTTTTTTAGAGGCCGCTTTTGCTAAACGGGCTTATTCATAACAAGCGATGTAGGTACATACCTACTCATTAACCATGCATTCTCTCGGTTGCTTGCTCGCTAATATTTCGCGAATAAGTCAAAAAGTTACATTTAATTCTTACATTTCTATGGGGCGCATTTGTCAAACCAACGAAGTGGTTAGAATTGCCAGATGGAGAAACAAATTTGTCGTGTGCTCAAGTCAGGATACCACTGCTTCCCATAACAACATCACAATACATAATAATATAGTATGTGGTGTGATTTCATAAAATTGTTGACACTCAAACTGGCAGAGGAAGGGGTACAAGTAGAAATGAGATCCTTGAGGGGTATGAGTGGTAAATCTGTGTATGATTGCTCTACAAGCGTCAAATAGATAATATAATATGTGCACTGTATCAAGAAAGAATGCAAGGCTAAAACTGGGATCCCACATCATCTATTTCATAGAATCTATGAAAAATATCGGTGAGAACTCGATTTCTGTACAATAGAAACACAAAATCGACTTCAACTTTCGTTCTGCGAAATCTAACAATTTTTTTTTCTGTTATTGTGATACCAACTAACATTATAGTATAGTGTCTCTTGAGATCATTTTTCGCAAAAAACGGCGCAATCAAGCGAATTAATTATTTAGGAACAGTCAGTCGGAATAATAGAAGAGATGTGTATGAATGTGAATAATCGTATTCCTCACATTCTCTTTCAACTCTTAGTTGTGACCCATCCTCTCAGCGAGAAAACGGTGATAGATAATTAGTAAAAATTACACGATTACTACAGAATGTAATAATTACTGCAGAATAAAATAATTTAATTGTTAAAATTAAAATAGTAATTAAAATATTTATTACTAATCAAAATATTTATTATTTAATTTTAATTTTATATAAATTACTACAGAATGTACCTAGAAAATGTGGATATAGAGCGAATTAATGAAGAAAGTACCTAGGTAGTATAAGAAGAATATATGACGCAAATATGAATGGTAGAAGAAGTTGGGGACGCACGAGGTAGACATGGCACGATCAAATGAATCAGATACTTGAGTCAGGTCATGTCAAAAGTCAGAATAATAGAAGACTATGTATGAGACGATGTATGAATGTGAGTGAGGCAAATAGTGTGTGCCAAGACCGAGTTGTTTGGCGGTCCGTCCTCTCTGCCTTCCCCTGCGGGGAACCGGCGTGATGGTTAGTTAGGTAGTTACCGAGAAAATATTTGTAAAAAAATTTGTAACTTAGTCTTGGATTCACTCTCTACCTTCGATCAAGTATGCTCTCTAATAATACTTTTGATTCTTATAAAGAGCACGCCTCATTTTTATGGAATAACAATAATGCGTTGTACAAAGTCGAAAAAAGCTTCAAACTCGTGGCAGACGGACGAGAATCGGACAGAATGTAGGTACCCAGCTCGATCTATGCATTTTATTGTTTAGCAAGTCTCAATAACAAAATAACTAGGCGGGCGTCTAGTGATAGTTGGAGATTTATGAAAGTTCTAAATAATAACAGTCGTTTTCACTATAATTATATAGTTAATTTGTCCTTTTTTACTGCGTGCCAAAACCGCAAATGTTCCTTGCGCCGAGTAATACTGGAACATTCATAAAAAAGCAAAACGAACATTCTATCAGAATAACAAATCGCGCCACGCAAATTGACATTTTTACTACAAATAAATATACTGACCACTTTAACACCATAGGAATGGGTTGAAAGCGTGCACGTGAAACGTATGGCTCGCACATAGGTTTGTCTCCTTCTAACGCAGATTAGGACATTTTGGCTAGCAGTTTCTGCACAAAATAATTAATTTTGTTAATTTAATTACTGGGTTATTATAAGTGATAGAACTGTGAAATTTTCGTTCGCGAATATTTCATTATGAGTATTATTTTTCGACATTAAAATAAATAAAATATTATCTGTAGTTTTCAAATGCGGTTGAAAAATAGATTGTATGGGAATGGTCACATCTGTTTCACCTTAAGTCACCAACTGTTTTTTTTTCAGTTTCTTGATGAGCGGATAGGCTACGTGTGATGTGTTGTTCGAAATTTGTTATCTAAAATAGTAAGTCGAAGTATTTTTCTTTTGTTTTTTTTTTTATATACTTACGAAATTAATAAGTTCACATAAGACTTGGCCCATGAGAAGGCGCGAAACTCTATCTGCTATAACCAATGACATTAATACTGGACGCGGGGTAGAAATCTCAAAGTGGGAAGCCAAACACAAGACGATTGTAGCTGTCTCTATTTCTAGTACTTTAGTACTAAACTGCTACGCGTCGAGTGAGGTCGTGTCTTACCAGTAAGTAAATTGCATTGCAAAGCGCCAAAATGCCCTCCTGTGTGATGAGAAAATGCTTCAATTACACGGCAAATAGTCATAAAGGCGAAGGAATAACACTTCATTTGTAAGTACACGCAAATTACTTATTATTATCAATTATTATAATTATTACAATTAATTTTATAATTAATTTGTTGTAATTATAATAATAACGTCATTGTATTCTTTACCCTTCCCTGTCCATTGTGTAACCGAGTGAGAGTATCTTGTTATCTCAGTCACACCCATAGGTCACACCCGTGATGTGAAAGCAGTATTCGGCGAAGAAATTAATAAGCTGCCCTACCATATATCTATGACATTCACACATGTACATTCTTTGATTGTCTATCTTTATCACACACACGAATTTAGAAATTATACTGAAAACCGCTGAAAACAAAAGAGTGTTGCTTGCTTTCCACATTATATTGTGAGTATGTGAGACTTGGCGAGTCTATTTATATAACGTCATTGGCTTTATCGGGCGATATTTTTTTATATAACTTAACAAACGTAAATATCTCTCAAGCCGAGCTTAAAAAGCAACAACATATGATGTCAGATCAGAAAAATATTGATTTTGTTCAGGAGGTTGATTGGGATTGGGTCCCCAACTAGTTTTTTCAGTTTCTTCATGAGTGGATGGCCTTAGCCTCTCTAAGACAGGGCATACTGTACAGATGGCGTTAGCCTCTCAAAAACTGGGCATACTGTACAGAGCCTACAGAAACTTTAAACTTTTTAACGGTTGTGTACAATGATTGTACACAACTGTTAATCCTGTACAAATCGCAAGTACACCTCACGGTTGAATTTGGCAGCCACCACCTGTGCAGAAACAGGCGGTCCGTTTGATAGATTCTCCCATCTTAACAAACGGATTGAAATCTTTAGAGCACAGACGTCAGGCAGGAATGCTATCCTTGTTCTATTATTATCAGTATTTCAATGGAAGATGAGGTGATTTTTCACAAAAACGACGCTCTACAAATTATCTAATTATTATTATTATTATTAAGATGCTCTGAAAAACTAGCGTCATTGATCACCTTGGCACCGGTGCATAGTCGGGAAATATGCCAAACACGCGCCCAACATATATACATGGTTGATATTTGTCACATGAGAACGGGTCGCTTCTTCGACTCGTTCTTGAGTTCAACAACTCGGCTGTGGAACGATTTGCTGGCCTCTGTGTTTCCTCTTACCTACCATGGGTCTCACTCCTTCCTCTCCTCAAAAAGACCCTTCAAACAGCATCTCAGATGATACAGACCCTGAGGGAAATTATTTTTTCCTCCTGTGTAGTTAAGGTAAAAAAAAAATTTTCATCATTTTGACTTTTAAAAAGGGTATCGAAATGCCACTTTGTTGAGTAGTCAAGGAACCATAATAGAGCAATGATAGTTTGCAAATGGAGTTTTCAAATGGCAGCAATTGATGTTGATACTCATTGTTTTTTTTTGTGAATACCTCACAAGAGTTCCAGCTGCTCCCGTCTGGAGCCAGTGAGACTATGGCATCCCCTATTGGGGTATGTTGTGAGGCTGAAGGTGGTGGGGAGGGGAAGGAGAAGGGGAAGAGGAAGGTGGGGAAGTACTTGGCTATTCAGATAATTAATTGGGAAATAACACAAATCAACCAAATAAAATTTATTTGCCCACGCCATGATTCAATCCCGCGACCTTCGGATTGCGAGTCAAGAGCATTACCTCTATAGTAAAGTTAATTAGCGAATTTAAGATTTCTTTAGTGTGTCTATAAATATTGTAACATCAAATATTGTTTTTTCTATTATGTTGACGAATAAATTTTCTATAATTTAAAATTTTCTATTTTTGATTTGCTGTCAAAACAGAATGTGAGTTTGGCAGCGTTGACATCATGCCGGGCAACTTGGTGATAGCCATCTTTATACTAGCCAGTGACGGTTTCTAAGTCATAACGACGTTGTAGCCAGATGGAACATCAAGTCAGAAAATCAATTTTTTTCTTCTTTTTTTAAAAGAAAGACAAATATTCCCGGGTTACGAATAACCCAACAATGTTTGAAAATTTCCTACTTCCACCACAGAAAGCCGAAAATGTTGCTTGTGTTGTGGATGGAGGACTTAGCCAGCCGAGGAATCGAACACGCGACGCCCAGGTGGGACTTAAGTGCTATGCCCCATCAACCACTGAGCGGTCGAAACATCAAACTTTAATATTTCCATACATTTTTAATGTTATTCATAGTTTCTCCATTCATCTGATTTTAAAGCATAAACAACGTAGAGGGAATAAAAAAAATGTAATCATATTCTGTGTACAATCAACTTTATTATCATTTAAAATTGATAACATTTATCATACATTCATCTTACTTTATGTATATTTGACTTAAATTCATTGACAATAATTAAGTGCCCTCACACAGCATTTAAAAATCTAAAAACCATAGACAAAAAATGATATTTATATTAGTAAAATCTTGTTCAGACTTCTATGGTTCTCTTTCAAGACAATAATCTCCTATCTCTCTTTTAATTATTATTTCTATGGCTTATGTTCTAGTATATTGAGCTATGGTTTCGATTATTCAAAAAAAAAAAATAGAGTAGTACATATTATCATTTTTATAAATTAATATAAATGATTCTTTGCATAGTTTTATGATTATTTTAAGAATTATTATTGGGAGATTAATTTAATAATACAAACTAGCTATATACATTATTTTCTTTTTCTCAATCAAAACAATTTTATGCATATTTTTATAAAATTTTGTGGGAGTGAAAAATAATTTATTCATATTCGACAGTGAAAAAATTTGATTTAAGGGTAAACGTAAATTATAATGTATGTTCCGTTTAACCTAAATGATTTTAAAAAAATATTAAACTTTAGTAAAAAATAGAAAAGTATTTACATTATTAGGCCTTTAAATAATTTAGGCATTTAAAAAAAGTTTATATTATTATACGCTTATATGTTATACGGATTTAAAAGAAATGTGACAAAATTTGAGCATTTTATATAATTTATATTTTGTGCATAAATACAAAAAATTTGGCCATCTTTTTCATAATAATTATATAACATTTATGAAAACGAATGAAGTAATTTATTTTTTATTGTAAATTTGGCTAACATTCATAAATATCTAAGATAGATTTGAATTTTTAAAGGGAAGAACAGTATTGGATCTATTTCTATTAGTAAATATTACAAAAAAGTTCAAAATTCTGAGAAAAAATATCCAATTTTTGACACATAAGAGAATATTTACAAAGTTATTCATTTTTATTTATCCCAATTTAATACTTTTTAAGAAACACTTCTAGTAAAATCTATTATCATAAGCACATGTATATAATTGTTTTAACTATGATAAAACAATATGTTTTAATACCAAAATTTATTAATTAGCAATCGCATTATTCGTTAGAAATCAAAAAATATTATTAAAATATAGCCACAAATACATAAAAAATGTATTTTCCTACTATGATTATTTCGTAATATATGTATATGAAATTTTAAGAAATTAAGTTTTCAGAAACAATAATAATAGTGTATTGATATACATACATATATGAAACAATACTGACGTTTTAAGAAAAAAATATTGGCTGTTTGAAACAGTATTAACTTTTTGTAGCAACATTGGCATTATTTGGAACCATAATGACTTTTACATGAAACAGTTAAAGCTGTGTACACACAGTTATAAAACCGCGAGCAGATATCTGTTGAACCGTGAGCGCTTATGTTTTGTATCGCTAAATGACGCTATCAAATATTTCTTTCTAGGAGAGGGGGTCAGATGAATCAGGGAGCGGCCACGGAATGCACATTTCTTGTACTGAATCTGTCAACTTGACATCTGTCATCCGCCGGTTTAGGCAGCTCCGTAATCAAAATGACCCCCTCTCCTGTTTTTGGCGGAGAAGGGGGCGCATCACTTTTCGTATATCGCCCCAGGAGCGGTTACAGCGAAATATGTGTATTGTCTATGGTTGATCTGCGCGTAAACCGCTTAGGTGTGAATGGTCTGAAGGGATTGTATGGAAAGCGTTATTTGGCGTGCGATGATCTTTTATATTTTATAGCTGTGTGTCCACACAGCTTTATAGAAAATCAAAAGTCTGTCTACACGCAGCGACTTGCATATGCAATGAGTTTGTGCAAGAGTTGCAATCATTTGAAATGTATGCAAGCCATTTGCGTATTATACAGTTGTGCCTTCTTAATGTACATGCTTACTTGTGCAAATTAGAGTTTCTGCAAGTAAGATGGAGCGTGTAGGCGAACCTCAATATAATATAACTGTTTTCATTGAGTTATTAATTCATAAAAAATAAAAACATTATTTTTAAAAGATTTTCTTTTTAAAAACCAAATTACTTAATAATTATATTATACAAATACTGTATTACGAATTAAATATTTTTGTTAATAAAAAAACATAATACAAAAATACAAACTTTTGTGACTACAGAAAAAACTGCTACAAGAACTGATTGAGTAAATCGACAAATTTCTAAATTACCAATCATTTTGGAATGATTATCAATCAGTGAGTATGAATTATTAAATTATCGTGTAAGTTTATAAATACAAGAATCTCATATTATGAGTATTGGAATAATGTTATAAAAATACATCTATGTTAGCCCATCTAATGGGTTTAAAGTCAATGGCAGGAATACAAGTTATGAGATGGGGTAGCCAATCTACAATAATGCATATTATGAGGTTAAATATTTTACAATCCGGAGACACTCTTTCCTGTGAATGGGACTTTTTATATGACATCAATAACTTTGTCCAGAATAAGCATGGCACATTCCCACTTCATCCATTCTATGATCTATTTTTTCATAGAATCCATGTGTTAGATCAGTGAGAACAGGTTTTCCATGTCATATAATTTCCAATAGAAATAACCAACCAATGTTGATTTAACTTCTAATTTAGTTTTCTTCTATAATATAGAATCGACCAATAAATAGAACCGTGTAAACGGCAGTTTTTATGTATCTAATATCTATGGTTATGTCAAATAAAAAAGGTAGTACCCAACCCCATTGAAATCAAATAGAAATAGAGCAAGTTACAATTCCTTCCTATTTTTCAAACGGTTCATTCTATTGTTTTTTTGTGGGATCGTTATTAGACAACGGACGTGATCTCCTGTCAGATTTGTGTGATTTTTATGGCTGTTATTTGATTTTTCTATGTACAACGTACATTAAATCATCCATATTTGCAGGAATTTGTGTTTAAAACGATCTAAACTAGAATATGAGGCAGTAAATATGTAAAAATCACACAAATCTGACAGGAGATAACGTCCGTTATCTAATAACGATCCCACAAAAGATATAGAATCGGTCAGCTGATCATACATAGAATAGATCAAGTGGGATCCCAGCTTAAGTCAAAAGCAGTAAAAATCAATTACTTTGACAATGAATGATAAATATTCAGACCTTTCCATAACTGTTTGCTTGAAACACAATATTTAATTTTTTTCAAATGATTGTAGATAGAAAAGTTGTTAGTTCTTGTTTAGCTCCATTCAATACGTGCTTCTTCTGTCTGGAAAAATTTAATGAAGCATTCTTGCTAATTAGTATCCATCACACTTTATAATTTTTTGTTTTATGGTTCACGAGACATCATTGCTTGTGTGTAGCACACTTTACAATGGAAATTGCAAAATGGCCGATCGGCGCCAATTTCAATTATTGACATTTGAATGGTTCTCTCGGTGATTCTTGATGCGTTTCAGCTTTATAACACATTGTTATTAGCTTTATAGAACAACATATCATGTTATTTTATAAGTTATCAAGTTTAATTTCTGAATAGTTAGGTTAAGTTACGTTTTGAAGAATGGCTACCCCACCAGGAAATTTCAGACCCTATTTATTAAAGAAATAAGAACGGATATACACATGATAAAACACAAAAAAAATAGAATAATAGTTAATTGTTCGATTTATATTCGAAATATTATACTATTTTGATTTTGTGACTTTGTATTTTGCGACAATAATTCATAAAGTTAAATAATTAAGTTAAACGTTTAACAAATGACACTGTGCATATTATACCAATTAAATGTTTAACAAATAATACTGTGTATAATATACCAGTTAAATGTTTAACAAATGACACTGCGTATAATATTCCAATTAAATCTTTAACAAATATACTGTATTTAATATACCAGTTAAATGTTTAACAAATGACACTGTGTATAATAATACCAATTAAATGTTTAACAAATTACTCTGTGTATAAAATACCAGTTAAATGTTTAACAAATGACACTGTGTATAATATACCAGCTAAATGTTTAACAAATGGGGTCTGTACTGATGAGAATATTATTTAGGGAGACATCTTAACAACTACGGTTAACACTCAAAAGGATATAACATTAGCACTAAATCAATCAATCATTAATATTGCTCGATGTGACACAAAGTTACAAAACACTTAAAAATACTGAAATTAGAGAAAGGGATTTCATTGTGACCTTCGAATCCAAACACAACGCAACTGCAAGCATTAGTTAGTTGAATAATACAATTCTGTGAAAATTGTTGATTTACTGATTTTTATTATTTTATAATTTATATTACCGCATATTGTATGGATGCATTTTCGCAATTCAGGTGGTAATCTATCTATCTAAATATATACAGTATCGTTATGTATATTCAAATTTCCTGCTTGTACTATTAGTTTCCGAACACTGTATATAAAGAAGAGTGTCTGTGGGTGAGTTTGTTTTATATACAAATCTACAGTTTTATTTCAAGACTGATGAAATTTTGCACACTTGACCTTCGAATCAAGAGGAAGTTAACTGTTTACTTGAGATTTTGAAAACTCACCCTCATCCCATTTTCCCACCCCTTAAAGCAGAATCTTAATAGTTCTTGGTGAAATTTCGCACACTTCACATTCAAAATAAGTGAAAAATTAGTGTCTAAATCTGATTTTGAAAATTTCTTCGTAAAGCCCGGGCAACTCCGGGGACTTTAGTTAGATAATAAGATAAATTGCATAATATCATATAATCCCAACAAGTTTGACCTAACAACTAGGTACAGAGAGCTGATGTTGTAAGTACGTAAGACTTTTTCACATCTGTCGAATGGTTAATATTTGGTATATTTGGCAAACAATTGCCATATATGTACAGCATATTTGACAAAATATTGACCTTATTTGCCTATTCGGCAAATATGCCAAAAATGCCAACACCAAACACGCGTTACCGCACACCAAAGGAGTCAAATAGGCAAATATAATAAACACACAATCACAAATACCCAACGCAGTGTAAGAAGAGTAAGAAGGAAAAGTAAAAAGGAAAAATTACATGCTTACAATATACATATTTCATTGGAATTCTTCAATGAACTGAATATTAACCAATGGAGCGCTTTTTGTCACAATATGGCACCATTTAAAATATCTCGGATTGCTTTGCTGCCAATTTTGGCAAATTTTCACTTATTTGTGAGTAATTAAGTAGAATTTTACGATTTTATAATATATTTTTTTAAATCCGACCAATATGTGATAATCGACAAAATATAGGTGAATTCATTGGCTATATAGAACTATAATAATTTTGTATGTCTCAATATTAAAATTCGAAGGTATGATTTTTTTAATGTGGGCGGAAAATATTCAAAATGATCACCAAAAATCTCGAGTATTGGAGAAAAGAGTTTTAAATAGCGCTGTCGCTCCTGTGGATAATATGTCAATTCGAAAAAGAACCTAAAAAATATTGACAAAGTGTTTTTTGCATATATTTTTGCGTCACATCGAGAGTTATACAATAATTATTCATGACTTTAGTTTTATTATATTAAAACTGTTCTATCTGCCCAGCTGTGTTGGGATGGATCTATTGACTTCCGAGGTGGGCTGCTCAGAAGGTACTGTCGAAATCAGACCTCCTTCGAGGGTAAAGGGTCTTCACTCCTTCTCCAGAATACCCGTAGTTTTGGGACCCTCCACCACCGTTATAGCCGTAGATCTGGGATCCGCCGCTGTACCTGAAATAGAAGAAATTTTACGTTATTTATATATTACTAGAACAGACCTGTGAAAATTTACCAGATATTATAATTGTGGGATTTGTGAAACTTAACGAGTTTTTTGTATCTGGGTTTATGAGAGATGGGAAGACTGATAGAGATATTAAAAGAAGTGTAAATGCAGGTAACTCCATTAATGGAGGACTGAATGCCGTTGGCGCTAATAAAAAACAGTCGAAAGAAGCGAAGCTAGCAGTCCACAATGGAGTGCCGGTATCTACCCTGATGTATGTCAGTGAGGCACGGAACTTGCAGAGGAAGGATGAAAGCAGACCGAATGCTGTTGAAATGAAATCCCTGAGTCGTAGGTCTGGTAAAACCATGTATGATCGTGTGAGAAATGTGGAGATCCGCAAAGAATGCAAGGCTGATGTAAGCGTAATGAGGAAGATTAAGAAAAGGACTCTCAGATGGTTTGGGCATGAAGAAAGTAGTGTACGAAGAATATATGACGCAAATGTGAACGGTAGAAGAAGTCGGCGACGCCTGAGGAAGAGATGGCACGATCAAGTGAATCAGATACTTGGGACAGGCCATGTGAAAAGTCTGAATAATAGATGAGCATGTATGAGACAATGTATGAACGAGGCAAGGAGTGTCTGCCAAGACCGAGTTGTTTGGCGGTCCATCCTCTCTGCCTACCCCTGCGGAGAAACGGCGTGATGGTTAGTTAGTTAGTTTAGAGTATTGTACACTCACCGCTCTGTTTAGCTGAAATAAACATATTTTATTAAAACTATTATGTATTATAAAAGAAATGTTTGCCTCAGAATCAAAAAGACCCTCCAAATCCGCAAGACCACCCCTAAAGATGATTCAGGCCCTCCTCAGGGCCTTCTGTGGTATTAACGTAAAAAAATATATATATGTTTAGGGAATGGGCTGGTCTAAAATTCTCGTCAGCCATGACTTTACTCACCCGTAGTTTCCGTTGTTGCCAGTGTAACTCTGGCTCCCTCGACCCGAGTCTGGCGTGTAGTGCTGTGGCTGCTGGGATTGCTGCAGGTTGGTGCTGTACTGTGTGTAGTACGGACCCCACTCAGAGCGCCACGAGTCTCCAGGATTTCCCGGGTACGCTAGCGGATCAAGCATGGCGGCCGATCCACGCTAAACCATAAACATACAAAGTTTAAAGGTTAACAGCAAACTCAAATAAAACATACTATTGAATGTAGCTATCCATTTTTTTTGCCATCGCTTAACCTAAGCTTTGTGGCTATCCTTTATAACTTTATGAGTAAAACCTCAAATTGTAATATTTAATTTAATGAAGACAATATTAGCGAAACTCCATCGAAAATCTGGAGACAGAAAAATCAGAAAAGATATTGGCACCTATGGGACTCGAACCACTATCTAGATACCATTTTGTTCGGGTTTAATTCTTGAAATCATACATAAAGATAGCAGTCAATAAAATATGCCTTAAGAAAAATGGAGATAATGTGAAGCATGATGCAGTTAAAAATGACCGAATCGGAAAGAGACGGATTTATTTCAGTCTAGAAGTTCTGGGACTAACTACCATATGTATTATTCAACATTGCCCAGAATGCTAATGGAGAAAAATAATTTGCCAAGTCAGTGGACATCTTCAATTTATTGCTAAACAAATAATACAAAAGTTTGTTACTGACGAAGTTCAGTTATGTATATTCTGTAAAAAAAATAATCTTTGCCATATAAAAACCCTCCAAAAAGGGGGTTAATAAATAAAAATAAATAAATAATAGAAAAGAATGAGTTTTAAGAGGACATGTAATTTAGTGACACATATGGCACAATGCGACTCAACGGCTATTATGATGGTGACACGACAGGTTGATAAGAGAATGCAACTAAACATCACGTTAGCTCAGGAGACATCTATCTTATTACAGTCTAGGTACCAGTTGCGGTCCTTCCCTCAGGACAATTGGTCAAAGACCTCCCAAAATTATAAGATGAAAGTCAAACATAATATTATACAAATCAAAACAACTGGTATAATTCTAATGTACCTATTTGAAATGTACCGCGAGATAGCTAGCTGGCAGCTGCAAGTAGTGACATCTAACATTTTAAATGGAAACTTTCTTTCCCATGCACTATGATTGGCTGGGTCAATTTATGCATTGTCCCAGTATCATGTCTTCTGTCTCTTTACGTGCCATACAATAAATGAGATGGCACTATGTCGTCTAATAAGAATGCTTTCGGAATCTGAAGACAGTTTGGGTCATTGCCATGAGGGAGAGAACATGTTGAATAAATATTATGCATCTGAAAGAGATGGTTTGTTAAACGAAGGTTGATTTTGCATATTGTACACTTGTAGCATGAAATAAATTTCTATATTAAATGTAATTTGACTCTCAAACTCGTGAGGTACCTACAGATGAATATTATTTGTATTTAATCTGATGTTGTATGATAATATAATTTTTTTAAATGACTCTCCACGTCTGGACCCCTAGAGCCCCCTCTGGTAGGTACTAACCTTGTTGCTGCGCACTTTATGATAGGGTGGCTCGGACTCCTGAAGGTACAGATCTCCGCCCATGTGCGACTTGTCCAGTTCTCGAAGCATGTCCTCGCTGAGGGGAATTGGCTGCTTCACCTTGGAGTTCTTTTGTCTGTTCACCAACTGCAATACAACAAACAAACACGGTTCCTAAGTACGATTCGTTTTTTGATTTTGTATATTGTCAGTTAACCGAAACTACTTATTTGATACTATGAAGGCCGGGCAAAAATTTATCAATCGTCGGTCGGAATATAAATTCATAGACTTTGAGTATTAAGCTCAGAGGGTCTGGGGTTATTTACACACCCCAGACTTGCATATTATAATACACTATATGGTCACCATACTTTAAAATTTTTGTAATTTGTTTAAAAAAAAATTTATGTGAATATGGCATTGACTATGGCATTCTCAAATGGGGTATGTTGTGAGACTGAAGGTAGTGGGGAAGGGAAGGAGATGGGAAGAGGAAGGTGGGAATGTACCTGGCTATTCAGATCTGGTCACCAAACACGGCTAAAGCCATTTCAAACAACGTTTCAATTCTGAATGGTTATCTTACACCAGGGCGATACTGAGAGTATCTTCCACTCCGGAACTTGTCGCAAATATACTAGGTATATATTATTTTAAATGAATTAATTGTGAAATACCAAAAGTTAATCAAATAAAATTTATTGGCCCACAACGGGATTCGATCCTGCCACCTTTAGATTTGTGAGTCAAGAGCCTTACCCTGGACCACGCCGGTCGTCAACTGACCATAGATGACGGATTTAGTCAACATTGTATTGATATAAGGTTTTATCGTTGAATCACTTCCGAATATAGATTAAATAAAATGTTTACACAGCACTAGAGGTGGGTAAGTTCTGCATTTTGCCGGAAGCTTCCGGGACTTGCTTCCTTTTAAAAGTACACGAGTCCTAGGAGCAGGTCCCGGGTCCGAGTTCTTAGGTGCGGACTGAGCACTGGGTGTTGTTGCGGCGCACCGAACCGGGACGCACGGGTTCAAAGAATTCGGAGCCAGGACCTACTCGTAGAACTCGCACGTGAATGAGGGCTCGGACCCGTCACCTGTTCAATGTAGGTACATTACACGGCTTTTATTGAGAATTTAAATAAGTACATTAGCTGTAAGCTGTGATGCTTTCTTATAAACTATTATTTTATAATGCACTTCACCCTTTGATTATACCAAGATAACATGCTCTAATTAAAAACGACTCCGTGTCTAGCCGAATATTCAAAAATCTAATATACCTACTAAACAATTCCGCGTTTCCGCGAGAGCAGTATACTGTTACGTCAAGCGGTCACGCACGTGTATGTCGATCAAAGGACAGCGATCGAATGAACAAACATTGAACGCAACGCCCGCCGCCCGGCCCGGCGGCCCGGCAAGTCGCGAAATGTCGTGGCTCAAGGGGAAGTGGTTGGCGGGTCGCGGGTCCCGGGTCGCGGGTCGCGGGGAGTGTCTTGTGGTTCACGCAGTTCCGAGGACCCGAGACTCGCGACCCGGGAGTGGAGTGGAGAGTGGAGCGTGACGGGTGATTCCTAGTTCCTACTACTCAGTACTCGCGGCGAACACGGAGACGCCCGCCGGCCGGGGGAGGCATCCGAGTTTCGGGTTTGGAAACGAGCCCGAGTTCGGAGTGAGTGGCAGGAATGTATCGTTGTTCGCGAGTCGCGGGAATGACAGGAGTGGCGTGAGAGTGGCGGGTTCTTGGTTCACAAGGCTCGGACCAAGACGCTTGGGTTTGAGCGTACTCGGCGAACTCGGGACTTGCATTCGAATGGCTAGGAAAGCCGGCGCCGCGCCGCGGCTTCGCGCTGCGTTAGTACTGGGCCGGGTTCTCTGGGAGTAGTCGATTTGAAAAAGGAGTGGGAGTAGGAACCGCTTCCCGCAAAGGAGCGGATCACACGAGCCCATTCCAGCTGAACCGACACATCGCTACACAGCACTGGATTTTCGGAATTTGCTTCATAAAAACATTATAGGTATCAGGTTGGATAACTTAGGGGCACATGAACTAAGGAAAGCCATAAACACTAATAGTGAGGTAGTTAATAACCAAATAAATTTAAATACAAGTCCTATACTAAGATTGTTACCTATTGACAAAGAACACTCCCGTTCCCTTCCCAATTCTCCATCTACACTTATGCCTTCTTCCTCCTTCACTTGAGGAGTCCAGCCCATTTTGTTAAATCATATATTATCTATGACACACAACTTAATGTTAGTAGAGTATTATACTGGTCACCACAGTTGGGCAGCCAGATCGTCGCCCGAGTTCTTAATTGTCCAAACGACCATTTTAGTTTTCGTTCAATCTTCACTTTTAAATTAAAAATAAAGTATACAAAATGCTAGTTAAACACTTAACTAAGAATGATTTATACTAATGAGACCTTTACCTTTAAGTAAATAGCTTTATATGAAACACTATCATAATGCTTTATTGAAATAATGAAGGAAAACCTTCTCCTCCTGTAAAATTTTCAAATGGTCATTTAGACAATTAAGAACTCGGGCGACGAGATGTGGTATGATTTAGTTGGTTGTTTAACTCACCACAGTTACTCCAAAGATGACCACGAACAGAAGAGATGCGAGTGTGATGACAATGACAGCGATACCCCACTGAGGGAGTAGATTGTTGTCATCGGCGATGCCAACGGGGTCCAATCTCTTTGGCAGAACTAGAACAAAACACATTTATATAATATCATCGGCTGAATGTTGATTTACTAAGGGCTAATCACAGAAATTCAAATGTAACATTGTTATCAGATGGCCATTCAGCTTAATTTTTTAAGGTACCGGCCAGAAACACGAGGTGAGTACTACCGTTTTATTGTGGTAATACCACAACCAAGGCTCAATTCAATATACCACTGCACAGAATTCAAAACTTGGGCAATTTGTATTCACAAATCTGTATGCAATATGTTGCTGATACGATATAAACAAGAAATCATTTATTTATGATAAAAATACTTATCAGGAAAGTTCTTTGGTAAATTAACTACATATTTAATGTTGTAATTTTGTAAAATTATTTGGTTAGGCATTATAATATGTTTGTTATGTTTGTCCAAAAAAATAATTAAATACATTAATTTATATCACAAGAATGGTGATTGACGCACTCTTTGGATTTAGCAGATACACCGAAATGGATTGTTCTAAAAACTGCTAAAAACAGCTATAATGGATCAGAGATGTAGCTAGCGGCTACATCTTTGATCTGTTTGGAGAAAGTGCAGTGTTAAAATGTATTTATTTTTAAAAATAGTATCCGAATAAGTGAAGACTGTCATCATCTGTTTTTTTTTTTAAAAATATTTTGTTAATTGTGAAATCTAATGTTGTATATGGTTGACAATCTACTACTTGTGCATGTTTCAAAGTCACAAAAGAATTGTACTAATCTGGATTATAAGTGGATGAAATTACGGAGGCTTCCCAAGCTGCAAAGAACTACATACAATATTGGTGAATCTGTTTTTTCCCTTGAGATTTTGTCGGATTGCTATTCTTTGTGATACATTGTCCGTGCAAGTAAATTCATAGACTTTGAGTATTAAGCTCAGAGGGTCTGGGGTTATTTACACACCCCAGGCTTGCATATTATAATACACTATATGATCACCATACTTTAAAATTTTTGTTACTTGTATTTTTATTTCATGTATGTGTTTTTTTTTCTATCGTAACTTTATTTATATTATTTCTTTCTCGTATTCCAATTATTTCTCATGTTAAAGTTATACTGCTTTTATTTATTTATGTAAAAGCCCTGGGCATAGAATAAATAAATGTTGTTTTTTTTTTTGACGTTAGAAAGGTCCCCATTAAATGTCATTTCTAATTGCTTTTTAGATTTCTATCAAACTGTAAAAAGCTGACAAACCTTCTAATGATAATTTTTTTTTCAAAAGCTGAAAAAGACTTAGAATCTCTCTCTTTCCTTATTTTTTGTAGGTAGCTTACCGTAACTTAGGTAGGTAACCGAAATTTTTTTCTATAACCGCCGCCGTTGTATTGAATTCTTATGGCATTATATTGTGTTTGGGTAGAGTGAATTTACTGGTCTGCCAAGTACCTAAATTGATTGTATAACATAGGTCCAAACTAAAAACCTACCTTTTTGGGTTCTCATTAACTTAAATTAAATATATCTATCTGAGAGTATCATTCTTGTTTTACCTGTGATATATTATACTGTTCTAATCACACTTTTCTTATTGAATTAACATTATTCGAATCCTTACACATCAATCTGTCTCTTACCGAGGGACGAATCACATTTAGGAAGATAAATATTCTGATCAAATCCTTGTACTATTGTACCGCCTTACATAAAATTTTGCTTTTGCTTCCCAAAATATGCTCATTAAAGAACATATTATTATATACTAGCTTTTACCCGCAGCTTCGCTCGCATGGTATTAGTGGGAAATTACTGTATAAAGAATTTTTCCAAGGTAATGAAATTTTTTTCCGTGATAAAAAGTAGCTTATGTCATTTCCCATTCCTCCAATTATCTCTGTTTAAAAAAATCACATAAAACAAACAACAAATAACGATAAGACAAATAAAATTCTTGAGAATGACATTTCGCAAATAAAAATTCTATTTTAGAAAATATTTTAATTATAGAAATAGAAATTTATTTTAAGTACCTACTCCCTTTATTAGTATTTTATACATATTTGAATCCAGAGTAACGTAAAAAAATAAGAAAATGGCAGTCCACATCAAACGTTATGCTTTATAGCAACACTATGCTTTTCGTTCGGACAATAAACATTTTTAGAGATAGGTAGATATTAACTACGACGCCAAAAAAGCACTATTTTTAAGCACAACAAAGCACTCTTTTTGAGCCTAAAATTAAAAAAAAAAAACATTGTTTCCAAGGTAACAATTTGTTTGACGTTTGCAATAACTCGATTTTGTTAGGGACAGAAAACGTATGATACATAATTTCATAACGCCAGAGCTTAACAATATATATAGCCTTTGTTAGTCGCAAATAATGTAGCTTTTGATTAGTGAAAGAATTTTTAAATTCCATTCGATATTTATTGCGTGAAAGAGTAAGGACCATCCAACCATCCACACAAACTTTTGCATTTATAATATTAGTAAGATTATAGTTCCCAATTATGTCCTCTGCATGCGAACTATATCTAAATTTCTCTAAATACATATTAACAGTGTTAATCTCAAGTGACCTCCCAGGTAAGTATGGTCCTGTATATTTTCTGCCTGTACAGTACATTTTTACGCAGCATCGCATTCATTGGTCAAATCATTGTACATATAGTTTTGCATCGGTGATCGATGAACCGGTGGATGCAATTTTTAGCCATAAGTTGTTATAATGGTTTGTCTAGTTTATAGTTAGAAGTAAGATTGTAGAAATATATTATAAGTCTATATAGTGCCCTTTAGGTGATTTTTTACAAAAACGACGCTATACAAATCATCTAAATATAATAATTATTATTATGAACCAGGGCACCCCTGCTAAGAAGTATGTACCAAACGTAGTAAACCACTTGGAGTGACCTACGGCAGAGGTGTTGGAAATCCAGTAAGTGGTTTCCGGGGCGGTGGTTCCCATACCCACCTTCCAAGTTGAAAATCAAATACAATAAAGTAAATGGTTTGTATTAGAATAAGTTAACAATAATATTTCGTTTAGATTATTATTGTTAACTTATTCTAATATGATATATTTCACTGATGGGAATAACCTTCAATAAAGTATAAAAAGAAAGTTTTCTTATAAAAATTAAATGGTTTGTATTTATGTACAGACGCCTGTGGAGGATAGATTCCGCAAACTAAACAGCTTCAAAGTTAGGCAGATTGCGGTAATTTCGTTTGTAAGTCACAAGTTTTTCGATTGTTTAAAGTTTAAATAATGTATTAGATTCCGCAATGAACATAGCTCCAGATTTGTGAGAAGTGCGTAAATAGCATTTCTAGGCTTATATTAAGTAAGATCAAAGGTGTATTATAAAACGTTATTAAATTATTATTATTTTAATTGGACAGAATTTCAAGCAAAATAAGAAAATCAATGAATAATTCTGACCTATGAACTCTGTGAATATGGGATCCAAGACGAACTTCCCAATCTCCAGCTTTCCACCAGACTTGTCGACCTTCCTGAGGGACTGGTTAGCGCCCTTTTCCCTGTCCTCCGCTGGCTGGTCTCCCAGCATCATGTCTCCCAGAGCATCGGGCCCGTCTATCTTACGGCCTGTCAGGCGACCTGGAGCCTCGGCTGGGACTTCTTCAAACACGGAGCCTGGGCGGGCGTCGGTCAGGGATCTGGAATAATTTTTAAAAATTATTTTATATATGTATTTTTTAATAGTAATTATGGTAAATTTTTGAGATCGCTGGCAATGGTTAATACGCACTTTTTTTGAAAAAATCTTTTGATTCACCTTAACTACATTAAAAGACAACTATTTGCATTGGGGGAAGTGGAAAATATTTCATTCTACATGGTTTGTGATACAAAAGAAAGTACCCCTTTATAACGCCTACTCGCGTCAAGGCAAGAAAAACATCACAGTTTTCAAGTAGTTTAGCGGCTACGCTAGGTTTGTGTAACATGGTTTGTGATTCAAAGGAAAGTGCCCCTTTATAACGCCTACTCGCGTCAAGGCAAGAAAAAATTTAGAATGAAATATTTTCCACTTCCCCCAATGCAAATAGTTGCCTTTTAATGTAATTAAGGTGAATCAAAAGATTTTTTTTTTTAAAGTTAACCGTTGCCAGCGATCTCCAAAAATTACCGTAATTATTACACATTCACATCTTTACATAGTACTTATAAAGCAAAGTCGCTCCCGCTGTCTGTACGCTTACATCTTTTAAACTACGCAACGGATTTTCATGCAGTTTTCACCAATAGATAGAGTGATTCATGAGGAAGGCTTAGGTTTATAATTTGTCAAGGTTTTGTGTAAATTAGTTGAAATATATAATATATAAAGGGAGCGGGCTGGCAAGCGGGCAGCGAGCAGCAGGCTGGCAAGCGGGCGGTGTGGATTTGATATGTATGCAAATTAAAATATGGCGTTGGTTATGAAGTTTGGGTAATGGCGTTGTATTTAGTTAGCCACAGCAACGTGTGGCCGGGTCTGCTAGTTGTATTATAAAGTAAACAAAACAGGTGACCGGACAACTCAGAATCAACTCAAACACCTCTTAATAAATAAAAAATAAGATCTGAATGTAATGGAATGTTTTAGTTCAATTTTCATCCACTTTTCGAACTACCAAAATATGGGAATTTTCGCACACATGATAAAAATTATTACAATACATACAATAACAAAAATTAACCAATATTAATTAATTAATTAGCAATATGAAGCCATACTAAATAATGCAAACCCATAGATATTATAATCATAGGTATTATAGATGCTTCAATTAAATACTGCGTGTAGAACATATCTTGGCCCTTAAAAATATAGGTCATTTTTTTATAAGTATTTTAATTACCCTAGAAAAAAATAAATTATAAGGTCTATAAAAAACACTTTGACGTCTAAACTCTCCTATTTATAAACCTTATTTCGGATATGGTTTTATTGTTTAATGTGGCAAATTTAGTTTCTTTTATGATAATCGCAAAAAAATTGAAATTTACGCCCCAACCTGACAAAATAAAATATAATATGCATTTTTGCGTTGTTATTTTTGACATCACGGCGACAATTCGGCAGTCGACGAATTTGTAATATCAAAGTGAACCTTATACCGTCCACCGAAGAACGACTGGCGCAGCCGCCCTTATTTTCTCTCACTACTCCTCCGGCCGGAGCGGAGAAATGACGTGTTAGACTCCGCGCCGCTTTTTTTTGAAATCAATATAAAAATTCCGTTTTATTTCAATAAACAATGCATAAAAAAGGAATTGATGTTTTTTACAAGCCTTTACGAAATCAACATGAAAAAAAACCTTAAATATCTTTTCCAACCTTTCAAAAAGCTGTTTCTCAAGTATTTTTAAGCTCCTCCCATAAAGGGAATTCCGACGTCGATTTTTTCCTATACTAGTGGATCGCCTTAATGTTTATTTTGCTTTATTAGAACGGGATCAGCGTGTTTTTTTGTTGTTGCTTTTTTTAGACCTTTTTTTACCTGCCCTTAGGTACTGTGCCATCTCAACGACCCCTAATTTTTTCAGGGTCTTCTACTGCCCCCATGAAAGTCTCAAACTCCCACAAGGGGGCGTTATCGCCCACATTGAAAACCTATGACGTACACTACGCACGTGTTCAAAATCGACTTATGATACATACGTTCATAAATCAACTTTAGATGTGTTCAAAAATCAACTAGTGTTTTAAAATCAAATGAATAATCCATAAAATAATGTGCGCTGGATGCCAGGCGCTATATGAATCAAGTTTTTTTTTTCAAATAAATAAATAAATTACGATTTTGGCGCCCCCTCAATCTGCCGCCCAGGGCAAGCGCCCCGGTCCCCCCCTCCCTCCCTAGATCCGGCCCTGTAAATATTTTACGTTAGGTTAGGTTATGGGCTACTTTACAATTATTTTTTTCATTGTTTTTTTTTTTACTTTTCAAAGAGGTGATGAGTTGAGTTATTCTGAGTTATCGTGGAACCACAAATTATTCTCACCACGAAGAGATATAGCTCTTTTGTTTGGTGGGAGAATTTAAGCGAGGGGGTAAATATTATACGGGGCTGTCTAAAACAGTATCTCGTCACAATCTATGGCATTAAAAGGTACAATCCACACATCCCATACGTTGAATTGAAATAGGCAATCTTGATATTCAACACCTCAAGATGAAGTAATATTCATTATTTTAACTCTGCCCCCTCCGAGATCAAATTGCCGAGTGCGCCACTGCCTCTAACCACAAGAAGAAGAAAAATAACAAACCTGTGAAAGAGTTTCTTGAGTTCAGTGGTGTCCACCTTCTCCCCCACGTCGTTGAGCTCCACAAAGAAGTCCACCAGAACGGAGCCCTTTGAGAAGCCGTCGATTCGGATTCCTTTGTACCACTTCTTCAGGGACGAGGACTTGGAGTAAACTGCGTCCAACTACCAAACAACAAAATATACATCATATAATTTGGTACATAAAATACATTTCAATTTGGGAGGTGGGCATGCGTAGGTAGCAGGGCCGTATTATCCATAAGGCAGTGTAGGCAACTGCCTAGGGGCCCCGCATCGGCTAGGGCAATGGCTAGGGCGCGCCACGATAAATTAATTCTTTAGACACAGGGTAATAGATCAGAGATCTCAAGGTAAATCTAGATATCGTCAATGTTGATCCAGATCAGCCGAGCGATTCTATATCTTTTGTGAGATCGAGATCTCCTGACGGACGAGATCTCCTGTCAGATTTGTGTGATTTTATATGGCTGTTATTTGCTTTTTCTATGGGCCGATGACAGAATTTCAGCTGTGAGCTGTCACGTATTTTATTTTAGGTCGTTTTAAACACGAATTCATGGAAGTATGCAGGATTATTTATTTATTTAACAGCCTTAGAAAATCACACAAATCTGACAAGAGATCTCGTATCTCGTAATATTCAATTGATCCCTTGTTAATTAATTGGTTTTCTATTATTTATTTTTTTACTTGTGCTAAAAATAATTATTTAGGTTTGTATTTAATATATCTAAAAACTAAATAACTTTAATTTGGGAGGCGGATACGGGTACCGCCGCCTCGGAAACCATTTATTGGATAACCAACCCCCTGCCATAGGTCACCCCAAGTGGTTCACTACGTTTGGCGACTTAGCAGGGGTGTTCAGGTTCATGAGGTGAGATTAATCTAGGTCTTGGCGGCCAATGCGTTTGCTCACCTACTGCGTGCCGGCCGGATCGGGAGAGATTAGTTGAGGGAGACTTAACCTAGACGGCCGGTGTAGTCCAGCGGTAAGGATCTTGACTCGCACACCGAAGGTCGCGGGATCGAATCCCGGCGTGACAAATAAATTTTATTTGATTAATTAGTAGATATTATTTCAAAATTTATTCATTTAAAATAATATATAGTACATTTGCGCACGTTCCAGAGTGGAAGATACTCTCAGTATCGCCCTGGAGTAAGACCACCATTCAGAATTGAAACGTTGCTTGAAATGGCACTAGCCGTGTTTGGTGACCAGATCTGAATAGCCAGGTACTTCCCCACTTTCCTCTTCCTTATCTCCTTTCCCTCCCCATTACCCTCAGCCTCACAAAATACCCCAATTGGGAATGCCATAGTCTCACTGGCTTCAGACGGGAGCAGTTGGGACTCTTGTGTGGTATTCATATTAAAAAAAGTTAATATTAACAACTTTACTATCAAACGAAAAATGTGAAACACAAAAATCAGAAAAAGATTCGGTCACATCTAGGAATTAAACGCAGGACCACGGGGACAGGATAGAGGAATGTCAGGCTTTGCAGATCAGGTCACTAAAAAAGGTTAATTCAAGCAATATTCCAATTATAAACGGCAGATTAAAATCCTGTATCGCGTTAAAAATTCTCTCACTGTGAACAACGCTTTAGCGTAAATATCTTTTACGATATTTTGTCATTTTCGTAATATGATGCCATCAAAATACCATATCAGTAGTCATCGTGCGTGACCTCATAAAAAAGTAACCCAAAAAACCTTTGACAAATTCTACTATTTCAGCATTCGTCTCACGAGCTCACTTTTTGTCTAGCTAATAATGGCATTACTCAAAGTACTTTTCTTTATCTAACTTTTATATTTTTATCATCTCTTGTTACGTATAAATCGTATAGTTCTTTTCAGCTTCGCCTACTGGATTTGCTACAAACGAAGAAAGTTACAAAAAGAAAAATAATGAATGTTAAAGTTTGGCATTTGAAAGTTGAGAACATTTCCCAAGTCCCAAGCACTCAGTTAAAACTCTCAATAGGTGGCCGAAGCGTTCTTTGCAAGAACAAACCCGTTTAGTGTTTAGTATGTAACTACGTAATATTTTGTATCAAATTTTATTCTGTTTTTACTTGTTTCAAACGATCAAAACTTTTTTGTTTTGAATTTATTCTAATGTTTTCATTAGTTTCATTGGCTAAAAACTGATGTTTCGGTTTCGGTAAGTTTCGGCTAATCTGTTTCGGTTTTTGTAAAAAAATATCTGAATCTTCGGCTAAGCTGAAACCTACGCTCGCCGCGATGTGTCGGTGACGTTCGACTTTAATAAAAATAAAAATCAGAATGTGCAGTTCACACGCGGTAGAAGTAAAACCTTTAGAAAATGAGTCGAAGAAACGACCCGTTCTCATGAATCCAAAATCAACTCTGAGCGGGTGCTCCGCTCGAGGCCATCGAGTTACACGCATGTGCCCCGGTGCATCGGGGATCGACGCCGCTAGCTCATTAGAGCAGTTTCTATTAAAATACCTGTATAACAGACTCCACGCGAAGCATCCCACGTTGCGTCTGTGCTTTAGAGATGGCAATCGGTCTGTTAACGAAGAATTGTCGATAGGGACCGCCCTACATTGCACAGAATAGAGCAGGTTTATCAAGTGTTGTGAGGCTCCAGCCCAAAGGTGGCTCCCAAATGATATTAATTGTTATTATTTAAGTGAAAACTTATTTAGCATCGTTGTGATTTGAAATTCGATGAAACGAAAAATAGCGACACAAAAAAGAGACATACATCTCTAGGATTTAGTCTGCGAGAGAGAAGGAGATGGACTAATCGGTCTCCTCTTTGTGCGGTGCTTTGTAACCTATCTGTTTCCTCTTTGTGCGGTGCTTCGTAGCCTTCCCACTCTTATCTACTTTAGTTTTCTAAAGGTTTCCCTTCTACCGCGTGTGCTGCACCATATTATTTTTTTCATTAGAAATGCATGTGAGCGTATAAGAAACAACTTAAAAAAATATATATTTGGCTTAGATTAATTGTGACAGTTTCCCTTGATTTTTTCTTATAAAATTATTCAGAAAAAAAGAAAAATAGTTTTGCATAAAAATAGAACGCTTCCAGAATCCGTTTGCCAAGCGATTTTTATACCTATCACCTTTAGTCGTAGTGATATATAAGGCATTCTAAGAATATACCCACTTGTGTATTCCTCATAGTGTATATTGCTGAAAAGGAGACAACATGAGTGTCGGAATTTTTCATTCAAATTATAAAAATAAATTGCTAATGATAAAGCGAAAATTGACAGGGAGTTCTTAAAAAATACATTAATCATGTATTCATGCTTTATGGACTGTATTTCATCAAAAATAAAACTGCTCTCAAAATCACTTCACAATGGATAATTTTATCAAAGCTGTCAAATTACTTTTATTATCATCAATTTAATCCCAATGCTGTGTGTCAGCCTTTCTCAAAGTGGACGATAACGCCCCCTCGTGGGTAAATAGAGCTAAAATCTCGTGGGGATTGTCTAAAATAGCATTTAAAAAAACGCTGTGAATTTTTTCATACATATAACTTATAAAATAAAAGAAAAAAACGTTTTTATAATAATTTTCGAAGCATACAATGCGATTTTTTTCTACCGAGGGAATTTAATACAATTACCGTTTTGGGGTGGGGAATGTATAAGAATAACATATATTTTTTTAAGAATTTTAAAACTTATTCAAGTATTTAAGGAAAATATGTAATAAATCGGTAGAAATAGCCGAGCCTTAAAGAAAATAGAATAATACGTTTTTGATAAATTTAAGCTTTTGGTTTGGGTAGAACTGAAATAAATTTTTTAACAATAAAATACAAAATATAAGTTGTAAAGTAAAAAAAATATATATATATCTACCTTTTTGAGCATAAACTGTATACATTTTTAAAAATTAGAAATGTGTAAACGCATATAAGAAAACTTTAAATCCAATATTATGGCTAATCTCTACACATTATAAATTAAAGTCCTCAGCCGTGTCTGTCTGTCTGTTCGCGATAAACTCAAAACTACTCAACGGAGCGGTTGTCAAATGCGGTTTTCAATATCAAAAATATCACTGAATGGCCAGGTGATGACAATGTTACATTCGAATTTCTCTGATATTCTGGCCCTTACCCCTTAAAGTCAATTTGTTCGGTTTTCGGAACAACTCATATAGGTCTCATGGAAATCGATGTTTCTCCCTTATTATCATAGTGAGAAAGAACTATGTATGATATAAACGGTGTTAGAAAGATAAAAGACCACGCTTTATATTCAAATACAAAACTAACCAAATAAGTAAAATGTACCCCTTTATGAAACCAAAGTTTCGAATCGCAATTTTAAATAAATTTATGAAACTTCGGGAATTTTTTATTAATTATTTTTACATCGAACGACAAAAAAGTGAGGGGACGATAACGTTTATAATACATATTTTTAATAAAATCTGTGTGTGTTTTTATTTTTTTTCGTCATAAGTAATTTTAGTTAGAAATCACGTAAGGTGAGCATTTTTAAAACTTTTTATGTTGCACAGACCGCACCAAAAGTGCCTGCGGGCCGCACCAAAAGGCCCCGCGGGCCGCAGGTTCCCCACCCCTGCATTAGAAAAATATCAGTTGTTTTAATTAGCACAATATTTCACATGTTTTAATTTCATCTTGTTTATTTGGATTGTATTGTAAAGCGGAAATATTTTCATCTTCTGACATAATACGGTCGAGGCTTGAGGGGTTTTAATAATGTATTCATTTCTGCAAACACCCATCAAAGCACAATTCCAAGAATTGCTGAGTGTTAATCCGTTTGCTATTAATGTTGATTGGGAGGTCGTGGTTTTCAATTGCCTTCATAATTAGGCCAGTTTCACAAGTTTCTGGCCTTCCTAGTAATCTAGGTTCAAATTCAAAGAAATGGCTGGTATTTAGGAAATGCTGTGCTTTAACAGATCCTTCGGGATGAGAGGGTCTGAATGTCCTTTTAATGCCCTTTAGAGAAATGAGCCTTTTTTCATTGGAGGGTTTTTCAAAGAATTTCTACCGTTGTAGCTACTGAACAGATGATCCCTTAGAAACGTGATCTGGAGTGTCTATATTTTTTTTTATATTTGTTTCATTTAAAATATATCCATGACACGTGATTTAATATAAATACATGCTCATTTTTACGTTTTAACTGGGAGCAGACATGTTTTGGAAATCCATTTTTCAAAATCAATTGTTCGAATTTCAGTTTTTCGAAAGCCTAATTTTTCTAACAGCAATTGGCCGAAAGACATATTTTTCGAATTTGTTAATCAACTTTTAAAATATATGTTTCACATGACAAACGATATACTGCTAGGTTAGGTTAGTTGATATTGTCCATCCTACATATAATAAAATACTCTTGTATGTACTGTAAACATACTTATATAAATTCGAAAAACTAGTCAATTGATGTTCGAAAAATATATTTCCGATTAATTGAAGTTCGAAAAATATGTTTTCGAAAAATTGAAGTTCGAAAAATTACATTTCGTACAATTGAATTCGAAAAATTGATTTCGTAAAATTGCAATTCGGTCAATATCTCGTTTCCAATAAAAATTTCGGCTAAAGTAATTTCACAAGTTCAGCAGAACATAAAATTACCTACAATTTTTATTTTTTAATTTTCTTCTATCTCTAATAAATATCGAGATATGCAGTCGTAAAGATGTGTATAAATTTATAAAAACAGGCGAATTGCTCAACTTGCTTCGGTTTTTCGTGCGTATCTATTTCCCAGTACAATATTGTGAAAAAATGACTGTTACTAATTTTGTAGAGAATAAAATTTCTAAAAAGATGTGTGGTTTTAAGGTTTTTTTTATTGATATATAGTATGTATAAACATATATCGGTAGGTGAAACAGAAAATTTATCACGATATTACCACGTTATTCGACTTTTGTTCACATTTCATTTTTACATATTATAACTATAAATTAACGAGAGTGGGGGTCCTCCCCTTCCCTCCCCTTTCACCCCCCCCACCCACTACCTCTTACCCCTTCGCTACCCTGGTTCCCTGCAGTTAGCGCTCCAGGACGGGCTATAGGGATAGTTCTAAATTGAGGTTGTCAGCTCCAAAAATGTGGCTTCTTTAATTCTTGGATGGCTTTTTCAGATAATTTAGATCTGTTTATATATAGGGTCCGCCAAATAACTTTTTTTTTTTGAAAATGCTATAAAAAAAAAACTACTGAATATTTTCTCAAATTTCTTTTTTTATTTATAAGTACAATCCTTCCGGTTAATAATGGAAAATAATTTCATTCAAATGGCTGCCTCGGCTGGCCATGCAGTAGCCTACACGATCGGTCCAATTTTTAAGCACATTATCGATTGTGTGCAGCTGTATTTCACCAATGGCTTCACGAATATTGTCCTTTAAAGCGTCAATTGTCTCTGGCTTGTCGGCGTAACATTTATCTTTGAGGGCACCCCACAAATAATAGTCCAACGGTGTCAAATCGCAGCTCCGAGGTGGCCAAACGACATCAGCTCTGCGGCTGATAATGCGATCTTCAAAAACAGGGCGCAAAACATCGAGTGTAGCTTCGGCTGTGTGGCACGTAGCGCCGTCCTGTTGAAACCAAATGTTGCCAATATCCTCCTCTTCAATTTTTGTGAACAAAAATTCGTTCAACATGGCCCGATAACGATCGCCATTGACTGTAACGGCCACTCCTTGCTCATTTTCAAAGAAAAATGGCCCAATTATGCCTCTGGACCAAAATCCGCACCAAACAGTGACTCGTTTTGGGTGTACCGGCTTTTCAATGTATGCGTGCGGGTTTTCTGTGCCCCAAATACGACAATTTTGCTTGTTTACATACCCGCCAAGATCAAAATGAGCTTCATCCGAAAAGATGATTTTTTTGGCAAAATCGGCATCTTCTGTAAGTCGATCGCAGGCCCACTCAGCGAAGCGAAAACGCATTGGATGGTCAGTAGAAGGATAAAATAATAAGTCAGCGGAAGGATAAAACTAATTATCTGTCAAATCAGACATGAGCTAAGTGTTACCATTCACGAAATAAGCACTAGTTGAAAAAAAAAACTTTAGATGGCGGACCCTTTACAAAAGTCATAAAACAAAAATTACCTTTTAAGAGTTACTCGTATTTCTTTGGGAATCGGTTATTTTTGTATTGAAATCTTAGTTTTTTGTTCTCATAAAGTCTTTAGCCGCTAGCCCCCATGAAACTTTTGTCGGTCATAACTTAGGCTACACCGGATTATAGTTCTTATAGGATTATGGATTTGTTTATCTGCAAAAAATTTGTGAGGGTATCGAGTCATTCTGTGGGGTTGAATCAGGAACGTCAGAGCAACATGCAGAGATGAGGCCTACACGAATTAAGAGGGATGACAAAGACTTCCAAACTCTCATTGATTGGTTTGCTTGCCATGAACCATTTCCTAAAACAAACATGATTATGTCTATATGCACGATGAAAAGAACGGGAAAAGATTGGGAAATTTGCTATGTCTAAAGTTATCAACCAGAACTTTGGAAACCTACACCTAAAACGTAAAGATGCGATGGTTTTTCTTGCGGCGGTGACCTGCAGCATAAAAAAATCAGGGTGTGACTGTGACAATAGATTCATTAATGTTATTCCATCGTATTTGTATTGCCAAAATTTGTATTGCCAAAAGGTGTGAAAATGAACTTAAAGAATATTTCCAATATGAACTATCCTCCTGTCCCACTTTCTCTTTTCTCAAAGGCATGCGCAAAGGAACCAAGTCCATATTTTACTTATCGTTTAACCCTCTACCAAATAACACAGAACTGGGAAGCATTAAAATACACATAGTTGGTGGAGGATATTTACTGCAATATGTCAGGTATGTACAAAAGCATTATGGCGCCAATGAAATAGTGGTATTTGATGGATACCCAGATTCGGTTGAAAAGAAAAGCACAAAGGAAAAGTTTCTGGGAAATGAGAAGAACATGTCTCGTTTTATTTCCTTACTCAAAGCCTCATTTGATCGATCGCAAATAACGTCAGTACAAGCTGAAGAGGATGCTGATGTTCACATAATAACCACAGCAAACTCGTTGTCATCTCAACATTATGTAGTCATAATCATTGGTCAGGATAACGACCTGTTGGTACTCCTCACTGCTCTCCAAACGTATATTACCAAAAAGTTGATAAAGATAAATCTAAAGCAAAGGAGAAACAATCATTTTCGCTGCCGAACACTTCTTTGCACTTTTGTATGGCAGCAATGAGAAATCATATTTGGAAAATTTAAGGTACATTATTTTTGTCAAAGGAGTGAATAAGAACAAATTTTATTTATCCTGGCTATCACCCACCAAAGATGCAGTCCATTAACATGCTTCAAGAATACACTTCAAAGTGCAGACTTGGCTTGGTCACCACAAAGATCCAACTGAATGGGGGTGGAAGAAGGACGCTGTTGGATTACTAACACCAGTACCAATAATGAAGGAGGCTGCAACTCAGGCGTTGCTGAACTTTATATCATGCTAATGCAAAAAAAGTTGCGCCGGAAAGCGTACATGTAGAAAGTCGGGTTTGAAATGCTCCCTACTCACTATAATGGCAGCTCGTGCGAAAATACTGTGGAAGCCTTCGTTCATGATGATGACGAGGAATTTTATGACCCAGTCGCCACAAATTCGGCTGATGAGACAGACTATATTGAAGCTGTTCGGGGCCCGTAAGTGGCAGGAAGAAACTAAAGTCAATAGTCATAAATTTTAAGAAAATACAATATTTTTTCTTTTTTTTTTACTACATCTGTGTACCTTAATTAATCATTTTATTTATATGTTGCGATCAAATTGATGGATAATTTTGCTATTATGTATGTATGTTACATGTTATTTCAACAATAATTGTTTTAAAAAAAAGAATAATCAAGGTATCCCTAGATTAAAATACTATTCTTCTGATTCAATTTTTGACCTAATTTTACGTAATACCTAATTGCGATAAAAACATTAAACATATATCTAGATCTTTTATGAAATATTATTCTCTACAAAATTAATATCAATAATTTTTTCACAAAATTGTACTGAAAAAGAGATACGCAAGAAAAACCGAACCAAGTCGAGCAATTTACCTGTTTTTATAAATTTATACACATCTTAACGACTGCATATCTCGATATTTATTAGAGATACAAAAAAAAATTGAGAATAAAATTTGTAGGTAATTTTATGTTCTACTAAACTTGTAAAGCTATTTTAGCCGAAATTTTTATTGGAAACGAGATATTTGAGAAAAACTAAATTTTGGCTCGATTTCGGCTGGTTTTTTCAAAATGGCGGTGAAAGCTCAAGTGACCCAAGGTCCAAAACTCAGATTTTACATCATGAGATGATTGTATAAAACATATAAAAAAATTGGGACTACCGGAATAATTCCGACCGCGGATCGCTAATTGCACTGGCCTACTTATTACATAGGTAGTTACATAATTTTTACATTTTTATTTGAATTTTTAACTAGGTTAATTTTTGATTTCACGAGTAGGTTTAGAACGGACGATCGATAAAATCCTGCTGATATTGGCTAAATCCGCAATCTATGATCAGTTATCAATATTTGCGAGCACGGTCAACAACCTTTAAGAGATATTCCGATCGACGATTGATAAATTTTAGCGCAGCCTCCATAGTATCAGAAACGTTTCGGTTAACTGTTAATATACACATATTTTTGAGTAATGTCGTTCGTTATGCCTGAACGGAGTTGAACTAACGAAGCTCTTAGAATTGAAAGAAGACATACACGCAGTAAGTTGAATCTGTTCGCGGCAATGATACTACATTGATTCGGCCTTGGAGAACCGAAAGTTGTTCACATAACAATTTGTGAATATAATTAATTCAATTTTTAGTGTTAAAAAGTAAAGGCGGGCTGCCAAATTGGCAGGACATATAAAAATTAATAATAATTACATATAATAATTGCGGCGTAATTCACACGTTCCTTTCCGGTGGATACTGATTGCATCACCAACTGTTTTTTTCAGGTTTTCATCATTGCTGACGTCATTAGAGATGGGTAAATTCTGCATTTTGCCGGAGGCTTCCGAGACGTGCTTCCTTTTAAAAGTACTCGAGTTCTTGGAGCAGGTCCCGGGAGCCACTCCCGACTCGCGAGGGGCTCGGACAGAGACGCATGGGTTGTCCGGAGCTGGACCTCAGAGTCGGAACCCGTAAAATAACTAGAACGTGGGACCTGCTCCCGACTCGCGAATGGCTCGGACCGAGAAGCACGGGTTCGACCGGAGCCAGACCTCGGAGCCGGAACCCGCAAAAGAACTCGAGCCCGGGACCTGCTCCCTACTTGCGAGTGTCTCGGACCGAAACTGACTCAGAAAAGTTATCGGGGTTGACGTTGTTATTATATTTATGGTGGTTATGCCATGTTGCGTTTCCTTCTTCTTTAGCCAACCTTTGGGACAACATTTTGTGTCCCTCATCAGGGCAGATGTGTCGATTACGGTTAAAAATGTGTGTTTATATATTGTATTGCGCAAATTTATACAATATTTACAGTAGCAACAGGGATTATAATTTATGTATTAAAAACTATGCGTACCTCATTTGACACTTCGTTAGCCAGAAGTTGCCACTCTTTCGTGTTGTGGTCCAAAAGTTCGGGCACCCATTTTACACCTGCAAAAATAATAATGAGTGAGATGTGGAAGGCGAATATTTATTGGACTTTTGGATAACTAACACCTCTGCAATATGCCACTCCGTATGGTTCGCCACGTTTGATGGCTTTGCAGGGATGCTCGCGTTCACGAGGAGTGGTTTGTCCAGGTTTTTCCAACAGCGAGGCAGGCTGGGAGCGGCCGTTGAGGGAGATCCTTTGACCTCTCTAGCAATCCTTCTCAATCTCGCACCGCAGTTGGAGGGATAGATTTATACGTCTGGCATTCCTAGATACACTGATTCCCAGATTCCTCTATCCACCCCTCATATATTTTTCTTTATGAGAACATCCTCTCCTTTCTTCCCGTAAGAGAAGAGAAGAGAACGCGGATGGCCACACGAAGATATTTCCCTATTTACTCCATATTTATTTTTGAGTTTAGGAAGGAGTGAACATGGGTCTTGTGAAGAAATCCATATTGTAAGATTGAGGAAACAAAGAGGCTGGCAAATCTATCCAAAGCCGAGCTGTTGAGCTCAAGAACGAGTCGTAGAAAAGGCTTGATCGCATGTGAAATAATATGTATGTATATATATTGAACGCGCGTTTAGCGTGTTTACCGACTATGCACCGGTGCCAAAGGGAACAATGACGCTAGCTCCTCAGGGCATCTTCCATTGAAATGCTGGTAGAACAAGGACAGCATTCCTCCCCGAGGTATGTGCTCTAAATATTGCAATCCGTTTGTAAAGGTGGGAGAATCGATCAAATGGACCGCCCGTTTCAATGGATTAGCGTGGATATCACAATTACCTCCAACAATCTTGATGGTAGCCGCAAGATCGCACTCTCCCGTACATATACCCGGTGTGGTGGGCTGCTGAGTGGTGGTAGTGGTCGGTTCTGGTGTGGTGCTGGTGGTCGTGGTACTCTTTGTCTCCGTACCCTCGGCTCCATCAGATCCTGAGGCCGCTGCCCCCGCGGACTCCGCAGCCGCCTTCCGTTGGGCCTCCAGTAGTTTCTCGATGGAGAAGGGCGTCGTTGAGGGTGTTGGCCATCCGGTGAATTCGGTGGTGGCCCTGGAAATTGATGAAAATTAAAGGTTTGTTATATTAACAATCAATAAAAAACCCATGGTTTGTTTATATTAAATAATAAAAAAATGATAACCGAACCAATATTAGAAAAAATAATGTATTTTATACCCCCCAAACGAATACCAAAACAATGCAAACGCACAGCAGTTTCATTGGACCTCGTACTTTCAATCTTTTACCAAAAATTATTCAGGTGGCAACCAAA
Organism: Limnephilus lunatus; assembly: GCA_917563855.2. Classification (NCBI taxonomy): domain Eukaryota; kingdom Metazoa; phylum Arthropoda; class Insecta; order Trichoptera; family Limnephilidae; genus Limnephilus; species Limnephilus lunatus. The sequence goes on from OU830596.1 coordinate 58,814,265, forward strand.
CTTCCCCAATACTTAAATGAGTTAAAAATATGGCTTAACAATACAGACGTGGAAACTTTATTTTTATAATTTATATCACTTTTATTTTTTCACACAAACTTTACACTTATTATTGTACTGTTTCACTATTGTATCACTTTTTGTACAAACTAGTTAGATAAATTAAATTATGTTTTTTGCTTAATATACACTGTTCTATTTTTCCTATGTACCTACAACAAAATATATTAAGCACGCACAGGCTGCCCCTTAGTGGATCCCATAACTCTTATGATTTTCAAAATATGTATATTTAAAATGTAAAATTGGGAAAATTAAAGGATTTAAAAAATAAAAAAATAAAAATTTCACAATTGTTATATCGTGTATCTATTTAATATTTATTGATGATGATGATAATACCAACAAACCTCAATGAACATTTGAAACAGATTAAGACACAAAAAGGAAACCGCCATAGCTGAGTCTAGAACTAAGATCCGGAGTACAAATCTTATGATTTCACAGGAAATTTTTGTTTTGATTTATTAAATAAGAGAAATTGAAACATTTTTTTTGGACGCTAGGTCCACTGTTCACAGAACTACCAGATTAAAATCATTTGGATATCTGGTAAGATAACACTAGACTCCTTGCTCCATTTAGCGTAGTTGTTTCTAGCAATAATTTTATGTACAATGCTTGTTCACAGATTGGGGGGAATGAAACTTGCTCTGTCGACATATGTATAATAGAAATAACAATTCCTAAAAATAAAATACAGATTTTCGACAGATGTATAATAATCCTTAACAATACCAGTTTGTTGTATGACTGTTGTAACTATTGTGTTCTTATATTTTTATATCTACGTACTTAGATAAAATCCCAATGGGCATTGTAATGAAACTATTTCCCTTATTTTCGGCTGCCATCTATTCGGTGTGATTGCCAAGTTCAACCAAAGTTATTTTTATTTATTAATTTTATTTTAATATTTCTATTTTTGAAACTGACAATTCATGGTGGAATTCCATTATAATATATATTATGATTGAAAAACATAAAACTTTTTCCCACTTAATTTTATTGACCGTAACCGGTTTCAGCTCGTTAATCAATTGTATATTAATAAATTATATTAATTACATTTGTTACTAAGTCGTTTTAGACAGTCGAATTTCTAATTATTTTGGTAATTCCAGTAAGCTAATTACCATGTGTTTGTAGCTCACTTCAATATTATTCATGGAACAACTTTACAAGTAATATGAATTATTATTATTGACCTAATTGTATTGTCAAATCGTTATTATATTTATAATGGATGAGTTTATTTTTATTTGTGATGGGTTTTATTTTTATTTATTTATTATTATTATACGCCCATAGGGGCTTTTACATAGATTATAAATAAGTTTTATATAAGTTAGTCGAGTTAGAATTTATACCAAAAGTTATAAAAGTGAAAAATTAATAAAAATATATAAGTAGTTTTTGAAGAACGTGGCGTAAAGAAATATTTTAAACAATATAATATTTGAGTTATCGAGTTAGAATTTATACCAAAAGTTATAAAAGTGAAAAATTAAAAAATATATATAAATAGTTTTTGAAGAACATGGCGTAAAGAAATATTTTAAACAATATAATATTTGAGTTATCGAGTTAGAATTTATACCAAAAGTTATAAAAGTGAAAAATTAAAAAAATATATAAGTAGTTTTTGAAGAACATGGCGTAAAGAAATATTTTAAACAATATTTTGAAGGGAATGTTTACATTGGAGTAGGAATGATCATTGTATAAACTAAATACACATTTTAATTTCGAAATTATTATGAAAATTATAATGGATACAAAAGCGGAGACTTGGCAAATGATTCTAATTGCTTATTCATTACAAAATTAGGGTCTATTTTTTTCAGTTAAGCGGGTAAGTTCTAAAGATTCTAGTCTATCTAGTTTATGACCATTATTACAACTATATATAAACTAATTAGTCTGAAGATGGCTTTAACGAGCTGAAACCGGTTACGGTCAATAAAATTAAGTGGAAAAACGTTTTATATATGTTTTATTATAATAAATTTTAATAAAGTTTACAAATGACTAATTCATTATAACTAATATAATCGTACTATATCGCTTAATGTTGTTCCTACAATACGTCGTGTTGAATCTACCAATTGGTGCAGGCTTTATAGTTTCTGTCAGCGCATTATTATATTAAGTTCATAACAGTAAATAGAAAAATGATTATAAAAATATCAAAAAGTTTTTACCTCGTTGGCCATTTCTTTAGTACAGAAGGAGTTGACATCCCACCAGAAATCATATCCTCGTTGGAAGGTTTGGGGGTTGTCAGTCTCTTGCCAGGCTTACCCGCTCCAGGCCTTGAAGGGAAGACGAGCTTCCCGGGTGCTGCCTTTGTTGAAAGAACACCCACTGTGGAAATTGGCCCTTGAGTGCTTGCTTCAGGTTTGGTTGGCTCGTTTCCAAGCTTGAATCCTGGGGGAAGAAGCGAAGAAATATCTGCAACCTTAATTATTGGTAGAGTTGCGTTTTGTTCGGTTGGCTTGAATCCTGGAGGAAGGAAAGCAGATATATCCACTGCCTTTGCAGAATCTAAAAGCTTGTTCACTGGCTTTGCTTTTTCAGTTGTAGGTGCCAAGTGCTTAAATCCTTTAGGTAAGATGGATGCAATATCGAAAGGTTCTTTAGTTTTTGGTTTAGTAGTCGAAGAAACAACTTCTGGTGTTGCTTTGTAGCCTGGTGGCAAAAGATGAACGATATTGTCAGTTTTGATGTTCTTGAAGATGTCTTCGATTGTTGGAACTTTTTCTTCCTTGGGTGGCTTATATCCCTTTGGAAGGAGAGAAGAAAGATCGTCTTGCATTACAACCTTATTTTTTGAAGTGTTGCCCAGTGATCTGCTTTGATTTTCTTCTTTCTTTGCTGGTTTTTCTGTCGTTGTCGTTATTTTTCTGTCTTTGAAACTAGGTCTGACTTTGAAGCCGTGTGGAAGAAGGCCAGTTAAATCATCCATCTTAATTTCTTCAAATGCGGGAACCTTCGTTTTAGGTTTATTGGTGGAAGTGCCAGGTCTGGAATACGGAGAGAACTTCTTGATTGTAACTGGGTTAGGTTCAGGAGTTGGTTTCTCAGTTGTCGTAGATGTGCTTTTGACGGTGAAAATCTGAAGTGGTGTAGCAACAGAGGTTACTTCTTCTTTAGTGTGATTTTCTTGCGGTATTTCGGTCAGCACGACGTAATCCTGTTCTTCTCCTTTGAAACCACCCGATAAAAAACCACTCGAAAGCTCTGATTGTGCTTGGTCGAGTTTATCTATTATACTTTCAGTAGATTTAGTATTAGTATCGGTTGTGTAAAGTTCCGCTACAGTAACGCTTGCTACCGTTGTTTCTTCTGGGTCCTTTGTTGGTTCAGCAGATTCATCGAGTTTCTCTTCATCCAACTCAGAAAGAATTTGTTTCTTTTCGTCTTGAGCAACACCTGGGAAGGGAAGGAACCTCGCACCTGATACACTTCTGCTTGTTTGGACTGATGCAACAACGACCCAACTCTCTGTTGAGTTTGGAGAAACGGTTGTGAGCTTTTCATCATTGTTATCATCCACAATCTTTGCGTTTATTTGAGATTTTTCAGTAGAGTCTTTCATGTTGGCAGTGGTCTTCCGTGGAGAATTCGTGTACTCTGGCACAGAGAAAGTTCCGTTAACAACACTTTTAGTTGTGACTACAGAAACTACTTCTTCTCCAATAAGAATAGATGGTGACTCAGTAGTAATAACTTCTTCAATTAATTCCGTTGTTGTTTCTGGCGATTCTTGTTCCGCGTATTCTTCAGTTACGTATGTCGGGGGTTCTGTATTATCGATGAGTGCGCTGTCGACAAATTCTTTAAAGTTATCATCTTTAACCATTGTTAGTTTGGGTTTCATGGTAAGAATTTCAAATGTTTCGCTTTTCACAGTTGGCATGTTGTTTGGAACATCCTTCGGATGTTCTTCTATTTCTTCATAGTCCTCATTTTCTTCATCATGTTCCTCAATAAGATCCAGTGCTTTTGCTGACTTTGTTTTAGCTGGAACTTCAACTTCGACATCATCGACGTATTCAACGTCTTCGTCGTAATACTCGGGAGCCTCTGAAGTGTGAATATTATTACTTTCAACGATATTTTCAGGCCTTTCTTCTTCCTTAGGTTCGTTGATTTCGGTTTGTTCTTCGTATACATATGTCTCGGTAGGGTACTCGGTAACTGTTTCGTTGCGCACATTCTCGCTAATTTCGCTGTCGAGTATTGCTTGCGTCGAACTTTCTTCTTCGGTAGAGTCTTCAGTCTCTTCAGCAAGAGTCATATTTTCTTTTTCGGTTGTGGATGGATTCTTGCTGGTAACTTCAACGGACTTGATCACCTCTACATCTTCTGAGCCATTAGTTGGATGACGAAGACTATCGCCATAGTGTTCTTCTGGAATTTCATCTTCAAGCAATGACTCCAGATCAAACAAGGGCTTATGTTCAGTTGTTGAACTGTAGTGCGGTTTATTTGGACTAAAAATTGGCTTATTGGATCTAATATTGAATGCAAGGGGCTTTCCTGTAGACTTGGTAGAAGGTGAGAAACCATTTGATCTCTCAGTCAATGGACGTGGCCTCATAGTCGTAGTCCCTTTTGGCTTGAACCTATTTTGAGAGCTGCTGAAATAGTTCTCATTTGAAGCGGTCAAAGGTTTCCTTTGAGAATCAAATTCGTCATGTTTTGGCGTGTTGAAGTAACTAGGTCTAGCATTGATCCTGTTTTGTGGCTTATTCCTTGAAACTTCCCCCCTACGAGGGTTGTGTGTGGTAACCTTCACCTTTGGCTTATCTGTATATTCGTAAATATCTTGATTCACAGGTTCAGCAGCGCTAGGAAAATCGGCATCAAAATCAACCGGTGGAGTCCTCAAGATATTAGTATTATAAGTTCCCTGTCCTGGCTGCCTAACTCGTGGACTGTTAAAATGTTGGACGTCCACGGGATTATTTGGGAAAGGGTCTGGATTATTGATTGTAATCTGTCCCAAGAACATTTCAGGTTTTGAGGGGTCGTGGTTATGCGAAGTTTGGCTAAATGGTGCAAAATCTGGCCTGTTTGTTGAAGCAGGGTGATTTACTTGATAGCTTGTTGGAGAAAGTCCCCTGTTTGGGAAGTTATTTTGATCATTTTGAGTTTGTTGAAGTGGTGCAAAGTCTGGTTGTATATAGTACTGTCCAGCTGCTTGTCTGTTTCTTGTTGGGTCTTGGTATTGCGTTTGGGGTTGCCTGTTGGCATCAAAGCCAGTGTTTTGGTAGTTTTGACCTCCCTGCGTGTTGAACACTTGTTGCTGCGAGTAATCTGAAGGCCTGAACTGGTTGTTGAAGTTGTTTTGACCAAAGTAGGCCCCCCCTGTTTGGCTTTGGAAGCTGGGCACAAAACGGGTGTCGGGCTGGCCGAAGAAGAAGCCATTTTGACCTGAAACAAGAAGAAAATAAAACTTGAGTAAAGCAAAACCGGTTGGTTATAAAAATAAAATAAATTATTTTAATTTATTATACACTGGTAATTAAATTACTTTTTTTAAACTGAATGGAAATAATAAAAAATAGATCGTCCGTTAGCGGCTTCGCCACAGTTCGATAATGCCTTCGAACTGTGGTGAAAATATTATTTGAATAACTCTCCAATAATATTAAATTAAAACAGTTTGTAGAAAATTTATCTTCACTTGCGGGATTTTTCGCAAATTTTCAACAAAGGTGTAAAAAAACCATTTAAAAAAAGTTCGTATTTTGAGATCTTTACAATTTATTCATTTCGAATTTTCTATAGAATTTAAAAATCGATTTAGCAAACATTCATAATAAAGTGGGTTTCATAATTTTGTTATTTAAGTGGGGGTAGTTTTTTCTACAAATTGTTTAAACAGATGATGTATTATTGATTTTAATTTCTTTGTCAAGGGTTTAAAACGTAAATCCTATTGAATAATATGAATAAAATAAATGGTATATAAAATAAGCGGTTAATAAATAGCGTACAGTTTTTCGTGTTCAGTGACAAGACCTAAATAGACACGTACTAACCTACCTTTCTCTTATCCATCTCCTTCTCTACATACTCTAATAATTGGGGATAATATAAGATGGATAAGGATAAATAGAAAATAGAAAAAAAAAAATAAAAAAGAAAGACAAACATTCCCGGGCTACGAATAACCCAACAATGTTTGAAAATCTCCTACTACCACCACAGAAAGCCGAAAATGTTGCTTGGCCCATATAGCCTCCAAAATTATGAATAAAAAGACGAACCAAAAATCGGATACTGGACGAACGAAAATCATCATGTAAAACCAGTGGCGGCTCTAGGAGTTCAGAAATGGAAGGTCATTAAATATGATACAATTCATTTGTAGGTACCTCATGAGTTTGAGAGACACATTCCTCCACATAAGTCAAATTAAATTAAATATAGTAAATTATTTCATGCGGCAAGCATAAAATATGCAAAATCAACCTACGTTTATCAAACCATCTCTTTCAGACGCATAATATTCAGCATGCTCTCTCTACCTCACGGCACTGACCCAAACTGTCTTCAGAATCCGAAAACTTTTTACTAAGTGACATAGTGCCATCTCGTTTATTGTGTGGTGCGTAAAGAGACAGACGATATGACATCGGGGCATTTCATAATTTGGCCCAGCCAATCATAGTGCGTGGGAAAGAAAGCTTACATTTATGACGTTAGATGTCACTACTTCTCGCTGCCGGCTATCTCAATTAATTATTAAATACATTAGAATAATACCAATTGTTTTGATTTGCTTAATATTCCATAATAATATTGTTTTACTGTCATCTTATAATTTTGGGAGGTTTTTGACCAATTGACTCGAGGGAAGGACCGCCACTGTGTAAAACTCCCATAACGTGATGTCGAGGAATATCTACAGCACTGGCAGAGGTTGGGTTAGGTTAGGTTAGGTTAGGTTAGGTATGGTTAGGTGCTCAGCTGCTCTCTGTAGATATTTAGTCCCACCTACGCTCCATAGATATTCGACACCACTGGGACCGTCATAGATATTTATCTGACCTTAGCTTTGTAGATATTAGTCTTCTCTCTGAAGTTCATAGATATATAAAACCCTTGTCAAATGCCAACTTGAGTATTTTTTTTTTTTATAAGTTTTTATTCCAGTAAAAAAGAAAATAACATTTTCACTTACTTAACTAGAATATTGAATTTATACATAGTTTCTACATTTCATAACCTTAAATTACATTAGATTGCAGTACTAACATTTACATAACATTATATTACCATACGATATTATTCACTTTCACTACTTTGTTTTTTGTGAATAAACATGAATAAATTTTTTTTAAATTTGCACATACTTTTTTCGTTTTTGATATCATCTGGAAGGCAATTATATAAGTTGGCCCCCTCGTGACTAATTGATTGCTTACCGTAGTTAGTATGAATGGTGTTTAAACGTATGTTATCATGTTGTCGTGTAAAATGTTTGTGTACTTGGGACGTTTTTATGAATTCTGTGTTTGTATGTATGAGTTTATTATTTATTTTGTATATAAGGAGACATATATTGTACTCGTATAGTTTTCTTAATGTTAGCAGTATTGTTTCCAAATATAATTTTTTTGTGGATGTTTTGGATTCGTAGTGAAATAGTTTTTTGATTAGCTTATTTTGAATTACCTGTAATTCATTGATGTATGTTTCATACGCATTTCCCCAGATTTCAATCAGGTAATTTAGGTGTGAGTGTACGAGACTATAATATAAACTTTTTTTAATTTAATTGGTAATAGATATGATAACCGGCTAAAAACGCTAATTAAGGGTGTGATTTTATCATTTACATCTTGTATGTTTTGTTTAAAAGTTAAATGCTTGTCGATGCACAGCCCAAGATATTTTTCCTGTAACAGGATTTGCAAATCGTTATTTTCAATTCTTAAAGGTACATGAGGAGGAATTATTTTATGGTTTGAGCTTAAAATCATGTATCCTGTTTTTTTTAATATTCATTGTTAGGATATTTGATTGGAGCCAACTGCAAATTCTTTCTAGGTCACTTTGTGCATTTTCTAGTAGTATGTTTAGATCTTTACCCCAGTAGAATATTGCAGTATCATCTGCGTATAAAAAAATTTCACCATTTAATTCTAATTGCAAAATATAATTGATATAAATTTGGAACAGTAGTGTCCCTAGTATGGATCCTTGCGGAACTCCATAGTTTATTGGAAGGTGCTTACTATTTTGATTGTTAATGCTTACGAATTGCTTTCTATTGCTAAGATATGATTTGAATAGATTAAGAGCAGGACCAACTACACCAAGTTTCTCGAGTTTCTTGAGAAGTATATCATGGCTTACTGTATCAAAGGCTTTTTGAAGGTCAACTAGTATAGATAAAATATAATTTCCACCATCAATACCACTCCTAAGTTTACTGATTAAGTCGTTTATTGCCGCAAGTGTGTTCGATATTGTTTTTATAAAATAATGATTTTTTTAACAGAAAATTGTTTAATCTTTCGTAGATTACACGTTCAAAATTTTTTGATAAGATTGGTAAGATTGAGATGGGTCTGTAGTTTGAGGTATTTGTTTTGGACCCACCTTTGTGAATTGGTATCACTTTGGTAATTTTACAGCTGTCTGGAAAAGTTCCCTCTTTAAAACATTGGTTAATCAATTTTGATAATATAGGAACCAATTCCGTTGAGAGACTTAGCACTGTCTTGTATTTGAATTTATCGTACCCGGCGCTCGCATTTGATTTCAATGATTTTAATATTTTGCTTATTTCTAATTCTGTTGGTTGAAGTATAAAGATTCTATATCTATATGCTAATGTTATTTCATTGGGCGGTTTGTGTACGACTTTGTTACGTATATTATTAGCTAAGGAGGAGCCAATGTTGCAAAAGAAATTGTTAAAGTGGTCGCATATCTCTACATTGTTAGTGACTATTTCATCATTAATTATTAATTTAGTACAAAAATTATTCGAAGTATTAGACTGATTTTTAAGAATATTATTCATTAACTTCCAAGTTTTTTTACTGTTATTTTCGCATTTTTTAAAAAGATCATTGTAGTGTCTTTGTTTTAAGTTTCGTTTTTCTGTAGTGATGTTATTTCTTACTTTTAGGAATTCTGCTCTCAATAATTTTATTGGGTTGTCTTTTTAATTTCAGATGCAATTTATTTCTTTTGTTGATCAATTTTATAAGGTCTTTGGTTATCCAGTCTGGGTTATTTATATTTTTTGTTTTAATTTTAGTGGTGCTATTAGAAATAATTTTATTTGTGAGGTAGTTTACAAGATTATCATAATTTAATACCGAGTCATTATTCATATTAAGATTAAAAGGATTTTGGATGACATCATTCTTTAGATTATCAAGATTAATATGTGTATATTTTTGGGACGATTTTAATGATGTCTTCTTAACATATGTGTGAATTACATCAAAGAGTAGTATATTGTGATCTGATATAGAATTATCACAGTTCTTTAGTGAGTATGATAGTTTTGTATCGGTAAGTATATGATCTATTATTGTGTTCGTATTTTCTGTGATGCGTGTGGCGTGTTTTTTGTTTATTTTGTTCAAAATAGTGTAATTGTTCAATCTAATTGTATTTGTGTATTTACACGTTTGTGCATTGGTTGGGTCGAGCAGATTTACTTTGAAGTCTCCAAATACAATACATCTTTTGTATGATTCTAGATGAGAGGATAGTGTCTCCAGGAAGTCTTTGAAAATCGTGTTTGGTTTTTTATACACTAAGCCTATTTTTATATTAAGTTTGTTTAAATGAAGCCATAGAAAATTATTGTCGGAGTCGCACGTGTTATTAATTACATCGTATTCTAAGGAATCTTTTATGAAAATGGAGACTCCGCCACCAGCTCCCTGCGGCCGGCAGGATGCTTCATGTTTGTATCCTTCTAAGTTGATGTACTTCAGGTCCGCTTCTTTGAGCCAGGTCTCACTCAAGAGGATGATGTTGAAGTTTGAGATTGTCGATTTCAGTATGCATTCAATATCATCGAGTTTACCTTTCAAGCTTATCACATTTAGGTACATAAAAGAGAGTGAGGTTTGTCCTTTTGATGTAGTTGGATGTTTGTGGCATGATATTTTTTTAATTCTGATGTGTTTTTTCAGTTTTTCTGAAGAAATATTTTTCAGAACAGAAAAGGTCTCAATGGAAGGTTGTTTACTTTTTGTATTATTCATAAAAAAATTCTTTGATTTTCCAGATATAGTGGGTTCCTGTCTTTGATCTGATTGAGATTAGGACCATTTTCCCAGTATTTTCGTTTCATCATATCGATTATATTTAATCTTACTAATCCCATAGATTTTGAAATATTATAATTATTCATTCGGTCATAAAATATTGGCCCAATGAATTCACAGTTAGTTTTAAATAGAGCAGTATTTGATTGTATTTCAATGTTAAGTTTATAAACATTCAAGTGATTATTTTTTGGTACAAAGTGTACAATAACATTTGTATTTTTGAGATTATGTAGAAGGTAGTACAGATGGCTAATTATGTTCTTTGGTGATTTTTCATTACTGCCAGTAAAAATAATAACTACATCTTTTTTAGTAAAGTTTTTACAAGATTGTATTATGGTTGAAGTGTATTTGTCTATTGTGGCACCCGGATATATGTAGCTGTGGCATTCTACATTGTTGGTGCTTCTTTCAATGGTTCTTCGCATTTGCCTCGCTCCTTCCTCCCCGTCTCCAAATGTGATCATTTTAGTTTTTTTTCCGGTGATGGTGTATTATTCAGAATATTTTCATTGTTTAATGGAAGTGATTTATTTCCAGTATCAGCTGTTTGTTGAAGTAAGTTCATATTTTCAGGTGATGGCTGCTTCGGTTGGTTTAATACTTCAGCGTACGGTTTTGATTCCATTTTAGTTTTAAAATCTTCAATGTTTTGATCAATTTTGGATAACGATTGATAAACCTTTTCTACTCCATCGCCCTTTTTAAATTCTTGGACCATGACCTCAAGATGTTTTAACATTTCGCCCATTGCCTCAGTAAGGGAGGTCTTTTGTTCTTTGGATAAAATATTTGAGGTGAGTGTTTTGTTGAAATTTTTTACCAGATCTTTTGCGATCTTCAGCCTTTCTTCTGGTAATATTGAAGCCATTTTTATTTTTTTAATTTTTTTTTTTACAATGAAAAATAATTATTTTGTGGTTTATGAAAACTATTTCCAGATAATAAGAGATTTTTCGAATGTATGGAATTTTCTTTTACAGATTATGTATTCACTACCACCATCTATTGTCTAGTAGCGTAACTCGTTATTAATTTTTCATTTAATTACTGCAGGCATTTATCGCCATCTATGGACAGGTAGCGAAAAGTATTCCTTATAATTTTGTTTAATCAATATAGGTTAATATTCACTGCATAAGTAAACTAAATGTAGGTAGTAACTTCAATTTTGTTAAAATCTTCGTTGTTTGTCTTTTTTTAAAATGAGTTTCTTGTTTAAAATAGTTCAGTACATACAGAAATTTTTTGCTCCAGAGTACAGCAGGGTTATGATGCCACTCTTACACACGTTTGTATGGATTAAAATTTACTTTTTTCACTTTATTACACTATTTAATACGGAGCAAAAATAAACTTGACGTCTGCTTTTGACAGTTGTTTTTTATTCTTATATTTCTATTCTATTCTTTTCTATTTCTATTCTATTCTTTTGACAGTTGTTTTCTATTTCTATTATTATATATAGTATAACTCTATGTTATGGTCTCCTTTTTACAATATTCATTCAGACAACATTGAAAAAATTCAACGTAAGTTTCTTAGGTTTATAAACTATAAATTGCATATTCCTATACAAAAAATTGATTACAATTACCTCCTGGATAAAATGTCACTATTGAAACTTTCAGAAAGAAGAATAAGCACAGATTTAATACTATTACATAAAATACTGCATTACAAAATTGACTGTCCTGAATTACTTTAATTTATCAATATCCATGTTCCCAAAAATCATGTCGACATTTATTACCCTTTTACTTCAACACCAGGACACTAGCTTATCAAAATTCTCCACAGTCTCGGAAATAAATATTCTGATCTGGGCAATATATTTCATCTCAAAACTTGTCAGTATAAATGTTGTTTATTTTATCACTTTTATTCCTTAAGACACAAGTAGACCAAAGCATAGAAGTTATTTGGTAGGTACATACTACCTAATAACTTCTATGCTGCTATTATTTTGTTTTGTAGAATCTTTTAAATTCAATTGTGAGGATTCTTAGTTTCTGTTTACATTTTTATCGATGTATATTGTTCTGTGTTTTGTTTCAACGTTCTTTGTCATTATCTTTATATTTTTCTTTATTGTTTAAAATTTTAAGTATTTACTTTGATACAAATAGTTTGTAAAATTTTATAAGACAAGCCAACTAGGGCGTGTAATAAATAAATAAATATTTGTGCAATATATGAGCTGTAGATATTCGTCCGATATACAGGCTGTAGATATTAGTATCTGGAGTCCAAATAACTTACCATTCCTGCACAAAGCTGGGAGTTTGTAAATGTATGTGGGTATGTGCTTCAAGCTTCAACAAATATTCAAATTAATTATATCTAAAACTGGAATAGTTGAACTTTAGTTGAACTCTTGAGACAATTATACAGGAGAATAGAACTTCAACTAATCTACTCCTATATAACTAATCCATCCCCATAGATATATCCCATCAGTCTCTCCCACTTGCCTCCCAACTCCATTGAAGCTAGGGACGCCCCTCGGTGCAGAGTGAAGTAGTCCAATCAGTGGAATGCATCTGAATCTGAAATGGACCAATTAGCCCCAACATCCTGTAACGCGGACATCGGCCGTACTGCTATAAGGGACTAAGTCAAAATCTAAATCTAAAATAATCTACATATTCAAAATTTTCACGGTAATTTTCTCATTGAGTAAAACCTCAAATTTTAATATTTACTCATTGAGCGTTAAAATAAATAGAAAAATAAGTTATTAAAACATCTTGGACATGTGATGAGACATCCAGAGAAGTACGAGATCTTAATGCATCTCACAAAGCAGAGAAAGATTGCCGGAAGACGGGGCCCTGGAAGAAGGAGAAGATCATGGCTGAAAAAGCTGAGACAGTGGTTTGGCCAGTCTACTGTAGAGCTGTTCCGGGCCGCAGTAAACAAAGTCCGCATAGCCAACATGATAGCCAACGTCCGTTGAACGGACAGAGCACAAGAATAAAATCAGAAAACGATTGAGCGCTTTGATTATTACCGTGACGATCCACGATTACGGTACCGTGACGGTACAAAAAAGGCATTAAATATTATGCTCCTTATCACAATAATGCTGCAGCTCTGTCAAAAGATGAGATAAACAAAGAACATAGGTCTGTTTACTTCAAAGTAAAAAATAATAATTTTCTTGCATCTCTCTCACAGACCGCACTGCGTCGTCTCCGTAGACCCCTACAATACTACTAGCCGTGACGATAATTTTGAAAGTATGGAATTTTTTTTTTGATTTTTTATTTTTTTTATTGATCTTAACCTTGTTCTGAGATATGAGGTGTCAAAGTTTGCAAATACATGCACTCATTATCTACTTACCAATTTCCGGGTTTGAGGTTGAATCTTGTGTTAAGTAATTTAATTGAACATATTTTAAATGAAAGTATTTAAATAGGACGTATACGTACCATTTTATAAAATACCTAAACATGCAAATAGAACCTTGTGCAACCAGTTAAGGCATAATAATTCATTGCACAAGGTTCTAATTACATATCCCTAATACAATTCCTAGAGGGTGTAAGTGACGATAGAATCTTATAAAATGAATTATAATTGAAATTTTTTAAAGTTAGAACTTTGTAATACTTATATCTACGAAAATACAACACGGATGGTTCTGAAATTTATTTTGATAATAGAAATAAGCAAAAGAAATTCTTTGGCATTCAAAAGTAATTTTTGAAAAAAAATTCAGTTAGAACCCTATCCAAATGAATCGACGATATAATGATGCAAATCTTTCTTACATACTAAATAACAACAGTCGAAAATGAGATAAACAGTGAACGTAAGTCTGCACCCCACCCAAAGGAAAATAAAATCATTATCATACATCTTCCTCACACGTTTAAAGAATATGAGAATATTATTATAAATAATGGTGAGATAAACTATGACACACACAAAGGTACATACGTCTGCTTCCTCCAAAGGAAAAAATGACACACACAATGTACGTCTCCCTTTTCTTACTTCTCCCTCAAACATATATAGAAAATGAGATGCCGCGTGCCGTTGTCGTCGCCGAGCCGTTGCCGTGGAAATTTTAAAAGCAGCCATTGACTCTAGCATTTGGGACAGTTTGGAATTTATCTTAAAATATTGTTAATTTGACTTATTGCCTTATTCCAGTGTTGCCCTAGCTTGAAATACATAGCACATTGTACAAATAGACGATAATATTGTCCCCGCACTAGGAGGCGGCGCGGCGGGTGGTCGAGAGCCGACGCGCAACGTCTGAGCGTTGGAAATCATTTGAATACTTCATTAGGCAAAAGGGGGGCTTGGATTTAGTTTGCAGGTTCAAATCCGGGTTAAGAAATAACTCCATCTTTATATTTTGATGGCAGTTGATCGGGGTATTTGGTTTTCGAAATGCTTCTACGGTTGAAAGCTGTGCGAGAATACGGTAGGGAATAGTGTCGAAATCAATATGGCTTCAGAAGTAAACTAATTCTCACTAACTATCTCAAAGACAGAAAACAAAAAAAACCAAAAATTAGGGAATTTTTGTAGTTTAGAAACAGGGATAAAAAATGGAGTATCACAGGGGACTGTGCTTGGTCCAATTCTGTTTCTATATAAATGATTTATTTAATGTTGTAATCACTGGTAACATATGTACAAGATTGACATTTATCACATGAGAACGGGTCGTTTCTCCGACTCGTTCTTGTGTTCAACAGCTCGGCTGTGGAACGATTTGCCGGCCTCTGTGTTTCCTCCTTCCTACAACATGGGTCTCTTCAAGGCCAATGTTCATTCCTTCCTCTCCTCAAAAAGACCCTCCACACAGCATCTCCGATGACAATAGGCTCTGAGGGAATTTTTTTCCTCAAGGCCTCCTGTATAATATAAAAATATATATGTATATATATATATATGAAAGATATATTTAAAAACAAAAACGAATTGGAAAAAAATGAAAACAGAATCAACATTAGAAAAAATAATGTATTTTATACCCCCCAAACGAATACCTAACAATTGCAAACTTACAGCAGTTTTATAGGACCTTGTACTTTCAATCTTTTACCGAAAAAAAATCAAGTGACAACTAAACTTCCTCAATACTAAAAAGAGGTAATGGCTTAACAATACGAATATTGCAAATTTATTTAATTTATATTACTATATGTTGGTTACGTTCACCGTGTGTAAAAAAATCGGTAGCATTAACAAAAGCAAAACTACCAGCGCATTGACATTTGACGTTTTTGAATTTTAGGAATTCACTCACACTTCAATATTATCCTTGTAACTTGTATATTCCATACTTTCAAAATTATCGTCACGGCAAGTATTATTGGTAGGGATCTACGGAAACGTCAGACACAGACGGTGCGGTGTGTGAGAGAGATGCAAGAAAATTACGACTTTTTTCCAATGGAGGGAACAAACCTACGTACATCGTGTATCTCATCTTTTGAAAGAGCTGCAGCAATATTGTGATAAGGAACGTATGTTTCAGTGGCGTACCGTGGGGGGGGGGGGGGGGGGAAAAATTTCACAATCAATAATCATCTTGTAAAAATTTGGATTGGGGAAGTCGCGGGTTCTATTCTCGCGTCAGGACTTAAAGGTTTATAGTTTCTTAACATCTTTCTTAAGTTTTATATACTGTTAAAATCAAAATATTAATGACAGACGTTTTGTTTTTATTTCTAACACATACATTATTTTTAAATAAAAATGTAAATGGCAACAGTATCATTTTAGCTCTAATTGATAGTCGATTTGTGTTTTATATTAGTGAAGCTTTGTGCGCCCTGCTGAAAGCGCACAAAAAATTTCACTTATACGGTTTTCTTCCACGTATATATCACGGTGATATATTTTAAATTTATTATCACAGAAAAGTTAAATAGCTGACAGGTGTGTGCATACTTATTCGAATTGCAGTTATAAAATTCTAGATGCACACTATCTATGTGCTGCCAGAATCAAAGAAAAACCATTTTTATGCTCTGAGTGAAGTTTTAATTCACCGCATACATATTTAATTAAAAGCAGTTTTGTGTTCAAAATGTATAATTCCAGTTGTGGATTCATCTGACGACACATTTCGAAGGAAAACATTATATTATTTAAAGTGCTTTATAAAATTCTTGCAGACAATTTATGTGCCGCCAGAATCAAAGAAAAAACATTTTCATGTTCCGAGTGTAGTCTTAATTCACCGCTTAGAGATTTAATTAAAACCCCTTTTGTGTTCAGAATGTAAAATTCCGGTTGTGAATTCATCCGACGACACATTTCGAAGAAAAAACTTATTTGAAGTGCTTAATAAAATTCTTCCAGACAAGTTATGTGCCGCCAGAGTCAAATAAAAACCTTTTTCATGTTCTGAGTGTAGTTTTAATTCAATTCACCGCATACAGATAAAATTTAAGCCAGTTTTATTGTTCAGAATGTAAAATTCCAATTGTGTATTCATCTGCTGACATATTTCGAAGGAAAACATAACTTTTTTCGAAGTGCAAATATAAAATTCTAGTTGCAGACGATTTATGTTCTGCCAGAACCAAAGAAAAACCGTTTTCACGTTCTGAGTGTAGTTTTAATTAACCGCATACAGATTTAATTAATAAATATTTAAAAAAAAAAAAAATTTAAAAAAGGATCACTACCCCCCCCCCCCCCCTCCCTGAAGAAGTACCTATATAGGGGGGGGGGGCGGCAAAATTTTCCTCCGCCCCGGGCGGCTGATACCCACGGTACGCCACTGGTATGTTTATCGCCTTTTTATACCTTCACGATACCGTTACCGTGAATCGCCACGGTAAATATTAAAGCGTCCATTCTAATCGGTTCCAAAAAAACATTTTAAACAATGTCATGAAATTATTTATCTATATATATTTATCATCTATATAAAAAGTTTTACATACAAAATTTTTTTGGCCTTGCCTGTCTTACTACGAAATCCTGTGTCGAGACAGACTAGTTTTCAAATATTTTATAAATATGAAATAAAGTACATTTTTCAATTGAGCAAAAATATTTGACAAAAAATTTCAGGTTGTTAGATAGTGGTAACAATGGTGAAATAAGAGGATTATATTTTGGTGAGATGACTAATTATTGAACGAACTTTTTCGATGATCCATTGTTTGATCAGGATTTTGTAATTCTTAATATTATTCGATTGTCTTGTTTTGTCAGGTAGTTTGTATATTTTAGATGCAACGTATTTGAAATTTGTTTTACCAAGGGGAAGGGGACCTTTGTGTTTGTTTTAGGTGTTTGTATGAGTTCTTTTGTTTTGTGCCGCGTGTTTACAATATTTTGGGTATTTTCATAAAATGTATGTGTTTTATTCTTAAACAGATAAGGTAAGATTATTTTTGTGTAAATTTGTCGAATATCTAATAAATGGAATTTGTTGAATATATCTACAGTACTTGTTATAATGGGAACTTTAAGAATAACTTTCATAATTAATTTTTGTGCCTTCGATAATGAATCTATAGCTGATAGTGTTGCACCTCCCCATGCGATTATTCCATATTCAATGATTGATTGACAAAGAGAGCAATAAACAATTTTCATGGATTGAATTAACTGAATGGTGGTCTTTCAGCATGGCGATTCTGAGAGTATTCTCACTCCGTTATCATAAATATATTGAATATGCTGACGCACTTTGTATAATGCTCCATTATCCATCACTTAGTACTTAGGCCACAAAATTGATACCGCAGATTAAATTAATTATCTAATATTAGGATGATGTTATGAACAGAAAATTCATAGAAGTGCGAACAATTTACACACAACTTGTGATGCCTCTGAAATCTGTTACAATTGTAAGTATGGTCTTATTTGAGCAAAAAGCTACTTTCGTAGTGATGTAAATAGTCTTTGACTCATATATGTATATAAAAATCAAAACATGATTGCGATGAAACTTTGGGGATTTAATGTTCGCATGCCTGCAATGGTTTCTATGTATACTGGTGAGCTCGGCAATTATGATATTTGTATAAAAAAATTGCAACTGAAAAACTGAATATACCGGGACTGAATGTATGGAATGCGGAAGGGGGAAGGAGAACTCGGGAGGGGGGAGTGGGGGTAACGAAAGCGGAGAAGGCGAAGTGGGAACGCGTGGGGGGAAGGGGACGTGGGAGAGGAAGGGGAGGCGGAAGGAGAGTACAAATTATTCTTAATCTGCCTCTTTGACTCCTAGAGTATTTTTATCTTGAGTTTTAGACTCTTTGCAGCAACGGGCGATCGATAGATTCTCTTAATAAACTAATTGTGATCTTTAGAGCACAGCTGTGTTGGAAAGCTGTCCTTGTTCTACCGGTATTTCAATGGAAGATGCTCCGAGAAATTAGCGTCATTGATTCCTTTGGCACACCAGTACATAGTCGGGAAACACGCCCAACATTTGTATATACTAGAGATTTGACTCATTCTTCAGTTCAACAGCTCGGCTGTGGTATGATTTGCCGGCCTTCGCGTTTTCTTTTTTCTACAACATGAGTCTCTTTATGACCCAGGTTCACTCCCTCCTTTCCACAAAAAGACTTCCTAAACAACATCCCCAAAGATAATACGGGCAGGCGTGGAGTTAATGAAAAAAAAGTAAGCACGATTTTATAACTTGAATTAACCCCACTTTTTAACATTTTTTGAAATTTATTAATTCTGTCGCAAGTTCCCAATCTGAAAAAGTAGCAAAGTTATTCAATAAATAGTATTCTGTTAAAAGTAGGTAAATGTAGTGTAATATATCGTAACATTAATTATGATCAGCTCTATCATTGTTCTGTTGTTTATGCTATGCTCGGGTCACACGGTGTCGGTTACGCCATGTGCAGAACAAAGCCGATCAGAGAAAATCAAGTCTATCCTTTAGCGACTGTGATCCTAAACCTGTGAGTTTGTTGCCTTTGGTATATCTTATCTGTCTATGTAATAAAAATTCATATTCCGACAAGATTAACAAGATAATCCAATTTATTTCATTTGCCCACATGTCGAACTAACATTAGAAAAAAATCCCCAATTCCCTCTATATGTGCGAAATATAATACAAAATTTTTCAATATAGACATATTTAACAAATACCTTTCAGAAATACCGAATAGAAGTAACGCGTACGATAGAAAATTAATGTAAGAATGTGGAAAGTATCGGGAGCATCTCCTTTCCTTATCATATTTTCCTCTTCCACTCCTCCACACCTAAAATTAATTTGAAGATATAATAAAACTCCATCTCCAAGTAACTTTAACATAGAAGACCTTTTTGGCTTGAATTAATTTAACTTTGTATATTATGTATCTCTATAGTTTATGTGTAGGCTGTTTATCTCTTAAAAATAAATAAATTTTATGCCTTTGTGTTGTATTCACTCGAAATGTTATTCTTTTATATCTATTTTCTGTATTATGGTTTATCGTATTGTTAATTTGACTCGCTGACAAACTGCTTTGGCAGTATTACGAAGAATAAAATAAAATTAAAGAGCTTTTAAAAAATTCAAATTTAAACCACATCACAGCTGTCATATCCCGTAAATGATATCCAACCAACCACACCGGCGCGGCACCATCTTCCTAGAGGTTTCCAGATTTTCTACCATTCTTGGATGTTTCTATTCATTGGCTAATATCGAATATAATATGCCCGTATTACTAAGTTTGCATTAAGCCGTAAGATAGCTTATCCTCAGTTTAGCTGGGCGTATAATTTGGAGGTGAAATTAGCCTAGACACTGAGACAGGTAAGTTAGGAAGGGACTTAGCCTGTCTAATATTAAGGCTAACTTATACGGACGTTAGCAACGAGAATGGCTTAAAGTACAGAATGCTTATTGGCAGTAGCGGTTCATGGCCTAACTCGTTGCGAGTTTAATCGGAGATATAAATAGAAGAATTTTCTATTTTTTTTAATGGAATACCTTTTTAATATTTTTTAAAGTTTATAATATATCAATGAAGAAGGTTATAATACTAATAAATCTAAACGAAACACGAAATAGAACAAGTGTTTGAAAATAAAAACATAATGGGATAGGTATAGATTTCTCGGAAAAAATATCCATTAAATACAAAAAAAATCATAGGAATACACATCTTTGCAATACCATATTAGAATTATCGCCAAAAAACTGGAAAAGCTTGATAGAAGCTGGCCATATCAATGTAGGATACCAACGCTTAAAAGTGGAGGATCAGTCACCATTGGTCCAATGCTATAAATGTATGGGTTTCGGACACACCCTGACTTGTGACTTGTGATATACTGTCTTTGGAGCACCGGGCCATACGGCCCCTTTCTCCTTCATCATGTGTTTGTTTATGGTTGTTGGACTTAGTGAAATCGGACACACCCAATTGTTCTGCAAGGAAGAAACGGCATGTGTTCACTGCGGCGGCAACCACAAATACGAGACCTGCCCTAACAAAAAAGAGCAGCCTACATGTACCAACTGTAATAATGTAAGTCATAACGACCACAGATCCACCAGCTCAGAATGTCCAATCTGGAAGATAATGGATGAACGTGTTAGGGAAAAAGTGGACTACGCTGGAATTTGTTGAAAAAGCTGCTGACCAATCAATCATACAAAGGAAATACCATTCGGTGGACGACTATATGCCTATAAAAAATAGTTTGAGAGTCCTGTACATTAATGCCAGAAGTATAAGAAACAAAATAGACGAAATAGAAGAAACGCTCAAAAGAATAACGGATACTGTGCACGTTTTAGTTGTCACCGAAACATGGCTGGGAGATGGAGAAGGATCTTTGTTCAACATCAATGGCTACCAGGGTACTTTTGCTTCCCGGACTACTGGAAGAGGAGGAGGAGTGGCGATATATACTCACAATACATTTAACTGTGAAGTTATTGAAAAGTGGTCAACGAATAACTCTTTTTTAGGAGTTAGGGTACAATATAAACATTTTAAACCATTAAACATATATGCTATATACAGGAAACCTAACAACAATATAAATGATTTTCTAGTATCTCTTGAATCTATTTTACAAAAAAGTAGCCTAGATACACTCATCTTCGGGGATTTTAACATTAATGTTCTTAAAAAAAATGATTCCACAAAAAAATATATCAACACTTTATTTTCATATAATTATTTCATATGTAATAATACACATCCCACGAGAGTTACGGAAACCTGCAGTTCTCTCTTAGACCATATTATATCAAATAGAGAAAACATATCTTCAACGACCTCCAATATTGATAACCAGATAAGTGATCATAGTATAATGATGTTAGACTACCAAAACTCTTTGAAACACCACTCTAACAACAGAATACCACCAAACATAAACATCAGCATCAATAAGAGGGCTTTGAGAACATATCTTGAAACCCAACCGTTTTCTCATAACACCACCAACATAACCGAAAATTTTAATCAATTCTTTAAATATATCAAAACAGCAATCGACACTTGCAAATTTAAGCCAAGGATACGAATAGGAAACCCTAAGCAAGGTAATACACCATGGTTTGACAAAAAACTGGATCTTCTTATTAGAGAACGAAATACTAACTACAAACAGTGGAAGAAAGATCCGCAAAACAGTCAACTTTTATCACAAAAAAATAAGTCAAGAAATTCGGTAACTAATTACAGACGTTTCGCCAAAACAAAATATTACACAAATATTTTTACAGAAAACATACATAATCCAAGACAAACCTGGAAGACAATAAATTCAATCATAACTAACAGTCCAAAGAACTCGACAAATAAAATTGAAACTCTTACCATCAATAATATAGTCATAAATGACCCGAAGCAGATATGTACAGCGTTTAATGACTTCTTTACATCGGTTGGTGAAAATTTAGCTGCGAGTATCCCATCTTATTCAGATGACATGAATACAATAAACATGGAACCAAAGCCATTACAGTCCCTCTACATGGCCAATACAAACAAACTAGAAGTTTTAAAAATTATCTCAAAACTAAAAACTAATGCATCTCCAGGAGTCGATGGTATGACAACTAACTTACTCAGATTCTGTAAAGAAAAATTAGCGGATCATCTTGTTATTCTAATTAATCAATCTTTAGTGAGTGGACTGTTTCCGGATCAATTAAAGCTAGCAAAAATCGTTCCAATTCACAAAGAAGACTGCAAAAAAAATCCATCTAATTATCGTCCAATATCAATACTCTCAGTCTTCTCCAAAGTATTTGAACATGTAATTAAAAATAGACTAACAAAATATCTCGCAACTAATAATATTCTTACGCCTCAACAATATGGGTTCAGAAAATTCTCCAACACGAAATGTGCTGCCTTTGACTTTATACTAACTCTTCAAAAACACTTAGATCAAGGAAAATATGCAGCGGGCATTTTCATAGACCTCAAAAAGGCATTTGATACGGTTGATCATAAGATTCTATTAAAAAAACTTGAATATCTGGGCATCGTGGGCAACAGTCTAAAACTTTTATCTAGTTATCTTACGGGTAGGTGCTGTTCGGTTGTTATTGGAAAAGAATCAAGTGATCATAGAAATATAACATGTGGTGTACCACAGGGCTCGATTCTCGGACCATTATTATTTTTGATTTATATAAATGATATTGCAAAATGGGGAGTGAAAGGTACACTTCAACTTTATGCTGATGACACAATATTATTCTACCATAATACTAATTTAAACGAAATGGAAAAGGACATGGAAAGGGATTTGGCTCATCTAGCCGAGTGGCTGAGAATTAATAAACTTAGCCTTAATATTAAAAAGACTCACTATGTGCTATTCGGGAATAGGAGAGGACAACGCCTAAACATTTCCCTGGGAATAAACAAACTGGAACAAACAGATGTCGCGAAGTATCTAGGACTTTTAATTGACTCACGGCTTACATGGAAAAACCATTTTGACCATGTTAAATCAAAGATTGCTCCAGTGACCGGTGTAATGTACAGACTACGTAGATTGCTTCCCACAGCCATACTGCGATCTTTGTACTATGCTATGATTCACTCCCACTTGGCATACCTTTCGAGTATCTGGGGTTTTGCTACCAAAAAAATGATATCAGAGGTGCAAATAATCCAAAATAGAGCCCTACGTAACATTTTTGGCTTGCCTTGGGATACACCTGTTAAAGATATTTACCGTCACGCACTTGTATTGCCATTTAAGATTGTTCCTAGCTTTGAGATAACAAACACCATTTTAAATATTATTCAGTGCAACACCCACACAAATATAAAACTGAACTATAACAACGACGTTCACCAATATAATACACGACAACACAACAAACTACACATATCAAAAATACACTCAACAAAGTTCGGACTGAAATCATTAGAATACATTGCCTACACTAACTATAACAAACTGCCTGAAAATTTGAGACAGGTATATGCCTCTAACAAATCTCGAAATGATATATTGAAAACATATTTTTTCAAATGTTATTTGGAAAACGAGTCATAAGTAGGTACAAACTCTGTTCTGATAGCCCTAATTATCTTCAAATACTAAACTTATTGTATGATGGGCGCGGTTTATACCTTACTTAAATCTCGTCATGTATTTGTATGTAAACATCTTGTATTAGGTCTGTATATTTTTGAGCCCGTACCTTATATTGTATTTTCCTGATTTTGTTTTATCTATGCATTTCTTAGTCCATCTCATTAGTCCATCATGGAGGAAACTTTATTTTAACTTTTTGAAACCCAAAGTACATAAATCAAATGAGTCAATGAGTTATACAAATTCATAAAATATTATAAGACATGTTTCTGTGAAATATTTGTAAAGTGATTCTTCATATGTTTGTATCTGTATGTTGCTTCTGTGAAATGTTTTGTAAATTTTTTATTCATAAATTGTGTCTACATATTGGGTTGAGTTGGGTTTAACTTCTCAAAAGTACCAATTGGCGATCCCTTAATGAGTTTTGATAACTCATGGGAGTGCAACTTCGTTGTATGTTTTTAATAATAAAAAAAAAAAAAAAAATAAAAATAAATAAATAATTTAAAATTTACGTTTCGCAAATTATAGGGGTATCTTGAAAATTAGGGTATCTTTAAATAGAACCCAGGTCGTTAGCCTTAAAAATGCTCAAAAGCGTGAGGATAAAATAATTAAAATTATGTACCTACTTTTTGTAATTATTTTTTGATGATAAGTATATATAAGCATTTATAATTCTGTTTAAATGTAACAACAACAGGACTGAGTACATAAAAAACTCACTTTTACATAGGTCACATGAGGTTAGTACCTAATAGATACGCAAATGTGGCGGATCTATTTAACTGTACAGAAGCTAGGTACAAGAAAGCTATTCTATCAAATATTTTCAATCAATAGGTATTAATTTTATTTTTAGTAATTGTAGCTCTTCGTGTCACTTCTCAACCAAATACCACAACTAATTGATTCTCTCTTTTTTATTATATCTTATGTACAACTATGATTTTGTGTATATGATTTATGGTATATTTATATCGTTAATGTTAATAAATAAATAAATAACTTTTCAATAATTTCCAAGCAAGTTTGTAAAAAAAATTGTAATATATTAGTTTGGAAGACCATAAACAAATAGACAAAGCTGAAGTAATTTAGCCATAAAAACACGTGCGTGTTTTTTTTAAATGATTTTATTTGAACTAAAAATAAAAATCTGAAAGGAAGCTTTTCTATACAATTTATTTTACTGTAGATTATATGATTTGAAATATGTGTTGTATAATACAACATTTTGTTTGAAATTTTAACAAATCTGGCAGCGACCAATGGCATAACTATATTATGATTAAAAAAAATTAAAACATAACTTTACTGGATAAAATAACAATCCTTCAAAATCAATTAATTTTTTTTTTGGAAAATGGTCGTTACGTCTATAATTTGATTCAAAGATGAAATATTTCCGGATGTGTCTTCTTTTTGCCTTTTAATTTGTTCATAATAATAAAAGAAGAATATTCAGAAGTTCAGTTAAGTAGGCACAAGTTTGCCGCAGTTATTGAAAATGGGCCGCCGAGCATATTGAAAAATTGGAGGGTTTATATAATCCGGTATTTTGGGTCCCCGGTCGCCCCTTTAGGGGCGCTACTAAACGAAGAATGGATGATCATTCATTTAATATAATAATAATTATTATTGTTATGAGTATAAATGGATGAACTCACTAAAAGTGAATAACACCGCCAGAATTAAATACAAACGCACGTCAAAAAATCGTTAAGAATTAATTTTTTATTTTTTATTAGCTCCAAAATAATTTCCCTCAGGGCCTATGTCATCTTAGGGATGCTGTTTGGAGGTTCTTTTTAAGGAAGGGAAGGTTAGGTACTTGAAGGAAAAAGGTATGAGGATGGGTAGGAATCTGGGGGTCAGTGTGTCCATTAGTGACGGGCGTAGGAAACCCAATCCGGCTGGTTAGATTTTTTTGTGGTGTGTGTTTTATAGTAGATTTAAATATCTCCACGTGTAATTAAATCCGTGTATAAATGATATCCTCCGTGATTAAAGAGTAACGATGTCGCCTAGCAATACGGAAGTCGCGGGTTCAAATTCCGCGCAATAGTGCGCATGTACATTTTATATGATTGATTTATTTTATTTTATAATTTATTCATATAAACACCAAAAATCGTTAAAATTGCCTTGTTTGAACGCCACCAACAGACCTTCGGTGTACTATTTAGACTCTAGACAATATATTTTTTTAAAAGAAAAACGTACAGAAATTCAGAGCACTTTCTTATAATACAGAGACGCTTGCAGTCACAAGAACTTGAAATTTACGTATGTCTTAATTTGCATCGCAGTTAGAAGGATGGATTCGTACGTCCGTTACTCTTGGACATATTGATCCCCCGTACCCTTTTCCGTACCAGAACTTCCTCACATTGTTTTTCTTAAAAAATCCCTCCACACAGCATAAGTAAAGACGACATAGGCCCTGAGAGATTTTTTGTTGTGTGGTGCTAATGTAAAAAAAAATCGAAATTCCTCACAAAAATATGAGATAAATGATAAAAGTAAACAATTTACGAATATACGTAAATTTTTCCGAGTAGAAAGAATCCAATTACTTACGTAAATAACGCTGTCCGAAACGTTGGCTAAAGAAGGAGGTAGCGCAACACGGCATAACACCCCCCAAAATAACGATAGAACTGTTGACCATGAAAATCTAAAATCGTATTTTCATCTCTATAAGATACTTCCGTTTTCCGTCTAAATTGGTTGTGTAAAACAGATTGAACATTTCCAAAAAGTATCTTAAATTACAAACAAGTATAATAAATTTCCCGAAACTGCAATGAGGCCATTTACACATCGCTTTAGTCATAAAACCCACAAAATGCACCGTCTGCGAGCTTGCGATATTAGGGCCAGTAGCGTCGTAAAAGTGCCTTCTATCCTCTGTGGGTATCCACAGTGGCGGCTCGGGCAATTCCCACAGTAAATGCAGTGTTATTAAGTTCATATATCACACGAAGTGCCGTCACAGTCCTTGTGGAGTTTATATAAAGTTTACAGTGGCGTGCGGATTTCAGATTTTGATGTTTAATAATATTCCCTATATATATAAATAGTTTTGTTAACTGTAGAACTCACCTCGAACCGGTTAGTTGGGGTATTTTGTCGGAGGATATTTTGTCGGGGATATTTTGTCGGGGGATGAAAACACGCATAACCCCCCTCCCAACACAAAAAAAAACAAAAATTCTTCTGAAATTATAAGATTTGTAAGTAGGTACTTAAATACCTACCCACCTAATAATAAGTTAAAATTTGTGTAGGTAAATATTTCTAAAGAAACGTCACCATCTTTATGACAATTCTTTTTTCAAATTTTCTTCAGTCAGGTAAGTAGTATAATAATGAAAAATGTGAAGGAGAAAGTCTAAATAAACAACACGATTTCACATATGAAAACAAAAATACCAAAAAAATTACAGACAGTTTTTCTTTTTTTTCTTTATTAATTGCATAAATTATTTACATTGTAAGTGGATTTTTTGACCACCATGCTAGGCAGATGCCCGCGTTATGGTGGTCGTTAAAATAGAAATTCTCTATCCTCAGTCAATTATAAGAATAGAGAGTATAAAATGATCTTACAATGAAATTAAACAAAATGTACATAATTAAATAATTTTAACCCGTGGAAAAGGGACATTTTTTTACAAAGGCCACACATGAAGCCCTGAATAAAATATTTTAACTCAGGGCCTTTGTCATCTTTGGAGATGCTGTGTGGAGGGTCTTTAAAAGGAAAGTAAGGAGAAGAAGTTCTGGATAATAATAATAATAATATATATCTTTATTCAACAAAATTTGCATGATTTATAACAAAAAAAAGAAACGTACATATTCAGCGTTAATATTTACGATGGTTTATGTAAGTACAAAAGATTAGCAACAGAAGAAAAATAATATAAATATGAACAGAAGGTACCTACTTGAAGAATAGAAAATAGTTATAAATTATGGTTTTTCGTAATCCACCTCACTAGGCTAGCCTGTGTTGAGGCAGTAATTTTTAATTGAGGATATGAGGGTTGGGTAGGAATCTGGGGGTCAGTGTGTCCAAGAGGACATCCCTCAAAGCGATGGGTCGAGAGATTGTAGCTGGAGACCATAAAATACCTCCCTTAACTAATCACTCTCGATCCTGCCCAGCACGCAGCAGGTGGGCAGACGCATCGGCCGCCAATACCTGGAAAAATCTCGCCCCATGAACCCGGGCACCCCTGCTAAGTCATCAAACGTAGCGAACCATTTGAGGTAACCTACGGCATAGGTATTGGTTATCCAGTAAATGGTTCCCGAGGCGGCGGTACCCATACCCGCCTCCCAAATTATGACATGATTCAATCTTCCTGCATCCCCTCTGAAAGAGCCTTTTAGCAAATAATACATTTGAAGAAAGATTGTCTTTTATCTTTTTATGAATCTTTTATGCGTAAATTATCATATTTTTATGGTTAATTTTTTCTCTCTATCATTAGCTACTCTTGTCCATGTACCACCTGCTATGTCTTTGATGTCGTCAACCCACCGTCTAAATGGTCTACCTTGTTTTCTCTTTTTGTCACTTGTGAACCAATTCATGACTAATTTTGATAATTTTTCACTTTCTCAGTTTTTTTTTTCAATTCATCCGTTGTAGGAGGCCTTTGTCAACTAGTGACATACGAACAGGGAGTCGATGCATGATAAGTTTTATAAATGTGAAAAGTTTATTTTAAATAATGTAATGTAATTTACTGTCTGAATAAAGGCTTTTATTATTATATTATTATTTTTATGGTTACTGCGCAGAAGTTGAAACTGTCAGGAGTTGGACAAATAAAAAGTTTTTCAGATGAACAACTGTTGCCCGTCACTGACAATTCACTCGGAGATATACGTGTATGCAATAAGAGAAATAACTAGTAATGTTGTCGCCAAGGGAAAGAAAATTGTTTTCGTGGCCCCCCGTTATTTTGTACGTGATATGTGATACAGTGTGGCCCACTGAACAAATAAACTGATAGAATGTTTTGTGTGTATAAACATCTAAATTGACAGACTTGCCCCAACATAAAACCTGAAGAGCCATTCTATATCGTTTGTGGGATAGTTATGAGAAAACGAACGTGATCTCCTGTCAAAATTGTGTGATTTTAACATATTTACTGTCACACATTTTAGTTAAGGTCGTTTTAAACACAAATTTCTGAAAGTACGCATTCTTATGTATGCATTTAATGTACGTTGTATATAGAAAAAGCAAATAAATCACACAAATCTGAAGATCACGTCCGTTATCTCATAACGATCCCACAAAAGATAGAATTAAAAATTATATTTCCGAGAATAAACAAAAAAGAAATCATTTAAAATATTAACGTTGTTTTGTATTTACATTATTATCATTATTTATAAGGTATTTATGTTATTAAAAAAAACATCACTTTCATGGAAGTGTTATTAAATTCATGGGGTAAAAGTCAATTGAAAAATAATACATATAGAATAACAGCTTTTTAAGGTTTAACAACTTTACAAAAAGACAATATTGTTTTTTTTTTTTTTTTAATTTTTTTTATTAGTAACAAATAGATACAAAAATTACAAATAAATTTTATACAGTAATTCATTACATGGTAGATATATAATATTTGATGTACCCCCATAAGTAAGCGGGGCTTGTGTGTATGGGGGGGGGGTGTTATTGTATTGTATTGTTTTTTTTTACATGATTCAGTTTAAGTTTTCAGTATAATTTTTAAGGTGAGTTTTAAATTCTTTTAAGTTTATAAGAATTTATGTTTCCGATTTTTTTTTTGATGTATTATAAGTGACGAAAAGTGACACAAATAATAGAAAATATTGATTATATTATAATAATATTATAGCGGTCACTTTAATAGATATTTATTCATCAGCCTTCAGAAATGCATTGATTTTTCGTTAGACAAAGTTAGCAGTAATTTTATTTAAACAGATCTAGGAGTCGAAAGTAATTGTGTAAAATCATTTTTTTCATATCGGTATAGATTACATTTCTAGTGACAATCTGTTCAGTTCTGCGGGCGATGTAAGGCGAGCAAATTTATGTGGCACCGGGTGGCAAAGTTAAACATGAACTTTATTAAAAAAAAACAGGATTACAAGGATTTTTCGAGAATTTTCAATTTTTAATTTTTATAATACGTATAATATATGTGACGTGGTGGTTATGTTAGGTTACTTCAGTAGCAGCAACAAAATAACAAACTAACCTAACCTAACCAAACTTTATCTAACCTTAACTTAACCCAACTAAACCTAACCTAACCCAACGTGACCCAACTTTTTCTAACCTTACTAAACCTGACCTAACCATTCATTTTTTGTGAAAAGCTCGCTAGAGTCCCGAATGTCCCGAGCTAGTGGGACAATGGCATACCTGAACGAGGCATTTTGTGATGTTGAAGACAGTAGGAGGGAATTGAGATGGTTGATAAGTAACAAATGCGCTTTTTAAAGCTTTGAACCATAGACATCCAAATGTACGTACCTAAATTATAACACATTTGTTGGAGTGTTTAATTAAATGGTGTAACAAAATGTTCGATTTTGCAAACAACCCGAACCTTCGTTTACCCAATATGTAGTTAAGTTTTTTACGCAGCCAGCAATTTGCGCACCAGTGTAGAAAGGACTAGTAAATCAGGTGAAGATTTTATTTTCAAAGAACTAAATAACAGTGATATTACAAATTATCAAACGAGTTTGATATATTATCCATGATAATTTTATAACAACTCCCAATAATTCTCGCTTGATTATATGTACTTATGTTTTATACGTATCTATGTGTATGATTATATACATATATGCGAATACCTGTATGTATGTATGTGTATATATACACACACATATATATATATATATATGTATGTGTAAGCCATATGTGTAAATATATAAATATGTACCCGTCTCAGAACAGACTTAGTCAAGTGAGGCGGGTTACTTACTTGTTTTGTATAAGATATTATTATTACAATAAACGCTCGGGTTGCCGGCATTTAAAAAAAAGAAGAAAAAAGTTGCCTTTATGTCGTCAGATTCAATCGAAATGAAAATCTAGTCTCCTTTAACGGAAGCAATCTTCCGAAGGCCCTCCATTGATATGCTTGGTGTAATTCTCAGATACGGGGGCTCCATCGAAGCTAGCCTCTCAAAAACTGGGCGTACTGTAAATGGCCCGCAAATACTTTAACAGTACACAACGGATAATCTTGTATAAATCGCAATTGCGCCCCACGGTTGAATTTAGCAGCCACCTCTGGTCTGGAGCCCCAAAATACCTGAAAAAAAACCCTCAACAGAAATGGGCGGTCCGTTTGATAGATTCTCCTAACTTAACAAACGGGTGGCAATCTTTAGAGCAAAGGCGTAGGGTGGGAATGCTATCCTTATTCTACCGGTATTTCAATGTAAGATGCTCCAAGAAACTAGTATCATTGATCCCTTCGGTGCATAGTCAGGAAGCACGTCAAATGCGCGCCCAACATAAATATGAACACAGGGCGCTCCTTCGACTCGTTCTTGTTTACAACAACAGCTCGACTGTGGAAGGATTTGCCGGCCTCCGTGTTTCCTCCTTTCTTCCATCTGAAGGAAATTATTTTCCTCAGGGCCTCCTGTGTGGAGTTAATGTAAAGAAAAATCAGAGTGTGTAGTTCACACGCGGTAGAAATCAAACTTCAAGAAAACTAAAGTAGACAAGAGTCTGGAGGCTACGAAGCACCGCACAAAGAGGAGAACGATTAGTTTATCTCATTTTCTTGCAGGCTAAATTATAGATATACGTGTTCGTCTCTTTTTAGGGTCGTTATTTTTCGTTTCATTGAGTTTTAAATCACAACGGTGACAAATCCCTCATCCGGCGTCATAGGGTTTGTTCCCTTTTCCAAGACAGGCTGGTCTATTATTTTGGACGTCTATATGCTCTAAAACCTTGATATTTAGGTCAGGAACAACAACTGTACGCATATATTAATCTAAATTGCCATCTCATACGCAAAAATATGCGCAGTAATACAACATGATAACGTAAAAAAGTGGTTCGATTATTTAAAAAAAACTGGTTCATATAAGTAGCCTCATGAGCCAATTTAATGAGTGGCACCTTCCACAGCAATGCAGTACCTACATAATGACGGCATACCTTTCACTTTTATATTACTATGGATTTCTCATGGTAACTCGATGAAATACATTTGAAAGATTGTCCCTCTGGGAACAAAATACGATATCACAGCAACTTATAATCCTTGAGAATCTCAAAACGATACTTTGTTTTTACTTATGATGGCAGAATACAACTTTATCTAAAACATGCGAACAGCTCAGCACAGTCTCCTAGTGAGGTTTTCAAAAAACACTACTACTAAACCATTTACATACAGTGATACAGTTACTGATTGCATTTTCATATTTTATTTTATTTTGTGAAGTTCAGGCATAAATATAATTTTTTTGCGATTATAATAAAAAACTGAATTTGCCACATTATACGATTAAACCATATCCGAAAAAGGGTTTGTAAGTAGGAGAATTTGCATTTGAAAGTGTTTTTTTATAGAACCAATACTTTATTTTTTTCAAGGCTTATTAAAAGACTTATAAAAAAAATATTTATATTTTCTAAGACCAAGATGTGTTCTATTTGCAGTATTTAATTGAAGCATCTATAATACTTCTAAGCGATCAAATTTTAAAAACAGAAACCCATGATTTTGTATGATTTTGCATTATTTGCATGGCTTCATCTTAACATTATTATTGTTACTATGTATACGGTGGTCACCGGGCGGACACCGGGCAGACAACGGGCAGACACCGGGCGGGCGGAGTGGATTAGATTTGTGTACAAAACAACAGTTATATTCCGAAACTGATGATATTTTCGACTGATCGCCTTGCACCGCATGGATTCATACGTCCGTCACTCCTGGATATACTGACCTCCAGATTCATAACCACCCCTCATACCTAATTCTTTCCAAGAACTTCCTATCTTTCCTTTCCTTAAAATCTTCCACATAGCATCCCCTAAGATGACTTAGGCCCTGAGAGAAATTATATTCATCATAGCCTCCTGTGTGGAGCTATTGTAAAAAAAAGAAAAAAAAGGGATCCTTGGAAGGGAGATAAAAAAATTATTTACAAAAGTAAATATTGAATCGAATTGATAGTAGGGTTTCTCTAGTAAATTGTATATCTTTTATTATGAATGTAGTCAGCCTACCTATGGATTATACTCAAGGAACTCATGGTCGTAATAATTGCTCATTATTTCTGAGACAAGACTAATATGCCTAGTCGAAATATGTACGTATCTTCTAATGTAACATTATTTGATAACAAATTTCAAAAACGATGCGTAGATTTTAGACCGGAAAAGCGTAGTTGTAAAAATAGTGGTAATACAGCTAAAATTGAATAACCATTTTGTCTGTTCTTCAAGTATTTCAATGCAGTCTGGTCGAATGAGCTAGCGGAATCGATCCTTTGTGAGGACATGAGCGAAACATTCGCTTACAATTTGTTGACGTTGGTTACATTCAAATACTTACTTATTTTTGTTCCTTTTTTTCTAGACTTAAAAAAGACTAGCTAACGACTCGAGCGATTTTTGGCATATTATGGCACATTTGCAAAACGTCTTTAGATTAGACGCTTTTAAAATTACCGTCACGATTCACGGTAACGGCACCGTGACGGCATAAAAGTGAAATAAACATACGTTCCTTAACACAATAATGCAGCAGCTCTTTCAAAAGATGAGATACACAATGTACGTAGGTCTGTTTTCATAATTTTAGTTAGTAAAGTTAGTCAAAATTTTCTTGCATCTCTCTTACAACAACTTGCCGTGAGGATAATTTTAAAAGTATGGAATATAGTTACAACGATAATGTTGAAGTGTGAGTGAATTTCAAAAATTCAAAAACGTCAAATATTAATGCGCTGATGGTTTTGCTTCTGTTCTTAAACATAATGCTGCAGCTCTTTCTTACACAATAAATAACAACAGTCGAAAATGAGACAAACCGTGAACGTATGTCTGCACCCCCTAAAGGAAACAAACAATCATTATCTTACATCTCCCTAACACTTTAGAAAATGAAACGCAATTCCCGTCGCCGTATCTGATATAATTATAATACTCTCCCATTTTATCAATTGATTACGAAAATTGAATTACCACAGAAGCTTCTGAAAGCATCTAAAATCCAATACATTAGCAAAAATGCCCGGTTATAGTAGGTATTTGATAAAGGTATATTATTCTGAAATTCTTTTTACAATCTTCCTTCTACCTAATAGACAAATTGTATATAAACGTTTTTAAAGGAAAAAAAAATAAATTACTTAAAATCTTACATATCAACAATAGTCTTAAAATCCCAAATTTATGTCCCATTAATATTAATAGTTCTTGGAATCCGATACTTGACGGCCTCACCAAAACTAAACGCCGAAAACCACATTAATTGAACTCGTTATTTTACTGAAATACTAGCCTGAAGTTGGTTAACGCTCACAACACTCTGCGTAAAAAAGTACACACTACACCATATATAATCTACAATCTATACTAATTATACAATCATCCAAAAAAACACCATCTGCCCCGATGAAGGACACTGTAACGCTGTCTGAAACTTTGGCTAAAGAAGAAAGGAGCGCAACAAAGCACGATAACTAAAAAAAATCAGAATCTCCAATTCACACACGGTAGAAGTGAAACCATCAGAAAACTAAAGTAGACAAGAGTGGGGGACAACGAAGTACTTTTTTATCAATGTGATGGGTGATTTTTTCCATATTTTTGTCGTCAAATCCCAGTTCACCTTTTCCTATAAATTTGGTCATCTTATTAGCATTTGTGTTTTCTTCTTCGGAATCGTCAGAAGTCGCTTTCTTTGTGTTTTTTTTGCCTGTTCTTTTTGGAGTGTATTGAAGATTGGATATTGATTTTACAAAAATATTTTTTGCATTTCGTGGGATTCGATCCATGGTCCGCTGAGCTAAATGTCTGCAGAGGTTCGACAGGCGGCGCTTTATACACAAAAGGAGACTCCCGTGGGACTGTGGATTTATCGAATTATATTGAAAACGAGTACCCGTGAATTAAATAAATATTTTATTGCTATCTCATTCACTCGCAGGCTAAATCTTATAGTTGTACATATGTTTGTCTCTTTTTAGTGTCTCTCGTTTCAGTTTCATCGAGTTTCAAATCACAATTGTGCTAAAGAAGTTTTCACTTCAACCACTGGAGCGCTTTTTGCCACAATATGGCTCTATTTAAAATACCTCGGATTGCTTTGCTACCAATTTTGGCAAATTTTCCTTTTTTGTGAGTAATTAAGCAGAAGTTAACGATTTTATATTATTTTTTTATAAATCCTACGAATATGTGATAACCGACAAAATATATATGAATTCATTGGCTATATGGAACCATTATCAGTTTGTATGTCTGTCTATTAAAATTCAGCGTAGTGATTTTTTTTAATGTTGGTGGAAAATATTCAAAAATATCTCCAAAAAATCTCGAACAACAATATAATAACAGATAACAACAACCAAATGGTATTTAATGAAAGAAATGTAACAAATAATATCTATAATGTAATGTCATGTAGAGGAAATCCATTAGTTTTATGGCCAAAACAATTCGTCATCCTGTAAACTAGTATACTCTTATATAGTCTTGGTTGAAGCACTAACTACAGCCATTTGTCACCCTTGGGGCAGTCTAATTAACTATGTTGTGGTCCTTTTCTTTTACTTTTATATCTCTCTATTTCACTCCATTTCTCTTCATCATTCCTTGGATACAGGGTGCTTGGTTATTTAATTATAAATATTTTTAACTTAATGTATTAATAAATTATAATATTTAATTAAATGAAGACAATATTAGCGAAACTCAATCCAAAATCTGGAGACAGAAAAATCAGAAAATGATATTAACTCCGATATGGGAGATAAGATATGGCTCTAAGATATGGCTCTAAGATATGTGTTCGAGTCCCAGAGGTGCCAATATCTTTTTCTGATTTTTCTGACTCCAGATTTTCGATTGAGTTTCGCTAATATTGTCTTCATTTAATTAAAAAGTATTTTTCACTTCAAACTAAATAACTTCCCTGGAAGGTCTTTTTAAGAATGCAGAAAGGAGATGAAGTTCTGGGAATGAAAACAATTATGAAGGGTGCTTAGAAATCTTGTGGTCTGAGTGTCCAGAACGTATGAATCCATCCCTTCCACTGCGGCGCAAAGTCGAGTCCAGCTGGAGAGAGTCAAATGGTATCCCTCAACCGGCCACTCTCTATCTGATT
The DNA here is from genome assembly GCA_917563855.2 of Limnephilus lunatus. Lineage (NCBI taxonomy): Eukaryota > Metazoa > Arthropoda > Insecta > Trichoptera > Limnephilidae > Limnephilus > Limnephilus lunatus. The sequence goes on from OU830596.1 coordinate 58,850,569, forward strand.
GGATCCCACTCAATTAAAATAGAAAAACTAAACTCAGACTACTCTCGACACAAAATTTGGAGTCCGTATCTTTTAGCGTTTTTCTTATCACATGTTTGGAGCACAATGTTAAAGAGAGTGGGATCCAGACCGTCCCCTTGTTTTAATCCCTGCGATACTGTGAATTCTTCCGTCAATTCTCCGTCTATTTTGATCTGACATCTTGAGTCTGACATTATGGCTTTGATGAGCCCAACCAGTTTAGGTGGAATCTGGAATTGTAATAGTATGTAACATAAACACTCCCGAACTATGTTATCGTACGCTTGTTTGAAATCTATCTCATTAGGACTGACTCGTGGTCTATGGAATACCTTCTCTGGCTATTATTTTAATTTTATATATTTAATTTTCTTTCTGCTATTATAGTAATACTTATTACATTATAACATAATTATATAATTGTTTTTTCCTCATTGCTTCTTTTATTTTCAGAAGGTTTCTTCCACTGGTTATGACCGCTATTTTTCTTTTTCTTTTACTAACAATACTATTATCTCTATTTTAAAGTTACCTATTCCAGAAGAATTTGCTACTACTATTTTTCTTTTGTATAATGTTAATGTAAGTACTTGCGTACTGCTTACTAACCCCGTATGCATGAACATTGGAGGGTCAAATAAACGTAGCTTCGTTCAATATAAAAATAGAGTCTTGACGTGTGCTGTGAAAGAGGAAACCGTATATTTCCTTATAACGCCGCTGGGAAAGTGGTGGTGTCCCCTCCAATGTTTGAAATCTATGAATAGTTGATTCGCTAAATAAATAGTGAGGAAAAATACAGAAATGTATGTATTTTAAAATATATAAATAAACTGTCTAAAAGGGCACACTATCAAAATCAAGTCAAAACATATACCTTTACAAATACAATAATGTTCATGCCGCTTGAGATTCCCGTCAAGAGACCTTGAATTTAAAAAACAATTTTTTTGTAATTTTTGGTGAGTTTTTTCAGTCTGTCATTTACCAGACGCCCTATATAGAAAAATACAGATTAAACCGTAGAGAATATTGGATATATCGCATATACCAGATATCGTCCTAGAAGAACATAATTAACACGATTCCAGTGTTCGCATGAAGACGTAATGCCATATCTTCGTCTGCCAACACCTACCTACCACTGACTTCAGTTCTTATTTGTAGAGGGAAGCCATTCGAGAAAATAAGGGATGCTAAGTGTATAAATTTTATGGTTTCATGCCAACTCGGAATGAAACCAACTCAGAACCCCCTCAGAAAGGTCATTAAAAGCTATGGAAAAATAATTTTAAAATAGCCGGTAACCCTAACCTAACTTAACCAATTTTTTATCATCAGTCTTAATCACGTTTCTGAATTGGTTTCATTCTGAGTTGGCCGGTCAACAAATTTTACAACTATCATACTTAGTAGTTAAATAAAGATTTTTTTATGAGAGCGCAAATTGAGAAAAATTTATGAAACTTTGTGAATTTTTTAAGTGATTAGCACCGTTGCGTTGTGTTTGAATCTCGATGAAACGGTAAGGAGCGAGATTAAAAAGAGACAAACACATACATATATAAATAATAAGATATTTGAGTTCCATTTGCACAAATCGAAGTGCCACCCTAGTTGTTTTGATCTTACTTTGCTTTTGGCAGGTATAGTAATAAAGGATTTATTTATGGTCTAAATATTTACACAAATCATTCTCAAATTACATTCTCATTCTCAAATTATTACGGTAATTAGTATGTAATATTAGTGTTTTGAAAGTAGTGTTTTTGTACTGTGTTTTGTATGTAATGCATCCTCAAATTATATTTGTTAACCTCAATACAGGCCTCAGTCCTAATGAGGTTAATTTATGTTAAAAAAAACAACAACAAAAATGCATGGTGAGAATATAAATATAAATAAAAAATAAATATATAAGATTTAGACTGTGAGAGAATAAGATAGACTAAACGGCGTCGTCTTTGTGCGGTGCTTCGTAGAATAAAATTGCAAAATAATTTTTAAACTTTGTTACAATATTACCTATAATAAATAAATCCAACAATTTTCCTACTCATGATACTCTGCATTCGCCTCATTCTCTCGAAGTTTAGTTTTCTGAGGGTTTCACTTCTACTGCTTGTGAACTGCACACATGATATTTTTTTATTTAAATATGTTTTTATGAAACGACTAAAACCTCTGAAAAAGTTTATTTATTTATTGAAAAAAATAAGAAATACATGAAAACATAAGCTGCACATCTCACTAGGGGATTCCTGTATCGAGATATGCAGTTTTTATATGCAGCGTTTATAAAATATGTGTGTTTTTTGTTATGTTTTCTTTTTTATGTTATCAGTAGTTAAGGGCCATTGACCAGCCAGCGGCTGAGAATTCATATTTCGTCGAAAGATGTTCTTACGATCGTACAGGGCGGTTCCAATGAGAGAGATTAATTATTATCCGTACCAGTTTTTTAAAATAATAACTCAATATCTAAAAATTTGCTTTAATTTATGCCTACTTTCAAAAATGCTGAAAGGCGTGACGATAAAACTGTTAAAATTATGTCCTTTTTGTAATTATTTTTTGTTCATAAGTATGTATAATTTTTCAATAATGTCTAAGTAAGAATTTCAATAATGTTTTTCAGAATGTAAAAAAAACTTAAATTTATTAGTTACTAAGGCCGTAAATAAATACACGAACTGAAATTTTTTAAACTTTCGTCACAAAGCATGAGCGCGGATCTTTTTAAAAATTATTTTATTTAAAGTAAAATTAAAATTATGAAACATAGCTAAGATAATTTATTTTACTGCATGATTATATGATTTGAAATGTGTGTTGTATAATAAAAATTTTTGTTTGAAAATTTAACAAATCTGCCAACGACCTACGGAAAAACTTTATTGTACTAAAAATAAACATATTTTCTCAAAATTTAAAACGTAGCTTTACTAGAACTGTCTTTCAAAATCAATTTATATTTTTTTGTGGAAAAGAGTCAATCCGTTTAAAATTTGATCTAAAAATGACATATTTCCGGTTTTGTCTGATTATTCCCTCTTGAAAAGCGTAGGTTGAGTCATTTATGATTTTTTTTATTTGAAACAAACATTTAAAAAATTAAACGTTTATTTCAGATAATATGATTTGGGATCACCTCTCAAAAACAGTTTTTATTTTTTCGATTCATTCAGAAATGTTCCATTTATTAAGATTTTATTGCATTACGGAAATTTTCCGACCTTCTGACAGAATATGCCCAAGGGCTGAAGGATTGAAATGATTCAATAAGATACAAATAAAATTAACTTGCGTTCTTATTTGACCACCCCTGCGCAAAGCATTTCCGATTACATTCTTTAGAATTTCATTCCGTTTCTTCCCTTCTACATTCACCCCTCTTCCACTTTAACATCCCTGCCCCACCCACCCCATTCTAGTCAGTAATTAATCCTGCACTCCACTGAAGAGACAAACCGCTAAGGTGTGTGTGTGTCAGTGTGCCCAAAGCAAACATAAAAACCTATTCTTCCTTACGGGCCTTTAATCAGCCAGCGGCCGAAAATCCTCATTTCGTCGAAAGATGTTCTTACGATCGTATAAGGCGGTTCCAATGAGAAAGATTAATTATTCTCGGAACCAGCTTTTTTATAACTTAATATCGATTTTATTTCATTCCAAATTCGCTTTAATTTATGTAAAGGAATACCTACGTAGAAATGCATAGGATTCCTTTATGTTCGTATTTTAAAAAGGTGTTGTCATGGAGACAGAAAATGACAGATGATTGTTGTTTTGTTGTCTAGCTGGGTACAGAGATTGAAGTAATAAGAGGATTGAAAAATAAGTTTATAATTCAAAGTGATATAATATTTTGAAGACGGACAAATAACTTTAATTGTAGTTTCTTTGTCAGCAAAGCAACTCATGATATTTGTATATCACATTATTAATAAAAAATTACAACAAATAGACAAATTGTCTTATATTTATACCTACCTACATCCAAAAATGCTGAACTATTCAAATTATGTACTTTTTGTAATTATGTTTTTATCATAAGTATTTATGATTTTTCAATAATGTCTGAGCAAAATTAATGTGCAAAAAAATAGAAATATATTATTTTGTAAGACCGTAAATAGATACACAAAACAGAGAAGTTTTTGTCATAAATAAATGTTCAAATATTTTTTTTTTATGATTTTATTTGAACTAAAATGAAAATTTTGAGACATGCGTTTATTAAATAACGTATTGATTTACAATAATGTATGATTACATGATATGAAATATGTCTTGTAAAATAAGATTTTTCGATTGAAAATTTAACGAATCTGCCAACGACCTATGGTATAACATTTTTTTCTAAAAATAAACATTTTTTCCTCAAAATTTAAGACATGCGTTTACTAGATAAAAGAACAAGCTTTCGAAATCAATTTATAATGTTTTGTGGAAAAGAGTTAGTACGTCCAAAATTTGATTTAAAAATGACATATTACCGGTTTTCTCTGGTTATACACTCTTATTGTTGAAAATGATTTTCAATCTAAGTAGGCAGGTATTTTTGAATTAATTTATTAATTTTATTTAAGTTATTTGTACATTAAAGTTTACAAATTTCTAATTAATTATAACATAACATATTGCATATACTATATTTTATCCAGTTTGATGTAGCTCCTACAATACATCTTGAACCTTCCAATTGGTGCGGACTTTAAAGTTTCTGATAGCGTGTTATAAAACTTCATCCCTTTGTACAGTAAACTATTTTGCGTATTCGCTTTTTCCTCTTTTGTAGCCTGATTTCCTTGCACGTCCTTGTGTTTTGTATGTGAATGTCGTTGTTGTACATAGTTTTATTTCATATATGTAGTTTGGTAAGAGGTTGTTTACTATTTTATGGATAAATATTATCGTGTTCAAGATCAGCATCTGTTTCACGGTTAGCCAATTCAGTTCCTTTAACATTTTATGTACCTTTGGAAATCTATTTGGCCGAGATATTTTTTTCGTTGCCCTATTTTGGAGAATTTGAAACTTATTTTGTTCTCGTTCGTTACACAGGAAAATAATAGTTTAGCAATACTACTGTATGGGTACCGCCGCACCAGGAACAATCCATTGGAGAACCAAACATCTGCCATAGTTCACCTTGGTGACTTATCATGGGTGTCCGGGTCCATGGTGTGAGGTTTTTTTTGACCTGATCTTGTAAGCAGAAACGTCCGCCGACCAAATGCGTGACGGACGATTGTGAGAGGCCGATTGAGGGAGAACCTTTGACCTATCCAGCCGGTCTCTCTCGACCTTTCACCGCAGAGGGATGGGAGGATTGAAACATCCATTAGGTACTCCTAGAAGCATTCTCAGATTCCTTCCTACTTTTTATACATTTCTAATTTCTACTTCCCCGATTTTCGTCTTTCCTTTCCCTGAAGATGCAATTTTTTGAGTGAAACAATTTTCATCGGGCGCGGCGCGTGGCGTATCATAAAAATAACACACAAAAAATCGATTCAAAAATGGACTCGAAAATCTTTCGTGAAACTTGGAATATGGAATTATATATCCCTAATATGAAATACCGGTATTTCTCGTAAAGAAATACTCCTAGACTCAATAAACAGTGATCGTCAATCACTTTCAACCACTATACGCGCGTACTTGTCAACTTTTCAACTTGTCACTTGTCAGTCGAGCGAGTGCTGTGTCCTCGATGAGACGGTTTTATTTTCTGAAGATACTCGAGGAGAAACCTGAATCAAATGCCTCATTTGCGGACTATGGGCACATAATGATTGCGCTGGTACAGAGTTCGACACCAGGATTTGTGATTTTTGCTAATAGTTTAGGTTCCTATTTATGTATATTTCACAAAAGTTTCTAAAGTATCTCATAGAAGTTAAGGTAGATTTCCGATAGTTTCTGTGTGTTCCATATTTGGGGTACCTATTAATAATTATAACAATTTATATACCTATACTACATATTTCCTTTATGTTAATTTTGTTCTTGAGAAATTATAGTACTTAATTAAAATTAATAAATATAAATCTTTATAGAGAATATCCTTCCTCCCGTACACACAAGCATTAGCTTATTATGGGAGAATAATTAAAAAAAAAAATATATATATATACAATTGTTATAATTATTGTATTAAGCTTTTATATACTTTCCTTATATTTACGTATCTATTGTATGTATTGTACCAAGGGAAAAATTTTTCAATAAAAAAAAATAATAATATAAGACTGTTACTATGTAAAGCGCAAATGTATGACTGATTGTCATTACGAGTAAAAGTTTTAGATTTGTAATATATGTTTGATTTTTGTAAGATTTGTAATATATGCGTAAAAAACAGAACGGTATTCCATATTTCGTTACTGACATCTACTATCTAATCCCTTATACATAAAGGATATAACACTGTCGCAGTCTGTAGGATAGTATGTTATATTTCTAGAGGTAGTCTGTTCAGTGCCTGTACCCCTCTTTTTGGTCCCAATAAAAGTAAAACTGTTCTCAGTGGACGACTTTGTCATCCTTTTGTAGGAAAAAACACAAAAGACGGATAGAATTTCAATGGGAACATTATCCTTGGTAACGTTGAACAACTTGGCGCTGCATTACAATCCACGTCTCTTGGGACTGTGCTTCAAAGTTACAGGGTCCGACGAAATCTTAAAATATGTTAGCACAGATAAGATGTCCTTTTTTATATTTGCATGAATATTCCAAGTTTCACTCCTTCCTTTCTTAAATAGACGCTCCACACAGCATCCCCAAAGATGACATTGACCTTTACCGCACCGGGATATTATTTTATCTTATAGGTATACCTATATATATACAAATCGCGCGTCACGGTGTCTGTGGTAGCACTCCTCCGAACCGGCTAAACCGATTTTTTAAAATTTTTCTATGTATGTTTGGTAGATTTGAGAATAGGTTGTAAAGTATATTTCATACCGCTCGGTGATTAGGGTGTACATATCCACAATTATTTAATAAAAATTTTGGCATCATAAAATACCTATAACTCCAAATTTCACCCTCCTACCCCCACCCTCCCATTTTTTAATCGCGATTTTAATAATTTGCATGAAAAAATTTAACCATGGTTCGTATTTCAAACATAACGAAATTATTTATGTACATTACATTTAACTTCACATTCTTTAGAGATCAAACAAAGAATATGTCCGTTACTTTAATGAAATACATTGAATTGAGAAAATGAACGGTTGGTGTTTTTTTGTTTTTATCTGCGGTCATCGTCTACAGCGCTTCATCCCTCTTTCTGTCATAGGTTCCATCCCACACACTTACAATACATTCGTTATTTTTTTATTTAAGATGAAGCCATACTAAATAATGCAAAATCGTATGTTTTTGTTTTGAAAATTTGACCGCTTAGAAGTATTATAGATGCTTAAATTAAATACTGCGTGTAGAACATACCTTGGTTCTTAAAAATATCGGTCATTTTTTTAATAAGTCTTTTAATAAGTTTAGAAAAAAATAAAGTATTAGGTCTATAAAAAACATTTTTAAGTGCAAACTCTCCTACTTATAAACACTTTTTCGGATATGGTTTTATTGCATAATGTGGCAAATTCAGTTTCTTTTATAATTATCGAAAAAAAAAATGAAATTTACGCCCGAACCTCACAAAATAAAATATAATATGCATTTTCGCGTTGGTATTTTTGACATTACGGCGACAATACGGCAGTCGACGAATTTTTAAAATCAAAGTGAACCTTATACCGTCCACCGAAGAACGACTGGCAGCCGCCCCATTCTTCCGTCATTACTCCTCCGGAAGGAGCGGAGAAACAACGTGTTAGGGTCCGCGCTGCTTATTTTCGTGAAATCAATTTAAAAATTCCGTTTAATTACAATAAACAATGCATAAAAAAAGAATTAATATTTTTTACTGGCCTTTACGAAATCAACATGTAAAAAAAAATTCTCAAATATCTTTTACAACCTTTCCAAAAGCTTTTTCTCAAGTATTTTTAAACTCCTCCCATAAAAGGGCGTGAATTCCGATTTCGATTTTTTCCTGTACTAGTGGATCGCCTTAACAACAAAAATATTCACTAGAAATAATTAATATGGCAGAATTTACGTTTGTCGGGTGAGCTAGTTTTGTTATAAATTTTGATTAATACGCTATGAACTAACTCGTTTATACGAGATTTTTTTAAGACGGATATTTTTTTATCCATTAAGGGATGAAATTCAGCCACCCTTACAATTTAAATACAATAGCCTCCTGGCGTTAGTTTGCAGTAGGGGGCGATAAAAGTGACGCAGTGGGATTAAACGTGCATTTGTAAGCTATTTGCGATGCCTCTTCCGCAATAAGCCATCGCCCCCCCCCCCTCCCCCTTTCTAGCGCCCTTTCGCCGCCCCTCTTACAACCCCTTTACTACACACCGACACCGATATACGATATTCTCTAAAAAATAAATGTTCGATTGTATTGCAGTGTGAAAATTTGTTGTACTTTTTTACGGAAATCCCTATTCTGGATGTATTTTATTTAAATTTAGTTTTTAAAACCTGGTTCCCGGCATGCATTGCTATGCCATTTAATAAAGAAATTGTTTCTCCCTGCGTGTTCTTTCCTATTCGTCCCGTTCCCCTTCCACCTCCCCTTCCTCTCCCGTGTCCTCTTCCCCTCTCGCGTTCCCACTCCGCCTCCTCCACCTTTTTCTCCCCACTCCACTTCCTCCACCTTCCTCTCCCCACTCCACTCCCCAACCTTCCCCCTTCCCCCGTCCCACGAACCCCCATCTTGAGTTCCCCTACCAGGTTCTCCTCCCCCTACCAGGTTCCCCTCCCCCTACCAGGTTCCCTTCCCGTGAAACCCTTACCGTAGTCCCCCCCCCCCCCTCACGCATTCCATACATTCAGTTTTCAAACAGCTCGCGTTCCACCTATTGCAATTTTATAATACAAATTTCATAGTGCCAGAGCTCACCAGTAAATTTATACAAACTTTGTCCTGACAATAACGAACACACAAAAAAAGAATTATCTGATTTGGTGCATTTCGGTGATTCATTTTTATTTATATAGATTTATATAGATAGATAGATTATACTCTCGATCACAATTTGATCAAAAGCTGAAACGGGCCTATAATCAGCCTGGTGGAAGACCACGATTCAGAAAAGAAACCCCTTGAAATGACTTTAGCCATGTTTTATGACTTTCCAACTTTACTCTTTCCTATCTCCATCTCCTCCTCATTACTTCCAGCCTTAAACCATGCTCCAATCGTCTTAGTCAACTGACTTTGGACAGGGATAGTTACAGGACATTCACATAAAAATATGTGACCTGATCCTGCCTGCCACGCATTATGCGGACAAACACATCCCTGGCTAAGGAACTAGACAAATCTCACCCCATGGACTTGGGCACCAAAACATAGTGAATCACGTGGGGTGACCTGTGGCAGATGTGTTAGTTACCCAATAAACGGTTCTCGGAGCGGCGGTACCCATACTTGCCTCCCAAATTATTAAACATTAACAGATGCTTACATGTGATTTACGATTAAGTTAAAGGTGTTTTTACCAATTTTGACGATTTAATACCGTTCAAAATATTATTTACGTATTAAAATCATGATCACGTACGACAATTTTTTTTCATGTGGGTCCCGATCAAAGATATTGAAATATAAGAGATGTGCTATCGGCAGTTTTTACTGTGTGGGACTGTGTTTCCTGGTGTCGCCAATATTGTTAACCAATACTACTGTACACCATCAAAAAATCAACTAAATGAACGAATTCTTTCCGTTTTCAAACTATATTTTATTTATTTATTTATTTATTATAAAGACAAAGAATAATACAATAAGATCAAAAAATTTTTTTTTTTAAATTATAGGAAAAAGAAAATTCCCAATAAACTACTTTTAAGTAGTTTGTCAATGGGTGCTGTTACTTTGAAGATATAAATACACTTATTTTACTTTATTGTGCAGTTAGAATTTTTTCTGTTCGATTTTAATACAAATTATTTCCTTCGGCGAACCAATTCTTCAACATAATATTTGTTTTACCATTTGTACATTTTTTATTTCGGCAGGTGATATATTTCAGCAATTGGGTATCATGTTGTCCAGCATTCTTTGTCCATATTTGTTTAAATGCTTAGGTACAATAAGTCCTTCATTTAACGTAAAGCGAGTATTGTAAGGGTGGTCCAGTTTATTTATGTATATAGGGTTATTCATATGCTGAAATATAATTTTATACCACAGAATTGGTCTTACTGAGAGAATTTTGAGATTCTGGTAAAAAGTACGGTACATTATGCCTTTGTTCGTATAAACTTTTATGAGCTAATAATTTAACTAATGCATTTTGAACCGATTGAACATGATTTATATTTGTTTTACAGGAAAGTTCCCAAGCTGTAATTCCATACGTTATAATAGATTGTTAACCAATACTACTGTACACCTTAAGAAAATCAACTAAATGAACGAATTCTTTCCGTATTCAAACTATATTGTTAACCAATACTACTGCCCACCTTACAAAAATCAACTACTTTCCGTATTCAAATTATTCCCATTAGGAAGTAATCCGCCGATAGTCGGGCGGACACAATAGCATATATTTTTTACTTGAATATCTTTGGTCCAGATATAATTTCCATATGGGAATCGGTAAGAAAAAACATCGTGTAAAACGACGGTTGTCAAATCAAATCAAATAAAAAAATATTTGTTGTACAAATAAAAAATACAAAAGTTGTAGCTTATGGGTAGACCCCATTTCTTCCAGCTAACTAAATACATGTTACATTATAATGTTTATACAAATAAAAAATCATACTAAAAATATTCTAGAAAAAGCTTATAAGCAATTGGGTTTCATTATTCGCATTACAAAACCTTTTACTATAGCACACACCCTAATTCTGTTATATATGTCACGAAGTCAAGTTCGCCTCAGTAATTTGGAATCCTCAATATCAAACATATATTCATCGCATTGAAAATATCCAAAAACAATTTATAAAACACCTATCGTATCGCTTTAGTGATCATCAATTTGACCATATCGCCTTACATAAACGCAGAAAAATCTCTGATGCATTCTTCTTATGCAAAATCATGAACTGCCTTGTTGATTCATCATATTTGTTAGAAAATATTGCATTTCGTTGCCCCAAACAAAATACCCTAACGACTTATTTAGAATACCACACAGTAAATTCAAATACGCGCAAAACTCTGTAATAATACGGATCTGTGAAACTTACAATTCCTTACGAGATGTAGACATTTTCAACCATGACTTGAAATCATATAAAATGCAGCTTAATATATTAATAACTTAAAATACTTTTTTTTTCTTTTTTGTGAAAATTTATAATATTATTATTATCCGTAGCAAATAGTATAACTATGTTTGTTAATAACTTTACTTTTTTTCTTTATTACGTTTTTCTTTTTTATGTTTTTCCTTATTATGTTTATTTTTTTTGTCACATAAGTTGAATAGGTAAAAAAAAAACTATATCAAAATTTTAACTTAATGGAACTTAATTGGTCTACAACATATGAATGTTCTTTGTTTGTTTCCTAAATAAAAAAAATAAAAAAAATAAGAAAAATATATATACATACAAATAAAAATACAAAAATAGATGTTTTATTTATGTGAGGTATTCACAAGGTGTAATTTTTTATTCATTTTTTTTATTTACGGACGAATAGTCCATTAATAATATAACAATAACACGAATAAAAAAAGAGAGATGACAATGGAAGGAGAGTACATATATATGAAGAGCATTGACAAAATATATATAATATAAAAGTAAATATAGAAGATATAAATATAAATATAAAATATATAATATAAATACATATAATATAAAAGTACATAAGTAGCTTGAAGATGGTTTAAAAGACTTTATAAAATCACATTGCTTATCGACTGCCGAAAGTCATTTAGGCTTACACCAAAAAATTCAGTGCTTTGATTTGCGTTGACAAGTCTCGACATTCTGGATAAAGGAAAATGATATCCATAATTAGTAGAATGTTGATTGAGGAACAGCAATTCATTATTTCGGAGTCTACGGGAAGGGATGTTGAACTGGATGAGTTGTAACAAAGCAGGTGTGTCAGTAATACTGTTGATAATTTTGAAAATGCATACTATATCGGAGTCCTTTCTACGTTTTTCTAAAGAAGAAATGTTTAAAGTTTGTTCAATTTCATCATTCGAGTACTCGCCTCTTTCAAGTCCTAACCTCCAAGCAATCCCTCGCAGGAAGCGATGTTGTACAGATTCGACGTGATAAATGTGGACAGTATAGAAAGGAGACCAAATAACACTAGCAAATTCAGGGTGAGGGCAAACCAGCGAACAGTAAAGAGTTTTAAGTGTACCTATATGTTTAAAGTCAGAGGTAATTCTATGAATGAAGCGGAGTAGTTTAAGTGATTTGTTTACAATGTTATTGATGTGATCACGGAAAGAAAGTTTACAGTCTAGAGTGACCCCAAGGTCCTTGATAGATGTGACAGTAGGGAGACAAACATTATTTAATTTATAATCAAACTGAATAGGTTTTTTGGTTCTATAATAGGACAAAATTTTGCATTTATCAACATTAAGTTGCGTGCATTTAATTTTGCACCAATCATTAAATGAATGAATATCAAGTTGAAAAAGTAAACAATCAAGATGAGATTTAATTATCTTAAGAATCTTATTGTCATCTGCAAAAAGCCAAAAACGTGTGTGAGAAAAAACTTTAATGATATCGTTAATAAAAAGATTAAAAAGAAGCGGGGCCAAATGGGCTCCTTGCGGAACGCCAGAGATTACATCAATGTTAAAGGATTCAAAGTTATTTATTTTAACCCTTTGTTTTCTATTTATCAAGTAAGAGTGAATAAACGATAAAAATGGGTCTCTAATGCCCATAGCATAAAGTTTGGCCATGAGGATACAGTGGTTAACTTGGTCGAAGGCTTTGGAGAAGTCAGTATAGAGTACATCAACCTGAGTGTTGTCTTCTAAGGCTTTAAGAATGGTATTTGTAAAGGTCAGTAAATTAGTTGTAGATTTGGCCGATCTAAATCCATGTTGTTCCTCAATCAGAACATTTTTGAAAATAGGAGTGATTTTCTTTGTAATTATTGACTCAAATATCTGTAATGATATTTGTTTATAAGGAAAGCGTTTAGTGACGATTTGAATTTGTGTGTATCCTGTATTTGTTAATGTTATGTGGAAGGTTGTTATATACTTTAACGGCCATGTAGTATGATGATCGTTTTTGGAATAATGTTTTGTTTGCTTTTGGTATTAATAAGTTTCTTGTGAACCTTGTAGCGTATTTATGGGTTGAGTTTTTCTGTGGGAACTCCATTTTTGCATAACTCCATTATAAATATATGTCTGTGACTGTCACAATTTTCAGATTTTTAAACACAAGTCTACATGAATCCAGACGAGCGGAGTTTGTAATTTTTCTTATGCATCTTTTTTGGATGATAAAAACATATTTGGCGTTTATTGAGTTTCCCCCATAAATAATACCCTTTTTTATTATTGAATATACATAACCATATTACCATAGTAGACTTTCATTGAGTAATTTTAAAGTCCCTTCGATGTGAATTTTCAGTAAAATAACGCCATTTTAATCGTTTTCTATTATTATAATTGTGAGAGAGTTGCAAAAAGACAACCACTTTGGGACACGTTCGCTAATGACACAGAATGTCTGACACTGGAGTGGAGAGATTACACTTCTCAAGACAAAGTCGACTTGACAATTTCACAAAATCCTTAATTCTCAAACCAATCACTTAAATTAAACTTTAGCGAGGCTTTTCAGAGAAGCAGTCGGTATAATATTTAGAGGTGACATTGACAGAGCGACTGGTAATGGATGTGAGAATATTACAATTATAATTTTTTTTCATGCAAAAACGTAACATCAAAAATACTAATTTCGGATTAACGTGTGTCCTACGAAACTCGGGCTGTGCTATGAACATCGGATTCACTTTGAATTTAAGTGTCATTTTCAAAATTCGAACAGATTGTGTGAAGAATTCAGAAAAAATCTAGTACCTTTTTTTACATTAACTCCACATAGGAGAGTCTGAGAAAAACAATTCCCCTCATGCCCTACGTCATCTTTGGGGATGCTGTGTGGAGGGTCTTTTTAGGAAAGGAAGAAGTTCTGGGAAGGAAAATGGTATTGGGGTGTATAGTAATCTGGGGGTCAGTTTGTCCAGGAGTAACGGACGTATGAATCCATCCCTCCCACTGTGGTGTTCCGAGAGAGTACGGCTGGAGAAGTCAAAAAGACTCCCTCAGCAATTCTCTCCCGATCCGGCATGCCATGCAGCTGGTGGGCAGATGCATCCGCTGCCAAGACAAGGGTGAAGGACAGGTTAATTTAAAAAGCAAATATCTTGTTCGGATTTGTGCTACTTTATTTATTTGTATTTTAAAATATAAAATATAGGCATTTAAAGAAATAATTTTTTCATGATTTTAGAAACAACTTTGGCTATTATTTGGAAGTTCATGATAATTGTTTAAAAAATATGAAATGTCGAAATATGATGAAATATAAAATAATAAAATGAAAATTTACATTCTTAACGCAAATTTGAAATATGTAAATTAAAATTTCTGTCCTAAAAATGCTTTTTTAATGACACTTAATTTTTTATTTACTTTTCATTTTTGATTAAAAAAAATTGTTATTCAGTATAGTTTAGTATTTTGATGCCCTCGAATATTTGGCTGCAAATTCCAATCACCATGTACATCCAGGAGAGGACGTTTAATATTCTAAGAGCAGATCCATTATGATTTCGTGAAATATATCCGGGGGTGGGTTAACTTCCAAACCTCCCTCACAGGAAGGTTATTTTATTAGCGGAACTTTTATAGTTCCTATCCGCTTCTGGAAAAGAGTTAAATATCGCGTAACACGAAAATAGAGTGAAATTTCAAGGTCGCCGAACTTTTATTGATTCTCGGAAATGATTTTAGAATTTTTATTGTTTTGAAGTAAAATTTCTTTACGCATGCTCGACTTGGAGGGTAAGCTGGTGAATGCGTTACGAAAAGTGTGATGCGAACGGTAATCGATGTGATCGGTGATCGGGTGAGGCGTACATTCTGCACAACTAAGGTAAGGCGTACATACTAACATAAGGTCGTAGGTCACCCCAAGATCGTAGGTCACCCCAAGATCGTAGGTCACTTCAAGGCCTTAGGTCACCCCAAGGTCGTAGGTCACCCCACAGTCATAGGTCACCCCAGGGTCATATGTTCTTTTATAAGGCAGTGAACTTTTACTTCAGTCGTGTGGTCTAAAGCACACTCGTTTTTTTCTAGATTCACACAGAGGGCCCGGAGGAAAATAATTTCCCTTAGGGCCTTAGTCATATTTGGGGATATTGTGTGGAGGGTCTTTTTTAGAAAAGAAAGGAGAGGAAATTCTGGGAAGGATAAAGGTATGAGGGCGTGAATGGAATCAGGAAGTCTGTTTGTCCAGGAGTGACGGACATATGAATCCATCTCTCCAACTGCGGTTCAAGGCGATGATCCGAGAGAGACAAAACGTCTCCCTCAACCGATCTCTTCTGATTCGGCCTGCCATGCAGTTGGTGGACGGACCCGGAAAACCTCACCCCTATGAACCCGGGCACCCCTACTAAGTCATCAAACGTAGCGAACCACTCGGGGTGACCTATGGCAGAGCTGTTGGTTATCTAATAAATGGTTACCGGGGCGGCGGTACCGATACCCGCCTCCCAAATTGAATTGAGTTATATAATAATCTCATAATAATTTTAAAAATCATGATGTTTTTTGTAATTACCGCCTCCCCTGAAACCGTTTATTGGATAACCAACACCTCTACCGTAGGTCACCCCAAGTGGTTTGCTATGTTTGTAACTTAGCCGGGGTGCCCGGATTAATGGGGTGAGGTTTTTCCAGATCTTGGCGGTGAGTACGTCTGCCCACCGACTGTGTGGCATGCCGGATCGGGAGAGAACGATTGAGGGAGATCGGACAGCGGACTGACAGTTGAACTCTCTCGACCCATCGCCTTGCATCGAAGTGGGAGGGATGAATTCATATTACGTTCGTCTGTCACTTTTGGTTACACCGACTCCCACTAATAGTATTTCCGTTCCAGAATACTCTCTTCCTCCACACAGCATCCCTATAGATGACATCGGCCCTTAATGAAATCATGTTTTCTATGCGGAGATCATGTATTTTTTAAAATATTTTATTTGCCATGTTTAGCGGACAAAATCCCACCATAGGTTAACATCTTAAGACCCAGCAATCCGAATTTCGTCCGATTTATTACACGTTTTCCTTGAAGACTTTATGTTCTTAAGCTATTAAAAAATTAAACATAATTTTTGAAGATAATATCTGTATATTTGCTTAGCCGAAGCGGCAATTATATGAAATTCCCTCGAAAAAAAAATCGCAAAGAAAGTTCCGAAAAATATTAAAAATACATTTTGTTCTGTTATTTAACATATTGTTATGGCCATGAAAAAAGTGTCACAGTGTTTCGTTAAATGCTACGTAAGACATTTGCGAGAGATTTTTTCTCTATTTTAAACTAGTAGTGTTTTATTATTATTTTCACAATTTTAGCTTAATTATTTTAATTTTTTAAATATCAGCGCGCTCCCTCTTAGATTCGTATTTACATATTTCCCTTTCAAACTACATTCTTCTCCTTTTTGTACCCTTAAAACGGGCCTTAAATATCATGCATATACTCGTTTTTATGTTTCATTGCATTTCTCCCAAAAATGAGTTATGGCGTTGTGAAACTCGTGCAGTCTTTTCACCTTTCAATTTCTATTCGGCTCGCAAAACCATCATGAGCTTGTAACCATTTTATTTTCCCATATTTTTCAACTGTTATTGATATGAAAAAATATATTTTGAAAAAGGATTAGAATCCCTAGCTA
This sequence comes from Limnephilus lunatus, assembly GCA_917563855.2. NCBI lineage: Eukaryota > Metazoa > Arthropoda > Insecta > Trichoptera > Limnephilidae > Limnephilus > Limnephilus lunatus. Next base: position 58,867,628 of record OU830596.1, read on the forward strand.
AGCCGGGTAAGATTTATATTTTTTACATTATTAAAATTAGAACACTTTTATGAAAACTTACGGCGTTAATAAAATACATTCATTTTGCGCAAAGAAACTTTTCTGTTTGGAAAAGTTTTAATTCGTTTCGCTTTTAATTTAATGCTGATGTTTATTAAACAAAAAAAACTTTGAAAACATAAATAAACTGAAAAAAATTTACTCCACTAATGTTGGAACATTAAAACTTTCCTTTGAATTTAGTAAACCCATTTTTGTTACTATGTAAATGCATGGTTACATTGAAATAAACTACACAAGATGGCCTTATAAATCTAAACTAATAAAAATTAAGACCGAAAATAAGATACAGTACTATTGGTCTCATTTATTTAGTATCTATTTCAAGATACTGATAAGCGATTAAAAAAATATAAAAAACAGACCTTACTGATTGTACTCCCTACGATCGACATTTTCCAATCGTATTTAAACCACGGAAAATAATATTTTTATTGTACTTGCAGAAAAGTCAATAGATATCGCATATTAAATAAAATGGATAAAGATTTATCCAGACACTATCTGATAGCATTTAGTTCGGGTTTGAATCTTGCAATCATACATAAATATAGCAGCCAATAAAATATGCGTGAAGAAAATGAAGATAATGTGGGTGGATATTAGTCGAAGTACGATACAGTTAAAAAGGATCGAATTGGATATCGACACCTTGGCAAGGTGGTCAGTGCATTTGCCCGGAAAGCGGTCCCGGGTTCGAGTCCCAGAGGTGCAAATATCTTTTTCTGATTTTTCTTTTTCCAGATTTTCGATTCAGTTTCGCTAATTTTGTCGTCTTTTAATGGAAAATAATCTGTTAGTGTACGAGATAAAACCAGTCAACTCGTAACAGAGTATAAACTACGGAATTCCTCAGGGATCCATACTGGGGCCACTGTTATTCAAAATACATTTGAAATGGGTTAAACGCTTTCAAAAAAAGGACTTATTTTTTACATGAATTTTATGTTCAAGGGGGGAGTGGGATCTGGCTATTCAGACCTGGTCACCGAACGTGACAAAATTTCGTTTCAAGTCAAGTTTCCGTTTTTAATAGTGTTTCATCATCAGGCCTATAATGAAGTATACACCATTATAATTATCGTTATTTATTTTTGAAGTGTTACGCCGTATTGCGCTACCTCCTTCTTTATCCAACGTTTCGGAAAGCGTTACAGTGTTCATAAGTGCGAATAAGAATGATATATACTGTAACTAATTTAAATATTATATAATACCTCGCCCCTGCTTCGTCACCAAACGTAGTGAACCACTTGGGGTGACCTATGGCATATGTGTTGGTTATCCAATAAATGGTTCTGCTAATTTCGGTAAATCTAATAGATGGGCGAAGGTACCCAAACCCGCCTCCCAAATTGAATCACTTGCACTCCCCCATCTGATAATACCATATACTATTATTTTTTTCTAACAAAATACCAATCTTGTATGCCTTGTGTCAAAGGATTCACTACAAACTCTGTTTCGCGAGCCCGATTAAAACTTTAAAGCCTTACACATTTACGAAAAAACATGCTAGCCAGATTAAAAGTTCGGCACGACCCGCTCCATCCAACTTCCCCTCCCCCTTGCCCTTCTCCGTAATCCGCGAAACAGCTGTTACCGCAAATAAAACACATTTAAAAGTTTCCCGGGCGGGCCGAACAAATTTTAAAACGTGGCGCCACGGTGGAATGGTAATACCAGAGTGAAATATGGACTGCACGTGGTGACTTTTACACTTTTGTGGGCTTTCTTTAGCTGTTTATGCTTTTTCGTGGATTTTATTACGAGATTTGCTTTTTACCTGCTCCAACTTTCAACCCTGAACTTTTTTAGGATTATACAAGTATATACTCGTAGTTGTCTTTTATTTATTTTATTCATCACACTGGAGTCCCATCTGTTCTTAAGAAGAAACCGAGTGTTTTATCCGTGCAAACTCTGGATTATGACACTACTGTAAGTATTTTATTAAGTTTTTATCTCTGGATTATCACACTACTGTAAGTATTTATCTCTGGATTATGACACTACTGTAAGCATTTTTTAAAGTTTTAATCTATGGATTATGACACTAATGTAAGTATTTATCTCTGGATTATGACACAACTGTTAATATTTTATTAAGTTTTTTTCTATGGATTATGACACTAATGTAAGTATTTATCTCTGGATTATGACACTGCTGTAAGTATTTATCTCTGGATTACGACACAACTATAAGTATTTTATTAATTATTTATTACTGGATTATGCACTATCGTAATATAATATAGATCTCGAACGTGTCGGTACGTTTTATTTTTTGGATAAGTTCCTTTTCAGAGAAGTTAGGATCTTAAGAAAATCGTTAAAATTGCCTGGTTGAACGTCATCAAAGTTCAGTAAACATTTTTAAAATATCATTTACATCTTTTACACAAAATAAAGTCCCTTTTCTACCGGTATTACAATGAAATTCTATGAACTAGCATCATTAATCCTTTCGGTACAGGTGCATAGTCAGGAAACACAGGAAACACGCCAAACGTGCGTCCAACATATGTACACCGCTGACATTTGTCACAAGAAAACGGGTCGCTTCTACGGCTCGTTCTTGATTTCAACAATTCGGCCGTGGAATGATTTGTCGGCATCTGCGTTTCCTCCCTCCTACGACGTGGGTCTTTTCAAGACCCGTGTTCATTCCTTCCTCTCCTCAAAAAGACCCTCCACACAACATCTTCAAATATGACAAAGGCCCTATAAGGGAAATTATTTTCCTCAGGGCCCCCTGCGTGGAGTTAATGAAAAAAAATCAGAGTGTGCTATTCAAAAGTGAAACCTTCAGAAAACTAAAGTAGTAAAGTGAAGAGTCTACAAAGCACTTTCGTCGTCGAATTCCAGTGCACCTTTACATTTTGTCATCTTATTAGTATTTGTGTTTTCTTCTTCGGAGTCGCTAGATGTCGCTTTCTTTTGTGTTTTCTTTGCCTGTTAATTTTGGAATGGTTTGAAGATTGGATATTGATTTTACAAAAATAAAAATAAAATATATTTTTTGCATTTCGTATGGTTCGATTCTTGGTCCGCTAAATATCTGGCCGCTAAAGTTAGCCAGGAGCTTTATACCACTAGACCAAAGGAGACTTGTCTGATCCTGGATTTGTTGCATTATATTGGAATTGAGTACCCGTGAAATACATAAATATTTTATTTCTATCTCATTATCTCGCAGACTAAATCCTATACATGTATGTTTTTGTCTCTTTTTAGCGTCGCTTGATTCCGTTTCATCGAGTTTCAAATCACAACGGTCCTAAAGAAGTTTTCACTTCAAAACAGACTTAACTGGTTCTATTCCCAAAATTTCCAAATCGTATTTAAACAGTGTGATAGCACAAGAGATATAACCAGTCAACACATAACAGTCAGAGCATTAACTATGGAGTTCCTCAAGGATCCGTACTGGGGCCATTCTTCACTCTTTAATATATGTCAAGAACGTCCTTAGACACCACGTATTCACACACAAATATGTAGAATGAATGTAGATCACATTGAATGAAAAATGTTGGGAATAAATCTAAAGTTTGGCCCAAGGCTGAAGTTCCTTCGAGTTTCAGATTCCAATCTTTTAATCTGAGAAAACTTTTGCAGGGACGAACGAATGTCGAACCAAACTTTTGCAACGAGAAACAAGCGAAATTCTGCGAAAGGAATATTTCGATTCGAATATAATTTACGTCAAGTTATATTATAATACATATTATAGGAGTAAAATAGGTAATAAATAAGGTTACGCGAATTTTCATCCTGCGACAAACCTCCCCCCGAAAAAATATCATACTGACAAAATATCCCCCAACAAAATATTTTACGGACAAAACAAGCCCCAACAAAATATATTACGGACAAAACATCCCCCGACAAAATATCCTACGGACAAAACATCCCCCGACAAAATATCCTACAGACGAAACATCCCCCAACAAAATATCCTACGGACGAAACATCCTCCAACAAAATATCCTACGGACAAAACATCCCCCAAATTAAATATCTACTAAGACTTAACCTAACCTAACCTAACTTAACCTAACCTTACCTAACCTAACTTAACTTAACCTAACCTAACCTTACCTAAACTAACAAAAAAATGGGACAAAAATAATACAGAAAATCTGTAAAAACAATAAATTATTGTTCAAAAATGGTACAATGGGTTAAGAATAATACAGACATTCTGTAAAGACAATAAATTATTGTTAAAAGTAGTAAAATGTAAAATAAGGTTAGGTTTTAGCAGATATATTGTAGGAGGATGTTTTGTCGGTAGGATATTTTGTCTGGGATATTTTGTCGAGGATGTTTTGTCGCCAGATGAAAACGCGCAATACTATTAAAGTGAAAGTTTTCCAATTTGACCTTGTCAATTTATTACTGCGAAATCGCGGTCAGTTTAGCTGATCGCTCAGATGTTGTTAATTTCTCGATTTGACCGTGTTAGACCTCTGACAGAAGAAAGGAATTATCGAATTTCTGTCGAAGAAAGATTTAGATTTTCTGTTGTTAAATTTTATTTTTAAATGTTTGATTATTTTGATCAGAAGTAGGGTTAGAAATGATTGAGCTTCCTTCTGGCACATTGTGACGCCCAAACCGCAATTCTATTATTTTTTTGTATTCTGTGGGATGGGCGCAGGTTTCCCGAAGAAAATTCGTTTCAGTAAGAAAGTTGAGCAAAAGTTTCAGGCAATTAATTATTATTTCCTTCGGTTTCGGTAAAACTGTAACTCGGATAACTGAACGTCGAACACTGTTTCTTTCAGCAGATTAATAGGATAAGATTTTAAAACTACTTTTTGAGACGTGCCGGAATGAGTACAGATTTTAGATCTACTTGAAGTCAGAAAAAAAGTTTTGATGAAGCATTTGTGGAATATTTTGACGAGTAATCATCCGATGACGATATTCCATTATCAGAAGAGCGATTCACTTAGGTTTTTACTTCTGAACCTAACAGATACGCGAATGTGATCAGTTTGAGACAAAGCTCAATACTTAAAGCCTATGAAGATGGACAGTGAGATCTGTTAGAAACGTCACGAGTTAAAAAGATCTTTTAGGGACTACGTTAGGCGGGTAAACCGAGAAAATTATTCTACATATAAATATATTATATTATATTAGCTACACACAGAAGGACCAACGGAAAATAATTCCACTCGGGGCCTATGTCATCTGTTTTATGGAGACACTGTGTGGAGGGTTTTTTAGGGAAAGGAAGGAGAGGAAGTTCTGGGAAGGAAAAAAAGGTATTAGGGGTGGGTAGAAATCTGGGGGTTATTGTATCTAGGAGTGACGGACGAATCTACCCCTCCCACTGCAGTGCAGGCGATGTTTCGGGAAAGTTCTACTGGAAAGGTCAAAAGGTCTCGCTTCATCAGTCTCTCCCGATCCGGCCTGCCACGCATTTAGTGGACAGTGGTATCCACCACCAAGATCCGAACAAACCTCATCCGATGAACTCAGGCAACCCTGCAAAGCACCAAACGTAGCGAACCATTTGGGATGACCTATGGCAGAGGTGTTGGTTATCCAATAAATGGTTCCCGGGGCGGCGGTACCCAAACTCGCCTGCCTAATTTAAATTAACAAAAATATCGATTTTTGCGGAGATTTGTGCATGTGCTCAGCCAAGCGATCTATCGGAGCCAACATTGAATATTTGAATTTCTCGGCCTTTCTCTACTATAATAAGCATGTATTATACATATACACCTTTCTCTTGAATCACTATCTATTGGTGAAAACCGCATGAAAATCCGCTGCGTAGTTTAAAAGATCTAAGCGCACAAACATTTTGAGCGGGTTCATTTTATACTATGTAATGATGAATATTTGAATTTCTCGGCTTTTATCTACTAAAATAAGCATGTTTTATACATATAAACCTTCCTCTTGAATCACTCTATCCATTGGTGAAACTCGCATGAAAATCCGTTGCGTAGTTTAAAAGATCTAAGTGCACAAACATTTTGAGCGACTTCATTTTATACTGTGTAACGTAATGATATTCCATTTTTGATTCGCAATCTATTTTCGACTACAAACACTTGGAACCATTTTCCATTCGTGGTACAAAAAAGTTAAAGAAGTAAGTCGAGTAAGGATTTATTAATGGCGGATGAACTGGATTAGTGAGGCAAGCGAAACTTTATATACATAAATTTAAACTGACAGCAGACAGTTGGGCGGGGCCCGGGCAAAGCAGGGGCTAAGGGATTGGAGTTTTCCTAAGTTTATACGCGACACTGAAGTTTTGTCAAGTACGGAGCAAGTTCCGAAGAGATAAGGTTATCCTAATATTTGTGTTGTATTCTAAAAATATTTACATGTAACAGAACTTTTCTTGAAGATAAAGATGTTACGGGTTTACTTAAAGGAATTCATAAGCTGCTCTTTCAAAGGGGCAAATTTAATTATTTTTGGAAAAACTCTTTTTGTAAGTAATGCTATATATTAATAATAATTTTAATTATTTGTTGGCGCCCCTACGTATGCAAAACGAATATGAATAAAGAGATCTTTGAATCAATTTTTATAAGAAAAACTTTATTTTTTTTACTTTTTTGGAGGTTATTCCATCAGTGAAATATATCATATTATAATAAGTTAACAATAATAATCTAGACGAAAATATGAAAGAGAACAAGAGACAGAAAAACAGAAAAAATACAATGGTCGCAACTGGGACTCGAACCCAGACCTCTTCGTCTAATCGGGACTGGCACGTTAACCAATTTCGCTATTGCCACCTTCTGTCATACCGTCATATTTGTCAATCTCATATTTCAAAATTTTAGAATTAACATTATTATCAACTAATTATTTTTCTCCATATTACGGGCAACTACCATTTTCATTGGAAACAATCATTCAAAGAATTGGTTTGTAACCTGGATAGCGTCTCGGATAGATATATCCGAATTTATTTATATGGAACAATTGACTGAGAGGAGAGAGACGGAGAGGTCTGGGTTCGAGTCCCAGTTGCGACCATTGTATTTTTTTCTGTTTTTCTGTGACTTGTTCTCTTTCATATTTTCGTTTAGATTATTATTGTTATTATTGTTTGGATTTGTCTCCATCCCGAATAGCAGAATGGCTATTATTAAAACATGGGAAAAAATCTCGAAAAAAAAAATTATTTTCCTCACACATCTTGTATGGAAAGAATTCGAAAAAATATAAATCCGTACACAACGCCATCTCTGATACTGACAAAAACAAAACACGGACAGTTGCGCATCGATAATTGCTTCATTGTGTAAATTTTAACTTAATAAAAAACTGAATTTAATTCAGCCAAAAAATTAACACAACAGTTTTTGATTCTGAGACGGTACGAAGTTCATCGGGTCAGCTAGTAATACAATTATAAATACACCTTAAAATATTTTTGAAAAACTCTTCAGTGATCGTGCATAATTTCTGGTGCACAGATTGGCTTACAACACGTACTATTATAATACCATGCATTATGATAGTTTTACGTTTTAAATTATGTTACTGTCGCTATTATCGTACGGGTAATGAGATTTTATACCGAGTGCCGGTCGTGCCTCACTTCTTAGAATTGATTTAGTACTAGAGATGATGGTAGAAACCTACTCTGGTCTACCCTCGAACAGCGCCGGACTGCCGAACTAATTTAAAAATAGTATATGGAAAATGGTGCACTTTTAAAAGTGCACCATTTTTAGAATATTTTAAATGCGCCCGAAATTTTGTTAATTATAGGTTGTTACCCGTTGAACGGCAGGAGACCATATTTGTCCCAGCTCACGTATGTCTTGTATAAATCGCTGTAACTCCCCTACTATTAGAGTGAGAAATATGTTCTAAACGGTGTTAGAAAGGCAAAACACTACACTTTATAGTCAAATCTTAAAAATAACCACCAAAAAAGTATAATGTACACCTTTATAAAACTAAAGTTTTGAATCGCAATTTGAAGAAAACTTAGAGAATTTTGTATAAATTATTTATATATGAAAAGATAAAAAAGTGAGGGGACGATAACTTTTATAATACATTTATCTAATAAAATATTTTTTATCAGTAATTTTAGTTGAAAACACGTGAGGTGAGCCATTTTTAAAACTTTTTATGTTTGTATGCCAAATTTTTATATTCAAAAATTATATGTTTATTTTGATACATGAAATTTGATAGCGTATTACATCACCTTTCAAAAACCGTGTTTAATTTTGGGATTTGTTTAGAAATATTCAATTTATTTGCATTTTATGGTAAAGCGGAAATATTTTGACCATCTTAAAAATACGCCAAATTTCTGAAGGGTTCAATCATAGACACCACAGACTTCACTGAAGAACGGCTGTAATTGAATACATTTGTTGAGTGTCAGTATTCCAAAGTATGTGATTTACCATAGGTCATAGATACGAGATTTTAATCTCTTCACGTTGGGGGGCAAAGATGTGAGGGGGAATGCTCAGTTTGGAAATGAAAATATGCATACTTCTTACCGGGATGTCATTTACTCAGTACCTACCTCTTCCTAACCACATCACTTTGCAGGAAAATCATTTTGAATTTGGAACAATGACAAGAGAAAAATAGCAAATTTGAGTGAATTTGTTATTGAAAAACATAAGAAGCGTTGGGACTACCTTGGAAGCAAGTTGTTGGTGTATTCATAATCACAATCGTGTTCAAAATCTCGTTTTTGAATCAAAATAAAGGTTTTTGAAAGAAATGTTTTTGAGCATATCGAAAGTAAACGTCGTTTTATATTTATTTTTGTTGTTTTGGCCATAATTTCATCAAAGTATCGCGGCAGAACTTTGTAAACTGTATTTGTGATTGTGTCGTGTGCTCCTTCTCAGAGGTAAGTGATTGGTTTTTATTTCTTTCTTGGTTCCCTAGTTTTTCCTATACATATTCACTTATTTTCAAACACCATTTCGTTTATTTTCATTCTTATTTCCATAGTCCATTTTCAAGACACTGTACAATGGTTTCAAATGCTCGCAATCACAAAAGACATTTAAATTTTAAAAGATATTAAGAAGTATTGAACGAATTGTTTGTGAAAATCTTATGATAGAGGATATTTCGATTTTGATTTAAACTAAGAGAAAATTAAAAACATACTTTCTTGTGTGCAAAGACCGTTCACAAATCGTTACTAGTAAGCAACGTTTCAACGCTGAGTGGAGTCCGTCAGCAGCATAAATCGTATTTTACTTTACCATAAAATAAAACGTACATTGTTCTTAACTACTCTAATTCGCATAACTTTATAAAACTTTGAGTATCCTCCCGGCTAATTCATCCCTGTATCCACCCTCTCGGTGGGAGGCTCTCGCGGACCGGATATAAATGTGGTACCACATCATTTCCGGCGTAATTCAGTCATGGCGGAGGGAACTTCCGGTCCCTAGGGCGGCCAGGGCGAGGGACACCTAATGGAACCCGCATTCCTATTTCAAATATCAAATTCTGGGAGCTCCAGCCTCGAGGAGGGTCAGATAACCAGATAAAATAATGCGTTTAAGACCGGTCGGTGAAACAATTCTACCCGAATTAACGACGGGGCTAATGCGGACCGACGAGATATATTAGAAGGAATTCGAGATTAAATTGTAGGAATCTTATTATGAGTCACATCTTGACGACCTCTGTTAAGCCAAGAGATCGTTGAGTTTTCCATTAAAAGCCGATGACGTTATCTTATTACGTGTCATATCTTGACGACCTCTGCCGCAAGTCAAGAGATCGTTAAGTTTTCCATTAAAAGCCGATGACGTTATCTTATTACGTGTCATATCTTGACGACCTCTGCCGCAAGTCAAGAGATCGTTAAGTTTTACATTAAAAGCCGATGATTTTATTGTCACATCTTGACGACCTCTGCCACAAGCCAAGAGATCGCCAAACTTTCCATTAAAAGCCGATGATGTATCTTATTACGTGTCACATCTTGACGTCCTCTGCCGCAAGTCAAAAGATCGTCAAGTTTTACATTAAAAGCCGATGATTTTATTGTGATATCTTGACAACCTCTGCCACAAGCCAAGAGATCTTCAAGTTTTCCATTAAAAGCCGATGACTTGATATTATTACGTGCCACATCTTGACGACCTCTGTTAAGACAAGAGATCGTCAAGTTTTACATTAAAAACCGATAATGTGTTCTTATTTTTTGTCACATCTTGACGACCTCTGCCACAAGCAAAGAGATCGTCAAGTTTTCCATTAAAAGCCGATGATGTATCATATTACGCGTCACATCTTGGTGACCTCTGCCACAAGCCGATCGTCAAGTTTTCGAAGATCAAAATCCGGCGATATGCATTGAAACTGACCACTCCACAAATTGACGGCCTCTGTGGTCGACCGACTTCGACTACGAATCCAGGAGCACGTGAGTTTGAATCTCGGTGGCATATTTGTAAATACCCGACGCGTTAACCATTTGGGATTTTTCGGCAGCACTCGGCACCGCACTCGGTAAATGGCCAAAGTATGTTAGTAAATACCAGACGTGTCAATCTCTAGCACGTCAGTTATTTACGTAACTGCTTATATACATAAGCGTAATATAATATTTTATGTTACAGATACTTTTTTATCAGATAATTTTTGATAAAACTTTTTTTTTGATTAATTCTACACAGGAGGCCCTGAAGAAAATATTTTCCCTCAGGGCCGATGTCATCTTTGGGGATGTCGGGTGTTTACAAGCCTGCACTTCGAAGATACTTAAATCCAAAATACCGTTGGAACAAATAAAGCAATCCCGTCGGACGAAGGTATTCTAAGTATTTCAAATTGACCTTCAAACAGATTACCAGTTTCAGCACAAAGTAAAGATATTTCCCAGGTATCCAGGAGCTCTAAGCTAGAGGTGGCTTTAAAATCAACAGTGGAGCGCTCTTACTTTGAAGCAAAATTATCAGAACCGATTTGAGCTAATACCTTAGTAACCCTTTCAAGTTCCAATATTGGTTTTGAACCGTCAATAGATTTATAATAGGTAATCATCCACTGAAGCATAGATACGTAATCTGATAGAAATGTATTGCAGGAGTGTCCGTGAGCTGGAAGTTAGCTATTAATTTATTAATTTTGATCCTATGTTTTTTTTATCCAAGTATGGTAAGGTAGGCAGTGCTTATGTGCCTGTGGACCGATATATTAGATGATTTTAAGCTTGGCTTATTTGGAATATCAAGCTTAGCGCTGATTTGAACATATTCCTCATATATGTAGGTATTGTAGGTCGCAAGCTTAAATCTCACTAGAATTACACGGATTGTCTATGATTTAAGTATAGGAATGTGTTTCTTTTTCTTTGAAAAACTTGTCTGAAAAAACTGTCTTCGTGAGCGCTATATCTACGCTTTCAACTGTCATTGAGAGAAGGCGATCTTTGAAAATGTTTACGACGACAGTTTATATCATGAACATAAAAAAATGTTTGCCGGGTTTTTTCGCTAGTGGTTTTTTGATAAAGTTTCTTACTTCAAACAGCATAGGGTCATACGCGAGGTTACTAATTTTAAATAATATTTGTTTGCCGGAGTCGTGCACTATTAATGAAATTAACCGCTAAAAACAAACACCTGAAGACTATTTTAGATTGATTATTATTAATGAATAACATTGACAATCGAAACGAATTTACAAACGTTTCTATTCTGAATGTTGGTCTTTCACCAGGGCGATACTGAGAGTATCCACCATTATGGAACGTGTCCCAAATACATTACATATTATTTTTAATGAATCAATTTTGAAATAACACGAATGAATCCAATAAAATTTAAGTGCGCTCGCCGGGATTTGAAACTGTGACCTTCAGATTCGTAGCCGAGGATCACAAACACTCAACTACGGAAGCCGTCGTGCCTATGTGCGTCAAGTTATGGAAGTGCTGCCATCTATAATATTCAAATAGAACTACAGACGTTTTCATATTATAGTTTTCCAGCGGAAGCTGTTTTTTTTACCTGCTAGTGTATTATTATTATTCCATACTTATAAAATTAGGAAATTTTCGTAAATTTCGTTGATTTTTTTTTTTACATTAGCTTCACACAGGAGCCCCCAAAATAATTCCCCTCAAGGCAAATGTCATCTTTGAGGAAGGTGAGGAAGTTCTGGGAAGGAAAAGGGTATTAGGAGTGGGTAGGAATCTAGGGGTCAGGGTGTCCAGAAATAACAATGTATGCATCCATCCCTCCCACTGCGGTGCAAGGCGATATTCCGAGAGACTTCAGCTGGAGAAGTCAAAAGGACTCCGTCAACCATCCTCTACTGCTATGCAGCTGGTGGGTAGACGCATCTCACCCCATGAACCCGGGCGCCCCTGCTAAGTCACCAAACGTAGCGAACCATTTGGGGTGACCTGTGGCAGAGGTGTTGGTAATCCAATTAATGGTTTTACAATATGAAAGTATTCGATATTATTACGTTAGATTTGACATGCGACTGTTAGGGCCTCGGCGCGCAAAATAGTAACTATACTTCGGCATGGCAAGGCTAGAGCTGCAGATTTAGCCCGCATAAATTTGAGCGAGGAATGTCGTACTTAGCGAGGATACGGGCTGGCTGATATTCATCGTATACTTTCGTATACATTTGTTCGTCTGTGTCCTTGTAAACATATACACATCCATTTGCACGTGTACTGACACTGACACGTGCAAGTGTATGTATATTGTGTATCCGTGACGGATAAATCTACATTGTCTGGCAATCGGCAATGTATCGAGGAGGTATGTGCATTACATCAACCAGGTTAATCAATGGACAGGATAAACGATATGAGACTGATTTTGTTGGAAATGTGGAAGATCTGGGAAGGAAAAAGTTTAAAAAGTGGATAGGAATCTGGGGGTCCGTGGATCCAAGATTGACGGACTTATGAATCTATCCCTCCCACTGTTATGAGAGTCCGGCTGGATAGGTCTCGGTTAGGTCTCCCTCCACCAGTCTCTCCCGATCTGGCCACTCAGTAGGTGAGTAAACGCATTCGCCGCCAAGACACACCTCTCGTCATGAACCCGGGCACCCCCTGCTAATGTAGCGGTCCACTTGGGATGACCTTCAGCAAGTGTGTTAGTTATCCAATAAATGGTTCTAGGGGCGACCCGCCTGAACGCTCTGCCTGTCTGTCTACGAACTGTAGATTTGCATACAAATCAAATCCACACCGCTCGCTCGCAATAGTTTTTGATTCATCGCGAACAGATAGACAGACAGACGCGGCGGAGGACTTTAATGCTTATAATATTTCTTTTTTGAAATTGATAATTATTATTGATAAATAGTGGAATTCCATTATAATATATTACAATTGTTTGAATTTAAAATTAGCTACTGGAAAAACCAAAATAATTAGAAATTAGATAGCCAAAGACCACTTAACAATTGTAAGAAAACCCATATATTGGAATAAAATCCTTGCAGACCACCCCTCTCCCCCTCCCCCATATTTGTGTATATAAACCGTGAGTTATGAATAATCTGTTCCAGTCTTAAGATGCCTCCATAGGCTGAAACCGGTTTCGGTCAATAAATTAAAGTGGATATAAGTTTTATATTTATTTTATTATGATATACTTTAATTTATAATATGTAGAGATGTACTCACCCTAAAATCAGTCTCAGTTTCACAAGACCTAACCGTGTTTATCACCGTCCTGTTGAACAATGTGATATTTGACGTGCGCCGGACTGCCTTTGTGCCTGCGTCACAACAATGGCCTCTCTAGTACTGTCCGCGCCGCTGCTCTCTGAACCAGCCTACCGCTATATCTACATCAGTCAATACAGTGTATGGTAGACTATCGGATACATGCCGGCGATATAGATTATGTCGGAGCACCATTATATGGTATTGGGTGATTCCAAAAAACATTTTTATTTATCTATTAATATTAAAAATAACGAGGACCTAAACTCAATCCCTGAAGAACACCAGAGTTTGCAGCGTAACAACTATTTGTACAACTGGACTGATCGATAAATGCATTTTTTTTACATTAGCTCCACAAAGGAGGCCTTGAGGAAAATAATTTCACTCAGGGCCTATGTCATCTTAGAGGATGCTTTTATGTAGGGTCTTTTTAAGGAAGGCAAGGATAGGAAGGAAGTAGGTATGAGGGGTGGGTAGTAATCTGGGGGTCAGTGTGTCCAAAAATGACGGATGTATGTTACCATCCCTCTCACTGCGGTGCAAGGCGATGTTCCGAGAGAGTACGGCGGGAGAAGTCAAAGGGACTCCCTCAACCATTCTCTCAAGATCCGGCCTGCCACGCAGCAGTTGGGCAGATGCATCCGCCGCCAAGACCTGGACAAACCTCACGCCATGAACACGGGCACCCCTTCTAAGTTATCAAACGTAGCGAACCACGTGGGGAGACCTATGGCAAAGGTGAGGGTTATCCAATAAATGGTTCCCGGTAGTGAATGCAATCTCGGCCCTTTTTAGCGAGATTGATCTCGGACGAAAAAAGGGCGAGATCTCGCGAGTTTAACGAGATTGCACTCGAGCATAAAAACGTCTTATTCGAAGCACGGACTGACACGGACGGAGTTGCTATCTGTAATTTCTAATAGTCTGACTAATTGGTATATTTTGTTAATTAATCTGTAATATCTAATGGATCTACTGAGTAGATATAGTTTCATTTAATTGATAATAATATCTCAGTTTAATAGTTAACTCAACTTAGATAATAAGTTTCATTTTTTTTTGATTTCTCGTTGTTTTGTTTGTTATAAAAGATATAATTTTGATTTTTGTTTGATATTAGAAGAGAAGACTGGATGTTTCTTTCATTTGTTATTTGATAGATACCTACATCAAAGTTTACTACCTACTTAGAAGTTTTAGACAAATACGTCAAACAATGTTTGATGCATAAAAGTCTATTGAAAATTTCATGAAAATAAATGTTTATCTTATAATACTTATAATTTTTAATATTTTTTCCTAATTTATTCAAATATTGTGATTATTTGCAAAAAAAGAACACAAAACTGCCAATCTCGCGAGATCTCGAAATTGGCGAGATCTCGCAGTATTATTATTCATAAACTCGCGAGAACTCGCTTGAGCCCCAATCTCACGAGATTTGCATTCCCTAGTTCCCGGGCGGCGGTACCTATATACATCTCCCAAATTGGAGTACCAACAGTATTTGACACCGAATACTACATAATTTCACTTTGAATTGTAAGGGTCTTAAATGGAATCCCTGGGGTACACCAGAGATTGTAACGGAAGAACTACATGTATAGTAATACAGTGGACAGCGGGATAGATTGTAATGTAGAGTACCGGCAGGTTATTGGCTTACATGTTATATCGCATAATATGAAAAACAATTTTAAATATATTGATATTTATCATTGAAGAAGAAGGTAATACTAATAAATCTAAAAGAAACATGAAATAGAACAATACACAGAAAACTAAAAATGAGTGTGCTTTAGACCACACGACTGAAGTAAAAATTTACTAACTTACAAAAGAACATATGTCATTGGGGTGAAATATGACATTGGGGTGACATATGACCATGGGGTGACCTATGACCCTGGGGTGACCTATGACCATGGGGTGACCTACCACTGTGGGGTGACCTACCACCATGGGGTGACCTACGACCTTGGGGTGACCTACGACCTTGGGGTGACCTACGACCTTGGGTTAGTATGTACGCCTTACCTTAGTTGTGCAGTATGTACGCCTCGTCTGATCACCGTTTGCATCGATCACCGTTCGCATCGATTACCGTTCGCATCACACTTTTCGTAACGCATTCACCAGCTTACCCCACAAGTAGAGCGTGCGTAAAGTAGTTTTACTTCAAAAAATGTAACGGTCGAAACTGAGAATCCAAGCTAGGATCTCTATCTTATCTGGACAACGCCTCAACCTATAGATTCTGAGTTCGATTCCCAATTGTCACCGTTAGCTTTTTTTTTATTTTCTATTTCTTGTCCTGTTTCACGTTTCGTTTACATTATAAATAAATAAAACATTGGGATTATAAAAAGGATTATTAAAGAACTTCATTAATGCCAAATGAATTAAATTTAAATAAATGAAATATTAGTTTTTAGGATTTACTTGAAATTTACTGGTACCCGGTGCCGTAAAAAATACTCTTTTGACTCTTCACAGTCTGTTCGTAAAACTCTGATGAGAGTACATTTATTTAGTGACAGTGCTATCGAATCAAACATATCGACGCTTTTGTTCTATCCTATTACCATATACATGTACTGTACGCGCATGTACTGTACGCGACACTACTATACCTATATACCTGTATTCAGAATAAACTGTCAACACTTGCACGTTGTTTTTAGGGTATCATTTATTCGGGGGGATCAAACATTGAGTGTGACATTAAAGATTTAACGTAATTTTTTTGTTTTTAGATTCTATAACACCTACTTTTGTTCTGTTCTATCGACCATTCACATTTGCGTCAAATATTTTTCTTACACCACTCTCTTGTTCATTCGCTCTGCATGCCCAAACCATCTTAGGGTCCCTTACTTAATCTTAGTCATTACGCTTACATTTGCCTTGCATTCTTTGCGGATCTCCACATTTTTCTCACGTTCATACATGGTTTTACCACACATACGCTTCAGGGATCTCATTTCAACAGCATTCAGTCTACTTTCATCCTTACTCTGCAAGTTCATTGCCTCACTGCCATACATCAGGGTAGGTACCAGGACTCCATTGGGGACTGCTAGCTTCGCTTCTTTTGACAGTTTTTTGTTATTAGCGCCAACGGCATTCAGTCTTCAGTTACCTGAATTTACCCTTCTTTTAATATCTATATCAGCTTTCTCATCTCTCGTTAACATAATACCCAGACACACAAACTCATCAAGCTGCTACAAGTCTTCATCATTCACAGCTATATTGCACACTGTTTTCGTACTCTCTTTCAAACACTATGACTTTAGAATTACTTATATTCATCATTAATCATTCTTCATACATACTTCGTTCATCCTAGACTAGGATAAACGAAGATACTATACGAATAAGACACTGTAGATCTTCCATACTGTTAGAAATCAGCACCGCATCATCAGCATACAAAAGGTAACATACTTTCAGATTACTCAACTTAGCGCCCAATCCCACTTCTTTCAATTCTTGCATACAATTCGATTATTCGTGTAGGTATAGATTCAATAATCACAATGACATTATGCAGAGTATTAAACTCTACTAAAAAAATGCCGTACTCTGATTTAAAGGAAAGAGTGAGTATCTTGCTGACCAATAAGCCTACAACTATATATAGGAATGAAAACTCAAAGCTACTGAACGTCCAAAGATTAAATACCATCAAAATACCCTTTATCCAGAAAAAAAATTGCACGCTATAAAAATATATAACGAACTTCCAAAAGAAATTCAAAATAATACATAATGGAGATAAACCAGTTTAAAAACAACGTCAAATTGCGGCTAGGTAAACGTCGTGAAGAGAAAGAAATCATAAAAAAGTGAAGTAACACCAAAACAATAAAAAAATTAAGATGTAGAAATCTTCAACCATTAATTCAACAAAAAATGAAGATGAAGAAATCAAGAAACATGAAGATGAGAAAAATATGATGTAACACCAATACAAATACCTACAGCCTGCCTCGGAACAGAAATCGCTAGTGAGGAGGACTGTGATAAAACTACTAGACTTTGTATTAAAATATCAAATAACAGAAATAAAAATAAACTGTGAAATATAGTCGTGAACGATGAATACGTGGAAAAATTAGATGAGTTTGTGTATTTTGAAAATTTTGTTCACGAGTGACGAAGAGCTAATAAGGACACTCAAAGAAATGTGAATATATAAGTAGTAATAGTTAAAGAAGTTTTCCAAAGTGCTGATATTTTTGCCTTTAAATGCGCAATTTTTAAAACATTTTATTTGAAAAAATGCTTTAAAGGTCCTACCTTCTAAAGGTTCACAAACGATACGTGAATACAGACGAACAGCATATTCAAAGCAGGAAATAACACGGATAAAATGAAAATGAAAAAAATAATTGTCTATAAATTGGAATGTGTTTTTTGGGCAGAATTTCAAATTGTACTTTTATTTGACCAATTATTTTTTCAACGGGCACAGTAAATAGTGGCCCAGTGATTGTAGGGTAAAGCTTTTTGTGGACATTTTATATCTGAACGATTCCTTTTATTTTTAATTGAATACTAGCTGGTTCCCGGCATGCGTTTAATGCCATTTTCCAGGAAATAAATTGTTTCTCCCGCGTTCCCCTTCCACCTTCTACGCCCGCCATCTCCCCTCTCCCGCTCCCCAGTCCCACAATACCCCCTCCCGCGTTCCATATATTCAGTCCCAGTACATTCAGTTTTCGAACAGCTCGCGTGCCACCTACTACAAATTTTTTTTTCAAATTTTAATTTTTCGTATATTACAAATATGCACTTTTGTATAACATTAAAATATTATTATTACCTATTTAAAATATAATTTAAAAAATCCATATATAATTCTTTTATTAAAAAAAACACCTGCCTGCTGAATTCTATTTCATCAAACGTGCGAAGTGTCAAACGTGCGAAGTTAAAATAGTAGTTTCAGAAATTATTCAATTTTCTACGCAATTTTCTTAATTTTTCTTTCTGCAAGAACCTTCTACAAAGTATTAGAAAACTTTAAAAAAGGATGAATGAAATAGGTAAAGTCGTTCTGAAGTTATGGCGCGACCAAAGTAAACAGGGATCCATTTTTATATAAAGGTATATATAGATAATTTTTCGAATGTTTCAAACAATTCTAACGTTTTTTATACATTAACTACACCCAGGAGGTCCTAAAAAAATAATTTCCCTCATGGGCCTACACCAATTTTGGGGATGCTGTATGGAGGATCGTTTTTAGGAAAAGTGCTGCAAAGGGAAAAGGTATGAGGGGTGGGTATGAATTTTAGAGGACAGCGTGTCCAGAAGTGACGAACAAATGAATCCATCCCTCCCACTGCGGTGCAAGGGGATTAGTCGAGAGAGTCCGGCTGGAGAGGTCAAAGGGTCTTCTTCATCCGACCTCCCCCAATCCGGCCCGTTATCGGTTCTTTGGCCGCAATATTAGAATTGGTTTTTGAATATAATTATTTAATTTTACGTGAAGCCCACAGTAGCTATCAAGGCTATTGAATTTATAAAAAAAATATTAATTGATTTCCGTTAAACCAGTTCTTGACATTTGGACCAAAGCTGCTAGCCTTGAATCTCAACAATATAGTCGCATGGAACCTATATTTCATTTATAATATGACTCATTTAAGTACGTATTTAGAAATTAAAAAAAAATTAAATCGTTGAACTAAATTTGAATAAAAGTTGTTTTTGTGTTTAATTCGTAGAACTCCATTTAGTTTTAAAAATTGTTTTACTAAAATAAAATTTAATAATATTATTAATAAGTTCTGCTAGTATTTCTTTTTTCATTATTGTGACCGCTGCAGCGGTCAAGGTAATTTTTAAACTGGATACTCGTTATGTTATAAAAAACTAAAATACTTGCTGAAATTAACAACATTTTTAAATTTAAAAAAATATAAAAAAATTGTATAGTGATTAAATAAAAAAATAATAAAGAGCATGTCTGAAAGCATTTTTCAGCAACACGGGTCATTTAATGTTTCAATTGTTATTTCGTTATTGTGTTTTTTTTTTAAATTATTTTTTCCATTAATACATTACAAAGGGATGTATGTATTTGATCATTGGACAAAATCATGGTAATTTTATTACTTACTCCATTAGGTTACATATAACGATATTTGCAAACAAGCCTTTATTTTGCAATACCGCATGATAAAATTCCCTCGAAAAGCCGGGCTTACCTGAAACAAATAAGAAAAATAAAATAAGCAACATAGTTAATAAATTATATAGCATGATTAACAATTTGATAATTTCATCATTACAGCAAAGGAGGAAATTGTCTCCATAATGGGATCAAACTAAGTCAACGCAATTTACACAATTGGGAAATATTTTAACATCTAGCCAATTAAACTAATCACTGAATAAATATCTCCAGACGTGTGATTTAAACAGAATTTACAGAAAACCGATGTTGCCAATTTGCGTGTTAACCATCTCGACTCACTGAACTCATCTCACACCACTGAATGGGTTTTTTTCATCCCAAACTTAAATTTGGATTCTAGACCGAAATTACCAACCAAATTGAATATTTTTTTTTAATCAAAACATAGCAAATAATGTTATAATGGATTTGAGCTACTTTATTTATTAACGTTTATAATTTTTTTTTCAATTTGAGAGGCGGGTATGGGTACCGCCGCCCCGGGAACCATTGGATGACCAACACCTCTGTGACAAGTGACCCCAAATGGTACGCTACGTTTAGTGACTTAGCAGGGGTGTTTTGGTCAAATTGGCCAAAAAATGTCACCAAAACTCTCGTAAAAATTATAAAATTAAAATTAAAAGCTAAAATTATCTGAGACAGTTACACTTCATTAATTTTTTTAATAAAATTATTTACAGAATTAATGAAAACCTCGAAAAAAATCCTCTTTTGGCCAAGCAATTTTGATGCCTTTTACCTATAAGATACACTAAGAACATATACATTTTTGATTTGTGTAATGTGTATTCCTTTTAAAACTTGAGGGATTTTTTAAAGATTATATCTGTACCTCACGGACGTACAAAATATATGGACATGCCCTTACGTGTTAAAAAACGTGTTATTTCCCCCTCCCATTGGAACCATTTTTCGGAACCGGCTGGGCGTGTCCGGACCAATGTCGTGTTCTCGTCGTACATTTTACGCGCGGACGCTGTATGTCTATGAAACACATACTTAGACAATGAAGAAGACTTGGCGAATCACAAGTCTCTTTCCTCTCTTCGCCCCGCCATAGTTGGTTTTTACCCCTCATCTGTAAGTTCTCGTCTAGTTATTTGTATGTCTATGCTGTACCTACATTTTTAGAGCCGAAACGGTAATTACATGAAATTCCTTCAATAGAAAAAAGTTGCCAAGTATGCTTTGAAAAAATATTAAAAACACATTTCGCTCTGTTATTTACCATGTTAAAGCTACAAAAAAATTCACATTGTATCTTTATATGCAACTAATGCATTTGTCGAAAGATTTTTGCTCTATTTTAAACGAGTCGTGGTTTATTAAATATTTTAACTATTTTCAGTTTTTTGATATTAGCGCGCTTCCTTTTTTCATTAGTATTTACATATCTCCCTTTCTTATTCTTTTTGAACTCTTACTACCGGTTCTTCAGACCCGTCGTGTCGCATTCTTCCAACAAATATAATAATGCTTACATATTACCATTAACATTGTTTCAAGCATCTCTACAAATCTTCTCCAGCACGCTCGTTAAGCGCGTACATACAAAATAATTTACGTCGAGCAACATTTTATTGCGTACAAATTGTCGTCAGGCTTAACCCAACATTCTACGACATAACCACTAATGGTAAAGTTTACGGGAGAACTTGTGTAGTTTTAGAATTATCGCCCCCTCCCCTTACGCTGTATCCCCCTCCCCCCCCCAACTAACAACAACTGGGGATAAAACTGTGAAGAAGGTCAAGGAAACACTCAACTTTACAAGTTTGTAAACTTGGCAAGTTTACAAAGTAGAATGATATAGTGGTGTTGTACAGGTTTATTAATTACAAACTTAAGTCCTTGGGGTTGCTCGGACTTAACGCAGATTGTTTTTTTTTTTATATAGACGGCCTCCGTGGTTGAGGGGTTAGGCTCTCGACACAAAATTTAACCCAAAAACACGCTTAGTCGAAGTATTAAGTATTCTTATTCACTGAAAAATGATCCTGTCATCTCTTAAACGGAATGTAAAGATCTTGGTGTTTACCTTGATAGCAAACTTATATTTAATAATCACATCGACTCAATCTTTCACAGGTCATATAAAATGCTTGGTTTTGTTCTTCGTATAAGTAAAGTGTTCAGTAATCCGCGTACGGTAGTTATGTTATATTTTGCAGTAGTCAGAAGTATACTGGAATATGCCTCGCCAATTTGGAATCCGCAGTACAAAGTATACATAGATAGCATAGAACATATTCAAAACAAATTTATAAAATATCTTACGTTCAAATTCAACAATAACTATGAATGCACATTTCAAACTTTGCAACAAAGACGAGTACATTTATTTACAAAATTTTAAATAATAACAATGACTGTACCGAAATTCTTTCCCTAGTTAATTTTAACATACCATTAAGACGTACACGCCATACAGAACTATTCCACACGCTTAATTAGAAGACAAATGCAGCAACGAATTCGCCAATCAATCGTGCTCTTCGTATATTCAATAATATTAATCTAAATTCTAACACCGGCATTTTCTCCGATTCACTGCCCAAATTAAAAAATAGCATGTTGTCAATCATATTAATTGTTTAATGCGCATACTTACATACGTACATACACACATATTCACACACACACACACACCTTCCCACTACACACATTACCCTGTAATTACTTAATATGCACACCATAAATTAGACACTACAATGAAACACATAATAGGTACCCTATAAATTATATTTATTAATTGTAATTTTTTTCTCCCGAATGGATAATTTAATGTACTGTTTGTTTCTGTTTATAAAAAAATAAATAAATGATCTCTGTTTTCCACACTGCAGAACAGACGTTCTGGCCCAGCATAGCATGACAAGAGGTATGGTGCTGCTAAATGATATCTCTAGGTCTCTTGACATTTTCAACATTGGCCTTGAAGGTTTCAAGAGTCATTTTAGGCAAGAACTCTAAAATATATGTAATGATATTTTCCTTGTGAATTGGATTACACAATCAATTAAAACACAGTTGAGTTTCTCTGTAAGGAAAGACAAGGTTTATTTTATTAATCTCACAAGATTTACATAAAGAAAAGTATCTAGTAACAAAACATTACCTGCAAGGAAAGAAACGACATTAATTGTTATTAATTGTAATGTCGATTCCCTAATCGCAGTCACGATAGTAATTACTTTTAATTATTGCACTTAATCTTATTAATTTCCTTTATAGATTATTTTTCTATAGTTTTAATTATCCATAGAGGATAAAATATCGAGATGACAGTCAACGATACATACAGCCGCAATGACGAGTCGATTTAAATTAAAGAAAATTAGAGACGATTGTTTTAAATTAAAGAAAATTATATTTTTATTACATATATATTATTGTAAAATTTCTTGTTTAAAGTTTTGTATATATTATGTATATTGTACGAGTCCCAGAGGTGCCAATACTGTCAATATCTTTTTATGATTTTTCTTTCTCCAGATTTTCGATTGAGTTTCGTAAATTCATTAAATTAAAACAATATAAATAGTCCTTTTTATAATATACCAGTATCAAATATAATTCCTACCAAATGACAAAAACGATTGCGAAATTTTGGCTTTGAAAAATTTATGGGATTTGTAAGTCTTAATACCATTCACTTATTTCGTACTTCAACATTTTCCAACGCGTCACACTCGGATATAAAATCTCACACCCCACATCCCTCGGTTGTAAAATTAACTTAATTCAACTTGGTGTAGCGAACGAGACGAGGAAAGAAGAGGAGGATTGTGGAAGAAATCGGCAGCGACGGATCATCGCGAGCCTTGTAATGTCGGGATATTATTCAATTACCTCCCTTTACTCTCACTGTACTCTCCTGTAGACTCTAGAGCCGTGGTCGTCAAACTGGGGTCCGCGGCACATATTTGTGCGGCCCGCACAAATATCTGACCCTTTTTTTAAACACCTATATTTTTTTTTCATGTAGGGGAATTGTGGTCAAGATGACATAATTTTTGTTTGGAGGCAAATTTTGATTATTAAAGTGATAAAAAATAAATCTAAGGGTACTTATTAAAAACGTTTATTTACGAAGCTCACAAAATTATCTTGACGCTAAAGAAAATTACATAATTAAAAATTAAATTTAAAAAACACGATCATGTCCAAGTGGGTAAGTTGACACACATCAATTTAAGTTGATATACCTGTTTATCGGTGCATAAATAGGTATGTCAACTTAAACTGCGGATTCTGAGTAATCCTGAAGGACAGCACGCTTCACTTTCTTTCGAGCTCTAATGCTTTTGCGATTTTCCTTCTCTTTTTTATTTTGGACTTGGGCTTTTACTTTTACGTCTTAAGCCGACGGTTGCTATGTCATCTTACCCTGCGAGGTAATATTTACATTATCCGCCTTTTGTGACTTTGAGGTTACTTAAATCATTCGACCACCACAACACGGGCATGTGCCTAGCATGGTGGTCGAAAAATCCCCAATGTATGTAATGAAAAATCTAATGAATAAAGAAAACTTATATTCATAGCCCATAATAATCACAGTTCATAACAAAGTAGTCGATACAATAAAAAACGTCGATGTAGACGACATCTTGGGTCTTACGGCGCGTTTAGTTTCACAGAAGTAAGCACTGCGTCATCTTAACTATGTTTATATCTTAAGCACAATTCCCCTACAATTATATAAACCTGCTTTTTCTTTTTTTTTCAAATAATTCTTGTATGTAAGTCCTTATGCTTTTAAATCGTTGATTTTAATTGATTGACATTTGATTTTAAAACGCCGAGTTGGTTTTTGAACACATCCTAAGTCGATTTATAACGCGCGCGCAGTGTACGTCATAGGTTCCCTAGTAGACGTTTGAGACTTTCAGAGGAGCAATAAAAGACCCAGAGACAATTAGGGGGCGTTGAGATGGCACAGTGAGGGAGTGCGCAGGTAAAAAAATAGGGTCTACAAAAGACGAAAAAACACGCTAATCACGTATTAATAAAGTAAAGTAAACTTTGATATTGATTAATTTTTGTTATTCTACGTATTGTACATAATCATTTTAACCACGTGTGCAAAAATTCACATTATTGAAATCGTGACAGTTCTCCCCCCCCCCTCCCTCAAATTAATCACGATCAAAATTCGGTTAGGTTGGGTTTTTTCGACGTGTGTAATTATTACAACATGTGTAATTTAAGTCGGTGTAATTTTCTCCATGTGTAATTTCGCCCATATAACCGAATGAGGCATGTTTATGAACCCAGCAATAGGGCAATATAATCACAGTGTCATAATTCATAGAAAGGTGTGGTACCACAGAACAGATAGTTTCTAGAGATGTTTGAAGAAAAATAATGTCAATTTACTTAAGACCTTAACTTAAGGCTTCGAAGGAGTCAATGAATTTGATTCTGTTGAATAATGACTTTCGATATTTGAAAAGTTTGGCTCATTTAACTAAAGCGAGGAATGTTAGACTTACGCTGACTTTGTGCAAAACGAAACGCTAAAAACTTCAAAAACTCATATGACCAATAAATGTCCAAAACAATGAATATTATGACCAAGACATTTTTTTTAAAAGAAAGAAGTTTGATTTCCGAAAATGTTGGAACGATTTAATCAAATGGAAAAAAGTGAGCTTACGTTGGGCATGCCAAGACGCCAATGTCACACTTCCATATTTGTATTTCTTCAGTGGGTTGTAGTTTCGTTAAAGTTGCTAGGTGTTAAAGATAGCATCAGTAATATAACAAAATGGTGTTAGGCAAGGATGTGTTATATAGGTATCTATCTTAAAGTTTACATCCTTGTGTCTACCCAACACTATATTTCACATACGTAAACTTAAGGGCCCACCACAAGCACATAAGCTGTTTCTAGTTTACATCTGGGTAGTAATTTTATGTGGAATCGGAATGAAAAATAACGTGTTCTATTTTGATAGGGGTTTATACACTATTTATTTATTTCCACGTACACGGCACAACTTGCGCCATTAATTAACATAATTAAAATAGCATGTGAATATAGTAGAAAAATAATATAAATAATTATATAAGAGTATAAACGTTAAGTTTCGGTTAGAATTGTGACAGAAGAAATATTTAAAAACTTTCATGTCCAAAATGTACAGAATTAGAATTTTATTTAAAAAATATTTTATCTCTATATTATAAACTAAAGTCCTCCGCCGCGTCTGTCTGTCTGTCAAACTCAAAAACTACTGAACGGATTTTCATATGGATTTCACTAATAGATAGAGTGTTTCATGAGGAAGGTTTAGGTATACACTTTATCAAGGTTTTGTGTAAATTTGTTGAAATAAATTAAAATTTAAATGAGAATGTCTGTATGTGGTGGACGAGCGGGCTGGTAAGCGGGCGGTGTGGATTTTACTTGTTTAATCGAAATAAAAATAAAATAAAAACATATCTGAGTACTCCAATGCCAAACACATTCGTAAATACACAACTATGGCAATCAGCAATCAGTTTGAATACATATTTTGGACAGAGAAATATTAAATTCTATCTTACGATTAAATTCTATCTTACGCTACCAAATCAAACAATAAAAACTAACGAAATTAATATATAATTCATAACTGTGGTGAACGTATGTCTTGCGGTATGAAAGAGACATGCATGTATGAGAGAGACAAGATGAGGAACGTATAAAAGGGTGTGATTGTTGTCCATTCGTCCTCTTACCATCAGACTTCCTTAGAAGAACCACAGTACATAATCCCGGAATAAACATCAACAGACAACCTACGTCTTCTTATTGCAATACAACCTGTACTGAGATCCACATATTGGGAGTCCAGATTATCATGGGATAACCGGCCACGGTCATCGCAATAACTTTTATTGACTTTTCAAAGAAGTGTTGAGTTGACTTGATTCTGAGTTTGCATGGAACCGTTTTCCACCAGGGCGATGCTGAAAATATCTACCACTCTGGAGCATGCCGCTGATACACTAAGTATATGTAATTTTATTTTCATGGTCCATGGGGTGAGGTTTGTCCGGGTCTTGGCGGCGGATGTGTCTGCCCACCAGCTGCGTGGCACGTCGAATCAGGAGAGCCTGGTTGAGGGGTGACACAAATTGGACTCTCTCAGAACATTGCCTTGCGCCGCAGTGGGAGGGATGGATTCGTACGTCCGTAATTTCTGGACCCACTGACCCCCAAATTCCTACCCACCCCTCGTGCCTTATCATTCCTTAATTTTCTTCCCTTCCTTTAAAAGGCCCTCCACACCGCATCCCCAAAGACGACATGTTTTCCTGCAGGGCCTCGGGGATGGAGTTATTGCATAAAAAAATTAATTCAATGTATAAAATTGCATATAGGTATATATTTGACCCTGTGACATTAGGATTCGTAGTCGTTGGTCTTAACCCTCGACCACGGAGGCCGTAAATGTCTAAAGCCATTTCAAGCAAAAGTTTCGATTCTGATCGGTGATCCTACACCAAGGCGATACTGAGAGTATCTACTGCCCGTTATTACGATGATAAAACCTTAAGTCGGCTTAATCTACTAAAATACAAGAATAGAATAATCCATTTGAAGAATCTGAAAACCTTTCAGATTAATAATATCTACACTGTTGTATAATAAAAGCACCTCAAAACCTTTTAAAATTTCAAAGAAAATGTTATAAAAGAGATAAAATACATCTTTTTATCCTCCGTTATAGTTGAAGGTCTACTGTAGTTTACCTTAGCAAGGTTGCCACAACTCTCGTGAATACATTTTAATTTTTAAATTCGAATAATCATTTACAACGTTATTTCGATGAGCGTTGGCTAGTGTGTGACATTTTCATAAATAGATACTATAATATATAAACATATTGCGTTATTACTGATTTTAAATTTTGGTCACTTTATATAAATCAAAAAATTCCTCATTTAGCCTTACTTTTTAAAGATAAAAGCTCCGTAGCTCACGGTGGAAATTACGACGCGAACTTAAAAAACCTTGAACTTCCAATTAGTTGTGCAATTTGTATTTTTATGAGTTCATTGGTCGTTAGATATGAAATATTACACACAAACAGACCTCCGAAGTAAGACGTATAAAGAGAGAACATCAAGCTTTCTTTTTGTTACTGACAGTGTATTGTGTTGAAGAGTCAAAAATGTGTTTTTTTACATTAGCTCCACACAGGAGGCCCTGAGGAAAATAATTTTCCTCAGGGCCTATTCTATAAATGCTGTGTGGAGGGTCGTTTAAAAAAAGGATTGAGAGGAAGTTCTGGGAAAGAAAAAGGTGTGAGGGGTGGGTTGGAATCTGGGGTTCAGTATGTAGATATCATCCGTTGCTAAGACCTAAACAAACCTCACCTTATGAACCCGGGCACCCCTGCTAACTCACCAAACGCTGCGAACCACTTGGAGTGACCAGAGTGAATGGCAGAGGTGTTGGTTATCCAATAAATGGTTCCCGGGGCGGCGGTAACCATACCCGCCTCCCAAATTGTTATAGTGCATGTTATTAATTAAACATATAAAATAATATCCAATAAATATTAATAATACAATTTGGGAGGCGGTACCGCCTATGTACTATGCTACCATTTAATAATAATAACAATAATAATTGGATAATTTATAGAGCGCCGTTTTTGTGAAAAATCACCTCAAGGGCGCATTGGATACCATAATCAGATACCATACTCAGCTACCATTTATTGGATAACCATCACCTCTGTAGGCCACCCCAAGTAGTTCGATACGTTTGGTGTATAAGCATGGGTGCCCAAGTTCTTGGGGGTGAGGTTTGTCTAGGTATTGGTGATCGAGGGGGACCGATCGAGGAAGGCTTTTTGAACTCCCCACTCACCCGCAGTGGACGGATGGATTCATAAGTCCATCACTTTTGGACACGCTGATCCCCAGATTACTTCTAATGTTTTTCATTCTCAGAACTTCCTTTCCTTAAAAATATCCCCTCACAAATCCATGGATACAAGATGGCATAGGCCTTGAGGTAATTTTTTTTCTCAGGGCCTTTTGCATGGAGCTAATGTAACATACAATGTGGAATACAGCGTGGAATCCGTGTATAATGAACATTGTGTACATTGAAGGGAAATGACAAACACGTCATAATAAGCGGACGCCATACAAAGCATTTTGTACAAAATAAACAACCTCCTGTTTTTTTTGTTAGGTATATATGTATGTATTTATTTGAATATAGAAAAACACAGCATATTAAGACTCGTGCGTGCAACGCACGGGCCGGACGTGTTAGGAATCATGTCGGTCAATATACCGACATAATTTTCCATGAATTTAGGACATAATTTATTAAAAATGGGTCTTAATAAGCGACATGTCACTATAGGCTAAGTCATTGTATCCGACTTTGTTATAAAGAATTTTATATGAAAACCAAACTTCGCTGTGTAATTACTTCATATTAAGCAGTTGGTCAATATAGGCGGAGTCATAATAAACGGATTTTACTATATATATATAATTAATAATTAATAATATGTTGTGTATGTCCTATGATATGTCCATTTAATACATACAGCTATATGTTTCATGTAATGCGTATCATTCCCGCAATGAGTTTATTAACTCTTGGGAGTACAATGCTTTATATAATATACTATATTCTGTATTGTATACTTTTAATAAATAAAAAAAAAAAAAAAAATTTTTTTTTTTTTTTTTTTTAAATAATTGTTGTGATGACCCTATTCATCAGTACGGCTATAATACGCCACGAATACGTGCCCTGTGTACGTAGACAACCACAAGCAGTACCTATTCAACTCCTGTATTCTCTGTTGCGGCTAGTACAACTCTCGGCTTATGCTAACATCGCATTGCAGATTAAATTAACTTGCATACAATAAAGTGGTAAAAACTAAGTACTGTATTTTATTAATCTCTCTTTTTTATCTTTTATCTATTTATCTTTATATAGTAGAAGTTGACCCAGCGAACTTCGTACCGCCTCAGAATCGATAACTGTTGTGTTAACTTATTAGCTAAATTAAATTCAGTTTTAAGTTAATAATTACACAATGAAGCAATTATCGATGCGCAACTGTCGGTGTTTTGTTTTTATCAGTATCAGAGATGGCGTTGGGTACGGATTTATAATTTTTGTGATTTTCTTATTTTTCCACTTACTTACGGGAATTGCGTTTCATTTTCTTTAAGTGTGGGATATTTATTACCTATAATTATTGTATTTTTCCTTTAGAGGGGTGAAGACATATGTTCATCGTTTGTCCTATTTTCGACTGTTGACATTTAATGTGTAAGAAAGAGGGGCAGCATTATATGTTTAAGAACAAAAGCAAAACAATCAGCGCATTGACATTTGACATGTATGAAAATTAACAGATGGCGTTGGTTATAAAGGTTGGGTAATAGCGTTGTGTTTCGTTAACCACAGCATAGAATGGCCGGGTCTGCTAGCTTTGTATAAAGAAGAATGTCTGTGGCGGGCGGGAGGAAGGCGTCGTGGATTTGATTTATATCGATCACGAAAATTTGAAATGCTGCGAAGAACGAAATGTTAATTGTTCAAGAGAGTGGAAACAATGTTTTTTTATTATTTTTTCATAAACCCATATCTCCTGTTTTTGTAGACCTATAATTATGAATTTTTATTATATAATACCATCGAATAAATCTTTCAGAATACTTTTAATAACCGAATTTAATTTATTTTTACATTTAAGTAAAACATCCTCTTAATATGCGCATCGTAAAAGACGCACTTATATTCCTAGAAATACGAAACGAAAAGAAGAAAAAAAAAGAGAAAAATAATAAAACACACAAAAGTTATTTCAACTTAATCTCAGTCTGAAGATGATTTTAACATTTACGGTAAAAAATAAAAAATAAAGTGGAAAAGGATTGTTTATGTGTTCCATAATATTAATATAATAGAATTCCTCCACGAAGTATTCAGTATCAAAAATAGAGAAAAATAACATATTTAACTGAAGATGGCCTTAATAGGCTGAAACCGGTTAAGGTCAAATAAATTTAAGTGGAAAAAGTTTTATATTCGTTTTATTATAATATATTTAACTCATTTTTAGATTTATTCTTGATAGGGAGTTGCAATCCCACTTATAAAGAAATTGTTTCTCTCCCTGCGTGCCTTTTCCCACTCGTCCATTTCCCCTTCCGCCTCCCCTTCCCTTCCCATGTCACCTTCCCTTCACGCGTCCCCGAATATTATTCAATTTATAAATAAAAATGAAATTCAATTCAATTTTAACTTGCGACCATGGACCGAAAATAAACTGTTGGTAAAAATTCGTTTACTTAAAGATATTCGAAAATCGATCGATTACATTTGGTACCTAACATAGGTACCTATTTAAAATATCTATAATTCTTCATTCGATTCAAAGTATGAGGCAAGTACATCAAAATATTTTTGACAGTCTTGCAAGAGTTTTTTTAATGATTAAAAAAATTTCAGATGTATTGTCATGTGGTTGTAATAATACAGGATCCTTCGCGGGAGATTATTTTGAAAATTTCAAATATTTCCTATGCTTAATAGGTATAGCGATCTCATAGTCGTCTCATATATTCACATACATAGACAGAAATAAGCATATTTTAATGTTTATATATATATAGATTTATTCAAATCTACAGTTTTATACCGAGGTTGATGAAATTGGCACACCTGAATATCAAAACAGGAGTAAGGTCACTGTCAACGTAAGATTTCTAAAACCATCTTCACCCCCTTTCTCCCTTAAAGTAGAATTTTGATTTTTTTAATAAAAAGACAAATAACTTTGTTTACATCACTTTTATTGGTACACAATCAACATGTTTCGTAAACAATGTTTACTTCATCAGGATCAAACGTATACTTAAGATGAAGTAAACATTGTTTACGAAATTTCCTGATGAAGTGTTTACGAAATGTTTACGAAGTTTTCCTGATGAAGTAAACATTGTTTACGAAACATGTTGATTGTGTACCAATAAAAGTGATGTAAACAAAGTTATTTGTCTTTTTATTAAAATAAATAATGCCATCACAAAGTGAAAACCTTTCCGAAGAAGTTTTCTTCGGAGAATTTTGATGTTTCTTGACGAAATTTTGCACGCTTCACGTGAACAATAAGACGAAAATGACTGTTTATATCTGATTTTGTAAAACTCTGCATAAAGCCTGGACAACGCCAGGGATACTACGGTAGGTAAGAGCATTCCATTGTGAACTGGTAGTAAATATATTATATTATTAGTCAAAATGAAAAAAATCGTAGGAATTGATTTACTGCATCAATTTTTTTTTTATTTTAGCAAATTAAAATTCATTATTAAAACCCTGTTATCTTCGGGAAAACAAACTTGTTTTTTAATGAATTTGTTCGACAAGGCGCGAGGTCTATTAATTGGCATTCACGGAATTTGGCGAAAACTTGTAAAATTACCAAAAAATAGCCCTTTGGCAAAACTTAAAGTTATCAAAATCAAGATGGCGTCTTCAAAAACGATTTCAGAAAATTTACGCCTCTTTTCTTTGAGATGTTGTTAAATAAATAAAATCGGTTATGTTTTGGTTTTAACTGTAATTTTTTCACTTTTTAAAATGATTTCGTACAAAAGTACGGTATTTAAGGTAATTAATTATGCAAAGGGAGAGGGTCGCCGAGGGCCTGGTAGGAGACAAATGTCTTGGCTGCGAAACATACGAGAGTGGACCGGCATTAGAAGTGTGGAGGAGCTATTCCGGGCAGCGCAAGACAGAGAGACCTTTTCAAGAGTGATCGCCAACGTCGGGGGGACCTGATAAGGCACATAAAGAAGAAGAAGAATTATGCAAAGCTTTGTGTGAAAGGAAAGTAACAAAAGAGACGACCATATTTCTAACAGGACCTTGGGATTTATGGAGTAGTCCCATACTCTTAACCACTCCGACCCGTAAGCGTGTTTACTCGACAATATAAAAAAAATACAATAAGCGCGTTACCAAGCTAACGCGTGTGTTACAAATCGTTCATAACTCTGTTATTGTGACAACCCTAAAACAAAAAGTATAAGATCCATATTGAATCAAGTTGTCCGTAGAAATACATTAAAAAAAACTTATTTTGTAGAAACAGTTTTCACCCGCCAAATCGCCTACGGGCCGTTAGACATTGTTAATTTTTTATTAAATATTCTTGTATGAAATGGTAAAAAAAGTGAGGTGACAAAATTATTTATTGTACATTATGTACATTTACACAATGGAATAAGTGTTTATTTACATAATCCGTAATTTTAGTACCGTTTTGACGTAAAAACATCGCCTGAGGCATTTTTATGATTTTTTTTGGTTTGCATTCAAAATTTTAATATTTACAAATGTTAATATTTATTTGTAATATAATAATTTGAAAGCTTATTTTATAACCTTTCAAAAACAGTTTTTAGTATTCGGCTATGTTTATAAATATTACATTTATAGAGCTTTAATTGCGAAGCGGAAATAACACAAAGTTTTATAAATCTGACAGTTCGTTTAAGACAAAAACCTTGCATAATCTCAAAGTGCCTGAGTGGTTAAAATACAGTATAAAGTCCACAGATATAAAGACATCTACTGCCTAAAGTGTCAAGCGCTTTACTATCATCTCCCATTGTTAAGATAATGTTCAATGTTCATTCAAAAGCTTTTCATTAAGCGACCGCAGAATGGATGAAAAAACAATTTCCTGGACCCAGCGCAACCTCTCGCATTGAAACCCGGTCAAAGATGATATCGTTAAGATTATATAAATAACATCTTAACTGAACACACTATTCCTTGTGGAGATGAACAGAGGTATAATGGAATATTGTGTGGCTGTTGATTGTATCCAATTTAATGTTAATTTAACAACGCAAAACAGACTAAAGAAGAGTTATTGTAGAAAGCAATCACTTTGTGGTTTGACATATTTAATAAAATAAAATACTGTTTTGTTTAAAACCACGAGTTTTATTAATTTTTTGAACCGACCGGTTTCGCTTTACTCAAGCATCATCAGGGTACAAATTAATACTATTAATTATTTATTTAATTAATACTATTAATTTGTACCCTGATGATGCTTGAGTAAAGCGAAACCGGTCGGTTCAAAAAATTAATAAAACTCGTGGTTTTAAACAAAACAGTATTTTATTTTATTAAAGAAGAGTTATTTCAAAAAAATTGGAACAACTCATCTAGCTTATTTATTGAAGTAAAATTTCTTTACGCACGCTTGACTTGAGGAGTAAGCTGGTGAATGCGTGATGAGAGCGTTACGAAAAGTACGATCGGGTGAGGCGAACGGAAGATAAGAGGGAGACATAAGAAGTAAAAAGAGAGAAAGAGTTACGTTTCGTATTTACTGTAGGGGCAAGAGAGAGAGGTGCTTTCTTTCTCTCTTTCTTTCACAGCCAGTTACGTTTCGTAATTAATCTAAGACACGGTGCAGGCTTATTGTCTGTATCACACTGTAGGAGCAAGAGAGAGCAGTGCGCGCGCACATTTTCTTTCTCTCTTCTTTTATAAGTTAGTGAAGTTTTACTTCAGTCGTGTGGTCTAAAGCACACTTTTTTAAATTTTATTCTTAACTTAATGAGTAAAACCTCAAATAGTAATATTTAATGAAATGAAAACAAAATTAGCGAAACTCAACCGAAAATCTGGAAACAGTAAAATTAGAAAAAAATATTGGCACCTCTGGGACACGAACGTAGGACTCGAACCCATATATAAACATAGCAGCCAATAATATGAGTACGTGCGTTAAGAAAATGAAGGTAATGTTGGTAGTTCTTAGTCGAAGTGTGATGCAGGTAAGGCGATCCAATAGTAAAGGACAAAATCGAAATTGGAATTCACGCCCCTTTATGGGAGGAGTTTAAAAATACTTGAGAAAAAGCTTTCGGAAAGTTTGGAAAAGATATTTGAGAATTTTTTTTACATGTAACATAAATTCCTTTTTTACGCATTGTTAATTGTAATAAAACGGAATTTTAAAATTGATTTCACGAAAACAAGCGACACGGAGGCTAACACGTCTTTACTCTGCTCTGTCCGGAGGAGTAGTGACAGGTGACAGAAATACGGGTGGCTGCCAGTCGTTCTTCGGTGGACGGTATAAAGTTCACATTGAAATTCAACATTCGTCGACTGCCGTATTGTCGCCGTGATATCAAAAATAACAATGCGAAAGTGCATATAATATTTTATTTTGTGAGGTTCGGGCGTAAATCTTAATTTATCTTACGATTATCACAAAAGAAACTAAATTTGCCACATTAAACAATAAAACCATACCCGAAATGAGGTTTATAAATAGGAGAGTTTGGACTTCAAAGTGTTTTTTATAGACCTTATAATTTATTTATTTCTAGGCTTATTAAAATACTTATAAACAAATGACTGACATTTTTAAGGGCCAAGATATGTTCTACATGCAGTATTTAATTGAAGCATCTATAATACTTCTAAGCGATCAAATTTTCAAAACAAAAACGTATGTTTTTGTATGATTTTGCATTATTTAGTATGGCTTCATCTTAAAAGTGACCGAATTGACACCTTAGCTCAGTTGGTAAAGCTGTTGCCATGTAAGCAGAAGGTCCTTGGTTCAAGTCCCAGAGGTGCCAATATCTTTTTATGATTTTTCTGTCTCCAGATTTTCGATTGAGTTTCGCTATTATTGTCTTCATTTTAATTAAATATTATAATTTGAGGTTTTACTCATAAAGTTAAAAATAAATAACTTTATATTGTTTATTATAATTTTGTTAGTTTGCCTTCTATAAAAGTCTTTGTTCCGAACGAACTTCAAGTGTAAAAAAATATTTTGTGAGCGTTGCTTACGAAACATGTCGGTTTTTATAAACAATAAAAGTGGTAAAAACTAAGTATTTTATTAATTTGAAACATATTTAATGTTTTATTACACCAATTTTAATTTTTCCTCCGTCGAAACAACTAAATAATTTTATCAAAGCTCGGAAAGCAGTCTATTGAAAGGCGAAATAGCTATTCTGTGACGTCTTGAATACCACTCTAGCAGCAGTTGGATGGAAGAGATTTGAGCAAGGCAGTTGAGGCAGTTCAGTTCATAACGGCTGCACATTGGCGACAGTTGCGCAGTGCAAAGAGCTTCCTAAATTCATTATACATATAGCGGCAGGGCCGGATTTTCTGGTAAACCGTATATTATTTTTATTTTTTATCTTTATGAGTAAAATCTCAAATTATAATGTTTAATTGCCATGTCAGCAAAGGACCCTGGGTTCGAGTCCCAGTGGAACTAATATCTTTTTCTGATTTTTTGTCTTCAGAATTTCGATTGAGTTTCGCTAATTTTGTCTTCATTTAATAAAATATTATACCTAATTTGAGATTTTACTCATAAAGTTAAAAATAAAAATATTCATCCTAGACTTAGAAAAAAGTCAATAGATGTCGCATATTAAAATAAAATGGATAAATATTTATCCAGACACTATCTAGATAGCATTTAGTTCGGGTTGAATCTTTCAATCATATATAAAGATCTCATAAAGTTAAAAATAAAAATATTCATCCTAGACTTGCAGAAAAAGTCAATAGATGTCGCGTATTAAAATAAAATGGATTAATATTTATCCAGAAACTATCTAGATAGCATTTAGTTCGGGTTGAATCTTGCAATCATATACTATAAAGATAGCAGCCAATAATATGTGCGTTAAGAAAATGAAGATAATGTTTGTAGTTCTTAGTCGAAGTATGATACAGTTAAAAGTGACCGAATTGGAAATGGGTTCCATAGCTCAGTTGGTAGACCACTTGCCATGTAAGCAAAGGGCCCTGGGTTCAAATCCCAGTGGAACCATTACCTTTTTCTGATTTTTCGGTCTTCTGATTTTCGATTGAGATTCGATTTCAATAGAGCGATTATGGCCGAAAAATGGTCCACTTTTATTTTTCTGCGATTGATAGCAGTCCAAAATTGGACCACATTTTCCTAACATTCATAAAACATTTATTGTAATTACTTAAAACATTTCCATGGCCAGCTATTTATTTTAAAACTAAGCTATTGAAATGTTTTATCTATTGCGACCATAGATGTCGCAAATCCGAGCTTCATAGACTATTTTAGAACGAAGTTAAAAAAATATTTTTTAAATATTTTTTTCTCGTCGAATTTTTGATCAGCTGTTTACGGTTAAAATTTAGTCATTTTTCATAGATAGGCACCTTTCATTATTAAGTATACCACAGACAACATACAGAAATCGATGATATTCTATGTTGACTCGAATAAGAACATACCCCTCGCGGCAGTTTCAAAGTTAAAAAAACGCGTAGGATTCGTGCGGTTGTAATTTTACGTTTTATTTTTATTTTTTATAAATCCTCAAAATATGAGATAAATAGTAAAATACATGTAAATTCATTGGCTATATAGCAATATAGTAAATTTTTATGTCTCCAAGTTAAAATTCGAAGGTATGGTATTTTTAATGTTGGCGAAAAATTTTAAAAATGATCTTCTGGTAAATCTCGAGCAATCGAAACAAGTTTGTTTATTTCACGTAATCGCTCCAGTGGGTAGTGCCTCACTAAAATCTGCTGAGAATAATATAACCACCTACCATTTTATATTGGGTTATATACAGTCAAGAATATTTGTAATAAATGAAAAATTAAAAAAAAACAATTTTTCGATTTTTTTTCCTGAGAATATAAATTATTAATGTTAAAATTTGTACACATATTATGGTAAATTTTAAGTGTATTTTCACATTTTTTATTTGTTAAAATGATAATTTTGAAAGTTGCTATAGCTGATCTCCAAATTGTGTGCATTTCACACGTGGGATAAGTGAAACCTTCAGAAAACTATAGAATGTAAGAGTGGGGAGGCTACGAAGCATCGCACAAAAAGGAGACCGATTATTCTTTGTCTAACAGGATGTGTGTTTGTCTTTTTTAGTGTCGCTTTTTCGTTTCATCGAAATCACAAAGGTGCTAAAGAAGTTTTCACTTCAAAACAGGCTCTCGATTAAATTATAAAACGGTTGTTCTGGAATAATTTCGACCTCCCAGTCCCCCTCTGCTTGAATAGAGTACCTACCCGGAATCTGAAAGTACCTACTCGAGTAACGCTTGCAGCCAACAGCCCTGCAATAATTTTATTCCATAGATATTATTCGCTGCTTGGCGCCAAATCTGCACAGTAATGGCCGCCTCGGCTGACAGCGCGGGAAATGCATATCTAATTATTATTATAATATTAAAATCTGTTCGCGCCTGGAGTCGCACAGGCAAAAGGAAGACTGCTACTGCATTGAAATGGTATAGAAATCCGAACGTATGCCACCATAAATATTACTTCACTGAACAAATTGGAAATGCGTTCCAATTCGACTTTACTGCAAGCAATATTGGAGTCCCATTCGATTTACGTCAGACGAAGAAATAGTGATTGCAAGGCAGTGGTCGATGTTTTACATTCATTGTTTTACCTATTCCAAAGTCCAAAACAGAAAATGCAAAGAAATGTTTTTACTTAATTTATTGTGCGAAAGCTTAATCCATCCATTTACAATTTAAGATTTATTATTGTAACATTGTTAAAATTTGTGAAGATAGGTATACTGGAAGGTTGGTTATATAAGGGGTAAGTAATTAAATGTGTCATATTGGAATAAGTTAACAATAATAATCCAAACGAAAATATGAAAGAGTAAAAGACACAGAAAAACAGAAAAAGACAATGGTCGCAACTGGGACTCTTCTCCTTATTACGGGCAACTACCCTTTTTATTGGAACAATCATTCTTAGAATTGGTTTGTGACCTGGATAGCGTCTCGGATAGATATATCCGAATTTATTTATATGGAACAATTGACTTTTTTATGTAAGTCTAAATGAATCTCTTTATCGGCGGAGAGGTCTGGGTTCGAGTCCCAGTTGCGACCATTGTCTTTTTCTGTTTTTCTGTGTCTTGTTCTCTTTCATATTTTCGTTTGGATTATTATTGTTAACTTATTCTAATATGATATATTTCACTGATGGGAATAACCTTAAAAAAAAGTATAAAAA
This sequence comes from Limnephilus lunatus, assembly GCA_917563855.2. Classification (NCBI taxonomy): domain Eukaryota; kingdom Metazoa; phylum Arthropoda; class Insecta; order Trichoptera; family Limnephilidae; genus Limnephilus; species Limnephilus lunatus. The sequence goes on from OU830596.1 coordinate 58,906,707, forward strand.
AAGTTTTTCTTATAAAAATTGAATATTCATTTAGACTTTGGGGTCGTCCATTATCACGTGATGTTTTTTAGCAACTTTTTGACCCCCTCCTCCCCCCCTGGTGATATGTGGTGAGGTTTAAGGCTAACCCCCCCCCCCCCCCCTCCCCAAAATCACGTGTATTTTTTTTATTAAATTAAAAAACACACTTTGTAAAACACCACTTTATTTGAATTAATAATTATTTGACAGCCAACCAGGTTTCACTTAGCTCAAGCTTCATCAGGGCTATTATATTAACTAAAGATAATTACATACAGACACATATATATATATAAGAAATTTAAAAAATGAATGAAAGAGATAGCAATACAATAGACGGCCCACTATTGGTGCCAGTAAGATATACAAATAGATAAGAGGGAGACAAAATTATTGCAGGATGGGTGGTTGGTGGGGGAGGGGGGGGGGGGGGGGGGGGGAGGGGGAGGGGAAGGGGAAGGGGACTGTTTCAGAAGAGGTTAACGGAATAAATTAAAAATGGGACTGTCAGTTAAATTGATTTGATTATTAATTATATTTGATTTGTTATTGACGGCTTTTTTTATTTCAAGGGCTTCTAGATTGTTTAATCTTATTCCACATCCATTTTTATGTAATATTTTAGTCCTGGAGGTTTTATCGAATGAGTGGTTAGTTTCTAGTAGATGGTTCGCGAATTCTGAAAAAGCATTACTATTTAAACATCGTAGATGTTCTTTAATTCTTATGTTTACATTCCGGGCCGTTTTTCCGATGTAAAAAGCAGAACATTCGTTACAATTAAGTTTATATATGCCAGAGTGACTAAGTTTATCGTCAATGTCTTTAGTGTTAATTAAATATTTACCTAAGTTATTGTTAGTATAAAAGGCGGGTTTTATTTCGGGAGGGAATTTTTTTACGCTTATGTAGAAAAGTTATTTGTAAAAAGTACTCTACGCCATTGGAATTGGTGATTTATATTTAAATTATTATTAGATTTATTAAAAAGAAATTTATTTGATGCTATTTGTTTTAATTTTTTATTGAGAATGTTATATACTAGTTTGGTCTCATACCCGTTATTTGTAGCTATTTGTTTAATTATGGATAATTCCTTATTAAAATTATTACTGTTTAGTGGTACTGTAATCAATCGATGAATCATGGAGTGGAAAGCGGAATGTTTGTGGGATAAGGGGTGGTTGGATGAATTGTGAATGGTAGTGTCAGTATAGGTAGGTTTACGGTAAATGTCGAACTCTAAACTCTTTTGCTTCTAAATCACCTCTCTTTAACAATATTTTACTGTGGAGACGTTACGTTGACGACGTTCTTTGTATTTGGACAGGTACCGAAAGACAACTAAACTCATTTCTCAAAATAATAAATTCTTTTCACAAAAAAATTCAATTTACTTTAGAAATAGGTACCAATTCAACATTAAATTTTCTAGACCTAACATTAAATATCATTAATAATAAAATTGAGTTAAAATTGTGGTTATTCTAGTGGTCCGGATCCATAAATCACCCTTAAGAATTGGGAACAGAGAATCTATGCTGAAACCATTCCCTGTTACAAAATTAAACATATTTCTAAATCGATCTCTCAATTTTAAAAGAATTATTTCGTAGGCCTAAAAGTCGAGATCATCACAGTAGTAAAGGACAAAAAAATTTCATTTGGTTTTTATTTGTTAAAAAAATCATATCTCCTGTTTTTAGACCTATATTTATGATTTTTTTTATAAAACTAGCTGGTTCCCGGCATGCGTTGCAATGCCATATTTTTATTATTTTTTATTTATTTATTTATCTATAATAAAATATATTTACAATAGTTTTATGTATGTGCCTGTCTCACTAGGGTATACCTGTGTCGAGACAGGCGTACAGGTATATAAATGAATATTGTAGTTACAAGGATATTTAAGGTAAAATACATATCACTTTGAATAGAATTAAAACAGAAAGGTGATTGGAAGGGTGGTTAATCTTTTAAAAAGAGTTATTTTATAAATGTTGGAGATGAAGTAGAGAAGTAAATTCTGCCTAATCTATTTAAAGGTCAATTTGACAGGATTCCATTATTTTCATTTATTTTCTAAGGGTGAGGTTGTATGTGAATAGTTATTTTTGTCTATGTGTGATTTATTTTACAGATGTTTGTAATAGTGAGGCGTCCAATACTTATAATCCATTTTTTAATATCTTGTTTGAATTTTGTAAAGGAGTCAGTTTGTCTGATCGTAATTGGTAGTGTATTGTATAGTTTGCAAGCTATGTATTTAGAGTGTCTTTGCCCGAAAGTGGTTTTGTAAAAAGGAGTTTGGAGAAGTTCGTTGTTTTGGCACAGGTATTGTGTATTGTTTGTGTAGCTTTGTATAGTGTTCTCCTCCCGCGTTCCCCTTCCAATTTTGCCGCTACCATCTCCCCTCTCACGACCCCCACGCCAAACCCCCTCGCAGTTCCGTATATTCAATCCCAGTACATTCGTTTTCAAACAGCTCGCGTGCCACCTATTACAAATTTTTATTCAAATTTTCATTACGTTCCGTATATTCAATCCCGGTACATTCGTTTTCAAACAGCTCGCGTGCCACCTTTTACAAATTTTTACTCAAATTTTCATTTTTTACATATTACAAATATTCATTTTTGTATAATTTAAGAACAATCAATCTAATTTGATACCTATCAGAGAGGTACCCACCTATTTAAAATATCTATAATTTTAAAAATCCATAGACAATTCTTTCGTTACAAAAAAAAATAGCTGCCTGCTAAATTCACATTCATCAAACGAGCGAGCTGTCAAACGTGCGAAGTAAAAATAGTCGTTAAGTTTTCTGAAATGATCCACTTTTCTTAATTTTTCTTTCCGTTAGAACCTAAATACTTGGAGCAGGTGGATGAGTTTGTTTATTTGGGAAGTATGTTTACGAGAGATAGGAAGGCTGGTAGAGATATTTAAAGAAGGGTGAATGCAGGTAACTCTATTAATGGAGGACTAAACGCCGTTGGCTCCTACATGTTTTTTTGTATAATACTACGAAAGATTAATTTTATTGAATAATACCGAATACTGAAAAAACAACTGAAGACAGTGTAGCCGATCAATGCACAACCTTAAAAAGATTATTCAAATTCGATTTTACAGACTGGTATCACCAGGCACCGCTCTCCGGTCTAGTGCATGACTATGCAAACTTATTCCGGTTTCAACGTTCGTTCCGTCCGCCTGCTTTTCCTCTAATTGATATATAGATAATTTTTAAATCTGTGCTAACTTATTGTAACATAAAGTTTCAATGTAAATATATTTGGCTGGCGTTAATCAAGAGTTATTATTGAAAACCTCCACAACACACGCATCCAGTTTACAGACGTGGCTAGGCCTGTAAACTGTCAAATGGATAAAATATCTAAACATAACCCACATTGCCAAAACAGTAACGTTAATCTCTCCTAAAATGACTTGAATTTCGTATCCACTTGGTGAAATGGCCAAGAGGGGGGGGGGGGGGGGGAGTTAGTTTTATTGCATTTGCGGCTTCCGGCCCAGTTAGTAGTGAACTAATGGCCCTAATGTTTACTTAGCAACGTGATTTAGTTTCAACTAAGTGCCTTTTAGCTTCCATTATTATTATTACGTCGGAGAGATGGCCAAGACTCCTGGATCGGACATCGGACAGTCAGAAATTACAACCAGTCCGAACATACATATCGTGTGTCCGATATTAAAATATTTTATGATTTTTTATTTATTTTAGGGAAAGTTAACAGCAAATCTGAGATTACACAATAATACAAAAGTAAGATAGTTAATTAAGCCGACTATGAACTTTCCACTGTTGATAGTGAATGAATGATGAATTGTGACATTGTAAGGGTGTTTTCTTAATTATTTTATTTTTATTACAATATATGAAAGGGGAGGAGGGAGGAGGAATGTAGAATTATTAGGATTTAGAGGCAAAGGGCGGGAATATATAGGTATTAAACTCTCTAGTTTGAGTCATGTTAGTTAGTGAGTTCTCGTATTACGTCACGTAAATTCGAGTTAAAAATGTCAATGTGGTAATAATTTAAGTTTGGGCGAAAGATTTAGAAAAGACCATTTATGATCTACACTTAAAAAACCTAATGCACAAATAGATTATTTTTCTCTTTTAGTTCAATATTAAGAAGGAAATGGCCATTTTATTTAAGGCGCCGTATCCTCGCTCAAAAAGAAGAAGATGAAGAGATATGTAATTACGAATGTTGGAGAGAGTGCGCTAATATTTAAAACGATAAAATTGAAGCGAAAATTGTGATAATGTTCAATAAAACACGACTCGTTTAAAATAGAGCAAAAATCTCGTGGGGTTGTCTTAAACAGCATTAAAAAAACACTGAATTTTTTCATTCATATAACTTGTAAAATTACTGAAACAAACGTGTTTATAATAATTTTCGGAGCAAACTTTGCAATTTTTTTCTATCGAGGGAATTTCATATAATTTGCGTTTTGGCGTGGGGTATGTATAGATATACTCTTCAAAAATAATATATATATTTAAGAGCTTAAATACTTTAAATGTTTAAGGGAGATATGTAAGAAATCGGTAGAAGTTCGGCTAGCGGCGGCTTAAAATAGATGATCAATTAATTATTATTAACTGTAAAAAATATTGTTCGAAGACGTGTGAAAGATACAAGGTGATACAACATTCGTTCGGAAAGATAATGCAAGATCTCACCATTCGAGAGATTTCGCAGCGCATAAACACAAAATCTCTGTTTAAATAAATAAAAAAAACTTGCAAATTTTTTCTCTTTTCTTCATCGGATTGAATGACTAATTTCATCACGATTAGCTTTTCCAATTAAATTAAATTTAACGAACTGGAAAATCACACAATTATAATGTCAAAAATTTATAATGATTTATCGCAGAAAAGTTCAAGGATTCTTAAATATTTAATTGGCTTCACTAAATCAATATTGATTGGTTAAACATTAAAAATACATCCTCCCTTCATTGAATTTCGTCCTTTCATGTAAAGCCCGCCCCTAAAAAAACTTTTTGGACTTTTATAAATTGATTCACACCAAATCAAGCTTCTGGATAAATATTTGAACTCCGTGTTGAATTGCCGGAGAGATACTTCAAAAGCAATGGAAGATACGCAGAAAGTAATAACATTGGTTGTATAAATTGTCTGAGGCTCTACGCCGCTACGATTGTATTCGCTACGAGCTACGAAATTATCGATAACTGACGCAGACCTGGGAAATTCACACATACAAATCATAATTTACTCTAAAACACTATTTTGATAGTTCAGTTGATTAGTTAGTATCTTCGAAAACTAAATTTTCAAATAATGATGAAACCAATATTTAAATGCTTACAATAAATCAAATATTATTTACACGTATCTGTGTTTTACATATTGTAGTATATTTAAAAGCTTCCTGCTTACCCACATAGATTGCAGTACTAAGAACTGTCCTAAGACTCCGCTAGATGGCAGCTAGCTTAGTACAGGCTGTGGGCAACAGAGGGTCCATCAGCTCAGAGGCAATCTTCAGCAGATCTCTCACGTCAGATTCCAATTAGCCAGTTCCTAGATAGGTCGACTATCGTGGTCAACGTGTATACGCGAAGTATCAATAAACCAGATTTATACTAAAAGAACATTATTCTACCCATTGAATTAATCTCCTTCCTAAGTGAGTTGGAGGACTGTTGGTGAAAGTGAGGTCATAATCAAAGCGGCCAATGAGCGCAGTTTGAAGCTTCGTAGGTACTGTGATGCGTCATTTCCGTTTCATATCTCAACCAATAGGAGACTTGAAAAGTGAGGTCATAATCGAAGCGGCCAATAAGCGCAGTTTAAAGCTCTGTAGGTACTGTAATGCGCCATTTCCGTTTTATATCTCAACCAATAGAAGCCTTTAAAAGTGAGGTCATAATCAAAGCGGCTAACGAGCGCAGTCTGACGCTTCGTAGGTACTGTAATGCGTCGTTTCCGTTTCATCCGAGTTTCAAATCCAACGGGGCTAAAGTAGTTTCACTTTAAAAAAATCCTCTATTGAAAAATTCATCGGTCATTGACCTCAACAAGATGTTTCTTTAGAAACCTTTACACATAAAACATCAAACAGCGGGACATATTTAAATAAAGTGCCCCATCGATAATGGAACGTTTTCAAACATTCAAAAAGGGAACTCTCGTCTCCGGACCAATGAGGAGATCGCGTTTAAGTTGTCAATAGACAATATACTCTCCTTGGATCGGTTTTCAATTGCTTTTGGAAGGAAAAGGCATTTCATCGACTTTTAACAGGATTTCAAATGAGTGGATGCGGGCCTGAACTGGAAGGCCGCTTGAGAGAGACCATCGTTTATAATTTTTTTTTAGAAGAAGGATGGATACGTACGTCCGTCACTCCTGGATACACTGACCCCAGATTCCTACCCATCCTTCATATGTTTTTCCTTACAAGAACTCTTTTTTTTTAATTTGTTAAAATACACTACACAATAACATGCACAAATATGTAAACACATATTATTTGTTAACTTGTCAAAAGAATTAGGAAATGTATTATTTATATATTTATACTTGAAATATTCTTAGACTTGAAAACCTAAAAGAGTGTACTATGCAATTGTTCTATCTATATTAAAATACGGTATTATAGGCTGGGGAGGAACATTTGATGATATTTTAAATCCTCACGATTTTCACGGCCAAAAGTATTATCGTTATTTGTTTTTGGGGTGTTATGCATTGTTACGCTATCTTCTTCTTTAGCCAACGTTTTGTACAGCATTGGCTAAAGAAGGAGGTAACGCAACACTGCATAACACCCAAAAAAATAACGAAAACCTCTCAAAATAGTTTAATAATTAAGGTTATCCTGAAAAAACCTTCTCATTTTTTACAGAAAATATATATATATAAATATAGACAAAATATATTACAAAAATATTCAATACTACAAACTTTCAAAGAAATAACTTAATAACAAACTTTCAAAGAACAGCTAAATAACTTAAATTTCAATGTTTCAGAAAGGTATCAGAATAATATTAAAATCTTAAAATTTAATACCAAGCACCTTCAAAATACTTATCTCCATCTAGGTATAATTTATTTCAACAACCTCCCGTTAAATCTATTATTATTATCGAATACAATCATGAACTTCAGCTTAAATTAAAAAAATTACCTAAAACTAACATAAGAATTCTATAATTCCATATAACTATCATTTTTATTTCTTTTAAATCTTGAAATATTGTATTGATAAATCTTGAGTTTATCTTACTTATCTTTTTGTTATTGTTTTCAATTTTTTATTATTTACTTACTTACATGATTTCATATAATTGAGCATGAATTCCCTCACCAAACACAAGAGCCTTGTTTCTTTATGGTGAGGAAAGGGCTATTTTTATTTTCCTTTATAACATTGTTTAACATATGAAAAATGTGTACTTATTGTAAAAAAACATACAAATATTAAATAAAAATTTATCATTAATGACAAGGGCGACTGAGGGTTATTATTTTCTCAGGGCCTTCCCTTATGTGTAGAGTTAATAAGTATTTTAGTCATATATGTGGTATATCTAAAAGCTTCCGAGTTTTTCACATAGTGCAAAGAGCTGTCCCAAAAGTCCGCTAGATGGCAGGTAGTTTAGATCGGAGTTTGGACACCAGAGGGGCCAAGGGCCCGAACGCAGTCTTTGGGTACGAGTTCATTCGCATCAGATTCCATTTAGCCAGTTTCCAGATAGGTCGACTATCGTGGTCACCCCTTGTATACGCAAAGTATCAAATAAAACCAAATTAATACAAAGAACTTTATTACTTCCAAATAAGTAATCTCCTTCCAAGGCGAGTTGGAGAACTGTTTTCTGAACACTACAATATCTAATGTTAGAAAAGCAGCGATTTCCACGGCATACTAGCCCAAAATTCGAAGTGAGCTACACACCTTGCTACAACACTCCGGAGTTCGTTTTTTAATACGTCCTTTTATAATAAATAAGTGGACTCCGTCCCACAAAACAAGGCCTCAATTTAAAATGCATTTTTTGCTTTATTTAACAGCTTTATTGAACTACATATATTGAATACATGTTTTACTTGTACGCCGATGCACAATTTATTATGAACTAGTGCAGACCCTTGAAAAATCACGGGATATTATATTAGTCGAATTTGCGAAACTGAGAGCATTTATAAAATAATTGTCTCCGGATAAAAAACAAATATTTATATTTTTTAGTGGACTAATTAGAAAGACGTCCGAAATTTAACTTTCGAATGAACATTGTTATTAAAAAAAAACGATAACTGTTAAACAAAAATTAGATGTTAGATAAACATTTAAACCAAAGAAATACAAATATTATTATTAAAATATTTTTCAGAATTAAATAACATGCGTTCACAATTATGCCCTCTGCGTGCGAACACTATCTAAATTTCTTTAAATAGACAATAATCAGTGTTAATTTCAAGCAACCTACCAGGTAAGTATGGTCCTGTATTCATTCATTTTTAGGCGGCATCGCGTTCATTGGTCAAAACATTGTACATATATTTTCGTATCGGTGATCAATGAACCGGTGTATGCAATTTTTACCCATAAGTTGTTTTTAATTATTTGTTTAGCTTATGGTTTTTGTAGATTTTAGGCATGTATGGTAAGTTTGTACAGCGCCCTTGAGGTGATTTTTCACAAAAACGGCGCTATATAAATCGTAAAAATATTATTATTATTTATTACTTTCATTTTGGGAGCCGGGATATGAATACCACCACCCCGGGAACCATTTATTGGATAACCAACACCCCCGTCATGTAATAATTTCCCCCAGGGCGTATGTCATCTTTGGTAATCCTGTGTGGAGGCACTTTTTAGGGAAACTAAAGAGAGAAGTTTCTGGAAAGAACAAATCGCCTTGAAAACTACCTGTTATTTACATTTTGGGAGGCGGGTATGGGTGCCGCCGTCCTGGAAACCTTTTATTGGATAAACAACGACTCTGCCATAGGTCACTCCAAGTGATTCGGTGTTTTTGGTGTCTTAGCAAGTGTGCCCGGGTTCATGAGATGAGGTTTGTCTGGTTCTTGGCCGTGGAGGCGTCTGCCCATAAACTGCGTGGCAGGCCAGATCGGGAGCGACTTTTGACTTCTCGAGCAGGGCTCTCTCGGAACATCACCTTGGACCGCAGTGGGAGGCTGGAATATTTCGTCCGTCACTCCTGGACACGCTGACCCCTGATTTTTACCCACCCCCCATACCTTTTTCCTTCCCAGAACATACTTTCCATCTTTTTCATAATAAGGTCCTCCACAGAGCATCCCTAAATATGACGTAGGCCCTAAGGAGAATTATTTTCTTCAGTGGCCTCTGTGTAAATATATGAAAATGAAAAAGATAGAAGAGACTATAGCGATACGTCGTCTCTGGAACTATTGGGTTTTAAATTAAATCTCTACATATTATAAATTAAAATCCTCCGACGCATCTGTCTGTCTGTCTGTTCGCGATAAACTCAAAAACGACTGAACGAATTTTCATGCGGTTTTCACCAATAGATAGAGTGATTCATGAGGAAGGCTAAGGTATATAATTTGTCAAGGTTTTGTGTAAATTGGTAGAAACATAATATTATATATAAAGTATAATGTCTGCATGTGGTGAACGAGCGGGCTGGCACGTGCAAATTATCAGATGGCGGTGGTTTTAAAAGTTGGGTAACCATCCAGTAAATGACTTGCCATAGCAACGCGTGGCCGGGTCAGCTAGTAAATAATATATACAAAATTAAAATATTATCTTTCCTCATTTCGTGGGTTAAGGTCTAGCTAAGTACTTAGTTCTAGCCCAAATAAAATTATCGGCCTTTCAACGGGAAATCTTTTTTCCAGTAAGGTACCTATCACTTGAAAGAGAAGGGCTAGAGGAAGGGGGCTTTAGGGGTGGGACGTTGATTTGGAATTTGGATAATTTATTTCGTTTGATACTCCCGGAGAGCGAGAGGATATAACATAGGCAATGATTCTGCGAATTCAGTAGGCGAAATATCTGTCACTAATGGAAAAATGAGGTTCTTCGTCTTTAAGTTCTTGAATTATTTAATATTAATATTTTTTATTTGCATATAAGAGGCATATTTTGACAGATTCAATTCAGAATGGAAAGTCATTAAAAGTATATATACATTTTTTTTTTTTACTTTATGAGTAAAAACTCAAATTATAATATTTAATTAAATGAAGACAATATTAGCGAAACTTAATCGAAAATCGGGAGACAGAAAAATCAGAAAAAGATATTGGCACCTCTGGGACTCGAACCCAATAATATGTGCGTTAAGAAAATGAAGATAATGTTAGTAGTTCTTAGTTGAAGTATGATATGGTTAAAAGTGGCCAAATTTGATATAGACACCTTAGATCAGTTGGTAGAGAACTCGCCATGTAAGCAAAGGGTTTTGGGTTCGAGTCCCAGAGTTGCCAGTATCTTCTTCTGGTTTTTGTCTCCAGATTTTCGATTGAGTTTCGCTTAAATTTTTAATTAAATATTTAAAAAATTGGTTGAATAGGTTATGTTAGTCAAATACGTTTTTAGATTTTCACGGCCAAAAGTATTTTAGGTATTTATTTTTGGCGTGTTATGCCGTGTTGCGCTACCTCCAAAGTTTCGGACAGCGTTGCAGTGTCCATCATCAAGGCCGATCCAGCAGATGTGTACCAGATGAAGGACACTGCAACGCTGTCCGAAACGTTGGCTAAATAAGGAGGTAGCGCAACTCGGCATAACACCCCAAAAACCAATAACGAAAATGATTTGTTTTTATTTGATTTAGGTAACGTTAGGTTAGGTTATGGGCTTTTTTTTCATAGAAGTTAATGACTTTTCAAGTTTAGTTGAGTTGAGTTGATTCTGAGCTGTCATGGAATCGTTTTGACGACCTACGTTGTTGAGTGGTTTCGATTCTTAGTTACGAATTCGGAGGTCACGGGATCAAATCCCGGCGGGTGAAAGTAATTTTGTGTTTTTTTTTTCACAATTTATTAATTAAAAATAATGTGCAGTATATTCGCGAGATATTTTAAACATTTTCTGTATCGCCCTGGAAAAGAAAGACCACAATTCAGAATCGAAACGTTGCTTGAAATGGCTTTAACCTTGTTTAGTGATCAGATCTGAATATCCAGGTATCTCCCCACCTTCTTCTTCCCCATCTCCATCCCCTCCCCTCTATGTACATAATTCTACTGAACTCTGCTTCACAAGCCCTAATTCGGTATGCCATAGTCTTACTGGCTCCTGACGGTTGGGAGCAGTTGGGCCTCTTGTGCGGTCACATTAAAAAAATATACATAAGGATATTAAAAGGAAACCTGGTCGCCGATAAATTATTAACAATAGGTGTTTTACCAAACGGTTGCTCAATCTACATTACAATACGGTATTATAGGCTGGGGAGGAACATATGACGTCATTTTAAATCCAATCAAATTGTCACTGTTGCTCTTACTCTCCCGAATATTGAGCGATAGGGACAACTGCATCTTAGGCTGATAATACCAAAATAAAATCATCAAAATCTGAGTTTTATATTTCTCCTCCAAAACTGGACAGGTTTTAAAGATTTTTTTCCTAACTGTATTAGAAGAAAGTACTCCAATGATCAACTGTCGGGGATCATCTGTTCAGGGGATCAAGTATCGGGGATCAAATGCCCACGGGGTCAACTGCCCGGGGGATCAAGAGTCGGTTCACTGCTTCTGATAACTAAATGAATCTCAAATGAGTACCTATGAGCAAGAACTTTTCCGATTATTTCTACCGTTTTTCCTTTTCCATATACTTGCATTGTGTCCGGAAACTATTAGTACAAGCGAGAATCTGTTAAATCTATATCACAAAATAGAGAAACGAACAAGAAATTTTTTTCATGTGCATTTTTTAAATTTGCAGTTTTTCCGGTTCATTTAATTTTTCGGAAACTTATGGTTTCAAAAACTTTTTAAGCCAGTTTTAAACCCTTCGAAGCATTTTAAAATACGTTTTACTTCTGACATTAGCCCCATAGTAAGCGATTTGTTTCAAATTCTACTTTAAAAAATTCCTTCGGAATCGATTTACTCGAAAACTTAATCCCAATCGAAAAAAGTTATTTAACAAAATCGACTCTAAGTGTGATGCAGACTCACCATTTTCCTCCTTCTTTTAAGTGTATTTTATTTAGCTATAAAATTGAACATCTTATATCTAATATAATCTATTCTAAAACTACTACAATATTAAAATTTTGACTTCACGACCTTGAAACCTAATCTACGAAAAACTGCAAGACTTTTCGCTTCCTTAATATTTACAGGGAGTTCATTGAACATTTTAAAACCTTTGTAATAAAAATTGTTTTGTGTTCCCGATAAATTTGTTTTATGAAGCCTAAAATCGTTGCAGTTTCTCGTAGGAAAACAATGAACTGTACAATCAATTCATTCAATTATTAAACATATAATCTGGTAACAATTTATTTTTTAACCCGTCTAATCACAGGAGACCCAAGTTGTCCCAAAACATCATATGCCGTTATAATAACAGGAGACCCAAATTGTCCCAGAGCGACCGTGCATTATTAAAAGTTAGGTACCTCTCTTCAAATCAAGGGAAAATTTGTGATTTATTTTATGTTAGAAAGCGATAGAAATAATGCTTCTCATTGTCTTGGGACTATACGAACTATGTTGTTCAGATATTTTACAAACCCGATCATAGGTAAGTGACGTTTTTATTTCGCGCCAATTTGTGACGTAACAAACATTTAATTTAAAATTATATGTGTTTGAATCTGATAAAAAGTTAGGTGAAAGTTTTATTACAAATTTTATTAAGAAAATGAATCTGTATTTAAATTTTTAAGCTTATTCTATTTAAAGTACTTCAATTCGTATATTCGTAGGTATGCATTTTTTAGCCAATTTTCATTTCCAATATTAAAATTTTAAAATTTAGAAATAAATGAAATGAAAGAAATGATTTCTATTAAACACGTCAGAAAGATTTTTGAAAACAATTTTTTGTTTTTGCAAAAGGTTTAAAAAATTATCAATAAGTAAGAAAATTTAAAAAGTGTGGGAAGAACCAGGAATTTTGACCGCAAACTTTGACAGGCAAAAGTTTATAGATATTTTTTTCTTATTATTCGAAGGAACTTATAAATAAGTACTAGTGTATTGTAGACTAATCGTTGTATGGACTTTTTCGGACCACTAGTTTCCGAACATCGTGTATAATGACATATTTTCCGGTGATATTAATCTTAATTTTTCCGACACTGCTCAGGGGGGTTTTATTTCCTCTGCATTAAATCCTTTCCTGCCTTATTTCAGTCGCTAGTTTTCATGACATAAAACATAGGTCGGATAATTTATCAAGTCCGCGTAATGAAACTGTTCCACTGTCCAAGAACGTTCCCTGTTTTCGTACACTTAAATAATGCGACAATTCAGTCTTTCTTGACCCTTCCTTTTATTTATTGTCTTTTTTTGTTATTTACGAAGTTTTTATATTTGTACCTACAGTCAATTCTGTTTAAACGGTCTATTTTTTCACAAACTTCAAATAACTTATTAAAGTTGTCGGGTTTGTGTTTATACAAATGCTTATATTTATGTTTTTGTTTCTGTTAATGTTTGAATTTGAGTTTTGGCGTGTGCTTATGTTTGTGTTTGTGTTTTAGTAAAAGTTTGTGTATGATTAGTGTTTCTGTTTTTGTTTGCGTTAGTGTTTTCTCTGTGTTTATGTTAGTTTGTGATTGTGTTTTTATTTGTTATTGTGTTTATGTTTTTGTTTGTGTTTGTGTTTGTGAGTATATTTCTGTTTGATTTTGAGTTCGTGATTCTGTTTGTGTTCGTGCTCCTTTTCGTGTTTCTTATTTTGTTTGTGTTTTTGTTTGTGCTTGTGTTTATGAGTGTTTGAGTTTGTACTTCTGTATTTGTACAAAATACGTTTGAGTTAATGATGAATACAAGTACCTAAGTCTAAAGTTGTGGTACTTTAAAGAGAGTACGAAAACAGTATGTAATAATATAGTTTGAGTTATGAATACTTGGAATAAGTGAATGGGTTCGTTTATTTTGGAAGTATGTTTACGAGAGGTAGAAAGACTGATTTCTTTTTTACATTAGCTCCACACACTCCTGAGGAAAAAAAATGTAAATGTCACATTTGGGGATGCTATGTGAAGGGTCTTTTAAGAAAGGAAGGAGAGGATGTTCTGGGAAGGAAAAAGATATGAGGGGTATGTGGGAATCTCGGCGTTGATGTGACCAGTCCAATGCGTGGACGTATGAACCTTCCCTCCCGCTGCGGTGCAAGGCGGTGGATAGAGAGAGTCCGGTTGGAGAGGTCTAGGTCAGGTCTCCCTTAACCAGTCTTCCGATCCGGCCCGTCAGGCAGCAGGTGGGCAAACGCATTCTCCTCCAAGACCTAGACAAACCTCACCCCATGAACCCGGGACCTCTGATGAGTCACCAAACGTAGGGATCCGCTTGGGGATGACCTACGGCAGTATTAATTATCCAATTAAATGGTTCCCTGCCTCCCAAATTAAGTTTAGTTAAGTGAAGATTTTTTTCCTTAATTAAAAGCGATCATTTTCATCACTATATGGAAAAACAATTGGGATTTTCTGGCACATTAACATTCTCAACAAGTCCGTCGGTTTATTTTTCTCCGTAGTTTTTCCAGCTATAATCCCGTTTGTACTGTACCGTGTTGTGTGCGGAGTTGGCTAGTTACCCTCGGAGGAGGTAGGAGAGGGAAGGTGGGGGTTGGGTTAGGTCGGGGCTAATAATTCCACTTCTGCGGGTTTCGTCCCACCCCTTAGCATTATCCCTTATAATAATGAGGGCACACAAGGCGCCAAATTAACCCCGACGAGCCGAAAATCATTAGCCGAGCCTTTCCTGATGATTTTACTGCGATGATGAGAAATTTAACTTTGGCGACCAAATTACGCATTATCCTTAAGTTTTAATAAAATATTATGACCTACGTGGAAGAGCGGCAAAATCCTTGGCTCTGGGTCTAGAGGATTAAAAAAATCATGAAGATGGTGTACTTTAAAATATTATTTTATAATGCGAGTACTACCCAAGAGTCTCATTAGCTTTTAGCAATTACGTCTATGGTGTTCCCAATTGGTGGATTATATATTATGTTTATGCGAATAAAAAAGTACAAATAAATACAACGCTTTCACATCTGCAATAAGAATCTTTACAGAATCATTAAAACGACCACCATCTTAAAACGGGAACGGAACATACGAACAAATTAACAGAAAAACAATAAAACAATAAGTCATTAATTGCAGATTAGACTGATAACTGAAGAGTTAAAAATGACCTATTATGTATGGGTGTCACTGTCATCAGGTTCCTGAGGGTAGGACTCATATACTGTAGAAGTGTAAAAAGAAATTCACAAAATAACCAAAATTTCATAAAATACAAATTAGCAACAAAATTTGCCCTACCAATTTGTAAAAGTATTTTTCCCATTCGTAAAGCAACGAAAAGTTTGTCGGAAAGGTTAATTTCGACCCAAAACATTGTGACAGTGCAGACTTTTTGACGAAACAAACAACGGAAAAACAAGTTTTCTGGTAATTGGAAATGAGTTTTTGAGTGTTTTTTTATTATTTTTATATTTTGTTTCTGCGTACAGTCGACTCACTGTTTACTTAAGTGCTTCTTGAGAATATATCCGGCAACGGAATTAAAAAATAACATTGAAAAGGCACGGATAATTAATAATATGACCAAAATGATGGACTAACGAAGAAAACTTAATTAAAAACTGTAATGTTTTGAATGTTACCATTTTTAATTAGTTTAATACTAGCGCAGACCCGTGAAAAATCACGGGATATTATAATTGCAGGATTCGTAAAGCTGAAAGTATTTATAACAAAAAATATTTGCCTTTCGAAAAAAGAAACTTACGTATTGAATTATCTTAATTGCTTTTACATTAACTCCACACAGGAGGAAAATAATTTCCCCCAGGGCCTATGTCATCAGAGATGCTGTGTGAAGGGTCTTTTTGAGGAGATGAAGGAATGAACATTGGTCTTGAAAAGACATATATTGTTGGAAGGGGAAAACACAGAGGCCGGCAAATCGAACACAAGAACGAGTCGAAGAAGCGACCCGTTCTCATATGACAAATGTCAACCATGTACATATGTTGGGCACGCGTTTGGCGTGTTTCCCGATTATAAACCGGTGCCGAAGGGATCAATGACGCTAATTCCTCGGAGCATCTTCCATTGAAATACCGGTAGAACAAGGATAGCATTCCCACCCGACGCCTGTGCTCTGAGGATTGCAATCTGAAGATGTGAGAATCTATCAACAGACTGCCCGTTTCTGCGCAGAGTCGAGGGTATTTTTTTTTTCCCCATTAATGTTAGTAATAATGATAGAAATAATTCTTTATTCCAGGATGTGGGGAGGATAGTGCAATCTCTCACGTCCCATATAGTTATAAATATTTACACAGTAAAGTAACAAGTAAATAAAATATTAAAAAGTTAATAAACTTGAAAAATTACGACATCTCTCCAAAGTATATAATATATATACTGGTAAAAATCAATAATTGTTTGCTTGCGTGCTTGTTTTTTTTTTGTTCCATAAGCGTTGCTAAACCACTCATCTAATTGCGACGAAACTTTGGGGATTTGACGTGCGCATGCCCGCGATGGTTTTTATGTATAATGTGAGCTCTGGCGTAATGGAATTATTTCCTACACCATTCATCAGATTGCGATGAAACTTTGGTGAGTTTAGGTGCGCACGCCCTCGAAGGTTTCTATATAACTGTGGTGTTATGAAATTTGTATTAAAAATTAAAAAGATGGCGCGTGAATAGTTTGAAGAATGTGTGTATTTCGTGTTAAGTACAGTGGCAGGGAGGGAAGGCGGGAAGGGGTGGGGAATCCGAGAGCGGCGGAGGGGGATGAAGGAGGGGAGGGGGTTGGTGAGAGGGAAGGCGGGGAAGGTGGACGAATCGGGTGCAGGGGTGAAAGAGGAAGTGGGAGGGGAAGGTAACGAATGGGAAAGGAGATACAACTTCTTTATTTAAGTATCATTGCAATGCATGCCGGGATCTCGCAAGCGATAATATACAAACACAAGGCAAGTTATATCGTCAACGGTTCCATGCCGACTCAGAATGAAACCAACTCAGAACCACCTCAGAAAGGTCATTAAAAACTATGAAAAAATAATTTTAAAATAGCCGGTAACCCTAACCTAACTTAACCTTTTTAACGAATTTTTTATTTATTTTTATTATCATCACTCTTTATGACCTTTCTGAGGTGGTTCTGAATTGGTTTCATTCCGAGTTGACCGGTCACCATCGTCAACCATTTAAAACTTTGCCAATTTACAGTGAGTCGCATGTATTATCAAATTAAAAATAGAAAGCGTTATAATTTATTATGAAGGCAATTTCAAAAATATATGGATATATAACGCGCATCGTCGAGGGGAAAATGTAAACCAAAATAAAACATAATTTGAAATACGCGTCAGAAAGGCGTCAAAGGTTTTCGAGGAATGTCAAAATTGGGGATGGCATTAATTCCAAAGAGCGACCCTCTTTACAGCCGGCCTAAGGGAGGATTACCCGGAACGATGGAAAAGAAAAAATGATATGTTATTCCCTTGAAAACTTCTCGTATTGGAGGTATAAAAAATATATAATATACAAAATTAGATACGTTTTTAGATTTTCACGGCCAAAAATATTTTTGTAATTTGTTTTTGGGGTGTTCGGTTCGAGTGACAGGCTATTTTGGAACCGGTTCCTACGCCATTGTCTATCTCGGTTACTTTGTACCGGTGACTAGCGATCACTGGATGACTAGATTGATGAGTAGATTCGAGGAACAGTTTTTTGGAACCAGTTCTTATTGTAGCACGCCTGATTACGAGGGCAATTGAAATCTACAACCATTTTGAAGTATATCTACTGTAATACCAGATCGTAGTGGAGTGGAGCCACTAACAATTACACATCTCTCGGATATTTTTTGTTTACATGAATACCTCACAAGAGTCCCAACTGCTCCCGTCTGAAGCCATTGAGACTATGGCATCCCCAATTGGGGTATGTTGTGAGGCTGAGGGTAGTGGGGAGGGGAAGGAGATAGGGAAGAGGAAGGTGGGGAAGTACCTGATTATTCAGATCTGGTCACTAAACACGGCTAATGCCATTTCAAGCAACGTTTCAATTCTGAATGGTGGTCTTACACCAGGGCGATACAGAGAGTATCTTCCAGTCTGGAACGTGCCGCAAATATACTATTTATTATTTTAAATGAATAAATTGTGAAATAACACAAATTAATCAAATAAAATTTATTTTCCACGCCGGGATTCGATCCCACGACCTTCGGTGCGCGAGTCATGCGTCTTACCACTTCGCTACGCCGCGCCGGCCGCCGGATCTGTCGGATCTGCCGGATCTGCCCTGATAATGGACACTGCAAAACGTTGGCTAAAGGAGGAGGTAGCGCAACACCCTAAAAACATATAATGAAAATTGACAAAATTCTTTAAAATCCACTGGTTAATTAATGACTTCACCCAGAGTTAATTTTGTACCGAAATTTTTTAATCTGCACTGGTAAACAAAATCTAATATCGCCAATCCCATAGAAGTATCATAAGTCAAAATTTTCTATTTTAGGTTTTGTCTCTGAAAAAAGAGATTATGATTATCTATGTTCCACAAAAACTGTATTTAAATTAGATCATTCCAACTCCTCAAGATGTCGCTAGTATCTCTTTTCGACTGAACCGCTTCTTCATCATCCATTCATTTGTTTTTGCTCTCATATACAATTAACTTTTTGACTTGCGACACTTTTCGACGATACGTACTTTAAACCACGAGTTTAAATGTATTAATTTCTTAAAATTTATTTGTGTATTCGGTATTTGAAACTTTCGATGGTCACACCAAAACTTAACGCTGAAAATGACATTAATTTTCACTAGATAATTAAATATTATGCGGAAATGCGAGAAATAACGTTATCCAGAAGCATTATCAATTACTTTTCTATATATTACACACAGTCTACAAATCTGCCCTGATGATGGACACTGTAACGCAGAATTCCAATATTTATGCATTAAATGCTTGAGAAGACAAACCTCACCTCTTGAACTCGGGCACCCCTGCAAAGTCACCAAAAGTAGCGAAAAACTTGGGGTGTCCTATGACAGAGGTGTTGGTTATTCAATAAATGGTTCCCAGGGCGGTACCCATAACCATCTCCAAAATTAAAAACGATATTTAAATCATTTACGCCACCTAGTGGGAGATTTATCACTTACAATGACTTTCTCATATAAAAATAAAGTTGGTTGTTTGCAGGTGAAAAAATGAAATAAGCAGTAATTGTTGAATGAAACACTAGTATATTTTGAATTATTTGACGGACAGGAGATAAGCCGACGTAGCTCAGTGGATAAGAGCAATTGACCGGAAATCAGAAGGACGCGAGTTCGTGTCCCGTCGGAGGCATGTACCTTTTCTCGGGAGATTTCTTCAATGTAGATGAGTATTTCAGGCTAATAATTATTACTTATAATAATTGTTAAATCATATTTAGTTGGATTTTTTTTCATAGTTTTGTCGCATTCCTTTTCAATTTTTAGGTCCAGGGCCCCAGTGCAAGCTTTGGGTATTTAATAAAGGAATAATTTCCACACTGGGCCCGGACCCCTAATTTAATATTTATTAAGGCCGAGGGTCCGGGACGTTGAAAGTACGAGTGCTACCTCGACTCATTAATAAAGGCAGCCAAAAAGAACAATTAGTTAACAAGAATTATCATTGCTATATTATTAATTGAAGGTGTCGGGTAGGGAGATTTAGAATTCATGGAAATGTATTATTACATTTCGAAATACATACATGTTAGTGCGCAAATAAATATATGAACCAAATTACCGTATGGCGTAGAGCAGGGAACCAAAACAGGCGGACTGTGTATATGAAGAACTTGTTTCATTCTATTAAAATAGCACTTCGTTACAAATTATTTATATTAAACAACTATTTACGTCGAGGGAGAGAGCAGAAGATATATTTAAATTAGTATTTGGTAAAGATTTATATAAGCGTAATTTTTCGGCTTGCTAGTATATTTTTAACATTACTCTTAAAAATCCATTTTACAATCAATACCTTAAAAACAAATAACGAAAATACTTTTGGCCGTGAAAATCCAAAAACGTATATTATGTAATAAATATTTGAAAGATGTTACGAAACTATTCTTGTAATTAAGTACAGACGGTGTTCCCAGTCGGTACAATGAGAAAGATATCATTATTCGGTACACATTTATGGATTCCTCGGTCTTAATGAAAAAAGTAATGAAAAATTCCATGCTCATTTCAATCGGTCCGAATCTTAGATGTATCAAAAACATAAAATGAGATTTTTCGAAATTTTTACAAGATATTTTTTATTATTTTGTTGTGAAATTTTGCCGTTCCTGCCGCCCCCACTATGCTACGCCACTGGATGCATAAAAAAATAATTTGATTTGCAGGTAAATATTGCGAATACCGACAGATTAGTGGCCAAGGTGGCAAATACCGCTGGTTTCCACGCAGAAATCACGCCCGCGAGTTAAATTCCTCTCCTAGCTAAGTTCTCGATGTTCAGGCAGTGAGGAGGCAAAGGAGAAAAGAAAGTGAAGGTTGGCATGTTATAACATGCCACTCCTTGGCATCGTGGCTCCACTCAGGTTGAATTATTGCACAGAACGTGTCGGGAGAGCGTGGAACGGGAGAAAGCCATTTTTCTCGAAATTAACGCCAGATATATTTAAATGAGAAAAATTGCCTTTCATTTCGTATCAAATACTACGGTGCTTCTCTGATATTGGAAAATAAATTACTTTCATACTCTTCGTTCCACTGAATAGGTAAATCAAAGTGTTTGGTTTGCCAGGAGTGGGCTCAAAAGTTCCTTATTTTTTCTTTATTTTATTTCTTAAGCAGATTTCTAAATTATTTATCGAGTTAAAAATGTAAACTAATATGTACAAGGTAATATTTAATTTCATAAATTAAAATATTTTTACAGAAAACATAACATTTCCTTTTAAATACATTAATTCTTCATACTTTCAGGCATTTCATCATAAATCTTTAGTCCTCTATACATTAGGCAGTTCTGCTATTTTTATTTTTTCATGTGTGGCAATCTAATTCTATTTATGTTTGGTCATTGTGTAGATATTCTATTAAAACAATTTCATCCTTAAAGTATTTTGGCATTTGGTTTTACATAACTTTATGCACAAAAATTATGTACTAATCCCAGCGAGAGATCGCATATGACATCATCGTTTTGAAACAAGACGCGTGAGTAGGAAGAGGACGAATGTTGATGACGTCCGAACGAGCTCTCGCTGGGACTAGTTTACCAACATAATCTTCATTTTCTTAGACATATTTAAACGCAGTAATAAATAAAATAAAAACTTACCATTCGTATACATTTGCTGTTGCATAAAATATTCGTATAACTTGTGTTTTTATTTTATTTTGAATACGCATTGAAGACTGGAAAAGTTTCTTGTAAACATACCTGAAACAAATAAAAACATTAAATTAGTAAGTTATTCGGTAATAATATCTCCAAAATGACCTGGAAAGAATTTCATACTTGTGATCTCCCGAAAGAAACCATTAATTTATTCTGAATGCAATTATTAATGTTTCCAAAATGACCTTGAAAAAAATTACATCTTTGCGATTCTTTCAAGGACATGAGGAAACCATTCCTTCGTTCAGAATGCAATTATTAATGTTTTCAAAAGTTGTCTCGACAGAATCTCATTTCTGTGATCTCTTGAGCGAAACCATTCCTTTGTTAAGAATATTATGAACTAAATGTGCAATTTGGCTGTCCTGAAACCGAAATCCTTCCCAGTTAGACAGACAAAGCATCATTTTATAATGTATTGTAATATATATATATATAAACAAATAAATAAATACTAAATAAAATAAATATACAATTTGAGAGGCGGGAATGGGTACCGCCGCCCGGAAACCATTTATTGGATAACAATCCCTTCCACCATAGGTCACCCTAAGTGGTGACTTAATTAAGTTTATCTGGATCTTGGCGGCGGATGCATCGTCCCATCAACTGCGTGGCAGTCCATATCGGGAGAGACCGGTTGAGGGAGACCTTTTGACCTCTCCAGCAAGACTCTCTCGGAATGTCACCTTGCATCCCAATGGGAGGGATGGATTCATACGTTCGTCACACCTGAACACCTGAACTGATCCCTACCCACCACAATAAAAGGCTCCCCACACCTCAAAGATGAAATAGGTCCTGAGGGGAATTATTTTCCTCAGTTTATATTACCATACCTGCTATGTACATTATATAAAAGAGAATTTGAATAATTCAGCAAATTCTAAGTTAATATTCAAGCACTGTTCAAGTTCTGTTCTCACAAGAGTCTTAACTGCACTCAAACTCAACCACCTGGAGTCAGTGAAACAATGGCATCCCCAAATGTGGTATGTTGTGAGGCTGGGGAGTGGGGAGGAGAAGGAATTATAGAAAAGACGGGAAGTGCCTGGCTATTCGGATTTAGTATCGCCATGGTGTAAGACCACCATTCAGAATTGAAACTTTGCTTTAAATGGATTTAGCCGTGTTTGGTGACCAGATCTGAATAGCCAGGTACTTCCCCACTTTCCTCTTCCCCGTCTCCTTCCCCACTCCACTACTTTAAGCCTCATAACGTTCCCCAATTGGGGATGCCATAGTCTCAATGGCTCCAGACGGGAGCAGCTGAGGTGTTACTATAAAAAAATTTAAAAAAGCCACCAAGCGCAGCCAAAGCCATTTAAAACCACGTTTCAATACAGAATGGTATCACCATGCCATAGTCTCAATGGATCTAGGTGGTTGAATAGAACGCAAAACTGTTTCAGTTCAATTACGAGTTTACAATTTTTTCGAATAAAAATCAATTTTCATTACAAAAATCAAATACGCTTTTTTGGATCACGCTGTGCGATTTTTAATTAAAAACTGTTGTTTTGTTAAATTTGAAATTGTGGAAAATTTAAATGGCGGCGCTAATAGCAAACTGGCGTAGAATCAAGGCCGATATGTTGGATGAAAGGGTCAAACAAATCTGACAATTTCATGGATGAAATTTCACAGGCGCCGAGCTGACAGAAGGTTATTGGGATTTCCCGCCAAAATAGGGCTGCCATCTTGTTATCGATAAATTCACTATTTTTAATGTTTTATTTATTTAAACACAGAGCATTGTAGGAAAGCTGTGTTTGCTCTATAGGTATTTCAATGGAGTATTTCTGGGCACGAAAGCGAATCTCGATGGACACCTATTCATAGTAAGTCAAAGTTGAAGATGATTTTAGAATCTAATTAAAAAATGGAAACATGAGATTGATAAAAATGACGGAATATAATTAAGTTACAATAAAACTAAAATTTAATATGATACAAAGCTAAATGGTGAGATGTTAAGTGTTTCCGATATTATTTTATGGAATGGAAGCATGGATGCTTACTGAAGAACTAGTTAGGTGACTTGAGGCATTCGAGATGTGGATCTACAGAAGAATACTTAAAATAAGCTGGATAGATAGGGTTACGAATGAAGATGTTATGGTTCGGATATTTAAAGAAAAATAAGTTATTAAAAGTATAAAAATCCGAAAACTTCAATATCTTGGACACGTGATGAGACATCCTGAGAAGTATGAGATCTTGCATCTCATACTGCAGGGAAAGATTGCCGGAAGACGGGGCCCTGGAAGAAGGAGAACCTCTTGGCTGAAAAAACCTAAGAAAGTGGTTTGGCCCCTCTACTGCAGAGCTGTTCCGGGCCGCAGTTAACAAAGTATAGCCAACGACCATTGAACGGACAGGGCACAAGAAGAAGAAGTCAAAGCTATACAATGAACTTCTACTGGCCATTAGACAAAACACATTGCACCTTAAGTATAAATCTGACACTAAGTTCTGTATTACCAGCCAAAACAGATCCAACTTCAAAGATATTATCAAAACTAACGTATAGGTTTGTATTTTTTTCAAGTGTACGATGATGATTGTCTGTTTTACTTTAATTGTGATATGTGTGGTGTTATTATTTGTATTTTTAGTATGTGTGATATAATTTTTATTATAAGCTGCTCATGTTTTAAAGCGCCTGCTCTCAACACAGGTTTTCCTGGAGATACAGGCATAGGACATCGCAAATTTGAAATGTAGAATTAATAAAAGATAAAAATAAATAGCTCAATTGTCTCAGTGAGGCTAGGGCTAGAGTATCTGAGTTTGAATTTCTATTGCGACTGCGTTGTTATTTTAGGAGTCTATATCTTTTTCATATTTTGTTTGAGAGTTTGTTGTTGATATTATCTTCTCTATTTGCAAATACTCCAATCTTTAGGAACAATATTAGCTCATTGCTAGCCAATCCAAGAGAGCCTGCTATGCCGCGTTACAAATTACTATTCCATTTTTCTAAATAACAAATTTCTTTCTTATTTGAATGAGAATTAAACATTGTTCGTTCACTCTCACCCATTTAATTCAGGAGCTTGACTCCCCAAATAGTAATTTCTGTAGTCTAGAAGTGGGAACTTTATATAACATACTAGCAGTATTTACCAGGCTACACTTTGCTGTGGCTAACGAAATACTACGCCACGTCATTACCCATCCTTTATAACCAAGGCCATGTGTTAAATAAAATCCACCGCGCGCTTGCCAGTATGCTCCGTTTATTTAAATATATTTCAACCAATTTACACAAACATTGAAAAATTATACACCTAACAACCTTCCTCATGAATCACTATTGATGAAAACCGCATGAAAGTCCGCTGCGTTGTTTAAAAGATCTAAGCGCACAGACAGCGGTAGCGACTTCATTTTATACTATGTAAAGATTTTTTGGTTGTTCCTCTCAAAACAAATATACCCTCTCTACTATCAAGCCTTATCTAAGATTGCCTCCCCTCCGCTCAACATCTCATCTCTTCCAAGTCTGAACTCAATTCCAATCTTTCATGTAATTATGAAATTTGCCTATTTAAATGATTTTAACATATAATTTCACATTTCCACTCTATATGATTTTAAATTGTAGCCTTAAACACCATTAAAAAGAATGCTAGAAACATTTAAGAAAAAAAATTAAAAATAATTATATTTTAACAGGATTTTGTCAGCCCTGTTTTTGCAACTGTCATCTGACTTTGACGTTTCACTTCCGATAACGTAAAGGGATGACGAAAAAAAGATTTAAAAAAACCCCACCTGTGGTCGGTCGAGACGACATGGGTGAAAAGGATAAAAAAGTTAAGCGACCATAGAATGAAAATATGATATTACGTTTTGTTACCATTATGTGACACGCTTTCCTTAGGGGCGTTAAAACGTCAGTCGGATCATTAACCAAAGATAAATGTTTTTTTTTAAATAATAAGTTGTCAACAGTTCTAAATTGTTTTTTGTGGGTTTTTCGTTGAAATTTGTAGTTTTAGGATGAATCCTGTAAAAACATGAGATGAAATATATTTAGTAAATTTTGTGATAAAATAGATATGTTGTGCGGAAAGATAGGATAGGGATGAGGTTTGGGGAAGGAAATGGTGTGGAGGATGGGTAGGAATTGGGGTCATCGTGTCCAGGTATGACGGATGTCATCAAAATTATGAAGTAACACAAACACAACCTAGGGTAAACAAACACGAAGACGACAAAATTAACAAAAATGAAGGCGATATCATTAACAAACATGTAGACGATAAAATGAATAAACATGATGACGATAAAATTAATAAATATAAGGCGATAAAATTAAGAAGCACGAAGGTGACAAAATTGATAAACATGAAGACGAAAAAATTAATAAACATGAAAACGATTAAATAAACAAACATGGAGACGATGAAATGAATGAACACGTAAACGATAAAATTAATAAACATGAAAACAATGAAATTAATAAATATAAATACGATAAAATTAATAAATATTGAGTTGGTAAAATTAACAAACATAAAGAATATAAAGTTAATAAGCATGAAGACGATAAAATTTTAAAAAAATAATTAGGAATACCCAGTCAGGAGGACTGTTAATAAACCACCATACTTTGTATTTCAATAGTCAAAAATTAAAAATAAATTTAAAAAATCCTGTTGTGCACGGTGTTCTAAGGGCAAATCTAATTTTAATGTTTTTTTAGGAGTTCAACTGTTTGAAGCTAATGCGACCATGATATTACCATTTGGGGTATGTTTTGAGGAGAAAGAGAAAGATTGGGAGGTGCCTGGCTATTAAGATCTAGTCACTAAGCAAGGACAAAGACATGACATGTTTTATTAAAGGTATTACCTACGTATAAAGTTCTACATAAAAACATTTAATAATGCGCAATCGCCCATTCCAAGTATGCATTTATCTCATTGCATATTCCGCCTACGGTTTGTAAGGACAATTCCAATGCAAATCGCTTAACAAAAATGCACTTTGTTCTGTCGACTGACTGCACTCTGTTCACTGTACTGAGCAGCGACAGGGAGTGCAGTTTCTTCCTACGGTCAGCTAATGTCAATGACTTATTCGTAATGCACAAATATTTGCACAATGCACTTACTGGCACCAGTATTATATGCGCTTTTCAAGTAGTATATCTCTATGTTTTCAAGATGTTTTTTCTTTCAGTTTCTTTATCATGGATCGTATTTCTTTATATCTTGTTTGAATTTGGTCATTGATTCAGTTTGTCTAATCGTATCTGGTAGTGTATTGTGCAGTTTGCAAGCTTTGTATTTAAACTGTCTTTATCCAAAGGTGGTTTAGAAAAAGGAGTTTGGAGAAGTTTTTTGTTTTTGGCTCGGGTATTGTGAAGCGTTTGTGTTGCTTTGTATAGGGTTTTATTGTTTTTATGTAAATTAACTAAGATGGATCTTGCGTAGAGCTGTTCAATGTCCATAACGTTGAAAGTATTGAAGATTGTATGAGTGCTGATAGTAAAAGGAAGCTGAAGAATTATTTTTATTATTAGTTTTTGTGCTTTAATGATGGGGTCGAGGGCACTAACTCTATACGGAGGCCTTGAGGAAAGTAATTTATATCAGGGCCTATGTCATCTTTGAAAAAGCTGTGCGATGGGTTTTTTGAGAAGAGGAAGGAATGAACATTGATCTTGAAGAGACTCATGTTGTAGGATGGAGGAATTAAAGGGGCTGGCAAATCATTCCACAGTCAAGCTGTTGAACTCAAGAACGAGTTGTAGAAGCGGCCCGTCCTCATGTGACAAATGTCAACCGTCTACATATATTGGGCGCGCGTTTGGCGTGTTTACCGACCATGTACGGGTGCTGAAGGGATAAATGCCGCTAGTTCCTCGCAGCATCATCCATTGGCATACCGGCAGAACATAAGCAGCATACTTAACTGACTCCAGTACTCTAAAGATTGCAATCCGCTTGTTAAACTAGGGGAATCTATCAAATGGACCGCCCGTTTCTGCATAGAGTCAAGGGTTTTTTCCGTTATTTTGGGGCTCCAGATCAGAGGTTGCTGCCAAATTCAACAGTGGGGAGCACTTGCGATTCATACAGGGTTATGCTGGATTTTGGTACAGTTTAAAATGGCCAACATTATTAATTTGACAGCTACTGTCCTCTGCCATTGTTCTGCGTTTTTAACTATATTATGTGGAAACGTTACATGTTCAATTCGTTTTACAAACTAAAAAGTTTATTAAAAACTTTATTATAATATGGGTTACATAACTATTCAGCACAATTTGAAAAGTAACTAAAAGTGATGAAAAAAATCCATAAACTAAACCAACCAGATGTCTGTTTAATGACTTTTAATGAATTTTTCCAATGAACTTTAGCATAAGAAACTTCTGTGGCTTGATTTCAATTCACTTGTATATTTATCACTGTATATTATGCAAAAGCTATTTGTTTCTTACAAAATAAATAAATAAATGACTTTTCATTGGTGTGATGAGTTGGTCTTTGTTTAGTTGTCCGGTAACTAATAATACGATGTACTTTTTCCAACGTTAATAACTCGCAAAAGTCCCAACTGCTCCCAAATGCCAGAAGCCAATGAGACTGCGGCATCCCGGCTATAAAAGATTAATAATATGTTAATTGAAGTGTTCGCAATTAACTCCAACGCTATAAAATGACCTCAAAATGACGAAAAATGCTGAAACGACACAAAATTTTAACGCTTAACGAAAAGTGACAGGCTGTCCAAAACGAAAATCAGCAAAAATTACGATTTTTAATGACCTAGAATTATAATAAAACCAATAATATTTGTTTAACTTGGCGAGATTTTTTAATTTTTCTCAGAATATCATTTGCTAAATACTGAAAAGAAGGGATAAAAATAAATTTTCATGAATTCTTTTTAAGCGATTTTGAAAATTAATATTTTTGTTTTTCACTTTATGAGTAAAACCTGAAATTTTAATATTAACTAAAGGAAGACAATATTAGCGAAACTCAATAGAAAATCTGGAGACAGAAAAATTTGAAAAAGATATTGGCACCTCTGGGACTCGAACCCAGGATCTTCTGCTTTCATGGTAACAGCTCTGCCAACTGAGCTAAGGTGTCTATAACCAATTCGGTCACTTTTAACTGTATCATACTTCGACTAAGAACTACCAACATTATCTTCATTTTCGTAACGCACACATTATTGGCTGCTATTTTTATATATGATTGCAAGATACAAACCGGAACTAAATGCTATCTAGATAGTGTCTGGATAAATTTTCATCCGTTTTATTTTTAATATGCGATATATATTGACTTTTCTGTCAGTAATACAATTTTTTTAACGTTATGAGTAAAACCTCAAATTGTGATATTAAATAAATTAAAGAAGACAATATTAGCGAAACTCAACCGAAAATTTGGAGACAGAAAAATCAGAAAAAGATTTTGTCACCTCTTGCCGATTTTTCTGTCTCCAGATTTTCGATTGAGTTTCCCTAATGTTGTCTTAATTTTATTAGGTATATTTAATGTTTTTTTTAGGCGGCCTTGGTTTTAATTACTGTTTGGGGTTGCATCTGGAGTTTATGTTGGAAGAAGTATAATATCGCCGCCAAGACCTAGATAAACCTCAAACCATGACCTATGACAGGGGTGTTGGTAATCCAATAAATGGTTCCCGGGGCGGCAGTACCTATACCCATCAGCTTTCTGTTTTATAATTATTGATTAACATTACGATTGTTATTAAATATGTTTACCGATGAACAATAAAGGTCGAGGGTGGCGCTAAAAACAACTTTCAAAGTAAAAAATAAAAATTGGCTGACAAACGCTGGGGTTAACAGCTATAACATTTGAATATAACGACGTAAAAACGTCTGGTTGATATGCCTTTTGAAAGAAAAACTATTTTCTGTATTGCTGTGCTATTTCTTGCACTACAAGAGCCTATCCATGTTAAACACTATTACACCATGTTAGTATTTACATAAACATTTTCATTTTACACGAAAGGTTAAACCAAATCTCTTGGTAGAGATTTAAATCTGTATTTTGAATCTATAAGCTCTTTTTTCAGCTTGGGACGATTATATGGGTACCGCGCCCCGAGAAACATTTAGTAAATAACCAACACCGTTGTGGAAGGTCACCCCGAGTGGTTAGCTACGTTTGGTGGCTTAGCAGGGATGCCCAGGTTTATAGGGGTGAGGTTTGTTCCGGGTTTTGGTGGCGGGTGCGTCTGCGCACCAACTGCGTGACAGGCCGCTAATATGTATACAAATTTACAATAGATGGCGTGCGACTTGTTTGAAAAGTGTGTGTATTTCATATAGTTTATAGATAAAAGGCACGAGAGGAAGGGGAATCTGGGAAGGGGAGAGGGGAACGAAGGAGACGGAAGGCTTCGCAACACATGCCGGGGACTCGTTAGTAAATAAATCATACATCAAATTTTAAATAAGTAATTATAAATTTAATTATAATTATTTTTTAAATTATGAATATCATTAATTGATTATTTAATATCGCAGTTATTACCGCCTACAAAACCAAATAAAATCCAGATTGCTGTCCAGAAACACCAAGATATTAGTGTACAAAACACAGACAGTACTCACGTACACAGCTGAGACTTGGGTACTAATTAAGAGGAATGAACGAGCACTGGATGTTTTTGAAAGGAAAATTTTGAGGCGTATCTTCTAACCGGTTTCAGAAAATGAATTTTGACGCAGACGTTTTAACAATGAGCTATATACTCTATTTAAGGATCTAAACGTCACAAAATGTGTAAAACTGGAAAGACTTCGGTGGCTGGGTCATGCGGAGAGAATGACCGAGCATCAAGCACCAAAGTCCCTGCTGAACTCAAGACTGATAGGGCAAAGGAGCCTAGGAAGGCCAAGATTAAGATGGAGCAACAACGTCCTCAAAGATATATCTACCTTGGAGATACTAACTGGAGAGAGCTGGCACAAAACCGAGATGAGTGGAGGAATACTCTTGAGGAGGCCAAGACCCAAAAAAAAAAAGTAACAATTTGTACGCTTAAATATGTGAATAAACTCCATCATCTATGCAGAGTGAAATGTCCAAACCGCTGTACAGTAATTTACACTTCGTCCCATTATTTTTGTTGCGAGTATTTTTAAAGTCCAAAAACATTGATCCTAAATGTACAATGTATAACCGCCATGAACCCAATTTTATCGAAATGCTTTTAAGCCCGAAAGCAGTAATTTATTATTTAAAACTATGACCAATTAAATTTAATTATGGTGGCGAAACAAATTGGATTAACCTTTGAATTTCTACAATTACCATGAACAATTATTATTTGGGATTCAAAAACCAAATATGGAATTATGTAGGTAGGTGGGTTTAGAAAAGTTTAGCTTTGGAACGACTTTTACTAGAGTAGGCCTGATTTGTACTAGATTAGGCCTGATTTGTACTAGAGTAGGCCTGATTTGTACTAGAGTAAGGATTTATACTAGAGTAGGACTGATTTGTACTAGAGTAGGCCTGATTTGTACTAGATTAGGCCTGCGAATCTATAGATTAGTTCGGAGCCGAAAGGGGGAATGTGATAGATTCCATTGCACAATCAACAATTTTCCATTAGTTAGATTTCTCATATTGTCAGATTTTCACCTACTTTACCTAGCACGGACGACCGGTAAAACCTTACATCAATCCGATATTGAACAAAAACCTCATCTATGGTCAGTTATCAATATTTGCGATCACTGTCAACATTTGGTAGGAGATATTCCGAGCGACGATTGATAACTTTTAACCTGGCCTTCACAGTATCAGATAAGTTTAGGATAACTATCAATATACACATATATTTGAATTGTGCCGTTCGTTATACAAAATTATTGACTTATTTAATGAACGTATTGAACTAACGAAGCTCTTAGAAATGAAATACTAGACCATCCAATTCAAAATCCATAGACTTAAATAATGCAACTAAGACGCAACGAAATTATTTCGTTCGATCTTTGAGATGCGAAAATGATTGGAATATGATAAAGACCTCATTAACTAATTAACTCCCGTTTATTGTCAAAATTAAATGCGGACTGTTAATGCAAATTTAGTCTTGTACCGGCACTGAAATTGAAGATTTCGATTTTGCAAACCTAACATAACCTTAACAACACAAAACCAACCTAACCTAACCTATGGACACCATAAAACTAGACTTTGCCGTCGTAAGTATGTCTTCCAATCTTCGTTAATAAAATATAGTATCGAGATACTGAGAGTATCTACCACTGTGTAGGGCGGATGGTCGAAGAAAGGAGTGTAAGCTGAATATATGACGCAAAAGTGAATGGCAGAAGAATTCGTAGGGAACAAAATAACAGGAAATTATGTTTTTGTAACCAGGGCAATACTGACAGTATCTAAAACAAATTGTTTGGTTTAAGATCATTAGGTTTCTAGTCAGTTTTATTTCTTTAACAAATCCCAATCTAGTTTATTTTGAATCTATGGTAGCAGGGATAAACCCAAATCCCTTGTTCCAACATTCGAATATTGAATTTTGAAAATTGTTGGAAAAGGTGAACAGCCAATAGAAAGGGCGGAAGATTTATCCAAGGATAACAGAGGAAAGCCTTTATTTTGTGTACATGGTAAATGGAACTTCATGTACAAACTAAAAGTATAAGATATAAAACATTGAACTTTTAATAAAACTTTTAAGTTAATGTAAAAATAAGGATTGGTGTTCTTTCTTTCTAAATCTGTTTAATCCTTTATCCACATTAAAAAGATATTCTGAAGTCATGATTTCAACCTTGGATTACGAATGCGAATAGTCAGATGCTACATGTTTTCGATATTATTTTATGGAATGGAAGCATGGACGTTTACTGAAGAACTGATAAGGCGACTTGAGGCATTCGAGATGTGGATCTACAGAAGAATACTCAAAATAAGCTGGATGGACTTAGTTACGAATGAAGATGTTATGGTTCGGATGAATAAATAAAAATAAGTTATCTAGGACATGTGATGGCTATTCAGAAAAGTACGAGATCGTGCATCTTATAATGCAGCGAAAGTTTGCCGGAAGACGGGGCCCTGGAAGAAGGAGAACATCATTGTTGAAAAAGCTGAGACAGTGGTTTGGCCAATCTACTGTAGAGCTGTTCCGGGCCGTAATAAACATGCCAACGTCCATTAAACGGACAGGGCACAAGAAGAAGAAAACAAAATCTGTTAATATTACGTAAGACTGTTATTCAGATGTAAGACTGTAATGCAAGAGGAGATAGAACGAGTCTAATAAGGAAATGCCATTAATTTGGTGATGGATATAACTTTTGCCAGATTTCCAGAGAGGTTTTAACAAATATAGAAGAGCAATATGGCGTCCCTCTTATTTTTGACAGTTAAACTATCATTTTAAAACTATATAAATTTTGATAGAAAAAATGTTGCGAGCTTGCGAACAGATTCGTTGACTTAGTCGTATGTAAATTTACAAATTCGTACTAGAGGGAACCGTTTGAGCTCAATTTCAATTGAACACAAATTTTGTGCCTTATAATTTAACATTATTTTTATATTAGACAATATATTTCCAGACGCCTCTTAAACAAATCTAGAAGTGTTGTACCTTTGGTAGCGAGGCATGAAGATTATATTGTGAATCGTAAATCCAATCCCTTTGTCAGTCAGGAATGCGAACTGTTTGAACCGCAGAACAGACAATCTCTAGAAGTGTAAAAACTAATCGGCATTTTACAAAAGACGTTTCAACTCCTACGTCTCAGACGAACCGAAGGAATTGATTCTCTAACATTGTAATCAATATTATATTATAAAAGAATGTGTGCGTCCCGGTAAAACTCAAAAATAAGAAACGATTAAGGGAGTTATATGGTGTGGTAGTACTCTATCCCCCATCCACGAAGAGAGTTCCCGTTTTTAGCTAAAGGGTGTGCTTTTGAAGATGTGAGAGCTGGAAGTTTTGCCCGCTCGAAATTTCTAGAATAGTTCACAACATTCGTGAGTATTCGAGAGCATTCCACAACATTCCAAGACACCCCGGAACGTTCAACATGTGGTATGTTCGGAAATAGTCTGTAACGTTCGAGAACATCCTAGATCATTGTGGAACATTCCAGAACGCTCTCGAATATTGTGGAATGTTCTGGACCATTCGAAGCCTTTTTTTGTATGGGTAGGAATACCTATTAGTAGGGGTACATAAAGCAAGAGCCGTCAAGAACGTCAGTTCAATCTCATATCAATCTCAGAGTAACGGAGTATTTAAATAAAAAGTAGAAGTGGGAGAAAAAAGGGAGGTATCTAAAAGAGGGAGAGGGTAAAAGTAGGCGTGGGAAAGGGAAATATGTTAAAAATAGGGCTTTTTGATAAATCTAACTGTTTACATAGTAAATTGGTTTTATTTATTTTTTATTTTATTTCGAGGGCTTCTAGATTATTAAGGCGTAGACCTTTTCCATTTCTATGTAGTACATCCCCTGAAGATTTATTAAACGAGTGATTTTTATCTATTAGGTGCTTTGCGAATTCTGAAAAACCTACATCATTTAGACAACTCAAGTGTTCAACGGCAGAGCCGAAACCGGTTGGTTAAATATAATAAAGTAGAATTAAAACAAAGATATTTTATTGTCATTATCATTATATAATTATGTTAACCCACAAAGTGTTTGCTCTATGTGAAAATTTAATTGATTATCCGTTTATGATGGAAATATGATACTTGAAAAGTAAGGACAATTTGAACCTACAATCCATTTACATCGGTCTTCCTCTTCAGTGTGTTGAGCCCAGCAGTGGCTCGCGTATTTGAAAGTGATTGACCAAAATTGATTGATTTTGATCGATCTGATGAAAAAATTGCGCTTTCTTCGAGCCAACAAGACATATGAAAGTTTATGCTAGTACTTCTCCGACGTTCATGTCTGCAGGACGTCGCGATCTACAAGGTTCCCTTCTGTCAAATTTCGCAATTTTTTACTTCTTTTTAAACAAAAATGGTTTATTACAAACTAGCTGACACGGCGAACTTCCGTACCGCCTAAGAATCAATAATTATTTTGCTAACTTATGAGCTGAATTAAATTCAGTTTCTTTATTAAGTTTGAAATTACACAATGAAGCAATTATCCGTGTTTTGTTTTTGTCAGTATCAGAGATGGCTTTGTGTACGGATTTATAAATTTTGTGATATTCTTACTTTTCCACTTACTTTTGGGAATTGCGTTTCATTTTCTTCATACGTGAGAGGGATATTTATTATAATTATTGTATTTTTTAGGAGTGCAGACATACGTTCATAGTTTGTCCCATTTTCGACTGTTGACATTTAAATACACATAAAATCAAAAGCAAAACAATCAGCGCATTGAAATTTTACGTTTTCGAATATTTGGAATTCACTCACTACTCAATATTATACTTATTACAAATTCCAACAGCTCTTTCAAAATATAAGAATTCGTTCCATACAGAATATATGAGGAAATGAATTTTCTTCATAATTTTTTTTCGTGAATTTTTCTGATGTTTAAATAGCTTTTCTGCTATTTGGGCGGAGACAAATCCAACAAAGCAAAGATCATAAAAATCCGTCTAGCCGTTCTCGAATTATAAATGGTGTAACTAAACCGACTTTGTTTTATATATATTACGATATATTGAGTTTCCTTATTATTATTTGAGTCTAACAGGTAATTGAAAATGCTTAAAATATTGACCTAGAGTATTTACTTAAAACTATTTCACCAAAAAAATAAGTTTCGTAGACATTTCCTTTTTTTAGATTAGCTCGACACAGGAGGAAAATAATTCCCCTCGGGCTTATATCTTAAAGTTCTGGGAAGGAAAAGGATATTTCGGGTGTGTAGGAATCTGGGGGTCAGTGTATCCAGGAGTAACGGACGTATGAATCCATCCCTTCCACGTGTTGCAGGATGATGTTCCGTGAGGGTACGGCTCATAGACATACAAATAGCTAGACGAGAACTTACAGATGAGGGGTAAAAGCCAACTATGGCGGGACGAAGAGAGGAAAGAGACTTGTGATTCGCCAATAAATCAATCTAACAGTATATAGGTACCTCGCACTATAATATCACCATTTACTTCTTGAAAGTAAAATCTGCATTTGAATGAATAGACCTTTTTATATGGGAGCGCGAATTGCATGCCACGTTATGAACAGATGTGTCAAGTCCAAATTCGCAAAGTAAGGTTCTGAGTATTTTCGTAGTCGAATATTTTGTTTCCGTAGACACTTTTACAAATGTTTCATGATTTACTTACCCCAGTAAACAGCGGCTTTGTGTTTCGCGTCGCCATGTATCTCGATGTCATAGTATGTGTTCCATAGATATACAACGTCCGTGCGTAAAATGTACGATAAGAGCTCGACACTGGTCCGGACAAGAATGATGACGTCACATTTTTTAGATTAACGCGAGGCTCTCGCAAGCCCAGCCGGTTCCGAAAAATGGTTCCAATGGGAGGGGGAAATAACTAGTTTTATCACGTTAGGGCAAGTCCATATATTTTGTACGTCCGTGGTACGGCTAGTGAAGTCAAAGGAACTCCCTCAACCATTCTCTCCCAAACGTAGCGAACCAATTGGGGTGACCTATGTCAGAGGTTTTGATTATCCAATAAATGGTTCCCGGGGCGGCAGAACCCGTATCCGCCTCCTCATATTCTCAAACTCTCCTCATATTTGGTGGTCAACTAATAATAGAGGGGGTGCAATATAAAATTAGCAACCAAATCAGTGAATTTAAAAATCAGTTTTAAAATAATACAAAATGTCATCTTGTTTTTTCCATACTTTTCATTGCCTGAATAATAATTTTCAGCTCGCGCGAAGCCGGGTGATAATATTATGACCAGTTACTTTATAAAGACAGCCGCAAAAAACGTTTTACCCTAAAGCATAATATGCATTCACGTTGCAAACGAAAGACTCGCTTTTATTCTTTGCTATAATAACCATCGTTCAAAGTTAACCTTACAAAGGAAAACAGCCCTCAGTCTGTATTTACCCCTTAATGCTAGGGGACGTTTCATCTGGCCTAGCCTAAAAAAATGGTAATGCGCATTTTTATCCCACGACAAAATATCCCCGACAAAATATCCTCCGACAAAATATCCTACGGACAAAATATCCCCCAACAAAATATATACTAAAACTTAATGTAACCTAACCTAACTAAAAAAGGGACAAAATAATACAGACACAATTTGGGTATGGAACCCGCCGCCCCGGGAACCATTTATTGGATAACCAACACCTCTTCCATAGGTCACCAATGGTCAAAAATGGTTTGCTACATTTGGTGACTTAGAAGGGGTGCCCGGGTTCATGGGGTGAGGTTTATCAGGGTCTTGGCGGCGGATGCGTCTGCCTACCAGCTACCTGGCAGGCCGGATCGGGAGAGAGTGGTTGGTGGAGTCCGTTTGACTTCTACAGCCATACTCTCTCAGAACATCACCTTGCACAGCAGTGGTAGGGTTGGATTCATGGTTGGATCCGTCAGTCCTGGACACACTGACCCCCAGATTCCTACCCACCCCTCATACCATTTTCCTTCCCAGAATTTTTTATCCTTCCTTCCCTAAAAAGACCCTCTACACAGCATCCCCAAAGATGACATAGGCCCTGAGGGGAATTATTTTCTTCAGGGCCTCCTGTGTGGAGCTAATTTTAAAAAAAGACAATAAATTATTGTTCAAA
Source organism: Limnephilus lunatus (assembly GCA_917563855.2). Taxonomy (NCBI): domain Eukaryota; kingdom Metazoa; phylum Arthropoda; class Insecta; order Trichoptera; family Limnephilidae; genus Limnephilus; species Limnephilus lunatus. The sequence goes on from OU830596.1 coordinate 58,944,155, forward strand.
AATAGTAAAATGGGACAAAAATAATACAGATAACAATAATTTATATTAAAAACGTATTGCCTTAATTATTTATGTAAAACCCCTCTGATTAAAAGATTTCTTTGTTTGACCACTTTTAATGTCTATAAAACCGACATGTCTTGAGAGCGATGCTATCTTCCCCAGGGTTTACTAAACACATATTTTTAAATAAGAGATTGACAAATATGACGGCTTTGACAGAAGGTGGCAATAGCGAAATTGATTAACGCGCTCGTTCGGGTTAGACGGAGAGGTCTGGGTTCGAGTCCCAGTTGCAACCATTGTCTTTTTCTGTTTTTCTGTGTCTTGTTCTCTTTCATATTTACGTTTAGATTATTATTGTTAACTTATTCTAATATGATATATTTCACTGATGGAAATAACCTTAAAAAAAAGTATAAAAATAAAGTTTTTCTTATAAAAATTTAATATTCATTTAGACTTTCGTAAAAGTCAATTGTTCCATATAAATAAATTCAGATATATCTATCCAAGACGCTATCCAGGTTACAAACCAATTCTTAGAATGATTGTTTCCAATAAAAAGGGTAGTTGCCCGTAATATGGAGAAAAAAAATTAGTTGATAACAATGTAATTCTAAAATTTGAAAATAAGAGATTGACAAATATGACGGCTTTGACAGAAGGTGGCAATAGCGAAATTGGTTAACCCGCTCTTCCCGGTTAAACGGAGAGGTCTGGGTTCGAGTCCCAGTTGCGACCATTGTCTTTTTCTGTTTTTCTGTGTCTTGTTCTCTTTCATATTTTCGTTTAGATTATTATTGTTAACTTATTATAATATGATATATTTTTAGTAAACCATGAGGAAGAGAGCATCGCTCTCGCAACACGTCGGTATTATAGACCTTAAGAAATCTTTTAATTTTGAAAAAAATTATTGTTTTTACAGGATGTCCGTATTATTTATGACCCATTTATGTGTTAGGTAAGGTTTTGGGGGGTGATTTGTCCGTAGGATATTTTGTCGGAGGATATTTTGTCGAAAGACATTTTGTCGGTGATATTTTGTCGCGTAACCTGAAAAAATATCTCCCCCCGTTGCAATTACTGCGTTTGTCATATAAATGAAGCCCTCTTCAGTACAACATGTTTAAAATACTATATTGCATTTTTCTTTTTACATTAATCCTTCAGGCTTCGGGCCTATTTTGTTGAAAGTCAAAATATTTCCGCTTTATAATAAAATCCAAATAAATGGAATATTATTTTATGAATATATCAAAACTGTTTTTGAAAGCTGATATAAATCGAAATAAACTTATAATTATAATTATTAAATTTAAACCGTTTGCGATTGCGCAATATAGAAAAGTTTTAAATAGCATTTTTTTTACGTTAACTCCACACAGGAGGCCATGAAGAAAAAAAATCCCTCAGAGCCATATCATCTTTGGGGATGCTGTGTGGAGGTCTTTTATGGCAAAGGAAGGAGAGGAAGTTCTGGGAAGAAAAAAGTCTGAGGGGTGGGTAAGAATCTGGTGTTGAGTGACAAACGTATGAATCCACCCTCCAACTGCGGTTCAAGGGGATGGGTTGAGAGAGTTCGGCTGGAGAGGTTAAGGTTAGATCTTCACAATCTCTCCCGATCCGGCTCGCCATGTAGTAGTGGGCAAACACATTGGCCACCAAGACCTAGACAAACCTCACCCCATGAACCGGGCACTCCTACCAAGTCACCAAACGTAGCAAACCAATTGGAGTGACTAATGAATGGTACCCGGGATCGCGGGATCCGTACCTGCGTCTCAATTCAGAAAATATAAAAAGGTTATATAAATGCTCTCACTGACCCTTTGTGCTATGACTGCTATGTTCATGCATTTATGTACATGCATGGTATATATGCTCGTACAATGCATAACACAACCATGACCAACTCAGAATGAAATCAACTCAGAACCACCTCAGAAAGGTCATTAAGAGTGATGATAAAAAAAATTGATTTAATAGGTTAAGTTAGGTTAGGTTAGGTTTTTAAATTATTTTTTAATAGCTTTTAATGACCTTTCTGAGGTGATTCTGAGTTGGTTTCATTCTGAGTTGGCATGGAACCGTATTAAAGACCTCAGCGTACTGATTATAGTAGGTACAGAGTCTACAGAGCAAGACATAAAAGTGCCACATTGTGAAAAAACCGTCAACAGCCGAAGGCCGCACGCACACTGAATGAGTAAATGGATAGAAATGTATTATGGGCGTGTACCTGCGCTCGAAGTATAAAGTACCGCATCGTTTTTTTTAGTCGAACAGAAATGTATTAAGGGAGATATAAGTTAGTGAAGATAGAAAGAGAGAGAGTTACGTTTCGTATTTACTGTAGGGGCAAGAGAGAGAGGTGTGAGCATACATTTTCTTTCTGTCTTTCTCTTATAGCCAGTTACGTTTCGTATATCTAAGGCACGATGGAGGCCTATTGTCTGTATCACACTGTAGGAGCAAGAGAGAGCAGTGCGCGGGCACTGTTTCTTTCTCTCTTCTTTTATAAGTTAGTGATGTTTTACTTCAGTCGTATGGCCTAAAGCACACTCGTTTTTTTTCTTACGTACAGCAGTTCCACACTGAGTTTTAAACTTACATTTTAAAATACAATGAATTTGAAAAAATATATGATTTTAGATTTTTACGGCCAAAAGTATTATCGATAGTTATTATCTGCTTTACAGACGATATATTTATAAAGTGACTTCACCACAGTTTGTTAATGTCTTCAGAAGGCCAAACAGCTGTCACACCTGATAATAATTACGTAGCAGAATTTGTTTATAAATAGATAATTTATTTTATACTAAAAATATAATTTTTCTTTAAAATTTCAAATATGAATTTATTAATTAAATAACTTTTGATCCTACTTATCGCTTGCCTATATAAAATGACACTTAAAATCAAAGCGAATTCGAGTTCATTGAATAAAAAATTTCAGGCAGAAATAAGTAACGCACTTTATGACTAAAATTAAAGTTAGTTTTCTTTAAAATACTTAGATCGTAAAGCTTTATATCACATTTCTAGGTATTATTTTGTTCAGTGGATGATAGCCTCGGGGTTGTAAAAACACAAATAAGTACAAATTTATCTTCTCAAGTCGCAAGAGGACATCCCTTTTCAGTTCAAATGTGTATGAGACGTTTCGCCATTGGTTGAAATAACGATGGGTTGGATATAAAAATAAAATAAAAATTGTGCGCACGAGTGTGGTATATGTATTTAAAATGATAATAAAACAAATTATTGTGGTATATGTATTTAAAATGATAATGATAATAAAATTAATTTTCATGTTAATTTAATATAAATTCATGGTGATATAAGGCACACTAAAAAAATACACCTTTTTGGTTTATGAATTCCTTATTAAGGCTCTGTTACCGGCCCCAAAAAGAAGAAGATGGAGAGATACAAAATAACGAATGTTACAGGAGAGCGTTAACATTTACAGCGCCAAAATCGATGCAAAAATTGCGAAAATCTTTAATAAAACATGACTCGTTTAAAATAGAGCATAAATCTCTTGTTGGTTGTCTAAAACCGTACTTAATGAAACATTGTGAATTTTTTCATACATATAGCTTGTTAAATAACGGAAACAGACTTGAAAATAAAAAAAAATTGGAACAAACTTTGCGATTTTTTTCTATCGAGCGAATTTCATATAATTTGCGTTTCAGCGTGGGGAATGTATAGATATTATCTTCAAAAATAACATATATTTTTTTAAGAGCTTAAAAATTTCAAATGTTTAATGGAGGTTTGCAAGAAATCAGTAAAAATTCGGATAGCGGCCTCTTAAGAGGAAACCGAGCGGCGTATTGACCAATTTCCCTCTGGATTTTGACACTACTGCAAATATTATTCAACGTAATATCGACCACTAGTGTGTCGGTACGTTGTGATTTTTTGTTACGTTACTTCTTAATTTATTTGTTTATTAAGACATGAACGGTACATTATAATACAAGTTATAAATTATTAAATTTCTTGTAAGAGTTTTGACCCTCCATCATTAAAATTGCCAGGCTTAAACGCCATCAACAGATGCAAACTAAACATAGTTTTTTCATTTAAGTAAAACGTACAGAATATAGACTACTTTCTTCTAATACAGTTAGTAAAAAACATTGAAAATTGGTCCAGTTTTGGAGGAGAAAAAATGGCGTATAAAAACCCCGACCCGGAAATAAAAGAAATAAACTGTTTCTCCCTGCATGTCCTTTCCCCTTGGGTCTCCGTTCCACTCTTGCTCCCCTTCCTCTCCCGCGAACCCCACCTCCTTCGTTACCCTCCCCCTCCTGCCTTCCCTCGCTGCAGCTAAAATAAATTCATTAATACAAATTTCATTACGCCAGAACAAACCATTATTTTTAATTTTATTTTTTTATATGAATCCCAAATGCTCCCGTCTGGAGTCAGTGAGACTATGGCATACCCGATTGGGGTATGTTGTGAGGCTGAAAGAGGCGGGGAGGGGAAGAGGACAGTGGGGAAGTACCTGGATATTCAGATCTGGTCACCAAACACGGCTAAAAGTCATTTCAAGCAACGTTTCTATTCTGAATGGTGGTCTTACACCAGGGCGATACTGAGAGTATTTTCCATTCTGGAACGTGCCGTACTTATTACTATATATCTATATTTTGAATTAAGCAATTTTGAAAGAACATTCATTAATCAAAATAAAATTTAATTATTATTTTTAATTGATAAACTAACGTTTAAACAAGATTTTTATGCATAGCACAAAGGGTAGATAACAAATATTATAATCAATAATTATCAGCCTGAAACACTCATCTACATTGAAAACATCTTCCGAGAAAAGATACTGGCCGCCAAAGGGAAATGGCGTTCCCGTTGGCGGCCAGTATCTTTTCTCGGAAGATTTTTTCAATGTAGATGAGTGTTTCAGGCTGATAATTATTGATTATAATATTTGTTAAAATAAAATTTATTTGATACGCCGGGATTCGATCCCCCGACCTTCGGATTGCTTTAAAAAAAAGCTTTACTTTTGTCAAAAGCTTTACCGCTAGACCACGCTGGCCGTCAAACTATTATGTATATTGAAACCTTCGCGGGCGTGCACTCAACAGATAACCAAAATTCAAATCAATCGGATGAACGGTATGACAGCGCATAAAATATAAACAAACAAATTAATATTGATTTTTATATATTTCAGCCTGAAGTGCGTTTGTCCCTTTCGCTCAGTATTCGGGGGAGTAAGAGCCACAATGACAGCAAAAGCTTGATTAAACACCTATTATTCAAATTTCTTGACGACCGAGTTTCCTCTTAAAGGCTTTCTTCATTTCGAGTTCATTTCCCTTCAAGTTTTCATATAATAACACTTTTCTTGATATCCTTAAGTTCTTTAGCATCACAATACAGCCCTTCTGATATATTCTGGTTCTAGGGAAGCTACAACCTACCCTAAATAATTCTTTTAAATAACTCCGACCCGAGTGTGGTGAAAAATCCTCCTCTTTGTGACGAGGGTAGGCCGAATGAATTTAACTACATCCCGTCATAGGCCTAGGAGGGCCTCGCAGTAATCTTGCTGACCCTTCCCCTTTACCCTCCCCCCCCTCATTTTCGCCTCTCTGAAAAATTATATAAATTTCGCCTCGACAGTGTAAAACCGTTTTTATGCGACAGGGAAGATATTTTCTTTTGAGACAGTTTTATTTCACTCCTTTGAAATGGCAGTGGGAAAATGGAAGTTCTCGTTATTTTATGTAAGAATAAAAATATATTATTTTCCTATCGCCAGCGGCCTCAGTTTTTTTTATTTTTACAATTTCTCCACACAGAAGGCCCTGAGGAAAAAATCCCTTAGGGCCAATGTCATCATCAGGAGTGCTTTGTTGAGGATCATTTTAAGGAAAGAAAGGAGTTTTTTTTAAATTAACTCTACATAGGAGGCCCTGAGGAAAATCTCTCAGAGCCTATATCATCTGAGATACTGCGTGGAGAGTCTTTTGAGGAGAGGAAGGAATGAACATCAATCTTGAAGAGACCCATGTTGTAGGAAGGAGGAAATCAGAGGGCGGCAAATAGTTCCACAGCCGAGCTGTTGAACACAAGAACGAGTCGAAGAAACGACCCGTTCTCATATGGCAAATGTCAACCATGTACATATGTTGGGCACACGTTTGGGCAAATATTTTCGGCTATTGATATTTAGTGTGTAAGAAAGAGGGGCTGCATTACATAATTAACAACAAATGTAAAACAATTAGCGCATTGACATTTGACGTTTTTGAATTTTAGGAATTCACGCACAGTTCAATATTAAAGGTACTTATCACAAAATGCCCGTAGCTCTTTCAAAATATGAGAATTTGTATGGGTAAAAGAATTTTCTTAATAACTATTTTTTTCGTTAATTATTGTGATGTTTTAATAGTTATTATGTTATCCGGAGCGGATACCAATTCAACAAATTAATTATCATCAAAATCGGCCCAGCTGTTCTCGAGTTATAAATAGTGTAACTAACCCGACTTTGTTTTATATATTATGATAATGTGTTCATTTAAAATGATGAAACACCACCATTCACAGTCAACGCTTTGAAATGGCTTTGGCCGTATTTGGTGAACAGATCTAAAGACTTAGCTACTTCCCACCTTCCTCTTCCTAACCTACTTTCTCTTCAATAAGCTCAGCCTCACAACATACTCCAATTGGGAATGCTACAGTCTGGATCCTGTTAACAGAGAGCAGTTGGGACTCTCTTGGGATCGCATTAAAATAAGAGGGGACAAGTAGATTTTACGTCGGGCATGTGAACATTCCCACAACATTTTAATTTGGAAGGTTCATAAGGGTACCGCCTCCCCGGGAATCATTTATTTTTATTGGATAACCAACACCCTTGCCAAGAGGTTTGCTAGGTTTGGTAACTTAGCAGGGGTGACTGAGGTTCATGGGGCGAGGTTTGTCTGGCGGCCTTGGTAGAGTTAAGTTTGGTAAGCGGGTGCTTATGGCGGGCCGGATCGGGTGAGACTGGTAGAAGGAGACCTTTTGGCTTCTCTAGCTGAATTCGTCAGTCCTGAACACATTCAACATTGACCACCAGTTTTCTACCCCGCATATCTTTTTACATCCCAAAACTTCCTCTCATTCCTTTCTCTAAAAAGACCCTCTGCACAGCATCCCCAAAGATGACAGAAAGGGGATTTTTTTTTTTCCTCAGAGCCACCCGTACGGAGATAATCAATATCCTATCCTACTAATATTATAAAGGCGAAAGTTTGTATGGATGTTTGTTACTCTTTCACGCAATAAATACTGAATGGAATTTAAAAATTCTTTCACTAATAGAAAGCTACATTATTTGCGAGTAATATAGGCTATATATATTGGTAAGATCTGGTGTTATGAATAAGCTGTGGCGTTATGAAATTATTTATCATACGTTTTCTGTCCCTAACAAAATCGAGTTATTGCAAACGTCAGATGAAAAGCAAAACATTGTTGCCTGGGGTGGAGGGGAAGGAGGGTGGAGGGGTTTGGTGGAGGAAGAAAGGGGAGGGAAGAAAGGGCGGATGGTGGAGGAGGGTGGGGGGGGCTGGAGATAGAGGGGAGAGGGAAGAAAGGGCGGGGGTGGGGGGAGGGGTATGGGAAGGGGAGGTGGATGGGGTTAGGGGGGGGGGGTATGGGGAGAGTGGAGTGACGAGAGGGAAGGCGGAGTGGCAACCCCCCTAATACCATGCGAGCGAAGCCGGGGGCAAAAGCTAGTATATTATAAAAGAAAGTAAAAAAAACGTGCGTCCCACAAAAACTCTGAAACGATTCCCGGTACGACCAAGGGAGTTATATGGTGAGGTATATGTCTACCCCCTCAAGGATGACGGTTCCCGTTTTTAACTATACGGCGTGATTTTGAAGATATAAGGGCTGGAAGTTTCGCCCTTTTGAAATTTCTAGAACAGTCTTCCGGAAAGTTCTAGAAGATTCCATAGAGCTTTAGAAAGTTCTGGAAGAAGTGGCGGAGTATGTCGTGGAATGTTCGGGAATAGGGAATCGTGAACATTATTGTGGAACATTCCAGAACACTCTCGAATGTTGTCCTGAGCGAAGCCGGGTAACCCAGCTAGTTAGTGTTCAATAAAACACACTAATAAAGTTTAATCAACACCGATTTGCAAACTTTTAATAATGTGAAAATAATAAAATAAAATGAAAATCTAAAATTTTATATTCTTTTTTATTTTAACCAAAAGTAAGGTCAAATTGAGCATATTTCGGGTACCCATGTGGGTAGGTACTACTACCGGTTTTTTTCATCGAAGGGTGTTGCCAGGTTGAAACTTTTTTAATTTCCGCTTTCTTTCCGGGGTAATAATGTTGCCAAGGTGTTTCAGAATAACTTATTGAAAAACTTTCGGTAAATAGAAGAGAACTGGTGAAAGAGCTTTTTTACGATTCTTGGGAAATATTTTCACCTGAAAAATAATATCCTTAATCAGTTAATGGAAAATAATATATTGTAGGGTAACAATTTATAACTTTACAAACTCCTTCCTACTTCCCACAGTCTTATTACTTAACCCATCAGACCTCAAACGTATTTTGTCAGAGGGTCAAATTATTTCCGCCTTTACAATAAAATATAAATAAATGGAATGTTACTGAAAGTGTCTCGAAATCAAAAACTGTTTTTGAAAAGTGATAAAATAAGCTTCTAATTTTATAAATCGAAATAAGTACATAATTTTTTAAATATAAAGGTTTTGAATAAAAACGTAAATATGCTTTTTTAAATATCTCACCTTACGTTTTTTTTACTAAAATTACTGATAAAAAAAATTAAAATACTTACACATTTTACTAGAAAAATATATTATAAACGTTACAGTCACCTCACTTTTTGTCATTCCATGTAAAAATCTTAATATATAAAACAAAGTCGGGTTAGTTACAACATTTATAACTCAAGAACGGCTGGACTGATCTTATGATCTTTGGTTTGTTGGATCTGTCTCCGCTCCGAATAGCAAAATAGCTATTTAAACATCGGAAAAATTCACGAAAAATTTTTTTTTTATAAATTCTATTCCTTATATATTTTGTATGGAACGACTTCTCATCTTTTGAAAAAGCTGGAGGAATATTGTGATAAATATAATATTGAGTAGTGAATGAATTCCAAAAATTCAAAAACGTCAACGTCAATGTGCTGATTGTTTTGCTTTTGTTTTAAAACATATAATACTGCCCCTCTTTCTTACACACTAAATGTCAACAGTCGAAAATGGGACAAACCGCCAACGGCACCCCTCCAAAATAAAAATACTAATTAAATAAAAATGCTTATAAAACATTAAAAATAGCAAAAGTCAGTGATTTTAAATACATGTAGGATTACGAAAGATTTTTTAAATATTTATATTGAGGGATCAGTAGGATTTATCGAACCAGTTAGGATTTCATCAGAGCCGAACCCTCTGATATGAAAATATCTGGAGTCGGTGAAATATTTTCCCATTATGTTTCTGGTGGATTGACGTATTGTTCTTGTATTGTTTTGTATTTATTATACTTGAATTTACTAGATGATCATTTGTGGAAAAGTGTGTGGAATGCTTTAGTCTTTCATTTGGGAAAGATTTAACCCGGAGATAAAATCTGGAGCACCGTAATTAATTATAATAAATCTCCCTTAAGTAAGTGAAAAAGTAATAAAATCACAAAAATATAAATCGGTACGCAACGCCATCTCTGATACTGACAAAAACAAAACACGGACAGTTGCGCATCGATAATTGCTTCATTTGTGTAATTTTTAACTTAATGAAATAACTGAATTTTATTCAGCTAATAAGTTTACAAAACAGTTATTGATTATGAGGCGGTACGAAGTTCGCCGGGTCAGCTAGTTATTAATAAAAAATTCCCAAAGTTTCATAATTTTTTTTCAAATTTCGATCCGAAACTTCGTTTCATAAAGGTTTACATTTTAATTCTTTTAGGGCTAACTTTTATTCTGGAATGTAAAACGTGGTATTTTTTCTTTCTAATTTTTTATTTTTTTATTTTTTTTATTTTTATTATTATTATTTTTTTTTTAAATTAAAAAGAAAGACAAACATTCCCGGGTTACGAATAACCCAACAATATTTGAAAATCTCCTACTACCACCACAGAAAGCCGAAAATGTTGCTTGTGGTGTGATGGAGGACTTGGCCGGCCGAGGAATCGAACATGCGACGCCCGGGTGGGACCCAAGCGCTATGCACACTCAACCACTGACCGGTCAAAAAATAAAAAATGATATAACCGGTCAAAACCGGTTATATCATATTTCTCGCAATGACAGTAAGGGAAACACAATGATCTATGAGACTTATGTGAGTTTTTCCGAAAAACAAATAAATTAGCCTGACGAGTGGCTGAGTTGACGAATGCGTCTGGTTTCCGAACAGTCATAATGTCAAGTCCTTCATTTCAAAAGCTCCAAAATAACTAAACTATAGAATGAATGAAGCGAATCTTGGAAGTGGAAATTAACCCACTTACCATATCGAGCTGCCGAGCCATTTCCTAATTTTTGTGAGATCGATAACGTCCGAGATCTCCTGTCAAATGAGTGTCAGATTGTAGAGTTGGCAAAGCTGGCTGTCATAGCTGTCACATATTTTATGAATGCGTGATTATTTATTTTACGTTTTTAATTGCATACTGTGGTAATTTGCACGACAAAGTTATTAAATAAAAAAAAGCAACGGGTGGAGATGTCGAATATTCGAATTTCATACTGACGTTTGGCTGTCATCTAGTTTACTGACATACGTTCAAGTAATACAAGTTTGAAGTTCTAAAGTCACTATTGCGACGATTGTACTTCGCCTGTGGTTAGATTTCTTCTAAATAAAGTGTTTTTCCGGCATTATCTGCTACTAACAATTATACATTCAGCAACTAAAGAGAATAAACAAACTTGATTCTCTCAAACAAATACGAGTGAAATATAATTTGATTAATTTTGATAAACTAAGTAATTCCTGCGAATTTGGGTTGAAACGAAATTTCGCAAATGTCAAATCCACGGTATACAACTTTAAACATACTTTAAGTGGATAAATAATCATGTATATTTACAGTATTTCGTGTTTAAAACTATTTAAAAACGGCGAAGCTGGCTGATATCCATAGAAAAAGCAAATAACAGCCATAGAAAATCACCCATATCTGAGTTTATGACAGGCAGCGTTGCCAACTCTGCCACCCAAATCTGACACTCATTTGACAGGAGATCTCGCACGTTATCTTAATCCCCCCATTACACGTATCAGTATTCGCATCAGTATTTAGGTACTGATGCGAATACTGATACGTGTAATGGCTAATACTGACGCATCGACAAAATTACTGACGCGCATCTAGATATTTGGATCGGCCTCATCAGTATTGGGGCGTGGCCGAAAAGTGGTGGGGGATACTGATGCTGTACTGATGCGTGTAAGGGCTCGCCGCATCAGTACGTCAGTATTTCTTATGCGCCATGGAGGACGGATGGAGGACGGTGCTGTTTTATCGCCTCTAGCTACCATATTAAAAACATGATTACTCCACATTTGTGCATGTAAACATATAAACAAATTATAGGGCTATACAGCCAATGAATTCACCTATATTTTACTAATTATCTTACGTTTTTAAAATTGAGAGAAAAATTATTAAAAAATCTTCAACTCTTTAAATGCGGAAAATTTGTGCTTTAGTGTTTAGAAATTGCCGCCAGTCGATATTTTTAATATATATATATTGAATATGTTCTACGTTGTTATGTTCCCTATGGCCTGTTTGATAACCTCAGATGCAAATATATATTAGAAATCCATTTTTCATATGTTAACAGCAAATCAAAAGTTTGGTTTGAAAATTATTTTGTAGAATTTGAGTGCGTAACTGAGTTTTAAACTGTCAAAATTCGTTCTAGAACAATTCAAAGACAATCGTTATAGTCTATTTTAACAACTATTTGATAGAATAAATTGCTGGCCATGAATAAAAACTAACCAACCATCACGCCGTTTCCCCGCAGGGGTAGGCAGAGAGGACGGACCGCCAAACAACTCGGTCTTGGCACACACTCCTTGCCTCGTTCACATTCATACATCGTCTCATACATGCTCTTCTATTATTCTGACTCTTGACATAGCCCGATTCAAGTATCTGATTCACTTTTGGTGCCATTCACATTTACGTCATATATTCTCCTTACACTCCTTTCCTCGTTCATTCGCTCTACATGCCCAAACCATCGGAACTTTCCTTTCTTGATCTTTCTCATTACGCTTACATCAACCTTGCATTCTTTGCGGATCTCCGCGTTTCTCACACGATCATACATGGTTTTACCACACATACGCCTTAGGGATCTCATTTCTACAGCATTCAGTCTACTTTCATCCTTCCTCTGCCAATGCCATGAATATGTTTTAAATAATTATGTTCAATAAATGTTTTACGAATGGTAGGAAAATGTGGTCCGATTTTGAACCGAAAGCAATCGCAGAAAAATAAAATCGCTCCGAATCGAACCAAAAGCAATCCAGTGGTTAAGTCTCGGATTGATTTTGTGGCTCTGAGAAGCCAAATTTACCTAAATTCCATAAAAAAATAATAAAGTTTATGATTTTTAATTTTTTTTTACATATCTCAAAATATGTGCTAATGTAAAATATTGGCTATATAGCACAATAATCAGTTTTGTATGTCTCCATATTCAAATTCGGAAGTATGATTTTTTTTCGATGTCGGAGGAAAATTTTTAAAAATGATCGCGCAGGAATGTTGAGCAATCAAGGAGTATGTTTTTTTATTTTTATTTCTGTAATCGTTCCAGTGGCTAAAATGTAAATGGATCTTTGAATTGCACCTTGTTGATGGCTTAAAAATAAATAAATGATTAGTCAGCAAAATTTCATCCAATAAATTCAAATGTGAGAATTTTTATTTTTTGAGAAGCCAGTCCTTCACCCATCGTTAGCGCTTCACTCGTTTCTTTGTACCGAACGCCAAAATTATAGCAACACACGCTTTTGTTTTCGGATCCATCACTTTAAAAGCGTCATTCCCGCAAGGATTCGCAACGATACTGACGTCAGTAATACTGACACGTGTAATGGCTCACAAATACTGATACGTGTAATGGGGGGATAAGATCTCACAAAAATTAGGGAATAGCTCGGCTGAATTGAGCAGATAGACACGTTGTCCATGACACTGCATTCTTTCAACTTTTGGTGGCAATCGTGCACACTGCACATAAACGCGGACATATACGCATTTATCTGAAATTATACCTTAACGAAGGAACTTTTATTTGTATTTGTGTTTAATTCGTTGAACTCAACATTTATTTTTTATTTTTATTTAAATTTAAATTTTAAAATGTGTAAGTTTTTAAGTAAAACTTCTTTACGCACGCTCGACACTTGGGGGGTAAAATGATGAATGCGTTTCGAAAAAGAACCATATACCTATTTAATTTGAAACGCTATGAAAAGCATGAAACGCTATGAAACGCATATATTTACGAAAAAATATGAAACGTTACGAACGCTAATGAAAGTGAAAAGCTAATCGTTGCGAACGCTAATTAAAGCGAAAGTTTAAGGTTGTTATGAGTTGTTATGAGTTGTTGTGAGTTGTTATGAGTTGTTATGAGTTGTTATGAGTTGTTATGAGTTGTTATGAGTTATTATGAGTTGCTATGAGTTGTTATGAGTTGTTGTGAGTTGTTATGAGTTTTTGTGAGTTGTTGTGAGTTATTATGAGGTGTTATGAGTTATTGTGAGTTGTTATGAGTTTTTATGAGTTGTTATGAGTTGTTGTGAGTTGTTGTGAGTTGTTGTGAGTTGTTGTGAGTTTTTGTGAGTGGTTGTGAGTTGTTGTGAGTCGTTGTGAGTTGTTGTGAGTTGTTGTGAGTTGTTATAAGTTGTTATGAGTTGTTATGAGTTGTTATGAGTTGTTATGTGTTGTTATGAGTTGTTATGAGTTGTTATGAGTTGAGTTGGGTTGAGTTGAGTTGAGTTGAGTTGAGTTGAGTTGAGTTGAGTTGATAGGGATGTTGAGAGGAAGGGGATGTTTTTATTCCTGTTATTGTTATTGTTATATTGTTAATGGACGGCATAAGTTAGTGAAGTTTTACTTCATTCGTGTGGTCCAAAGTACACTCGTTTTTTTCATATATCAAATTTATTATTAATTTTAATTATATTATAGTATGTATTTTTGTTACAGGTGTTTTGGTTTACAAGACCTTTGAACCACATTGAGACGACATATTTATGTATATAAATTCGACTACCATAATACGGGCATGTGCCTAGCGTGGTAGTCGAACCATCTGTAAAAACTGTATAAAAAGAAATATGATGAATAGAGAAAAAAAAACCTAAATGTCATTTTTGGAAGTGTCTAAATTGATTCTGGTTCTTGCTTTGATTCTAAAATTCTGGTTTTCTCCGGTTATACCCTCAATGCTATGATTCATTTAAGTGCTTTATATTGTTTAGCTTTTGTGAACACACTAAGGAGAGGGGAATAATCCGTACTTTATTAATTAGCGTTACATTGGGATCAATCGTTCGTTTTAAAAAAAAATAACGATGGAACCGTTGGTTTCGAAACATGCTGATAATTTTGATTGAATAAGTTTCATTTAATTAAAATCACTCCACAAAGCGAAATTGCGTTTATTGAAGAAGTAAATAATATATGTTTGTACTCTCCATAATCAAACAAATTGAACTCTGGTACAGTAAGGCTTCTATCAAAGGCCTGGTCATTTTCTGATTGTGATGACTTATAACCACAATAAAACCCCCGGGCATATAATCGCAAAGGCCGGCATCAGCGCCAGTGGTCGGGAAACCACAACAAGCTATCGGAGAAGGGAAAGGGTGAAGGGCAAACGGGCCTTTGTATTATAAATGGAAATTTCCTCTGATGAATTTGCCAAACTCTCATTGTACAAAGTACGTAACAAGAACAGTGTTGAACTAATTTTGGGCAATTGCGATCTAATTTGTTTAGTGAGTGGAAAATATATTTTGTGTTATGTTGTAGCATGGATGCTTTAACGGTGAGTCCTGGCGTTATTAAATTTAACCTTACCTAACTAAACAAGGACAGTGTTGAACTAATTTTGGGTAATTGCGATAGAATTTACAATGTTTAGTGAGTGGAAAATATATTTTGTGTTATGTCGTAGTAGGTGAGTCCTAGCGTTATTAAATTTAAGCAACAAATTCTCTCTGAAATTCTTCGATAACGTTACAATTTTCAGCTTGTTATTTTGTTTCCACCATGAGCTACAGAGCCTTGAAATAAACATTTTACTCCTGAAAATAAAAAAAATTTCGAACACAAAACACTAGGTATATCAAATCAAAATTACCTACATGTTTCAAAACCAAAGGTTTCTTAGTCAGGATAAGATTAACTTAAAAATAATCAAATTCGTCAGGATAAGATAAGCATAAAAAGAATGTAATCCGTCAAGATGAGATTACCATAAACATTATAAAATTCGTCAGGATAAGATTAGCATAAAACTAACAAAATTCGACAGGATAAAAATAGCATAAAAATAATAAAATTCTTCAGGATAAGATTAACATAAAACTAACAAAATTCGTCAGTATAAGATAAGCATAAAAATAATAAAATTCATCAATATAAGATTGGCATAAAACTAACAAAATTCGTCAGGATAAGATTAGCATAACACTAACACAATTTGTCAGGACAAGATTAGCATAAAAATAATAAATTTCGTCAGGATAAGATTAACATAACTTATCAATTGAAAAAAAAAATAATAATTCGGAAAACAAAAATAAAAAAAAAAAGTAATCTATGGTAAAACAAATCGTTCAGCGTTAATTTTTGAAAATAAAAAGTCAGTTAGTACCTTGTTTAACGAAGGGACGACTTAATAAAAAATGCAACAAATTTCAGAACACACAAGCTCATCAATTGAAATGTTTTATTTCATCGCTAGACATTCTATAAGATTTCGTTAATATAATTAATATTCTCAATATATTAGTTCATCACTGCACAAGTCCTTCTGAAACCGCAATTCCCTGTTTCTATGATCCGGGGCCCAGAAACACACAGAAGATGTTCAGTGTATACCAGAGTAACCAATCATCTCTCTGTGTTTCAAAATGATAAGGCATTATATGGGAATTAGCAGTTAGTAGCTGATGTCGGCAATCGGGAGCCAGTGGGTCGTAACTTCTATCAAGCTGTACTTAAATTAATTTCTGATAATTGAATGAAAACGCTCGGCCGTCTTTAAATCAAACACATCCATACTTATAATAATATAAATGCGAAAGTGCGTGTGTTTGTTTGTTACGCTTTCACGCCTAAATCACTAAACCGATTTTAAAAATTCTTTCCACAATAGAAAGCTACATTATATGCTAGTAAAATAGGCTGTATATATAATGGTAAGCTTTGGGGTTATGAAATTATAAATATTAATATATTCTATTTATTATACGCTTTGTCTCCTAACAAAATCGAGTTATTTCTAACGTCACAAGAAAAGCAAAACAAATCGTTGACTTGGAAACGATGTTGATATATTTGCCGGAAATTTTATTTCAGACGTCGCGACGTCTCGTAGTTATTATATATATATCTATATAAATAAAAATGAATCGCCGAAATGTATGTACGCGCATAACTTCCGAACGACTGCACCAAATTGGATTTTTTTGTGTTCGTAATTGTCAGGACAAGGTTTTTATAAAACTACTATCGAGCTCTGGCATTATGAAATTTGTATAAAAAATTGCAATAATGCAATGCATGAATGTACCGGGACTGAATGGGGAGTTCGCGGGAGGGGGGAGAGGAACCTGGGAGGGGGAGGGGAACCTGGGAGGGGAATTCTGGAGGGGGATTCGCGGGACGGGGGAAGGTAGGAGGTAGAGTGGGGAGAAGGAAGGTGGAGGAATCGGAGTGGGAACACGAGAGGGGAGGGGGACGCGGGAGAGGAAGGGGAGGCGGAAGGAGAACGGGAAGAATGGGAAAGGACACGCAGGGAGAACAATTTTTTTATTAAATGGCATAACAACGCATGCCGGATACCGTCGGGTACAGTTGACGCCCATTTAAATAATATTTTTTTGACGAGGATATAAAGAAAGCAAGACAATGAAATTGATGACTATAATTTATATTATGTCAATGGAATATTTTTGACAAAATGTATAAGCGACTCTCACAGGGAAATTTGAAACAAAAAAGGCATAAAATAACAAATTTTCATGTAAGATTCGCTAATATTGTCTTCAACGATTAAATATTACAATTTAACATACTTCTGTCCATTTATTTAATAATTTGTTAGAAAAGCACAGCCGTAATAGAAATGCGTAATATATTTTATTTATAAGAGATGAATTTCTGACTGTGGACATCAGAGGATGAATGAATAATAATTGGAAATAGGTCGAGAAACAATGGTGACCCATGCTGAGGAATTTTGTGGAATGATCTCAATGGAATTCTATGCGTCTATCACGAATTTTGCGAAAATGAGAATTAGAATAATGCCAATTTCTCTCTATAAGAAAGTTGACTGATAGGATAGACTGCCAAACAACTCGATCTTGGCATATACTCCTTACTTTATATATCGTCTCATACATGTCCTTCCGTTATTCCGACTCTACGTACATGTCCTTCCGTACCTACTTCTTATTATTATTATTTTGGTTTTTTATTCCAGTAAAAAGAAAATAACATTTTCACTCATTTAACTAGATATAATTAAACATATTAAACTCAACTGAATATTACAATACAACGCTATTCTATTTCTTTACTTTGTTTTCGCTATGTTTGGTGACTTAGCAGGGGTTCCCGGCGTTCGTGTGGTTAGGTTTGTACGGGTCTTGGCGGCGGATGCGTCTGCCCACCAGCTGCATGGCAGGCCGGATCGGGAGAAAATGGTTGATGGAGTCCCTTTGACTTTTCCATCGGAACATATTGTTGGAACATCGCCTTGCACCGCAGTCGGAGGAGTGCATTCATACGTCCGTGAACCCTGGACACACTGACCTCAGATTCCTCCCCATCCCTTACATCCTTTTCCTTCCCAGAACTTATTCTTCTTTCTTTCTAAAAAGATTATCCATACAGCATCCCCAAAGATGACATAGGCCCTTAGGGGAATTATTTTCCTCAGGACCTCCTGCGTGGAGCTAATGTAAAAAAAAAACAATAATAAAAATAAATCATTTTTTATTAAATTTACCCAGCTTGGTCCACTTGATCCTGCCATGTATTCCTCGGGGGTCCCCGACTTGTTTTACCATTGACATTCACATATACCCCTGTTATGATTACCATGTTACCCCTTCGGGCTTCGAATAATTGGGACTCTTGTGCGATTTTTAAGATAAAAAAGTAATATTTAAGAATGCAAACAAAATAAAATTAAAGCATTTGTGTAAAATATACACAAAATATGAAGAAAAAAAAAGTGACGTTATATTAGACATAAACCAAAATATGCATAAAATGCTAAATTGCCTTTATTACATTTGACAAAAAGTCATACCATGTACCAACTAGCTTACTAAGTCAAATAATCATTTGTTTAACGAATTTCACAAGACAATCCAATATTGAATTTATTGTCGAATAACTAGAAATATAACTTGAATCAAGGTAAAACTATGCATTAAATAGAGGTGGTTCCAATTTCATCAAAATTCTCAGAATTCATGAAATTTTAGATCCCCGATACTATTTCAGATGTCAATCTTGAATTAGAAATGAAATTCTCCCAAAAACACTCACTTTGAAGTCAAAGAGCCAAAGACATAGGAAAAGCTAGGAAACATCATAAATTTTACGAAAATTTCGCAGAATTGTTCTGATTGAGGGTGATTCTGAGGGTTGGATATTATTAGAAAGTATGCTATCAAGGCGATTTGACTTTAGCAGTCCAAACATAAAAAGAATACTGTTTAAAGCATTCTACACATCGCTGTACACGTCGGAACGATGGGTTGACTATACTACATCCCAATGGCATAAGCTAAAAGTCGCCAACAATAACGCTTATCGCCAAATGTTCCGCCTACCGAGATGCTGCAGCGCTACTGAAATGTTCCTGGAGGGAGGAGTGCACATTTTAAGAGCACTTCTTTGCCACCACATGGGAAGCTTATCGCGCAAACTGCGCCAATCGAAGAATAGGATCATCACTGCCATGATTGCCTGAATAGTCTCTCTGATCGCCCTCTGGAGACGGGAGACGGTGAAATATGCTCTGTAAACGGGTAAAACTAAAGGGGGAGGCGTTGTTATAGGTATAAAAAAAGATTTTAAAGTTCGATCACGAAAATCGTGGACTTCAGAAGCCGAGGATATATGGATCTCACTATTATTAGGACATTCTAAACATCGCATTTTGAATATTCATATTTGTTGCTCTTACTTACCCGGAGTTAGTCCTAAGTTATCTAACGCGCAGCGTTTCTCTATCATCAATAGTCATACAACTGCCATATCTGATTTAACCACTGAATATCCAAATGACATTTTTCTAATATTAGGTGATTACAATATGCCAAACGTGAATTGGAACTCTACGTCTCAACCATGTAGTACCGACCTCTGTGTCTCTACGCTCCCTAGGTGCCTTTCGTTCTCTAATTTAACACAATATATTGCAATTTCTAATTCGCATGGACGAATTTTAGATCTTGTGCTTTGCAACACTACAGTGAACGTCTCCGCTGCCGACTCACCACTGGTAATTGAAGATGCACATCATAAATCTATCATAGTTGAACTCAATATTCCCCTCCCTGCTGTTATCCTAAAACCACAGATAATCAAATCATTTAACAAAGCTAACTATGTACTAATTAATGTGCTCTTAGAAATAAATAGTGATGAGTAAATGCGCAAGATGTTGACACTGCGGTACACCATTTTTATAGAATCATTGATGCCATAATAGATGATCTGGTTCCAAAGAAAGTAACTAATTCAACAAAATTTTCATCATGGTATTCGGCGGCTTTAATTAATATAACAAAAGAAAAATTAAAGTTTTTTCGTGCCTGGAAACGCTATAAGAATCCATTGGATTATCAATCTTTTGCATTACTCCGCAAAAGACAAAAGAAGATTTCTAGTCTTGCTCATAAAACCTATATTGCTACATTGGAATCCGACATACAACATAATGTTAAAAAAATATGGTGTTATGTTAAGACATAAAGAAATATACCATAACACATGACGTATCATTCCATAACAGCACACGACAGCATAGAAGTTACAGACCTTTTTACTGATTACTTCTCAATGGTCTTTACAAGTGAAATTCCAACTCATGATGCTGATTATAAGGAAGATCCTCTTAACAACACATTAATATCCTCAATCAGAATAAACGAAGAAATCACCTTAAAATACCTATCAAACATAGACATTAATAAAGGACCAGGCTAAATAATATAATTTATTTATTATATAAAATGAAAAAAATATAGAAAATATGTTTTTTTTGCTTCGTTGAAAAATACCTTCTTGAGTTTTGGTCAAATATCGTTATAAAAACAAAGCTTTTATTTTCTTGCCATTGTTTTCTGTTATTTTTTATGTTACATGATAATTTTGTAAGAACTTTTTTAGGATAGCTGACTAAATAAAAAAATATTTAAAAATCTCTTATTTTCGTTTTGTCAAAAAATATATTCATACAAATATAAACTGATTTCATTATTTCTACACAAACCTGAATATATAACCAACACGAGAAAACATAATTCAAAGGAGTTTTTAAGGAAATCATGGCCTTCATATACTCATTTGAAAACGTAAAATATCGATATTTCTGCTATTGACAGCCTGCCGAAAGTCACCCGCAAATTTTATAGAAAATTCTTTTAAAATCATTCAGAGTAGCTACAATAATCAAATAGAACATATGTCTCCGATTGATGATGGCGCAAGCGATTCTGACCTTGTCCTTTATACAATTTCTTTATCTACGAGGGTTTAAATCGCATTTAAAAAATTAAAGATTTTTTTACTCTCATTCGCCCGGCAGCGGGTGAACCACAGATGAGAGGAGGGAATTTTAGTAAAGATCGTAAAGAATTTCAACGTTATTTCGTACTAGCTTTTACCCACGGCTTCGCTCGCATAGTATTAGTGGGAAATTACTGACATAATTATTGGCATACTTGTTATTATTCTTGCTTTTTTGTCTAGTAGAAAATAATTATTGTTTAATAAAAAATTTCAAAATTAGAGAATGACATTTCGCAAATAAAAATTATATTTTAGAAGATATTTAAATTATAGAAATAGAAATTTATTTTAAGTATCTTATCCCTTTATTAGTATTTTATTCATATTTGAATCCAGAGTAACCTAAAAAAATATAAAAATGACAGTCCACTTCAAACGCTACGCTTTATAGCAACTTTATGCTTTTTGTTAGGAGAATAAACATTTTTAGAGATATATAGATATTAACTACGACGCCAAAAAAGTACTCTTTTTAATCACAACAGAGCACTCTTTTTAAGCCTAAAATTAAAAAAAAAAACATTATTTCCAAGGTAAAAATTTGTTTGACGTTTGCAATAATTCGATTTTGTTAGGGACAGAAAACGTATGATACATAATTTCATAACGCCACAGCTCATTCATAACGCCAGAGCTTACCAATATATAAAGCCGTTGTTACTCGCAAACAATGAAGCTTTCGATTAGTGAAAGAATTTTTAAATTCCATTCGATATTTATTGTGTGAAAGAGTAAGGACCATCCAACCATCCATACAAACTCTCGCATTTATAATATTAGTAAGATGGGTAAATTAAACGTTTCCATTTATCTATTTTTAAAGCATTAGACACCAGCGCCATTTTTCACCTGGACTGAAGACACCTTAAACTATGTAATTTTACATGGTCTGAGCTATGTTTTATTCGGTTTATAAACAAGCGAATGTTGAGATGCTACGTGCTTTCGATATTATTTTATGGAATGGAAGCATGGACGCTTACTGAAGAACTGATAATACGACTTGGGGCGATCGAGATGTGGATCTACAGAAGAATACTTAAAACAAGCTGGAAGGACAGGGTTACGAATGAAGATGATAAGGTTCGGATGAATAAAGAAAAAGAAGTTATTAAAACTATAAAAATCAGAAAACTTCAATATCTTGGACATGTGATGAGACATCCAGAGAAGTATGAGATCTTGCATCTTATAATGCAGGAAAAGATTGCCGGAAGACGGGGTCCTGAAAGAAGGAGAACATCATGGCTGAAAAAGCTGAGACAGTGGTTTGGCCGCAAAGTCCGCATAGCCAACATGATATCCAACGTCCGTTGAACGGACAGGGCACAAGAAGGAGAATAATAAACAATAGCAGGTCGGAAATCTAGCTGATTCTTTGTCGATGGCTGCAAGTCAAGCGACTACGTTGATATTTGATTTTCGTTTCGTGTTCACAATCAAGGGAAATGTATTAAACTATTATCTCGCAATAATAACCAACTATATCTATCCGTCAACATCTGTCGGAACACCGGCGTTGCACGAGTCAAATTGACGAATATAAACAAGTATTATCCACTCGGCACTCGAGCGATAGCTACCCAAATTTGAGTAGGTGATTTTTATGAATTAAAATGAATCAAGTATAAATTAAACGACATTTTTTTAAATAAAACCTAAAAATACGGAATTAGCGGTGAAATCTATTTGGATTCATTGGCTTTAAACCGCAGTAAGCAGCTCACAATGTTTCCGTATTAATCTGAGAGGCAGGAATGGATACCGTCGCCTCGGGAACCATTTATTGGATAACCAACACCTCTGCCATAGGTCACCCCAAGTGGTTTGGTAACTTAGCAGGGGTTCCCGGGTTAATGCAATGAGGTTTTTCCGGGTCTTGGCGGTGGACGCGTCTGCCCACCAGCTGCAAGGCAGGCCTGATCAGGAGAGAGCGGTTGAGGGTGTCCCTTTAATTTCTCCAGCCGTACTCTCTCGGATCATCGCTTTGCACCACAGTGGGAGGAATGGGTTCATGAGTTCGTCACTCCTGGACACACTGACCCCCAGATTCCTACCCACCCCTAATACCCTTTTCCTTCCTAGAACTTCCTCTTCTTCCTCTCCTAAAATGACCCTCCACACGGCATCCGCAAAGATGACATGTGCTCTTTTCCTATTTGTCGTCAAAACGACATAATTGTTTTTTTTCCGTGAATTCGGCAAAGCTGAAGTCACGCAGGGCAATGTTGTGACTGCCGTCTCATCAGCAAGTGTCGTTTCTATGTCATACTGACGTTCTGAATCGTTTCGGGATGTGCGGCAAAAAAAAAATTATTAATGAAAATATCAAAATTACACTTATTTAATATTAAAATTACACATAATGATCAGCATCGGAAAAAATATACTTTATATTTTCCACTAATTTTTAACGGTTTTCGTATTTTGTGAAACCCCTTTCTAAGTAAGAATTTTTGAATACCTTTGACGTACCAAATGTACAACGAATATATGCCAAAATAATATTACTGAAGCTATTCAAAAATTCTGAATCCTCTACTAGACCGTGTGTGCATAGCACTAGATCGAATAAAAATTATATGAAAAACAGTATGAGTTATAAACCACATTAGGACAAAGAAACTACACTTACTTCGCAACAAAATTCCATAACATCTTTCCCCAAGACATTTTTTTATTTTTTATTTTGTTTTCAAGATACAATCCCGTTAAACCGCAATAAAGCAGTTTGTCAACAGGATGTTAATGTTCAATTACAATTTAAACATACGTACATATTATTATTACTATAACTATGCAAATTATCATAATTAACACACATTCATTAATATAAACAATCTCTATTTAGTAACCATTGTTTCAGCATATATCTTAATCTATTTAAAGAGTCGCATTTTTTTATATTAATTGGTAACATCTTATCTTACTAATATTATAAATGCGAAAGTTTGTATGGATGGTTGGTTGGTTGGTTGGATGGTTGGTTGGATGGTCCTTACTCTTTCACGCAATTAATATCGAATGGAATTTAAAAATTCTTTCACTAATCGAAAGCTACATTGTTTGTGAGTAACAACCGCTTTATATATTGGTAAGCTCTGGCGTTATGAATGAGCTGTGGCGTTATGAAATTATGTATCATACGTTTTCCGTCCCTAACAAAATCGAGTTATTGCAAACGTCAAACAAATTGTTACCTTGGAAACAATGTTTTTTTTTTAATTTTAGGCTTAAAAAGAGTGCTTTGTTGTGATTAATAAGAGTACTTTTTTGGCGTCGTAGTTAATATCTACATATCTCTAAAAAATTTTATACTCCGAACAAAAAGCATAACGTTGCTATAAAGCATAGCGTTTGAAGTGGACTGTCATTTTCTTATTTTTTAGGTTACTCTGGATTCAAATATGAATAAAATACTAATAAAGGGAGTAGGTACTTAAAATAAATTTCTATTTCTCTAATTTAAAGATTTTCTAAAATAGAATTTTTGTTTGCGAAATGTCATTTTCAAATTTTGAAATTTTCTATTAAACAAAAATTATTTTCTTTTAGACAAAATAGCAAGAATAATAACAATTATGCCAATAATTATGGCAGTATTCTTTTTTTTTTTTAAAGAATGACAAACATTCCCAGGTTACGAGTAACCCAACAATGTTTGAAAATCTCCTACTACCACCACAGAAAGCCGAAAATGTTGCTTGTGTTGTGATGGAGGACTTAGCCAGCCGAGGAATCGAACATGCGACGCCCGGGTGGGACCCAAGCGCTATGCCCACTCAACCACTGACCGGTTAAAATTTCCCACTAATACTATGCGAGCGAAGCCGTGGGTAAAAGCTAGTGTTAAATATTTTTGGCTCGTTAAATTCAAGGGTTCGCCGTCCGTAGTTATTATTATATTTTGGAACAAGCATTCCTTCATTCTTTGTGAACCTTGTATTATGCTCATGTTCCACTTTCTTCTTATAATCAGACTCAGATACATGCTGAATCAATATTTTATACCATAATAAGGCCTGCACCGGTAATATTGTTAAATTCCGATACAACAATGAAATGTTTCGTCTCTGTGAAAAAATATTTTTTTGAACTAATAACTTAATCATAGAATTTTGTACTGATTGTAGGTGGTTTAAATTAGATTTGCAAGAGTGTCCCCAATAGTTAATCCATATCGTAAAGTTGATTCTGTGAGTGAATAATTTTTAAAATATTCACCTGAACGAAACATTTCAGTTTGTACAGCCTATCCATTATCGCCCTCAGCCGTTTACAAATTTTGTTTATTTGTATATCCCATTTGAAATTTTAATCAACAGTCACTCCCAAATAAACATATTCATTTACAAGTTCAACACTATCACACAAGCAGGGCTGCAAAATGTTTTGATGAATACATATAAAGTCATGAGATATTATTTTAGGCGTTTTCTGAAATGAAGCATGTGGAGATCGTATGTGCATCAATTTAGTTTTTTTGTATTAATGATTAGACCTGCGTCATGTGACCATAAAACTAATAAAAAAAATTAGTGAGTAAAAATAAAGAATAAAAATACGGATGAAAGAGGTCAATGAAAAAACCCTAATGAAGACACTAAAAACGACTTAGAAGACAAATAAACTATAATTAAATAACCTTAAGAGAAGGACTAAGAAATACAATATCTATACTTAATTTCACCATTATTTTTTGTATGTATAATTACTTTATATAGACGCAAAAATAAAAAAAGAATAATTAAAAAAAGGACTAAAGTATAATGGGGCCTTCCTATTAGTTTTGAAGAATTCATTAACTTACTTGCTGGTTGGAAGCGACTCAAGTGCGACGTGTGACACATCTAGAGGCAAATAGAAGGCGAAACTCTTGCAGTTTGAGCTTACCTGAAACAAAATAAATAAAGTATATTAATACCAATGCATTTTAAATATTTCCAGTGTTTCAAAACTTATCTGTTTTATCGATAAGTTACACAGTGGTGGTAGATACTCTCAGTATCGCCCTGATGAAAGTCCACCAATCGGAATTGAAAGTTTGCTTGAAACAGCTTTGTGATGCCATAGTCCAATTGTTTCCCTACAGTTAGGAATCTTGTACAGTATTAGGTACATGATAAAATAACTTTTCAGACAATCGTACACTTAAAGTCCAAAACCTTTCACCTTCACCTTCACATCCGCGACATTGTAAATACCAAATTGTGTAACAATGAAAGCAAATTCTTATTTGTAAGCTTTTGTAAAAGTCAATTCATAAAAATTCTCTAGTCCTAAAGAGTCATAAATTGTCCAGTCTTTCAAAATAAATAGGTATATACTCAACATTTGGCACTAATCTTCTTATTAATATCAACAGTGTTGGGGGTAGCAAATGTTAAGTCTTGCGAAGTCCAGTGTTTTAAGTATAATGTCCTCCGCGTGCAAAGTCGTATCTTTCCCAAGCATAAACCTATAGTATGTTTTAGGTATTTATTTGTTAAAAAATATATTAGATAGAGCCTAAGAATTCATAATTAATTGTATAGCGCCCTTGAGGTGATTTCTCACAAAAACGGCGCTCCACAAATCATCAATTTATTATTATTATTATTATTATAAAAATAAAACATTCAAACAGCAACGATGAAAAAAAAAGAAAAAATGGTGAACGATATAAAATGCACCAAAAATATACATTCACATCACTACAACATTATATGTTGATATTAGGTAAATGGCTATGTGTTGATATTAGGCAACTACTATATGTTGATATTAGGTAAATGCCGTCACTGACGCGATCCGTGAAAGATAAAAGCCTGAGCCATTTTTGGAGGCAATTGATTAAACTTCGCACCCTCATCTGGCGTAAACAAGGATTAACAGAGGTAGGTTCCAGTAAAAATATGTACGGACAAGGAAACGAACCCGTCTCTTTGAACCCAAACTCTCCCGAAAAGCCGCGAAATAAGCTGGCTTTGTTTTCATGCGCTAAACGTACATTATGACCCGACAGTTAATCGCCAAACTGTTGCCTCCCGAAATTACAATTATTATAAAATTATAATCTTTTGTGCATTATTTACCAATTTGAAACCTTACATCGACTTCAAAAATATCTTTTATAATATATAAGTTGATATGGATACTTAACGATTTTTATACTATGATTTTTATACGATTTTTATACGATTTTTATACTATGGCAAGCGTTATATATTTTTAATATATTTTGGGTACTGGCAATGTGAAAGCTGGCCATACCGAACAAGCGAGCTGTAGTTATGCGTCGATGACACAGGGCGAGTTTACAAGCTACTATCTCGGAAATTCACTATCTGTTAGTAAACTCGCTCAGTGTCATCGTGTTACTTGCTAACTAGCAGATTGTTGACAATCCACGGAAAAAGTTGAAAGGTCCTCAACTTTACACGCTACAAGCCGACTCGTGATTGGTTTATTTGTGTTTCCAATATGGCTGCCAAAAACCAGCTGATTTCGACTGTCAACTGTCTGAAGGATTAGTTCACGTTATTTCCGCTATTGGCGCTAGCAGCTACG
Source organism: Limnephilus lunatus (assembly GCA_917563855.2). Taxonomy (NCBI): domain Eukaryota; kingdom Metazoa; phylum Arthropoda; class Insecta; order Trichoptera; family Limnephilidae; genus Limnephilus; species Limnephilus lunatus. The sequence continues at coordinate 58,971,842 of OU830596.1, forward strand.
TGCGAGTCCAGTTTCCTACAAAAATGTCGCGAGCTACTGAGCGAGTGGACAGTTTTGTGTGTCATCATGACAATCTCACTCGCCGATTCACCCGCTTTTAAATTTAGTAGATAGTAGCTTGTAAACTCGCCGTGTGACATCGAGGCTTTACGAATGCTACCGCCACTTTTTCTGTTACGAACTTTCCTGGAGTGCCGTGCTGTATTTCATTCTCGCAACTTTCTGAATTTATTATAATAATATAGTGTCATGTTAATTGTGTTAAGCAATAACTATTATTAAATAAATGTGAATATATTGTCTAATACATCTTATCATTTACTAAACTCCCGTGACACACATATGGAAAATATTGATACCTGGTAAGGGGTCGTCCATTAATCACCTGAGGCTCGAAAGGGGGGGGGGGGTCGGAAAAAAATCACGAAACATCACGAGGGGGGGGGGGAGTAAAATGAGATATCACGTGTATTTCTTTTTCATTGAACGCACGATTTCTAAAGGTGAACGTCCTATACTTTGTCCTAAAAAAAATACACGTGATTTGGGGGGGGGGGATAGCCTAAAACCTCACCACATATCACCAGGGGGGGGGAGGGGGTCAAAAAGTTGCTAAAAAACATCACGTGATTAATGGACGACCCCTAAGGTCAACATTCCTATAATACTTAAACACTTAAATACATATGTACAGTAGTACCCTTGATGCGTTTGAATATTTCTTTCACTTTTGCTATTCGCTGGTACGTCCTCTCTGCACACCCCTTCGTGGATACTTGGTTATATTTTGTGTAAGAAGGTACACCGTATTTTCCCTAAACCGACTGCATATCATATATGTATATATATTATTCGCTGAAAACCCTATGTCCTAAACCTAGTTCAAATCAACCCAGGATCTCTTAGTGGCAGAACTAAGAAAATAATATATGTACATCAATTTTATATTTATTATGCATGACGAAAGACACATTGATCAATATGTAAAAGATATGGAATTACAGAGGCATAGCGAAGACCACTAAGATGAGACTCGTCCGGGCATTGATTTTCCGCATATTTCTATGCGGTGTGGAAACATGGAGACTTAGAACCAGCGAAAGAAGCGGATAGACGTCATCGAAACGTGGTGCTGGGCAAAAATGCAAAGGACACATAGACATACAAATAACTAGACGAGAACTTACAGATGAGGGGTAAAAACCAACTATGGCGGGGCGAAGAGAGGAAAGAGACTTGTGATTCGCCAATAAATCAATCTAACAGTATATAGGCACCTCGCACTATAATATCACTATTTAGTTCTTGATAGTAAAATCTGCTTTTGAATGAATAGACCTTTTAGAATAGAACTTTTTATATGGGAGCGCGAATTGCATGCCACGGTATGAACAGATGTGTAAAATCCAAATTCGCAAAGTAAGGTTCAGAGTATTTTCATAGTGGAATATTTTGTTTCCGTAGACACTTTTACAAATGTTTCATGATTTACTTGACCCAGTAAACAGCGGCTTTGTGTTTCGCGTCGCTATGTATCTCGATGTCTAAGTATGTGTTTCATAGACATACAGCGTCCGTGCGTAAAATGTACGATGAGAGCACGACACTGGTCCGGACACGCCCAGCCGGTTCCGAAAAATGGTTCCAATGGGAGGGGGAAATAACACGTTTTTTAACACGTAAGGGCATGTCCATATATTTTGTACGTCCGTGAAAGGACAGTAAGTTGCACAAATGTGTACATTTTAGAAGAGCTAGGTATTCACAATAGGATCTCAACCATCTACCGACAGCGTATTTTAAGATAATTTGGACAAGTTGCTCGCTAAACTGAGGAATCCAACTTGGAGAAACTCACAGTCACAGGCAAAGTGTTTGGCAGAAGAAGCAGAGGAAGTTCACCAATGCGCTGGAGTACCAAGTATTACTGGCGTCAGGTACTAGGGTGTCTGCAGCTCTCCACGCAGCGCAGAACCTCCGGGAGAGGAGGAACCTTGTCCACCATGGAAATAGGAGTGGGGGACATAATTCCGCGACTTTTCAATCTTTTCATCCCGCAACAAAATACCCTCAGACAAAATATCCCCGACAAAGTATCCTACGGACAAAACATCCTTCGACAAAATATCCTAATGACAAAACATCCCCCCACAAAATATCTACTAAAACGTAACCTAACCTCACCTAACCTAACCTAACTTATCCTAACCTAACCTAACTTGATCTAACCTAACAAAAAATGGGACAAAAATAATACAACCGGTAAAGACAATAAGTTATTGTTCAAAAATAGTAAAATGGGACACAAATAATACAAACACCCTACCCTACCCCTACCCTACTAAAGACAATAAATTATTATTAAAAAATAGTAGAATGTAAAATAAGGTAAGGTTGGGTTAGGTTAAGTTAGGTTAGGTTAGGTTTTAGTAGATATTTTGTTTGAAGATGTTTTGTCCGTAGGATATTTTGTCGAGGGATATTTTGTCGAAGTAAATTGTGTCGGGGATATTATGTCGCGGGATGAAAACGCGCGGTACCAGGGGACACAATCCCCGGCAATAAGGAACAGACTTATAAAGAATTAAACATTCAAATTTCTTTTATAGTAATTAAATAAAATATAAACGAAGATTTGGCATTCAAAGATAAAAACTGATTTTTGTTACGTACAAGGAAACGAACCCGTCTATTTGAACCCAAACTCTACCGAAAAACATTCACGTGAGGTGTGGTCCAAGGAGTGAGATCTTCATGTACCTATATATTTTGTTGTATGAAGTTAATATAAAACAATATTACTTCTGCGTTTAAAACATAAATTGCTTTAGGGTGTAAAAAATTATTATCTTCTGATCAAACAAAAATAAAAAGAAAATATATTTTCTTTTAAAAAAACATTCGATAAAATCATTAGAGGCGATACAGATTACCGTTGAAATTGGTTCCGAAAATTCTGCCGGAGGCCAATTTTTATGCGCCAACTGTGATGACCACACGGTTGAACTCCTCACTGTAAACCGAACCCTGAATGAATAAGTTCCCGAGGCGATAAATCACCCTCCATCCCTTCGACCTTTTGAAGTGCTCTCTGTGAAGTACCTTATTTATATTTATAAGTTTCCCAACGTGGATGTTTAGAAATATTGTACGGCCGGTGATGTAATGTACAATGGATTGGATTTTTAAAACGACAAAATGGGAATAGATATATTTATTTTATTTACTTCGTTCCGCATAAGAATCAATAACTGTTGTGTTAACTTATTAGCTGAATTAAATTTTACACAATTAAGCAATTATCGATGCGCCACTGTCCGGGTTTTGTTTTTGTCAGTATCAGAGATGGCGTTGTGTACGGATTTATATTCTTTATGATTTTCTTATTTTTCAACTTACTTACGGGAATTGCGTTTTATTTTCTTTACACGAGTGAGGGAGATTTAATATAATTATTGTATTTTTCCTTTGGAGGGGTGCAGACATACGTTCACCGTTCGTCTCATTTTCGACTATTGGCATTAAGTGTGTAAGAAAGAGGGGCAGCATTATATGTTTAAGAACAAAAGCAAAACAATTAGCTCATTGACATTTGACGTTTTTGAATGTTTGGAATTCACTCACTATTCAATATTAAATTTATCCCAATATTGCTGCAGCTCTTTCAAAAGATGATAATTCGTTCCAAGGGCGGATCAAGGATTTTTTCTGGGAGGGGCACAAGGGGTACAAGGGGCACAAGGGGCACAAGGGGTATAAGGGGCACAAGGGGCGGAGGGGGGGGGGGGGGGGGCGGCCCGCCCCGGGTGCCACCCCGATGGGGGGGTGCCCATCAAGAGCACAATTCCCCTCCCCCCCCAGGACGCACCAATTTTTTATGAAGTCGAAATTTGTGTTTGTCAACTTTAATGGTTGACCGCGCTTTCCCCCGACCGTACCGCTCTCGCAAACGCTGATTATCATCTTTTATTTGCAAGTGCATGAATGGGACGAACAAAATTCTTAAGCCAGAAATAGACAAGAGTTTGACTTATGTTCTTTTTGTTATTTTATTTTTATATTTTAACAACTCTTATAATTTGATTTGCTTCTAAGTATGTACTGTGATGGAATCTCCACAGTTCACAGAAATACCGTCCTAAGGGGGGCACGTGCCCCCGTGCCCCTCCCCCTCTAAATCCGCCCTTGATTCGTTCCTTACAAAATGTACGAGGAAACGAATTTTTCTTATATTTCCGATGTTTTAATAGCTATTCTGCTATTCGGGGCGGAGACAAATCTAACAAATCAAAGATCATAAAAATCGGTCCAGCCGTTATTGAGTTAGAAATAGTATAACTAACCCGACTTTGATTTATATAATATTAAGATTTATTTACAGTGAATCCAATAAATTTACAGTTTACTAAAAACCTTACATTTATTTCATCATTTAAGACGCAGCCTTTCGGTAAAAAAAATATTTATGGCGATCTTAAAATCATTGAAGTTTAGATGAAAAATGTCTACCTCAGAAGAATAGTGGTTGAGAAAAAAGGTTTGGTTAAGTTTTTTTTTCTTCTGTTTTGTTTTAATATAAATTTTATTTATCGTATACAACAGACAGAGGATTAACATTTTTTTTTAAATGGAGTGCAGTGCAATCACACGCTGTAGAAGCGAAACTTTACCAAAACAATCTCAACCAATAGAAGCCTTGAAAGGTGAGGTCATAATCAAAGCGATAAACCCTGCTTGCTATACAAACCATTCAAAACCTGGGATGTACATATATCTTATTGATGGATGACACGCAGCTTTCGCAGCTTAATTCTCAACCCAGTAGTAATGGGAATAATTCGAATTAGGTACTATTGTTTTTATTTTGACGAGAATTTTTTTTTTAAGTTGATACTTCCTACGTAGTCACATAAAAAAGTCTGTAGCCGTGAAGCGGACTTATATATTTTTATCTAAATTTCCTTAAAATTTCTTTTCAAATGACAAAATATTATATTAAACGAAGCGTTATAAAATAAACGAAAAACGTTATTTACGTAGAAACACATTTACAGACGCGTTGGCTGTGAAAGGGTTCAGACTTGTGGAATAAACTGTCAAGAATGAATAAAATTAAAGACAAAAGAAATTTCAAATTTGTATAAAAGCGTAAACAGAAATTTTTACACAATTTAGACTTGCTTTCTCTCTTTATCTAAGAATGTTTTTTATTTTTATTTATTTGTGGAAATCATTTAGGTATGTAGAGTTTTTTTTTATCTAACTTCGTGTGGAAGGTAAGATCAAATTTTTGATCTTTGAAAATAGCATCTCGGATGGGCTTCGGTTCCTTCAACACTTCCTCCAGGACAGTGATGATCAATCATTTTATCCGGAGGGCCCATTTACCCATATTCAATTAGTTTGCGGGCCTCAGGGGGAGCTATCTACAGCTTGATATATAGTTAAATTTGCAATTGGTGGTGTCGCAAACCTATTTTATGTAATTTCAAAAACGGTATTTTTTGTAACAATACTTTATTTTTTATTTATTTTTAAAAACATTAAATATAAAAATGATCTGTTCAACTAGGAATTTCACCAGTTTTAGGACAGTCAGAATGAGCAGATTTATTACATGAAGTATTTTTTTGTCTATTATATTGACTTATACTTAGATTTTACACTTAGTGGATAATATATTAAAGTTTTTTTGGTATATACAAGAGGTTGAAAAATATATATTTTTAAACAAAACAAACAATTTAAACGTAGAGAAAAGAAATATAAAGAAAATTAAAAAAGAAACCAAAAATGGATAAACATGTATGCATTTCAACCATTCCATGAAATTTTAGTGTTGATTTCGATGAATTTATAAACTATAGAATCAAAAAAAATAAAAGGATAAAAAAAGGAAATAAAGAAAAAGGAAGAAGAGAAACGCTAAATGCTAAGAAAAATTTAAGCATTTTTTGATTTTTATATTTATTTGTAATAATAATAATAAGCCTTTTATTCTGGGCTTCCGTTAGGTATGAATATTATATATGTTTTGTATGTTACAATATATCCCGAAGCTCAGTTTGCCTCTTGGCATAGGCCTCCTCTAACATTTTCTACTGGGACCTTTCATGCACTACTCTTCTCCATTGATGTCCAGCCGTGAGTTTTAGGTCGTCTTCCCATTTTGTGTGTTGCATATTTTATTTATTTATTGAACGCTAAAAAAGAAAGCGCCGCAGGAGAAAATTTTAAACCTTGTTAGGGTGCCCCGATGTCGGCTTCTAAACCAACACCAGGCCCAACACGTCCCTGGCTAGCTCTCAGCGGGACTATGGTACTCTCTATTCAGGGGGTGAGCCGCTCAAAGCTATGGAACTTCTCTCTATCTTCCGGCGTCCCACGGGATCCACACTGGTCAACAATCCTCCCGCCGTAGCAGAATAATAACAAAGTTAAATCATTAAGACATGTATTGTAAACTCAAACACATACATAGGTTTCCACAGTACAATTCAATTACAAGAAATGCAAATTACACAAACCTAGCTAAAGCGTTTAACTCTCACTGTCTCTCTCTCAAAACGAAACTCTCCGAGTGGTGATTTTCGCGGGGGCCCTACATTTCACTGATTACGGACAACATTTAAAGGAGGAAATCAAGATACAGCTTACATGTAGGTTGGCAGGAACCTCGTCTCATGTGGCAGCTCCATCAGGCACTTTCGTAGTCTAAATAGACCGAACTATATGGTGCGGCAAAAGGCCGATTCTACTCAAAGGTATTTCAATAATACATTGCGGCCCCATTGAATTGGGTCCGCCGGCTACAGGCCGCGTGCGTGTGCTTCCCAAGGCTCTCGAATCTCGTCTGTCGAGTGGCCGCGGACTGCCGAGTGGCAGGGCAGACGGGGAGAAGCAAGGGGAAACAGGAAACGGGGCGGAGAGAGGTGTTGTTGTGCGGACTGCTGCGTTCTGTGCTCTAGGTATCTGAATCCGCTACAGGGCGTATCGTAACAACCTTCAAATTTTATTTATTTTATAAAATCAACAGTATTATTATTTAATGTATGAAAACAGTTTATTATACACGAGTTCTGCTTCCTAATTATTATTATGTGTTACAGCTGTTTCGCCCTCTGAAGGCATTATCAAACTGTGGTTGTTACCACCTTTTTTTTTTTTTTTACAGTGAATACCGCACAAGAATCTCAACTGCTCCCGTCTGGAGCCAGTGAGACTATGGCATCCCCAATTGGGGTATGTTGTGAGGCTGAAGGTAGTGGGGAGGGGAAGGAGGTGGGGAAGAGGAAGGTTGGGAAGTACCTGGCTATTCAGATCTGGTCACCAAACACGGCTAAGGCCATTTTCAAGCAACGTTTCAATTCTGAATGGTGGTCTTACACCAGGGTGATACTGATAGTATCTTCCACTCTGGAACGTGCCGCAAATATACTATATATTATTTTTTAATTAATTAATTGTGAAATAACACAAATTAATCAAATAAAATTTAAAAAATTATTTGCGCACGCCGGGTTCGAACCCGCGACCTCCGGATTGTGAGTCAAGAGTCTTAGCCACTACACTACGGAGGTCGTCAACCTAAAGACGATGTATTTATAATATATCTAGACAGGTACTTATGACGAAAAAATGAAATGCTTTTATTTTTATTACCTGTGTCCCTTTTAACTTCCCTGTAAAATGATTAAAAATATAAATAGTTAAGTTTCCCAAGTACTGCATTGTTAATTTTTGACTTCCTTCCTTTGATAATGCCTTCAGAGGGCAAAACAGCTGTAATACATAATAATAATTACGAAGCAGAACTCGTTTATAATAAACTGTTTTTATACATTAAATAACAATATTGTTGAATTTATAAAATAAAAAATTCACAGATTAAACCAATAAATGCTGTCGATGTTTATCATTCAGAAATATTAAAGAACATATAAAAAAATGTCAACTTGGTATTTTGAAAAGTTTTTATTTTTATAAAATTAAACCTTAACATAGACAACAAAAAAACCGTTGCGCTGCGAAATTATTTCTACATCGATTTTTTTTCTACATGCGATCAACGACCTCTTGTCACGTGGACCGATTCATTTTTACGCGGATGACAGTACAGTCCATGATAGCTTTTTGTTTGACAGGCCTCCAAAGAGCACACAAACCCCAATAACTCGGAGGGCTTTGAAGCAAAGAATGAACGGCTACCTCGAGAGTGTTTTCTCTTTGGGTAAGAATAAACTCGTCGAATTTAATGTTTCAAAGACCCAATCATGTCTGATAACCTCTAAAAGGGATCGAAATGATAATCTAGTCTCCTTCAACGGAAGCAATCTTCCGAACAGGACCTCCATTGATATGGTTGGTGTAACTCTAAGTGACCAGCTCAAGTATGGGGGCTCCATCGAAACCAGAGTTAAATTAGCCTCTCAGAAACTGGGCGTACTGATACTTTAATAGTACACAACTGCAAACTGACTCGTTCTTGAGTTCAACAGCTCGGCTGTGGAACGATTTCCGGCCTGTGTTTCCTCCCTCGTACAATATGGGTCTCTTCAAGACTCATGTTGTAGGACACTCTTTTCACTCGTTCACTCCTTCCTTTCCTCAAAAAGACCCTCCACACAGCATCTTCAAAGGTGACATAGGCCCTGAGGGAAATTATTTTCCTCAGGGCCTCCTGTGTGGAGTTATTTGTAAAAAAAACTACGAAATTTTTATTTTTTAAGAAAATGTTAAAAAAATCTCATTACTTTAAGCGGTTGATTCAAAACTTTGAAGATAGAAGTTTTCCGCTAAATCCTTTGCCAAACCGAACAGAAACCGTTGAATATTTACCGCAAATTTTTTGATTTATTTTTTGATGTAGGAACTAGGAACATCTAGTGATATTTTTTTCAATGTTCCGGATACATTGGAAAATTGTAGAACAAAGTATTGCTTTTAGATAACAATAATTGGGGTCAGTTCGGGAGATATAAACAAGATTCAAGGGTTCGATTCCTTAATGGAGGTACGACCGAAGGTAGAAAAGGTTAACTATTTTCCCCTTATAAAGTTTTATTTTGACTTTGATGGTATTGTAATACGGACACGGGCGGGGGGACGTCGGCAGGTTAGTGAGGTAAGGCGAGGTTTTGTCAGGTTAAGTTAGGTTATGTTATGTTAGGTTAAGTAAGGTTATGTTAGGCTATTTTAGGTTAGATGAGGGTTGTTTGTTACCCGTGGACAATCTTAAAATACAGCTACTTTGGCAATTTTCAAAAGTGGGCTTTTAAACATTGTAATAACTCCGTTATAAGGTATTCAAAAAGATGAAAAAGATTATTGAAGTGTGTTTGAAATAGGGTTATGTAAATAAGAAAGATAGAGTGAGCGCGCTAATATTTAAAAAATGGTGACCGGACAACTCAAAATCATCAATCAACTCAAACTTCAACACCTCCTTGGAAAAGTCATTAAAAGTGATAAAAAAAAATATAAAATTGAAGAGAAAGATAACAATAATAATCTAAACGAAAATATGAAAGAGAACAAACACAAAAAATAGAAAAAGACTATGATCGAAACTGGGACTCGAACCCATACCTCTCGTCTAATATATATAAAATACGGATACATAAAAAATTGATTAAATAGGTTATGGGTGATTATTATTTTTTTTCTAAATTTGTATAAATTTTCAAAGGGGTATTGAAATTGCATGGTTCTGAGTTGTCATGGAACCAAAAAAATATTTTAAAATTAATAGGACAAACTATTATTGTAAAAATATTAAATGAAACACGACCGAAATGAATAGCATTTAAAAAAACACTTTTTTTCATTCCTAACTTGATGAATGTGTTTTTGTAATTTTCGGTGCATACTTTACCATATATTTTTGAAGGTAATTTCATATAATTTCTATTTCAACTCGGCGTCTGAATAGAGTTTATATTAAAAACTTTTTTATGGGGAACGGCTGCGTGGCCTTTATCATAAAAACCTTAATTTTGGATTTAAGACCTAAATACCCAATCAAACTGAATAATATTTGTTTAAATCAAAAGGTTTTGCAAATATCTAAGGATAATTACATTTTTTTCTGAGTTAATTTTATTTATTTTTATTTAGTAACTATGTAGATATATATATTTTTTTTATTTTTTATTTTCGTATGACACATTTTTTTAAATAAGCTCCACACAGCAGGCTCTGAGGAAAACAACTTCCCTCAGGGCCTATGTCATCTTTGGGGATGCTGTGTGGAGGGTTTTTTTTTAGGAAGAAGGAGAGGAGAGTTTTGGGAAAGAAAGGGGTTTAAGGGGTGGGTAGGAATCTGGGGTTCAGTGTATCCTGATCATTCGCCTCCAAGACCTAGACAAACCTCACCCCATGAACCCAGGCACCCCTGCTAAATCACCAAACGTAGCGAAACACTTGGGGTGACCTATGGCAGAGGTGTTGGTTATCCAATAAAAGTTCCCGGGTTGCGGTACTTATACCCGCCTCCCAAATTGAGGTACCTACATGTTTGATATAAACATAAATATACAATAGATGTTGATTACAATCGTAGTCCTCCTCACTAAAAGATCCTGTGCTGAGGGGACTTTGTTTTGGATAAGTTTTCAGCGATTTCTATGGTTCATGGTTTGGTTAAGGTTTTTCGGACACTTTTACGACGATGTTTTAAGTATACCAGTATTAATTATAATTATTCAACATACCACAACTTTTCAGTCAATACTAATTTAACGTAAGTCTACTAATATGTTATGTATGTACTTACTTGTATCTCCTTACTTGTATATCCATCAAGAGCTCCTATTCATTGTATACCTACTTTCTTATGTCATTTTACTAAGAGGAGCGAGCACTTTTGAAAAATTTTGAGGCGTATCTTCGGAACGGTAAAACCGAATTGATTTTGGCGCTGAAGTTACAACAATGAGCTATATACGCTGTTTAAGGATCTAAACGTCACAAAAATTATAAAATTGGGAAGACTTCGGTGGCTGGGTCATGTAGAGAGAATGACCGAGCATCAAGCACTAAAGTCCCTGCTGAACTCAAGACCGATAGGGCGAAGGAGCCTGGGAAGACTAAGATTAAGATGTGCGATAACGTTCTCAAAGATATATCTACCTTGGAGCTTCTAAACTGGAGAGAGCTGGCACAAAACCGAGATGAGTGGAGGAAGACTCTTGAGGACGCCAAGAGCCACCAGGGGTTGTCGAGCCAAGAGTGATGATAATGATGATGATCGTTGATGTTTAAAAAATTTAAATATTTTTTTGATTTTTGGACAATAATAATAAGAAACTCCAATGAAAAATAGTATGGCTTAAAAAAAAAGTTCATATAGTATAGACCAATAAACGCTGATTCTGAATATATAAGTTTTATTAAATAATATTAAACGTACAGTTTAAAAATATATATTAAAAAGTGCATTTTTAATACTGTCGTTGAAACACGCCGTCAAGTTGGTATTACTAAAATGTTTAGTGGTGACGTCACTGATCACTATAAAGTCATTGTACGGGAATGTGGGTATAAAAAGCCATTGTATTAACAACATTTCATCTTATCCGTTTTTTTACATACTGTTTAGAGAGATTTAGTTGTTTTATTTATTGAAACATTATTATTTAGGCCTAAATAATTCAGTTTAAAAAATGGTATCTTATATTAGTTTATCTCTATTATTGAAAATATTAAAAAAACTACTGTACAAAAAAAATAGTAATGCTACTTCTAGGGAGATTCCTTCGAACTCCAAATTTCAAAATGGCGGCGAATCGAACAGCTGATTTAGCGATTTTATAGTAGATGGCGTGATTGATGACGTCACACGACCCACCATATAGATACACAGTGGTTTTCGGGGATTTTGAAAAATTAAAACTTTGACAATTATTTTAACTATTAAAACTAATTCTTAAATAAAATATACAGTTATTTAAGTTAGAAGGTCATAATTCATTAAAAAAAATTGAACTGGAGTTCTCTATTGTACAACCTTGTCAAAACTTTACCAATGCCAAAATAAACTAATTTCAGCATTTAATTACTGGGAAGTCTTTAATTGGAACAGACCCCTTTTCAAGGAAAGATGAAAAGAAAATTCGCCTTGTGCTTTTTATTGTTTCGGGCTAAAGAAATGCACGAAACATAAAGAAAAAATCACGGCCGTTTTGGCCCGAGGGAAATGGCTGGCGAAGGAGCGTTTTTTATTTAATTTAATTGTGTTGGGTTGGTACTAGTGATGGATAAATTCCTGGGAATTTATTACCCGGAATACACATTACATGCCCTCCAAATTCCCAACCAAAAAACTCTTTACAACATTCAAAAGTCTAAAAGTAATTAAATATACAACAATCAATACAACTTTATAATACAACCAATACATTCGAGAGCCTTATCTTTTTAAGATCGGGGAAGTTTTTTATTGTTTTACTCTTCCACTGGAGCGAACACGCTAAATAAATAAATTTACCTCGATTGCTCGACATTTCCCAGAAGTTAATTTGTTAAATTTTTCGACAACATTAAGAAAATCATACGTTCGAATTTTAACAAGGAAACCTACATACTTTTAATAGTGCTATATAGTCAATGAATTGACCTGTATTTTACCGTTTTATTATCTCATATTTGTAGGATTTATAGAAATAAAAATAAAATCGTTTATATTATATTAAAAAAAGTTTATAATCGCGGGAAACTGCCGCGGCCCCTCAAGTACCCCTCACGGCATGCCGTGAGGGGTACTTATTCGAGTCAACATAGAATATTTTCGATTTCTGTATGTTGTCTGTGGTATACTTGACATGTATGGAAAAATGACTTACGACACGTACACACTTGCGTGTCGTGGCGTGCCAAAAGCACATCAGTTTCATACATTGTGTTGACACGCCACTACCTACAAGTATGTCTCTAACCATAATAAATGTACGAAACCGATGTGCTTCTGGCGCACCACGACACGCAAGTGTATTTCTGCCTTTAATTTTATCCGAATACAGCTGAAAAAGTTCGGCGGGATTTTTTTTTTTTTTAACATCGTTCTAAAATAGTCTACGAAGTTCGGATTAAAGACATATATGGTCATAATAGATAAAGCATTTCAATAGCTTCGTTTTAAGATTAATTGCTGGCCAAGGAAATGTTTTAAATAATTACAATCAATGTTTTAGGAATAGTGCTTTATAAAGCAGATGAATTGAGCTGTATTTTATCGTTTATCTCATATTTGTAGCAGTTATAATTTTTTTTTTTTAAATCATAAGTTTATAATCGCGGGAATCCTGCGTGTTTTTTACTTGAAACTGCTGTGAGGGGTACTTATTCAAGTCAACTTAGAATATTTTCGTTTTCTGTGTGTTGTCTGTGGTATACTTGAGTATGAATTAATTTTATCCGAATACAGCTGATCAAAAATCCGGCGGGAAATTTTTTTTAACATCGTTTTAAAATAGTCTACGATGTTCGGATTTGCGACATCTATGATCATAATAGATAAAGCATTTCAATAGATTCGTTTTAAGGGGCTGCAACTCGTATTTCTACCGATTTCTTACATATCTCCCTTAAATATTTGAAGTTTTTAAGCTCTTAAAAAATATAGGTTATTTTTTAAGATAATGTCTAGATGCTGCCTAAGCCAAAACGCAAATAATATAAAATTTCCTCGATAGAAAAAAATCGCAAAGTATGCTACAAAAATTATTAAAAACAAGTCTGTTTCTATTATCGTATAAATTATATTTGTGAAAAAATTCACAATATTTCTTTAAATGATATTTAAGATGCTCCCGAAGAGATTTTTGCTCTATTTTAAGCGAGTCGTGTTTTATTAAACATTTTCGCAATTTTCGCATCGATTTTGGCGCTGTAAATGTTAGCGCTCTCCTCTAACATTCGTAATTTCGTATCTCTCCATCTTCTTCTTTTCGATCCCGATTGCGGAGCCTTAAGATAAATGGCTGGCCAAGGAAGTGTTTTAAATAAGTTTAATAAATGTTTTACGAATGGTAGGAAAATGTGGTCCATTTTTGGACCGCTATCAATCGCAGAAAAATAACATTTTTCGACCAAAATCGCTCCAGTTTAAAAAAAATGTATATTTATCGTAAAAAAAAAACAAAATTTGTATCATCATAATTCTTTTCACATTTGAAAACACTTCGTTTCAACAAAGTTTGAAAGCACATTTCTTCGGTATTATTCACAGGATATCGAAAAGCAACCTAAAATTACCTAACAGTTTATTTTAACATATGTCTCGCAAAAAATCCAATATTGGTCAGATCAGTCCCTCGCCCTCGTTCGGTCAAAGAGAGCTTCCGCTTTGGTAAAATCGTCTACAAACAAATATTCCCGTTAATCAATTAATGTTCAAAACTGCCCCCCCCCCCACCCCCAAACCGCACTGGAAAGTACCTCAAAACAAACTTGAAGTAGGAACACCGAAGAAACTAATATTAGTGTGCCAAATATCATTATGAGTATATCTGTGTGCGAAAAGCAAAGTCAATTTAGCATCGGGTGAAATTATTGGTCAAACATTTTCAAATGCCGTAATTTTTTTTTAAATCTTAGAATCCGAATTCCGCCGAGTGGGGAGCGGGGAGCGGGGAGCGGGGAGCGGGGAGCGGAGAGCGGGGAGCGGGGAGCGGGGAGCAAGGAGCGGCGAGTGAGGAGTGGCGAGTGAGGAGTGGCGAGTGGGGAGTGGCGAGTGGGGAGTGGGGCGTGGGGAGTGGGGCGTGGGGAGTGGCGAGTGAGGAGTGGCGAGTGGCGAGTGGGGAGTGGGGCGTGGGGAGTGGGGCGTGGGGAGTGGCGAGTGGGGAGTGGGGCGTGGGGATTGGGGCGTGGGGAGTGGGGCGTGGGGAGTGGGGCGTGGGGAGTGGGGCGTGGGGAGTGGGGCGTGGGGAGTGGCGAGTGGCGAGTGGGGAGTGGGGAGTGGGGAGTGGGGAGTGGGGAGTGGGGAGTGGGGAGTGGGGAGTGGGGAGTGGGGAGTGGGGAGTGGGGAGTGGGGAGTGGGGAGTGGGGAGTGGGGAGTGGGGAGTGGGGAGTGGGGAGTGGGGAGTGGGGAGTGGGGAGTGGGGAGTGGGGAGTGGGGAGTGGGGAGTGGGGAGTGGGGAGTGGGGAGTGGGGAGTGGGGAGTGGGGAGTGGGGAGTGGGGAGTGGGGAGTGGGGAGTGGGGAGTGGGTAGTCGGTAGTGGGGAGTGGGGAGCTGGGAGTGGGGAAATATAAAAAAACTACAAACTACTTATTTGATTTACCACACACCTTACACACGTTACACAACTACCCCCATATATCCCTTTTCACCTTCAAAATGTTCTACTAATCTCAAATTTAGAGCCTCAATGTATTTGATAAGAATTTTAATAATATAGACTTATTCTCATGTAATTTAAGTACCTTAAAAAGTATGTCGTAGCTAACATTAAATAATTTTTTGACCGTTTTGCAAGTTATCATATTATTGCTGTGAATCCTTTCCAGTTATTTGCCATTTGACTTACTATTGTGTTCACTCTGAGTTGTAGGTATGTACATATTATTATTCCTGTTGTGTAGTGAGAATAAATTTCTGACTCTGGCTTTATGCTTTAAAATTTAGTAAGCAGATTATTCGTTTATATTATGTTTTTATGTCTTCTTTTTTTTACAATATTCAAGTTTATATTTTTGTTAACTTCTGACGGATACATGACCCTTACTTTTTAATTATGTAAAAATCTATTATTGGATATTATGTGTATTATTAATGTTATTAATTATAAATGTAAAACATTTTTTGATTTTCCTTAATAAATAAATAAAATAAAATAAAGATCCACACTATCGGGATTTTGTATTCTGTGTTTTTTCTTGACGATGATAAAGTTACACGTATGTCTGTGAGGCATGGATCTGATACATGACTTAGAACAAATTAAATCCTACATTTCTAGGAATTTTGAGCTCGGTGGGTGGCAACCACAACCGGAAAACGGGGGTGTTTTTGAACGAAAATTTGCAAAACCTCCGTCGGATATCCGGCGGCAAGCTGCGTTTAATCCCCTTGGTGGGCAGAGGCAGAAGTATTGATGGGAATATTGCCAAACTTCGGCTATAAATTAGTCGACAGTTGGTAGTGAAGCTCGTTAAAAACTTACCCCCAGTAGCGTTTTAATTGTGGAAAAATGTCTAACTTTGCTTTGCTACATCGTAGGAATGATTGGAATTAATTAATAAGATGGGTCCTTCTCATCAATTTTGGCATGCTTTAATGGGCCCGAATTAAAGCAGACTCTAGCATCATTATTAACTTGCCTCAATCTAATCTAAATGTTCTGATCTGTTTGCCCGCTTAAAGTAATTATGACTTTGAATGGGTATAAGTATAAATAAATAAACTTCGTACCGCCTCAGAATCAATGACTATTATGTTAGCTTATTAGCTGAATTAAATTCAGTTTTTTTTATTAAGTTGTAATTTTACAATGAAGCAATTAGCGATACACAACTGTCGCTGTTTTGTTTTTGTCAGTATCAGAGATGGCGTTGTGTAAGGATTTATATTTTTTGTTATTTTCTTACTTTTCCACATACTTACGGGAATAGCGTTTCATTTTCTTTACACGTGTGAGGGAGATTTATTATAAGGGTGCAGATATGCGTTCAACGTTTGTCTTATTTTCGACTGCTGATATTTAGTGTGTAAGAAAGAGGGGCAGCACAAAAGCAAAATAATCAACGCATTGACATTTGACGTTTTTGAATTTTTGGAATTCACTCACTATTTAATATTATTATCTATACTTATCACAACATTGCTGCAGCTCTTTCAATATTGGTCCTTACATATGAAATTGGCGTTTTGTATGGGAGCTTATGGGAATTTTGTATGGGAGATTTTTCACCTTCCCAATTTGCTTCAAGTGGATAAAAACAGTTTTATCACTAACACCGCAGCCTGCAGCTACCTCGGACGTCGGATCTGCTGGATCTGCCCTGATGATGGACATTGCAACGCTGTCCGAACGTCGGCTAAATAAGGAGGTAGCGCAACACGACATAACACCCCAAAAACAAACAACGAAAAAAAACTCGGACGTGGTTTGCGATAAATTCCACAATAGCCTTCAATTCTTCATTTTCAACTTTGGTCTCCGGCCGTCCACGGGACTTGTTATGCAGGTCGAAATTTCCAGAACGAAAACGTTGGCACCAATAACGCATTGTGTTTTCTTTTGCGGCACCGTCGCCATACACATCATTAATCCTTCGAGCCGTTTCTGCAGCACTGGTGCCACGGTGGAACTCGTACTCGTAAATAACGCGATATTTCAAGTTTTCCATTTTATTTTTTTTTTTTTTTTTTTTATTTATTTATTTGCAAAAACAGCATTAAACCAATACATTGCAAGAGCGGTAAGAAAAAATACACAATAAATATACATTTACAGTTAAAGTAATACATTTAGTTAAAACATAAGTGCTATTTCACGCATAAAATCGTTATGGGAAATGTGGAATATATCCACATTTCCTGCGAGGCAGTTAATTAACCTAGTGAGTCGTCTCAGGGGCATCACTATTGGTAAGTTAGTTCTGCACCTAGGAAGAATCAAAAGCCTGTGTTGGCGGCGTCGCGTGAAATTATCCGGGATATAGAATCCTATTTCAGCCAGAATATCTGGTACCGATACAAAACCATTTAGAAGCTTATAAGCCATTAGCAGTAATGCGACATCTCTTCTGGAACTAAGGCTGCAGGTACCCAGCATTCCCGAGATAAATGCTATTGGAAACAGCCATGGGTAAAAACCAAACTCTCTCATATAGAGGTATCGTAAAAATTTCTTTTGTATTTTCGACGATGTCCTCTGGCCCCATATCTGAGATCCACTCTCGAGAATGTTACGCACCAAGCTAAAGCAAAGCAGCCTCATAACTGTGAGGTTGGTCAATTCCTTTGAATTGTGTATGACAAAACCCAACATCTTTGTGGCTGATTTACAGATCTTTTCAATGTGAGCTTGAAATTTTAGGCGAGCGTCATACACAATTCCTAAGTCCTTTCAAGTCACCATGTGTTTCAATGACGTTTCTTTCATTTTATAATTAAAATATATGGTCTTTTGTGACCTCGTAAAGCTGAAACTGAACATTTTTGGAAGTTGAAATCGAGTTTAATATCGATACTCCAGTCAATAATTGCATTTATATCTTCCTGGAGTTTTCTACAGTCTTCTAAAGATCTTATTCTCAAGAAGAGTTTAATGTCATCTGCAAAAAGAAAAAAACGGACTAATTTGATTTTTCCCGAATATTTTTGATAAAAATTAAAAACAATAAGGGTCCGTAATTGGATCCCTGTGGCACACCAGAGTTTGTAGCATACGTGTTAGAGTTAAACTCACCATAATACACGAATTGTTCCCTTTCGTTCAAATAATTAAGAATGAGTTTCAGTAAGTTTTCGGAAAAACCAATTTCTTTGATTCTCCTTAGGAGCACTAAGTGATCCACCCTATCAAAAGCCTTCGCAAAGTCATGGTATGATGTGTCAACCTGCTCATTGTTATCGAGTGCTCTCGCCATGTAATCTGTGAAAACCATTAAATTTGTAGTAGTTGATTGGCCACGTCTAAACCATGTTGTTGATCGATCAAGAATGGTTCAACTTTGGCTTTAACATATTTATGGATAATTATTTCTAATAACTTGACAGGTGCGGAAAGAATCGCTGTAGGACGGTAGTTGGTTGCTTGACACTTGTCACCATCTTTGTGTAAGGGGTGACTTTCGACAGCTTCCATAATTTAGGAAAAATGCCGTTTTTAATGGTAAGACTAAATAAATGTAGAAGTGGCTTAGATAGTGGTTCAGAACATCCCTTAATGACAAAGGGTGGGATTAAATCAGGACCAAACGATGTTTTTGGTTTCAATTTTTTTACTGCTAAACTGAAATCCACGATATTAACATTTTCAATGGAGATGTTTTGAGCATTTGTTGATGTTGATGGATTTGTTGATCCAATTTGTCCTGGCACATATGATTCAAAATCAACTTTTTCCTGATTATAGACAGATTGAAAATACTTTGCGAAAGCTTCCGTTATGTCGGTTCCTTTTCCGATGTTTTAATAGATATTCTGCTATTCGCGGCAGAGACAAATCCAACAAATCAAAAGATCATAAAAATTCGTCCAGCCGTTCTTGAGTTATAAAGGGTGTAACTAACACGAATTTTTAATATATATTAATTAAGATTAGGATAATGCGCCACGAGAATGCGAAATTCGTTTTATTTCACTCTTTAACAACGTAACTAATTCTGCCGATAGTAGTTTTGCCGATTCACATTAAATAATAGAGATAGCTGTTAAGATTTCGGTGAAATTTTTACATGTTAATGAGGAATGGGCAGTCAAAGTGATAAATTTATTTTTTAAATCTTGAAGAAACGACAATGGTTCAAATATGACTAAATACCTCATTAACTAATTAACTCCGTTTTTCAGTGTCAAAAAGTAAATGTGGACTGCCAATGCATATTTAGATTGATATTTACATTCAACATTGCCAATTTATTTATATTTTTATATAATTGTTTGGCGTCTGACATTTCGTAATGTCAATCATAGAAAACACCTCCAGTGTTGCAAGCGTAAATCGATATCTTATTTATTCTTTCTCAATATCGGTTCGGCTTCTAACAGTGAAACCGTGCTCGGGTTATCGATATAAAATCGTCAGAAGTTACGCCAACGATCCGATATTGTAAAGTTATCGATTTCTGAATGCTATACCCTCTGATTCTTCTTCTTCTCGGCCCTGTCCGTTCAACGGACGTTGGCTATCATGTTGGCTATGCGGACTTTGTTTACTGTGGCCCGGAACAGCTCTACGTAGACTGGCCAAGTGGCCAAAACTGTCTCAAGTTTGTCAGCCATGATATTCTCCTTCTTCAAGGGACTTCCGGCAATCTTTCCCTGCATTATGAGATGCAAGATCTCATACTTCTCTGGATGTCTCATCACATGTCCTAGATATTGAAGTTTAAGGATTTTTTTTGTTTTAATAAAATCTTTTTCTTTATAGGTACATCCGAATTATAATCTCTTCATTCGTAACTCTGTCCATCCAGCTTATTTTGAGTAAGTTCTTCTGTAGATCCACATCTCGAATGCCTCAAGTCGCCTTCAGTTCTTCAGTAAGCGTCCATGCCATGCGTCCATTTCATAAAATAATACCGAAATACTTAGCATCTCACCCTTATCTCGTTACAAATTTGTGATTCATCTCCAATCTAGCGATTAGTATATCGTAGGCTGCCTGTTTTAATTGCTGAATAGCTCTTTGGGTAATCCTGTCGTATTAACGACATAATAAGAAGCGAAGTATGCCCTCAAATTCAGAAAATCAAGTAGCGTGCCCTCTTTGCCCTTATACCCTTCCCGTCTATGCCCCTTCGACGGCCGTTAAAACGCTTCTTTATGGAGTAACGACTAAAACCGAATAAAATGTATTTGACTGAATTGCTAGAAATACAATGTCGTTTCAGTTATACACTCATTTACTATTCCCAAATGAAAATCACAATTGCATAGTTAAGGAGGTATTCTATTCAAGAAAAAAAAAATGTTTCGGGAGTTCAGATATTTTGTTTTGAAAATTTTCTCACTTAGAAGAATTATATATGCTTCCATTAAATACTACATATGTATACAACATACCTTGGCCCTTGAAATATCGGTCAGTCTTTTAATAAGCCTGAAAAAAAAGTATTAGGTCTATAAAAAATCGCTTTCAAGTGCAAACCCTCCTACTTATAAACTCCTTTTCGGATATGGTTTTATTGTTTAATGTAGCAAATTCAGTTTCTTTTATAGTAATCACAAAAAATATATATTTACGCCCGAATTTCACAAAATAAAATAAAATTTGCATTTTCGCGTTTGTATTTTCAACGTGAACCCTATACCGTCCACTTAAGTAATAAAGACTCGCCACACCCATTTTCTGTCAGTTCGGCCCCGGACGGAGCGAGGAACAGACGTTAGGCTCCGCGTCGCTTGGTTCCGTGAAATCAATTTAAAAATTCCGTTTTATTACAATAAACAATGCGTAAAAAAGGAGTTAATGTTTTTTAAAGGCCTTTACAAAATCAACCTGTAAAAAAAATTCACAAATACCTTTTCTAACCTTTCCAAAGGCTTTTTATCAAGTATTTTTAAACTCCTCCCATAAAGGGCCGTGAATTCTAATTCCGATTTTTACCTGGATGGATGGCCTTAAAAGAATTTTTCGAAATTTGAATTATTTTAAAAGTTTTGGTCATTTTAGAGTCGCGGTTTAGACGGAATCTAACTGGAATCTAAATAGAATTATTTTTTTACGATTTTTTACTAAACTACTTTTTTCGAGATGTTTGACATGATCTCTCAAGTTCTACTGAAACAATTTACTTAACATTTGGTGTGAGCCTTCTCTATACATTACTCTATCGCACTAACCAAAACTATAACAAAATTTGGATTTTACTATTTTTTTTAAATTCGGAAAAATGAAAAAAAAATGTATGTTTATTTCAGACAGCCGCCATTTTGCGAAAAATATTTTTTTTTTGCTTTTCCTTGGTTGGGCGATTGCAATTTTTTTTTGGATTAAAACGTATTTTTTTTTGTTTACTAGGGGATTGCAATCATGTCAACCAGCGGGCGCCATTTTTTGAGACCCCCCACTTCAACACCATGTAACTTTTTGAATTTTTAATTTTTTCGTTTGATTCTTTTTATGTATTCTTCAAACATTAAAAAATATTTGGTAAAATAATGGCTATTATAAATATATATATATTTTTTTAATGCACCTGAAAAAGGGGTTAATATAACAATGATTATTATTATTTTTAAGTTTATACATCACAAGAGTCTTGAATGTCCGAAGCTAGCTATATACTATATACGAATACTTTAAAATACAAAATTTTAGATTTTTCCTTCCCATCTTAGAGCCCACAGTGAAAAAAATTGGCGAATTTCGTTTTCAAATAAATTAAAAAATAGCCTAAATAAATATTTTCAAAGCTTAAAATACAACCAAAGCTAGTTTCCACGTCTTTACAGGAGAAAGTAAAAGAGTTAATATTTAATTTTTGGATAAACTGTCAACAATAAACAAACAAAAATGGTTCATATTTACACAACTCCAAAACAAATATTATAGAACTTTTTTACCGCCGGCTATCTCGTCAATGATATCTATTTTTATTGTTTAATTACCGATACACTTTCTGAAGGGATAAGTTTGAGTTTTGCTTTGAAATCTATAAAAGTTTATATTAAACTTAGTTCATATCAGAGTTTATTGCGAGCCGAACTGAAAGAGTGATTCAGAACTTAGATTTCCAAATTTCTTCCGATTTATAACATTGCTCCCTTGAACACTTCAGGTTTTTAACCCTGGAAAGATAGTCTACGTAAAATTTACGCATGCGTGTTAGAATTATTGCTCTCTCTTTCTAATTAGCGCGAATTCGTCGCTGTGCTTTTCAGACATCTCACCCGCTGCTTGGGGCGCGCGTCAGTGAGGTAGGTGTCACCAGTTTTAAGATATAACGACCGCATGAGTCAAAAAGTATAATATTGATACCTTCCAAAGTTGTACCTGTTTGGTTTTATGTAACTATATGTTATTATTATATATAAAATATCTTAATCATTTAGTACTTTAGTAAAAATGGCTGATTATTATTAAGAAATGAGTGATTTGAGATTAAAAAAAAATTATTCCTAAGTTTTGTTGATTATTGAAGAAGTTCCAAGTTTCGTTTTTTTTTTCACATAAAAAATAAATATGTATACACAAATTGTTTTCTTATGTCATTAGTTTGTAAAAATATAATACCGATTGGTTTATTCAAATCAATTAAGAAAATAAAATATTACAGCTAGTTAAAACTCATGAGTCAATTTTAGGTATGATTATCTTTACCGTACATCAAAATTTGATTATCTTTCTAGGGTGAAGCTCTTAAAAAAAATAATGTTATCTTTTAAGATAATCTATATACATTTGATTGGACAGGGTTTTAACTCCATTGTACCTTATTCTGAGATAAGAGGTATAACAGTTTGCAAAGCCGATTTCTCGTAATCTATTTACTGATTTCTGATTTTTAGATTGAATCTTGTGTACAGTATTTTTGTAAAACATATTTTAAGATCTTAATATATAAAAAAGTCGGGATAGTTACACCATTTATAACTCAAGAATGGATGGACCGATTTTTATGATCTTTGATTTGTTGAATAGCAGAATAGCTACTAAAACATCGGAGAAATTCACGAAAGAAATAATTATGAAGAAAAATCTTTTCCTCATACATATTGCATGGAACGAATTCTCATATTTTGAAAGACCTGCAGATATATTGTGATTAGTATAATATTGAGTAGTGGGTGAATTCCAAAAATTCAAAAACCGTCAAATGTCAATACGCTGATTGTTTTGCTTTTGTTCATAAGCAAATAATGCTGTTCCTCTTTCTTACACACTAAATGTCAACAGTCGAAAATGGGACAAGCGCTGAACCCCTCCAATGGAAAAATACAATAATTATAATAAATCTCCCTCACACGTATTAAAAAAATGAAACGCAATTCCCGTAAGTAAGTGGAAAAGTAAGAAAATCACAAAAATTATAAATCCTTACACAACGCCATCTCTGATACTGACAAAAACAAAACAAGGACAGTTGGGCATCTACAATTGATTCATTTTGTATTTTTTAACTCAATAAAAAAGTGAATTTAATTCAACTAATAAGTTAACACAACAGTTATTGATTCTGAGGCGGTACGAAGTTCGCCGGGTCAGCTAATAAAATATTAAAATAAGACTTATACTCACCATTTTAGAACGTACATAAGGATGCAGATATAACAATACGAAACCAGCTAGGGAATATTAATTCATGGCAATGGTTCCGACTACATTTCCCTAATGCCATTTCAAGATAGAGTCACGTTCTAATTAAATATTTTCCTTTGACATATGTCAAACTAAAATGCTTTACATAAGATTGAAATTCAAAATCAGAAATTATTAAATAGATTTTGTGAAACTGTCTTTGGCAAACTTTGACACCCCAGAACATGGTAAGGCGAAGTTAGTGATCCAACTGAAGTGACAACTATACCTCGCTAACTGAGCCTCGGAAAGCGATCAATTAGCATGATACAACAAAATGACCAAACGATGACACATTTAAGTGGCAATTAAATTCATCCTTCAAGTACCTCTCTATACAAACTCGAATGAAATTTACGAAACACTAGACGTCATGTCAATAAGACAACTCTATGCCAAATCTGTACTACTATACTTCTTCCAACATAAACGCCACATTCCAATGCAATCACAAACAGCAATTAAAACCAATTGGGAGGCGGAGATGGGTACCGCCGCCCCGGGAATAATTTATTGGATAACCAATACCTCTGCCTTAGGTCACCCCAAGTACCCCCTACGCGGTTAAAAAAATATTTTATACGATACATAAAAAATTCAAATTAACATTAAAGGATCTTTATTTCATGAGAATTTCTTAAAAGTGATGTTTTTTTTTATAATATCAATATCTAATACATGCGGAGGTAAACGTATCAAAGAAATTGACGTCTTTAGAGGAGCAAGAAATCCGTTTTAAATGTCGGTTTTATTTTTAGGTTATTTTTTGGCATTAAAATTTTTTTGATTTTTTAAAATTATTTTTACAGTTTCCTTTCAAATTCATTATGTAAAATGACTTTATTTTTTAAATTTTGATTTTTTCTTAATTTTTTTACTCTACACTTCCATCAAAAATGTTTTGGAAAGAAATTTTTTTCCGTATTTGCATTTTAAAATATGGCATTTTTTTAAAACTAAAGTGTATTTCAAATACACAAATCTAAAAGGTAATTTTATCTAGTTTTTGTTAATGGTATTTTTTTTACCACACCTTCAAAAATAAGATATATATAGAACATTCAAAATACTTTGGAAAAATTCCAAATTCCGTTCAGACTTCATTAACAAAACAGTCGTACATGTGAGATAAACTACCTCTCAGGCGGTGTAAGCAATGTATATTTCTTTGCATGAACAATTTTTTAATTAGTAATGTTTTCACATCCACGGCCTTCTGTCAATTAAATAAAATTTTCACGGGGTTTTTTAGTAAGGCTGTTCGTATTTAGTCCCGATTTAGTATTATGTAGACACGTGTTCCCTGAAATAAAGTATTTAAGGAAAACAACTCGTATTTACGTCATAAGATAAAACATTGTTGATAGATTCCACCCTCAATCACTCCGCTGTTATTAATGTCGTGTTTTTCTTTACGTAAAAGGTTGCTTTATTTTCAGGGTTGTTCGTACGTCATAACGGGCTTACGTTGTGCATTGAGCTGCAGAAATTACTGAACAAACCAAAACAAATCTTTTAAGAAATCCGTTGAAATTTATTTTATAATATATGTATTTTATTAATTCCAGAATACAATTATATGTGCTTTGCTTGTCTCACAAGGAAATTCTGTGTTGAGATCAGGCGCAGTTTAAAACATAGGCAGCTTATAACAAAAATACAAATAACAATACATTATTACATTTAAATCAGAATTTTAAGCGGAGGCGCGTTTTAAATTAATATTAGTTTATAACAAAAAAATCAAATAACAAAAAAATATTACATTTAAAGTTTCAAAAATCAGCATCCATACCATTGGTATACCTATAAATTAGATTTGAAAAAATCTCTGATTTTAGGTCTATCTTGGCTGATGATCCAAGATTTGATGTCTGCTTAATATTTAAAATAAGTTGCGTTTTGTCTAATGGTCAGTGGAGATGCATTGATAGGTTTGTTGCAAAGCATCTAAAATTTCTTTGGCCAAAAGTTGTTTTAGCGAAAGGGATAAGTAAGATATTATGCCTTTGGTTCTAGTATCTTGAGCAGTTTGGACGTTTTCAAAAGTAATTCTATGCTTGAAGAACGCTAATAATATGTTTTTGGCATACAAATGCCTAATGTCGAGAACCCAGATTCTCTTAAAGATTTCATCCGAACTGTTTATAATTAGTTTCATAGCTTTAAAAATCGGATCAAAGGTGGCAGGTTTGCTCCTCCCCAGGCTATAATACCGTATTCGATTAAAGATTGACATAATGCGTAGTAAATTGTTTTGAGTTGATTCAAGATCAGAAAGTGGCGAGAATTTCTAAAGAAATATATTGATCTTCTACGTTTATTTGCTGTATTTAAAATGTGTTCTTTCCACTTTAAATTGCTGTCAAAAATAACACCCAAGTTTTTGATTTTAGTCACCCGTTCTAACTAAGGTCAAACAAATATATTAGCTATTTAATTAAATGAAGACAATATAAGCGAAACTCAATCAAAAATCTGGAAACAGAAAAATCATAAAAAGATATTGGCATCCAGTCCCAGTACTCATTGATCAAGCTGAAACTCGGCAAATAGATTCGTTGTCGATGACAATGCATTCTATTAAATTTTCGTAGCAGTCGCGCATACACATGCGGACATCAACGCATTTCTCTGAAAGTAGATGACATTACAGACATTACAGTTTGATAGTGCTTTAAGAAGGCGAAAAAGCTATCACGCGTAATAATAATTACACAGCAGAACTCGTTTGTAATAAACTGTTTTTATGGATTGAATAATAATATTATTAAATGTATAAAAGAAATAAAAATTAAAATGTAGTTAAAAAAAACTTGACAACTATAAATAGACATTAGGATACAATATACATGTCGGGTCTGTCCAATTGGCATTTAGCTCAGTTGTAAATGTTGTTGACTGCAGTCCCTGGGTAGGAAGTTTCAATCCACTGTCAAACCAACCAAAAAATAGTTTTGAAAGGTAATTGAAAAATCTTTAAAACACTTTGGTTTTTACGGGTTGATTTTTTAATGATTGTATAATCTTGCGCTCGGGCATGTTGAAGCGTACTGTACTATTCGGTAACAGATATCACGTAAATAGTGCAGATATGTGTTTATGAAGTAATGATACTGCGAGGTACCGTTGGATGTAGGGCGAGGAAATGAGAGGATTGAAATTTTATGAAGGAAATAACATCGCAATCAATCCGATGGAACTAGCTTACAGGGTTGCCACAAGTGCGTTTTGAGATTACCCAATAATACGGGTCTCAAAATCAGTTCATCGGTAACGTATAACTTCTTAATTTGTTCCTACTACCTTGAAAATTATAACTTGGTTATCTACTGGAGCGCTTTTTGCCACAATATGGCACTATTTTAAATACTTCGGATTGCTTTGCTGCCAATTTTGCCAAATTTTCCTTTTTTGTAAGTAATTAAGAAGAAGTTTACCATTTTATAATTTTTTTTTATAAATCCTTTGAATATGTGATAATTGACAAAAGATAGATGAATTCATTGGCAATTTAATATGAAGACGTACAAACTATAATCAGTTTGTATGTCTCCATATTAAAATTCGGAGGTATAATTTTTCTCACCAAAAAATCTCTAAAAAAGTTTTAAATTGCACCGACGCTCCAGTGGTTATACTCCTTAACTTCTCAGGGGCCCCATATTTTGTCATGAGATCAAAATATTTTCACTTCACAATAAAATCCAAATAAAAGGAATATTTCTGAACATATCCGAAAACTTAAACCAATTTTGAAATGTGATAAAACACGCATTCAAATTTTATAAACCAAAATAAACATATAATTTTTGAAGCATGAAAGTATTGAATTCAAAAAAAAATAATTAAAAATGGCTCACCTTACGCTTTTTCAAACTAAAATTACTGATAACAAAAAAAAAACATGCATATGTTTCATAAACTTTATTGTCACCGCACTTTTGTGTCATTCTATGTAATAATAATAAGTAAAAAAAAAAATCCCAAACTTTTATAAAGTTTTTTCAAATTACGATCCCAAATTTTGGTTTGATAAAGGTCTACATTTTACATTTGTTGTGGTTAACATTCAAGCGTGGTAATTTCTATCTAACACCGTTTATATCGTATTTCTCACTATGACAGTAAGGGAGATACAACGATTTCTACGAAACCTATATGAATTGTTATAACCATTCATTATGCTGACGGTGATAGCCTTTTCCAAAATAACGTATTCCATTTATTAGTAAGTTGGAAATACATGATTCTTCAGCGATAAAATGTAAATAAATACAGGATATTGTCGAGGTAAAGCACAACCCTGTTTCTTATTTAATGTTTTGTTATTTATTTTTTGCCCGTTTCGGCCCGTGAAATGCGAAAATACTTCAGTAAGTACATTTATTTTGCGGTTGATATTACTCGTCTCGAAACGTGCTACGATTACCAAATATTCCGCAATTTTCTAGAGTGGGCTAAGAAGAAGTCGTCGGGTGTACCTAGTTACCTAGTACCTACCCATTACGTTGTGGTTATTATGCCTGAATCTCGATTCGGAGATTGCAGGAACAAAATTTTTTAGAAGATGTAAAATTCGTTTCTAGGTCTCTTTCTCTTGGAACAACGAGGTTCATTCTAAGCAACAACAAAAAAAACAGCTGGAATTTAGCCAATATTAAAAAAACAAAAGTAACTATTTTTCTCTTTCGTTATTTGTTTTTAGGGTGTTATGCCGTGTTGCGCTACCTCTTTCTATAGTCAACTTTTTAAACAGCGGTACAGTGTCCATCATCAGGGCAGATGTGTAAATATTAGTGGTTAAATGTGTGCTTATATACTTGGAAGCGATACGGTGTTGCCAGCTCCACTCCATTACGAGCTGGTATTACAGTATACTTTAAAATGGTTGTAGATTTCAATTGTCTCCGTAAGCAGGCGTGCTCCAATAGGAACTGGTTACAAAAACTGCTCCTCGAATCCACTGTCATCCTGTGATCGCTAGTCACCGGGGTACAAAGTAACAGAAACAGGCAATGGCGTAGGAACTGGTTCCAAATATCCTGTTCCTCGAATCCACTGTCATTTAGTGATCGCTAGTCATATAGATGATAAGGTATATAACCTTGATGCTTTAAAAATCGGCTAAACTACTCAGAGCAACAGGGTAGTGCCTGATTATTTTGATAGATAGTTTTTAGATTTTTTTTTGCTAAATGCCATGATTTTTTTACATAAAATGTTAAAACCTAAAGGAAATTCAATTAAAATACGTTCTGCATATTCGCTTCATCATGAATGTCATTTTTAATGACATTTCTGCAATTGGTAGATGTAACCTCGTTGTCCCAAGCAAATAGCTCAAAAATGTAGTAAATGAAACTATGTTGCTCCTAAAGATTATATTTTTGGAAGAAAAAACCAAGTTTTATTTTATTAATTAAAATTAGCAAATGAAACCATGTTTTTCTGAACAAATTTTAATTAAAAAGTATTTTAACTATAACTTTGTTGATTGAACCTATCTGCGAATTTCAATGAAAGTTGCTCATATTTTTATAGAGTTTTAATGAGACAAACATTACAAAGTAGAAACTTTACGCAAAAAACTCAATTCTGGCGAAAATATCAGATAAAACGTTGCTTTTCCAGGGGAAAGATATTAATAAAACAGAAATCTGTTTGACTGACTAAAGCAATGTACAGATTGGTAGATATATGTACCATTAATACTACTGGTGATATTCCACCACCCGGAATCGAAATATTGCTTGAAACGGTTTTAACCGTGTTAACCAGCCAGCGGCCAAGAATTCAAATTTCGTCGAAAGGTGTTCTTACGATCGTACAGGGCAGTTGTGAGAAAGATCAATTATTTTGAGAGATTATTATATATTCTAAATATTATATATTCTAAAGATTATTATTCCAATGAGAAAGATCAATTATTCTCCGTACTAGCTTAAATTATAACTATAAATTTTGAATGAAATAAAATCGATATTGAGTTATAATTTAAGCTAGTACGGAGAATAATCGATCTTTCTCATTGGAATAATAATCTTTAGAATATATAATATTATATATTCTAAAGATTATTATTCCAATGAGAAAGATCAATTATTCTCCGTACTAGCTTAAATTATAACTCAATATCGATTTTATTTCATTCAAAATTTGCGATAAGTATAAGGTATAAATTACCTGCGTTCAAAAATGTTGAAAGGCGTGATGATAAAATTATTAAAATGATGTCCTTTTTGTAATTGTTTATTAATCATAAGTATTTATAATTTTTAAATAATTTCTAAGCAAAATAAGAATGTAATTTTTTTAAATATATTAGTTTGTAAGACCGTAAATAAATAGACAAACTAAAGTATTTTCATCACAAAAGAAGTGCGCGGATCTTTTTTTAATGATTTTATTTAAACTAAAATTAAAATTCTGAAATATGGCTTTCCCAGATAATTTATTGATTTATTTTTCTGCATGATTTGAAATGTGTGTTGTATAATACAAAATTTTGTATGAAAATTTAACAAATCTGCCAATGACCTACGGAATTACCTTATTATGCTAAAAATAAACACATTTTCTCATAATTTATAACTTAACTTTACCAGATAAAATAACAATCTTTCGAAATCAATTTACACTTTTTTGTGGAAAAGAGTCAATACGTCTAAAATTTTATTTAAAAATGACATATTTCCGGTTTTGTATGGTTATTCCCTCTTATTCTCTATTATATTATTTTATCTGGTCATTCAGCTCTCTATAGAGCTGAATGACCAGATAAAATTAACCTTAACCTTTCCCTCTCTCTTTCCCACGTAGTCCCCTGAGCATCACAACATAAACAGGCCCCAATAAGGGATGCCATATTCCCACTAGCTCCGGACAACTGAAACTTGTGCGGAATTAATAATATATAAAATAAACCAGCGTGTGCAATTCACACGCTGTAGAAGTGAAACCATCAGAAAACTAAAGTAGACAAGAGGCTACGAAGCACCGTACAAAGAGGAGACCGATTATTCTATCTCATTCTCTCGAAGGGTAAATCCTATATATGTATGTATTTGTCTTTATATAATGTCGCTTTTTCGTTTCATCAAGTTTCAAAACACAATGGTGTAAAAAAAACGAGTGTGCTTTAGACCAAGGGTGGCCAACCCTTTCACTTGTGGCCCGCGGAGCATATGCACACATTTTTTCTTTTACTGTATATAAAAACCGAATTTTTCAAAAATAAATAAAAAACAAATTGAAGAGAGTTAGAAAAATTGAGCATCTAAGTTCATATTTTATGCTCTAGCATTGGATGAAAGCACTGACCTAACAGATACCGCCCAAGTAGCGATATTTATCAGGGGTGTTGACGTCCATTTTAACAAGATAGAAGAATTAGCGGTACTGTATCTACTTAAGGACACTACTTACTCACGATATTTGTTAGGAGCTGTTACATCGACATTGTATCGCTTTTTGTTACGACTCAACAACATATCGGGATTAACAACAGATGGTGCTCCAACAATGGTTGGAAAACTCTAAGTTTCAGTAAAATTGATTGAAAATGAGGCATGCAGAGTTGGTAATACTGCGATGCTAAATTTTCGTTGCATTATTCATCAAGAGAATTTATGTTCCAAGTCCCTTAAAATTGATCATGTCATGAAGGTGGTCATCAAAACAGTAAACTTTATTAATTCGAAGGGGTCGAATCACCGTCAGTTCCAAGAGTTT
The DNA here is from genome assembly GCA_917563855.2 of Limnephilus lunatus. Lineage (NCBI taxonomy): Eukaryota > Metazoa > Arthropoda > Insecta > Trichoptera > Limnephilidae > Limnephilus > Limnephilus lunatus. The sequence continues at coordinate 59,003,545 of OU830596.1, forward strand.
CTCAAGTCTTTGGATTCAATGACGTTAAATTTTATACAGAAGTAAGATCAAAAGTACCTAAGTCAAAAAGTATCCCAGAATTTGAAGACAAGAAGGAAATCAGCTGCTTTGCGTTTCAGGTCAATATAGTTAGCTACTTAAATGTTGTTAATACTTATCTACAAGGGAAAGATAAAAACATATTTGGAAATGGAGAAATATCCTCTATCGATGATTTCGCTATTTGGAAACACTTTCACGTGTGAACAACTTTTTAGTCGGATGAAGCATATTAAATTTCAAATCAGAACACGAATCACTGATGACCATTTGGTAAACTGTTTGTGTGTAGCAACAACACCAATCGTTATCAACATTAATGCACTTAGTTCTGACAAACAAAATCAGACGTCTCACTAAAATTTATTATCTTTTGTTTATTTTTTGTATTTCCTAATTCTAATCTAATAAATATGTTTGATTCTCATCTTTGTTATATCTTCTTAAAAAAGCAATATATTTCTTGTTTGCTTTAAATAATAAAATAAATTTTGTTGTGCGGCCCGGTAGGCAATCTCATTTCTAAAATTTGGCCCGGCTGCTAAAAAGGTAGGCCACCTATGCTTTAGACCACACGACTGAAGTAAAACTACCCTGAAGAGAGAAAGAAAATGTCCGCGCGCACTGCTCTCTCTTGCTCCTACAGTGATACAGACAATAGGCCTGCACTGTGTCTTAGATATACGAAACGTAATTGGCTATGAGATAAAGAGAGAAAGAAAATGTGTGCTCGCACCTCTCTCTCTTTCCCCTACAGGAATATACGAATCGGAACTCTCTCTCTTTCTATCTTCACTAACTTATATCTCCTTCTCAACTTCCGTTCGCCTCGCCCGATCACACTTTTCGTAACGCTCTCGTCACGCATTGACCAGCTTACTCCCCAAGTTAAGCGTGCGTAAAGAAGTTTTACTTCAAAAAAAGAAAATTTATCCTATTCTTTAAAAAAATTTACTGCCTATTTGACAAGTTTTCATTGGATGTTTTTTCAAAACAATTTATAAAGCTTAGCTGACTTTAATTTTAGACTTGTCTTCCCGATAAAAAGATTACTTTTGATGTAGAAATCTGGTTCTTTTCATTCGTTTTATTCATTTTATCGAATAAATGACGCGACTATTTATAATTCGTCATTTATTTCTTACATTCGGGATTTATCGGTGACAGACGTTTGACAGTTGGATATAATTCATTGTAAACGAGGGAAGGCGGTCATCTTTATTTTTGGAAACAACCTTAATTTGGTTACATGATTTTTTTTAAATAAAATCTACACAGGAGGCCCTGAGGAAAATAATTTCCCTTAGGGCCTATGACATCTTTGAAGATGCTTTGTGGAGAGTCTTTTTGAGGAGATGAAGGAATGAACATGGGTCTTGAAGAGACCTATGTTGTGTGAGGGAGGAAACACAGAGGCCGGAAAATCACAGAAGCCACAGCCGAGCTCTTGAACTCAAGAACGACACGTAGAAACGACCCGTTCTCGTGTCACAAATGACAACCGTGTACACAGGGATCAATGACGCTGGTTCCTCGGAGCATCTTTCTTTGTAAAACCGGTAGAATAAGGACAGCATTCCCACCTTACGCCTTTGCTCTAAAGATTGAAATTAAGTTAGGAGAATCTATCAATCGGACCGCCCGTTGTGTCGAAGTTTTTTTACATTTTGTTAGCTCCATACCAGAGGTGGCTGCCAAATTCAACCGTGGGGTGTGCTAGCGATTTGTACGGGTTAACAGTTGTATACTTTTAAAATATCTGCGGACCCTGTACAGTACGCTCAGTTTTTGAGAGGCTAACTTAACTCTGGCTTCGATGGAGCCCCCATATCTGAGCTGGTCATTTAGAGTTACACCAAGCATATCAATGGAGGGTCTGTTCGGAAGATTGCTTCCGTTGAAGGAGTCTAATACACAGGCGTCAAATTTGAGTACCTACCAATATTAATTACTCTGCTAGAATTACACACGCAGAATAATTACACATAAATTATGCCTACTAGAATTACAGACGTCAAATAAGCCTAACCTAACCAAACTTTAGTTTTTTTTAAATAAGAAATTTATTAAGCACAAATACACAAACACACAGAAAAACCAAACAATATTTAAATTTAATTTATTTTACGTTACGAATGGACGAAATTACACCGGGAGAGAATTTCACATGTGTAATTTCCTACTAAAAATAAATATTCGAATTACGTTTATATTATATTTATATTTAAAAACATGACATTAATGAATTCATCACCTTTCGAAAACAGTTTTTAGTTTTTAGATACGTTTACAAATATTCCAATTATATGGATTTTATTGCAAACGGAAATATTTTTACCTACTGATTTTAATAAACGCTTGTAAATATAATTAACAAAAACCTTAAAGGTTTTGATACCACTTTGCAATAAAATATTCCGGTCAATTTCCGATAATTAAAAAAATTGTATTAAAAAGCTCGGGTTCGGATATATTATTAAAAAGCCAATTTACTTTTCAGCGAATATTTAAAATTTAAAGGGACCATCCGTCTTGTAATCGATTCAATGCTTCAAAGGCAATATTCATAATTTATTGGACTTTTCCTCAAGGAGCCAATTTATCCTTCTTTGTCTCCGTTCTACATTTTAATCAATTTTTTATTTTACACACAGGAAGGCTTTTAAATATTTGGAATCAAATGTCTTTTTCGTGAAATTATCATAAAAATATAAATAAATGGGAGTTAACAAAATAATGAATATTGAAAATATATTATCTACTATCTACTACACTATATAAAGAGGTAATAATTGTTTGTTTGTTTGTGTGTTTGTTTGCATCGAATAGGCTCCGAAACTACTGAACCGATTTTGATTTGAAAAATTCTTTCGCTGTTGGGAAGCTACACTATCCCTGGGTGACATAGGCTATATTATATTTAAAAAAAATAGGCATCCTTACTAAAACTTCAATAATGTAACCCAGGGTGTAAAAAAATTACATAAAATATTACTTAAATCGCGCTGCGAAAACTATTGATGATACAATAAAATAATATACTACGACTTTATAGAACACATCATTATTTACAAAAAGGTCGCGACAGCATGTGTCTAACTATTATGGTTATGCCACAATAAGTATTCTTTTATTTTAAAAATTTAATTTAAACGTCGCCGCTTGAAAAGGCTCATTATTTGTATCTTGGTTTTAATCCTTATCAAAATAAATTACTTCATATTCAAGACAGCTTCAATACCTTTATTAAACTTTTTGAATTTTTCAATTCGGATATTTAATTAGAAAGATATCACAAGTTTAAAATTGTTAGTATTAGAAAAAAGTTTGGGAGAGGAGTCAAGAAATGCAGTGCCAGGGGGGTTGGCGGGACGGGGGAGCGGGAGAGCGGTGGTGGGGAAGGTGGAAGTGGAACGCTGGAGGGGAACGCACGGGAAAGGACATGTAAGGAGTAACATTTTATTTATTTGAATATGGCATATATTATAAAAGAAAGTCCAAAAAAACGTGCAGCTCGCAAAAACTCAGAAACGAGTCCCGGTTCGATCAAGAGAGTTATATGGTATGGTAGATCTCTATCCCCCCTAGGGAATAAGGGTATCCGTTTTTACCTAAAGGGCGTGGTTTTAAAGATATAAGGGCTGAAAGTTTCGCCCTCTTGAAATTTCTAGAACAGTCTTCCGGAAAGTTCTAGAAGGTTCCATAGAGCTGTAGAAAGTTGAAGGAGTGGCGGAGTATGTCGTGGAATGATCAGGAATAGGGAATCGGGAACATCATTGTGCAACATTCCAGAACACTATCTTATTGTCCTGAGCGAAGCCGGGTAACCCAGCTAGTTAATATATAAGTTGAAATAGTACGCGCATGCATCTTTTGCAGTTTTCTGTATTTAAATTACTGTCGAATTTATCCACATCATTTAAAGAATAATGGTTACCAAGACTGTTTAAAAGTTGTATGAGGGAGCATAACTTATTTTTTCATATAATACTAAAAACCACAGAATAGAGTTTCAGATTTTCGATTGAGTTTTGCTAACATTAAGTTAAAAAAAAAAAAACAATATTTAATCTATATATATCAGTGTGTCAATCCAAGTATGCTTGCTTGGATGAATATCAGTTATCTATGCGTTGCTAAACCGCCCGTCTCAACACAGGTATATCCTGGTGAGACAGGCATACAAATAAAACCAATGTAAATATATTTTCTTATAGATAAATAAATAATAAAAATAATAAAAAACCATTCATCCGATTGTGATAAAACTTTAAGGATTTGATGTGCGCATCCCCGCGATGGTTTATATATAAAATAGTGAGCTCTGGTATCATGAAATTATGCGTTGCTAAACATTCATCTGATTACAATGAAACTTTGGAGATTCGATGTGTGCATGCCCGCGATGGTTTCTATATTCGTCGCAAGAAAGCAATACTGGTGTAACCGCCACTACCTACAAAAATACTATATAAACACCATTTTGCAGGGTTTTTTTTCTGCAAAAAAAAAATAAGAACTGTACGACATTGGAAAAACTAGTCGATACGTTTTTTAACCGATAATATACACCTCAAAATTCTTAAAAGTATTTTCGTAGGTAGTGGCGGTTGCAACAGCATTGTATTGCTTTCCTGTGACGATATACAATAGTGAATTCGGGCATCATGTAATTTGTCTAAAAAAATTGCGATAGGTGGTATCTAAAAATGTATCGGTACGCTAGCTGTTTGAAAACTGAATGTACCGGGACTGAATGTATGTAATGCGGGAGGGGGGTATCTATAACACAGATGTAACTTAATGTTAGTAGAGTATTATACTGCCCTGAAGAACCTAAGGTTGTAGCGAAACCCGGTCGGCATAAAGTATATAAAATAAAAGTGGTGTTTACAAAGTTATTGTTTTATTTTTAAAAATAATTATAATTAAAAATCTTACTAACATTATATATGCGAATGTTTGTATGGACGTGACTTACTCTTTCACGCAATAAATATGGAATGAATTTTAAAAATTCTTTCACTAATCTAAAGCTACATTATTTGCGAGTAACATAGACTATATATATTGGTAAGCTCTGGCGTTATGAATAAGCTGTGGTGTTATGAAATTATTTATTATACGTTTATTGGCAAAAGCGTGTTGCTAATGTGTGCTGTCATATTGTTATTTGTTTTGGTTACTATGGAAATTTCTTTGATATTTTTTTAGGTTACTCTGGATTCAAATATGAATAAAATACTAATTCCTACTTGAGGCAAAATCATCAGAATAAATTAGTGGAGTAGGTACTTAAAATAAATTTCTATAATTAGTATATTTTCTAAAATAGATTTTTTATTTGCGAAATGTCATTCTCAAATTTTGAAATTTTCTATTAGACAAAATAGCAAGAATAATAACAATTATGCCAGTAATTTCCCACTAATACACTAAAGCTAGTATTCAATAATTTAATAAAATCACACAATGTTTTTGATCACCCCGTTTTCTGCTTTTCACAATCGGTAGGAAATTTAATAGTAAAGTACCTACCTGTTGAAAGCATAATGAGTCTTTCAGGACTGGAAATGCAAAATCGGTGAATTTGCTGAAAATTAATTTTAAGCGAAATGAACATTCGAATGGTTCTGTCGATTGAAAATTTTATTCCTGATTTTATATTAACTATTGAATAAATCCATTTAAGGAAGCAAATCTTCATATTATATATCAAACTTTTTTATGTATTTACCATGAGTAACTTTATTATTATTTATTTATACACCCATAGGGCTTTTACTTATGATGCAGTACTTTTTTTAAAAATTAAATTACAATGAAAATAAAGAGTTATTCAAATATAGGTAACATAAAATATAAGAAACAATAGATGGTGCCCGTGGGCAGCAGTGTTCATGACGGACTCCTCATTGATTATGAAAATAATATCGTTTCACAACCCCATTTCAAAAGCAAAATTCAATAGACTTCATTTCGAAAAATTCAGAAGGGCAGAGTTCACCGTCATTTTTTACAAACATAAAAAACAAAGAAAAGCCTGTTTTGTTTAAAGGAAATGAAAAGTTTATCAAATTTCAATGTTATTATTCCATTATGGGCCAATTATTTCACAGAATTTAAATAATAACGCTTGAATATTAGCTTTGATATTTGATGAATTATGCAAGTTGAACGCCGCTGAAATAATTCAAACAATATATCAAATTTCAAATACAATCCTCAGTTTCTGGCAAATTTGTTTTCGAGTTCTGTTATTATATTCCAGTTAGTTTTACACAATTTTAATAAAAACAGAACTTGAATAGAACTTTCCCAGTACTTGAAACCGGTCTCCCACCCTTAATCCGAAATAAATTAAAAAAATGTCATCCTATTATGTAAATTATATTCCTAAGACTGTTTATGTTTCTTAAATAAATAAATAATAACCGAAAAGTGAAGGGAAGATACTCTCAGTACCGCCCTAGTGAAGGACCAACGTTCAGAATTGGCACCACCCGTCTTTGCTGACCATATCTGAGTAGCCGTGTACTTCCCCATCTTCTTCATCCCCACCTTCTTCTTCTCCACTATACCTTCATCCTCACAAGATTCCATAATTGGGGATGCCATAGTCTCACTGCTACAGCAGTTGTGACACTAAAAATAAAATAAATGATTGGAGATTTATTGCTAGAATCAAAAAAAGACTTCTTTACTTTCTCTATTAAGAAATTTAGAAAAGTTATTGCAGTCGTACATTATTCGTTCAATTCTTATTCCAGTTCGCTTTAATTAAACCGATTTCCCCTACTGATTCCCATTCTCCCCTTTCCCCTAAATCTCCCCCCTTTCTTCTTATCCAGGCTTCTCCCCTTCACTTTCTATTGGAAGATTTCAATTTGGATGCTGATAGCTGAATTCGGGAGTGTTCTGAAAACGTTTGGGAAAAACAGATAATTTTATGTTGATTGTTTTTCTGGAAACTCCTTTTTGGGCCAATTTTTCGGACAGCCTTGTAGAATTCATCACCAAGTAACGTATGTTACCACTCAATAGAAAATAATCCAATGAAATACGATCAATCCTAATTTCAAAGAAAACTAATAAATATCTTTTTGATAGGCACTACACATATACAAACTAATAAAATATAAGCTGTCGATTTCCCGAAAATTTATCTTAATATAAAAAACAAAGTCGGGTTAGTTACACCATTTATAACGCAAAAACGGATGGACCGATTTTTATGATCTTTGTTTTGTTGGATTTGTCTTTGCCCCAAATAGCAGAACAGCTATTAAAACATCGGAAAAATTGACGAAAAAAAATTATGAAGAAAATTCTTTTCCTCATACATTTTGTATGGAAAGAATTTTCATATTTTGAAAGAGCTGCAGCAATATTGTGATAAGTATAATATTGAATAATGAGTGCATTTCAAAAATTCAAAAACGTCATGTAATAAATCTCCCTCAAGGGTAAAAAGAAAATGAAACGCTATTCCCATAAGTAAGTGGAAAAGTAATAAAATCACAAAAAAAATCCGTACACAACACCATCTCTGATACTGACAAAAAAAAACACGGACAGTGCGCATTCAAATAATAAGTTAACACAACGGTTATTGATTCTCAGGCGATACGAAGTTCTCCGGGTCAGCTTGTAAATAAATAATTTAAAACGCACTTCAAATTTTTCGTTTTATGCTGTTAGATTATTTTAAAAAAACATATAAAAAGTTTCCAGCTCAGCGCGTATCCAGAACAACCTAAAACTTACATATAAAATTATGCAACACTTCATTATACCGTGCGTATTTTTTGTAATGAAAGCCTTAAAATGAAGCTTTCACGCTTGTAAACCTCGTGGCACTGCCAGGACTTAGCAAATTATGTACGGAGAACCTTTTATAATGAAATCATTGTTTAGCTTCAGTTCTTTGAATAAATTAAACCCTTTTTGCCAAAAACAAGACAACTCCATTGAAAAAAGCGCTTTGCGTAGAGAACAGTGTGTAAGCTCGAAATTGTTTTAAACTAATTATCTCGGGAATTTGGGTTTTTCCGAAAATTAGGGAAATTAAATTTTTTTTGGTTTTAGGATTCAATTAATGTGCGCTGTCCTATTTTAATATGAATTAGTAAACCTTTTAAAATGGAAAAGTAGTATAATCGAATTTTGGTTGTGATGCTAAAAATCTACACTTAAAAATAGTCATAATAATACAACGTCATCGAAAAAGGAGGCGTCTACTAATATCTACAGGAATTCCAAAAACTGAACAAATCGGACTAATATCTACGAGAACCAAAGTGAGGACGAATATCTACAGCTCAAACTACTGACTAATATCTATGAAACAGGTGATGCCGACGAATATCTACAGCACTGGCAGAGGTTAGATTTGCAATTATGCATAGTTATGCACATAATTTAAAACATAACTACACTAGATAAAATAACAATCTTTCGAAATCAGTTAACATTTTTTTTTCGTTGAAAAGAATCAATGCGTCTAGAATTTGATTAAAAAATGACATATTTACGGTTGTGTCTGGTTATTCCCTCCCACATAAAAAGGCTGCTTTTAGCATCTAACGAGATTCAACCCTAGTTTAGGGTCTGAATTACTGTAGGAATTATTTTTATTCCGTCGCCGTACGCTTCTGATTACTTAATATCAGATTTCAGATATATTTAATTAATACCATTACTTGCACCCGTCTCCGCTACTTCGTTTCAATAAAAAAACTTTGTAATATTCTCGAATTTGCAATTCAAAAACGTAAAAATACACTGGAGCTCCTGAAAAATTATTTAAATTTCTCATATCGCGGAAGTACTCGTAAGTTGAATTTTAAAAGTAAAATTTTTAAGATCAAATAATATATTAGCATTTTTGGGGTCACATTACCAGTTCAGCGACTTCTCATCAAGCGACAAAATATCGCCGATAGAATATCCTACGGACAAAAAAATTCTCCAACAAAATACCTACTGAGATCAACCTAACCTAACCTAACCTAACATGATCTAACCTCACCTTTTTTTATATGAATACCTCACAAGAGTCTTAGCTGCTCCTTTCTGGAGCCAGTGAGACTATGGCATCCCCAATTGGGGTATGTTGTGAGGCTGAAGGTAGTGGGAAGGGGAAGGAGTTGGGGAAAAGGAAGGTGGGGAAGTACCTGGCTATTCAGATCGGGTCACCAAACATGGCTAAGGTCATTTCAAGCAACGTTTCAATTCTGAATGGTGGTCTTACACCAGAGCGATACTGATAGTATCATCCACTCTGGAACGTGCCGCAAATATACTATATACTATTTTTAATTACCGCTTAGGCCGTCTCTTGAAGGCATTCAAACCGGATAATTTTAACGATTTTTGGAGGGTTCTAACTTCTATAAAAAGTAACTTATCAAAAAGCAATACGTACAGACACGTTAGTGGTCAATATTTATGATATATTAAAAAATATGTGCAGTAGTTTCAAAATACAATGAGGAAATAGGGAAATACGTTAATATGGATAAAACGCTGCCCAGTTCCCTCTTAGTGAAGGTAATATTAGATTTTTTTAAAAACTTATAGGAAAACCAAGGGCTTGTTGTTAAATTTCCAATTTAATTTGAAGCACGACTCGACACAAGCATTCTAAAGCGTCAAGTATTTTGTATAACAGTGCATTGTTACTTACAAAAGGTTTTATCCCAAACAAATAAGCAACGTCCTCTCTCATTGCAAATTACGGGCTTTTGAAGGAACCAAACCCTGACCCTTATAATGGAGCCCGATTAATACTCCTATAACTCACTGAATAGATAACGCCTAGAGAGTACAACAAGTCGCGCAATTAAATTATTATTTTCATAGAGATTAACAACAAAACAAAGACATTAAAATTGATAGACGAGCTAATCACAGTAGGTGTGGGTACCGCCGCCCCGGGAACCATTTATTTGATAACCAACACCTCTTATAGGTCATCCCAACAAGTGGTTCACTATGTTTGCTAACTTAGCAGAATATTTTCGATTTCTGTATGTTGTCTGTGGTATACTTTATAATGAAAGATGCACATCTATGGAAAAATGAATTAATTTTAACCGTAAAGAGCTGATCAAAAGTTCTGCATGAAAAAAATATTTAAAAAAAATAATTTCAACATCGTTCTTAAATAGTCTACGAAGTTCGTATTTGCGACATCTATGGTCATAATAGATAAAACATTTCAATAGCTTCGTTTTAAATTATAAATAACAAACGTGGGAGATATAAATATTTTTAAAAAAAAATGTATTTCCGAATCAAGAGATAGTTAGCTTTTTTTTCAAAAAGTAATCGGAGACATTTAAAATATGGCCAATATTATGGCAAAAATCGCTCTATTGGTTGGAACATAAACAGTATTAGTAATATAATATACGAATAAGAGTATTGAAAAAATAGACTAATTATTAATGTTTATAGATAGGTATTTAGAAACATAAAACTAACTAAATGTAACACAACCCACGGACACTCTCTTTATAATTAGAAGATAATTGGCAAATTGTTACAGAAAACTTATGTCGCCAATTTAAAAAAGATCTTCTGACTACGGGGCTCTCGAATTAGACCATAGACATACGAATATACGTAGACCTGCCCTAAGTGATAAAAGCGTATTATTTCCCCCTCCCAAACCGGTTCCATTAGGCAACAAAATATTCGACTGTGAAAACAGGCTCTAAAAACTTTACTGGGCCGTATTTGGACTTCGCAAATTTGTTAATGTAAAAAGGTCTATTCATTCAAATATAGATTTTACTTTTAAGGAACTAAATGGTAATATTGTAATGCGAGATGCCTATACACTGTCAGATTGATTTACTGACGCATCACAGTCATCTTGCCCCTCTGCGTCCCGCTAAAGTTGGTTTGTACCCCTCATCTATGTGTTCTCGTCTACGTATTCATATGTCTATGAAATAGACCAATAAAAATGACGAATGAAAATGTTTAAAGACCAAATCTCAACAGAAGTAAGGAAAAATTTACCTTACTTTGGGCACACGGACACGGACGTGCCCAAAACACACTTCTATCGGTTTCTCTCTTCAGTTGCGTAACTTTACACTTTGGCTGAGGGGTGAGGAGCAATTAATCATCCGAAAAGACCAGGAAGAAATTATTATAAAAAGATTTTAACACCCTCTTTTGAAGTTTTTGGTTTCGAAGGGACAGGAAAATATTGAGCCTTAGAGAAATTGCTAAATGGGAAATGAATGGTTGAAGAATATGAATATTTGGCCAAAAGATTGAATAATCAAGTCAATTGACCCCAATGGTTATATAATACGTACTAGAAATTAATGGAAATGATATTACCCCTCAGGCCTCGATCATAGGTCAGTAGGTTAGAATATTTCCGCTTTTAAATAAAATCAAAATAATATATTTATGTTGGTGCTTTGGAACGCCGGGCCAATTCGTCGATCTAGTGGCAAAGTCCTTTAAGTCACGTTTTTTCATGAAAAGATTTAAGTATTGAAGATTTAAGTATTTAAGATTTAAGTATTTAAGAGGTCTTATGTAAAAAATCGTCCTCTTTCGACTGGCATACTCCATTAATTCGTATATTTAATCATTTTAGATTTAAATGTGTTATTAAGTTCACCATAAGTCATAAATCCAATATTATTGTCAAGCAAAACACATTAATCAAACAAAACACATTAATTCAAACACAAATGTCAATAATACATTTATCTAGACCTAGAATTGAAATTAAAAAACTTTTTCACTTTATTCCACTTATTTATTATTACCAGGACCGGTTTCATCCTACTACGGACATTTTCAGACTGGTAGTTGAAACTCTTATGCTATTGATTTTATACAAACTTAGGCAGGGGTACACAACATTGTCTATAAATGCTGAATGATTCTATTTTGTTAATTTAAGGTATTATAAGTTATTTTGTTGATTTAGGGTACATTAGGTAATTATAAAGTGTATTTTTAAAAATTATGAATAATGTTACATAGTAAGTAAATATTTTTAGTTCAATAGACAAGTTACTTAGTTCAATAGACAGTTAGACAATAAGCCCTAAGCAACAACAGGGAATATCCCAACATTACAAATATAAAATTTCAGAAATCACAAACCTTTTTAAATATATAAATTCTTTTATATTCATGTGAACTAAAAATATTTACTTACTATGTAACATTATTCATAATTTTTAAAAATACACTTTATAATTACCTAATGTACCCTAAATCAACAAAATAACTTATAATACCTTAAATTAACAAAATAGAATCATTCAGCATTTATAGACAATGTTGTGTACCCCTGCCTAAGTTTGTATAAAATCAATAGCATAAGAGTTTCAACTACCAGTCTGAAAATGTCCGTAGTAGGATGAAACCGGTCCTGGTAATAATAAATAAGTGGAATAAAGTGAAAAAGTTTTTTAATTTCAATTCTATTACAATGGAATTCCACCACGAATTAACAGTGCAAAAACTATACTCATTTATCTAGACCGTTAAAACACAAGCAAAATTCACTAAGTCAGCTTTAAAATAATATTAAAGCCATTTTTCGGTATAAGAGTCAACAATTTAACAGTAATCTTAACAAGCAAAGCGCACTAAGTCATTATTGACTGGTAAAACCCACTAAGTCAGGTTTATTTTTTTGTAAATCTTTGATAATCAGGATTGTGTTTTAGTGACTTAGTAGACTTTTCCAGGAGACCGACGAATTAACCGATGTTTTATCATGTTTTAATTTTTTTTTGTTAAGAAAGACGAACATTCACGTGTTATGCATACTGACAGTCTTTAAAAAATTCCTATAATATTTAAAATCACCACAAAAAGCGTAAAAATGTAGTTTGTGTCGATGGAGGACTACAGACGACTCAACTACAACTACAGTTTATAATATTTATTCCCCACGGAGGGTCCTGATGTTTACCTTTATGGATAAATCATCTTTAGGGATGCTGTATAAAAGATTTTTTTCAAACCTGTTTGTGAGGAAGTCCGTCATTTTCTTGTTAAGCTTACCTGAAACAAAGAAACAATAAATACATTATTTATTAATTTATTTATTTGCGCCTTGATGACTTTCACATGTAACATTGGTAAGGTGTACAGGAGCATCATCACAAGTATATGTACATATATAATAAACTGACCATGAAAGACATAAGCAGGCACTACACAACATAAATATACCAAACCACCCACCTACACAAGTAGGCATACTTTTCAACAAGTAAGTTGTTCAAAGGAGTTCAACAAGCAGACTCGTATTTGGACTCAGGCTTACAGTGTGCGATTCAGCAATTATTGTCACAATACTACTCAAAACATGATTCCAGTATAGCTCAAGTACAAGAAACACACTGGTTGATGTGGTGTAAAACATTTTTAACAATTAATATAAAAATATGGTTAACTTTCTTAATAGTTGCTATGATGTTGTAAAATAATCATTAATAATTAATTAAACAATATAAATAGAAATAATCTAAAATAATTTACTGTTGTGGAGTTATTTGTGAGAAATATTCAAGTTCAATTAGGAGGGAATAACCAGACAAAATAGGAAATATGTCATTTTTAAATAAAATTTTAGCCGTATTGAATCTTTTCCACAAAAAAGGAAACTTAAATTGATTTTGAAAGATTGTTTTTTTATCTGGTAAAGTTATGTTTTAAAATATGAGAAAATTTGTTTATTTTTAGCATAATACGGTCATAGCGAAGGTCGTCGGCAGATTTGTTAAATTTTCAAACTTAATTTTGTATTATACGACACACATTTCAAATCATATAATCATGCAGTAAAATATATCTATAAATTATCTGGTAAAGCTGTTTCAGAATTTTTATTTTAGTTTAAATAAAATCATTTAAAAAAAGATCCGCACACTTGTTTTGTGGCGAAAAACTTCAATTTGTCTATTTATTTACGGTCTAACAAACTAATATATATTTTAGATATTTTTTACATTCTTATTTTGCTTAGACATTATTGAAAAATTGTAAATACTTATGATCAAAAATAATTACAAAAAGTACATAATTTTAATAGTTTTATCATCACGCCTTTCAGCATTTTTGAATGGAGTTAGAAATTAATGCAAATTTTGAATGAAATAAAATCGGTATTGAGTTATTATTTAAAAAAGCTGGTACGAAGAATAATTATTCTTTCTCAATGGAACCACCCTGTACGATTTCTTTCGACGAAATTTGAATTCTCGGCCGCTGGCTGGTTAATGGCCCTTAAAATACCGTACATAGGATGCAACCTCAAAAAACAGAAATTGGCAAATAGATTATGAGAAATCGTATTTGCAAAATTTAAGGACAAGGTAACGTGAAGTTAGAACTCTATCCAAATGAGGTGATTCCTAGACTACGACTAAAGTCTATTCGAGATAATCCGAATTCCTACGACTAGAATCTTATACATTTACATAACATCCCTTTTCATTCGAAAAACTTTTTACATTTAAAAACATTAAAAAAAAATTCCGTTTATTTTGGTGTCCAATAGCGATAAAGTTTTAAGCATCCATTCTCTTAATCTCTCGGTTCATCCTTCCACTCTATATAAATTGTAAGCTCTTTTAAGCGTCCCCTTTTTAATCTTACCCATTATGCATCTCTTTAAAATGCAACCTTTAATCTATTTACCCGTCCACTCACTGGACTTGCAATTCATAATATTGACTGGGAACATTATTAATAATGCTTTTAGATTCGCAATATCCAGTCTGAAACTGCAAAATTTGTAGTCTGGCAACATCGATTTAAATGTCAAAATATTATTTTAAAGAAAAATGATACTGAATGTATAGAACACTGTAAATCACATTTTTAAAACATTTTTTTGTTCTTAAAGAAAAAAAAATAAAATCGAAAAAGCACTATTGTTAAGGTAGCTAGCTCCTCAATGACATAAATTTGATTAAATGGTGTTTTAAGAAGTGATTTGTTTTCATATAATTTAACATACATTTGAATTTAACGGTAGGTAGAATTGAAGAATCACTAATGGTGAGTTTAGTTACACTACTTTTAGATCCGAATGAGTTAAATTAAGTTAATATGAGACACGATCTAAAGCCCGGGCAACGCTAGGTACTTAAGCTAGTATTGAACAAATGTGAGCAATTTCGTTATTCTTCATTATGTTAACACAAAATTGCAAAGGTATAATATACCTACACGCAATTCTAATTTTAAGATCAATGGGATATTGCAATAAAAATATTTTTTTCTCTTTTATGCCTTTTTAATTTTTTCTAAAAATGTGTGTATATTTTTAATGAGTTATATTTTGAGTATTGCTATTTGAACAAAAGTGGCGCCCCCATGTTTGCTACTCTTATTTGACAAACTGTAAATCACATCTGATAGTATTAATGTCAACCCAAGTGATTCGCTACGTTTGGTAACTTAGCAGGGGTTTATGGGGTTAGGTTTCTACCCACCTCTCATACATTATTTCTTCCCTTTTCAGAACTTCCTGTCCTTCACTCCCATAAAAAGACCATCCACATAGCATCCCCAAAGAAGGCACAGACCCTGACGGGAATTATATGCCTCAGGGCATCCTGTGTGGAGGTGTAGTTAAAGAAACCCCAGCGTCTGTAAGCTTGAAATATATCTTTATTACTTCGCTTTCACATTTAAAATGTTAAGTAGGTAGTCAGTTAGCATATACATACAATTTTCTTTGTCCATTCTACTGTTTCTCATTTCGTTTCTTATGCTAAGTACTGAATTAAGTAAAGGTTAGTTTAGTTTTTAAATCCACGTACATTAAAAAACAAGCTCGTTGATTTTATAAATTAATGTTAATTCCGCTAGCTGTACATTAAGTTAACAGCCAGCTAAGTTGACTAGGGACGGACCGTTAAATTTAACCGGGTTAGGACGCAAGTTAACCGTATTAACGGCAAGATTTAACGGACCGTTAAAGCCAGGGTTGTTTATTTTTAACCCCTGTTTAAAATTGAATAAACAGAAGCGTTTAATTGCTGTTTATTTTGTAGGGAGATAGTATTATTATTATTTTTCTGTTTCATCCTTGTTTGTTACTCAAAATAAACGTATTTTAGAAGTTTGTTTATTTGTTAGTTATTTATTTATTTTACGCACAGAGGGCTGGCGTTTGGTTGTTATCCGTCATTGGTTTAAATGTCCCAATGAGGCGTACCAGGCACACTTCCCTTTTTCATATAGAAGCTAACAACGCTAATGCACCAAATAACTCAGCAATTACTCGCGCTATCACAACTTATACCCACTACGAAAAATTACTACACTTGGACATTTTTCATGTTTCCTTGCGAAAATGCAAAACAAAATTATTAAATTTCTTGGCGTGATATAAATGGTTTATAACTTCTTACACTTAACGTTTCATTAAACTTTAATCAGTCTATTAGAATTAGTAGGTAAGCATATACATAATTCTTGAATTGAAAATGTCTCTTAATCTCCCCCTCCCCCCTTTCCTTTCTTTTTTATTATTTTTACTCATTCATACACTAATTAAGTTTTAAGACCCGTTTATATCTCTACCTAATGACATTCTATAGACTTACGTAATAGGTATATAACCATGAAATAATTTAATTAAACATACCTTATAACTTGTATTATAAAGTACCTACTGTGTATGTCTTAATAAACAAATGAACAAATAAACAAACGTTATTATAAGTAGTATTATATCTTTAGCATGGGGAATAATTTTCTAAATGGGAAAGAAATAATAAAATTCAGTTTTTTATAAGAACAACTCTCTTTTTATAACTTTTGAAGGCTATTCCCATCAATCTACTATATCGTTGAAGAAGAACAATAAAAATCTGAACGAAAATATATTTATCTCGGCTATATTTATCCGCGAAGCTATCTATGTTACAAACTAGTTATTAGAACGATTGTTTCCAATGAAAAGGGTAGTTGCCTATAATATGTGAAAAAATTAGTCGAAGATATTATTGTTAATTCTAAAATTCGAAATACGATTTTCAATTTTTTTACATTAACTCCACACAGGAGACCCTGGGGAAAATAATTTCCCTCAGGGCTTATGTCATCTGAGATGCTGCGTGGAGGGTCTTTTTGAGGAGAGGAAGGAATGAACATTGTTCTTGAAGAGGCCTATGTTGTAGGAAATCGTTCCACAGCCGAGCTGTTAAACACAAGAAGGAGTTTTCATACGACAAATTTCAACCCTGTACATATGTTGGACACGCGTTTGGCATGTTTCCCGACTATACACCGGTGGCAAAGGGATCAATGGCGCTAGTTCCTCTGAGCATCTTCCATTGAAATACCGGTAGAACAAGGTTAGCATTCCCACCCAACGCCTGTGCTCTAAAGATTGCAATCCGTCTGTTAAGATGGGAGAATCTATAAAACAAACCGTCCGTTTCTGCACAGAACCGAGGGTTTTTTTTCAGGTATTTTGGGGCTCCAGACCAGAGGTTGCTGCAAATTCAACCGTGGGGCGCACTTGTGATTTGTACAGGGTTAGCAGTTGTATACTTTTAAAATATCTGCAGGCCCTGTACAGTACGCCCAATTTTTGAGAGGCTAACTTTACTCTGGGTTCGATGGAGCCCCCATATCTGAGCTGGTCACTTAGGGCTGCACCAAGCATATCAATGGAGGGTCTGTTCGGAAGATTGCTTCCGAAGATTATTCCAATCAATGAAGAAGATATACTAATCTAGACGAAATACATTTATAATAATAATAATAATAATATCTTTATTTGGAAAACAAACAGCTTTACAAAGATACATAAAAAAGAAAGCGTGCTAAAATAAAACAGTAAGCCTAAAAATATGTTTTCGCTGATAATTTTTTTTTTAGTAGTTAGACAAGAAAAACATAAAGAAAAACTAAGAAAAAAAAATAGTTAAGAGAAGTTAAATTAAAACAAAGAAAAAACTAAGAAAAAATAGTTAGGAGAAGCTTAATACTTAAATATGCATGATAAGAATATAGAAAAACACAATAAAGGGTAAGCTTATGATCTTGTAGGAGTATAAGGATGATATGTATGTAATTAGGGAATATGTAAATATATTGCAAATTAGGAAAAGAAATCTGATTAATAATATAATAAATATAAATATGGATGTTAAGGGGTGTGATGTGATGCATTACAATTATCTAATAGTGTTGCTTTGAATCTGTTGAAAGTAATATTGAAGATGTCTATATATATGAGGTGTGTGTTATGATAATGGCAGGCTCGATGTATGAATTCATTTTGTAAGTAGTTTGTATTGGAGCGGCTGTTATAAAAAAGGGATACGTTTCTACTATTACGACCAGGAACTCTAATATCTATTTTTTGTAAAGGATACGGGGAAGATACCGTATTATTTATGATTTTGTACAATAACAATTGATCAGAAATAATTCTTCTACAATTTAATTTCGGGATTTTAAAGAACTGACGTATTATCTTCATTTGATTGGAATGCATAAAACGACCGAAAATTTATGTAGGAGAGAAATTTTTCCTGAACATGTTCTATTCCATGAACATATGTTATATATCTTGGATTCCAAATTTGTGAGGCGTGTTCTAGGTGCGGACGAACATAGGTATAATATAGCAAAATAAATGTATCGAGATAATAAAATAGTTTTGATGTTCGTAGTATAAATCCTAACATTTGGGTGGCTTTAGTGACAATGTTATTAATATGTAATCGGAATGAAAGTTTGGAATCTAAGGTAACACCCAGGTCCCGAACTGATTCTTTTCTTTTAATATCGACATTGTTTATTGAATATTTAAATATTATTTTGGTCCTATTTCTTGTAAACGATATTGAGTAACATTTATCTATATTTAGGAACAAGCAGTTAATTTTGCAATATTCGCTGAATATGTATGTCGGATATATTTATCCGAGACGCTATCTAGGTTACAAACCAGTTCTTAGAACGATTGTTTCCAATGAAAGGGTAGTTGCCTATACTTAATATGTGAAAAATTAGTCGAACATAATATTTTTAATTCTAAAATTTGAAATATGAGATTGACAGATATGACGGTTTGATGGAAGGTGGCAATGGCTGAATTGGTAGAGGCGCCCGTCCCAGTTAGACGTAAGAAAGTATCTGGGGACCCCGTACAATGCGCCTAGTTGGAACTCTTGTGCGGTATTCACATAAAAATAAAAATAAAATCACGAAGGACATTGTTTTCTTCCTTGGATATAATATTAGAGTGTTGTTGTTGTTTTTTTTTTTTTTTTTATTTATTTATTTGTTTTTGTCAGTACAAAGAAGCGTTGACTGTCCAACTAGGATTCTCCCGTTCTAGGACAGTCAAATTGACAGAAACATTTTGATAGGCGTAAATTTAATTTACAGATTATTGTTTTATATTGGGACACAAATCAAAAAAATCATCGCCAAATAACTTTATCTTCCTTACTGAGGCAAAAAATATTTAATAATTTATAATTAACGACACAGTGTCCTTTTCGTACATGTTTTTTTTCAATATAGAAAGAAGAAAGAAATGTAAAATTTTAAGATTACTTCCAAATAAACCAAAGAAAAATAGTACATATATAATACATAAATAAACCAAAAGATTACTTGAAAATAAACCAAAAGAATAATACATATTAGTACAAAGTTAGTGAAAGCATTGAAGAAGAAACAAACAGAAAATACCTGTTATACAGTGACCTTATTAAAATATGTACAGCTAAATTGTTTAATTAGTACAGCTTTATACTTCAGTAGAGGCATACAAAAAATATCAGAATCATTAGCAAAAAATATCAGTCTACATTATGATGTTTTCTTTCTTCGTGCTAACAATCATCATTAACTGTATTCCTACAAGGCGAACAAAAAAATAATTAATTACATTTTCTTGCTCTGGAAGACGCCACAGGCAATAGACTTTGTAAACCATAATCCCAGTAGCGTACTGCGGGTTATTAATGGAAACACCGTGTAATTTAGCTGACAATATTTATTTTATTAACCACTCAGGTTAATTTGTACGCTTCTCGGAAAAACTCATATAGGTGTAATAGAAGAAGTTGTGTCTACCTTACTATCATAGTGAGAAATATTTTCTTAACGGTATTATTAGGTGCCTATGTTAGAAGTCAACTTGAATACAATGCTCCCGTCTGGAATCCACATTATAGTTTCCATGTACAAGCTGTTGAAAGAATACAAAACAAATTCCTACGTATTCTAAATTTTAAAATGGGTATTCCAGCAATTATGTTGAACTACAAAACTATTTTAAATAATATAAATATGCTCAAATGGTCAGACAGAAGAATTTTCACTGACTTGGTATTTCTATATAAAATTCTAGATGATTTAGTTGATAGTCCGGTATTGATAGAATTGATAAGCTCCCGGATTCCGCTACGTAAGACTATAAGTCAGGATTTATTTCAGTGCAGAAATTCTGGGACTAACTACCATATGTATTCCTCTTTTCCCAGAATACTAATGGAGGGAAACAATTATACCAATTCTTCAATTTATTTTTAAACAAATATAAAATATTGTTACTGAGACAGTTCAGTTATTTACAATGAATGCTGTTGTTTCTTATTATTCAAACTAGCTTTTACCCACGGCTTCGCTCGCATAGTATTAGTGGGAAATTACTGGCATAATTGTTATTATTGTTGCTATTTTGTCTAATAGAACATAATTATTGTTTAATAGAAACTTTCAAAATTTGAGAATGACATCTCGCAAATAAAAATTCTATTTTAGAAAATAAAATAAATTTCTATTTCTATAATTTAAAGTACCTACTCCCTATATTAGTATTTTATTCATATTTGAATCCAGAGTAACCTAAAAAAATAAGAAAATGACAGTCCACTTCAAACGCTATGCTTTATAGCAACGTTATGCTTTTTGTTCGGAGAATAAACATTTTTAGAGATATGTAGATATTACATACGACGCCAAAAAAGTACTCTTTTTAATCACAACAAAGCACTCTTTTTAAGACTAAAATTAAAAAAAAAAACACTGTTTCCAAGGTAACAATTTGTTTGACGTTTACAATAACTCGATTTTGTTAGGGACAGAAAACGTATGATACACAATTTCATAACACCACAGCTCATTCATTACGCCAGAGCTTACCAATATATAAAACCGTTATTACTCGCAAATAATATAGGTTTCGAATAGTGAAAGAATTTTTAAATTCCATTCGATATTTATTGCGTGAAAGAGTAAGGACCATCCATACAAACTTTCGCATTTATAATATTATTAAGATAGTAAGATAAGATGTAATGTAAAAGCCCTGAAAATGGTCGTTAACAACTAAATAAATAAATAAAAATTAAAAGGAGAAAATACCACACTATATATTAAAATCTAAAAGTTAACCACAAAATAAATCAAATGCACACCTTTGTGGAACCAAAGTTTCCGACCGCAATTCGAAACAAAATGATGAAACTTTTGGAATTTTTTTGTCAACTACTTTTACATAAAATAATACAAAATTGAGGAAATGATATAGTTCAAAATACAATATCTAATAAAACATGTGTGTACTTTTTCGTTACCAGTAATTTTAATTAGAGAAAAACTAAGGTGGGCCATTTAAAAAAAAAATTAAGTTTACATTGAAAAGTTTTATATTAAAAAATTACATGGTTATTGGTTATTTCTAAGAATACCTTTTGAAATCGTTATGACTTCAGGAAAGGTAGGGCTTTCTCTCTTCAAATACACAGCGCCCTTGAGGTGATTTTTCACAAAAACGGCGCTCTACAAATCATCCAATTATTATTATTATTATTAGTATTATCATCCTGCGATTGATTAAAAAAAGCCATCAATTGTCTTCCATCAGAAATTATAGATTTATAGTCCATCCTCGAGTGTTACGATATCGTTCGTGACATCTATAATATAATTTCTATACAACAATGTCATCGACAAGTCTCTAACAATTGAACAAACTTTTTTCAAAGAAGAAGTAATTCGTAGGATAAATAAGCTCAGGTAAGTACTGTGTAACCAAATTTATTTTGATCATTTGTGAAAATTAATATCCTTTGTTTGTCATTTTCTTACGGAGGCGGAATTCAGATTGAATAAGTTTTATATTTACTCTCAGAAAAATAAATGCCTACAAATAATATAATATTGGAACAAAATGTTAGAAATCATGTATTTAATAGATTCCTCGAGTATTGTATTTCGATTTGTTTTTTTTTTAGTATAATGAGAATATTTAAAATTACAAGACGAAAAATATACTGAGAAGATATTGTGGAAATTTTGTCAAGGAAATGAATCTTAATTTGTTTTTCGAAAATTCATTATTAATTTATGAATATTGGTTCTAAATTGCAAATTTAATATTACGTGTTTACACCCACGATAAAATTTAATATTGTAGTCAGCCAATGAATAGGTAAAATTTCGGAGTAAGTTAAATTTTTACTTTTTACTTCTGATGAAATATTATTTTCGAACTAGAGCAGACCCGTGAAAAATCGCGGGATATTCTGAAATCTTGACAATTCAGTTCCAGATTTGAAAATGTGTTAATTTTTCAAAAATTTTACATTGTCTGCACAAGAGGCCCTTAGGAAAGTAATTCATTTCAGGGAATGTCATCTTTGGGGATGTTGTACGTAGAGTATTTTTAGGGAAGAAAGGAGAGCAAGAACAGCGCCCTTGAGGTGATTTTTCACAAAAACGGCGCTCTACAAATTGTCCAATTATTATTATTATTATTATTATTTCTGGAAAGGAAAATGGAATGTAGGGTGGGTAGGAATCTAGGGATCGGTGTGTTGAGGAGCGAGGCACGAATCCATCCCTCCTACCTCGATGCAAGGTGATGTTCCCGGAGAGCACTGCTGGACAGGTCTGCCACGTAGCTATTGGGCAGAAGCGTCCGCCGCCAAGACCCAAAAAAACCTCACGCCATGAATTTGGGCATCTCTGTTAAGTCATCTAACGTAGCGAGTCACTTGGGATGACTTATGTCAGGGATGTTGGTTATCCAATGAATGGTTCCCGGGGCGGCGGTACCTATATCCGCCTCTCAAATTGCAATATATGAAAATAGTTAATACAATATAGAAGGTATATTATATTATTCATTTTCAGTAATCAGTCGTGTAGGTCCTGTTATTAACTCTACCAGAATCAAAAATTAAAGAGTAGGATCCGAAGGGCTCCATCCTAGAGCTGACTGTCAAGTACACCACCAAAAATCAACAACTAAAAAATTGCAGTATATCTAAAAGCTTCCGGCTTTCTCATATAGATGGCAGTACTAAGAACTGTCCTAAGTCTCCGCTAGATGGCAGCTAGCTTAGTACAAGTGATAGACAACAGAGGGTCCAACAGCTCAGGTAGAGTCTTCAGCAGATCTCTCACGTCAGATTCAAATTAGCCAGTTCCTAGATGCGTCAACTATCGTGGTCAACTCTGTATTTGCGGAGTATCACTAAACCAGATTTATAACAAAATAACATTACTCTACCCATTTTTTAAATCCCCTCCCAAAGTGAGTTGGAGAACTGTTGGTGATATAAAACACTAAATAATCAACAATCGTAAGCGTTCTTTGATGTTTCACCAATATGGCATTATGAACATGATCCAAGTATTATTACAAAGCATGTTTATATTTCACACAAGTAGTTTAAAAACACCCAGTACCATCAAGTATTCAGGTAGGGATAGGGGGGTAACTGAATATTCCAGGCTAGCTGTCACCAACTGACGGCTGTCATGTTGTGGGTGGGGAGAGCGAGGTACATTTCCACACCGTGCACTTTGTACCGTAAATATATATCTATATACCTTTTACAAAATGTATTATTGGTGGACTCTTGAATTGTGTGAAGTGATGCGTACAATGTGCGTAAAATACTCTATATCTGTATGTTTTGCTTTTTTTAGAAATGCTTTGTCTAGTTTTTGTACTGAATGTCTGCTGATGGCATTCCCACCAGGCAATTTTAACGATTTTTTAGAGAGTCCTAACTCCTTTAAGAAGTAACTAATCAAAAAAAGAAAAACATGTCGATACGCTGGTAAGTAAACACAAATACTAATAGAAGACCATATTATGTATAGGAAAACGTACACTGGAATTCGGCGAAAAAATATGGAAAAATCATTCTTCACATCGATAAAAAAAAGTACTTCGTAGTCTCTCCACTCTTGTCTACTTTCGTTTTCTGAAGGATTCACTTCTACCGCGTGTGAATCGCACACTCTGTTTTTTTCTACGTAGGAAATTCGATATTTAATAACTTCTCACATCCAACTAATTTTTGCTAACTTTGGTAACTGACGGCCGGCGTAGTCCAGCGGTAAGGCTCTTGACTCGCACATCGAAGGTCGCGGGATCGAATCCCGGCGTGGCAACTAAATTTTATTTGATTAATTTTGTGTTATTTCACAATTAATTCATTTATAAATAATATAGTATATTTCCGGCACATTCCAGAGTGGAAGATGCTTTCAGTATCGCCCTGATATGAGACCACTAATGAGAATTGAAACGTTCCTTGAAATGTCTTTAGCCATGTTTGGTGACCAGATCTGAATGGCCAGGTACTTCCCCACCTTCCCCTTCCCTGCCTCATTCCCCTCCCTACTACCTTCAGCCTCACAACATACCCCAATAGGGGATACCATAGTCTCACTGACTCCAGACGGGAACAGTTGGTACTCTTGTGCGGTATTCATATTACTGTGATTTTATTTACGAAGTTTGATTTTAAAGTTGCGCGTTTGATTCATAAGTAGTTTAAATTCTGGAGGCGTGTATGGGTACCACCGCCGCCGCCCGTACCATTCATTGGATAACCAACACCTCTGCCGTAGATCACCCTCAGTAACAGGCTATGTTTTGTTAATTAACAAGGGTGCCAGGGTTCATATCAGAGGTTTATTCACGTATTGGCGGCGGATGCGTCTGCCCACCAGATTTGGATCGAGAGAGGCCGATTGAGGAAGACCCTTTGACTTCTCTAGCCAAACTCCCTTGACCTATCGTCATGCAGCGCAGTGGGAGGGATGAGTCACTCCTGGACACACTGATCGCCAAATGCCTACCCGTTCCTCATACCTTTTCCTTCCCAGAACTTTCTCTTCTTCGTTACCTTAAAAATACCTCACAGATGACAAAGCCCCTTAGGGAAATTATTTCTACAGCTAATGTAAAAAAACAGAAACAAGAGAGTTCTTGTAAAGCTTATATTTACCTTGTTCAGTACAATAATATAAATTTAACCACAATTTCACAAAGCTTTTAGAATTGACCGATACTTGGTACGAGGATTTGTTGGAAAAGGTTTTAACAGGACTTTGGGTTTTCGTGGATTTTATCTCGAACAAAGAGTGTAAAACTTTCAAATTCGGGGAACTTTTTAACTATTCAAAAGGAAACTTTCACAAAAATTTACTCGTGTTTTTTTCTGCGAAAGTGGATTTTCTTCAAGTTTTTTCATGTGGGTTGAAACCAAAAATATTTTTTATGTTATTTCGTTAGCCGAAAAATAATAAACGTTTTTATATTTACCGTGACGATAACGGTACCGTGACAATAAACATACGTTCCTGCAGCTCTTTCTTATACATTAAACAATGGTGACACACTCAAAATAGGTATGACTGTTGCCTTCAATGTATCTACTGCCTTTTTGCGATGTGAATTGCGTTTCATTTCCTTTATACGTGTGAGGGAGATGCATGAAAATGATTTTATGTTTCCTCTGAAGGCGTGCTGACATACGATCACCGTTTGTCTCATTTCGATTTTTTTTCATTTAGTGTGTAAGAAAGAGCGGCAGCATTATATGTTTAAGAACAAAAGCAAAACCATCAGCGCAATGACATTTGACGTTTTTGAATTTTTGGAATTCAGTATTATCCTTTTTTACATTAACTCCACACAGGAGGCCCTGAGGAAAATAATTTTCCTTAGAGCCTATGTCATCTGAGATGTTGTGTGGAGGGTCTCTTTGAGGAGAGGAAGGAATGAACATTGGTCTTGAAGAGACCCATGTTGTAGGAAGGAGGAAACACAGAGGCCGGCTAAAAGCGACCCGTTCTCATGAGACAAATGATAACCTTGTACATATGTTAAGCACGCGTTTGGCGTGTTTCCCGTTTATGCACCGGTGCCGAAGGGATCAATGACGCTAGTTCTTCAGAGCATCTTTCTTTGAAATACCGGAAGAACAAGGATAGCATTCCCACCGACGCCTGTGCTCTAAAGATTGCAATCTGTCTGTTAAGATGGGAGAATCTTTCAAACGGACCGCCCGTTTCCTTGTAACTATATTCCATAATTTCAAAATTATCGTCACGGCAAATAGTATTGGTAGAGGTCGACGGAGACGTCACAGTGCGGTGCATGAGAGAGATGCAATAAAAATATGATTTTTTTTCTTTTGGAGCGATCAGACCTACGTAGGTACATTGTATATCTCATATTTTGAAAGAGCTACATCAATATGTTGTTAAGGAAACTGTATGTTTATTGCTTTTTTACGCCGTCACGATACGATTACCGTGAATCGTCACAGTAAATATAAAAGAATCCAATGTGTCGTTTTTCCAACTTGTTTTCATATTTTTAACAAGCTACGTGCATCTTTTTTCCTCCTTCATATAATTCTGACATCTTAAAGACCGGCATTAATAAAAACCTTCGTGCAGCCTCTGCATTAACTCGCCTCACAACGCTACCAAACCGGTATATAGTGCCCTTGTCTTTAAATCGTACAGACAGAAGAAATGTAGTAAGATGTAACATAAAAATTAATGATGAAAAAATTCTAAACATTTTTTCTCTGGAAAAAATATTCCGGGAAAAAATATAATAGTAAATTGCTTAATTTGTGTTATCACGATCTTCCTTTTGGCTGATTTCTTTTTGACACGCGTGGGAACAATTCAGACATCCCCACAGTTATTTTCATCCCGGATAATGATAATAACCACTGAATATTTTAATCCCTAGAAATGTGATAAATAATACCGATTTGAAGGAATACTGATGACTTCAGTCAATACTCGCAAACGTTTGTCTTCTGAAACCCTGGAAAATATAAATAACGATTTACACTAGAAAGAATTTTAATGTTAAATTTCAAATATTGGGACACTAGATGTGAGGAGAGATTGATTCTGTGTGCGTACGCACAGTTTACAATTTATACCATTTAAGCCACGATGGCAACTATAATAAATCATTTTTAGAGCCTATATTTTCAGTCGGCAGATTAATAAAATGGATTGAAACGGTATGGGATTTGTAATGTGAATGATTTTGTAAAAACAAAAGCATGTCAACTATGTGGTTATTACCATTGCTGAAATGGTTTAGACTTTGTGAATGATGTTGTAAAAACGAAAGCATATCATTTATGTGGTCATTACCTACCAATGCTGAAATGGTATAGACTTTGTGAATGATTTTGTAAAAATGAAATCATATCAATTATGTGGTCATTACCATTGCTGAAATGGTATAGACTTTGTGAATGATTTTGTAAAAACGAAAGCATATCAATTATGTGGTCATTACCATTTCTGAAATGGTATAGACTTTGTGAATGATTTTGTAAAAACAAAAGCATATCAATTATGTAGTCATCACCGTTGCTGAAATGGTATAAACTTTGTGAATGATATCGTAAAACCAAAAGAAATTCAATTGTTTGTTCGTCGCCATTGCTGAGATGGGATAGACTTTGTAAATGATTTCGTAAAAGCAAAAGCAAATCAATTGTATGATCGTCTCCAGTGCTGAAATGGTAAAGACTTCGTGAACGATTTTGTAAAAAGAAAAGCAAATCAAACATATGATCGTCACCATGGCTGAAATAGTATAGACTTTATGAATGATTTTGAACAAACAAAACCTAATCCGCTAGTAGTAGTTCTATGAACAGTATGTAGACCTTTTGTTTCCTTTTTTTCACTTAGGTAATAAACAAAACGAAATTTTCTCTGAAATCATTAAATTTTCAAGTAGGCACTTGTAGGAAATACCGTCCCACTTAATTTGTAAATATATTAAGCATTTTTTTCAATTTTAACTGAGGAATTAAATACATTTTAACCAATGAAACAGCACTATTTCAATGCCAACTCTTTTCCCTTTTTAAGCTTTCGTCAGGCAGGTAGAGAACAATTATATTGAAAAAATGTTAATAAGAAATTTTAAACAAAAATGGCGTGTTCACAATTGAAACAATAACCTCAACTGAACCATTTGAACGACCACCATCTTGAAACGTAATCAAAACGGACAAATGAATTTACAGAGAGATGAAATATCAGATGGTCGGGTTAAAACAGGATCGCTATGCGGAGTCAATTATTACAGTCGTTCTAACTGAAATGGTAAAGACTTTGTAAATGTTTGTTCATATGAAGTAGATACTTTGTGATGTGACATTATAATCAATATATATTATAAAAGAAAGTTCAAAAAATGTGCGGCTCGCAAAAACTCAGAAACGAGTCCCGGTACGATCAAGGGAGTTATATGGTGTAGTAGATCTCTATCCCCCCTAGGGAATATGGGTATCCGTTTTTACCTCAAGGGCGTGCTTTTAAATATAAAAGGGCTGGAAGTTTGACCCTCTTGAAATTTCTAGAACAGGCTTCCGGAAAGTTCTAGAAGGTTCCATATAGCTCTAGAAAATTCTGGAAGGAGTGGCGGAGTATGTCGTGGAATGTTCGGGAATAGGGAATCGGGAACATCATTGAGGAACATTCCAGAACACTCTCGAATGTTGTCCTGAGCGAAGCCGGGTAACCCAGCTAGTTTAAAATAAAACAATAACCCGGTTTCACTACAACCGTAGCTTCTTCAAGGCAGTATAATACTCTACTAACATTAAGTTACATGTGTTATAGATAATATATGATTTAACAAACTGGGCTGGACTCCTCAAATGAAGGACGAAAAAGGCATAAGTGTACATGGGGAATTAAGATTTATGATTGGGGTGTTATGCCGTGTTGCGATACCTCCTTCTTTAGTCAACGTTTCGGACGGCGTTACAGTGACCATCATCGGGGCAGATGTGTGAATCATCAGTCAACAAATCTGCCCTCATGATGGACACTGCAACGCTGTCCGAAACGTTCCCTAAAGAAGTAGGTAGTACAACACAAAAATAAATAATGAAAATACTTTTGGCCGTGAAAATCTAATATATTATTATATAATAATATGTTAGATTTTTTTTTATTATTATTTATTAATTATTTTTTTCATATTATCTTCAATGGTTAAAAAGTAATGAATTTCACCAGAAATAACAAGAAATGAGCTTACTTCGGCAACAGAGACCGGTCGACAATTTCCATTTCTATCTGTTCATCTCGACAGTGGTGATACAACGAAGGCAGGAAAAGTGATTGGAGGCCTCCTATCAGTGGCAAAAAGGTGATTGAGGATTTTCACCGCTTTTCCATGGAAAAAAGCGGTTGTCACGCCGCGGCCGGGGATTATTGCGCTGTTGAAAGCTTTTGAATTTCACTTGAAAGAGGATTTTCAAAGAATGAAATTGTATAATAATGTCGAGAGCTTTCAATTAAAAGTGCTGTAATATTTTCCGAATGAATTATAAAGTTGTTCTAAATAACGGAATGGATTAAAAGGGAATAACCAGACACAATTGGAAATGTGTAATTTTTAAATCAAATTCTAGACGTATCGACTCTTTTCTACAAAAAAATATAAGTTTATTTTCGAATCGAAAAATTGTTTTTATCTAGTAAAGTTTTAAATTTTGAAAAAGTATGTTTATTTTTAATATAATAAAGTTATGCCGTTGATCGTTGACAGATTTGTCAAATTTTTAAACGAAATTTTGTATTATACGACACACATTTCAAATGATATAATTAAATAGTGAAATTTATCAAAAAAATATCTAAGAACTTTTTTTCCGAATTTTAATTTTAATTCATGTAAAATGATTTTTAAATATCAGCGCACATGTTTTGTGGCGAAAATATTTCAGTTTGTCGATTTTTTTCGGTCTTACGAACTAATACATTTCAGATTTTTTATACACTTATTTTGCTTAGACATTATTGGAAAAAATTATAAAAACTTATGACCAAAACACAATTCCAATAGTTTATAAATTTACTAATATTATCATCACGCGTTTGAGTATTTTTAGAGCTTACTTGAATGTAGGTATATATTAAAGTAAATTTTGAATGAAATAAAATCGATATTGCGTTATTAGTTAAAAATACTAGTACGGAGAATAATCAATATTTCCCATAGGAACCGCCCTGTACAGTTGCAAGATTATCTTTTGGTGAAATTTGATTTGCCTTCAATATTCGTAAACTGATCGTTCGTAGATAAACTCTAAGTACTATATCATTCTAAATAAATAAAATGCATTTTCGCACACCGGTATTCGAATTCGCGACCTCTAGATTCATAACCGAGGAATTTATCCACTCGACCACGTAAGTAGTCAATTGCTTCTCTTGTGCCATGCAAAAACCTTAGCAATAAACCTGTAACTCTTGTACGTATATTAAAAAAAAACTTAACCCGACATAATCCAACCCCTCGAAAAGAATCGAATCGTCGATAAAATAAAATTGAAACAGTATTTTATTGAGTAGAGGAAAATCAGAGTATCGAATAATGAAATTTAGGGTCGTTAACTCGAAATTAATGGCGCCTTGTGTTTCTTCGATGGCACGAAACTGCTCTTTGGAGATGGTTTATATTCGATTCTTTGTTGTGAATTGATTCGTTCATTTGAGCGAATTAAATTTAATCGATTCAATTTGACATTAAATAAATTGCGGAGTTTTTTTTAATATTGGCTCCATTTATTACCCTCTCAATTAAAGTCCAGATAATTGATTAAACCGGTAATAAATCTATTTAGACACCTTCAAAAATTGACCTTTAAAATCGTTTAAATAGGTCATCTCGATGTGGATTAACCACAGATTGAAAATGATATTGTAAACCGAAACAGCTGTAACAAAAATAATTACTAAAATACTTGGAGAACTTGATAATAACATTATCAAATTTAATTTTAATAAAATTTAAAAAAAAAACAACATGTTAAACATTCAAACGAAACTTAACAAAATATTAAGAGTTCCAAATTGTTCAAAACTCGATTTCTATTGGAGAAAAATAGTGATGTGATTGCTCGGTGAAAGAAGAAATAATGAATCTGGCTATTCAAATCTGTAGACTAAATACAATGAATCATGATATTTTTTA
Source organism: Limnephilus lunatus (assembly GCA_917563855.2). Taxonomy (NCBI): domain Eukaryota; kingdom Metazoa; phylum Arthropoda; class Insecta; order Trichoptera; family Limnephilidae; genus Limnephilus; species Limnephilus lunatus. Next base: position 59,034,914 of record OU830596.1, read on the forward strand.
AGCTCGATAGTGAGCATACTGAGAATATCCACCACTAAAAATGGACATAATTTATAATCTAAAATGTTGTAATTTAAAACATGTCTGTTTTAGAACATGTAATAGGCATCTGTTTACAGAGGTTATCTATGAAAAAATACGTAATGCTAATTATCTATGAAAAAGTACGAAATAAACTCTCTTCTAGAGGCTCTCGGCGAGAGCCTCTAGAAGAGAGTTGGACGGTTAGAAGGTGGGATGGACGTGTAAAGTCTCGATTACATTGAGCGAGTTTACAAGCTACTAGCCGGCGTGTTCACTATCTGCTGGTGAACTCGTTCAGTGTAATCAAATTACTAACTAACTAGCAGATTTTACACTGAATGAGTTTACTAGCAGACAGTGAGTAGCTTATAAATTCGTTCAATGTAATTGAGGCTTTAGATTTAGAGGCGACTGCGGCGATTAAAGAGGGAGACATGCGTACACACTCGTTCTCGGCTTATCAATTGTGTACAGCCATCATAATCCATATTACGAGAAAAGTGTTAACTAATGAAAAAATTAAATAAAAAACCGTCGTTCGAATCGTCGAGTTCGATTAAATGCAAGATTCGTTTAAAAATAACGAATAGACCAGACCCGAATACCTACCCGTATCAATATTTTCCAGTTTCTCTGATTTTTGTACGTGAACAGAAGATTCTCTAACTGTTTGAAGATGAATTCTTTTTAGTTCAAGGCCCAATTTACTGGGAGCAGGGGTGAATTGGTACTTTTCGTTAGGACATTATATAAAGAGCATAGTAAATTAATGGGTACAATGTTTAGAGAGTTTTACGGTCAAAAGTATTATCATGATTTATGCTTGTATTAGGGCTTCCTCTTTTTTTAGCCAATATTTCCAACATTGGAGGTTATCCACCACTTACCCGCCCTGGTATAAGTAACAGATGGTTACTCCTTCAAGGCTCTCGCAAGGACTCTATTTTTTTTAAAGAACGAAGCTACATTTAGTTTAAAACGAATTTAGACCTCCAATGTCCCTGCATACGTTATTTGTAAGCAGTATGCAAATGGCTAGCTGGAAATACAAGATATTTCCGACAGCGTTACAATGCCCATCATCAGGGCAGATGAATGAATTGTAGTGAAGTGTGTTTTTTATATATGTATAGTTGATACCGTGTAGCGCACGTCAATCCTCTTTTTCACTATAATAATGATTTAAATTTATAGGGTTTTCGGCGTTTGATTTTGGCGTAGCCATACAGATACCAAGAATTTAGCTAAGCTCCATCGTCTCTATTAATATTAACAGATTTTTTGTAGATTTATATTGCCTCCATAATGAGGAGTGCTCGGTAAGTTTTGGGTCTTCCCAGGACTTCGGGAACAAAACCAACGTAATGGCCAATTTTAACTGAGTTGTAGGCAACTGCAGCTTACTCACAGTTAAACTGTTCACAGTCGATATCGGCGTTGTAAGAATGTTTCGTTCTTTGTGTGATGTAAATGACGATATGTAATAAGTCATTTATTTTTTAAATATTCACGCAATTACTTTACTAAATAGTTATACGTATTTTGAAGTGACTCAACAGATGTCAGTTAAGTAGTACCTTAGAAGAGTGGCGATTATCGTAATTCGCGCCTAATGCACGAACGGTTATGGAAATAGCCGATGATACTTGATAAACAGCTGGGCTCCCTCAATGTCGGTTCTCTGGTTTCAGAATTACTTAGCGCATCCAATAGAAAGGACGTCCGGTCCAGTTAAATATTCATGGTAAACCTTACGATAATGTGAATAAATTAATTTTTAATCTTCACGAACCTCGAGCTTTATTGGTTTATTGGAGTTTCCCATGTTATTTAATTGTTAATTATTATTATTAATTATTATTATTTCAAGTAATCTCAATCACTGAGATAAAGTAACATAACACTAACCAACGATAACTAGTTGGTATAAATTAACGGATGGCATGGTCGAAGGATAAGGCTCTTCAATCGCAATCCAAAGTTTTCGAAATCGAATCTCTGCGTGGGCAAATACATTTTATTTGATTAATTTGTGTTATTCCACAATTAATTAATTAAAAATAATATTTAGTAAATTTGCGGCACGTTCCAGAGTGGAAGATACTATCAGTATCACCCTGGTGTAATACCACTAATCAGAATTTAAACTTTGCATGAAATAGCTTTAGCCTTGTTTGGTAACCAGATCTGAATAACCAAGTACCTCCCCAACTTCCTCTTTCCCATCTTGGGGATGCCATAGTCTCAGTGGCTCCAGGCGGGAGCAATTGGGACTCTTATGCAGTATTCACGTAAAAAAAATAATACCGTCCTTTCTCGGCAGGGGCAGGTAGAGACGATAGACCAAAACACAACTGTCTGTATTGGCTCAAACACATGGGTAAATATTGTCTCATATGCCTCTGTTATTCTGACTCTAGACATGGCCCGACTCAATTATTTGAATCATATCGAGCCGGGAGCCGTGTCTTCCGCGTCCCCGACTTCTTCTTCTAACCGCTGGAGTGATTATAGTCGAAAAGAGACAACTTTTATTTTTCTGCGATTGATAGCGGTCCAAAATTGGACCACGTTTTTCCTACCATTCGTAAAACATATATTATAATTATTTAAAACATTTTCCCGGCCAGCCATTTATTTTAAAACGAAGCTATTGAAATGCTTTATCTATTATGACCATAGATGTCGCAAATACGAACTTCTTAGATTATTTTAGAACGATGTTAAAAATATTTTTGGTCAGCTGTTTACGTTTAAAAATAAGTCTTTTATCCATAGATATGCACCTTTAATTATCAATTATACCACAGAAAACATACAGAAATCTAATTTATTCTATGTTCACTCGAATAAGTACCCCTCACCGCAGTTTCAAAGAAACAAAACGCAGGATTCGCGCGGTTATAAACTTTCGATTTTTCAATATTTTTTAATAAATCCTACAAATATGAGATATGAGATAAAATGTAAAATATATGTTAATTCATTGGCTATATAGCACTTTAATAAGTTTTTATATTTCCATGTTAAAATTCGAAGGTATGATTTTTTAATGGTGGCGAAAAATTTTAAAAATGATCTCCTGGAAAATTGCGAGCAATCGAAGAAAATTTATTTATTTCACGTAATTGCTGCAGTGGTAAACACAAGTGTTATTTATTTATTAACTGAATACGGCCCCGTTGCAGACGTTGTTATAAAACGCGGCAAGTCTCTCGGAACAGTGGCGTCTCGTCCCAATATGATTTCCACTCCACTCAGTCCATTAAAGCCCATATTACAGCGGCCGTTGGGAGCAGTAAAGCCGTGTTTACTACGCCGCTAGTTGATAGATCAAAAGTAGGCAATAAGCACCCCGTCCGGGCTTTCTTCCTTCCTTTCTTCCGCTTCTCGTATTTTATTAATAAATAGGTTACGTACTTAGTTCATAGCTTTTTATTTGCAATTTTATTGAAAAAACATCTGATATTTAGTTACTGAACGTTTTCATCAATTTGTCCGTTGAAGGCAATATCAATTTGTGATAAAAAAAATTTAACCCCTTGGTTTATACATATTTTTGATCAGTGTGTTACGTTTTCTTCTTAAAAAACAAATAATATCTGCTGTTTCACAATATTTTATTATGAAAATGACTTGTCTTGGACCTTTCTAGCTTGGGAAGGACATTACTAGCCACAAACATCATTTTATTCCATTGGAGACCTTGAAGGACAGATCTGACCGGGTCGCGTATTTCCTTTTCGGTGTTCAATAGGAGGTAACCACGCCTCAAAATCAACACGGGTTTGTAACGCATATCACCTTCCAAACCCGTGTTCAATAGAAGGCAAGCGGCATCGAATTGTGCACGGGTTTGTTACGCAAATTTTCTTTCCAAACCCGTGTTCAGTCCGAGGCACGCGTCGTCCAAAAGTGATTATAACATAAAAAATAAAGTGTGTGCATACACGCACAATATAATGGATGGGCAATAAAACGCAAACAGCCTTACTAATAAAATGAAAAAATAAAACAGTTTAAAATATAAAAGTAAGTACATTATAAAAAGAATTTTATGTTATATTTTTTTTATTATTATTCATTTTTTTGGTAAAAGTAAATTTACTCCACCTCACGGATAATACGGAACGTTCGTGTTGTCGAAGCTCAATGCAGGGATAATACGGAATATCCCTTTTTTAACTAATAGACAATCAAATATGACATTTGTTGGAAGTACCAATCTTATCAAATAAAGTGTCGTCAAAATAAAAACATAAAAGTACATACTTTGAATTATTGGGTTGAGGTTTAAACTACGAAAGTTGCATCTCATTATAATTTAGATATACATCCCAGGTTTTGAATGGTTTGTTTGGCAAAGCAGGGTTTATCTAGCGGTTATGTGTAATTATTCTAATACATTTCTTTCCATGTTCTGCTGTCATAAATACAGGTACAAACTTGTCAATAATGCATTCATTTACCTAATATCATGAATAAATTATTGTTTAATATGGCAATAATATTTTTTATGTTTCATGCACCGCCGAGAACGCGTGCCTCGTACTGAACACAGGATTGGAAAGAGAATTGGCGTTACAAACCCGTGCACAATAGGATGCCGCTTATGCCTTCTACTGAACACAGGTTTGGAGGAGAAATGGCGTTACAAACCCGTGTTGATTTCGAGCCATGGTTGCCTCTTATTGAACACGGAAAAGGAAATTCGTGACCGGGTGGTTTATGCATTATAAAGGCAACATTTGTTTGTCGTTTGAAAGAGATATAATCATTGTTTTGAGTTTGTCTCATATACTTGATATCATGGATAAAATCTTAAAAAAATGTAAAATATGTGATTTCAAATTGGCCGGATTTTTTCATTGACAAATTTTTCATGGAAAAAAAATTATTTGTGTTTTTTAGTGTACAAACGGCAAAAAAAGTAATTTGACAGTTTTCTTACCAATTCCCTGTACACAAGGAATGTGTTTTCTGAATATTAAATTCTTTAAAAAAATTTTACATTTCGATAACTTTTTATGTTTGATATGCACATTGTATTATTTAGAAATGTCTATATTTATTTCAAATGCAAACATTTTAAAGAAATTTTTTTATCTAGTTTCTAAAATAACATTACTTTTTACGACAACGTAAAAACAGACTTGTATAGTACATTTAAAGTACCTCAGGAACATTCCGATATTCCATAAAATTTCACTGTCGTTGGGACTTGTAGGAAAAAATATTTTAGGGACTAAAGGGTTGAACTAAGACAACTTGAGCACAATTCTCCCGTCTGGAACTCAAATTACAATATCCATGTACAAGCTATTGAAAGAATATAAAATAAAGTATTACGCTTTCTGTGTTTTAAAATGGGTATCAAAGGTATCAAAGCATTTTTTTAATACTCTTTTAAATGATATAAAATTGTTTAAATTATCAGATAGGATGATTTTCACTGACGTGGTAGTCATCTTTTCATAGTATAAAGCATAGTCGCTCCCGCTGTCTGTAGGCTAAGATTATTTTCATGCGGTTTTCAACAATATATAGAGTGATTCATGATGAAGGTTAATGTATATAATTTGTCAAGTTTTTGTGTAAATTATTTAAAGTATATAATATATTAAGGGAGCGAGCTGTCAAGCGGGCGGTTTGGATTTGATACGTATACAAATTAACAGCTGGCGTTGGTTATAAAGGTTGGGTAATGGCGTTGTCAGTAGATGGCATTGTGTGTTGTTAGCCACAGCAACGTGTCGTCGGGTCTGCTAGTAATATGTAAAAATGAATGTTTCTTTGTTTGTCCCTTATGCGTTTCTAAATCATTCATCCGATTGCGATGAAACTTTGGTGATTTGATGTGCGCATGCCCCCGATGCTCTCTGTATACAATAATGAGCTCTGGCGTCATGAAATTATCTTCTATACAATTAATCCGATTGTGATGAAATTTTTGTGACTTACACACGCGAAGGTTTCTCTATATATACTGTTGAGCTCTGGTGTTATGAAATTTGCGCGTGTTGTTTTTAATTTTAGAGCGCTCTATCTAACCTTCCTATTTCCATATCTCTCCATCTTCATATTTTTGAGCGGATACACCGCGCCTTAAGGTACTATGAAAGTGGTTTAGAGAAATGTGTATTTACTATGTTGATATTATTATAAACTTAAACATGAATAGTTTGTTCTAAAGCAAGTTTTAATGAACATAGCTAAATTAACAGAGCGATAAATAGTACCTACACATGAAAAAAATATATATGAATATAATTTTTTTTTGTATTTATAACAACATAAATACAAAAGATTTTTCGCAGGGGCAGTACACTTAGATAGTAGTTATTAGTGTAAAGTTTTACAATACCTGGGTAAAAGCCCGTTAATATTAAATAAATAAATTAAAACATGTTTTTCGAGAAATTCACAAAACCAAGTATCAGACATTTCAACAACCCCTGTTCGTATTATCCAACAAGTACTTGTAGACAATGCCACTCCCCTCCCCTTCTTCAATTTCCTGTTCCTAACCTACTCCCATATATACCCCCTTCCTCTTCCCCATCTCCCGATGCCTAGTCCTTACGCTAAACGTGGCTAATCCAGATCTAATAAGGGTTGAACTTGAGAAGTTCTCATGTAATATTGGCTGTTATTATTTTTTGTATGAAATTTTCTGTCTTGTGTTCTATAATAGACCTTACTTATATTTCTCTAAATTCCAAGTAGTTAGGTTTTCATTTACACTCATTAACGTGTCCAGTGATTTTTAATTACGCCATTGATAACACTACTCTTGAGACATTAACACAAATTAAAGACTTAGGCATAATTTTTCAATCAAATCTTTCATTTGTTAACCACATAACAGAAATCGATAATAAGGGTTGGTATTTATAACTAGGCTAACTAGAAATTTTAATAATATAAAGTGTATTAAACTGTTATATTTTGCCCCTGTAAGAAGTCAACTTGAGTACAATTTACCTGTCTGGAACCCACATTATAATATACATGTACAAGCTGTTGAAAGAATACAAAACAAATTATTACGTTTTCTAAATTTAAATGGGTATTCCAGCTTTTATGTTATACTACAACACTCTGTTAAATAATATAAATATGCTCAAATTGTCAGACAGAAGATTTTTCACTGACTTGGTATTGCTAAATAAAATTCTAAATGATTTAGTTGATAGTCCGGTATTGCTTGAATTGATAAGCTTCCGGATACCACAACGTAATACTAAATGTCACGATTTATTTCAGTGCAGAAATTCTGGGACTAACTACTATTTGTATTCGTCAATCACAGTGTAATTTAAAAATTCTATATGTGAAAGCCCCGAAAAACGGCGTAAATAAATAAAAAAAATAATTGTGGTGCGTGGACCGCTCATAGATTCATAATGGACTCAAATATTAAATCACTTATTGTTGCCATATTATATTTATTAACGACTTGTTACTGGGGCTTGTGGAATATCTAGTAAATTACTGTGAACCTTATAATACGTGTCATGTTAAAATAGACACAATATTGTCATATCACTCTCAGAATTAATCAATTTAAATTAAATTAAATTAAAATTTAAAAACCAAAAAAAAAAATATTTTTCTAATTTTCTATTATTTGATAAATCAAATCCAGTCCTCTGGAATTGTAAGATTTGTATGTAACTAGATACTTAAATACCAACCAACTTAATTATGATTAATGAAACTTTTAAAAATTCCAAATAAAGTATTTTACAATGTCCAACGTCACTATCTCAATGACAATTCTTTTTAAAAAAAAATTATATAAGTAGGTACCATAATATTTATATAATGTGAATAATAAAGTCGAAAGATGGGTTGTCTCACAGAATTTAAACAATTTATCACATTTCAAAGTAAAAACTCAAGTTCTGTAAAAATTCTAATCAAGTTCTGTTATTGATTGTGGGCCAGTTATTTCACAGTACTAGAAAATAAACAGAATTGAGAATTTCCATAGAATTTCCATATTAATTTTGAAATTTGATGAATTATTCAATGCGCCCCACGATTGAATTTGGCAGCCACCTCTGGTCTGGAGCCCCAAAATACCTGAAAAAAATGCTGTGAAACAACAAGTTATAAAGAAACAACGATTTCAAAATTGAAAAAAATAATAAAACTAAACCATTAAAACGGTCATTGTCTTGAAACGGTAACGGACCTTAAAAACAAACTTACAGACAGAAGAAATGCAAAACATTCGAATTAATTCGCCTCTTCTCGCTAAATAAATATTTTTTTTAAGAATTCAATTTTTGGCACCCCTATTTTAAGTGTGATATCTAGAGGGAGGGGGGGAGAGAGCTAATTCAGCTAATCGATACATACATAATACGTAAGTGTTCCCTATCCCCTCCCCACCCCCTTTTCCTAATCCGGCTTCCGATTCAAAGAGCGGATCAATTGGGATCATCAGTGGGATTCCATCAATTTGTAGTACGATGACAATATAGTTCGTATTCCTCTAATTAACAGACCCCGGGCAAAATGGCAAAGAGGGTTGAATTTAAACAGGCTTTATTTAGGGGTAGATTTAATTAAGGTTTGATTAACTTTCTACTTGTTTAATTATTATTGAAACTTTAAGTTCATTTGTCATACCACACAGCATGTCCTATTATTATTTATTACGACATTTTTCACATCGGTAGGTTGGCTGTTATCAGAACAAACTCCACCGTGTAACCTTTGAACTAGACCAGAACGAGTCACATAGGTTTGGATGGCATTCATTTTCAGTTTTACAATTATGTAATTAAATTAAATTATAATATTTAATTAAATGAAGACAATATTAGCGAAACTCAATCAAAATCTGAAGACAGAAAAATCTGAAAAAAGATGTTGATTCCACTGGGACTCGAACCCAGATACCTTAGCATTCATGGCCAACTGCTCTACCGATTGAGCTATGGAACCCATTTCCAATTCGCTATGGGTTCCGTAGCTCAATCGGTAGAGCAGTTGGCCATGAATGCGAAGGTATCTGGGTTCGAGTCCCAGTGGAATCAATATCTTTTTCAGATTTTTCTGGCTTCAGATTTTGATTGAGTTTCGCTAATATTGTCTTCATTTAATTAAATATTATAATTTGAGTTTTTACTCATAAAAGTTAAAAATAAAAATAAAAATAAATTACATTAGTTTTTTTCTCATTGTTTATTATAACTAGCTAACCCTCACGCCGATTCTCCGCAGAGGTAGGCGGAGAGGACAGACCGCCAAACAACTCGTCTTGGCACACACTCTTTGCCTCATTCACAATCACACATCGTCTCAGCACATTATTCTATTATTCTGACTCTTGACATGGCCCGACTCAAGTTTCTGTTTCACTTGATCGTGCTATGTCTTCCTAGGGCGTCCCTAACTTCTCCTAACATTCACATCTGCGTCTACATGCCCAAACCATCTGAAGGTCCCTTTCTAACTTATTATAATCTTACTCATTATGCTTACATCAGCCTTGCTTTCTTTGAGAGTCTCCACATTTCACACAATATCATACATGGTTTTACAACACATACGCCTCAGGGATTTCATTTCAACAGCATTCATTCTACTTTCATCATTCCTCTGCCAGTTCCATGCCTCACTGCCATACATCACAAGCACTCCATTATGGACGGCTAGCTTCGCTTCTTTGGACAGTTTTTTGTTGGCGCCAACGGCATTCAGTTTTTCCATTAATGGAGTTATCTGCATTTACCCTCCTTTCAATATCCCTCTCAGCCTTCCCATCTCTCGTAAACATACTTTCCAAGTACACAAACTCATCCACTTACTCCAAGTATTATGGTAAAACATATATACATATTTCGCTTTCTAATTACGTAATTCAGGGCTATTATCAATAATATATATTATAATGTTATTCCTATCTCAGTTATGTTATGACGCGTTTACATTAGGTCGGTGACCGAACGCGTTGACCGCATACGGTTTAACCGAATTCGTTAACCGAATTAGCCTGTTTAAATTAGATCGGTGACCGAATGCGTCGACCAATGATGGTGATGATTGGCTGCGATCGATTACGGCCAACCGTATAACAATTTTTTTAAAGTGTGTAATTTAATATGTTGTCTCGACTAGTAGTCCCATTTTTATTAAAAAAAATATTATTTTATTCATTGTAATTTAGAAAAGTAATTATATAAAATAATAATATGTTACATATCATTCATTGACAGTTTTAAACTTCCCAGTTAATAGAGAAATAACCTCGGGTCTAACTGGGGAGCTGGTTAATTTACTAAGCTATGTATTTGTAAATAATAAAATGTTTGAGATAAAGTATTTGGGAATAATACGGATTAGGGGCCATCCATAAATTACGTCACACCTTAAGGGGGGGGGAGGGTAGTAGAGAAGTGTGACATTGTGTCACAAGGGGTATGGGGGGGTCATCAGCTCTACACACGTAAAAAAAATTGAACTCCTTTTTTGATTATTTTTAGATGTAAAATTGCAAAATATGTGACGTCACGCTAGGGAAGGGGGTCTCACAAATGTGACGATGTGTGATAGGGGGGGGGGGGGGGTAAAAATCATGAAATTCGTGTGACGTAATTTTTGGATGGTTCTTTATAGGTAATATGTATTATAGTTACAAAAATAGAAAATAATACTATCAAGAATACTGAAAATCATCGATAGAATAAATCAGTCTGTAAAAATGTAACGTAAGTTTTTATTAAATTAAAATTATTTTTTTTCACTTTTTATTGAATCAGGGTGGTTAAATAGTTTGTATTCTCGATTTTTTTTATAAATTTTGTGTTCGTCTGTATAAGTCCATATTATATTTCTTATTTGAAACTCGATAAAACGAAAAATAGCGACACCAAAAAGAGACAATCACATACAATCTATAGGTTTAAGCCTGCGAGAGAATAAGATAGTATAATCGGTCTCCTCTTTGTACGGTGCTTCGTTTAAGTTTTATCAAGGTTTCGCTTTTAGCGTATGAAAATTTCACATTCTGTTTTTGTAAGTATATTCATTTCTTTCTATAGTTTTTTTTCGTCGAGATAACTGGGTTATAATTAAAAGCTTTTTGACTTTATTCTGTACTATTAGCAAATATTATTTCATAGAATACCGCACGAGATTCCCAACAGCTCAAACCGCCTGGAGTCAGTGAGACTATGGCATACTCAACCGAGGCATATTGTGAGGCTGAAGGTAGTAGGAAGGGAAAGAGGAAGGTAGGGAAGTTCTTGGCTATTCAGATCTGGTCACTAAACACGATTAAAGCCATTTTAATTCAGAATGGTGGTATTACACCAGGATGGTACTGAAAGTAGCTTCCACTCTTAAACGTGTCGCGATTATACTTTATATTATTTTAAATGATTAAATCGGGAAATAACACAAACTTGTGAGTTTTCCTTAGATTGACAAAGTATTACCCCATATTTCTATTAAATAATTTAGGTGGGACTAAAAGCCCCTATTTACTTATTTTGGTAGAAGATATGATTTTCTACCGAATACGATAAAAAATGGAAGGTTTTTCTTTTAGATTGAAAGTATAGACAGTCGGTAAACAATTTAATTATGTGTACCTACTGGCTATTAGCAAAACATATTTATTATTGAAACAGGGGCGTCTGGAGTCAACACCCGGAAGGGGTCGACAGGGGTTTGTTTCAAGGGTCGCGGTCGCCGATGTATAACGTGGGCGTGAAATAATTAGCCAGGGTTCCCCAAGGTGGGAGACCCACATTAGGTTGATGGATGGCACAGGGTTCAGACCCTGTTCTGTTTGGAAACTTTGGAATCTAAAACGGATACAGGTGATGTGACCAGGCAAATTTTCCGGAATGTGTTAACTCTGTTTGTTGATAAATTTCACCAAAATTTAATTATTGATTTTCGATGTTTGTATGTGATAACAAGGTTGATAAATAAATATCTCTTATTAATAGATGGATGTCAACAAAATTCGAATTATTGATTGTCAATGTATTTAGTTGATAAAAAGATTGATAAATATAGATGGATTCAATACATTTTGAATTATTGATTGTAGATGTATGTAGGTGATAACAAGTTTGATATCTACTCCTTATTAAGCCCTCCTAGCCGTTGGAGTTTGTGAGCCCTTTGGGGCCTTGTCAATAAAACAAAAGCTATCATGGGCTGTACTGTCATCCGCGTAACAATAAATTGGTGCACATGTCAAAAGGTCACTTCTGTGCAACAAAAACAAAGACGGAGACAGAACCGATCCTTGTGGGACGCCAGCATTTATCGAGTGTGAGGAAGAAGTGAAACCGTCGGCTACCGTCTGGATCGACCTCTCCCTCAAAAAGTCAAACAACGTGCCAATAATTATTGAAATGATTTTCAGTTAAAAATATGTTTGCGTTTTTAATGGAAAGTGGTTTATCAAATATTCAGATCTTCCAACGAAGTGTAAGCTAGTGCGATAAATTAATACTATCTTTTATTCTGATATTTTAATGAAATCGGTGTGGATTTGGCAGCACAATACAAAATAACACAATCAAGGCAAAACTGGTCCATTCTTTTGTCAATAACCGATTGATAAATAAATTTGCTCCCATATTTCAATGTCCACAATGCGCCCAACCGAGCGCGTTATGTTAAATTAGGTGAAAACTCGGCCCCTGTTATGTTAGCTCTTAGTTTGTTCACGCTTGTGAAGCCTGTACATGTAGATATAGATAAACTATAAACAGTAGGGTTACGCGGTGAAAAATAATTATAATTATTTACACAGCGAAAAATTCGCGGTGAAAATTACACGTGAATGAACAAAATTTCGTCAAAACTTGGGGTCACAGTTAACACTTACCTTGTTAACTCATCAGGCCTCGGGCGTATTTTTTCGGAAGGTCAAAATATTTGCGCTTCATTGCGAAAAATTCATTGCGAAAAATTTATTCTGTACATAAAAAAAATTAAAAAAACGTTTTTTTTTGTACAGGATAAATTTTACAGCATTTGGTTCCTTAGAACGGGCAATCTGCCTAGCTCGGAAATAATATCGACTTAAAAGACATAATAACACTTGTACACGTTTTAACGTCTATAGTTATATTGAAATATTATTTCTATGTTATTTTTGCTATATAAATGTTGTTACGATACGCCCCTGAAGCGAGTAGTTTCGAGAACGCAGCACAAGTCCACACAGCTCAGCCGCCCCCTCTCTCCCCCCCGTTTCCTGTTCCCCCCTGCTTCTCCCCGCCTGCCCTGCCACTCGGCAGTCCGCGGCCACTCGCCAGACGAGATTCGAGAGCCTTGGGAAGTACACGTACGCGGCCTGTGGCCGGCGGACCAATTCATTGTGGCCGCGATGTATTATTGAAATACCTACGAGTAGAGTCGGCCTTTTTGCCGCGCCATATAGTTCGGTCTATTTAGACTACGAAAGTGCCTGATGGAACTGCCACATGAGACGAGAATCCTGCCAACCTACATGTAAGCTGTATCTTGATTTCCTCTTTTAAATGTGTCCGTAATCAGTGAAATGTAGGCCCCCGCGAAAATCACCACTCGGAGAGTTTCGTTTTGAGAGAGAGACAGTGAGAGTTAAACACTTTAGCTAGGTTTGTGTAATTTGCATTTCTTGTAATTGAATTGTACTGTAGAAACCTATGTACTGTGTTTGAGTTTACAATACATGTCTTAATGATTTAACTTTGTTATTATTCTGCTACGGCAGGAGGATTGTTGACCAGTGAGGATCCCGTGGGACGCCGGAAGGTAGAGAGAAATTCCATAGCTTTAAGCGGCTCACCCCCTGAATAGAGAGTACCATTGTCCCGCTGAGAGCTAGCCAGGGACGTGTTGGGCCTGGTGTTGGTTTAGAAGCCGACATCGGGGTACCCTAACAACTGACGCCAGAACGTGGGGCTGGAATTTTTTTTCTCTGTCCCGGTCGTTTTGCGGGACCTTTCTTTGTCGAAATCCTTCCCGCATAACAACTGTTTTGTAAACATTAATTATGCCTTGATATTCTACAGTGAATCCTGTGAAAAAACCACAGAAACCAATATGTAAATTAGATCCATAACAGATCTGATTGTAATTATGAATTGAATCACATTTGAAGCGACGGCCATTTTGAGTACCCGAAACGCCAACCTTTGACCGCGAATCTGGATTGCGCACGCGTCACCAAACAACGAGCGCGTAGCAACAGTGATTCGCGCCAATCTCAACGGCCGATGTTTCACGCGATATTCTCTGGATTGCGCGCGCAAATGCTTTGATCGCGCCAATATCCCAACGGAAAAAAGCCGTCGGAATGAACAACTGACTGTTGCTAGGCAGCGTTTAAATCCAAACCGCTTTTATGACTGAACCGGATACCAACGGAAATTATTATTATAAATTTGATTCTGGAACCCCAGTTATTTTGCGAATTCCTTAATGAAAAATTTCGGACTTACGTATTTTTATTGTTTCTGCACAATATACCAATTGGCCCACTTGTGTCTGTCAAATTAGTACAACTTAATATTTCTCCAAATGGACAAAATAATGACTTTCTTTCCCCATTATACACTATAGGTACTGCTTTTTTTTCAGCATAAGTGAAAGTGAATTGTGTTTTTTCCCTTACATAAGTGAAAAGTGGAATAATAATAAAGCCAATGACTGATTCCATGAATAAATAAAATAATTTTAATATGGTTGACGCAATAAATCCCATATTCAGTCATTTTCATCCGGAAGTTTGTCCTTTATTTGCCAGAAAAGTGCCTTTTGTGAACTTTAGTGCCTTTCTCAGTGCAAAGTGATTTGTGGAAAAAAAAACCTGTTTTCTAAAGGTCAGTCCTGGCAAAATTTTTCAAAAATAAATAAATACTTGTGAATTTCACAGTTTTCTCAAAAGTGGTCAGTGAAACACAAAAACCTTTACCACTAAGGTCTTTCCACGCAAAATTTTTTCTCGTCTGCCTCCCTTTGACAAGAATTCTGGTGTCATGTATACCAAACATATTTTGGAAGTGCCAACAGTGATCACCAAGTGAAAAGTGCCTCACAAAAAAAATTAATTTTGCGCTTTCTAAAGGAAACCCCTGGCCAATTTTTTCTTTTTCTCACCACCCAGGAAACTCACAATGGAGGACAAACAAGCTATTACACCATCCAACTTGGGTACCATTCCCAATGTGCATAGTTTATCTAAAGCCCACTTACAAGCTGCTTTAAGGGATAGAGGACTCTCCCTGGTTCATAGCAAGGCATATGCACTGTCGTTCAACAAAAAGTCAACTATGGAACGCGCACAGAAAGCGACGTTGAAAACAAGGATGATTTCATCAATAAATGTCCCACTGACAACCGTAGCCGCTGCAACAATCAAAATAACAACGTGTGCCGGTCCCAATAAATACTTCGGCCGCGTGCTCGGCCATGGGCGGGACACGTGGGCTGCAAAGCCGTGCACAAGGATTGGCAAACTCATAGCTGGGCGCCGCCCGCAAGCTAAGCGTATTAAGAGGCAAGGCGCCGAAAAAACTATGAGGAAACGGAGCGACACCAACGTTTCTTTTAGCAGAATCAAATACTGCAAAATACAACAAACCTCGTCTCAACAAGGATTTGTTCAAGATGTTTTTAATCTCACATGCGGGCCTCAAGTTTGTGCCACGGTTTTGTTTGAGATTATTAACTCCTTTTTACCCATTAATGTTACTGTTCGTCCATACATTATGGCCATTGTGAGAATACCTCACTATTAGGTGCAACAATGCCAATTGTCACCTTTCTTTTCTCCTTTTTGTAATTTTGTGTTGTATATAAAATGATCCAGTGTGTACCACACTTTGTTGTAAGCTTACAAAGTCTTACTACGCCAGGCGTGTATTGTGTCAATCACATGCCCATCGTTTCGTAAATGAAACAAGTTGTAAATTATTTTGTAAATTAATGCGTACTCTCCTTGAAGTTACTTTCAAATGTTGTTTTAGCACTGTTTTTTCTTTCCCTCACGGCAATTTTTTTTCTTTATTTTTTTTTCACCTGTTCTAAAACTGATCACTTTGGAACGGAGACACTTTTCGAGTTTCAATGTTTGGGAAGTCGCGAGCCCATTTATTGTCTCAACACATACACTATGCAATGTTCATGCCATGTCATACCCTGCCGTGTCATGTAATTTTGTAATTTTTCTCCTATTTTTTTGTTGCATTTTTGTCGTGTGGAAAGGAACTTTCTCACCTGTTTATTTTGTTCATGTAAAGTAGTTGACAATTGCCCATCGGCGTGTCGTTCTAGAAGTCGGGTTTTGTAAATTCCAAAGTGTTAAATTCCGACTCAGAACCAGTTAACTATTTTTACAATTTTTTCCTTTTATTTTGTTCATCATGAGTTGTAAAACCTTCCGAGGTATCTCTAGCATGAAAATCAAACAGTGGTTACTTACATAGTCGCCTCTCGTGTATATAAGTTTTTTCATTTTTTCCTCTTAAATTAAAAATTGATGGCGTCCTACCCAAATTCATGCTCATGTACCCAAATTGGATATCGACACGTCCATTTTGGAACTCGTATTTATAAAACCAATGATTGGTCTTTATAATCCTGTATATAAATCAATTTGGCTCGTTTCAACTAAAGTACGTAAAACCGAATCATCCGGTCTTTGGTTGTTATAACAAAGCCACTGTTTTCTTGTTATTTTGTTATTTGCTTGTACGTTACGTATGTCTTATATGACACGTTTCAACCCTACGAGACAGGTTAATAAAACCTTATGGTCATCCTGATTTTGGAATTCACAACTTTTAGGTGTTCATTTAACCAAGTATTTGCAACCCAAATTGCACATAACCTGGTATGTTTGTAACTGCACAAAGGGTATGTAAAACCGTAATTGGTCCCTTTCCTTCGGTCTTCCTCACTGTAGGTTGCCACAACAGACAGTATGTAAAACCATTATAGGCC
This sequence comes from Limnephilus lunatus, assembly GCA_917563855.2. NCBI lineage: Eukaryota > Metazoa > Arthropoda > Insecta > Trichoptera > Limnephilidae > Limnephilus > Limnephilus lunatus. The sequence continues at coordinate 59,051,909 of OU830596.1, forward strand.
TGTCTTTGTTTTAAATACTTGGTGTAAGTAGAATTATACTCTGCCATCACCCTTGTATTTTGTAACACATGAAGTAGCATCAAATCGTCTATCTTCTCTGTCGTACGCTCTTGGGCTACGGAGTTAGTTAATCTAACGAATCTTTATAAAATGTGGTAAAACAAGCATCGTTAACGTTTATTGTGTTGTATTTAAACGTAATCCACCATTATAGGAGAGATCCTTAGAACATCCACCGTCATAGGAGAGATCCTTAGAACATCCACCGTCATAGGAGAGATCCTTAGAACATCCACCGTTATAGGAGGGATCCTTAAAATACCTGCCACGATACGAGAAGTTCGTCATAATCACTTTTGCTCATAGCTAAATGTTATTGAGTTGGTCGTGTGACATATTTGTCATGAGTACCGCTTTTGTATTTTGGTCGTGTGTCATTCATTTGTCATGAGTACCGCTTTTGTATTTTGGTCGTGTGTCATTAATTTGTCATGAGTACCGCTTTTGTATTTTGGTCGTGTGTCAGTAATTTGTCATGAGTACCGCTTGTATGTATAATTGTGTACAACCCTTGTACACGAGACGTGGAGACGTAATAACAATACTCACCGTGATTCGTGCGAACGACGTAATATCGGCCTTGCCATCTTCTTTAAGAGGCATTGTATAAACTCTTGACTTCTGTCTATAATTGAGTTTTATCTTGTATGTACTTACATGTTTTTGTACACTATACGTGGAGACGTTAAAACACTTACCGTGATTCGTGCGAACGACATGATATCGGCCTTGCCATCTTCTTTAAGAGGCATTGTATAAACTCTTGACTTCTGTCTATAATCGAGTTTTATCTTGTATGCACTTACATGTTTTGTACACTATACGTGGAGACGTTAAAACACTTACCATGAGTCGTGCGAACGAAATAATATCAAACCTTTGTGTGCGATCTACGAAACGTAGTCCACAACCCTTTGTTGTCATTCAACGCCAATGCCCGTGGACCTCCTGTTTTTTTACTTCTTTGCAAAAAGGAAAGAAGCCCAGGAATATCTACTATCCCAAAAGGACTAGTTTGTAGCTTCACTGCTAACTATGGGGCATAGTGCTGTGGGAGTTAATCGATTGAGCACAAAACCACCCATCTCGTTGTCTGGGGAACGGATAAGAAAACCCCCAGGTTTGTGAAATTGGAGCAAGGGTCTGTCTTTTCTCACAATCAGGCAGAAGTTTTTTAAATGACCCCTAATCTTTTGCCCAATACACGCAAAAGATTAGTCTCTTTGATAATGTGTATTCAAACTTCTCCTCATCCTTTTAACAATTGTAAAGAGTCAGGAAATCTGCTGGTTGATCATGTTTCATTCTCACATGGAGTTTGAAGTGGAAATTAGTCCAGTCTCTAGCAAGTTTCGTCACTCAACTCCTTTCCTTTTCCTTTCCTTTCTCCTCACCATCATGTTCTCAGGTATATGTTATGAAGAGGAAAATCTGTTGTTGACCATAATTCGCCCTCACTGGGAGTGCGAATCGGTAAATTGACCAATTATCAGCAGGCTTTCTCCCTCACTCTCTGCATATGTCTCACCTTTTGTTCTCTTTCTCAATTTTACGAAACACATTCATGAATGTTGGAAATGTACGATATGCACTTGGCGTACCGTCTGTCTCCTTTTGACAACCTTTATTCATGAATTGGTTTCTCTGCTTTTACCGTGACTCATTCACGACTTCTTTGTCTTGTTCTTTGAAATTCTACAAAAAATGTTACCACCTTTATGTTAACATAGGCCATGGAAGGCCGGTTGTTTTTTTAACCAAGACATATTGTCACTCGGCAAACGCCAAGTCATCCTGGTAAAGGAAAATGTTCATGTAACCACAATTTAGTTAGAAAACTCTCTCTTCGTCACTCTCTGGGTCGGTGGTTAAAATTTCGTTTATTTCATTATCTGGACACATTTTGTTTCTCTCCAAACCTTTTCTTCATTGGTCCCTAGGCAGGTAAACTTCAAGAATTTTGCTCTAATAATAATTTCTCCCGGATTAAAAAGAAGCCCAGGCGGATGTCATCACCAACAGCCAAGCTGAGCTTCACTTCCTGACAGCACGCGCTGTGGTTACTAGGTCCCTCCTACTGCCATTTTCTACGCATTTGTTCCTGAAAGCACAGACCATACCGCCCATATGTATGTTGTTTTGTCGTGCCACAGCAAGTTCAGTTGTCCCACTATACATTATGACACTCTGAACCACCTTTTGGGCACGCCAGCTCCTAGGTTTGTTCTTACTCTTGCTATCAATGCCAACCATGTCGTCTCTTGCGCTGTCATGCAGTGACGCATATATCGTCATGTGTAAACCATCATTACCTTGACCTCCAGTATTCGCTGAATGCGTACCAATACAAGTTATGTTGAGCTACATTATGCTTCAATAACCATTATATACGATCCGTGTTTACCTTAATAACACTTTAGGATTCGTACTGGCATGTCTGCAGACACTGGATTCTCCTCTTCAATGACCTCAGTAACCATAGTCGCGGCACAGCAACCACAGTCTCCACTTCGTGAACTTCGACGTCTTCGACAAAACCAAGTGTTTTCTAAGGCCCAAGTGTACTTCTGAGTGTTATCTCAAAGGGGTCTGATTACAGTGATAATGTAATCCTTAAAATCTGTGAAACCACGTCCTCCTCTTCGAAATTCTACGAAACCAAACAAATCCACGCTTCGCAAACTTAGCTCCCAGACCAATGAAACCTTAGAATCACACAGGCATTTTTGTTCTTGCTTTTTGTTCTTCTATTGTACAACCATGTATTGTTATTTTTCAATTGCATAACCATGTGTTGTTATTTTGTTCAATTGCATAACCATGTATTGTCATTTTTCAATTGCATAACCATGTATTGTTATTTTGTTCAATTGCATAACCATGTATTGTCATCTTTCAATTGCATAATCTTGTATGTTGTTTCACACCATGTACTTTTACCAAAACTGTTCTTTTCCAAACATTGTATGTACCCCTCACCCATTCCCTACAAACATTGTAACCTAAACTATAACATAAATTGCATGTTCTAGCTAGGCATCTCTCAAGCAACGAATCTCTCAAAAACCCCAATGGAAGTTTAAGAGGATTTTTTTTCCTACAGCTCCATTGCCACGTCGCTTTTTTTCCAAGCGCGGGGGGAAGTGTTACGATACGCCCCTGAAGCGAGTAGTTTCGAGAACGCAGCACAAGTCCACACAGCTCGGCCGCCCCCTCTCGTTTCCTGTTCCCCCCTGCTTCTCCCCGCCTGCCCTGCCACTCGGCAGTCCGCGGCCACTCGCCAGACGAGATTCGAGAGCCTTGGGAAGTACACGTACGCGGCCTGTGGCCGGCGGACCAATTCATTGTGGCCGCGATGTATTATTGAAATACCTACGAGTAGAGTCGGCCTTTTTACCGCGCCATATAGTTCGGTCTATTTAGACTACGAAAGTGCCTGATGGAACTGCCACATGAGACGAGAATCCTGCCAACCTACATGTAAGCTGTATCTTGATTTCCTCTTTTAAATGTGTCCGTAATCAGTGAAATGTAGGCCCCCGCGAAAATCACCACTCGGAGAGTTTCGTTTTGAGAGAGAGACAGTGAGAGTTAAACACTTTAGCTAGGTTTGTGTAATTTGCATTTCTTGTAATTGAATTGTACTGTAGAAACCTATGTACTGTGTTTGAGTTTACAATACATGTCTTAATGATTTAACTTTGTTATTATTCTGCTACGGCAGGAGGATTGTTGACCAGTGAGGATCCCGTGGGACGCCGGAAGGTAGAGAGAAATTCCATAGCTTTAAGCGGCTCACCCCCTGAATAGAGAGTACCATTGTCCCGCTGAGAGCTAGCCAGGGACGTGTTGGGCCTGGTGTTGGTTTAGAAGCCGACATCGGGGTACCCTAACAATGTATGTAATGTAATGTAATAAATACAATAAATAAATACAGTTATGAACGCATCCCAAAACTAAAAAACTGTTTGTGAAAGGTGCTTTTGTTTTTGAATACGCTTTCAAAATTTGTAATTCGAAATCAACATTAATTTTTCAAATATGAACATTAACTATTTATCTTATCCAAGAAAACATAAATACACACACATATTTTATTAGGTAAGTACATTATAAAGTTTATCGTTAACGTTTTTTTTGTAGTTTCATGTAAAAATTATTAATAAAAATTGCCAAAGTTTCATCATTTTTTTTTCAATTTGCGGTAGGAAAGTTTGGTTTCATAAAGATGTATATTTTAATTATTTAGCGGTTAACTTTTAGATTTTAATACAAAGCGTGGTGTTTTTTTTCTTTCTAACACCGTTTATATCATATTTCTAACCATGATAGTTATGGGGACAACGATGAGACCTATATGAGTTGTTCCGAAAAGTGATGATACGGTAAGTGATGGGTACGTGGTGATAATAGCACTGCGAAATTACACATGTAGGAAAACAACATGTCGGTGTTAAAAGCTTACACATAATTTGTCTGCGCTTTGTACAAAATAAATGATGAAATAGAATCTACTGAGAAGAGGCCAATTTTGAATGTGTCTAATAATATAAAGCCTTGAAATTATTGGTGTCAGGCTAAATAATCTTAGTCAGTTTTTTGTCATAGACTTTCCTAAAATCCTGTTCAGGTTAAGCTTGAATATTTCCTCTAGTTTAGGCGTATTATACAGGATGTTAAAAGACGTACTCGATTAAATAACTCACAAAAAATATATATAAAATATAATCGAAGATGAGAATTTCAACTGTAATGTTTACTGAAAATAATGTCAGGAATCACTGGTTAAATTAAGTCAAATACATCCCTTAAAATTCTGTATTATTTCATTTCATTCATATATATGTATTATAATGCGTGTATTGTAATACACAAACGGATAAATACAATTACATTGTACTATAAACATAACTTCTAAAGTAACCTATATATTATTATGCTTTATTTTTAATGTAAACTGTTGGTCTCTCAAATAAAATAAAATTGTTCCTTTTCTTTAACTCTTATTTTTCACATTTCGTGATTTTGATGCTATTTGTGTAAATATTGTAAAATAGTTCGATAGGATAAAATAAAATATGGCATTGGTTATGCGTGACTTCATTGCTGCATGTTCTTCCATGCGTAATTTTTTCCATTTTATGAATCACTAGTAGACCCGGCCACACGTCGCTGTGGCTAACGAAAAACAACGCCATTACCCAACCTTTATAAAATCCACACCACCCGCTTGCCAGCTGCCCGCTGCCTGAAATGAATATTTGAATTTCTCGAATTTTCTCTACTATAATAAGCATGTATTATACATATAAACCTTCCTCTTGAATCACTCTATCTATTGGTGAAATCGGCATGAAAATCCGTTGCGTCGTTAAAAAGATCTAAGCGTACATACATTTTTAGCGACTTCATTTTATACTGTCTGCCCACTGCCTGAATTGAATATTTGAATTTCTCGGCTTTTCTCTACTATAATAAGCATGTATTATACATATAAACCTTCCTCTTGAATCACTCTATCTATTGGTGAAAACCGCATGAAAATCCGTTTCTTAGATTAAAATATCTAAGTGCACATACATTTTTAGCGAGTTCATTTTATACTATATTTATAATATTATGATAAATCTTGTTTTTTGCGTGTAATTTGATTACATGTAATTTTCACCGGTGTAATTCACCCTAACCAACGTTTGTAGCTGAACGTGTTCCTGTAAGCCAGGGGATGATATCTATCATCCCTTATGTCGAAACAAAGCCAGGATCAAAACATCCCTTTTCTGAAAACAAATCGTCACACTGCGGGTGTTGAGGTGTCATCGGGGGTGGGACCGTAAATCATCTACGTGATAACATCCCATCCCTAACTCCTCCTCCCTATTCCTTTACAATAGTCCACAATTATCCACAATACATGTTTTATTATATAATATATAGTAATAAATAGTCCTTGGAGTTGCCCGGGCTTTATAAAGAGTTTTTACGAAATCAAATGTAGCGAGTAATTTTCGTCTATTTTGAACATCAAATGTGCAAAATTACACAAAGAAGTATCGATATTCTTCTTTAAGGAAGGGCGTCCCCTCTCGAAAAGAAGAAGATGGAGAATATGTAAATACGATCAATTTTAGAGAGACCGTGCTAATATTAAAAACGATAGTAAAGAACAAAAATTGTAAAAATGTTTAATAAAACACGACTCGTTTAAAAATTAGCAAAAATCTCATAAGGATTATCTAAAACAGCATTGAAAGAAACACTGTGATTTTTTTCATACATATAACTAACTAAAACAACTGAAAAAAACGTGTTTATAATAATTTTCGGAGCATACTTTGCGATTTTTTTCTATCGAGGGAATTTCATATAATTGCCTTTTTGGCTCAGCGGAGGAAATGTATAGATATTGTCATCAAGAATAACATATATATTTTGAAGAGCTTTAAAACTTAACGTGTTTAAGGGAGACGTGTAATAAATCGGTAGAAATATGGAAGCCGGGCCTTAGAGATTTTTCGAAACCTCACGTTGACAAAATGACCTTTGATTCCTTATCACCACTCGTGCCTTTTTCCTTTCTCGAACTTCCTCTCTTCCCTTTCCTTAAAAATACCTTTTACACAAAATCCCCTAAGATGACACACACCTACGGAAATTATTTTCCTCAGGGCCCCTGTATGAAGCTAAAAAAATACATTGGGATATCTGTGAAATAATCTTTCTTTAGTTGTTTTATTTTAAAATCACGTATAATTTTTTCTATAATCCTTACACAACAAGAAGATGTAGAATTTGTTGCAACTACCGCGGCGATCCAGAAATCGAACCCACGACCTTTTGGCTTCAAGTTTCACATGAACAAGCTTACAGCTACCATTATTTACCGACATTATAACGGACAACAGCTTTACTTCTAACTACAAGTTGAAGGTTTTCAACTTGTATGGATTTATGCACAAAGTCTAAAACAGGTGCCGGTGGCTTCAAGTCATAATTTGAAATTGTTTGACCGCTCGGGTATTTTGAGATTATAGAAAATTCGATATATAATATTTTGGGACGTACTTAAATCATCAAAAATGACACCACGTTTTACAAAACTATAGATCTATATTACTTTAGATTATGGAAGTCTTATATCTAACAAACTGTTTAAAAATATAATTAAAATATGCGCGATCTTCACGTTACCTAACGAACACAGTCCACCGTAACGATAATATTTTTAACAATGTTTTAAGAAATGTATTCCAAAATTACAAGCAACATTTCCACATTACGTAAAATATTTATTTATTTAATATTAATTCCTTTCAGCGTTTACAAAATATAACAAAGTATCCGGTATAACTACAACACGAAAAAAATATTTCTAGTGAATTTGTAAAAGAGCAAGAAATAGAAAGCAGAATTTGAGAAAGCCATGTGGAGATCAGAAATCAAACAATATATGAGTACCTACTACAATCTATATATATAAAAATGAATCCCTGTTTCCCTTGGTCACGCCATAACTTCAGAACGACTTTACCTATTCATTCATTTTTTTAAAAGCTTTCTAATACTTTCTAGAAAGTTCTTACTGAAAGAAAAATTAAGAAAATTGGATAATTTCATAAAACTTAACGACTTTTTTAACATTAAGTTTGACAGTTCGCGCGTCTGATGAATGTGAATTTAGCAAACAGCTGTTTTTTTTGTAACAAAAGAATTGTCTATGGATTATAAAAGTTATAAATATTTTAAATAGATACCTATGTTGGATACGAAATTAGATTGATTGTTCTTAGAATAACCAAAAATGAATATTTGTAAAACACGAAAAATGAAAATTTGAATTAAAAAATTGTAACAGGTGGCACACGAGCTGTTTGAAAACTGAATGTACCGGGACTGAATGTAGGGAATGCGGGAGGGGGGAGGGGAACTCGAGAGGGGGTTCGCGGGGCGGGGAAAGCGGGAGAGGGGAGTGGGGAGAGGGAAGGCGGAGTGAGAACGCGTGAGGGGAAGAGGATGCGTGAGAAGAAGGGGAGGAAACGGGACGAATGGGACGAATGGGAAAGGACACGCAGGGAGAAATAATTTCTTTATTAAGGGGCATATCAACGCACATCGGGAACTCGCTATTAGATTATACATAATTAGTATTAATAATTATCTTTCTTAGATTATAAATCTTCGTAAAAGTGGTCAAATTTTAATATTTTGGATCACACTGGACGAAAATCGGTATAAAAGATAGAGCAGGTTTTTCTTATTGTTGACAATTTAATATTTTTACGAAATGGTGAAATGTGGAGAACAAAAAACGTTGAAATGAATTTTGAATTGCCTCCGTATGTTCCAACGTTATTGAACCACATTATTCAATGTGCCCCAGTGAGTGATTACCGTATTTAATCTAGTATACCTGAAAATTCCCTGATTTACGTTCGTATTCAAACGAGTTCACTAAATAATGAGTGAAAATGAATCACTGGCAACCATCGAAGAAATAATCAGATGGAAGTGTGTTGTGGGAGTGTCCGTGTGCTCGAAATAAGCACAGTTTTTACTTACTTCCAGAGAAATTGATCAAAATTTCTGTCTTGAAGAAATATGAAGGGATTTAAATTCATTGACCTTTCTGAGGTCTAAGAGTTAAAAGTTAGTAAAAGTTATTTTGTAAACAACTAGCGACAAAAGCGTTCGTTCAAATTGGTAATTTTTAATGTGAATACCGCAGATGTGGATCTACAGTAGATTACTAAAAATAAGCTTGATGGACAGGGTTACGAATGAAGATGTTATAGTTCGGATGAAAAAAGAAAAATAATTTATTAAATCTTTAAAAATCCGAAAACTTCAATATCTAGGACATATGATGAGACATTCAGAGGAGTATGCGATCTTGCATCTCATAATGCAGGGAAAGATTGCCGGAAGACGGGGCCCTGGAAGAAGGAGAACATCGTGGCTGCAAAACCTGAGACAATGGTTTGGCCAGTCTACTGTAGAGCTGTTCCGGGCCGCAGTAAACAAAGTCCGCATAGCCAACGTCCGTTGAACGGACGGTACACGAGAAGAAAAAGAAGAATACTGCACACGATTCCTGACTACCAGAGCCAGTGCGACTATCGCATCCCCAATTGGGGCATTATGATTGGCTAAAGGTTGTGGGAAGCGTAGGAGATGGGAGGATGAAGGTGGAAAACAACCAAAAAATTAATGTCTTGTCACCAAACACAGATTTTTTTCAATGTGAGTATCGCGAGTAGTCCCAATTCCCTAGAGCCAGTGAGACTATGGCATGCCCAATAATTGGGGTATATTGCGAGGCTGAAGGTAATGGAGAGGGGAAGGATATTAGGAAGAGGAAGGTAGTGGCAATACTTGACAATTCACATCACAATGATCTGATCACAAAACACGTCTAAAGCTATTTCTAGCAACTTTTCAATTCTGAATTGTAGTCTTTCTTTCCCAAGAGTGACACTGAGAGCATCTTCCACTCTGGAAAGCGCTGCAAATGAATTTACATATTAATCAAAATCATTTAATTGTGAAATAATAAAAATTAATCAAATAAAATTTGTTGTTTTTTTTATTTTTTAAATAAATGTGTTAAACCTCAAATTGTAATAGTACTTTAATTAAATGAAGACAATATTAAAATCAATCTAACATCTGAAAACACAATAATCACAAAAAGATATGGTCACACCTGAGACTCAAACCCATTAAAAATAAAAATTGATAAAATTTATCCAAGACACCACCTAAATAGAATATAAGAGTAGTTCGGGTTTGAATCTTGCAATCATACATAAAGATAGCTGCCAATAAAAATGTGCTAGTGTTGGTAGTTTTTAGTCTAAGTTTGATACAGTTAAATATGACCGAATCTGATAGGGACACATTAGCTAAGTTGGTAGTGCTGCTTCCCTCCAAAGCGTAGGTCTTGGATTGAAGTCCTAAATATGACCGTATATTTTTCTGATTTTTTCCGTTTTTCAGATTTTCGATTGAGTTTCGCTAATATTGTCTTCATTTAATTAAAATTATATTTATTGGCTAAAGCCAACGTTCCTTTCTGAACGGTGGCCTTCCACCAGGGCGATACTGAGATTATCATCTACCAATCCATAAGTATGCAGGTATTGTACTGCATATAACACTTCTAGAGATTACTGATGTTGATTTTTCCTCTGTTTTTCTTTTCCTGATATGATTTATTGCTTTTCCGACAGTCGCCATGCTTTGTATTATTATGGTAATTCAACTTCCACTTACATACGTCAGGTGAACGAGTGTGAAATATTTTTCAGGGGTGCTATGGACGCTTGCGATGATGCTTGGTTTTTGAAAAGGGGTGATTTAGACAGACTGAATGACAGAATTTTTAATAATAATATTGACTGTACCGAACTTCTTTCCCTAATTAATTTTGTTAAGAAACAATTTAAAAAGTGATTCTGTTGAGAAGGTTAATTTGTTTTAAATATTACCTTAATGATGATTCTTCGCAAAACTTTTACTGAGTTTAGATTGTTTTTATAAGATCCTCCCCAAATGCAGCAACTAATTCGCCAATTAACTGTGTTAATTGACGAATTAATAACATAAACTGTTCAATGCGCCTACATATATCTCCACAGATCACCACCTCTCACACATACTCACACATACACAGATACACACACACACACCTACACACATCACGCGGTAATAATTATTAATTATATCTGTATACCAAAAGTAAGACATTACAAAGAAACATTGACTGAAAAAACACATGATTTCAAAAATCATTTATTCCAAATCCCCTGTGTACCTATTTCGCACCAGAAATATTTTATCATCGAAGGCAATATTTTATTAACCACTCGGATTCAAAATGCTTGTTTTCACGATAATTTAACATTACCAGATATAATATTTTGGTATCACCTTAATATTATTCTTATACAATGTGAGTTCAAAACTTCATAAATTTATCTTTGCATTTTCTTTTCTGTACTTTTTTTTTTTTTTATCCATTTTTTGATTCTCGAATTGAGTAAATTCGTCCAAATCAATACAAAATTTCTTGGAATGGTGAAAAGCGTAAGTACATGTTTACAAAATAAAAAAAATATTTCTTTTCTTTTTGAATTTTCTTTTTTATTTCTCTTCTGTACATTTTTTATTTTTTTATTGTTAAATATGTAATTTACACTTATAAGAACCTTGTAACTTGTATTATTTTATCTACCATCAAAACCGTAATATTATTTATCAAGTGTTTATATTTAAATAAAAGGCAATATTATAGTCAACATTGTCAATTATTTGTAAAAATTCTTCTCATTTTGACTGTTCTAAAACGGGCAAATTTCCTAGATGGACAGCCAAAAATCATTATAAAGATATAATATGTAATGTTTCAAATAAATAAAATCTGTATGACGTACGACGCGTACCTGACTTATCAAAGAAAGAAACGAAACATGTGAAACAGAAAAGACATCAGACAAAAAGATTCAGTCGCGTCTAGGAATTGAGCCCAGAACCTCTTCCTTGCCAGAGAAGTGGTCAGACCACTAAGGTAATTCAACTATATCAATTTACGTCATTTTAATTATATCATCCTTCGTCTGAGAGCTACCAACATTGTCATCATTTTCGTAACGAATATTTTTTCATCAATAATTAAAAATTAAGATTTGTGGTTTTACTTATTTAGTTATTCAACTATAAAAATAAAGAATAATTTTATTTGATTTAAAAATCAAATAAAGGTTTCTATTAGTAGCGCAGACCCGTAAAAAATCACCGGATATTATAATTACAGGATTTGCGAAGTGTGAATTACAAATGCAGGTATTTATAAAATATTTTCCTATTACAAACAAATATTGCCAACTTTCTGCCAGGCTTCATGGAAAGTGTTTCGGAATTTTATTTAAACATTGATATTCCTCTTGTTTTGAAGAATGAGTGTGCACAATTTCATCAGTCTCGGAATAAAACTGTAGATTTGTATTTAAGTCAAATCCACGCCGCCCGCCCCATGTCCGTCATACACTCACTTTTGTATGAAAAAATTAATCTATCTATTCTACAAAGTCGGGTTAGTTACACCATTTATAACTCAATAACGGCTGGACAGATTTTGATTTGTTGGATTTGTCTCCGCCCCGAATAGCAGAATAGCTATTAAAACATCGGAAAAATTCAAAAAAAAAAAAAACAATTTTTTCCTAATACATTTTGTATGGAACGAATTCTCATCCTTTGAAAGAGCTACAGCAATATTGTGATAAGTATAATATTGAATAGTGAGTGAATTTCAAAAATTCAAAAACGTCAAATTTCAAAGCTAATAAATTAACATAACAGTTATCGATTCTGAGGCGGTACGAAGTTCGTCGGGTCAGCTGGTTAATAGATAAATTCGATATTAGTAGCGCGGTAATGGTTTTTTTCTTACATTAACTCCACGTAGGAGGCCCTGAGGAAAATATTCCCTCATGGTCTACGTCACATATTGTTACAATAATTGAAGAACGACATATCAATACTAATCTTCCACTAGAAGGGTTCAAAGAAGGTCTGAAAACGGATTGGATTGTCTTCAAAAGTGAACAACAATATATCCTTTCCAGCTACTCAGAGGGTTAAAGGGATGCTAAAAAAGCAGTTGGGATAATTCGCTTCTTTTCCACTTGGCGTCACCCCCCCATCCCACCTTCACCCCTGGTGGCAAAAGAGAGAATCGCCGATTTGTATTTGGAAAAAAATTTGAATAATATGATGATACGTGGAACACGAAAGATAAACTCGAAAGACAAAGGTAGGAACGCGTTCCCGCATTTATGAATAAAAATGTTTTTTTTTTTTTTTGCGACATTTTCAAAGAGTTTCGAATTACTTGCAGGTTATTATTTTACCGGGTCTGAACAAATGACGTCATCTTATCTTATAGTAGATATTATAAAGGCGAAAGTTTGTATGGATGTATGTTCGTTACTCTTTTTACGCAATAAATACCGAATGGATTTTATAAATTTTTCACTAATCGAAATCTACATTATTTGCGAGTAATATAAACTATATATATTGGTAAGCTCTATCGTAATAAATAAGCGGTGGCGTTACGAAATTATTTATTATACGTTTATTGGCAAAGCGTGTTGCTAAGTAAATGTTTGACGTGGGCTGTCATATTGTTATTTGTTTAGGTTACTATGGAGATTTCTTTGATAACAAAAATTCAAATATGAGTATTCTAATATTAATATTTAGTGTACAAATATAAAATAGGTACGTATCTACATTTTGACCTAAGTCAACAGCTATACTAATATTATGAATGCGAAACGGTGCGTATTTGATTTTTGATTGATTATGGAAGAGGAGGGGGGGAAGAGGGAGGGGTGGGTAGAAGGGGGGCGAATATGCGAGCAAAGCCGGGGGGAAAGGCTAGTATATATAATTAGAGATGGCAAAATTTCGTTTTAACGAAAAACGCGAAAAAATAGCGAAAAGGCCGTATTTCAGCGAAATTATTTTATTTAGCGAAATAGGCGTGAATTTCCCGAAAATACCGGGTATTAAAATAATATGTGAGAATTTCAAAAAATCGATATTTATCAGCGGATATAAGTGATTAAAAATCATCTCTAACTTCAGCTCGCGCTCCCCCGACTGTGTGCGTAAGCTCGGGTTATCCCTACATCGCACATTCTTCAACGCGCGATGTAGGGAAAACCCTTATAGCGTATTTCAGAAGTCAAAGAACCATACAAATTGGAGAAGCTGATACAGTAATATTTAGTCCAGTACAACTAAAGAAGAATTGAGAAAAATGCATAAGGAAGGTAGTTTCATGTGAATGTGCAGGGAAAAGTATTATGCCTACTTTATTTCATTTTTGGAAGCCTTTCCTACGATTTTTTATAATTTTGTTACTATTTTATGTGTAAATATTTAATATTTTTGTACTGTAGGCTAAAATTGCTTTTTGACATTACACAAATTGTGCGAAATAAATTACGCCTATTGATGTTAATCGCAATCTGCATTAGTTGTGTTTGTGTTCGACCTGTACTTAGAGTTTCCTCCCTTATTAATTTAATATTAAAATTAATTATTAATAATCTTTCACATGGAAATACTTGCAAATGAAGGTTAAACATATATTTTACCAAAAATACTTAAAATATGCCCTAAAAACATTCAGGAAATACATTTTTTTCTATCTTGCTACAAAACGCTAAATTATGCCTCAAAATGCTATAAAACGCTAAATTTCCAATTGTTAATGGTAAAAATCTGAAAATTAATGCTAAATTTTGCCATCTCTATATATAATATATATACACGTGGGTAGAAGTCTCAAAAGTGGTAAGCCAAAAAAAATGCAACATTGTATTTGTCGTAATTTCGTAGTTTCAGTGCTCAACTGCCACAAATTGCATAAGGTCGTGTCCTACTATAGTCGAACAGATACCAAATGCATTTGCATGGAGTGCATTTGGAATACTATACTTCAACTATAGTAAGTATTTATGCAGGTGTCAGAATTGGTGCCAGCCCATTTAGTGCCTTATTAATTAATTAACTAATTTGAAACACAAATCTTTTTGTAAATAAAAATATTTTGTTTATTTTTCAGTCTCCATAAAACCGTTATACACCTATAAATTACAAATGGTTGGTTTACAAACCATAAGCACACATAAAGTTATAATAAAAGAGAAAACAAGTACCTACGTAGTAATACTACAAAATTGTAGAAGTAAGTACACAAAACCGTAGTAGGTTGAAAGTGTTACCATCAAAATACGAGAGTTGTCCAGGAATTAAAGACGTTTCGTCATTTTCAGCGACGTGGAAATTATTTCTCCTAAAAAACGAGCGGTGATCCGTCTTGGTAGCTACTTCAGTGCGATCTTTGCGTCAGATGAACGATCCGCTGTCGAATCCCGCCGCCTGCGAGGTGTGCTCAATCGTTAGCTTTCTCAACTAAGAGGGAGTCCACCCTGTTGAAGTTCGTAAGCTCGCAATTTTAATACCAGACGTCAGTAGGTCTACCACACAAATGATTTTGAGAAAAAAATCAAATTGCGTGCTCATTGGGTTCCCAAAAAATAATATTTGCCTAAACCGGAAAAATATTAAAAAATGTGATGCAAGTGGCCAATTATTGGACAACCCTCGTAATTGCAAAAATATATTATTTTTTTTAATTTTAAAGATTATTATTTATCTGGATGCAAATGTTTTCAGCAATTACGAGGGTAAAAAATCATTAATGTACTACAACATCGCTTATCTGTGTAATTAGGGATGTTTGGGTTTCTCTCTCCTTTTTAAAAATGCTCAAAATAAAAATATAACATAATTATCTTCCGACAAAGGGGTGGCGGTTGGTTTCGCAACAAAGTGCTTTTAACAATTTAATAAGCGGGGAAAAAAAGAATATTATCTTCGGAGAAATCTGCTCGGAGGCTTGTTTGATGAATATTATGTATTTCCTTATTGCCGGAAGATAAGGCCATTGGGACAAAAATACGAGTTTATTTTAATATATAAAACAAGTCGGGTTAGTTATTCCATATATAACTCAAGAACAGCTGGACCGATTTTTACGATCTCTGATTTGTTGGATTTATCACAGCCCCAAATAGCAGAATAGCTATTTAAACATCGGAAAAATTCACCAAAAAAATTTATGAATAAAATTCTTTTCTTCGTACATTTTGTATGGAACGAAATTTCATCTTTTGAAAGAGCTGCAGAAATATTGCGATAAATGTAATATTGAAAAGTGAGTGAATTCCAAAAATCCGAAAACGTCAAATGTCAATGCGCTAATGGTTTTACTTTTATTCTTAAACATATAATGCTGCCTATCTTTCTTAATTACTAAATGTCAACAGTCGAAAATGAGACAAACGGTGCACGTATGTCATGTCTGCACCCCTCCAAAGGAAAAATACAATAATTATAATAAATCTCCCTCAAACGTACAGAAAATGAAACGCTTTTCCCGTAAGTAAGTGGAAAAGTAAGAAAATCACAAAATTGTAAATCCGTACACAACGTCATCTCCGATACTGACAATAACAAAACACGAACAGTTGTGCATCGAGAATTGTTTCATTATGTAATTTTTAACTTAATAAAAACTTAATTTAATTCAGCTAATAAGTTATCACAACATTTATTGATTCTGAGACGGTTCGAAGTTCGCCAGGTCAGCTAGTAATAATATAAAATAAATAAAAATCCATTTATTTCTTGCAAATAGGTATGTTACTCAGTTATAAGAAGTAAGAAAAAGTATAATAAATGTTATTTACAATCTTGTTGAAAAATGTAATATGTGTAGGTATCTTAAATTATTCATAAGCAAGAACCCCTCTCTCAAGCGAAGGTGAAGGCCTCCTCTAAAAAATTCCATCCAAATATAAAACGATAAATCCACAGTCCCAAGCAAGTCTCCTTTGGTGTAGACATTTAGCAGACTAAGGATCGAATCGTACGAAATTCAAAAAAACATATTTTTATTTTTGTAAAATCAATATCCAATCATTAAACCACTCCAAAATGAACACGCAATAGAAAACACAAAATATAGCGACATCTAGCGACTACGAAGAAGAAAACACAAATACTAATAAGATGACCAAATGTATAGGAAAAGGTGGAAAATCTGGAAAAAATCATCCTTCACATTGATTAAAAAAAGTGCTTCGTAGTCTCCCCATTCTTGTCTACTTAAGTTTTCTGAAGGTTTCATTTCTACCGCGTGTGAATTGCGCACTCTGATTTTTTTTTTACATTAGATCCACACGGAAGGCCCTAAGAAAAATAATACCTATCAGAGACTACGTCATCCTTGGGGACGCTGTGTAAAGGGTATTTTTAGGAAAGGAAGTTCTAGGAAGGTAAAAGGTAGGAAGGATATGAAGGAATCTAAGGGTCAGTGTGTCCAGGAGAGACGGATGTATGAATCTATCCCTCCCGTTGCTTTCCTGCTGGAAAGGTCAAAAGGGCTACCTCAAGCAATCTTTCCGAATCCGGCCTGCCAAGCAGTTGGTGGGCAGACAAATCCCACTCCATGTACCCGGGCACCCCTGCTAAGTTATCAAACATAGCGAACCACTTCGGGTGACCTACGGCAGAGAAGTTAGTCATTCAATAAATGGTTTCCGGGGCGGCAGTAGCCATAACCTTCTCCCAAATTGTAAATTATTACTTTTCAAAATTTCAAGAACATTTAAAAAGCTATCTAAAAAATTAGAAAGAAAGATACTTGAAAACCCTTAATAGTAATTTAAAAACCTAAATAGTGAAATGTAAATTCTTTATTATATTATTTATACTAGCAAACCCAGACACACGTTGCTGTGGCTAATGAAACACAACGCCACGCCATTACCCAACCTTTATAACCAACGCTATCTGTTAAATCAAATCCACACCACCCCTTTGCCAGCCCGCTGCTCGCTGCTCGCTGCCGCTTAGCCAGATGTATTATGTATATATATATATCAACCAATTTTCACAAAACCTTGACAAATTATATACTTTAAAACCTTCCTCATGAATCACTCTATAAATGGGTGAAAACCGTATGAAAATCCTTTGCGTCATTTAAAAGATCTAAGCGCACAGACAGCGGGAGCGACTTCATTTTATACTATGTAAAGATTTATCAATGTCGGAGCAAGTATTGGCATAAACTTTCATCCTTCCAATAATTTAAAACGAGACTAAAATGGCGGTGCTATATAGATTTTTACCCGACTTGATGAAATTTAAAATTATACCGACAGAAGCTATTGCGTATTTGGGCGTGATTACCATCAAATATTCAGCATCGATTTTAAACACATGTAAAAAATCTGGAATCCACTCGTTAGAGATTACCTACATCAGAAGAAATATAGCAGATTTAGTAATGTTATTCAAAATTACACAAAACTTAATCGATTGTCCTGATCTTCTTCAACGCCTGTCATTCCATGTTCCAAATCAAAACATCAGACAGTCACTTACGTTTAATCTTCCTCTTTGCAAGACCAACTCCAAACAGAACTCATTTATCTACAGATCCACACATTCATTTAACTTAAATTATTACCACATTGACATTTTTAACTCGACTTTACGTGATATAAAACGATAACTCACTAACCAACCTGACTCAAATTAGGAAGTTCAATCCCTATATATTCCCGTCTTTTGCCTCTTAATCCTATTCCTATGTTCCTCCTCCCCCCCCCCCCCCCCCTTTTCATATATTGTAACTAAAAATAAATTAATTAAGAAAACACCCTTACAACGTCACACTTTATCATTCACTATCATCAGTGGAAAGTTAATAATTGGCATAATTAACTATCTTATTATTATCATAATATGTAATCTCTGATTTACTGTAAACTTTCTCTAAAATAAATAAAATAAAATCAGTTATTTCAATGGAAGGGTTGTTGAGAAGATTATTTCCATCGGAGTGAACAAGATTACCGTTTAGAATTGTGTTGAAGTAATTTTTAAATCAAAAAGCCAATCTCTTAAACTCTTCATCATTGTAGAGAGATATTTTAGGGATACGATTCTGTAAGAAGAGAAATAACATCAAAGAAACGACAAAGGATTTTTTCCGGGATAAAATTCGACGTGGTAAAAAAAGGCTTTAATATTTTGGCATGAAAAATTACGAATTTTGCTCTTTCATATTTTTTAATGTAAAAATAAATCTTTGTGTAGACATCAAATTAACTCCACACAGGAGGCCCCGATAAAAATAATTTCAATCAGGGGGAAGTTATCTTTGAGGAAGCTGTATAAAGGTTTTTTTTGAGGAGAGGAAGGAGTACGCATGGGTTCTAATGAGATAATTTTATAGCCGTGTTGTTGAACTCTAGAACAAGTCGCATAAACGACCCGTTCTCACTTGACAAATGCCAACGGTAACATCCCGCCGACAAAATATCCATGACAAAATATCCCTCGACATAATATCCCAAAGACAAAATATCCTACGGACAAAACATCCTCCAACATAATATCTACTAAAACCTAACCTAACCTAACCTAACTTGACTTAACCTAACCTAACCTTAGTTTACATTTGACTATTTTTGAACAATAATTTATTGTCTTTACAGGTTGTCTGTATTATTTTTGTCTTATTTTTTGTTAGGTTAGGTTAGGATGGGTTAGCTTAGGTTAGGTTAGGTTAGATTAGGTTAAGTTTTGTCGGAGGATGTTTTGTCCGTAGGATAGTTTGTCGGGGATATTTTGTCGGAGGGTATTTCGTCGCGGTATGAAAAGTCTCGGAACCATGTCAACACTTATATTGGGCGCGCGTTTGGCTTGTTTCCCGAATATGCACCGGTGCTGAAGGGATCAATGACGCTAGTTCATCGGCGCATTTTCCATAGACGTACCGGTAAAAAAAGACAGCATTCCCACCTGATGACTGAAATCCGTTTGAAGGGAATTAAAGGGAAATTTATAGGGAATCCTTAAAACGGACCGGTCCGTTTCTGCACACAGTATGGGTTTTTGTAGGGTATATTGGGGATCCAGACCACAGGTGGCTGTCAAATTCAACCTATTATTTTTCACTTAAAGACCTCATTCTCTTGTTCCTCTTCAAGATTCAGGCTCCTCTCTACTACTCAGACTTCAGGTCTCTTCAAGACCCACATTCACTCCTTCCTCTTCTCAAAAAGACCATCAACACATCATCTTCAAAGATGACATAAGCCCTGAGGGAAATGATTTTCTTGAGGGTCTCCTGTGAGGAGTTAATACAAAAAATAGAAAATCGGTTTGGTCAGATAGGGTCTTTAGATGAGTGACCAGTAACTGCAAGTGAAAGATTTTTGTTGTTAGGTATTTAGTTTTGATAAAAAAAAACTGAAATGCGTCCCCTAACACCCTGTATAATGTATCACGTATTTGTTAGAAAGGGAAGGTATCAACCTCAGTTTCAGATGAAGTTCAGAAAAGGGGAGAGGGGGGGTTGAAGTGAAACACGTGCCTTTATAATATAACTTTGAGTAGGTACATTATCAATCCTCGTGTATCTTTTCTTTCCCTTATCATTTGCTTAACTTGTTGTATGCCGAATGTGGCCGCATATGCTTGAAATATTGTCACCCGGATGACAATCGGCACTCAAATGATTTTAATTTTAGTTTTTAACTAAAAAGTATTATCGGTATTTATTTTTAGGGTGTTATGCTGTGTTGCTCTACCTCCTTCTTTGGTCAAAATTTCTGACAGCGTTGTATTTTCCATCGTCAGCCCTGATGGACACTTCAACTCTGTGCAAAATTTTGGCTAAAGAAGGAGGTAGCGCAACACGGCATAACACCCCAGAGATTTTCTGTCATTTAAATATAATGTAGAGACATTTAAAAAATACAAAATTTAAAAAAGACAGCCCTTTTATTTAAGGAATTTGGAAGAAAACTGTAACATCACTTGTGTTTTGGTTTTGAATTTGTTTTATAAATATCATCAAAAAAGAACCGAGAGCAAAATTTCGTCAGTGTAATAATGTCAGGAGTCACCGGTAAAAGTAAGTCAAGTACGTTCATTAACACCCGGTATATTATATACAAATCTTCATTCTGACCCCTTTTCAACAGCCTACAAAGCTGTTTCGATAGTGGTTCTTTTAAAAAATAATAAATCGTAAGCGCGTGTTCAAATCAGACGACCACAAAGGCCGCCTGTTCGCCATTACAATACCAATGCCAGGGGTGCCTGGGGTACCCGGGGTACCTAGGGCCTATAGACCCATAGAGCCTGGGGGCTACAGTGCCTGGAGCACCCTTCAATGACAGATTTTTCTTTGTGGAGCCGGCGAGACACGCCCCCCCTCACCCTTTATTAAATACAGGACCCCAGATTCTTTAACAGGGGTGGTTCCGGTTTTGAAAACCGAAATTCTTCACATTTTTTACCCTTTTGTGACATCTTTTGATTTTATTAATTAGCCCGTTTAACAAAAAATAATTATTTGTATACTTTTTAATAATATTTTTTTCTAAATTTTGTTTATTTATTTAAAAAGAAAGACAAACATTCCCAGCTTACGATAAACCCGACAGTATTGTGAGCAGATGCATCCACACCCAAGACTCAGACAAACCTCAGCCCATGAACCTGAGCACCACTGCAAGTTACCAAACATAGCGAACCACACGGGGTGAACTACGACAGAGATTTTGATTATCAAATAAATGGTTCCCGGGATTCCAAAATTAAATTATGTTACTTAATTTTTATTAGTTGGAATTATTGACGATATTTTTTGTAGATTTTTTCGGGCACCTCTGCTAAGTCACCAAATGTAGCGAACCACATAGGGTGACTTATGGTAAACTATTGGTTATCTAATAAATGGTTCCCGTTAAAATATTAAATTATGTCAGGTACCTAATTTTGATCAATTGGAATCATTAACGATGTTTTTGAAGTTCAGAATTTAATAGCCTCAACCGAGTTTCATGCCATATCGAGAATAATGAAATTTATTAGATCATGTAAACTGGAAAATATTTGAAAGTGAATTTTTATATAAAATGAATATAAAAGGACTAAATACCTTTTAAAGATCATTAGAGATTATAGATAATATTATAATTTAAAAACAGATGAGGCAAAAAATTACATTATGTGAGTCAGAAGCCTCGATAATATACATACATGACATAAAAAAACTCTTTTCTTTTCTTTTACACATCCCTGTTCCCCTACGTGCTTTGACCTAACCGAGCAATTTATCGCACGTTTTCTCCAGTAAATTTATATTTAATACACATTTTGGACCCTTTTGTGAGGCGGTTTGTTCCTAACACATATACAACTGAGGTACGACAGCTCCAGGAGGTACGGAGAGAAAATGTTTATCAATTGAATGGAGTTTTGATACTCTGACGTGTGGCGTGTGACGGCTGGACATTAGCACATAGGTACGAAATTAATCCTTTCATATTTTGTCAGAAGGTCAGATATTTCCGCGTTGCAATAAAATCCAAATTAAAAGAATGTTTGTGAAAGTGATGAAATTCACTTCTAAATTTTAATAACCTTAATAACTTAAAAAATAACAACTTAAATTTTTAAAACTTAAATTTTCAATAACCATGTTATTTTTTCAATATAAAATTTTGATTCCAAACTTTTGAATCAAACAATTTTTTTTATATTATTTCCACATATGAGGCCCTGAGAAAAGTAATTCTTCTCAGGGTCTATGTCATCTTTGAGGATGCTGTGTGGAGGGTATTATTAGGAAAGGAAGGAGAGGAAGTTCTGGGAAGGAAAAGTCCTTTAGGAGTGGGTAGGAATCCGGGAGTCAGTGTGTCCAGGAGTGACAAACGTATGAATCCATTCCTCCCACTGCGGTGCAAGACGATGTTCCGAGAGAGTACAGCTGGAGAAGTCAAAGGGACTCCCTCAACCATTTTCTCCCGATCTGGCCTGCCATTCAGCTGGTGCGCAAACGCATCCGTCGCCAAGATCCGGACAAACCTAACCCCATAAACCCGAACACTCCTGCTAAGTCACCAAACGTAGCGAACCACTTAGCGTGACCTATGGCAGAGGTGTTAATTATCCAATAAATGGTTCCCGAGTGGCGGTACCCATACCCGCCTCCAAAAAAATTACTGATAACGAGAATTAAAAAAAAACACACATATATATTAATAAAAATGTACTATAAACGTTATCATCATCTCACTTTTTTGTCGTTTTATGTAAAAATAATTCATAAAAAATTCACAAAATTTCATAATTTTTCAAGTGAAAAATTCTTTAGCACCATTGTTATTTGAATCTCGATGATAAAAAGAGACAAACACACACATCTATAGCAGTTAACCTGCGAGAGAATGAGATAGTTTAATCGGTATCCTCTTTGTGCGGTGCATCGTAGCCTCTCCACTTTTGTCTACCTTATTTTTCTGAAGGTTCCATTTCTACCGCGTGTGAATTGCATATGCGTCGGAACCTTGGTTTCATATAGGTGTACATTTGACTTATTTTGTGATAAACTTCTTTTTTTTACATTAACTCCACACAGGAGGCCCTGAGGAAAATAATTTCCCACAGGACCTATATCATCTTCGAAGATGCAGGCAAATCGTTCCACAGCCGAGCTCAGAATTCAGAAACGAGTGGTAGAAACTACCCGTTCTCATGTGACTAATGTCAACCGTGTACAAATGTTGGGCGCGTGTTTGGCGTATTTCCTGACTATGCACCGGTGCTGAGAGGGTCAATGATGCTAGTACCTCGGAGCATCTTCCATTATAATATCGGTAGAACAAGGACGGCATTACCACCCTACGTCTGTACTCTAAAGTTTGTAATCCGTTTGTAAAGTTAGGGGAATCTATCAAACGGACGGTGATAGGAACGTATATTTATTGACTTTTTGTGTCGTCACGGTACCGTAAACGTTAATCGTCACGGTAATTTTAAAAACGCTCAATTTGTAAGTTTACTTTCAAAAATATTAATTGGTATTTATTTATCACATTTTCCAAATTCTGCGATTGAAATAATTGATGATCATTAATTTCAGAATTAAAGCTATCAATTTTCATTAAACTTCAGTTAAATCTTCTATTAAAACTACATTTTCTCCAGTGTCGATTTTCGTAAGTAATTGAATTTTAAAATCTGGTAATTAATTTTTGATTAACGTCTACAAACAGCGCAAAAGCAAATTTAATTAAAATGTAACCTAGGCTTTTTACGATCTAATGTTTGAACGTAATTAAAGTTTACTTGCTTAGCGAAGATCTTTGAATTTGTACGAGCTCAAATTGATATCAAAAGATTGCAAACTAAAAGTTGTTTTGAGTTGATGTTGTGTTTAAATTGAATGTTTTCTGTTTGAGATTTGAGTTTTGCAATGTGACAGAGCAGAGGAGATAGATAATCTCTAAGCTTATAAGCAATTAGGGTAAGATTTCAAATTTCTTGTAGGTATATTGTTATAACGTAGCTTCTTGCGGTGCTCCTCAAGGATCTCACTTGGGCTCACTTTTATTTATACATTTCATCAATGACTAATGTTTTAATAAAATCAATTAATTACATAATATTACTAGTTGTTACCGTGGTGCATAATAATAATCAATTACCTCTCTCATACCTAATTCCAATCTAAAAATAACACAATCTTAGGGTAATTTCATAATACAATTCCACATCTTGATGTAAACTTGTTGTAGAAGCCTCTGAAGACGTACGTGAAACCAACGAAAATCGTTCATTTTTGACAAAAGTGTTTTTACAAAAGTGACGTTGTTGTTTTGGTGGAAATAAATATAAGATTTTTATCAGCTGTTACTTTAATCGATACGCCACGCGCCGCCTCTAAGCTATTTATAAGGATTGTTCATTTTTTTCAAACGTTTTTTTTCAAAAACCTCTACGGGCGACCTCTTTAAAATGAATAAATTGTGAAATCACACAAATTAATCACATAAAATTTACTTGCCATGCCGGAATTCGATCTCGCGACCTTCGGTGTGTGAGTCAAGAGCCTTACCGCTGGACTTCGCCGGCCGTCACCTGCGTTACTTGTTTCATCCTTTTTTCAATATCCTCAATCAACCTTCCCAAACAAACTCATCGAACTTCTCCAAGTATTCATCATTCACTTCTATGTTGCACATGGTTTTTGTACTCTCTCTTTCAAATACCATGACTTTAAACTTACTTACATTCATCATTAACTCATTCTTCATACAACTTTATTCATCCTCGATATAACAGACTGTAGATCTTCTATGCAGCACCGCATCATCAGCATACAACAGGCAACATACTTTCAGATTACTCAATTTCGCGCCCAATCCCATCTCTTTCAATTATTGCATACAATTATCCATGTATAGATTGAATAACCACGGGTAATGAAAAATAAATTTAGTAAAATTTTGGTCTCCTACCTTGTATGATGAAAGCTTATCATGATGTTTTACATAAATTTGTTCGCCTTACCTGAAAAAACAAAAAACCAAATTATTAAAAAACATATAACATTTGGAAATAAGTCCAAATAAATTATTAACACGTATTTGCGATGTCACGAAACCCTTTTTGCTGTATATTTTTTTTAGATTTGAAGTCTAATTTCGTAGTAAATCCTTTAAAAAGCTTCGAAGCGTAAGGTGTTCGGGGGTAAAGTGCACTAACTTCGTGAGGTGCTTCATAACGGTACTTGGAAATGCCTACGTTTTACGGTAGTTTTCAGGTTAAAAAGTTGAACCGTCTGTATGGAGAAAAATATTTTTCTACGGACAAAAATTTTTTTATGGTAAAAAAAGCAATGGAGTTTCAAAAAAGTTATGTATCTTTTTTACTTCTACTCTTGGACAATCCGTACATATACATAAAATACAGGGAATCCTTTTAAATAAATTGGAAAAATTACTAGAATCTCAGTGTATGAGACAATGTAAGAATGTGTATGAGGCAAGGGGTGTGTGCCAAAACTGAGATGTTTGGCGGTCTGTCCTCTCTGCCTTTTCCTGCGGGGAAAATGCTTGATGATTAGTGAGACAGTTAGTTAGTTTAACTAACAACTTCACAACTGCAGTGTAAATATTTGACGAAAAGCACTTCCGAGATTAAGTAATAGTAAATTAGCAACAGGGACCAAAGCAATCCCATTATCTAGTATAATGCAATGAACTACTAGTTACCCCAGTTTACCTCGGCATTTCAGCCACTGTACAGAAAACATCCAGAAATATTATGGGTCGGTTTCAATATTAAAGTTTATTTTTAATAATCCTATTATATAAAATTCATATTACAGTACAAACCTATCTCTACTTTTATTTATTTACTGGCAGCGCAGATCTGTGAAAAATCATTGATAGTCTGAACTCTCGAAAAGTCCAATTTTGAAAATGGCAAATAAAATAATTTTCTCTTAAAAACATTATATTAGATACTAGCGAGTTCCAGGCATGCGTTGCTATGCCACTGATTAAAGAAATTGTTTCTCCCTGCGTGTCCTAACCCATTCTTCCCGTATCTCTTCCGCCTTCCCTTCCTCTCCCGCGATTATATGATTTGAAATGGGTGTTTTATAATACAAAATCTTTTTTGAAAATTTTACAAATCTGCCAACGATCTGCATGTGGTATAACCATAGTATATTAAAAATAAACATTTTTTCTTAAAATTTAAAACATGCGTTTACTAGATAAAAGAACAATCTTTCGAAATCAATTTATAATTTTTCGTGGAAAATACGTCTAAAATCTGATTTAAAAATGCCATTTTTCTGGTTTTCTCTGTTTTCCCTCTCAATGTAAATCTGTTTATCTCATCTAAAATATATGTAATGTTTTTAAAATAAATAAATGAAATTGATTTGATTTGATAAAAATTCTCAGCAGTGGTTATTATACGAAATAAAGGTTGATACTGTCCAATTTGAATTTGGCTCGGGGGTTAGCGTAGATGACTCCAGTCCCTGAGACCCATTTTTTTATTTTATTTGAAAAGGCATTTGAAAATAGACGTAAAAAAACTATTTTTTTTAAGCGTGTTGATTTTTAATAATCTGTGTCTTTGTCCATTTCAGATTTTCGTTGAGAGTTATGTATTGATATTTTACTGAATTAAGAAAAAACTGGCCTTACTTCTGACGCAGGGACACTCCCAAAACGCACTTCTAAGGGTATATTTCTACGGTGTCTACTCCTACAATGCAGCAGACAGCTTTCTAATATAATGTGAAAACCTGACGGGAAAATTAGCTTTTGCATTTTGTACAAATTTTTTCTAACAAACGAGACAGTAAAGTCGTTAAATGTGTTCAGAGGTACGGCTGCGCGACCTTTTTTCATATAAAACTTTATTTTGATATGATTTTAAGGCCAAAAACTGAATAATTATTTTTGAAGTAAAACTTCTTTACGCACGCTCGACTTGGGGGGTACGCTGGTGAATGCGTTACGAAAAAGTGTGATGCAAGTTACGAAAAGTGTGATGCGAACGGTAATCGATGCGGACGGTGATCGATGCGAACGGTGATCGGGCGAGGCGGACATACTGCACAACTAAGGTAAGGCGTGCATACTAATCCAAGGTCGTAGGTCACCCCAAGATCGTAGGTCACCCCAAGGTCGTATGTCACCCCAAGGTCGTAGGTCACCCCAAGGTCGTATATCACCCCAAGGTCGTAGGTCACCCCAAGGTTGTAGGTCACCCCACGGTCATATATCACCCCAATGTCATATGTTCTTTTATAATTTGTATAATCTGTGAACATTAATAACTGCTCTGTTTTTTTGCCATCCTCTTATGTATATTTTATTACTAAGACTGTTTATGTTCCTTAAATAAATAACTTAGTGAAGTTTTACTTCAGTCGTGTGGTCTAAAGCACACTCGTTTTTTTGTTTTTATTTTAGGGAAGTTGACAGCAATTCTGAGATTACATAATAATACAATAATAAAATAGTTAATTATGCCAATTATGAACTTTCCACTGATGAGAGTGAATGATAAAGTGTAACATTGTAAGGGTGTTTTCTTAATTAATTTATTTTATAGTCACAATGTAGGGGGAGGAACATAGGAATAGGATTAAGAGGCAAAAGGACGGGAATATATAGGGATTGAACTTTCTAGTTTGAGTCATGTTGCTTCGTAAGTTTTCGTTTTATGTCACGTAAAGTTGAGTTAAAAATGTCAATGTGGTAATAATTTAAGTTAAATGAATGTGTGGATCTGTAGATAAATGAGTTCTGTTTGGAGTTGGTCTTGCAAAGAGGGAAATTAAAGGCCAGCGACTGTCTGCTGGTGCGATTTAGAACATGTAATTATAGGCATTTTAGAAGATTAGGAGATTAAGTTATGTGTAATTTTAAATAACATTACCGAAGCTACTATATTTCTCCAGCAAGTAAACGTCTGTATATTGAGAAACTTTGCAAAGTTATCATTACTAACATGAGATTGAAATGATCGCAAGTGAAAATATATTTTTACGCTTTCAATTGTATTTTTGTGTACTGCATAGCCTGGGTTCCACACTTGAGATGCGTATTCAAGAATACTACGAATATATGCGAAATACATAAATAATTAAAACATCACCGACATCAATCCACTAAAATAAACCAACATCGAAAAAACATATCCAAACATATAAAAGAGCGAAAGTTAAGATACCTTAAAAATCTATTTTAAATTATGTTACGTTAGTAGTATGCCAGGGTTCATGGGGTGAGGTATGACCAAGCCTTTTAAATCCAATTCAATTTATTTATTTAAAAAAAATTACAAATTATTATTTCAAAGCGTTTTAAAAAGAGAGTAAATATTCAAGCAATATATAAGCCGATTTAAACTAACAGAAACAAAGCTTTCCGTCTAAATTATGTTTCATTAGTGTTAAACGTATCGATATTCGAAGTGATTCTATAGCTCTCCTGAATGGCAAGAACATAACCATCTTTGAATTTTGTAATTGTTTTACTTATCTCAATTTTCTTTGAAATCGACACAAAAAATAATTTTAAAAAATATATATTACCACGTTTCGGAGATTACCATGAATATCATATTAATGTATAAAGCACGCGCTTTTTTTATAATAAATCTAAGAATTTCTAATAATTCCAAGAATGATCTCGGATCGTTAAAATCCGATCCAGAAATTCCGGAGAGCAATATTGCTTTGAGATTGGATTCCTTTGCCTTAATGTGTTATTCCATCATATTTTTATCCAACCCACATACGCTGTTATTATTTTCTATATTCAGAACGGAAATATATTTTATATTAGGGCCCCGGGAGCACTTTATTTTAGTAATAATAATTTCTCATTTCCGATATTGTGAGGGGATGAAAAATGTCATAAAATTGATATTTTCTTTTTATTTTCGCCGGTTCCGCTTTGAAGGGAAAACGTCCTTGGAAAAATTGGCTGAAGCTAAATCAGGATGTGTTAATAAAACTTATTTTTGGAAAATCTCAATCAAATCTCTATGTACACGGTGTTCTGAAATGTGTAGTTCAAGTTGGAAGCTGAAGAAACTACAACGCACAACCCAAAAAGAAATATTTTTCTTCCCTGTAATGTAAACCCTGATGAAGTAAGAAGCATTAGGTACTTACGGAACATTTTGGGTTTTTAAACAATAAAAGTTTTTAAATAAATGATTTTTTTTTGTTTTTGTATACTGCACAAGAGTCTCAACTGCTCTCGTCTGGAGCCAGTTTGACTATGACATCCCCAATTAGTGGAGAGGGGAAGGAGATGGGGAAGAGGAAGGTGGGGAAGTACCTGGCTATTCAGATCTAGTCACCAAAATTGGCTAAAGCCATTTCAAGGAACGTTTCAATTCTGAATGGTGGTCGTACACCAGGGCGATACTGAGAGACCGATTTATAAGTTATTACTAATTTGTTGTACTAATTTTAAGTAATATCAATTATATTAATGGCACGTGTTGTGCCGTATATGTGTAAATAAATAAATAAATGCCAAACTATAGTTGGAATGAGATGTATGTATATAAAGTGTTATTATTTGTCTAGTTGTTCGCGTAGGTGCGTGTAGATTTATTAAATGCAGGAGATCACAACAATCGATTTTAGAGTTTAATATTTTAATTTTTTTTACATTAACTCCACATAGGGAGGAAAATAATTTTCCTCACGGCCTATGTCATCTGAGATGCTGTGTGGGGGGTCTTTTTGAGGAGAGGAAGGAATGAACATTGATCTTGAAGAGACCCATGTTGTGGAAAGGAGGAAACACAGAGGCCGGCAAATCGTTCCACAGCCGAGCTGTTGAACACAAGAACGAGTCGAAGAAGCGACCTGTTCTCATGTGACAAATGTCAACCGTGTATATATTATGTTGGGCACGCATTTGGCGTATTTCCACCGGTGCCGAAGGGATCAATGACGCAAATTTAATAAAAAGGTTACGTCATTATTTTTCGTCTGTTTCTAAAGTTGGGGTATTTAAAATATCCAATAACGACGGGTAATTTATGTGATCTAAATATAATATATAATACTACATTTTACTATAATCAACATTCACTTCTTTACAATCACAATCAAATGGTTTACTTCATTTCTTCTCCTTATTTTCCCATACAAAATGTCTAGAGTGAATTTACGACGAAAAATTGCGAGAAAATTTCAATTAAAGATCTCCTTTGAAAGGTGTCACAGTTTTCTATGGGTTCATCAATTTCCCATTCAATTTCTAAAGAAAATGAATTAGATGTGTAAAATGTTTTGGTATAATAATATTAATAATATTATTTTTATTTTTTATTTATTTATTTCACGACATTTAGTTTTAACATTAAAAAAATGATAACATATGCAAGGATTATACAACAATTTTTTTTTTAATTCTACTACTCCATAAATTGAGCTCTAGGAGCTCGTGTTTATGGGAGGAGTACATACACACGCAAAAAATAAAATAACAATAATGTTCTAATTAAGTGTTTAAACAATATTCAAAGAACTTATGAGATAAATACAAATATTAATTGGCATAGGTTCTTAATTTAGGAAAAAAATAGTTATACAAGGTCAATACTTTTTTTTTAAATATTCAATATATCAATACTTTTTTAATATTAAATATTACAGTTAAAGTAAGGGTAAATTAAATAAAATTATGGGTACAATATATCATTATCCAATTTCAGGGACTTAATTTGTTTTTTGAATTGTTCATATTTCAATGTTTCAGTTACACTAATTTTGTTTTTGGATAATAATATATTGTACCATCTTACACCTAGATACAGATAGTGGTGCTGAGCCGTGGTAGTTCTAAGCATAGGGATGGCTATTAAGCCATTCGTTTTAAATCTATTGCTTATGCTATCAGAGGGGTGAATTTTTTTGATAAAATACTCTTTATAAATTTGATATAATGCGTTTCTCTTATACAATTCTGTGATGGATGGTACATTAAATTCTCGAAATATCTCTAGAGTAGGGAAGTCGTATGGTTTCCTAAGGATGCTTTTTATAATTATTCTTTGAATTATGATTATAGGTTGTAAGAAAGCTTTAAAGGCCCCTCCCCACCCAATAATGCCGTACTGTAATAAGGACTGAATTAATGCAAAATATATAATTTTTATGGTTTTCTTGTTTAAAATATTTCGTATGTTATAGAATACATAGATAAGTTTTCTTATTCTTTCCACAGTGAGATTGATATGATCTTTCCATTTAACATTTTTATCTATTAAGATTCCAAGATATTTTATACTAGATTTATGATTTAGCTTAGCGCAGTCCGTATTACATGTACCGTCATTTGCACAATTTTTAGTATGAATTGTTATGTTAATTAAATTATTTGGCACATCTTCTTGTAGAGAGAATGGAATATAATAAGTTTTTTCTGTGTTCAGTGATAATAGATTGTTATCGAACCATTTCTTTATAACTTTCATGTCTTGATTGGCTGCATTGGTAATATCATTCCACGTCTTTTTTTCGATAATTATTACAATGTCGTCAGCAAAAGATATAAGTTTTCCATTTATCGATAATTTAAACATTTGGTTTACGTATATTATAAATAAAATTGGTCCAATAACAGTCCCTTGGGGAATCCCAAATTCTAATGTTTCATCTATACTTAGTGAGTTATTTAATTTTACTTTTTGACTTCTTTGAGTTAGATAGCTTTGTAGCAAATACCTAACCTTACCAATAATACCAATATCGTTTAATTTATTAATTAGTTTTTCATGGGAGATGCTATCAAAAGCCTTGCGTAAATCAATAAAAATGCCAAGGCATTTGTTTTTTTTTTATCTAATGCATTATATATAGTTGAGGTTAGTTCAGCAATGGCATCATGAGTGCCTAGTTTCTCTCTAAATCCAAATTGGCTAGGACTAAGTATTTTGTTTTTATCAATGTAGTATATGAGTTGCTTTTTTACGATCTTTTCAAAAATTTTTGCAATGTTTGAAACTAGAGATATAGGTCGATAATTTGATATTTCCTCAGGGCTGCCTGATTTAAAAACGGGTGTTAAGATAGATTTTTTATAAATGGAAGGGAATATTCCACTATTCAAACTAATATTTATAATGTGTGTAATTGGAATGCTTAAAAAATTGTTGTATTTTTTCAATATTTCTACTGTGACTCCATCAAATCCTGGTGCAGATCCACCTTTTAATTCATTTATAATATTTTTTATGTCATTTGTTGTTACTGGTTGGAAAACTGACAGATTATTTTGTTTGAGGCAATCCTTCTCGATATCATCTATTTTATAATTTTCATCGATCCGTTTAGCTAAATTTTGACCGACGTTAGCGTAATATTTGTTGAAGGCATTAGCACATTTTGTCGGTTCCCTTATGGCATCAACAGAGTTTTTTCCGATATAAATTTTTTTAATTAGATTTTTTTTGTTTTTTCGACTATTTATTTCATTTATCGTTTTCCAAATGTGTTTTACATTGTGTTTAGCCAGGTCAATTTCATTTGTGTAATAGTTTTCTTTAGTTGTTTTCATTAAAGAGGTTAATTTGTTCCTATATTTTTTGTAATATGTAAATATTTTTTTATCTAAAGGAAATTTCTTTGTCAGGTGATATAACTCTTCTTTTTTTCTAATAGATACGACTAAGCCATGTGAAATCCATGGTTTTATTTTTTTGAATTTTGCTTTAATATGAATAGTTTTAATATCAGTCGATGCTGTAATATAATTGCAAAGAATATTATCAAAAATATTTGCGCTTGTTTCAGAACATGTAGATTCTAATACGGGTCGCCACGTTTCCGTACTTATTTTTATACTTAATTTATTAAGGTTTAATGACTTTTTTGTAAAAACATTGCTTTCTGAAATTTTGTGTTTATCATTAAGTTGTTGTATAGAGATACAAGTGTGATGGTCAGTACTATTATTTTTTAATATTATCGTAAGTAATTTGTCGGTATGTTTAGTGTTGCACCATATATGATCAATACATGAAGGACGTTGACCCGTAATTTCTCTAGTATAATTTTTTATACATAATTTAAAATTCATTTCTGACATAAGATTGATAAATTCAGTTTTTATTTTGTTATTATTTTCGTTAGAAACATCTAAATTAAAATCACCAATTATTGTTATGTTCTGATTATTTTTTTTTGATAAAATAATGCTTCTTAATTCATCCATGAATATATACTCATTAGATCCGTGCGTTCGGTAAATTGCGATAATATTTAGACATACTTTATTTACAGTTACATTAATATCTAAGCAATTAACTCGCTGCATAGGTACTTCTTTCACTGTGATGTTTGAATAACAGGATTTAACAAATACAACAATACCACTATTTCGGTTAATAGCAAGCTGTGTCATAAAGTAACTATAACTAGGTATATAAAATTTATTGTTGTCGCTGGTGAATGCTTCAGTTAACACAATAACGTCCGGTTTATGATTTAGTAAATTAATTGAAAGTAAGAATTCATTAAAATTTCGTTTCATTGATCTTATATTTAAATGTAATATTGAGAATGAATTCGGTATTTTATCTACAATATTATTACAATCATTTAAAGTGTCACAAATATGTTCCGCAATATTAAGAGAATCATCTAATTCTTTAGTGTAAAAATTATTCATATTTAAGAGGATAAAAAAATAAGTATGCAAAATGCAAACTTACTCGTATTCGCATTTGTGCATTTTTTAACATTTTCTTGCGGAATTCACATAAGTAACTGTTACCTGGATGTTCATTTTG
This sequence comes from Limnephilus lunatus, assembly GCA_917563855.2. NCBI lineage: Eukaryota > Metazoa > Arthropoda > Insecta > Trichoptera > Limnephilidae > Limnephilus > Limnephilus lunatus. Next base: position 59,085,770 of record OU830596.1, read on the forward strand.
GTAACCCTTTCTGTTAGTGCAGTTGTGGCATTTGGCAGGCTCTTGTTTTTTGGGGCAGTCTTGTATTTTGTGCTCTCCTGCACACTGGAGGCATCTGGGACTCTTCATGTTTTCAAGGCATCTTAGTGATGTATGTCCATATCCAAGACAATGGTAGCATTGCATGAGTGGAAAGCAGTCTTCTACGTGTGCTTTTGAGTATCCAATGTTGATCCTTTCTTTCGATATTATTATTTTTCTTAGTTTTGCTGTAGTTTGGATAATGAAATTTGATAATTTTTCCGATTTTTTGTTCTTGTGCTTTTTCTTGACAATAATGGGTTCATTTTCAGTTTCTGAGCTCATGGCGTTTTTTATATCTTCATTTTGATTTATCAAATCTATAAGTAGTTCTTCTTCCTTGTAGCAAGCATCAACTCCCTTAATGATAATGCAAGTTTTTTTTTCTTTATTTCATTAGCGTGTATTTCAATATCTGGGTTTTTGTTGATTTCATTTATTATTTTTTCGGTATCATTTTGATTCTCACATGTTAGTATTATTTTGTTTTGATAAGTTTTTTTTAGTCCAGAAATTCCTATTCCTAATTTGGACACTTTTATTTTGTCTTTTAATATTTTTTCGATTTCATCTGCAGGCTTGTCTTTTTTTGAGGAGATTAGTAGCGCAAAATTTGCTTTGGGTATTGGGTGCGATTTTTCCCTTACCACCATTGCGTAACTTTTTTCTTCATATTTTTTTCCTTCACTTGAAGCTTTTTTTATCAATGTTTCCAATTTGTCTATGTAATCCTCTTGATTTAGATTTACTTTATTTTGTAGACTAATTATTGTGTTTTGTAGTGATGTTATTTCAAGCTTCCATGAGTCTTCGATATTGATTAATATTGATTCAATGTCGGTTTTAGCTTCTTTGGCAGCTTTTGTACTGCCAATTTTATTAAGTTCCGTAAGTATTTTTTCAATATTTATTTTGAGTTCCATTTTGGAACATGGTCCCGAAGGTGTTGAATTTATGTTTGTAAGCAGTTTGTTTTTGCAGTGTCAGTCACGTTAAACGACCGTTCGTCGCGAGACATGCGACAATACTGAATAATGATAATTATTTACAACAATGGTTTTATTTTTGCGTTGAAAGAAATTAATTTGGCAACGTCAAATAATAGAGATGTAAAGGCATATAATTTTTAACTCTCTAAAGTCTAATATTTTATGACGGACACCAATTAAATTAGTAAGTTGATACAGAGAGTAAGATTCACAATGATGAAAAATTGCAACGAATTGGCAGTTAGCGTTTTGTTCATGTTACAAAAACATTCTGCATAATTCACATTTTGTAATGAAGGACACTTCAACGACATCTGTGGATTGCGTTTATGTTCATATAGTTTATAATTTCGTATGAGTAACATAAAGAATTCAAGATTTAAAATTTTTCCTTCACAACAAAATTAATTGATAAAATGCGCAAGCTAACGGATGAATAATTTGGCCTAACCATATAATATGGATAGACGAGGATTTATATTACCTACACTTTTGCAGAAAGGCATTTATTTCCTTCACGTGTGTGCATGTTTCATTACGCTTTTATTTATTTATTTAACACTAGAAAGACCGGTTACTTCTCTATACCTATAAAGACCACGACCGTAATTTTGACGGCTGATAACTTTTTGCCAATTGGTAGGCGAATGTGGGTACTGCCGCCCCGGGAACCATTTATTGGATAACCAACACCTCTGCCATAGGACACTCCAAGCGGTTCGCGCTATTTTTGGTGACTTAGCAGGGGTGCCCGGGTTCATTAGGTGGGGGTTTAGCCCGGGTTCATCATCTGATCTAGGTGGCGAATACGTTTGCCCACCTACTGCGTAGCCGACCGGGTCGGGAGACACTTGTTGAGGGAGACCTCATCTAGTCCTCTCCAGCAGGACCTCTCTTGAACCGTCGCCTTGCACCGCTGTGGGAGAGATCGATTCATTCATCTAACACTCCTTAATACATTTACCAATTACTTCTGTTCATCCCTCACACCTTCTTCATTCATCCGTTACTCCTGGATAAATTTACCATTTTTTCCTATTCACCCCTCACACCTTCCTTCCCAGATCTTCCTTTCCCTAAAAACACCCTCCACACAGCATCCCCAAAGATGGCATAGGGCCCGGTTTCTTTTCTTTTTTCGTTTACATTATATCCACAAAAAACCCTAAGGAAAATTATTCTCCTCATGGCATTGTCACCTTTGGGGATGTTGTGTGGAGGGTACCTAAAGGGAAAGGAAGAAAAATAAGTTATGGGAATTAAATGATTTGTGAGGGGTGGGTAGAAATCTGTGGATCCGTGTGGTGACATACGTAAGAATCTATTCCTATCACTGCGATGCAAGGCAATGTTCCGAGAGTCCTGCTGGCGAGGTCAAACGATCTCTCTCAACCAGTCACTCCCGATGTAGCCTGCCACGCAGTCGTTTGGTAGACGCATCCCCCACCAAGATCTGAACACACCTTCCCCGAACAAATTCCTAATTTGGGAGGCGGATATGGGTACTGCCGCCCCGGGAACCATTTATTGGATAATCAACAACTCTGCCATATGTCACCAAAATTGTTTCGCTACTTTTGGTGACTTAGTAGGGGTGCCCGGGTTTATGGAATGAGGTTTGTTCGGGTCTTGAGTGCAGATAATAATAATATTTGGCTAATTTATATAGCGCGATTTTTGTGAAAAAATCACCTCAAGGGCGCTGTTAAATAAATATGCGCCTGCCCATCAGCTGAATGGCAGGCCGGATCGGAAAAGATTGGTTGAGGGAATCCTTTTGACTTCTCCAGCCGTGCTCGCTCGGAACATCACGGATGGATGGATTCATACGTCCGTTACTCCTGGACACACTGACCCCCACATACCTACCCACCCCTAATATCCTTTTCCTTCCCGAAACTTCCTCTCCTTCATTTCCTAAAAAGACTCTCTGCACAGCATCCCCAAAACGACATACATAGGCCCTGAGGGGAATTATTTTTCTCAGGGCCTCCTGTTAGCTAATGTAAAAAAATACCTGGAATGAACCTGGGCACCCCTACTAAGTCACCAAACTTAGCGAACCTCTTAGGGGGGCCTATGGCGTAGGTATTGGTTATCCAAGATTCTGCCAGTTCTTCAGGAGCTAACCCAGCTGGACAAACTCTGGTATATGTACACATACCCTGTCTTTAGTTCTCCGACGAGCCATAAAATAAATTTGGGCCAGAGATATATTTTTTGTGGTATTTTTACAAATTATATGATACGCGATAGCGAAAGAAAGAGACATACATATTAGTACTATCATAAACGAGGAGAAATGGGCGTGTTGTAAACTTGGGTAAGGAAGGTTGTAAACAAACTCAGCATTATGGCCCAAACCGTCACATTGACGGCGGCGGTCTTTATAGGTATAAGTCAATATATCTCAAAAGCTAAATAAGACTTGTACCTGTTTTTTTCACCATAGTTGTAAAATCATAAATCATGAAATGTGAAAAAAAATCACACCAATACAATAATTATTAAGCATTATATCGTCACATTACTTCGGCCAGCCGTCAAAATGAAGGCTTCGGTCTTTCTAGTGTTAAACGCCATAAAATGGCTTTTACATTAAAGTGTTACATGAGATTATAAGTATACAGAGGTACACAGGAAGGTGTCAGTATTATATTAAGAACAAAATAAGAATGTAAAATTATACAAAAATAATATCGCTGAAGTGATACAGTTGTTATTGTAAGGTACAATGAGATAAAATTGAAAAGAAATACAAAATAAATGTGTAGTCGTACAATAGTAAAAGAATATACTAGGGTTATATAAGACCTGACATAAAACAAAGTACCAAGTAAGCTATAAATATTGAAATTGGATGTATTGAAATACGTGTTAGTAGGTATCCAAGTAATTTTATAGCAAGTTATTGCAAAAGGTACACATTATTTTAATTCTAATCTGTTATTCACAGTTAACTAAAAACAATATATTACATTTTCTCCTGCAACGTAGATAGAACTGGTTGTGAAATCTATGTAACCACGTCCTTGTTCATATATATAGATATATCCTTCTAACATTGTTTTAGTGGAACAATAGATAAAACATTGCCAATTCAGTTTACATGACGGCAATTTTAGTTTATGCAATTCTTGACCATAATTTTTGGGGTGCGAACGCCGCGTACATAATTATTTGTTAGGTTTCTTATGGGATAAAACCCGCTTTTTTCTGGGGTTATTTATACGCTCCACCATATATTACAACAAATAATAAAAAAATAAAAGTTAGATTTAAAAGTTTTCATGAACATTTTCAATCTCTTCCCAATCTTAATTTCTCACTAAGAAACAAAAAATCATAACATCAAGACATGGAGCAAAGCTTGTTCTACCACGCGAAAGAAATAGTGTCGCATAAAAATACAACATTGTATTATTATACCCAACACACACTGAATAATAAAGGGACAGAAGTGTGTTGTGGGTTTATCCGAGTGCACAAACTAAGTTCGATTCTTCCCTAATTTTATCGGCCTCCTGTAGCCCGAGAGCACTTCTTTGGATAATGTTTTGGTTGCGCTAACTGGGTTCTTCGATATAATAGAGTTTATTGCATTAATATATATCAGTCTTCCCATCTCTCGTAAACATACTTCCAAAATACACAAACTCATTCACCTCCTCCAATTATTCATCATTCACAACTCTTGAGTAATGTGTTCATACTCTCCGTGAAACACCATTTTATTACTTTTCCACTTACGAGAATTGCGTTTCATTTTCTTTGGACGTGTGAGGGAGATTTATCATAATTCATAATTATTGTGTTTTTCATTTGGAGGGGTGCAGACATACGTTCACCGTTTGTCTCATTTTCGACTGTTGATATTTAATGTGTAAGAAATAAGGACAGCATTAAATGTTTAAGAACAAAAGCAAAACCATCAGCCCATTGACATTTAACGTTTTTGAATTTTCGGAGTTCACTCGCTATTCAATATTATACTTTTATTCAATAATATCACAATTTTGCTGCAGCTTTTTCAAAAGATGAGAATTCGTTCCATACAAAATGTATGAGGAAAAGAGTTTTCTTCATATTTTATTTTCGTGATTTTTTCCGATGTTTTAATAATTATTCTGCTATTCGGGGTGGAAACAAATCCAATACATCAAAGATCATAAAAATCGGTTCAGCCGTTCTTGAGTTATAAATGGTGTAACTAACCCCATTTTGTTGTATATATTATGACATTGAAGATGATACTAAGATTGTTTAAAAAAGGACTTCATCACAGTTCTAGGAAATTTCTATTCACTGCCGGCCTATAAAACGCCAGTGTTAGTAGCACAGTTTGCTGGGGAAATGTTCCTCGATAGGAAAATTGTAAAAAAAGCTAAATAAAGAAGCGGTGGAAGTAAAAAGAGAAAAAGGAAGATAAAAACGTCACTCGGAAGGTGGAGGAAAGGGGGGTATTTTTTATTCATTTTACTTTCTTGGATGAGACCCCGGGGTGGGGTGAAATGTAAAATGTACAGGGTTAACCACTGGCAAAGGTATAAAATCAACAATTGCTTGAAAAAACTTATGGAGACGTTTGAAGTTCACAAAAACCCCATATCAAAGCCAAGCTTAAAAGCTCTTAGTAACCGTTACTTGATGGTTACACCAAAACTAAACGTCGGAAACCGCTTTAATTTTCACTAATTAAAAAACAAGGTCTAACAGGATTAATTCGCGCAACACGGTATTAGGGGGCATACATTAATCACGTGAGCCACTTAATTAATGTATACCCATTTGGGCATACATTAATTAAGTGGCTCATGATAAATTTGGGCCACGTGAGATTTTGCTGAACACCCCCCCCCCACACGCCCCCCCCCCCCCCCCCCCGCGAAAGACCGCTCACACAGCATACCCAAAGATGACATAGGCCCTGAGGTGAATTGTTTCCCTCAGGGCCTACTGTGTGGAGTTAATATAAAAAAATACTTCTACGTACAAAGACACATCCTTCATGCAAACACATCTTCTGCCCTGATGATTGAAGCCGTAATGCTGTCCGAAATGTTGGATATAGGAGGAGGAAGCACAATACGGCACAATAATTCAGAAATAATTAAAATTTTCTGCTTGAAGATGATATGAGAATGAAATGCATATGAGAATATTTAGATACGCCGGTGATAAGTGTAGTGTAAAGGAAAACCATGCAGTTCCAGCTTTCTTCAGTAGATATCGATAGCAATGGTTAGTAATACGAAGTTTTTCTATATCCCAACAGATGGCAGTTAAGTATGATTTCATATGGAGGTTATTGTTTACATGTGGAAGGTGTATGGTAAATCAAATAAGAAGTTTGTAGTTACAATACTTACAAGTTTATTTAAAAAATTACAAACGAACAAAACGCACCATAATTTAATATTTAAATGTGAACAATTGTACACGAGAGTGAAGAGAGAACAAGCACGATTTACAAGACTGTGTATTGAACGGGAGTTTAAGGTAGAAAGGTTTGAAAGACATTTGTTGCAACGCGCGAGAGTGGCTTGAGATAAGGCTTGAATCCTATTGGTGTATGGGGGACCAATCGGATCGCCGTGAGACTGCAGATCGGTGTCCTTGTTTGACCTCCATAGTACCTAAGACACTAGAATGAAATATATCCTTCGCAGTGAGTCTCCCCGAAACCCGTATCGTGCAACCCCTGAGGGAGCGGAGAAAATGCGCAGAATTCTACGCTCATTATTGCATGACTTTTTGTTTCGGTTAAAATGAAGTAATGCAGAATAAATAATAAAGTTATAAAGTTCAGAAAGCAGGCGCCAAAATGGATAATAATAATAATAGGTTACATATTATATCAGTCGGTCAGACTATTTGTGGGTACCGCCGCCCCGGGAACTATACTTTGTAAAATCCTAGATGGCTATACAGAACATTTTTAAAGATTTGTTTGGTCGTTAATGCATATTTGAGCCTTGGTTGGACGGTAGCGAATAATTAAGCTTTTTTTTCATAAAGGCACATTTAAGCCATTTATTCGTCAAAATATTAGAAATGGTCAATCGTCAATCTGCCATCGTTGCTACTATTAAACTCTTTGTACCGACAAGGAATACTAGACAAAATATAACATTCTTTTGCAAAACATACACAACCAACTATCAATCACACTCACTTACCAATAGGATGCATGATTTAGGCAACATGTTTGGTGGTATTGTAGATATGTATATTCGCTGATTCCCTTTATAATCTAAAATGCAATTTAAACCCACACTTTGTGGAATCCTACAAATGATTGTAATGTGGGTATAATATATTTAACGATTTGATGTGTTATTGTAAAGTTTTTTTTTTCTATGTTATTGTCAAATATTATATTGTTTAAAATATTTCTTTACGCTATATTCTTCAAAAACTACTTGTATATTCTTTGAATTTTTCACTTTTATAACTTTTGGTATAAAATTCTAACTCGATAACTTAAAACTTATTTTATAATCTATGTAAAAGCCCCTATGGGCTTATAACAACAATGAATAAATAAATTTTAAATTTTATTACGGTTATTTTAGGAACCACCGACCGGTTCCATTTATTTTTTTTGAAAAATGATTCACATCCCTTAGAAAAGGGTCGTAAGTTTACTATTCAGATATAAAAATAAAATTTTATAAAACAGAAAATTTTGACTCACGTCCGTGATATTTAAATTTAACTATTCCTTCCGTTTTCAGGAATAAATTCCTGTTTTTATCACTCAATTTAGGCATTGGCTTTGTTAATGCATATTATTTGACCATTGTCTGTGCGCATTTTAGTATTTTAATTGTTTTATGTTGAATTCATAAAACTCCATTTAATTTTAAAAAAAATAAATTAAAATTAAATTTCATAATGTTATTATCAAGTTTTGCACGTATTTGTTTTTGATACACCTGTTTCGGCTTAAAAAAAATGGCCTCGTCAGCCGAAACAACTGTAACAAAAATAAATACTGAAGTGAAGACAATATTAGCGAAACTCAATCAAAATCTGGAGACAGAAAAATCAGAAAAAAATATTGGTTCCACTGTGACTCGAAGCCAGGTCCCTTAGCTTACATGGCAAGTGCTTTACCGATTGAGCTATGGAACCCAGCTATTGAGCTGGCCCAGCGATTAAGCTATGGAGCACTTGCCATGTAAGCTGAGGGACCTGGGTTCGAGTCCCAGTGGAACCAATATCTTTTTCTTATTTTTCTGTCTCCAGATTTTGATTGAGTTTCGCTAATATTGTCTTCATTTAATTAAATATTATAATTTGAGATTTTACTCATAAAGTTAAAAATAAAAATATACTAAAGTACTTGCAGAACTTGTTACTGACATAATTTTTAGGCAGCATCATTGGTCAAAACATTGTACATATATTTTCGTATCGGTGATCAATGAACCGGTGTATGCAATTTTTAGCCATAAGTTGTTTACAATTATTATTTTTAATTGATAAACTAACGTTTAAACAAGATTTTTATGCATAGCACAAATGTGCTATGCATAAAAATCTTGTTTATCATTTGTGCTATGCATAAAAATCTTGTTTAAACGTTAGTTTATCAATTAAAAATAATAATTAATATTTGACAAGTTAAAGTATTTCAGCAAAAAATGCAGACATAATTAGTCTCGACGCCACCTAGCGGGAGATTTAGTATTAAAAATACCTCTCTCACAAAAATAAAGTTGGTTGTTTTCAGTTGGAAAAATGTAATAATAAGTAATTGTCGAATGAAACACTAGTATATATTGAATGATTTGGCGGGCATTTGATAAGCCGCCATAGCTCAGTGGTCAGAGCTGCTGACCGGCAATCAGATGGTCACGGGTTCAATTCCCGTTGGCGGCCAGTATCTTTTCTCGGAAGATTTTTTCAATGTAGATGAGTGTTTCAGGCTGATAATTATTGATTTTAATATTTGTTATCTACCCTTTGTTTACAATTGTTTGCCTAGCTTGTAGTTTTTCTAGATGTTAGACATGTATGGTAAGTTTATTTATTATTTATTTTATATTCTATAACGGCGCTATATAATCAAAGTCAAAATATTATTATTATTATTAAATTCAATTTAAATCATATATAAGTAGTCATGGTGCATATTTTCAAGAATATTTTGCAGTATTAATGGTGCATGGTATACCTAATCCGTTGTCTAGTAATACCAACAGTTGGGTGGATGTTTTCCCGAGTAGCCACCGCGCATTTTCCACTCGGAAGCATTTGTCAAAGCAATGAGAAAGATCGAGCAGAACTGGAAACGAGGTTAATGCTCACAGAATCCGAGACAAATAATACTAGACTAGGTATTAACGTCACGGTTGGCCGGGCAACATAATTCATTTTTCTTGTTTTTCTATAGAGTCTTCGGAAAACGTCATCTAAAATCGTGGGAGTACCTATTGCGCTGGGAGTTGTGATTTTAAATATTATTTAGGTTTAGTTCTACGTTTCAGGAGCAGAAATTTTATAACAACGCCAAACAGAAAGGATTATACTAGTTATAAGTTAAGTTGTTGGAAGGTTGTAAGCTGTTTAAAGAATGCTAATACTGATACGTTTTTAGATTTTCACGGTCAAAAGTATTTTCGTTATTTGTTATTGGGATTTTATGCCATGTTGCGCTACCTCCTTCTTTAGCCAACGTTTCGGACAGCGTTGCAGTGTCCATCATCAGGGCAGATCCGGCAGATCCGACAGATGTGTCGAATCACACAAACAATAAAGATGTGGAAATCAACAAACATGAAGATGAGGAAACCAACAAATACGGATATTGTGAAATCGATGAAACACCAAAAAACAACCTAGGTTAACCTGGAACATGTGAATTTAGTTAGGAGAACTGTGAATAAATAACTAGACTTTCTATTTAAATAGTCATTAATACAAAAACAAATTCGTATTTGGATTTGCATTTATTAATTGTAAATAAAAATACAATTTTTCCATCATCCTTCTGACAATATCACCAGGAAAATGTTGCTTATAGGTTCAATTTCTCTAATTGGTAAATCTTCCGTCATTGTAGGAGCAATACTTTCTATTTAAAATAAATTATTAACTATTTTAATTAATTCTATTTAAAATAAATATTGCCAGGTTTTTCCTAATCCAGAAACCTTCGTCTTTCCTTAAAATAAATAAAGTAAAAAGTATCAGGTAAGTCTCTCTGGTGACATTCAATTATTTTCAGATGTCAGCGAGATTCGATTTAGAATGTTCTTATTGGGAGGCAAATATCTAGACCTTTACTTCGTGATCCTGAAATCCACGTCAAATTATTTCCAGTCAGACATATGGTACCATACTTGATGGAAGATATTCGAAGACGTACATTTCATCTGCGTTCCATCACTGAGGTTTACGTCGATCACTTTCAATCGGAATTCCCATTTTCTTTAGCGTGTCTCATTCCAATTCTCCACATTTCCAATGTAGTCAGTCAATCTATTCAATCTTGTCATTCCTTCTCTGCACTGAAGGAAAAAGCATGCAGAAAGGGTGGTACAGGCGTATCCGTGTTATCAAAAATTGTCATCAAACATCAAAAATCTTTATTGAGCGATGATCTAATCTGTCGAAAGGTGAATGCAAACGGGAAATGCTTGCAGAGAACTATAAATGCGTGTCCGTGTTTGGTTAGGGCCTGTTCTATCTTCATTCATTTTCACTTTTTGGCCGCATTGGCGCAGCCGTTAGGATCCAAACCTAATCTGCTAAAAGATTGAATCTAAAGTCAGGTGAATCTAACCTAATTTATCAGTAAACATCGATTTATTTCAGACATAGTTTCTTCCAAAGAAGCGAAAATGAGACATCTTTTTGGCATAGGATGGTTGAAAACAGACGAATGCTGTGAGCTTTACGACCAAGATTACGAAATGGATATTCAGGTGGTTTGGACAAATGGATCGGTTGAATGGAGACACAAGCGCCAGGAGAAATATATGTTGCAAAAAGGATTGGTAAAAGAAGTCGGGAACTCTTAAGAAAAACGTACAGCTAGTCGGAAACATTGATGAATATAATTCCTCTCTCTGGTCACCTTTAGACGATATATTTTCATATAAAGTTGAAATAACACAGCATACATTTATAATGCACCAAAATTATAAATAGGATATACCTATCTATAATCTAAATTATGTAGATTTAATTCAATTACACAACCTGAATTGCCACAGTGAAGAAAAAATTACGATATTTTATTATTATTTTAAATTATTTATTCAGACATCCCTGGTGAGCATAATTAATGAACGCTTACCCGATTAATACAATACTAGACTCCATGCTCCATTTCATGTAATTGCATATCACACTAATTTTATGTACAATATTATTCTTGTTGCTCAATAAAATCGATTTCTTTAAAAAGCAAATATACATACATGAAACACATGTGTGCAAAAATCCTTATCGGTTTATTATCATATTGGCTGAGCATAGCGAAGACCTGTTTCAACTCGACCATTTGGCATTTTATCATGATGGTGGTCTTTTCGGGTACTACCCTCTTATCCCGCCAGAGTTCACATGTTCGTGGATCCTGCTACGAGCGGTCAAATCAGAATAATCAATACTTGTAAATAATTGTCAATACTTTAAAAAAAAAATTGTCATTGAGATAGTGATATTTCTTTTGACAAATTGTATAATTCCTTTTATAAAAAAATATTTATGGTTTATTTTAAGTTATTATTTCAAAAGAAATTTTGGTGTTGATTTATTAAATAAGAGATAATTAGAAACATACTTATTATTGGACGCGAGGTCTTATATTAACTGAATTATTAATTACTAACAAACCCGGTCACACGTTGCTGTGGCTAACGAAACACAACGCAATTACCCAACCTTTATAAAATCCACACCACACCACACGCTTGCCAGCTGCCCTCTGCCCGCTGCCTGAATTGAATATTTGAATTTTTTAGCTTTTCTCTACTATAATAAGCATATTTTATACATATAAGCCTTCCTCTTGAATCACTCTATTTATTGGGGAAAACCGCATAAAAATCCGTTGCGCAGTTTAAAAGATCTAAGCGCACAAACATTTAATTTTATATTATGTAATGATGAGAAAATTAGGAACATACCTTTTTGAACGCGAGGTCCAATGTTCACAGAATTATTCATTTAAAAGGTTGTAAGAAAATTATTACTTATAACGTTATTATATTCTTTGTAATTGTTCTTTACACGGTTTATGTAAAAGCCAAATGGGCGTCTAAGTAAATATTAAAAAAATAAAAAATAAAGAGAAACGGCGTCTTAGAGATAGGTAGTTTTCTTTAAACTCGGTGTAGATCACATTTCTACGTATTATGTATTCAGTGCATTTCTGCCTACCAAAAGAGTGCAAAAACCAGTAAAAACATCTCTGCCGTCTTTCAGGCTGTAAGTCTAGCCCCGCCGCTAAGGGTAGCAATGAAATAACTCTGGATTGACAAGGGGGATGTTTTGCACCAGCTACTAAACTTCAAGGAAGGTTTTCTGTCGTTTGCAGTCACTAAAGACGCGCTGGGGGGTGACTTGAATTACATTTGCAATTGCGGGCTCGGCATTCCACAAGGTCGACAACTTGGGCCGGTCTTAAAAAAATACTTTTTTTTTTGGTAAATTTTACGAAAAATGTATTTATATCAGTTTTATTGAAATTGAGTTTTAAAGTGGGAGGACTGAACGCCGTTGGCGCCAACAAAAACCTGTCCAAAGAAACGAAGCTAGCAGTCCACAATAGAGTACTGGTAGCTACTCTGATGTATGGCAGTGGAGCATGGAACTGCCAGAGGAAGGATAAAAGTAGGCTGAATGCTGTAGAAATGAGACCCCTGAGGCAAATGTGTGGTAATACCATGTACGGTCGTGTGAGAAACATGGTGATCCGCAAAGAATGCAAGGCTGATGTAAGCGTAATGAGTAAAATTAAGAAAGGGACGCTCAGATGGTTTGGGCATGTAGAGCAAATGAACGAGGAAGGAGTGTAAGAAGAATATATGACGCAAATGTGAATGGTAGAAGAAGTCGAGGACGCCGAAGAGACCAAGTGAATCAGATACTTGAGTCGGGCCATGCCAAGAGTCAGAATAATAAAAGAGCATGTATGAGACGATGTATAAATGTAAACGAGGCAAGGGATGTATGCCAAGACAGAGTTGTTTGGCAGTTTTGTTTTGTTTGTTTGTTTGTTTTTCTCTTTGCCTACCGCTGCGGGGAAAATGCGTGATGGTTAGTTAGTTAGCTAGTTAAGTGAGTGTTCGGAACAAGCACCAGCTTTGCCCGGCATTGTCCGGACTTTACGCAGAGTTTTTCGAAACCAATGTAGACTTAAATGTAGGTAATTTTCCTCTTATTTTGAAAGTCAGGCGCGCAAATTTCATCAAGAAGTATCAGCATTTTGCTGTAGGGGTGAGAAAAGGGGACGAGGGTGGTTTTGCGTAATTAAAATCGACAGTCTTTCCTTTTGTTTTGATGGTCAAATAATTAAATTTTACCATTCTTGGAATAAAATGTCGCCGCCTACCACAGACTCTTATTTATAGAAATAGAAAAAGGCAACAATTAATATAGGTAAATCTAATCTCGCTTTTCAAAATAAACTGATTAAAATTCTTGTTTGTTAACAGAACACCGTTGTTGAATGATAAAAAAAATATTTACTAAATAATATTCGCTCAAAACAAAAAGAAAGACATGTACCGATAATAATGTGCCATGTTTTATTTCTTATACAATTTTCTGTTGAATGTTATCTAGAAAATTTAGTGAATTAATCCAATTTATTTTTAAAACTTATACGATTGAATGAATTCAATTAAAGCACAGTAAATAAAATACCAATTTTACCATTAATTTATTCAGAACGCTTTTTAAATATGTAAAAAAGAATAATGGCTGCTTTATGATAAAAAAGAAGAAATATAATTCTAGAGGAAAAATTATCTTTAACTAATTGACTAACAGATTGCCACTAAGCCATAGGTTCTTAACGTGGGTGATAACGCCCCCTTGTGGGCGTTTCAGATTTCAGGGGAGCGGTAGAAGACCCAGAGAAAATTTGGGGGCCTTGAGATGGCACAGTGAGAGCGTGGTCATGTAAAAAAATGGTCTAAAAAGACGAAAAAACATGGTAATCACGTACTAACGTGTATTATAATTATTGAGAATTGACACTATATCATGAATACAAGAAGAAATGAGGTAGCAACTCGGTTCTTAAAATATAAAATGATTGCTTTTTTAACTTGCTAAACACGAACGTATAGCAAATAACATAGGTAAAATATATAAAATAATAACGAAGGTATATGTATATATATATATATTTTTTTTTTAATTTGTTTTTATTACTTGCTAGAGCAATCCCGATGAGTTACAGAACTCATTTTAGGACAGGAGGAAAATTCATGGGTGTGAGGAAATAGTTACCGTTTTACTTGGAAAATGGATATTAAAAATATATGTTTCACATACAACATAGACTAAAAATAAATAAAAAAAAACAGGTTTAGTGAGCAAACAACAATAGAAAATAATTAAAGAAACAAGGAACAAGGTTATACAAATGTGGATGATTATGATTACAAATAAATGGAAAAGAAAAGAAGAGAATAGGAAACAAGACAATTGAGACATGACAAGAAAAATTACATAGTTTCATCATTAAAAGTATTTAAAAAATATTCTTTTAAAGCATGATTCTGAACTTTTTTATTTTGCTGGATTCCCTTGTACATATCTGGAAGCGAATTATATAGTGTATAGGCAACATAGTTAGAGATTTTATCCCATATTTTGTAGTGCGTGTTTGAGGTATGCGGATTTTATTGCTATTTCGAATATTGTGAGTGTGAATGTCTTGATTGTAAAGTGGCTTGATGTTAGTGTCAGTTGATTGTTGAGTAATTTGTAGGATGGTGCTTGTGATTTCATGTTTAGAAAGGACTGTGATTCGAAGAATACCGGAAACTGAATAGATGTCTATAATCACCCCTCCCAAGTAAATAAAAAAATGGGGGACGCTAGAAAAAATTTTTCTCAAAATGGGCAGTGGGCAAAATAAGGTTGAGAATCTATGCTCTAAGTCGATAAAATAAAATACTGTGTTACTTAATATCAACCAGATCTAAATAGCCATGTACTTCCATCCCTTCCTCTTACTTATTTTCTTATTTTCCCCAATACCTTCAGCCTCACAACATACTCCAATATAAGCGATGCCATAGTCTCATTGGCAACTTTCTCTCGGCAGTTGGTTCTGAAAAAATAAAAGTTTGACAAAAATAATACTGCGCAGCGAATGAAAAAGAAATCTTTTATTAATCAATACACCGAACCAACTTCATACAATTCGAGGAAAAATCTACTCGATAATTCCAATAGTACAATTGTAGAAAAAGAAGGCTTCGAATGGGGCTGTTTTTTATCTCAGTTTCTACCCCAAGTCCCATTGCTGGATGTCGGTTCAATTTCCTGTATTTATAGGAAACTCGACTCCCTTCCGCAAGGCATTTGATTTGTACCACTAAAACTGGTGACTGCTTCAAGAATTCCATTACATTTCTCGAGAGTCGGGGGTTCGATTCCACAATCCACAAACCTTCCATTCATTCAGAAAAGGGATATTTAAATAAAATATTCTAATAAAAGATTGGAAAAAGTCAATTTAGACAGGTACGTATTTATTTAGGGATTTATTTGTTTCATGTCTTTTTGTATAAGACATGAAGCGATCAAGTGAATCAAATACTATGCTGTAGAAATGAGATCCCTGTCGCGTGTGAGTCTTTAAATCATGTACGATCGATAGAAATATTGTAGAGGTTCACAAAGAATAGGCGTAGGAGTAAAGAGAAAGACAAAGAAAGGGACAATTAGATAGTTTTGTTTCCCACTAAGGCATCGTGAGTTTAATTCCTCCGTCATTCATCATTGCTCAAAAAAACATTATTCGTTTACAATTACTAACAGTACGAAGAAGCGAAATAAGTTGATAGTTTTTATTTTATTTTAGTGACTATATAAAATAATAATAATAATAATTGGATGACTTCTATAGCGCCGTTTTCGTGAGAAAATCACCTCAAAGGCGCTTTAAAATATATATATACAAAAATATAATGGTTAATTTAAGTATGGACAGATATTGTAATTTTTCGTCCTTCTCACTAGGGGTTGCTGTGCCGAGGAGGACTAAAGTTATTTAATTATAGTTTATTTGACTTCTACGTCGTTTTTAGCGTCTTTATTAGAGTGTTTCATTGACCTTTTTCTGCAATATTTTTATTCTTGATTGTACTTACTAATTTTTTTCATTAGTTTTTGTCTTGTGGATTTTTGTTGGAAAGTGTAGTATCTTTGTCCGAATGTGGTTTTATAACTTGGAATGTTTTTTCATGTCATTTTAATTCGATCTAGTGTGATAGGCACGGTCTAGTGGAGGATACAGTATTTTTGAATGGCTTTCAATTACATATTTTTGGAATATATTCGTTGTGCATTTAGTATAATCAAAGCTAAACAATTCAATTGAAGGCGTTCTAATGGGTATTTTCAGTTAAGACTTTATGATTCCTTTTTGAATTGTTTTCAACCTACTTGATGTAGTGTATTCACTATTCACCTACCCCGATGTATGACTGTGACGCATGGAACTGACAGAGGAAGGATGAAAGTACATTGTATAAAATTCTGTTGAAATGAGATCCTTGGGGAATATGCATGTAAAACAATATTGTATGATCATGTGAGAAATGTGGAAATTCGTAAATAATGCTAGCCTGATGTAAGTGTAGGAAGTACGATTAAAAAAGAGACGCTTACGTGGTTTTGGCATGTACATAGAATAAATGAAAATAGGAATATAAAGAGAATAATAAATGGCATGAATGCGAGCTGTACAATAAGTCAGAGACGCCCGAGGAAGACATGACACGATCGGGTGAACCGAATACTTGATTCGGGCCATGTAAAAAGTAAGATTAACAGTTTGTATGAATTTGAAAGAAGCAAGGTGTGTGCGCCAAGATCAAGTTATTTGGCGGTCCATCTTCTCTGCCCACCCCTGTTAGGAATTAATAAGTTAATAATTAGTTTTGGTTAGTTATTGGAAGAGTACATATACGAGGAGGTACTACGTTTGAGACGTCAAAAGGTGTCCCTTAACCAGACCCTCCCGATATGGCCTGCCATGCAGCTGGTAGGGAGATATATCCACCACCAAGAGCCGGACAAATCTCACCCCATGAATCCGGGCTCCCCTGCTAAGTCACCAATCGTAGCGAATCACGTGGGGTGACCCATGCCAGAGGTGTTGGTTATCAAATAAATGTTTCGCTGCGTTAAAATCGAAATTTGAGTTGATTATGCCTTTGTAAAAGTTGTGATGATCTCGCCTTTGGGCCTACGAAATAATTATTTTAAAATTGAGAGATCAATTTAGAATTATATTTAATTTTTGTAACATGGAATGGTTTCAGCATACGATTCTCTGTTTCAATTCATGGGGGTGATTTATGGGTCCTTACCACTAAATAACCACATGTGTTTGCGTAGCTCAAGTGCATGCGAGCCCCGGCAAAGGCCATTCTTCACAAAACTAAGAAGGGACCCAGAATAACATTTAGAGGGATTTTTTCAGGTTCATTATCAAGTCAGGGGCGGCCGATGGATATTTGCCCGAGTGGTGACTGACTTTAACGCGAGCAAATTGATTTGCGAAACAATTGTCTTGTGAATTTTCTATGGCAGTAGGAAATTGAAAACTAGGCAATAAAGATTAATCTTGGTGCATTTAAATATACTAGAGCGACGCGCCGATTAGGGGTTAAAATATTTAACATATTTGTCAAAATAAGATTGCAGAATTCGTTAAATAGTGACGCACGCAGAAAGAACGAAAACGTGTACAGACAATGCTTATATAATGTTATTATATAACCAATAAAGTCGACGCAAGTAATTAGGATGAGTAGTGAATTGAAGTGCGCCACTGAGCTCTTCTTTTAAGCGTTATTGGGATACTTTATGACTCCGGCGCAGACAAAATTAATTTACACCGGAAAAAAAGCGAACATGGTTCCTACACAAAATTCTCTGAAATAATAGTTAAAGTGTGACATTTTGACTATTAAAGTTGATATATGCATATTGGGAGATGTGCTTATCACTTAAGATTTGAAAAAAAAGTGACTAATAAATTATTGAAACCACACAAGTAGATGGGTGGGAGCCAGGGGGCAGAGAGTTGGAACAGGACAGTCGGGGAGAGATTCTGGAGACGCACGGGCTAGCGAAAAATCATCGAGGTTGAATACACGATAGAATAATAACTCTGTGCGCGTAAACCGGGAATAATTCATAAAATTAAAGGATAATAGTTCACGCGATTGAGGGGAGTCAAGATTTGGAAGGAGTCCACGCGAATAAGGAAGTCAGAGATTGCGGCTTGAGAGTTCATATCTGTGACGTTAAATAATATAATTTGTAAATTGAGGCGGTCAATTATCAATACGGGACGTGCTTTCGGGGCGTTTATCAGGGTCAGGAAAAATTTTACAACGAATCGACGCGAGAATTGTGTTTGACGGCTGCATCTTGGAATAAATAACTGCATGACGGGTTGTGGTTTAGAAATGCTTGTTTGAGTTAAATATTAGAGTAGTGAATTGATTTGTGAAATTATTTTGTGCAACATGGCGAATTTGGTAAGTTTGAAAAATTGAATTAATTATTAACAACATTAATGCTTGGATTTCGTACAAAGCAGGGTTAAAACAATAGAATCATCATTACTCCCCGAGTATTTTAATTGTTTATAATTGTTCGTCTAGCTTGTAGTTTTCTAGATTTAAACATGTATTATAGGTTATATAGCGCCCTTGAGGTGATTTTCCATAAAAGCGGTGCTATGTGGATCGTTCAAATATTAGTATTATTATTATGGCTACCTTAATGGGGCCTTTAATAAGGAACCATGTCATCTAAGTCGGATGATTTAATCGGAAAATTATAACGGTAACATTTAAAAAGCTATCGGGTAATTATCGGTAATCGTAAAAAAAAAGGAGCGTTCCCTCCGTAAGTCGATCCGGAGCTGCCTGATGTTGACCGGCGACGATTCTTGAGACAATACCGTTGTAAAATAATAATTTGGGGTTCAATGAACTAAAATACTATTTGATGCACAAAAGACACTTTCGGGCAATAAATCTTATACGAGAGACTTCATTTAAAAGACGGGATTTTGAAACCACAAAACAATAATAAAATCCTTTAAAAGTGCTTTGTTGGTGATCTAGAAAACTAGGTTACTGGGTATTCTCCAATACATAACGGGTAACAAAATACATAGGTGTAGAATATAGGTATAAATGAATGTGTAAAGCGCCTTTGAGGTGTTAATTATTATTTACGAGTTTCGTAATAATATTTTTAAACGTAGCTAGGGGACTATATTCAGGAAGGTTTTTTTTTGAAAAGGCATTGGGTAATATAACGGTTTATGAAGGGTGCGTAGCATGGGCATTTTTGATTACTAACAAAATCTGACATAATTGAATTCCCATTCCAAAAATTTCCCACACCTTATTCCAAATTTTAGGTATCACAACAAGTCTACTACATAGGACTTTGCATAAACTTGGTTCGATATCTTATCATATAATCGCCTTTGGTTCACGGTTAGGTATATTTCTTTCGACTTAGCAAAAAACTTTCATATTGTCGGTTGAATGAAGCCGTCGGTAGGTATTCACATTTTAGCGTGATGCGCTATATCCACCTACTTAATTAACAAACTCTTTTTCTTCAAACTTAATTGAGCGGGTGACGACTCGAGAATGGACGGCGGTTGTCGAATGGATTAACGGGTCCGGCTTTCCTACTCCACCATGAGGAAGTATCTCACGCGACTCTATCGGGGGCGATGTGATCGAAATGCAGGTGGGCTTACACTATTTTTCTAATGTGGAGGCGAAGTAAGCGATGGTCGTGTCTGGTCCGAGCAAATTGGAATCCCTTGTGATCACAGCTCGGTAACGTGGATCTCGTACCCGCTCTAGACTGGATTGGAAGCGTGGCCGGAGCCATTTCATGATGTCGACGTATGTACGTCACTAAGGCATTGGGGGACTTCAGGAGAACAAAGGACGTGCACCCATTTCCCCCTCCCTCTACCGCCGCTCCGAGGTACCAGCGGATAAAAGTTGTCGTCGCGGGAGGCCAGTTTGATGCAGGACGAAGATTACGATCTGGCCGGACTACCTTCGTCATGGGGGAAACGAAGTGACGAAATTTGCGTGGGCTTCACTACCTTTTAGGTTACGCTCGTGTGGGGTCTGCCTTGTCGGCGGAACGAAGGGAACATGACATATGGAATCGTTTGGCAGCCGATCGGCGGTTCTTTGTTGGAATCCGGATAAGTTTTCTTAACTACCTTTTGGTTTACGATTTAGGTATATTCGATATTCAATTTAGCAAAAACTTTCACATTGTCGGTTGAATGAAGCCGGCGGTAGGTAATCATATTTTTAGCGTAATGCGTTATATCTTATATCCACCTACATAAGTAGCAAACCTTTTATTAACTCCCTCACACTAGGAATAGGGATCATCCAGCATCAGGGTGGGAATGTACTCTGGACGAAAGCGCAGCGGGGGAAATAGAAGGGAGGGAAGCCAGATTCACGACCTGGTGCCTTTCATTCTTGGACCCGGCACCCTGGAAACCGAGCTTGACATTCCTTCTTTGAGCTGATTTTTGAGTTTGAGCTTGGGGTACGCCTATCGTAGAGCATATGCCCGTGACACATATAGGGGAAGGTCCCAAGTTACGCCTGTGTATGTTATGCGAGAGGATGTATTTTTCATTCAAATCAAACATCGATGACCATCGCGATTGCAGGCTGGCGCATGTTTTTGTAGCGTGCCTAGGAAAAACGTAATCATTATTTCTACTGGTTCGAGGCGGCGTGCCGGACGGAGAACGGGACTATTGAGGACATGAGTGACTGCCAAGGCGAGGATGGGTGACATCAAAATCTTCCTTAATTAAATTCATACATCGCCAGATCAGAGGAGAGAGCGGCCCCACCGATCTCCTGACATTGCCGATTGTCTAATCAACTTCGGTTTAATGTTTATGCCGGTGCTTTAGGAGTTAATGGAACTCAAGTCATCGGCATGCTGAAGAACTTCAACATCATCATCAATCCAGAGTAGGATGTCACGTTCCAAAACCTCGTGCCACCCACACATTTCCTGAACAGTTCCTGACATCGGCTATCACGCCATTAATCGGAGCAGACCCTCATATCAAACGGTATGAGATGACCTTTCATCATCATCATCAACACATTCATAATTTGGCGGCGTAGTGGTCGATATTATTCCCATTACCACTCTATGATCCAGAAACACACATCAAACCCTTTCCCGACAGAAGGCAAAACATGTCGATTTTCATTCGTCGCTTGCGACCTTAACATTCTCCGGAGGCGTTGGAATTGGAAGCTGATTCGGCGGTCTATGACCATCACCTTATCAGTTGGGCTATGGAGGAGTCCAATTATTTAAACAGCACATGTTCTGTCTCATGTTAATCCAAAATACCTACCCGTAGAATCAAATTAACAAAATAAAACAAGCTAGCTAACTAACAAACTGCATCTAGAACTGTGAGTGTAGAATTATTGCACTCCGTACTGCTTGAGTGTAAATCTTTTGTTAGAATGTACATAAATGTTAAATTATTTTCATGATAGCATTTTATAGAGCTGCAGAGAGTACGTGACATCGCATCGAAAGGTAGGATCTTCTCAATTCGCCGTTTGAATGTAAATTTATATACTAGATGCTAGGAGGGAAAATGCAGATTACTTCAATAAAATTAGTCGTCGATGAGCGTAGGTGTATAACAGGTGCTAGGGGAGGAAGCTGGATGAATATAGATAGATAATTAGTTAATTTTCAAGCTAGTCAGACTCAGTCATTGTTATTCGAAGCCTTGCAAATTGTAACACGCCATACCTAAAAGAACAAGGGTTTACCACAAATAAATTATTAATTAAATTGGATTAACTATACCAAACCACTAAAACAAAAAAAGTACACAACGTTGTGGGGTTAATTACAATTGATTAATTAAGAGCATCTCGTCACGTTTGCATAAAAGTATTACGTGATGGGGTTGAAAAGGCGCTGCAAAAGAAATGCAGGGGAGAGACGCGAGAACGGGCGAGCTACGAGCTTTTAAAGGCCGGACGGGGTTGCGCCTGTAGCTGTAGCAATGTAGCAGCATTTGGAAATCAAGAGTTAGGTTTTACTACGTAGGGGGGGGGGGGGGTTTATCACAAAGTGTACCCTACATCTGGTACATTACTCATGAACACCACCACCAAATTATAAAGCACAAAAACTTGTAGTGAGTTAAACAAAATTTTGATGTTTTCTGGGTCACTAGTAGGTGGTAGGATACTTCTTTATACTAAAAGCACAACGAATATATTATTCCAGAAATATGTAATTGAAAGCCATTCACTGTAATACTGTATCCTGCACTAGACCGTGTATATCACACTAGATCGAATAAAAATGACATGAAAAACATTCCAAGTTATAAAAAGTCGTACTAATGTACCAGACCATAATTCCTCCCGGTGTTATTTTACAGCATATTTAATATATAATATAATATTTAATATGTATCATATTATATATTTAATATTTAATATAATACACAGACACGTGTAAATAATATTAGTTTCAAGGTGAGCATTCGAATATTGCTTTCATCATTACCTGAAAACTTGATATTTGGAGATGTCTTAATAATCAACTGGACGATCGATAATACTAATTAACCATCAAGCCGTTTCCCCCCAGGGGTAAGCAGAGAGAACGGACCACCAAACAACTAGGTCTTGGCACACACTATTTGCCTCCCTCACATTCATACATCGTCTCATACATACCCCTCTATTATTCTGACTTTTGACATGGACTCAAGTATCTAATTCACTTGATCGTGTCATGTCTTCCTCGGGCGTCCTCGACTTCTTCATCCATTCATATTTGCGTCATATATTCTTCTCAAAGTTTTTTCTTCTTTTTTTCACATGCCATATATCAAGGTAAGTACCAGGACTCCATTGTGGACTGCTAGCCTCGCTTATTTTGACAGTTTTTTTATTAGCGCCAATGGCATTCAGTCCTCCATTAATGGAGTTACCCGCATTTACCCTTCTTTCAATATCTCTACCAGCCTTCCCATCTCTCGTAAACACACTACCCAGATACACAAACTCATCCACCTGCTCCAAGTATTCATCATTCACAACTATATTTCACACTGTTTTCGTACTCTCTCTTTCAAACACCGTGACTCACATTCATTATTAACTCATTCTTCATACACACTTCGTTCATCCTAGACACGAAAGACTGTCGATCTTCCATAGATTCCCATCTTAGAAATCAGCACCGCATCATCAGCATACAATATGCAACATACTTTCAGATCATGCAATTTCGCTCCCAATCCCATCTCTTTCAATTCTTGCATACAATTATCCATGTATAGATTAAATAACCATGGTGACATTACGCACCCTTGCTTAACGCCTTTTGTGATATCAAACCACCAAACACATGCAACCATGACATATGATCGATAATATGTATACCATAAAATAATAATGCTATCAGTTTAAAACGCCTATAAGTAGTAACACAGTCACAGTTAGTAAAATAAGATTGCAGAGAGGAATTTTGAACGTATATTATTCCCTTAAATAAGGTTTCAAATTATTGTTCTCCTCAGGGCATAAGGCTCCGCAATTCAACAAGACTCGTTTTCTCATTTTGTTCCCAACTTAATAATTATATAACTCCGAACATGGCCGCGGTTATTTCGGTTATTCGGTTGAGTTCGGCATTACTTGGAAATTACACAATATAATGAAGGAGTTTGGAAAATGTTTTGTATGCCTCCGGGCAACGTATAAGGTTTCGTTAAGATTTCGAGATTTCCACATATTATCACAAATTTTATTATAATAGAATTAATATCTACTTAATTTACAACAGTTAGGAGTGTATTGTTGGCGTTTTCATGCACCAAAATGAGTAAAGTTTATTAGTTTTTTTTTTGTTTTGAACAATATTTTATCTTACTTAAATCTTACAAAACTGATCAATCAGTTTGATTGGAGGCGGGAATGGGTACCGCCGCCCCGGTATTTATTGGATAACTGTTGTGTTCACAAGTTTTTGTATTCACATGATCAGGCTCTCCAACTCGTCTTGGAAGGAGATTTTTCTATGGAATAATTATTTATGTTAATCTGGATTTGATAATACTTCGCGTATTACAAATGTTGTGACTGCGAGTAGTCAACCTAACTAGAAGCTAGCTGAAATAGATCTGAATTATGTGAGCTCCTACAAACTGCACCCCGGCCCTTGGCCCCCCTGGTGCACAAACTCCGAACTAAACTAACCGCCATCTTGCGGACTTTCGGGAGAGCTCTTAGTATTGCCCTCTATGTGACAAGCTCGGAAGCTTTTAGATATACAACAATAACCAACACCCCTGCCATAGGTCACCTTAAGTGGTTCGTTACGTTTGGTGACTTGCACAAAGGTGGGGTGTTCATGGGGTGAGGTTTATCCGGGTCTTGACAGTGGACGCATCTGCCCACCAGCTGCTTGACAAGACGGATCGGGAAAGACTGGTTAACGGACATCTATTGACCTCTTTAACAGGACTCTTGCGGAACTTCAGCACCACAGTGGGAGGGATGGATTCATTCGTCCGTCACTCCACGTCAATTCTCAGATTACTATCCACCCCTCATACCTTTTTCCTTCCCAGGACTATACATAGTATAAAATGAAGTCGCTTCCGCTATCTGTGCGCTTAGATCTTTTAAACTACGCAACGGATTTTCATGCGGTTTTCACCAACATATATAGTGATTCATGTGGAAGGTTTTTCTGTATATAATTTTTCGAGGTTTTGTGTAATTTGGTTGAACTATATAAATAAAGGGAGCGGGCTAGCAAGCGGACTGCATGGATTTGATTTAACAAATGTCGTTGGTTATAAAGGTTGGGTAATGGCGCGGCGTTGTGTTTCATTAGCCACAGCAACGTGTGGCTGCGTCTACTAGTAACTAAATAATTACAATCGGCGTTAAAATACAAAAAAAATTGAACGGAATACATTTAAGTAAATTTACACTTTAGTACGTTCATTGTTTTTGCAATTGATTCGCGTCAAAACCTGCTTTATGAATATTCAATCTTTTCTCACATCATCCCAGGATCTGAAAATATCCTGGAGTGCTGGAGATTCTACGATAAGCAAGGCTTTCAAGCTCATCGCGTCCGCCCTTATAAGTGGCTTACGCACACCGAAAAGGTAAAAGATAGAAGAGTTTTGTGGGCGTGTTCAAGATGCCAAGTTCTTTTACTCCTGGACTCCCGGTGAACAAATGTTTGTACGTAACGCTAGTCAGAAGCATTATCAATCATCAAACAGTATTAATAGGCTAGAGACTGTACGGTTGAAATATAAGAATCCGGCGAAGAATGCAACTCTGATGTCACGCCTTACGCAAAACCGTTTTCGTACGTGGAGTTTGTATACAAATGTACTTTTGTAATAGAACCGAATTAAAGCAATGTCAAAAGATGGCGCCACTTACGTTAACAGTTTGCATGATTAGCATCGCCTGGCAGGCCTAAGTACTACGGATTTGTAATTTTGTGCATCTCTCCGGATATGGAGATATTGACGATAATATGATTATTATTTTAATTGGCAGCTTTGAATAATAGTATCACTCGGCTTTGTATTCATGGCTAATATTAAAAAAACGAGTGTGCTTTAGACCACACGACTTAAGTAAAACTTCACTAACTTATGCCGCCCATAAACAATATAACAATAACGGGAATTAAAATATCCCCATCCCCTCAACATCCCCATCAACTCAACTCAAATCGATTAGCGTTTCACTTTCATTATAGCGTTTCATATCTATTAGCGTTTCACTTTCATTAGCGTTCGCTTTAATTAGCGTTCGCATCGATTAGCGTTTCATATCGGTTAGTGTTTCACATTGATTAGCGTTTCATATTTTTTCGTAACGTATTCATCATTTTACCCCCCAAGTGTCGAGCGTGCGTAAAGAAGTTTTACTTCAAAAACGTCAAATGTCAATACGCTGATGGTTTTGCTTTTGTACTAAACATATTAAACTATTATATGTATCTCTAGTTAGAAGCCCAATTGAGTATAACTCGGTAGTTTGGTCTCCATCTTACAAAATTCACGTTAATAATATTGAGCAAATACAAAAAAAAATTCTGCGTTTTATAAATTTTAAATTAAATATCCCACTAGAAGACTTAAAATATAATCTATTACTAAATATTCTAAAAATACACACACTAGAAGACAGACGTAAAATAAACGACTTGACATTTTTATTCAAAATACTGAACTCTAAATTCGACTCTTGCGAACTCCTACAACTCATAAACTTACGAATACCGACAGTAACCACACGACAAAATACACTATTCTACTGCAGCATTCATAAGCGGAACTACATTGCCCACTCTCCGATACAAAGATTTCACACTATGGGAAATCAGTATTTAAGTGATGTTGACATAATATTCAACATCAACTTGGCGATTTTTGTAGATCTTGTAAAAAACTTATTCCAAAACTATTCCTAAACATATATGTATTTTTGTAAACTTATCAAATCGCTGTATTTTTGTGACTTGTGTGCATTTTTATCTAATTTTATTCTTATCATTTCTCTATCTGTTTAAAAATCATCTGTCATAAACAAATTGTACTACTGTAAAAGCCCTCTGGGCGTTGAATAAATAAATAAATAAAATATAATACTTTTTCTTACAAACAAAATATCAGTCGAAAATGAGTCAAACGGTGGACGTATGTCTGCACTCCCCAAAGGAAACACACAAACATTTTCATACGATAAAGAAAATGAATAAAGAGCCGTAACAAGATAAATATTTCCTCCTTAGGAAAAGTAATACTTTCGAGGAAATAGTAACACGTATTTTGTGTATGTCATTTTTTGTCTCACCATTATTTAATGTATAAGAAAGAGCTGTATCATTAGAGCGATAAGAAACGTATGTTTATAAACGCTTCCAATGGATACGCGTCGGGTATTTACGAATATTCGTCTCGGCCTTAGGTGGTTTTGGTACTGTGGAGGACGAACAAGGACACCGATCTGCACTCTCACTGGAATCCGATTGGTCCCCAATACACCAATAGGATTGAAGCATTATCTCAATCCACTCTCGCGCGCTGCAACAAAGATTATTCAAACCGTTCTACCTTAAACTCCCGGTCAATACACAGCCTTGTAAATCGTGCTTGTTCGCTCTCCACTTAATACACAATTGTTCATATTTAAATATTAAATTAGGGTGCGTTTTGTTTGTTTGTAATTTGTTAAATAATAAGTATTGTAACTACAAACTACTTATTTGATTTACTATACACCTTCCACACTTAAACAATAACCCCCACAGTACAATACACTTCTAGAGACGATTTATATTCAGTGTTAACACCCTTTCTGGGTGTTTTAAATGGGAGTTTGGGAGGGGGGGGGGGGGATCTCGGAGAAGATGGAGTGATTTCTGGTATCAATTTCATACGGATTAAGTATGCGACCCTCTTGACATAGAAGGCGCTAGATTGATATTATTTCTACTTGTAGGTTTTTTGGTTTCATCGTTATTTTTATACCATTTTTTGTTGTTTCGAGTCATGGGAACATAGTAAAAAAGGCTTCATTTGAATTTAAAATAGCAGTAAAAGACTTTTTATAGATATTTCGACGATAGGTTAGAATAAAATAAATCGTTTTGAAAATAGCATTTCTTTTTCTTCCTTGCATTTTCCCAACTCATTGCCTAGGTAGGCCGTTGGGGTCGGCTCTTCTCGTCTTCGGGCTATAAATTTTTTGGTCCTGGGTATCGCTTTCATTCAGGCCGTTTCCCTGTAAAATTTTGGAGCATTGAGTCATCCAGGAGTTCTTTGGTCTTCCTCTGGATGACTGTCGATGAAGCTCCATAGACATAACCTACTTCACTGTGTGGTCTGGTGGTCTGATGGTCTTCGTCTTATGTGCCCATACCATCTCAACTGTAGCACTTATTTAACCAAAATAATCAACTTCTTACAATTATCAAAATGTTATCTTCGTCAGGATGAAATTCAAAATTTAAAAAAAATAGTAAAAGACAACCAAGTATAGACAAATAAGTACGAGTACCTGCAGACAAAAAAAAACGGTGACCGGACAACTCAGAATGAAATCAACTCAGCACCTCCTTTGAAAACTCATAGTAATGAAAAAATATATAAAAAATTGGTAAAATAGGTTATACCTATTATGTTAGGTTACTATTTTTATCATAGCTTTTTAACGACTTTTCAAACTTAATTTTAATTTTATCCTGTCTTTTTTTGAATTATTATTATAATTTTTTATTAAATAATTGGTATTTTACAAAGTGATTTGTTTTCATTCAATTAAAATGACGCCGCAATGTGATTGAAAAAATTTATTTGGGAGGCGGGTACGGGTACCACCGCCTCGGGATTTATTTAGGTATTGGATAACCAACACTTCTACTTTAGGGTCATCCCAAGTGGTTTGCTACGTATAGCCGACTTAGCAGGGGTGTCTGGGTTTAGTGACTTAGCAGGGATGTCCCTTTTAGTGACTTAGAAGGGGTGCCTGGGTTCATAGGGTAAGGTTTGTCTAGTTCTTAGCAACGGATTTTTTGGACACACGGAACCCCAGATTCTTACCCATCCCTCATACCTTTTTCCTTCGCAGAACTTCCTCTCATTCCTTTCCTTAAAAGGACCCTCCACACAGCATTCCCATAGACGACATAGGCCCTGAGGGAAATTATTTTCCTCAGGGCTTCCTGTATGGATCTAATCAATATATTATAAAAGAAAGTTAAAAAAAACGCGCGGTTAGCAAAATATATAAGGGCTGGGAGTTTTTCCCTGTTGAAATTTCTAGAACAGTCTTCCGGAAAGTTCTAGAAGGTTCCATAGAGCTCTAGAAAGTTCTGGAAGGAGTTGTGGAGTATGTCGTGGAATGTTTGGGACCCTATTTCCGATAATCGTGAACATCATTATGGAACATTCCAGAACACTCTCGAATGTTGTCCTGAGCGAAGACGGGCAACTCAGCTAATGTAAAATAAAATGAAATATTCCCTTGGAACTAATAAACTACACATTATTTTAATTAAATACCTTTAAAATTTATACACTGGAGGATCGAAGAAAGATTAAGGATCTTTTTTTTTTTAAGTTGTAAATTTGGAGCTTGTAGACTAGACAATATAAGAGTACCTACCTACTCGACACTCTAGTCCTAAGGAACTATTCCAATGTCACCGTTCATAAACAATTCGTAATTCCTCACCTACATATTTCAGCAAACGAATAATTAAAATATAATTTCTTATAATTTTAGATTATCTTTTTAAAAATCAAATTGTAAACCATTGCATTGCCCAACATGTGTATACATTCACATGATAACGGTTCGTTTCTATAACTCTTTCTTGAGTTCAACATCTAGGCTGTTGAAAGATTTGCCGACCACCGTGTTTCCTTCCTTCTAAAATATGGGTCTGTTCAAGACCCAGATTCACTCTTTCCTTTCCACAAAAAACCCGCCACACGGCATCTGCCCCGAGGGAATTTATTTTAATATGTTAAAAAAAAACACAAATGAAAAGAGTTTTTTTGCTTAAAACCACTTTATTTGATTAAGTTCTCTTTCATATTTTCGTTTATATTATTATTGCTTATTCTAATATGATATATTTCACTAATGGGAATAACCTTCAAAAAGTATAAAAAGAAAGTTTTTCTTATAAAAATTGAATATTCATTTAGACTTTCGTAAAAAGTCAATTGTTCCATATAAATAAATTCGGATATATCTATCCGAGACGCTATCCAGGTTACAAACCAATTCTTAGAATTATTGTTTCCACTGAAAAGGGTAGTTGCCCGTTGCCGTTTATGGGGAAATATAATTAGTTGATAATAGTTTAATTCTAAAATTTTAAAATAATATGAGATTGACAAATATGACGGCTTTGAGAGAAGGTGGCAATGGCGAAATTGGTTAACGCGCTCGTCCCGGTTAGACGGAGAGGTCTGGGTTCGAGTCCCAGTTGCGACCATGTCTTTTTCTGTTTTTCTGTGTCTTGTTCTCTTTCATATTTTCGATTAGATTATTACTGTTAACTTATTCTAATATGATATATTTCACTAAAAGAGAAATAAACTAAATTACAGTACATAGGAAGATTATAGAGTAAACAAAAGAGAAATAATCTAAATTACAGTACAGAGCAAGGTTATTGGGTAAACAAAAGAGAAATAAACTCATTTACAGAACAGAGCAAGATATAGGGTAAACATAAGAGAAATAAACTAAATTACAGTACAGAGCCAGATTATAGGGTAAACAAAAGAGAAATAAACTAAATTGCAGTACAGAGGAAGATTACAAGTTAAAAAAAGAGAAATAAACTAAATTGCAGTACAGATAAAGATTATAAGCTAAACAAAAGAGAAAAAAAATAAACTACAGTCAGAAAAAGATTACCAGGCAAACAAAAGACAAAGCATGTAAGAGAGGGATAGACAATAAGAAACAGGCTGGTATAGTGGTAGAGAAGGGTGGAGGTGAAGGGTGAACATAGGAAGAAGGAGAACAGCTTTAAAATCTGACTGTCGGATAAATCTATTTGTTTAAAATTTTACAATTATTTTTATTTGATTTTGATATTTCTAATGTTTCTAACGTTAAAACAATGAGCTATATACTCTGTTTAAGGATCTAAACGTCACAAAATTTATAAAACTGGTAAGACTTCGTTAGCTGGTTCATGTAGAGAGAATGACCGAACATCAAGCACCAAAGTCCCTGCTGAACTCGAGACCGATAGGGCGAAGGAGCCTGGGAAGACCAAGATTAGGATGGAGCGACAACGTCCTCAAAGACATATCTACCTTTGAGCTTCTAAACTGGATAGAGCTGGCACAAAACCGAGATGAGTGGAAGAAGACCCTTGAGGAGGCCAATACCACCAGGGGTTGTAGAGCCAAGAGTGATGATAACGATGAATGTTTCTAAATTATTAAGGCGAATTCCTATTTTATTTTTATAACTACATTTTTATTAAATTTATGGTTGGTATAAATTAAATACTAGACAAATTCTGAAAAACCTGTACGCGTTATACACCTGACGATTTTCTTATTCTAATATTTACGCGCAGTTCTACCTATGTAGATTACCTGGCAATATTTGCAATTAAGTTTGTAGATGCCAGACTGGCTAAATGCATCTTCTTTGTCTTAATTGAGGTGATTTTTCACAAAAACGGCGCTATAGTATAAATCGTCCAAACATTATTATTATTATTATTTAACAATTACTTAAAAGTTTGCCCAAGTTATTATTAGTACAGAAGGCCGGCCTTTTTTCTGAGGGAAGCTTAGACGTGTAAAGGGAATAAAATGTATAATGAATAATATATCACTTTGTTTAAACCACTATATTATAAACAATATCTACGTGTTTCGATAATAATGTTATCTTCATCAGGATATGTTAATTTAAAGAAAAATAAATGACAAACAAATATAGACAAATTAGAATAAATTAGAACAAAGACAAAATATTAAAAAGCAGAGGTGATTAATTGCTTAAAAATCTCATAAAAATAGTTACACAAAATTAAATATAAAAATTATTTAAGAAAAAATAAAATTGCATTTAGATAATAAAAAACTTTTAAGAAACAAATAATTAAAATAATTAGTCTGAATCAAAAAATAAATATTTATAATTATTGTAAGTACTAATAAGAAAAAAAAAATTAAAAGATAACTATTTTTAAAAAATGTTTGGTTATTTATAATATTTAATTTAATATTAATGCTTTTTTAATGTCTAAAATTTCTAAATTATCCAATTGTATGCCCGTAGTGTAAGTATGTAAAATTTTAAGACCTGTATTAATATCAAAAGAATGACTTGTTTCCAAAACATGGTTGGCAAATTCAGAATAATTGTTATTATTTAAACATCTTATATTTTCCTTAACTCTAATGTTAAAATTTCTAGAAGTTTTTCTAATATAAAAAAGTTACAATCATTACAAATTAATTTATAAACCCCAGATTTGTTCCAAAAATCACATTTATCCTTATTATTTAATATATAATTTTTTAATTTGTGATTTGTATAAAAAGATGGCTGTATATTATTTGGCATGTGTTTAATTATTAAATTTGAAATGCTATTATTTAAAAATAAAAATTTTCCCCAATTATTACCTTTTTTAACAACGTGTGGATAAACAAAAGATCTAAAAAAACTTTTCCTTATATTTTTTTATTCAACATAATATGTAGACAATATTATTGTCTATTAATTTTGAAGTATAGCCGTTATTAATTGCGATATTTTTAATAGTATTTAATTCTATTTTAAAATTACTCAAAGATAAGGGAACATCTACTTAGCAAGGTATGAAAAGCTGCTAATTTTTGTGAAAATGGATGATTAGATGTTTCATGTATAATGATATCTGAATATGTATCTTTACGAAAAATGTTAATTTCAAATTTATTATTAATGATAGAAATATTTAAATCCAAAAAAATTACTCTGCAATTATTTCCAATTTCTAGGGTAAAGTTAATTTTTTTGTTGAGTTTATTAATAAAATTTAAAAATATATTTAATTGTCTGTTAGTGCCAGTCCATATTCAAAAAATGTCATCTACATATCTTTTCCAAAAATAAACAT
This sequence comes from Limnephilus lunatus, assembly GCA_917563855.2. NCBI lineage: Eukaryota > Metazoa > Arthropoda > Insecta > Trichoptera > Limnephilidae > Limnephilus > Limnephilus lunatus. The sequence continues at coordinate 59,118,796 of OU830596.1, forward strand.
ATTTTAATAATAAAGCACGACTTTTAAAAAGTTTATCCTGCAAAATTGTTTAAAAATATATCTGCAACTAGGGGATTAGTGCTTGAACCCATTGCTAAGCCATCTTTTTGTTTGTAAATAATGTTGTCAAATTAAAAATAATTCTGTTTTAGGATAACATTAAAAATTTTATATAAATCCTGTGAAAAGTTTTTGGAAATGTTTGAAGAATCTAGTAATTCTTTAATAATAAATTTAGTTTCAAAAAGAGGAACACTAGGAAATAAGTTAACAACATTGAATGATATTAACATAGCATTTTTAGGTACATCCAAAGATTTTAATTTTTCAATTAACTCAGGGAATTTTTCATTGTGTGTTTAGGATTAAAAATGTTGTTATCAAGAATTAATTTATTGATTCTAGAAGCTAACTTATAACTAGGGGCACTTCAATTGGATACAACCGGTCTAATAGGTTTTTCTAATTAATGAATTTTTACCAAACTGTATAATTTTGGAACTTGTGGATTATTAATTGTTAATTTTTTGTTTTTAAATAAACTAATAATGTTATCACTTTTGCAACATTTCAATGTATTAAAAATTTCTTCCTGGCATTTATTGATAGGGTTATTATTAATAATCTCAAAATTATTACACAACGTAATTTTGCGAAGTTTGAAGAAGGAATAAAATGTATTTATGTACATAATTCTGCGCCATTGGTTAGTTATATTATTATTATCAATAGCTGGTAGGGTAAAGTGTTTTTGACAGGATTTTATCAATTAGACCATTGGAGGTTATCCACCACTAACCCGCCCTGGTATAAGTAACAGATGGTTACTCCTTCAAGGCTCTCTCAAAATTATATTTATTTCGTTAAAAGAAGCTACATTTATTTATTTTGAACGAATTTAGACCACCAGTGTCCCTGCATACGTTGTTAGAAAGCAGTATGCAAGTGATTAGCAGGAAAAACAAAATGCAAAAAAAGTTTGAAATATAAATATGAATTAAACAGGACAAAAGAAAAACTCATTCATTAGACTCCATGAGGCTGCATTACATCGTGTAAAAACCTGCAAGCACCTGTGTAAAAGAGATAACATAAAAATTACCATAAATCTCAAATTAATTGGCAAGTATTAACCAAAAATGTCAATGGCATTCGGTCTGACCATAAACCACACTTAGCTTCCGTGTCCCTTCAGTGAAGCCTCAAAGAATGTTATCTGAATTTTTGGGGTAAAATACCCGAAGATTAAAAGAAAATTCAGGCCTTGAGTAGTCAAAGGCAGGACAAAAGACATTCAGGTATGTTGTGAAAATAGTACGGAAAGGAAGGAGATGGGGTAGAGAAAGGTGGGGAAGTACCTGGCTATTCAGATGTGGTCAGCAAACACGGCTAAAGCCATTTCAAGCAAGGTATCAATTCTGAATGGTTATTTTACATCAAGGCTATACTGGGAGTAACTTCCACTCTGAAACGTACCGAAATCTATATATATATATATATATAAAATCTCTTGTTACTGTGTTTGCGGTCACACTCCTCCGAAACGGGTCGACCGATTTTTATGATTTTTTTTAATGTATGTTTGGTAGGTATGAGAATAGATCGTAAAGTACATTTCATACCGCTAGGTGATTAGGTGTCACTGTTCGAAAAAAATCAATTTTTTTTGACAAAAAAATTATTTTTGGTATAACTTCAAATTTTCACCCTCCCATTTTTTAATCGCGATTTTAGTATTTTTTATGAACCGTCGCGTCGTTCGTATTTCAAACAGAACGAAATTATTTATGTTGTTGAATGACAGATGGCGCTACGACCGCCTATGTAGCAGAACTAATAATTTATATGGCAGAACAACATTTGCTGGGTCAGATATTATATTATATATTCTTTACGAATGAATTGTGAAATAACACAAATTAATAAAATAAAATTCATTTGCGCACGCCGGGATTCGATCCCGCGACCTTCGGATGGCGAGTCAAGAGCCTTACTCCTCGACTGGGTAGGTCTGAGGGGCCAATAATAAGTTATTATTCTATAATATATGTTGTAAATACCTTTTTCTATACGGTAGATATAAATAATTATAAGAAAGTGTGTTATATGTCCAAAGGTTCATTCGAAAGTGGAGAGCTCAACTAGTAATTTCTGTTACAGTGGTTGTGCTCACTCCCTTACATAACCCGATGGCTTCATAATATCGAAGGGTAGGAGATAAAAATAAAATGACTTTTTTCAATTTTGAGATTACAGTGTTGACCCAGTTGATGGATTGGAAGTGTTGAACTGCTCTTTATCGTCGGCAGCGAAAATTTAATGCTGTATTCTTTTGTAGAATCGTGGCGTTATTGTGGTGGTAATTTTTAAAAAGTCTTTTGTATTATTATTTTATTTGCTACCCAGACTGCACCTAGTATCATAGGTAGGTATCTAATTAAAATAATATAATTGTCAATTGGATTCAGAGTTTTCGATTTTGATTAGTACTTTTTTTTCATAAGTGAGTACTTCGATTAAATTCATTATTTTAAAAAGTTAATTCGAATATTGAATTTTGCTTGAACAATCGATGTTTTAAAAATGTTATTTTCAAATTGTGACCTTTTTGTAAGAGTTTTTGTAACGGTTAAAAAAACTTTTGAGATGTATTGTCATGTGGTTGCATTAATCCAGAAACCTTCGCGAGGGTGGAAAAAAGGGTATTTTGAAAGTTTGAAATATTTCCTTAATATAGCAACGCAAAGCGGACATACATACACACATACAAACATTTTTTGATTTTATATATATAGATAGATAAATGAAGCTCATTTCATATTTCATGATATCACTAAAACTATTTTTTTATTAGTATACCAGCAATTTCTCGGCGTGCGTTGCAATGCCAATAAAGATTAATCTATTTCATTCTCTCGTGGGCTAAATCCTATAGATGTATGTGTTTGTCTCTTTTTAGTGTCGTTTTTTCGGTTCAAAGAGATTTAAATGACAACGGTGTTGAAGAAGTTTTCATTAAAAAAAAATTGTGTGCAGTTCACACGCGGTAAAATTGAAACCTTCAGAAAACTAAAGTAAGCCAGAGTGGGGAGGCTACGAAGCACCGCACAAATAGGAGACAGGTTAATCTATATCATTCTCTCTCAGGCTAAATCCTAAAGATGTATGTATTTGTCTCTTTTTAGTTTCGTTTTTTTTCATCGAGTTTCAAATCACAACGATGCTAAAAAAGATTTTACTTTTAAAAAAATGTGTGCAGTTCACACGCGGTAGAAGTGAAACATTCAGATAACTAAAGAAGACAAAGGAGGGGAGGCTTCGAAGTAACCCACAAAGAGGAGACCGATTGGTCTTTCTTATTCTCTCGCACGCTAAATCTTATAGATGTACGTGTTTGTCTCTTTTTAGTGTCGTTTTTTCGTTTCCACGAGTTTCAAATCACAATGGTGCATGACGTGATAAAAAAAAACAATATAATGGTTTAACGATTTTACCAAAAATTTGAAAATGAATTAATATTTTTTAGCTAAGTGCGAGCACACACATATGTACATAACATCGAACAGTATTAATACCGTTGCGTCTGCATGGTTGAATTTCAGAACCCGGTTTCGGTTGCATATCTGACGCCACGCCTTACACACCGCGCCAGAAATAACATCTGTATTCGTGGATTTTCAGACAAAACTACCGTTGTAACTCGGTTTTCAATTCAAGAATTCGTAACAAGATATCGCCACTTACGTCAGCAGCTTGCATGTGGACGTAGAGGCGTCTACTAATATCTACAGGAATTCCAAAAACTGAACAAATCCGACTAATATCTATGAGAACCAAAGTGAGGTCGAATATCTACAGCTCAAACTGCTGACTAATCTATGTCAGCAATTTGAGCTGTAGATATTGTTCCATGTTAAGACGAATATCTACAGCACTGGCAGAGGTTGGATTTGCAATTATGTGTAGCATATTGGCATAACGTATTGCGTATGAAGTTTAAAAAACTAAATTTTTGTAAAGTTAGGTGAGTATTACGTAATTAAAGTAATTTATGCTTTTCCGTACAACCTCTTGTTCAGCTGCCCTCTGTAGATATGAGTCCCACCTACGCTCCATAGATATTCGTCACCACTGGGACCGTCATAGATATTTATCCGACCTTAGCTCTGTAGATATTAGTCTTCACTCTGAAGTTCATAGATATTTGTCCAACATATGAGCTGTAGATATTTGTCCGAAATACAGGCTGTAGATATTAGTATCTGGAGTCGTGGACGTTATAAGTACTACGGATTAATAGAATCTAAGTATCTTTCCGGATATGGAGAGATTACAGTATGCAATATAGTTGTGAATGATGAATACTTGGAGCAGTTGGATGAGTTTGTGTATCTGGGTAGTATGTTTACGAGAGATCGGAAGGCTGATAGGGATATTTAAAGAAGGGTGAATGCTGGTAACTCCATTAATGGAGGACTGAATGCCGTTGGCGCTAATAAAAAAACTGTCAAAAGAAGCGAAGCTAGCAGTCCACAATGGAGTCCTGGTACCTACCCTGATGTATGGCAGTGAGGCATGGAACTGGCAGACGAAGGATGAAAGTAAACTGAATGCTGTTGAAATGAGATCCCTGAGGCGTATGTGTGGTAAAACAATGTATGATCGTGTGAGAAATGTGGATATCCGCAAAGAATGTAAGGCTAATGTATGCATAATGAGTAAGATTAAGAAAGGGACTCTCAGATGGTTTGGGCATGTAGAGCGAATGAACGAAGAAAGCAGTGTAAGAAGAATATACGACGTAAATGTGAATGGTAGTAGAAGTCGTGGACGTCCGAGGAAGACATGGCACGATCGAGTGAATCAGATACTTGAGTCGGGCCATGTCAAAAGTCAGAATAATAGAAGAGAATGTATGAGACGATGTATGAATGTGAGTGAGGCAAAGATTGTGTGCCAATACCGAGTTGTTTGGCGGCCCGTCCTCTCTGCCTACCCCTGCGGGGAAACGGCGTGATGGTTAGTTAGTTAGTTAGTGAGTCATTGCTTGTCACGGTTCTTTTAACTCAGTGACTAGCCGTCACTGGATCACAGCGGATCCGAGGAACTGGCTATTTTTGGAACCAGTTCTTATCGGAATCGGATTTATAAAATGGTTACCTACACTCAAACTGTGTGAAGCCGAACTAAAAGCAGCCGCAAGGCCTAGCAGCTAAAACCTACGGAGCGGGTTTTTAACGTAGTAATTCTTCCTATTACTTCAATTTATCAATATATCCATGTTCTCAAAAAATCATGCCGACATTTATTACCCTTTTACTTCAATAACACCAGAACACTAGCTTATCAAAATTCTCCGATTCCTATAGACTTCATAGTCTCGGAAATAAATATTATTCTCATCTGGACGATATATTTCATATTTAAACTAATTAGTATAAATGTTGTATTTTCTATCACTTTTATTCTTTAAGACACAAATAGACCTATGTACCTACCAAATAACTTCTATATTACTACTAATTTTTTTTGTAGAATCTTTTAAATTCAATAAATGCGTGAGGATTCTTAGTTTATGCTTACATTGTTATCCATGTATTTTATTTTGCGTTTTGTTGCAACCTTTTTTGACATTATCTTTATATTTTTCTTTATTGTTTAAATTTGAAAGTATTTACTTTGTTAAAAATAGTTTGTAAAATTTTATATGAAAAACCCACTAGGGCGTGTAATATATAAATAAATAATTCTATTATCTCTTCACAGGTCGTGGGTTGCAAATTCCTAACAAAAATCATTCTAAAAAATCATCAAATACTAGAACAACCTTTAGAAGAAAATAGAATTGCGTTTTATCAACTGGAAAAGCCTTGGGAATGTTACAATATCAAATATTTCAGAGTTCCCAAATTCTCCGGACAAATTTTCCGGTTTTCTTAGAAGATAAAAGGAAAATCTCTCGCAAGAAATATTCTTGGAATTTGCTAATAATATTTCTGGGCGGAATGAAAATATTTTGAGTGCGTATAAATCAGTGGCGCTGTCGCCAATAAAAGTTGTCCAAGACTATCAGTTCACAAAGGAGTGCTGGTACCAACCCTGATGTATGACAGTGAGGCATGGAACTGGCAGAGGAAAATAAAAGTAAACTGAATGCTATAGAAATGAGATGTCAATGTATTCTAAAACAATGAACGTTTGTGTGAGATGTGTGCAGATTCGCAAAGAATGTAAAGTTTATGTGAGCGTAATGAGTAAGATTAAGAAAGGGACGCCTAGATGGATTTGTTTCCTACAAAGGCATCATGAATTCAATTCCTCAGCTAGCTAAGTCCTTCATCACTGAACATGCATTATTCTTCGTTTATGAAGAAGGTTGTGGGAGGAAGCGAAGTTTGCAGTTCACAATGGAGTGCTGGAACCTACCCTGATGTATGGCAGTGAGGCATAAAACTAGCAGAGGAAAGATGAAAGTAAACTGTACAGACTGTTCCTGAGAAAAATAATTTCTTTCAGGGCCTATGTCAACTTTTGAGATGCTGTGTGGAGTGAAAATATATGGAAAAGAAAGAGCAAACCTGGGTCTTGAATAGACCCATGTTATAAGAGGGAGGAAACACAAAGGCCAACAAATCGTTTCACAGCCGATATGTTAAACTAAAGAACAAGTAGAAACGACCCTTTCTCAAGTGACAAATATCAACTGTGTATAAATGTTGGACACGTGTTTGGCGTGTTTCCCGAATATGCACCAATAACGCTAGTTGCACTGATCATCTTCCATTGAAATATCGGTAGAAAAGGGACAGCATTTCCACCCGGCGCTTGTGCTCTAAAGATTGCAATCCATTTGTTACGATATGAGAATTTATCGAATGGAACGGCTATTTCTGCAAAATCGAGGGTATTTTTCAGGTATTTTGGGGCTCCAGACCAGAAATGGCTGCCAAATTCATCCGTGGGGTGCACTTGAGATTTGTACAAAGTTAACAGTTTTATGCCACGACATCTGATCAGCTTCAATAGTTGAGCAGTATCTTTATTCTAAAATGTTTCTGGATTTCGTCGTAAGAGTCGTGTAGAGTTGAATACAACGAATTCCCACTAACATTTGTTTGCGCGTTCTATGCTTGAGTATATTATGTTTTATTATTTGCACTTGACAGCAGCTGTTTCGACTAGAAAGAGAAATATTTTGTGTGACAGCTGTTCCGCCCTGGGAAACAGTTTCACACCGTAAAAGCTTCTAAATGTAGCCCAAATTCATGAACAGTTTGGTTATTTGAAATTCCTCCCCCGAATCGCAATGGATTTCGGTAGAACGTCGTAAAACCCAGCTGTGGGATTCAATTTATTATATTCAGAAGGGATGGGCTGTTAGGAAATTATTGTTGGAAGAAAATATATTATTGTTTATTCTAACAGGTTTTTCTATTATCACTTCAACATCTTATAGAATTCAGTGGCGTACAAAACACCGGGCAAAATACCCAACTATAATATGTTTAAATAAATGAAACGATATATCTTTGTTAGAACCACTTATATATTGTATTAACGCAAGCCGGTTTTAGAACGATCGTTCCTTTCTCAGGGCAAAAATATAATCAAATGAAGACAATATTAGCGAAACTCAATCAATATCAGAAGACAGAAAAATCAGAAAAAGATATTGGTTCCACTGGGACTCGAACCCAGATACCTTAGCTTACATGGCCTTAATATTATAATTTGAGTTTTTACTCAAAAAGTTAAAAATAAAAAAAATTAAAATATAATCACCTAACAATTAAAAAACCGTGGGTGGTACAATGCATTATTAGGTACTAAGTGTTGTGGTAGGGTTGAGGGCGTGTCTAGGGATTAATAAAGAGTGGGTGGGGAGAAAGAATGGACATTAAATGGGAACATATCCAAGTTTGGTCTATAAGATATATATATATATATATATATATTTTATTGATAATGGACTCATTATTTTTAAGGGATTTTTAACCAACATATTATATGATGACCGGCGTAGTCCAGCGGTAAGGCTTCGAATCCCAGCGTGGCAAATACATTTTATTTAATTAATTTGTGTTATTTCACAATGTATTCATATAAAATAATATAAAGTGTATTTGCGGCACTTTCCAGAGTGGAAAATACTCTCAGTATCGCCCTGGTGTTAGACCACCATTCAGAATTGAAACGTTGCTTAAAATGGCATTAGCCGTGTTTTGTGACCAGATCTGAATAACCAGGTACTTCACCACCTTCCTCTCCCCTATCTCCTTCCCCTCACCACTACCTTCAGCCTCACAACATACCCCAATTGGGGATGCCATAGTGTCACTGGCTTCAGACGGGAGCAGTTGAGACTCTTGTGCGGTATTCATATAAAAATAAAATATATAAGTAGTTCTTACCAATGTATGTTGTTTCATTTATTTATAATGGAAAACCACAAAGTTATAGCAATATTCAAAAGTACATAATATGTTGGTTTGTTTTCTTGTTCATTACAACATTACATAACATGTATAATACGAAATAAGAAATAAATGAAAATGACAGATAACCATATTCCTTTCACCTATGTTAGGATATGGTATTATGATACGAGGGTGTAACTCAATTTGGGAGGCGATTATCAGTACCGCCACCCCGTAAAACATTTATTGGATAACCAATACCCCTGCCATAGGTCACCCCAAGTGGTTCGCTACGTTTGGTGATTTAGCAAGGGTGCACGGGTTCTTGGGATGAGGTTTGTCTAGGTCTCGATGGCGAATGCTTTTCCTCACCTATTGTGTGGTGATTCGTATCGGGAGAGACTGATAGAGGCAGACATAATCTAGACCTCTCCAGCCAGACTCCACCCATCGCCTTGCACCGCAGTGGGAGGGATGGATTCATAGGTTTCTCACTCCTGGACAAATTTACCCCCAGATTACCCACCCCTCTTACTTTTTTCCTTCCCAGAACTTACCATTCTTATTTTTTCTAAAAAGACCTACCACACAGCATACCGAAAGATGAATTATTTTTCTCAGGGCCTCCTGTATGGAGCTAATGTAAAAAAATACAGGGTGTAATAGATTTTATATCGCTAGTTAAAAACCGGAAGGATTTTAACCAAAGATTCCTGGGCATATTTGGACTACAAAAAGTAAATTTCGTTTTGCTTTGTTTTTTTTCAATCTTGCCTCGCCACTGATCCCACTTCTACAAATCGCAACGGTATCACATATACGCGCGCTGTTTCGTGTGTTACTGTGCTGCTCAAACGAGGCGGAGTGCTTATCACGTGACCCGACTACTCAGTTACGAATAAGGCTCAGTCAAAATATTTTTATTGTTTATAATTGAAAAAAAAAATCCTCGGACAACAAAATGACATCTATATTATTTTTTTTATTCCAAATATGCTCAGGAATCGTTTAAATTAGGTTAAAATCCTTCGGGTATATGCCGGTACACCCTGTATGTGTGTTTATCGCGGATAATGTTAATGTGAACACAATACTAACACGGGCACACAGCATGCTTCACACTTGATATTCAAATTCAGAAAAGAAAATTTGGTGACATTTTTTGGGCAGACGCATGTGCCACTAAGACCTAGACTAACCCCACCCCATGAACTCGGGCACCCTTGGTAAGTCACCAAACTTAGTGAAGCACTTGTGATAAAATAGAGCATTAAATAGGTTTTCTTCTTTGGAGAGAATTATTCTTGGAAGCGAAGTTATTTTACAATCAAAACAGATTCCCAAATGTATAAAATCTCATCCCCATATTTTCACCTTCACAGGATAAAAATCAATCACTTTTCGGCTCGAAATTTATGATAGACGTCTATAAGAAAATCTGCTGTGAAAAAACATAACAGATTTTCTCCCGAGATTCCGGCGGGAAAACAAGCAGCCTCGCAATCCCGGGATATTAATTCCTCCCGTGGGACAGATGTTTCTTCGCTGCGCCAGTGACTTATAAATTGTAACTAACTTCATCACTTCTTTTTCCGCTACGGTAGGTAAATTTGATAGACCGCCAACTCATCACCTCAGTTGGACAAGGTTCTAATTGACGTTTTTTTCTTCAAAAATGTCCTTTAAATTTAACACGATTAATTTTAATTATTCCCCAACTATAAATTCAAAATGATCACGTATTATTATAGTATATTTGCAGCACGTTCCGGAGTGGAAGGTACTCTCAGTATCGCCCTGGAGAACAACCACCATTCAGAATTATTAAAACGTTGCTTAAAATGGCCAAACACGATCAGAAGAGCGATTCTGTATCTTTGTTGGTACGGAAAAGATTCCATACGAAATCGGCTGTCAAATTTGTAATTTTCTATGCCTTTCAATTGCTTTTCTGAGGGTGATGTTAGCTGTTGCCGATTTTAAGTGAAAGTAGGTATACATGATTATTTATTCATTTAACATACGTTTAAAATTGTATACCATGGATTTGACATTTCCTCAAAATATGTTCTTCTAGTTTAGGCAAAGTAAGTAAATCATGCATATAAAGATTTAAATAAAACTTTGCAAATGTCAAATCCATGGTAAACAACTTAAAACTTACATTAATTACACGAATAATAATCATATATTCTTAAAGTCATTCGTGTTTTAAACACTCTAAACTAAAATATGCGACAGCTGACATCTGACATTGGCTCACGTCACGAATAGAAAATCACACAAATTTGACAGCGTAAAGATGTAAGAAATCTTCTACGACCCACAAAAGATGCAGAATCGCTCCTCAGGTCTGATGGCTAAGTACTTCCCCAACGTCCTCTTCCACACATCCTCCCCTTCCCAATACCTTCATCCCCACAATATACCTTATCACTGGCTCCAGGCTTTTGGGAGCTGTTGGGACTCTTGAGCGGTACTTATACCTCGTAATTTTCGTTCAAAACAATAAACATTCATTAATTCAGCGTAATTTGGAGATATTTCACCCCAAGTGTGCCTTACAGTAATAGAACCTTAAAGTACTACGCATTATTGACCTTAATAATCTATTCAGGGTGTTCTTATGGCTTAAAATTACTCCCTTAGTTGTGTTAACATAGTATAAAATTTAAACAATCTGACTAATAACAATCACTTACCGTTGGTGAACGGGACGTTTATTGTTCGGCTTACCTGGAAAAAAGAAAAAAAACATTTATAAATTGTTAAGTTGGATAGAATAGAAAAGATATGAGGGAGCGGACTACAAAATAAATAAAAGCAATGTGAGCTTTTATATTTACCGTCACGTTTCACGGTTACGGCACCGTGATGGCAAAGAGGCATTAAAAATACGTTTCTTAACACAATAATGCTTTAGCTCTTTCAAAAGATGAGACACACAATGTACGTAGGTCTGTTTCCTCAAGAAAATGTTTACAGGAATCGTGTTTACTAAGATTCACAATGATAGCAATTTTCAATCAAATTATTATAGGGAATTTTAAGTAATTAGCATAAGAGATATCAGAGATATAACCGAATCGAAGTTATGAACTTTTTTATAACAAGTACCTACCTTTAATAAAATTTTAACTTTTAATGCATAAAAGATTATCGCATTTACGCGGACAAAAGCGTAAAAACACTGTTAAATCTGCAACGGCTCCTAAAGCGTAGATATATAAAATCTTCTTGAAGCATGTTCTTGTACCACAGAACAGATAATTTCTAGAAGAGTGGTCTGTTTGGATTTGAAGGAAAACGAATGTTGGTACTCTGCAAAATACAGTTCCAAGTCCCCAGAAGTAAGGAAAAACTGAACTTTGGAAACACAACCCCCTCTAACACATTTCTAATGGGCATTTTACACGATGTCTGTCTTCTCATATATGTATTCGGGTTGAATAAAAAGATGTTCTCTATTGTGGTGTCGATTTCCGTCATTTTAAGATGGCGGACATTATTTGACAACTGTTGTCTGTTATTGTTTTACGTAACTAGATTATAAGGAAGTGTTCCACGTATATTTTCTTTTATTTTATTTAAAGTAATAATTTAAAAAATTGTTAAGTGTGATCTATGACGATTTGAAATAAAACTGATGTCGCTAATATAATATCTTTCAATTTCTAGGCCTCAGGGAATTAATATTTTTAAGAATAAATAGTATGTTCATAGATTAGTGAGTTCAAAATAATTTATTCTTAAATGTAGAAAAGTGCGAAAACCTTGAATTTCTTCAGAAATAAAAATCCTGTTTTATTCGAATATTCCATCAATAACACAGCTTTAGAAAGAGTCACGGAAATGAGAGATCTTGGAATTATTTTGGATGAAAAACTAAGTTTCGCCAATCACATCCACCAAATTTATTAACAAAGATTTGAAAACACTAGACTTCGTGTTAAGAACAACTAAAAACTTTAATTCCATAGAATCCATTAAATTATTATATGTATCTCTAGTAAGAAGTTAGAAGCCGAATGGAATATAACTCGGTAGTTTGGTCTCCATCTTACAAAATTCACATTAATAAGATTGAACGAATTAAAAAAACATCAACGCTTTATAAATTTTAATTTAAATATTCCATTAGAAGACTTAAAATATAATTTATTATTAGATATTCTAAAAATACACACACTAGAAGGCAGACGTAAAATAAACGATTTAATATTTTTATTCAAAATACTTAACTCTAAGTTCGACTGTTGCGAACTCCTGCACCTCATAAACTTACGAATACCGACAGTAACTACACGACAAAATACACTATTCTACTGCAGCATTCATAAGCGGAAATACGTTGCTCACTCTCCGATAAAACGATTTCACACTATGGAAAGTCAGTACTCAAGCGATGTTGACACATTTAAAATAAACTTGGCGAATTTTCTGGATCTTGTAAAAAAAATATTCCAAAACCATTCATAAACATATCTCTATTTTTGTAACCCTATCAAATTGCTGTATTTTTGTACTTTTATGCATTTTGGATCTAATTTTATTTTTATTATTTGTTTATCATCTGTCATGAATTAATTATTATACAACCAAACATGGGAAAGCCCTCTGGGCGTTAAATAAATAAATAAAATAGATAATATATACTTATATATTCGACATGTGAATATATTTCGTCAAGTATGATTTTAGATTTTCACGGCCAAAAATATTTTCGTTATTTATTTTTGGGATGTTATATTATATTATATTTCGTCAAATTCAGCAGAAGCGAGAAAAAATCAAATGTACTCTATGAGTACACGGATACGCCCCTAGAACACTTCTACCAGTCAATCCCTTCAGTGGTACACACTTATTTGGTAAAACCGTTTTATTCCGTCCATAAAGGGCAGATAAAATAATGTCCCCAAGTCTTTTACTGTGGCTTTCAAAATGTGACGGATTTTATTTGTCTGCGTACAAGCAAACAAAAGTGTTCGTGGGTAGACAATCTATGGAAGGCGAGCCATTTAACAGTATATAAATTATTAAATTAAAAATACTATTTCGATTGTGGTCTGTCTGTGATTTTATCTAACTCTGGTTCAATGAACTGGATTTCTCAAACATAATAATTTCAGATTAAGGTATGTCTGTGATTGATTGTAACACTGGTACAATGAACTCGGATTTGTTTTTATATCATACTAGCTGACCCGGGAAAACATCGTACCGCCTCAGAATCTATAACTGTTGTTTTGACTTATTAGCTGAATTGTTTTTTTTTTTATCATGTTAAAAATAAAACAATGAAGCCATTATCGATGCGCAACTGTCCGTGTATTTTTGTCAGTATCAGAGATAGCGTTGTGTACGAATTTATATTTTTTGTGATTTTCTTACTTTCCACTTACTTACGGGAATTGCGTTTCATTTTCTTTATACGTGTGAGGGAGATTTATTATGATTTTTGTATTTTACTTTTTGAAGGGGTGCAGACATACGTTCACCGTTTGTGTGTAAGAAACTATTTAGCCGGACCCACAACCCATTGCCTTATACCGCAGTAGGAGGGGTGGACGTCTGTCACTCCTCCCTTTGACTCGTCACAATGACCCCCTACTTCCTATCCAGCCTTCTTCTCCTTCCTTTCCCTAAAAATACCCTCCACACAGAATTTCCTCAGATGATATAGGCCTTGAGAGAATTTTTTTACAGACCTCCTGCGTGGAGCTAATGTTTGAAAAAAGGTCTGGAATTGTTATGTTAACCAGTCTTTCTAACTAATAAGAATGCCATCTTGGTTACAGAAAGATTCCTATGTACATATATATTTATGAAATAAAAAATCTTGACACAGGTTGCCAATCCCTGCCCAAGTGTCACGGTGCGGCATGTGGCAGCCCTGCTAAAGCAAGTAACATTTTGTAGGAGACAATTTCGACTACACATTATTTTCTCGTAAAAAACGAATTTTAATATTTGCATAATTCCAGTGAGATTGATATCGCCGGGGCGTGTAGGCCACCCTGTGTATTATTACCGCAGCGGGTGGATTAATGCGTGATAATAAATACAGGAAGGGTGTAAAATGCCTTCACTGTTGCTAAAAAGCCTTAAAAAGGTATACCTACTTGAGTTTCTCTTCAATGAAAAAATGGACTGAAAATTATTGTAAACTAGCTGGCTCCCGGCATGCCTTGTAATCCCATATTTAAAGAAATAAATTGTTTCTCTCTGCGTGTCCTTTCCCAATAGTCCCGTTCCCTTTCCACCTCCCCTTCTTCTCTCGCGTCCCGTTCCCTCTCGCGTTCCCACTCCGCCTCCTCCACCTTCCCTCTCCCACTCCACTCCCCCTCTTCCACCGTCCTGCGAACCCCCCTCCCAGGTTCCCGTCCCCCCTCCCGCGAACCCCCTCCTTTGTTCTACTCTTCCTCCCTGGTTACCCTCCCCCCTCCCAAGAACCCCCTACCCGAGTTCCCCTCCACCCTCCTCCCTCTCGCATTCCATACATTCAGTCACGGTACATTCAGTTTTCAAACAGCTCGCGTGCAACCTATTGCCAATTTCATAATGCCAGAGCTCACCAGTATTTATACAAATCTTGTCCCGAAAATATCGAACACAAAATTTTTTTTATCTAATTTGGTGCAGTCGTTAGGAAGTTATGCGCGTACATACATTTCGGCGATTCATTTTTATTTATATAGAATAAGAAGATAGATAGATGATAGACGATTGTTGAAGCCTATTCTATCGAGTTATAGGGGAAAAGAGGATACAAGTACCAAAGCCTTAACTTTGATCGTTGCTTGTTTCTTGTGAAGCTCACGCCGCATGCATCAGTGTTTAGGTATACCTACACCTGATAAACACTATTTATCTTTCATTTTTTACATTAGCTCCACACAGGAGGCCCTGCCCTGAGAAAAAATCCCTCAGGGCCTCTGTCGTCTTTGGGGATGCTGGGTGGAGGGTCTTTCTAGCGAAAGGAAGGAAGTGAAGTTCTGGAAAGGAAAAAGTATGCGAGGTAGATAGGAATCTAGGGTTCAATGTGTCGTTCAACGTATAAATCCATCCCTTCCTTCTACAGGGATGCAAGGCGATGGGGTCGAGAGAGTCCAGCTGAAAAGATCTTGGTAACATCTCCCTCAACAATCTCTTTGACTTCGATGTTTTTTGGGAATTTGTATTTTCTAATCGTATTTACATATGTAATATGCACTCGCTATATTGACTTTTTTTTGTTAAGGGCATATTGTGACGACCTCCGTTGTCGAGCGGCTGAGGTCCTTGATAACGAATCCAGAGGTCATGGGTTCTTGGCCCAAAAATAATGAGTATTTTTTTTAATCAAAAGGATGCTAGTAATAGATTTAGCCGTGCCTGGTTACCAGATCTGAATACAAGGCACTTCCCCAGATTCATTTTACCATCTCCTTTTCCTCCCTACTACCTTTAGCCTCACAGTGTACCCCAATTGGGGATCCCATAGGTAGTCCCACCGGATATTACTGGCAATACTGGAACCTTTATTGGATAACCAACACCTCTGCCATAGGTCACCCCAAGTGGTTCGCTGCGTTTGGTGATTTAGCAGGGGTGCCCCGGTTCATGGGGTGAGGTTTGTCTAGGTCTTGGAGGCGGATGACCTAGACACACTGAACCCTTAGATTCCTACCCACCCCTATGCACTCTAGCTCAAGCAGCGTGACGCGTTCAAATACATTTAAATAAATTTATAATATGATAAGAAATAAATACGTTATGAAAGATACAATGTTTGTCAATGGGTTCTTTTAACGTTGAAAAAACTTATTATACAGTTTAAAATAGATATGTACAAGTTTATATGTATATATAACTTATACTTGCACACATTAATACAATTGAATGAACACATGAATACATATGTATATTTTAGAATTTAGAAAAAAAGTGCTTTAATAGTCAATTAAATATTATTGGTAACCATTTTTTGTTGTTGTAAAAAAACGTCTATTTTAATACCTATATTGATGAAAATTATTTATTTTTTATTATTTAGACATCTTGGTTGGGTTCATTTATTATAGTTTTTAATACATATATGTGTTACTGTAAAAGCCCGAACTACGGTAAATCCTAAGATTTTCCGGTAAATCCTAAGATTTACCAACTCTTAATTGTAAAAGTCCGTACCGTTCTACGAATATTTAAATAAGAACCGATTTTTTCGGGCTTTTACCATTAGAATTTAGTACATGTTAGGTTAGGTTAGGTTAGGTTAGGTTACGAATATTTAAATAAGAAACGATTTTTTCGGGATTTTACCATTAGAATTTAGTACATGTTAGGTTAGGTTAGGTTAGGTTAGGTAAATGAACGATGATTATAGAACGGTTCGGACTTTTACCATTAAGAGTTAGTAAATCTTAGGATTTACCGGAAAATCTTAGGATTTACCGTAGTTCGGGCTTTTACAGTAACATATGCATGCGATAATAACCTATTATAATCGTGGGAAATCACGTAAATTGGTGCTTGGCTCAAGCATCAAGCAAATATTGTAAACGATCAAAATACTTGGCTCAGGCAAAAAAACTAGGTGCCTGGTTAAAGCCGCTTGATCGTATCGGAAGCTCTTAGAAACACCCCAGCAAATATTTTTTCACTATTGTACACAAGAATTTACAGATATAAAACCGTGAGCTAAAGAAACAAACATCTTTGTGCAATCAGACTTAGATGCTTGGCTCAAGCATCAATCCAACATTGTAAACGATCAAAATACTTGGCTCAAGCAAATAACTAGGTGCTTGGTTCAAGCCGCTTGATCGTGTCGGAAGCCCTTAGAGACACCCCAGCGAATATTTATTCACCATTGTATACAAGAGTTTACAGACATAAAACCGCGAGCTAAAGAAACAAAGATCTTTCTGTAGAGAAGAAGAGTTCAGGAGAAATGGGAGATTAAAGAGATATAAGAGATTCAGGAATGACGGTGAATGGTATTCGATGTGAAATAGTGTATGGTAGAACCAAAGAAGTTTATAAAAAACTCGAATTAAGTATGTCAATTTGCTTCAATATTTGTTTATGGATATTACATTTATTAACCAACCGATAGACATATCTAACACACGGATGCATGTTGAGTCTTTTCTACAGGTATTTCGATCGAGCTTGCTCGAAGAAGCAAGTAGGATTGATCCCCTATGTACCGCGCACCGGTTCACGCGAAACTCCAAGGATATTTGACAGCAGGCGTGGTCCAGCGGTAAGGTTTTTGACTCGCCATCCGAAGGTCGCGGGATCGAATACCGGCGTGGGCACATAAATTTTATTTGATTAATTTGTGATATTTCAGGATTAATTAATTAAAAATAATATATAGTATATTTGTGGCACGTTTCAGAGTGGAAGATACTCTCAGTATCACCCTGGTGTAAGACCACTATTCAGAATTGAAACGTTTCTTGAAATCCATGTTTTGTGACCAGATCTGAATAGCCAGGTACTTTCCTACCTTTCTCTTCCCCATCTCCTTCCCTTCCTCACTACCTTCAGCCTCACAACATACTCGATTGGGGATGAATTAGGCTCACTGGCTCCAGACGGGAGCAGCTGGGACTCTTATGAGGTATTCATATAAAAAAATGTTAGCGGTACACCCGTCCACAGTAATTGATATTAGCTTCACGAGAACGGTCGTCTCTTCGATTCATTTTTGTTTAATTTGGCTCCCTTGTGGAATGAACTACCACCAATTTTTGTCTTTCTTCGTATACTCCTATAGCCCCTACCTCAACTCGCCTCACAACGCTGCTCAACCGGGTAGCGATATCGTTCCTTTGTCTTTACACTGTACAGACAGAAGCGATCTCGTGAACAGTAAGTAACATGAAAAAAAAAACATTGAATGCTGTTTCTTAAGGTGTACAGCATTAATTTCCTGTTACCTTGTATACAGGGGGTGCAGAAAACTCCCCGCCAAAGCAGGCAATGTGACATTAACGGCCAAAAGAGCACTTGGCTCGTTGCTTTATTTGCCTTTTACGACCGGTCGGTGCGCATACCGCGCTGTAGTACGGTCGTTTCGACGTGCCGCGGTGCGGTCGTTTCGACTTGCTGCGGTCGTTTAGACGTATTCAAGCCGGGTAATGTCCGTCAAACGGGACGGAGCCTTCTTATAAAATAAAACTACAAGCCAATAGTTTATTGAAAGTTTTTTTTTATTAAAAATACTATTGCAGTGTTGAAATAAAAGGTTTTTATGGATATCACATATCAAAAAGACTTTAAAAAGCAATTTTCCAGTACGATTGTTAATCCACGAACAAGTTAAAACTACCTCTATTAAATACAATACATTTTCCATCGTTTGTAGTATTTTTTTTACATGAGCTCCACACAGGAGGCCCTTAGGAAAACAATTTCCCTCAGGGCCTATGTTATCTTTGGGGATGCTTTGTGGAGGGGGTTTTTTAAGAAAAGGAGGGAGAGGAGAGTTCTGGGAAGGAAAAGGGTATAGGGGTGGGTAGGAATCTAAGGGTTCAGTGTGTCTAGGTCATCCGCCTCCAAGACCTAGACAAACCTCACCCCATGAACCGGGGCACCCCTGCTAAATCACCAAACGTAGCGAACCACTTGGGGTGACCTATGGCAGAGGTGTTGGTTATCCAATAAAGGTTCCAGTATTGGCAGTAATATCCGGTGGGACTACCTATGGGATCCCCAATTGGGGTACACTGTGAGGCTAAAGGTAGTAGGGAGGAAAAGGAGATGGTAAAATGAATCTGGGGAAGTGCCTGGTATTCAGATCTGGTAACCAGGCACGGCTAAATCTATTACTAGCATCCTTTTGATTAAAAAAAATACTAATTCTTTTTGGGCCAAGAACCCATGACCTCTGGATTGGTTATCAAGGACCTCAGCCGCTCGACAACGGAGGTTGTCCTCAACTTGGGAGGCGGGTATGAACCTCCATCATAGATCACCCCAAGCGCTTAGATGCATTTGCCACTTAGCAGGGGTGCTCGGGTTCATGGGGTTAGGTTTGTTACCAGATGCGCAGCAGGCCAGATTGGAAGAGGCCGCTTGACGGAAACCTTTTGATCTCTCCAGCCGGACTCTCCACCTATCGCCGTACACCGCAGTGGGAGGGGTGGATTCATACATTCATCACTCCCACGACACACTGGCACGCAGATTCCTACCTCCCACCATACATTTTTCCTTCCAAGAACTTCCTTTTGTACTTTTCTTTAAAAAGTCCCTCCACGCAGCTTCCCAAAGGTAATATGGGCCCTGAGGGAAATTATTTTTTCTCATTTTATGATCAATCCAATTGGAAATCTGATCTCCCTTCTCAGGAAAGAAGTAATTACTTAATGTCAACCGTATTTCTACAGAATCTCCCGTCAATCTGAACAGAAGTTTGATTCCACGAGGTGCCAAGTTACACCAACTTTTGACAGCATTATTTCCTGTGACGGGCCATGTCCTTGTTTTAATGGAGGTTCTAACCACCGTCATAACCTGATTCTAATCATTTTTGACAAAGAATAAATTAAAATAAATAATTATGTCATATATAGGTGTCGCAACGAGAGTTGATGTAAACACAGGAGCACGCATGCAAACTTAAAATAAAAATAATAAAAAAAAAGAAAGACACACATTCCCCGGTTACGAATAACCCGACAATATTTGAAAATCTCATACTGCCACCACAGAAGAAAATATTGCTTGTGTTGTGATGGAGGACTTAGCCGAGGAATCCAACACGCGACGCCCAGATGGGACCCAAACGCGATGCCCACTCAACCACTGACCGGTCAATGTTAAGGTTAAGGTATTGTTGATAAACATTGCAATTATTAATTAATTAATTATTATTTTGTTTATAATTACGAAATATTTGAGTAATTTAATTTGTCATTTTTCGATATAACTTAAAAAAATAGTTTTGGTATTAAAAATACCTAAACCAGCAAAAAATATTTTACCATTTTGTACTTCAAAGACTATTCTACATGAAACCACTAAAACGTAACATTCCCAAAAAATATGACTTGGAGGGTTAACATAGTCGATACATATTTATGTTGACCGGTCAGTGGCTGAGTTGGCATCGCGTTTGGGTCCCGTGTTCATTTCCTCGGCTGGCTAAGTCCTCCATCTTTTTCGGCTCACCATGGTGGTAGTAGATTTTTAAATATTGTCGGGTTATTCGTAACCCGGGAATGTTTGTCAATCTTAAATTTTTTTAAAATATTTATTTATTTACACATGACTAGTAACAATTATGAATAAAACAGTATTTATTTTACATAACTGAACTGCCTCAGTAACAATATTTTATATTAGATATATTGAAGATGTCCACTGACTTGGCATAATTATTTCCTTCCATTAGTATTCTGGAAAAGAGGAATACATAATGGTAGTTAGTCCAGATTTTTGCACTGAAATAAGTCCCGACGTCTAGTATTACGTAGTGTAATCCGAAAGCTTATCAATGCAAGCAATACAAGACTATCAAATCAACTACATCATTTAAAATTTTATAAAGAAATACAAAAACAGTGAAAATCTTTATTTCTGACAAATTGAGCATATTCATATCATTTAGAAGAGTGTTGTAGTTCATCATAATTGCTGGAATCCCTATTTTTATATTTAGATAACGTTACAGGTTGATTTCGGAGTCTTTCAACAGCTTTTACATGAATATTATAATGTGGGTTCCAGACGAGAGAACTGTACTCAAGTTGACTTCTAACAAGTCGAACAACTAACAATTTTAGTCATGTATCGTGTATTTTTGACACATATCAAAGCTTCATGGATCATGATGGAAAAGAAGCTGTGAACTATAAACAGTTTCGTTGTTCAGTTTCAGTGTTCAGTTTTAATTAAAAAATGTTGTCTTTCTAAATATCTTTAAAAAGTCTTTATGTAGTTGGAACCATGTAAAATTAAGACTGCCTGATGTCGTAAGCCGTTAGCAATATAACTTATTGGCGGGTCATATCCCGTCACAGAGTTATGGTGCAAAACCAGGCGTTCTCAAAGTTTTGGAAATGTAATATTTATGTAAATATTATTAACTTTACAAAACAATAGGTTGTAAATTTTCAAAAACCTTACCAAAATAATCGAACAACGTCACAATACCCAAACGATAAACGTACCTATATAATATTTAAAAAAACATTATATTTACGTTTTATACGTTGTAAGTGGGTTCTTTCCCCCCTTCCTCTTCCCCATCTCATTCCCATCCTCTATACCGTCAGACTCATAATATAGGTACCTACTAGAGCCTTTCCGTGATATTTAAGATTGAAAAATACGACATTAATAATGTTGCTGTAGAAAATATGTATTCAAAAAAAATTCCAAGATTTTCAAGATTCTTTCAGTTTGAAGGCCTCCGTGGTCGAGGGGCAAGGCTTTCAACTAGTGATCCAAAGGTTTATAATATGTTTTAAAATACATTATCAAAACATGAACTGATTTTTCAAGAAATCAAATTATCCCGTGGTTTTTCCTAGAACCTAGACCCGTTAGTATAACATATTGATGTTTTGCAATGCAAAGGTTTAATATCACTGTTTTATAAAATCAAATCAAACCTATGAATATTTTAACAACACCATACACGAATTAACGATACTGTGATATTAATTGCCTATGATTATATTACGAGTATTAAACCTAGGTGTTGCAAATAACACAATCCAATTATAATATCTGCCTATCAGACAACTACTGAAGATTTAAACTTATAGAATTGTGTTGTGGGCATGTTTGTTTACGTGCCCAAAATAAGCTCAATTTTGCCTTAGTTCTGAATAGATCATTATCAACCTAAACCTTTCTCCTTTAGAAGACCGTCGGAAAAAATCTGATCTCATTTGTTTCTTCAAAATTATTAACTGTATAATTGATTCACCTACATTACTACAACTCAACCCATTTAATATAACTTCTCGTAGACTCAGAAATAAAGACCTGCTCTTCCTCAATCAGCACTCCACTAATTATAGTTATAATTCACCACTGTCCAAAATGTGTAGAATAGTCAACTCACGTCAAGACCTTGATTTGTTCGGTATAAACTTGAACGATTTCTGTCGCTCTTTAAACAATTGAAGATATTTTATATTTACTCTAATTTTTGCAAAGTCTTGACTAGACTTAACACTTCTATTTTCATATGTTTTCTCTGTTTGTCTTTGCTTTCATGTACCATACTTTATCCTTACAATGTGCATTTCCATATTTCGTGTTACTTTGTTGTGAATTGGACGTAAATCCTAAAATAAATAAATATCAGTTGCTTATTTTATGTGAATACCGCACCAGAGTCCCAGCTTCTGCCAACCGTTTCAATCCAGTGAGACTATGACATTAATTTTTTTAATTAACAGTTATTAAATATTTTAATAAACAGTATCTGTATTTTCAATCCCAATTTCAGTTTTAACAAAGGCAGTTAGTAAAAACTAGTTTTAACTAGAGAAAATGCGTTATAACTAAAAACGACTTTTAACTTTAATAAATAGAAGATTCCCGTAGATAAATTCTTCGGAAGTGTGCTAGAAATATTATCAAAATTTTTATTCAAAAATAGTTTAGGATTCGAAAGTTATCAAAAGAATATACGACAACATTTCTAGAGATTATAATTCAGCGGATATTATCGAAACCATTTAGTCACTCTATTGTCAAAGTTTATACGTTATAGAGAGATAATTAATATTGACACTATCCATTAAAGATAGCGTTAATTTAGTTATTAACTACACTATAAAGCTTTTAGATACGCGCCGTGAAAATGGTTTGAAAATTTGATGGTCATGAATTTTGAGTGTTCCGCATATCGAGTAAGTGTGGCTTACTGTGATGCGCGTTTTCACCCCGCGACAAAATATCCCCGACAAAATATCCTACGGACAAAACATCCTACAACAAAATATCTAATGAAATCTAACCTATGCCACATTTACAGGATGTCTGTATTATTTTTGTTCTATTTTAGCATTTTTTTAACAATAATTTATTGTCTTTACAGAATGTCTGTATTATTACATTTGTCCCATTTTACTATTTTTGAACAATAATTTATTTAATTCAATGAAGACAATATTAACGAAACTCAATCAAAAATCTGGAAACATAAAAATCAGAAAAAGATATTGGCACCTCTGGAACTCGAACCAATGAGGTGCCAATATCTTTTTCAGATTTTTCTGTTTCAATATTTTTGATTGAGTTTTGCTAGTATTGTCTTCATTGAATTAAATATTACAATTTTAGGTTTGACTCATATAGTTACAAAGTTAAAAATTAATTTCTTCAAACACAGCAAATTTATTTTGTGGCACCATTTTCATTCAAAATTAAAAGATTTCTTTTAATATTGAATTATTTTGAAAAAAAAATTTCCAGGGCTTACTAAAAACTTCTGTTTGTAGTAAACCCTGAGGAAGGTAGCATCGCTCTCGAAAAATGTCGGTTTTATAGGAATAAGTCGGTTTTATTAGGAATAAGTCATTGTCTTTTTATAGGATTTGTATTAATTTTGTCCCATTTTTTTGTTAGATTGGGTTGGGTTAGATTAGGTTGGGTTAGGTTAGGTTAGGTTGGTTGGGTTAGATTAGGTTAGGTTAGGTTAGGATATATTAGTTAGGTTAGGTTAGGTTAGGTGAGGTTAGGTTAGGTTAGGTTTGGTTTGGTTTTTGTAGATATTTTGTTGGGGGATGTTTTGTCCGTAGGTTATTTTGTCAGAGGATATTTTGTCGGGGATATTTAATCGCGGGAGGAAAAGTCGCGGAACCGTGGCTTACTGCCGCATTATCCAGTGAACGCTAAGTGCATAAGGCTAAATAATGATTGAATTTCACTATATTTTTGATTTGGCATTCCTTTATTTCTAATCGCTTCTTAACCCCCTCAGGCATCTGACATATTTTGTCAGAGGGTAAAAATATTTCCGCTTTTCAATAAAATCCAATAAATGGAATATTTCTGTTCTATATATTATATGTTTTTGAAACAAACACATAATTTTTTCAATATACAAAATTTGGATGCAAACTTGAAAAAAGTTTTTAAATTGGCTCACCTTATATTTTTTAAGAAAATAAAATAACGTTTAATGTAATAATATATATAATAAATTTGTAATACAACATTTAGTTTGTAAATTCAACAAATCTGCCAATGACTAACGGTTTTAACCTTATTATAATAAAAATAAAAATATCTTTTCAAAATTCGAAATTATTTATATAAATTAATTTAGAAACCAATTTATATTTTTTTGTAAAAAAGTGTCGTTACGTCTAGAATTCGAATTTAAAATTATATTTTTTCAGTTGTGTCTGGTTATCCACACAAGAGCCCCTGAAGAAATATTTCCTTTAGGGCCTATGGCGCTTTTGGGGATGCTGTGCGGGGGTCAAAGGGGGGAGGAAGGAGTAAGCACGGGTCTTTGAAGAGAATATTGTAGAAGGGAACAAACTGCTGAACTCAAGAACGAGTCTTAGAAACGAACCGTATGTGACGCAAATTTAGAGCCCCGATCATGACTTTATTTGCTGATCAATCGTGTTCTACTTGCTGACCACAAGTGACTACTCAACTGACTACATTTGCCAGCAGAGCTAACTAAATCCTCAATAATATTATTTTGCTGACCATTTAAATGACGGCCATTATTCAGCAGGATTTGGATTCTTAAAAAGCTCTTCACAGCAAATTTCGGCGAAAGCTCTAAATTTTCCACTTGCCACCGCATCGGGTCAACCAATAAATCTCAGTTAAGTCTTTCAAAATAAAACAAGGAGAGAATCCTTCATAAACTGACATTAAAAAATGCTGACAAATTTCATTTGGTGACCTCTCGAATGTCGGAAAAATGAATGCTAAAGTCTCTAGAGGAGTGAATCACGGCAGATTGTATTGATGGGAGTGAGTTTTGGGCGTGTTAGCTTGTCTGGGTTCTAGAATTTAGGAGGCGGGCAGGGGAACCATTTATTGGATAACCAACACCTCTGCAATAGTTCACCCCAAGTGGTTCGCTACGATTGGTGACTTAGCAGAGATGCCCGGGTTCATGGGGTGAGGTTTGTCCAGATCTTGGCGACCGATGCATCGTCCACCTACTGCGTGGTGGGCAGGATCGAGAAAGAATGGTTGAGGGGGGTCTTTTATCCTCTCAAACCAGAATCTCTCGACCCACTGCCTTGCACCACATTTGGATGGATGGATTCACACGTCCGTCACTCCTGGACACACCGACCCCCAGATTTCTACCCACTCCGCATATCTTTTTCCTTCCCCGAACTTCTTCTCCTTCCTTTCCTTAAAAAAAACCCTTCATACAGTATCCCCTAAGGTGACATAGGCCCTGAAAGAAAATATTTTCCACAGGGGCCTCCACACAAGGCCTCCTGTGTGGAGCCAATGAATAAAAAAATTTAAAATTTTTTGAAGAAAGTTGTACAAAAAAGTGATGTAGATGCAATGGATAGTGAATTGGTCGGATATCCGGTATATATATACCTTGACAGGATAGCCGGATATCTGGCTGCCAAATATCTGGCTAATACTCAACTTGCATTTTTTATGCGTTAGAGAGCACATGCGCGGCTTTTAGAGGTATTAAATGTCGAAAAAACCAGTATCTACCCACCATACTTTTCGGTGTGGAAATTTTTAAGTACTAAGGACATATCTATCCGGTCATTTGGTAATATATGTTAAACCATTTTTGATTTTTTTTACCTGTTTTATTTGCTTTTCAAACTATCCGGCTTCCATCGGATATTAAGTCACTATCCGGCATCCCGTCGGATATTGATAAAGTAACCGGATGGGCCGGATACCGGGGAGTAACCGGATATCAGTTAAATCTCTACAAAAAGTTTAAGGTTACAAAACGTACCAAATATGCAATTATAGAAATTTCATTCAATACCACCATTCCTCTCGTCAAGTATTATGTGCTGGAACATCTTTTCTACAGTGTTTTAATATTAAAACTATTCAATATTTATTCAAATATCTTGTACCACAATCACGTAAAAGAATAATTCCATTTTTTTTAATAACTAAATGAGTAAAATCTAGTTTAATCTTTGAAAATAATATTAGGGAGACTGAAACGGAATATTCAGAAAAAATACTGTGGCATATAGGAATTGAACTCAGGAGCCTTGCCGGAGCTCTAATTGTGTTGACGCAACTATATAAATATATACATACCTTTCTTCATCCTACCTGCTTTCAAAACCTGTCCGGTCTGACAATATTACCTTTACCAATATTACCTATCTGTGGAACCATCAGTCTGTTATGTACTGTGTAATGATCCAGCAGATGTCTGTTAGAAGCCAGTGCAATGATCAACTAATGTAGAAGTTGATCTCTCGATTCTTTAATGTCGATTCAAACAAAGACTTATGCATGTGCTCAGCCAAGTGATTTATCGGTGATATAATATAACATAACAAGAACGTGCTGTGGGAAATCCAGTTGAGTCAAATTCGCTTTGAGTTTTAAATATTTACTATCCCCGTAGTTGTCTCATATTGTATGCCATAGTTCTAGTTGTGCCATATTTTTTTAAATTAAAAGCTAAATTATTGATTTCAGTCCATTTTTGTCTCGCAATCTATCTGCGATTACAGATTGAAAAATGCTTATTTGGCGACCCACATTAGATTGCACTTCTAAGGATTTTCTATTCATGGGAAGAATCACTCGACACTTAACAAATGCCGACACTTTTACTGGGTTGTACAGAAAAGTTAACGCAATCACAATTTACGTTCAGCTAGAAGAACCATTTTTCTTCATAACTCCTGGGAGTCTGCATTGAAATAGATTCTACTGGAAGTAATCTACGCGTAAGACATATTAAATTAAATAAATGCTGTAATAATATGCAAATATTTTTACACAATATTGTGCTGTAGTGGTTTTCTTATTTTTTCCCACCTCCTTCAGACCGTATTTGGGAAGTATATTTACGAAAGACGGAAATATGATAGAGATATTGAAATAAGGGTAAATGCAGGTAATTCCATTAATGGAGGACTGAACGCGGTTGTCTCTGACAAAAAAACGTAGAAGCGAACCTAGCAGTCTACAATAGAGTGCTGGTACATACCCTGATGTATGGCAGTAAGGCATGGGACTGTCAGAGGAAGGATAAATAGACTGAATGCTGTGGAAATGAGATCGCTCTGGCGTATGTGTGGTAAAACCATTTATGATTGTATGAGAAATGTGGAGATCCGTAAAGAATGTAAGGCTGATGTAAGCGTAGTGAGACGCTCAGATGGTATAGGCATATATAGCGAATGAATAAAGAAAGAAGTGAAAGGAGAATACATGAAGCAAATGTAAATGGTAGAAAAAGTCGGGGACGCCCGAGGAAGACATGGTATGATCAAAGGAATCAGATACTTGAGTCAGGCCATGTCAAGAGTCAGATTAATAGAAGAGTATTTAAGAGATGTTTGAATGTGAATGAGAAAAGGAGTTTATGCCAAGACGGAGTTTTTCAACATACCGTCCTCTCTGCCTACCCCTTTGGAGAAACATTGGTTAGTGTGATGGTTAGTTAGTTTTCATTCCGACTGGTACACAAATGGTAAATCTTTTTGTGATTTGTGAATGGGAGTGGATTTTATTTTTTATTTAATGACAATATAAAATAAAATTACAAAATAAGTAAAAATACAAAGTAAACGTTTTGTTCGCAGTCCTCCTTACTAGGTATTTTTGTTCCGAGGCGGACTGTATGTTGTTGTTTAAGTGTTGATGCTTATTCCCTCATCTTCTAGTTTGTTGATTTTCGCTAAATAAACAATAAATAAAATGAAAAAGTATATATATATATATACCTACATATCTGTTGTCTGTAGGTTGCGTTATGGTTATTTCATAATTTTAATTATTTCTATGTTTTACTTAGCCATAATTTGATGTCTTTTTTAAACTTTTATGTTTCCATGGTGTTTTAATTTCAATTGGAAAGGTATTATATGGTTTTATAGCATGGAAATTATGGTTTTTTCTGGCCAAAAGATGTATTTAATTTCGGGAAGTTCATTAGTTTTAAGGATTTCGTCCTTGTAGTGTAGGTGTCACATTTTTCTTTAAATTAGAGGAATGCATTTTTTGGGTATAGTATAATGCCGAACACATTAAAGTTTTAAAATTTTTCTTTTGATGGAGTTCTTGTGGGTACTTTTAGGATTATTTTTATTATCGCCTTTTGTTTTTTAATTAGCTGCGTCATGTGGATGTTTGAGGCAGATCCCCATCCTATAATCCCATATTCTATGCGTGATTGGCAAAGAGCACAGAAGACTTTATATGTATATATAATTTTTATGAAGAATGTATATTGCGAATGTTTCTCAAGTAGTACATGCGCTTTGTATGTTTCTTTGTAATGCTATTTATTGTTTAGTACCATAGTATAAGAAGCTTTTTATCAAAATTTTGTATTCATAATTGTTCGTTTGATATGTTTTGACCCTGATTTGGAATTTCACACGTGCGTATTAGTTATTATTTCTTCAATTTAAGTTGTATTTATGAATTTGGAAGAGTATCGTTTTAGAATAGTTGTTTAATTGACTTTTACGGTAATCTAGTATTTTTAATACCATTGCAGACAAAAGAAGTGAGTCCATGGATCCTTGCACCTACCTCGGGGATAAATTGGCCGATCGGGGATTTTATTGGTACGCATTTTTCAAGGGTATATTATTTGACAGCACCCCAGGGAAAATGATAATCTGGAGGGTAGGAAAAGGGTTTGAAAGCACTGGCTAACATATTATTTGTAAGTACTATTTTTTGTATTAATAGCTGAATTGTATTATAAGTGCGTTTTGTTATTTATGGCGCGTTCCAGAGTGGTCTTGCCGAACATAAGATGAGCCATTTTTTTTTTTCATTTTATATTTAAAAAATTTAATGTTTATTTTGAACTAATAAATTAGAAGGCGTGTTTTGACACCTTGCAAAAACAATTTTTAGTTTTGGGATATGCTTAGAAATATTTCATTTATTTGCATTTTATTTTAAAACGGAAATATTTTGACCGTCTGAAAAATATGCCAAATTTCTGAAGGGCTAGTAAAAGTAAAATACTAAAAGATCAATTTTTGTAAATTTACTTGAAATAGCATAATACTTTTCTTTTTCTTCTTGTGCCCTGTCCGTTTAATGGACGTTGGCTATCATGTTGGCTATGCGGACTTTGTCTACTGCGGCCCGGAACAGCTCTACAGTAGACTGGCCAAACCAATGTCTCAGCCTTTTCAGCCATGATGTTCTCCTTCTTCCGGCAATCTTTCCCTGCATTATGAGATGCAAGATCTCATAATTCTCTGGATATCTCATCACATGTCCAAGATATTGAAATTTTCGGATTTTATAGTTTTAATAATTTATTTTTCTTTATTCATCCGAACCATGACATCTTCATTCATAACCCTGTTCATCCAGCTTATTTTAAGTATTCTTCTGTAGATCCACATCTCGAATGCTTCAAGTCACGTAATTAGTTCTTCAGTAAGCGTCCATGCTGCCATTCCTTCCAAGGTTGAGATCATGACTGCAGAACATCTTTTTCATGCGGATAAAGGTTGCACGAGCTTGGTCAATGCGGCATTTGATTTCAACCGAAGGATCCCATCTATCATTTACATTGCAGCCCAAGTATACAATTCTCTGTACCTTCTCTAGTTTTGTTCCAGCAATATAAAGATTTTCATCCAGTGCGTTATTTTTGCTTTTGCGCATGAATTTTGTTTTATTTATATTCAGTCCTAGCCCAAAATTATCACAAGTCTTCACTACTTGATTCAGCAAAAGTTTTAGATCCTCAATGTTACTTGTTAGAAGTACCGTATCATCTGCATAACGCAGGTTGTTCAGAATCTTCCCATCTAGCGTACCTAATAATTTTAAATATTGCATTTAAAAGTATTACGCTCGTCTTCCAAAGGTTGAACATCAAAATTTAAATCATTTACATCTTACGAACATAGTGTTCATGTCTGATATATGTAGGATAGGGGGTATAATGCCCTAAATAAAATTATAAGACCCGTTTTTCATCTCGCTAAAGTCCCAATAAATAACTTTCGTGTCAGATGTATGCAAACAGCATAGTGGGATACTCTGCTAGAATAAGCTGGGAGCGAAGTTAAAAGATGAAACTTAACCGAGGGTTTGTAATCGTGATTAATTTTTGGGTTTTTATGCCGTGCTGCGTTTCGTTTATAATACCACGAAGTCAATAGTTATGATTTTCAAATATAAAAACGAAATCATCCAAACACCTTCAGTATGGCTATATGAAAGGAAAATAGTACCTGGGACACATCATCACCGACGACCTAAGGATATCGAGGATATGGAAAGGCAGAGAAGAGCGATATCAGTTAGAGCGGGTGTGCTGTCAAGATGTTTTTTCCTATGCAGCCCAAAAGTAAAACGAACACTGTTCAACGCTTTTTGTACCTCGCTGTACATATCAGAACTGGGGGTTGACTACACTGCATCCCAATGGCATAAGTAAGTTAAAGGTTGCTTACAATAACGTTTATCGTCAACTTTTCCGCCTACCGAGATACTGCAGTGCTACGGAAATGACGGGAGACGGTGAAATCCCCTCCGTAAACGGCTGTTTGCATTCATTTTATTGTTTAATATAGGTATTACTCAAATATTTATGTGTATTTTTTTTCAGTTTCATTTCTCATGCTTATTCGTTCTTATCTAATTTATGTGTTATTATTTACTTTTAACCTCATCGTATTATTTGTCTTTATTTTGTTATGTCAAAATATGTATTGCATTGCACTTCCCCTGTATACATTCTGGAATAAACTCTTATTATTATTATTATGTTTCCTTCCTTTTTAGCCGGCGCTTCAGACAGTATATTGTTCATCATAGGGAAGATGTAGATAGTGGGGAATGCGTGTTTGTGTATGTCGA
Source organism: Limnephilus lunatus (assembly GCA_917563855.2). Lineage (NCBI taxonomy): Eukaryota > Metazoa > Arthropoda > Insecta > Trichoptera > Limnephilidae > Limnephilus > Limnephilus lunatus. The sequence goes on from OU830596.1 coordinate 59,150,229, forward strand.
AGTGATACCGTGATGCGCGCGTTAATCCTCATAGTATAACATTTTCAGTATAATATTTCGTAATGTAGTTTTCTGCGTTTAGTTTTGATTTAGCCGTCATGTTTATCAAGTGATGTGTGTGAAGAATTTTAAAGCTTAGAGCCCCATCGTCCCTGTTAAGAGTGTATGTAAACAAAACATATAAATGTTTCAAAGACCCAATCATGTCTGATTATGTCTAAAAGAAATCGAAATGAAAATCTAGTCTCGTTCAACGGAAGAAATCTTCCAAACAGGCCCTCCATTGATATGCTTGGTATAACTCTAAGTAAGATACTGGGCTCTATCGAAGCCAGAGTTAAGTTAGCCTCTCAGAAACTGGGCGTACTGTACATTAATCAGTCCGCAGATACATTAATAGTACACAACTGCTAACCCTGTGCAATTCACAAGTGCGCTACACGGTTGAATTTGGCAGCCACTTCTGATCTGGAGCTCCAAAACACCTGAAAAATACCCTCGACTGTGCAGAAAGGGGCGGTCCGTTTGATAGATTCTCCCATATTAACACAGACGGATTGCATTTTTTAGAGCGCAGGCGTCGGATGGGGATGCTATCCTTGTTCTACCGGCAATCCAAAGGAAGATGTTCCGAGGAACTAGCGTCATTGACCCCTTCGGTACCGGTGCATAGTCGGGAAATACGCCAAACGCGTGCCCAACATATGTACACGGTTGACATTTGTCACATGAGAACGGGTCACTCCTTCGACTCGTTATTGTGTTCAACAGTTCGGCTGTTTAATGATTTGCCGGCCTTTGTGTTTCCTCCGTTCTACAACAGGGTCTCTTCAAGATCATTGGAGGGTATCCACCACTTACCCGCCCTGGTATAAGTAACAGATGGTTACTCCTTCAAGGCTCTCGCAAGGACTCTAATTTTTTTTAATTAACGAAGCTACATTTAGTTTAGAACGAATTTAGACCTCCAATCTCCCTGCATACGTTGTTAGTAAGCAGTATGCAAGTTCTTAGCGGGAAATATAAGATTCAATATGTGTTAGTATGAAAAAATATAGGCCAATTGTTCATTCCTTCCTCTCCTCAAAAAGACCCCCCACTCAGCATCTCAGATGACATAGGCCCCGAGGGAAATTATTTTCCTCAGAGCCCCTGTGTGGAGTTAATGTAATATATATATATTGAATTTGACCTAATCTACATTAGTAAATAAAGTGGTTTTTCTCCATTTCACACAATGTGCGGTCATGCAACCACTGTTACAAAATGATGAAAAATAACTTATAGATAAATCCGATCCACAAATTTCTTGGTCACATGCTTGACCATAATAAGCTACTGGAGTTCTGTATATCCTCAATTGACCTAAATTACCGTGGAAACTATGTCAATCAAATAAAGTGCTGTTTTCTTTCTGATGAAGGTAGCCTCGTTACCAAAATTAATGCCAAATCTCAGAATTTAGCCGCGTTTATCCTTCAGCAATCAATCTGTGTCGGTTTAGCAATGATTTTTCCTGAAGATGGTTGATTTATATGATTTGCCTCCCAAAGTAAGACGGATGGTTTACCGACGGGAAGATATTGGCAACCTTCGACGGCAGAACCTTAACGTTGGAGTGTAGCAAATAAATCTTGTCCGGATTGATGTGTAAACGACACTGGGTGTTTGGTATTGCTTTATGGTGCCCAGAGGTTCAGAAGTAAGAAAGCAGTATTCTCTACTGGAGTGGTTTTTAAACTTTAAAAAAAGCACGATCATGGGTCATATATGTACCTAGATGCAACACAACACCACCATTATGAATATGTAGGCCCAAAATTATTTAAAGATTTACATAATTTAATGAAAAGTGAGAAAAACTATATTAAATTTTTGATAAAAACTTACGTTACATTTTTACAGAAAACAAACAGACTTATTCTATCGATGATTTTCATATATATTTTAACTAACTAACTAATTATCACGCCGTTTCCCGCAGGGGTTGGCAGAAAGGTAGGACTGCTAAACAAATCGGTCTTGGCACACACTCTTTGCCTCACTCACATTCATACATCGTCTCATACATACTCTTCTATTATTCTGACTTTTGAAATGGCCCGACTCAAGTATCTGATTCACTTGATCGTGCCATGTCTTCCTCGGGCGTCCCCGACTCCTTCTACCATTCATTCACATTTGCGTCATATATTCTTCGTGCACTACTTGCGTTGGAGGATGAAAGTAAACTGAATGCTGTTGAAATGAGATCCCTGAGGCATATGTGTGGCAAAACCATGTATGTTCATGTGGGAAATGTGGATATTCGCAAAGAATGTAAGGCTGATGTAAGCATATTGAGTAAGATTAAGAAAGGGACTCTCAGATGGTTTGGGCATGTAGAGCGAATGGACGAAGATATATTCTGTTGCTAATATATTCTGCTGTTTATCTGTTGCTATTATTATATGTATTTTTACTTATTGTCAAATATTTTGTAATAATTTGGAGTAATTTTAAAAGTATTCTTTTCTTTTTTTGTAACTATACATACCTATTACCTTTAATCAGTATTATTTAGAAATACTTTATTATTTCCAAATACGTATTTATTATTGTACATAGCTTAAGTAAATATCATAAAAACATAAGATTAAAAGTTCACGAATTCATGGTAGCCTGGGTGTCACGGACATAAACAGTAAGCTGGAGGAACGACAGTTGAGATGGTATGGGCACATAAGACGGAGACCATCAGACCACACAGTGAAGCAGGCAATGTCTATGGAGCTTCATCGACAGTCATCCAGAGGACCAAAGAACTCCTGGATGACTCAATGGTCCAAAATACTTCAGAGAAACGGCCTGGATGAAGGCGATATCCAGAACCGAAGAAACTATAACCTGAGAACGAAAAGAGCCTACCCCAACAGCCTACCTAGGCAATGAGTTGGGACAGTGCAAGGAAAAAGGCATAGTAAATGGAGTAGCTCCCCAGATAGACCCGAGATTATTTCTCTACTAGCTTGGTAATTTAAAGCTGTTAATGAATGGTATGTAACATGTTATTATTGGATACAATTAATTTTATAATTTACAATAAAAAAATTAAAATCATTTAGCAAAAAAAATCAATGTCATCACTATGCGACCCCCAACGCCTCTTTGTTGTTAATCGTGCCAGCATCAATAGTTTAATAATTATCCTATTGATGGTGGACCAGAGTTTACGAGGCAATGATAACCCAGGCTTTTCTCAGTGGGGTTTTGTATGAAATGTGCATTACTTTGGCCTATTGCCCCTCAAGTTTCCAGCATCTTTTGGAATGAGAAGTAACCGGAGGAGCCTCTCTCGCGATCCACTCCATTGTATGGTAGTTTAATTTTAACACTTTTTTGTAATATTTTTCTTATTCGACTTATTAAAAATTTATACGGACGGACAAAAGAAGAACGAGGAACGAACTATTTTAATTTTAAATACATTCAATCTACAGAAAGACGAACCAGCACAGATGTGTACATAATAAAATATCAATTCGAGAAGTTCATTATATACCTACATAAATATTATATTTTCAGTTCTTACTAGTTTCCGGAAAAAGGTGAAAGGGTGATTGTAGCTTACCTAAAACAAAGAGAAAATTAATTGTTAGTTTTTTCGTTTTATATATTTTTTTTCCATTATATCTGCATATATATACATTTCAAAAGTAATTTTACATATTTTCTAAATACAGTAAGATATACGTATACATAAAGTACAAGTAATGTGAAAGTTGGCAATAAGTAAATATATAATAGACAAAAGTAGGTAATGGGAACCCACAGAGGCACTGCCTGTGTGTGTAATATAAACAAAAATGCTATATGACATCAATAAGTACAGGAAAAAATGTTAATTTTAAAGTAAATGTTTAGAAATTTAGGTAACTGCGAAAAAATTGTAGTAAAAACGGTGAAACAAATTTTTGTTGATTTTTTGTTATAGTTTCAAGAAAGTAAATAAAGTTAGTCTTGAAGTTACCGTACTTTATTCTAACTATTATTCTACTGTTGAGAGTTACGATAGTGTACGAGAGTTGTCCAAGAATTAAAGACAGTTCTAATTTTTTAAAATTAGGAAAAATTTATGCTACTAAAAATCGAATGACATTTTAGGTACGTTTCTATTTTTAGACATAGTTCCCGTTACCGGAGACGGTTACGATCGGATTGTTCCCCTTTCCCTGAAGGGCTATTCTGTCACTTTGGATATCTATGGTGGTGGCACATTTCCACAGATATAACAGTAGCAAGGAGACGATAAATTCATAACCAGTAAAAGGGATAATATTGACGTTTTATCTGTAGTTTTTTCAATGATCATATACAATGTTTGCCACCCCTTCCCAGTAATATACAATCCTCCTGCCCCGACCCAGTATCTAATAATAATCAAGCAGCAATGATGAATGGCTCCAGGGAACGCAAACCATCATACCGACGTTACAGAGAACGATTAATCCGACCGTAGAGAATTCTAGATAATTCTTTCATAATCCATCGAACACATTTACATGCCATCTTTCTGTAATTTACGATGTGTATATTATTCTCTAGAATGGTATCCATTTGGTAACGATGTATCGTGCTCTTGGGATAACAAGGTTCTCTATGATATTTTCACCAAAATTGTTTTTTTGCGACAGTTTCTCAAAATGTTTTCTCTTTTAAACCCTCTGCAAAAAATTGTTTTTTTTTATTTATTTATAAAATTATTTTTATTATTTTTATTTTATTTATTTATTTATGCATCTATACAATAAAGATAACTTTTTTTGGCCTTGCCTGTCTCACTAGGAAATCCTGTGTCGAGATAGACTAGTTTACAAATTTTTTATAAATATTAAATAAAATACATTTTTCAATAAAGTAAAAATATTTGACAAAAAAATTCAGGTTGGTAGTAGTGGTAACAATAATGGGATAAGAGGATTATATTTGGGTTATAATTGCAGAATAAAATATACCTTTTAAAACTTTCAGAATGAAGAATTAACACAGATATAATATTATTACATAATTGACTGTTAAGGTTAAACGTCACGTACGTTATAATATACGCATTCACAGATGGCGCCAATCAAATTATTTTAGGTTTTTAATGCTTTTTGCACGTTACGCTTTAAAATATTGGGGAAAAGAAATTGTTCGCGAACATACATATTTAATTAGAATATAAATAAATAGTTTTGTCCATAAACAAACTCAAATCTTTTAAGAAAGGCTGAAAAATATAATATTGTATCAGTGACTCAATCCAATATTGTATTTTTCAACCTTTCTTGAAATATTTGGTTTTGTTTATGGACAAAAATATTTATTTATATTCTAATTAAATATATACTTTCGCGAACAATTAATTTACCTTAATATTTAAAGCGTAACGTGCAAAAAGCATTAAAAACTTAAAATAATTTGATTGGCGCCATCTGTGAATGCGTAGATGATAACGTACGTGACGTTTAACCTTAACACACAATAACACAAATTAACACAGATTTAATATTATTTCTAAAAATTGACTGTCCTGAATTTTTTCAATTAATCAACATCCATATTCCCAAAGATCTTGCCGACATTTATTACCCTTTTACTTTAACAACACCAGGACACTGTCTTACCAAAATTCCCCGATTCCGAGACTCCATAATCTCGGAAATAAATATTCTGATCTAGGAGATATATTTCACCTTAAAAATAACCAGTATAAACATTGTTTACTCCAGTTCTATATATATTTAGACTCTGTCTAATAGAAGTGTATAATTTCTGCAATATTTTATTATATTGTATATCTATTTATATGAGACTTATTATCATCTCTAACAATGAATTTTATTTTATTTTATGCTTTTGTTGTTATATTTTTTCACGTTGAATCTTTTATATTTTCTTTATTGTTTTAGTTTGGAAGTATTTAAAAAGGTGTGATACTCAATTTATAAACAGAATGTAAAAGCCCATTAGGGTGTGTAATAAATAAATAAATAATACATAAATAAAACGAGTCTAACTTCCATGTAAAGTTCCACTTCAAATACTTAGTCCGAGTTGTATCGTAGAAATTCACGTATAACAAAGTCATCAAATAACAATTCAGCACAGCTTTGTTTTTTTGACATTTCAAAGATCCCGGTGAAATGCCGATTCTAAACACTGATTGTTCACAGAATTTGAACAATTTATCAAATTTCAAATGTTAATTCAAAGTGCTCTAATCACGGTTTGAATATGGCCTTGTAAGCCGAAACAGCCATCACAATAATAAATAAAAAAAACTAAAATACTTGCAAAACTTAATAATAACATATTTAATTTAATTTAAATTTAAAAATAATAATAAAATTATTATGATAAAGCCATACTAACAGATAGAACAATAATTAGTCATAATAGACCTGGTATAGTTGTACATGACAAAATTTAAAAAATAACCTATCACTGATGTCGCTATTCCAAATTCCCGTAATATTCAGAAAACTGTTTCTGAAAAAATAAGAAAATATTCAGATTTAGGAAATGAGGTTAAAAGAATTTTACATTCTCAGAATATAAAAATATTAGGATTTGTTATTTCGGCTACTGGTATTATGCCTAGCTCTCTCATTCAAAATTTAGGCTTATTAGATTTGTCAAAGAATTTATATGTAAAAATTCACAAATCAGTCATTTTCGAAACATGTACGAAAGATTTTTAAAATATTTATATTGAGGGATCAATAGGATTTATCGGTTCAGTTGGGAGTTCTACCGAGCCGAACCCTCTGATATGAAAATATCTGGATTCGGTGAATTATTTTCCCATTTGGTATCTGGCTGATTGACACTTTGTTATTGTATTGTCTTATGTTTATTATACCTGTATGTATAGTGCACTTACATAGAGTGGATTGACGTGGAAAAGTGTGTGGAAGGGTTTAGTTTTTCCGGTTGGGAAGATTTAACCCGGACATAAAATCGGAAGCATAAAAAAAAGTTACGTCATATTCACTATTAAATATACAATGATTTTATATATAACTGCATGAATGCTACATTTAAAAAATAAATTAAATTAACAACATCAGTAAAATAACTACTCGCGTAATAGTGATATCACAAATTACATCATGTTCTCATTATCTGCCAAACAGCTGATGCAGATGCTTGTAATACAAGTTTATAAAGTTGACAAGTTTTCAATTTGCATCGCCAAACCAGGACAAACTTGGCAAGTTCTGCAGCGCTTTCGGTTACATGAAATTCATAAACCCGACTGCACTGTGGTCGCGATGCAACATAGCCACATTTAGTTGACTAACTGTCTGCTCTGACGAATATATGCCACAGGTTGTCGGATATATATCACAGCAGATGTTTCTAAATTATATCATTTATGCCGTTATCTACGATTGTTTGACGTGGTGCCTAATCAAAAAGGATGAATTCAAAATAATTTAAAAATTTCGACCAACGCTAGAAAATGAGAGAATCCCACATTTTATTAATTCAATATTTTTTTTGTTAATTTAGTAGCGAGTTACCAGCATATCAAAGCCATAGCAGGTGGTACATGGACATGAGTAGCTAATGATAGAGATAAATGGCGACAGTTGCAGGAGACCTTTGACAATTAGTGACATACAGACATGGAGTCGATGCACGATAAGTGTTATAAATATTATTATTTATAACACTTTATTTACTGTCTGAATAAAGGCTATTATTATTATTACATTTACCAGCATGCATTGCAATGCCACCTAACAAAGACATTTTTGTCTCCTTGTTTGTGTCCCTTCCCATTCGTCCTGTATCCATTCCGCCTCCCCTTCCCCTCCCGTGTCACCTTCCCCTCCCGTGTCCCTTCCACTCAAGCGTTTAACCTGCACCTTTTTGTTCCGCTTCCCCCGTCCCCCTCCCGCGTTCACCTCCGCTTTCCATGCATTAATTCCTGGTACATTCAGTTTTCAAATAGCTCGCGTTTCACCTATTGCAATTTACAAATTTCATTATGCCAGAGCTCACCAGTGTACAGTGTACATAGAAACCTTCGCGGGCGTGCGCTCAACTCCTCACCACAATTTTATCGTAATCGGATGAATGGTTTAGGGACCGCATAAGAGACTAACAAAGAAACATTAATTTTTATGTATTAAGATATCTTTTTGCTGTATAAATTAAATCATGATACATCGAACAAATAAAAGAATTTTAAAGTTTTGTCAAAGAAATAAGAAAAAATAACATAATACGTGATACGCATGAACCCTTGAGGAAAATAATTTCCCTCTTGGCCGGTTCATCTTAGGAGATTCCATATGAAAATTATTTTTATGAAAAGGACGTAGAGAAAGTTTTGGGAAGGTAAAAGGTACGAGGAATGGGTAGGTTTCTAGGGGCCAGTGTGTCCAGGAATGGCAGACGTATGATTCCACCCCTCCAATAGAAGAGAGAGTCCGGCTGGTGAGATCAAAAGACCTCCCTTAAGCAGTCTGTCTCCCTCCCGGCCCACCACGCAGTAGCTGGGCAGATGCATCCGCCGCCAAGGCCCGGACAAACCTCACGGTTCATATATATATATTTTTTAATTTTGCTCAACTGTTACACACCAATTAAACCTACATTAGTGGTGTTTATTGTAATATTTAAATCACACCCATAACGTTTACGGACTTTAATATACCTACTAAGACAGAGTATGTTGAAGTAGATATTTTCGTCGTTAGTTTATACAGTTTTTAATAAAAAAATTTTTGAGCAAATTATTATTGTTCATCTCTTTGTGTCTCTTACCTATCTTTGTTTTACCTGTTTCAATTCACCTATTCAAATTGGGAAGAAGGTAAGGGTACCGTCGCCCCGGGAACCATCTATTGGATAACCAACACCCCTGCCAAAGGTCACCCCAAGTAGTTTGCTACGTTTGATGACGAAGTGTGGGTGCCTGGGTTCATGGGGTGAAGTTTGTCTAGATCTTGGCGGCGAATGATTTTGCCCACCTGTTTAGTGCGTGGCGGGCCTGATCGGGAATGACTGTTTCAAGGAAACCTAAGCTAAACCTCTCCAGCCAGATTCTCTCGATCCATCGTCTTGCACCGCAGTGGGAGGGATAGATTCATGCGTCCGTCACTCCTGGACACATTTATCCCCAGATTCCTACCCAATTATTACATATTTTCCTTCATAGAAATTCTTTTCCTTCCTTTCCCTGAAAAGACCCTCCACACAGCATCCCCAAAGATGACATAGGCCTCGAGGATTTTTATACAATTTTGTAATTTCATTATTTTAAGTAGATTTTTATAATTTCATGTATCAATTGTGCAATAACTGAGTTTTTATAACTGGATTGTTCTAATTCTAAAGTAAGGGCGGATTTTTACAAAAAAATTGACGGATTCATCAAATATTTGAGGTTAATTTTCACGTTCTGTGGAGGTTTTAATCAAGTTATATCTTTACAGGCCAGATGCTGCATGAAACTGAAATCATCACAGAACTTGAATAGAACTTACACAGAACGTGAAAATTAACTTCAAATATTTGATGAATTCATCAAATTTTTTGAAACAACCCATCCAAAGTTGAGAAGTAAGAATATCATTTGTAAGAACCCAGTATAATATATAAATATGTAAGGATGAAGTTTTCAAAAAAACTCTGTAGTTATTGATTAGTCTATGCTACAAGGGACCAATCCATTAATCTATTTGGTCTATATTAGTCTATGGAGTTTAGATACTTGTCTACGGCAGTCCGACGTGATGGCCGTGAAAAGCGCGAACGTTTTGACAGCAAAAAAGGCGGCAAAAACTCCCGCCAACGGACCGTGAACACTTGTACTGGAAAGGGGACTTTTGTACATTAGGGTCGATTTACAAAAACGAACTCTATAGTTACCTGCTTACAATATGTGTTGAACTTTAGGGCTGAATTAGAAGAATTAACACGGATCATTTGCTTTTAGAAATACGAATAAGTTCCGAACCACCAGAGCATAATAATGATAACCTAACTTTAAGAGTGCTATTTGTATGAATAATGAGTTAATGATGAATGTAAGTAAGTCTAAAGTTATGGTGTTTGAAAGAGAGAGTACGAAAACAATGTGCAACATTGTTATGAATGATGAATACTTGGAGCATGTGGATGAGTTTGTTTATTTGGGAAGTATGTTTACGAGAGACGGGAAGGCCGATAGAGGTATTGAAAGAAGGCTGAATGCAGGTAACTCTATTAATGGAGGACTGAACGCCGTTGGCACCAACAAAAACTGTCCAAAAAAGCGAAGCTAGCCGTCCATAATGGAATACTGGTACCTACCCTGATGTATGGTAGTGAGGCATGGAACTGGCAGAGGAAGGATGAAAGTAGACTGAATGCTGTTGAAATGAGATCCCTGAGGCGAATGTGTGTTAAAACCATGTACGATCGTGTGAGAAATGGGAGATCCGTAAAGTAAAGTAAGCGTAATGTGTAAACTAACTAACTAACTAACTAACCATCACGCCGTTTCCCCGCAGGGGTAGGCAGAGAGGACGGACCGCCAAACAACTCGGTCTTGGCATACAGTCTTTGCTTCACTCACATTCATACATCGTCTCATACATACTCTTCTATTATTCCGACTTTTGACATGGCCCGACTCAAGTATCTGATTCACTTGATCGTGCCATGTCTTCCTCGGGCGTCCCCTACTTCTTCTTCCATTCACATTTGCGTCATATATTCTTCTCACATTATTTTCTTCTTTCATTCGCTCTACATGTCCAAACCATCTGAGGGTCCCTTTCTTAATCTTACTCATTATGCTTACATCAGCCTTGCATTCTTTGCGGATATCCACATTTCTCACACGATCATACATGGTTTTGCCACACATTCGCCTCAGGGATCTCATTTCGACAGCATTCAGTTTACTTTCATCCTTCCTCTGCCAACTCCATGCCTCACTGCCATACTAATGTAATGTGTAAGATTAAGAAAAGGACGCTCCGATGGTTTGAGAATGTAGAGCAAATGAACGAGGAAAGGAGTGTAAGGAGAATATATGACGCAAATGAGAATGAAAGAAGTCGAGGACGCCCAAGAAAATACACCCAATACTTGAATCGGGCCATGTCAAGAGTCAGAATAATTGAGGAGCATGTATGAGACGTTGTATGAATGTAAACTAGGCATGGAATGTGTGCCAAGACCAAGTTGTTTGACGGTCCGTCCTCTCTGCCTGCCCCTGCGGGAAAACGGCGTAATGGTTAGTTAGTTACTGATTTTTGTGAAAAATCACCTCAAGGGCGCTTTACAAATTGTTGTGAATTCTTAAGCTTTATCTAATAAAAAGATTTTTGGCAAAAGTAGAGTTGATATGTATTGTGGAAGGCTGGAGAATTTAAGACTCTTTATGGCAATTTTTTAATGAAATGACCTTTACAAAAGCTCATAAATAAGAATTTTTCACATTTTTACACAATTAGTTATTTACAATGTCACGGGCAGTGAAGGTTAAGGTGAAAGGATTTTGACTTTATGCATACCACTGTCTGAAAAAGTGAGTTTTAGTTTAGTTCTAAATTCCGCCGAGTCAGCATACTCTAAATATAGAATTATTCTTAACCACAATCATCAATTTATCCCCAACAAAGGCGAAATTGAAATGCTTGGAAATAGTACAACAGACCGGCTCGAGTATCGGGGCTCCATAGAAGCCCGAATAAATCTAACTTCCAAGAAACTGGTCGTACGTAGAGGGTGAGCAGATTCTTCAATAGCGACCAGCTGCTAATCCTGTATAAATTTCAAGTACGCTCAACAACTGAATATGGAAGCCGCCTCTGGGATGGAGACCCACAACATTTAACAAACAATACCTAAAGTGTTAATGTTATATTTTGCAATAGTCACATGTACACTGGAATACGCTTCGCCAATTTGGAACCCGCAATACAAAGTATACATAGATAGCATAGAACATATTCAAAATAAATTTATAAAATGTCTTACCTTCAAATTCAACAATAACTATGAATGCACATTTCAAAAATTGCAACAAAGGTGAGCAATAGCTGATTTGACATTTATACACAAAATTTTATGTAATAACATTGACTGTACCGAATTTCTTTCCCTGGTTAATTTTTATTTTTTGGTATAAACGAAGCCCTGGCTTTCATTCAACAAAAAGTTGAAGTGATGGATGACATTAGTCTAACCCAAGTATGTGATATGTTCTCTGAACAAGATATCGAGAGTGCAAGAACTCTACTTACGAGTATCGTGGGCCAAACTCCAGGTCCTTCGACTAGGAGAATCGGCGAAGGTAAAAAGAAAAGATGTATTATTGATATAATTAAATACATACGAGAAACCGACGGTAAACTTCTACCGAAATTTGTTGTTTTAGACATTAGTAAGCTACCACCAGTTACTTTTGATCATGTAGACGTAACTACTCTTTTAAAAGAAATAATTACACTAAAAAACGACATGCGTAATCTAAAATTAAACGCACTTAATGATAACTTTGCAACCTGTGAAGACGTTACAAAAATTCGAAAAGAATTACTTGAATTTAAAACAACATATGCATTACATTTAGACTGCAATAATTCCGATGTAAACAGAGGAGATCCAATGACATCTGTTGATAACGGGCCAAAGTTAAAGGCCACCTGTAGCAAATTAAACCAGCAGATGATAAACAAGCAAACGATCCCATCTACCGATAAAAATGCAAACAATTTTAATTCGACTGAGTCCACCGAAAATAACAATGTGTGGATTAAATCTCACAGAGGGACAAGTGCATCTGATAAAACCGATCCAAATAATGTGCTTTCAGCAGGAAAAAATTATCAGAAAACAAGCCCTATTAATCAAACATCAAAAACCGCGAACGATTGGAAAGAAATTACCTATAAAAAGAGAAAAACCTCGCGTATTCTAATTAAAGGAAAAAACGAGAGCTCCGGTTTAAAAGTCCTTCCAAAACAGAGATATATAATAGTCTCCAGATTCGATCCCGAAACAACTACCGATGAAATAAATGGGCTATTGATCTCCCATAACATACACTGTAAAATAGATAAATTTATGGCAAAGTCAGGCGAGTTTGCCACTTTTAAAATTGGATTTAATATCGAAAAATTCTAAGAAATCATTAAATAGGAAATATGGCCACCGGGTATAATAGTACGAAATTTTATTTTTTAAAAAACGATCTCTACGCTGAACACAGAAAATAAGACTTCTAGAAATGGATCCACATAAAAATAAAAACTGTCTACGGATCTTATCTCAAAACTGTAGGTCGATTCGACGGACAAAACATTTTGTAAAAGATTTATGTGAAACAAATGACATAATACTGCTCCAGGAAACATGGACTCTACCAACTGAAATAAATATATTTTCAAAAATTCATCCCCAATTTTCAGGATATGGAACTTCAGCCGTAAATTTAGCTGATGGCCCTCTAATTGGACGACCTTATGGTGGAGTTGCCATCTTATGGCGGGATTCACTTTCAGTCGACATTGTGGAATGCTTTGAACCAAGAATAGCGGCAATACAAGTAACTGTAAACAGTGGGAAAATATTAATTTTTTCAATTTATATGCTGACAAATAAACCAGAAAATCTTGAGGAATTTACAAACTGCATGGGTAAGGTAAACGCAATAATCAATGAAAGGAACTCGTCCAGTCTGTTCGGCCGAGAACTGGAAAAGTTCTGCGAAGAGTTTAAGTACGTTTGCGCTGATACAAAGCTGATGAACTGTGATACTTTTACGTATGTGAGCGATGCCCATAGCACCACAAGTTGGTTAGATCACTGCGTCGTCACAAAAGCACTGGAAAATGCTATAAGTAGCGTAAATGTCCTACATGATGCGGTGTGGTCCGATCACTTGCCAATGATTATAAATCTAAACCTTCAATTTTTACCAGCCTTTGTTGAATCGTGTAATGATAATATAATTGATCCTTCTAGATGGAATCCGAAATCTAATGTTGATATAATGAGATACACTGAATCTATCAATAACAAACTTCTAAGCATAATTAAAGATTTCTCCCAATTAGAACTTGATAAAAAATCAACCGATGAAACACACAAAAATCAAATAAATTCCCTATATAAAAATGTTGTAGATGCACTGCGAAATGCTGCCTCCACCACATTCAATAACCCAAATCGAAAAAATAGAAACATTCCGGGATGGAATCATATGGTTGCAGCCAAATACGCAGAATCCAGACGCGCCTTTCTTTCATGGCTCGAAGCCGGAAAACCGCTCTCAGGGCCGGTTGCCGAAGACAGGAAGAAATACCGAACGATTTTCAAAGTAGCTCTGAAAAAATGTCAACAGACAGAAATACAAAAGCGAATGGATGGTATTGCCACCTCACTAATAAATAAAGATTTTCGTAAATTTTGGCAAAAAACATCTTCAGAATTGAAAACGAATATGAAAACTCCTCTCTGTGTTAATGGAGTAAGAGGAAAGGAAAATATCGCCAATGAATTTCGTAATTTCCTCTCTATGGCGGGTGAAGAAGCGGCAGAAAAATCTCTTGATGTAAATTTTTGCTTGAAAACTGAATGTAGTACCACCGATATCAGTATTACTCCGTGTATGGTTGAAAGAGCTTTAAGATAAATGGCAGCAGGAAAAGCCACAGGACATGACTCAATAGCTCTTGAACACATTAAGTATGCTGGACCAGCGATTCATTTCATACTAGCAAAACTATTTTCAAATATTTTGCGTTACAGGCACATCCCGAATGAAATGACAAAAACGGTAATTATTCCCATAATTAAATCAACAAATCTTGATCCATCCGTGATCAATAACTACCGACCAATTTCACTCTCAACCGCCGTGGCGAGATTATTTGAAAAAATGCTATCCGTTCTTGTAACAGACCATCTAAAAACAGAAGATAACCAGTTCGGATTCAAACCTGCACTGTCAACATCTATGGCAATATATTCCCTAAAAGAAACCATCAGCTATTATAAACTAAGGAAAACGCCAATCTATACCTGCTTTCTAGATCTAAGCAAGGCGTTTGACCGCGTACGTCATAATAAACTGTGGGAAAAACTAAGGAAAAGAGCAGTTCCGGAAGATATAATAGCGATTCTTTCAATTTGGCACACGCAACAAGAAAATATTGTGAAATGGTCAGGGGAGCTGTCTAATCCATTCTATTTGAAAAGTGGCGTAAGGCAAGGAGGAAGCATGTCTCCGGTTCTGTTCAATCTGTATACCGATGATCTTATTAAAAAACTTAATGCCACGAAAATAGGATGCCATATACATGGAGTATGTGTGAACAACATTAATTACGCAGATGACATGGTTATTCTTGCACCGTCACTAAGCGCATTACAGAAGTTACTAAGAATTTGTGAAAACTTTGCAAAAAACCATAACCTGTTATATAATACTACCAAGTCAGTAGTTATGGTTTTTAAAAACAAAAACGAAACCATCCAAACACCCTCAGTATGGTTAGATGACAGGAAAATGAATGTTTATCACAGCGTTAAGTACCTGGGACACATCATCACAGACGACCTTAAGGATATCGAGGATATGGAAAGGCAGAGAAGAGCGATATCTGTTAGAGCGGGTATGCTGTCAAGACGTTTTTACCTATGCAGCCCAAAAGTAAAAAGAATATTGTTCAACGCTTTCTGTACCTCGCTGTACACATCAGAACTGTGGGTTGACTACACTGCATCCCGATGGAACAAGTTAAAGGTTGCTTACAACAACGCATACCGTCAACTTTTCCGCCTACCGAAATACTGCAGTGCTACGGAAATGTTCCTGGAGGGACGAGTGCACACTTTCCGAGCACTTCTCCGCCACCGCATGGGAAGTTTATGGCGCAGACTACGCCAATCGAAGAATGCAATCATCACCGCCATGACTACCTGGTTGGAGTCCCCCCTGATGGCCCTCTGGAGACGGGAGACGATGAAATACCCTCCGTAAACAGCTGCATGAATTAATTTTACTGTTTATTATTATTTTTCATGCTTATTCGTTTTTTTTTTAAATTTATTTATATGTTGTTATTTACTTTATTTTTATTTTTAACATTAACCCATTTTTTGTTTCAAAATATGGAATGTATTGCATTGCACTACCCCTGCATACATTCTGGAATAAACTATTTTACGGTGCTCCAGATTTTATGTCCGGGTTGAATTTTCCCAAATGAAAGATTAAACCCTTCCACACACTTTTCCACAAATGAATATCTAGTAAATTAACGCAATGTAAGTGCACTATATAAGAATAAAACAATACAAGAACAATACGTCAATCCACCAGAAACATAATGGGAAAATATTTCACCGACTCCAGATATTTTCATATCAGAGGGTTCGGCTCTGATGAAATCCTAACTGGTCCGATAAATCCTACTGATCCCTCAATATAAATATTTAAAAAAATTATTTATTATTATTATTATTTAACATACCATTAAGACGTACACGCCATACAGAACTATTCCACACGTTTAATTACACGACAAACGCAGCATATACTTCGCTAATCAATCGTGCTCCTCATATGTTCAATAATATTAGTCTGAATTCTAAAATTGACATTTTCTCCGCACAAATTTAAAAAGAGCATCATATCAATGATATAAATTGTTCAATGCGCATACATACATACATACACACATACTCACACACACACACACACACACACACACACACACACACACACACACATACACCTTCACACTACATACATCACCCGGTAATTACTTCATATGCATACCATAAATACGACACTACAAAGAAACACATAATAGGTACACACCATGAATTATACTTATTAATTGTAAATTGTTTTCATAAATGTATCTAATGTACTGTTTGCTTCTGTTTATAAATAAAATAAAACAAACTCATTTTATTCAAAGACGGGCGGTCCGTCTATCCCTCCCACAGCGGTGTAATGCGTTGTTCTGAGATAGTCTTGCTAGAGAGGTCAAAAGCCTCCCTCAACCAGTCTCTCCCGACCCGGCCTGCCACGAAGTTTCTGGGCAGACACATCCGCTGCCGTGACTCAAAGTCACCAAACGTATCGAATAACTTGGGGTGACCTATAGCAGAGGTGTTGGTTATCCAATATATAGTTCCTGAGGCGGAGGTACCCATCGCCTCCCAAATTGCTGTGCAAATAACAAATATTATAATCAATAATTATCAGCCTGAAACACTCATCTACATTGAAAAAATCTTCCGAGAAAAGATACTGGCCGCCAACGGGAATTGAACCCGTGTCCCTCTGATTGCCGGTCAGGAGCTCTGACAACTGAGCTATGGCGGCTTATCTAATACCCGCCAAATAATTCAATTTATACTAGTGTTTCATTCGACAATTGTTTCACATTCGACATTCGTTTGTCGCTGTGCAAATGTTTTATACATGCACTTGCTGACCCGGCGAACTTCGTACCACCTCAGAATCAATAACTATTGTGTTAACTTATTAGCTGAATTAAAGCCAGTTTTTTTATTAAGTTAAAAATTACATAATGACACAATTATCGATGCGCAACTATCCGTATTTTGTTTTGGTCAGTAACAGAGATGGCGTTGTGTACGGATTTATAGTTTTTGTGATTTTCTTACTTTTAAACTTACTTACGGGAATTGCGTTTCATTTTCTTTATACGTGTGAGGGAGATTTATTTTAATAATTGTATTTTTCCTTTAGTGGGGTGCGGACATACGTCCACTCTTTGTCTCATTTTCAACTGTTGGCATTTAGTGTGTAAGAAATAGGGGCAGCATTATATATTTAAAAGCAAAAACAAAACGATCATCGCCTTGACATTTGACGTTTTTAAATTTTTGGAATTCACTCACTTTTCAATATTAAAACTTATCACAATATTGCTGCAGCTCTTCAAAATATGAGAATTCGTTTCATACAAAATGTATGAGGAAAATAATTTTCTTTGTATTTTTGTATCGAGAATTTTTCCGATGTTTTAATAGATATATCATAAAAATCGGTCCAGCTTTTCTTGAGTTATAAATGGTGTAACTAACCTGACTTTGTTTTACATATTAAGATAACAAAAAATCCACAAACGCAAATCCATTGTTCTAAATATAAAACTTTCGATTAAAACTACGTTTTTCTACGACTTGATGCTTTCAAACTAGTGAAATAGAATTTCTAAAGAGAAAGAAATGTTTTTAAAATTTCATTATAATTTCACATTTTTTGGTATCGATTGTATTTTAGAACTAACGATCATTTCAGTGGCACGCGTATTGCATTATGTTATATTGAAATTGTGGTGAGTTTTAATGATTTACTAGAAAGCGAAAGTAAAATGGGATTGCAACGATTTCTCCATTTTTTATTGCAGATATTATATAAATTATAATGTTTCAATGTGTTGGATCACCGTCGACATGCTTGAGAACACTACATCCTCGTGGGTATCGTCAAGCCTCAGAAACTAGAATATTAGACACTCGATACGACCCAAATACGAAGTGGCTGTTATGATAGGTACTGCGCGTTCATCACGCGACAAAATAACCCCGACAAAATATCCCCGACAAACTATCCTATGGACAAAACATCCTCCAACAAAATATCTTTTTTTTTATACATGAGTACCACAGGAAAATAATTTCCATCAGGGCCTATGTCATCTTTAGGAATGCTGAATGGAGGGTTTGCCCCCCCCCCTTCCCCCCCTTATGTACAAGTACTACCAAATTGTAGAATAAGAGTATCTCTCCGGATATGGAAAGATTTACGATAATACTTGGAGTTGTGAATAATAGTATCACGCGACTATATATTATAAATGACGTCATTTTCTGTAGCGGTTACTTTATCCCGGTGACTATCTGTCACTGGATCATAGTGGATCCGAGGAACCGGCTATTTTTGAAACCAGTTCCTATCAGATTTATAAAATGGTTACTAACACTCAAATTGGGTGATGCCGAATCAAAAACCGTCCGCAAGACCTAGCAGCAAAAACCTATCCAACCTAACTGTGTCACATCACTAACGATAATTAAAATTTTTTACGGTGCTCCAGATTTCATGTCCGGGTTGAATCTTTCCCAAATGAAAGACTAAACCCTTCCACACACTTTTCCACAAATGAATATCTAGTAAATTAACGCAATGTAATTGCACTATATAAGAATAAAACAATACAAGAACAATACGTCAATCCACCAGAAACATAATGGGAAAATATTTCACCGACTCCAGATATTTTCATATCAGAGGGTTCGGCTCTGATGAAATCCTAACTGGTCCGATAAATCCTACTGATCCCTCAATATAAATATTTAAAAAATCTTTCGTAATCCTACATGTATTTAAAATGACCGACTTTTGCATTTTTATGTACAAATTTTTTGACAAATCTAATACGCCTAAATTTTGAATGAGAGAGCTAGGTATAATGCCAGTAGCCGAAATAACAAATGGTAATATTTTTATAGTCTGAGAATGCCAAATTCTTTTAATTTCATTTCCTAAATCTGTATATTTTCTTATTTTTTCAGAAACAGTTTTCTGAATATTACAAGAATTTGGTATAGCGACATCAATGATATAAGTTACTTTCTTAATTTTGTCATGCAAAACCATATCGGGTCTATTATGTCCAATTGTTCTGTCTGTCAGAATAGTTTTATCATAATAAATTTTATAAAATTCATTTTCTAAAAATGAATTTGGTTCATATTCATAATATGGTACATTACGGCAGTCAATCAAGTTATGTTTAATTACCAAACTTTGGTGAATTATTTTTAAAACTTGATTGTGCCTAAATGTATACTCGGACGGCGCCAATACAGAACATCCCGATATAATATGTTCTATAGTTTCCGGAAAAGCCAAACATTTTCTACATAAATCATCAATTTGATTTGCATCTTTGATGATATGCTTCCTATAATTTTTTGTATTAATGACTCTATCTTGTATGGCAAGCATAAAGCCTTCTATTTCTGCGCTCAACTCTCCAATACTCAACCATTTGTTTGACGAAAATTTGTCAACATATGTTTGGTTGAGATAATTGAAGTGTTTTGCGTGAAGAATTTTATTTGAATTTAATTAATTTTATTTAATTTTTTTTATTTTATTTTATTTTATTAGAATTTTATTTTACGTTAATAATAATATTAACGTCACATTTGTATAGCGCAGTTTTGCGTTATTTCACTTCAAGTGCGCTTAACTATGATGAACTTAAAAATAATCCACCAGGACCATTGTGCTTTATTTAAATTACAGTCATTTTCCTATGTGCAATTTTGGTGTTTGTGGTGTTGTCATTTAAAACATTTCAACGATCACAACATTTGTTTCACAAGTATTTCGGCGCCTACAAATAAATAAATAGAATCTACAAACTAGATTAAAATTATTTATTTAACCGAAACTACGTGTGCAATAAAACATCCGAGAGAAAACATAAAATCCCCGCAGCAGAATCAACATTTATTCATTAATTATAAAAATACCGTTCCATTTAAAACGAAAACACAATTAATTGTGGCTGGGAGCCACATTTAAAAAAGGCTCTATAACAGGTCCCTGCAGCCTTATAAATAAATGTTCAGTAAATTGTACTGAGATTTGGTCCTGGTATAAAACCTGTTTTTCGCAGTTGGTCAGGCGGAAAATTAAAACGAAAACAAAAACAATTCTTGATTTCTGGTCTAAAGGGGAAAGTTTGGTAGAATTAGGGCTGGTGGAGTGTGAAGCTAAATGGAAAGAAGTGATTAATTAAAAAAATGAACATGATTTTATATTTCTTGATGGTACACTCGGGAACATTCGTTAACAAATTGATTTTTATTTCGCATTCGCTCCACACAGGAGGTCCTTAGGAAAATAATTTCCATAATAGATATCGCCCGATATCTATCTCGAACGAGGCGGATATCGGACGAGATCTCCTGTCAGATTTGTGTGATTTTCTGAGGCTGTTAAATGAATAAATAATCATGCATACTTGCATGAATTTGTGTTTAAAATGACTCAAACTAAAATACATGACAGCTCACAGCAGAAATTCTGACACCGGCCTGTAGAAAAAGCAAATAACAGCCATATAAAATCACACAAATCTGACGGCAGATTTTGGCCGAAAACTATCTCGTTCCCATAAAAGATATAGAATAGCTCGTCAGGGCCCTTATCTCAGAGAATTCTCTATGGAGGGAATTTTTAAGAAATGTAAGGAGTTGAAGTTCTGGGAATGAAAAATATATGAGGGGTGGGTAGAAATCTGGGAATTGGTGTGTCCAGGAAGGACGTATGAGTTCATCCCTTTGACTGCGGTGCAAGGCTATGGGTAGGGATGGAGAAGTCAAAAGGCCTCCCTTAAACTGTTTTTTCGATCCGACCCGACACGCAGCAGGTGGGCAGACGCATCCGCCGCCGATTATCGGACATAATTCCCCCACATGAACCCGAGAACAAAAGTGTTTTTATTTATTATGTAAATAATTTTATAAGAAAATAAAAAGCTAATCAACGGAAACTGTAACATAATATTGTCTTAGACAAAAAAATGTGTTTTTTTTATTTGTATCTTACACGCTGTCATAATTTTACAATTTAAGCATTATTTTGAATTTTACGCTTATATTTTTCTGTAACTATCAATTGTTTCAAGGGCAAATATTGTGTTCTACTAGTAGCATTTAAATAAAGCAACTAAAATATGTCTAAGCGATCTAATTTCCAAACCAAAATCACAGATTTTGCATTGCATAACCTTAAGAGCGTATAACCAGAGAACACTAGAAATATGTCATTTTTAAATCAGTGTTTAGACTTATTGACTCTTTTCCACAAAATTTTTTAAATTGTTTAAATCTAGTAAACATATGTTTTAATTTTTCAGAAAAAATGATAATTTTTAGTATAATAAAGTTATACCATAGGTCGTTGGCGGATTTGTTAAATTTTCAAAAAAGTACATTTATTATACAACACCCATTTCAAATCATATAATCATGCAGTAAAATAAATCAATACGTTATCTGGTAAACTTATGTAACAGAAATTTAATTTTAGTTGAAATAAAATCATAAAAAAATATATAAATACATGTGTTTCTTGACGAAAATTGGTCCGTTTGTGTATTTATTTGGGCACTTATAGACTAATATATATTTTTTTTAAATTGCATTCTTATTTTTCCGAGACATTATTGAAAAATGAAAAATACTTATGGTCAAAAAATAATTACAAAAAGTACATAATTTTAATAGTTTTATCAATACGCCTTTCAGCATTTTTGGATGTAGGTATAAATTAAAGCAAATTTGGAAAGAAATAAAAACGATATTGAGTTATAATTTTAAAAAGCTGGTACGGAGAGTAATTAATCTTTCTCATTGTAACCGCCCTGTACGATCGTAAGAACCTCTTTCGACGAAATGTGGATTTTCGGCCGCTGGCTGGTTATACGCTCTTAAGTGATACACTACTAAAACCTTAAGTAAAAATGATGGAAATGGTTTGCACGAGAACACAATTTTAATGAACTTCGCATTGAAGAACCATCAATATTGATTGCTACGACACCTGAGCGGTGTGAAGGCTCTATTGATGCAGGGAGCAAGCATTTCCCTTATAAACCGTTGCATACGAAGTAATTATTCCAAGCCAGTCACGTGTTGTATTCAGAACACTCGAACATTCCAAAGTTCAACAATTAATTAAAACAGTTCTTTGGAAAACGTTCCTGAATTCCAGCAAATGATTTGCAAGTCTTTCTTTCCTATTTATTAACCTTTAAGTCTATGTGTTCGCTTTTGGGAACAACTCATATAGGTCTCATAGAAATCGTTTTATCTCCCTTAACATATCGAGAATATAATATATACGGTATTAGAAAGATAAAATACCACATTTTATATTCAAACTAGCTTTTACTGTATTAGCGGGAAATTACTGTATAAAGAATTTTCCCACGGGAATGAAATGTTTTTTCCGAGATAAAAAGTAGCCTATGTCATTTCCTAGTCCTCCAATTATCTCTGTTTTAAAAAATCACGTCGATCGGTCGCTCCATTTATATTATTACTAGCAGACCCAGCCACACGTTGCTGTGGCTAACGAAACCTTTATAACCAACGCCATCTGTTCAAATCAAAGTTGTCCGCTCCCCGCTGCCGCTTGGCCAGATATATTATGTATTTCAACATATTTACACAAAACCTTTACAAAACTATAAATCTAAAAACCTTCCTCGTGAATCACTCTATCTATTGGTGAAAACCGCATGAAAATCCGTTGCGTAGTTTAAAAGATCTAAGCGCACATACAGCGTGAGCTACTTCATTTTATACTTAGTAAAGATAAAGACAAATACGTGCGAGTTCCCGGTATGCGTTGCTATACCACTTAATAAAGAAATTGTTTCTCCCTGCGTGTCCTTTCCCATTTGTCCACTTCCCCTCATGCGTTCATAATCAGTCTTCTCCGCCAAAAGATTGAATGCAATAGGTTAAGTCGTTCGGAAGTTATGCGCGTACATCCATTTAGGCAATTAATTTTTATTTTATTTTGACCCTCCACACAGCATCCTCAAAGATGACATAGGCCCTGAGGGAAATTATTTTCCTCAGGGCCTCCTGTGTGGAGTTAACGTAAAAAAAATATATTTTTAACAAACAAACAGCTTTTACATAATAGGTATACAATGATAAATATACAAGTGAACTGAAATCAAGCCACATAAGTTTCTAATACTTAAGTTCGTTGGAAACGAAGTTTTAATATTATCTTAAAATTAATTTTTGTATATAGGAAAGGGAGAGGAAGAGGAATATAGGAAAAGGATAGGAGATGTTCCCCTTTTCTTCCATACTCTCATATTAATAATCGGTCGTACGCGTTAATTTATATCACTGTTTCTTTAGGTTATTACTTAAAATGTCAATGCTGTGAAGATAGATATCGATAGATAGATAAAAGAAACAAAAACTAACGAGAAAAGAAGTAAAATGTAATTTTTATGAAACCAAAAATTCCAATCGAATCGTCTAATAAAATATATGAGTTTTTATTTGTTTTCGTTATCAGTAATTTTAGTTAGAAATAACGTAAGGTGACCCATTTTTAAAGCTATTTTATGTTTGCATGTAAAAATTTTATATTTATGTGTTTATTTTATAAAATTTAAACGCGTATTTTATTTATCACATTTCAAAAATAGTTTTTAGTTTACGGATACATTCAGAAATAATCCATTTATTTGGATTTTATTGTAAAGCAAATTATTTTAATCGTCTGAAATAATACGGTCGATGCCTGAAAGGTTAAGGGCCGGTAGTAAACGTTCAAAAAGAAGCAGAATATGGGTTAAAATAATGTAAATATGTAAATACGAATGTTAGAGGGAACGCGCTAATGTTAAAAAATGATTGAAACATAGCTCGATTAAAATAGAGCAAAAATCTCGTGGAAATGTAATACACTCTTAAGCATTTAAAGAAACACTGATTTTTTTGTAAAAATTGAAAAGTTGTAAAAATAGCAGAAAAAACGTGTTTATAATAATTTTCTGAGCAAACTTTGCGAGTTTCTTCTATAGAGGGAATTTCATAAAATTACCATTTCGGCGTGTAAGATGTTAATATATTATCTTCAAAAATAACTTATATTTTTTTAAGAGCTTAAGAACATAAAGTGTTCAAGGAAAGTATGTTATAGATTGGTAGAAATTCGGGATAAACATTCTTACATTATTTCCAATTTGGAAGACGGGTATCGGTACCGCCGCTGCTGGAACCATTTATTGAATAACCAACGCCCCTGCCAAAGGTCACCCCAAGTGGTCAACTACGATTGGGGGCTTGCAGGTGTGCCCGATTTCGTGGGGTGAGGTTTCTCTAGGACTTAGCGGATGTGTCTGCCCACATTCTGCGTGGCGGTTCAGATTGAGAGAAACTGGCTGAGGGAGGATTGGATTTATACGTCCAGGATTCATGGACACAAGACTCTGAGGATCCTACCCATCATTCATTCCTTTTTCCTTCCCATAACTGCTATCCATAAAAAGACCCTCCATAAAGCAGGGATTATTTTTCCTCGGGGCCTCCTGTGTGGAGCTTAGGTAAAAAAAGCTGGGAGAGGAATAATTGAATCAACGATGCCAAAGTTCTGGGAAGTCAAAGGGACGTATCTGTCGATTCAGCCACTATAATTGGTCTTATAATATTATGATATCAAATGAATTAATCTACGCATTCCTTCAATAATGCCTCCGTGAGTACTACTCAACTCCGCTGGAATGCGATTTCAGAGGCCTTAAGAAGATTTTAATGAGGCCTTCAAATCTGACAACATTCTTTGATCATATTTTGCAAGGCTAATAACAATAACAAAATGGAACAAAGATAAAATTGCATTTTAATAGAAGGATGTGTGACACAGTACCTACGGAACCAATTCATATTGTACATATTATGTGGCTAAACATTAATATGAAACTGACTTAAAATATTCAAGCGTTTTCCTTTTCTTTTTTTTTTTTTCTTTTTTTGAATTTTCTTCTTATTTTGAACGTCAAATGTACAAAATTTTATCAATAATTATCTATCGAAAGGTGACCGGACAAGTAATGAAAAATGAAACCAACTCAGAACCACCTCAAAAAAGTCGTTAGAAGTGATGAAAAAAAATTGGTTAAATAGATTACGTTAGGTGAGAATTATGGGCTGTATTTCTAACTTGTTCAAGTTTCCTTCATTAACCTAATATAATATCGTAAAGCAGTTATCTAAATATGGAGCAACTAAAATTAAAAAAATGGATTCAATAGTTCATGGGTGAGGTTTGTTCGGGTCTTGGCGGCAGATGCATCTGCCCACGGATGGCAGGCCGGATTGGGAGAAAATGGTTGAGGGATTCCCTTTCATTTCTCCGGCCGTACTCTTTCGGAAAATCGCCTTCCACCGCAGATTCCTACCCACCACTCATACCCTTTTTATTCCCAGAACTTCCTTTCCTTTATTTCCTAAACAAACTCTCCACACGGCAACCCCTAAGATGGCATAGGTCCTGAGGGGAATTATTTTCCTTAGGGCATCCTGTGTGGAGTTATGTAAAAAAAAAGTGTTTCCATTTAGTTTATTTTTTATGATGTGGGGAAAGGGAATGAGAAGGGAAAGTATTAGGCTATTCAAATGTGGTCACCAAACACAGCTAAAGCCACGTTTCGATTTTGAACAATAGTCTTTTACCTTAACTATATGGAATATCTACCATTCCAAAGAAATCGATAATTATTACAACGTAACCACTATTTCAATGTGAAGCAATACGTATCTGAGTAGTCCAATATCGTGCCTCAAAAATCATTTCAATCATGCAATATAAAAGCGGTAAAGAATGCGTTTCGATTTGTAACAAAACCCAAGGACGTTTAGCTTGTTCGTTCATTTCGCAAGACAAAACAAAACGTAATAATTACTGTACGAATATGCGGCTAAAGCCTTTACGTTTGCTGAACTCGTTACGTGAATGTAATTTATTATATATTATTCAGAATGTATGTCGTTTGAAGCGTGTCGTTTCCTTGTTCCTCAGTGTAAAATGTCGAATACTTATGTAAATTTAAAATAAACGCCCATAGAAAACGATTTCTTAATGGTTTATTGTATTAATTGGGTTTATTGAATTTGTTTTTTTTAAATGAAAAATTCTTTAGCACTGTTTTTTTTTTTTTACATTAACTCCACACAGGAGGCCCTGAGGAAAATAATATCCCACAGGGCCTATGTCATCTTTGAGGATGCTGTATGGAGGGTCTTTTTAAGGAAAGGAGGGAGTGAAGTGTGGTCTTGAAGAGAAGTCAGGGTCTTGAAGAGACCAATGTTGTAGGAGGGAGGAAACACAGAGGCCGGTAAATCGTTCCACAGCCGAGCTGTTGAACTCAAGAACGAGTCGTAAAAACGACCCGTTCTCTTGTGACTAATATCAACCGTGTACAAATGTTGGGTGCGTGTTTCCCGACTATGCACCGGTGCCGAGGGGATCAATGACGCTAGTTCCTCGGAGCATCTTCCATTGTAATAGACAGCATTCCCACCTGACGCCTGTGCGCTAAAGATTGCAATCCGTCTGTTAAGATGGGAGAATCTATCAATCGGACCGCCCGTTTCTGCACAGAGTCGAGGGTTTTTTTAAGGTATTTTGGAGCTCCAGACCACAGGTGGCTGCCAAATTCAACCGTGGGGCGCACTTGCGATTTGTACAGGGTTAGCAGTTGTGTACTATTAAAGTATCTGCGGGCCCTGTACAGTACGCCCGTTGCGTTCAGACAAACATGAGATTACTTCTTTGGAATGAGTAATTAATAATTAATAATAATTCTGTTAATATTCATCTGGGATTTATTTAATACTTCGCGTGTACAAGTGGTGACTACAATAGTCGGCCTAACTGAAAGCTGACTAAATGAGATCTGAATTGAATGAGCTACTGCAGACTGCAACCGGGCCCTTGGCCCCCCTGGTGCCCAAACTCCGAACTAAACTAATTGCCATCTAGCGGACTTTCGGGACAGCTCTTAGCACTGCCCTCTATGTGACAATCTCGAAAGCTTTTAGATATACCACAAGCACCGTTGTGATTTTAGACTCGATGAAACGGAATCGAGCGACACTAAAAAGGGACAAACACATACATACATCTATAGGATACGGTCTGCAAGAGAATGAGATAGCAATAAAATATTTATTTAATTCACGGGTACTCGGTTCCAAAATAATCCCACACACGTCTCCTTCGGTGTTGTGGTATAAAGCGCCTGTCGAACCTCAGTGGCCAGACATTTAGCGGACCAAGGATCAAATCCTAGGAAATCCAAAAAAAAATAAAAAAATAATTATTTTTGTAAAATAAATATCCAATTTTCAAACCGCTCCAAAATGAATAGGCAAAGGAAAACACTAAAAAGAGACATCTAGCGACTCCGAAGAAGAAAATACAAACACTAATAAGATGACCAAATGTATAGG
Organism: Limnephilus lunatus; assembly: GCA_917563855.2. Taxonomy (NCBI): domain Eukaryota; kingdom Metazoa; phylum Arthropoda; class Insecta; order Trichoptera; family Limnephilidae; genus Limnephilus; species Limnephilus lunatus. The sequence continues at coordinate 59,178,315 of OU830596.1, forward strand.
AAAAGGTGCACTGGAATTCGACGACAAAAATATGGAAAAAATCATCCTTCTCATTCATTAAAAAGTTCTTAGAAATATTCCCACTCTTGTCTCTTTTAGTTTTCTGAAGAAACTTCTATCTTAATGAAAAAGGGTGGACTTAAATCAGTGTCAAACGATATTTTTGCAATCAATTTTTTTACTGAAGTGAAATCCACGATTTCAACAATTAACTATTTTAGCATAGAGATATTTCGAGCACTTCCCCATCTCCTTCCTTTCTTAACTATCTTCAGCCTCATGACATACCCCAATAGGCCACTTGCATGGATTTCATAACGACTTGGAAAAAATCGTGTGGATAGATTTTTTTACTAAGAATTCGAAAATGTTAGTAAAAATTTTAAGAAATGTATAGTTTTTTAAATTTTTAAATAAATAAATCCATTATTTGAGCTCGTGATGTCACTACATGAAAATGTCCCGTCTCCGATTATGTTTCCTTGATTTTGTAAAATTCCACACTGATAATTTTTTTTTTATATGGCAACACTTTGATTTCCGGCGACTTTTGAATTTGATGTTTAACGTTCACTAGATTTATTGTTTGTTCTCTGCGAACTTATCCCTTGGTTTGATTGTTTGATAAAGATGGCGGTGTTTTGACAGATGTTATGAAGAGAACCCCTTACAATTTCATGCCATTTTTGTGTCATTCGTGCAGAAAACTTTCTTTTTTTAAAATTATTTTCGGCTATGTAATTATCGTTTTTTCGCATCCATTAAATTATGTTCCGTCTTTCCAGTTTATAAAAACTGGTCTGATTTTTCGGATTGAAATTTTCAAAAAATCGCCAGGCTTTCAAAAATACGACTAAAAAAAAAATACAGAATGTCTTAGAATATTTGCCTAAATCGGAAAAAAAATAAAAATGTGATGCAAGTGGCCTATTGGAGATACCATAGTGTCACTGGCGCCAGATAGCTGGGAGCAGTTGAGCAGACTCTGTCTTGTGCAGTATTCGCATAAAAAATCTACTGATCTGCCGGGCTGATGAAAACCGTTGCTCGTTCGAAACATTGGCTAAAGAAGGGGGATGCGCATCACGGCATAACAACCCTGAAGATTTGTATCTCGTTTTTTATTTGATAGTAAAAACTGTTTGAAAATCCTTGACCTTAGCTTTATTTTAATGATTAATCTGAATACTATAAAAACAAATTTCATTCAATCAACAGCTTGAGAGGCCATTGGTTATTATAAATTACAGGTGGTCTGCCTATGGTTTGTCAACTTGGCAAAAGATATAAATATGTAAATATGTTGACCTACATAATGCGTTGATTGTTCACCTTTCTAAATATTTTTTTTCAAGATACTTGTGTACAGAATTAATTTAGAAGTTGTCATTGAAATAATTAGACTTTGTGAAATAAATAAGCACTTGTATCTAATTTTTATCTAACACAACTTAATCAATAACCAGTTGTTTGATTCGTACTCCGGTGCAGAGTACGCAAATTAAATAAAATAAATATGTGACCTTTTTCAAAGTTTTTTAAAAAGTAAAATATCAATTATACATTATCCATAATCACCAATTATCTTTACACGATGTCTGTATTATTTTTGTCCCGTTAGGTTAAGTTTTGGTAGATATTTTGTTGTGAGATGTTTTGTCTGTAGGATATTTTGTTGGAGGATATTTTATCGCGGGATGAAAATGCGCTGTACCTTAACAAACAACAAATTCAAATAATAATATTTCAATGTTCCTACCTTCGATATTATAGCAAGAAATGTCTAACTGAGCTACTAATGAGCAAAATTATTTGAATCTACATGCTCGTTATAACATCGTTTCACGGAATTCCGATTCTACTGGAATACACAAAGGAATCAGGCACAGCATGGAATTTAATATGTGATTATGTTTCAAAGATGAAACGGATGTCGATACCGAGAAATCATAATAATGAACTCAAAAATATACGTATTCAAAGTACCTAATTTCAGATCGTTTTGTTTCCAGGTCTGTATAATAATAAAACAACCATTCCCTTTCCCGTCACAACCAGTTCCCCACTCACAATAATACACCTCGAATAAGACGACACAATAATGTTAAATAATGTCAAAATCTTAAGAGGAAATCGGGCAGCGTTTTGTCTGTACAAACGTATTCCCCAATTACCTCTCTGGATTTTAACAATACTATAAATATTTTTTAATTTAATGTAGATATCGACCACTTGCGTATGTTTTGCGTTATAGCAAAACATACCATATTGCGGTATGTTTTGCTTTTTTTATAAGTTGTTCTACAGTATACAAACTAGACCTTAGATTTTAAGCGTTGGCGATAACGCCCCCTTGTGGGCTTTTGAGACTTTCAGGGGGGCAGTAGAAGGCCCAGAAAAATTAGGGGGTGTTGAGATGGCACAGTGAGGGCTGATCAGGTAAAAAAATGTGGTCTAAAAAAGACAAAAAAAATTCTCTAATCACGTACTAAAAAAGCAAAATATTTGTATGTTGCTTAATTTTTGTTATTATATGTACTGTAATCATTTTTGTCATGTGTGTGAAATTCACATGTTTCGGTAGTTAGGGAATTGGATGAAATTGAACTGAAAGATTCCATACATTCCGATCTACGTGTATTAATAAGAATTGACACTATATCATAAATTCAAGAAGGAAGGAGGTAGTAACCCGGTAGTTAAAATACAAAAGAATTACTATTTTAACTTGCTAAACCAAAGGGTACATCTACTCCACTCCTATGTAAAACATCTGTCCCTTAAAAAATCAATTAAAAAAATTTCATATCGTCATAAATATAACAACTATTTGACAACGATTAGATCATCATTTTTTTCCCATTGTATCTACATACATACAAAAGTAATTTTACATAATTTCTAAATACAGTAAGAGTAAATATAAGGTACAAGTAATGTAAAAGTTAGCAGAGTCATTTTTTCCCAGAACATTGAAGTGAGCTACAAACCCCAGGTAATTAGCCTACTGGGATAACCCAAATAATTAGAAATTCGACATCCCAATACGACTTACCAACAAATGTAATTAATACAATTGATTAAAACCCCTGTAGAAACAGAAAGATTTTCATGGCAAAAAGTATTTTCGTTATTTTTTTATGCCATGTTGCACTACCTCCTTCTTTGGCCAACGTTTCAGACACTGTAATACTGTCCGAAACGTTGGCTAAACAAGGAGATAGCGCAACACGGCATAATACCCTAAAAATGAATCAAGTAAAGATCAAAGTGTTGTTTGTTTCTTTTTCAAGTTATGATCTTTTGATATTTTCATCAAAAGCAATAACTAAGTTAGTTTGTTCATCAAACATTAAATCCTGTTTTTATTTATGTTGTTGGACTTTTCCAAATTGGAAAACTTTGGCTAGATCTTAAAGAAAATTCTTTATAAAAGAAAACTTTTTAAATAACGTCGACGAAGATAGAATCATTAATTTATACAAATTCTAACAGTTATGCGGTAGGGCACTAAGCAACTTGGTTTTGATCAGTAGTGGTTCGTGGCCAGTCTCATTGGGAGTCTAATAGGAGATTAAAAACGGGAAAAAAAATCCTATGTTGAACTTTTTTTTAACGTTCATTAATTTAATCATTTTTTTACATTAACTCCACACAGATGGCCCTGAGGAAAATCATTCCGCTCAGAGTCTATGTCATCTTGAGGGATGCTGTGTGGAGGGTCTTTTTAGTAAAGGAAGGGTTCTGGAAAGGAAAAAGGTATGAGGGGTGAGTCGCAATCTGGGGGTCAGTATGTCCAGGAGTGACGGACGATGAATCCATCTCTACCAATGCGATGCAAGGCAATGTTCCGAAAGAGTCCTGCTGTAGAAGTCAAATGATCTCCCTCAACCAGTCTCTCCCGATCCGACCTGCCATACAGTAGGTGGGCAGACGCATCCACCGCCAAGTTCCTGACAAACCTAACCTCATATGATTCCGGGCACTCCTACTAAGTCACCAAACGTAGCGAACTATAGCAGAGGTGTTTGTTATCCAATAAATGGTTTCCGGGGCGGCGGTACCCATACCCGCCTCCCAAATTCATGCATTAATTCAGCAGGGCTCTCTCGGAACATCATCTTTCACCGCAGTGGGAGGAATGGATTCATTCGTTCGTCACTCCTGGGCACACTGACCACCAAATTCCTACCCACCATTCACACCTTTTTCCTTCCCAGAACATCCAATCTTTCCTTTCCTAAAAATTCCCTCAACACAGCATCCCCAAAGAAGAAATAGGCCCTATTGTAAAAAAATTATATTTATGTATTACACGCCCTAGTGGAATTTTATATTATATTTTACAAGTTGTTGTTGGTATTGTTTAAAAATTGTACTATTTAAGAAAATAGACAAAATATTATATTTTATATAAATAATAAACAAATAATTAAAAAAGTACAAAAAAACATAAAATAAAATACAAAGGTAAAAACGTGAACAGGAACTAAGAATAAGAATAATATTTCATTTCAAGTCCCACCTTCACTCCTTCCTTTTAAAAAAAAAACCCTCCACGCAGCATCTCTGAAGATGACGTAGGCCCTGTAGGAAGCCCTCCTATGTGAGGTTAATAGAAAAATACTGTCTCTGATAATCAAATCCTACAAAAAAAATCTATTTATATTATTTATGGATATGGTTGATACTGTATTTTTGATCCGGTTCGAGGGAGTAAATTCTGTTTTTGTTAGGTACTATGTATGTACATGGTCTTATTAGCTCGACCAGTCAGTTTTTTTTTCTTGCGTAATTAGTGAATTGTTTCGCTCTGCAAATTAATACTAAGATGGTATTATGTTTGACCCGGCCTTTTTTAGATCCATTAATTATTTCGAGATATCCTCAAATTGATAGCCAATCAAAAATGAACCAATTTCCGTAGGATACGAAACAAAGGTAGCAAAAATCAAACAATCGATTTCACTGTCTGTATAAGAGATTGCAACATTTTACTGCTGTTCACCTAGATTTTCTACTCAGATACATATAAATATAATTGATGGGGTAGGTAATATCCCCTTGGGTATTTAATTGCCTTTTAGTTAGTGTACGGTACATTGATGGCAGCAGAGTATTTTTGAGTACTTTGCGGCATAAAATGCGAAGGACTCCTTTTGTGTGTGAGATATGTGATTTAACCAGTGTTAGAGAGTGGTTTTTATTTGGCACTCATATATTGTATTTTGGCACTCATATATGAGATATGTGATTTAACTAGTGTTAGAGAGTGGTTTTTATTTGGCACATTTATATTGTCATCCATAGAATAGGTGTGAGATGGATTAAATTCAGATCTATAACAGGAATATTGTGTGACTCCAAAACGCCTATAAAACTGAAAGGAAAGATATACCAGGCTATTGTTAGACCCGCGATAATGTATGGCTCCGAATGCTGGACTATGTACAACTCCTACTCTAGGCAACTCGAAACAGCAGAAATGCGAATGCTTAGATGGTCGGCAGGAGTATCACTAAAAGATAAGATTAAAAGTTCATTCGTGGTAGCCTGGGTGTCACGGACATAAACCACAGTTGAGATGGTATGGGCACATAAGACAAAGACCATCAGACCACACAATAAAGCAGGCAATGTCCATGGAGCTTCATCGACAGTCATCCAGGGGAAGATCAAAGAACTACTGGATGACTCAATGCTTCAAAATACTTCTGAGAAACGGCCTGGATGAAGGCAATACTCAGAACCGAAGAAGCTACAACCTGCGAACGAGAAGAGCCGACCCCAACCTACAAGCAAGACTGAGCCGACCCCAACCAAGCCTACCTAGGCAATGAGTTGGGACAGCGCAAGGAAGAAGAAGACTCTTTATATTTGCATTTTAAAGTTTACAACAGACACTTCCAAATAACTGTAAAATATTCCGAAAGTCATCGACTGTTATTGCTTGCATGTATGCGAAAGATTTGTTAAAGTTTGTAATTTTTTATTAAACGAAGAAAAGAGAAGTAATACTTTTGAAATACGTTTTTGTACTTAATTAAATGTGTGGAGTTTTTACAGTTTACAATAAAAATACAATCATAAAAAAATCTTCTATTTTTAAATAAATTTTTAATTACAAATTTACCTTTTATTTGTATGAATACCGCACAAGAGTCCCAACTGCTTCCGTCTGAAGCCAGTGAGACTATGGCTTCCCCAATTGGGGTATGTTGTGAGGCTGAGGGTAGTGGGGAGGGGAAGGAGATAGGGAACAGGAAGGTGGGGAAGTACCTGGCTATTCAGATCTGGTCACCAAACACGGCTAATGCCATTTCAAGCAAAGTTTCAATTCTGACTGGTGGTCTTACATCAGGGCAATACAGAGAGTATCTTCCACTCTGGAACGTGCCGCAAATATACTATATATATTATTTTAAATGAATAAATTGTGAAATAACACAAATTAATCAAATAAAATTTATTTGCCACGCCGGGATTCGATCCCGCGACCTTCGGTGTGCGAGTCAAGCGCCTTACCGCTGCGCTACGCCGGCCGTCAAAAACGTTTGTAATATGAAAGAGCCTTTCATCTGCTTTCAAACACAGTCATTCATTTTTAGATACGTTCAAAAACAGTGAATCTTCTAGGAATAAAATGTTTTGGAATTATTCTTAAACCGATCACAAGCAGTTACGATGAAATCTTTAGGAGAATCGGTATTTAGATCTGAGACAACTTTATGCCGAAAACATACAAGCATAAAAATTGTTCAAGAAATACTTTCGATAATTAAAAAACGTTTGATCAATTTCTTAACGCTGTCAAACAATCCCTTCATTCTTCTTCAACGTACTGGATTATCTAACATCGCCTAGTGTATTCATAGATCAATCGCTACAAAAAAATCCTTTCAATTTATGAAGAATCGATTCTCAACAAACAAAAAGAAAAACTGTTGGTATGTATTGAGCAAGAGTACCACAAATGTGTCAATCAATTGTCGGAAAGTGAACAATAGAAACTAGAAACTGCAATTGGGTTCACCAGCTAATGTACCTTCAATACTACTTATTTAACGATACTTAAAAAAAATAGCTTTGCACGAATGGTAGTGTCTTATAAAAACAATACGAAATACCGAGCAACAATTCGAGCGTAACTCCGTTGTGTTAAAATAGCTACCATATAACGAATACCTTGTGTTTTCAATCGGATGTATTATTTTTACTTCTTAGTTTCCTGTACTCCTGGTATTTATTATTTCAAAAACACTTTGTTTCATTGTAGATTGTGGGTAATTTGATATGGAATACATTATTACGTAAAAACCGTGTTTAATTAATCCAAAGATTAAAATGCAATTTATGGATCTTTTTAAAACGTGATACATTTCAAGATAACAATTATTATACGTAATGGCCTCCGTGGCTGAGTGGTTAGCACATGAGAAAATATTCTGTCAGATGGTCAAATTATTTCCGCTTTGCAGTAAAATAGAAATAAATGGAATTTTTATGAAGGTATCCAAATACTAAAAACTATTGAATTCGGACGCTCTCGACCCATCGCCTTGCACCAAAGTTGGAGGGATGGATTCATGCATCCGTCACTTCTGGACACACTGACTCCCAGATTCCTACCCATCCCTCATATCTTTTTCCTTCCCGGAACTTCCTCGCTTTTCTTTCCTTAAAAGATTCTCTTCACAGCATCCCCAAAAATGAGGGGATTTTTTCCTCAGGGTCTCTTGTGTGGAGCTAATGTAAAAAAACGTTTTTCACAAACAATATATATTATAAAATAAAGTCCAAAAAAATGTCCTGACCGCAAAAACTCAGAAACGAGTCCCGGTATTATCAAGGGAGTTATATGGTGTGGTAGATCTCTATCCCCCCTCCAAGGGGGGATAGAGATCTTTTTTTGAAGATATAAGGGCTGGAAGTTTCGCCCTCTAGAAATTTCAAGAACAGTCTTCCGGAAAGTTCTAGAAGGTTAGATAAAACTCTAGAAAGTTCTGGAAGGAGCAGCGGAGTATGTCGGTGAGACTAAAAGTTTCGAAAACCTTCTGGATGGTTCGCTAATGTTCTTGATGGAACATTCCAGAACACTCTTGAACGTTGGTTGTCCTGAACGAAGCCGGGTACCCCAGCTAGTGTTTAATAACAGGGAACATATGAATATTATGTTAACAATCCCTTTTTTACAAGCCCTTGAAATCATGTAAACAAAAATTTATATTTTCGACCATGATTTTATAATTCGATTAATTAAAAATTCTCATAATTAATATTATATTAATCATCAATTATTAATAAAACAAAATATTAATTAATATTAACAAAACAACATTTTAACTGCCAATTAAATTAAAAGTAGAAACCGAATAAACAGAAATATACAATTCACAATAAATTAAAATAAAACATAATAAATAAAGGTTACAAACCTTGAGCAAACGAAGGTCCCACCAAAAGAATGACTCCAACAGCCAATGTCATTTCCCGCCAAGACGACGCCATCTTTGTTGACTTTTGTTTCCTCACTAGCATGGTGGACGCCGCTCCTTACACAAGCAATTTTTCGGTGAATTTCATAATAAAACTGCACAAAAACTATCAAATTTGGCACATTTATTGCGAAAAACCTCAGTTATTCATTATTGGTATTAATTCACCTAACAATTTGGCACTACACTCACAATATTGGTTGAATTTTTCTATTTTAGTATCGAATTTGGCACTTTTTTTGAGCAGTATTTGGCATTGCTTCGAAATCTGTTGATGGAGGTCAGATTTTGCTTTTTATGGTCTTGGATGCTGGTTGGCTATTCTGTAACAAGGAAAAAATTAGTATTAATTAAAAAACATATGTGTATATATCTAGAACAGAAATGAGGCTTTCAAAAACAAATATAAAAACAAATTTCCAACTGTGTTACATTAAAAAAAGTGCAGTTTACACGCGGTAAAAGCGAAACTTTACCAAAACAATCTCAACCAATAGGAACCTTGAAAAGTGTGGTCATAATCAAAGCGGCCAATGAGCGGAGACCTAGCGTCATTTCCGTTTTACATCTCAACCAATAAGAGCCTTTAAAAGTGACATCATAATCAAAGCGACCAATGAGCGCAGTTTGATGCTTCGCAGGTGCTGTAATGCGTCATTTCCGTTTCATCCGAATTCCAAATCACAATGGGGTTAAAGAAGTTTCACTCCAAAAATCAGTGTACAATTCACAGGCGGTAGAAGTGAAACCTTCAGAAAACTAAAGCTTGGGGAGACTAAAAAGCACCCGACAAAGAGAACCGATTATGCTATCTCATTCTCGCGCTGGCTAAATCCTATAGATTTTTGTGTGTCTCTTTTTGGTCGCTATTTTTCATTTCATCGAATTTAAAATCACAACGGTGCTAAAGAAGTTTTCATTTAAAAACCCACATTCTGTACAATAGACTTAAATTCGATAAATTTTACTTTGAATACTCTCAATTTGGGAGGCGGTTATGGGTACCGCCGCTCTGGGAACAATTTATTGGAAAACCAACACCCCTTCCAGTCGCCTTAAGTGGTTCTCCGCGTTTGTCGACTTAGCAGGGGTGCTCGGGTTCGTGGCGTGAGGTTTGTCTAGGTTCGTCCACTTACTGCGCGGCAAGCCGAATCGGGATAGACTGGTTGATGGAGACCTTTGACCTCTCCAGCCGGATTATTTCAACAAATCCCATCGTCTTGCACGCGGTGGGAGGGATGTATGCATACTTCAGTTACTCCTGAACACATTGACCCGCAGATTCCCACCCACCCTGCATACCTTTTTCCTACCCATGACATCCTCTCCTATATTTAGTTAAAAAGACCCTCCATATCCAATGCCCGTTCCCAAATGCGACACATGACCTCATAAGCCATGCGAAATAATGCAAAATCATCCAAAATCATGTATTTTTGTTTTGCAAATTTAATCGCTTAGAAGTATTTTAGATACTTCAATCAAATACATCGTTTAGAACATATCTTGGCCCTTAAAAATATTGGTCAATTTTCTTTCTCTTTCTAGTATTTTAATAAGCCTAAAAAATAGAAAGTATTAGATCTATAAAAAAACACTTTCAAGTGCAAACTCTCCTACTTATAAACCACTTTTCGGATATGATTTATTGTTTAATCTGGCAAATTCAGTTTCTTTTACAATAATATAAATAAAATAAAATAAGCATTTTCTCGTTGTTATTTTTGGCATCAATCAATACGGCCAGCACTCGACGAATTTGGATTTTTAAAGTGAGCCTTCTGTCATCGGCGTAAGAACCATGTACTTGCCACACCCATTTCATATCAGTTACACTCCGCCTGCAACGGGGAATAGACGTCCTAGACTCCACGTCACTTGGTTCCGTGAAATAATTTTTTAATTTCCTTGTTATTACAATAAACAATGCGTAAAAAAGGAGTTCATGTTTTTTATAGGCCTTTAAGAAATCAACATATAAAAAAATTCTCAAATACCATTTCAAACCTTTCCAAAAGCTTATCCTCAAGTGTTTTTAAACTCCTCCTAAAAGGAGGCGTGGCATCCGATTTCGATTTTTTCGTGGACTATTGGATCACCTTAATGCAAAAGACGTTAGTCTTTTTGATTTAAAATGATTTTTTAAAGAAGTAAATCCAGGATTTGCACCCTCTATTCCCATTTACCCTCTTCTCTTTCGATCCCTCTCTTCCCTCGGCTATTTACTGCAGTCTGAGAGAACATAATATATAAGGAGTGTGTGGCCTGAAGTGAAGGGGTAGACAAAACCTTTTAGTACTCCTTTGTCCTTTGTAGTGCATTGTATTAGGAATCCTATGCATACATATTATATACCGTTCTCTAGGAACAACAAGGTGATGATAACTGCCATTTTAAATATAACTGAGATTATATTTAGGTTAAAAGTTTAAATCACTAATCTCTCTATAAAAAATTAATCCCTGTTTCCCTTGGTTACTTTATAATTTCAGAACGACTTTACTTATTTCATTCATCTTCTTTTCAAAGTTTTCTAATACTTTGTATAAGGTTCTAACGGAGAGACAAATTAAGAAAATTGCGCAGAAAATTGAATAATTTCAGACTATTTTAACTTCGCACGTTTGACAGTTCACGCGTTTGATGAAATTGAATTTAGCTAGAAGCTGTTTTTTTTTAAATATTAAAAGAATTGTCTATGGATTTTTAAAATTATAGATATTTTCAATAGATAACTATGTTAGGCACCAAATTTGATTGATTGTTCTTATAATATACAAAAATGATTATTTGTAATATACGAAAAATGAAAATTTGAATAAAAAAATTATAATAGGTGGCACGCGAGCTGTTTGAAAAGTGAATGTACTGGGAATGAATATATTTATGGAAAGCGGTAGGGAGGTTGGCGTAACGGGGGAACGGGAGAGGGAAGAGGAAAGGCGGGGAAGGTAGAAGGGGTACGCGGGAAGGAAAGGGGATGCGGTAGGGGAATGGAGACGCACGTGAAAGGACATGCAGGGAGAAACAATTTATTTCTTTTAACATGGCATTGCAACGCATGCCGCGAACTAACTAGTTTTTTTATAAAGTTATTAACAATTTTATTTTATTTCTATTCAAGCGAAACTACAGAATAAGCCTTAATTTATCTAAAACATATTTTTTAGTATTAATAATGTAATCAAATTTTCAGTAAAGATTAATCGAAAATAGTGATTTCACGTTAAGCTTCGGCAAGCAATGGTTTTTTAGGAGGCTTTGCAAAATGCAAAACTGGTGTTGAACCGATATAAACATCCCTTATTGTGCGGCCTATTTTTAGCTGACGGGGAGATTCAGTTAAGTGTGCTATTTGGTTCCATTGTGCCGTGTACTCTACGGTAAAGAGAGGTTGTACGTAACAAGCAGAGGCGTGCCGTCCATATGGGCATACTAGCAGATTTTCCCGGCGATGCCCGGGCTTTATTCTGCTTTAAGGGATGGGAAAAGAGGAATGAGGTGATTTTTCTAAGTCTTATTTAGATACTTTTACATGAAAATTGTATAACAGTATCTTATTTATTTATTTATTTTGCAGAAACAAACAGTACATAATTACATGTTAGAAAGTAGTTACAAGTTGTAGAATTAATACAATAATTGGTACCAATGACATGTCGCTGTTATATAATATATGTTTTTATGAGACAAATTATAAATTTAACCTATATTAAATTAGTAAATTATTGAGGGAGAGGGGTGTGTGTATGTGTGAATATGTATGTATGTAAGTATGCGCATTAAACAATTTATACGATTGACATGATGCTCTTTTTAAATTTGGGCAGTGAATCGGAGAAAATGTCGATGTTATAATTTAGATTAATATTATTGAATATATGAAGAGCACGAATGATTGGCGAATTAGTTGCTGCATTAGTCTTGTAATTAAGCGTGTGGAATAGTTCTGTATGGCGTGTACGTCTTAATGGTATTTTAAAATTAATTAGGGAAAGTAGTTCGGTACAATCAATGTTATTATTTAAAATTTTGTGTATAAATGTCAAATCAGCAATTACTCGTCTTTGTTGTAAAGTTTGAAATGTGCATTTATAATTATTGTTGAATTTGAATTTAAGATATTTTATAAATTTGTTTTGAATATGTTCTATGCTATCTATGTATAATTTGTACTGCGGGTTCCAAATTGGCGAGGCATATTCCAGTATACTTCTGACTAATGCAAAATATAACATAACTACGGTGCGCGGGTTACTGAACACTTTACTTATACGAAGAACAAAACCAAGCATTTTATGTGACCTGGGAACCATTGAGTCGATGTGAATATTAAAAATAAGTTTGCTATCATGGTAAACACCAAGGTCTTTACATTCCGTTTTAGAGATGACAGGTTTATTGTTGAGTGAATAAGAGTACTTAATTACATTTTTATTTCTGGTGAATGTCATAGTATGACATTTGGAAACATTGATATCTAAACAGTTAACTTTACAATACTTGCAAAGCCTATCTAGGTCACTTTGTAACGCTTCACAGTCAGAGAGAGAATGCACAACTTTGAATATTTTCATGTTATCAGCGTAAAGCATATATTCGGAATTTTGAAAGCATGATCCAATGTCGTTTATATAAATGTTAAAGAATAGCGGACCTAGGTGGGAACCTTACGGGACACCAGATTTTACCTCTATAGACTTTGAGGAAACACCGTTTATTAATATAACCTGATTGCGATTACTAATGTAGGACTTAATCCATCTAAATAGGTCGCCATGTATACCAAGTAGGACGAGTTTCTTTAAAAGAATTGAGTGAATTACGCGGTCAAAGGCTTTAGAGAAGTCTGTATACATAGTATCAACTTGCTCCTTATCGTCCATCTTGCTATGCAAGAAGTTAATGAAAAGGGCGATACATTTATATTGATATATTTATCCTATTATATTGGAATCGAGTACCCGTGAAATAATTTTATTTTATTTTATTGTTACCTCATTCTCTTTTTAGTGTCGCTCGCTCCCGTCTCATCGAGTTTCAAATCACAACGACGCTAAAAAAGTTTTTACTTCAATAAGTATATGCTATGTTTTAGATAACTCCAACCAAAAAAGGATTTTATATTATTGATTTACATATTACTCGCTGTTTTTCTACGCCACTGCACTGGTAACACTCAAGTAACAATGTAGTCTATACACGGCAGCTGGTTGTAGGTAGTAATAGTAAGTCCTTCTGCCTAAAAGTTGGATAATAGAGCCTTTCAGATTTTAAAAGCTGCAGAAAAGTGGGCTTAAGACGAGCTTTTGTGCGAGACTATTGTATTTTGTAGTGTTTGTATGATGTTAAGCCGCTTTATAGATATTACTGGACAGTGTTTTGGAATTAATGCTCCGTTATAAGCTTTTAAAGATAAGGAGAAGATTACTGTTTACTTTTATTTAATGCTAGCTTACTAGACGAACTTCGTACCGCCTCAGAATCAATAACTGTTGTGTTAACTTGAATTCAATTCAGTTTACACGCTGAAGCAATTATCGATGCGCAACTATCCGTGTTTTGTTTTTGTCAGTATCAGAGATGGCGTTGTGTGAGGATTTTAATTTTTTTGTAATTTTTTTTAATTTTCCTCTTACTTATGGGAATTGCATTTCATTTTCTTTATACGTGTGAGGGAGATTTATTATAATTATCGCATTGTTCCTTTGAAGGGGTTCAGAGATACATTAACCGTTTGTCTCATTTTCGACTATTGACATTTAGTGTATAAGCTAGAGGGGCAGCATTATATGTTGTTTAAGAACAAAAGCAAAACAATTAGCGCATTGACATTTGATGGTCTGAATTCACTCACTATTCGATATTATATTTATCACAATATTGCTGCAGCTCTTTCAAAAGATGATGTATAAGGAAGAGTATTTTCATCGTAATTTTTTGCGTGAATTTTTCCGATGTTTTGATAACTATTCTGCTATTCTGGGCGGAGACAAATCTAACAAATCAAAAATCATAAAAATCGGTTCAGCCGTTCTTGAGTTGTAAATGGTGTAACTAACCCGACTTTGTTTTATATATTAAGACTAGCTGATATGAAATTGAACTGACTTTCGAACCCAAGAAGGATCTTGTTTTATACACCCCTTCCAATGGGTAGCCGCACCCTTACAAAAAAGTCTTCGAATGGTCCAAAATTTTCTACAACATTCCACAATATTCCACAACATTCGCGAGTGTTCTGTAATGTTCCACAATGATCTGGAATGTTCCGGGATGTTCCCGAACGTTCCAGACCATTCCCGAACATTCCACAACATTAAAAAATTTTCAGGGATGTTCTGGAATGTTGTGGAATGCTCTCGAATACTCTGGATTGTTCTGGACTATTTCAGAAATTTCTAAGAGGCAAAACTTCCAGCCCTTACATCTTCGAAAGCACGCCCTTCAGGTAAAAACGGGAACTTCTTCTTGGATGGGGGATAGAGGGCTACCACACCACGTAACTCCCTTGATCGTACAGGGACTCATTTCTGGGTTTTAGTGGCATGTATATTGTAGTAAACTTTATTTTATAATACCTGTATATTTTTTTTATTTATTTATCTACATAAGGTATGTTTACATTAGGTTTTTCGATGTCTGTTTCTCTAGGATGTACCTGTGTCGAGACAGGCTAATATATATTGAATAGCTCGATAAAAAATGAAGTAATAAATAATAATATTTGTAATACATTTGTCGAATAAAACATGTATGCGTTTTATTATTATTAGTAATATTAGTTAGAAAAAACGTAAGGTGAGCAATTTTGATTTTTTTTTATGTTTGCATAAAAAAAATATATGTATTTAACTGACTGTGCAATGCGCTGCAATGCCACTAATAAAGACATAATTTCTCCCTGCGTGTCTTTTCCATTCGTCTCGTTCCCCTCCCGCCTCCTCTTCCCCTCCCATGACCCCTTCCCTTCACGTGTTCCCCCTCCACCTTCCCCGTCTTCCGTCTCCCCTCTCCCGCGTTTAATATATTCAGTCCATTCACTCCCGGTACATTCTTGACCAGTCAGTGGTTGAGTGGGCATAGCGCTTGGGTCCCACCTGGTGGTCGCGTGTTCGATTCCTCGGCTGGCTAAGTCCTCCATCACAACAAAAACAACATTTTCGGCTTTCTGTGTAGCAGGAGATTTTCAAACATTGTTGGGTTATTCGTAACCCGGGAATGTTTGTCTTTCTTTAAAAAAAAAATCAGATTTAAACAGCTCGCGTGCCACCTGTTACTTTTTATTAGATTCAAAGTATTCGAATTTGGATAGTAAAAGTACCATAGGTGAGTAGGTACTTCGATTAAATTCATTAATTTATTGAAAGAGTTTATTCGAAAATTGAATTTTGATTTAATATTGATTAATTTTCTGAAATTGAATATGAATTTTGATGGTTTGCAAAATTTTATTTTCTTATTAATTGTGACATTTTTACAGTTTCGAAAGAGTTTTTTTAATGATTAAAAAAAACTTTCAAATGTGTTTTCATGTGGTTGTAATAATCCTGAAACCTTCGCGAGGGTGGGAAGAAGGTATTTTGTAAGTTTCAAACATTTCCCAAGCATAGACAACTCACATACATAGAAACAGATATTGATTTTTATATTATTTCTAATTTAAAAAAAAAATTGAAAGCATATTTCATCACCTTTCAAAAAAAGTTTTTATTTTTCGGTTCACCGGAGGACTAAGGGGATAAAAGTACTCATGGAATCAGATGACTTAATATGTTCTAGAAGGCTATTAAATATAAGTAGAGCTCGATACAAATAATTTCTTTGACCAAAAGAAGATTTAATTTGAATTACCACAAAGAGCTGGTAGATTGTATGGATTTAGAATTCCACTACAACTAATATATAAATTCACCAAAGATTCGGGATTACTTCATATTATCGGCCTCAACGGATCCGGAGATTAACTCAATTGGCTTTGAATTATCTGCGTAGGAATCTACGGCAATATTCCACTAGCCTATATCCTCCCCACTCCCCAAAACAATCAACAGATTTATGGTCTGCCCAAGGACATTAATGTTCCTATGACAATGGTATGAAAGGCACCACCTACTTAGATATTCGTAGATATATTTTCAGTCCCGATAAATCGAAATTTATTGATATAATATAATTTTTAATATTAGTAGGCACCATAATTAATTTTCTATTACCTGTTTCACACAATAAAAAAATATTTAATTGCAATGTTATTGTTTAAGTAGTGTTAAATTTAGATATATATCATGTTAGGGTGCCTCGATGTCGGCTTCTAAACCAACACCAGGGCCCAAACACGTCCCTGACTAGCTCTCAGCGGGACTATGGTACTCTCTATTCAGGGGGGTGGGCAGCGCAAGGCTAGGGAACTTCTCTCCATCCTCCGGTGACCCACGGGATCCTCACTGGTCAACAATCCTCCCGCCGTAGCAGAATAATAACAATGTTAAATCATTTAGACATGTATTGTAAACTCAAACACATACATAGGTTTCTACAGTACAATTCAATTACAAGAAATGCAAATTACACAAACCTAGCTAAAGTGTTTAACTCTCTCTGACTCTCTCTCAAAACGAAACTCTCCGAGTCGTGATTTCCGCGGGGGCCCTACATTTCACTGAATTACGGACAACATTTAAGGAGGAAATCAAGATACAGCTTACATGTAGGTTGGCAGGAACCTCGTCTCATGTGGCAGCTTCATCAGGCACTTTCGTAGTCTAAATAGACCGAACTATAGTGGCAAAAGACTGATTCTACTCAAAAGTATTTCAATAATACATCGCGGCCCCATTGAATTGGGTCCGCCGGCTACAAGTGAGCCGCGAGCGTGCGTTCTCAAAGGCGCTCAGATCTTGTCTGTGGGGAGAGCAGCGGACTGCCGAGAGTGGCCGGGCACGGGGGAGAGGCAAAGGGAAACAGGATACGGGGCGGGGAGAGGCGGCGGCCGAGCCGTGTGGACTTGTGCTGCGTCCTGTGCTCTCGTATTTACTCGCTTCAGGGGCGTATCGTAACACTTCCCCCCGCGCTTGGAAAAAAAGCGACGTGGCAATGGAGCTGTAGGAAAAAAAATCCTCTTAAACTTCCATTGGGGTTTTTGAGAGATTCGTTGCTTGAGAGATGCCTAGCTAGAACATGCAATTTATGTTATAGTTTAGGTCACAATGTTTGTAGGGAATGGGTGAGGGGTACATACAATGTTTGGAAAAGAACAGTTTTGGTGAAAGTACATGGTGTGAAACAACATACAAGATTATGCAATTGAAAGATGACAATACATGGTTATGCAATTGAACAAAATAACAATACATGGTTATGCAATTGAAAAATAACAATACATGGTTATGCAATTGAAAAATAACAATACATGGTTATGCAATTGAAAAATAACAATTCATATTTGTACAATCGAAGAACAAGAAAACAACAAGAACAAAAATGCCTGTGTGATTCTAAGGTTTCATTGGTCTGGGAGCTAAGTTTGCGAAGCGTGGATTTGTTTGGTTTCGGAGAATTTCGAAGAGGAGGACGTGGTTTCACAGATTCTAAGGATTACATTATCACTGTAATCAGACCCCTTTGAGATAACACTCAAAAGTACACTTGGGCCTTAGAAAACACTTGGTTTCGTTGAAAACGTCGAAGTTCACGAAGTGGAGACTGTGGTTGCTGTGCCGCTGTGTTCACGAAGTGGAGACTGTGGTTGCTGTGCCGCGACTATGGTTACAGAGGTCATTGAGGAGGAGAATCCAGTGTCTGCAGACATGCCAGTACGAATCCTAAGTGTTATTAAGGTAAACACGGATCGTATATATTGGTTATTGAAGCATAATGTAGCTCAACATAACTTGTATTGGTACGCATTCAGCGAATACTGGAGGTCAAGGTAATGATGGTTTACACATGACGATATATGCGTCACTGCATGACAGCGCAAGAGACGACATGGTTGGCATTGATAGCAAGAGTAAGAACAAACCTAGGAGCTAGCGTGCCCAAAAGGTGGTTCAGAGTGTCATAATGTATAGTGGGACAACTCAACTTGCTGTGGCACGACAAAACAACATACATAAGGGTGGTATGGTCTGTGCTTTCAGGAACAAATGCGTAGACAAATGGCAGCAGGAGGGACCTAGTAACCACAGCGCGTGCTGTCAGGAAGTGGAGCTCAGCTTGGCTGTTGGTGATGACATCCGCCTGGGCTTCTTTTTAATCCGGGAGAAATTATTATTAGAGCAAAATTCTTGAAGTTTACCTGCCTAGGGACCAATGAAGAAAAGGTTTGGAGAGAAACAAAATGTGTCCAGATAATGAAATAAACGAAGTTTTAACCACCGACCCAGAGAGTGACGAAGAGAGAGTTTTCTAACTAAATTGTGATTACATGAACATTTTCCTTTACCAAGATGACTTGGCGTTTGCCGAGTGACAATATGTCTTGGTTAAAAACAACCGGCCTTCCATGGCCTATGTTAACATAAAGGTGGTAACATTTTTGTAGAATTTCAACGAACAAGACAAAGAAGTCGTGAATGAGTCACGGTAAAAGCAGAGAAACCAATTCATGAATAAAGGTTGTCAAAAGGAGACAGACGGTACGCCAAGTGCATATCGTACATATCCAACATTCATGAATGTGTTTCGTGAAATTGAGAACGAGAACAAAAGGTGAGACATATGCCGAGAGTGAGGGAGAAAGTCTGCTGATAATTGGTTAATTTACCGATTCGCACTCCCAGTGAGGGCGAATTATGGTTAACAACAGATTTTCCTCTTCATAACATATACCTGAGAACATGATGGTGAGGAGAAAGGAAAGGAAAAGGAAAGGAGTTGAGTGACGAAACTTGCTAGAGACTGGACTAATTTCCACTTCAAACTCCATGTGAGAATGAAACATGATCAACCAGCAGATTTCCTGACTCTTTACAATTGTTAAGGATGAGGAGAAATTTGAATACACATTAACAAAGAGACTAATCTTTTGCGTGTATTGGGCAAAAGATTAGGGGTCATTTTAAAAACTCCTGCGTGATTGTGAGAAAAGACAGACCCTTGCTCCAATTTCACAAACCTGGGGGTTTTCTTATCCGTTCCCCAGACAACGAGTTATGCAAAAAAGGGCACAAATTGCATCATAAAAGATGACACACGATATTGTATCGTTCGCACGAATCATGGTGAGTATTTTAACGTCTCCACGTATAGTGTATAAGAACATGTAAGTACATACAAGATAAAACTCAATTATAGACAGAAGTCAAGAGTTTATACAATGCCTCTTAAAGAAGATGGCAAGGCCGATATTATGTCGTTCGCACGAATCACGGTAAGTGTTTTAAAGTCTCCACGTATAGTGTATAAGGGTTGTACACAATTATACATACAAGCGGTACTCATGACAAATGAATGACACACGACCAAAATACAAAAGCGGTACTCATGACAAATGAATGACACACGACCAAAATACAAAAGCGGTACTCATGACAAATGAATGACACACGACCAAAATACAAAAGCGGTACTCATGACAAATTAATGACACACGACCAAAATAGATTGTACAGAAAGGGTGGTACTCATGACAAATGAATGACACACGACCAAAACAGATTGTACAAAACGGTGCTCATGACAAATATGTCACACGACCAACTCAATAACATTTAGCTATGAGCAAAAGTGATTATGACGAACTTCTCGTATCGTGGCAGGTATTTTAAGGATCCCTCCTATAACGGTGGATGTTCTAAGGATCTCTCCTATGACGGTGGATGTTCTAAGGATCTCTCCTATGACGGTGGGTTACGTTTAAATACAACACAATAAACGTTAACGATGCTTGATTTTAACACATTTTATAAAGATTCGTTAGATTAACTAACTCCGTAGCCCAAGAGCGTACGACAGAGAAGATAGACAATTTGATGTCACTTCATGTGTTACAAAGTACAAGGGTGATGGCAGAGTATAATTCTACTTACACCAAGTATTTAAAACAAAGACAGACCTATAATGGTTTTACATACTGTCTGTTGTGGCAACCTGCAGTGAGGAAGACCAAAGAAAAGGGACCAATTACGGTTTTACATACCCTTTGTGCAGTTACAAACATACCAGGTTATGTGCAATTTGGGTTGCAAATACTTGGTTAAATGAACACCTAAAAGTTGTGAATTCCAAAATCAGGATGACCATAAGGTTTTATTAACCTGTCTCGTAGGGTTGAAACGTGTCATATAAGACATACGTAACGTACAAGCAAAAAAAAACAAAATAACAAAAAGGCAGTGGCTTTGTTATAACAACCAAAGACCGGATGATTCGGTTTTACGTACTTTAGTTGAAACGAGCCAAATTGATTTATATACAGGGTTATAAAGACCAATCATTGGTTTTATAAATACAAGTTCCAAAATGGACGTGTCGATATCCAGTTTGGGTACATGAGCATGAATTTGGGTAGGACGCCATCAATTTTTAATTTAAGAGGAAAAAATTGAAAAAAACTTATTTACACGAGGGGCGACTATGTCAGTAACCACTGTTTGATTTTCATGCTGGAGATACCTCGGAAGGTTTTACAACTCGTGATGAACAAAATAAAAGGACAAATTGTAAAAATAGTTAACTGGTTCTGAGTCGGAATTTAACACTTTGGAATTTACAAAACCCGACTTCTAGAACGACACGCCGATGGGCAATTGTCAACTACTTTACATGAACAAAATAAACAGGTGGGAAAGTTCCTTTCCACACGACAAAAATGCAACAAAAAAATAGGAGAAAAATTACAAAATTACATGACAAGGCAGGGTATGACGTGGCATGAACATTGCGTAGTGTACTTGTTGAGACAATAAATGGGCTCGCGACTTCCCAAACATTGAAACTCGAAAAGTGTCTCCGTTCCAAAGTGATCCGTTTTAGAACAGGTGAAAAAAAAAATAAAAGAAAAAAAAATTGCCGTGAGGGAAAGAAAAAACAGTGCAAAAACAACATTTGAAAGTAACTTCAAGGAGAGTACGCATTAATTTACAAAATAATTTACAACTTGTTTCATTTACGAAACGATGGGCATGTGATTGACACAATACACGCCTGACGTAGTAAGACTCTGTAAGCTTACGAAAAAATGTGATACACACTGGATCATTTTATATACAACACAAAATTACAAAAAGGAGAAAAGAAAGGTGACAATTGGCATTGTTGCACCTAATAGTGAGGTATTCTCACAATGGCCATAATGTATGGACGAACAGTAACATTAATGGGTAAAAAGGTGTTAATAATCTCAAACAAAACCGTGGCACAAACTTGAGGCCCGCATGTGAGATTAAAAACATTTTGAACAAATCCTTGTTGAAACGAGGTTTGTTGTATTTCGCAGTATTTGATTCTGCTAAAAGAAACGTTGGTGTCGCTCCGTTTCCTCATAGTTTTTTCGGGGCCTTGCCTCTTAATACGCTTAGCTTGCGGGCGGCGCCCAGCTATGAGTTTGCCCGCCCGCGTGTCCCGCCCATGGCCGAGCACGCGGCCGAAGTATTTATTGGAACCGGCATACATTGTTATTTTGATTGTTGCAGCGGCTACGGTTGTCAGTGGGACATTTATTGATGAAATCATCCTTGTTTCCAACGTCGCTTTCTGTGCGCGTTCCATAGTTGACTTTTTGTTGAACGACAGTGCATATGCCTTGCTATGAACCAGGGAGAGTCCTCTATCCCTTAAAGCAGCTTGTAAGTGGGCTTTGGATAAACTATGCACATTGGGAATGGTACCCAAGTTGGATGGTGTAATAGCTTGCTTGTCCTCCATTGCGAGTTTCCTGGGTGGTGAGGAGAAGAAAAAAATTGGCCAGGGGTTTCCTTTAGAAAGCGCAAAAATTAATTTTTGTGAGGCACTTTTCACTTGGTGATCACTGTTGGCACTTCCAAATGTGTTTTGTATACATGACACCAGAATTCTTGTCAAGGAGAGGCAGACGAGAAAAAATTTTGCGTGGAAAGACCTTAGTGGTAAAGGTTTTTGTATTTCACTGACCACTTTTGAGAAAACTGTGAAATTCACAAGTATTTATTTATTTTAGAAAAATTTTGCCAGGACTGACCTTTAGAAAACAGGTTTTTTATTTTCACAAAACACTTTGCACTGAGAAAGGCACTAAAGTTCACAAAAGGCACATTTCTGGCAAATAAAGGACAAACTTCCGGATGAAAATGACTGAATATGGGGTTTATTGCATCCAACCATATTAAAATTATTTTATTTATTCATGGAATCAGTCATTGGCTTTATTATTATTCCACTTTTCACTTATGTAAGGGAAAAAACACAATTCACTTTCACTTATGCTGAAAAAAAACAGTACCTATAATGTACAATGGGGAAAGAAAGTCATTATTTTGTCCATTTGGAGAAACATTAAATTGTACTAATTTGACAGACACAAGTGGGCCAATTGGTATATTGTGCAGAAATAATAAAAATACGTAAGTCCGAAATTTTCATTAAGGAATTCGCAAAATAACTGGGGTTCCAGAATCAAATTTATAATAATGATTTCCGTTGGTATCCCGGTTCAGTCATAAAAAACGGTTTGGATTTAAAACGCAGCCTAGCAACAGTCGGTTAGGATATCGGCGGGAACAAGGCATTTGCGCGCACAATCCGGAATATCGCGTGAAACAAAGGCCGTTGGATTTGGCGCGGATTGCTGTTGCTACGCGCTCGCTGTTTGGTGACGCGTGCGCAATCAGATTCGCGGCGTTTCGGGTACTCAAAATGGCCGTTGTTTCAACTTGCGATGCAATTTATAATTCCAGTCAGATCCGTTATGGATCTAATTTACATATTGGTTTCTGTGGTTTTTTCACAGGATTCACTGTAGAATAACAAGGCATAATTAATGTTTACAAAATAGTTGTTATGCGGGAAGGATTTCGACAAAGGAAGGTCCCGCAAAGCGACCGGGATAGAGAAAAAAAATTCCAACCCCACGATCGGGCGACAGTTGTTAGGGTGCCTCGATGTCGGCTTCTAAACCAACACCAGGGCCCAAACACGTCCCTGACTAGCTCTCAGCGGGACTATGGTACTCTCTATTCAGGGGGGTGGGCAGCGCAAGGCTAGGGAACTTCTCTCCATCCTCCGGTGACCCACGGGATCCTCACTGGTCAACAATCCTCCCGCCGTAGCAGAATAATAACAATGTTAAATCATTTAGACATGTATTGTAAACTCAAACACATACATAGGTTTCTACAGTACAATTCAATTACAAGAAATGCAAATTACACAAACCTAGCTAAAGTGTTTAACTCTCTCTGACTCTCTCTCAAAACGAAACTCTCCGAGTCGTGATTTCCGCGGGGGCCCTACATTTCACTGAATTACGGACAACATTTAAGGAGGAAATCAAGATACAGCTTACATGTAGGTTGGCAGGAACCTCGTCTCATGTGGCAGCTTCATCAGGCACTTTCGTAGTCTAAATAGACCGAACTATAGTGGCAAAAGACTGATTCTACTCAAAAGTATTTCAATAATACATCGCGGCCCCATTGAATTGGGTCCGCCGGCTACAAGTGAGCCGCGAGCGTGCGTTCTCAAAGGCGCTCAGATCTTGTCTGTGGGGAGAGCAGCGGACTGCCGAGAGTGGCCGGGCACGGGGGAGAGGCAAAGGGAAACAGGATACGGGGCGGGGAGAGGCGGCGGCCGAGCCGTGTGGACTTGTGCTGCGTCCTGTGCTCTCGTATTTACTCGCTT
This sequence comes from Limnephilus lunatus, assembly GCA_917563855.2. Lineage (NCBI taxonomy): Eukaryota > Metazoa > Arthropoda > Insecta > Trichoptera > Limnephilidae > Limnephilus > Limnephilus lunatus. The sequence continues at coordinate 59,202,629 of OU830596.1, forward strand.
CAGGGGCGTATCGTAACAATCAATAAATCCAAAATAAATATCTTTATCTTAACATAATGTAAAATGAAGTCGCTCCCGCTGTCTGTGCGATTAGATCTTTTAACCTACGCAACGGATTTTTATGCGGTTTTCACCAATAGATAGAGAGATGGATTCATGAGAAAGGTTTTTAGGTATATACTTTGTCAAGGTTTTGTGTAAATTGGTTGAAATATATAAATAAAGGGAGCGGGCTGGCAATTGGGCGGTGTGGATTTGATTTAACATATGGTGTTGGTAATAAAGGTTGAGTAATGGCGTGTCGTTGTGTTTCGTTAGCCACAGCAACATGTGGCCGGATCTGCTAGTGTCTTAATAAACGTGTATATTTTGACTTACTCGTTGGCATCTTTTAATAATATGGTACCAACCTGCCTATAGTTAGTTTGAAAATAGAAAAATGATTGTTTAATTAAATTAAGATAATCTTAGCGAAACTCAATCGAAAATCTGGAAATAGAAAAATCAGAAAAAGATAGGTCACATCTAGGACTCGAACCCAGGACCTTCTCCCTGCCGCGGCATGTCGGGGCGCATCTCTGCCAACTTAACTAATGTGTCCCTATACGATCCGGTCATATTTAACTGTATCATACTTCGCCTAAGAACTACCAACATTATCTTCATTTCATTATTGCATATTTTTATTGGATGCGTCTTTATGTATGATTGCAAGATTCAAACCCAATCTAAATGTTATCTTGATAATGTCTTGGATAAAATTCATCCATTTTTATTTTAATATGCGACATCTATTTACTTTTCTGCAAGTTTAGGATAAATATTTATTTCGTTTTTTTAACTTAACGAGTAAAACCACAAAATGGAATATTTACTTAAATGAAGACAATATTAACGAAACTCAATCGAAAATCTGACAACAGTAATATAAAAGCGAAGGTCCTGGGTTCGAGTCCTATATGTGACCGTGTCTTTTTCTGATTTTTCTATTTTCTGATTTTTTATTGAGTTTCACTAATATGTCTTCATTTAAGTAAATATTACATAATCAAAATTATTAGTAAGAAACCATCAGATTATTCAACCTCTCAACTTTTTCAAAACTTTCAAGTCCCACCTCTAAAAAATACCGGTGAAAAATATACTAAGAAAAAACCAAAAATCATACAAAAGCCAAAAAAAGGCTTACCTTCAACCGTAAACCTTTGGTCAGAGCAAATGTTTGTATGGTTCGTTTTTCATCAGATTTCCGCGAAAATGTATTGTTCCCTAGTAAAGGTTCTTGCTATATTCCCACTGAATAGGTAACCCGTAGAAAGGTGATATATTTATACAAAATTGAAAGAAAATTGACATAATATTATTATTTGTCTCATTTAATTTAGAAATTTGGAATCCTAGAGCATAGACAATGGCCGATGAAATCATTTCTATTATGTTCGTTTGATTGCCTTCTTCGTTGAGTGGTTACGATTCCTCTCTGGTTCCGCGAATTTTCATCCCGCGATCAAATATCCTGGACAAAATATCCCGGACAAAATATCACCTACAAAATATCCCAAACAAAATATCCCAGACAAAATATCCTCGACAAAATATCACAAACAAAATATCCCGGATAAAATATCCCGGACAAAATGTCCCCGACAGCATATCCCCGAAAACATATCCCCGACAAAATATCGCCGACAAACATTCCCCATCAATATATTTACTAAAACCTAACCTAACCTTACCTAACCTAACCTAACCTTACCTCACCTAGCCTAACCTAACCTAACCTAACCTAACCTAACTAAAAAATGGTACAAAAATAATACAGACATCCTGTAAACACAATAAATCTTTTTTTTTAAATAGTAAAATGTGACAAAAATAAAGACAATAATTTTTTGTTAAAAAATAGTAAAGTGGGACAAAAATAATAATCCTGTAAAGACAATAAATTATTGTTCAAAAATAGTAAAATAAGGTTAGGTTAGGTTCTAGTAGATATTTTGTTGAAGGATGTTTTGTCCGTAGGATATTTTGTAGGGGATATTTTGTGGAGGGGGGAAAAGTTGCAGTACCTCCCTCTCTACGGATCCGGAAGTTACGGTTTTAAGTTAATACTTAAGAATTCATAAGCTGCTCTTTCATATGTGTCGCGAGTTTAATTATTTTAAGTAAAAAATACTTTTTGCAAAACATGAATCAATTGTTTGCGCCCGTACATACGCAATATGAACGTGAATAAATATTTTTGTCCATAAAAAACTAAAATCTTTCAAGAAAGGCTAACAAATACAATATTGTATTATTTTCTCCCTAAAATAATTAAACTCACGCCATCTACGAGAGAGCAGATTTTGAATTATTAAAATATCACCTTAAATTCATAGTATAAACTAAAGGCACAACATATTCAGAATAACAATAACAATACCCAACTAGTAGTTAAAAACCCGCTCCACAGGTTTTTGCTGCTAGGCTCTGAGGGCGGCTTTTGATTTGGCTTCGCCCTGTTAGTGTTGGAGACCATTTTATAGATCCGATATGAACTGGTTCCAAAAATATCCGTTCCTCGGATCCACTGCGATCCAGTGATAGCTAGTAGGGATATTCGATATACATCGATGCATCGAATTCACTCGATGTTTACTATATGATGCATCGAATCAATCCGATGTTTTGAAAGTCTATTGATTTACTCGATGCATCGATTTTTTTTCCATAAAACATCGAATCAATGGTAATCAGCTATTGATTATTTATACCTATTTTTACTGTTTTAGTAAATCTCGAATAATTTAAAATTTAAAACATCAAACCTTTATCTTTTTTGATGTGTAAAGCTTTTTGACTGTTGTTGGCCGCTAAAAATAATTATAAATTGACATTGGCAGCACTGCGCGAGAGACAATTAAAAAAAATCGTTTGTTTTGTCTCTGATCTGTTCTGGTTTCGTCTCGGTGATCAATTTTTAAAAATAAAAACGTTAAATCACATTGGTTTTTAGTTATGTGGTGAATGTGTAGAAATGTAGGTAATTACTACAAAACGAAATTGGATTGGATTTGGATACAATATATTGCTACTATTAGTATCAGTGGCGTAGCTAGCATAGGTAGCACCTGGGGCGGATAACGTGGTGTTCACCCCCCCCCCCCCCCCTCCCTCCAATTAAGTTGACAACCGCAAATTTCGATTCAATTTCGATGCATCGGAAAATATTGATGTATTGCATCGAAACAAAACATCGATGTATTTTCTAAGTGTACACCCCTAATAGCTAGTCAACGGGATAGGCAATGACGTCATATGTAGTATATAGTCGCGTGATACTACTATTCACAACTAAGTATTAACGTCTATCTTTCCATATCGGTAGAGATACGCAAATTTATAAAATCGTAGTACCTACTTATATCTAGTGGGGCACGTTCTCATGCGACCTGCTAACGGAAGTAGCGCCATCTTTTGACGAATTCTTGAATTAGAAACCGAATTAAAACGGTAGCTTTGTTTGAAATTTCACGTACACAGATGTTTATATGGCGCGGCGCGTGTGGCACGGCGGCAGACATGCACTCGAAGCCGGGTTCTTAAATTCAACCACGCAGACGCAAGCCTATTAATACTGTTTGATAATATTAAGGTGGTGAGGACCACGAAGTAGGGGGTTCTCTGTTCGATTTATTTCTATGGCAATTAGTTAGGGGATGTTGATTGTTGATATGATGGTGTGCTTGATATAGCCTATTAAATGAATGATTTACGAAAAGGTCTCTCCGTACGCAGCATTACAAGCAATCTAGGTATCTATTTTTTTATGACTTTTTATATGGATTTTTCTTCTTCTTTCATGTGGTGGGGGTTCAGAGGGGGACGTCTACCTCTCATAACGTTTTCCTCCCCAGAAATTCCTCTCCTTCTTCCTAAAAAGACCTCCCACACAGCATCCCCAAGGATGACATGAGTGCAATTATTCTCCTCCTGGGTGGAGGTCACATAAAAAAAGTGATTTCGATTAATTGACGAAAGCTGCCGTTAATTCTGTTTCACTCACCGAATTGTACCCACAAATGACTCCGTAGTATTTACTTCTTGTACTAATTTTACGGTACTTTAAAAATCAAGTAATTAGTATTCCATAGACACAAAAGCCATCAACCGATGACCATAGATGGTAAGTCAATGACTTGTGGAATGAAATGTTCAGAGTTATGGTGCAAGAGAAATGCGTACGGTCAAGAATTCGGTACTGACAAGATTTATTGAGCGCTTTTAGCTGGTATTTATTGGTATTGCAGTGGACAGTGGTGTGGTCATAAATAATAGCATACCCCGTTAAATTATAAATAATTAAACATATTAGTAAAAAAGATCGACCGCCACACAAATCTATCCAAATAGCTTGTCAATTCATTCATCGTAGTTAGACCGAATTGGGGCTGTCATTGTTCCACTGGCTCTGAGCAGTTGTGACTATTACGCGGCATTCAAATGAAAATTAACAAATTTGTGGTCACTATTAGTATTTAACTAATGTTATGTGGTCACTCTTGGTACTCAGTTGAAAGTTGTTAACAAGAACGTTGTCAGTAGTGTTACTCATATGAATACATAATTATGATAAATATATAGTAATTATTGGAATTCATATGAAAACTGACAACAATGTAGTCACTATTGTTATTCATATGAAAATCAATAAATATGTTGAATTTTTTTTTTTATTAGCTCCACACTAGAGGCCTTGAGGAAAATAATTCCCCTCAGGACCTACGTTATCTTTGGGGATGCTGTGTGGAGGGTCTTTTAGGAAAGTAAGGAGAGCAAGTTCTGGGAATGAATAAGGCACGAGGGGTGGGTAGGAATCAGAGGGTCACTGCGGTGCAAGGCGATGTGCCGAGAGAGTACGGTTGAGGAAGTCAAAGAGACTCGAACAAATCTCACCCCTTGAACCCTGGCACCCCTGGTAAGTTACCAAACGTAAAGAACTACTTGGGGTGACCTATGGCAGAGGTGTTGGTTATCAAATTAATAATTTCCGGGGCGGAAGTAACCATACCCGCCTCCCAAATTTATACATATATAGGTATATATGCTTTTATTTATTTTTTCAGTGTATTTTTTCTTCAAAAACATTATTTTTTCCTGCTATTCATAGGTAATTATAATATAATTTTTTTTTAAATTATCTTTATTATGCATTAAGCATTACAGATTCTTTAATTACTTAGATACTGTTATTTTCTTTTTTATATTCACAATAAAAAGCCTACGAATAACATAATTTTTTTTTTTTTTTTAGAAATTTAATTAAATAAATTTGATATGTAATTATCGAGTTCTGCAAGTATTTATGAATGTATTTTAGTTACAGCTGTTTCGACTTGTAAGGTCATTTTCAAACTGTGGTGAAGCCACGTACGGACGACTTATATATAACAATTTAAATGTCAATTTATGAAGGTGTCCAAATTGATTTATTACCGGTAAATCCAATTTGCAGAGACACTAATTGAGAGAGTGATTAAGTGGGATTCCGAATCTTTCCCTTTTTGGTTTCACTTGCACTAAGTTATTCACTCCCATATTAATTGAAAAAACATTGAAAAAATAATAAAAAACAAGAAATACAAAAATAAAATTAATTTAATATATCCGGTACAAAACAAAAAATTAGAAAAATTTGCATGTCTCGAATTTCTCGGCCCAATATCTTTAAAAATTGCAAAAGAAATTAAAAAATGTGGTTTAAATATAGCTTTTAGAACCAATAATAATATGGGAACAAACCTTAAAAACTCATAAAGTAAAAATCCTAAACTGAATAACGGTGGCATATATGAATTAAAATGTGACCACGCCGACTGTAACGCTACTTACATCGGACAAACGGGTAGGGCATTCTCAACTAGATTCAAAGAACATTTACGATGTTATAAAAATAAAAACACCGCTTCAAAATTCGCAGAACATCTCTTAGAAAATAATCACGTTCCACTTAAAAACAACCAGCCAAAACCATTACATATAGAACGAAAGGGTCTTAGATTAAATTTGCTTGAACAATTAGAAATCAATAAACGAACGAATGACCCCAACATAACACTAATTAATAAAGTAAGGAAAATTATTTATTCTCCACTACTTAGTATTTTTACCAAACCTAAACAATATAATGCACTTAAATGAGTCATAGAAATAACATCATTCTAAATCAATAAAGAAAACCCTTGCACTTAGTGCAAGTGAAACCAAAAAGGGAAAGATTCGGAATCCCACTTAATCACTCTCTCAATTAGTGTCTCTGCAAATTGGATTTACCGGTAATAAATCAATTTGGACACCTTCATAAATTGACATTTAAATTGTTATAAATAAGTCGTCCGTACGTGGCTTCACCACAGTTTGAAAATGACCTTACAAGTCGAAACAGCTGTAACTAAAATACATTCATAAATACTTGCAGAACTCGATAATTACATATCAAATTTATTTAATTAAATTTCTAAAAAATTGAAATGGAGTTCTACGAATTAAACACAAAAACAATTTATAATTTTTATCCTTCAAAACATGTTAAGACATGTTTTTTCGGCCTGAAACACGGTTTTTTACACAATGTTGCATGAACAATAGACCTAATAAATTAGGTAGCCACTCGATTGAACACCAGCAATCAGATTTCAAATTACTAATAAATAATAATAATTATTAATGAAACATTAATTCCAAACAAGAATTGCATTAATTAGTGTTGTTTAATATTTTAATTTGGTGTTGGTCTAATTTCTAATGAATTCCGATTGCTTCCGGGTACCGAAAATATGAAGTAGGTTTGAAAAAATCTGGCACATCCTTCATTAGGTACATTAATACCATAATAATTAAAGTTACGAGTATTTTTAAAATACATTTATTTTTCCTGAGACACCTCACAAGAACACCTGTTTCTGTATTTGAACTATATCGTCACACGGTTGGGCATAGTTGTGAGGAAGATTAAGGTAGGAGCTGTAGGAACGGATTTATTAATGCGTGTCTTGAAGAGGCCCATATTTATGAATCAAGAATTCCGGTAGCTCATTCCAAATACGGGTCGACTTACATAAAAACGGGTCGAAATGAACCGTTCTCATGAAGCCAGCGTGTTCGGGTGTTCACTGTTCGAATGAATAAAGTCTATCCTACAGCCCCTCTCTTAACCCGCCTCATAACGCTACCCAACCGGGTGGCGATATAGTTCAATTCAAATCAATGGATTGTTTTAAAAACATTACAAAATTGTGCATTTTAATGTATTTTTTAAATACTTAGTAAAAGAGAAGCGAAAGCTTATAAAACGAAAGCAGTATGTATATCAAAATATGGGTGAAAGAAATTAATGCAGACATACTAGAGAATATATTAAAAACATCATAGAAACTAACTAACTAACTAACTAACTAACCATCACGCCGTTTCCCCGCAGGGGTAGGCAGAGAGGACGGACCGCCAAACAACTCGGTCTTGGCACACAGTCTTTGCTTCACTCACATTCATACATCGTCTCATACATACTCTTCTATTATTCCGACTTTTGACATGGCCCGACTCAAGTATCTGATTCACTTGATCGTGCCATGTCTTCCTCGGGCGTCCCCTACTTCTTCTTCCATTCACATTTGCGTCATATATTCTTCTCACATTATTTTCTTCTTTCATTCGCTCTACATGTCCAAACCATCTGAGGGTCCCTTTCTTAATCTTACTCATTATGCTTACATCAGCCTTGCATTCTTTGCGGATATCCACATTTCTCACACGATCATACATGGTTTTGCCACACATTCGCCTCAGGGATCTCATTTCGACAGCATTCAGTTTACTTTCATCCTTCCTCTGCCAACTCCATGCCTCACTGCCATACATCAAGGTAAGTACCAGGACTCCATTGTGGACTGCTAGCTTCGCGTCTTTTGACAGTGTTTTATTAGCGCCAACGGCATTCAGTCCTCCATTAATGGAGTTACCTGCATTTACTCTTCTTTCAATATCTCTATCAGCCTTCCCATCTCTCGTAAACATACTACCCAGGTACACAAACTCATCCACCTGCTCCAAGTATTCATCATTCACAACTATATTGCACACTGTTTTCGTACTCTCCCTTTCAAATACCATGACTTTAGACTTACTTACATTCATCATTAACTCATTTTGCATACACACTTCGTTCATCCTAGACACGAGAGACTGTAGATCTTCCATAGTGTTAGAAATCAGCACCGCATCATCAGCATACAACAGGCAACATATTTTCAGATCACTCAAATTCGCGCCCAATCCCATCTCTTTCAATTCTTGCATACAATTATCCATGTATAAATTGAATAACCATGGTGACATTACGCAGCCTTGCTTAACACCTTTTGTGATGTCAAACCACCCCGTAAAACCACCGTTCACCCTAACACATGCAACGCTTCCCTCGTACAGAGACGCAATTGCCTGTATGAGATTTGTATTCACTCCATACTTGGACAACACCTTCCATAGCTTTTTCCTGTCGACTCGGTCGTATGCTTTTTGTAGATCTACAAAGGCACAAAAAAGTTTTTGGTTTTTTGCCAGAAACTTCTCAGTGAGCATACGCAAGGAGAAAATCTGGTCCATGCATCCCCTTCCACTCATAAAGGCACCTTGCACATCCCATATTTTATCCTTTGCTTCCATTCTTACCCTTTCAATCAATATTCTTCCGTACAACTTGCCGACTGAACTTAGCAGGCTAATAGCTCTATGATTCCCACATTCCATACGTGACCCTTTACCTTTGTATAATGGCATGATTACAGCCCTTCTCCAATCTAATGGCGTGTAACCCTCCTCTAAACACTGGTTAAAAAGTTTGCACAACCATGTGAGAATAATATGGCTATCTCCTTTAAAGTATTCGGCCGCAATATTGTCGAAACCTACAGCCTTACCATTCTTCATGCATTTTATCGAATTTTTAATTTCATCCATGCTGATTTTGATAACATTCACTCCGTCATCGTTCATACCCGATTCGCCGCTGGCCTCACTATCACTCGGGTTGCTTTCGAAGACTTCCTCAAAATATTTCATCCATCTCTCATTTATTTCTTCCTCATTCGTCAACATTCTTCCATCTTTCGATTTTATCACTTTTAGGCTCCCATTCTCTGGACCGCTCCGGGACTTTTTGACCTCCTTCCAAAACAGTTTAATGTTTTCTTGGAAGTTTTTTGTCATTTTTCATAGAAACTAAAAAACGGAAAATCAAAGAAATCTACCAGTCCGCCTCAGCACAGGACCACCTAGTGAGGAGGACTAAGAACAAACGGATGAAATATTTATAAACATTATCATTTCTTGTAATTGTCATCAAACCTGTAACTAAATAGTCACTAATAAAAAATAAAAAATTTATAGAGCTTGCCTTTTGAATGCTGTTTCACTGACGCTAAATCTTTTCTTTACATAGTATAAAATGAAGTCGCTTCCGCTGTCTATGGGCTTAGATCTATTAAATAACGCAACAGATTTTCATGTCGTTTTCACCAATAGATAGAATGATTCATGAGGAAGGTTTTTAGGTACATAATTTGTCAAGGTTTTTTGTAAATTGGTTGAAATATATAATATATCTGGCCAAGCGTCAGCGGGCAGCGGGCAGAGTGGCGGAGTGAATTTGATTTAACGGATGGCATTGGTTATAAAGGTTGGGTAATGGCGTGGTGTTGTGTTTCGTTAACCACAGCAACGTGTGGCTGGGTATGCTAGTAAAAATAAATAGAATGAAGAGAAATCTCAGAATTTTCTTCAACTTGGGGGAATATTTTACTTGGTGTTAACTCCAGATTACCGACGCGCTTTCAAGTCTACTTCTTACTAAATAATTGAATAAATCATGAGAACCGGAGTCCTTACTCTGCATAGACAGGGGAGCTCTTGTATCACATAGAAAATGATAAAAGATACGAATTTTTCAACACACTTATATAGTACAATCCTGCTTCCAATAAATACCAAACTTTTAAGCGAATAACTAAATTGTGCTGTAATTGGAATAATATTCTGTTGCACAATAAATAAGATGTAGAGAAATCTTAGAAATTTAAAGGGTGGAACCCAGATTACCGACTCATATTCAAGTTTACTTCTTACTCTGCACAGCCAGGGGAGCTCTTGTGTTACATAAAAAATGATAAACGAAACAAATTTGGCAACACACTTATAAAGTACAATCGTTCTTCCAATAAATACCAAACTTTTAAGCGAATATTCCAACCTTATGAAATTTACATGACAACAAAAAAGACACGATTCCTTCAAAGTTTCTACACGTTTTGCTGAGGAATCTCAGCGAGGAGGAAAATCACCGGAATTCGGGTTCTCGGACTTCTGGAACTCAATAAAAAGGATTTGAAAGTCGGAGGGTTGCGCAAACTTTTTTAGACCGACAAGTTTTCGAGTTTTTTTATTTCTTTGGGGTATATTTTTACCCCTAGGGTCCGGTATCATTTACATAACGGTGTCAACTGGTTTCCAACGAAAAAAAAATCATTACTAGATTACGAAAATCCTGACGATCATATTTAACACATTTCTTCAGACTGATTCGTGGGTGGTTCGAAAACTCGGCTATCATGGAGAGCATTAGTTTCTATGTTCCCGATGGTCATCTCCATCACCGATAGCATAGACTATTTTATCTCCCGGCTTGTACAACTAACCAATTGCCAATGGTTATGCCAGTCGGGAGAGCGGTCTTGTTGTTACATATAATAACTTCGAATATCGATATGTTTAACATCAATGAAGCACAATTCAAACGACAAGCTTTGTTGCTATTAGTATGATTGTGCTTCATTGATGTATAAATTGCTTAAATCTGTTTGAATCTTAATACTTTATCTTTTTTAAAACGCTTTGAAATTTTAATTTTGTAATGTTTTAAAAATGAATAAATTGAATTGAATATTTTCAATGTTAGTTTTTGGGATGTTATGCCGTGTTGCGCTATCTCCTTCTTTAGCCGACGTTTCGGACAGCGTTTCATTGTCCATCATCAGGGCAGATCCGGTAGATCCGACGATGTGTCACATCTACCGGATCTGCCCTGATGATGGACTCTGCAACGCTGTCCAAAACGTTGGCTAATGAAGGAGATAGCGCAACACGACATAAAATACCAAAAACTAACAATGAAAATGCTTTTGGCCGTGAAAATCTAAAAACTTATCTGAATTGAATATGTTTATTTTTTTCTCCTACAACATGGGTCTCTTCATGACCCATTTCCACTCCTTCATCTCTTCAAAAAGACACTCCATTCAGCCATCCCACAATGACATTGGCCCTAAGGGGAATTTAAAAAAATTTACCGCGACGATTTTGAGAGTATTTTGGGAGCCAAGGGGCAAATCGATCCGTTACTAAGTTCGTCAAAGGTTACTTAAGTATTTAGTTAGTTGTTTCACAAAATAAATTTCATGCTATTGTTCATTGTTTACTGTTTTCGAGTTGTTAGAATTCTCCTTTGGAAGGGCAAATATTTGACGCCCAAACTTACTACTACAAACTTGTGCAAAACTCAAATAAAAGCTACGATACAAACGGGAAACACAAGCACAGAGAAATATAGTACAGTCTCGAAACCTTCTTCGATAAACAGGATATGAACGTCAGGTGGGAATGCTGGGTTTGCTCTACTGCTATTTCAATGAGATGTGCTTATAATCAATAAAAAGGAGCCAGGAAGGGCGTAATAAGGCGCGGTATACCTCTCAAAAAGAAGAAGATGGAGAGATATGTAAATACGAATGTTATGGAGAGCGTGGTAATGTTAAAACCGATAATATTTAAGCGAAAATTGTGAAAATGTTTAATAAACCACAACTCGTTTAAAATAGAGCAAAAATATCTCAAGGGTTGTCTTAAACAGCAATTAAAGAAACACTGTGAATTTTTTCAAACATATAACTTGAAAAATAACTGAAACAAACGTGTTTATAATAATTTTTGGAGCATACTTTGCGATTTTTTTCTATCGAGGGAATTTTATATAATTTGCGTTTCGGCGCAGGGAATGTCTAGATATTATCTTCAAGATAAACATATATTTTATTAAGAGCTCTAATACTTAAAGTGCTTAAGGGAGATATGTAAGGAATCGGTAGAAAATTGGATTGCGGAGACTTAAACATTTGAAGTTTTTAAGCTCTTAAAAAAATAAGTTATTTTTGAAGATAATTATTGCACATTCTCCAGGCCGAAACGCCAATTATAAGAAATTCCCTCCATTAAAAAAAACGCAAAGTATGCTCCGAAAATTATTGTAAACACGTTTTTTTCAGTTATTTTACAAGTTATATATATGAAAAAAATCATAGTGTTTCTTTAAAGTTCTAGACAGCCCCCAAGAGATTTATGCTCTATTTTAATCGAGTCGTGTTAGATATCAAAATTTTCGATTAAATTTTACTGTTTAAATATAAGCGCGCTCTCTCCAACATTCGTTATTACATATCTCTCCATAATCTTCTTTTTGAGCGGGGATACGGCGCTTTAACACCCTGTATATATTATGTTATAAGTAAAGTAATATTATCCCATTAATTTTTTGATAGACTCGACTGAAATTTTACTACATGAAGTTGGATTTAATTTATTAGAGCTTAAATTAATTAATTAATTTATAAGTAAGGTTGATTTTGTGTAGGCTTCCGGTGTTGTTAATCACCTTAATTAGAGTGTAAGTACAGGTGGAATTACGCAGAAATAATGTTTACTTAGTCAAACGAACGATGTTAACATTAATTTGATGCTGGTAGTTCTGAGAACTGTGAAAACTTCGTTAGCACCGTTGTGATTTGAAACTCGATGAAACGGAAGCGACCGACACCAAGAAGGGACAAACACATAGGTATACCTATAGGATTTATCCTGCGAAATAATAAGATAGGAATAAAATATCAATTTATTTCACGGGTACTCGGTTCCAATATAATGTGACAAATCTACGGTCCCACGTATAAAGCGCTTGACGAATATCAGCGGCCAGACATTCAGCGGACCAAGTAAGTCCAAAAAATTCATAAATATTTCTATTTTTGTAAAATCAATATCCAATCTTCAAACCACTCCAAAATTAACAGGCAAAGAAAAAAAAAGAAAGCGACTCCGAAGAAGAAAAAACATACTATTAAGATGACCAAATCTATAAGAAAAGGTGCACTGGAATTCGACGACCAAAATATAAAAAAATCATCCTGCACTAAGTAACGAACGATCACGTCGTTTCCCCGCATAAAAATAGCAGCCAATTAAAATATGCGTTAAGAAAATGAAGAAAATAAAATAATTTAAAAAATTAGTTCTTAGTCGAAGTATGATACATTTAAATATGACCGAATCAGATAGGGTCCCATTTGCTCAGTGGTTGAGGTATTGAAATTTAAGTTTTTACTCATTAATTAAAAATAAAAATAAATATTATGGTTTTTACTAGCTGTAGTCCCCAACAATGCCCGGGCTTTGCACAAAGTTTTCGTAATCAAATATGTGAAAAATTTCATCAACCTCGGCATAAAACTGTAGACTTGCATACAAATCAAATCCAAGCCGTCCGCTTGCCATCCCGCTCGTCTACCATATACAGACATTCTCCTTTACAAATTTACGCAAAACCTTAACAAATTATATACCTAAACCTTCATCATGAATCACTCCATCTATTGGTGAAAACCGCATGAAAATCCATTCAGTAGTTATTAAGTTCAACGCGAACAGACAGACGCGGCGGAGAGTTTTAATTTATAATATTATGTAGAGATACATATTCTCAATACTACGAAAATGTTGTTCATTAAAAAATATCGGATTTGGCTTGCAGATGATTGAACCACGGGTGGGAAGCCGACGCGTTAGTCCATTCAGCTACTAACTTACGTCTATTATATAAATAAAACAGTGGGTTGATGGCAACGTACTACAACCTCATGACTCATAATTTTAAGTACATTTATGAGGCTTTATATTTCTAATATTGCGTCATAATGTAAACCGTGACAGTCGTCCAGGGCTGTGTAAAAAAATGTATTTTTTTTTATTAATGAATACATAAAGAAGAATAGATTGATGAAATTTTGCACACTTGACCTTCAAAACGAGAGGAAGGTTACTATCTACAGAGAAATCTTATTGTAATTATTAAATAAATAAATAAATAAATTGTAGATACCAATAATGAATATCTTTACTAAGTATAAAATGAAGTCGGTAACGATGTATGTGCGCTTAGATCTTTTAAAATACCCAACGGATTTTCATGCGGTTTTCACCAATAGATAGAGTGATTCACGAGGAAGGTGTTTAGATATATAATTTGTCAAGGTTTTGTGTAAATTGGTTTGAAATACATAATATATCTGGCCAAGCGGCAGCGGGCTGACAACCGGGCAGTGTGGATTTGATTTAACAGATGGCATTGATTGTAAATGTTTCGTTAGCCACAGCAACGTGTTGCCGGGTCTGCCAGTTATATATAAAAGTAAGTGTACAAAAGTGTGCGGCCCGCTAAAATTCAGAAACGAGTCCCGGTTCGATCAAGAGAGTTATATTGTGTGTCTATCCCCCATACATGAAGAAGGTTTCCGTTTTTACCTGAAGGGCGTGCTTTTGAGGATATAAGGGCTGGAAGTTTCGCTCTCCAGAAATTTCTAGAACAGTCCACAAAATTCTAGAGTATTCCAGAGAATTCTACAACATTCCACAACATTCTGGAATGTTCGGAAATAGGTAAACTGGAACATCATTGTAAAACATTCCAGAACACAAATGTTGTGGAATGTTCTAAAACATTGTGAAGCATTTTTTTGTATGGGTGAGGCTACCCATTGGTAGGTTATATAAAGCAAGATCCGTCGTTAGTTAGTTCAATTTCACATCAACTCCCTGAGCGAAGCCGGGTACCTCAGCTAGTAAGAAATAAAACAATAAGTGAAAGAGATGGAAATAGAAAAGAAGACGTTCGTGAGTTGTTCTGAGCACGCCCGCGAAGGTTTCTATAAATACTGGTGAGCTCTGGCATTATGAAATTTGTATAAAAAAATTGCAATGCACGCGAACTGTTTGAAAACTGTATGTACCGGGACTGAATGTATGGAACGCGAGAGGGAGGAGGGTAATGCGGGAGGGGGGTTCGCGGGACGGGGGTAGCAGGAGAGGGGAGTGGGGGGGAGGGGATGCGGGAGGGGAACGGGACGAATGGGAAAGGACACGCAGGGAGATAAAAATTCTTTTTTAAGTGATATTTCATCGCATGCCGAGAACTCGCTACTAATGAATAAATTCCAATAAATGCGGCTCTTTTTTTAATCTCTTTGAAAAGCCCTGCATCAGAATGATGATCTCACGAGATTGATGTCTGTCATACTTAATCTCGTAGAATCCTTCTGACTTTGGTAAGATTGTTCATAATCATTATATCAAGTAATACAATATAATATAAAATGATGTTTGCTTTATTAAACACAATGTGATAATCTTACGTACATTTTGTATATGGCAGATTCAAAACACTGAAGAATACAACTCATGGAATTATGTTGTTGGCGTGTCCGCATGCCTGATGTAAGCCAAATTATATCATTATTATTGTTTCTTTTTTTAATTTTAATACTTACATAATAATTAAGACGTAAACGCCATACACAACTATTTCACACGCTTAATTACAAAACAAATGTAGCAACTAATTCGCCAATCAATCGTGCTTTTCACACGTTCAATAATATTTGCCTAAATAATTACACCGATATTGTCTCCGATTCACTGCCCAAATTTAAAAAGATCATTATGTCAATAATATAAACTGTTCATTCGCATACATATCTTTTCACACATCACCACTTCTCACTTCTACAAACATACTCAAACATACACACACACCTACCCAAGGTAATTACTAAGCATGCCTACATACCATAAATAAGACATAACAAAGAAACTTATAATTGGTACCCATCATTTAATATTACTAAATATCTATTCTTATAATAGATATAAATATTCTAATCACTGCAACCAACGTACTGTTTGTTTCTATATAATTAAACTAGCAGACCCGGCCACACGTTGTTGTGGCTAACTATACACAACACCACGCCATTACCCTACCTCTATAACCAACGCAATCCGTTAAATCAAATCCACACCGCCCGCTTGCTAGGCTGCTGCCCGCTGAACGTTTGCCAGCCCGCTCCCTTTATTTACATATTTCAACCAATTTTACACAAAACCTTGACAAATTATATACCTAAAAATCTTCCTCGTGAATCACTCCATCTATCGGTGAAGCCTGCATGAAAATCCGTTGCGTAGTTTAAAAGATTTAAGCGCACTCAAAAGCGATCAGTTTGAGACAAAGAAGATGGATAGTGAGATCTCTCCGAAACGTCAAGAGTTAAAAAGTCCTTTTAAGGACTGCGTTACGTAAACCGAGAAAAATTATTCCACGTATATACAAACCCAGAAGCAAACATATTTTAATTTTTATGTATATAGAGAAGAGATAATCAATACGTTAATTCCCCACCATATTTTTTTTTCTTCATAAATCACATTTCTGTATATTCTTTGTTCAGTTTTCAGGAACTACTTACTTGTGTTTTTGTTTGATAGACACGTTAAAAAGGCGTCGTCTTGTTGGGAAATGTTAATATTACATTATTACAAAGATAAGCCTGCATTTGACAACGCAGGAGAAGATATTTGTGTAATTTAATTGTGGTAACCATTTAATTGTTAAGAATTATTTATTTTATTTTGTTTATTTATAAACTGAAACAAGCAATATATTAGCTAGGTACAGTGGTGAAAACACTAAATTATTATGTGTTTCATTGTAGTGTCTTATTTATGGTATGCATATAATGTGTAAATGAATTTATAAAGCGCCCTTGAGGTGATTTTCTCACGAAAATGGCGCTATAAAAATCATCCAATAATAACTATTATTATAAGTAATTACCGGGTGATGTGTGTAGTGGGAAGGTGTGTGTGTGAGAGGGAGGGTGTGTGTGTGTGTGTGTATGTATGTATGCGCATTGAACAATTCGTATTATTGACATGATGATCTTTTTAAATATAGGCAGTGAATCGGAGAAAATGTCAAAAGTGAACATAGATCAATATTTTTTTTTATTTTTTTTATTCAGAGAAAGATACATAAATTACAATAAATTCAATATAATAATTAATTACATAATATGTGTACATATTTGATTTATCCCCATAAAAAAGCAGGGCTTGGGTGTATGGGGGTGTTATTATATATGTTTAATTGTTTTATTTTTTATATTCAGTTCATGTTTCTGATTTTTTCAGGAAGTGAATTAAAAAATTTTACTCCGGGATATTTATGACTTAACTGGCTTAGTGTTTTTTTTACATTTTGGAGTAGGAAGTATTGATGTTTGTCTAAGATTTCTGTTGTTTTTAAATGGTGCAACTTTATTTTGAATATTATCTTAATAAATTTGTAATGTTGGATGATAAAAATATATTGCACTTAATTTTCATGTGAATGAGTTGCTGCGTTTGTCTTGTAATTAAGCGTGTGGAATAGCTCTGTATGGCGTGTACGTCTTAATTATAAGTATGTTAAAATTAACTAGGGAAAAAAGTTCGGTAAATATTAGAATTTAAAATTTTGTGTATAAATGTCAAATCAGCTATTGCTCGCCTTTTTTACATTTGCTAGGCCCTAAGGAAAATAATTCCCCACAGGACCTATATCATCTTTAATGTTGTGTGAAGGGTCGTTTTAAGGAAAGGAAGGAAATGAAGTTCTGGGATGAAAAAAGTCATGAGGGGTGGGTAGGAATCTGGAAGTCAATGTGTCCAGAAGTGACGGACGTATGAATCTACCCCTCCAACTGCGATGCATGGTACGTACGTGCAACACCAAGCTCCCTAAAATTTAAACCTATTAAAAACACATTTAAACGTTTGTAATTCACTAGGTGTAATTCTCTACGTGTGTAATTCCGGGGCACGTGGAAATCACACCTGCGTAATTTCGTCATAAAGATTACCCTTGTTTAATTACAGAAATAAACATTTTCCTGTGAAATTACAGCAATAAATTGTAGAACACAATTCCACAGTCAACAAATCTTTTTATTAATTACCTTTGTTTTTAATAAATAATACGTTTTCCGTCTGTTCGGTTCGTTTAGTTGACAAAATGGCTAACATGAACATTAAGGCACATTATTAAAACACCTTGTTAATTAGCGTAAACAACACGTATCATGTTGAACCCTGTACAGAGAGTGTTCTGCAATATTTCATGTTAATAATAAATAATGGATATAATTGCCTCACATTATGTTGGCATATTTAAACACTGTGTATAACAGTGCAATACCTACGTTATAAAACATGTTGTTAATATAGTGGATTCCCTAATTCACTAAAATAAATATTATAAGTTTTGAAGTTTATTCCCATCAGTGTAAAATATGTATATTTGAATTATCGACGAAAGCAATCCCTTTGTGGCTTGACATTATATATAGTGAAACTAGTTTTTTTGTTTCAAACCACTTTATTTTGATTTATGTTTGTCGACCGGTTTCGGTTGACCTCAACCTTCCTCAAGACAATAAACATATAAACTAAATTACAGTACAGAGATAAGATTATTAGGTAAACACAATAGAAAGAGAGAGCATATAAGAGAGGGAGAGAACATCAAAAAATGTTTTTAGCATTTGCGTTTTCTTCTTCGGAGTCGCTAGATGTCGCTTTATTTTGTGTTTTCTTTACCTGTTCATTTTGGAGTGGTTTGAAGATTGAATATTGGCTTTACAAAAATATAATTTTTTTTTTGATTTCGTGCTATTCAATCATGGACAGTGGATTTATCATATTATATTGGAACCGAGTGCCCAAGAAATAAATAAATATTTTAATGCTATCTCATTCTCTCGCAGGCTACATCCTATAGATGTGTTGGTCTCTGTTTAGTGTCGCTCTCTTCCGTTTCATCGAGTTTAAAATCACAACGGTGCTAAAGAAGTTTTCACTAAAAACATTTTAAATCATCAATTTCTTAATTAATAAAAATCACTTTCACAATATTGGGTAACCATCGCTCGAGTGGTTATAATCTTATGTCTTGCTATATTATGAAATGAATAATGCTAGTAAATCTTAGTACACACTTTCTCTCAATTTAAAGGTCTTGGAACACGGGCATGTGTCTTGCGCCTGCTCTACCGCCTAAATTATAGCACGCTGGGGGATTTAATAACGAAATGGGGTCGGCCAGTGGCGTGCTCGGCTTACTGCCCGGTGCCCCGGAGCGAATCCTGCCCGCCCCTGGATTTTGGGATTAATTAAGAAAATGGGTTTCGGACAAACGTATTATAAAAGTATTTTGGTACTAATTGTTTTGTATAACTTCCCTACTCATAAATAATAATAGAAAAAGTGACAAATATGCTACATAAAAGATATACCTACGAGTTTATCGCACATTCCGTAAAAAATTTCGTAAGTCAAAAAAGTTAATTTTACAGGAGAGCGAAAACAGATGAATGAATGTTGAACAAGCGGTCCCGTCGAAAAGAGGTACTAGAAACATCTTGCGGAGATAGAGTGATCTAACTTAAATACGATTTATCTGAGACATAGATAATCACAATTACTTTACTTTTCAGAGACAAAACGTAAAATAGAAAATTTTGACTTACGACACTGTTCTACGGGATGAACGATATATCAGTACCAAAGAGATATCGTACGTGATGTCAACTACGATCGTCCTAAAATGATAAGATAAAAAAACTTCCTTCTCACATACCTTGTGTGTGAAAAACTAACCATCACGCCGCTCCCCCGCGGGGGTAGGCAGAGAGGACGGACCGCCGAACAACTCGGTCTTGGCACACACCCCTTGCCTCGTTCACATACATCATCTCATAAATGCTCTTCTATTATTCTGACTCTTGACATGACTCGACTAAGTATCTGATTCACTTGGTCGTGCCATGTCTTTCTTGGGCATCCCCGACTTCTTCTACATTCACATTTGCGTCATGTATTCTCCTTACACTCCTTTCCTCGTTCATTCGCTCTACATGCCCAAACCATCTGAGCGTTATTTTTTTAATCTTACTTATTACGCTCTCATCAGCCTTGCATTATTTATGGAGTTTTACCACACTTACGCCTCAGGGATCTCATTTTTACAGCATTCAGTCTACTTTCATCTTTCCTCTATCAGTTCCATGCCTCACTGCCATACATCAGGGTTGGTACCAGCACTCCATTACGGATGGCTTCGCTACGATACTAGAATGATGATTTAATTTACGACATCTCTCTGGGACGACTGTGGGTTAATTTTTGTAGCAATATACTGGATTCCTACTGCACAAAAGTCCCAACTGCTTTAGACTCTCCGGAGCCAGTTGGACTATGGCAACCCCAACTGGGGTGTGTTCTGAGGCTTAGATGATTAAGAAGAAGGAGATGAGGAGGGGATGGTAATAACGTACCTGGCTAGTCAGATCTGGTCATCAGACACGGCGTAAGTTATTGTAGCACGAACCGACTGTGAATCGTTGTCTTCCACCAGGGCGATACTGAAATTGCCTCGGTTCGAAAATTTTGAGCGCCACTGTTTTTTTTCCAACGGTTGTCCTTAAAAGCAATACGATATCTCTTTTAGAATATCCGAATAATTTAAGGGGAAAAAATCTATTTGATTTCTCATAGATAAGGACATGTTTATAAAACTTTTAGGGCTCATCTCTGATAAGAGATCCTTTTAAATGGATCCTTTTTAACTATTTTATCATTGACTATAATCTCTGATTTCGATTTAATAATATAAAGTAAGAATAATTCTACAATCAAACAATGCCAGGATGTGGAAGAGGTATTGGATTCAATATTATTATTTTTTATATGAATACCGCACAAGAATCCCAACTGCTCCCGTCTGGAGCCAGTGAAACTATGGCATCCATGATTGTAGAGGGGATGTGAAGGAGATGGGGAAGAGGAAGGGGAAGTATCTAGCTATTCAGATCTGGTCACCAAACACGGCTAAAAGCCATTTCAAGCAACATTTTAATTCTGAATGATATTTACACCAGGGCGATACTGAGAGTATATTCCACTCTGGAACATGTCGTAAATATACTATATATTATTTTTAATTAATTAATTTTAAAATAACACAAATCAATCAAATAAAATTTATTTGCCACGCCGGGATTCTTCGACCAATAAGATGCCGGAATTCGATCCCTCAACGTTCGGATTGCGAGTCAAGAGCCTTACTGCTAGACCACGCCGGCCGTCATTGTGAATGATATCCAATCTCTTAACTTCACCCGCCATAACACAGGGACATCCCTAAAATCTATACAATGTACAAATTTCTTATATAACAAATAAATAATCATATACAGGATGAAGGGACGTACTTGACTTATTTTCACCAGTGATTCCTGACATTATTTGGAGTAAAAAAGTACCTAAAGAAAGTTTTGATTTCTGATGACTTTAAAGATGTCGTTTTAGCTTTGTTTAACCTACCAATCCATCACCCCGCCCCTATCATACCAATGCCTACAAAAATTTTATTTAACTTTTTTACTCCAAATAATAATAATGTCAGGAATCACAATATGTCCCTTTACACCCTGCATAAAAAATTCCCAAAACAAACCGGAAAATTTTCCTTATTCCGGAAAATCATTCCAATGTTAACATCAAACATATTAAACGGTTGAAAACAATTCGTGAATCATTCGGCAATTTATTTCAAGCAGAAAACTAGTTCCACAATATACCGCCAGAGTTGTCGGTGCAGTCATTTTGACACTAGCATAATAAGCCAGTTCGTACCTACTACAAAATACCGTAAAACTTTCTATTTATATTATTATTATTACGTAGACCTCCAACCATTGCATATTTGGTTAGGTACAGACTGATAGTCGTGAATTCCATTTCCTTAAGTTGGTAGATTCAATCAATGAAGAAACCTGCTCAAAAGAAGTAGCACATAATACGTTTTGGCCTGATTTTCATTCACGGCTTGACGTTTATTTTTACTGTTATTATTATCATGTATTTTAAATTATTTGTATCATTTTCTGACACGCGTTGAATTTTTACTATAACTAAATAATAACCCAGACAATTTAAGACAGTTCGTGATATAAAATGATTTCAACAAATGATGATTCAGAGGCAGACACCTCGCATACTCATAAAAACCAGAGCCAAACAAATAGACATACTTAAATATACCAAATAATCTACGTTTGGACGAAAAAGCTGTGAATTTTAAATAGTAAACTTATATACCAAACTCCCACTTAGTATCAAACAAACTATAACAAAAAATAGCTACATTAATGAAAATAAATATTTGCTGAAGGAACTATCGGAAAATGAATTTACTAGTTTACTTAAAACATTGTCGTAGAAGTTTCTGGAAAACCTTATCCAAGCATGGAGTTATCCAAGCAGTGCAAATAAAAACATACTAAATCCACTAATTAAAACTCAAAAATCCATAATGAAAATTTTACTGAAAGTTCCTGTAAAAACTAGTACTGACGAAATCTTCAATAATCTTAACATAATGTCAATTAAACAACTGTATTCTAAAACTATACTCATTTACATTCATAAGTACAAAACCCAAGAAATAACAACCAATACGCAAAGACATTAATACTGGACGCGGGGTAGAAATCTCAAAGTGGGAAGCCAAACACAATACGATTGTAGCTGTCTCTATTCCTAGTACTTTAGTACTAAACTGCTACGCGTCGAGTGAGGTCGTGTCTTACCAGTAAGTAAATTTCATTGCAAAGCGCCAAAATGCCCTCCTGTGTGGTGAGAAAATGCTTAAATTACACGGCAAATAGTCGTAAAGGCGAAGGAATAACACTTCATTAGCAAGTACACGCAAATTACTTATTATTATCAATTATTATAATTATGACAGTTAATTTTATAATAATACGTCATTGTATTCTTTACCCTTCCCTGTCCATTGTGTAACCGAGTGAGAGTATCTTGTTATCTCAGTCACACCCGTGATGTGAAAGCAGTATTCGGCGAAGAAATTAATAAGCCGCCCTACTATAGTATATCTATGACATTCACACACGTAAATTCTTTGATTGTCTATCTTTATCACACGGAAATAAAGTTTTGAATTTAGAAATAATACTGAAAACCGCTGAAAACAAAAGAGTGTTGCTTGCTTTCCACATTATATTGTGAGTATGTGAGACTATGGCGAGTCTATTTATAATATAACGTCATTGCCAATACGTACATTAGAAACACTAGATCTCATGGTCAAAAACATATCCAACAAGTAACTACTAACACAACAATTGGGCAAAAAAGCTTCTTGTATTATGGTATTAAACTTTACAATAAAATACCACTCTCACTTAAAAACCTCAACAGTATAACATTTAAATCTCAAATAAAAAGCTGGATACTAAATATAGGGAGAACAGAAATAGAAAATATACTGATATCAAATACAGACTAAAACCGAATCTACTGAACTGAATTATAAAAAAAAATACAATTTTATTTAATTTTTAATTATTTTAAAAAAATACTACATGATACCTATATGTTTATAACTAATTCATATTAATTTCTTATAATTAAATTATAATATGTAAATGAAATCCTCAGCACGGGAAATCCCAGTGAAGATTATCTCTAGACGTTTGTAAAGAAAGATTATCTCTAGATGTTTGTAAAGAAAGGAAGACAATAAATCATTATTATTATCTACTACACTATATAATCTACTACACTATATATCTACTTCTACTTCTACTTATATATATATATATACTATATACACTATATAAAGATGTAATATTTGTTTGTTTGTTTGTTTGTGTGTTTGTTTGCATCGAATAGGCTCCGAAACTACTGAACCGATTTGAAAAATTCTTTCGCTGTTGGGAAGCTACACTATCCCTGGGTGACATAGGCTATATTATATATTGTTTTTAAATAGACATCCTTACTAAAACTTCAATAATGTAACCCAGGGTGTAAAAAAAATACCTAAAATATTCTTTAAATCGCGTGCGCTGCGAAAACTATACATGATAGAATAAAATAATGTACTACGACTTTATAGAAAACATCATTATTTACAAAAAAAGCCGCGACAGCATATGTCTAACTATTATGGTTATGCCACAATAAGTATTCTTTTATTTTAAAAATTTAATTTAAATGTCGCCGCTTGAAAAGGCTCTTTATTTGTATCTTGGTTTTAATCCTTATCAAAATAAATTACTTCATATTCAAGACAGCTTCAATACCTTTATTTAACTTTTTGAATTTTTCAATTCGGATATTTAATTAGAAAGATATCACGAGTTTAAAATTGTTAGTATTAGAAAAAAGTTTCGGCTACGGGCCGGGCGGGAGTGGAGTCAAGAAATGCAGTGCCTGGGGGGGTTGGCGGGACGGGGGAGCGGGAGAGTGGTGGCGGGGAAGGTGGAAGTGGAACGCTGGAGGGGAACGCACGGGAAAGGACATGTAAGGAGTAACATTTTATTTATTTGAATATGGCATATATTATAAAAGAAAGTCCAAAAAAACGTGCAGCTCGCAAAAACTCAGAAACAAGTCCCGATTCGATCAAGGGAGTTATATGGTGTGGTAGATTTCTATCCCCCCTAGGGAATAAGGGTATCCGTTTTTACCTAAAGGGCGTGCTTTTAAAGATATAAGGGCTGAAAATTTCGCCCTCTTGAAATTTCTAGAACAGTCTTCCGGAAAGTTCTAGAAGGTTCCATAGAGCTGTAGAAAGTTGTGGAAGGAGTAGCGGAGTATGTCGTGGAATGATCAGGAATAGGAAATCGGGAACATCATTGTGCAACATTCCAGAACACTATCTTATTGTCCTGAGCGAAGCCGGGTAACCCAGCTAGTTATTATATAAACCAAAGAAGTCGCTGAAAACTTATACAAAACATAGTCCTCTTCAGCACAGGTTCTTCTAGGGAGGAGGACTACGAATATAATTTCTATTTTATATATGTATCTTACATGTTTTATACAAAAATGAAAAAAAAATTATATATACTTACCCGCTAAAAAAAAAAAAAAGGATTATTTGGTTTTCGCCCTACTATGCTTTTACATAGATTACAAAAAAAGAATATGGCATCCCCAATTGGGGTAGCTACGAGGTATCGGGGAGGGGATGGAGATGGGGAAAAGGAGTGTTGGAAAGTGCTGACTATTCAGATCTAGTCACCACACATGGCTAAACCCATTTCAAGTAACATTTCAATTATTATTAATGATGGTCTTATACCAAAGCATACCGAGAGTAGGTATATTAAACTCAGGAATATGCAGCGTGTATATTACATATAAATTTTAATTAATACATTGTTACACAATTAATCTAATACAATTTACTTGCGCACGCCGGGATTTGAAGCCTCGACCTCTGAATTTCTGGTTAAAAACATTACCCCTCGACCACGGAGGCCGTCAATAGGGGTTTACCATTTATCAACTGTTCTTTATTTCAATCAACTTTTGAAATTGGCTATGAGCTTTGTCAGGGGGTAATTCACCATCCTCTTGATAGCTTATCCATTGGAAAACGTATATATTTTATTTATTTATTTATAAAGTCCGAGTTTACGTATCGTTACTCGAAACTATGAATAGTGGCTATTATGCGTACAGTAGTAAAGTTGTATTTTGCATCAGTCAGAAGTATGGAATATGCCTCGCCAATTTGGAACCCGCAGTACAAAGTATACCCAGATAGCATAGAACATATTCAAAACAAATTTATTAAATTTTTTGTCTTCAGATTCAACAATAACTTTGAATGCACATTTTAAACTTTGCAACAAAGGCGAGCAATAGCTGATTTGACATTTATACACAAAATTTTAAACAATAACATTGACTGTATTGAACTTCTTTCCCTAGTTAATTTTAACATACCATTAAGACATATGCTTAGTTACAAGACAAGTATTCCACATACTTAATTACAAGACAAATGCAGCTACTAATTCGCCAATCAATCGTGATCTTCATGTGTTCAATAATATTTGTCTAAATTCTAACATCGACATTTTCTCCGATTCTGTTCCCAAATTTAAAAAGAGCGTCATATCAATGATATAAATTGTTCAATGCGCATACATACATACATACACTAATACTCACAAACAAACACACACCTTCACACTACACACATCAACCGGTAATTACTTAATATGCATACCATAAATAAGACCCTACAATGAAACACATAAAAGGTACCCACCATAAAATATACTTATTAATTGTAAAAAAAATTCACCAATGTATGTAATGTACTGTTTGTTTCTGTTTATAAATAAATAAATGACGTAGGTATATTTTTTAATTGTTTATTTATTGTGAGTATTTATTTATTAAAATACGTTACCCTATGGATAAGATACAAGAAGTTAGTGAAATATCCCCCCCCAGTCCAATATTACGTATAGCATAATAGTTGTCAAGGCATTCTAAGATCGGCATCTGAGGTGATTAATGCGGTGAGAGTAGGAACTGAATAAATACCTCATGGTTAAATGACGTATACACATTAATATACCCAGTTGTTACCCAGTAGGTCTATCCGCAGGTATATTCGGTGTCTAAGTAGGTCACCTTTACATAATTCGCGCTTGTGACGGTCACTCCATGGTTACTCCTACAATGTTACCAAAATTTGTTACCGTTAAATTCTCCGTCCATAATTCACAATAGAAAATTTTCACTTTGGAAAAATCATCACAAACAATTCGCTAATACTAAATAATAATACGAATATCTTACGAATACCGACAGTAACCACACGACAAATTACATTATTCTACTGCAGCATTCATAGGCGGAACTACATTGCCCACTCTCCGATACCAACGATTTTACACTATGGGAAATCAGTGGAAATGGAAGACTGAATGCCATTGGCGCTAATAAAAAACTGTCAAAATAAGCAAAGCTAGCAGTCCACAATAGAGTCCTGGTACCGACCCTGATGTATGGAAGTGAGGCATGGAACTGGCAGAGGAAGGATGAAAGTAAACTGAATGCTATTGAAATGAGATCCCTGATTCGGATGTGTGGTTAAACCATGTATGATCGTGTGAGAAATATGGGTATCCGCAAAGAATGTAAGCATAATGAGTAAGATTAAGAAAGGGACCTTCAGATGGTTTGGGTATATAGAGCGAATAAAAGAAAATAGTGTAAGAAGAATATATGACGCAATGTGAATGGAAGAAGAAGTCGGGGACGTCCGAGGAAGACATGACACGATCAAGTGAATCAGATATTTGAATAGGGCCATGTAAAAAGTCAGAATAATATATGAGTATGTATGAGACGATGTATGTATGTGAGTGAGGCAAAGAGTTTGCGCCAAGACCGAGTTGTTGGCGGTCCGTCCTTTCTGCCAACGTAGGGGAAACGGCGTGATGGTTAGTTAGTTAGTTATTTAGTTAGGGAAATCAGTATTTAGGTGATATTGACATATTTAATATCAACTTGCCGAGTTTTGTGGATCTTGTAAAAAACTTACTCCGATACTATTTCTAAACACATCTGTATTTTTGTAAACCTATCAAATCACTTTATTTTTATGACTTATGTGCATTTTTATCTAATTTTATTTTTATTGTTTCTTTATTTGTTTCAAAATTATCTGTCAGGAATTAATTAGTACAATTATAATACCTAATAAAAATACCTATGCACTCCCCGGTTCTATGCCAACTCAGAATGAAACCAACTCAGAAACACCTCAGAAAGGTCAATAAAAGCTATAAAAAAATAATTTTAAAATAGCCGGTAACCCTAACCCAACTTAACCTATTTAACCAATTTTTATTTATATTATTATTTATATTTTTTATTTATATTATATATATTTATCACTCTCAATGACCTTTCTGAGGTGCTTCTGAGTTAGTTTCATTCTGAGTTGGTTTGAACTTGTTGCTCAGATGATATACTCTATTGGTTAGTGAGTGCGGATGATGGTTGTGTACGTGATGCAGAAAAATTTTACACTATGTCTTGTGTTCCTAGTCGGCAGAGGCAGCCCTTGACTTAAATTGTCAAAAGTGCATGTCACTTTTAAAATATATCTAGTATATAATATACACTTCACTGCACTAAGTTACATTTTTCAAATAAATTATTAAACAATACTTCACCATCAGCGTTCGCGAAAACATTGAAAGTTAGTATTCCCAAATGAATGCATTCCAGAAATGGATTACGCATAAGCAAAGTGGTGCAAAATTCACTTTCAAGCTTTCAAGAACCGAAGAATTATTGTTTTCAATTGGAATTTTGAGTTTAAAAAATATATACCTGATTAAGAAATTTCTGCCTAATCTGTTTTATATTGTTACAGTGTACTATATACAAATTGGACCAAATTGGAGAATTATATTCCACTTGACTTCTAACTAATAGCGTTCTCATACAATCTAAGTACTTGAAATCAATTAAAGTTTTGCAACGGGAGCCAAGAATCCGTGTAACGAATTTCAAGTTTTCATCGAATGAATAATATATAAGTAGATACTAGCTGAAGTTCCCGGTGTTGCCCGGGATTTATTCTGCGTCATAACTGAATATAGATTGAAAAGATAATTATCATAAAGATACCTAATGACGTTCTATGGACAAACAATGGTATAATTACTTATTTGAAAGAAAAGAAATGTTTGTAATTAAGTATGTGGGATTTTAAGTATCTAAGTACTTACAAATCTTATGGTTTCAGAGGAAATTTTGGATCACATTTATCAAACAAGTAAAATTTAGATTCACTTTTTGGGCCGCGAAGTCTTTTTATGTGAATACTGCACAAGAGCTGTTGCCTTCTAGAGCTAGTAAGACTGGGAGGCGGGAATGGGTACCGCCGTCCCGGGAATTATTTATTGGATAACCAACACCTCTGCCATAAGTCATCCAAGCGGTTCGCCACGTTTGATGACTTAGCAGGGGTGCCCGGGTTCTTGGGGTGAGGTTTGTCTAGGTTTTGACTTTTTGGATCACCTGAACACTCTGAACACCAGATTCCTACTCTTCCCTCATACCGTTTTTCTTCCCAGAACTACCTCTCCTTCCTTTCTTTAAAAAGACCCTACCCCTCAGACCCCCCCCTGAGGGTAATTATTATCCTCATGACCTCCTGTGTGGAATTATTGTAAAAAATAAAATACTATGGCACCCCTAATCGGGGTGTTGTGAGGCTGAATGGGAAATAGATGGTGAAAAGAAAGGTGGGGAACTACCTGACTGTTCAAATCTTGTCACCAAACACATTTCAAGCAACTTTTCAATTCTGAATGGTTGTCTTACCAGGGCGATACTGAGAGTAAATTCCACTTTGTAACCTGCTGCATATAACTATCACAAGCCGGGATTTTTACTCAAGAGCCTTAACTCTCAACCACGGAGGCCATCAACTACTGTCTACAACTGTATTCTACAACAAAATATTTAACTGATTAACCTAATTTAAAACATACCAGTACACTTTTCTATCATGGTTTCATTTTTAATCGCGCCTTTTGTAAGACACTGTACAAGGTATAACTAGAATGTATTACATTGTAATATTACAATGAACATAAACTACGGAGACTGTGTAATGTATATAGCCTCACAGAACACAGTTTGCAGCTCACGGTTTCCCGCGTACTTTTACTTTTCTGCCGGTATGGAAAAAACTCGGTTATATCCTACTGGCATTGTTAGATCAACTGGAAGGAGTGGTTGTGAAACGTCGGTCGGCGTGCCATAAAACACAATTAAAAGAAATGAATATACTCTAATATGAACATGGACACGAGAAAAAATCGGATCGCATTTGTTTCTTCAAAATTATTAACTGTATAATTGATTCGCCTGCATTACTACAACTCATTCCATTCAATATACCTTCTCGTAGACTCCGAAATAAAGTCCTGCTCTTCCTCAATCAGCACTCGACTAATTATGGTTATAATTCACCACTGTCCAGAATGTGCAGAATGGTCAACTCAAGTAAAACTCAACTACTTTTTTGGTATAAGCTTAAAAATGATTTTAAACAATTAAAGATATTTTATAATTACTCTAATTTTTGCAAAGTCTTTACTTGACGTGACACTTCTATTTTATTCTATTATCTTAAGTTTTATCTGTTTGTACTTGCTTTCATGTACCATTCTTTATCCTTACAATGTACATTTCCAAATTTCGTATTACTTTGTCGTCAGTTGGACGTCCGTTAATAAATACATGAGAGTATGAAGTAAAAAAAACTGATTTCTAACAGTATGGAAAAATCTACGACAGTTTCTCGTATCTAGGTTAAACGAAGTATATATTTGTGTGAAGAATGAATTAAATTTGAATATAAGTAAGTCTAAAGCCATGTAGCTTTACCATAAAAAATACTTCACGACCGTTAAACGGTGTTTTTGTTCCACAATGCATAAAGACTGTGCATTTTGTTTTTCAAATTGTTACTAATAGGAAATATTTCTGTCGATCGACAAAATTTTTGTTTCATTCATAATGGTCAGCATCAGGCCCGCTGACACGGACTGTTGATGAGATATTGTAGTGTTTTAGATTACATTTTAGAAACATCTGCCCTGATGATGGACACTGTAACGCTGTCCAAAACGTTGGCTAAAGAAAGAGGTATAACACACCAAAAATAAATGACAAAAATACTTTGAAAATCTAAAATCGTAGATAAGAACAGTTTGAAACATATAATATGTCCAAAGGTTGTTGATGTCTGCAATTCACAATTCTATCACCACTCCTAAAACCAGTTTTCTGAAGGCAGTCGGGCGAAACCGACTCTACTTGGTGCCGGTTGGTACTATTCTACACACTTAACACTATATATACACTAGGTAGGTTTGTAGAACTGCTTCATTTAAAAGTGGAAGTGATCGAGCGTCCGTGATAAAATCAGCATTATAGATTTTACATATAACTGGCGCAGACCCGTGATTTTGTTCGCTTTTAGGAACAACTCCTATAGGTCTCCTCAATCGTTGTGCCTCCTTACTATCGTAGTTAGAAAAATTATCTAAACGGTGTTAGAAATAGAAAACACCATGCTTTATATTCAAATCTAAAAGTTAACCATAAAAAATAAAATGTGCACATTTATGAAACCAAAGTTTCTAACATCAATTTGAAAAAATTTATAAAACTTTGGAAATTTTTTATTAATTAATTTTACATGGACATGGAACGACAAAAAAGTGAATAGATTATAACTTTAAAAATTCATTTGCCTATAAAAATATGGATGTTTATTTTGAATTATAAAATTTGAAGGCGTATTTCAGCACCTTTCAAAAACAGTTTTTAGTTTTGGGAAACGTTCAGAAAAATTCCATTTATTTTGATTTTATTGCAAAGCGGGAATATTTTGACCCTCCGACAAAATAGGCCCGAGGCCTGAAGGTTTTAATTTTAAATGGTTTTCTCGTTTTGGGATTTTTAAATTTATACTGTCACTTTTAATTTTAAAAAATAACCAAATTGAAATACACGATCACATTTTCGTAATCCTGGTATTTTGTTGTTGTCGGCTACATGGGTTTGTGCGTAATTGCAAGTCTATAAAATGCATTGTCATCGACAATGAGTCTATCTGCCGAGTTTCAGCTCGATCTGATGTCGGGAAGAGGCTTAATTTTCTCTTCCAAGATTCCGCACCAAACAAAAAAATCGTAATTCAAATAGGTATATTTAAAAAAGGATGTAATTTGAATTAATTTGAAACATAAATAGCTGTGTTTTCATTATTTTGAGGTATTATGCCGTGTCGCGTTACCTCCTTCTTTAATCAACGATTCGGACAGCGTTGAAGTGTCCATCTTCAGGGCAGATCCTGCAGATCCGACAGATGTGTGTCCGAAACGTTGGCTAAAGTAGGAGGTAGCGCAACACGGCATAACACCCCGAAAACAAAAAACGAAAATACTTTTGGCCGTGAAAATCTAAAAACCTATCAGAAATAGCTCGCTTAAACGTGAGAATTCGCGCAATTGGCGTAAAGAACAACTGATTTCGATACCGGCCCATAACATCGTTAACTTCTGAAATAAATAAAAAATCGAAATATTTCAACCCTTATAATTAAATATGTAAAAGTTTTACTTCTCCAATAGTTTCAACCCCAAAGCAATATGCCTCAGGCGGAACTCAGTTTCATTTTTTAGTCCGAGTTTAGTTTTTCTCAGGAACAATTCATCCTTCCCGTCGGAGCAACTTAAACAATTTCGCCAAAGTTCGCAAAAGTGTAATTTGGAAAGTTTTGGAAAAAACTGCTCGGCTGCAACAATTTCATTTTAGAGTAGGGTAACGGCTCTGAAGAGAGTGAACAGGCAATCGCAAGAATATCTACATAATTATACAATATACGTTATATGTAATCGACCTATAATAAGGCTTTGAAATGTTTGGGGTTTATTTTAATTCTTCACTGCTTTAGTAAGAAGTAATTTAGAATACAATTCCACTATTTGGTCCCATAAAGCACATTAAATAAAATTTGAGAAAGTTCGACATAAATTTTTAAGGTTCATTAATTTTAAACTCTCCATACCCATTGAACAAATTAATTGTGTTAACTTATTGAAAATACTTAATTTAAGTGACTTATCGTGTAGAAACTGTAGAAGAACCAAGAGCGATCTGGTTATTTTATTCAAATTAGTTATTGGATCACTTGACGTACCTGACTTAACAAAACTAATAACATTCCGAGTACCAAATCGTGACACGAGACCTCCAGGGCTGTTCTTTGTTTATTCGTCTAAAAACTAACTAGTTCATTAACTCCCCAATCCAAAGACTACAGAAGCTTGGAAATAAATTCAGTTCTTTTGAGACCTTTCGACTCATAGATATCAGAAAGTAAACAAAATTAATCAATTTATTAGGAATAACTTATTGTAGCTTATATGCATGAATTTCAGAGGTAGGTATGGGAACCGCCGCCCGGTAACTATTTATTGGATAACCAACACCTCTACCGTTTGCTGATTTTGGTGACTTTGCAGGGGTGCTCGGGTTCATGGAGGTGAGGTTTGTCTGGATCTTGGTGGCGGATGCATCTGCCCATTAATTGGGAGAGACTGGTCGAAGGAGACCATTTAACCTCTCCAGCCGGATTCTCTCGACCCATCCCTTTTCATACATAGAACATTGCTGTCAGGTTAAAGATTGTCAATCTTTTATATGAGTCTTTTATGTGAATACCTCACAAGAGTCTCAGCTGCTGCCGTCTGGAGCCAGTGAGACTATGGCATCCCCAACTGGGGTATGTTGTGAGGCTGAAGGTAGCGGGGAGGGGGAGGAGATGTGGAGAGGAAGACGGGGAAGTACCTGGCTATTCAGATCTGGTCACCAAACACAGATAAAGCCATTTCAAGCAACGTTTCAATTCTAAATGGTGGTCTTATACCAGAGCTATACTGAAGGTATCTTCTACTCTGGAACGTGCCGCAAATATACTATATTATATTATTTTAAATTAATTAATTTTGAAATAACACAAATTATTCTAATAAAATTTATTTTCCCACGCCGGGATTCGATTCCGCGACCATCGTATTGCGAGTCAAAAGCCTTACCGCTAGACTACGTCGGCCGTCAATGCATTGACCTTGTTATTTCACATATATTTCGATAGGGGGACTAGGTGTGGGCATGATTAAGTAAAATCTCAGAATTACTCCCTAACAAGTCCTGGTAAGACTAGAGGATCTAGTGACATCACACTTCTATGCATTATCTGTTCAGTGAGTTACACGTTTTTGTCAGAACCCCCACAAAAGAATTGTTGATTAAATGTCGCGAATCTTTATCAATTTGTATCTCTCCACGCGGCATTGTAAATTACTTGCAGTTGTCATAAAAAAGACCCTCTCCACCCCCTCTCTTTAATGTACAGTTTCATCCCCTAGTGGCAATGACAGTACAAGTGTTTTTAACTGGGCGGGTGAAAAATAGCCACAGGGGTGGAAAAACCAAAACTCTGGCAGGGGTGGAGAAATGAACGCAATTGGGGTAATTTCACGACCATTTCTCATTCGGGAGCATCCCCAACGAAATTCTAGAAAAATTTCCAACAGAAATTACCCAAAAACAAAAGCGCTAAGTGGAAAATTTTGAAAGCTTGAATTTTGTGAGCTCGAAACAAAGTGGGATAATATTGTTTCTTTGATGTTTTTTAAAACTTGTTTTTTAGTATTTTTGAGTTTAATTTGATGATTTTCAGAGTGCTTTTGTGGTCTTCTTATTCAGAGTGGTAAATACTTTCAGTATCGCCCTGAAGAAAAACCACAATTTGGAATCGAAACGTTGTTTGATAACGCTGATGTAATGAGTGTGTATTTGTTTTATTAATAGGGGAATGAATACATTAATGCTTTAGCCATGTCTGGAGATCTTGAGGAGACTTATAACTGTTAGTAAACTTGAAATATGACGACATCTGTCAAAACGTTTAACAGAAGAAAATTTACATTCGAACAGTTAAATATTAAGCTGTCCTAGACTTGCAGAAAAGTCAATCGATGTCGCATTTTAAATAAAATGGATAAAGATTTATCCAGACACTATCTAGAAAGCATTTAGTTAGGGTTTGAATCTTGCAATCACACATAAAGATAGCAGCCAATAAAATATGCGTTAAGAAAATGAAGATAATGTGGGTGGTTCTCAGTCGAAGTATGACATAGTTAAAAATGACCGAATTGGATATCGACACGTTTGTAGCGCGTTTGCCCAGAAAGCAAGATGTCCTGGATTCGAGTCCTAGAGGTGCCAATATCTTTTTCTGATTTTTCTGTTTCCAGATTTTCGATTGAGTTTCGCTTATATTGTCTTCATTTAATTAAATAACATTATAATTTTGATTTGTTATTACTACTTTAAGACTTATCGGAATTATTCCCATAATCAATTTCAATTTTTTAAATCAAATCAAATCCCAGTGCTAATTAATTGAACTCGAGTTACACATAGTTGCTCGGACACACCACCGAAAAAATTGATTTTAACTAGCTGTCCCCGGCGATGCTCGGGCTTTACAGAGTTTTCGAAATCAAATGTAGACAGCGACCTTCCTTTTGTTTTGAAGGTCACATGTGCAAAATTTCATCAACCTCGGCATAAAACTGTAGCTTTGCATACAAATCAAATCCACACCACCGGCTTGCCAGCCCGCTCGTCCACCACATACAGACATTCTCTTTATATATTATATATTGCAACCAATGTACACAAAACCTTGACAAATTATATACCTAACCTTCCTCATGAATCACTTTATCTATTGGTGAAAATCGTATAAAAAACCGTTCAGTAGTTTTTGAATTCATCGCGAACAGACATACAAAAAGACGCACCGAAGGACTTTAATTTATAATATGTAGAGATCTTCTTTTTCCATGATTAAAAAAATAATAAAGTAAAAACGATTCTACCCAGTTACTTGCCAACAAAATGAGGTGTTTTCATGTGAACACCTCTGTTTTTGTAACTAACAGAAAAGTTACATTCTCGGGTAGCCCCCCCCTGAGCCCGGAGTCCAGAGCAAGTCCATTAATTTGTAAGAAATGTGATAATCTACACGCCGCTTAGGATTTCATTACTGAATGTTAGCACCTTTTAATTGATAGTGGTTTTTCGCGAACGGAGTTATGATTCCATGATGTCGCTACAATTAAAAGGCATACGTAATTAAATCATAATGATAATAATATTTGGATGATTTTTGCCGTTTTGGTGAAAAGTTAACTCAAACGCACTGTACAAATTTAAAATACATTTACTTACTAGAAAAACTATTATGACATATTGCACCCATCTGTTCGTCGATATTGACATTTATTGCTAACTTTCAATTTTCTAGACTACATAATTTATTTATTTCAGCACTATTTCTTAACAGAAGTAATATTTTTTAAAACTGTCTGATTTCGTTTGTTTTTTTTTTTTAATTTTTGTTGGATTTTTATTTTTTGTATCTATTTTTTGTTTTATTTTTACATTAGCTTCACACAGGAGGCCCTGGGGAAAAAAAACTCTCAGAGCCTACGTCATATTTGAGGATGCTGTAAGCAGGGTATTTTAAGGTAAAGTTAAGAGAAAATTCTGTGAAGAAAAAAGGTATGAAGTGTGGGTAGAAATCTGGGGTTTAATGTGTCCAGGAGTGACAGACGCATGAATCCATCCCTCCTACTGCGGTACAAGCCGTTTTCCAGAAAGTTTGGCTGGAGAGGTCTAGATAAGTTGCCCCTCAACCAGTCTCTCCCGATCCGGTTCGTCACTCTGTAGGTGGGCAAACGCATTCGTCGCCAAGACCTGTACAAACTTCACCCCATTTTTATTTTATTATTTCTATTTTATGTTTCAAAATTATCTGTCATATTAAAGTTGTAATACCTACATTTAAAAGCCCTCTGGGTGTTAAATAAATTTAAAAAATATATATATTCCTCAACAACATCCTTTCCCTACTTTAAAACTGTTTTCAATGTATTATGTAGCATCATTGGAGGTTATCCACCACATACCCGCCCTGGTATAAATAACAGATGGTTATTCCTTCAAGTCTCTCACAAGGACTCTAAGAACAAAGCTACATTTAGTTGAGAACGAATTTAGACCTCTATTGTCACTGCATACGTTGTTAGTAAATAGTATGCAAGTGCTTAGAGGGAAATACAATTGCAACATCAATTCTGTCTCTTAAAGGGTTGATTCAATCATATCCATTATATTTCTGAAATCCTTGGCACCTATTACCAATTACCTGTGGAAACAGGCGGCCCCTAGCCACTCTGCCGGTAAGCCCTTATTATTTGATAGTCTCAGAGGATTTGCAAAAAAAAATGACATTTCTGATTTAAACAGACAAGCCCTCTAGTAGTGGGGAATAACTGAGTAAATATGATATACTTTGACATATTACCAGCTAGATGATTGTACTAGACAAATAAGCGTACTCTTGGTTTCGCCTTCGACTATTTAATCACTAAATATCTAAATATTAAATATTTTTTAACATGAAAACATTCTATAAAACGCTTCCATACTAAGGTCCCGCCAGAGTTAACGCTGTCGCTTGTCGCTAATTTAATTAAAATTATTTCGTGGCCCAAGGGTTCTGGCACCGTATAGTGGCGTGTAACAATGAGGATTCAGCAGAAATCAGAAGGAAAATCACAGCAGCAAACAAAACATACTTCTCTTTGCTGCCAGTGTTTAAGTCACGTAGTGTCCACAGAAAAACCAAAATAACCATATAAAAGACCATTGTTAGAACTGTATTGGCATATGGATGTGAGGCGCTGACACTGACGGTAAAGATGGCGGAAATGCTAGATACTTTTGAAAGAAAAGTGCTGAGAAGAATATGTGGACCCGTGAAACAGGGTGAACAGTGGCGCAACCGACACAATACAGAATTGTACGATATATATAAGGCCCCTAGCATTTCAGCACACATGAGACTCCTCAGACTGAGATGGGCTGGGCATGTACAGAGAATGCCGGATACACGCGTCGAAAAAAGAATTTTGACTGGACACCCAGGTTGAAAGAGAAAAGTGGGAAGACCCAGACTGAGGTGGGAAGACGAGGTAAGAGGGGATGCAGCACAGCTTCTCCAGGTACCAAACTGGAAGTCAGCCGCTGAGGACAGGAGGAGTTGGAGGCGACTGTTGCAGGACCCAAAAGCTCGATATGGGCTGTAGCGCCATCGAAGAAGAAGAAGATAATGGCGTGTATACTAAAAATAGACCATTATTTGCTTGTTAGTGCGCTTGTTTAATGGGATATCTAATCATAAAAAAGATTAAATTCCGAATAGTGACCTGTGAGTAGGTATCGCACGAGAGTCCCAACAGCTCTCAACCGTCCGGAGCCAGTGAGACTGTGGCATTCCCAATTGGGGTATGTTATAAGGCTAAAAGTAGGGATATAGAGGAAGGAGATAGGGAAGAAGAAGATGAGGAAGTTTCTGACTGTTCAAATCTGGCCACCAAAAACGGCTAAAGCTGTTTCAAGCAACGTTTGGATTTTTAATGGTGGTCTTTCACCAGTGCGATACTGAAAGTATTCCATCATTGAATAAATAACACTATTTAAACAGTATTAATACGGTAACTGCGTGGTTGAATTTCAGAACCCGGCTTAGAGTGCATGTCTGACGCCACGGCGTACGCGATTTCAAACAAAACCACCACTGTAATTCGGTTTCGAATTCAAAAACTCGTCAAAAGATGTCGCCACTTAGGTATAAGTACTACGAATTTGTGAATTTGAGTTTCTATTCGGATATGGAAAGGTTGAGGGTAATACTTAGTTGTAAAATACTTTATAGTATCGAGCGGCTATATATTACATGTGACGTCATTGCCTGTCCCGGTTACTTTGTCCAGGTGACTAGCTATCGCTGGATAATAGTGGATCCGAGGAACATGCTGTTTTTGGAACCAGTTGCGGGTTTTTAACTGCTCGTCCTAATACGAATATTCCAATATTGTTGTGTTATTTTGTTTTTTTATTTAAATTTTTTTTTATTATTTATTATTTTTGTTTCCTATATAAGTCTAGTAAACATTTTTTTACCAGACTCTGCATCCGGGTTTACAATTTCACAGCGTAGAATAACCTATTCACGTTATTTTCCAGAGTACTTACATAGAATACGATTCTGTTTGCTGTGAATATTTGTGCGTTTGTGAAACGGGTCTCCCGAGGGAAATTAGCTAAAAACGCTTGACAGGTTGTTGACGGTTAGCTGAAAAGGCTTGCTTCACAATTTGCTCGCTGAAATCAGCTGACCGCTATGAATACTGAACGAACTG
Organism: Limnephilus lunatus; assembly: GCA_917563855.2. Classification (NCBI taxonomy): domain Eukaryota; kingdom Metazoa; phylum Arthropoda; class Insecta; order Trichoptera; family Limnephilidae; genus Limnephilus; species Limnephilus lunatus. The sequence goes on from OU830596.1 coordinate 59,241,637, forward strand.
TTTTTTCTGAATTCTTTCAGCCTCACAAATATTTAATAATTAGTGATACCATGATCTCTCTAGTTTTAGACAGATTTTGTATGGTATTCAGTTATGTTATGTTGTGTTACCTATGTTGAAACCAAATTTGATTGATTGTTCTTATAATATACAAAAATTAATATCTGTATATATAAAAATCTAAAAATTTGCTATGTTAGCATAGGAAATGTTTCAAACATTCAAAATACCTTTTTTCCACCCTCGCGAAGGTTTCTGAATTATGGTGGTTTTTTAATCATTACAAAAACGCTTACAAAAATGTTACAATTTGAAAATGACTTTTTTAAAACATCGATTGTTCAATCAAAACTCAATATTCGAATAAACTTTTTAAATTGTACTCACTTATGGTACTAATCAAAATCGAATACTTTGAATCTACTTAATTGAAAATTATATTATTTTACATAGGTACCCATGTTAGGTACCAAATTTGATTGCTTGTTCTTATAATATACAAAAAATAATGTTTACAACATGTAAAAAATAAAAATGTATAAAAAAAATTGCAATAGGTGGCACGCGAGCTGTTTGAAAATCTGAATGTACCAGAACTGAATATATTGAACACGGGAGAGGGGAGGGGATCGCGGCAGGGTGGTTTGCGGGAGAGTGTAGAAGGAAGGCGGGGAAGGTGGAGGGGGAAGGCGTGAGAGGAAGGGGATGAATGGGAAAAGACACGCAGGGAGAAACAAAGTCTTTATTAGTGGCATAGCAACGCTTGCCGGGAAAGGTGGAATGGGAATGCGGGTTGGGGAGGGAACGCACGGGAAAGGACATGGAGAGAGAAACAATTTATTTCTTTGAATATGGCATTGTAACGCGTGCCGGGAACCAACTAGTTTATTATAAAACACACGATCTAATTTTCTCGTAAGGTCAATGTTGACAATAAATAATATCTCGCGTCGTCGACGTAATCAAGAATTGCTTTCGTAAGCTCTGCAGTACCTGCCTAGTGTTTATTTGATTTATTGTAAATAACCATGTTAGTATCTCGTTAGCTTACCTGACTTATTGCTGTCGTAAGGCATGAAGGCGTGCAGACCAATATAATAAGTCGTCCTTACCTGAAATAAGAAGATAAAACATATATTTATTTTGTTTTACTTACATGTACATTTATGTTTATTTATTTAATATAAAAGGCATAAACATACCATAAACACTGATTACATTGAGAAGTTATACCAGAGACACAATCACAATCTATTGGATAAATAAAATTAATATTGATTAAAAAAATTGATCGTATAGCCCTCTTGTACCTACCTTCCGTGCAGTTAAATAGATCTGCCACATATTAGTAACTTCATGTAACCTAGGTACAAGCGAGTGTTTCATATACACAGTGTTATTGCTACATTTAAACAGGATTTTAGAACAAGTGGTTCTCTTAGCTTAGTTAAATCAGGACTGTCTATTCTACCATTTACAATTTTGAACATAAATATTAAATCGGATATAATTCTTCGATCTGAGATTCTTAATAAGTTTAATTCTTTCATCAAATAATTGTAGTTTATGTTTTCAATGGGAATACCGAGTTTAAAATTAATATGTCTTATAAATTTATGTTGAATTTTTTTCGATTGAATTTGATTGTATGTTAAAATAGGGGGACGAGAGCGAGGAGTTATATTCGACTTGACTACGTACTAAGGATGTATATAGATTATAAATTAAAACTTAAAACTTTTAAATTTTATTTTGTTTTGTGTATCGTACAATTTAAAAAAAAAAGAAAAATCAAGTTAAAGCAAAGTTTTTTTTAATTACTAAAGACCTTTGTGTGATGATTGTAATGTAATTGTAATCACTTAACTAGGGAGAAATGCGTTACATACAGGCAAGAAAAAAAGGACTTGCTGCAGGACTCTATAGCATTCTTCTCTATGGAGCTGGAGGAGAGATGGGGAAGAGGAAGGTGGGAAAATACCTGGTTATTCAGATCAGGTCACCGAACAGGTTAAAGCCATTTTAAACAACGTTTCAATTCTGAATGGTGGTCTTTCACCAGAGCGATACTGAGAGTATCTTTCACTCTGGAAAGTACTGCAAGTATACTATATATTATTTTTAATTAATTAATTGTGAAATAATTCAAATTAATCAAATAAAATTTATTTGCGCATGCCGGAATTCGATCCCGCGTCATTCGGATTGTGAGTCAAGATCATTTTCAATTCTGAAAGTGCCTTTGTCCCTGTGTTGTGTGTGTTATCGGTATGTTCAGTATTTTATTTGTCGAGAACCTGGTTTTTGTAGTGGTTTTTGGTTGAATTGGAACACAGAGTTTGTTTTGGAGGACGGGTAGTATAGAAGATTTGGCGTAAGGTTGTCTTTTTGACACGACTTCTAATGTTTTGGAAATTTCGCTTGAATCTGTAAAAAATGGTACTTGCAGGATGAGTTTAATTATCGCTTTTTGTATTTTTTTGAATTGGGTCAATTGCTATCTTTGTAGCACTTCCCCACGCTAGCGTTCCATATGTGGCAACGGATTGACAAAGTGCAAAATTTTATTAGGTGTAATAATGTTTTGAGTACAGTTAATACCTTGTTTTTTGGTCTAGTCTGTGATATGTTTTTTGTGAATAATTGAGATATATTTATAGTTAATAGTTGTTTCAGTGTGGTGGGCATGCAGTTATATAGTTTGATTGCGTGGTACTTTAAGTTTCTCTTACGCCATTTGGATGCAGTATTCATAATCTACACGTAGTTCTGACGTATACAGCGATGTACATACAGAATGCGTTGAACAGTATTCTTTTTACGTTTGGACTGCAGAAGTGAAAACGTCTTAACAGCATACCTGCTCTAATGAATATCGCTTTTCTTTGTCTTTTTATATCCTCGATATCTTTCAAGTCGTCTTATGATTATATATTATATCCCAGGCATTTTACGCTATGACTGAATTCCATTTTTGTTTCCAAGCCATACTGGGTTTTTAAATTAGTTCATTATAAATTTGAAAACCATAACGATTGATTTGTACGATATACGATATTAGGCAAGTATTAGATCAAATAATAAATCGTGTGCTTAATCGGCTAGAATCAAAGGATAGATTCGAAGTCAGTGGCGACATTCGTTTCTATTCAAATTTACATGGAAGGCATTTTTATTGCATACTAGCTGAAGTCCCCGGTGATGCCCGGGCTTACACAGAGTTTTCGAAATCAAATGTAGACAGTGACCTTCTTTTGCATACAAAGCAAATCCACACCGCCCGCTTGCCGGCCCACTCTTCCAACAGATATTTTCCTTTATATATATTATATTTCAACCTATTTACAAAAAACCATGACAAATTATCTACCTAAATCTTCATCATCGATCACTCTATCTATTGGTGAAAACCATATGAAAATCGGTTCACTAGTTTTTGAGTTTATCGCGAACATACGGACGCGGCGGGGACTTTAATTTAAAACTAGCAGACCAGGACACACGTTGCTGTGGCTAACGTAAAACAACGCCACGTCATTACCCAACCTTTATAACCAACGCCATCTGTTAAATAAATAAAAATCCGCACCGTCCTCTTCCCAGCATGCTGCCCGCTGCCCGCTTGCTAGCCCGCTCCCTTTATTTATATATTTCAACCAATTTACACAAAACTATAACAAATTATATACCTAAAAACCTTCCTCATGAATCACTCTATCTATTGGTGAAAACCGCATAAAAATCCGTTCGGTTTTTTTATATATTTATTTGACAATACTGATTAAAAATACATATAAAGTTACATCGGTTACATATTAACATAAGTTTTTAACAAAGAAACAAAAAATTGCCTTTTCTCAACATAAAGAGACAATGCTCTTGTGAGGGAATTCTAGCTCAATTAGTAAATTAAAAGATCGTGTAAGTTAGTAATAACGGCTATTGTAAATAATAAGTAAGGTTAGAAAATCATGTATAAATTTAAAAATAAAAATCATAACAAGTTTAAAAAATCATAATATAAATTAAAAAATCATTATAAATTAATGAATCGTGTAATTTAGTAACAAAAAATAGTGTAATTAGTAAGTAAAGGATATGTAAGAAAGAACGCAAGATTTATACAATAGTAGACTTAAAGATATATAAACTAAGAGATGATAGAGAATAAGGAACGAACGATTTATATAATAGCAGACAGACGCGGCATAGGACTCTAATTTATAAAATGTAGAGATTATCTGTTCAGAATAGGCCTCTTGCATGACATTTAAAAAAAAAGAATCCGGTTTAAGGCAATTTCAATCCGAAAAATCCGACCATTTTTTATAAACCGGAAAGACGGGACATAATTTTTTGGGTGCGAAAAAACGATAATTGCATAGCCGAAAATCATTTAAAAAAAGAACGTTTTCCACACGAATAGCAATAAATTGTACGGGGTTCTCTCTTCGTAACATCTGCAAAAACACCGCCATCTTTATCAAAAAATCAAACCAAAGGATAAGTTCGCATAGAACAAACAATAAATCTAGTGAACGTTAAACGCAAATTCAAAAACTCGCCGGAAATCAAAGTGTTGCCGTATAAAAAAAATTAATCAGTGTGGAATTTTACAAAATTAAGGGAACATAATCGGAGACGGGACATTTTCATGTAGTGACGTCACGAGCTCAAATAATGGATTTATTCATTTAAAAAAAAAATCTATACATTTCTAAATTTTTTTACTAACATTTTCGTAATCTTAGTAAAAAATCTTTACACACGATTTTTTCCCAAGTCGTTATGAAATCCATGCAAGTGGCTTATTAGATACCTACCTACATACTGTACTTTCATTACAGAAATAATTGAATGAAAACAGGAATTATTTCAATTTCGACAGAAACGTGAATTATTTTATTACCATAGAAAAATATGAATTCTCTGATTTACAATTGCGGTTTCATTGCTTCTGTCGACATGCGAATGTCATGTTATACAGTGCACAGTCCACACACGCCACGGCCAACTTTCCATGCGCAAATTCCTTTGTATTGCGAAGTAAAATTCGTACAAACATATGTGTAGAATGCATCTATTGTTTTTATTACTAGCAATGAAAATGAGAAGTTCATTTTTCAAATGTTTCTGGCTTTTAGGGCTTCTAGGCCATCATTTCAAATTATTCAGAGAGGAACGGTGAATTTATATTTTAACTAGCTAACCCGACGAACTTCGTACCACCTCAGAATCAATAACTGTTGTGTTAACTTATAAGCTGAATTAAGTTCAGTTTTTTTATTAAGTTAAGAATTACACAATAAAGCAATTATCGATTCGTAACTGTCCGTGTTTTGTTTTTGTCAGTATCAGCGACGGCGTTGTGTAAGGATGTATATTTTTGTGATATTCTTACTTTTTCACTTACTTACGGGAATGGCGTTTCATTTTCTTTATACGTGTAAGGGAGAATTAGTATAATTATTTTATTTTTCCTTTGGAGGGTCGCGGACATATCTACGTTCACCATTTGTCTCATTTTCGACTATTGACATTTATTGTGTAAGAAAGAGGGGCAGCATTAGATATATGTTTAAGAACAAAAGCAAAACAATCAGCGCTGACGTTTTTGAATTTTTGAAAATCATTCACTATTCAATATGATATTTATCACAATATTTCTGCAGCTCTTTCAAAAGATGAGAATTCGTTCCATACAAAATGTATGAGAAAAAGAATTTTCTTCATAATTTTTTTTTGTGATTTTTTTTTTGATTTTTTAATAGCTATTCTGCTATTCGGGGCGGAAACAAATCCAACAAATCAAAGACCATAAAAATCGGTCCAGCCGTTCTTGAGTTAGAAATGGCGTAACTAACCCGACTTTTTTTTATATATTAAGATTTTATTCAAGTTGGTAAATGTCAAAATTATATGGACGATTTGAGTCGAATTCAGACTTAAGAGATGAGATGTTGAATGAAGGGGAGGCACTTTTAGATTTAGCTTGATAGAAAATATAAGGGATATTTGTTTAGAGAGGAACCATCAAAAAATATGTGATCTAAAGTTCCTACTTCTTGTTTTCTTCATTTAATTAAATATTGCATTTTGAGGTTTTACTCATAAAGTTAAAAATAAATTATTATTATTTTTATTCCGTAGCGTATAAATATTACATTACTTTTAATTACTAATTACTTTTCAAAGGAGTGTTGAAATGCCACTTTGTTGAGTTGTCTCAAGCAACCGCGATCACCAACCTACAATTATAATTTCCCGTGATTTTTCACGGGTTTGGCCTGGTATAAATCATAAAAAGCAATCAAATAAGTGACCGCATTTCAAATTCGAAATAACATTCAAATTTGCTTTGAAATATATGTGATTGCCAGAAATTATAAATAGGCGATTCAAATAATTGTTTAGGGGTTGTTTCACAGAAATTAAACAATTCATCAAATTTTAAAGTTTATATTCAAGTTCCGTTCCAATCAAGTTCTGTTATTATTAAAGTTCTGTTAAACAACTGCCATAATTACTGTTTAATGGCTTCTCCACCATGATGTAGTGATATTTAATTCGTGTCAAATAACGTTTAATTTACAACACGTAGGTATAAATATTGATCTTATAAGTGTTAGATTTGACCAGGTGTTAAATGTAAACAAAATTTATTTGGCTCATCAAAACCAGTGGTGTGCCGTAATTATTAAAACAAATATTTTTGTCATTTTTAAAGTATCGTAAAGTAGGCTTAGTTTAGATAGCTTGTTTAATTTAATTTAGAGCTGCGCAAGTATGTATTTAAAAATATTTATTTGTGTTATGCAGCCAGTGGGGTGCCTTTTTACATTATCTCCACACAGGAGTCACAGAGGCCACAAGAGCCTCACAGACCACAGAGGGTATATATGTCATCTTTGAGGATGCTGTGTGTATGGTCTTTTTAGGGTAAGGAAGGAGAAGAAGTTCTTGGAGAGAAAAGGTATAAATGGTGGGTGGGATTCTGGGGGATAATGTTTCCAGGAGTGACGAACGTGTAAATTCATACTCATCCTTGAGAGAGAGTCCGGCTAGAGAGATTAAAAGTTCTCCCTCAACCAGTCTCTCCTGATCCAGCCAACCACGCAGTAGGTGGGTAAAAACAACCGCCGCCACGACCTAAGCAAACCTCGCTTCATGAACCCGGGAAACTTTGTGAAAAGGGGAATTGAAGATGTGACAGGAAAGAAGAAGGTTAGGTATGGTCACTCAAAATCAAAACTAGGCTTGTAATCGATTTTGCTATGTTATGAATTGTAGCTCCTCTTCCATTTTTGGTTTTAATAAAAAAGTTCCGTTAAGACAGAGAAATCCGTCAGATAAATGTCCTATTTACTAACTAACTAACTACACATCGCATCGTTTTTCCACATAGGTAGGCAGAGAGGATAGATCACTAAAAAACTCGATCTTTTTATCAATTTTTTTATTTATGAGAAAACATAGTTAGATCAATTAACAATACAATCTAAATCATCATTTGAAGAACTCGACTGCATCCCAAAAATTTCTCACAATTTAACTTTAACAGGAGATAAGTAATAGCATAATTTAAAAAAATAACTCAAATTATTTAAATTTAAAAGATGTATATCTTATATATCTTGGTAACCACTCCTTGCTTTATCCACAATCATACATTCTCTCATACATATCCTTCGTTTAATCTGACTCTCAACATGGTCCGACGCAAGAATTATGTGTTAAAAAAATAAATGTAGGAACATTACCAATAAAGTTAAAAAATGTGGCACGCCACTGTAATTCAACAACTAAATCTAAGCTCTCGCAATTGCCCCCATTACGATAATTGAGATCAAAGCAAACAAATTAATTTAATACAAGTATCATCATCACAATTATTGATGGTCAAATAAACACTGAATGGGTGCTTTTATTATTGAAGTGATGACCCACGTTTACGGTACCGTGGCGGCAAAAAAAGACAATAAACATACGTTTTTATTGCTATAATGCTGCATCTCTTTTTTACATGTTAAATAATGGTGAGACATGGGTGAGACACACCAAATACGTATGACTGTGACCTCCAAAGTACTACTTTTTCCTTTGGAGGAATCAGATATATCTTATTACAACTCAGCCACGGCGACGGGAATTGCGTTTCATTTTCTTTAAACGTGTGAGAGAGATGTATGATATTTTCTTATTTTTTTTAACGAAAAAATTACATGCATATAACAGATTTAAAGGAAGATATATGGTTCTTAAAACTAATTACAATACAATTTTTAACGAAATTACCCAACTAAATAGAGAAAAGATTTCTCGTGTTTGAATTTTGGAGTAGTGCCATTGTAAAATAGGTACAGAAATTATGTTATTACAAGTAATTATATTAGAAAATAGAAATTTATATACATGATGATTTTATGTTTCCTTTGGAGGGGGATGCAGACATACGTTCACCATTTGTCTCATTTTCGACTGTTGTTATTTAATGTGTAAGAAAGAACGGCAGCATTATATGTTTAAGAACAAAAGCAAAACCATCAGCGCATTGACATTAGACATTTTTGGAGCTCGCTCACACTTCAATGTTATCCTTGTAATTATATTTATATTCCAAATACTCAGAATAATCGTCATAGTTAGTAGTATTGTAGGGGTCTACGGAGACGTCACGGTGCGGTATATGAGAGAGATGTAAACAAAATGATTATTTTTTTTCCTTTGGAGGATACAGACATAAGTATATTGTGTATCTCATCTTTTGAAAGAACTGTAGCGTTATTGTGATAAGGAACGTATGTTTATTGCCTTTTTATGGTACCATAATCGTGAATCGTTACGGTGATAATAAAAGCGCCCAATATGAGCAACTTAATCGACAATATTTAATTACTCCCAATTTAAACTAAACTGGTTTAACTCCGGTTGGGTTTCTAACACGCCTGTCACCTGGTTTAGTTTCAGTATTTAACAGTTATATGTTTGTACAATTTACAAGATGTTTCGAAGATGATTTTCTAAATAGTGGACCACTTTTTGCTTTTAATTGTTTATTGTTTATTTCGGTATTTTAAATAGGTACATAGTTATCTAAGTCTTAATACAATCCTTATATTTATATACATGCACTTAAAATAACACATCTATACCAAATCAATCACATACCTTCGCAATTTAATTTTAAATACCTTTATGCTCTCTTCCAATTTTTTTTCTTCTGGTAATTCACCAAATATCTTCAATGCTCCGTACATTTAAGAATGATTATTTTCATATAAGTAAGTAATAATTTGGAAGGTGGGTATGGCTACCCGAAACTCGATGAAACGGAAGCGAGCAACCCTAAAAATAAACATATAGGATTTATGAAATAGCAATAAAAATTTATTCATTTCACGGGTACTCGGTTCCCATATGATACGATAAATCCACGGTCCCATACAAGTCTCTTTCATGTAGTGGCATAAAGCGCCTATCTTAGCGGCCAGACATTCAGCGGACCAAGGATCGAATCTTATAAAAGCCAAAAAAAATATATGTTTTTGAAAAATCAATATTTAATATTCAAACCACTCCAAAATGAACAGGCAAAGAAAACCCAAGAAAAAGCGACATCTAACGACTCATAAGAAGAAAACACAAATACTAATAAGATGACCAAATGTAGAGATGGGAAGACTGATAAAGATATTGAAAGAAGGGTAAATGCAGGTAACTTCATTAATGGAGGACTGAATGCCGTTGGCGCTAATAAAAACTGTCAAAAGAAGCGATGCTAGTAGTCCACAATGGAGTTCTGGTACCTGCCCTGATGCATGGCAGTGAGGCATGGAACTGGCAGAGGAAGGATGAAAGTAGACGAATGCTGTTGAAATGAGATCCCTGAGGCGTATGTGTGATAAAACCATGTATGATCGTGTGAGAAATGTGGGGATCCGCAAAGAATGCAAGGTTGATGTAAGCGTAATGAGTAAGATTTAGAAAGGGACCCTCAGGTGGTTTGGGCATGTACAGCGAATGAACGAGGAAAGGAGTGTAAGGAAAATATATGACGCAAATTTGAATGGTAGAAGAAGTCGAGGACGCCCGAGGAAGGCATGGCACGATGAAGTGAATCAGATACTTGAGACGGGCCATGTCAAGAGTCAGAATAATAGAAGAGTATGTATGAGACATTGTATGAATGTAAACGAGGCAAGGAATGTGTGCCAAGACCGAGTTGTTTGGCGGTCCGTCCTCTCTGCCTACCCCTTCGAGGAAACGTCGTGATGGTTAGTTAGTTAGTTAGTAGACTGGAATTCGACGACAAAATTATGGGAAAAATCATCCTTTACATCTATAAAAAAAGTGCTTCGTAGTCTCCCACTCTACTTTAGTTTTCTGAAGGTTTCACTTCTACCCCGTGCCTATTTCACACTCCGATTATATATATTTTTTATTAGGATTAAATTATTACATACATACATCTTCTTCCCCTTGTCCTATTCGGGTCGGGGACCCATTGCATCGACAAGGCTCCTCCATAAGTCCCTGTCTTGTGCTGATTGTTCGGCTTCTGTCCATGGTAGACCCATCCTCTCCTCACACAGTTTCAGGAGTTGCCTAGCCCAACTGTGTCTAGGGCGGCCCACTGGACGTCTTCCTTCTGGAATCGCACTCAATATTTTCCTCGGAATTCGGTCATCAGACATTCTTAGTACATGCCCAAGCCACCTCAATTGTGATTTTTCTATGAAGAGTAGCAGTGGTTCAATGTTTAGATCATCTCGGATCGTCGAGTTTCTTATATGATCCCATTTCGTAACCCCTGCCACTCCTCTCAAGTATCTCATTTCGGCAGCTTGGACTCTGGAGCGTGTTCTTTCATTTAGCATCCATGTCTGGTGGCCGTAAGTGAGCGTTGGGCGGTATACCGTTTTAAACACTGCCATCTTTGTCTTGGTGCTAAGCTCGGCTTTTCTTATAACTGAGCTGTAGAGAGGACGCAATACACTGCTTGCCGCACATATTCTTCTATCAATTTCTCCGTCTTGCCGACCATCGCTGGAAAACTCGACCCCAAGGTATTTGAACCTGTTCACCTGTTTCAACTGAGTCCCATTAGCGAGTATGTTGCATTGAGTTTGGTCCCTTCCTATAACCATCACCTCCGTTTTTGAGGTACTCATCTTCATTCCCGCCGCCGTGCACTCTTTGTTGAAACGGTTAATCCACTCTTGTAGTCCCTCCTGTGATGTCGTTAACCTCGCGATGTCGTCAGCAAATAGTAGGGAGCTGATTCTAGTACTGCCTACCAGGGCTGCATCCGGTGTTTGGCTTTTTCGGCTGATTCTGTCCATGAATATAGTGAAGAGGATTGGCGACATAGGGCACCCTTGTCTGAGGCCGATTTCCACTTCAAATTCTTCCGAAACCTGACCGTTTATGCGGACCCTACTGCTACTATTTTCATACAGAGATGCTAGAGAGGATTAAATTATTAAAGTTTATAAACCTCATTGTAGTATTAAGTTATTTTTTTCATGAATTATAATAATAAAACATTTAATGAATCAAACTTTGAAGCTATGGAACTTGGAGCAAGTAGACGAGTTTGTGTAATTGAAAATTCAAAAAGATCTCAAATTGTTTTTAAATCCTATTGTATAGCTATTAGCGTAATGTAATTTAAACAAAATACATTGTTTTAAATCTCATTGTATTTACTGTTTACCCTAAAAACCTTAAACTTTTTCTTGGTATTAGTTGTTTGTTCTGTAATTCACCCTTTTGTATATTTATTGAAATAAACATTTCTTGTATCGCCTCTTCCAATATTAACTCGCACAAAACACCAATATTTACTTTTATTAGGTTTGTTGTCTTTGCTTGTATTTATTTTTTATATTTTTTCATCTGAATGTTTGAAATACGAGTATCTGTTCTTAATTGTAACACGGCACAAGAATTACAACTGACCAGAACCAGTGCGATACCATGACTTTTTTTTACATTAACTTAACACAGGAGGCCCTGAGGAAAATATTTCCCATCAGAGCCCATGTAATCTTTGGGGATGCTGTGTGGAGGGTCTTTTCAGGAAAGGAATTACTGGGAAGAAAAAAGGTATGAGGGGTGGATGGGAATCTAGGGGTCAGTTCAGAAGATACGAATCTATCCTACTATTGCGGTGCAAGGCGATGTTAAGAGAGAGTCCTGTTGGAGAGGTCAAAAGTATTCCTTCCTTCTCTCCCAATCTGGCCTGCCACGCAGTTGATAAGTGTCTTCCGCCAAGATCAGGACAAACCTCACCCCATGAACCCGAGCACCTCTGCTTGGTCACCAAACGTAGCGAACCACTTGCGGTGACCTATGGCAGAGGTGTTGATTATCCAATAAATGGTTCCACGGTACCCATACCCATCTCCCAAATTGACATTCCTAAATTAAGGTATTTTGTAAGGTTAAAATTAGACTAGTATATATTTTATGTTTTTATACAGTATAATTTTTTTACGGTGTTTATTATTTGGATTTTGTCATTAATATTTTAAAAAATTTCCGGTAGTCGATTGAAAATAAATTATTCCTTGTTAAGTGAAATAATTTAGTTCAAACGAAGTGTTTAATTTTGGGCTTGGAAAAATATATTTAATTATTCAGTTAGAAATTTGTTTTCTGTGTATGGCGTAAAGTACCCGTACCTGCTTCATGAATATATTATTGTTAATATTAAAGACAAAAATAGAACCAATTTGTTGTGGGATATTTAAATATAAATTCGTGGTTAACTGCGAAATTAAAAAATGGTTATTTTGATTTATCAAGCCATTTCCAAACAAACCGATAACACTGCACAAAGGCGGGTTCAGTTCAGTGAATGGATAATCGTTTGGCTATCGGAAAACTAACTGACCGGTAGTTTTAGTCAGTTTACATTTAGTTCGATAAATTTAATACAAACTTAATATTAAAATTATATCAAAATAATTAACAAAGAATGTACCAAATGAAATTTTTCCAGTAAATAACTTAAAAATTTCATCTACGAGTATCTATCTATATAAATAAAAATGAATCGCCGACATTTATGTACGCGCATAACTTCCGAACGACTGCACCAATTTGGATAATTCTTTTTATCTGTGTTCGTTATTGTCAGACAAGGTTTGTATAAAACTACTCTGAGCTCTGGCTTTATGAAATTTGTATAAAAATATTGCAATAGGTTTCACGCGAGCTGTTAAAAAGTTAATGTATGGAATGAGGGAGGGGGGAGAGGAACCCGGGAGGTGGGAGAGGAATTCGGGAGGGGAGCGGAGTGGGGAGAGGGAAGGCGGAGGAGGAGTGGGCATGCGGGAGGGGAAGGGGACGTGGAAGAGGAATGGGAAGCGAAAGGGGGACGAGACGGATAGGAAAGGTCACGTGGGGAATTTCTTTATTTAATGGAATAGCAACGCATGCCGGGAACCAGCTAGTTCTAAATAATAAGGATAGAGATTCAAACATTAAAAAATCTCTAAATTGAAGTGAAATGATTGTGGTTTCTTTTAAATCGGCATAGCTGCGAGAAACTTTGAAATATTTTTAAATGACCCACTATTGAACATGTTCCCTTTGTAAATGGACCTTATTTTCCCCCATCTCATTCCAACCTTTCTATTGACAACGTTAAGTTTATCTATAATTAGTTTTTAGTAAACCCTGAAACATGTCTTTTTTATAGAAATTAAAAGTGGTTAAAACAAAGAAAACTTTCAATTTAGAATTAAAATGGTGCCACAAAATAAATTGCTTTATTTGAAGAAGAAATTAGGATTTAATTATTGAAGCACACTTCATTGAAATATTTAAAATATTGACAAATTTTGGAGATATATCAACATAAAATGGAATTATTATTTATTATTACCGCCTTTTGGGCCTTTATATAAGAATTACAAACAAAATTAAAAACAACGAGCTATTATCACACTAACTTTAAGGAACCCTTAAAATTTATGTGCGAGTAATGTAAAAACAAAAAAAAATATTTTGAACACTTAAGAGGAAACCCGGTCACCGAGAAATTTGAACAATAGGTATTTTACCAAAACTATTGCCGTCATTGTCGCTCTTTCTCCGCCAAAGCTAAAGGGACAATTGCACCTCAGGTTGATAATACCTACTTAAATAAAATCATAAAAATCGAGGTTTGGTATTCCCAATTTTTCCCCTCCAAATCTGGGTGGATTTATATGATTTTTTTACTAATAGTGTGAGAAGCAAATTCCTTACGTCTTTAAGTTTTGCTTAAAAAAATATATAATGTCTAGTTTGTATACTAAACGTCTGTTAATGGCGTTCAAACCAAGTAATTTTAAGGATTTTTGGAAGGTTCTAACTCCTGTAAGAAGTAACTTATCAAAAAAGCAAAACGTACCGACACGCTACTGGTCGGTATCTATATTATGTTATAAACGCCGACGGGTTTCCTCTTTAGCGTATGAATAAATTATGGTTACTCGTTATTTACATTACCAAAAAGTGCTGAACTAATTTGCCTTTGAATGTGTCAAAATCCAAATCGAAAATATCAGTGACATCCAGTAGTTGTAGCTTAGTCTATGTATTTTCTCCAGAACAGATTTCATGACGTCAGAGCTAACTATTATACAGAGAAATCTTCCGCGGGCGTGAGCACAACAAATCACCAAAGTTTTATCGCAATCGGATGAATGGTGTAGAAACGCATAAGGGAAAAACAAAGAAATATTCATTTTTATAAATCATCATCATTACATAGTATAAAATGAAGTCGCTCAAAATGTATGTGCGCTTAGATCTTCTAAACTTCTTCTTCTTTTTATCAATAGATAGGGTCATTCAAGAGGAAGGTTTATATGTATTATACATGCATATTATAGTAGAAAAAAGCCGAGAAATTCAAAGAAAATATATTTGTGTGCCATTTAAAACGGCATAGTAGACGCTCAAAATGTATGTATGTGCGCTTAGATCATTTAAACTACGCAACGGATTTTTTAATGCGGTTTTCACTAATAGATAAAGTGATTCAAGAGGAAGGTTTATATGTATAATACATACTTATTATGGTAGAGAAAAGCCGAGAAATTCAAATATTCCATTCAGGCAGCAAGCAGCTGGCAAGCGGGTGGTGTGGATTTTAGAAAGTTTGGGTAATGGCGTTGTGTTTCGTTAGCCACAACAACGTGTGTCCGGGTCTGCTAGTTAAGATAAAAATTTCTTAAAAAAATTTTTTTGTTAATTGAGGTGAATTTTTCCTACGGTAAATTTTCCGCAGCGAACTTTTAGCAGTGAATTTCTAAGGGACGATTTGGAAAGAATCTGCCAATCTGTGATTAATACATATCTAATGAAATAAATGCAATAATGTCTTCACTCCTTTTCACACCACACTCCTCCCACCTCCTCCCACAGTTTGCCGCACACCCTTCTATCCCTCGTACACAAATACACCTAATACCCTACTCACACTCACTATTCAATTACCGAAGTTTCGGTAATTTTAGACTGAGAATACCTTCGCTAGACCATTGACATAGAGCCGCACAGGTGGAATAAAAGTAAAGAATATACATTTTTTCTATCTTTACAAATACACTTTGTGGCGTTATAATAACTTTACAATCAATATTATCAACCTAAAATAATATTTTATTTTTAATTAAATAAAGTTTTATTCGACAGAATAAGATAAATTTTAATAATAACAAAAGACAAACGAAATTACCGTGACGGCAAAAAAGGTAATAAACATACGTTCCTTGAGACCAAAATGCTACAGCCCTTTCAAAAGACGAGATACACAATATACGTACGTAGGTCTGTTTACTCCAAAGGGAAAAGGTCATCATTTTCTTGCATCTCTCTCACACACCGCACCGTGACGACTCCGTAGACCCCTACAATACTACTAGCCCTGACGATAATTTTGAAAGCATGGAATAAAGTTACAAGGATAATATTGAAGTGCGAGTGTATTACAAAAATCCAAAAACGTCAAATGTCAAAGCGCTGATTTTCTTTTGTTCTTAAACATACAATGCTGAATCTCTTTCTTAAACACTAAATAACAATCGTCAAAAATGAGACAAACGGTGAACGTACGTCTGCACCCCCCAAAGGAAACTTTTTTTTCGGGCTTTTACATATGAATAGTAAGAATTTATATTGTATTTATTTATTTTACAGTATTTATTGTACATGACTGAACTGTCTCAGTAACAATATTTTATATTTGTTTAAACATAAATTGAAGATGTCCACTGACTTGGTATAATTGCTTCCGTTCATTAGTATTCTGGGCAAAGAGGAAAACATATGGTGGTTAGTCCCAGAATTTCTGCACTGAAATGAATCCTGACTTCTAGTATTACTTTGTGTAATCAATTCAAACAATACCGGAATATCAACTAAATCATTTAGAATTTTATATATAAATACTAAATCAGTGAAAATTCTTCTGTCTGACAAATTGAGCATATTCATATTATTTAACAGAGTGTTGTAGTTCAACATAATTGCTAGAATACCTATTTTTAATTTAGAAAACTTAAGAATTTGTTTTGTTTTCTTTCAACAGCTTGAACATCTATATTATAATCTGGGGTCCAAACTGGAGAATTGTACTCAAGTTTACTTCTAACATAAACAAAATATAAGAGTTTAATACACTTTATATTGTTAAAATTTCTAGTTAGCCTAGTTATAAATCCCAACATTATTAAGCCCTAATTAGAGATTTGAAGAGGAAAACATGTGGTAGTTAGTCCCAGAATTTCTGTACTGAAATAAATCCTGATTTCTAGTATTACGTATTGGTATCCGGAAGCTTATCACTTCAAACAATACCGGACTATCAACTAAATCAATTAGAATTTTATATAGAAAAACCAAGTCAGTGAAAATTCTTCTGTCTGACAATTTGGCATATTCATATCATTTAACAGAGTATTTTAGTTCAACATAATTGCTGGAATACCCATTTAAAAATTTAGAAAACCAAATAATTTGTTTTGAATTTTTTCAATAGCTTGTACATGTATATATATTATAATGTGGGTTCCAGACGGGAGAATTGTACTCAGGTTGACTTCTAACGTAGGCAAAATATAACAGTTTAATACAATTAATATTGTTAAAATTTCTATTTAGCCTAGTTATTAATCCTAACATTTCTGTTATGGTAAATTATAAAAGCGCACAATATCACTAGTAGGTCTTACCTAGTATATTCTTTCCCAAACCCACCCCTGTGCGAACACCTACTAACCGGGTATACAGTTAGACTCTGTTCGCTGTATGTACACTTATACATTTTGCAGTAAGGCTTTGATCCGAAGACGTTCTCCTTTATTCCACAAATTGTATGGAATCCGGCCGATTGAAACTTGAATAGGAAGCATTTAGTAGAATATCTAGCGGATTAATAATTATCATTATTTGAAAGTACATACCCCCGTATATACAGGATGGCCGACAGACCATACCTACATACATACAGGACGTACAAGTACCCGACAGATTTTAACCAGCGATTTGATAGATCATTTGAAGATAACAATTTCGATGGCATTTTATATCAGGTGAAATACCACATCTATTCTACGCTCATACCGCGTAATTTGGGAGGGGTTGATTATTCGTGATAATATTTCTATTTAAAATTAATGTTTCTTTGTTTGTCCTGTATGCGTGCCTATACCATTCATCCGATTGTGGTGAAACTTTGGGGATTTGATGTGCGCATGCCAGCGATAGTCTCAATATATAATAGTGAGCTCTAGCGTTATGAAATTTGTATTCAAAATTTACAATAGGTGGCGCGTAATTTGTTTGAAAAGTGTGTGTATTACATATAGTTTAACGATAAAAAAAGAAGGCGAGTTGGGGAACGAAGTTGGGAAAGGAGGCAGTGGGGAAGGCGGGAAAGGTGGAAGGGGAATCCTGAAGGTTAAGGGGGCTCTGAGGGGAACGGGAGCGGAAACGGGGACACTTGGGAAAGGTCATGCAGGGATAAGCAATTTATTTCTTTGAGTTACGCATTTGGAGTATGAGGTACGGGTTTACCGTGTTGGGTGACTAGATCTTAATAGCCAGGTACTTCTCCACCTTCTTCTTCCCCGTCTCCTTCACCTCCTCACTACCTTCAGACTCACAAAATACCCCAAATGGGGATGCCCGGCTGATCACGGCTCCAGGTGGTTGGGAGCAGTTGGGACTCTTGTGCATTATTCGTGTATTCGCATAAAAAATAACAAAAAATATTTTTTAAGTATTTCACCAAAGACCGAACTGATCCCAACCGTCTGGAACCAGTGAGACTATGGCATCCCGGATTGGGGTATATTGTTAGACTGAAGGTAGTGGGAAGGGCAGGAAGATGTGTAAATAAAAGATAGGGAAGTATCTGGCTATTCAGATCTGGTCATCAAACACATTATTGTGTTGCTTACTTCGTGCAGTTGAGAGTTAGTACGGTG
This sequence comes from Limnephilus lunatus, assembly GCA_917563855.2. Taxonomy (NCBI): domain Eukaryota; kingdom Metazoa; phylum Arthropoda; class Insecta; order Trichoptera; family Limnephilidae; genus Limnephilus; species Limnephilus lunatus. The sequence continues at coordinate 59,260,125 of OU830596.1, forward strand.
AACATATTTTAAATTATTTTTTATACTGCCGTAGAGCAGAAAACAAAGTACAGTAGAATCCGTTTATTATGACTCCGCCGCTTATAGTGACATGTCGCTTATTATGACCCATTTTTTAAAAAATTATGTCCTAATTCATGTGAAGCCCGACGACGTTCGGCGCGTGCGTGGCACGTCACGAGTCTTCTTAATATGCTGTGTTTCTCTCTATTAAAATAAATACATATGTATATATATGCATTTTTTTTTTAAAGAAAGACAAACATTCCCGGGTTACGAATAACCCAACAATGTTTGAAAATCTCCTACTACTGTTGCTTGTGCTGTGATGGAGGACTTAGCCAGCAGAGGAATCGAACATGCGACGATTTTGTTACGTATATATAAATATATATATACGTAACAAAATCAGGAGGTTGTTTATTTTCTACAAAATGCTTTGTAGATATGACTTCCGCTTAGTTTTTTTTTTAAATGAACCCCACACAGGAGGCCTTGAGGAAAATAATTTCCCTCCGGGCCTATGTCATCATTGGGGATGCTGTTTGGAGGGCTTGTTAGGGAATGGAAGGAGAGAAGAGTTATGGTAAGGAAAAGGGTTTAAGGGATGGGTAGGAATCTGGGGTTCAGTGTTTCCTGGTCATCCGCCTACAAGACCTACACACACTTCACCCCATGAACCCGGGCACCCATGCTTAATCACCAAACATAGCGAACCACTTGGGGTGACCTATGGCAGAGGTGTTGGTTATCCAATAAAGGTTCCCGGGGAGGCGGTACCCATTCCCGCCTCCCAAATAAGTATGACGTGTTTGTCATTTCCCTTCGATGTGATTATAAATGAATTCCACCGTATCTAAAATACAACCTCATTATTTTGAATAATACATAACAATGTTTTGCCCGAGGTTTAAAATATTTCTCCCGGATTTGTTTCAAAGAAAAACGTTGACACTGCAAATCCTAATTCCTTAATTTTTAATTCCAAGAAAGCCTCAAATTTGTCTTTTCCGTCTTAAATACAAACCCAGAGGTTGGGTCTTATGAAATTAATTTCATTCTTTAATTAGAAATATTCAACGATTAACTAGGTCGAAGGAAATTGGATTTTTAATTGATTTATTAAGTGTTATGAAAAAGAAACATACTACCTTGTAATCTACGTGTTCACAGATGGCGCCAAATTAATAATTTTAGGAAAAGACACTTATACGAGATGGACCACTTTTATTTTTCTGCGATTGATAGCGGTCCAAAAACGAACCACATTTTCCTACCATTCGTAAAACATTTATTGCAAATATTTAAAACATTTCCTTGGCCAGCCATTTATTTTAAAACGAAGCTATTGAAACGCTTTATCTATTTTGACCATAGATGTTGCAAATCCGAATTTCGTAGACTATTTTAGAACACTGTTAAAAATCAACTTTTAATATTTTTTTCCTGCCGAATTTTTGATCAGCTGTTTACGGATAAAATTATGTCGTTTTTCCATAGATACGCACCTTTCATTATAAAGTATATCACAGACAACATACAGAAATCTAAAATATTCTATGTTGACTCAAATAAGTATCCCTCACGGCAGTTTCTAGTAAAAAACACGCAGGATTCGCGCGATTATAAACTTTTTTATAAGATTTTTATAATATTTTTTTTATAACTTCAACAAATGTGAAATTATGGGTAAAATACAGGTTAATTCATTGGATATATATAAGTTTTTATGTTTCCATGTTAAAATTCGAAGGTACTATTTTTTTAACGTTAGCGAAAAAATTTTAAAATGATCTTCTGGGAAATCTCGAGAAATCGAGACAAATTAATATATTTTGCGTGATCACTCCAGTGGTCTTTAAAATAACGTTATTTTGTAAGAACATTTTTTGTACGTTTTTTTAGTTATTTTTAATTTAAACATCTTTTTAAAAAATTGGAACTGATGTGTCAAGAATTCAGACAAGCGATAAAATACTACCCATAATATAATATTTTTTACCAGAAATTAATTATGTATATATCTATATTTGAATTGTGTACCTAGTACCTACCTATTTCTTGTGTTTAAATTTCTTGGAGTTATACTTGACAAGTAAAGTCAGCATTTGTGATTTTTCAAGGGTCTGCGCTTTCCAATAATTTTGGAGGCGGGTGTGGGTACCGCCACCCCGGGAACCATTTATTGGAAACTAACACTCCTGCCTTAGGTCAGGTGTGCCCGGGATAATGGGGAGTTTGTCTTGATTGAGGTAGACCTAGAATCCTAACCTAGACTCTCCAGCCGGACTCTCTAAGCCATCGCCTTGCACTGGAGTAGGAGGGTTAGATTCATACGTCTGTCACTCTTGGATACATAGACCCCCAGATTCTTACTTTTTCCTTCCCAGAACCTCCTCTCTTTTCTTTCCCTAAAAAAGTCTTCCACACAGCATCCACAAAAGATAACATGAGCCCTTATGGATATTTTTGCTATCACGATTCTCCTTTATTCACGTAAAAAACGAAAACACCTTAATATTTCTTTCGGTACAAATTATTCAGATTATTTTCATGTTATGAAAGCCACGCGGTAAAAAATCCGTCTCTCTTCCTCGAAGAAAAATAACACGAGGTATTAAAGCAGATTTCCGTGAATGATAAAAGGATCTTCGCGTATCTCATCGTGCTGTTGGTCCATTGGGAGTCTGCCAGGACTCGTATAACCTTGCCTCTAATTCAGAGATTTTTCTTATTTCTTATCTCAGGCTGCTTGGTAGTCCTTGGAGACGTCATTATATCACTTGGATCTGCCTCTACTCTATGGTAGAAACCTCCTTCTTGTCTTTGGAAGGATGTCGACCAATTTACCTGATGTATTTATATTATTATCAACTTTTACACGTGAATATTTATTTATTTGTTATAATATCTTACATTTCAAATACAATTCAGCAATGTCGGCCTCCCTGGGTAGCTCACCTATGCTGAGGCCTCCGTTTTATAAAAAAATAAAATATACATAATACATTAAAAATAATATAAATATAATGCTGCATAAAAAACCAATGAGAGTAGTAGATACAACATTTATGAAGATGAAAAAGTGATTTTTCTTCGTCTTTCTTTCACTGTATGTAATATGTAACATTCCATCAAATCTATAAGGCTCTTAAACATCAGTTTAATATCTACGTAACGTGTATTATTAGTACCTAATTTTTGTTAATGGTTTTTTTAAATTTTTTTATTGTTTTTTCCCCTTAAACCGCAACTAAGCATTGGGTTAACAGGATTTTAATCTTCAATTACAATTTAATTACACATACATAATATTATTACTATAACTATACAGATTGTCACAATTAACACACACACTTAGTATAAACTATCTCTATTTAGTAACCATATTTTTAGCATATATCTCAATCTGTTTGGAGAATCGCAATTTTTTATATTACTTGGTAACACGTTAAATATTTTGGTCACGTTATATTCCAGTGTTCGCCGTCCGTAGTTATTGTTATATTTTGGAACAAGCATTCCTTCATTCTTTGTGAACCTAGTATTATATTCATGTTCCACTTTCCTCTTATATTCAGATATATGTATGCTGAGTCATTATTTTGAACCATAATAGGATATACACAGGTAAGATAGTTAAATTCCTATACAATAATGATATGTTTCGTCTCTGTGTCTCTGTTTGTGTTAAACAAAATTCGGCGCACTCCTTTTACGTTTTTAAAATTACTAATTCGCATATATAATTTTAATAACGAGCAAAGTTTGATAACTACGACAATGGTGCCATCTAGTTTATGAATCAAAAGTTTTCTCGTCTGCGTTTGCGGATAACTTGGCTGTGTAGATAACAAGGAGGGATTAAAAGTTGGAGGCAGCACAAACACCCATTATACATTAACTGCCGGTGCACTTGGTGCAACCCGGCAAGCCCGAGCTAGTCACAGTGTTTGGGAGAAGTTTGCTAGACAAACAAGTACGCTAACAATAGACAAACAAAGTTACTTAACTAGCTAGCTAACAACTATTCGTTTTGGAGAACTGGCGTTTCAATGGGCGCTTCTAACTTTGTTATAGGTATTGTGTTTCACTTAACGATTCAGCAGCCTCGTTGGAGTAGAGGTTATTGCAATCATAGATCACTAGTAGTTATACAAAAGAATAATAACTGTGGCAGCCCGTGGCATAACTCTTCTGAAATCTATAGAGAGAACTATATACAGATAAAATTGTTAGTAAATAAAAAGTAAAATAAGAGCAGCACCCGGTTGAGGAAGCCTGGAATAAGAGAAATAACGAAAAAAATAACAGTAATAATATAATGCAAGTATTTATAATAATAACAGAGAGAAAATAAAATGCTTAAAAAGAAAATATCCAGAGAAGGTACCTATTCCACAAACCACCAGGCAGTCCCAATGACAATTTGCGTGGCTATCGACCTAACCAGCTAACCACTGTGATCCAGTGACAGTTAGTCACCTATACAAAGTAACCGTGACAAAATAACCGAGACACGCAATGACGCCATACATAATATATATTGCATATAGCCGCCTATATGTCCTAGTACTTATACCTAGGGAATAAACGTCTATATGCTAGCTGCTGAAGGAAGTAGCGACATCTTTTGGCAAATTCTTGAATTAAAAACCGAATAACGACGGTAGCTTTGCTTGAAATTTTACGAACACAGATGTTATTTGTGGCGAGGCTTGGCGTCGGACATGTAATGGAAGTCGGGTTCTGGAATTCAGCCACGCAGATGCAAGGCTATTAATACTGTTTGATGATGATGATGATTTATTTATTGAAAAATTAGAAATACATAAAAACATAAGCTGCACATCTCACTTTGATATCAATGTCGTATAACGATTAAACGTTAACTTTTAAATGTTGATCATAGATATATAATCTCACAGAATACAAAAAAACACATATTTTATTAGCAACAATTCTTATAACATTTTCAGTTTCAGTGCCGGCAACCCGGGCGTTTATTTAGTTTCATGGTTATTTACATTGTTTTCTTTTCTTTTACCTGCCTCACTAGACAAAGTCTGTTCCGAGGCGGGTAAATCACATATTATGTTTGTTCCAAAAGAAATGTGTGTGTTTCAACAAATATATATATATGTATGTGGAAAGATAAAAAAGATAAATTATATGTTGGTATATTAAATATTTACATAAATACTTTGTTTTTTTTTTTTTTTTTTTTTTTTTTCTTTTTTTATTAGTTACATTTCCATGAAAAGATTGCATATGTTATATAGATAAAAGTAAATTAAAATTTTGTGACAGTTGAATATAGCGGTTACATAATAATTAATATTGCAAAATTGCAGTTTCTCGTATTTGTTTTATTTGAATATTATATAATTTCGTGAGAACTTGTATGAAATGTCATTTATTTAGAATATTTTGAATGTCTGTTCTTTCCTTTTCATTCAACCATATTATAAATCTTTTGAACAGCCAATTCAAATTATTTGGGGTGACGTAAGTTTTTGTTTGTGTTAGGAAGGTATTGAAAATGTGTGGTGCTAGGTAAGATTCGTGTTTTTTGCAAAAGTTGATTTGATATGGGGAACTTGAAAGTGCTTATTAATTTTTGCTCTTGTGTTTTTCGAGTGAGGTATGTGGAGATGTGAAGTTTTGATACAGTTTTTGTGAATGATCTTCCTTATGAATAGTTTATTTACGTCTAGTAATTTGTTTTTTATCATTAGCTGTTCCGTCGGATGTTGGTAAGGTTTTTTAAACATAATTCTAATTATAGTTTTGTGATTTATTTTAAGAGAATTGAGGTAAGTATCTGCTGCTCCTCCCCAAACTGAAATTCCATACGTTAAAATACTTCGACAGAGTGCGAAATATATATTTTTTAGTTGATTTAATGAAATGATGTTTCGTATTGTTTTGAAGATGTATGATAATTTTCGTATTTTTTTTGATAATATATTAATATGGAGATCCCATTTTAGTTTATGGTCAACAGTTAAACCTAGATATTTAATATTGTCTGCATAAACAATTTTGTCACAAGTACAGCATGTGTTATTTGACGAAATATTGGTGCAGGGGTTAAGATGTAGTTATGGTTGGCTATGTGGTTGACCAGCCTTTGTTTTGCTAAAAGTTAAATATTTGGTTTTTGAAATGTTCAGTGTTAGTAGATTATTTTGTAGCCATTTATTTACTACAGTCATCCCTGTTTCTGTGTTTTTGAATACCTTTTCCCATGATTGTGCCTTGAACAAAATTGCAGTGTCGTCTGCATAACTGATTACTTTGTACTCAATTTTTCCTAGGTTTATCTCAGTTAGACTATTTATATAAATGAGGAATAGTATGGGACCCAAGACGCTGCCTTGCGGTATTCCATACCTGATATCTGCTTTGTCACTGCTGTATTTATTTATTTTTACTATTTGTTGTCTCTTTTCAATGTAGCTGACAAACCATTTTAGCGGTTGACCAGTTATACCGATATTTTTGAGTTTTTGTTGTAGTAAGTTATGCGAAATAGTGTCGAAAGCTTTTGAGATTTAATTTGAGATTTAAATCATAAAATTAAAAATAAAAATAATTTATAATTGAAAAATGTCCTCCATAAGACAGGTGAACAGCTGAAGAATAAATAAAAATAAAAATGATAAGCTCTGACATTATGAAATTTGTATAATTTTTAATACGTGTACTTCATTTCAGGGAAGGAAGGATCGGGAGGGTAGCGAAGGAGGTGAGTTTCTAGGGAGGGGGAAGGGGAAGCGGGAGGGGAAGGGCCACAGGAAGGGAAGGGGACGCATGGGAAACGAAAAGAAGGAAGAAAAATATTATTTATTTGTGTGGCATTGCAACGCATGCCGGGTACCAGCTAGTAATAAATAAAAATAACAGACGATAGAAGTCAAATAATGACCGCCATCTTTAAACTGCGCGAAAATCAGTACCAAAAGTTCCAAATACTTTTTTCATCCCGAATCCTTAAATATGAAAAGAAAAATATATAAAGCCTCGATTTTTGTTGTTTTTCTTATATTATATATGATATTATGATTATTGAATGACTTTGTTCGTCACAATTTCCGTTCCAAATATAGACTGCAAACTATGTCGATGTAACAATGATTTGTGAGTCAATGTACGATGTACGTAATACATGACAGAATCTGCTATTATAGGATGACGAAATATTTTAAACAAACTCCCACGGTATTTTATTGCAAGGAAAATTTTCTTTCATCAAATCGTGGAAACAACAATACGCTCATATCATTTATTTAACAGCCTCCGTGGTCGGGGAGTAAGGTGCTAGACTACGAATCTAGAGATCATAGTTTTAAATTCCGGCGTGCGCATGTATATATTTATATATATATACATATTATTTAAATAATTTGTGTTAATACACAGTATATTTGCGACACGTTCCAGAGTGGAAGAAACTCTCAGTATCTGCCTGGTGAAAGATAAATATTAAGAGCCATCAACCAGCGGCCGAGAATTTAAATTTGGACGAACGATTACCTTGCGATAGTACCCTTGCAACTGTACAGGGCGGTTCCGTTGAGAAAGGTTAATTATTCTCCTTGTCAACATTAACATAATAACTTAATATCGATTTTATTTCATACAAGATTTGCTTTGATAAATACCTAAATTCAAAAATGGTCAAACTCGTGTTAATAAACTATTATATTTATTTACGGTCTTATAACAGAATAGATTTTAAAGTACCTACACGGCACACACGATCGTGTAATATTTTTAATGAAAAACACTGTAAAACAAATTTCATCCAAAATGCTTGCCTTATAAGACTGTGTTCAACATATAATAACATTTTCTCTGTAATTGTAACGAAAGTAAATATAAAAAATCTATCAAAAGTGTATTAAAATGTATTAAATGAGTACAAAACTGCAAAACGTAATGATACATTATGTAATGACCTGTTATATGTAATATCTTTTACTTGTTATAAGATTACTGTTTAATTTCTAGATACACAATGTTATATTATAATGAGGAAATCTATAATTGGTTTATCAGTTAGGTAAATTATACATGTACAAATTAATCACATTATAAACGGTTGATTTCCCCAAAATAAAATAAATTAATTAAAATACACAACACAATCGCAACAACGAAAATATTAAAATTATGTACTTATTGTAATCATTTTTTGATCATGTCAAAGCAAAATAAGAGTGTAATTTTTTTTTAAGTATAATAATAATATTTGGCTAATTTATATAGCGCCGTTTTCGTGAAAAATCACCTCAAGGGCGCTGTAAAAAGTATATTAGTCTGTAAGACCGTAAATAAATAGACAAACTGAAGGGTGGAAGCGGAAGAGTGGAGGGAGAAGGCGGGGAAAGTAAAGGGGGAACGCGGCAGAGGAACTGGGATAAATGGAAAAGGACACGCAGGGAGAAACAATTTATTTATTTAATTGCATTGCAACGCATGCGGGAACTCGCCGTTAAATAAATAAATAATTATCTTGAAATGGTGTGGGGTTTTCTGTAATAATGCATATTAAGAACGGGTTACAATAGTAAATAATAATAATTACGGAATATTCACGACATCGGCAGTTGTTGCTAATTTATAATTATACTTGCTGACCCGGAGAACTTCGTACCGCCTCAGAATCAATAACTGTTGTGTTAACTTAATAGCTGAATTTAATTCAGTTTTTTTTAAAGTTAATTACACAATGAAGCCAATATCGATGCGCCACTGTCCGTGTTTTGTTTTTGTCAGTATCAGAGATGGCGTTGTTAACGGATTTTCTTATTTTTCCACTTACTTACGGGAATCGCGTTTCATTTTCTTTATACATGTGAGGGAGATTTATTAAATTTTTTGTATTTTTCCTTTGGAGGGGCGCAGACAAACGTTCACCGTTTGTCCCATTTTCGACTGTTGACATTTAGTGTGTAAGAAAGAGGGGCAACATTATATGTTTAAGAATAAAAGCAAAACAATCTGCGCATTGACATTTGACGTTTTTGAATTTTTGGAATTCACCCACTGTTCAATATTATAGGTCCTAATCACAATATTGCTGCAGCTCTTTCAATAGATGAATATTCGTTCCATACAAAATGTATTAGGAAAAGAATTTATTTCATATTTTTTGTCGTGAATTCTTCCGATGTTTTAATAGCTATTCTGCTATTCGGGGCGGAGACAAATCCAACAAATTAAGGATCATAAAAATCGGTCCACCCGTTCGTGGGTTATAAATGCTGTAACTAACATTGATAAATGCCGTCAGCTAGCGTACTAAATAGTGACGCTAGTGATTCCGTCATTACCTTCACTGGAGGTAAAAGTGACCACGGTAATGGTACTGCGCGTGTGTGCGAAGCAAATAGTGCCAACTGACCGGAGATAAGTCGGCATTCCACAAACCTGCTGTTAAAGTTATATCTGGAAAACCGACACGTTCATTGGAGATGATAATAATGGTACTGCGCGTTTTCATCCCGCGACAAAATATCCCCGACAAAATATCCTACGGACAAAACATCCTCCAGCAAAATATCTACTAAAACCTAATCTAACCTTAATAAACGAAGCTAAACCTAACCCAACCCAACCTAACCTAATCCAACCTAACCTAACCGAACCTAACCTAACCTAACCTAATCTAACCTAACCTAACCTAACCTAACCTAACCTAACCTAACCTAACCTAACCTAACCTAACCTAACCTTTCCTTGCATAACCTAGCTTAATCTTATTGTAAATTTTACTATTTTTAATAATAATTTATTGTCTTTACAGGATGTTTGCATTCTTTTTGTCCCATTTTACTATTTATGAACAATAATTTATTGTCTTTGCAGGATGTCTGTATTATTTTTGGCCCATTTTTTGTTAGGTTTAATTAGGTTAGGTTTTAATGAATATTTTATTGGGGATGTTTTGTCCTGAGGATATTTTGTCGGGGATTTGGGTTTTGGAACCAATTTCTATCGGAACTATAAAATGGTCACTAACACTCAAACTGGGCGGAGCCGAAGCAAAAGCCGCCCTCAGGCCTAGCAGCGAAAACAAAAATTGACCTATGGCAGAGGTGTTAGTTATCGAACTGAGTGCAAAAATTCTTCAATATTTCAAGTCACAATCCCACTGACACCGCGCAACTGGAACTCAAAAAAAATCATCACGACTTCTTAGAAATAGAGTTCTGCAAGCGATAGTATCCACATATTTAGCCAACAACAATAACCAATCACCGCCAAATTATACCAGAGTAAAAACAGAGAGTTGTTTTGGCTAAGTCAACTCACCCACAGACAATTGTTGGTATGCAACCAACAACTAGACACGGACAACTACATATTATAAGTACAGCCACAACCGGTAACTGCTTGCAATAACTACTCGCAGGCATTCTATTGGAAACCTGTTTCAGGCATTGAGTAAAGGTAGGTAGCCTTTGCAGAGGTGTTACCTAGTAGCAGCTGGAATTTTGCGTGAATGCATTTTATTATAGATAAGACATTTAGAGGCCAGTTTTTTCACAGAATTTAATCCAATTTCAAAGTTAAGTTTCATGTTCTGTAAATGTTCAATCCAAGTTCTATTAGTAAACTTTGCAAACAAAGGCGAGCTGATTTGACATTTATACACAAAATTTTAAATAATAACATTGACCGTACCGAACTTCTTTCCCTTCGACAATCAATCGTGCTCTTCATATGTTCAATAATATTGGTCCAAGTTCTAACATTGACATTTTCTCAGATTCACTGCCCATATTTAAAAAGAGCATCATTTCAATAATATAAATTGTTAAATGCGCGTACATACATACGTACATTCATACTTACAAAAATAAACACACCCTCGCACACCCTCACACCTTCGCACTACACACATCACCCGGTAATTACTTAATATGCATACCATAAATAAGACACTACAATGAAACACATAATAGGTACCCACCATGAAATATACTTGTACGGTTTGTTTCTGTTTATTAATAAATAAATAACAGAACAGAAGTTGAAAATTAACTGGTTGATTGAAAAATTAAAATTGATGTTTTTTTACATCAGCTCCACACAGGAGGCACTCAGGAAAATAATTATGCTCAGAGCATAAATCATATTTGGGGATACTGTGTGGAGGGTCTTTTTAGGAAAAGAAGGCTAGTAAGTTCTGGGTAGAGAAAGGTATGGGGGTGGGTAAGAATATCTGGGGGTCAATGTGTGCATGAGTAACGGACGTATAAATCTACCCCTTCCACCGCGGTGTTCCTGCTGGAGAGATGAAAAGATCTCCTTCAACCAGTATCTCTCTCCAGTTGGTGGGAAAGAGAAATAGAGGATAAACCGCCATAGAATTCTGTCTCAATTGGCTTGCTTCATTTATATTCATAATCGTCTCATACGTACTCTTCTGTTATTCTGATCCGATTCAGGTATCTGATTAACTTCTTTTATCTTACTACGTCTTTTTGGGGTGTCCCCGACTTCTTCTTCTTTACACTCCTTTCTTTTTTCATCCGCTCTAAATACTCGTATCATTCTAGTTTTCTTTTCTCTTTTTCTTACAGTTTTATTATATAAAAACGTGTCCTTACTGGAGTACCACATTGTACAAGTTTTCTTGTTTGAAATATAAGTAATTAAAATGTTACAGACGAAAATTATAAAGTTAAATCTAAAATAAAGTACAATACAAGCATTGATCTTTGTTCGGTTGCAAAATTGTATCTATATTCTTTCTTCTCATGTCCATAATCCATATCTTAATGCTTCTTTCGAAGTCGCTTATTTTTGTAATGGTTTTATTGCAAGAGGGAGTAAATTAAATAATTTTATAGAGAAGTATTGCATATTTCTTTGTCCAAATATCGTTTTAGTTGTAGGTTGGTGGAATGTATGTTATAATGTATGTAGATCTTTTGAATCGGTCCGAGTTTGTCTGTGTAAAGTTTTCCTGGTTTTTTAATGTGTGCATTAGAATATCTTTTGCATATTATATAATTGTTTCAGTGACATTAAATTCAGCGCTTTAAAAACGCAGTTTTTAGGGGTTCTGATGGCGACTCTAAGTTTAATTTTCAAAATTGTTCTTTGTGATATGAGAACTGGTGTTATTGTGGAATCACACAATCTTACATCAACCTTGCATTCTTTCCAGATCTCCTCACACTTAATCATACAATTTTTTACCAGATAAACGCCTCGAACAACTCATTTCTACTGCTTCAGATGAATACGATTTCGACAAGTGATTCATTTTTCACCAGGTCGGGAATTTGTAATATGATACCAACGAATGTGACCTTAAAATGTGTCATGTTTCAGAATCTCTTATGAAATACTCAATTACTGACGTAGATCTTAAAACATAGTAATTCACCTACATTCATACGTAATATTCATCATCGTGTATCCTTTGTCCTAACGATCAATTGCATGGACCGTCGATTTTAAAATCAGAAATTCTTCATGCGATAAAGACTTCAGAACATAATAGAACATTCTGGTGCGGACCAGACGATATTCCAGTTGAGGTGTTGAAGCTCTTTGATAATGAAAATGTTGACTACCTGTTGAGGTTATTTAACTCTATATATGACACAGGGAATATACCCCAAGATTGGCTAAAATCCACCTTCGTGACATTACCTAAAAAACAATACCCTAAGAAGTGCAGTGACTATCGATTAATAAGCTTGATGAGTCATGTCCTTAAATTATTCCTTAAAATAATACATGCCAGGATACGCGATAAGTGCGAGCAGGACTTGGATGACACTCAGTTTGCCTTCAGAAATGCGTTCGGTACGCGTGAAGCATTATTTTCTGTCGACGTACTATTGCAAAAGTGTCGTGACCAAAGAAAGGAAGTCTTTGCCTATTTTATTGACTACGAAAAGGCATTTGACAGGGTAAAACATGCTGACCTAATGAAAATGCTTGCGGATTGTAACGTTGACACCAAAGACCAGAATTTCATTAAAAACCTGTATTGGTTCCAAACAGCAGAAATAAGACATGGGAATGAGAGATCTAATGCAATCGCCATTCAGCGTGGAGTACGACAAGGATGTATCCTGTCGCCACTATTATTTAATATTTATTCCAACTATGTCTTCAAAAGAGCCCTAAGAAATACCCAAAAGGGACTCAAGATCAACGGAGTTGTCATTAATAACATAAGATATGCAGATGATACTGTATTACTAGCTGACAGTATCAGTGACCTCCAAGACCTATTAGATCTTGTTAATAATGCTGGTGAGCAACTGGGCCTAACAATCAACGTCAATAAAACTAAATGGATGACTTTTGGACGACTAGATCACTCTGGATCAATGATTCAGTTAAATGGTTGTAATGTCGAAAAGGTGGAGAGATTTAGATACCTCGGCAGTATCCTCATGGAGACTCTTGACCCAGATATAGAGATTAGGTGCAGAATTGAAGCAGCAAGAACTGCATTCATAAAAATGAAATCCCTCTTCTGCAATGACAATATAAGCTTAAAACTAAGGCAGAGAATGCTAAAATGTTATGCGTGGTCGGTCTTGCTGTATGGTTGTGAAACATGGACCTTGAAAATAAATACCATGAACAGGTTAGAGGCTTTCGAAATGTGGCTTCACCGGAGAATGCTCAAGGTCCCATGGACCGAAATGATCACCAACATAGAAATTCTCAGGCGGGCTAGAGCAGATAGGGAACTGCTTACATTAATTAAAATCAAGAAAATTTCATATTTGGGTCATATACTTCGAGGGGAGAAGTATCACTTGCTCCATTTAATATTGAAAGGCAAGATAGAGGGTTGCCGAGGGTCTGGTAGGTGACAAATGTCTTGGCTGCGAAACATACGAGAGTGGACCGGCATTAGAAGTGTGGAGGAGCTATTCCGGGCAGCGCAAGACAGAGAGACCTTTTCAAGAGTGATCGCCAACGTCGGGGGGACCTGATAAGGCACATAAAGAAGAAGTGTATCCTTTACTGTTATTCCAACCCTTGGCATTTAATTCGTTTGATGGTAGGTAACAATCTTCCTGGGATGAATCCGACTTTCACCTACGTAGGGGGACCCAAAATTAAAAAAAAAAATTTCAATATTTTTACATCAAAATTTGGTCGCCTTTAAAGTGTTCACCTCTAGAATGTATAGATTTGTCCAACCTTTTTTTCCACTGCTCAAAAAAATTTTAACACCCACTGTTTGGAATGTTCTTAATGGCATCCAGCGATTTTTATTTCGCTTCTTCAACAGTATGAAAACATTTCCCTTTCATCCTAGAGAGCAGAAAGACGTCACAGGGAGACAGGTCGGGTGAATAGGGCGGGTGAACAATTGGGGTTATTCCATGCTTGCTTAAATATTGCTTCACAGACAACACGGTGTGATCAGGTGCGTTGTCCTGGTTGAAGAACCATTCCCCTTGCGCCAAGGATTCCACCCTTTTCAACGATTTTTCCTGATGTTCTCTCGCAATTTCGTTGTACGACTTTAACTCCTGTATTGCGGTTAGTACACTGTCCCTTTCTTTCTTGACAATATGTAGATATATTTGTTCTTCTGTATTCGATAGCATTATTTTTATAACAGTCTTGATTATGGTACGGAGGTACAGAAACCGGTAGACAGTGAAAATATATCAATAAAGTGACTTAAAATCAAGTATTTTCTTTTTATTTATTTAGAATACATAAATTCGAACACTGGCAAAGCAAATTGCTTCTAATCCAAAACGCCCAACAATGGCCTTGAATAATAATACATTAGATATTATGCTGACCACGTTCACAAGATAATTATTATAGATCTACACATTGTCATAGGAACCAACAAAAAATATGTTCATGACATGTAAATATAACCATATATTTATTAATGTGTGCATAATGGGTATTGTGTGGAGTTGATCTCATTGAACCTTATACATACATGCATGTACTAAAATCGGTTTGGACTGGTTGCGTGTAAGTTTCTTAAGCGAAAAGCGAAATCAAATATACGCGAGTACACTCGTGCATACCTGCTCATCTCAGATAGTTCTGAGAAAGACTAGCATTCAGAATGGAAATGTTGTTTGAAATGGCTTTAGCCGTGTTTGGTGAACAGATCTGAATAGTCGGGTTCTTCTTCACCTTTCTCTACCTACTTCCCCTCCTCACTTCCTTGAGCCTCGCAAAATACTCCAAATGGGGATAACACGGTTTAACTGACTCCAGACGGGATAAGAGATAAATAAATCAGTTCCAATTTTGAAAATATCTCCATCATAGTACAAAGAAACATCATCTATAAAGAATATTCGAATGAGGGGTAAATCCATCCGTCCCACTGCGGTGCAAGGCGATGATTCGAGAGAGTTCTGCTGGAGAGGTCAAAAGGTTTTTCTCAACTAATCTCTCCCAATCCGGCCTTCCACACCTTCAAGACCTTAAGACAAACCTCACATTATGAACCCGGGCACTCCTGTTAAGTCACGAAATTTAGCTAATCACTTGCGGTGACCTTTGGCAAAGGATCTGCCCTGATGATGGAGACTGCAACGCATGTCCGAAACGTTGGCTAACGAAGGAGGTAGTGCAACGCGGCATAACAGCCCAAAAATAAATAACGATAATTTGGCAGAGGTGTTATTTATCCAATAAATGTTTCCTGGGATAGCGGTACCCACACCCGTCTCCCAAATTTAATGAAAGACGTCGAACAATCGAAAATTTTCCTCTTATTTTGAACGTCAAGTGTGCCAAATTTTATCAAGAAGTACCAAAATTTCTTAAAATCTCCCGCTGTCTGTGCGCTTAGATCTTTTAAATTACGCAACGCATTTTCATTAGGTTTTCACCAATAAATAGAGTGATTCACGGGGAGGGTTTTAAGGTATATAATTTGTCAAGGTTTTGTGTAAATTTGTTGAAATATATAAATTAAAGGAGCGGGCTGGCAAGCGGGGAGCGGGCTGGCATGTGGATGGTGTGTATTTGATATATTTGCAAATGAACAGATGGCGTTGGTAAAGGTTGGGTAATGGCGTTGTCAGTAGATGGCGTTGTGGTTTGTTAGCCACAGCTAGAATAAATATAAGATAGATTAGTTATTAGTCCCTGGTGTTGGTGGGCTTTATGAGTTTTTCGAAATATCACGCACACAGTGAACTTCATCTTGTTTTGACGATGAAGTGTGTACATTTTCATCATTGAATAATACCGTATGTAGTTAGGCATACAGATCGAACTCAAACTGTCCACCCGGTGTACAGATACTTTTCTTTATATAAATAGATCGACATATATAGATAGGAGATAGATTGACACCTTTTTCGAAGTATAAAAAATTTTTATGTACTTTTTTTTACTATTTAAAAGAAAAATATAGGAATAGAAAACCCAACAATGCTTATAAAATAACTGATGATAAATTATTCGCTCATTGAGTGGAAAAATTGCTTCGCCAATTTGATAATGCGACTATTAATAGCAGACTAGTTTTCAAGTAATTACGAACTAAATGTCAGAAGTGACTCAACGCTGTGCCTCTAAGCAAATATAATAATTAATGCAGTGTACTGGGTACGCTATTCCCACTGATGAAATAACCGATAGACTAGAAGAACAGATTTTTGGTGTCTAATTATTTTCTGTCTTATTTTTCAAATTTCCATTTTTTTTTTTTTTTTAAGTGAAACTTCTTTATCGCCGTTAGTGATTTGAAATTCGGATGAAACGAAATAATGCTGTAAATTCGCGCTTCGGTGTGAGAATCCGATAGCGCAGCGGGTAAGGCGCTTGACAAGTCTCAGCGGCTAGAGAGACAGACATCCAGCGAACGGATGTTCGAATCCAACGAAATCCAAAAAAATTTACATTTTTATTTTTGTGAAATCAATATCCAATATTCAACCCACTTTAAAATAAACAGGCAAAAGAAAGAAAGCGATATCTAGTGACTTTCTAGTTTCACTTCTATGGCGTGTGAATTGCACACTCTGATTTTTTTTTATATCTCACAAGAGTCCCAGCTGCTCCCGTTTTAGCCAGTGAGACTATGGCATCGCCAATTCGGGTATGTTGCGAGGCTGGAAGTAGTGGGGAGGGGAAAGAGATAGGGAAGAGGAAGTTGGGGAAGTACCACCAAACACGGCTAAAACCATTTCAAGCAACGTTTCAATTCTGAATGGTGGTCTTACACCAGGGCAATACTGAGAGTATCTTCCACTGATAATGAAAAAAAAACACCTACATCTTTTAATAGGCAAATGTATTATAAACGTTATAGTTAACTCACTTTCTGTGGTTTCATGTGAAAATAATTAATAAACATGCCCAAATTTCTATTTTTTTTTTTAAACTTTTTCAAACGGGAATCTTTGAATTCAAAGTGGAGTACATTTTGATTATTTTGTTGTTAACTTTTAGATATAAATATAAAGCGTGCTATTTTTTCTTTCAAATACCGTTTATATCATACGTCTAACCATTATAGTACGGAATACACGACGATTTCTATGAGGCCTACATGATTTGTTCTGAAAACCGAAAAACCTTAATTTAATTGATAAAATGGATATAAAAAGAAATCTTGTACTGTAAATGGATGATAAATCTACATTAATTACAATAAGTTGGCTTTCTGTTATGTTTCAACTTCTCAATATTAGCTATTCAATGACTAAGAAGAGATACCTACGTATATTACAATGTCTCAGCGAATTCACCAAGTGACGCGTGAAACTGGATACCACAGAGTGGAAATACCTCTAAAGCACGCATACTGACATAGAATGACCTTCGGCATAGACGGTGGCCAAAGGTATACTGCAGTATTAAAACTCACACAGATTGTGTTCATTGTCTATGATATTTTGTAGAAACTACAACATAATGTTGATATTGTAGGTAAACTGAGACAGAATCAATTTCATAACAAAGGTAAAAATAAAGGCGAATGACTTATATTATATTTATTGTCGAATAATTACTTTTTTAATGTATTTATTTATTTAGAACAAGATTATACATTTATTTTACATTATTTATAAAAAAAAATTGACTGACCAACTAGGAGGATTTCCGTTTTAGGACAGTCAAATTAGGATGAGTATGAACATATGGAAGATGTTTTATACAAACAAAAAGAAAATGGAGGAAATATAAACATGTGAAAGAATAAAAAAAAATTAAAAAATTTAATTTTAATAAAAAGACAAATAACTTTGTATACATCACTTTTATTGGTACACAATCAACATGTTTCGTAAACAATGTTTACTTCATCAGGATCAAACGTATACTTTTACAAATCAAAACTTTATCAAAAGTATACGTTTGATCCTGATGAAGTAAACATTGTTTATGAAACATGTTGATTGTGTACCAATAAAAGTGATGTAAACAAAGTTATTTGTCTTTTTATTAAAATAAATAATGCCATCACAACGTGAAAACCTTTCCGAAGAAGTTTTCTTCGAAAAATTAAAAATTTAAATTTAAAATACACATATTTTTTTAACTATGAAAAATTTGTCTGCAAACAATTTTTTTTTTTAAGCTCACATTACATTTTTTCTAACTAAAATTAGACTGATAACAAAAAAAAACCACATACCTAAATTGTTTATAGGCAAGTGTATGTATTTATTGTCAACGTAATCGTTAACTTGCTTTTTTGGCGTTTCATGTAAAAATAATTGATAAAAAAATCTCAGTTGAATTTTTTTTTTCAATATTGCAGTCGGAATCTTTGGATTCATAAAGGTGTAGGTACATTTTAATTATTTTTCCGTTAACTTTTAGATATTAATATAAAATGTTATTATTTTTAATTTAATTGATAAACTAACGTTTAAGACAAGATTTTTATGCATAGCACAAAGGGTAACAATTATTATAAGCAATAATTATCAGCCTGAAACAATCATCTACATTTAAAAAATCTTAGTATAAAGATACGGAAGAATTTTTCAATGTAGATGAGTGTTTTAGGCTGATAATTATTGCTTTAAATAATTAATATAAAATGTGTTAATTTTTCTGTCTAACACCGTTCAAATCATATTTATAACCATGCTAATAAGCGAGATACATCTATTTATATGCGACCGATATGAGTTATTCCAAAAACCGAACAAATAGACCTGGCGGGTTAATTTATTTATTTATTTAAACGCTATAGAATGGCTTTTACGTTCAAGTGATAGGTACATGATATTATAAATATACAGTGGTGCACAGGAGATTATCAGTATTACAATAATAACAAAATATTTATGTACATTTAACAAAATATGTATGATAAAAGCAAGTATTTAGGTAAAGGATATTATTATGTGTTACTAAATTACTGTTACTATACTAAACAAATAATATCACTGTTATTATAACACAGAAGTAGGATTTAATAATATTAAGTTGAATGATATTCTTGTGGTTTTGTATGAATTTTCCGTATGCAGAGTTTATTCACTCTTCATATTCAAATACAATACATGTGTATTAGTATCAATGCAAGTGTTAGTGAGAAATACCTCAACAGAGTCACCAGCTTAAAGGTCGTAGGCAGAAGGCATAGAGAACGTGGGTGTAAGGATATTACGCTAGGAGCGGGTTTGGCGCTTGCCTGCCGACGCGTTGAAGTCTCTGTAGAATTACAAGTATTCCGCCTACAAAAGAGTTATTTTTAATATAGAGCGTTGATACTAGCTCCCAGAAATGAATATAATATTACATAACATGAAAAACGCAATCTATCACTGTTTCTATTGTGCGTTTTTATAATTACCGTGACTATTGACGGTTACGGTACGGTGAAGGCAAAAAAAAAAAATAAACATACCTTCCTTATCGCTATAACGCTGCAGCTCTTTCAAAAGATGAAACTCCCAATGTACGTAGGTCTGTTTCCTCCTCTGTGTCTCTCTCACATGCCGCACCGTGACGTCTCCGTAGACCCCAACTACTTCCCATGACGATAATTTTTAAAGTATGGAATATAATGATAATTGTGTGAGTGAATTCAAAAAATTAAAAAACGATGGTTTTGCGTTGTTTTTAAACATATAATGCTGACAGCTCTTTCTTACATACTAAATTTCAACGGACGAAAATAAGACAAACGGTGAACGTATGTGTGAAACCCCCCTCGCAAAAAAGTAGTACTAGGAAACAGTCACACGTATTTTGTGTGTCTCATCAGTATTTAATGTGTAAGAAAGAGCTGCAGTATTATAGCGACAATGAGCGTATGTTTATTGCCTTTTTTGTAGCCGTGAATCGTCACATTGCATATGTTTCTATGTGCTTTCACATAAACGTTGATGCACTGAATTGTAACAAACACTAATATGGCTAAGTGCTGCATAAAACACAAACTTAATAATGAAGTAAGGTTATATGAGAATTTACGAAACATTTGATGGACCTACATGAAACATTTTACATCAGTGCCGAAAACTTTGCTTTTCAATTTTTCACGAGCTCTAAAACATTGCAGTCGACTGCTAAGACGTGGTAAGTAACACATTATTCCCAATGAGTTGAGAAGAAAACTCATTACGGGAAGGACAGATAGATTATATGTTACACGTTTAAAAATACAATATATTGAAAAGGAAAAAAAAAATTATAATAAAAAATGCTTTGTCAAGAATGGAGATTTTGGAAATACTGAGAGACATCCATACACATAAAACATAAAAAACAAACGTATAAAGGCGAGCCAATATTCACTGGTTTAAAAACATTAAATTTTAAATTTAAAAAAAAAACTTTAAAAACATTAAACTTTAAATTTAAATTAAAACATTAAATTCCTATCAAATTTTGGTTACATTTTTTTGGTCTTTCTATTATTCATTACTTATTTCCATTATTTGTGAGATAATCGAGGAACGTCAATTTTGTAATTGCCTTTCATATTATGCCAAAGTGTGACATTATTTGCTTATGCGAGCAGTTTCAGATGAAATCCGATATTGTTTTGTATGGGTATCGATATAAAAAAGCAACTTGTAAAACGTCTTTAACCCTTTAGGCCTCGACAATATTTTGTCAGAGGGTAAAAATTACTCTGTTTTGTAATGAAATTCAAAAAAGTGCAATATTTCTGAATGTATCAAACGTAGAAAAGTTTTAAAAATGGCTCTACTTACGTTTTTTCTAACTAAAATTTACTAATAACGAAAACAAATAAAAAACATACACATTTTATTAAACAAATGTATTACAAACGTTACGGTCACTTCACTTTTAGTCATTCCATATAAAAATAATTTTAAAGAATATCAAAATTTTATAAATTTATTCCATATTGCGTTTCGAAATTTTTGTTTCATAAAGGTCTACATTTTACTTCTTTGTGGTTATTTTTTTTTTCGTTTTGAATATAAAGCGTGGTATTTTCTTTTTCTAACACCGTTTAAATCATATTTCTCACTAAGATGGGAAGGGATACACAACGATTTCTATGAGACCTATACGAGTTACTCCGAAAACCAAACAAATACACTTAAGGGTTAAGTGATAAAATAATCTAGATGTGTTAAAATAATCTTAAAGTCCCAAAAGTCTTCATGTCGAAACAATCTTTACACAACACACCGACTTCATAGAAATAAGTTAGATTTTATTAGTCAATCCATCAGAAGTTGAAGAAATACGACGCAATAATTTTTTGTGCCAAAAAGTTAATTTTAAATTAAGTTTTTATAGAACCATAAATTTAGATTTCTCTGTTTAACCTTCTCTCTCTCTCTTATTCCAACCTCATGACATTTGGAATTGTAACATCGTCTTTGATGCAAAAAATCACATGTCATCATGGACGTCAGACCTGTGACATTTTGGGACGAATTCGTTATGAAGCAGCCATATTGAATTAAATTTATTACTGAGGTTTTTAAATTTGTTAGGAAACTGTGTTCTTATTAAAATGAAAAGAAAACATGTACTCACGAATGGATACAAAATGTTATTGTAGAAAGCCATTAGTTATAACTTTGTGGTTTGACATATTTAATAAAAATAAAACACTTTATTTTTGTTAAACCACGAGTTTTTATTAAGTTATTTACCGACCGGTTCCACCTTGCTCAAGCATCATCACATCATCAGTGTACAAATTGTTATAGGTACAGTATTAATTTATTAATAAAGTATTAATGTGTTTTCTTATTATGCTTGAGCAAAGCGCAACCGGTTGGTAAATAAATTAAATAAAACTCATGGTTTTATAAAAAAAATTGTGTTTTATTTTTTTTTTGAGTTTAATAAAAATAATATTTATATAATAAAAAAAAAAATATTGTGTTTTATTTTTTTTTATTATATATGGAAAAAAAATATTAATTCACTCACTTTCAGCGATCAAAACTGAGCGAACGTTATGTTAAGTTATAATTTAGGCCTCTTTTCTACAGGGATACGCTAGCAAGTTGCGAACTCAACTTGAGTATCGGATGTAATTTCAAGTAAGTCATTCGTTGTTTACTGTTATTAATATAAACCACATTAATATAAAGCACACGCATTGTTTCAAAACGTCTGTCCAAGTGACGCCATGTTTCCACAACGCTGTGAGTGGCAACAACCTCGCCCTGCTGGTCGCAGGAGACTTGCGTCGCCGACGAGTTTACATAATATCTGCAAAGTGTACCTGTGTACGAACCTCAAGCGGATGTATGACGGTAGTCGCCAATATACTTGATTCGTCGAGTATCGAATACTTGCAAACCCCTATGGAAGGGGGACCTTGCAGTTATTTTTTTATGATTTGTATTTCAGTACTTACGTTTCAGTTAAAGGTGATTGTGGTCAACGTTATGAGGATTTAGTCCTTACCTGAAATGAAAGGAAAATATTTGTTTATAAAACAGTTTATAGAATTATATATGCTTGGGTTAGGTTAGGTTATAATATACTGTACCACAGCGAAAGGAATGTTTATAAAGTGAGTCTACCTGAGCTGTAGATGCTCTAATTATTTGAAATGTATTTATGTGAACAGCCAGTACTTCCTAATCGTCATTTCTCCATCTACTTCCCGTCTTTTTCTACCTTCAGCCTCACAACAATATACCACAAACTTGTGATGTCTTAATCTCACTGGCTTAAGACGGTTGGGAGTAGCTCCCATATTCGTCGAATAACCACCAATATCTATGCCAAAGGTCACCCTAACTGGCAAGCTGTGACTTAGCAATAATACTCGGGTAATGGGGTGAGCTTATCCAGGTCTTGGCGGCAGATGTATCTGCCCACCAACCAACCAATAGAAACCCTTTGACCCTCTCCAGCATGACTCTCTCGGAACATTGCTTTACTTTACACCCCAGCTGGATACTGGACTGATTCATCCATCACTTCTGGACACACCGACCCCCAGATTCCTACCAAATTTCTCTTCCCAGAACTTCCTTTCTATGAAAAGAGCCTTTTTTACATAAACTATATAAAGGGACCCCTGAGGAAAACTATTTTTCCTCAGGGCCTACGTCATCTGAGGTGCTGTGTGGAGAGTTTTTATTTTATTAGATTTATTTTAGAGAAAGTTGACAGCAAATCAAAGATTACGTAAAATTTTGTTAATTATGCCAATTATGAACTTTCCACTGATGGTAGTGAATGATAAAGTTTAACATTTTAGGGTGTTTTCTTAATTAATCTATTTTTTAGTTACAATAAATGAAAAAGGGGGGGGGCGTGAGGAGGAACATAGGAATAGGATTAAGAAGCAAAGGACGGGAATATATAGGGATTGAACTTTCTAGTTTGAGTCGTGTTGCTTAGTGAGTTTTCGTTATATGTCACGTAAAGTCGAGTTAGAAATATCAATGTGGTAATAATTTAAATTGAATGAGTGTGTGGATCTGTAGATAAATGAGTTCTGTTTGGAGTTGGTCTTGCAAATGGGGAGATTAAAGGTAAGCGACTGTCTGCTGTTGGGATTTGGAACATGGAATGATAGGCGTTGAAGAAGATCAGGACTATCGATTAAGATTTTTTTTTTTTTTTTTACATTAACTCCACACAGGAGGCCCTGAGGAAAATAATTTCCCTCAGGGCCTATGTCATCTTTGAGGATGCTGTGTGGAGGGTCTTTTTGAGGAAAGGAAGGAGTTAACATGGGTCTTGAAGAGACTCATGTTGTAGGAGGGAGGAAACACAGAGGCCGGTAAATCGTTCCACAGCCGAGCTGTTGAACTCAAGAACGAATCGTAAAAACGACCCGTTCTCATGTGACTAATATCAACTGTGTACAAATGTTGGGCGCGTGTTTGGCGTGTTTCCCGACTATGCACCGGTGCCGAGGGGATCAATGACGCTAGTTCCTCGGAGCATCTTCCATTGTAATACCGGTAGAACAAGGACAGCATTCCCACCTGACGCCTATGCTCTAAAGATTACAATCCGTCTGTTAAGATGGGAGAATCTATCAAACGGACCGCCCGTTTCTGCACAGAGTCAAGGGTTTTTTTTAGGTATTTTGGAGCTCCAGACCAGAGGTGGCTGCCAAATTCAACCGTGGGGCGCACTTGCGATTTGTACAGGGTTAACAGTTGAGTACTATTAAAGTATCTGCGGGCCCTGTACAGTACGCCCAGTTTCTGAGATATAATGAAGATAAGGGTCTTTTTGAGGAGATGAAGGAATGAGCATTGGTCTTGAAGAGACCCTTGTAAACCCAGCCGAGCTGTTGAACTCAAGAACGAGTAGAAGTGACCCGATCTCATGTGTCGCGGATCGAATCCCGGCGTTGCAAATAAATTTTATTTGATTAATTTGTGTTATTCACAATTTACTCATTTAAAATAATATATAGTATATTTGATGCGCGTGCACGCAGAGTGGAAGATACTCTCAGTATCGCCCTGGTGTAAGAACACCATTCAGAATTCTGATATATAACTGAATAGTCAGGTACTTCCCCACCTTCCTCTTCCCTACCGCCTTCCCATCCCCACTACCTTTAGCCTCACAACATATCACAATTTGGGATGCCATAGTCTCACTGGCTCCAGACGGGAGCAGTTGGGACTTTTGTGCGGTGTTCATATAAATATATATATTTTTTTAAATTGCTGTTTGTAAGTTAGCGATCAGCAGTTGTCCTAGGGAACGATGCGAAGTTACCGAGAGTTATCCTATCAATCCCTATCGATCGACCATGCTAGGGGGCATGGCCCCTTTGGGTAAACAATTTCCCTCAAGGCCTATATCATCTTTGGACGCTCTGTGGAGGGTCTTTTTAAGGATAAGAAGGAGCGAACGAGAGTCTTGAAGAGACCAATGTTTTAGAAGGGATGAAATACAGTCTCCGGCAAATTGTACCATAGTCGAGCTGTTGAACTCAAGAACAAGTCATAGAAATGACTCGTTCCTATGTGCAAAGTGTTGGCTTAGGAACCCTAGCAGTGCACACGTTGAATACGTAAGTCAAGTTACCTTGAATGAGTTCACTGTACGTTTGACTGCCTACCCACCTGGCTAAGGTTTTGTTGTTTAAACTAGTTTAATCCTAATTCGGTATAGGCGTATAACGCATAATAGGTTCCTCTCTAGGGATTTTTGATTCAGTGTAACCGTTGCTGAGAAGAAACCAGAATAGCCGGACCGGAACCCAATCGTCAGAAACTGTGGCCTCGATGAGAGAGGTAACGCAAAGGTAACATTCGAGGTCGCGGTTCGTAGCCGGCGAAAGATAAATTGGATAGACCTATTTTGTTCTAGTCATTGCTACATTCTTACGGATATCATTTAAACGGTCGGTATAATATTGAGGTTTTGGTCAGCTCTCAAATGTTTTCTGTCAGCAAATATACTCAATTGAGTAGTCACTTGTGATCAGCAAGTAGTTCAAGATTGATCAGCAAATAATGTCAATCCCTCCTGCTCTCACCCAACTTGGGAGGCGTGTATGGATACCACCGCCCCAGAAAATAAAGTGAATACCCAACATCTCCGCTATAGGTCACCCCAGGTACAGGAAGTGATTCACTAAGCAGCATGACTTATCAGAGATGCCCGAGTTCATGGGGTGAGGTGTGACTTGACTTTGGATTCATCTTCCCACCAGATGTAAGGGAGTCCCTTTGACTTCTCTAGCCATACTCTGAGTTGTTCGACATTTTTTGGAAAAATATTTTGAAAAAAAGTCATCGGTGACTAAAATTTCATTTACATTTTTATTCCAAATAATGTCGGGAATCACTTGTTAAAGTGCGTACCTTAAAATATATTTAGAAAATATTCATAGTCCTCCTCACTAGGAGATCCTGTGCTGAGGGAGACCAAGTTTTCAGCGACTTCTATGGTATAACTTCATGGTTTGGGTAAGGTTTTCCAGAAACTTCTACGACGATGTTATTAATATACGAAAAAGTTCTTTTTCTGTAGTTCCTTAAGAGCGTATAACCAGAGAACACTAGAAATATGTCATTTTCAAATCAGTGTTTAGACGTTTTGACTCTTTTCCACAAAAAATTATAAATTGATTTCGAAAGATTGTTCTTTTATCTAGTAAACGTATGTTTTAATTTTTCAGAAAAAAATATGATTTTTAGTATAATAAAGTTATACCATAGGTCGTTGGCGGAATTGTTAAATTTTCAAAAAAATACGTTTATTATACAACACCCATTTCAAATCATATAATCATGCAGTAAAATAAATCAATACATTGTCTGGTAAACGTATGTAACAGAATTTTAATTATAGTTTAAATGAAATCATTGAAAAATGTGTACGTATATTATGTGTTTCTTGACGAAAATTGGTCCGCTTGTGTATTTATTTGCGCATTTACAAACTAACGGCGTGATGGTTAGTTAGTTAGTTAGTTATATTTCATATTTTTTTACATTTTTATTTTACTTAGAAATTATTGAAAAATGATAAATACTTCTGATCATAAAATAATTACAATAAGTACACAATTTTAATGGTTTTATCATAACGCCTTTCAGAATTTTTGGGTGTAGGTATAAATTAAAGCAAATTTGAAATGATATAAAATCGATATTGAGTTATAATTTTAAAAAGCTGGTACGGAGAGTAATTAATCTTTCTCATTAGAACCGCCCTGTACGATCGTTAGAACCTCTTTCGACGAAATGTGGATTTTCGGCCGCTGGCTGGTTATACGCTCTTAAGCCAAGATTCAATGTCCTTAATGTAGTTATTTTAATTAAGATTTGTTTGAGATACTGTGGGGAAGTTTTCTATATACCTTTACTGCAAAAATTCAGAGTTTCTTTGTCCAAAGGTAGATTGACACTTTGGTTTATTTAGTATGTCGGTTTGTTTGGTTCTGGTTTCATGAGTACCTATGTGAGGTGTTTGCCTTTGTGTCTTTTTTGAGGTAATGAAGCAGAATGTTTTTGGCATAATTTGTTTGTATACTTAGAACATCTGTTGTTGACGATCTTCTGGGGACCTTTAGTATAATCTTTATGATTCAATTCTGAGTTATCTTCAGTTGTTTTACATTTTTGATTTAGTTAGTAATACCCGTTATGTGCTGACCAGCGACCGACCTCCGATCAGGTGGGCTATCCACCTACTTTATAGCGAGCTGGAAGCGCTCAGGTGAATACTAATTAGCAACATTGTGATTGCCTCTTCCCGGCTGCGCTGTCGTTGAATTCAACGTTCCATAGAGTCAACTATACCCTTTGGAAGCACAGCTCGATATATAAAATATAATATTATCACTAGTGACCGACCGAACGTTTCGGTTTCAGCAAAAAAAATCTAGTTTCCTCATCAGTTTCGGTTTCGGCAGAAATTCTGCCGAACCTTCGGCCGGACCGAAACTCTGCCTTCGTGAATTATCGCGCGGGGTGACTTCGGGTGAGTTCGTGGCTCTTGTGTCACCTTCCATCATCAGCTGAGTTTGCCGGCCGGTCCGGCGTGATTGTGTTGTAAGTTTATGTTTGTAATATAAATAGAATTTGTTTTATAGCAGTTATTTCAAAAAATAAATAATATTTTTTTCAAAAACTTTAATTATCGTTTTTATGTCATTTAACATGTGTAATAAGAATGTTGTGATTGTAGACCCAAATTAAAATGAACATACTCAATTAATTAGGTTCTTTCTTTATAATATAAGTGTTAATTATTGTATTTTTTTTTGTTTCAAGAAGTAGTTAACACATTTTTATTTTTTTTAATTTTTGTTTGTTTTTAAAAAAAATTCACATAATATTTCAATTATTATTTTTTTTATTATTTCATTTAACACGTGTTAACTGTCTGTAGAAGTGTAAAAAATAAGCCAAATTTAAGTAAACAATTCAGATTCGGTTTCGGTTTGGGAAGAAAGTCATGTTTCGGTCGGACACTAATTATCATTATCACTTACATTCATTTTACAATATTCAATGCAACTACAACACCTTGTACCTGGATTACACACAGTTAATTTATTTTCTTGCTAGACCAATCCCGTTAGGACGGGAGGAACTTACAATTCATAGGTGGGGGGTAATAGGTAAAACATTTTAACAAAAGGTATTTTGATATCGAAAATTTAAGTTTCTCATTCAGTTCAGCATAAAAATAAAACACAGCAAACAAATACAGCACGAGAAATCAAGTTATTAAAAAAACAATGTTGTACAAATATGGATGATAATTACAAATAAAGCGAAAAGAGACAAGGCAGAACAAATCATCACAAGAAAATTACTTATTTTCAATTTTAAATGCACTAAAAAATATTATTTTTAGCTTTGTTTTGAATTTTTTATTATGCTGGATTTTTTTTCATATGTTGAAGAGAATTATATAGTGTGTAGGCAATATAGTTCAGAGATTTTATACCATATTTTGTAGTGTGTGTTTGACGAACGCGGATTTTATTGTTACTTTTAGTACTGTGGTTGGGATGTCTTGATTGTAAAATGACTTGATATTAGTGTGAGTTGATTGTTGAGTAATTTATTGGATAATGCTCGTGATTTCGTATTTAGGAAGGATACCGGATAGTTATAAGAAGGCTATAAGAACATACCACAATAATAATAAACAATTTAAACATAATACTATTCAATTTTTATAAGAAAAACTTTCTTTTTATACTTTTTTGAAGGTTATTCCCATCAGTGAAATATATCATATTAGAATAAGTTAACAGTAATAATATAAACGAAAATATGAAAGAGAACAAGATACAGAAAAACAGAAAAAGACAATGGTCGCAACTGGGACTCGAACCCAGACCTCTCCGTCTAACCGGGACGAGCGCGTTAACCAATTTCGCTATTGCCACCTTCTGTCAAAGCCGTCATATTTTTCAATCTCATATTTTCAAATTTTAGAATTAATAAAAGCCGTCATATTTGTCTATCTCATATTTTCAAATTCTAAAATTACAAAATATGAGATTGACAAATATGATGGCTTTGACAGAAGGTGACAATAGCGAAATTGGTTAACGCGCTCATCCCGGTTAGACGGAGAGGTCTGGGTTCGAGTCCCAGTTGCGACCATTGTCTTTTTCTGTTTTTTTGTGTCTTGTTCTCTTTCATATTTTCGTTTAGATTATTATTGTTAACTTATTCTAATATAATACTCTTCTTTTGCAAGGGTATTTCATGATTACTGTTCCACAAAATTATTATGTATATCACAAGATGTCTGGCTAATCAACTGGATGATCGATATATAGATAGAAGATAACCGATTTAAAAAGATATTTTAAACATGAAATGTTTTAAATTGAAATTTCTTTTGCGTCGGAGGGGTTAAACATACGGTATATTCCACCCATGAAGGTAGACTCACGAACCTCTTAGAGGTCCTAAACGAATTTCATAAATTAAGGACAATGTAGACTGGAATACGTTCATATTTTCCTAATGAATTCCCTATTACTCCTTAGTTCCAAGAGACGCCACCATACCTCCCTACCGTTCTCGTTTAGACCTCCGGTTTCTTAATACTAAATTATTTAAATACGACGATCTTCGTAGAGTAGTGGTGACTCTATATCTGGGGGATTCAATTTATTTTATTTTTTAATGTGAACACTCACGCACAAATCTTAATATATAAAACAAAGTCGAGTTAGTTACACTATTTATAACTCGAGAAAGGCTAGACCGATTTTGATGATCTTTGATTTGTTGGATTTTTCTCCGCCCCGAACAGTAAAATAGCTATTAAAACATCGAAGAAATTCACGAAAAAATAAATAATGATGAAAAAAAATTTCCGCATACATTTTGTATGGAACGAATTCTCATCTTTTGAAAAAGCCGCAGCAATACATTGATAAGTATAATATTGAGTAGTGGGTGAATTCCAAAAATTCAAAAATGTCAAATGTCAGTGCGCTGATTGTTTTGCTTTTGTTCTTAAACATATAATGCTGCCCCTCTTTCTTACACACGAAATGTCAACAGTCGAAAATGGGACCAACGGTGAACGTATGTCTGCAACCCTCCAAAGAATTAATTGTGATAAATATATCTCACACGAATAAAGAAAATGTAACTTATTTTGCGTCGTTTTAATTCCCGCAAGTAAATAGAAAAGTAAGAAAATCATAAAAATTATAAATCCGTACACAACGCCATCTCTGATACTGACAAAAACAAAACACGGACAGCTGCGCATCGACAATTGGTTCATTGTATAATGTTTAACTTAATAAAAAAATGAATTTAATTCAGTTAATAATTTAATAACAACAGTTATTGATTCTGAGGCGGTACGAGGTTCACCGGGTCAGCGAGTTATAAATGAAATTTAAAAAATCATGTGTGCAGCTCACAAGCGGTGGAAGTAAAAACTTCAGAAAACTAAACTTCGAGAGAATGAGACCAATGCAGAGTATCAGGTGTAGGATAATTGTGTGGTTTATTTATTACTAGCTGAAGTCTCTGGCAATGCCCGGGCTTTACACAGAGTTTTAGAAATCAAATGTAGACAGTGACCTTCGTTTGCATACAAATCAAATCCACACCGCCCGCTTGCCATTCTTGCCAGCCCGCTCTTCGATTACATACAGACATTCTCCTTTATTTATTAATATTTATTTATTTATTTATATTTATTTACGCCCTAGTGGGCTTTTACAACAGAAATTAAAAACATAAAAAAATTAAACATCATAAAAGAAATGAAATACTATGAGTAATAAGAAAAAATCAGTAATAAGACCAGAAATACAATAAAGTGCAATGTGTAAAAGCTAGTTAGTAGGTATAAACAAACAATTATATGTGTATAATAATGTACGATGATAAAACAGAACTAAATAGAACAGCAAAATAAAATAAAATAAGGTTATAAATTACTGGTAAGATTTTAAATGAGAGGAGGTTTTATGAAAAGAACAAAAATAAGAAAAGTTAATTATTAACAGATAAAATAGAGATGAGTTGTCTCTTGAAAATTGCAAAACTGTCAACACCAAATATATCTATAGATTCACAATGTTTATTTGCAAGGCTATGCATTCTAGGGATTGGTGAATTAATAGAATAGTTAGTATTGAGGGTATTGTTAAAATTGAAAATATCTTTATTGCGAGTTAGTCTGGCAGGTACATTAATACAGATTAATTCTAATAAATTAGGGCAGTCAACTAAAGATTTGATAATTTTGAATAAAAATAACAAATCAATTAACACTCTTCTATCTGATTATTTAAGGAGTCTGGTTTCTGCGCGTAAGTTATTATAATTTATAAGTTCGATTGGAATTTTCATTTTAAAATTAATATACGAAGGAATTTGTTTTGTACCTTTTCCAATAATTGAGAATGGACTTTGTAATATGGTGACCAAATGGTGGAATTATACTCTAATTTGCTTCGTACTAACGAGCAATACAGATTTTTTAATGTTGATACATTTTTAAAATTTGCACCCATTCTCAAAATAAAACCAAGAATTCTCATTGCATCATTATGTATTATATATTTCACCAATTTACACTAAACCCTGACAAATTATATACCTCAACCTTCCTCGTGAATCACACTATTGGTGAGAAATCCGTTCAGTAGTTTTGAGTTTGTCGCGAACACAACTACAATTTTATTCCGATATTTTATACACTTTTAGCAATTTTTAACGATTCATCAAATATTTTAAGTTAATTTTCACGTTCAGTGTCTATTCAAGTTCTGTTATTACATCATTATAAGTCAGTGGCTTCATTTAACTGAAAAACTCGTATAACTTCAATAGAACTTTCACAGAACGTGAAAATTAACATAAAATATTTGATTAATTTTTAAAAATGTTTTAAACAACCCATCTTAAATCGTCAAAACAAGGGAAAGCTCACTGACTACGCGATATTTTTAAAAACTATTTCCACCATTTTTGCAACCTCTTAAAACAGAATAAAGTCCGGGCATTGTATAATTTATTAATTATAACTTCTAGTTTTAGAACAGTTTCCTTTTACTCTGCATCCAGAAGTAGAGTTGAAATCAAAGTAAACTAAGAAAAATATACTTAATTAAAAAGTCTTTTTCAAATCACAAAGTTAACTAAATTTTTCATTGAAACTTCTTAAGAAAAACTTCCAGTTTCTCTCCGTAGACGTTCATTCATCAAAAATTTATTCCATGATAAATTAACATTGTATGAACTTCTAAATTGGAAAACTTTTTCTTTAAGGATTTGCTTTGATCTGACTTTTAAAATATGTTAACATTGAGTGCCGAAATTATATTGAGCTCAAATAAACCGATATAATAGTAGAGGATTCGCACTAGAAACGATCTTCACCCATCTGTTTAATGGATGAAAAGTATTTTATATCAAATGTAATATATTAAAAAATATATCTCGAGTGGGTTGTCTGAAAAATTTCTGGCAAGACTATGATTAATTTTAAAAATATTAATTGAAAGAGCGTATGCTATTTATTCGTGCAACAGAGAAGGATAGCGATACTGAGCATTATTTTGGAGTAGCTGATTAAAGTATTTACTGATGTATCCTTCTCTGTTGAACGAATAAATGGCATACGCGCTCTCTATCAATTATTATTTTTTTTAATTAATCATAGTCTTTACAGGATTTTTTTAGACAACCCACCTGAGATACATTTTCTAATATATTAAATTTGATATAAAATACTTTTCATCCATTAAACAGATGGGTGAAGATCGTTTCTAGTTCGGATCTTGGACTAAAGGTATATAGTGGGAGTCTAATCCGCGTTCCCTGAGTTTGTTCTCTTTTCGGAACAACTCATATAGGTCTCATAGAAATCGCTGTGTCTCCCTTACTATCATAATGAAAAATGTGATATTAACGGTGTTAGAAAGAGAAAACACCAAGCTTTATTTTCAAACATCAAAATAAGTAAAATGTTGATTTTTTAATAAAAATAACTCTCTTTTTATAACTTTTGAAGGTTATTCCCATTTATGTAATGTATCATTGAAGATAGTCTTGGTTAGACGAGAGGTTCTGGGTTGGAGTCCCAGTTGCTTACATTATCTTTTCTATTTTTCTGTGTCTTGTTCTCTTTCATATTTTCATTTAAGTTATTATTGTTATCTTCTTCTTCAATAAAACGTTGACCTTTATGAAACCAAAGATTCGGCGCGTAATTTGAAAACAAAATTTATTAATTACTAACTGGTAACCGGCATGCGTTGCTAAGAAATAAATTTCTCCCTACGCGTCCTTTCCCATTAGTCCCGTTCACCTTCCTCCTCCCCTTCCTCCCTTCTTATCTCGCGTTCCCACTCCTCCTCCTCCACCTTCCCTCTCCTCACTCTACTTCCCCCCTTCCCCCATCCTGTGAACCCCCTCCTGAGTTCCCCTCCCCCCTTCTGTATTCGAATCCCCCCTTCCGCGTTCTGTTCGCGTGCCGCCTATTAATGTTTTTTATACAAATTTCATTATTCCAGATAATGCCAGAGCTTAACAGTAGTTTTATACAAAATAACGAACAAAAAAAATAATTATCCAATTGGGTGCAGTCGTTCGGATTCTGCGATTCATTTTTAGAGTTAGATATTATGCAACTATGTCGCCAACAAGGCGCTCTTTTTAGGTTGAATACCCTAATTAAAAAATAAAACTTTTTTAAGGCAACAATTTGTTTGTTTTCCTTCTGACGTTTGCAAAGAAAAGTAGGTAGAACAGTTTATATGGGAAAATGAAATTGTTGTTTTTACCATTTTCCTCGCAATTTTTTTCATATTTTCTCTTCGTTTAAAGCTTTCCTAGACTAAGACGAACATTTTAAAATAAAAATCAGCTAAATCGGCTTAGCCGTTCTCGAGTTTTAGCGAGACAAACGAAAACCAATTGATTTTTATTTATATAGATTTTTATATGTAACGATAAAAAGTAAGATAATAACAACGTTTACAATAAATACATTTGTATTTTAAAATATTTTTGTGTTTTTGTTTTTTTTCGTTATCAGTAATTTTAGTTAGAATAAACCTAAGGTGAATAATAATAATAATAATTAATAATAACGATTTATATAGCGCCGTTTTTGTGAAAAATCACCTCAAGGGCGCTGTACAAACTTACCATACACGCCTAAAATCTAGAAAGACTACATGCTAGACAAACAATTAAAAACAACTTATGGCTAAAAATTGCATACACCGGTTCATTGATCACCGATACGAAAATATACGTACAATATTTTGACCAATGAATGGGATGCTGCCTAAAAATAAATGAATACAGGACCTTACTTTCCTGGGAGGTCGCTTGAAATTAACACTGTTTATTGTCTATTTAAAAAAAAAATTAGATAGAGTTCGCACGCAGAGGACATAATTGTGAACACATGTTATTTAATTTAATTTAATATTAATATGTAATATGTATATTCTTTAATTAGTGTATTTTGGAAAGCAAAAGCAACATTTAATGGTAGGCAGTGCAGTAGTACAAGGATTTGATCTTCCTAACCATGATTCGTATCTAAACTAACTATCACGCCGTTTCCCCGCAGAAACGTCAATCAAAATATAGAAGTGAAACCTTCTATATTTTGATTGACGATTATTGAATAATTTATTTGAGTTCAAGTGACTGGTTATTTGTGCAGCAGCAATTTTCTCCAGGATTTTTGATAGGAAAGGTAAATTTGAAACAGGTCTGTAATTACCTAAGTTATCGGAGTCTAGTTGTGGCTTTTTTAGTATCGGCGTAACTACAGCTGATTTTAGTGGTTCAGGGAAGTCACCTGTGCTCAGAGATTTATTAAAAAGATGAACTAGAAATGGAGCTAAGACAATGATACATTTTTTTAATAACCATGTTGGTATAGGGTCAAGGCTGCATTGCTTATTTGGCGAACTTGAAATTATTTTTCTTACTTCTTCCAGCGTGGTGTGTTTGAAGGATGACAAATTTCCTTTAGAATTTATAGTAAATATTGGCGGAGGGGCGTCAGATGTGGAGGCACGAATGGCTTCTATTTTTTCACGAAAAAACGTTAAGAAGGCTTCCGGGGTAATATCTATTTTAGTTGGAACAGTGACGTCGGAAATAACGGTCTTTATTGAGTTCCAGAGACGCCGTGGATTGGTTCGCTCAGAGTCAATTTTTTCATTCCAGTATTCAGATCTTTTGGAATTTATTTTGCTCATATACTGTTTTTGAGCAAGGATCCACTCATTCCTTGAAGTTACCGCAGAATTTTTCCTATATGACCTCTCTAATTTCCGCATAAGTCTTTTCTGGTTTCGGCATTCATCCATTATATATATATTTTTTTTTTTTTTTACTAAAGCAACGTATTAATTCTTCATGGTGGTCTTTCACCAGGGCGATATTGAGTGTATTTTCCATTTTTCAATGCGACACAAATATACTTAAATTATTTTTAATAAGTTAACTTATTGTGAAGCAACATAAAATAAATTAAATGCAATTTTCTTGCGCACACTGGAATTTGAGCCTGCTACCTTCGGATTTCTAGTCGAGAGCCTTACCCCTTGACCACTAAGACCGTCAATTAGATTAGTTTATTTTAGGGCATATAAGGATAAGGTTACAAAGCAGAGCTATTCTTTTGAGTGTTATACTAAACGTGCCGTTTGAACTTCGTCTATTCGTAAATTTGTTTCTACGATCAAAATGGCGGTCGTTTTAATGGCTCAGTAAAGGTTTTGTCACTTTTACTCCATATTCGGGGAGGGTCGGTAACAGCGACAGTGACAACAACAGTTCGGTAAAATACCTATTATTCAATTTTCTCATCGATAATTTATACTTAATAATAAGAATATGACACAAACAAAACTGGAAAATACTTTGGATGATAAATTTAATTACAGAGCACTGAAAATGCTATCAAAGAACAAATGATCATAAAATACAATACAAACAGAATTCCTAAAACATTTCATTGTTTTTATAATACCCATCAAACGTTTTGTAATAATTTCGAATTCAAAGGGTAAAACATTTATCTAAACGTGTCTCACCCTTTCCTATAAAAGCCTCCACCCCTAAAGTGGGAGGAGTGAAAATACTAAGGGTTGAATCGAAATTACTTTTGAAAATACTAATAATAATTGAGCTTTCGGTAATCCCAAATAACTTTTATTTAATATGCTAACTTTGAAACGTATTGGACCGAGTTTACAATTTGATTAAAACGAACGTTTTGGATTTTCAGTCATTAATTGGACGAGTTTCAGCATGGACCGTTTTGCACGCCGAACAAAACTTGATACACATGAACAGAAAATCAATTTAATTTGCCTGTCCGGGTCAAAACGTGTTATGCGAATTGGTGACGTTAATTTTATTTCATGTCGTCATGCATGAAGTTTCTATTATGTGGTTTAAAGTACATTTACATAATCTGCTCTTTCATAGATAACGATAGTTTAATTATTTTAGGTTAATACACTTTCTTGTAAGTTATGCTTTAAAATATTAAGATTAATTAATTTTTGCGCCCGTACATATTCAATATGAATGTGAATATATGGTCTTGTCCGTAAAATAATATATAATATTTTATATTTATTAAAAAGGATATAAATCAAAGTAGTGATATATATAAAAAGATAAAAAAGTAATATAAAAAATAATGTGTAAGTATATGCCAATATGTACTATGTCTATGCCTAAAATAATTTAAAAAGATAAAAAATAAAGATTTAAAAAAACTATAAAAATATATGCCTAATACCTATATATATATATATATATTTGTTTTTGAATATTTATTTAGATGTATGCAAAAAAAATTTCATACATCTAGTAAAAAAAATATAAACAAATACAATTGATACAGTTACATTTTTACAAATACATTTTAAAAGGAAAAAAAAAAAAAAAGATTACAAAAATAAAAATACATTTTGAGGAAACAGATATGACAATAATATTGGTAAGATTGTTATGAATCAAAAAACATTCTTCACATATAATGCACACATCCTACGAAAAGTGCTAAGACTTGAGGCTTCCTTTACGGCATTCGGCAGGCTGTTAAAAAGTTTTTGTCCTTTATAAAACGCGCAATTTTGTGTGCACGAAAGTTTAGTTTTGGGAAGCCTAAAGTCTCCGCGTCTTCTCGTAGGATAGTTGTGAACATTTTCGTGAAACATAATGTTACTCTTCAGATAATTTTGTAGCATATTATTTTTCAGTTTTTAAATCATTGTTAATGCATTATATGTTATATGTTGTTTTGTCGTCATCATATTTAGATTTTGTAACATAATTTTGACTCTAGTAAACATATTGTATTTTAAAATCATCCTCATCCCCCTATTTTGTATAATCTGTAGTTTATTATTTTGGGCTTCGTTACATAGGAATAAAACACTAGAACAATAATTTAAATGCGAAGTTACAATAGAATTGTAAACAAGGCGCGTTGTCTTGAGATCCAAGTTATTTCTGATCCTTTTTAAGAATCCAACTTTTTTAGCAATTTTTTTTGTTATGTATTCTAAGTGTTCGTCGAATTTTAATTTATCATCCAATATTACACCCAGATATTTAATACTGCTAACCCTTTCTATGTTTTCGTTATCGATTGTTAGTATTGCCTGCTCCTTTCCATCTAGGCTATCCACAATTAAAAACTTTGTTTTCGTAACATTCAAATTTAATTTGTTTTGGTGAAGCCAAAGCGCTACATAATTTAAATCAGTTTGTATTTTTTCAATGGCGTCCTGTAAATTTTTACTGGCTATGTATAACAATATATCATCAGCAAATATGTAGTTTAATTGCACAATGCTTTAACACTTTGATAATATCATTCATGTATATAATGAACAACAATGGACCTAAGACGGATCCCTGCGGAACGCCTTTATTAGTACTATGTGGTTCAGATGTTTTACCACCATATTTTGTAATTTGTGTTCTTTCTGATAGATAATCAACAAACCACTTATTTTCTTTACCATTAATTCCAATATTACTTAATTTTTTGATTAATCTATCTCTGTCGATTGTTTCAAATGCCCGCTTTAAGTCTAGAAATACTACAATAATTTTTTTTTTTTATCTCTAAAATTTTTCCACTCATCTATTACATAGTTAATAGCGGTTTCACAAGAACATTTATTTCTAAAACCAGATTGTTGTGGAACTAATATCTGCTTGGCCTCAATATATTCTGTTAATTGCTCCTTTACAATATATTAAAGTATTTGTTCATATTTGGGTAAACAATTGATCGGCCTATAGTCGTAAAATTTTTTTGGGTTATCAATTTTCGGGATAGGAGTTATTACAGACGTCTTCCAAGTTTTGGGGAATACTCCACTATTCAAAGATTCATTGATAATTTGGACCATCGATTCTCCAATAATATTTATAGAGTCTTTGATTATATTTATTGTTATACCATCTGCAGATTCCTTCGATTTCATATTACTCAACACCCTCTTTAAGTACGGTAAATCCACATTTTTAAACTTAAATTCTTTATCAGTGCGTATAAAATTATTGCAGTATGACGACCTCCGTAGTCCAGTGGCTAAGAGTCTTGACTCACAGTCCGGAGGTCGCGGGTTCGAACCCGGCGTGCGCAAATAAATTTTATTTGATTAACTTGTGTTATTTCACAATTAATCCATTTTAAAGTAATATATAGTATATTTGCGGCACGTTCCAGAGTGGAAGATACTATCAGTATCGCCCTGGTGTAAGACCACCATTCAGAATTGAAACGTTGCTTGAAAATGGCTTTAGCCGTGTTTGGTGACCAGATCTGAATAGCCAGGTACTTCCCAACCTTCCTCTTCCCCACCTCCTTCCCCTCCCCACTACCTTCTGCCTCACAACATACCCCAATTGGGGATGCCATAGTCTCACTGGCTCTAGACGGGAGCAGTTGAGATTCTTGTGCGGTATTCACTGTAAAAAAAAAAAAAAAAAATAGGCTCGTCTAGTTGGTTCTCAGGATGTTGTGGAATACTTTCGATTATAAGATCTATGCTCGAAATAAAATGCTTGTTAAATTTAGTCGCTATCTTCTCTACTTCTTCTTCAGTTCCATCTGGGAAATCAATTGACTTTACAATTTCTTTTTGTTTACCCTTTATGATTTCTTTTTGTGTTATCCAAAGTTTTCTTGGTTCATTCTGTTGTGTTTCTAATTTTTGTTTATAATAATTGCATTTATGTTGTTTAATTTGTTTGGAGTAAATATTACGAACTTTTTTATATGCATTC
This sequence comes from Limnephilus lunatus, assembly GCA_917563855.2. NCBI lineage: Eukaryota > Metazoa > Arthropoda > Insecta > Trichoptera > Limnephilidae > Limnephilus > Limnephilus lunatus. The sequence goes on from OU830596.1 coordinate 59,299,805, forward strand.
CATTTTTCTTCTGATGGTTCCAATTTTGCCGCTTATGTGTAATGGTTTCGAATACCATTTATTCGTATTTTTAAACTTAACCCTTTTCATTGGCATAATTTTATTGACCGCTGTAGTCAAAATATTGATGTACATACATACATGAACATGCATACATGCACATTTTTTTATTCATACGTATATACACACACATATACACATATACACACACATACCCATATTCATGCATAAATACACCAATTATATACACATACAAACATGCATACATACATACAAAAAGTTGTTATATTAAATATTTACATATAAATTGTGTCTTTGTTTTTTTTTTGTTATATTATATCCAAGCATTATCTACAAGGTAACGTAATTATAGGTACACACTATGAAATCTCTACTATTATAAATTAAAGTCCTCCGCCGCGTCTATCTTTGTTTGTTCGCGATAAACTCAAAAACTACTGGACGGATTTTCAAGCGGTTCTCACCAACAGATAGAGTGATTCATGAAAAAGGTTTAAGTATATAATTTGTCAAGGTTTCTTCTGTATGTGGTGGACGAGCGGGCTGGCAAGCGGGTGGTGTGGATTTGATTTGTATGCAAACCTACAGTTTTATGCCGAGGTTGATGAAATTTTGTCTACATTTGATTTCTAAAACCATGACTTCAACTAGTATTAAATATCCGAGAATTGTTTTATCACTGACCAATTTTATGGTTTCCATATTATAAAATAAATAAATAAAAAAAATAAAAAAAAAATTTCTCAGAGTAATATTAAATTTTGAACATTAATTGTACGATAAACGATTACTTCATAATTTTAGCAACCAGGTGCAATTATGTTTCTCTAGCGTGTCATCAGTGTTGTCAGTGTTGCTTTGGGCAACATTGTTATGCATTGGCAACATTGTGTTGTTATGACAACACCGCGTCTCATTCGAATTTCAATTTCAGAACGTGGAATTTACATTTTGAAATTGGAATGGGACCGTTCTCATAGACAAGGCAGTGATGAACCACAACAATAGACAAACGTTGACAGGCAAAGATAACCATAGGAAAATATAGATGAGATTAAACTAAACCTTATTTGATAATAATATATGTAACTTATGTTTTTAAAGAGAATTCACTGAAGTTGGTTTAGAGGAAATTAAAATGTTATTCCTCTCACTGTATGTACTTGAGGAAACGTAATTTTTAATAAAAGGTATAAAAATAAACCAATAAAATTAAAATAATAATTAACTATTGTTGTCACTTTCGCTGTTACCGCCCCCAATACAGAGCGAAAGGGACAACTGCGCCTAAGGTTAATTATTTCTACATATTATTAATTAAAGTCCTCCGCTGCGTCTGTCTGTCTGTTCGAGATAAACTCAAAAACTACTGAACGGATTTTCGTTCGGTTTTCGCCAATAGATAGAATGATTCATGTGGAAGGTTTAAGTATATAATTTTTTAAGGTTTTGTGTAAATTTGTTGAAATATATCTTTCTTATATATAAAAATCAATATTTGTTTGTTTGTTCGTATTTTATGCGCTGCCATACCGTTCATTCGATTGCGATGAAACTTTTGTGATTTTTTGTGCGCACGCCCGCAATGTTTATAGGCTATATAAATAATGATAAGCTCTGGCGTTATAAAATTTGTATAAATGAAAATGTGTGTATTTCATATATTTTAGCGGCAGGGTTGAAAGGCAGGAGGGGTAGGGAAAAGGAGGGATTCGCGCTAAGGGAATGGGGACGCACGGGAAAGGAAATGCAGGGAGAATCAATGTATTTCTTTGAATGGCATTGCAAGGCATGCCGGGTAAAAACTGATAATATATAAAAGATAATGTCTGTATGTAGTGGAGCGGGCTGGAAAGCGGGCGGTGTGGATTTAATTTGTATGCAAAGGAAGATCTTAGTATGCATTTGATTTCGAAAACTCTGTATAAAGCCTGAGCATCGCCGGGGACTTCAGCTAGTACCTAAATAAAATCGTAAAAATCTTGGCTATGTATTTCTCTGTTTTTTCTTCTCTAAAACTGGAACGATTTTTATGATTTTTACGCCAAAAAAATAATAAAATATAGAAAAAACATATAAAAAAATATAGAAAATTTAAAAGAAAATATTCTATGTTTGTCGAATTTGTATACTGAACGTCTGCTGATGGCATTCAAACTAGCCAATTTTACGGAATTTCGGATGGTCTTTTTGAATCTTTTTGAATTTTGAAGCTTCCTGAAAGAAGTGACTTATCAAAAATAGCAAAACGTTGGGATATGCCAGCATTGGCATGTCATAACTGTATCAAAAACATTTCCACTAGTGTCAAAATTTAGAGAGAAAATAAGATGTACCTACGTTCGTATGGACGATAAACTTCGTTCGTACGAAACACAGTACAGCATATGAAATTTAAGCAAACGATGATCAGACTTTTGAATTACGAAAAACTCACACACGAAATTTCTTATAATCTTATTAATTCTATGGGTGTGATTCTCCCACTGAGCGTGCAGTTGCAACCTCTTCGTCTCTTACTATCCTCGTTAATGCAAAATAGGGAGGAACCACAACGGAACTATCACCGGCACGAATTTACGCGAGATGTTTGTTTACCTGCCTGAGAGTTTTCGCCTTGTTTGTTTATGGTAGCTAATGGATTACCCAGTTTCCCTGAGGGAGGTGATGGTACTTTTGTAGGGTGGTAACAAGCAAGCAGTAATGAATTTGTCTAAAGGGCATAATACGTGCAATGGATTCTAACGACAAACACAGAAAAATGTTTATTAAATCACTCATGATTTTTTTAACCTTCAGGCCTCGACCATATTTTATTAGAGGGACAAAATAATTTTCTTTGTAATGCAGTCTAAATAAATGTAATATTTCTGAACATGCTTGCCTAAAAAGGCATTTGAAATGGAATATTTCAAATGCTTTTTTTGTATCAAAAAAATGCATTTGAAAGGTGATAAATTTAAAGAATCGAAATAAACACAGTTGTAATAACAAGGTTCCATCTGTCGCGGTAACGTCATGCGATAATGAACTCTAAAATAGTTTACTATAGATTAAACTATCGCATGACGTTACTCTGACAGATGGAACATTGTTATTCCAAATGGTCAGTTTTTTAAAATAAAATTTAATGTTACATTCAGTTACTCACTGACAGAACCACAAACGAAATTAGCAAGTAGCAAGAATGTTAAACAGCTTTATATTACACAAACGCTTTGTAGATTTTTTAATAATATTAATATTTCAGAAAGAACACAGCAAAATTGTATTACTAGAGTTGGCTCTGGTCTGAACTTTAAAATAAATAAAAATAAACTAAATCTTCTTTTGGTCAAAGAAATTATTTTTATCGGGCTCCACTCATATTTAATAGCCTTCCAGATCGTATTAAGTCATCTAATTCCTTGAGCATTTTTAAAAAGACTGTTAAATTATTTGTGTTAGCCGAGGATTGTAAATTGTGTTTGTCCACTTTATCCTTTCTAAATTAATATTATATTATTTTATCTTAACTATTTTTTTCATCTTTCTCTTGCTAAATTAATAGCATAAATAATTACATAAATATTTCTCGTCTTAATTCTTTTAAAATAATTATATTTTTTCTAAAAATCAAATCTCAACATTATGGTCACCCTACATGCTTTCATTGTAATGTACTATCGCCTTCGGCTAATTAGGTACCTACTAATTATACTCATAATCTGTAAGAAACATACAACAATATTGTTCTTCAATAACTGTAATATTTTTGTGTTTTTTTATTAAATTGTAGAGTTGTTAACCTCAATACAGGCTTGACCTAGTGAGGTTATAAACTGAATTGTTAACATTAGACCTATGTACCATGTAAAGAAACAAATAAATAAAAAGACATTGTGAACTATGCCTGTTCTCATCACAGGATATCCTAGCGTGTCAGACACAGTACTTATTAGCCATAAAATGACGTTTTTTTAAGAGATGAATAAAAATTAAAATATGTAGAATTACTATGATAAGTTTGCTTTTTAAGAAATTTTAACAAATCTCCAATTAATTTAAAGTCTCACCATCCACATTTCAAACAGTATCCGCGTTCAACCCGCCTTTCAAAAAGCTTTCAAAGCTTTCAAAGGTGGAAGTTACAACAACTTGACTCAAGTGTATCCCACGTTCCACAAACAGAATTGCTTCTAAAGCTTCCGAAATAATCAAAAGCTTGCCTTTGCGAGTTACTCCACTATTGTGTGTAACTTCGAAACCACTTACGTTATCGTGTACCTCATGGATATGCGGGAAAAGACGCAAAGACTTGCATACATATTCAAATTGACAATGTTACACAAATTTCATACAATAAGGCCAAGTTGACAACGTTGCATCTTCAAAACCTGCGAAAGAACCTTCTTGGTACGAATAAACTTCTGGGCAACAGCCTGCAGTAGGAAGGTTATCCTGATAATAGTCAACCTTCGATAAGAGAGAGCACCAAAAAAAGATGAAGTAGTACGGCACGTGTGTTCTATTACATTCCAATAAAATTGTTGTCTAATTTCAAAACAATAAACTATTCTCTTTGCAGCCTCCGATTGTCTACACTAATCTGTTTAATATTATATTTGAATAATCTATTCAGTTTGGGTGTTCGTAAAAAAAATATGTTTATTTCTGTCTTTGTTTTAGTAATCTGATTAATTAGGTAAAACAAAGAAGTCTTTTAATTTTGAATTAAAACAGTGACACAAAATAAATTTGCTGTATTTGAAGAAGTAATCTGTTTTGTTAGCAGCGTCCCATTAGGCTAATTTCGTCGTTCAGGTATGTTCACAAAGTAAGTTTACTAGATTTTTTAATATTTTTAGAAAAAGTGTATTTGAACAAAAATAACACGATTGTGTTGATACTACTGATTATTTTTCCACATAATCGCCATCCCGTTCAATGCATGTGGTGAGCCGTGGCACAAGTTTCTTTATACCCTCCTCGAAGAACTCTACCGCCAGCTCCTCCCCCACTTCAAAACCTCTTTCTGCACCTGCTCATTCATCAGTTAACATTTTATTTTCATATATATATATGCCTTCAGGGAGGTGAAAAGATGATAATCTAAAAACGCCAAGTCAGGGGAATACGGGGGTGGTTCAAAACATCCCAACCAAATGATTCCAAGAGCCTATTGGTGGCTAAGGCTGTGTGAGGACGGACGTTTCCGTGAAACAAGCACACTCCTCTGGTCACCATTTCCATCCTTTTGTTTTGAATGCTCCCTTTAGTTTTTTAGGGTATCACAATATCGTTGGGCATTGATGGTCTCACACTGAGGCCATGATTTTTTTGCCCGAAATTGTGGTTTTGAATTTTTTGGCAGATAGGGAATTGGTGTGACGCCACTTTGACGACTTTTTTTTTCCAGGGGTGTAATTAGTCACCCACTATCATCTCCAGTTTAATATATGTACATAGATCAGAAATCCTCACCTTTTTTCTTGTAGTTGTTACTCCTTTCGTGTAAAAAGCGAATCACAGCACCTGACGGGATTTTTTGCCGACTTTTTTCACGCAACTAGACGACTCTACAACGTGAGTTTACATACTGCCATGTTCCTTCAATGCTCGTTTTGGTCAGGAGACACCCATCTACCACTCATTGCTGCCAACCCCCAAAAAAACAAAAAATCAGAGCCCGTTATGGTCAGAGTAAGTACATATACTTTGTGAACATCCCTAGTAATTCAATAATCTGTTCTATTAGCAGAGTTCGATTACACTAATCTGATAATTTTTTTCGTTCCATTTCAATAATCTGTTCTTATATAATATATGGAGTAGCGTTCGATAACTATGATGTTAATTTAGATGTTGCGTTACAACAATTTGTTCAGTTTAAATGTTTCAATAAAAAAATTGTTATCTGCGGCGTTCCATTACACTAATCAATTCCCTTTTGCGGCCATTACTCGATTGGTTTTAGTTGCGGCATTCCATTACAATAATCTGTTCATTTTTGATATTCCATAAAAATAATTTGTTTTCTTTCGGCGTTCCCTTACAATAATCTGTTCATTTTAGATGTTACATAAAAATAATTTTTCTTTCGGCATTCCATTACAATAATCTGTTAATTTTAGATGTTCCATAAAAATAATTAGTTTTCTTTCGGCGTTCCATTACAATAATCTGTTAGTTTTAGATTTTCCAAAAAAATATTTGTTTCCTTTCGCCGTTCCATTACAATAATCTGTTCATTTTAGATGTTCTTTAAAAATTATTTGTTTTCTTTCAGCGTTCCATTACAACAATCTGTTCATTTCAGATGTTCCATAAAAATAATTTGTTTCCTTTCGGCGTTCCATTACAATAATCTGTTCATTTTAGATGTTCCATATAAACAAATTGTTTTCTTTCGGCGTTCCATTACAATAATCTGTTCATTTTAGATATTCCATAAAAATAATTTGTTTTCTTTCGGCGTTCCCTTACAATAATCTGTTCATTTCAGATGTTCCATAAAAATAATTTGTTTCCTTTCGGCGTTCCATTACAATAATCTGCTCATTTTAGATGTTCCATATAAACAAATTGTTTTCTTTCGGCGTTCCATTACAATAATCTGTTCATTTTAGATATTCCATAAAAATAATTTGTTTTCTTTCGGCGTTCCCTTACAATAATCTGTTAGTTTTAGATTTTCCAAAAAAATATTTGTTTCCTTTCGGCGTTCCATTACAATAATCTGTTCATTTTAGATGTTCTTTAAAAATTATTTGTTTTCTTTCAGCGTTCCATTACAATAATCTGTTCATTTTAGATATTCCATAAAAATAATTTGTTTTCTTTCGGCGTTCCGTTACAATAATCTGTTCATTTCAGATGTTCCATAAAAATAATTTGTTTCCTTTCGGCGTTCCATTACAATAATCTGTTCATTTTAGATGTTCCATAAAAATCATTTGTTTTCTTTCGGCGTTCCATTACAATAATCTGTTCTCTTTCCGGCGTTACATTTCTCAAAGTAGCCTCAGAACCCTTTGAAGTTATCAAAATACGTTAACATCGGCTTTTTAAAAACTTTTCCTGAAAACGTTAGAATTTCCACCGCCTCCTTCATTCTCCCTTATTCCTCCTCTTTACCCGTTCAGGTCTCGTTTACACTTCATCTCTACGTCGGAAATTTAATGCTGTGGATAACGCTAATTTAAATAAATGTCCAAAAATAGATAAATTTAAATTCAGCATCTCGAAAACAAAGAACATAATAATTGGTAACTACGATGAAGGTAATAAAGCAACAATGGGCGGTGAACACTTGGGAAAGATAAATAACCAATATATTATATTATAAAAGAAAAAACGCGCGTCCCGCAAAAACTCAGAAACGAGTCTCGGTAAGATCAAGGATTATTTTGTGGTGTGGTAGATCTCTATCCCCAGTCCAGAATAACCGTTCCCGTTTTTACCTAAAAGGAGTGCTATAGAAGATATAAAGGCTGGAAGTTTTGCTCTCTTCAAATTTCTAGAAAAGTCTTCCGGAAAGTTCTAAAAGGTTCCATAGAGCTCTGGAAAGTTCTGGAAGGAGTGGCGGAGTATGTCGTGGAATTTTCGGGAATATGGAATCGGGAACATCATTGTGGAATATTCCAGAACACTCTCGAATGTTTTCCTGAGCGAAGCTGGGTAACCCAGCTAGTATAAAATATTAGGGAGTGATTAAAGACTCAAAGAAGTCTCTTAAAGAAAACGCCGATCTAATTTCCAAAAAATGCCAAAGAAAATCTATCATTGGAAGATTTACGAAAAATTTCGATAAAATAACAAATTTACACAATTGTTGCACCACACAGCCTACCGTTTATAATACTTTCATTAAAAAAAAAAAAAATTATTTATATTATTATAATATTTAATAATAATAATATTTGGCTGATTTATAAAGCGCCGTTTTCGTGAAAAATCACCTCAAGAGCGCTATTATACATTAAATAAAGTTTTTCTATTAAATATACATTAAATAATTCTTTGTCTGAAATAGTCTCACTTTTCTTTAGAGCAAAGCTCGCAGAAAGCGGAAAAAATGTATGTAAACCGCGATTTAAAATAAAAAGTTTTATATGTAAAACAAATAATTGATAAGAAATATAAAGGAAAGAAGAAGAGGAGACAAAGAAGAAGAGATAAAAAAGAAAGAAAGAATGAAAAATAATATCTAATATTATAATTGAGCTGTATTATATAGTATTTTTAGATGTAATGATTGTAATAAGCATTGAAATTTATTTTTTTTATAATTTGTTCCCAATCTTAAATTAACGGGTAATTGGTTAAACCGTTTAACTCCAATATATATTTTTAGATTTAAATAAAGCGTTAAAAACACAACAAAATTAAAATGTAAACAAACAAAGTTGAATTCGCTTATTGTCTTGTTTTGCTTCATGTGGATCATTTTTTTTAAAGGTGTCCACTTATTTTGACATCCTGAATTTCTAAGGCATTGTACGATTCCTGAAACGGGAGAGAACCTTAAAGGGAAGTAGGAACTGCCTTCCTCAGTTTCCGTTCAGTCGTGTTCGGCATTTTTAGTTTGTCCAACAGACTTATTGCAGAATATAATAGTTTACAGTGGATACAAATTCAACGGTACCTTTCGAGTATTTCTTTATTAGCAGAGAAAGAACTTACAAAAAAGCATTTCACATATGTTTTTGTTATCAGCTTACATTTTTTTTCCAAAATTGTGAATTTATAGTTATTTTAAATTTAGTTCGGGTTTGAATCTTGCAATCATATATAAAGATAGCAGCCAATAATGTGTGCGTTAAGAAAATGAAGATAATGTTGGCAGTTCTTAGTCGAAGTATGAAACAGTTAAAAGTGACCGAATTGGATATAGACGCCTTAGTTCAGTTGGTAGAGCTGTTGCCATGAAATCAGAAGGTCCTGGGTTCGAGTCCCAGAGGTGCCAATATCTTTTTCTAATTTTTCTGTAATCCGATTTTTGATTGATATTCGTTAATATTATCTTCATTTAATTATATATTTATTTTTATAATATAATGTCTAACCACAAAGTAATTGCTTCTTATGAAAAAATATAAATTTATATTTAAATTTTTTTTTTTTACATTGCCTCCGTACAGGAGATCCCAAGCAAAAAAAATCCCTCAAGGCCATCTTTGGGGATGCTGTGTAAAGGGTAATTCCGCGCTGTTTGTTCCAAATTGGAACTGATGTGTCAATTATTTAGAGTACCCTTTGATTTTTCACGGGTTTATGCTGGTATATTATACATCGCACCTTCCGTAAAAAAGGGTTTTAAGACAAAAAATGTAAATTTTACAGGAAAGTGAAAACAAATGATAATAGATGAAACAAGCGGTCCCGTCGAAAAGAGACACTAGCGCCATGTGGCGGAGACAGAGGGATCTAACTTAAACACGGTTTCGTTTCATTTCATAAGGCCTCTGAAGATGGACAGTGAGATCTGTCCGAAACGTCAGGAGTTAAAAAGTCATTTTAACGACTACGTTACGCGGGAAAACCGAGAAAATTATTCTTCATCTTACACCCGTGAAAACCTTAACCATAACATATATATATATAGAATCACCTGTAAAACTGTACACAAATTATATAATGAATAATATATATATATATATATATATATATATATATATATATCAGAGTGTTTCGGTGTGGGTTTCTTTTTAAAAAAATTCTACAAATATATTCTAAGTTGAGCTTCAAAACATGAGAACAGTCACTGTGTACACAAGATTTCTAAAAACCTCGCTATCTCGTTTACCCTTCCTTTAAAGCCAAATGTTAATACTTCTTTATGAAATTTAGCACACTTGACATTCAAAATAAGAGGAAAATTAATACCCAGATCTGATTTTAAAATACTCTATATAAAACCTGGACAACCTTGGGAACTTTAGCTAGTGTTACACATCAATCTGTCTCTTGACGAATCACATTTAGGAAGATCAAATCCTTGTACTACTGTACCGCCCACCATTAAATGTTGCTTTTACTTTCCAAAATACACTAATTAAAGAATATATTATATATAATAATATTAAAATATTTTTCAGGATTAAATAATATGTGTTCACAATTATGTCCCCTGCGTGCGAACACTATCTAAATTTCTTTAAATAGACAATAAACAGTGTTAATTTCAAGCGACCTCCCAGGTAAGTATGGTCCTGCATTCATTAATTTTTAGGCAGCATCGCGTTCATTGGTCAAAACATTGTACATATATTTTCGTATCGGTGATCAATGAACCGGTGGATGCAATTTTTAGCCATAAGTTGTTTTTAATTGTTTGTCTAGTTTGTAGTTAGAAGTAAGATTTTACAAATGTATTATTAGTTTGTACGGCGCCCTTGGGGTGATTTTTTACAAAAACGGCGCTATATAAATCATCCAAATATTATTATTAGTTTTAATACAAATTCGCACAATTTTCAGTAAATGTGAGAATCTCTGGACTGTAATTTTATTTCAGAAATTTATCACCATGAAATCCGTTTGAAAATCATTGAAACATACTATTTATTTGAACATAATTTTCCAGTTGATGCGTTTATTGACGAAACGGCCATATGTACATGTACGTTTCATTAGCCGAATATATTCATGTGTGATGGGCTGTTTTACGGGGACTATAGGCAGGTAATTAATAATAAGTATGTATCACTTTGTGTTTTGAATGCCACAACTGTGCTTTTTAAATTTTAATAATTATAATTAAAATAGTATTCTGCTCAAATATACGCTTGTCTAAATGTTTGACAAAATAAGCACTTATATTATTACCGTGACTATTCACGGTTACGGTACCGTGACGGCATGAAAAAGGCAATAAACATAATAATAAACATAATTAACACAATAATTCTGCAGCTCTTTCACAAGATGAGGTATACAATGTATGTAGGTTTATTTTCTCCAAAGGAAAAAAGGTATAATTTTCTTGCATCTTTCTCTCTCACACCACACCGTGACGTCTCCCCAGACCCCTACAATTCTACTAGCGTGACGATAATTTTTAAAGTATGGAATATAGTTACAAGGATTAGCATATTCAAGTGTCGGTGAATTCTAAAAATTCAAAAACTACAAATGTGCTGATACTAAACCTACAAGTGATAAACTACAATTCCCTGATGGTTTTTTGTTTGTTTTGAAACTTATAAAACTGCACAGTTCTTTCTTACATACTAAATAACTAACTTACTAACCATCACGCTGTTTCCCCGTAGGGGTTGGCAGAGAGGACGGACCGCCAACTAACTTGGTCTTGGCACACACTCTTTGGCTCAATCACATTCATACATCGTATCATACACACTCTTCTATTATTCTGACTCTTGACATGCATGACCCGACTCCAGCTTTTGATTCACTTGATCGTGCTATTGTTACCGCGCGTATAAGGTAGTGAGTGCTACAAGTGAGGCGGCAACCAAATATTAAGAGGGCCTCCGATTACAAATAATTATGTCGCTACGTAAGGGGCCAAAGACCAAAAGGTCTCCCTGCCAAGGGAAAACATTAAATATCGGGCAACAATTGAAAATACGGTCCCTGAATTTTGAGGGAACATCTCTCCCAAAGGTGGATTTTTAACTAAAACATTTGGTCAACGAATGACCGCTCCATTCATTCCCCGGCGGGATTGATGAGGTCCACAGGGCAACGCCTGAGGCCCTAGACTTGCGCGCAGACCTAAATGTCCCCCTCTGACCCCCCACCATACGAAAGAAGAACTTTATCGTGCCATGTCTTCCTCGGGCGTCCCCGACTTCTTCAACCATTCACATTTGCGTCATATATTCTTCTTAGACTACTTTCTTTGTTCATTCGCTCTACATGCCCAAACCATCTGAGGGATTTTACGGCGGATTTCCACCTGCAGATATATCGACAATACATTAACAGAAATAATCCTTTGAGGGATCAAGCGTACAAGGGACCAACCATCTGGGGAACAAATATCGGGGGATCAAATGTCGGGAGAGTTAAAAGTTGAGTCACTATTATAATTGTAAAGTTTTATTTCCCATTTCATTTCGTTTCACTGACATTTTATTCAGGTTCGTCTATAAATAAAATAACTTTCCAGTACATATATTAGGTCCAATTCTATTTATAATTTACATAAAAGATATTATTAAAACTATTAAACATTGCAAAATTAGACTATTTGCAGACGATACCTTAATCTATATTTCGTGTGAAGATTACATAGATGCAATTAACAAAATAAACGAAGACCTACAAAATATATCAAAATGGCTAAAATTAAACAAATTGAAACTGAACGTAAACAAAACAAAATATATGGAAATAGGCAATAAAAAGCATAACACAGGGTTAAATTTGACAATTAATGCTGAAAAAATTGGAAAAGTAAATGAAATCAAATACCTGGGTGTAATACTCGATTCAAAACTGACTTTCACAGCAAACTTTGAATATGTGCTAAAAAAGGTGTCAAAAAAGGTAAATTTTCTTAGAAGACATAAATTAAATAGAAACACTACGGAGCTCATTTATAAAACTGTTGTTGCTCCACATTTGGATTACTGCTCTACGATGTTATATTTGGCCAATGAAGGAAATTTAAACAAACTAGAAGTTATTCAGAATAGAGCTATGAGATGTATACTGGGAAAAGGCAAATACGCAAGGATTAATCAAATGAGAGAGGAGCTAAATTGGATTCCAATAAAAAAAAGACTACTATTTAATGTGTTAATTTTTGTGCATAAAATTATGAAAAATCAAATGCCAAAATACTTTAAGGATGAAATTGTTTTTAATAGAGACGTACATAATTGTGAAACAAGAAATATAAACAGAGTTCGATTGCCACAAATGAAGAAATCAAAATCACAGAACTGCCTAATGTATAGAGGACTAAAGATGTATGATGAAATGCCTGAAAGTATGAAGAATGAAGAAAGAATGAATGTATTTAAAAAAAATGTTATGCTTACTGTAAAAATATTTAAATTTATCAAATGAAATTTTACATTGTGCTTATTAGTTTATATTCATGTAGTATAAACTAACTCAATAAATAATAAATAAAAAGTACTAAGGTTTTTATTGAAAATTCGTTTCAAAAACCAGCATTCCCAGAATCTGACAAAAGGGTGCATTTTTATTTTTATTTGCATAACAGGTCATGCGGAACGGTTGGCGAGCAATTGCAACTCAAATTCAGGTTTCAATTGATAGTTCAATATGCAAATATATTTATCAATTTGAAATGATGAATTCATCAAACATGCCAATAATATTTTTTAATCTAATTGCATGATGACATATACGAAAAAATATTTATTGGGTAAAATATTAAAAGGGTATTTGAACGAGTATTTCACGAAGGTTGTTTGAATTCTTTGGGGATGCCGTGTGGGGGGTATTTTTAGGGAAAGGAGGGAGGAGATGATCTGGGTTGGAAAAGGGTACATCATAGAGATGTTGATAGGAATGGTGACCGGACAACTCAGAATCATGCAACTTCAACACCTCATTTCAAAAGTTAATAAAAATGATGAAAAAAATATATAAAAAATTCGTTAAATAGGTTACGTTAGGTTAGGTAATGGGACATTGTTCTATTTCTTTCATTACTTTGAAAAACATTTTCAGAGGGGTGTTGAAATTGCAAGATTCTGTATTGTCGTGGAACCGATAGGATTCTGCGGGTCGTTGTGTCCAAGAGGGACGAACGTACAAATTCATCCCTCCCACTGCGGTGCAAAACGATGGGTCAAGAGCAGTGGCGTAGCGTAATAGTGTCATAAAAAGACCGTCAGACGCAAAATTCTCCCGTTGCGGGGCACTCCACGGGGAGCCATATGGCTACGATTAAATAAACAACAGACCGTGTTCAATATTTTTTTGACAATATCCTTCGTAATTTTTTTTCCACGGTCGGGTGTCACCCCTCCATCGGGTGGCACCCAGGGTGGACCGCCCCCCTATAATATGATACGCATAACCATATGACCGATCAGTGGTTGAGTGGGCATCTCCTCGGCTGGCTCCTCACTGGGCAAGTCATCCATCACGACTCAAGCAACATTTTCGGATTACTGTGGTGGTAGTAGGAAATTTTCAAATATTGTCGAGTTATTTGTAACCCGGGAATGTATGTATTTTTTTTAAATATTGAAAATGTAAAATAATGCAATAATTATAATGTTAAGTTTTCTGTAAGCGAGTGAATAAAAAAAATTTAAATAAACACTCCAATAAAGTTAACACAAAAGATATTTTAATTAAGTTATAGCTGTAAAGGGTTTGTTAATGTATACCATTTACAAAGAAATATAATTACACCATGTTCTCTTTGCTGTCTGCCTTTGTTAGATATCTACTTACATTTTAATTCCATAAAGCATTTCAGTTCTGCAAACTTCGGCAGTTGAGACAAACACGCATAATTTAAATTCGTATGTAAACGGTGAAACGAGTTCATTAGAAACGTTAATTTATTTATTGTCCGTAATGTAGGAATTGCGCTGAAAACGCTCGAACAAAGATAAACAGAATAAGCAAGCGGAAACTGAGTACATACAGTTACAGTAAAATACAGGCAGAAAATTTAATGAAATGTTTTAAAGTATACGCGGCCAAGTTGCTTTAACAGAATTTTTAACATTAAATATACAGAGGAGGCTCTTAGGAAAATGGTTTCACTCAGGGACTCCATCTATGGGCTTGCTTTGTAGTACTTACTGGTACATAAAGTTTCAAAAAAATATAGGCATAAAATTTAATGAAATGTTTTAATGAATTTTTTACATGCTTTGACAAAATTTTTAACAATATAACTACAGGAGGCCCTGAGAGGGCAGTCATCTATGGGGTTGCTTTGTAGTACATACAGTTTCAGTAAAATATAGGCAGAAAATTTAATTAAATTTTTTGAAGTACACGCGTCCAAGTTGCTTTAATAGAAATCTACAGAGGAGGCCCTAATCATCTATGGGGTTGCTTTGTAGTACGTACTGGTACATACAGGTTTCAGGAAAATATAGGCAGATAATTTAAGTAATGTTTTAAAGTACACGCATCCAAGTAGCTTTAATAGAAATCTACAGAGGAGGCCCTAATCAGGGACTTCATCTATGGGGTTGCTTTGTAGTACGTACTGGTACTTACAGGTTTCAGTAAAATATAGGCAGAAAATTTAAGAAATGTTTTAAAGTACAGGCGTCCAAGTTACTGTAACAGAATTTTTAACATTAAATCTACAGAGGAGACCCTAATCAGACACTTCATATGTGGGGATGCTTTGTAGTATGTACTAGTACATATAGTTTCAGTAAAATATAGGCAGAAAATTTAATGAAATGTTTTAAAGTATGTGTTTTAACAGAATTTTTAACATTAAATCTACAGAGGAGGCCCTAAGGAAAATCGTTTCAGTCAGGGACTTCATTTATGGTGATGCTTTGTAGCACATACTAGTACCAAGTACATACAGTTACCGTAAAATACAGGCAGAAAATGTGATGAAATGTTCAGGAATAATTAAAACTAAATAATTACCTGTTTTTCTCTTTCTTTCCATTTATTATAAATTATATTCATCTCTATTTTATTTAGATTTTTCGAATTTCGTACCGTATCCTATGTATGTACACCTACACATATTGATGATCCAGAAGGCTCAATTGTTCGTATTATATACTTACCTTTTGCATAATGTTATTCTATTTCTGTTATAATTAGTGTAACTCGCTCATCAAGCACAAGAACTAGCTTCTTCTTTGATGAGATTGCAATTTTAAATAATTTCTGTACCGATATGTAATTTATGTAACACCTTTGTACACTTATATATCTATATTAAATAAATAAATAAATAAATGTTTTAAATTACATGCTTTAACAGAATTGTCAAAATTAAATCTACAGAGGAGGCCCTAAGGAAAATCGTTTCCCTCGGGGGCAGTGAAGTCATCTACGGGTATGCTTTGTACTAAGTACTGGTACATACAGTTTCTGTAAAATATAGGCAGAAAATTTAATGAAGTGTTTTTAAACACGCTTTAACTGAATTTTTAGTATTATTAATATTAAATTTTAATATAAAATCTACAGAGAAGGCCCTAAGGAAAATTCGTCTATGGGGTTGCTTTGTAGTATGTACTGGTATGTAAATATAGGCAGAAAATTTAATGAAATGTTTTAAAATACATGCTTTAACAGAACTATTAAACTAAATCTACAGAGGAGGCCCTAGGGAAAATCGTTTCTCTCAGGGCCAGTCATTTATGGGTATGCTTTGTGGAGGGTCGTGTGAGAAGAGGAATATGTTAATAAGGGTTAAATCTACTTGACTCTACCATCTTTTCCACTGTGACAACCTAACTGAGATAGTAAAAAGGATATAATAGAATAAATGACATTAGAAAAAGACTAGATATTGAAGTAATACACACTTATTGTTGCGGAAGAGCAATACTCGAGGAGGAGTTTAGTTAACTAGGCAACTCAGTCTTACCTACTTATCAATACTTTTTTGTGAAAATACCGCATAACAGTGCCAATTGCTCACGATCATTCAGAGTCAGTTCATCCACTTTTTAATATTATTTATGACCGTTATCGGTTTCGCTTATCACGGCCACCTTCAGACTGGATGGATAAAAGATTTTAGCTATTAAGTCTTCGAATTGTCAGTATCAAAAATAATTTAAAAAATTATTTGTGGGAAAAATCTGTGCATTTTGTTTTGTTCGAGGCAGAAACGTTTCGTTTGATGTGTTGGTCTATTCTCTGCGAGTTGTTGCAATGATGAAGGCAAGTGATTATATTGGTTCCATGCCAACTCAGAATCAAGTCAACTCAACAACTCTTTGAAAAGTCATTAAAAGCTATGTATGAAAAAAGTAATTTTAAAATAGCCGTTAACCCTAACCTAACGTAACCTATTTAACTATTTTTTTTTATCATCACTATATGACTTTTCTGAGGTGGTTCTGAGTTGTTTTCATTCTGAGTTGGCCGGTCACCGATTATATTATAGTTTAATGGCGAAGTACTTAACTATCCATTAATATTTATAATACCTATATTATGTCCTAGTTACCGTGTACATTTTTAATAATTTCTAACCATTAAAAAAATTGTAACAGGTTTCAATAGAAAAAAGTCAATGTCACTAAGAATTCGTATCATTCAGCGCTAATGCGATTTCACCGAACTATCAAAACATATATAGATCTTTTCAATACTTTCAAAACCTCTCCGTCCTGCATCAAAAGCAAAATAATTAGTAGTGAATATAACTGATACGTTTGTCAATTATGTTTGTAAATTGATAAGTTTTTCCTGTACTGATATGTTTTTCTGTACAATGTTTGTAATTTTTCGACATATTTATTATGTCTGCAAAAGCCTCATGGGCGTTTAATAAAATAACTAAATAAAGACTGTGTTGAAGTGGTGGTGTCAGCAGTTGTGAACTATCAGCAGTATCTGAGGGCTCTATACAGAGTATAAAGCACGCCCAGTTTCTGAGAGGCCAACTTGACTCAGGCTTCGATGGAGCCCCCGTGCCTGAGCTGGTCACTTAGAATAATTGAGGGGCGTTCTCACAAACAGAAACATCTACCGCAAATGTTTTTATTATTATTATTCTTATTATAAAGATGTCTACGAAATGGCTAATTCAGAATTTCAAAAATCAATAATATATTTACATGCTTAATGTGTAAAAATAGAAAATGACAAATCTTCACAAAGTGAACGGCTAACTTTTTTTTAAAAGTAAAAACGTCTTTAGCAACGATGTGATTTGAAACTCGTTGAAAGGGAAACGAGCTACAATAAAAAGAGACAAACAAATACATCTATAGGATTTAGCTTGCTAGAGAATTAAATAGATCAATCGGTGTCCTGTAGAATAAAATGTTCAATATTTTTTAAACTAGGTAACAATATTAATATATAAATAAACCCTACAATAGGCCCTACAAAAATTGTCGCCAAAGTTTGCCATTGATGCCACGACGTGTCAATAGGCCACTTGCATCACATTTAAAAAAAAAAAATTCCGGTTAAGGCAAATATTCTAAGACATTCCGTATTTTTTTTATCGTATTTTTGAAACCCTGGCGATTTTTTGAAAATTTCCATCCAAAATATCGGACCATTTTTTATAAACCGGAAAGACGGGATATAATTTTATGGGTGTGAAAAAACGATAATTACATAGCCGAAAATCATTTAAAAAAAGAACATTTTCCACACGAATAGCAATAAATTGTACGGGGTTCTCTTCGTAACATCTGTAAAAACACCGCCATCTTTATCAAAAAATCAAATCAAAGGATAAGTTCGCATAGAACAAACAATAAATCTAGTGAACGTTAAACGCAAATTAAAAAATTCGCCGGAAATCAAAGTGTTGCCATATAAAAAAAATTAATCAGTATGGAATTTTACAAAATTAAGGGAACATAATCGGAGACGGGACATTTTCATGTAGTGACGTCACGAGCTCAAATAATGGATTTATTCATTTAAAAATAATAAAAAACTATACATTTTTTAAAAAATTTTACTAAAATTTTCGTAATCTTTGTAAAAAAATCTATCCACACGATTTTTTCCAAGTCATTATGAAATCCATGCAAGTGGCCTGTTATCCTGATCTTATACTATGCATTCGTCGCATTATCATGAAGTTTAGTTTTTTAAGGTTTCACTTCCACCGCGTGTGAAGTGTATTTGTTTTTACTCCAAATAATGTCAGGAAAGTAAATCAAGTACGTCTCTGAACATCCTGTATATATAATTTTCTTTTACATTATTTTATAGTGAACATTAACAAACCAGTTAAGTTCCATTTATATTGTTATAGTTACAGTTTAAAAAGCAAAAAAAATCGCTTTACGAAACAGCTCATACAGGTCGTCGTCTCCCTTACTATCATAGTGAGAACTATGATCTAAACGGTATTAGAAAGAGAAAACACCACGCTTTATATTCAAATCTAAAAATTAATCACAAAATAAGTAAAATGTACACCTTTTTGAAACCAAAGTTTCGGATCACAATTTTTTATCAATCATTTTTACATGGAACGTTAAAAAAGTGAGGTTACAATAACGTTTATAATACATTTATCTAATAAAATATGTATTTTTTTTATTATTTTTTGTTATCAGTAATTTTAGTTAGAAAAACGTTAGGTGAGCTGTTTTTAAAACTTTTTTATGTTTGCATGCAATTTTTTTATATTTCGAAAATTATATGTTTAATTCGAATTATTAAATTTGAAATCGTGTTTTATAACGTTTTAATAACAGTTTTTTGATTCCGGACAAGTTCAGATATATTCCATTTATTTGGATTTTATTGCAAAGCGGAAATATTTTGACCCTTTGACAAAATATGGCAGTGGCCTGAAGGGTTAAAAAATATTACAAAGTAAAAAATGAAAAAATAAACAATGAAGAAATAAACAATGAAGAAATAAACAATGACAAAATAAACAATGAAGAAATTAACAATGAAGAAATAAACATGAAGAAATTAACAATTTTTGTATATGTCTATCGTTCGTTCGGAGACATTCGGGCGTAGCCGAATGCTTCCGAACATACAGCCGCTGGGCGCTCGTTGCCGGCGCCACTTCGAATGCTAATCACTTCTAATCTAAGAGCTCCCGAATAGTTACACGTTACCAACAACTAGTAATTCCACTGTAATTCAATTAATAAATAATAATACAAGACGAACTTGCGTTGAAATTAATTGTGGGCTAGTGAGCCACAATAGTCTATTAAAGAATATTACAACAATGAAGAAATAAATAATGATGAAATAAACAGTGATGAAATAAACAATGAAAAAATAAACAATGAAGAAATAAACAATGAACAAATAAACACTGAACAAATATGCAAAAAAGAAATAAGAGTTTTGAAGTACTTTGTGAGGTTATGCTAGTTATATTTATAAATATTTTGCGTGTTTCCCGATTGTTCAGCTGAACCGAAGGGATCATTGGCGCTAGTTCCTCGCATGTATAAATTATGGGAATGCGATTATTGGCCTATTATCCAATGTCCACGCGAAATAGATGCAAATTGCGTTACGCAATGGTCAATTCACAGACGACAAATAATACAGTTACAAAGCAGTCAAGAATTCGTATTGAATATGACGAACATAACGGGCACTTTCTCTTGGTATAAGTAGGCTAAATTCAATGAATTTGTCACGATATATAATCTAATATTATTTTGTACTATTGAATGTACATGTCACTTTGTGGATATCCAATATTATTAAATGAAATTATATAACTTCTCTCTATTTCTTTCTCGTGGGGTAAAAATAATCTCGTTGAATTTAATGTTTCAAAGACCCAATCATGTCTGATTACGTCTAAAAGGGATTGAAATGAAAATTGAAACTCCTTCAAGGGAAGCAATCTTCCGAACAGGCCCTCCATTGATATGTTTGGTGTAACTCTAAGTAACCAGCTCAGGTATGGGGGCTTCATCGAAGCCAGAGTAAAGTCAGCCTCTCAAAAACTACTTAAACGTACACAACTTCTAACCTTTTATAAATCACAAGTGCATTCCATGGTTGAATTTGGCAGCCACCTCTGGTCTGGAGCTCCAAAATACCTGAAAAATATCCTCGACTCTGTCCAGAAATGGGCGGTCCGTTTGATATATTCTCCCATCTTAACAGACGGATTGCAATTTTTAGAGCACAGGCGTCGGGTGTGAATGCTATCCGTGTTCTACCGGTATTACAATGGAAGATGCTCCGAAGAACTAGCGTCATTGATCCCTTTGGCACTGGTGCATAGTCGGAAAATCGCGTGCCCAGCATATGTACGCGGTTAACATTTGTCACATGAGAACGAGTCACTTCTTCGACTCGTTCTTGTGTTCAACAGCTCGGCTGTGGAACGATTTGCCAGCCTCTGTAATTCCTCCTTCTTACAACATGGGTCACTTCAAGACCAATGTTCATTCCTTCTTCTCAAAAAGACCCTTCATATAGCATCTTAGATGACATAGGCCCTGAGAGAAATTATTTTCCTCAGTGCCTCCTGTGCGGAATTTGGTAGAAAGCAGTCACTTTGTGGCTTGTCATATTTAATGAAATAAAACAATTATTTTATTCATAACCATGATTTACCTATTTTTTTAATACCGACCGGTTTCGCTTAACACAATATGGTACACAATTTTACTGATAAAAATACATTGTGTAAGCTTATATACCTACATACATATATATAAAAGTAAGAGAAAAAACATAATACAAAATTAAGGAACAGTGATAAAGTATGGAATTTAAATCTTACATACTAATAGAGAGAAAAAGACAGATATGCAAATAATGGTTTTTTTTTAAATTTATTTATTATTGTAAGAAACTTTGGCGTGTTTCCCGATTGTGCACCAGTTCCAAATGGTTAAGTGACGCTAGTTTCTCACAGCATCTTCCATTGAAATACCGGTAGAACAAGAACAGCAATTTCCCCTGACGCCTGTGCTCTAAGGCTTGCAATCCGTCAGTTAAGATAAGGGAATCTATCAAACGTTTCTGCACAGTAAATTGTTTTTTTTTTTCAAAAAAGAAAGAGAAAGGATTTTTTGATATTCTAAGAACAATTTTACACTAGAAAATTTACTTTATAATAGTTAAAACATACTAAAAAGAACAAATTCTAGATGGGTCTCGCGACATTTGATAAACTGACAAAAAATTTCCGTAAATTTATCAATGAACTAACAACCGGGTCGATAAACATCAACGCGCGGATAGTCTTGAAACCCGCGATTCTGAAGAATTATTACACGACTAGCACGGACCGGTACTGCGCCTCTTCATCCCGCGACAAAATATCCCCGACAAAATATCCTTCGGAAAAAACATCCTCCAACAAAATATCTACTAAAACCTAACCTAACCTTATTTTACATTTTAGTATTTTTATAAATAATGTCTGTATTATTTTTGTCCCATTTAACTATTTTTTTAACAATAATTTATTGTCTTTATAGGATGTCTGTATTATTCTTGTCCCATTTTTTTGTTAGGTTAGGTTTTAGTAGATATTTTGTTGGGGGATGTTTTGTCCGTAGGATATTTTGTCGGGGATATTTTATCGCAGGTTTGAAAAGTCGCGGAACCGCGCGGACCCGTGAAAAATCACGGGACATTATCATTAAAAGATTGATAATTGCTTGTTAGCTAAAAAGCGCAGACCCTAAAATTATAACGAATTCTAAAATAATTGTCAAGATTCATCAGCAGAAATTTAAACAAAAGAAAATATGTACATTTCAAATTAGAAATAAAATAATTTTCATTAAAATAATATTAACTCGGCCCCTGTTTGCCCTCCAAAGAGCCCCTCCATACAGCATCCCAAAAGATGACATAATTCCTGAGGGATATTACTCGTATTTTTCTCAAGGTATCCAAGTGTTAAGTTAATGAAAAAAAATAGGTTTGTATAAAAATATAAACATTAGATTTGTATTTTATTTTTTAATAAATTAAAATAAGATATTTATTTTAAGATTGTTTTATATATTCAATAATAATGTAATTCAATTTGAAAAAAAAAATTAAGTTAATAATTACACCGCAGAACTTGTTTATAAATAAACTATTTTGTATAAATTAAAGTAATGTTATTGAATATACATAGAAAAAACTTAAAATATAAATTTGGTTTTATAAATTAAACATAGGAACAATAAATATTTATAAAAGCAAAATTAATATTGCTAATAGGTACAACGATTGAGGATTCAGGTAGTGGGGATATTAAATCCACGATGGCGATGCCTGGAAATCCGACGCATTTGACAACTCAGCTACTAAGATGTCTATTCCTATAATACTGCATAGGCACTTTATTTAAAATGTAAATATAAGACATCTTCTCAGGCATCGCTTTACAAGAAATAAATCATGTTTGTAGGTCAAGACCTGTCGAAGGCACTGACAAAATAAGTATATAGAAGTGTATTGCACTATGTCCGTGTGCCAGAAGTAAGTAAAAATATACCTTACCTTGTTATTTGATTTTTGGGGTGTTATGCCGTGTTGCGCTACCTCCTTATTTAGCCAATGTTTCGGACAGCGTTACAGTGTCCATCATCAGAGCAGATGTGTAACGCAAACAAATAACGAAAAACGATAAAATCTCATTCTCTCGCAGGTAAAATCCTATAGTTGTAAGTGTTTGTCTCTTTTTAGTGATTTAAAAATCAATGAAACGAAAAATAGTGACACAAAAAAGAGACAAACACAAACACCTATAGGATTTAGCCTGCAAGAGAATGAGATAGTATAATCGGCCTCCTCTTTCTTCGGTGCTTCATAGCCTCTGCATTCTTGTCTAATTTAGTTTTCTGAAGATTTCACTTCTACCGCGTGTGAATTGCAGACTCCGTTTTTTTTCCAAAAAGAAAACCGAATTCATTAACCTTTCCGTGGTTTAAGGTAGAAAGGTTTTAACCACACTATGTCACTATTTAAAATACCTCGGATTGCTTTGCTGTCAATTTTGACAAATTTTCCCTTATTTGTAAGTAATTAGGTAGAAGTTTACGATTTTATAGTTTTTTTAATACAAAACCTACTAATATGTAATCGACAAAATATAGATGAATTCATTGGCTATATATAACAATAATCAGTGTGTATGTCTCCATGTTAAAATTCGGAGGTATGATTTTTTTAATACGGCCGGAAAATATTCAAATTGATCACCAAAATAACTCAACCAAAAAAGTTTTTAATTACCCTGTCACTCCAGTGGTTAATAGGATAGACGTCATCAGTTTTCCTTCAAATCGGTATAAAATGCTATTCTAGGGATTTTCAAATCAGTGGTATAATATTTTTTGTTTGTCAATCATTGTACCAATATTATCCAAGACACCATGAGAACTGTAACATTAACCACCTTATTGTTTTCTTGACTTTCGTAATCAGTGTTGGCTTTTGCAATAACGGTTTTAATGGGAATTTGAAGGTGGGTACTAGGCATGTATTAAATAGGTAAATTGGTTGGAATAACAAGTCGAGTATTTCAAAAAATTGGGACCCTGCATTCTGAATTTCGAGTGACATTTATTTTATTTTATATATTATTATTATATTAGCGAAACTCAATCAAAAATCTGGAAATAAAAAAATCATTAAAATAAATTGGCACTTCTGGGATCGAACCTTCAGCTTTCCGGGCGACTGCGCTAACCACTGCGCCAAGGTGTCGATATCCGATTCGGTCATTTTATACTGTATCATTTATTTAACTGTATTTAAAAAAATTGGGAGGTGGGTATGGCTACCGCCGCCCCGAGAACCATTTATTGGATAACTAACACCTCTGCCATATGTCACCCTAAGTGGTTCGCTACGTTTGGTGACTTGGCAGGGGTGCCCGGGTTCATGGGGCGAGGTTGTCCGGGTCTTGGCGGCGGATGCGTCTGCCCACCAGCGGCAGGCCGGATAGGGAGAGAATGCTTGACGGAGTCCCTTTTATTTCTCCAACTGTACTCTCTCGGAACATAGCCTTGCACCGCAGTGGGAGGGATGGATTAATGCGTCCTTCACTCCTGGACATACTGACTCCAAATTCCTAACCACCCCTAATGCGCTTTTCCTTCCCAGAACTTCCTATCCTTCCTTTCCTAAAAAGATCCTCCGCACATCATCCCCAAAGATGACATAGGCCCTGAGGGGAATTATTTTCCACGGGGCCTCCGATGTGGAGCTAATGTAAAAAAATAACCGACTATCGACTGCTTGACGCAGTGGTTAGCGCATTTGCCCAGAAAGCCGAAGGTCCTGTGTTCGAGTCCCAGAGGTGCCAATATTTTTTTCTGATTTTTCTGTTTCCAGATTTTTTATTGAGTTTCACTAATATTGTCTTCATTTAAATAAATATTACAATGTAATGTTTTACTAATAAAATTTAAAAAAATATTTTATTTTTTTGTAAGAGATAAACAGCTTAGATATACATAAAATATAGAGATACATATATACCGAGTTAAATTAAGTCAAGCCAAAAAGGTCTTCTATGTTAAAGTTACTTGGAGATGAAGTTTTATTAAATCTTTAAAAAAATTTATTGAGGAGGAGAGGAAGAGGAAAATAGGATAAGAATAGGAGATGCTCCCGATACATTCCACACTCTTGTATTAATTTTCGAACGTACGCGTCATTTCTATTTGGTATTTCCGAAGGATATTGTTAAAAATGTCTATTTTGTAAAATTTTGTAATATATTGCGCACATATACGGGGAATTGGGGAATTTTTTCTAATGTTTGTTTTACATGTGGGCAAATGAAATAAATTGGATTGTCTTGTTGATCTTGTCGGAATATGATTTTTTTATTTAGTTGGTAAGCTCTGTCGAGTTAAAGCCATTATTCAGAATTTTAAATAACAAGGTTTGGTAAAAAATTGACATGCTGTATTACAGTTCCCTTGAACACTAATAGATTTATATGTGCTATTTTCTAAGACAATTTCTATTTTTATGCAAATAATACTAAAGTTATTACAATATCATAGAAAAAATCGCAATGTATGTACCTATTCCATTGTATCTATGCTCCGAAAGTAATTATAAAACCAACACCTATCCTAAAATTTAATATTTTGCATCTATGAAAAAATTCACAGTGTTTCTTTAAATGCTTTTTATACAATAGCTTTACACAGGAGGCCCTGAGAAAAATAATCTCCATGTGCTGTTTAGGGATGCTGTATGAGAGGTCTTTTAAAGGAATGGAAGTAGAGGAAGTGTTGAACCAGTTTCTCCCGATCAGGCCCGCCACGTAATAAGGGTTAGACGCATCCACAGCCAAGAATGCATCGACACACATGAACCCGGGCACCCCGGCTAAGTCACCAAACATGACAAACCACAAGGGGTGACGCTGGTTTATCCAATAAATGGTTCCCGGAACGGCGGTACACATACCCGCCTTTCAAGTAAGTTACTAACAAAATTGAAACTGATTGGTCGAGAATTCAGAATTTCCCGTAATTGTTTTGAAATTATTTTCCTCAAGTCCTCCTTTGTGAAAAATATATATAAGGTGTTAAGGGATGTTCTTGACTTACTTTATTTATATTCATTTAGATATTCTCACCATACATTTTTGTATGGTGAGAATATCTACATTCATTGGATAACCAACACCTCTGCCATAGGTCACCCCAAGTGCCGGGGTGCCCAGGTTCATGAGGTGAGGTTTGTACGGGTATCAACAGCTGCATGGCAGGCCGGATCGGGAGAGAATGGTTGAGAGAGTCCCTTTGACTTCTCCAGCCTTGCACCGCAATGGAAAGGATGTATTCATACGTCCGTCACTCCTGGACATAACGACCCCCCAGATTCCTACCAATCCTCTTGCTTCCCAGAACTTCCTCTCCTCCCTTTCATAAAAAGACCATCAACACAGCATCCCCAAAAATGACATAGGCCCTGAGGGGAATTATTTTCTTCAGGGTCTCCTGTGTGGAGCTAATGTAAAAAAAAATTGATGTATTTTTATACAAAATAGTTATTGGTTTTCAATGAATCTATAATATATATTTAATTTAATTAAATAATAATTTATTTATTTTGTATTCATTTTAAATCCGTGATTTATTCATCTCTAAAAAATTGATTGAATCATCACTTAAAATAAGTTTTATGTTCAACGTCTGAAATAATAGCAATAACGTAATAAGCGCCAATAATAATGAACAGACTCACCTTTATATCGAAAGAATGTTGTGAAACGCAGTGATACTCGTAATGTTCTTACGATCCGTCGGCACGAACCATTCACTTTCCAAAATGAATATTATTTCTCGTTGGTAGAGTACACTCACATCACTTAACAATTTAAAATCACCGTAAACACAATCAAAACTGCTTATATATCAACTAAAACGAAACACTTATAACCAAATTCGCAACGTTTTCGATTTTTAATTCGTGGAACAATCCAAAAACGAACTATAAAACTGACAAAAAAAAACAAGCGCGATTCGCTCAATTTTAAAACTTTCAATCTCGAAATGTCATTTTTAAATGTCAAAAGATTGCACGGAGCCGTGAACGCGACGCAAAATCCAACTCTCCACTGGTTAAACAGGGATAAAAACTTCGCGTGAACGCGAAGGAAGTCTCAATCTCACTCGCGTCTGAGGGAGACAGCAGGATCGCCTACGAGAATAGCGCCACTCGTAATAATAGCGGACGTTTTGGAAAGTAAACTTCGGGCGGCTGACGCGAGGGAAGGCCCGGTTCGTACTGAGCTGGCCTGAAAGCCTTCGCAAAGCGAACACCTTTAGTATGGGATCGGCCATGCGCAGAACGTAAGAAAACAACCTTCAAATTTTCCGAGCGACGTAAAAAGTTAAAATTTTGTTTAATGTGGTTATATGACAATGAAAATGACAATAACAATTACTTGTTTCACACTCTTTTTTAGATAGCAGACAGTACTTTTATAGTTTAAGAATTTTTTTGATTTTGATTAGATAAAATACGACAAATATCACAATAGAATTGTTTATTTTTTACCCTCAATCAAAGTTCTTTCCAAATTTGACAAAAAAAAAGATACCACCATTTAGAATCGAATTATTGTTTTAAATGGTTTTAGCCGTGTTTGTTAACTAAATCTAAATAGCGAGCTGGGACTTCGAAACCTCTCTCTTCCTCATTTTCATTTTATATCATAAAACGTCTCATAAAAAACATAATTTAAAAAAATCCATGAACGTGCAAGTTTTTCTAATTGGATTCTATCAAGAATTTAAAAAGAATGTTAAAAAATAATATTAATTGATTTTCATTATTTTTTTGTATTATTTGCATCATAAATATAGTTTATCATTTATTTTTATTTAATTTAATAATTTCTATATATTGGTACCTTTTTACGCTGAGTATAAAGCTGACATTCAGTATTAAGGCTTCGAGGGGACCGATATCTACAGTGGAATATGGTGGGAAGTTTTATGCAGTGCGAGAGAGACGGCACATTAACTGTGCGAGTGAGACAGAAAGGCGGAACTGACAGCAGGGCGCGCACAAAAAGGTTTTTTTCTATTTTCATGGAAAAAATTGTTAGCACTTTGTCGTACGTTGTTAGGATTGAATAAAGTTTAACACGGTCGAGATAAGTTCTGAGTTTTATTAGCATTACTATTTTTAAAATATTTTTGAAGTGGATAAAGTTTTGCTTGTATCTAAGTTTCAACTGTACACGGTGCCCGGAAACTCGTAGAACGAGTGGGAAATTGATGAATCTACGAACTAATTGGTGTCGATTTTGTGGTATTAGTTTTTGAAGATAATCACATAAAAGAGAAACACATATATCTATATGATTTAACCTGTGAGAGATGAGATAGACTAATCGGTCTCCTCTTTGTGCAGTGCTTCGTAGAATAATATGTAAAATAATTTTTAAACTTGGTAACCATATTATAATAAATAAACCCTATAATTACCCTACTCCTGATATTTTCCATTTGTCTCATTCTCTCGAATTCTAGTTTTCTGAAAGTTTCACTTCTAATGCTTGTTAACTGCACACGTGAATTATTGAAGCTTTCGTTTCGAGTAAATCAATGCCGAAGTTGCAAATTTATTTTATTGGGTGTTTTTTATTTATTTATATTTATTTTTTATTGTCTTTTAAGATACGTTGAAGCGTACACCCGGCTCCAAAGGTTCAATCCTTTGGTTGCCGAAGAAATAGGAAAAAAAAAATAAAATAAAAAAACCAAATTCTCATAAAAATAGTCATAATAATCAGAAGACAATATTAGCGGCTCTTAATCGAAATTTGGAAACAGAAAAAGATACGGTCGCATCTAGGAATTGAAACCAAAACCTGAGCCTTGGCGGGGCATTGCTCTACTACTGCGCTAAATGTCGTAAATATAATATATATATAAATGATAAATCGTATATTTACAATAATGTCGTTGTCTATCTTGTGTCGTCTTTGTGATTCTCGCAACATGGTCATTTGAACTAGAAATATATTTAACTACAACTGGGATAGTTTTTCTCAAAAATTGGCAAACAAATTCGAATAAATTCGGTACAACCCCAAGTAGTTAAGTGACGAGTTATGGAATTATAAATAAATGTTCATTAATTATAAATTATAAGTTCATGAAGTGTACATCGAAAAATGGCGTGAACTTCACAAGAAACAAACAATACCAATTAAAGATAAGGCTTTATTCCTTCCATATCTGTAATTCCTTTAAATCCGATCAAATAGACGTCAACAATCGTTTACAATTTTTCCATCTATACATTGCCGTTGAAACGCCATCAAAACTAATAATAATAATTGTGTGGTGGCGAACGATGCTGCATTTTGAATCGCGGAAGCATTCCTATTGGCTCCTCACACGTCAATAGACCGTGGCCGTTTTGACAATTTGGCTTGATTAACGGAGGCCGATTGATACGTTAAATATCGTTTGAAAATCTATTTAATTCATTTAATTTTAGATCTGTAAAAATTGATGTGAAGCATAAAGGATTTATAGAGCTAATTTGACCTTCTATTTTTGTTAGTAATCGAATCTTGTTCGTGGGCTAGTCTGTAGGTATATATATTTGATATTAGGTAGGTATATACTTCAGCATACTTATACAAAAAATCACCGACCGCCACTGCTAGGCGTCCCTTTCTTAATCTTAACGCTTCACATCTTACCAAGCTTACACAAGCCCTGCAGTCTTTCCGGATTTCCTCATGTTTCACGGTCATAAAGTCAGCTCTATAAAATATTGGCAGCCCTGCCGTCGCGCCGTGTCGTACAGTTTAATTGTTTCAAGAAGGCTGTTGAGTTAAATCTTCCAAATTTTATTAGTGCGCTCGGCAGGAATTTAATAATATCCCAGCTACTGAGCGGGACTTCAGTATCATTTCACAGGAGCTTTGCAATAAACAAAAATACACTAACGCCTCCCGGAACATTTAACGTCCGCTAACAGAGCGTCCGGATGCTGATTTTTTACTATGATCTTGGCTCCGTACTATTCTGACGTTAGTAGCTGACATAGAGAAATGACAGAATTGGAATAAACATTGGAGGTTATCCACAACTTACTCTCCCTGATATAAGTAACAGACGGTTACTCCTTCAAGGCTCTCGCAAGGACTCTAATTTTTTAGAAAGAACGAAGCTACATTTAGTTTAGAACGAATTTAGACCTCCAATGTCCCTGCATACAGTGTAAGGAAGCAGTTTGCAAGTGCTTACATAATATACAAAATGCGAATAATATAAAGCAAGTTAGGGATAAACTAATTAAAAAAGATTTAACAGATAAACATAAAAGGCGGCTGCTCGCAGGGTAATGGCATCTTGCGTATGCTGCAAGTATTGTGATATGAAGAACGCTTGTGTCGGGTGGGATATCTCTCTCGTCATCTGATAGTACCAGCCAGAATGTGTACGGTGATCGGTCTGCCGTGAATGAATCTCAACGTTCACGCCCTTTAGCCGGTTCCTCGGTTGTGCCTTGACGATAGTGATTGGGAAGTACCCGAAGACCCTAAGGATAGAAGCGTCGAGTTGTCGGAGGCAGGGCGGAAGGACGCCGAGTTCGCCCAGCCAAACCTCAGGCCTACACATGTCGCTGGGGGAGGCACAGATGAGTTGTGAGGATTTTAATAAACAATTAGAAATGATAGAAATTCTATTTTTTCTCCCGGCTTGCAGAACTAACTTGTCAATAGTCACGCCAGTCGGGAGAGCTGTCTTGTTGTTAAATACAATCACTTCGAATATTGATATGTTTAACATCAATGACGCACAATTTAGACGACAAGCTTTGTTGCTTATAGTTCAAATCTGCTTATCTTATCTTTAATATTTTATCTCTTTTAAAAACGCTTTGAAATGTTAATTTTGTAATGTGTTTATAATGAATTAATTAAATTGAGACGTGTAACGGTTAGAAATAAATTAAGTGAAAAAAAGTTTAAAATTGTTTTAATATATTATTATAAGAATAATTTTATGCTTCAACAATACTACTTCAATACTTAAAAGAGTTAAAATTATGGCTTAACGCTAGCCTATTAATACCATTAGATGATCAAATTGTCAGACAGAAGAATTTTCACTGACTTGGTATTTCTAAATAAAATTCTAAATGATTTAGTTGAGTCCGGTATTGCTTAAATTGATAAGCTTCCGGATACCATTACGTAATACTGGAAGTCAGGATTTATTTCAGTGTAGAAATTCTAAGACTAACTGCCATATGTATTTCTCTTTGACCAGAATACTAATGGAGGGAAACAATTATACCAAGTCAGTGGACATCTTCAATTTATCTTTAAACAAATAAAAATATTGTTACTAAGGCAATTCAATTATGTACAATAAATACAGTATATTATTTATATGTAAAAGCTCTGAAAAAGGGCGTTAATCAATAAATAAATAAAGTAAGTTATGTTAGGTTAGGTTGAGATAGGTTAAGATTGGTTGAAATAGGTGAGGATTCATTAAGTTGGGTTATATTAATTTACGTCAGGTTAAGTTAGATTAAGTAAGGTTACGTTGGGTGCGGTTAGAATACTAAAAGGTGTTTTAGATTAGGTTAGTTTAGGTTAAGTTAGATTATGGTAGGTTAAGTTACGTTAGGTTAGGTTAGTTATGTGGTTAGTTTAAAAGTAAATACTTTAAATTTTTCTTTTGTATTATGATTTATAAGCGTTTCTTATATTATTGTAAAGACGCAAAAATAGACAAGAAAATCTAAGACATTTTATGGACTTATTTATCAATTCAGCTTTAGTTCCTCGCGTCCCAATAAAGTATTCCAGCTCCCGCGAGTACCAAGTAGCAGAGTTCACCATCCCAACTCCCCCAGGACTAATAACTCGCAGGGGTAGCGGGTAGCTGTAGGGGGTAGCGGCGAGACACCCTGAGGACTGAGGATAGAACGCAGAGGGTTGCTTCTTGAGACTTCGGTGGTTCATAACCAGCGGTCAAAGGTTTCAGGGGTGCGTCATCGGTTAATATGATAAGGTTTGTTTTTTAACATCGAAAACAGTATGAATCTTCTTTTCGTTCGTGGAATGACGATGAATTTACAACGCCAAAAAAAAAATATAAATATATTTTTAATTCTGATCAGAAATGCGTACGAGAAGATTACTTTGGTATATCTAAAAACCTTCCGAGCTTGTCATATAGAGGGCAGTGCTAAGAGTTGTCCCAAAAGTCCGCTAAATGGCAGTTAGTTTAGTTCGGAGTTTTGGCACCAGGGGGGCCAAGGGCCGGGGTGCCGTCTGCAGGAGCTCACCCAATTCAGATCTCATTTAGCCAGCTTCCAGTTAGGCCGACTATCGCAGTTACTACTTGTAATACGTGAAGTATTAAATATATCCCAGATTAACATAAAACAACTCGATTATTTCCCAAGAAGTAATCTCCTCCCAAGACGAGTTGGAGAACTGTTTGTGTGAACACAGCAATTACCTGAAAAAATCTTTCAAAAAAATTATTCAAAAATACCTGGGTTTGTATAGGTCAGGTTCTAATTTTAAAAATTTTAATTGTTTCATATGGAATTATTTTTGTATATTGAATTATTGGCACAGGTAGGTTTTTTAAAATATGAATACCGCACAAGAGTCCCAAATGCTCCTGTCTGAAGCCAGTGAGACTATGGCATCCCCAATTGGTGTATGTTGTGAGGCTGAGGGTAGTGGGGAGGGAAATGAGATAGGGAAGAGGAAGGTGGGGAAGTACCTGGCTATTCAGATCTGGTCACCAAACACGGCTAATGCCATTTCAAGCAACGATTCAATTCTGAATGGTGGTCTTACACCAGGGCGATACTGAGAGTATCTTCCACTCTGGAACGTGCCGCAAATATACTATATGTTATTTTAAATGAACAAATTGTGAAATAACACAAATTAATCAAATAAAGATTATTTGCCACGCTGGGATTCGATCCCGCGACCTTCGGTATGCTAGTCAAGCGCCTTACCGCTGCACTGCGCCGGCCGTTAAGGCCGATAAAGCATATAAATATGATTTAACTGAAAAAATTACGATAACTTGTAAAATTTTTCATTTAAATGTCAATTTATTTTCTTTAAAACCTCATTTCTTTTAGAAAGGGGTCACCAAGACTGCCTGAAAAGAATGCACTTACGTTTTCACAAAAATATATATTTTTTTAACTAGTAACATAAAGTCGTGGAACTCGGTGGAATTTTTTTCTAAACTCTCCGTAAAGTAAACGTTTCAATTTATTTTTTTAACAAAAATTATATTTCTTTAAACGTATATTATACTTATCTATATTACATTAATATTTAATTAAATAAAGACAATATTAGCGAAACTCAATCGAAAATCTGGAAATAGAAAAATTTGCACCACAACTACTATACAATGAAATTCCACTGGCCATTAGACAAAACACAATGTATCTTAAATATAAATCTTACACCAAGTCCTGGATTACCAGCCAAAACAGATCCAACATCAAAGATATTATCAAAACCAACTTGTATTTTTACAATGGTAAGATAATTATTGTCTTTCACTTTAAATGTAATATTATGTTATTATTTGTATTTTTATTTTGTTTATTTATAAATTAACGCCCTTTCTCGGGGCTTTTACATCTATATAATGAGAAATATACAGTATTTATTGTATATAACTTAACTGCCTCAGTAACAATATTTTATATTCGTTTAAAGATAAATTGAAGATGTCCACTGACTTGGTATAATTGTTTCCCTCCAGTAGTATTCTGGGCAAAGAGGAATACATATGGTAGTTAGTACCAGAATTTCAGCACTGAAACAAATTCTGACTTCTACTATTACGTAGTGGAATCCGGAATTTTATCAATTTAAGCAATACCGGACTATCAACTAAATCATTTAGAATTTTATTTAGAAATACCATCCCGTGAAAATTCTTCTGTTTGACAATTTGAACATATTCATATCTTTTAACAGAGTGTTGTAGTTCAACTAGAAAACTTAAGAATTTGTTTTGTATTCTTACAACAGCTTGTACATTTGTTATAATGTGGGATCCAGACGGGAGAATTGTACTCAAGTTGACTTCTTACATATTATTTATGTTATTATTGTTATTGTAAACTGCTCATGTTTTAAAGTGCCTGCTCTCAACACAGGTTTTCCTAGTGAGAAGGGCATAGGAAATCACAAATTTAAAAAGGAATTAAGTAATGAAGATTACTTAATAAAAATAAAAAAATCACAAAAAAACTTATTTTTCTTACAAGGGGTGCGTAGAATCAAACGGGTTACGAATCCCCTGCCTAAGATCCAGGGGGGGTTGTGGGAATGAGGGGAAAGCGGTATATAATAGCCCAGCGGGTGTAAGACTGCCTGCAATATGTTACAAGATTGTAGGAATTAGGGAAAGGGATTATAATGTTGGGGTTAAGGGTCGTAATCCTGATTATAGTTTAATTCAGCACTCCCCTGGTGCAGGACTATTATCATTGGCGATTGAAATAGAGTTATGGAATGTGCCAGTATTTGCTAGTACTCGTATTCAAAGCGAAGAAAAATAAATAATAATTTAAGAAAAAAAAGGTTAAAAAAAAACGTACCCCAGTGTTATAAAAAAAATTATATCACCAAATATTCCCGTTATTTTTTGCATTAACTCCACACAGGAAGCCTAGGTCATCTTAGGGGAATCTGTGTGGAGGCTATTTTTAGGAGATGAAAAGGGTATGAGGGGTAGTTAGGAATCTGAAGGTATCCAGGAGTAACGGGCGTATAAATGCATCCCTTCCACTACGGCGCAAGGTGATAAATCCTGAGAGTCCGGCTAAGGAGTTGAAAAGGCTTCCCTCAATTAATCTATATTGATCCGGCCCGCCACGCAGTAGTTGGGCAGGCACTTGGCTTTTTAAAAATGCGCTTTCAAATATTATTATTAGAAATAAATTCACCATTTTTTAAATATTAAATTTTTTAAGGCAACTTTAAAATATTTTAAAAATGGCTCATCTTACGTTTTTCTAACTAAAATTACAGATAACGAAAAAAAAGAAAAACACACATATTTTATTAGATAAATGTATTTATTATACCTACTATACTTTCACCTTACTTTTTTGTTTCATTTTATTTCATCGTGCACATTTAAATAGTGTTAACCTTTTTTAAATTGTGGTTAACTTTTAAATTCAAATTCATAGGCGAGGTTTTTTCTCTTTCTAAAAATGTTTAGATACCATTTCTCATCATGACAATAAGAGAGATACGACGATTTCTACCGAGACCTTTATGAGCTGTTTCCAAAAGTAAACAAATTGTCCTCAGGGGTTAAATGCAAAGATAAACTTTTGTATTATCTATTACTAATCATGCTTATGTTACAATAATATGTTTGAGCATTGTTGGTGCCTAGCATTGCTCATTTACCTTTATTTTTTCCAACTTTTAATTTCTACCTACCAATCCTACCCACCTACCCACAAATCATACCTACCCATGCCGACCAGACAGTTTAGTTACAAATTATCCACTGTCCTGTCAACACATATGTTGAATACGGAGCTCTTGTACCGAACATTTTAAAGTGAAACTCATAAGTGAATGTTTTGTGTGGAAATATTACAGCCGTGCTGTGTGCAAAATATTACTATAATAAAT
Organism: Limnephilus lunatus; assembly: GCA_917563855.2. NCBI lineage: Eukaryota > Metazoa > Arthropoda > Insecta > Trichoptera > Limnephilidae > Limnephilus > Limnephilus lunatus. The sequence continues at coordinate 59,335,569 of OU830596.1, forward strand.
GTTTTGTGAAAACTCAAAAAGGAAGAACCAGCGGATCAAAATTAGATAAGCGAAGGGAGAAAATCTGCGGGTAAGTCGGCAATCCCCAAATTTTTCCTTCCCTTCCGCTTTGCGGGTACATGTTGAAACCCCAACATTTGGTCGATTCGAGCCGGATAAATAAAATGGACTGTAAATCCATAGGCCGCTGGTTCAGATCCGGCTCGAAGGACCAAATGTTGGGGTTTCAACATGTACCCGCAAAGCGGAAGGGAAGGAAAAATTTGGGGATTGCCGACTTACCCGCAGATTTTCTCCCTTCGCTTATCTATTTTGATCCGCTGGTTCTTCCTTTTTGAGTTTTCACAAAACATTTATTATAGTAATATTTTGCACACAGCACGGCTGTAATATTTCCACACAAAACATTCACTTATGAGTTTCACTTTAAAATGTTCGGTACAAGAGCTCCGTATTCAACATATGTGTTGACAGGACAGTGGATAATTTGTAACTAAACTGTCTGGTCGGCATGGGTAGGTATGATTTGTGGGTAGGTGGGTAGGATTGGTAGGTAGAAATTAAAAGTTGGAAAAAATAAAGGTAAATGAGCAATGCTAGGCACCAACATTTCCGCCCACCTAATTTGATTGAATTAACCAAATCGAATTAAATTACAAAGAATCCCCATGGAGGGTACAACAAAAAAAAAATATATATATATATATAAAGCAAGATAAATTGTTCATGCACGCTGTATCTATACTGCTTCGAAGATACTTTCAAAAAAAAATCAAATAAAATAATAATGAATGTGTCGGGAGTACGGTTCCCGCAGAAAACAAAAAAAAAAGAATATTTTGAAAAATAATGAAAATTTGTAAAGACACCTCGGGTCTATGATGTGAGTAGGATACTAACGAGAATTCGAGTATAGGCATCCAAAAAAAATAAAATAATAAATAAAATAAAATTAACGAAAATTGAAATGGAATAGGCATTTCCCTTTTATACATACTGAATAATTACTAATACTAGCTTTATTCTACCGGTAACGGACACAGTTTTATCACTGGTCGAACCAACGAACCAGTTTGAGTCTTAACCGTAGCTACTCTAACTATCCCATCCTTACCGGGATGAACATGGATAATTCGTCCTAACAACCACTTCATAGGTGGAAGACGATCGTCCTTTATTAACACTAATTGCCCTATCTTCATGTTAGGATTAATTTTGCACCACTTTGATCGTTGTTGAAGCGTATTTAAGTATTCTAAATGCCAACGTTTCCAGAAATGTTGTGACATTTTTTGGAGATGTTGCCACCTACTTAATCGATTAGACGCGGTGTCAAGAAAGTCATATTCAGGCAACCCCAATAAGAATCCACCGATTAAAAAATGACCTGGGGTGAGTCCATTTAATTCTTCAGGGTCTGAGCTCATTGAACACAAAGGGCGGGAGTTGAGGATGGCCTCAATTCTGGTAAGAACTGTCGCAAATTCTTCGTAAGTTAGAACGGTCTCACCTATTACCCGCTTTAAATGGTATTTCACAGACTTTATCCCAGCTTCAAATAGACCTCCAAAATGCGGACTAGACAGAGGGTTAAACGACCAAATAATGCCACTTTGAGTTAAGTGATTAGATATAACATCATGATGTGATGCCAAGAATTTATTTATGTCGAGTAGGTACCGATTTGTACCTATGAATTTGGTAGCGTTGTCGCTCATAATTTCTGAGCATAACCCTCGACGATCCGTAAACCGGCTAAGGGCTGCAATAAAGGCTTCAGAAGATAAATCAGACACAGCTTCCAAATGAACTGCCTTCGTTGCCATACATACAAATAAACACAAATAACCCTTTGACGTTTTAGCTCCCCTCCGTTTATGATCTTTCAAAGTGAAAGGACCTCCGAAATCAATTCCGACTCGAGAAAAGACACGGCTCTGTTGCACTCGAGAGGGTGGTAAATCAGCCATCAATGGAGGTGGTAACGTTGAAGATTTCATCTTATGGCAAACAATGCATTTTGAAAGTTGCGAACGAATTTTATTTCGTGCCGCTACTATCCAAAACTTACGCTGAATTGTGAATTGAAGGCTTCGCGGGCCAATATGAAAATATAGTTTATGATAATAATCTATAACTAAATAAGCTAAATGACAGTTTTTCGGTAATAAGATCGGAAATTTATTTTCGTAAGACAGATCGGAGTACTTGAGTCGACCGCCCACCCTGATAATACCGTGGCTATCAAGAAACGGTTTCAAATTTAGAATTTGCATTGAACATGGAACGTTATTTCGCATGTTACATATATCGACAGAAAAATACGTTTCCTGTTCGAGAAGTATAATTTTCAAAAGCGAGTCATTTGGTCGATTCGAGCCAAGATAAATTGAAAATTTTCATTAATTTAATATACATCAGGATTAAGTTGTTCATAAAGTTGATCTGTGAAATGCGCATCAGCCGTGCTGTGTGCAAAAGTTTTCTGTAGGTAGTGAAAAAATACCTTACTGCTTACAAATTATTATTATTTTGATTATATACTGTGGAATGTATTTACAGCCGATATTTGTAAGATGTATAGGCAAATATTAATTATTCCAGCTCAGCGTAAATTTCAAAATATTTTGTGGAGAGAGTCTCAGAATGAACCGGTTATTGATTTCGAATTACAAACGATAACTTATGGGCTCTCTAGCTCACCCTTCCTCGCTATAAGAACCCTTCGTCAGCTAGCACAAGATGAAGGATCAAAATATCCTGACGCCGCCAGGGTTCTATGCGATGATTTTTATGTAGACGATTTGGTAACAGGGACTGACACGATTAGCACGGCCCTCAAACTCAAACAAGAAATCATTGCATTATTGCATCTTGGGAAACTAGAACTCAGTAAATGGCAATCTAATTCATCTTTACTTTTGGATCAGGTTTCGCAAGAATACCAGCAAGATGGTCATTCCTTCGATAACGCCGGAACTGATCAAACTGTGAAAATATTAGGCATTCAGTGGAATCCGATGACTGATAATTTTACCTACAAGGTAAACATACCTAGAAACGAGTTATGCACAAAAAGAACTATTTTGTCAACGGTAGCTCGTTTATTCGATCCACTTGGGATCATCACCCCAGTGACATTTTTTGCTAAATGTCTATTACAGGAATTATGGAAGTTAAGGGTTGATTGGGACGATTGTGAAGTTCCACCACATATTCGTACTATGTGGAGTAAATTTGTAACTCAGCTTTCATTACTTCGAACAGTAAATCTCCCAAGATATTATAACACAGTGGGCACAAGCCGTCTGGTCCTCATAGGATTCTGTGATGCCTCAGAGTTAGGTTATGCTGCAGTGGTGTATTTATTAGAGCGTAGTAATAATACCACTCACATTTTAATGGGGAAATCGAAGGTCGCTCCTTTGAAAACTTTGTCAATTCCACGATTAGAATTGTGCGGAGCTGTACTCCTCACAAAACTTATACAGTATATTATGTCATCTGTAAAATTTACCGAACAAATAGAAAACGTTTTTCTATTTACAGATTCGACTATTGTACTAGCTTGGCTAAAAACGCCGCCCTATTTGTTGAAAACATTTGTCGGAAATCGCGTTGTCCAAATACTGGAAAATACACCAAATGCTATTTGGAAACATGTTGTCTCAGAGGAAAATTGCGCCGATTCAGGTTCAAGGGGTCTTTTTCCAGCAGACATTATCTCACACCCATTGTGGTTTACGGGACCAAAGTGGCTTAGTCAACCAGTGGCACACTGGCCGTGTTCAGGTGTGTCCAATCAATCTATCGAAGAGGTACCAGAAATCAAAACTGGCAACCTTAAAACCTTTGTATCATCTCAAATCGTACCTAATTCAATTATTAGTAAATATTCTTCATTCAATAAATTGCAACGCGTCGTCGCTTGGATAATGCGTTTCGTTAATAATTGTCGCAAACTTCCTGGTACAGGTAATACAAACTCTACTTATCTTAGCTCTCGCGAATTAAATGACTCGCTTTTGAAAATTATACTTCTCGAACAGGAAACGTATTTTTCTGTCGATATATGTAACATGCGAAATAACGTTCCATGTTCAATGCAAATTCTAAATTTGAAACCGTTTCTTGATAGCCACGGTATTATCAGGGTGGGCGGTCGACTCAAGTACTCCGATCTGTCTTACGAAAATAAATTTCCGATCTTATTACCGAAAAACTGTCATTTAGCTTATTTAGTTATAGATTATTATCATAAACTATATTTTCATATTGGCCCGCGAAGCCTTCAATTCACAATTCAGCGTAAGTTTTGGATAGTAGCGGCACGAAATAAAATTCGTTCGCAACTTTCAAAATGCATTGTTTGCCATAAGATGAAATCTTCAACGTTACCACCTCCATTGATGGCTGATTTACCACCCTCTCGAGTGCAACAGAGCCGTGTCTTTTCTCGAGTCGGAATTGATTTCGGAGGTCCTTTCACTTTGAAAGATCATAAACGGAGGGGAGCTAAAACGTCAAAGGGTTATTTGTGTTTATTTGTATGTATGGCAACGAAGGCAGTTCATTTGGAAGCTGTGTCTGACTTATCTTCTGAAGCCTTTATTGCAGCCCTTAGCCGGTTTACGGATCGTCGAGGGTTATGCTCCGAAATTATAAGCGACAACGCTACCAACTTCATAGGTACAAATCGGTACCTACTCGACATAAATAAATTCTTGGCATCACATCGTGATGTTATATCTAATCACTTAACTCAAAGTGGCATTATTTGGTCGTTTAACCCTCCGTCTAGTCCGCATTTTGGAGGTCTATTTGAAGCTGGGATAAAGTCTGTGAAATACCATTTAAAGCGGGTAATAGGTGAGACCGTTCTAACTTACGAAGAATTTGCGACAGTTCTTACCAGAATTGAGGCCATCCTCAACTCCCGCCCTTTGTGTTCAATGAGCTCAGACCCTGAAGAATTAAATGGACTCACCCCAGGTCATTTTTTAATCGGTGGATTCTTATTGGGGTTGCCTGAATATGACTTTCTTGACACCGCGTCTAATCGATTAAGTAGGTGGCAACATCTCCAAAAAATGTCACAACATTTCTGGAAACGTTGGCATTTAGAATACTTAAATACGCTTCAACAACGATCAAAGTGGTGCAAAATTAATCCTAACATGAAGATAGGGCAATTAGTGTTAATAAAGGACGATCGTCTTCCACCTATGAAGTGGTTGTTAGGACGAATTATCCATGTTCATCCCGGTAAGGATGGGATAGTTAGAGTAGCTACGGTTAAGACTCAAACTGGTTCGTTGGTTCGACCAGTGATAAAACTGTGTCCGTTACCGGTAGAATAAAGCTAGTATTAGTAATTATTCAGTATGTATAAAAGGGAAATGCCTATTCCATTTCAATTTTCGTTAATTTTATTTTATTTATTATTTTATTTTTTTTGGATGCCTATACTCGAATTCTCGTTAGTATCCTACTCACATCATAGACCCGAGGTGTCTTTACAAATTTTCATTATTTTTCAAAATATTTTTTTTTTTTGTTTTCTGCGGGAACCGTACTCCCGACACATTCATTATTATTTTATTTGATTTTTTTTTGTTTTTAAAGTATCTTCGAAGCAGTACAGATACAGCGTGCATGAACAATTTATTTTGCTTTAAATATATATATTTTTTTTTTTTTTGTTGTACCCTCCATGGGGATTCTTTGTAATTTAATTCGATTTGGTTAATTCGATCAAATTAGGTGGGCGGAAATGTTGGTGCCTAGCATTGCTCATTTACCTTTATTTTTTCCAACTTTTAATTTCTACCTACCAATCCTAACCACCTACCCACAAATCATACCTACCCATGCCGACCAGACAGTTTAGTTACAAATTATCCACTGTCCTGTCAACACATATGTTGAATACGGAGCTCTTGTACCGAACATTTTAAAGTGAAACTCATAAGTGAATGTTTTTGTGTGGAAATATTACAGCCGTGCTGTGTGCAAAATATTACTATAATAAATGTTTTGTGAAAACTCAAAAAGGAAGAACCAGCGGATCAAAATTAGATAAGCGAAGGGAGAAAATCTGCGGGTAAGTCGGCAATCCCCAAATTTTTCCTTCCCTTCCGCTTTGCGGGTACATGTTGAAACCCCAACATTTGGTTAACCCCAAAATTAATCCTAACATGAAGATAGGGCAATTAGTGTTAATAAAGGACGATCGTCTTCCACCTATGAAGTGGTTGTTAGGACGAATTATCCATGTTCATCCCGGTAAGGATGGGATAGTTAGAGTAGCTACGGTTAAGACTCAAACTGGTTCGTTGGTTCGACCAGTGATAAAACTGTGTCCGTTACCGGTAGAATAAAGCTAGTATTAGTAATTATTCAGTATGCATAAAAGGGAAATGCCTATTCCATTTCAATTTTCGTTAATTTTATTTTATTTATTATTTTTTTTTTTGGATGCCTATACTCGAATTCTCGTTAGTATCCTACTCACATCATAGTGTGCCACTGGTTGACCAAAATGGCTTAGTCAACCAGTGGCACACTGGCCGTGTTCAGGTGTGTCCAATCAATCTATCGAAGAGGTACCAGAAATCAAAACTGGCAACCTTAAAACCTTTGTATCATCTCAAATCGTACCTAATTCAATTATTAGTAAATATTCTTCATTCAATAAATTGCAACGCGTCGTCGCTTGGATAATGCGTTTCGTTAATAATTGTCGCAAACTTCCTGGTACAGGTAATACAAACTCTACTTATCTTAGCTCTCGCGAATTAAATGACTCGCTTTTGAAAATTATACTTCTCGAACAGGAAACGTATTTTTCTGTCGATATATGTAACATGCGAAATAACGTTCCATGTTCAACGCAAATTCTAAATTTGAAACCGTTTCTTGATAGCCACGGTATTATCAGGGTGGGCGGTCGACTCATGTACTCCGATCTGTCTTACGAAAATAAATTTCCGATCTTATTACCGAAAAACAGTCATTTAGCTTATTTAGTTATAGATTATTATCATAAACTATATTTTCATATTGGCCCGCGAAGCCTTCAATTCACAATTCAGCATAAGTTTTGGATAGTAGCGGCACGAAATAAAATTCGTTCGCAACTTTCAAAATGCATTGTTTGCCATAAGATGAAATCTTCAACGTTACCACCTCCATTGATGGCTGATTTACCACCCTCTCGAGTGCAACAGAGCCGTGTCTTTTCTCGAGTCGGAATTGATTTCGGAGGTCCTTTCACTTTGAAAGATCATAAACGGAGGGGAGCTAAAACGTCAAAGGGTTATTTGTGTTTATTTGTATGTATGGCAACGAAGGCAGTTCATTTGGAAGCTGTGTCTGATTTATCTTCTGAAGCCTTTATTGCAGCCCTTAGCCGGTTTACGGATCGTCGAGGGTTATGCTCAGAAATTATGAGCGACAACGCTACCAAATTCATAGGTACAAATCGGTACCTACTCGACATAAATAAATTCTTGGCATCACATCATGATGTTATATCTAATCACTTAACTCAAAGTGGCATTATTTGGTCGTTTAACCCTCTGTCTAGTCCGCATTTTGGAGGTCTATTTGAAGCTGGGATAAAGTCTGTGAAATACCATTTAAAGCGGGTAATAGGTGAGACCGTTCTAACTTACGAAGAATTTGCGACAGTTCTTACCAGAATTGAGGCCATCCTCAACTCCCGCCCTTTGTGTTCAATGAGCTCAGACCCTGAAGAATTAAATGGACTCACCCCAGGTCATTTTTTAATCGGTGGATTCTTATTGGGGTTGCCTGAATATGACTTTCTTGACACCGCGTCTAATCGATTAAGTAGGTGGCAACATCTCCAAAAAATGTCGCAACATTTCTGGAAACGTTGGCATTTAGAATACTTAAATACGCTTCAACAACGATCAAAGTGGTGCAAAATTAATCCTAACATGAAGATAGGGCAATTAGTGTTAATAAAGGACGATCGTCTTCCACCTATGAAGTGGTTGTTAGGACGAATTATCCATGTTCATCCCGGTAAGGATGGGATAGTTAGAGTAGCTACGGTTAAGACTCAAACTGGTTCGTTGGTTCGACCAGTGATAAAACTGTGTCCGTTACCGGTAGAATAAAGCTAGTATTAGTAATTATTCAGTATGCATAAAAGGGAAATGCCTATTCCATTTCAATTTTCGTTAATTTTATTTTATTTATTATTTTTTTTTTTGGATGCCTATACTCGAATTCTCGTTAGTATCCTACTCACATCATAGACCCGAGGTGTCTTTACAAATTTTCATTATTTTTCAAAATATTCTTTTTTTTTGTTTTCTGCGGGAACCGTACTCCCGACACATTCATTATTATTTTATTTGATTTTTTTTTGAAAGTATCTTCGAAGCAGTACAGATACAGCTTGTGTGAACAATTTATCTTGCTTTATATATATTTTTTTTTGTTGTACCCTCCATGGGGATTCTTTGTAATTTAATTCGATTTGGTTAATTCGATCAAATTAGGTGGGCGGAATGTTGGTGCCTAGCATTGCTCATTTACCTTTATTTTTTCCAACTTTTAATTTCTACCTACCAATCCTACCCACCTACCCACAAATCATACCTACCCATGCCGACCAGACAGTTTAGTTACAAATTATCCACTGTCCTGTCAACACATATGTTGAATACGGAGCTCTTGTACCGAACATTTTTCAAAGTGAAACTCATAAGTGAATGTTTTGTGTGGAAATATTACAGCCGTGCTGTGTGACTCAAAAAGAAGAACCAGCGGATCAAAATTAGATAAGCGAAGGGAGAAAATCTGCGGGTAAGTCGGCAATCCCCAAATTTTTCCTTCCCTTCCGCTTTGCGGGTACATGTTGAAACCCCAACATGTTGAAATCCGGCTCGAAGGACCAAATGTTGGGGTTTCAACATGTACCCGCACAGCGGAAGGGAAGGAAAAATTTGGGGATTGCCGACTTACCCGCAGATTTTCTCCCTTCGCTTATCTATTTTTCCCATTATAATGTAACCGAAAATGCTATTCACTGCACAAGGATATCCACGAATTATTTCATGTCTACCATTAAATATATCCAAGTATATGTCAGCACCTAACAAAATGTCTATTGGGCCTGATTTGTCGTAAGATTCATCAGCTAATTTTAAATTACTAAATTGTGACGTTACACTCAATGGTAAATCATATGACGGAAGATTAGAAGTGATTTCCGTAATCACAATAGTTTGACATTGAAAAATAGGCCCCTTTTTATTTTTAGGTTTTATAAAACATTTTGTTGTGCCATAACAAGAATTTATACTACAATTACCTAAACCGTTAAGTGGAATTCGATTTGCTTTTATTGACAAACCGAGACGCTTGGCGCATCTTTCTGTAATTAAAGATACCTGACTGCCACTGTCTATAACCGCACGGACAGGTAGATACTCATTATTTTTGCTACGAACTTCAAGTTGAATTGTACCCAGTAATATAGTAGATACGCACGGTGCATTTTGTAAAACTGTCGCTGCTAGGGTTGTTCCCACATTATTTAAGTCGTTATTACCCGATGGTTCGGCGGCAATATGCAACATTGAATGGTGTTTTTTATTACAAAACTGGCATGTAAACTTTGAAACACAATCTTTAATATGGTGCTGTTTCAAACAATTGAAACAACGGTTTAAAATTTTAATTTTGTCCCTCCTCTGAAGGGGACTTAATGACGTAAAAGTTGCACATTTATAAAGAAAATGTGAACCTTGACATAACGGACAACGAATGTTATTATCCTTATTTGCCGTTAACAACGTTTTCAATGAACCTTTTTTCTCTTTTGTCGTAGGTGGAGATGACATCTCCAACATGCGTGATTGATTTCTAAGAAACCCGAAAATTGAATCTGACCCTGGAATCTCCTCGTCAGCTAATTTGGATTCAAACTGTCGTTTTGTTGTCGGATCCATTGCTCTTATTATAATGTGACCCACGAATTTATCAAGGATATTTTCTACTTTCATCGCATTTATCGCGGCGTAATTCTCCTGAAAATTACTTAGTATACGCGCTACACCTGCCGCTGACTCGGTTTGTAGGCATTTGAAATTAAGAATTTCATCAACGTAATGCGTAAAAAGCATTCTAGAATTTTGATATTGATTTACCAGAATATTCCAGGCTATGTCATAGTTTTCTTCAATAAGAGGCAATGATTTTATCAGTCCTAGTGCTGGCCCTGTAATTACCGATAAGAGGTAATGAAATTTTTCTACATTTGTGTACGCATTATTATTGTGTATAATACTTTTAAATAAAGAATGAAATGTACACCAATTTTTAATTTCACTGTCAAAAGTAGGTAACTTTATTATTGGAGCACGAACCGTTGAATTATTTGGCGTTTTAACAATTGAATTTTCTAAACTACTACTGATAGCGTTTTTCGTTTTCAATATATCAAAATACCATTCATCTACTTGAATAGCAATCACTCCTAAATCAGACATTTCTTTCACTTTGTCTAACTCCAATAATTGTTCTTCAATCTCCTTTTGAATCCATTCAAATTCCTGTAACCACTCTTTTATCTTTTCACATCTAGCCAGAAATGTATCTTTTTTCTTTGTATCATCGTAAATGTTAGCTATAAGCTCATGTGTTACACGAATTCTCGAAACTATCCGGTCACATCGGTTTTTTAACAAAACTGCCTTTTTCTCCGCCATTGTTACGACAAAAAAAATATTTTTGTGAAGAATTGAATTATGTTCACTTTAAAGAATATTATCAAATCAATTCCACAGTATATAATCAAAATAATAATAATTTGTAAGCAGTAAGGTATTTTTTCACTACCTACAGAAAACTTTTGCACACAGCACGGCTGATGCGCATTTCACAGATCAACTTTATGAACAATTTAATCCTGATGTATATTAAATTAATGAAAATTTTCAATTTATCTTGGCTCGAATCGACCAAATGTTGGGGTTTCAACATGTACCCGCAAAGCGGAAGGGAAGGAAAAATTTGGGGATTGCCGACTTACCCGCAGATTTTCTCCCTTCGCTTATCTAATTTTGATCCGCTGGTTCTTCTTTTTGAGTCACACAGCACGGCTGTAATATTTCCACACAAAACATTCACTTATGAGTTTCACTTTGAAAAATGTTCGGTACAAGAGCTCCGTATTCAACATATGTGTTGACAGGACAGTGGATAATTTGTAACTAAACTGTCTGGTCGGCATGGGTAGGTATGATTTGTGGGTAGGTGGGTAGGATTGGTAGGTAGAAATTAAAAGTTGGAAAAAATAAAGGTAAATGAGCAATGCTAGGCACCAACACCAACAAATTTTGGAGGTCTATTTGAAGCTGGGATAAAGTCTGTGAAATACCATTTAAAGCGGGTAATAGGTGAGACCGTTCTAACTTACGAAGAATTTGCGACAGTTCTTACCAGAATTGAGGCCATCCTCAACTCCCGCCTTTTGTGTTCAATGAGCTCAGACCCTGAAGAATTAAATGGACTCACCCCAGGTCATTTTTTAATCGGTGGATTCTTATTGGGGTTGCCTGAATATTACTTTCTTGACACCGCGTCTAATCGATTAAGTAGGTGGCAACATCTCCAAAAAATGTCGCAACATTTCTGGAAACGTTGGCATTTAGAATACTTAAATACGCTTCAACAACGATCAAAGTGGTGCAAAATTAATCCTAACATGAAGATAGGGCAATTAGTGTTAATAAAGGACGATCGTCTTCCACCTATGAAGTGGTTGTTAGGACGAATTATCCATGTTCATCCCGGTAAGGATGGGATAGTTAGAGTAGCTACGGTTAAGACTCAAACTGGTTCGTTGGTTCGACCAGTGATAAAACTGTGTCCGTTACCGGTAGAATAAAGCTAGTATTAGTAATTATTCAGTATGCATAAAAGGGAAATGCCTATTCCATTTCAATTTTCGTTAATTTTATTTTATTTATTATTATTTTTTTTTTTGGATGCCTATACTCGAATTCTCGTTAGTATCCTACTCACATCATAGACCCGAGGTGTCTTTACAAATTTTCATTATTTTTCAAAATATTTTTTTTTTTTTGTTTTCTGCGGGAACCGTACTCCCGACACATTCATTATTATTTTATTTGATTTTTTTTTTTTAAAGTATCTTCGAAGCAGTACAGATACAGCGTGCATGAACAATTTATCTTGCTTTAAATATATATATATTTTTTTTTTGTTGTACCCTCCATGGGGATTCTTTGTAATTTAATTCGATTTGGTTAATTCGATCAAATTAGGTGGGCGGAAATGTTGGTGCCTAGCATTGCTCATTTACCTTTATTTTTTCCAACTTTTAATTTCTACCTACCAATCCTAACCACCTACCCACAAATCATACCTACCCATGCCGACCAGACAGTTTAGTTACAAATTATCCACTGTTCTGTCAACACATATGTTGAATACGGAGCTCTTGTACCGAACATTTTTGACTAATTGAACATACGAACAAAACAAAAACATTTTGTTTATTGTAAAAACGTACTTCAAATACTAGCGTGGTAAGTAAAAACACAGGTATCTTCTTTGAATCTCGAGGAAGTAAAGTGTTTTTACTTAGCACGGCAGAATAGTTGGCATCAACTCTGAAACTGAAAATGACAATTGGTGACAGCGTTATCGTAATGGTAAGCCAGCAACGGTTGGTTTAGTTAATTTAGATAAAGATATATGAAATCATTCATTCCGATTCACATTTCATTTTAAACCTAATTCCTAACTTTATAAAATCACTTAGTCGGAAAACATGTTTAAGTATCATGTTATTAGTTCGAGAAGGGAGAATGATTTTGCGATAATTCTTTGGGAACACGCAGAATTTTAACAATAAGTCAACAAATTAAATTTCAGATGATTAAAAAATGATTGCAAGGTCAAATTGCACCATTGATAATATTATTAAATGTGCGCTGGAATTTGTTGCATCAATAAATATATAACATTTACAACAAATATTCACGGAAAAATCACAATTAAACGATCATTATTATTTACAGTGCACGAAAATCAGTTTTGCAGATATAAACAATAAATTTTTGCAGGATAAAGTCAGTCTGCGTACATTAAGGCAGCAAAATCTATGTACACAATTATCTATTTTCAATACTATGTACTTATTATTGTAGCTTACCTTAATCCCTAACTTATTATTGGTCTAATTCTGGATTGGTATGGTTGCTTACTTACATTCAAAGGCTGTTATACAATGCTAGGCTAGTTACTAGTAATTGAGAGAACTACGTCTGTTTATACAAAGATTCGGTTTTCTTTCGCATCTAGCTCCCACCCCACTCTTTGAACCAATAATCCAGTCGGGCTGAACCAGCGTACTAGCACACTGAGGACATTCTCTCTAGAATGATGTATCACATGTGCAACTCGTGACAAACATCACGCGATGCCTCGGCTTTCTCCCGATTACTATATGATTTATTATTGCATATCAGAATTATGGATTAGTTTGACGAATTTAATCATAATTTATTACCGTGTTAAGAAAAGCGCCTAATAATATAGGTGGTATTTGATATCTACTAAATATTTATAACTATGACAGAAAATAAATAATAATGAACTTCGCATTATCTTTAAACAATGCAGTTTCTTTAAATTATGCCTAAAAACTATGTTTTGCGAGGGAATCAAGACAAAAGGATTTATACAAGGTTTGATAAACAAGAAAAAAAAACGATATTTTAAATGGTTGTCTATTTGGTCATGTTTAATATTATTTATTACAAACTGTTCAAACATATTTCATTTCAAATGATGAGCAAAACATTGAATCAACAAAAAAATATGCGTCAAATGCTTTAACGGCAAATGATGTCAAGAATTTGTTGTGAGAATATTACAAACAATTATTACATTTATCATCAGACTGACATTGATCACCCATAATGAATGAGGCATTTTTATAAATGTTTAAAAAAGCTTTTACGCAAAATCGAATTCCACTTAACGGTTTAGGTAATTGTAGTATAAATTCTTGTTATGGCACAACAAAATGTTTTATAAAACCTAAAAATAAAAAGGGGCCTATTTTTCAATGTCAAACTATTGTGATTACGGAAATCACTTCTAATCTTCCGTCATATGATTTACCATTGAGTGTGACGTCACAATTTAGTAATTTAAAATTAGCTGATGAATCTTACGACAAATCAGGCCCAATAGACATTTTGTTAGGTGCTGACATATACTTGGATATATTTAATGGTAGACATGAAATAATTCGTGGATATCCTTGTGCAGTGAATAGCATTTTCGGTTACATTATAATGGGAAAATTAGATAATTCAGCATGTCAAACGCCTTTGTCATTGTTTGTTGGGACAAATTCCTTGAGCGATGATCTTAGGAAATTTTGGGAAATTGAAGAAACGCCTTCAATGTTGACTAATCCGGAAGACGAATTAGCCGAAACAATTTATGCTTCAAAACACTATCGAGAAAGTGACGGGAGGTATGTTGTCCCGTTGTTAATAAAATCTGAAACTATGCCAGCACAGAATTCGTTCAAACTTGCCGAATCACGATTGAACAACTTAGAAATTCGTTTTAAGAGGGATCCCATATTAGCAGTTGATTACGGAAAATTTATAAAAGAATATGAAAGCTTAGGACATATGAAACGGGTGCCTCGGAACTTAGGTGCATTCTATTTACCTCATCATTGTGTTTTGAATCCTAACAGTAAAACAACGAAATTGCGGGTGGTCTTTGATGGGTCGGCAAAAACCCAACCTCAAAATTTATCTCTAAATGACCTCTTATTGAACGGTCCTAAATTGCAGACTGAAATTCCACGTATGATTTTAAATTTTCGTTTTCATAAATATGTATTTACAGCCGATATTTGTAAGATGTATAGGCAAATATTAATTATTCCAGCTCAGCGTAAATTTCAAAATATTTTGTGGAGAGAGTCTCAGAATGAACCGGTTATTGATTTCGAATTACAAACGATAACTTATGGGCTCTCTAGCTCACCCTTCCTCGCTATAAGAACCCTTCGTCAGCTAGCACAAGATGAAGGATCAAAATATCCTGACGCCGCCAGGGTTCTATGCGATGATTTTTATGTAGACGATTTGGTAACAGGGACTGACACGATTAGCACGGCCCTCAAACTCAAACAAGAAATCATTGCATTATTGCATCTTGGGAAACTAGAACTCAGTAAATGGCAATCTAATTCATCTTTACTTTTGGATCAGGTTTCGCAAGAATACCAGCAAGATGGTCATTCCTTCGATAACGCCGGAACTGATCAAACTGTGAAAATATTAGGCATTCAGTGGAATCAGATGACTGATAATTTTACCTACAAGGTAAACATACCTAGAAACGAGTTATGCACAAAAAGAACTATTTTGTCAACGGTAGCTCGTTTATTCGATCCACTTGGGATCATCACCCCAGTGACATTTTTTGCTAAATGTCTATTACAGGAATTATGGAAGTTAAGGGTTGATTGGGACGATTGTGAAGTTCCACCACATATTCGTAATATGTGGAGTAAATTTGTAACTCAGCTTTCATTACTTCGAACAGTAAATCTCCCAAGATATTATAACACAGTGGGCACAAGCCGTCTGGTCCTCATAGGATTCTGTGATGCCTCAGAGTTAGGTTATGCTGCAGTGGTGTATTTATTAGAGCGTAGTAATAATACCACTCACATTTTAATGGGGAAATCGAAGGTCGCTCCTTTGAAAACTTTGTCAATTCCACGATTAGAATTGTGCGGAGCTGTACTCCTCACAAAACTTATACAGTATATTATGTCATCTGTAAAATTTACCGAACAAATAGAAAACGTTTTTCTATTTACAGATTCGACTATTGTACTAGCTTGGCTAAAAACGCCGCCCTATTTGTTGAAAACATTTGTCGGAAATCGCGTTGTCCAAATACTGGAAAATACACCAAATGCTATTTGGAAACATGTTGTCTCAGAGGAAAATTGCGCCGATTCAGGTTCAAGGGGTCTTTTTCCAGCAGACATTATCTCACACCCATTGTGGTTTACGGGACCAAAATGGCTTAGTCAACCAGTGGCACACTGGCCGTGTTCAGGTGTGTCCAATCAATCTATCGAAGAGGTACCAGAAATCAAAACTGGCAACCTTAAAACCTTTGTATCATCTCAAATCGTACCTAATTCAATTATTAGTAAATATTCTTCATTCAATAAATTGCAACGCGTCGTCGCTTGGATAATGCGTTTCGTTAATAATTGTCGCAAACTTCCTGGTACAGGTAATACAAACTCTACTTATCTTAGCTCTCGCGAATTAAATGACTCGCTTTTGAAAATTATACTTCTCGAACAGGAAACGTATTTTTCTGTCGATATATGTAACATGCGAAATAACGTTCCATGTTCAACGCAAATTCTAAATTTGAAACCGTTTCTTGATAGCCACGGTATTATCAGGGTGGGCGGTCGACTCAAGTACTCCGATCTGTCTTACGAAAATAAATTTCCGATCTTATTACCGAAAAACTGTCATTTAGCTTATTTAGTTATAGATTATTATCATAAACTATATTTTCATATTGGCCCGCGAAGCCTTCAATTCACAATTCAGCGTAAGTTTTGGATAGTAGCGGCACGAAATAAAATTCGTTCGCAACTTTCAAAATGCATTGTTTGCCATAAGATGAAATCTTCAACGTTACCACCTCCATTGATGGCTGATTTACCACCCTCTCGAGTGCAACAGAGCCGTGTCTTTTCTCGAGTCGGAATTGATTTCGGAGGTCCTTTCACTTTGAAAGATCATAAACGGAGGGGAGCTAAAACGTCAAAGGGTTATTTGTGTTTATTTGTATGTATGGCAACGAAGGCAGTTCATTTGGAAGCTGTGTCTGACTTATCTTCTGAAGCCTTTATTGCAGCCCTTAGCCGGTTTACGGATCGTCGAGGGTTATGCTCCGAAATTATAAGCGACAACGCTACCAACTTCATAGGTACAAATCGGTACCTACTCGACATAAATAAATTCTTGGCATCACATCGTGATGTAATTTCAATTTAATATACATCAGGATTAAATTGTTCATAAAGTTGATCTGTGAAATGCGCATCAGCCGTGCTGTGTGCAAAAGTTTTCTGTAGGTAGTGAAAAAATACCTTACTGCTTACAAATTATTATTATTTTGATTATATACTGTGGAATTGATTTGATAATATTCTTTAAAGTGAACATAATTCAATTCTTCACAAAAATATTTTTTTTTTGTCGTAACAATGGCGGAGAAAAAAGCAGTTTTGTTAAAAAACCGATGTGACCGGATAGTTTCGAGAATTCGTGTAACACATGAGCTTATAGCTAACATTTACGATGATACAAAGAAAAAAGATACATTTCTGGCTAGATGTGAAAAGATAAAAGAGTGGTTACAGGAATTTGAATGGATTCAAAAGGAGATTGAAGAACAATTATTGGAGTTAGACAAAGTGAAAGAAATGTCTGATTTAGGAGTGATTTCTATTCAAGTAGATGAATGGTATTTTGATATATTGAAAACGAAAAACGCTATCAGTAGTAGTTTAGAAAATTCAATTGTTAAAACGCCAAATAATTCAACGGTTCGTGCTCCAATAATAAAGTTACCTACTTTTGACAGTGAAATTAAAAATTGGTGTACATTTCATTCTTTATTTAAAAGTATTATACACAATAATAATGCGTACACAAATGTAGAAAAATTTCATTACCTCTTATCGGTAATTACAGGGCCAGCACTAGGACTGATAAAATCATTGCCTCTTATTGAAGAAAACTATGACATAGCCTGGAATATTCTGGTAAATCAATATCAAAATTCTAGAATGCTTTTTACGCATTACGTTGATGAAATTCTTAATTTCAAATGCCTACAAACCGAGTCAGCGGCAGGTGTAGCGCGTATACTAAGTAATTTTCAGGAGAATTACGCCGCGATAAATGCGATGAAAGTAGAAAATATCCTTGATAAATTCGTGGGTCACATTATAATAAGAGCAATGGATCCGACAACAAAACGACAGTTTGAATCCAAATTAGCTGACGAGGAGATTCCAGGGTCAGATTCAATTTTCGGGTTTCTTAGAAATCAATCACGCATGTTGGAGATGTCATCTCCACCTACGACAAAAGAGAAAAAAGGTTCATTGAAAACGTTGTTAACGGCAAATAAGGATAATAACATTCGTTGTCCGTTATGTCAAGGTTCACATTTTCTTTATAAATGTGCAACTTTTACGTCATTAAGTCCCCTTCAGAGGAGGGACAAAATTAAAATTTTAAACCGTTGTTTCAATTGTTTGAAACAGCACCATATTAAAGATTGTGTTTCAAAGTTTACATGCCAGTTTTGTAATAAAAAACACCATTCAATGTTGCATATTGCCGCCGAACCATCAGGTAATAACGACTTAAATAATGTGGGAACAACCCTAGCAGCGACAGTTTTACAAAATGCACCGTGCGTATCTACTATATTACTGGGTACAATTCAACTTGAAGTTCGTAGCAAAAATAATGAGTATCTACCTGTCCGTGCGGTTATAGACAGTGGTAGTCAGGTATCTTTAATTACAGAAAGATGCGCCAAGCGTCTCGGTTTGTCAATAAAAGCAAATCGAATTCCACTTAACGGTTTAGGTAATTGTAGTATAAATTCTTGTTATGGCACAACAAAATGTTTTATAAAACCTAAAAATAAAAAGGGGCCTATTTTTCAATGTCAAACTATTGTGATTACGGAAATCACTTCTAATCTTCCGTCATATGATTTACCATTGAGTGTGACGTCACAATTTAGTAATTTAAAATTAGCTGATGAATCTTACGACAAATCAGGCCCAATAGACATTTTGTTAGGTGCTGACATATACTTGGATATATTTAATGGTAGACATGAAATAATTCGTGGATATCCTTGTGCAGTGAATAGCATTTTCGGTTACATTATAATGGGAAAATTAGATAATTCAGCATGTCAAACGCCTTTGTCATTGTTTGTTGGGACAAATTCCTTGAGCGATGATCTTAGGAAATTTTGGGAAATTGAAGAAACGCCTTCAATGTTGACTAATCCGGAAGACGAATTAGCCGAAACAATTTATTTATGCTTCAAAACACTATCGAGAAAGTGACGGGAGGTATGTTGTCCCGTTGTTAATAAAATCTGAAACTATGCCAGCACAGAATTCGTTCAAACTTGCCGAATCACGATTGAACAACTTAGAAATTCGTTTTAAGAGGGATCCCATATTAGCAGTTGATTACGGAAAATTTATAAAAGAATATGAAAGCTTAGGACATATGAAACGGGTGCCTCGGAACTTAGGTGCATTCTATTTACCTCATCATTGTGTTTTGAATCCTAACAGTAAAACAACGAAATTGCGGGTGGTCTTTGATGGGTCGGCAAAAACCCAACCTCAAAATTTATCTCTAAATGACCTCTTATTGAACGGTCCTAAATTGCAGACTGAAATTCCACGTATGATTTTAAATTTTCGTTTTCATAAATATGTATTTACAGCCGATATTTGTAAGATGTATAGGCAAATATTAATTATTCCAGCTCAGCGTAAATTTCAAAATATTTTGTGGAGAGAGTCTCAGAATGAACCGGTTATTGATTTCGAATTACAAACGATAACTTATGGGCTCTCTAGCTCACCCTTCCTCGCTATAAGAACCCTTCGTCAGCTAGCACAAGATGAAGGATCAAAATATCCTGACGCCGCCAGGGTTCTATGCGATGATTTTTATGTAGACGATTTGGTAACAGGGACTGACACGATTAGCACGGCCCTCAAACTCAAACAAGAAATCATTGCATTATTGCATCTTGGGAAACTAGAACTCAGTAAATGGCAATCTAATTCATCTTTACTTTTGGATCAGGTTTCGCAAGAATACCAGCAAGATGGTCATTCCTTCGATAACGCCGGAACTGATCAAACTGTGAAAATATTAGGCATTCAGTCGAATCCGATGACTGATAATTTTACCTACAAGGTAAACATACCTAGAAACGAGTTATGCACAAAAAGAACTATTTTGTCAACGGTAGCTCGTTTATTCGATCCACTTGGGATCATCACCCCAGTGACATTTGTTGCTAAATGTCTATTACAGGAATTATGGAAGTTAAGGATTGATTGGGACGATTGTGAAGTTCCACCACATATTCGTACTATGTGGAGTAAATTTGTAACTCAGCTTTCATTACTTCGAACAGTAAATCTCCCAAGATATTATAACACAGTGGGCACAAGCCGTCTGGTCCTCATAGGATTCTGTGATGCCTCAGAGTTAGGTTATGCTGCAGTGGTGTATTTATTAGAGCGTAGTAATAATACCACTCACATTTTAATGGGGAAATCGAAGGTCGCTCCTTTGAAAACTTTGTCAATTCCACGATTAGAATTGTGCGGAGCTGTACTCCTCACAAAACTTATACAGTATATTATGTCATCTGTAAAATTTACCGAACAAATAGAAAACGTTTTTCTATTTACAGATTCGACTATTGTACTAGCTTGGCTAAAAACGCCGCCCTATTTGTTGAAAACATTTGTCGGAAATCGCGTTGTCCAAATACTGGAAAATACACCAAATGCTATTTGGAAACATGTTGTCTCAGAGGAAAATTGCGCCGATTCAGGTTCAAGGGGTCTTTTTCCAGCAGACATTATCTCACACCCATTGTGGTTTACGGGACCAAAATGGCTTAGTCAACCAGTGGCACACTGGCCGTGTTCAGGTGTGTCCAATCAATCTATCGAAGAGGTACCAGAAATCAAAACTGGCAACCTTAAAACCTTTGTATCATCTCAAATCGTACCTAATTCAATTATTAGTAAATATTCTTCATTCAATAAATTGCAACGCGTCGTCGCTTGGATAATGCGTTTCGTTAATAATTGTCGCAAACTTCCTGGTACAGGTAATACAAACTCTACTTATCTTAGCTCTCGCGAATTAAATGACTCGCTTTTGAAAATTATACTTCTCGAACAGGAAACGTATTTTTCTGTCGATATATGTAACATGCGAAATAACGTTCCATGTTCAATGCAAATTCTAAATTTGAAACCGTTTCTTGATAGCCACGGTATTATCAGGGTGGGCGGTCGACTCAAGTACTCCGATCTGTCTTACGAAAATAAATTTCCGATCTTATTACCGAAAAACTGTCATTTAGCTTATTTAGTTATAGATTATTATCATAAACTATATTTTCATATTGGCCCGCGAAGCCTTCAATTCACAATTCAGCGTAAGTTTTGGATAGTAGCGGCACGAAATAAAATTCGTTCGCAACTTTCAAAATGCATTGTTTGCCATAAGATGAAATCTTCAACGTTACCACCTCCATTGATGGCTGATTTACCACCCTCTCGAGTGCAACAGAGCCGTGTCTTTTCTCGAGTCGGAATTGATTTCGGAGGTCCTTTCACTTTGAAAGATCATAAACGGAGGGGAGCTAAAACGTCAAAGGGTTATTTGTGTTTATTTGTATGTATGGCAACGAAGGCAGTTCATTTGGAAGCTGTGTCTGACTTATCTTCTGAAGCCTTTATTGCAGCCCTTAGCCGGTTTACGGATCGTCGAGGGTTATGCTCAGAAATTATAAGCGACAACGCTACCAACTTCATAGGTACAAATCGGTACCTACTCGACATAAATAAATTCTTGGCATCACATCGTGATGTTATATCTAATCACTTAACTCAAAGTGGCATTATTTGGTCGTTTAACCC
Source organism: Limnephilus lunatus (assembly GCA_917563855.2). Classification (NCBI taxonomy): domain Eukaryota; kingdom Metazoa; phylum Arthropoda; class Insecta; order Trichoptera; family Limnephilidae; genus Limnephilus; species Limnephilus lunatus. The sequence continues at coordinate 59,357,434 of OU830596.1, forward strand.
TCCGTCTAGTCCGCATTTTGGAGGTCTATTTGAAGCTGGGATAAAGTCTGTGAAATACCATTTAAAGCGGGTAATAGGTGAGACCGTTCTAACTTACGAAGAATTTGCAACAGTTCTTACCAGAATTGAGGCCATCCTCAACTCCCGCCCTTTGTGTTCAATGAGCTCAGACCCTGAAGAATTAAATGGACTCACCCCAGGTCATTTTTTAATCGGTGGATTCTTATTGGGGTTGCCTGAATATGACTTTCTTGACACCGCGTCTAATCGATTAAGTAGGTGGCAACATCTCCAAAAAATGTCACAACATTTCTGGAAACGTTGGCATTTAGAATACTTAAATACGCTTCAACAACGATCAAAGTGGTGCAAAATTAATCCTAACATGAAGATAGGGCAATTAGTGTTAATAAAGGACGATCGTCTTCCACCTATGAAGTGGTTGTTAGGACGAATTATCCATGTTCATCCCGGTAAGGATGGGATAGTTAGAGTAGCTACGGTTAAGACTCAAACTGGTTCGTTGGTTCGACCAGTGATAAAACTGTGTCCGTTACCGGTAGAATAAAGCTAGTATTAGTAATTATTCAGTATGTATAAAAGGGAAATGCCTATTCCATTTCAATTTTCGTTAATTTTATTTTATTTATTATTTTATTTTTTTTGGATGCCTATACTCGAATTCTCGTTAGTATCCTACTCACATCATAGACCCGAGGTGTCTTTACAAATTTTCATTATTTTTCAAAATATTCTTTTTTTTTTGTTTTCTGCGGGAACCGTACTCCCGACACATTCATTATTATTTTATTTGATTTTTTTTTGAAAGTATCTTCGAAGCAGTATAGATACAGCGTGCATGAACAATTTATCTTGCTTTATATATATATATATATTTTTTTTTTTGTTGTACCCTCCATGGGGATTCTTTGTAATTTAATTCGATTTGGTTAATTCAATCAAATTAGGTGGGCGGAAATGTTGGTGCCTAGCATTGCTCATTTACCTTTATTTTTTCCAACTTTTAATTTCTACCTACCAATCCTACCCACCTACCCACAAATCATACCTACCCATGCCGACCAGACAGTTTAGTTACAAATTATCCACTGTCCTGTCAACACATATGTTGAATACGGAGCTCTTGTACCGAACATTTTAAAGTGAAACTCATAAGTGAATGTTTTGTGTGGAAATATTACAGCCGTGCTGTGTGCAAAATATTACTATAATAAATGTTTTGTGAAAACTCAAAAAGGAAGAACCAGCGGATCAAAATTAGATAAGCGAAGGGAGAAAATCTGCGGGTAAGTCGGCAATCCCCAAATTTTTCCTTCCCTTCCGCTTTGCGGGTACATGTTGAAACCCCAACAAGCATAATATAAGAGATTTAACAAGTTTCATGATTTGGTGACCTCGGGGGTTTAAACCCGTTTAATCACAGGAAACCATATTTGTCCCAGCTCACATAGGTCTTATAGAAATCGCTGTAACTCCCTTACTACCATAGTTCTAAATGTGTTCTAAACAGTATTGGAAAGAAAAAATCACACGCTATATATTCAAATGTAAAAAATTACCACAAAATAATTAAGACGTTCACGCTTATGAATCCAAAAAATCAGACCGTATTTAGAAACAAAAATTATGAAACTTCGTGACTTTTTTCGGAACAATTTCTAAATTAAACTACAAAAAAGTGAGGTGACATTAACATGTATAATCCATTTTTCTAATAAAATATGAGTGTATTTTTTTCATTATCAGTAATTCTAGTTAGAAAAAACGTAAAGTGAGCCATTTTTAAAACTATTCAAAGTTTACATTCGAAATTTTTATATTAAAAAAATTACATGGTTATTTCTAATAATAAAATAGGATAGCGTATTTCATAACCTTTCAAAAACAGCTTTTATTTTTCGAATACGTTCCCAAACATTCCATTTATTTGGATTTTATTGCCAAGCTGGAATATTTTTACCTTCTGACAAAATGACCTTTGTTTGCCATATCAATAATACTATTAATAAGGCCCTTAAAACTCTTGGATTTATTTTTAGAGCTGCAAAAGTCTTCAATAATTTTGGCACATTATTATATTATATAAAACCCTTATCAGATGCCAACTAGAGTATAACTCTACTTTATGGGCTGCATTTTATAATATTCACTTCGACAGCATTGAAAAGATTCAACATAAGTTCCTGGGGTTTATAAAGTATAAATTGCATATTTCTGTACTAAATATTGATTATAATTACCAATTCTGTAGTCACATTTTTTTTCATTACATTATATTTTCTTAATTGTTTTAGTTTTAAAGTATTAAAGTAGTGTTACCTAACTTATAAACAAATAATGTAAAATCCCATTAGGGCGTGTAATAAATAAATAAATACAAAAATAAAATACGTCCTAATTTTGAAGGGTAAAAAGTTTATTTTGTTAATTATTTTATACAGGTTCTCGTGTCACACCTCAGGCGTTAGACATTTGTCACAAGTCTAGTAGAGACCGAAATCTCGAGTCTAGTCTAGTCCTCTTCTCTTTTACTGTGACTTCTCGTTTAAAAAGGGAGAAGTAATGTTTTGCTTTCCCTACATTTAATTGTATCACCCAGGCTTTGTGTTGAAGCTTTGAAACACTTCTCACCAGTGACGGTTCGTTGCTTGGGAGTTCAATTGGAGATTAAAAGGAGAGACAATTTCCGTCCGAAAAGTGAAAAAGTGAAAAAAATCCTGTTGATCTTTTCCATAAATAGGTACTATATTTATCCCTGGATGTAGAGGAATTTTCACTGCACCAGAGATTATTGGCCTAGCAACAATATTTAAAAGTCCGTGGCTACAATTATAATATCGTATGTTACAAAAAATTGTTTTAAATTCAAAAAAAATGTAGGTAAGAAACCTTTTTTGAAGTAAAACTTCTTTATGCGCGCTTGACTTGAGGAGTAAGCTGGTGAATGCATGACAAGAGCGTTACGAAAAAGTGAGATCGGGCGAGGCGAACGAAAGTTGAGATGGAAATATTATTTATTTTATTTTTATTTATTAATTTTCAACGCCCTGGTGGGCTTTTACATTACATGTTTATAATACAGAGACAGGTTTTTAAAAACAAAAGATAAACTATAAAAAATAACTAGTACACGTCATAAAGACATACACATAAATTAAGGAAAGATAATGCATTACAATAAAGGAGAAAGTTTCTAAGTTGTAAGTTGTAAATACATGACAAAATGCAAGATACATAAAAATAAAATGGAAACAAGTTTTTACATTGTGGATTAATATAGAATTATACGAATAAATGCATTAGCCCCTATGTGATGCCCCTTAAATATCAAAATATTCTACATAAAAGTGTCGTTCAGGTATTTCTTAAATATTGGTAAACTTGTGTTAAATACATCGATATTAGAGGTGAATTTGTTTCCTAATGTGTGAAGTCGAGAAATAGGTGCATGTATATATATGGTAGTTCGTCCCAGAATTATTGTTGCAGAATAATACGTTTTGCCTTGTTGCTCGATTGGGTACCCTGAAATCGATGAGATGCAGGAGTTCGCAACAATCTAATTCAGAATGAATAATTTTAAACAAAAAAGTTAGGTCATTTATTTTTCTTCTGTTTTCTAGGGAATGCAATTTAAGTGTATTTAGTAAGGATGTGTAGTTAATGTGTTGAATAGGTATGTGTAACTTGAAGTTAATAAATCTTAAAAATTTGTGCTGCACTCTTTCGATATTTTTTATACGAATTTGATAATATAAGGACCAAATTATGGAATTGTACTCCAACAAGCTGCGTACGAGTGACAAATATACGATTTTTATAATTTCTAACGAGTTAAAGTCTTTGATTGTTCTAATTACAAATCCTAGTGTTTTCATGCCTTTGTTGGTTATTTGTTGAATGTGATTTATAAAATTTAATTGCGTGTCAAACACAACTCCAAGATCTCTAATTTCATTGACTAAGTTTATTGAAATATAAGTTAGTGACGATAGAAAGAAAGTGAGTTACGTTTCGTATATAACTGTAAGGTCAAGAGAGAGAGGTGCGAGCACAAGAAATCATTTACTGAATAACTAGGTCATAGGTCATCACAAGGTCATAGGTCACCCCAAGGTCATAGGTCACCCCACGGTCATAGGTCACCCCACGGTCATAGGTCACCCCAGGGTCATACGTCACATATTTCCCAAGGTTTGCAGGTCTACCGCTCTGGCGCAACTTATATGTTTTCTATGAACCTAAGAAATATGACGGGTGCTGATATTCATAACGCACCTATGGAATTTTGGATTCATCGAAGTGTGAATATTTTAGCAAGGAGTATGAATGGCTGTTTAAGGTCTGATAAACTTATTTTTCTTTTATTGGAGTTTACTGCACAAATGCACTTTAGAAAAGACCGCTACTGCTTCTCACCTGTTCTTGTTAACCAATGTTTTTATTGTGCAACTCGCATATACATTGTACAACTTTACTTGAGTACTTACATGTCTAGGCCGTCTAGGCCGATCCTTGAGTCCTTTAGCTTTCAAGCCTTGGAATAATATTACTAGCCACAAACAGCATATTCCATTTGAGCTGTTTGGGACAGATATGACCCTATATACTCTTATTATAAAAGCATTTTTATAAAATTTTAATATAAATTGTTATGGTTTGTCTCAAATGGTTCCACGACTTTTCAACCCACGACAAAATATCCTACGGACAAAACATCCCCCAAAAAAATATCCACTTAAACCTAACGTAACCTGATAAAAAAATGGGACAAAAATAATACAGACATACTGTAAAGACAATATATTATTTTTCAAAATTAGTAAAATGGGACAAAAATAATACAGACATCCTGTAAAGATAATAAATTATTGTTAAAAATTAGTAAAATGGGACAAAAATAATACAGACATCCTATAAAAATAATAAATGATAGTTCAAACTTATTAAAATGGGACAAAAATAATACAGACATACCATAAAAATAATAAATTATTATTAAAAATTAGTAAAATGGGACAAAAATAATACAGACATCCTGTAAAAACAATAAATTTTTAGAATAAGTTAACAATAATAATCTAAACGAAAATATGAAAGAGAACAAGACACAGAAAAACAGAAAAAGCAATGGTCGCAACTGGTACTCGAACCCAGACCGGGACGAGCGCGTTAACCAATTTCGCTATTGCCACCTTCTGTCAAAGCTGTCATATTTGTCAATCTCATATTTTCAAATTTCAGAATTACATTATTATCAACTAATTATTTTTCTCCATATTACGGGCAACTAACCTTTTTATTGGAAACAATCATTCTAAGAATTGGTTTGCAACCTGGATAGCGTCTCGGATAGATATATACGAATTTATTTATACGGAACAATTGACTTTTTACGAAAGTCTAAATGTCTTGTTCTCTTTCATATTTTCGTTTAGATTATTATTGTTAACTTATTCTAATATGATATATTTCACTGATGGGAATAACCTTCAAAAAAGTATAAAAAGAAAGTTTTTCTTATAAAAATTGAATAAGTTGTTGTTCAAAAATGTTAAAATTTTAAATATAAAATAAGGTTAAGTTAGTTTAGGTTAGGTTTAAGTAGATATTTTGACGTAGGATTTTTGTCCGTAGGATATTTTGTCGCGGGATGAAAACGCGCGTTACCGTCTCAAATGTTATTTGGTAATCGATAGAATCAAGACAATGACAAATCAATCATGAAAACTGATGAAAAAAATTAGGTTAAATGGGTTATGAACAATTTGTGAGGTGAGTATGGGTACAGCTGCCCCGGGAACCGTTTATTGAATAACCAATACCCCTGCCATAGGTCACCCCAAGCGGTTCACTACGTTTCGTGACTTAGAAGGGGTGCCCGAATTCATGGGGTGTAATTTGTCAAGGTCGTGGCGGCTGATCCATCTGTCCACCTATGTCCACCATTTGTCCATATGGCGGTCGGGTTGGTTGAGTGAGACCTTTCGATTTCTCCAAACGGATTTTCTCGACCCATCGCCTTGCACCTCAGTGGGAGGAATGGATTCATACATTCATATGTCCGTCACTCTTCGACACACTGGCCCCCAGATTCCGTAGAAACTACCCACCCCTCATACCTTTTTCCTTCCCAGGACTTTCTCTCCTTCCTTTCCCTATACTGACCCTCCACACAGTATCCGCAAAGCTGAAACAGGCCTCGAGGGAAATTGTTTGGCGTCCTGTGAGGAGCTTTTGTAAAAAATGTTAATTTAGGATTATATGCTAGATTTTTTCATCAGTTATTGATTATCACTTTTCAAAATATTTACTAAAGAGTGCTTTTATTTATTATCCCAAGTGTTAATAATAGAACTAAGTAACCAATCAACCGGTCAGTGGCTGAGTTGGCATCTCGTTTGGGTCCCACCCAGTTCCCGGCTGGCTAAGTCCTCCATCACGACACAAGGAACATTTTCCATATACTGTGGTAGTAGTAGGAGATTTCCAAACATTGTCAAGTTATTCATAACCTGGAAATGTTTGTCTTTCTTTAAAAATAAAAAAATTTAATTAAATTAAAGAATTAATAAAAAAAAAAAATATTAAATTTAAAAAAATAATAATAATTTGACGCCTAATTTGACGTAATTTTGATAATGTCCTGCGTAATTCCCGGTTCAATGAACTTAAATTTGCTTTGAATTTATGTTTCATTTTCAAAATTGAAAGTAATTGTGTGGAAAAAGGTAGGTAGTTACCTATTTATTAATAAAATATTTTAACAAAAAAATATTTGAATAATTTTCATTTTCAAAATTTGTCGGATTCAGTGTCAATGTTCGTTTGAGCCAATATAAATAATATAATATAGTTAAATTAAAGACCCGCTCCGCAGGTTTATTCTGCTAGACCCTGCGGACGACTTTTCGTTCAGCTTCGCCCTGTTGAGATTCAATCCAAGCGTACTTACGCCTGCCAGCTGACGTTCCTCATACTAGCTGTTAACATAAGTGGCGCCATCTTTTGGCATTGTTAGCTTCTTGCTTTAATTCGGTTTTATTACGATAGTAGCTTAGTCACAAAGTTCACGTTCACAGATGGTTTCCAAATGGCACGGCGTCAGAATTGTACTCGGGTAGGGTATTAATACTGTCAGATATTTTTTTTACAAGAAAATTATTATTCTATATTTGAAAAATGTGTTTCTTTTATTTAAGTTTCTCGGAGATAATCTTGGCATGACCTGATGTTTTGTAGGTCTGTGCTAGTTAACTAATAAAACTAAGTAATCCAAAGAGTTTTTTACACTTTTTCTAAGATTCTTAAAAACCTCCGATTTCCCTACGTTCCTCTGCATCAGTTTCAATTTTTGAATAGTACGCAGAAGGAAATTTTAGTCTTAATATATAAAACGAAGTCGGGTTAGTTACAACATTTATAACTCGAGAACGGCTGGACCGATTTTTATGATCTGTAATTTTTTGGATTTGTCTTTGCCCCGAATTGCAAAATAGCTAATAAAACATCTGAAAAATTAACGAAACAAATGATTATGAAGAAAATTCTTTTCCTCGAACGAATTCTCATCTTTTGAAAGAACTGCAGATTGTGATTGTGATAAAAAATATAATATTGAATAGTGAGTGAATTCCAAAAAGTCGAAAACGTCAAATGTTAATGCGCTGATTGTTTTTATTTTGTTCTTAAACATATAATGCTGTTCCTCTTTCTAAGACACTAAATGTCAACTGTCGAAAATGAGACGAACGGTGAACGTATGCCTGCACCCCTCCAAAGGAAAAATACAATAATTATAATAAATCTCCCTCACACGCGTAAAGAAAATGAAATGCAATACCCGTAAGTAAATGGAAAAGTAAAAAAATCATAAAAATTATAAATCCGTACACAACGCCATCTCTGATACTGACAAAAACAAAATACGAACAGTTGCGCATCGATAATTACTGCATTCTGTAATTTTTGATTTAATAAAATTTAATCAGCTAATAAGTTAACACAACAGTTATTGATTCTGAGGCGGTACGAAGTTCGCCGGGTCAGCTAGTAATGTATAAAATGATCATTTTCATCAATTCAAATAAAATTTTATTATCACAGAGAGTTGAAGGAATTTTAAAGTAAATATTGTTTCGGGTTTATTTTAACCGTTTGTTTTCAGTTATCTTTTGCGGGAAAATATTGGATTGGAAACGAATGGGAACAGAAATACAAACAATTTTTAAACAAACAGTTTTGAAAACAAACAAAAACCTGTTTTGAAATAATAGAAACCTCTCAGGTACGCCGAATTGAATGCTGAATAAACAGTGAACAGAAAATCTGTAGAAATGTAATGAGGGAAAGTGCGTCTGCCGATGTCAGCTCATTTTTTTCCTGCACAAATTTATCAAACATACATTTTTTCATATAACATTGAATTTCGTTTATCATTATACTTGATTTATTTTTAGGGTGTTATGCCGTGTCGCGCCACCTCCTTATTTTGCCAACATTTTGGACAGCATTACAGTTATTATCATCAAGGCAGATTTGTAATAATTCCTTGTACATACGTCGGCTGTTCGAAAAATAAAGGTAAATTTTTAAATTTCGCGGGTTTGGAGAGTCCGATTGTCAACTTTTTTTGTTATGTTGGTATACATGCCCCTGAAGTATGATAAATTTTTCAGCTTTATTCATTGGTTTGTTTGTCTGTGGCAGCCGCTAAGGTTAGCGTGTTTTTATAAGCTCGGCGATTTTTTTTTTGTGGCGTGTGTGAAATATTAACAAAGGCCTATGGCGAGTCGGCTACGACTAAAATAAGGGTTTACGAATGGTATAAGCTTTTCCAAGGTGGCCGTGAAGACGTTAAAGATCACGAATGCCCCTTACGCATCAACAACCGATGATGTGCTGGGGTCCCGTTACTTTACTTCATTTTTTACGCAAAATTTGATACAAATTCATTGATCCATTTAAAAATAAAATCGCCGATCTCATAAAAACACGTATAACCTTAGCGGCTGCCACAGACAAACTAAATAATTAATATATCTGAAAATGTTGTCATACTTAAGGGGCATGTATACCAACATAACAAAAAAAATTGACAATCGGACTCTAAAAACCCGCGAAATTTTAAAATTCCCGTTATTTTTTTAACAGCCCTCTTACATAAATACTGCAATCTGCGCATCTGCCCTAATGATGGGCGCTGTAATGCTATCCGAAACACGTCGGCTAAGAAGGAGGTAGCGTAACACGGCATAATAACTCAAAAATAAATCACGATTTTGGTAGTGAAAAGCTCAAATCATATATTATTTTATCAAGGTTCACTGGTTCAAGTGAGTAAAGTACTATATCTTAATTTTTATATATAATCTATAGGATTTAGCGAGAGAATGAGAAAGAATAATCGGTCTCCTCTTTTTGCGGTGTTTCGTAGCCTGCCCATTTTTATCAACTTTAGTTTTCTGAAGATTTCACTTTTACCGTGTGTAAATTGCACACTCCGATTTTTTATCTAATATTTATATAATTATTTTTTTCTTTTCAAACACTTATAATTTATAACATCCACATGTAGAACTAACATTCGAAAAATTACCCGATTCGTATAGTTTAACGAATTATTTTAGAACTTAGACGTTTTTAACAATACCCTTCAGAAATACCGAATAGAAGTAACGCATACGATCGAAAATTAATACAAGAGTGTGTAATGTATCGGGAGCATGACCTGTCCTTATCCTATATTCCTCTTCTTCTTTTCCTCACCTAAAATTAATTGATGTAATAAAACTCCATCTCCAAGTAACTTTAACACGGGAGACCTTTTTGACTTTACTTAATTTAACTTTCTATATATGTATCTCTATATTTTATGTTTAACCACTGGAGCGCTTTTTGACACAAAATGGTACTATTTAAAATACCTCGGATTGCTTTGCTGCCAATTTTGACAAATTTTCCCTTATTTGTAAGTAATTAGTAGAAGTATACGATTTTATAATACAATGTTATAAATCCTACGAATATGTGATAATCGATGTAAGATAGGTGGATTCACTGGCTATATAGAACTATAATCAGTTTGTATGTCTCTATATTAAAATTCGGAGATACTAACTAACTAACTAACCATCACGTCGTTTCCCCGCAGGGATAGGCAGAGAGACCGGACCGCCAAACAATCGGTCTTGGCACACACTCTTTGCCTCACTCGCATTAATTCATTGTCTTATACATTCTCTTCTATTATTCTGACTTATGACATGGCCCGACTCGAGTATCTGATTCACTTGATCGTGCCATGTCTTCCTCAGGCGTCCCCGACTTCTTCTACCATTCACATTTGCCTCGTATATTCTTCTTACTCTACTTTCTTCGTTCATTCGCTCTACATGCCTAAACCATCTGAGGATCCCTTTCTTAATCTTACTCATTATGCTTACATCAGCCTTACATTCTTTGTGGATATCCACAATTCTCTCACGATCATACATTGTTTTACCACACATACGCCTCAGGGATATCATTTCAACAGCGTTCAGTTTACTTTCAACCTTCCTCTGCTAGTCCCATGCCTCACTGCCATAAATCAGGGTAGGTACCAGAACTCCATTGTGAACTGCTAGCTTTGCTTCTTTTGACAGTTTTTTTTATTAGCGTCAACTGCATTCAGTCCTCCATTAATGGAGTTACCTGCATTCACCCTTCTTTCAATATCCCTATCAGCCTTCCCATCTCTCGTAAACTCATCCACCTGCTCCAAGTATTCATCATTCACAATTCGGAGATACGATTTTTTTTAATGTGGGCGGAAAATATTCATTTATGATCACCAAAAATTCTCGAGCAATCGGAAAAAAAAGTTTTAAATTGCGCTGTCGCTTCAGATACAAATAAATAAAATAAATAACTAAGACTTAAATCCACTTTAAACAAAGTAACGATTTCGAATGATTGTTCCTCCCCAGGACAGTTCTGAGAGTACCACTGACTTTGATATGACTTATATTATACTTTTGACGATATTGAAGCCCAATATGAAAGTGCTAGCCTCTTTCAAATAATATTAAAAGGTCTCTCAGAAGTGTTTCTCGAAAATATGAGGCTGACTTTATTTTTAACCCACACTATCACTGTCTTCATTATATCGGCTCCACAGGCCTGTGAAACTCAAATAAGGATTTTTTTTTAAATCTGGTGATGAAATTTAAGTAGATACTAATTTAAGAGTGTGAAGTCTCGGAATCGGGCAGTTTTGATAAGCTATTGTGCCATTGTTAAAATAAAAGGGTAATAAATTTAGTCAAGATTTTTTGGATATATGTCTGTTTAAAGGGGCGTCACAAAATCTATAAAACTGGGAAGACTTCGGTGGCTGGGTCATGTACAGAGAATGACCGAGCATCAAGCGCCAACATCCCTACTGAACTGAAGACCAATAGGACGAAGTAGCCTGGGAAGGCCAAGCAGGGCCGGATCTACGAAATCTGGCGCCCTGTGCAGTAGGTATCGATGGCGCCCCCCCCCCCCCTACATTTTTATTTTAAACTGCTATCAGTAACGTTATTTTTATCTTCTAATAATTCGACCGTAGGAATTTGTGCGAAAGATATCTGTTTAGATGTGCTCGGGACCATTGTAACGTCATTGCGCGGGACATCATTTTTTATCGGTGCTGGAGAAATAGGAATAAAGAAATTCCCAATGGAAACGAGTTTTTTTATGTCATTCTGCTCTTTAATTCTACGTTTTAGATTCTGCGAGCCTGAAAGTTTTTTTAAAATTATTATTTTATTTATTGTAATCCACAGTACTTTTATATTTAGTTATAAATTTAAAAATCTAATAAGAATATAACCTCAAATTTGTACCTTGCATTTCCCCTGTGTTGACGTGTTGAGCGAACAAACACCATACAAACACTAAATACAATACAACGGCTTACGAAAGACGCTTACACTGAAAATAACAAATCTAATAGATATTACTTATATATTTAACAATTTAACGAACTTCAAATAATATGTCAAACAGTCAGTCCTAGAGACTTAAATCGTACAAAGTAAAACAACTAAAATTGTTAGCATTTTGTAGGCGCAAGTCGGTTTATTTGATTCTTTTGAACAAAAATACGGCGCTGTGATTGGTTATTGAATTTGGATCGCACCAAATCGTCGTAAAAGACGGTAAAAGATATAAGGAAAAATAGATCTTACGTTTAAACTAAATATATAGAATTTGTAAAAAAATTCTGTAACTGACTATAAATTCGTAAACCGTTGACACCAACATGATGCGCGCGCATTCTGTTTCTTTGGAAAGTGTTGCTAGAGCGTAATAATTATTTCGTACTATGGGTAATTTTTAAACGATTCAGGGAATATTGTAACAAAATTTTAATACAATATTTATTTTCTCCCGGCGCCCCTTCGGAGTTGGCGCCAGGTTTTTTCACGTTTTTGAACGTATGGCAGATCCGGCGCTGAGGCCAAGATTAAGATTGAGCGACAACGTCCTCGAAGATATATTTACCTTGGAGCTTCTAAACTGGAGAGAGCTGGCACAAAACCGAGAAGAGTGGAGGAAGACTCTTGAGGAGGCCAAAACCCACCAGGGTTTGAGGCGCCAAGAGTGATGATGATGATGTATGTTGGTAATTGAAGCAATTCAATACAGTCAATTTTATAATGCAGTATTTTATGTAATTGTATTAAAGCTGTGTTTATTCTTATTTCTGAAAGTTTTAATAAGGACGTTTTATCCGGGAGGCAATTATAATCAATGTTTATTACAGGAATATGCATTTTTTAGTTTATACACCTACCTCAAGAACTTGTGTGGAATTTATTCAATATTGTCGGAGTGAATATTGAAAAAGGGAGACCATTACGTAGAGTTATACTCTAGTTGGCATCTAACAAGGGTTTTATATAAGATGATAAATGTTCCTAACGGCAATCCATTACCCTGGTTTTCTGTGCTGAATACTGTGCTCCAGTATGGGCTAGAAGCGCCCACACTTCCATGGTCAACGTTCAGCTTAATGCCACAATGCGAACCATCAGCGACTCCTCTCCCTTGGCTCCCCGTACTTGAAAACATAACCCAGCCAAATATCAGGCGAGAGATTGCAACACTGAGGGAATACAAGAAGGCGCTGCAAAAAAGCGCAATACCTTTGCACGATGGTGTCGTTTCTCACCCGGCATGCCGCTTGAATTCTCGAAAACCCTTCAGGACAGAAGGAGAAAGACTCCTCCGATCACCTCTCACCCCAGAAGATAGGTGGAAGCTTGAGTGGCAATCGTCCAACGTGAAAAATGCCCATCTATTTCAAAACCCCACTGGGTTCTCATTGCCTCGCAAACTCTGGTCCACCATCAACAGGATAAGGTGCTCCCATAGCCGTTGTGTTCACATGATGTATGAATGGGGCCTTAAAGAGTCGGCGATGTGTGAATGCGGTGCGGTGTAGACCACCGAACATGAGGTCAACGAATGCCCGCTTCATTCATTCCCCGACGGGATTGATAAGGTCCACAGGGCAACGCCTGAGGCCCTAGACTGGCTCGCAGAACTAGATGTCCCCCTCTGACACCCCACCATACAAAAAAAAGTTCCTTAATTATTGAAGTTAATAACAAAGCAATTTTTAGCGGATTATAATCAAATATTATACTTTTAATATTTATATTCTTACAAAATGTTTACTTCAGGAATTTTTAAATTCGTTTTTATTACGTACTTTATGTAGTTATTTTTTTAGTTTCAAATTACTTTCAAAATATCTTGTGTACATGTATACGAGATTCTCTTTTTTCTTCATATTTGTATTTTTAATATTCTATTTGTACTTTATGCTGTCAATTTAACATTTACTTTTTAATTTTTTATCACATGAAATTTTTTTCTTATCTGTGTATATTCTGTGTCCATTTCAAATTATTGTAATTCCTATGTAAAAGCCGTTTATCGGCGTTAATTCAAAATAAATAAATAAATATTCCGACGACCCTGCAAGGGGGGGTTGTGTACACTGACTATTCGATTTGCAGAGACTGCATGCAGCCGTGCAAGAAGTGCTTTAAATCAGATGGTGTGTAAGGTTTTTATTTCACAATTTATTCAGTCAAAAAATATAAAGTATATTTGCGGCACTTCAGTTTTCACCATTTAGAATCGAAACGTTGCTTGAAATGGCATTAGCTTTATTTGGTGACCAGATCTGAGTAGTCAGGAACATCCCCACCTTCCTTTTCCTCGTCTCTCTCCCCTCCCCACTACCTTCGGCCTCACAACATACCCCAATTGGGGATGCAATAGTTTCACTGATTCTATGCGGTTGGGAGCAGTTGGTATTCTTATGCGGTATTCACATATAAAATAAAATATATATTTTGATAGGTACTTTATGTCTAAATTCCTGTCAATCGGTTGCAATTTTTAAAATGACACTAAAATTTAAAACAAGTGCGAGAGTTCATTGAACCAGAATTATATAAACAGTCAAACCCGCTACCGAAATTAGTATTTTTGATTACTGTTTAACCCGCCGCTACCCGAATTTCTACCGATTTCTTACAGTTTTTAAGCTCTTAAAAATATATATGTATGTTATTTTTGACGATAATATCTATACATTCCCTACGCCGAAACACAAATTATATGAAATTCCCTCGATAGAAAAAATCGCAAAGTATGCTCCGAAAGTTATTATAAACACGTTTGTTTCAATTATGTTACAAGTTATGTGTATGAAAAAATCACTGTTTTTTTAAATGCTGTTTTTCTTTTTTCTATTTTAAACGAGTCGTGTTTTATTAAACATTTTCAAAATTTCGCTTCAATTTTATCGTTTGAAATATTAGCGCGCTCTCTCCAACATTCGTATTTACATATCTCTCCATCTTCTTCTTTTTTAACGGGGATAAGGCGCGGATATATGAATATAATTTTATTCACCGAAAACCTGAAACATTTTCCTAATTATTTAACCACTTATTTTAGAAAGTGGCTTTTAGTTTGGTTTTGGGTCATTTTTGAGTGCTGATTATTAGGTCAAAAGTTTACTTGAATATTTCCATTCTTTGACTAAAAACTGTCTACGCCCAAAGTAGCACAACCTATCTTAGCACTTTGTGACTGGTTTTCAGGGGGATGAACTCACCCCTCGAGCGAAGGAAGGAAATATTAAATAACACAGCAATATCTGTGACGTCTTCTCACATCTAGGGGCCGCGCAATACCCCCGAATTGAGGGAGGCGATCCATGACTTACCTTAATTGGCTGATATCAGACAATTAAGGTAAGGGCTCTAGATTTATTATTAATAATTTAAATACCCAAGCTGATTTCAACGTCTGGAGCAGCTTTGGGACTATAGTATTCCCAATTGGGGTACGTGTATGAAGGCGAAGGGGGGGGGTATCTATTTATTTATTTATTTACGCCGTTTACATAAAACGTTTCGTAATAAATTACATTAGTCCACTAAAATTATGTAACATAATAATAATTGAAATAATCATTGCATAATATAAAATGAAGTAGCTCAAAATGTTTGTTAGATCTTTTAAACTACGCAACGGATTTTCATACGGTTTTCACCAATAGATAGAAAGAGAAAGGTTTATATGTATAAAACAGGCTTATTATAAAAGAGAAAAGCCGAGAAAATCAAATATTCATCATATTACATAGTATAAAATGAAGTCGCTCAAAATGTTTGTGCGCTTAGATCTTTTAAACTACGCAACAGATTTACATGCGGTTTTCATCAATAGATAGATTAATTCAAGAGGAAGGTTTATATGTATAATACATGCTTATTATATTATAGAAAAGCCGAGAAATTCAAATATTCAATTCAGGCAGCGGGCAGCTGGTAAGCGGGTGGTGTGGATTTTATAAAGGTTGGGTAATGGCTTTGTGTTTCGTTAGCCACAGCAACGTGTGGCCTGGTCTGCTAGTAAATAATAAATCTATGTTTTGGACATTAAGCATCTTTATTCCAAAAACATACCCCTTCAACCTGTTGAACGCGGGATGGTATTTCGTAAAACCGCGCGAAAATTACCTTGATGAATTTTGTTTATTAGTTTATTAAGACATACACAGTACATAATAATACAAGTTAAAAGGTATGTTAAATTAATTTTTTTCCTGGTTATGTACCTATTACGTAAGTCCATAGAATGTCCTTTGGTAGTTTCGCCTGAGATATGAAAGGGTCTTAAAACTTAATTATTATTGAGTTGTACAATTTGTCAAAAGATGGATCGAAACTGTGAAAATAGACTGAAATTAAATTTAAAAGTGACAAATTAAACACCAATACTGTGGTTTTTAACTTATGTAATTGCATTTTTATTTCTTGATAATTAAAAGGAGAAAAAAAATAGGAGGCATTAGTTTTTGACTGACCATAGTATACTAATAAAAATAAATTTAACCCCAATTTCCCCTTTCCAATATCAAACAGAAAAATACGTTTTAAAAAGCTGCGCATTTACAAAATAATAAGACGTTTAAATGATACTTCAGTTTAAATTATGATGAAAAAATATTCCAGCTTTTAATGAACGTTTTGTTGTTCGTAATCTTATCCAAAAACTTGAGATTTTTACTTTACATTAATTTATGAAATATTGTGTATTCAAATTTGGAATTTATTACATATTTTTATTATTTCTTACTAGTTGAAGTCCCCGGCGATTCCCGGGCTTTACACAGAGTTTTCAAAATCAAATGTAGACAAGGTCATTTCTCTTGTTTTGAAAGTTACATGTGCAAAATTTTATCAACATCGGTATAAAACTGTAGATTTGCATACAAATCAAATCTACACCACCCGCTTGCCAGTCCGCTCGTCCACCACATACAGACATTCTCCTTTATATTTCAACCTATTTACACAAAACCTTGACAAATTATATATTTAAACCTTTCTCGTGAATCACTCTATCTATTGGTCAAAACCGCATGAAAATCCGTTCGGTGGTTTTTGAGTTTATCGCCAACAGAGAAACAGACAAACGTGGCGGAGGACTTGAATTTATAATATGTAGAGATTACAGTCGCTATTTAATGAATTTGAGTAATTTGTCAAGATATTTAAAAATAAAACAGGCTGAGATTTTAAGCAAATCACTTACTTATTTGTGCAATCCATTGAATAAAGAAGAAGGAAGAATTTAGATTTGAGTTGAAACCGATGTCGCTATTAATTTTTGGTTCTAGCCCATTTAGCGCGCGCTCTATCTCTCGTACACTTGCCTGCAATCCTATGAAATTTGAATTTCATAATGGTTATGAAATTGGATGAAAAACAGATGTTAGAAACTTATTTTAGGATTCTTCTAAATTGGGTACCTAGGTTCTGAGGGTATGTTGCAAGAGGTCCCACGGAAACTAGTTTCCTTCAGGGTATGTGTAACCTTTGAGGACGCTGTGTGGGGAGAGTCTATTTGAGGAAAGGCAGCAGTGAACATGGAAGCACATGATGTAGGAAGGAGGAAACACAGATGCCGGAAAATCGTTGTAGAACTCAAGAACCAGTCGAGGAAACGCATGATCATGTGACATTTGTCAACTGTGAGTAAATGTTGGACGCGCGTTTGACACGTTTCCCAACTGTGCAATGCCGATATTTCCTTGAAGCAACTTCCATTGAAATAGCGGTAGAATAATTACAGCATTCGCATCTGATATTCCCATCCCTGTCGGTCCCCGTGGCCGAGGGGTACGGCTCTTGTCTCAAAATCCGAAGGCTGCGGGATCAAATACCGGCGTGCGCAAATAAGTTTTATTTGATTAATTTGTGTTATTTCACAATTAATTCATTAAAAATAATATATATTATATTTGCGGCACGTTCCAGAGTGGAAGATACTCTCAGTATCGCCCTGGTGTAAGACCACCATTCAGAATTGAACCGTTTGTTAAAATGGCTTTAGCCGTGTTTGGTGACCAGATCAGAATAGCCAGGTACTTCTCCACTTTCCTCTTCCACATCTCCTTCTCCGCCCCACTACCTTCAACCTCACAATATACCCCAATTAGGGATGCCATAGTCTCACTGGCTCCAGACGGGAGCAGCTGGAACTCTTCTAAGGTATTCACGTAAAAAATAATCCCATCCCCAAAGGAATCTCGACACAAGAATTTCCCAGTGAGACAAGCATTGAAAAGGCATTTTTAGTTTTTATATTTTATGAAGATAAATAAATAAATAAGGACTTTGTTGTACTTCAAACAATTAAAAGTAGTTCCTAGTAGTGTTACATGTGAAAAATCATGGTAGGTATATAGACATATTTTAATATTTCGTTTTTTGAAACTGACAATTATTCATGTTAAAATTCCATTATAATAATATGATAAAACAAAGATTAAACTACAAACACGAGGTAATCAAGCCTACTGGGAATAACCAAAATAATTAGAAATTGACATTCAAAAACGATTTAGTAACAATTATAAGATAACCCATATAATAGAAAAAAATCCTTGTAGACCACCCCTCTCCCCCTCCCCCATATGTTATGTATATAACCATAAGTTAAGAATAATTTGTACCAGTCTGAAGATGGCTTTAACAAGCTGAAACCGGTTACGGTCAAATAAATTAAAGTGGAAATAAATTAAATATTTATATTTATATGACATATTTTATTTCTGGTAAATAAAAAAAAAATAATACTTAGATGAAATATAGAGTAAAAATAATGTATTGTGGGTATAAACTTTATCTCTAGTTCGGATTTGAGAAGATTCCCAATTTTGAAAATGTCACAATCATTCGTACGTGTTCGTGAAACGAAAATAATATATCACTTCATTCAAAATGCTGTAAAAGCAAAAGAATCTAGTGGCTTTTTCCCGTAAAATTCCCCGGAGAGCTTTTAAATTCCCTAGCACTTTATTCGGTGTGGAATTCCAACAAAAAGCGATACATATTGTCCCTCGATCGAGTGTAAAAACAATGGGTCGCTGTGTACACAGTGTTGCCCTAACTCGTTAGCTAGAACAAACATTCACCCAGTCCGTGCCGCTCCCCCAATTTCCCGATATTTTTTTTATTTTCCCCATTTTCGGGAAAATTTTCCGATACTTTTCCACCTCTAAGTCTAGGCAACGGTTTCGCCGATACTAAAATAAAAGTGATGCTGGTGTCGGCAGCAAAAGTTACAGAGGCGAACTTTATATGGAGTTAATAATTTTACTTATTAATTTTGAAGTGAAAACTTCTTTAGAACCATTGTAATTTGAAAATCATTGAAACGGAAATGACACTAAAAATAGACAAACACATACATCAATAGGATTTAGCCTGCGAGAGAATGAGATAGCAATAAATTTTTTTTTTTTTTTTTTGTTCATATGAAGCAGTTACTTTGTGATGTGACATTATAATTTAAAATAAAACAATAACTTTGTAAACACCACATTTTTTTTAATATTCTTTATGCCTG
This sequence comes from Limnephilus lunatus, assembly GCA_917563855.2. Lineage (NCBI taxonomy): Eukaryota > Metazoa > Arthropoda > Insecta > Trichoptera > Limnephilidae > Limnephilus > Limnephilus lunatus. The sequence continues at coordinate 59,376,931 of OU830596.1, forward strand.
CATTTATAGGCATAAAGAATATAAAAAATAAAAGTGGTGTTTACAAAGTTATTGTTTTATTTTAAAATAAAATATTTATTTATTTCAAGGGGTCTTCCTTTCCAATATAATATGATAAATTCACGGTCCCACGCAAGTCTACCTTGGTCTAGTTGTATGACAAAACTTAGCGACCAGACATTCAGCGGACCAAGTATCGAATCTTACGAAATTCATAAAAAAATATATGTAAACATATTTTTGTAAATTCAATACCCAATTTTCAAATTACTCCAAAATAATCAGGCAAAGAAAACTTAAAAGAAAGCGACGTCTAGCGACTCCGAAGTAGAAAACACAAATACTAATAAGATGATCAAATAATGTATAGGGATATATGGAAAAATATCATCTTTCACATTGATAAAAAAAAAGTGCTTCGTAGTCTCCCCAATCTTGTCTACTTTAGTTTTCTGAAGGTTTTACTTCTACCGCGTGTGAATTGCACAATCTAATTTTATTATTGATGCGTATATTTCAATAGAACTGCAAGTTAATATTTAACAAAAACGTGGCTTTTATGGTAATTAGTTATCTTCTTTCTGATTTAAGAATTTAAATTAAAAATAAAATATTCTTTAAGGGATAAAGGTAAAAAGAAGATAATTAAAAAAAAGCAATGAGTAAGTAATTTAAAAAAAACAACACATGACATTTGAAATTTTTTAACCAAACAAAAATGGGGTTCTGGAGTTCATGAACGATTGTAAAAACCATATTCCAATGCGATATTGACCAAAACCGACATCTATATATTATCAGTTATCAATATTTGCGAGCACGGTCCACAATTGGTAAGAAATATTGAAAAATTTTAGAAACGATTGATAAATTTTAGCCTAACCTCCAACTGTCAATATATGCATTTATTTGAATAATAAATTATTGGCTTCTCAAAGAACGAAGTTCAACTAACGAAGCTCTTAGAATTGATAGAAATCGTTTTCGTAGACTTTCATAGACTTAATAATTCTACTAAGACGCCACCATTTTATTCCGTCCAATCTTTGAGAATCGAAAGTTGGTAAAATGTGTTTTTAGTTTTCGGATGCGTCTAGAAATATTTCATTTATTTGGATTTTATTGCAAAACCGAAATATGTTGACCTTCCGACAAAATAGAACTGAGGGGTTAAAACTGTTATATATTAATGTATAAAGACTGTTCATAACGCTAATAAATAAAATACCTCTCCAGATTACTGAAATCCAAAAAAATGAAATATGGATAAAGGATTCCACAGATCTAATGAGTCAAATAAATAAAAACGGGTGTGCTTTAGACTTCACGACTGAAGTAAAACTTCACTGACTTTGGGGTGACATATGACCATGGGGTGACCTACGACCCTGAGGTGACCTACGACCTTGGAGTGACCTACGACCGTGGGATGACCTACGACCTTGGGGTGACCTACCACCTTTGGGTGACCTACAACTTTGGGGTGACCTACGACCTTGGGGTGACCTACGATCTTGGGGTGACCTACTACCTTGGGTTAGTATGTACGCCGTACCTTAGTTGTGCAGTATGTACGCCTCGCCCGATCACCGTTCGCATCGATCACCGTTCGCATCGATCACCGTTCGCATCGATTACCGTTTGCATGACACTTTTCGTAAGGCATCACACTTTTCGCTACGCATCACATTTTTCGTAACGCATCACACTTTTCGTAACGCATTCACCAGCTTAGCCCCCAAGTGGAGCGTGCGTAAAGAAGTTTTACTTCAAAAACGTTTTTGGTAGTTCTCTTGTGAAAACATTAATGAAATTAGTTATTCCCAATGTGCCTCTGTGCTCAGGTCACATGTTCCGTGTTCATTCAATCAGTGCTGCGACATCGTTCCGGCCCGTCAGCAATTCTCGTTCCCGCTCACTCCCCGGAACTGCGCTCCGGCAGTAACCCAGTTCCGGACCGTCATATCCCAGTATCACGCTACGGCCGACCAAACTCACTAAAGATACAAACAGGTAGAAAGGTGCTGAGGGGAAAATTCAGGTTCCAGAAGTAAGCTTAATATTTCCTTAGCCATTCGGAATGTATGACGAACGATATGCTTAAATAGACCATACCAAAAAACGCTGGCGCTTTTAACGTTAGGTGTGAAACTAGCCTTATTTCTATGCAGTGTCCAATGTTTTTTTTAACATTTTTGGTGCTTTTAACCCTAGATGTGTCAAACAAATGTTAACAGCTGGCATGATCTCCGGCTGCACTAGCACCAATGGCTTATACTCGTATAAGCATTCAAGATTCATTCATTCATGTTGTGGTTCGCTATCTTTGGTGAATTAGCAGGGGTGCCCGGGTTGATGGGGTGAGGCTTGTCTGGATCTTGGTAGTGGATGCGTCTGCCCACCAGCTGCCTGGCGGGCCGATCGGGAGAGAATGGTTGGGATAGTTTCTTTGACTTCTACAGCCATACTCTCTCGGAACATCGCCTTGCCATCAGCGAGAGGGTTGGATTCTTACATCCGTCACTCTTGGACACACTTACTAAGATTCCTACCCACCCCTCATACCCTTTTCCTTCCCATAACTTCCTTTCTTTCTTCCCTAAAAAGAAACTTCTCACAGCATCCCCAAAGATGACATAGGCCCTGAGGGGAACTATTTTCCTCGGAGGCCTTCTGTGTAGAGCTAATATAAAAAATAAAATAAAATTACCTAACATTTCATCGGCCCCTCTTGTTTCTAGAAGTCGAAGGTCTCGGTATAAATTGGCGATATCAGTTCTCTTTCAAACCAGTACAAATCACACTTCTAGAGATTTCCGGTTCAGTGCGTAAGGTCTACTAAAAGCGACTGAAATCAAAATGCTTTGATAGCAAACATACACTGCATTTTAAAATGCAGTTTTATAAATAAAAATGTTTCAGAAAAAAAGTGAATTCATGATAGCATGGTATTTCTTTATGGGTGGATGTGTATGATATTTGGTATTTTTTTATTTGTGTTTTTTTCTATTGATGTTTTATTTGAACGTAGATTATTCGGTTACTCAGAGTCATGATTGTAAGCTCTGGCGTCATAAAACTGTAATATTGGATACATAAAAGAAAAACAGAAATGTGACGTTAGATTTTAGATTGTATTTTAATGACACTGAAGAGTTTTACTGTCTGGATTTTGCCGACTTGATTTTTAAAACAAGAGGAAGGTACTACACTACATCATACGTACCAACAAAATGCTTGGATATGTTCTTCGTAATGCGAGATCATTTACTAATGAAATAGCAATACCGAGAACATATGAAACTCTTGTCCGCAGCATCCTGGAATATAGCTCCATTGTTTGGACCCCATCTGAACAAAACCATATCCTAGAAATAAAAAAAGTACAAAAAATGTTTTTGCGTTACCTGTATATGAAGGAACATACATACTACTCATTCCTGTATCCATCATTGTTCTTAACAGGAATGCTAGATTTTAATACCTTAGAAACCCGCCGAAAAATATTTTTTGGTCATTATTTTTTAAGCCAATCTCCGGTACTACATATACTAAATCCGCTTATATGTTGAAAGAGATTAACTTATACGTCCCTAACGCGTATACTCGTGGGGGATCCCATGCAATTTTTCATGCTCCGAAAGCGAGAACTTCTGGCTGTCAGAATGCGCCATCAAACAGAGCGACTCAACAGCAACGATTCTGCACTGACCATTTACCACATCTACAAGGTCACCTACAGAGAGTTCAGTAACTATCTGTTGACATACTTTTATTTTTATTTTATTTTATTTGGGAGACCAACAGTTTACATTCATAACAGAGCATAATAGTAATTAAGTGACAATAATTGAACCATTTACAGGTTTCCACATGGGTATTGTATACAGGTGTAGTGGTTCCATAGATATTTGCTAAAGAAAAAAAATTACATTTCAAGAGACAAGTTAATTAGGGGGGAATAGGGAGGGGGTAGGATGGGGGGGGAGAATGGGTTAGGTTGAGGTATAGTAATAAAAATATGAGTAAACAAAAAATTAAAAGAGAAAAAAAAAAAAAAAAAGAATTTAATATAATGGTGACTGGTGGTATTAGAAATTATTGTTGTTATAAAGTATCGAGAGAGCGTCTGTGTGATTTTAAGGAAGGTGGTGCAGAATTAAATATGTCAAATTTTTTGTATTGTGTGTTAAAAGTATTGGACGCACGATAGATGAAAGAGTTCTGCTTAGAATTAGTATTGCACCGAGGGAGGCTAAGAATCATGTCTGACCTGGTTCGTCTGTTAGGAACTCGTATCTGTATACGTTGTAGGAGTTCTGGGCAATCAACGACGGATCTGGCTATTTTTTGAAGAAAAAGTACATCGGCCGAGTTTCTTCGAACTTCCAATGATAGTATATTGAAGTGTGCGGCTGAATCTTGGTGACTTAGGTGTGGGCGGTAGCTCCGGAAATCTAAGTATCGTAGAAAACGATTTTGAACACGTTCTAGAATTTTTACATATGATATGTATTGCGGGTTCCAAACTTGTGACGCGTATTCTAGTAAGCTGCGGACATAAGCAAAATATAGGATTTTCATTGTTCTAAAGTTATTGAATTTTTTACATGTCCTAAGAATGAATCCTAACATTTTAGAGGCTTTTGATGTGACTGAGTCTATATAAATATATTAAAAATAAGCTTAGAGTCCAATGTCACTCCCAAATCTTTGACTTCAGTTTTGTTGATTAATATTGAGCCGTTCAGATTATATTCATTGATAATGATATTTTTGTTTCGTGTGAAATTCACGACGAAACACTTTTTAACATTAATTTTAAGGGTATGCTTTGAACAGTAAACATTAAGACGGTTTAGATCCTCCTGCATTTTTTGACAGTCAGCAAAACATCTGATAGGATAAAAAAACCTTCATATCATCTGCGTAAAGTAATGTTTTGGAGAATTTGAAACATTGGCCTATATCATTGATGTAAATATTAAATTGTAACGGTCCCAATAGAGATCCTTGAGGCACACCTGATGGTACGGTTACCCAGTTCGATTTAAAGCCACCCACAACTAAGACTTGACTACGGTTCGATACATAAGATGAGAGCCATCTGAGAAGGTCACCGTGGACGCCGATTTGCATAAGCTTGCGTAATAATATGTCGTGATTCACTAGGTCAAAAGCTTTGCTATAGTCCGTATATATTGCGTCAACTTGTATACGTTGATCCATATAATCTTGTAAGAACTCTGTGAATGCTATTAGATTGGTTGTTGTTGATTTTCCACTCATAAACCCATGTTGGTTAACATTGAGTAATGATTTCAAAGCGGGAAACATTTGATCATATATAATTTTTTCAAACACCTTGCTGAATACACACAATTTTGAAATAGGACGATAGTTTTCAATGTCAGATTTTTGCCCGGTTTTGAAAATGGGTGTTATGAAGGCAGTTTTCCAAGTATTAGGTACCACACCCTCTTTTAAGGAGCAATTGAATATAATTGATAACGGCTTAGAGAGACTGCTTGCACATTTCAGGATGAAGAAAGGGGGAATTTGATCTGGGCCTGCGCTTTTTTTAAGATTTAAATTTTCCAGATATGTCTGCACAAGACACTCATCAACTTCAATACTATGAATAGTGGAAGAATTATGAATGTTGTAGTTGTCCGGCATATTTTGAGAAGTTTGAACATCGTTGTTGTAAACAGAACTAAAATATTTGGAAAATAAGTTAACAATCTCAGATCCGTTCTCAGCTTTTTCATCCCTTAGGAATACAGTGTTTGGCACACCCTGTGATTTAGAGTTTAATTTAACGTAATTCCAAAGATTTTTTGGATCGGAGGATATTTTTTGTTCAACATTAATTAGGTATTTATTATGACATTCTCTTTGTAGTTTTTTATGGCGTGATCTTAAGAGAGAGAAAATGGAATAGTCAGATTGATTTTTATAAATTTTGAACTTTTTGAAATATTTGTATTTTTCCTTCGTTAACTTTATAAGAGCTGAGTTATATACCATGATGGATATTTTGAGTTCTTACTTGTTTTTTGCGGAATGTGAGCATCTATAAGTTGGTTTAATTGTGAGTAAAAATTTAGTAAAGCTGAATTTATATCACCAACAGAGAGAAGCTCATGCCAGTTTACTTTATTAAGATGAAAATTAATAAGTTCATAATTACCACGTTTAAAGACGTGCACCTTTCGTATTTCCTCCCTCAATGCAACGGGTTCTGAGAATGCTACATCTATCGTTATGGAGGCATGGTGAGTATCTTCGGCGATTAATGAGTCATTACAGGCTGATACATTAACAAAATCGTTACAGAGGACGAGGTCAAGAAAATGGCCGTTGGAGTTTGCAATCCCATTATATTGACAGAGACCCGAAAAATGCAGGCAATCAACAAATGCAGAGCTGAGAGGAGATAAACGATTGGTAGGTGTGTACGACGTGCTATTTGGATTTCTGTTCCACAGAATGTCAGTGAGGTTGAAATCGCCTAAAATAAGAAATTTTTCACAAGGAAATTGTAAGGTTAATCTTGAAATTTCGCCGAGAAAGCTTACCATGTTTTCATTATAAGTTGGACCCTTGGGAAGGTAAACACAACATATGTTTAAAGTATTGCACAACGAACGATTAATTTGTAAGGATAACCATAAATCTTCTGATTTTGAGTGCCACTCTGGACGCCCGCGGGCTACCAGTTCACGCCGAACAGCGAGCAAGACACCTCCGCCCAAGCGTTGACCAGTTGCACAGTAATTTCGATCTCGGCGGAACACGTCATAACGATCGTCGAACAGTTCTTCATTACGGATGCCATCGGTTAGCCACGATTCAGTTAAGCCGATAATATCGTATTCGTTGGATCTGACAGAATTTATCAGTGTGTCAGTTTTTGTGCGTAGTCCTCTTACGTTTTGATAATATATATTTAATGTCATTTTATGGGTGGTGTAAATCTGTATTTAAGTGTAAGATAGATAGTTAATTGGATGCCTGATTTTATATGGGAGGACAGATTGATTTTACAATAATTTGTAATACTCATACGTACATATGTAATGAGAGGGGGGAGTAGAAGGTGAGGAAAGATTGAGGGAGAGATGCATAGTAGGTGCAGAGGACAAATGGGAGAAAAATAAGTTGAAGCAGAATATTCAAAAGAAACATATCCAAATGAAAAATAAATAAAAGAAAAATATTTTAAAGAAAAATATTTCAAAGAAAAATATTTCAAAGAAAAATATTTCAAAGAAAAATATTTCAAAGAAAAATATTTCAAAGAAAAATATTTCAAAGAAAAATATATAGAAGTTAAACATCCAAAAAGAAAATATTTAAAGAAAATAAATTTTGAACAATAATATTTAAAAAGAAAAACTTTAAGAGAACCATAATATTCAAAGGAAAAATATTTGAAAGAAAAATATTTAAAGGGACAGTATTTAAATGAGAAATATACAAAAGTTAAACATTCAAAAAGAAAATATTTTAAGGAAAAATATTCAAAGGAGAAACATTCAAAAGGAAAATATTTTAAGGAAAAATATTCAAAGGAGAAACATTTGAAATAGTAATCTTTAAGATATAGAATTTTAAGAGAGAAATATTTTAATGAAAAATATTTAAATGAAAAATATATGAAAGTACAGAAAATAAGAGAGAAGAGTTTTCGCTTAGGTCTCGCTGATTTTACGGTTGGCTGGGACGAGGGTCTCCAGCGTCGGATCCAGGTAGAGGAGAGAAATTCTGCTGGACCTCCATCTTGTTCAGATCTTCCTCCTTGGATATGATAATTGGCGGGGAAGTTGAGTTGTGTCGAGCAAAGATTTGACAGTTTTTTAGCCAAACATATTGGAACCCCCGTTCTTTAGCCAGAACTCTCGCCCGAAAGAAAAGATTTTTATTTACCTTAGTGAGGTGGTCATTGACGTAGATATTTTTTGGTATTCCAGCGAACCCGATGTCAGCCGTGGTTAAGCCTTTCCTCGCTTTAACCGCCTGAAGGAACTGGTTCTTCAGGCTTCGATTAGTGAGTTTTAAAATAATTAGCTTTGTCATATCAGGGCGGTTTCCGTTTGTAGCCACACGAGTTACAAATTCCACATCACTTTCGCCAATTTTAATGTTGTTTACGTTTGATATTTTCTTAATTATGTTCATAAGGTTTTCATCATTTCGGTGAGGTATTCGCTTGATTTCCAGGTTTTGTAACCTGGCCCATTGGTCGCGTTTATTTAATTCGTCCGCAAAAACGCGCACTTCCTTTCGTAGATATGTGACCTCCGTTTCCAGGTTCTCAACTTTTTCTAAACGTTTTTCGAGTGTGTTTATTCTCTTTCCGAATGCTGCTACGTCCATGTGACAGCTCTCTACTGAATTTTGAACTCCTTGTACTTCTTCGCGTAGGATTTTTATGTCTTCGTGTAGAGTCTTGAAGGATGATAAGTCGCTCTGGATTCTTCTGATATCTGCCATGATAGTACTGATATCCTGGTGACCGACAACAATGTTTGAGGACTTGCAGGAGCTGCACCGCCAGGCAGATCTCAGTTCCAACTTCAGTTTTTTTAAGTTTTCTTCCGAAATACCTCCACATTTGTAGTGGAAGTATTCTTTGCATGATGAGCATTGAGGACCATGTGAGATTGTAGATTTGCAAACTCCGCAGTTATTCATGATCAATTAGTTTGTTTAAATTAGTTCAATTAGTTTGTTTAAATTTATTGCGTTAATTCGCACCAGCGCCTGATTGTCGCAATCTGTTGAGCATAAACCGGCAATGATAACACTTTCCACCAATGGTAACACTAGGTGATGACACTTTCAACCAATGACGATTCAAATGTTTGCGTCTGCGCGTTTAGATTGTTATTGATTTCAGATATATTTTTACTGAATAATTGTGATTTTAAATTCACAATACCGTACAGCACTCACTATTATGCAGAAAACTAACTGACTTAAAATGTTAAACACTAAATGATTTAGACTGAGCGACACTTTCTTTTGTATTTGCTTGCAAACCGACCTTGTTTATGTAAAATTTAATACGGAACGTACATCACTGTTATACACTGTTTGGTAGTAGGTAGTAGATGTACAGGTCACAACATAGTAAAGCTGCCCTCATGCACTTATTTTTTAATTTTGTCATCTTCTCTATAATATTTCTCATCTCTCGTTAGAAGCATTCTAGAATATTACTCTACAATTTGGTCACTTGTCTTAAATAATCACAATAATATCATTGAAAGAGTCCAACGCAAATTTTTGAGGTATATTAATTTTAGACTTGGAATTCCTTTAGAATCAATAAATTAGACTTTTTATTAAATTCATTGAAATTGTTGAAGTTAAGTGACAGAAGAAAATTTTTGATCTAATATTTTTATATAAAATTGTAAATTTTCAAATGGATAGCCCTGGTTTATTAAAGTTGATTAACCTTCGTGTACCTAACATTAGATCAAGGTTCCTTAGTATGTATTATTGTGACAATTATACGTCTGTCTCAGGCGACAATTCTGTTATGAATAGAATACTCACCATTGGTAATTTTTATGCCAATGTTGCTGATATTTTTAATATTTCCTTATTAAAATACAAGGCTCTACTGATGAAACACTTCAGTCATATGTATTTTAACGATGTCACTTCATTTTTTTCATTTTATTGTTTCTTTTAAATGCTTTCATTAGTTGTTAGTAATTTTTTTTTTCTATTGTTATATGACATCTAAAAAAAAAACTTTTTCAACTTTACTACGACTACGACTGTTTAAAAAATATTATATAAACACATGTTTGTAAATGGAACTTTATGCCGTAAATTTAAATAAATTAATATATTAGTGTAAATTTTGAATATTATCGATTTTTTTAAATTTAGCTCACTTTACGACTTCAGCTAGTATAATGGTGTAGTGTTGAGAAAACAGTTCTCCAACTTTATTTGATACTTTGCGTGTACAAGGGGTGACCACGATAGTTAACCTATCTGGAAACTGGCTAAATGGAAGCCGATGCGAATGAACTCCTAAATGGAAGCCGATGCGAATAGGCCCTTGGCCCCTCTGGTGCCCAAACTCCGAACTAAACTTCCTGCCATCACGTCAGGTAGTTTAGTTCAGAGTAGGTACCTACCTAAAACTTTGTCTTTACATTTAAAAGTTTAACACAATAAACTCTATGAAACGTTTCTCATTCGTTTGTGTTTGTGAATCCCGACCAGAATATGACAAGGGGAAAAATATGATGATTATGTATATTAATAAAGTATCGTGTCCCGATCAAACAAATCAAAATTAAACCAACATTTTGCATAAACCCCAAAACTAACAAATCAATTCTTGATTAGGTAAAGTTTAATATTTTCGCCACGTGTACAATATCTTATTTACAAAATATAAATTTAACGTAATCCACTATCAGAAGTCAGATGTATCCAACCTTCCTAACTATAAACTGTTTAGAATAATGAATAATTAATGTTGCCAGGCGAACGTGAGATAAATATTAATATTAACGCACTGTGGCAACACTACATTGTAACGAAATGAAGTTATTCAAATTTGAATATTATTTGCACAGACTGTTTTAAAACAAAGTAACGTTATTAAATGATAATTATTTTTATGTGTATATGTGATAAAATATAGTGGATTACCAACACATCTCTGGCGTTAGTCACCCCTAGTGGTTCGCTGTGTTTGGTGACGTAGCTAGGGTGCCTGGATTCTTGTGGTGTGGTTTGTGTAGGTCTTGGCAGTGGATGCATGTGGCCTCCTGCTACGTGACGGGCCGGATCGGGAGAAACAGCTTGAGGGAGACTCTTTGAGCCCTACAACCGGACTCTGGTTTCCACCGCAGTGGGAGGGATGGTTTCATACGTCCATCACTCCTGGACACACTGATTCCTAATCACTCTTCTTACCTTTGTCCTTCCCAGAACTTTCACTCCTTCCTAATGTTTATCTATAAATTAAACGTAACAACAAAAATGTATTTTTCATTTATAAAGTCTATATATAAATTATAAAGAAGAAGAAGAGTGCCTGTGGCGGGCGTCCATTTTACAGTTTTATTCTAAGATTGATGAAATTTAGCACACTTTACCTTAACAATAAGAGGAAGGTGAAACTGATATATTTTAAAAAACCTTCCCATCTATTTTTCCCACACTTAAAGCAGAATGCTGATAAATTGTGATGAAAATTTGCACACTTAACGTTCAAAATAAGAGGAAATTTTTGATCTACGTCTGATTTCGAAAAAAACTTAATAAAGCCCGGTCAACGCCGGGGACTTAAGCTGTTAGAAAAAAAAATCTATTTTGGTCCACTTGCGCGCGTACGCTCATAATTCTTGCTTGATATAAATAACCAAATAAATCACCATAGTTTTTTAAATCGATGATTGTTGCCAAAACAATTTTGTAGATACGCAGTAATTCAATTCAATTTTTAGCGCCTATCAATCCTGCAAAGTCCAAAATACGCCGATCAGTAGGTACGAAATAAAAGTAAATAAGCAGATTTATACTAACAGCGCTAAAGCTTTCCATCTAAACTCTGCTTAATTGATTTTAATCAATATTCGAAGTGATTCTATTTAACAACAAGATAGCTCTCCCCACTGGCATGACCATTGGCAAGTTAGTTCTGCAAGCCAAGCAAGGGAGATAAAACAGTCTATGCTGTCAGTGACGTAGATAATAATAACATAGAAACTAATGCTCTCCATGATAGTTGGCTTTTCGAATCAACCATGAATCAGTCTGAGGAAATGTTATACAATGTGAACATCCCTTCTGACCCGTAGATAAAGTCAAGTAGAGAAAGTCGGTAGGATAGAGCCACGGTTAGTAGCCATACTCCCTCAGGTAGAGAAAGCTCAGAGATTTCTTCTGAACCTTCTCCAACATGAGGGAATACTTCAGCTGGTGCAGGCTCCAAACCATAGATCCACTCTTGAGCCTATTCGTAACCAATGCATTGTATAGTACTGTGAGAACCCGGATGTCTCTGAAATTAGTAATACTCTCAGTGGGTAGGAAAAAAACCCAGCATTCTCAGTGAAGTATATTAAAATGTTAATTAATTAAGTTATTAATCAAGTCATTGATGCCACTAGATGGCATTGTTACTGTAATTTGGGATTTTATTTGTAGTTCTTTGTTTTTCATCTATTAACTAAAATAAGAAATGTCTCTTTTTTTTACATGAATACCTCACAAGAGTCCCAACTGCTCCCGTCTGAAGCCAGCGAGACTATGGCATCCCCAATTGGGGTATATTGTGAGGCTGAGGGGAGTGGGGAGGGGAAGGAGATAGAGAAGAGGAAGGTGGAGAAGTACCTGGCTATTCAGATCTGGTCACCAAACACGGCTAATGCCGTTTCAAGCAACGTTTCGATTCTGAATGGTGGTCTTACACCACGGCGATACAGAGAGTATCTTCCACTCTGGAACGTGCCGCAAATATACTATTTATTATTTAAATGAATAAATTGTGAAATAACACAAATTAATCAAATAAAATTTATTTGCCACGCCGGGATTCGAACCCGCGACCTTCGGTGCGCGAGTCAACCGTCTTACCTCTACGCTACGCCGGCTGTCTTGCTACATTCTTTGATTTAAGAAAAGCTTTCGATAATGTAAATCATTACTTACTAATCAAAAAAAATAACTCAACTAGGTTTCAAAAAAGACACATTAAAAATACTGACTAACTATCTTATAGACAGAACACAAAAAACAAAAATTGGGAATATTTATAGTTCAGAAGCACATATAAAAAATGGAGTTCCGCAATTGTATATAAATGATTTATGTAATTTTGTGATCCCAGGAAATATTATTTCTTACGCCGATGACACGGCAATAGTAGAAAACGGAAATTCTTGGATTGAATCTTTTTCTAAGGCAAACGAATGTACTGCACTTGTTTCAACATGGCTTAAAGGTAACAAACTCATTTTAAACTATAGCAATACATTTTATTTAACTTTTCATAAAAACATTAAAAACAGACCTCATGATAACCTTAAAATTAGAATCCACAATACGAGTTACAATCAAGAAACATGTTCACTGTGCAATGAACTTGTCAAAGTTGAAAATATTAAATATTTAGGTATATCTATTGATACACATCTAAATTGGAAATCTCAAATTGATAAAACCACCTCAAAATTAAGATATCTTACATACACATTTTATAGACTTAAGGAAGTACTCAATCCCGACAAATTGAAAATGATCTACTTTTCCCTGGTACAATCTTCAATAAACTACGGCATTATAGGATGGGGTGGTGCGCTTTACAAACCACTCAAAAGCGCATTGTTAAAGTTATGTATAATAGAAAAAAAGATTCTCAACAGATTTATTATTCAAAGAGACTAAAATATTCAATATCCGTAAATTATTTATATAGCAGACTATGAAATATATATTTAAAAACAAAAATTGTTTCGTAAAAAATGAAAATAGAATTAGCAAAAGGACTGATAATATGTTTTACTCCCCCCAAACCAATACTAAATTAATGCAAACACATAGCAGCTTTATTGGTCCTCGTACATTTAATCTTCTACCAAAACACATTCAAATGACAGATAAAATATCACTTTACGTAAAAGAATTAAAATTATGGTTGAATGATGCAGATGTTGGAACACTTTTTCTATAAATAATCTGTAATCCTTCATGTTTCACTTTTCAATACAACTCTAACTTTATTTAAACTTAATTTCCTTAATTTTTTCTTTAATTTTATTTTTCACTATTTTATTTTATTTTACATTATTTTACTACAATATTTTCACAAATTACTATATTTCTAAACCTTTACTTTAAAATTTACATTTTTTACATGACTTATTGATGTATACATAGCAATCTTGTTTATATTACCCACACACAGGCAGTGCCTTAATAGGTTCCCATTACCTACTCTTGTCTATTATATATTTTACTTATGCTAACTTTTTTATGTATGTAGATACAATGGGAAAAAAAAATAATAAAAACTCTTCTGTTATTGTACCTACTTATGAGATGATACTGCACCAATGTGTTGCGGTCTATCCTTCCTGTCTATCCCTGTAGCGGTAAACGTTATAATTAGTATACATCCGTAAAATAAACTTCCGAATCGCCCGGTAGATGGCGACAGCCTGTCACTTCCCAAACGTCAAACTATCTATTCAAAATGGCGGTAGACGCTATGATATTAGATTTCAAATGGAAATAATATTTAATTATGCGTGGCTCAGTTATAATTATGGATCGTAGTGTATAGTAGTGTTTAGAGATAATGTTATATACCTTTTTGGCGATAAACACCATTGACGAGATAGACCCGTGTTGATCAAACTCAAATCATCCACGAAATCCACAAGTACAATAATGGATTACGAATCACCTGTACAATATTGTATTTTTGTTAGTCTTTTTGAAAGATTGGAGTTTGTTTATGGACAAAATTGTTTGTTTACATTCATATTGCGTATCTACGGCCGCGAACAATTAATTCATCTTATATTTTAAAGCATAACTTGTACTCCGCGCCATCTAGAAAAGAGTATTGAAGCCATACTAAATAATTCAAAATCATACAAAATCGTACGTTTTAGTTTAGAAAATTTGACCGCTTAAATACTGCGTGTACAACATACTTTGGCCCTTAAAAATATCGGTCATTTTTTTAATAAATCTTTTAATAAGCTTATAAAAAAATAAAGTATTAGGTCTATAAAAAATATTTTCAACTGAAAACTCGCCTACTTATAAACACTTTTTCGGGTATGATTTTATTGCATAATGTGGCAAATTCAGTTTCTTATATAATTATCGCGAAAAAAAAATGATATTTACGCCCGAACCTCACAAAATAAAATATAATATGCATTTTTGCGTTGGTATTTTTGACATCACGGCGACAATACGGCAGTCGACGAATTTGTTATATCAATGTGAACCTTATACCGTCCACCGAAGAACGACTGGCAGCCGCCCCATTCTTCTGTCATTACTCCTCCGGCCGGAGCGGAGAAACAACGTGTTAGCGTCCGCGCTGCTTGTTTTCGTGAAATCAATTTAAAAATTCCGTTTTATTACAATAAACAATGCATAAATAAGGAATTAATGTTTTTTACAGGCCTTTACGAAATCAACATGTAAAAAAAAATTCTCAAATATCTTTTCTAACCTTTCCAAAAGCTTTTTCTCAAGTATTTTTAAACTCCTCCCATAAAAGGGCGTGAATTCCGATTTCGATTTTTCCTGTACTAGTGGATCGCCTTAATGATTTATTTTAAATATCACCTTCACCATTGGTTCTCAACGTGGGCGTTTCAGACTTTCAGTGGGCGGTAGAAGACGAAGAGAAAATTAGGGGGTTTTTCAGACTTTCAGTGGGGCGGTAGGAGACCCAGAGAAACACATGCAGGCAAGTCATTATTTTGCAAGAGCTCAACAGACAAAATCTAGCTTCCCAGTTTTAAGGACGAGTGACCTCTTAAACCATGTTTGTATATTAACGAAATATCAAGAAACAGTCAAATAACTATAAGCCTTTTAATCAAAACAGAATAAATACTGAGTACTGAAATACTGGCCAGTACTAATAATAAATTCATTTACTCGTAAGAGGATTACGGGGAGATTTTACAGCATAGTTTTTTTTTCCTATTAATATGGTTTCATACGTCCGCCACTCCTGGACCCACTGACTTCCAGATTCCTACCCACCCCTAATCCCTTTTTCCTTCCCAGAACTTCCTCGCTGTCCTTTCATAAAAACACTCTCCAAACAACATCCTCGAAGATGACACAGGCCCTGAGGGGAATTATTTTCCTCAGGGCCTCCTGTGTGGAGCTAATGTAAAAAAACTTAGATATTACTACTAGTAATTAAAGGTTGCTGAAACTAAGTCTCTAATAGAAAAACTCTCTGAAACTAACCTCAGAATCAACATTTTATTAGGTTAGGTTTTAGGCAATACACCAACGATATGTATATACAACTTCAGAGAAATCAAATAAATAATTGAAACAAAGTTATGAAGTTTCAATTGCCAAATACTATTATTTGCCAAAAACTTTACCGTTAGTTTTCAAAGTTGATTTACGTTTCTACGATAACTTTGGTTTAAGTCACAAATAATATTATTTTCAATGAGCCTTCGAAAGTTGAACTTCTACCAACTTAAATAAACCAAAAAACTTTTTTTCAAGTGGATTACGATAAATTATAACCAAAATAATAATTCCGTCCCATAAATCCCACTATCACAGCTACACTGCCATATCTTTCACTCACCTTAAAATAATCACATACCTATCAGTAGTGGTAGCGTAATATTAAGAATTGTGTGTATTGGTGTAGATATTTTACTAAGAGTCTCCAAAGTGCAAAATATATTTTAATTCAGTCCTAAATTCAGTTTTAGCCATTTTTACCTAGAATCATTTGTCAAGTACCTAGTAAATTCATCCAAAAGACCATTGGCGTACCAAATTTTATTAGCGTACCATTGTGTCGAGCTCCCTATTTTGTTTATACAGTTTATGTACAAACGTCTCGTACAACACTAATCAGCTGATATCAACCCACTAGCGGCCGATTTTTTCAAATTCAAACTTTAGGCTCTGAGAAATATCTAATCATAAAAAGTTATACCACAAAATCCTAACGTGATGTAGATTCATCATTCATTAATCGAATCGAATCGAACGGTATTAATATCGTAGCGTCTGCGTGGTTGAATTTAAGAATCCGGCTTCGAACGCATGTCTGCCGCCGCGCCTTACCCGTCGCACCTTATAAACATCCATGTACGTGGATTTTCAGAAAAGCTACCGTTGTAATTTGGTTTCTAATTCAAGAATTCGTCACAAGATGTCACCACTTTTGTAGGCAAGACGCATATGGACGTGCCCTTCCTACGTATAAGTTCTACGTATTTATAAACCTGAAGTATTGGAGTATAATCTCCCGGATCTCGAAAGATTGATGGTAATACTTAGTTGTATCAAGCAGCTGTGTATTACATACGACGTCATCGACCGTCTCGATTACTGGCTGACTAGCCATCACTATTGGACACGTTGACAGGAACGGGCTAATTTTGGAACCAGTTCCTATTTGATTTACAAAATGATCACCAACACTAACTGGGCGAAGCCGAAACAAAAGCCGCCCGCAGGGCCTAGCAGTAAAAACCTAGCAGTAAAAACCTACAGAGTAGGTTTTTAACTGCAAGTATAAAATATTAATAAATATTTATTCAGAGTTATCGCCTTGCGGTCGTGGAAGTGCGTTAAATTCAAATTGGAAATTCGTTCCAGAAATATTTCCAGATATCAATTTATTTAGTTTATTATTATTTCCACCTAGAACCTGTTAGAATTTCTGGGAATAATAAAATATTTAAAAATAGAACACTCGTGCGTGGAATTTCAGAAATTTGCTCTCTGTTCCTCGCCGATGATTTCGTTCCACATTCAAATTGGCAATTGGAACACATCAAATGTTGCCAGGCTGATGAAAAAAATTTACGCGCCTACTCCACGGGGAGCAAGCATTGGCATTACGCTGTTTTTACCAGCCCCATTTTTTAAATGGCGTCTACGTTGAATAATTATTTAAAATAAAAAAATCTAATATTTTATTTATTTCGATTCCCGAACGTACAATTGACATAAATGATAAGCACTAAAAAAGTTTGGTAATTAAACATAACTTGATTGACTGCCGTAATATAGTACCATTTTATGCATATGAAACAAATTCATTTTTAGAAAATGAATATTATAAAATTTGTTACGATAAAGCTATACTAACAGGCAGAACAATTAGTCATAATAGACCCGATATAGTTTTACATGACAAAATTTTTAAAAACAACTTACATCATTGATGTCGCTATTCCAAATTGCTGTAATATTCAGAAAACTGTTTCTGAAAAAATAAGAAATTATACAGATTTAGGAAATGAGATTAAAAGAATTTGGCATTCTCAGAATATAAAAATATTACCATTTGTTATTTCAGCTACTGGCATTATACCTAGCTCTCTTATTCAAAATTTAGGCTTATTATATTTCTTAAAGAATTTATTTAAAAAAATGCAAAAGTCAGTCATTTTAAATACATGTAGGATTACGAAAGATTTTTTAAATATTTATATTGAGGGATCAGTAGGATTTATCGGACCAGTTAGGATTTCATCAGAGCCGAACCCTCTGATATGAAAATATCTGGAGTCGGTGAAATATTTTCCCATTATGTTTCTGGTGGATTGACGTATTGTTCTTGTATTGTTTTGTATTTATTATACTTATATAGTGCACTTACATTGCGTGAATTTACTAGATATTCATTTATGGAAAAGTGTGTGGAAGGGTTTAGTCTTTCCTGTGGGGAAGATTTAACCCGGACATAAAATGTGAAGCACCAAAAGATGTTAATAATTATTAACATACGGTTTACATACAGTTACTGATCATAATCAGTAACCGCATGAAAACGGGCGATTAGTGGTGTTTTGTGAACACCTCACTAAGAGAGGTGTTCACAAATCACAGTTTTTTTTTTTAATTAACCTCACACAGAAAGCCCTGACGGAATTTTTCTCCTCAGTCTTCTTTCGATATGCTGTGTGGAGGGTATTTTTAAGAAAAGGAAGGACAGGAAGTTGTGGGAAGAAAAAGGTATGAGGGGAGGGAAACATGTAGAATTTAATTTTTGTACCTACCTATTGATAGTGGTGCCTTTCGTTATTTATTATAGTTAAATGTGCATCTAAACGCTTGAACGCCTGAAAACGACATTTCGAACAAAAATTAATTTTCTAAGAAAATTCATATACAGAAAGGTTTGTTAATTTAATGACGCCACAGCACAACATTAGAGAGGTTTTGCTACTCCAGCACACTTATCTTCTGCATATATATTTTTTTAAGCCGCGGCATTCCGAATTTCTACCGTTTTATAACATATGAGGTTTTAAAGTTTCTTAAATCATATATCTTATTTTTTAAGATAATATCTATACATTTTCAACGCCAAAACTGTATGTAATTTTATGAAATTGCCTCCATATAAAATAATCGCCGATATGCTCCGAAAATTATTATAAACACGTTTTTTTCTGTTATTTTACATCATAAATGTATGAAAAAATTCACAGTGGTTCTTTAATTGCTATTTAAGACATTTCCCACGAGATTTTTGCTCCATTTTAAACGAGTCTCAATTTTCTCGTAAACATTATCGTCTTTAATATTTGCGCGCTCCCTCTAACTTCGTATTTACATATCTCTCCTTCTTATATTTTTTGAGCGCTCAATAACAACCTAACCTGAACTAGCATAATCAATACTTACTCGTATCTCACAATGAATATTTATTATTCAAAGGAAATTATTATTCATCGACATTAAGAGTCCGCTGAGAGACTGGTTTTGATATTACATAGTAAATAAAAAATCCAATTTTTATATTTTCTGATGTATGCATACCTACTGCCTACAAGTGTAGAAGCATCGTAAAATTTAAATACAACTTTGAGAAGGCAATAATTATTTTGTGTGAATGGGGTAATATCCTTTTAGAGTAACGCCACTGTTGAACCTTGTCCCCCCCTCCCTACGGGCAATAACCAGGCGAAAGACTTTGACACGAATCACTTATCGAAATTCGTGTTTTGATTTAGTTATCAAATTTTCCGCTCGCGATTTCCTAAGGGAAATTAGGTAACCGGACAACGATTGTACGTCAGATTTTTGAAGTAAAACTTCTTTACGCACGCTCGACTTGGGGGGGTAAGCTGGAAAAGTGTGATGTTACGAAAAGTGTGATGCGAACGGTAATCGATGCGAAGGATGATCGAGCGAGGCGAACGGTCGGGCCTTTACGCACGCTTGACTTGGGGAGTAAGCTGGTGAATGCGTTATGAAAAATGTAATGGAGAGGTGCGAGCACAAGGAATCATTTGTTGAATAACCATGCCATAGATCACCCCAAGTTCGTAGGTCACCCCAAGGTCGTAGGTCACCCCCATGGTTATAGGTCACCCCATGGTCGTAGGTCACCCCAAGGTCGTAGGTCACTCCAAAGTCGTAGGTCACCTCAAGGTCGTAGGTCACCCCAGGGTCATAGGTCACCCCATGGTCTTATGTCACCCCAATGTCATGTCACCCCAATGTAAATTTCAATGTCAATTTCAATGTCAATGTCAATGTCAATCTCAATCTGAATGTCATGTTATTTTATAAATTATTGAAGTTTTTCTCCAGTCATGTGGTCTAAAGCACACTAGTTTTTTTTTTTAAGTTGCTATATTTATAAAGTCGTGAAAAGTTATGAAAAAAACTAAGTCAACCACTCGGGTCATTTAATTCTGTATTTGTCACGAAACATCAAAATCCTTTAAATTGTTAAAGTCTCATTGTGCTAAATCTGGCACGAAATATCAAAATACGCTGAGTCACATTGTGCTCTATATGTCACCATCTGACACATCCTTGTAAAACTCGTTATATCTTACTTTCTATTACGGACAAATATATTACATAAACAGTTTTAGAAAGAGAAAATGGTTCCATGCCAACTCAGAATGAACCAACTCAGAACCACCTCAGAAAGGTCATTAAAAGCTATGAAAACATACATTTAAAATAGCCGGTAACCCTAACCTAACTTAACCTATTTAACCAAATTTTTTATATTTTTTTATCATCACTCTTAAGACTCCGCAACCCGAATTTCTACCGATTTGCTCAATTCTAAACGACATTTTCGCAATTTATTTTTTTTCAATTTATTTTCGCAATTTTATCGTTTTAAATATTAGCGCGCTCCGCTAACATTCGTAATTTCATATCTCTCCATCTTCTTCTTTTTGAGCTCGGATGCGGAGCCCTAATGACCGTTCTTAGGTGGTTCTGAGTTGGTTTCATTCTGAGTTGGCCGGTCACCGCTTTTCTATGTACAACGTACATTAAATAAAAAATTAATCATGCATACTTGCAGGAATTCGTGTCCAAAACGATCCCACAAAAGATATAGAATCACTCGGCTGGCGTGCAGTTAGGGGGCGTTATGAAATTATTTATTATACAATAAAAACACACATAAATTTGTTGTAGACCACTTTTATTTTATAAACACTCTACTGGTTTCGGAAGCACCCTTCCTTCGTCAGGAGAATATTATAACTAACCTATTGTACAGAATATTGACAGATCAACAAAGCGGTTTATTAGAAAAATATTTAGAATGGGACTATTTAATATATTAATATTTTTCCAATAAATATGTGCATTAAGTTTCTAATTCCCTATTTTTTATTTAAATAAAAAAAAAACATGCTACGTAACGAATTATTCGACCCCCCCCCCCCCCCCCCCCCCCCCCCCCCTTAACGCGCAGTAACATTTTACTAGACCCCCCCCCCCCCGTGCGTTACGTAATACTTGAACGGCCCTTTATCCCTTTAATTCAGTATTCGGGGGGGAGTGTGTAACAGCGGCAGTGATAGCAACAGTTTTGTAAAATTCCTATTATTCAAATTTCACGGCGCCCGGATTTCCTCGTAATATGTAGGTACGAGTATATCGGTCACACCTGCTGTGTTGAACGGTTATGATTGCAGAAACTAAAATCTAGCTAATGCCTGGTTTGGGTTATTAATTAGAGGTAATCTAGCAGACGACTCGGGGGATTTGGGATGGTTTATGGGGTATGGAGTAAGGGAATGTTCCCTAACCGTAGGAGTGGAGGGAGGTACAGGCTGCGACAAATAACAATGAAACTTTTATTTGCAACTAGCGAGTTCCTGGCATGCGTTGTATGCCAATTAATAAATAAATTGTTTCTCCCTGCGTTTTCTTTCTCATTCTTCCTTCCGCCTCCCTTTCCCTCTCCCCATTCCCCTCTCCCATTTCCCCGGCCAGTAAACCTCCCTCCTGAGTTCCCCTCCCTCATTCCACACATGCAGTCCCGGTACATTCAGTTGTCAAACAGCTCAATTGCAATTTTTTATACAAATTTCATAATGCCAGAGCTCACCAACGTATATGGAAACCATCGCGGGCATGCACACATCAAATTCCCAAAGTTTCATTGCAATCGGATGAATGGTTAGCAACGCATAATTTCGTGATGCCAGAACTCACTATTATGTATACAAACCATAGCGGACATGCGCACATCGAATCCCCAAAGTTTCGTCGCAATCGGATGAATGGTTTAGCAACGCTTAGACATCTCATACACATACTCATATAAATACATATAATCCATAGACATATGAATATTAGTAGACCTGCCCTAAGCGATAAAAGCGTATTATTTCCCCCTCCCATTGGAACCATTCCATTGGAACCGGCTGGGATCGTGTATGGCTTCGCGTTAATCTAAAAAATGTGACATCATCATTCTTCTGCAAGCCAGCGTCGCGCACTCATCGGTGCATTTTACGAAATAAAACGGTAAACATAGTGGCTTGTGTTTTGAAAACGTGTAAAAATAGAAGTGAAAAAAAGAATAAACAAAATTGTCGTATTACATTCCATAGGCAAGCATTATTTTACACTATTTTAATATATATATGATCATTTTTGTAACATACACTGTCAATCGAGATACATGGAGTGTGCCCGTCCCTGTTTACTGGGGTAAGTAAATTATGAAACATTTATAAAAGTGTCTTCACTTAATACAGCAACAAAATATTGAACTCGACCTTATAGGCGACCTTACTTTGCATATTTGAACTTCGCAAATGTGTTCATTACGCGGCGAACAATTCGCGCTCCTATGTAAAAAGGTATATTCCTTCAAAAGCAAAGTTTACTTTTAAGAACGAAAGTGTGATATTATAATGCGAGATGCCTATATATTGTCAGATTGAGTTTTGACGAATCACATATCACCAAAGCCGTCTTCCTGCCCTTCGTCCCGCTGTAGTTGGTTTCTACCCCTCACCTTTCTGTTCTGGTCTATTAATATTCATATGTCTATGATATAATCATATTTTGATTTTTATATATGATAGATTCTAGTGCAGACCCGTTAAAAATCACAGAGGAACTAATCTCAAATTCTAGGAACACTGATTTTTACTTCTAAAATTGATATCCGAGTTTTACCCATAGCCAAGTTACGAACCAGAGTTACATACGGAGTTACAGACAGACCCACAATCGAAAGGAGTATTTTTGATGAAGATGATGCTAATAGCCCTTTAAAAATCACGTGATATTATAATTTTAGGATTTGTGAAGCTAAAATTTTACGTAGAACAAGTAAAAAAAAAATAAATAAATAAAAGAATTGCCGCAGAAAGATCAAGAAAATGAATTAATGTAAAGGTAAGTACTTTATCGTTTGTCTGAATTCAGTTCCAATTTTGAAAATGACAACCCGCTAACTTACCAAACGTAGAGAACGACTTGTGGTGACCTATGGCAGAGGTGTTGGTTATGAAATAAATGGTTGTGAGAATGATTCAAAGTATCGAGTTCTCTCTACTTGAATAATCACCTAGTTTATATATTCGCTATATTAATATACTCTAGCCACAACCCAAACAGTCAATAAACGGACCATTCTTCAAACAGATTTGTTGTCATTTTGTAATCCCCGAGATGCTGAGGCGGCAGCCATGAGTTTACCACTGACCATAAATATACTAACCCCCCACTGACTCACACATTCCACACCCTGATAAAATTACGTACCTAAAATTTCCATAAACTGTCAAAGTTGATTCTGAGTGTGGATTTCTTTCAGGTACCTACCCATAAACTTTTAATTTTTTTCAATTTCTTTGACAGCAAACAAAACTAGTCGATCGTCGGAATGAATTAAATCATTTGATTAATAAATTAGTACTAGATCAGTTCTTTTGCATGACCCAGTACGGATAATTGGTAACCCCTTCCGTGAAAGGGGAGGCGCACTTTCGATCAGGAATATCTAACTTTTTAAGCTGAGGGCCGCATTGTTAATTTTGGGACAGTGCGCGGACCAGGAAAGTGAAAATCATAGTATTATTTATCTAAAAATTCTCATTAAAAAGCAAAAAGCACATTAATTTTAGTTCAATAATCGACGTAATGTATTTGTATTTTTTTATGTTAATACCTTACAATAGTCCCAGCTGCTCCCGTCTGGAGCCAGTAAGACTATGGCACCAGTGGCGGATTTGCCCTAAGGCTCATGTAGGCCCGGGCCTAGGGCGGCCAGGTATTAGGGGCAAAAAATGTCACTGATGATTACAAGAAGTACCTAAATATTCTATGTACGAGAACGTCATTGCTCGCCGCAAGGGTGCTCGGGAGTTTCGTGAACGTCATCACGCTGTATGTTTTTCTCCACAGTGAGTCAACATGTGGATTTTAAATTGTCACTTTCGAGAACACGAATAGTCGCAGTCGGAACATGATAAAGTTTTTTCTTAACTGTGAGACGCAATTATCTAACGTTGACCGGTCCGATGATGGGTACTGAGAAAGGGCGGCTGGTACTTATACTACATGGCCTGGGGCCTAGGGCGGCCAAAACTGCAAATCCGTCACTGTACGGCACCCTTAATTGGGGTATGTTGTTAGGCTGAAAGAAGTGGGGAGGGGAAGGAGAAGTGTAAGAGGAAGGTGGGCTGGCTATTCAGATCTGGTCACCAAACACGGCTAAAGCCATTTCAAACAACGTTTCGATTCTTAACGGTGGTCTTACACCAGGGCGATACTGAGAGTATCTTCCTTTCTGGAACGTGGCGCAAATATACTATATATTTAATTATTTTAAATAATTAATTGTGAAATAACACAAGTTAGCCAAGTCCGCGGCTTTCGGATTTTGATTCAAGAGCTTTACCTCTCGACCACTGAGACCCTCATAGGGATAGTTGGAGGACTGGAAAGTGACATGGTCTATTTTTAAATTCTAATAATATAAGTAATTTCTCCCTAAGAACCTGTTAGCAAAACCGGGAGAAAAAGCTAGTAAACCTTCAATATTTTACATAGCTTTTTTTTTAACTTCAAATCAATTATTCAATTTATGTAAAGAAGCGTCACCCAAGGTTCCTTTAATTCTAGGAACCTTGAAGGTTACCATGTCAATGACAATTATTATTCTTTCAAACCTCCTTCAGAGCGGAAGGTACCATAATATTGATTATTCCGATTTGACAGCTCGTATCAGCGTGCGAGCACTGGCGGAATACCATATTGAACCAGAACCGGAACGTTACAAACATATTTAGAGACAGATGAAATACCAAGTCTTCAAGTTGACACAATATAATATTGTCAGGTTATTCGTCAGTCGTGTTTGTATTTTTTTTTGTAATGATGTGTATAAATTTGCTCGCGGGTCAGATCCACGCCGCGGACCGCAGTTCGCAAATCCTGCTTTGGCAGTAGGCAGGGCAGCCCAAGTCAGTGACGCGGAACACTTGACAGCCAAATAAATCTCGTCTTTATTTACTGAGAACACTCGTGGGCTTTTCGCTTTCCGTGTTTGTTCGTGATTTGTGAGCGAGGTGATTCATGTATTTCTTTTACCCATAGCGAGCAAGCTGAAACTGTGGAACTGGAACTGTAGAATTAAGGATTGGATGGTGGAAATGTGAAATCAAAAATGTTGGGTAGTCGGAAAAGGCGTGGAAATATAAAAGTTTTTTTTTTTAAATCATAAAAATGTTTTTTTAAATGTCGTCATTGATGACCTAAATAATAAAAGTGAGAAAGGACAACATGCTCACCAGGAAATTCAACAGGTACCTACAGTAAATTTAATAATCCACATATACTGCATGAGCTTTTACACTAGCGAACTACGGACAAGATGCATGCAGGCGTCATTAAAACACACTCCGAGTTCGATACAACCGCGCATACAGGGCGCTGTTCGGCCTACCTTGGCGATGCAGCGCTTCGCAAATGTTTGCAGAGCGAAGTGTACATGGGTTCGCTGCTTTGATGCGCCCCAGAATACACGAGTCAGCACTACCGGAGATCGGAAAACACTCTTGTCCAATCGTCGCCCAACGGCAGAATTACAATTACTAAATATGTTTATCGATTTATTTTTTTATTTTATTTTGTATACAGTTTTATGTAATTCAATATAATGTAATTTTATATATGCATACTTTGATTTGGCTGACAGAGCATTGCACTCACCGCTTTGTTTAGCTGAAATAAACAAACTTTATTATTATTACTTAAAACATTTATTTTAATTTAGATTGGTTTTCTTGAATGATATGGAATTTCGGAAGTGGAAATTAACCCACTTTCCGATATCCGATCAAGCTGAAACTCGGCAGATAGACTCGTTGTCGATGACAATGAATTCAAGCAACTTCGGTGCCAATTTCGTAACTTTCTGAACGATTAAAATCAGCAGTTGCCCAAAACTGCAATCAATTTTAGAGGCGGGTATGGGTACCGCCGCCCCGGGAACCATTTATTGGATAACAAACACCTCTGCCATAAGTCACCACAATGGTTCACCACGTATGGTGACTTAGCGGGGGTGCCCGGGTTCATGGGGTGAGGTTTGTCCGAGTCTAGGCGGCGGATATGTCTGCCCATCAGCTGCATGGCAGGGCGAATCGGGGGAGAATGGTTGAGGGAGTCCCTTTGACTTCTCCAGCCGTACTCTCTCAGCCGTTCGCCACGTATGGTGACTTAGCGGGGGTGCCCGGGTTCATGGGGTGAGGTTTGTCCGAGTCTAGGCGGCGGATATGTCTGCCCATCAGCTGCATGGCAGGGCGAATCGGGGGAGAATGGTTGAGGGAGTCCCTTTGACTTCTCCAGCCGTACTCTCTCGAACATCGCCTTGCACCGCAGTGGGAGGGATGGATTCATACGTTTTTCACTGGACCCCCAGATTCCTCTACCCACCCCTAATACAAGTTTCCTTCCCAAAACTCAAAACTTCCTCTCCTTCATTTCCTAAAAAGACCCTCCACACAGCATCCACAAAGATGATATAGGCCCTGAGGGAAATTATGTTCCTTAGGGCCTCTTGTGAGGAGCTAATGTAAAAAAATAGTATTTTTATTCTTTCTTTAACATTTCAGAATGATAAAAATCGACAGCACTAATTGTATTGGCCTTGGAGAGATAAAATTTTCGCCTGCGGCGCGTTCTTTTTCGGGTCTACAAAAGTTTTGTTAGAAGATAACGGTTTTACAAAATATGAATAGTACAGTAGATATAGTAATAGGTTTGCGACATCACCAAATGCAAAGTTAACCATGTCAAGCAATGTACCCTACGCCCTGAGGCCCGCGAAGAAAATGAAAATGGTTAAATTGGCCCTCGAGTTAAAAAGATTGATCATCACTGCTTTAAATAAATAGACATCAAATTGTTTAAGGCATGGTATACCCGCTCAAAAAGAAGAAGATGGAGAGATATGTAAATAGGAATGTTAGAGAGAGCGCGCTAATATTAAAAACGATAAAATTTAAGCGAAAATTGTGAAAATGTTCAATATAACACTACTCGTTTAAAATAGAGCAAAAATCTCGTGGGGCACATCTAAAACAGCATTTAAAGAAACACTGTGTTTTTTTTCATACATACAACTTCTGAAATAAGTGAAAAAAAACGTGTTTATAATGATTTTCGGAGCATACTTTGCGATTTTTTTCTATCGAGGGAATTTCATATAATTTGCGTTTTGGCGTGGAGAACGTCTAGATATTATCTTAAAAAATATCAATATTTTTAAGAGCCTTCAAACTTCAAGTGTTTAAGGAAAATATGTAATAAATCGGTACAAATACGGGATGCCGCGGCTTAAAGGGGTTAAAAAAACTATTACATAAATAATATTTAATGGCGAATGCGAGAAACGGAAAATCCATTATCAGAAGTGTAGATATTAACAGAGAATCCTAATGGTGGACTGAATGCGATGGGCGTTAATAAAAAGTTTTCACGTGGAAGGCCAACAGTTCATAATTGAATTACCACCAACCCTAATGCATGGCTGCGGGTTGTGGCACTGATATAAGTGGACTAAATTCGTGAATTAAACTTATTGCGAGAACTGTCCGGAGCCATTGGAACTATGGCAACCCCAATTGGGGTATTTACTTATTTATTGTTAATTCACTAACCGCAACAATGTTATGTGTACTCTTGTTGTTCGGTATCGGTACAATAATAATATTATAGACTTCGAGATTAGTAAGTATGTTACTATCTATATTTATAAAAATGAATCCCTCGTCACGCCATAACTTCAGAACGACTGTACCTATTTCATTCATCTTTGTTTAAAGTTTTCTAATACGAGAAACAATTTATTTCTTTGAACATGGCATTTCAACGTATGCCGGGAACCAGCTAATTACTTATATTTAATAAGCACATAGAGTGAATCGTTCACAGGTCGTATAAAATGCTTGGTTTTGTTCTTCGCATGAGTAAAGTTTTCGGTAACTCGTGGACAATAGTAAGACTATATTTTGCATTAGTCAGAAGTTCACTGGAATATGCTTCGTCAATTTGAAACCAGCAGTACAAAATATACATAGATAATATAGAACATTTTCAAAACAAATTAATTAAATATCTTATCTTCAAATTCAACAATAACTTTGCAACAAAGGCGGGCACTAGTTGATTTAACGTTTATACACAGAATTTTAAATAATGAAATCGGCTGTACAGAACTTTTTCTGACTTGTATCTTGTAAGG
Organism: Limnephilus lunatus; assembly: GCA_917563855.2. NCBI lineage: Eukaryota > Metazoa > Arthropoda > Insecta > Trichoptera > Limnephilidae > Limnephilus > Limnephilus lunatus. The sequence goes on from OU830596.1 coordinate 59,405,696, forward strand.
TATGTGTGGAAATTAAGTTGGAAATTTGTAAAAAAAAAATTTAGATAAAAATTAAAACATCATAGAAAATTATTGGTTTTCATGTTGAACAGAATAAGACCACTCCCAAATTGATGCACTCTGTAGTAAATTGAAATTAAGCGTATTTAAATTTGAATTTAAACACGTTTGTATCTACGAGCGAGTTTAAAATGAGTAATATCACCCCATCTACATGCATAATTAGATTAGGTTTACAATCGCCCATCGCCTGTTCCATCCCTCTGACGCTCCTGGACCCCTAGCACGGTCGATCGATAAAGATTGAATCGATAATTTTTGGTAACTTCTCATCGTTCCCTAGGACAACTGCAGATCGCTAACGTACAAACAATATTTGGTGTCTTAAATATTAACCATTCAGTTTCCGGAACAACTCAAATAGGTCTTATAGAAATCGTTGTGTCTTTCTTACTCTCTCTCTCTGGTTTCAATCCTTGGATTGGTTTGCAGCAATTTCCTCTAATATTCTCTTTCATTCTTCCCTGTCTTGTGCGGCTCTTAAGAAGTCTGCATATGATGAGCAGCGCACGTCCACCAGCAGGTCCTCCAGGTACTCTCGGCCTGGGCGTCCCCTAGAGTTTGCCCGCTCGGTCATACCCTCCATTATGACTTTTTTTTTTAAAAGAAAGATAAACATTGTTGGGTTACGAATAACCCAACAATGTTTGAAAATCTCCTACTACCACCACAGAAAGCCGAAAATGTTGCTTGTGTTGTGATGGAGGACTTAGCCAGCCGAGGAATCGAACACGCGACGCTCGGGTGGGACCCAAGCGTTATGCCCACTCAACCACCGAGCGGTCAAAAAACCAGACATGCAAGAGGCCTTCTTGTCGTATTACATGGCCGATCCATCTTGCACGCTTTTCGGACAAGGTCCTGAGCAGGTGCCTTCCTCCTTCGATTCTTTGGAGAACCTCCTCATTTGTAATGTGGTCTCTCCATGAAATTCCTAATAGTCTTCTATAGGACCACATCTCAAAAGCCTCTAGTCTCCGTTTATCTCTTTCAGATAGGCACCATGTTTCGCAGCCGTGCATAATGGTTATAAATATGATATAAACGGTATTAGAAAGGGAAAATACCTCACTGTATATTCAAATCCAAAAATTAACCACAATATAATTAAAATTTTCACCTTTAGAATCCCAAGTCATCCGCCGAAATTTGAAAACAAATTATGAAACTGAAAGAACTGGTATTTATTCTGGTTATTTGTTTTTGGGGCGTTATGCCTGGTTGCACACCTCCTTCTTTAGCCAACGTTTCGGCCAGCTTTATAATGTTCATCACTAGGGCAGATGTGTAATTGTTAGTGGTGAAATGTGTGCTTATGTACTTGAAAGCGATACCATGTTGCCAGCTGCACTGCAATACAAGCTGGTATTTCAGTATACTTCAAAATGGTTGTAGATTTCAATTGCCCCCGTAATCAGGCGTGCTCCAATAGGTACTGCTTCAAAAAAAGCCTGTTCGAATCCACTGTCATCCAGTGATCGCTAGTCACCGGTACAAAGTAACCGTGACAGGCAATGGCGTGGGAACTGGTTCTAAAATAGCATATTCATCGAATCCAATGTCCATAGATATATATATATATATATAACTGGATGGATGACTCTCTATGCCGTAGCGAATTTTGAGCGGTCCACTGGAAATCGACTGCCGCCATCTTGCAAGTTCCCAGTAGGCCATTTCTGATGTCTAGTTTGAAGTATGGTTTGAAGTTTAACTCTGTTCGGCGTTATATTAATGTTGACAAAATGGTTTTATTGTGCTTTTCTTATAATTGTACGAATCGGTCCAGCAAAGGATGTGGGATATCTTTTCACCGGTGAGTAAATAACTTCATATAACAACATCATAATATTCAAAATTATCAACAATATTACTGACACACCACACTAGAAAATGTAAATAATAATAAAGCAAGCTTCAGGCAGAAATTACATAAGCTTATTATAAGCTTATAATGTATGAAAATATTTCTGTATATAAGTTGTATACATTTTTTGTCTGTATATAAGTTGTATACATTTTTTGTCTGTAAATTTTTGCTGTATTTAGTTTGTTGTATTTGTTTTCGTGTAAGTTAAGTTGTGCAAATTTTGTTGTATAAATGTCAAATCTTTTTTATTATTATTTATACCCTATATTATATACATATACGACTGTTATTTTTTTGGCACATGATGTTCCCATACTAAATATTGTAGATTTTTAAGAAATAAAAATGATACACCTATTAAATCTTCAGGTTTTGTTTCTGTTTCTAAACATATTATGTTACCTACCCTACCTACACCAGTGTTACTGATCTAAGACAATGGTAAGATTATCACAATAGTTTAAAACAAAGTACAACTGTAGCCCTGAATGAAGTTTCATTATTGAAGTTTACTTCGAATGGAAGATTAATTCCATAAATAAAGTTGTTCCAGGGATCCCTTTTTTAATTTTGTGATTTATTTATGCGAAATATACAAAGTTGCAGTTTTACTTTATTGCAATTCGTTATGCAACACAAAAAACAGAAAGGAATAATGTTTAATAACATTTTTTAGCAACAAAAAACTTGGAATTTTCGAGTTCCCTCTAAGAAGTTCCCTGAGTTCTCGTATCTTTTGCCTACTTTGCATATGGCGGCCGCCGAAACCGGAAGACCGGCCAATTTAAGCGAGTCATCCATCCAGTTATTATATATATATATATCTATGCCAATGTCATCTAGTGATCGCTAGTCACCGCTACAAAGTAACCGAGACAGGCAAGGGCGTAGGAACTGGTTCCAATCCAACGAATCCACTGTCATCTAGTGATCGCTAGTCACCGGTGCAAAGTAACCGAGACAGGTAATGGCGTCATAGTGGCGAAAATAAAAATATAAATTAATGAAAACAAATAATGAAAATACTTTTGGCCATGAAAATCTAAAAACGTATCTGGTATTTATTCGTTGGCGATCTGCAGTCATGCTAGGGAACGTTGAAAAGTTACCGAAAGTTTTCGATACAATCCTTACGGATCGACCTTGCTAGGGGTCCTGGCTGCCCGGATGGGAGATTGAATTACCCCTAATGGAGCCATGTCAGTTGTAGATAACTCAATCTGCCCGCTCATGTGATGTGCAATCGTGGACATCAGTTGCTCGAAGAGGTGTACGTAATATAATATGTATGTATATATTGTGTCCGGAAACTTGTGGTAATCTGGTAAGTGACCGACTGAAACTAATTTTTACGGTGACACCGAAACCGAATTCTTCTAGTTTTTTATGGGCTTCTGTTCTAGTTTCCGAAAACCGAAACTAAAAAAACTCATAACCCCGAAATTATGCGTTTTTATTGTTAAACTTATAAGAGTTAACAGTGATTTAATGTGGATCAAAAATTGTGGATGTTGTACATATATAAAAATTTCACACACAACATTATTCCACCAAACATTTTTTTACTCTTCGTACCTTACAGAAAGCAACATGCTCTTCTAACATAAATGTACACATGTCTTTGATTTATTTGAGCTTAAAAAGCAAAAAAAACTATATAAATAAATGAAACCATTTACGTTCTTAAGATCAATATACAACATTATTCCACAAAACTATTTAAAAAGAAGGCTTAGGTGATAATATTTTTTCCGGAAAAATTCTACTTTCCTGCATTCTTCAGCTTCTTGGCTTTGAAAACATTTTAGTTGAAGCCATAAGATATCGTTTTCTCTATTTATTCCCATAAATTAAAACAAGCGCCGTGATTTCGATAAATGGCATTTATACAACATTCTTCTACCACCATAATCACTCCCTTAAAAGACGCATATTAATATGTCCAACATTATTCCATCAATAACTCAACATTGATAGTTTTGTTGGATACAACATTCTTCCGAGCAAGGGCTCAGTTAACATTGCTGTGTCATTGCATAGGTACGTGAGATTAGTTTTAATAATAGGGGTTTAAAAAATATCTTTGACATAAATACGGCCCCAGTATCATTCCCTGCAGGATGCCACAATCCGTGGTCTGTGAATCCCTCAGAAAGCCGTTTAATTAACATAATCGACGCCTCAGTTCTTATTTGTCCAACAGACCATCTTAGTTTTTGTTCAATCTCCACTTTCAACTTAAAAACTAAGTGTAAAAAATGATAGTTAATCACTTAACTATAAATTGTTAAAACTAATGAGGCCTTTCCCTTAACGGAAATAGCTTTATCTTACACCTATCATAATGTTTCATTGAAATAATGAAAGAAAACCTTCACCCTCTGTAAAATTTTCTATTGGTCTGTTGGACAAATACGAAATAAAAACGCCTAATTTCGGGGTTTAGATTTTTTTTAAGTTTTGGTTTTCGGAAACTAGAACAGAAGCCAAAATTCTTTATCGGCGGAAAACTTAGTTTCAGTCGGTCACTTACCAAATTACCAATAGTATCACGAGTTTTGCTCAAATAGTAATTTGATTCGTGGTTCCCATAACATATTACAACAACTAACACCTATTAATCTGAAAAGCCTTTTAGGCAGTTTTCTACTGTTTTGTCTATGGTTCTTAAATGGTAATATTTTGTCTATTGAAAAGTAGAGGAAACAAAACATTTTGTTGACGCTGTTTGCTTCTGTCATTTGTCATTTGGCTATTTTGTGTTCATGTCGAAATTACTGGACATAATATTAAATATCAATTTGGAGAATGTGTGTCGCCTCTGCCTAACCCAGGATGGGTTGATGAGCAGTATCTTCGAGGTCAATGGGCAATCCGCTTGGACTGAGCGCATTTTATCTCTTGCATCCGTGCAGGTATGTTTACGAGGTTAAAATTTTTGGGTAGCTCTATTTTTCGTAATTCTTATGAAAATAAATGCATAAACGGCGCTATATACTTTCCGCTATCATATACTTTCCGCTATTCACGAACAGGGGTGGTTAGTTTATGTATCGATTGCTAAGGTTACTATTCAATTTGACACCATGTTAGGGGTAATTAAAACTAAAGTTTAATCGATGCTTTAAACTTTAAACCAACATGTCGCAAAAACATCACCTCGTTCGAAAATCAATAATATTTAGGCATATCTCTTCGTTAAATTTCAAAGTTTCAGATATCCTTTTTTTAGTGTCAAATGTGTTATTTCTATCTCATGCTGTTAATTTATTCGGTAATTTTTGGATAGGGCCTGACACGCTTATTATGAATATTTTTTAGAAAAAAACTTTAGATTCGCCTTAATTACTATAAGTGGAAACTTTCTGCATTCCGGGAGGCGGAAAATTATGCATTTTAATTTTCAATTGCGTAAACCCAAAATTCACTTCGCGAAGCGACCGGCGGCTGTCAGCGGGCATTAGGTACGTCACTGTTATGTTGGTATCCCTGATGCATTAACAAGAGCTAAATACGACCGTAGCCATCTTCGTGGGTAACACAAAGAAGCGCGGAATTATGAAAACACAACAGAATTATAATATTAACAAACCTCTATTCGTATATTATATTATGTATATTTATTATTACCATAAAATAACGATTAGCTAGAAGTTACGTAAAATAAAAATAAAACGTGCGCATTAGGTAAGCACTACTTTGACGAAATTCTGAAAATAAAATGAATAAAGGCCTTTAGGCAAGTTTTTTTACATTGAAAATTTTATTTTTACATTGAAAAAAAATTTTTTAAGTAAAAAAAAAAAACGCGGCGTTTTTTTTTTTTTACTTAAAAAATTTTTTTTCAATGTAAAAATAAAATTTTCAATGTAAAAAAACTTGCCTAAAGGCCTTTATTCATTTTATTTTCAGAATTTCGTCAAAGTAGTGCTTACCTAATGCGCACGTTTTATTTTTATTTTACGTAACTTCTAGCTATTATTATTTCTATTCTTCAATTATTAATGCGACGAATACCAACACCTCCAACTATAATGACGATGAAATCCAACACATGATTCCAGTGCCTCAGCTAGACTCTGAAGTGATTCTGATTAGAGGTTCGTTTATCTACATTATTTATTCCTAATGCGCTGTTTTTCATAATTCCGCGCCTCTTTGTGTTACCCACGAAGATGGCTACGGTCGTATTTAGCTCTTGTTAATGCATCAGTGATACCAACATAACAGTGACGTATCTAATGGCCGCTGACAGTCGCCGACCGGTTCGAAGTGAATTTTGGATTTACGCAATTGAAAATTAAAATGCATAATTTTCCGCCTCCCGGAATGCAAAAAGTTTTCTTTTATAGTAATTAAGGCGAATATAAAGTTTTTTTCTAAAAATTATTCGTAATAAGCGTGTCAGGCCCTATCCAAATTTTACCATTTATTCTAATATAATCTTATTTTGGTAATTCTTCGGAACAAACGTCAACGGTTAATACGGAATATTTATTTCATAACAATCAATCTTATGATTATTTTATGGCAGGGTTTATACTAGCGGGTTTGTGTAATTATTTACACAAACCCGCTAGGATAAACCCTGCCTTGCCCTCCAACCATTCAAAACCTGGGATATTTTTTAAAATTATGATGACTAAAGGTTTTATCAAAAAAAAAGTATATATTAACCGTTGACGTTTGTTCCGAATATTTACCCTTATTTTTAGTAAATTATTCCCTAGCCACACTTTTAGAAACAGATTATGGAAATTACACTTAGTTTCAACAATTACTCCAAGAAACAGCTATTTGTATGCAGTAAGTGGGTTCTTAGTTTTGGTTAACTAAGTAATTTATGCATATTCTGATTGAAACGAAACCCACGCAATGTCAAATCACACAAAAAGAATATTTAAATGGCGGCAAAGGAATCGTTTTATACAAGAAATTTTGAACTTTGAATAAAAAGGGAATTTTAATGCATCTTTTACCATCTATCCAAACGTAATTATTGTTTCCTTTAGTAATTAAATTGAAATTTAGTGCAAGGTGTTCCTAATCAAAGTGCTGCGGTTAGTGGAATATTTACCTTTTTGGTAATTTTATATTTATTTAATTTCAGATATTACCTGATGACGGTTTGCCCGGGTTGATTTGCCAAGCTTGTAGCGAGAAGATTGACAAATTCGTCAAGTTCCGAGAGCAGATTGAAAACTCATACTACCTCCTATGTCAGTGCATCGGAGTAGACTCCAATGAAACGGATAATACCAACTTCATACAGACAGACCCGGGCCCGTCCTCCGCCACCACTATACTCTACTCGCCCACCAAAATAATCAACAAAGAAAAGGAGAAATCTTTCAAGTATAAGAGTAAAGATCACGGTGATGATGACGAAGTGGCCAACTCCATCAGTTCCTTGTTCAAAGATCACCTCGTCTCCGGCATATCAAGTTCCGATCTTCTCGTCAACCCGCAAGATGGCTACATCAATGTCAGCAATGTTAGTTATTCGGAAATGGCTGAAGATTCGGACGTTTATAAAACCTCAGATAATTACATGTCCATCGGCTTGTCCGAGGATGGCATTGTCGATTCGCAGCAAAGTAACCTGTTATCCAAAGAGTTGAACTCGGTTTTATCCAATGGCGATAATATCAATCTGGCAGACAGTGCCTTTAACATCAAGCTGCACGATGGAAACACAGACCCCAAGATCTATAATATATCCTTTTCCGATAACAACTCTGAGGCTCTGCAGGATATCTTTCAAGTCTTGGATAACGACGAAGATGGAGGCCAAAATGGGTTTGACGATATTACAAAATTCTTGAAAAGTTCGCAGAATATTGACTTCAAGAAGCTGAAGGAAGAAATCAAAATTATTAAAGATAAAAATGAGAGGATCGATTGCGATGCGGAGATCGATCCCGATTGTCTTATTAAGAAGTTGGCAAGCCGTGGAGTCACCTTTGTCAAGAAGGAAGACGCCGTAGACGAAGTGACTCCTGAAAATTTTATCTGCGATAATTTAACTGATCAAATGTCTTCAAACACTGAAACCATAACAGAGGAGTACTTCAGTTTGCTCGCGAGCAACGAAGCCGCTATCCCGAGAGTTCCACCGATCAAATTCGAAGACACCGATAATGAAACTCCCGATATTATATTTGCCCGGATGCTGGCGAAGGAAAGAGAAACCTACACAAAGGCACTGGTTCAAGATGAACTCGCACCGCGCATTACAGAGATTAGCTCCATTCTCATCAATGAAAGCGACAATACTCAGGTCATAGAAGGATGCGGCGAAAAGCAATTGCTCAAGTTCAGAACTTACATGTGCCACCTTTGTCTGACAGAATTCAGAGAGTGCGATATGAACTTGTTGATTCAACACTCGGAATCTCATTTCATTTGCGGCAATACTTCAATTCCTGGCATCGAACAAAATCAGCCTTTATTTAGATGCGAATTCTGCGCAGAAAACTTTAACGACAGACACCTTTTCATCATACACCAGAGGAAGCATTTGGGGATACGGCCGTTTGATTGCCTCATCTGTTACAAATCATTCGCTCTCATGGAAAAATTATCCGAACACATGGCAAATCACGCCAAAGTGAATTCAGATCAATACCCATGTTTCTGCTGCGGACAAATCTTAAAGAAGAAACAAGACCTGCTGTACCACGAAAGAACTCATTTCCTCACGGCCCCGCTAGTTTGTACAACGTGCAATAAGACCTTTTCAAACATCGATACTTTGAAAATGCACAAAAAGAGACACACGGAGGGATCAAAACATTGTTGCGAAAAATGCGGCAAAGCTTTTTATTCTAACAATCAGCTCAAACGTCACGAACAGTCACATTTGGGGGTGCGTAGATTCCCGTGCAACTTTTGCCCTAAAGCTTTTTACAGCAACGCAGAAAGGCGACGCCATCTTTTGTACCACTTTAAAACCAAGAAGTTTAAATGCATGGAATGCGACAAAGCATTTTATGAATCAGGACATTTAACCATCCACATGCGAACTCACACTAATTTCAAACCTTACATATGCGACGTATGCGGAAAAGGCTTCCCGACCCGCGTCAAGTTGATGCGGCACTTGAAAATGCACGCAAAACACAACCAGAGCCCGGCGGAAATCCGCGATAAGCTCATGCTGAAGCGAAACATGCCCGATAAAGTCCCGGCGAAAACTCCAAAGACAAAAGTAACGCCCAAGTTTACTAAATTGAATCCCGCCAACAAGAAAGTCAGCGGAATCAACATACTCGGATCAACCAGCTTGAGTACCAATTCCATAGTTTCCATGGAGGTTCTGAATAACCTCGGCCTGGAGAATCTACAAGACGACGAAGACGAGAGTTACATCATCATCGAAGGTGATGACTCCAACGGGGAAGACGCCACCACGGACCTGTCTTCTTTCAACGGAGTCCAAGTCTTCACCGATGACAATGGCCAAGTCTTCTATGTCTTAGATGATGAAGAATTCACAAATCTGACTAGTACAAATAAAGTTGAAGAAAATGCCGCCACGTGATACAGTAAAGTGTTGTGAACAATCATTATTTATAATAAATTATAGTTCTATGGTGAATTGTTTGCGTGATTATGTTGTACCCATGGATCGATCGTGACTACCCGATCATTTCGACCTGATCATCTTGACTGGATCATTTTGACCTGATCATTTTGACCCGATCATTAATCACCAATGTTCAATTGGGTTACTTTTTCAAAAAATAATTTACATTTTATCGGTGAGCTCTCAGCTCAGTCAGCATCCACGTGTGTGTGGCTAAGGACCATAGATGTACAAATTTTGTAGACTAGGCGTCTCGAATATAGTTCTCACGATAGAAATAGAGATGGTAAATTTGTACCTAGTATCCAAATCGCATCATATTAGTAATTAGCATACTGATAAACCTTCGCGCCACCGGCAACCGGTTCCGAAAGTAACTAAACAATCAGTCTCCGATAACTGGAATCTGGAACTGTAGTATCAGTCCATTTCAGATTCTATTTCTGTCGTTGAGAATGAGACGCCCAGTCACACGATTTATACATCTAAGCTCTACGGCAGCCAGCGATGGTGCTTTGATCTAACTATTTGTAAAAGTATCTTATCACTTTGCCATTGGCTCGTGATCGACCCGGCTTGTGTAAAATGATCAATCGACCCAGTATGTTGTAAGATAAATCATGTAGACTAAAGTGACTGTTTTTGTAATTTAAATTGAATAAACTGATATTTTGTAACATTTGTATTAATTTTCACGTAGTTAAACAGACTTTAACTGAAATGAGAATGACTTCATTACCTTTTACTATCAGCACCATTGCTTCTAGGATTCCACCACTCCTGCTGTCGCCCTCCAGTCCTAATGTCTAAGGACGGGATGTTCGTCTTTATACTGTCCAGTCATCAAACAATTATAATATGCAGTTGATTAATTTTATTAAAAAAAACTTCTTCGTTCACCAACGAACACGGCGAATGAAAAAACGAACTTCCCGAATGGCTAAGGACAGCCTGATGACGCACCCCCTCATGTAGTATTTTTGCATTACATTCAATTCCAGATAAATCTGTTTTTTAACATATTTCAAAATAAAGTACTGTTTTTGAAAGTGTGTGAAAGACTCTTTAAGATTTTAATGTTACAGATCAACAAATGTGGTTAAAGATATTAAATTTTGAAAGCAAACATAGATAAGTTTTGTATAGTCGCTTGCCAATGGTTTTTATTGTGTAAACTGTAAATGTCGCTATGTAAAACTAAAAAACACATTAGACCAAAACACTTAATTTGCCAAAGATATGAAGTGACCGAGGCATTACAGATACCACCAAGATGAGAGGTTCGGGTGTTGATTTTCCCCATATTTCTACAAGGTGTGACCAAATGTCACTGGCATCCGGTACTAAGGTGTCCTTGGCTCTCCATGCAGAGGAAAACCATAAGGAGTAGAGGAGCCTTTTCCACCATGTAAATTGGAGTAGGGGTCACAATCCTCAGCATTGAGAATCCGACTTAAGAAGCCATCGTCACTTCACTTTTTTTTCATTTTCTATAAAAATATTTTTAAATACTAAATGTTGTTTCATAGAATTACATAAAAAAATTTCAGAAGTATCTATGGTAAGCTTTTGTGTGCAAACTGAAAGCACAGTATTCTCTCTTTCTAACACTATTTAAATCATACATCTCACCGTAACACAAATTGAGATAGCATAATTTTTGTGAGACCGTGTAAGCCGAGCGATTCTATATCTTTTGTGGGATCGTTATGAGATAACGGACGTGACCTCCTGTCAGATTTGTGTGATTTATTTGCTTTTTCTATGTACATTAAATGAATAAACAAACATGCATACTTGCAGGAATTCGTGTTTAAAACGATCGAAACTAAAATATGTGACAGTAAATATGTAAAAATCTGACAGGAGAGCACGTCCGTCATCTCATGGCGATCCCACAAAAGATATAGAATCGCTCGGCAGGCTGGGAGATATTAGAGATTTATATTGAGGTTACTTGTGGACCTCCCAAAATTGCCCTTTGGGTTAAAATTATGCATGAAGGATAATAGTTTGGGGGGTTTTGGCTGGGTTAGACTGAAAAAAAAAAACACTATCAATATGATGCAATATCATTTAATTGTTCATAATCAACCAAGTAAAACATTTGGACGCTCATCAGTCTCTTTACATACGATATTACATAAGTTCATTGCCCTGAGTTTGCGCTGCTGAGTGAAGCGACAGAACTCCTTGAGACGGATGGCGTGGATATTGATAAAGCCAGTAGCATGGTCGGGACTCAGGCCGCCGTGCTGGTCCATGCTGACCAGGTCCTCGTCATACAGAGACACCTCACTGCTGCGGCCCAGGACAAAGACTGGAAGGTTATAACAAAAAGTATGTTAATATTATAATTTTTCATAGTGCTTTCACACAAACGAAGTATTGAATTTCGTTGAAAGTCTTTTTTTTAATAATAATAATTATGGCCAACTTTCTTTAGCGCCGTTTACTGACAAAGAAAGAATTTCTGATAAAACTTTACGTAATTTACAATTTAATGTGTTTTTTTTATCAAATATTGATAAAACTTTGTAAGTAAAAAGAACAAATAGACATAAAAAGGAGCGACAAAGCTTGCTGTTTAAACATTGCCTAATTGAAGATATGTCAATAACCAATAAGATGGTTCTCCTCACCGGCATACATAAGGACAGCCAAAGTAAATTACAATGCCGAAAATAGATAAAAGTATTATCTTCAAACTAATCACACATATCTTTAAAATGTTGTCTATAAACAAGTTCAAAATGTTTTGTAATGTGATTAATATGAAGTCTGCTAAATAAGATAACAAATACATATTTTAATTCGCATTTTAGCTGGAGAACAGGTTTTTCTATGGAATAAAAATCCAAAGTTCAATGGACTTCACCACAGCCGTTCTAATAATAATATTAATACTGTAAAGGTGTCTATGACTTCACCCTTCATTCTATAAACTGACCATAGAGACTCAGAATAGATCAGGAGAGTGATTCTATATCTTTTGTGGGATCGTTATGAGATAATGGACTTAATCTCATGTCGGATTTGTATGATTTTTACGTATTTACTGACACATATTTTAGTTTAGATATTTTTAAACACGAATTCCTGCAAGTATGCATGTTTGTTTATTCGTTTAATGTGCGTTGTACATAGAAAAAGCAAATAACAGCCATAGAAAATCACACAAATCTGACAGGAGATCACATCCGTTATCCCATAACGATCCCACAAAAGATATAAAAGAGCTCTTCTGATGAGAATATGCCATTAGGCTAAAGATAAATATAAAGCGTGTCCTTACTGTTTCCCTTATACAGCTGAAGCTTGACAACTCCGGTGACCCCGTCTTGCGAATGCTCCAAGCAGTGGCGAGCAAAGTATGCCTCCGGGGAGAACCAGAACCCGTTGTACACAAAGTCAGACATGCGATCCTGATAAATTTTCTTCAATCTACAAAGGAAATAATAAAATAAATAACGATGATTTTTATAAGCAGAGCTAAATATCAAAACGAAGTTGGCAATGTACGGCAAAGAAAGAACGTCAAACAGCTTAAATTGACAATTATGAGGTGATATACACTCACTTTAATGGTACATTGACAGTCCATATGTACTTTTTGATACTAAAAAAATCGGTCAATGAGATCTTTGACTTATAACTCATGATATTCTGAACAACTTTCTGAATCCGTTTCTCCAAGCTAAAACAGATTCAAATGATCGCGTGTATAACTTATTTCAATTCTTCGTTAGTCTGCCTCAGATCATTAATAAGCCATAAATTTTGCATATTGAAAGACATTATTATTTAAAAAGCTGTGTATTTTGACAGTTAACCGAAGCTCGGTGATAGCCAAGATGCCGTGCTTAATTAGGCGGCTTTAATCTACCGGCTTTCTATAATTGATAACCGTGCTCGCACTTATTGCTAAATGCCATGTAATAACTATTGATGATGAATTTAGATCATATTATTGACATAGGGTTTTATCGATCGACCGTGCCCCAGGGTTCTTATTTCTACAAGCATCAAAGTTGTATCAGCAATCCATTGTAGACAATATGTATTAGAACTTATTAAAAGTAAAATGCTGCATTCTCCCGTTGGAGATTCAGCATTAGCTGATAATGAGCATTACCTGAGAGTCAATGAGATGAAACATGGACTGTGTTATTAATACATAACATACCTGAGAACCTCCTTGTCCAAGCTGTAAGCCTCTAGATCCAAATGTGCCGCATGGAGAATAGTTCCGGCCGGTGTTTCGTAAACTCCACGAGACTGAATAACAACACATCTCATTACAACATCTGGTTAAAACAACTTGCAAGATAAACAGATGACTTTGTCTCTCAAATTTTAGAGAAATCGTAGTTAGGTATTTATTTACCTGTGATGAATGAATAAATATCCAAACTCCTTTTCAACAAGCTCACATCTTTCAGAGTTTAACAAAAATCAGCCTGCACAAGTTGACTTCTGTGCCAAAATTTGCTGCAGTTTTTTTACATTTATGGCCGTTGTTCCCAATCTTACTGATCAATTGTGAGCCAAAATTTTGGCTCAACACTCCTCAAATGCACAAATACGCTTTCCCAATGCAACTCTCCAACCAACAGGCAAACTGAGTATTGCTAAACAAATCACTCAGTTGATCTGAGACCCAAATTAATTGACCGAAAAATTGGGGACAATGGTCGTTAGACAAGCTTATCAAGTGAGCAAATGGAGTCGGTATACATACTAACGATATTTTAGTTAACATCAACTATCAAATGTAACAATTCTCGAACGGGAATGACAACTTATAACCAATATTATTATCATGATTTATTTTTGGGGTATTGTGCCATGTTGCGCTTCCTTCTTCTTTAGCCAAGGTTTCGGAAAGCATTACAGTGTCCATCATCAACTGTGTTGAGTGCCACTTCTTTTTTTTTTTGTGAAGTTTGTCTAGATCTTAGCGGCGGATGCACCTGCCCACTTACTGCGTGGCGGGTCAGATCGGGAGATACTGGTTGAAGGAGACCATTTGACCTCTTCAGCAGGACTCTCATCATCAACATAATTTTGCACCGCAGTGGGAGGGATGGATTCATACGTCCATCACGACACACTGACCCCTAGATTCCTACCCACCCCCCTCATACCTTTTTCCTCCCTGAACTTTTATTCCTTCCTTTCCTTAAAAAGAGCGTTCACACAGTATCCCCAAAGATGACAAGCCCTGAGGGAATTTCTTATTCTCAGGACCTCCTGTATGGAGCTTATGTAAAAATAAATAAGATTTTTGTTTCTAAAGTCCTGGGAAGGCTCAAAACGCATCAAGCGTGCCTAATTGCAGAGGAAAATAAATCACGATAATACTTTAGGTCTTGATAATCACAAATCACAGCTGATCAACATTATTGACACAAACTTTAATCTTGTCGACGTTGAGTTTTATGCACACTGGTATATAAATTAATATAACAAATTAATCTCAGATAAACAATATGGATTTAGAGAAAAGAGAGGTACAAAAGAAGCTTTGGCATGTACTATAGATTATATACATAGCAACTTAGATCAAGGATACAAATGTATAGCGATATATCTAGATTTAGCTAAAGCCTTTGATTCAATCTGCCACAATACACTTTTTAAAAAATTAGAAAATATGGATATCAAAGACAAGGAACTCCAATTATTAAAAAGTTATAAGAGTGATAGAACACAACAAGTCAAAATTAATAACCATACTAACAAACCACTGCCGATTACATACGGAGTTCCACAAGGAAGCATACTAGGGCCCGTTCTTTTCACTATTTACATAAATGAACTTTGTAGCATGGAAATAAACGGTAAAATAGTTAGTTTTGCAGATGACACAGTTTTACTCTTTAAATCTAAGGATTGGAATAATGTATTTAACATAGCAAATTTAGAAATCACGCGGGTGAAAACATGGCTAGACTCAAACATACTTACACTAAATATATCGAAAACAAAATTTATAACGTACTGTATAAATAGTACAGGACAACCAAGAAACAACTCAAACACCATAAAAATACACGAATGTTTAAATACTAACATCTGCAGTTGCCCTTCTCTAGAAAAATCAGAACAAATAAAATATCTAGGAATCATAATTGACCATAACCTTAGATGGACACATCACATCAAACAAATCACAAATAAACTCCTCAAAACAATACACATTTTCCTAAACATAAGAAACATATATAAAATAAAACAAATGAAAACAATATATTTTGCACTTTGTCAGTCAATAATAGAATATGGATTAATTATCTGGGGAGGAGCAACAAACTCAGCTATCGATCACTTGAAAATAAAATGGAAGAAAACAAAAATAATTTCGTACTCAAATTACAAAATGGAAAAGAACAAAAAAGACAATATTACCAAAATTTCATTACAAAATAAGAATAAAACACAACTACACGTAACACTCAAAACAAATATAAAATACACATAACTCACAAACACACCACAAATAATTTATGTAATATATACCGATTTAAAATTTTTTTTCTTTTTGGTAATAAAATAATTCATTTTATCCTATCATTTTAACTTAATTATAAATTTTATTTTTTAGTTTATTTTGTTTTTGTTTTATAAAATGGAGGCCTCAGCACAGGTGAGCTACCCAGTGAGGCCGACATTGTTGATTTTATTTTTGAAATGTAAGATATTATGTCAATCAAATGAATAAATTAGAAATAAATAGGTTTCCATATCACACAGAATAGAAAAGAATTCATAATAACAAATAGTTTGAATTCTAAATGTTTGGGTTCAATAATTTAGTATTCTAATTTTACAGTAAAACACATCATACCTTGAGTCCTATAAATCTGTTCTCCACAATGTCAATTCTGCCCACTCCATAATCCCCTCCAATCTTGTTCAGCCTCTCCACAATCTGCAGGGGAACCTTTACCTGGTGAAGGGCGCTACCCTCTCCAGGAAGATAAAGGACCGTTGGCATACCTGCGTGGCATAGAATGACATTATTACAAAAGGACTAATAACCCTAAACTCCAGTTGTTCTAGGTATTACGAAAATAGAAACATCTGGCAGGCGGTGAAAATTTAGCATTGGCACACCAAGAGTTAAGTGATTATTTGTGACAGTGAGAAACAAAATGTAGGGGGAAAGTATTTAATTTTATTAGAGCGTGTACCATTGACAAACTTAATTTCCAGGACGGTGGGCTTGTTGGGCGTGTCGGTGGCATTCTTGGTCATCTGGTAGAGGTCGTCTGGAGGACACGTGGCCGGATTCTCCAGGATTCCTGACTCGTAGCTACAAATAACAAAAATTAATTTACATGCTCGATTATTAACTTTTTCACTGCATTCAGGCAGTGGCGTAGCTAGGGCTAGCGGGGACGGCCTGCATCAGGTGCCACCCGATGGGGAGTGACACCCGACCGTGAAAATAAACTTATGAAGGTAGGATATTGGTACAAAAATATTTTACACATGAACACTGTCTGTTAGAATTATATTAACGTAGCTATATGGCTCGGTCGGTCGGGGATTCCCAAAAATTCTGTTGTTTTATTTTCATTACTAGCTCTAACTATAGCTCAGTTTGGGATTATCATTACCAAAATCATGGGACATTATCCAAAATCTAGTTTAAGGATTAGGAGGGAGGAAACACAGAGGCCGGCAAATCGTTCCACAGCCGAGCTGTTGAACTCAAGAACGAGTCGTACAAACAACCCGTTTTCATTGGCTTAATATCAACCATGTACAAATGTTGGGCGCGTGTTTGGCGTGTTTATTTTTATTTTTATTATATTTATTTTATTTGTTAGCGTTATAAACAGTCATTACAAGTTCATATATAACAGTGTTAGATATAATCATATCATTGACCAATAAAATAACGACATAAAAATTTGAGACCATAATAAAAAGAAAAACAAACAAAACAATATACGTATGTAATATAAACAGTTCTGAGAAAGTGCATCTATCCTCGGAGCATCTTCCATTGTAATACCGGTAGAAAAAGGAATAGGAACAAGGAAAGGTAGAATGGCGAGCGATATGGTGATATAGGTTAAGCCCAAAAAAATGCTTGATGCATGTAGCGCAGTGTGACAGTACCATGACTCATGTGTGCACAATATTTAAAACCCAGTATACCTGACGTGCATAATATTGGCGTCCATCGACCAGGGCTGTTTGGGCGTCACAGGCACCGGTATATCGTGTTGCTCTGCATACCGCATCAGGTCCTGGCGGCCGAGAAACCGCTTGAAGAACTCCTCCTCCCTCCATGGCGCAATCACCTTGGCCTCGGGCCACAGTGCGTATACGCTCAGCTCGAAGCGTACCTGGTCGTTGCCCTTTCCAGTGGCGCCGTGCGAAATGTACCTACAAACATAACCTCATTTATCATACTTCATTTGATTATTTGGCATTCATTAAATCATAGGTTATATTATATTAATCCCGAAAAGATCGCGTAGGAGGTGTGGCGAACCCATCGCTCAGGGAGTGGAAACACAACCTGCAACAGCCATCCCAAGCCAAGGTGTGAGCTACCGTGCTCAGGCTGAATGTCCTGGGAAACAGTGTCACGAACGGTGCCTCCGAGAAACAAGGTCGCATCTCGTAGTATTTTGACCTTACTCCAGCACTCGGGGCTCTGCTGGAGTGAACCTTCTATTTTTCTAGTCACTCGTGGGACAAAAAATTGGAAAACAAGGGGTTTAGCAGAAAATTTACCATCTGTCATCAAGAATTTATGTATTCATTGTTATCACGTAGGGTTGCCATCCGTCCGGGTTTTCCCGGATTTGTCCTAGTTTAGAGGGCATCCGGGCGGGGTTTCATTTGTAGTCCGGGTTTAAAAATTTAAAAAAATTTTCAACTGTTTTTTATTACACTGACCATGTTGAAAAAACCTGTTGAAATGTCCGGGTTTTGGGCTCTAAAATCCGGGGTTTTCACGCGTCTTGTCCTGGTTGCCAAATTTTAGAGATGGCAACCCTATGATCACATCAATGAAAGATGATAATATTTTAGAAATATGAAGACTGTCTAATCAAATATAATGACAAAATCAAACAAACTGGTGCCTACTTCAAAATTTACGAATGCACCCCTGGAAAATAGAACAGTGATAAGAGAATTGGTTAGATTATGTCAATTTAGGTTAGGTTAAGTTTGTTGTTGGTTTATTCTTTTCTTCAACATTCTGTTTTATCATGGAACTAATTGAATTACAATTTATATTAATCCTGAAAACATAACCTAACTTATCATAATTAATTTGATTACTTGGCTTTCAGCCTCTTGGCCACCTTGACCAGCCCGTCGGTGATGCAGGGGCGTGCCAGGGAGGTGCCCAGCAGGTATCTGCCCTCGTACAGCAGCCCCATGCGGATGGAGGCCAGCATGTAGTTCTCCACAAAGTCCTTGCGGAGATCATCTATCACCACCTGAAATTCACTACATTATAACACATCCTATTTGACAGTCTGTTTATTTCACTTAAAAATATCAGAACATACCATACCATTTCTGAGCATATTTAGTGTTAAAAATGTAAATGTCATTTTTTTTTTATTTGAATACCTCACAAGAGTCTCAGCTGCTCCCGTCTGAAGCCAGTGAGACCATGGCATCCCCAATTGGGGTAGGTTGTGATGCTGAAGGTAGTAGGGAGAGGAAAGAGGAAGGTGGGAAAGTACCTGGCTTTTCAGATCTGGTCACCAAACACAACTAAGCCATTTCAAGCAACATTTCAATTCTTAATGGTGGTCTTACACCAGGGCGATACTGAGAGTATCTTCCAGCATGCCACAAATATACTATATATTATTTTTAAATTAATTAATTGTGAAATCACACAAATCAATCAAATAAAATTTATTTGCCCACACCGGGATTCGATTCTGCGACCTTCGGATTGTGAGTCAAGAGCCTTACTTCTAAACCGTGCCAGTCGACAATGATATATTTTTTTTCAATTAAAAACAAAACAAACAAAAAAATCACATGTCAATATATCGCGTGATAGGCACTCTCGTCTGTACTGTGCTATTAGAATGAGACGGAGTGCGTATCAAGTGAACCGCTAGGCTGTACTAAGACATTAATTCACGGCCCATCTCCTTTGTTTTTATTAACTATGATCACGATGTTTTGATAGAATCAAACAAACTCGGTGATCGTCATAATAGTAAGAAATGAAGAAAATTTAATAAACCAAGGCAAATAAAATAAATGCCCCTTATCTGAATAGCTTCCTTAATACAAAGTGTGAAATAATGCACTTACGTCCTTGGCTCCGATTTTCATGGCTTTCAGTTTGGCTGCATCGAAATCTTCATCCTGTCCAACATCAGCCATGTAGCATACCACGCTGTAACCCTTCTCAAGTAACCTGCAAATTAAACCCAATTTATATTTCTTATTTTGACTAATGCAGTCACAGCTCTGCATTTCACACCCCCGCAAGAAAAATGTCACAACTCAAAAGAATTCAGTCGAGTGATTCTATATCTTTTGGATCGTTAACGGATGTGATCACCTGTCAGATTTGTGTGATTTTTACATATTTACTGTTACATTTTAGTAACACGAATTCCTGCAAGTATGCATTATTATTTATTCATTTAATGTACATTGTTTTTTTTTTTTAAATATATTATTTTCATATCCCCCACGTCCCATATAGATATACCTATCTATACACTAAAGAGACAAGTACAGAGAATAAAAAACATATATATGTATACAGGGTGTCCGGGGGGTAAAGTGCATTAACTTCGGGAGGTGATTCTACATGATATTATAAGTAAAAAAGGTAATAACTTTTTTCGAAATTCCAACTTTTTGGGGTAGTTTTATGGTAAAATGATAAAATTAGACCGGCGTGTGCGGGCAGCATTATTTTTTTCCACTGTTACGATACGGGCTAATCACAACCATGCAACGTGTCCGGCAGGCTCTCAGCAAGTAAGATCGTACCTCACAAGAATTTTTATTAGGTACTTACGTCTTTTTGTATAGGAAAAAATGTTGGAATTTCGGAAAAAGTTGTTAATCTTTTTTACTCCTACCATCATGTAAAATCACCTCCCGAAGTTAATGCACTTTACCCCTGGACACCCTGTATAATAATAATAATAAATATATAATCCATTATTATGCTGGGCGTGGCCTTGAATGAGCTCGGGCTCAGCGCTCACTGATAAACAGCTAAACAATATCCTTAAATTAAAGTTATGATAGAAACCAACTGCGTGGCAGGCCGGATCGGGAGAGGCCATTCGAGGAAGACCCTTTGACCTTTCCAGCCGGAGTCTCTCGAACCATCGCCTTGCACCGCAGGGGGAGGGATGATTCATACGTCTGTCACTCCTTGACAAGCTGACCCCCAGATTCCTACCCACCCCTCTAACCTTTTTCCTTTCCCGAACTTCCTCTCCCTCCTTTCCTTAAAAAAGACCCTCCACACAGCATCCCCAAAGATGACATAAGGCCTGAGCCTATAACACCCAGTACAACGCCCCGTACCACAAGATAAATAAGGTGTAAGTGTAGGTGCACACTTGTAATGCAGTGGCGGTCCACGAGTTTTCAGTGAGCTAAAGTGCTAAGATTGAAAAATAGAACATTACTGATGTTTTGTAGCTGAAAACGAATTTAATTTTTTTTTTTAAATTTCAAATTTTTTTTTGAAGATCTTTAGGATTCTTTCAGTCTCTTAGCACTCTAGCTCACTGAAAACTCACACACCGCCACTGGTGTAGTGTAGGTCCACACGTCAGATTGTCAGAAACAGTTCACGTCTCTCAGTATTGTTAACCGGCCCAAAGGAGCCCCCTCGTGGAAGCGCCAGTGTTAACCAAAAAGGGCCCCCAAGTTATAGCAAACCTGTTTCCGGTGTCTAGCTCAGTCGTTCCGGTGTAGAGCAGGCTCTCTTCACCCAGGGGCAGGTGGGCAGCAAGAAATGGTTAATTGGGGAAACTCCACACATGATTCGTCTCAAAACAGAGAATGCTTCAGGGTAACAAAAGCAGCGTATTGTATTCTAAAGTTGGTTACATCGTACATGGATTATAACAGGGTAAATTGGCTACCTGAATCCTAGCTACTTCTCTCTCCAAGTCTGGGTTTATCGCGCAAGTGCAAGGAAATTTACATGGGCACAATTAAATGGGAAAAGGTAGCAACTCACGGTGTTTGTCGGGCGGCATGTCGTCACGTGCTCTATAAGCGAGGAAAAACAATACCAAGTCTCATAGAGAGGCCCGAGCGTGTGGTGTACGTTATCTGGACATCCACCGGCGTAGAAAACCACTCCGGAACGGGGGACCAACTATAATTCTCCCCGTCCACAGATTAGGAGTGCGTAAATTCACATGTTTGATTTAACGGCCAACGGCGCGAGCGAGAGCACGGGTCAGCTTACTTCGACGGCTCGTTTGTTTCTCTGGCGGCGGGGTCTCTGCGGACCGAGAGGGGAGCAAAACGGGGGGCGGGGGGAAAGGGTGCCCGCCGTTGGGTCAGGCCACTGGCCAGCTCCAATCAGCGCAAACTTCCAGTGTTGCCGACTCTCGAAACACTTCTTCCCGAAAATTACCCTGTACCTACTTGTGTTACATACAGTATGAAATAACAATACTTGGCTAATTAAAATTTTTAAAAAAGAGTCGTCGATCAATTATGCCGTGGTATGGTTTACCGGATGTCCAACAAAATCGGCACATCAAAAAGAGTCAGCACAATTGTGCGGCAAGTTCATGAACAACTAATTGCTAGTTCCGACATCGGATAAGTCGGAACGGGCTCTAATGGTGTTTAGAAAAACAGTATAAATACCGCTGGGTAAAAGTGCATAACAATAAATAAATAAACAACATAAAAAACACATAAGATGTAGAAAGTTCAAAAATATACTAAGCATTGCCTGATCTAATAGGGTCCTCGTTGTCTGAATTTTCTTCTCCTAGCATCCTCTCCTATCCAAGTTTGACTCTTCAGGGTTTCTCCATTCTGCGAGCCGCAATCCGGCACAGCCCAGCGAAACAGCACCCAACGTAGGTTTCAATGCCGTTTCTTTTGTTGTTTAAAAATGCTTTAATCTTACCATTTCAGGATGCAGCTGGTGTCCAAGCCACCGGAATAAGCCAAGATAACCAAATCTCCCGACATTGTTGAAGAATAACAGACTGCGGTCTAACTTTAGTCCGTAGGCACCATTTAAACTTAAATGCCTCTGATAAAACATGAAACTTTAAAATACACGGTGGTCTTTCAGTTACTTAACTTTTTTAAATAAAATTCTTTCACTATATTAAGATACTCTGTTTTGTAAATTCTTAACAGTAGATACTTTTGAAATCTACAAAATTACTCCGATAGGAATTTAGATTTCCACAGAGAGAAGAATTAAATTGATTTATTTTTGGGGTATTACGCCGTGTTGCACTTCCTCCTTCTTTAGCCAATGCTTCGGATAGCGTTACATTGTCCATGATCAGGACAGATGTGTAGAATGATTTTTTGACGACCTCCGTAGTCCAGTGGCTAAGACTCTTGACTCACAATCCGGAGGTCGCGGGTTCGAACCCGGCGTGCGCAAATAAATTTTATTTGATTAATTTGTGTTATTTCACAATTAATTCATTAAAAATAATATATAGTATATTTGCGGCACGTTCCAGAGTGGAAGATACTATTCGTATCGCCCTGGTGTAAGACCACCATTCAGAATTGAAACGTTGCTTGAAAATGGCTTTAGCCGTGTTTAGTGACCAGATCTGAATAGCCAGGTACTTCCCAACCTTCCTCTTCCCCACCTCCTTCCCCTCTCCACAACCTTCAGCCTCACAACATACCCCAATTGGGGATGCCATAGTCTCACTGGCTCCAGACGGGAGCAGTTGAGATTCTTGTGCGGTATTCACTGTAAAAAAAAAAAAAAAAAAAAAAAAAAAAAAGAATGTGGTGAAATTTGAGTTCATGTATTAGTCGCCCCAGTTCTTATTTGTCCAATAGCCCATTTTAGTTTTTGTTCAATCTCCACATTAAAATTAAAAATAAAGTATAAAAAATTATAGTTAATCACTTAACTAAGAATTATTTAAACTAATGAGATCTTTACCTTTACGGAAATAGCTTTATCTTAAATACCTATCATAATGTTTCATTGAAATAATTAAAGAAAACCTTCGCTAACCTAAAATTTTCTAATGGTCTATTGGACAAATACGAACTAAGGCGACAGTATGTAGAAGGGATGCCGTGTTATTTTGTACAATTAGTTAAATTAATGAGGTTTTCGAGTTAAATTAATGTGGTTTGTGGCGTTTAGTATTGGTGTAGCCATCAAGTACCAGATACCAAGATCTGCTTAGCCCCACAGAATAGAAGTGCCTTCCATACAAATTTGAATGTAAAAATATATCACTGACCTACTTTTTGGTTCTAGACCATTTAGCACGGTGTCTTTCTCTCTTACACTTATCGGAAATTGTATATCACCATATCATTTGAATTTCTTAAACACAGTTTTGTATAGAAATATAGGCCGAAATCAGGCCTATAATTGGATCACAAAACATGCCCACAAGGCACTTCTTGTTTTATTCTTTACACTATGCTTAGCCCTGTCATCTATGCAATTTTTCAATTTTAATTCAAAAAATTTTGGGCCTTTCCAGGACTTCTAGAAAAAGGCAAAATTAGTGGCATGTCTGGCTGTAACGCTGTCCGAAACTTTGACTAAAGACATAGAAAGCACAACACGCCATAATACCCCAAAAATAAATTCATATTAATCTGTTCCTGAAGACCTGACAAAAATGAAATCTGATAAATATGAATAGAAACAGTTGTTCCCGTAAGAAATAACTGAAATTCAATTAATCAGTTAAAACTTCAAGAAACTCCAATCTGGTGATAGGATTCATTTTGCATGTTAAGACTCGATTTAACAAGAAAACTTGTTCAACGCTGCCTATCTCTGTTTGTTTTTAAAACCTTCCTGAAATTGGCAATCACATAGTTGTTGAATGCATTATTATTATTTTCAATTTGGGAGGTGGTTATCGGTACCGCCGCCCTGGGAACCATTTCTGCAGGTCGGATCAGGAGAGAGTTGAGAGGAGAGATCTGGTTGAGGATCTTTTGACCTCTCCAGCAGGAATCTCTCGGAACATCGCCTTGCACTGCAGTGGGAGAGATGTATTCTGGTTCATTCTGATTCCTGGATACGTCGATTAACCTTAATTAATTAATTAATTAACCTTTATTAATCTATGCACAGGTAACTTCTACTTTATAGTAGACATTAAACATCACTGACTGCATCGATAAATTTGTGCATCTGTTAAGGAAGCATTTAATATTTCAAGATCACCCAGTATTTTTAAAGTTTTCATTATTTTTTGATAAAATAGATAAACTATAACCTCTTGAATTAAAGTGTTATTATTGTTTGGCTCTTAACTATCGGGTGCTATGCGCTATCATATTTCATGGGTGTTGTTTACCAATATACTTGCAAGTCATTGAATTGGTACAATGTTTTTAATATGAATAATGGCGGTATGGTTAAAATATTTACTCTTCCTAAAGCTCAATTCGTATGCAAAAATATATGTGTGGGCTTACCACTGAGAGCTTCATTTTAACCTCTCCCTCTTTCTCATTAACAATGTATGTAAGAGAAAGAGATGTTACCACAGAAGAATATTATTTTTCCATATAGACAATTCAATGTTTTTACACGAAAACCACCACCTTAAAACATTGGAATTAAAAAAAAAAAGTTATTTTTCTTTTTTAATTGTACTATCATGTAGAATCACCTGCAGAATTTTTTGCACTTTACCCCCGGACACCTTGTACATACAGTAAATCCTCTATCTTTCATTTTTTAAGGGACCAATTGAAAAATTGGAATTGGAAAATGATTGCTGCGTTAAGATCCCTTCAAAACAAATTTTAAGTATTCATAGTCATCCACGCCCTTTTGTTTGCGTTTGGGGTAAAAATTATCTCATTGAACTTAATGTTTCAAAGACCCAATCATGTATGATTACGTCTAAAAGGGATTGAAATGAAAATCTAGTCTCCTTCAACGGAAGAAATCTTCCGAACAGGCCTTCCATTGATATGCTTGGTGTAAATCTAAGTGACCAGCTCAGATATGGGGGCTCCATCGAAGCCAGATTTAAATTAGTCTCTCAAAAACTGGGCGTACTGCAGATAGTACACAGCTGCTAACCCTATGCAAATCACAAGTGCGTCCACAGTTAAATTTGGCAGCCAACTCTGGTCTGGAGCCCAAATACCTGAAAAAACCCTCCACTCTGTGCAGAAACAGGCGGTCAAAAGCACAAGCGTCGGGTGGGAATGCTATCCTTGTTCTACCGGTATTTCAATGGAAGATGCTCTGAGGAACTAGTGTCAATGATCCCTTGGCACTGGTGCATAGTCAGAAAACATGCAAAACACATGCCCAACATAATAATAATAATAATATTTGGACGATTTATATAGCGCCGTTTTTGTGAAAAATCACCTCAAGGGCGCTGTACAAACTTACCATACATGCCTAAAATCTAGAAAGACTACAAGCTAGACAAACAATTAAAAACAACTTATGGCTAAAAATTGCATACACCGGTTCATTGATCACCGATACGAAAATATATATATGTACAATATTTTGACCAATGAACGCGATGCTGCCTAAAAATGAATTAATACAGGACCATACTTACCTGGGAGGTCGCTTGAAATTAACACTGTTTATTGTCTATTTAAAGAAATTTAGATAGAGTTCGCACGCAGAGGACATAATTGTGAACACATGTTGTTTAATCCTGAAAATATGTTAATATTAATATGTAATATATTCTTTAATTAGTGTATTTTGGAAAGTAAAAGCAACATTTAATGGTGGGCGGTGCAGTAGTACAAGGATTTGATCTTCCGAGAGACAGATTGATGTGCAAGGATTCGATTAATTTTAATTCAGTATGAAAAGTGTGATTAAGACATATCATAGGCAATACAAGTATGATACTCTCAGATAGGTATACATATTTAAATTAAATTAAGGGTATGAGAGCCCGAAAAGGTAGGTTTTAAGTTTGGACCTATACTCTGTTGGGCTTTTTATGCATCTTAATTCCGGAGGGAGTCTATTCCAAGCCTTAGGCCCAGATACTCCGAAAGCACGATCTCCGAACTTAGTATTTGGCTTTCGTTTGGGTTCTATTAGTCTTCTTGTATTCAACAGCTCGGCTGTGAAACAATTTACCGACCTCTGTGTTTCCTCCTTCCTACAACATGGTCTCTTCAAGACCAACGTTCATTCCTTCCTCTCCTCAAAAAGACACTCCACACAGCATCTCAGATGACATAGGCCCTGGGGGAAATTATTTTCCTCCTGTGTGAAGTATACGTAAAAAAAAAATGGTACCCAGAGGTACTGACATGTGAAAGGTTCATAACTAATCTTATCCAAGTTAAGAGATATATTTGAGAGGTTATATATTAAGAGGATCTCATTTGAGGGACAAATACTTCACTAAAGAACAAGCTTGGAGAAATCATTAGTTTTTAACCCTTTGAACCTGACCTTAACCTAAATGTCATCACAATTGGATTTAATTTGATGATAAAAGGCTATATATGTAATACTATCATGGACATTCTTTGTTCCACAATATTCCTATGTCATTGTCTTTTATAAATACATATGATATATCAAAGTTTGCTAGAGACCTTTAGCACAGTACCTACGTTGGGTTAATGAATGGTTGTTAAACTTAACATGAATCAGAGTGCATTGAGTGATTTGTGAATAATCTAAATGTTCATTTTTTTTATTTTGCCGAGACGTTATTGAGAAATTATAAATACTTTCAATGAAAAAATAATTACAAAAAATACATAATTTTAATAGTTTTATCATCACACGTTTGAGCATCTTTGAATATAGGTATATATCAAAGCAAATTCTTATTGAAATAAAACTGATATTGAGTTATTATTTTAAAATGCTGGTACTGAGAATAATTAATCTTTCTCATCGGGACCGCCCCGTACAGTTGTAAGGGTACAATCGCAAGACCGTCTTTCAACAAAATTTGAATTCTCGCCCACTGATTAATCGCCCTTATGTTGATTAATATGTAAGTTGACCGGTCAGTGGTTGAGTGGGCATAGCGCTTGGGTCTCTCCAGGGCGTCGCATGTTCCGATTCCTCGGCTGGCTAAGTTCTCCATCACAACACAAGCAACATTTTCGGCTTTCTGTGGTGGTAGTAGGAGATTTTCAAAAATTGTTGGGTTATTTGTAACTCGGGAATGTTTGTCTTTCTTTAACCTTTTCCACTCTGACCATTTTTTTTCAAAACTGTTTAGCTACTCCGACCAAAAATGTGTTACATTTTATATTTGAAATGAAATTTTTGGTTAGTTATTTTTGAGGCACCCTATCGGATAATTCGTGTGACCATTAGTTGTTTGGTATATTTTGTATAAAATACTTGTTTGATCACACATCATGTAACGAAAAGATAATACATTTGATTTCAACGTGTTTTATTTGCATTATATCTTTTATTGCATAGCAATAATTTGTATAATACGGGTAAAATATGCAGACAATCCAATGTAAATTCTTGGAGAAATTCCTTTCTAATTGTCCTGTACCGCACAGCGGCTGACCAGCGACTACCTGAACCTGATTGGCTTAGCTTTTATGGGTAGTGTATGGTTCCTTATTTTGCATTGGTTACGTTATTTTAGGTTTCGACCCTCTTTCAGGAAACAAAAGATAGACCAGCCCACAACACATAAAATAGGTAATAAGTAGACATCGGATTATATGCACTAACAAAGTGCCAAAATATGCATGCAAATATGCACTAAAAAAGGCCGAAATATGCACTAAAAACTCTTGAAATGCCTAAAATATGCACAATGCAAAATCAAAAAACCATTTTTATTTGTATATATTTTAATTAAAGACGATACAAAAACAGCGAAATATTCTTAAAATTATGCATAGTTTTTGTGTCAATATACAATTAAGGATTTTTCAAAGTTTTCAAGCAAAAAAATTTGATGTTTGTCACCCAAAACGCCGAAAACGACTTCTCTACGTCAACTGACATCATCCGACAAAATTTAAAAATATTGGCGCCATTTCTGGAGATACCTGTTTATGCAGGGTATGTATGACCTGTGCCGTTGATGTAGGCATTAATGTTCTTCATGTCTTCAAGACTCAGATTTTTAAACAAAATAGCGTCTAACTTTTCACGAATCTTTTCTGATATTGAATTGGGAAGAGCGTTGGCGAGTTCAATCATTGTTTCCAGTATTTCTATTGATTTAAATATTTATTTTTATTTATTTATTTTATTTATTTATTTATTTATTGTTTGAAAATATTACATAATACAATATAGTGAACTTAAAATGTCCAACTAGGCAATTGCCCGTTTTAGGACATTCCAGTATGATAATGTTTTTACATGTAAATTATAGTAAATTATAGTGTTGACTATTCTGTTGGTAAAATAATACATATGTATATTCATATTCTAGAATACTTTCAGTTATACCACGACATTTTTTACTATTGTTTAGCTGACATAATAAACTAAAGAAATATTAATAGATAAAACAAGAAAAATGAATTTGAAAATGAAAATGAATGAAGAAATTCTGTTGGTAAAATAATACATATATGTATATATTCATAATCTAGTATACTTTCAGTTATATCACGACATTTTTTTGCTATTGTTTAGCTGACATAATAAACTAAAGAGATGTTAATAGATAAAACAAGAAAATGAAAAATAAAAATGAAAGTAAAGAAGGAACTTTTCCTTTAAGGAAAAATATCACGAAGAATTGAGCAATTTTCGAAGTTACTTTATGTAAAAATACAGTTACTGTAATGCTAATATAATACCAATATAAATTAAAATGTAAAGAAAAACAAAAATTACAATTCAATTACTGTTGTTTAGCATATTCTAATAAATAGAGGAAGGTTTTTTGTTTCCAATTTCTCTATGGTATCTGGTAACTTGTGGAAATGTGTTGAGATGAGGGCGATATTCTGTATAATGGATGCCTCTTCAAACGCTAAATATGCACGATTGGGAAAAAAAGGCTAAAATATGCATTAACGCCGTAATTAGAGAGTTTTATGCATTTTTGCATATGCAAATGCATATAATCCGATGTCTAGTAATAAGTTTGGCAATTATTCTACACGGTGTTTACAAGTTAGAGTATTGTACGTATTACATATATATAATATAATACTGTCACATTTTGAGTACATTTATCTCACATTTACTATTACAAAAAAACTTACGATTCGGTCCAATGTTATTCCACATGAAGTGCAAGTTTGTTTTCATAACTTTTACGTGATATATTGTTCATTTTATTTGCCCTCCTTCTCTATCATAATCAGAACCACTAACGATTTTTTTTTTACATTCGCTCCACACAGGAGGCTCTGAGAAAAATAAATTTCTTTGGGATTGCTGTGTGGAGGGTCTTTTGAAGGAAAGGAAAAAAAGAATGGGAAGGAAAATGGTATGAGGAGTGGGTAGGAATCTGGGGGTTAGTGTATCCAGAAGAGGCGATGCGTGAAATCATTCCTCTAACTGCCTTGTAAGGCAATGGTTCGGTAGATTCCGACTGGAGAGATCAAAAGATCTCCCTCAACCAGTCTTTCCCGATTCGGCCCACCACGCAGTAAATGGGCAGACGCATCCCCATGAACCCGGGCACCCCTGCTAAGTCACCAAACGTAGCGAACCACTTGGGGTGACCTGTGGCAGAGGTGTTGGTTATCCAATAAATGGTTCCCGGGGCGGCGGTACACGGTAAATTGAAAACGATGCAATCCCTAATACTTTTTTTGATGATTTAACCGCTGTTCTGGATCTACCGAACGGCTTCCTTTTCTAGTTTTTACACCTTTTCTATAATTTCCAACCAGCTGAATAATTAGCGTATCCACAAATTGAAGATGACTCATTAGTATTTCCAATAGAACAAAAATATTTGTTGTTGTGGTGTATTTATATATTTTCTACATCACTATCTTTACTGAAATAAGCGCATCTCCTTCTTTTGGGCGGGATAATGTCACTTCCACTATCTATATCACTAGGATCGTTACCGACTTCTTCACCATCACTTCGAAGTAAAACTATCATTATTTTCTATGACTGTTAATTAACTATAACTATTTATAGAAAACGTAAATTATTAATTCTTTTACTTTCAATTACTAATATCAACATCAATAGTTCCACAAAACGAAAAAATATGATCACTAAAAGTGGGAGTAACTGCGGAGAACCGTCATAAACGCAGGATAACGATCGACTGTTCCGAAAATATTGGAAGAAAACAAATATTTCGTGTGTTAAAATGATGCATCTATTTTTACATGATTAAATCTAATTAACGGTAAATTTAAATGAAGAAATGTTGGTTTATCCAATATTTTACGACGATTCTTTATAATTATCGGAAATAATAGTTCGTAGAATGTACTTAGGAAGATAGAAATTGGTGATTAAACTTATACCTGCGCTGGGCCAGGACCTCTGGCCGACGGAGCTGCCTACCAAAATCGTATGGGCCAGAATGTCTGGCCTACGGAGTGGAAAAGGTTAAAAAAAAAAAAGTTTAAAGATATTAATATAAGTCTGATTTTGCATATTCATATTGTTTTATTGCTATTAACTAAAACAGTGGTTTTAAAACCCCACGTGATGACGTACGTAACATTTTAGGCACAAGTAACTAAGGGTTAAATCTGTCCCCATTCATTACTTATACTCATCATCATCATCATCATCACTCTTGGCTCTACAACCTCTGGTGGGTCTTGGCCTCCTCAAGAGTCTTCCTCCACTCATCTTGGTTTTGTGCCAGCTCTCTCCAGTTTAGAATCTCCAAGGTAGATATATCTTTGAGGACGTTGTCGCTCCATCTTAATCTTGGTCTTCCCAGACTCCTTCGCCCTGTCGGTCTTGAGTTCAGCAGGGACTTTGGTGCTTGATTCTCGGTCATTCTCTCTACACGACCCAGCCACCGAAGTCTTCCCAGTTTTATAAATTTTGTGACGTTTAGATCCTTAAACAGAGTATATAGCTCATTGTTATAACGTCTGCGCCAAAATCCATTTTCTGAAACTGGTCCGAAGATACGCCTCAAAATTTTCCTTTCAAAAACATCCAGTGCTCGCTCATTCCTCTTAGTTAGTACCCAAGTCTCAGCTGTGTTTGTGAGTACTGGTCTGATAAGTGTTTTGTACACTAATATCTTTGTAGACGGTAATAACAGCGATTTGCGTTCACTATGCGCTTCTGGATCTCCTCTGTGGTATTATTGTCGTTTGTTATCAGGGAGCCTAGGTATGTGAATCTTGTTGCCGTTTCAAAATTTTGGCTTCCATATGTGAGAGTTGTGGTTTGTGGGGCGCATTTAAAAAATAAACAATAGATTACATAGCATAATATTTATTATGAATACTTGGAATACATCTTCAGATAACAATGCTTTTGAATATACAATACCTAAGACCAATTGGTTGGTAGATACAATTTTAATACCTACAATATTCAATTGACAGTTTATAATATTAGTGAACAGGTTTCTAAACTAACTTTTTAAAATGTTAAGCCTAACCTATTCAGACCACCATAGAATAGAATATACCACCGCAGAATACGATATAAACTACCACAATTACAATTTGTTTGTATGTTTTGCTGCTTTTTCAAATTTGGGAAGATCATTGATTCTAATGGTGGCCGACAAAATGGTACATATACATTAGACACTTGAAGATCACAAAATATTACTTGGAATAAATGTTTATTAATATTTGTTATTAATAAAAAGACAATTTGTGATAAACATGCACGCACACATAATATACATTTATCATGTAAACTTAAATCTATCTAGGCATTTTTACATTCAACAAAGATTCGGCCATTTTGTAAAAAACTGCATTAATTATTCAAAATTGCATTGAGAAACAACAAATTGATGCCAATTTGTATTTTTTTTATATCAGCACCACGTAAAATATAAAAAAAAATATTTATAATATTATATTTTTCATCATTTTGTCTAATGAAAAATTGTTTATTAAAATTTTTTTATTTTAATTGTCAAAAATTTCACTTCGCTTTCCCCAAATAAGGGCCCCCTACCAACGATTTAAAAAGTTTTTTTTGAAAAAATCTAATTTAGGACATTTCACTTTTCTACTCTTTCTACATTTTATTAAAATTTTTATAAAAATACGAGAGATAATCGTTTCAGTTGGATTACGATTCAATAACAATAATTCAATTCAAACATTATCACAAAAAAAAAATCAGCAAAATATTGTATTTGGATAAACCATAGTTAGTTGAAATCATTCGATTAATAATAAAAATTCATAATAAATGCTTTGTTTTAAAACCAACCAAAAATAAAATATTTTTGATTAGGTATAAATTATTTTAAGTGCAATTTTATTTTATCGCCTTTATTATATTTATTTAGGGTACCATTCATAAATTTCTGAAATTTAAGGAATGTTAAATTTATTAATATGAATTTAATGAAGATAGAAACCTACTGAAAACCATGAATATTCTGACAATAAATTGAAATGTTATTAAGGGGAACGACGGTGCGGCCTCTTTCACAAAAAACTTTATTTAAGGCTTACACAAGGCTTTGAGGCCAAAATGTCTAACCAAATTGAATCATTATTTTTTTAATGAAAATATATAAGAAATATATAGTTTGGATATGTACTACTTTATTTATTGGTGTTTTTTAATAATTTTTAAATAAATTTTTAACGAGGCAAATTTGGCAATGTGAGTTAACGGTACTTATTAAAAAAGCCACTTGACGTGCGAAAATTTTAATTACAAATTTGTCATACAGGAATTAAAATTTCTAACCAAGAAAAGGCTTTTTTAATGATTTTTTATTTATTTTTCATTAGAAGATTTTTTTTATTTCATTACTAGCTGGTACCCGGCATGTGTTGCAATTCCATTCAAAGAAGTAAATGGATTATCTCTGCATGTCCTTTCCCGTTCATCCCCATTCACATCCTGAGTCCCCTTCTCCTCCAGTGTTCCCCTTCCACCTTCCCCATCCCTCGTCACCCCTCCCGCAAACCCCACCTCCCCCGATCCCCTACCCTTTCTGCCTTTCCTCCCTGTCGCTAAAATTTATTAAATACACACTTTCATTTATGCAAATTTCATAACTTTCTTTCATAAGAGTCTTTCAGCATAGTTATTTAGATTCCTATGTACTCCAGATTTGTAAGCTAGTATTCTTAAGTATTTTTTAACAGACTCCACTTTATTGCTATGAATTGCATAGTGTGGGGACCAAATCACGGAGCCATACTCTAAGATACTTCTTACATATGAGTAGTACAAGATTCTGAAGCTACTGAACGATTTGGTGATTCTAGTGATAAAACCGAGCATTATATTGGCTTACTATATACAGTCTATAACCTTCGCGGGCGTGCGCACAACATTATTACCAAAGTTTCATCGCAATCGGATGAACTGTATGGCAGGGCATAAAATACAAACAAACAAATATTGATTTTTATATATAAGATAACTCACAAAAAAATATCAAAGTTGCCTCTAGAAACATGCAAAATTGAATTCTTAAAGAGCCTGTATTTTATAATTAAAAACATAAATAAATAAAGTAGCACTATCAGTTACTAGATATTTGCTATATCTTTCGCTTAAAAAAAATATTATTCAATTTGGTTGGGTATTTTGGCCTCAAATCCAAAATTAAGTTTTGAATGAAAAATGCCGCGCAGGCGTTCTCTTAATTAATAATACATAAAAGCAATTTCAGAAATAAATCTATATTATTATTAACCTATCGACTTGCTTACACAATAAATAATCAATAACACAAATAAATCTATAAAAACAGCAAACTTATCAACATAATATTAATTAATTTAAAAACTACCTATTTCATATTCCATAAAATACAGTCGTGATTTTTTTAACTTCCCTCGAAATTTTAAAGAAATTTGTGATCGACCAAATTTTAGAACCGTTCCCTGCTCTTTCAGGTACACAGATGTTTTTAGAGACAAAATGTCAATAATATAAACGACTATTATACATGTTTTTTCTAGCAAAGTAATCATAAAAAATTGTAAGTATTTATTTATTTAACCTTCACAACGCTCGCCTTTTCAATGCAATCTTTTGAAACTTTAACTTTGATTAGTGAAACTTTATGGATCACATGTATGACAGCCGCTTAAGTAAGGTTAATTGCTGACAGAAGAGAAATTGGCTGTACAAATCTAGTAAAAAATGCAAAAGTCAGTTATATTTAATAGATTAAGCAGTACGAATATGTACATTACTTTTAAATTAACATTTTAATTATGTTTCTAAAATAATATTTTATTAGTAAATGACATCCATTAATTCATTCATAAATGCGAGACAAGTGATATATAAATTCAAGATAAGGTCTCTGCAAATAGTATTGCTTGTTGGTACATTGCAAACCGTACCTGTGGTGAAAGCCATAGATATTAAAAAATAAGGGAGATGTGACATGGAAATTCACAGACCATCGCCGAGTTACGATGAAACTTCACAGACTATCAAAGCGACTATGCGATGAAAGTTATGCGTTTTGTGTGTGGGTAGAAGCAAAGGTGGGGAGCTGATGTGCAAGGTTCAATGCGCATCTCTCTTATTTCTATTATCTCTCATGCAGTCAGTAAAATCATAGACAAACTGATATATACATAGCAATGGCGGTCTGTGACTTTTCAGTGAGCTAGAGTGATGAGATTAAAAAACACGACATTATCGATGTTGTTGTAGCCGAGAATGATTTTTTTTTTCAGTTACAACATCAATCATGTTGTATTTTTCAATTTTAGCTCTCTAGCTCACGAAAAGCCTAGAACTGCCCATGATACACAGTTATAAATAAAATTAACACCGAAAATAAACCATTACAGACAGCAAGAAAAAAAACTAAACGCCATTGTTACAGTGTATTGTAGGTTGAGGAGTTTTTAAACTATTTCAAAGAGGTTTTAAAAAAATATTGAAATTAATATCTCGTACATTTATGAAATAATTCACATGACATTGCTAGTTAGGAAGGAAAAAAAAACCTTTTTAACCCCTCAGGCCTCAGGCATATTTTGTCAGAAAGTCAAAATATTTCCGCTTTGCAATAAAATTCAAATAAATGTAATATTTCGAAACGTATCCCAAAACTAAAAACTGTTTTCGAAATGTGATGAAATAAGCTTTCAAATTTTATAATTCGAAATAAAAAAGAAATATTAAATTTTCATATGCAAACATAAAAAAGTTTTAAAAACGACTCGATAAAAAAACGATAATGAAAAAAAAAACATTCATATTTTATCAGACGTTATTGTCGCTTAACTTTTCTATATATGTAGTTAATAATTTTTTTTCAAATTGCTGTCGGTCATTTTGGATTCATAAAGGTGTACATTTAAATTATTTTGTGGTTAACTTTTAGATTTGGATATAAAGTGCTGTTTTTTCTCTTTCTAATGCCGTTTACAACATATTTCTCACCATGATACTAAGGGAGACACAACAATTTCTATGAGACCTACAAGAGTTGTTCCCAAAATTGAACAAATTAGCCTGATGGATTGAAAGGGTTTTTGTTAATATTTAATTAAATTCCAGCATTTTAGTGTATTCCTTTAGATGACAATACTTCCTTTCGCGAGGTTTTTATCTTCAGAATCAGCACTGACACCTCTATATGAAAAATGCCATAAATATGTACACACCACTACATACAAACACTTTTCAAAATCCTTATAAAAAAGAGAAAACTCAATAAATTTTATAATGAAAGACACAAGAAGAAAATTGCTATATTTATAGTACTAATATTTTATACAAATTACTATTATTTTTAATTTATGGGTTTTTTGGTTTCACAAGTCTAACTGCATACATAATATTGTTAATACAATTTGATTATTCAAAAAATTATTAAGATAACAAATTTTAAGACTATTTTCCCACTGAATGTAAAATAGTTTGCAAAATTATTGTTCAAGACAGATTTTTTTTTTAATTCTCAGATATGAATAACTTGAAAATATTTGAAAAACTTCTACTAGCATCATTATAAATGTAAAATGTTACTTGCGCAATGATTGAAGACGTATGTCCTTTTCATACTAGACATAAGTAGCACAGTCGATAAAACTTTGATCAGTTGTGGTACAACGTTACATACTACACGTGTTGTTCTAAGCGTGAAACTAATAAATACTGTTTTACAAACAGTGGGAAACGCCCTCTAAAATAATAAAATTAACTATCCTAAGCAAACAATTAATATATTCGAATATTGAATGCATTAGTAAACATTATGTGGCATAAAAATTAATTAGCTGTTTAAACATCAAGTTGAGATTAACAATACATAATAATAATAATTAAAATACATATCGTACAACCCATAGAAAAATGTCATAAATCAAAAAAAGTCAATTTTACAGGAGAGCGAAAACAAAGAAAAGAGATACTAGCGACATCTTGCAGAGATGGACTGATCTAACTCAAATAGAAAATTTTGACTTGGGACACTTTTCCACGAGATGAGCAATTATTTCTATTTAAACATTATGAGTAGTATGATTCTGAACAATAAAGTATGAATAGCTAGCTGAATTTGTAACAAAGCGACATCTAGTAGTAACAGAATGCGTAATAAAATATTGATCGGTTGGTTTTAACACAGTATCGCATATCGTAGCTTATATAATATTTTACACGCTCTACTCAAATTGGAGATGAAAGTAATTTTATTAACTTTTAATAAACGTTGGATTAGAATCTCTGCCAGTTTCTTGTCTTGTTAGTCTCAATGATATCCACTCGAGCGATAGCATATTGAAAAAAGCCTTGAGCGATATATTTCTGTTTTAGATTCGGTCGCACTCATTCCGAAAATCACACTTCTAAATATTAATACAAAAACATAAACTTCTTACTGTGGTTTAAATCCAATGAATCCACCCAGTAAATTCTGTATATTAGTTACCAAAATTGCCCTATCTTGTACTTATTTGGGGCAATATTGAATATTTACATATTTCTGTATATGTCTATGGTCTACAGGAAATGTTAACAATTTAAAATGGCATCCACATGCAGACTACATGATACAAAACATTATTTCAAGTATTCAAAGAGTCAATATTAGTAGGTAACGCGCATTTTCATACCGCGACAAAATATCCCTGACAAAATATCCTCTGACTAAATATCCTCTGACAAAATATCACTTGACATAATATCCCGAAGAACAAAATACCTCGACAAGGAAGGAAGGAGACAGAGCAAGAAAATTACAGTTTCTATTTAAAAGAATTTGATGCCGAAAGGTTTTGTTGGGTTAGGTTATTTTGTCGGGGGATGTTTTGTCCATAGGATATTTTGTCAGGGATATTTTGTTGTGGGTTAAAAAGTCACAGAAACATATTAGTCGATTGCGGGAAATTCAAAATAATTGCATTTTAATTCATAAAAACCAACTAAAGCTACCCTAATTTGGTAGCTATCGCTCGAGCGGTGAAATTAATAGTTTTGTTTTTGTTGTTAAGTGTGGAATAAGATTTTTAATATTACCTCTACAATTCAAAGTTTCAGTTGTGCAAACTTTAATTTTCATCGTGGAAATAAGAGTTCATCTACAATAAGAGCAGAGCGTCGACGGCCTGATGAAATCCCAAGGCTAGGAGTCCAGTGCTTCCTTAACCGCTTAGGCTGGCCAGGTCAGCCAGGAAGGTCTTGGGCGTGATGATGTGCGATGACCCGATGATGACCTCCCAGTTCTTCATCGCATTGGTGACCTCGTAGGCACATCTGACCTCGGACAGGCAAATACCTGACAACGGAAAGGACATCAACATCAGAATAGCAGGATATTTAGTAGAAGTCCAGATTTATATAAATTCAGTTGAATCTTGTTAGTAGAATGTTTGTAGTGATTAAAGATAACGTTGTAGCCCTCCGTTGAACTCAATCAGTGATGTCCTGACATTTTCCACATGGGCTTATTGGGGTCACTGCTTCTTGGATTGGGTGCGGTGTCATTACAAGAGTGGCAGTCTGGGGCTTGTAATTTTTCGTGTTCTCCGTAAAATGGTTATACACCAATATATAACATGGAGAAGATTATAAATTAAAAAGTGCAGGAGGGCAGTTTAACTATTTTGTGACATGTGTCAAAAGATAGTTGCTGAACTGTCTGTAAATGACATTAAAAATGTCGATATTCAATGCAGAATCGTTAAGCAGTTGAGTCGCTCTGTTTATTGGCGCGTTCCGATAGGCAGAAGTTCTCGCTTTCGGAGCATAAAAAAGTGCATGGGATCTCCCACGAGTATATGCTTTCAACATAGACGGATTGAGTACCAGAGATTAGCTTAAAAAAATGTATACCTAAAAATATTCTTCGGCGGGCTTCTAAGGTATTGAAATCAAGCATTCCTGTTAAGAACAAGGATGGATACAGGAATGGATAGTATGTATATTCCCTCATATACAGGTAATGCATAAACCTTTTTTGTACTTTTTTATTTCTCGGATATGGTTTTGTTCAGAAGGGGCCCAAATAATGGAGCTATATTCCAGGATACTGCGAACAAGTGCCCCATATGTTCTCTGATTAGCTTAAAAAAATGTTTACCTAAAAATATTTTTCGGCGTGCTTCTAAGGTATTGAAATCAAGGATTCCTGTTAAGAACAATGATGGATACAGGAATGGATAGTATGTATATGAGACTGGCTGAAAGTGAACAGGAATCGATACGTGATTTTGTTGAAATTACTGGTGCCGACGAACGACCCGGTGAACAACCAGCTGATGCGGCAATTCGAGTGGTGGGCACCCTCGGACTAAACCTTTCCCCAACTGACATCCAACGTGCATTACGCTCTTACGATCCTAGACCAGGCGCGCCAAAAAGA
Organism: Limnephilus lunatus; assembly: GCA_917563855.2. Taxonomy (NCBI): domain Eukaryota; kingdom Metazoa; phylum Arthropoda; class Insecta; order Trichoptera; family Limnephilidae; genus Limnephilus; species Limnephilus lunatus. The sequence continues at coordinate 59,445,336 of OU830596.1, forward strand.
ATTTCGATTGAAGTACAGGATTCGACTAAGCGTCAAGCTCTATTAGCTCTAAGAACTAAGGCTAAAATTTATAATGTCGAAAACAAAAATAAAATTTTTATTGGCGAAAAAATGACCCCATACCTAAAAGAGCTCATGTGGAAAGCGAAGTTGAAAGCAAAAAGTTATAATTTTTCTTACGTATGGTTCAAAAATGGTAAGATCCTGATTAAAAAGAATGAAGAAACAGGAGTATTCAACATCAAGCACGAGGATGACCTTTTGAAGCTCTCTGACCAAAAAAATTCAAACGAGACCGATTACTAATTGAGAACTTTTAATTTGTTATGTATCTTATTAGCCTGATATTATGGATTTTTTTTTGGATCAAGAACTAAGTGACAAGGAAATCAATATCAACATTGATGACCCATCAATATGCAACGAATTCTTGAACCATTCTGCTCTCTCTATATACTGTATGAACATAAGATGCCTAAAAAAAAATTTTGATGAGACTGTAGCTGTTCTCGACTCTATTCAACACAGATTCAGTATTATTGTTTTTAGTGAAGCTTGGTTGAAAGATACAATCAATATCCCAAGTATTACTGGATATTCCTCACACAGCACCAAAAAAAACTATTTACAAAACGATGGTGTTGTTGTTTACACCCGGAATGATGTTATTGTTTCTGTTGAAGAAATAGCTATTCCACATGCTAATTGTCTTAAATTACAACTATCAGATAATACATGTGTTTTGGCGGTTTATAGATCTCCTTCTCAAACACATCTTGATAACTTTTTTGACCACCTGAACAATTTACTCTATTCTGTATCAGCACTTAACCACTAAGTGATTTTATGTGGTGATATAAACATAAATATTTTGGAAATGAGCTGCACAAAAAGTGAACAATACCTTTCACTGTTGATTTACCACGGTTTAAAACCATTAATTATTTCACCAACTAGAGTTACTTCAAAAACTAAGACTTGTATTGATCACATTATGGTCAAGTCAAAAGATAATCCTCAAAGTGCTGTATTCAGGACCAGCATCACAGACCATTTCGCTACAATATTGAGATATCCTAAATCTATAATAACCAAATCAAAAAAAATTGACGTAAAGCTTAAACTAACTGTGGATAATGACCTGCTAAATTCAAGACTGAAAGAAGAAACATGGAATACCGTTTTATATGAAAATGATGTCAATACAGCAGCTGATAATTTCATAAAATGCCTAAAATTACACATTGAAAATTGCTCATCTACAAAGAGAATCCATAGTAATAAAAATTACTTGAAACCATGGATAACTTCTGGAATTGTGGACTGCCTCATAAAACGTGACAAATTACATAAGAGTTGTCGCAAAGAACCAAATAATATTGAACTATTTGCATATTATAAAAGATATAGAAATTGGTGTTCTAAAATTGTAAAAACGACCAAACAGTCATATTATAAAAAGAAGCTTCATGAAGTTAAAGGAAACATAAAGCAAGAATGGAAAATAATAAAACAAGCATTGGATATGCAAAAGGAATCGGTGTCGATAAATAAATTGAAAATAAATAATAACATTGTTTCTATAAATGATAATCCAACGCTCATCACTAACCATGTTAATGGTTTTTTTAGTGATATAGGTCAAAATTTTGCTAATCTTTTGTGCAGTGTAAATAAAACCAGTGAAGAATGTTTAATCAATAATTGCAATCCAACACAATCTATGCAAAATGCCTGTTTTGAATTCAATCCAACAAATTGTAATGAAGTTCTAAAGGTGATTAATGAGCTAAAATCAGGTTTTTCGAGTGGAAATGACAGTATAAGTGCAATGGTCTACAAACAAAATGCTTCTGAGCTAGTTATACCTATTACACACATTGTAAATGTTAGCTTTGAGAATGGCTTGTTCCCCAATCACTGCAAAAATGCCAAAATTATTCCTTTATTTAAAGGAGGAGATAACATAGATGTCAATAACTATCGACCTATATCCCTGCTAAACACCTTATCAAAAATTATAGAGAAGTTAGCTAAAATTAGGTTGATGTCTTATGTAAAAAGATATGAAATTCTCTCAGATAATCAGTTTGGCTTCCGAGAGAACATGGGAACTAGTGATGCTGCATTAAAAATGATCACCACAGTCATAGAAGCTCTCGATACTGGCAATAAAGCAATGGCTGTCTTCTTGGACTTGTCTAAGGCATTTGATACCGTATCCCACGGTTTACTATTGAAAAAACTCAGTTCAATGGGTATTGTTAATAAAGCTTTAGATTGGTTCAGAACTTATCTTGAAAATAGAACACAAAGAGTCATGATTAATGATCATATTAGTTCAAACAAATCAATTGTATATGGTGTTCCTCAGGGCAGTGTTCTGGGTCCAATTTTATTTTTGTTATATATTAATGACCTTTGTAAACTGCAATTTTCTGGTTCTTCAATTGTATTTGCAGATGACACTGTTTTAGTGTTTTCTGGTGATACTTGGGATGAAACGTATGCTAAGTCGAGACAGGATTAAGGGCAGTCAAAAATTGGCTTGATCAAAACTTGTTAACCTTAAACATGAACAAAACTAAATATATTACCTTTAGTATTTCTTCTGTAAATCAACCATCTTTGGACCGCTCTTTAAAAATACATTGTTGCATGCAGAAGTGTAATTGTCAATCTTTGGAAAGAGTAGACAATATCAAATATCTTGGTTTAGTTATTGATAAACATTTAAAATGGAACAATCATATTGCTATATTAACAAACAAAATAAGAAAGCTAGCCTATATCTTCAAGACTCTAAGAAATATATTGGACAAAGTTACACTAAAAACTGTTTATTATGCTCTTGTTCAATCAATACTTTCATATAACGTTATTTGTTGGGGTTCTTGTCACAAGACTACTCTAGAGCCTTTAAATATTGCACAAAAATTAATTTTAAAAATAATGTTCAAGAAAAGTTTTATGTATTCATCACAGTTATTATATAGCGAAAGCAAAATTATGACAATAAGGCAATTGTACATAATACATGCTCTCTGTAAATTTTTCAACAACATTATCACTGCTAAAAGATCTCAACAAGTACGCAACACTAGATTGGGCTCTTCTTTAATGTATCAGCCAGTATATACCAAAACATCCTTTGGACAAAGAAGTTTTTCATATAAAGCTCCGTTGCTTTATAATATGCTCAATGAAAAAATAAAAACTATTTGTACATCACATTTATTCAAGAAAATGATCAAAATATGTATACTAACTGAGAGTGATGGTTTTGGATTACCCATGTTGTCGCTTATATCATAAATCACTATGGAATTAAGCTATATTTGATACAATCCATATTTAATTACTCTGTATGTACTTAACTTATTTATTGTTATGTACTTTTTAATTTGCTTATTGTTATAAGTATTTACTTACTATTTTCTACTTCTTTCGTACCATAATTTACTTACTATACAATATTATAATTGTTTATTAGTATTTACTCATAATTATTATGTACTTTATTTACTTATGTTTATTTACTTATTATTATTAAATTGTTTATTATTGTTTACTCATAATTATATTATATTATATTATTTGTTTAATTTATTTATATCTACATATTTACTTAATATATTATATTTATTTCATAAACTTTATAAATTTATTACATAATTGTTTATTATTCTTTATTTTTTGTTAATAATTTAATGCTACTGTGGTATGATCACCCTCTTATTGCATCTGGTAAGCCACAACAGGTACCTTGTATTTACATATTTAATATTTAGTTTACAGTATAATGTTATTTTTGTCAACAATGAGCATACTGCCCAGCTGTAATAATTATTAATTAGTAATGTTTAAATAACTGTACTCAGTGCTTCTTTTGTAGGTTTATTATTATATTTCTTTTAAGTTTAGGTATATGTATGTTTCTTTTTTTTTTAAATTACTTTATTGTAAAACTGCATATCTCGTTACAGGAATCCCCTAGTGAGATGTGCAGCTTATGTTTTCATGTATTTCTTATTTTTTTCAATAAATAAATAAATAAATAAATAAATTCCCTCAAATATAGGTAACGCATAAAAATTTTTGTATTTTTTTTATTTCTAGGATATGATTTTGTTCAGAAGCGGCCCAAACAAAGGAGCTATATTCCAGGATACTGCTAACAAGTGCTTCATGTGTTTTCTGTATTGCAATTCCATTAGTAAATGATCTCGCATTACGAAGAACAAATTCCAGCATTTTTATGGCGCGGGAGACATGTGGGATTTGAAATAAAGATATTTGCTTCAAAAATCACGTCAATGTCTCGAATCTCGTTTTAATGTGGTAAGGGAATAGAAATATATCTTTTGAACTTATAAATGTAACAACACTGCATTTCTGGATGCTGAAGGGTAAGTTATTCAATTCCGAAAATTTGACAAGAGAATCAAGATCCTACGGTGATATAAATTCCAGGAGAATAATAATAGTGGACCTACCTCCGACCACAAAGACGATAAGACGTGGGACGTTCTTGATGGTCTGCTGAGCCTTGTCCTTGTGCCAATGGCCATAGCGAGCACTGCAATAAACAAAATGCACACACAAATGTTACGGTTGTATGAAATAATAGCGTTGAATTTCTATGGCGCAGTTCGTAATAATTCACCTCAAGTGCGCTTTACTTAACAGTGAGACTATGGCATCCGCAATTAGGGTATGTTATGAGGCTCAAGGTAGTGGGAAGGGGAGTGAGATGGGGAAAAGGAAAGTGGGAAAATACCTGGCTATTCAGATCTGGTCGTTTCAAGCAACGTTTTAATTCAGATTAGTGGTTTTACACCAGGGCGATACTGAGAGTATCTTCCACTCTGAAACATGCCGCAAATATACTATACATTATTTTAATTAATTAATTGTGAAATATCAAATATTAATCAATAAAATTTATTTGCGTACGCCGGGATTTGATCCTGCAGATTGCGATTCAAGAGACTTAACCCTCGACCACGAAGGCAGTCAAAGAATGAGGCGGTATGTATGTTGATGACTGACCTGGTGGGGGCGTTGTAGGCGGTTCCGTGCGCCCGGCCGGCCGGCAGCGGCAGGAAGGGGAACTGGCGTTGGTCGAGGCGGTCCTCGATTGCGTCCTCCATGATGTCCTTGATGACGGGCGTCCAGCGGGACATCTGGTACGTCTGCTCGGTGATGCGTTCCTTGCGCGGCACGTTGAACTGCTTCTTGCGGTTTCCTTGCTGCTTATGAAAGGAGAGACCACTTTAATTGAAGAGTTCCAATATAATTATGAGGAGTCAGGTTGAATATAACTCAACTGTATCGGTCTCCTCACTATAACGTGCATTCTCAAACAATAGAAAGAGTACAAAAAAAATTCCTAATTTTTCATGTTGCTGCTATATACTATGTTATATTATGTAAAAGCCGAAAAGCTTTAATATTATAAATAAATAAATAACTATGCGTTACATGAATTAGCTTTGTAACTAAACTATCTAACCATTACGCTTCCAATTTGGGAGACGGTTATGGGTACCGCCGCCCAGGGAAACATTTATTAGATAACCAACACCTCTGCTATAGGGCACCACAAGTGATGCGCTACGAGCAGGGGTGCCCGAATTCATGGGATGATAGGTTTGTCGAGGTATTTTTTTTTTTTTTTTTTTTTTCCATTGTATCTACATACATACAAAAGTAATTTTGCATAATTTCTAAATACAGTAAGAGTAAATATAAGGTACAAGTAATTTAAAAGTTACCAATAAGTAAAATATATAATCGAAAAGAGTAGGCAATGGGAACCCACTAAGGCACTGCCTGTGTGTGGGTAATATAAACAAGTTTGCTATACATACATCAATAAGTATATGTAAAAAATGTAAATTTTAAACTAAAGGTTTAGAAATATAGTAATCTGTGAAAACATTATAGTAAAATAAAATAAAATAGTGAAATAAAATAGTGAAACATAAATTTTGTTGATTTTTTGTTATAGTAAAGAAAGTAATTTTGTTATAGTGGTGGCGGATGTTTCTGCCCATTTTCTATGTGGCGGGCTAGATCAAAAGAGACTGGTTTGGGAGGCCTTTTGACTTCTCCAGCTGGACTCTCTCGACCCACCCCCTTGCACCGCAGTTGGAGGGATGGATTCATCACCTGCTCCTGAACCTGCCCACAGGGATTCCTTCCCCTTTTCTTTCCCAGAACTTCCTCTCATCTTTCCTTAAATAGACCCTCCACACAGCATCCCCAAAGATGACATAGGCCACGAGGGAAATTGTTTTCCTCGGGGCCTCCTGTGCGGAGCTAATGTAAAAAAAAAATCTCGCAGTTTCTTCGTCTTGGCACACACTCATGCTTCATTCACATTCATACATACTCTTCGGTTATTGACTGTTTTGAATCTTGACATGGCACGACTCAAGTATTTGATTACCTTGATCATGGTATGTCTTTCTTGGGAGTCCCGTATTCTCCAAACACATCTTTCTACGTTCATCCGCTCTTCGTGTCTAAATCATGTAAGCGTCCCTTTCTTAGTCATATTCATTATTCTTACATCAGCCTTTCATTCTTTCCGATTATTCATTTTTTTAATCAATAGGGACCAGAACCCACTTGATTCTGAGCAAAGGAGGGCGGCCCGTCTGATTTACAATCTGCCGTTAACAGACTGATTGCCTTTTCTATAGACACAGTGCAGACATGAGCGCATGGAAGGAACTGGCAGCATTGATCTCCTGTGCACTGGTGCTCGTAAGCGAAACGACGGACACCTGATCACAGTAGATGTTGGCTTCAGGAGAAAGGGTCGAGACCCGCAACAATAAACACCTTCCTACGTCCTCTACCTCACAATGCTGCCCAACCGGGTGGCGATAGTTCCCAGACATTCTTGTAAGGTGTCATTGCAGTATCAAAATTTTGACGACATAGGTTTTTTTTTTACATTAGCTCCACACAGGAGGCCCTGAGGAAAATAATTTCCCTCAGGTCATTTGTCATCTTTGGGGATTCTGTGTGGAGGGTCTTTTTACGGAAAGGAAGGAGAGGAAATTCAGGGTAGGAAAGGATGTGAGGGATGAGTAGGAATTTTTTTTTTGTGCTTTCTGGAGCCAGTGGGACTATGGCATCCCCAATTGGGGCATGTTGTGAAGCTGAAGGTAGTGGGGAAGGAGATAGGGAAGAGGAAGGTGGGGAAGTACAGATCTGGTCACCAAACACGGCTAAAGCCATTTCAAGCAACGTTTCAATTCTTAATGGTGGTCTTACACCAGCGCCATACTGAAAGTATCTTCCACTCTGGAACGTGCCGCAAATATACTATATATTATTTTAAATGAATAAATTGTGAAATAACACATATAAAATTTATTTGCCACTGGATTTGATCCCGTAACCTTCGAAGTGTGAGTCAAAAGCCCTACCGCTGGACTACGCCGGCCGTCAAAGGAATCTGGGGGTCAATGTGTCTAGAGGTGACGCATAAATGTGTGGGACGTATAAATCCATTCCTCCAACTGCGGCGCAAGGCGATGGGTCGAGAGAGACCAGCTGGAGAGGTCTAGGTTAGGTCTCCCTCAACAAATCTGTCTCAGCATTGGCCGCCAAGACCTAGACAAACTGCACCCCATGAACCCGGGCACCCCAGCTACGCCACCAAACGTAGCGAACCACTTGAAGTGACCTATGGCAGAGGTGTTGGTTATCCAATAAATGGTTCCCGGGGCGGCAGTACCCATATCCACCTCCCGATACTATTCAGTATTTTCCAGAAGTTCTGCCATCAGCATCCTCTAATTAATATATGTAATACATTTGTAAAAAACATGAAATTTAGTTATAGGACATAACCTCATTGGAAATCTAAAAACCATTTTGCAACTCACGTCCAGAACCACGTTGATGCCGAGATGGCTGAGGTTGGCCACCGTCTGTTTCTCCACCTGCCCGATCTCAGCGTGCGTTACCAGCTTGTTGAGGTTCTCCTCCGAGATGCCATTCTTGGACATGGTGTACAGCGCGATGATGCGCATCTTGTCCTGTGTGGTCACCGTCTGCAACGTGGCGTAAAGATACTCATAGAAGTATGCGCAATAACACCAATTATTTATTTATATAGAAACAAACAGTAGAATGTTTGCGGTGATGAGACAATTTACATAAGACTCTCTACATATCCTATGATAGAAGCCACCTGGAGTATGCTTCTACAGTGTGGAACCCTCATTGTTCTACATATAAAGCAAATATAGAAAGAGTTCAGAAAAAGTTTATGAAATATGTCTCTTATCACGTGCGAAATGATGAAAACTATGTCCCCTTAAACCTTAAATCTCTTGATCAACGCCGAGATAACAGAGACCTATTAATGCTCTATAAAATTATTCATAACTTCATTGATAGCTCATACTTACTACAAAATATTCATTTCAGATGTCCATCAAGAGTTACTCGATCTCCGGACACATTTTATATCTCTAAGAGCAACACAAATTATCTTGAAAATGTATTTATAAGAAGAAGCTGTAGCACATTTAAGAGATTATGCCCAAATATCGATGTGTTTAACACGAACCTTGATAAATTCAAAGCATGCATAAAAAAATAACACTCTATTGAATGCCACATGTAACTTAATATTTCATTGATTTCTGTATTTTTATTTTTTTATTTTTAGTTCACCACATTTTCTCTCATACTTTTAGCAGTTCGAATTCAAATAAAATCACTTCCTGAAAGATATTATTGAAATTTATCAAAATTTAAATGTAAACCCTTGAAAAATTTCATTGAACACTTTTTGTAGATTTAAGTAAGAAGATGCACTTTATCAGAATTGTTTATATCAGGTATTGTTGTGAATTTTTGTATTATGGTTCTTAATTTCTATTTGTTGTTTTTTTATTGGTCAATGACATACATATTATTATCACTGTCATTTATGAATTTATACAGACTATTTATAACGCTATAAAATAAAATAAAATACAGTGAAACCCTCTTAAGAAGTTCTCTCTTAAGATGTTTCGTGGCTTAAGAAGTTTGGTTTTTTCGGTCCCTCGGCCGAATATTGGCCCAATTTTTCCCACATATAAGGTTTTCCTGCTTAAGAAGTTTGTTTTTTCCGGTCCCTTGGAAAACTTCTTAAGAGGGTTTCACTGTATTAAGGAATATTTCATGGTGGGTACCTATGATATGTTTCTTTGTAGTGTCTTATTTGTGGTGTGTATATTTAGTAATTACCGGGTGATGTGCGTAGTATGTAGGTGTGTGTGTGTGTATGTGTGAGTATGTTTATAGGTGTGAGAAGCGGTGGTGGGATATGTGTACACATTGAGCAGTTTATATTATTGATATGATGCTCTTTTTAAATTTGGGCAGTAAATGTCTATCAAATGCGATTGTTGCGATCGATCAACTAAAATGTACAAAAACTGGGTGCTTTACACAATGCATAGAGAAAGATCGATGCAATGTAGTTTTGTGATTTTTGTATGAAATTAATTCAGGACTGGAAGAATTTGAAAACGATTATTTAAGGAAAGCTCTTATATTAAAAAAAAACTGATTCTATTATTTTAACAACCTCTAGTATGATAACAACCTAAGTTGTATGTCTTTGTCAAATTACTTAACCAAAGTTTTTAAATGATTTTAATTTCAATATTATTAAAAATAACACAAAATATATGAAGATGTAAGATGTCAGTTGTATTTCATAGAAAATAATGTAAAAAGGAATAAATTAATACTTTGTCCAGCAAGATGGGAACGATGTTCCTCATGTGATCCTTGATCCTTTCTCCTTCCGCGTCAGTTCCCATGGCAAGATCCTGCGACATAAAAATAAATTATTATTTATCATTCCAAGAATTCATGGCGTTGCGAATAAACATTGCGAATTTATAGATATATTTAGTGTTGACAGTTTTGCAATTTTCAAGAGGTAACCAATTTCGATTTTATCTGCTATAATTAACTTTTATTATTTTTGTTCTTTTCATAAAACTTCTCTCATCTAAAACCTTACCAGCAATTTATAGCCTTATTTTATTTTTCTGTTCTATTTAGTTCTGTTTTATCATCCTACAATAATATACACATACAATTGTTCGTTTATACCTACTAACTAGCTCTTACACAATGCACTTTATTTTATTTCAGTTCAGATTTTATATGTACATATATCTTAAGCTAAATTGTATTAGTTTTTTATAAATAGGTACTACTCGTACTATTTCATTTCTTTTAATATCTGTTACCTTGCGATGATGATTGCTTTCTTATTTATTCTGTTTTATTGGTTTAGTAACACACATAATTATTATTGTGAGTATAATTTTCCTTCTATGCGTGTAAAAGCCCACTAGGGCGTAAATAAATATAAATAAATCATTCAACTCATACGAACCACTTATCGCAGCCATTTGTACATAAAAAGCTCATTTTTACTCCGCTGCAAGCGCCAAAAACTATTCATACGGATGTCACTTTGACGTACAACACTTTTGTGTTGTTTAGTTTCGACAACTTCGTAGTTTGCAAATGCAAGTGCATAGATTTTCACAAGTGAATTAAAACTTCAAAATACTTTGAAAGACTTTAAGCCAATGGAGATCTCAGTGTTGCTAGATTTAAAAAAAAACAGTGTGGAATTTTATAAAAATAAATACAATAAGATATTCTAATTTTTTAAACAAATTTGACAGATGTTCCGGGAGGCACTGACCATCTTCACCTTCCAAGACCTTCTCTAAAGACTGAATTGAAATCGTTTGAATTGAATGCAGTGAAATAGTATTGAAATGGACGGTGGCTCACCTGTTCTACTTTGCATAACTTGTCCACGTATCCCTGATAGGTCTTCATGCAGTCCTCGGCCAGGTGGAGGTGGGTGGCGTACTTGGACAGCTCCTTCTGGTACTGGGGCATCTTCTTGATCATTTGGGACAGATCGCGGATGGACTGCTTGTCGCCTGGAACCAACCAACCGACCATTGTTTAACCGGTAATTGGCCGGAGCCGCCAATTGGCGTTGTGTCGTGAATATTTTTGAATGCGATTTTGACCCTTCTGTGTACAGGATTTGTATGAAGAACAAGGTGAGATTAGCTTGCCCAAATATCGTAGAAGATATAGCAACTTATTTCATTCACCTGGCAGCACCAGCATATTTTTAAATGATTTTTATTTGTGGAGTCGAAGTGTCAAATTTTGCCACAATTAAATCTGATGTGGAATTCTTTACGAAAACATCGTAAAACCTATTAATTTATCAAATTAACGCAAGTAATGAAGTTTTAGTACATAGTTTATTGTTCTAGGAATGTGTTTCGGTCAATAAAATATATGAGAGCTTAAAATTAATTCACAAAACATTCAATTCAAAATTCAAAGTGGTGCTTCGAAATTCAAAATTTTGGAAAAAAGAAGAAAAGGGTCGGTAAATGGTGGCAAATGACAGGTTAAGTTGGCCACCCCTACTACATATTATACGCTATACATTCGCTATAAATTCATCAACGGCTCTCTTTAGCCCCTAGAAGACGAATAGTATTTTGTAAATATCTGAAAGCCAAATCTAATATTGAAAAATATGTTTGAAATAATTGACAGGCTTTTACAATATCAACTTTTTTGCTTTCGAATTTTCACGACAAAAAGAAAATGCGTTAAAAACTTCTAAAACCTAGCTCTACTCCCACACATTGCAGTCCGTTTGTAGGTGTAGTCATGATTTCTTTACACTGCTATTGTAGTTGGTCGTATCCTAGGGGTTAAATATTAGAGATGGCACCACTTGCATTTGTAGCTAGCGCGTGGAACATGGCCCAAGTCTTAAAACTAACGTTATTCGTAACCCGGGAATATTTATCTTTCTTTCTGGCTATTCAGATCTGATCACCAAACATGATTAAAAATAAAGCCATTTCAAGCAATATGTCGATTCTGAAGGGTGGTCTTTCACCAGGGCAATCCTGAAAGTATCTATCACTCTGGAACGTGTCGCAAATATACTAACGATATAAATAATTTTAAATACATAAATTGATTGTCTAGTTAAGGGGTCTCCAAACTTTTCAGTCTTTGGGCCATACTGATTACTCCAGTAGTTCCTAGGGCCAACACCGTTTTAATTTTCCTGTCATTATCATTCATTGTTCATGGGATGAGGTTTGTCCAGATCTTGGCGGCGGATGTGTTTGCCCACCTGCAGCGTGGCGGGCCGGATCGAAGGAGTCTGCGTGAGGGAGGCCTTTTAATATTTCCAGTTGGAGGATGGATTCGTACGTTCGTCACTCTTGGGCACACGAACCCTCAGATTCCTACCCACCCCTCATAGTTTTCCTTTCCAGAACTTCCTATCCTTCCCTTCCTTAAACAGCATCCCCTAAGATGACACAGGCCCTGAGGGAAAATATTTTCCTCAGGGCCTCCTTTGTGGAAAAAAAATACGCTTGCTATTCACATAATTCGCTAGTTCAATTACTATAGTGTTGTACTGTATTTTCATGACTACAACACTTGATGACATCTGGTGTGGTTACACAAGGAAATAGGTAGTGATAGTACCCTCTATCCATCGCTAACAGATAGTGCTAGTACTACTTTTTCGCGAATAATAACTTTGGTTCGATATTATACTTATCACTAAGCTTTACATAGCAAGTAAATAAAACCGAGTTACTATCATTCTGTGTTTTTTATCCAACTTATCACAACAACAATAAGCCATAAGGTGTCGCGGGCCTGATTGATGACACTGGGCATTTGCTGTCGCGGGCCGGATTGATGACACTGGCGGGCCGGACTTGGCCCGCGGGCCGTAGTTTGGAGACCCCTGGTCTAGTTGATTAGTCAGACATCTCCAAAAACTATGTTTTGAAATAAAGAGGAGAGCAATATTAAATACTCACCATAAATCAAATACTATTTACACGTGTCTGTGTTTTATATATTAAATATGCTATGAAATAACACTGGTCCGGAACATAACGTCACTTCACTTGGATAGGGTTCTAACTTCACTTCACCTTGTTTTGATATATTATGAGGTGTCAAAGTTTGCTAAGACCTGCACTCAAAATCTATTTACCAATTTCCGGGTTTGAGGTTGAATCTTGTGTAAAGTAATTTAATTGAACATATTTTAAAGGAAAGTATTTAAATAGGACGTATACCTACCATTTTAGAACATACCTAAACATGCAAATAGAACCTTGTGCAACCAGTTAAGGCATAATAATTCATTGCACAAGGTTCTAATTACAGATCAATGAAATTCCTATCTAGGGCCACTTCCTATTTAAATATTTTCCATTAAAATATGATAAACTAAAATACTTAAACTAAAATTGTTAAGTAGATTACGAAAATTCGTCTTTGGAAAATTAGAAACCTTTAAAAATGGTAAGGCGTAGTTAGAACCCTATCCAAATAAAGTGACGAACCATAATGCGCCTCGTATTTAGATCAACTGTCAGATACAAACAAAATAGAGGGTGTAAGTGACGATAGAACCTTGTAAAATGAATTATTATTGAAAATGTTTGAAGTTAGAACTTTGTCATACTTATATCTACAAAAATACAACACGGACGGTTCTGAAATTTATTTTGATTATAGAAATAAGCAAAAGAAATGCTTTGGCACTCAAAGGTCATTTTTGAAAAAAATGTCAGTTAGAACCCTATCCAAATGAAGTGACGATTAGTATGACATTTTGAAATTTCCTACTAGTAAACCCAGAAAACTTAATTTAGCACTAAATTGGCCCTTGGAACTTACTGGAGTAATCAGTATGGCCCTAAGGCTGGAAAGTTTGGAGACTCCTGAACTAGACGATCCAAATTGTGAAATAAAACAAGCACACCGAACACATGAAGCACATGAACTTGCGACCTCCGAATTCTTAGCTAGGGATGGTAACCACTGAACCACGGAGATTGTCACAGCTACTCTTAAGGACTAGGGAGAAACACAGGTGAAATTTCAGTGAGCGGTTCTCAATAATAAGTCTTACCTCCGCCCATTCTCTTGGACTCCGTAAACTTCTTGAGATTCTTGGTGACGTTCTGGCTGACCACCGCAATATGCTGATGACGCAGTTCCACCCACAGCTCGTCATTCTCATCCAACAGTACTTCCTTCATTGGGGCCCCGGCAGACGCCTCGTATCTGGAAATAAAACATTCATTAACATTTATAACATTGTTATTTTTCGGCAAAAATAGCATTAATATGTCAAAATTAACATTATTATGGGATTATTTTGACAAAATTTGCATTATTTTGGCCAAATTAATGTTATTTATTGTTAGGCGAAATTTGCATTATTTTGGAAAAGATTAATGTTATTGTTAGGCGAAATTCGCTTTATTTTGACAAAATTAATGTTATTTTTAGGTGAAATTTGCATTCTTTTGGCAAAATTAATTTTATTGTTAGGCAAAAAGTGCATTATTTTGGCAAAATTAATGTTATTGTTGGGCTAAATTTGCATTCATTATTTTGGCAAAATTAATGTTATTGTTGGACGAAATTTGCATTATTTTGACAGAATTAATGTTATTGTTAAGCAAAATTTAAGTATTCAAATAACTATTTTTTTAATATATATTAATGTCTCAAAAGAGTAGCAGCTGCTCCCATCTGGAGACAGTGAGACTATGGCATCTAGCCGATATTCCCAACGGCTAGTTATATTTGATTCAGTGCTAATACTCACTTGTAGACGTCATTCTCGATGGAGAGTAGATCGTAGGCCATGGCCTGCAGCGTGAGTTCATGCAGCAGGGGGGACACACAGTCGAACCCACGGTCCAGCAGAAGAAGCTGAGAGCGCGCCTTCTCGGGACCGTCTCCCATCGTAGAGTCGTCGGCCTGGAGACATATTGAGAAAACGGAATAATAGTCAAGATAGCAACTAACATTTTCCGAATCATCGGGATTCGTATAATAGAGGATCGAATTGACGGGGGTTCTTTTTTTTTACAATAGCTCCACGCGGGAGGCCCTGAAGAAAATAATTCCCCACAAGGCCTATGTCAACTTTAGGAATGCTGTGTGGAGGGTCTTTTTTAGGAAAGGAAGGAGAGGATGTTCTGGGAAGGAAAAAGGTGAGGGGTAGGTAGGAATCGGTTTGTGCAGGAGTGAAGAAAAAAATAATTACCCTCAGGGCCTATATCATCTTTGGGAATGCTGGATGGAGGGACTTTTTAGGAAAGGAATGATGTTCTGGGAAGGAAAGGTAGGAGGGGTGAGTAGGAATCAGTGTGTCCAGGAGTGAAGAAGAAAATAATTACCCTCAGGGCCCATGTCATCTTTGGGAATGCTGTGTGGGGGGTATTTTTAGGAAAGGAAGGATAGGATGTTCTGGGAAGGAAAAAGGTGAGAGGTGGGTAGGAAACAGCGGTGTAAGGTGATGTTCCCAGGGGGAAGTCAAATTTTCCCCTCAACCAGTCTCTCCCGATCTGGCCTGCTACACAATTGGTGGGTAGACGCATCCACCGCCAAGACCGGGACAAACCTCACCCCATGAACCCGGGCACCCAAGCTAAGTCACCAAATGTATCATACAACTTGGGGTGACCTATAGCAGAGGTATTGGTTATCCAATAAATTGCTCCCGGGGTGGCGTTACGTATACCCGCCTCTCAAATGAAAATGAATGAAGTGGAATAGATTAAAAAGTTTTACTAGTCCCAGCGAGAGGTCATACGTGACATCATCGTTCTAGTTTCTTCTGTCTTTTTCGTTCTCATGCAAGATGTGTGAGAAGCACGAGGATGCCCCTTGATGATATACATACGAGCACTTGCTGGGGCTAGTATAAGCCTTCAAGATTCGGCTTACACCAAGAAATCAACAAATAATAAACTTCTTACCTGAACAATTCGCATATTATTTGAAACAGGGACTTGCAATATTAATCCCAATACAATAAATACTTTGTATCCGATACAAAGCGATATAAAGTATAAAAATTAACCTTGTAAGATTCCAACTTCTGTTTTACGTGTTGAGCCAAGTCTTCATTGAAGCGATCACTGCAAATAAGAAAACACCAATTAGAATAATTAAAACTTAATGAATATTTGTAATCATCAAAACAAGAAACATTGCTACTACTACTAGCTTTTGCCCGTTGCTGGCAAATAAGGGGTTTAAACATTTGAAGTGTGAACGTGGATGAAGCGAGGAGCGTGTGTAATACTAAAACAAAAAAACAACTGTCAGCATATTAAAAACGAATAATAATAATGCACCTCATTACTGACCGAGAGAGAAATCTGTTAGATCATACAGTCATTAGTTAGCTGACAGTAGGTTTCAGCTAAGTGCAGAACCTAATGCTTTTAAGTTTTTACTCCACAGAGGGCAATGATAATTGTTTACAAGCATATTGCTTTTTGAACACTTTTTTTATTATAATAGGTTGATAAACATGAAAGGTTTTGGGTAATAGAATGTGACTTGCAAATTCCTAGCTGCCTTTTTGCTTATGACGGGCAATGTAGATATTTTTAACAAATTTAAATTTTTATAATTCATATTATTATTTTTTTTTTTTTTATTGTTTGCGGAGACGGTTTACGATTAGTTCCTGTGAGCACTTGGGTCATAGGCCCATGTGCTATCTCCCATTTTATCTCAATCCTTTAACAACAACCCAGTCCCTTTAATAAAGTTCACCAGAGTTGTCTTTGGAAATTAAGCTATATCTTCTGGTTTGACAATGTGTCTTCCCAGGCCTCGTTTCCCCTCTTCACTCGTCCTTGGTTCCCTGAAGGCCCCAGGAGGGAAGAGGACTTCATCTCTCCTCCTCACTCCTCTGTGGTTCCCTAAAGGCCCCACAAGGGAAGAGTTCACATAGATGGTATCATTTCTCCTCTTCACTCCTACATGGTTCCCCGAAGGCTCCACATAGGAAGAGGACATCATCTCTCCTCCCTTCTCCTCCTTGGTTCCTCGAAGGCCCCATGCTGGAAGAGTGCCCTTCCCCTTGGTTCCCTGAAGGCCCCACAAGGGAAGAGTTCATGTAGGTGGCCTCAGCTCTCATCTCCACGGCTTCTCCTCTTGGTTCCTCCTACAGGCCCCAGGAAGGAAGTCAACGGAGGTGGCCTCAGCACTCCTAGGTTCTCAAACGGCCCCTAGTTTTCGAATGGTCCAATTTTTTGTCTTACGAGAGTTACCAGGGAAATAGAAGGTCCACTCCAGCAGAGCCCCAACACAAGTGTTGGAGTAAGTTCTAAATACTCCGAGATGCGACCTTATTTCTCTGAGGCACCGTTCGTAACACTGTTCCCCAGGACATTTAGCCTGGGCACGGTAGCTCACACCTTGGCTTGGGATGGCTATTGCAGGTCTGTGTTTCCATTCCCTGAGCGATGGGTTCGCCACACTCCCTATGCTAGTTAATGCATAGTAAAAATATCTCGTTCTCATGAACACTTTTTCTCTCAATAACCCACTCTCTTAGAAGTTAAGGCATGCAGTTTCTGTATTATTTTACTTAATCGCTACCGGCGGCTGCTTCTGGCATTGTGTATTTGACTTTCTAGTTCTGAGTAAAGTGTATTTCTTACGCCCTGTATCTGATGGCAGGATACTCTCCTAGCGTGGCGCACAGCGTGGCAATCTGCTCTGCGATGCGCTCCATGTTCCCGTTGCGGGCATCCTTGAAGGCCGGGTCATACCAGCACCGGAAGGTCTCTGGAGAGTCCAGAGAGAACACCTGGAATACGCATTGAGAATATGTTAGTCAATTCAAAAAAATTACATCAAGTATAATTTGTACTAGTAGTATACCACGACGTGTTCAAGTTATCACACGGCAGAACAGATACTAGCATAGCACAGCACGACAAGAGGAATGGTGCTATTTAATGAAATTTCTAAAATAGTAGATGAATTTAATTACTCTTTAAATTGTTTTTTTATCCTATCGTCTCAAATGAGAGTTAAAATAAGAAATATTTTACTGTGCATGGATGATTAATCTGTCATACAATAATTTAAATAGTTTTGTTTTTTTTTTTAATATTGACCACTGAGAATAACAAGGTTCTATCTGACACAACTTTGTGACGCAATAATGATTTCTGAAGTATCTACATATATTATCTTGATCAAAAAGTTTTAAGATTTTACTCATAATATCGAGAATACAAGTTTATTCTCAAAATCGATACGTTCCCCTTCAAAGCTATCCCCATAGACAATTCTTGAAACACACCGCTACTCAATTTTCTGTATGTCCATGAGAGCCTTTTTAGATTTTTTCATGACGTCCTCTCGGGTGCTGTAACTTAACCCATAAGCCGCCACATGCCGCTACACTTTTAATAGGCATAGATTTCGAAAAGTAAACTACTTTTAAACTAAATTACCAAAAAAAAAACATCGGTTTCAGTCGGGATAGATGGAAAAATATGCATTAAAATTCGATTTTCATTCAATCAAAGTTAAAAGTTTCCCATATAAAACATCTCAATTGCAGTCATTTTTTTTGTATAGATTTTACATTTGCGAAGTTTTGTTTCAATCTAAATATGCATGAATTACTTAGTTTATATAAACTAAGAACCTAATTACCTATTTTGTGTACATTTACAGTTGTTTCTCATAGTAATTGTTGAAATTAAGTGTGATTTCCATAATCTGTGCTTAAAAATGTGTCAGCTTAAGGATTATTCAATGAATTCGAATGCTGGATAGTATTTGTATTGTTTTTGGTCAAAAGCTCACGGATAAGGATCGCATTGTTTGACGGTGCGTTATCATGATGCAAAATCGACGAGTTGTAAAAAATCGAAAACACGCACAAATATAGATGTACTCAGTACAGCGTAACTTTTAAAAATGTTAGGCTAAGACGCTAAAACGTAGGGAAGTGTCAATGACAGATGTGGTAACCTAACAAAAAAACAAATTGGTTGACTGACAGCGGCACACAGTGGCCGATCTTTAAACTTTTTGATTAAGGTAGTATATCTAGAGCCTATTACTGCCTGACGATACTTTGTCAGATAGAACCTTGTTATATTTTTTCCATTTGCATAATGGCATTACAGTTTGTCAAATAAGAGTAGAAAATATATGAGGGCGCCACCGTTGCCCAAATGGCAATACTAAAAATATAATCATGGTGTTAATCTAAAGCTGTGTAACCTACATTTTTATCAAAAATTAAAAAGGCATAAAAGTGAAAAAAAAAATTCATTGCAATACAGATACCCACTGATCTCAAAATTAGAATTGCGTATAGGTATTTTATTATTATACGTTTGCAATTTTGTGTTAATGAAGGATAACGATATTGTAATAAAATATAAAGGACACTTTAGAAATTGCTCACATTTATTTAATAATAGCTTAAGTACCAAGCGTTGCCCGGGTTTTAGATCATACCTCTAATTTTAGATCTGAATATATTTAACTCATTCAGATCCAAAAGTAGTGTTAACTAAACTCACCATTAATGATTCTTCCTTTCACATACTGTTAAATTCAAATCTACGTTAAATTAAATGAAAGCCAATCACAATTTAATGAAATTTATGTCATTTAGTAGGTACCTTCACAATAGTGCTTCTTCGATTTAATTTTTTTTTTAGTACAATTTTTTTTTTTTATATGTGTATACAGTGTTTTGTATTTTCAGTGTCATTGCACTTTTAACATATTGTTGGCCACTATTCACCGGCCCTCCTCTTCCTTTTTCCTAACTTTTGAATTTTGAAGTGCCACTTTGAATTTTGAATTTATTGTTTTGTGGATTAATTTTGAGCTATTATATATTTTATTGACTGAAACACATTCCTAGAACAATAAACTATGTACCAAAACTGCATTACGTGCGTTAATTTGATAAATTGATAGGTTTTACGATGTTTTCGTAAAGAATTCTGCATCAGATTTAATCGCGGCAAAATTTGAAACTTCGACTCCACAGATAAAAATCATTTAAAAATATTCTGGTGCTGCCAGGTGAATGAAACTAGTTGCTATATCTTCTACGATATTTGGGCAAGTTATTCTGACCTTGTTCTTCATACAAATTCCGTACACAGAAGGGTCAAAATCGCGTTAAAAAATATTTTTTTCGAAGTTTTTTCCGCGCGCATGTGCACAGACCGCGCGCATCCGCGCGGCTCTGGCCAATAACAGGTTAAAAAATATTTGACAGATAAATTGGTGTTGCCAGCCTAAAAATTTCTTAGTTCCATTTTTTATATTTTCTACTCTTATTTGACAGACTATACATTAAGATTTTACTGTAACATTGGGATGGCGGAATACAATTCATTATTATCTCGAATGATGAGATAATGAAGGGTTACTGGACAAGCATGCATATTTTTTGAATGCACACAAAGTTGTATATCTTTCTGTCTCTCTCATACCAGACTTCAATTGCGCGTGCATTGTTATTAAAATATTTATGAGAATAATAAACAAATATTATATACATAGTGTTCGGAAACTAGAGATACAAGCGAGAAACTGGTGAATCTACATCATGTTTGGAGTGGACTTTATAATATATCTTTTTTTTGAGTTCGGCTTTCTTTTTCGATAAATCGAGTCTGAAATTGGAATTTTTTGTCTTTTAACATACATCGAACCATAGATCTGGATACAAAAGTTTATAAAAGTTTTAGTTGCCGGAATAAAGGAAAAAAATAAAATCAAAATTTAAAAAAATTATTTTTATTGAAGAAGGCAATATTAGTGACACTCAATCGAAAATCTGAAACGGACACAGATACGGTCACATCTAGGATTCAAGCCCAGGACGTATGCCTTGCCGGGGCGGAGCTCTAGCACTGAGCTAATGTAACCCTATCCGATTCGGTCGTATTTAACTGTATAATACTTTTTTTTTTAATTATGTTTTTTGGGTTCTCTATGAGATGTAGACTTCCCAGTTTCTCACTTGTACCTCTAGTTTCCAGACACCATGTATAATGTTCTGCATGAAATAAATGAATAAGCCAAAACAATAAAAGCAAGCAAGCTATGAAAAATGCACAACACAGCTCAGATTATTGAAATATGCACTTTTTTTACATTAACCACACACAGGAGACCCTGAGGAAAATTATTTCCCTCAGGGCCTATGTCATCTTTGGAGATGCTGTGTAGAGGGTTTTTTTTATGAAAGGAAGAGTGAGGGTATTTATTAGGGGTGGGTAGGAATCCAGGTGTCAGTGTGTCCAGGAGTGTTGACGGATGTATGAATCTATCCCTCCCGCTGTGGTGCAAGACGATGGGTCGAGACAGACCAGCTGAAGAGGTCAGAGGGACTCCACAAACCAGCCTCTCCTGATCCGGCCCGCCACACAGCTGGCGGGTAGGCAATCCGCTCACAAGACCCGGATACACCTCACCCGATGAACCCGGGCACCAAGTACGTACAAATTAGTAATTTGAGAAAAATAAATAAAAAAACCAATAACCAAAAAAAAATTACAAAAAATTTTATACACAACGAAATGAAAAAAGAATAAAAAATAAATATTAATGTATAAATGAAACAATATTACTTTGTTTGAACCACAATATTTTTTTATACGCCGACTGGTTTCAGAACAACCGTTCCTTCCTCAGGACAAAATATACTAACGTCACATTACAAACAACTAACTAACCATCACATCGTTTCCCCGCAGAAGTAGGCAGAGAGGACGGACCACCAAACAACTTGGTCTTAGCGTACACTCTTTACCTTATTCACATTCATACATCATCTCATACATATTTTTCTATTATTCTGACTCTTGCCATGTCTTCCGTGGGCGTCCCCAACTTCTTCTACCGTTCACATTTGCATCATACATTCTTCTTACACTCCTTTCTTTGTTCACTCGCTCTACATGCCCAAATCATCACAGGGTATCTTTCTTAATCATACTCATTACGCTTACCCTTGCATTCTTTGTCGATCTCAACATTTCTCATACGATCATACATGGTTTTACCAAACATAAGCCTCATAGATCTCATTTCTACAGCATTCAGACTAATTCCTTCCTTTACCACTTCCTACCATAAATCAGAGTAGGTACCAGCACTTCATTGTGGACTGCTAACTTCGCTTCGTTGGAGAGTTTTTTTGTTAGCGCCAATCTTATTCAGCCCTCCATTAATGGAGTTACCTGCATTTACCCTTCTTTCAATATCTCTATCAGCCTTCCCATCTATCATACAACACAAAGGGTGAACATAATGGTTCCATGCCAACTCAGAATCAGGTCAATTCAACACCTCTTTGAAAAGTCATTAAAAGCAATGAAAAAAATAATTTAAAAATAGCAACTAACCCTAACCTAACATAACCTATTTAACAATTTTTTTTACATTTTTTATCATCACTATTAATGACTTTTCTGAGGTGGTTCTGAGTTGGTTTCATTCTGAGTTAGCCGGTCACCGAAAATAATATATTACTAGTGTTGAAGTGGGGGTGGAGGCGTGACTATGGATTAAGTGGTTCAAACAAATTAATATTGTTTCATTTATTTATAATGGATAACCACTAAGTAATAGCTACATTCAAAAGGAAAATATTTATGTGCTCATAGAAAAAAATTACTACGGATATAAAAAGTGCATAATTTAACTGAAGCCATCGCATTTGATGTCCATTATCACATAGACGATTTGATCATTATGATTTTTGACATTTGAACCGTCCCCGTGTTAAACTACTAGTCAATACTGGACTCGTTTTATAGTTTTACATCAAAGTATGATCAGCTGACAAGCATAACAACATGACAGCCTGTCATAATTTGATTAAAAACTGAAACTGGTCCAGAATCAGCTCTTATCAGGGTTTTGACCAAAACTAAAACGGATGTGATTAGAGATTTTCACGGCCAAAAGTATCGTAGTTATTTATGTATTATATTATTTGTATATTTAAGTATTGTGGTATTACGCCATGTTGCACAAACCTTCTTCTGTAGCCAACATTTCAGACAGCGTTACAGTGTCCACATCAAATCACGATAAAATTGAAATAGTCCGAAAATCATCTTTAAATGAAGATTTGACCAACTTGCTGGAACAGGTCGAGGGTCAATTTTTATCATTGATTTGTACAAATGCTGAAACGACTGAGAAACAGCTTAAATATATTTTTTTACAATTTGTTTCCGGAATGGGAAAAAGCTAATTTCACGCGTTTTTTTCCAAATACGCCTGGCTAGCAAGGGGTTTTAACAGGGAACATTAAAAAGTCAAAAATTCAAAATGGTACTGATTGTCGATTTAATGGCGATCAAATATGATGGAATTCCAACCTAGAATTGTACGTAAAACTGAGTAAATGAGTAACTTTGGACCTGGCACTCGTAAGGCAGGAAGGCAATGTTGATTTCCTTCAGCGTTTTAATCTTGCGTGCGGCACAAGACTTGCACAGTTCGTTGAACAGTTCCTCGGGGCAGACTGGGGGACAGACAAGACAGACGGAACTTGGGTTAGGTTAGGCCAGATCACAGATATTATAAAAAAAGGAAGAGGTGGCGTAAGAGCCTGTTGAATAACGAAGAGGCATGAACCAAGAGCACGAATTATCAGAGTGGCGGACCCAATGAAAGTTATGCATTTAGTGTGTAAGTAGAAACCAATGCCACTGCGCATATATGTGATTTGCAATGGGGATATTTGCGGTGCATGCGGTTTCACATTAATATTGGCTCATGGCCCATCTCTCTTGTCTCTATTATCTTTGGGCTAGATAGTACTTGTTAGATTGTTGTAGGTTAGGTTTTAAATCATGCTATTAGGTGTATTGAAGTCTCCAATTTCACCAATCATATGAGATTTTACTTAAAATACTTAAAACTCTTCACAAGTAAAGAAACATGATTTTAACTGACTCTGGTGAACGAGCATGTTTTTACGATAATTTTTTGCTCGCAAGGCATTGCCGTCAAGATTTCTGTATTTTCATATATGTATTTCCTTATTTTGTTGATGTATTGCCCTGTCTTGACGGTGAGTTCGTTCGGCTATCGATAATGCGACAATATTGCTGGACCAAATCTATTTCCTTCTCGCTCTGTTATACATATATGTCTCTGCTCGCACACTACCAGCAACCAAAACTGTTTTAATTTCAAATGTGATTAATATTAATCAATAATTTCTGGAGTTTGCTTAAAAGTTTATAGAAATTATTTATAAAGGAAGATTGTTTTTTTTGTTGTGAATTTATCCTATACATTATGGCAATGTCGACGGTCAACACCTTGCCCAGCGAAACTATTGATGGGCAAGACAATTGTTCAGCAATAATAGGTAATTTATCTTGCTCATTTACCAACACCTTATAACCATAATTCCAAGCCAAAATTATGATTTCAAGTCAAAATCAAACATCATGAAGTCAAGGCAAAACCATAGCTGTGAGAAAAGATCAAGATTTCAAGTCAAAATCAACATCATGAATTCAAGGCAAAACCAACATCAAGAATTCAAGGCAAAACCATAACTGTGAGAAAAGATCATGATTTCAAGTCAAAAACAACATCATGAATTCAAGGCAAAACTAACATCAAGAATTCAAGGCAAAACCATAACTGTGAGAAAAGATCATGATTTCAAGTCAAAAACAACATCATGAATTCAAGGCAAAACTAACATCAAGAATTCAAGGCAAAACCATAACTGTGAGAAAATATCATGATTTCAAGTCAAAAACAACATCATGAATTCAAGGCAAAACCATAACTGATCATGTTTTCAATTCAAATACAGGTAAATGAGAATGCGCCAAAATCATGTTTCCAATTCAAATACATTTATGTTTCTGAACAAAACCCATGATTCCAAGTCAAAACCATAATCAAATTAATAGCATAATAATTTACTGCAGAAATTGGAAGAAAAAATTGCACTGTACCACCTTAAACCTAGCATACATTTTTATTAATAATATATCTCCACAACCAATAAAGTAATTTAATAATATTAGTAACGTGTTATGTAGTTAGTTGGATCATTCCCAAACCAAAGCCTCCTGAAATGAGTGATTAAATAATAAAGAATAAGACAAACATGTTTCTCGTAAGGAATGAATGCAATATTGATTTCCTTGAGAGTCTTGATGTACTTGGAGCAGGAAGACTTGCATAGTTCATCGAATAGTGGATCGGGACAAGCTGAAAAATTGTATTAAAACAAACAAATATACATAAAGATAATACAAAGATTTGTTCATAAATGTACACGTCAAATTGATGTGGCTTTCCAACTGTAGAACTGGAGAAACTTGCTTAACCATTCAAGATTCAACATTAGAGATTTCTGGGCATTCAGCTTTGGATTCGGCCATTCCATTCATTCCAAAAACCATAACTCTGCTTATTGTAGTTTAAAACCAATTAAACCAATGTAATTTAAAACCAATGAAGTGCCAAAATTAAAGCCACACCGTCCGCCAGCTATGCCGATATCCACAGACGCTCTTCTTTATATAGATGAATTTTTTGGTTTTATAAATAAAGTTTTAAAATCCATGTGATCCGAGTGGTTGAATCAGCAGTTAGTTAGTACTTGAGAGAGTTCTGCAAAATTTAATTAACCACTGGAACGCTTTTTGCCACAATATGGCACTATTTAAAATTCCTCGGAATGCTTTACTGCCAATTTTGGCAAATTTTCCCTTATTTGTGAGGGGTCGTCCATTAATCACGTGATGTATTTTAGCAACTTTTTAACCACCCCCCCCCCCCCCCTCCTGGTGATATGTGGTAAGATTTTTGACTACTCCCCCCCCCTACCTAAAATCACGTGTATTTTTTTAGTACAAAGTATATTGAAATTTTCAAAATATTATCTTTAAATGCAAGATTAATCTGATTAAATTTTGGAAAAGTAAGGATCGTGATAAAAATTTCCAGAGATACATTAAGGTTGCAGGTTGTTTTTGACTGGCATTTGGTTTAGAAATCGTGCTGATTAATAGACGACCCCTAAGTAATTAAGAAGTTTACGATTTTATAATATTTTTTTTATAAATCCTACAAATACGAGATAAACGGTAAAATACAGGTTAATTCATTTGCTATATAGCACAAAAAGTTTGTATGTCTCGATGTTAAAATTAGAAGGTATGATTTTTTTTAATGTTGGCGAAAAATAAAAAAATGGTCTTCTGGGAAATTTATTTATTTTGCGTGATCGCTCCAGTGGTTAGCCTGTTATAAATATGTAAGGATAAAAAAGCACTTGCTCTGCTCCTGTTTGAAAATAAAAGTGAGGCAGTGCCACGAAAATAATACAGAAATTCACCCGACAAGACAAAATTCCGCCACACTCAGTACATGAGCAGAATTATGGAAAACATTTTATTATTTCTCTTTACAAAATGATTTATTATTACCTTCAGTGAAGAACACATGAGCCGCCTTGTACATGACCCGGCTTCCCGCGCTGAAGTCATTGATGAGAGCATGCACCGATTTCTCGCACGGAGTGATCAAGTAAACCGCCTCCATGGTGTAGAGGGGCTCGCGCTTCTTGTGGATGTCTTCCACCACTGGAAAATGCAAAATATAAACCATTTATTTATCAATCGATGTTTGTTACATACGATTGTTGTGGAACTTTTAAAATTTTTTTTATTTATTTCATATAAAAAAAAGTACCATGAATATATAATATCATATTACTACATAGTCATGAATTGGTTATATTTTGAGTATATTATCCCCTTTTCACTTTTCATTTTCTTCCTTTTATTTTACACAGTAATAATAATAACATATTATAATGACAATAACATTCAATTACAAAGTTAACAACATAAGGCAGGGGTGTCAAAGATACGGCCCGTCAAAGTCACAGTGATAGCCGACAAAGCCACACATCTTTCAAGTCCACAAGACGTCTCACAATAGAGAAAAACCTTTTGTATGTTCCAATAAGGAACTCCAGTGAAAAATATTATGGCTTTAAAAAAATATGTTCATATAGACCAATAAACGCTGATTCTGAATATATAACTTTTATTTAATAATATTAAACGTACATTTTTTAAAAAAATATTAAAAAGTGCATTTTTAATATTCTCGTTAAAACACAGCGTTAAGTTGGTATGCTGTGTAATGCTGTCATGGTGACGTCACGATGGAAAATTCACCTGGTGATTCACTGTAATTCATTTGGGTCATTTATAAAGGAATTTAGGTATGACACAAGCGAATGTTATACATATTTCTTATTTTTGAATATGTCGTAAAAGCATATATCTTTATAGAAAGTTGATAGAATTGCCTTTTAGATTTTTGTATCTGACATATATACGATTGTGTTTGAAAAATGCAGTATTTTAAGTTTCAAAATGAAAAAATTTAAAAAAAACAGCCGACTGTAAACATATTCTATTAAATGGTCGAAAAAATTAGGAAAATTCAAAATTTAAAAAATACAGTCCTCTTACTTTATGAATTTGGAATAAAACTGTCACTTCACTTTTTATCTCGTTCATACAATTAAAAACGATAAAAAAATATTATAATAATTCCGAAAAAATAACTGAAAAAATCCGACATCTTAGACTCGGTTTTACGCAATTAATGCGTTGATTTCTCGAATTTGTATTTATTTACATATGCATAAGGCTTTTACATTATTAAATAATATTACTTTTATGGAAGTTTTATTAAATTCACGCGGAAAAGTCATAAAAATTATAGAGAAGTAACCTTTGATTATGTAATGTCAGTAACCTAAAAACCGAACTAAACTAAATCACTAACAAAACATTATTTAAGGACTAAAACTGAAAAAAAGTAAAGGCAGCATTGGTACTTATGTTGAATTACACTAATATCACAGTGAATTAATCATTTAAACGAAAATTATCATCAAAAACATTAAACTGTAAGTAAAATTCATCAACGTCATTCATTGTTTTGCAAAGAATTTGATTTCGCAATTTGCAATAAATAAGCCATTAGCCAATCAACGCGTTATAATAAACAAGATGGCCGCGCGCCTGCGCAAATCTATGTGAGATTCAAGAAAACCAACATAACAATAATAAAATAGTGAATCGTTATTTTAGTAGATGACGTCACAAAATTCACCATAGATATGGGTGTTTTCGAGGGATCTCCAAAAATTAAAACTTTGAAAATTATTTTAACTATTATAACTAACTCTAAAAAAAAAAATAATATGCAGTAATTTAAGTTAGAAGGTCATTTATCATAAAAAAAAAAAAAAAAAATGGACTGGACTTCTCTATTGTAATTATTTATGTGCTAGAAAGGAGACATTAAAAACTCACAAGCTTACTAATAGTGGAGACAAAACATTTTCACGTTCCGACTACTACTATTCATGTTCTCAAAAGGAACATTTTAAAGTCCACAAGACGGCTCACAGTGGAGAAAAACCTTTTTCATGTTCCGACTGCAACCTTTCATCTTCTCAAAGGGAATATTTAAAAGTCAGTTAAAAATTACCGAATCAGATATCGACACCTTGGCGCAGTGGTCAGCGCATTGCCCGGAAAGCAAAAGGTCCTGGGTTCGAGTCCCAGAGGTGCAAATATCTTTTTCCGATTTTTCTGTTTCCAGATTTTCGATTGAGTTTCGCTAATATTGTCTTCATTTAATTAAATATTGCAATTTGAGGTTTTGTCAGTAGGGTGAATATTTTAACCATGTAAACGCCGTTGTAACACCCCAGAACAATGACAATGTAGGTGGGTTTACTCACGTGTGATCCCCTCAGCCGAGATGTCGTGCATCTTGCAGCAGGCAGACACCATCCTCATGGAGAGCTGGTCCACTACGAGGATGCGCCACTCCACGTTGCCCACAGCCGGAGCCGCCTTGCCCTTCGGCTTGTACTTGATCACCTCGTTCATGATCTCTGGAAAGAGAGAAGATAATATAAAAGTCAATTCTTTCAAAAATATAGATACAAAAAAATATTGTTTAGGTCATTTGTAATCTGGGAATGGAATTCTTTAATTTTGAAATAAAAAATTTACTAAAAAACCAGAGATATCTAAACAAATAAATCATGCAAAATATGTATTCAAATTTGCACACATTACTGCTACTGGCTTTGTTTTGAAATTTAATACATTGTTGTTGCATCAACTTATAATAAAGTTGTTTTAATTTTTTAAACCTTGAAGTTTCCAACTAACTGCGTGACACTGAAATTGCAGCCACTGTTTCTTTGCCTCATATAATTAGCAGACAAATTACACCATAATTGATGAAAACCTAGAGCTGTTGTATTAAGCAATATTTCCGCCATTGTATGTATAAGCATATTAACCCTTTAGGTGCATTAAGCATATACAGTAGAATTTGGATATAACGACTTCGATCATAACGGCTTACCGTTTTTAGCGACGACAATGTAAACTCAAGTTAGGTTTCATAGTTGGGTACTAGGAAAACATATCTGTTTAGTAGGACTCTGTTTTAAGCGACCAACTGCTTAAAATGACCTGTTTTGACCTATTTTTATGATAATTCGTCCAGTTAGAACGACGCGCAGTGTTTTGTTCACAAAACTTCTTTTTTTTTTTACATGTACTCCACACAGGAGGCCCTGAAGAAAATAATTTCCCTCAGGGCCTATATCATCTTTGGGGATGCTGTGTGGAAGGTTTTTTTAAGGAAAGAAAGGAGAGGAGAGTTCTGGGAAGTAAAAGGGTTTAAGGGGTGGGTAGGAATCTGGGGTTCAGTGTGTACTGGTCATCCGCCTCCAAGACCTAGACAAACCTCACCCCATGAACCCGGGCACCCCTGCTAAATCACCAAACGTAGCGAACCACTTGGGGTGACCTATGGCAGAGGTGTTGGTTATCCAATAAAGGTTCCCGGGGCGGCGGTACCCATTCCCGCCTCCACATGGTCAAATCGCGGGGTCACGGAAATCGTACTCGTCCCAAGTATCGTAATAAAAACAAGCTTAAATTATCCGCCCGTTTTGTGCGTCATCCAGTTAGTACGACAAAGTATCGCCAGCACCTTGTGGGTCATTATATTCGGATTCTACTGTATATCGGTAGGTATTTGTTTATTTTGTATATCACGAGATTGAATAAGCAACGAAAACATTGTTTCTTATCATTATTTGTAATCTTGAAAAATACAGGGGGGGCTATTCGAACTTTATCAGAAATCAAACAAAATTGTGGTAAGCTTCACCTTCCGATGTAAAAATATGATGTCATCATTGAAGACAATATTAGCGACTCGACTCAAGATTCGGTCGCATCTTTTTTTTAGAAAGGTAGGGGTGCGGGGTGAGGCATTTCATCAGAATTGGATAGATATTATTTAACCCACTCAGATCTCGACCATATTCTGTCAGCAGTTCATAATATTTCCACTTTGTATTAAATTTCAAATAAAAGGAATATATTTGTGAACGTATCCGAAAACTAAAAACTGTTTTTGAAATGTGATGAAATTTTATTATTCAATATAACCACCCAACTTAAAAAAATAAAATAAAAACATAGATATTGTATTAGACAAATGCATTATAAACGTTATCATCACCTCACTTTTTTTGTATTTCATATAAAAATAATTTGAAAAAAAATTTCAAAGCATAATTTTTTTTTCAAATTGCGGTTGGTTACTTTGGTTTTATAAAGATGAAATATTTTTGTTGTTTTGTGGTTAACTTTTAGATTTGAAGTGGTGTTTTCTCTTTCCCGTACTGTTTAGATCATAGGTTCTCAACTTGGGCAATAACACCCGCAGCGTGGGCAATGCAGACCTTCAGGGGGGCAGTATGAAAATTGGGGGACGTTTCAGAGTTTTAGGGGGGCGGTAGGAGACCCAGAGAAACCCATCTTCTATCTTGCCTCAACCCATCCCATTAGGGGCCATCCACTCACAATTATATTTTCCCTATCCCATTACGTCCCCTCCGTTGTGGCAAATGTAACCCTATCGTGGTATCCCATTATGCCCCCCTTCGTCGTGGGGGTCAAAGGGGGCACTAGGAATAAAAATATTCTCAAAGTAGGCGGTGGGCAAAAAAAGGTTGAGAATCTATGGTTTAGATCATATTTCTCACTATGCAAGTAAGGAAGAGTCGACGATTTCTATGAGACCTATATGAGTTGTTTCGAAAAGTGAAGTAATTAGCCTGAATGGTTAAATTTAAAAAAAAATAGTGACAACAATGTTTGTTTAAATGAAGATTGATTACTGAATAGTTTTTCTAGATTAGTACTTAAACCTCCGCCCGTCGCTCCGTTTTTGTAACGCGAGGTGTCACGCGGGGTCGCTGAGGACCCCAAATATTAATATGATTAAATTGTTGTTATAGCATATATTTTATGTATTATTTTAACTGATTACAGTCAGGTGATAATGACTGCATTGAAATAAAAAGAAATACTAAAAATTAGATATTTATTTTCAATGCAAAAGCTTAAAAATCAACAAGGAACATTTTTATATAATTTTGAATCATACTTTTTTAACAGAAAACTTAAAAAAAAAAAATCTAACCAATTTCTATCAAACTTATAACTATTTGAGATTGATACAGACTTATTATTATTACAAAAAAAAATCAACAAAATACAATGAAAAAACATATAAACTTGGTTTTTCATTGAATTTTCTTGATTTTTTTTAAGCCCCACTGCGAAACATGAGTCTTAATCTCAAATCGCACATGCACATATTGAATGTTTGCGGCACTATCGTCAAGTTTAGTCCCTTTTAGGGAGCTACCAAAAGTAAGGAATCAGTAGGAACATTTAAAATGTACATAATTAGCATTCCTGTAAAACCTGGGCTTTTAAAGATCCCACGCGACAGGTCGAGGGTTAACTGTAGTATTTTTACTTTATTTTATTCTCGAAAAAATGGAGGAAAAAAGTATAAAGATGAAGGTATTTTTATGTTGACGAATAAATTTTCTATAAAGACTTAAAATGTGCATTTTTCGATTTGCCGCCAAAACAACATGTTAATTTTTATTTGTGCATTGTGCAGATGTTGAAGACCAACCAGTGGCATTTTTTTTTTACTTGAGCTCCACACAGACTTTGAGGGAAAATAATTTCCCTCAGGACCTACGTCATCTTTGGGGATGCTGTGTGGAGGGTTTTTTAAAGGAAAGGAAGGAGAGGAGAGTTCTGGGAAGGAAAAGGGTTTAAGGAGTGGGTAGGAATCTGGGGTTCAGGGTGTCCTGGTCATCCGCCTCCAAGACCTAGACAAACCTCATCCCATGAACCCTATGTCATAATGACGGTGTGACCAGTTTAAACCATTTTGGAAAATGCTGTTTTTCAAATCAATTTATGAATAAAAGTATTAAAATAAGGTTTGTTTAGCACAATGATCAGAATCAGAAATCACACATTTTTAACAGTTATTCATGTTTGTGAAAACACCTGATTATAGAGTATGTGATGTAAAAAAAATAGTTCAGATATCGCAAAAAAACTCTCATTTGGGCAGTGGCGGTTTGTGGTTTTTTTAACAGGGGTTCAGAAATCCAAGAGAAATTTATCTAATCAAAATTTACTTTCAGAGGAATTAAATTGTTAAATGTTTTTTACAGCAATGCACGTTGCTAATTATTATCGTTTTTACAACAAGAATAATTACGTAGAATATATAAGTGGACGCGGAGGCCTTTTTATTTTTATTTTCCAACCTTTTTTCATGAGTATGAGCATTATTTTTTATGTACACAACATAATTTTTTATGTCATTCGATAAGATTTTACAGAATAAGTCAACCAATAATTCATCCGTATGTACTTGATAACTCTACTCTTACTTCTGTCGAAGAAATTAATGACCGGGGCATAATTTTTGACTCTAAATTAAATTTTATATCCCATGTAAACACAATCAGTAACAAAGGAATGAAAATGCTTGGCTTCATTCTTCGAATCCTAGAGGTTTTAGGAATATTTCTACATTAAAACTTTTGTATACATCCTTAGTACGTAGTCAAGTCGAATATAACTCCTCGATCTGGTCCCCCCATTTAAAAATACATTCAGATACAATCGAAAAAATTCAACACAAATTCCTAAGACACATAAATTTTAAACTCGGTATTCCCATTGAAAACATAAACTATAATTATTTGATGAAAGAATTAAATTTAATAAAACTCTCAGATCGAAGAATTATATCTGACTTAATATTTATGTTCAAAATTGTAAATGGTAGAATAGACAGTCCTGATTTAACTAAGCTCGTCGACTTTCATGTACCCACTAGAGTAACTCGCTCCAAAATGCTATTTAAATGTAACAACACCAGGACTGAGTACATGAAAAACTCGCTTGTACCTAGGTTACATGAAGTTAGTAATAGATATGCAGATGTGGCGGATCTATTTAACTGCATGGAAGCTAGGTACAAGAAGGCTATTCTATCAAATATTTTCAATCAATAAGTATAAATTTTATTTTACACTAGTATTATATGTAATTGTAGCTCCTTGTGTCACTTCTCAACCAAATGCCACAACTAACTTATTCTCTCTCTTTTATTATATCTTATGTACAACTATGACATTGTGACATGTCATTTAATCTGTATTTATGGTATATTTATACCGTTAAGATGAAGCCATACTAAATAATGCAAAATCATACAAAATCGTATGTTTTTTTTTTGAAAATTTGACTGCTTAGAAGTATTATAGATGCTTCAATTAAATACTGCGCGTAGAACATACCTTGGTCCTTTTTTAATAAGTCTTTTAATAAGCTTAGAAAAAAATAAAGTATTAGGTCTATAAAAAACATTTTCAACTGAAAACTCTCCTACTTATAAACACTTTTTCGGATATGGTTTTATTGCATAATGTGGCAAATTCAGTTTCTTATAAAATTATCGCGAAAAAAAATGATATTTACGCCCGAACCTCACAAAATAAAATATAAAATGCATTTTCACGTTGGTATTTTTGACATCACGGCGACAATACGGCAGTCGACGAATTTGTTATATCAAAGTGAACCTTATACCGTCCACCGAAGAACGACTGGCAGCCGCCCCATTCATCCGTCATTACTCCTCCGAACGGAGCGGAGAAACAACGTGTTACGGTCCGCGCTGCTTGTTTTCGTGAAATCAATTCAAAAATTCCGTTTTATTACAATAAACAATGCATAAAAAAGAAATTAATGTTTTTTACAGGCCTTTACGAAATCAACATGTAAAATAAAATTCTCAAATATCTTTTCCAACCTTTCCAAAAGCTTTTTCTCAAGTATTTTTAAACTCCTCCCATAAAAGGGCGTGAATTCCGATTTCGATTTTTTCCTGTACTAGTGAATCGCCTTAATGTTAATAAATAAACACTGCATTCAGCGATTGTGTAAAAAAATTAAGACAGAATATTAGCAACAACGTGGGTGGGTGGTTTGGTATATTTATGGTCAAAACAATACTGAAGTAAGTTCAACACAAAAAGCGACTTGACAATGCGATGTTTGCCGAAAATAATCTAAAAAACCTTAAAAATAATCTAAACGACCTTCTTTTTTGTACGAGGCAAGTAAGCGCCAAAGTGTTTTTATTTTGTGCATAATTTTATAAGATTGAAAAAAAGTTAGATCATACAAAACGTCAAAAATAGTCTAAACCATAAAAAGGGGTATTTAAAAAAAAACATTTCTCGTTAATTACTTCATAGTTACTATGAAAAACATTGTTTTAGTAGTTTACGCTTATATTTTTTGTAACGTAAATAATAATTTTATTGTAATTCCAATCCATTCAAAAGGTAGTAAAAGCTTCAATTTATCCCTAGCATATTTTTTGATGTTCATAATGTAAACCGATTCGTAGTAAAGATTAATCTAAATAGTATCTAAATGGGAGTTCACGTATAGTTTCACCGTATAGTTGCATCCGGCCGCGGCGCAAAGGCAACTTGTCACTCTCCGACGGACTCGATGTAACACTCGTGAAAGATCGGAGATCACGTGATATCCATGACACGGGATCGCGACGCACAGAGCGGGAATGAATTTGGCAAAAATGGATAGTTTCGTTCAAATCACCGTCAGAGGGATCTGTATGGTCCAGGATGTTTTTGTAAGGAGAATTTTGCGCGCGACCACACCACGCACCAAATGGACATAGGTACCGATTTCGACGCGGTGCGTTTAAAATACGGATTTTAATGGAGCCCTATTTATAATGTGATTATAAACTGGTTTTATAATGATTCCAAACTTGTTTTATAATAATATTATATATTATTATAAAACGAGTTTGTTTTATTTTATCGTCTTTCAATGGGGGTTCACTGCACAAACGCACTTTAGAGAAAAAACCGCCACTGCATTTGGGGTATGTGCATTACCCCCCACTGGCGTGGAAGATTTAATATAATTTTAGGTAACAGGCATACTTTGCCCACCTTCTTTATTATAGATAATTCGGTAAATTTTGGAGATCGCTGTCAACGGTTAATATGCACTTTTTTAAAAAAAATCTTTTATTCACCTTAATTACATTAAAAGGCTACTATTTGCATTGGGGTAAGTGGAAAATATTTCATTCTAAATTTCGATTACGTAAAATTAAAATTAGCTTTCGCTCTGTGAAACGAGACCGCCCATTTTCAAACATTATTTTCAAATTTCATATTGTTATGTTGGTATTCTTGTTACTGTACGCAAAGATGCTAGAGCAAAGCGTAGCAGACTTCAAACGGAAACCAACGGCTAGAGACAAAATCGCGCAGGCGTTTTTTTTAACGTTATAAAACTGAAATTGCGCCTAATTAGTAGGTACTTACCTAATACACATGTGCGTGCGTTGATTAAAATTTATTAGCTTGAATTTTTTTTGACATTAAATTTTTATTTTTATAAGTCAACTATTTCTGCGATGTTGAACGGCTACGTACGCTAAGTTTGTGTGATATGGATTATGATACAAAAGAAAGTGCCCCCTTTATACCGCCTGCTCGCGTCAAGGCAAGAAAAACATCCCAGTTTTCAAGTAGTTTAGCGGCTACGCTAGGTTTGTGTAACATGGTTTGTGATTCAAAAGTGAATGTATTATTTATAAAAAATAATTACCGAAAATAAAAACATGTTTTTTTACGTCATTTTATTCCCAAAACTCCGATAATTTAGTACTTACCTTTCCAGATTTCGTGGTACCTTCAAAATCTTCTAGCCGTTCGTTATACATTCAAGTGTATCAGGAATACCAACATACCAAAGTGACAGCGAAATAGCTAATGGCGTACAATCTCACAAGACGAAAGCTAATTTTAATTTTACGTAATCGAAATTTAGAATGAAATATTTTCCACTTCCCCCAATGCAAATAGTTGCCTTTTAATGTAATTAAGGTGAATCAAAAGATTTTTTTTTTAAAAGTGCATATTAACCGTTGACAGCGATCTCCAAAAATTACCGATAATTCAATGCTTTTTCTACGATCTACAATTGATGAAATTTAAAGTAAATATATTACCCCCCATCCATAAAAGCAATTATTCTCTAGCCTTTAAACCTGTGCAACTATCCGGGAATAAATTGAACTTTAAATGTCACCCTAATATTAAACTTTGACATTTGACAAAGATCAAACAAGCCTCGGACAACATAATGCAACTTGTCATCACAGAATACGAAACATTACTTTGTATGCTTTTTGCGTAGGTACCAGAAAAATAATAAAATGGTATATAAAATGGTGTAGGTACTGAATGAAGGGTTGTTTAGTGCACATTATTTTTATTTCTTATTAATTTGGGGCTATTTTCGTGTGTAAATGGCACACTGGCCTATTGATTGGTCTCCAGTGACGTCATACCTTCCCATCCCTCTCACACTTCATAATAATGGAGCCTACCTCAAAAATCAATACTATGGTACAACATGTATTACATTACGCATTTAGTCGAAAAATTTAATGAAAAGCGACAAATATGATTGACAATATCTTTAAAATGATTCTGCAAGCGTTACATAGGATTAATTTGCTAGGGTTTATGCAAAAATTGCTCTATGTTACATTGAATACAGTCATTAG
The DNA here is from genome assembly GCA_917563855.2 of Limnephilus lunatus. Taxonomy (NCBI): domain Eukaryota; kingdom Metazoa; phylum Arthropoda; class Insecta; order Trichoptera; family Limnephilidae; genus Limnephilus; species Limnephilus lunatus. Next base: position 59,482,404 of record OU830596.1, read on the forward strand.
GATGAAACGTCAGATTCGATACGGATTTGCGAAATTTGTATTTATAAAGATGAATAAAGGGATAATGTAGACGAAGATGTATAATTGCGCAATTTAGATTATTATTGAATGACACACCGATCCTATTATGACTCAAAACAGTGTTTACCTATACAATTAGTATGTGGGCGAAAAATAGGAGGATATATTGCGAAATGTCAAAAATATATATCACGCTTTGAACGCTTACAGGATGAAATAGCGAAATGTAATGATACCCACGTAAAGACGCGTGTTAGCGTTATTGATTATTGCTATATTTTGTTTGATTAAAGTGCATTTAAGTTTATAATAATGAAAATTTCACTACTTACTCAGACCCACAAGTGCCTTGAGCGCCATTTTTGTTTTTTTACTAAATATTTTATAGAACTCAACAGATGGCGGTATTCAGACTTTGTTATATAAAAATACACTGAACAGTTATTTGTACTCGATCTTATAAATTTCCAAACAAATTTACAAGCACGACTTCCTTATTTGTAATCCCGATTAGAACTATTCACATTCACAGATCGAGAATCGAGACGATTCCGCGTCAAATGTGACATAAATCCATAACACAAACCATGAATACCATCTGAATACTGATTTATCAACTGAGTCAAATACTAAGAACGACTTAAGAATTTACCTATAATACGCATCCATTAATAGTGCTACATTCATACTAGCATTCTCTACCGTAGGAAAAAAGAACTAAATAAAATACATGCAAATAAATTGTTCCGCGACTTCAATTACTGTGTTAGTTCTCATTTACGCCGCGCTATCGCTGTTCATTTCGTATTTCAGAATCGCAGCATAGCTCATGAATCCAAAGTATTTGAATTGGCTAAAAAGCTTACTATTTTCTCCGCTAGAGCGAAACCACTAGCACACAAAGAATATGCGCGCGCATTTGAATGCAAACTACTGTCAGATAATTTGAGATTTAGTTCAGCGTCGAATCGGGCGTGCGGCGGGTGTTCGCCTTTTATTTGTCGCTGGATCTCCGTGCAAATTTACGCGCGCACGAAATATTTGTTTATAATAAATCCAATTGGAGTCTATTAAAAGTGTAGCTATTAATCTTTCAATTGTGTTCAGTGTTTTATTAATGTATCCGACGCTTGTGCTACTCAAATATAATAATGTATTTGTATTAAATCAATGAATGGACGAAAGCTTCAATGGTGTCAGACAAACAGATGATAAATCTGTAGTGGAAATCGGTTTTAAATGGATCTATTCTATTAGAGACATTCCTTGGTTGAATGATTCGCGCCATAAGCACTATGTTGTTTATTCCGCACTCCCCGTAAAGTCATGCAATGAAGGAAAAATGTTCCATGAATAATGTTGTGATTTTTCAATAATAAATAATAACACACGGAAAATAGTGTCAAAGACGCTAAAATATTAATAATGTACCTATTTAATTTATACGTTTTCTAAAAGCAGTGTCATTTTAAATTAAGTGAACTAGTGAGGTTATAAAACATAAGAAGTGAATGGTGATTTAAAAATAATTCATTTGTTATTGTTAAGTGAACTTTGTCTCCATGGATACGCCAAGGATGATATTTCCTTGCAGGGTGGAGGGATGGTTGGATATGTCAGGTAGGATTTTAAATTATTTATTTATTTTTGATTTTAAATAACCATTTTTAAGTTATTTTAGGAAGACCTTGTGACCAGGGATGGATTCGTACGTCCGTTACTCCTGGACGCTTCACACATTGACAATCTTTGACACTGACATTCTTTGACACTGACATCTTAACACACCTGACCCCAGACTCCAACCCACCCCTCATAGGTAGGTTGGTAGGTACATACCTTTTCCTTCCCAGATAGTCTGTAGAGTACCTACCTACCTAGTTGGAAATTAAAAAAAAAAAATGATCCTATCTTCAATTCAATAATAATCGGATTACTTAATTTATGTTATTTCACAATTTTATTTTAAAATAATGTACTTACCTACCTATAGCATATTTGCGGTACGTTCCAGAGTGGATGATACTCTTAGTATCGTCCTGGTGTAAAACCACCTTTCAGAATTGATACGTTGCTTGAAATGGCTTTAGCCGTGTTTGGTGACCAAACGTGAATAGTCGGTTACTTCCCTACCTTCCTCTCCCCCGTCCCCTTTCCCTCCCCACTACCTTCAGCCTCGCAACATACCCCAATTGGGGATACCATAGTCTCACCAGCTCCAGACGGGAGCAGGTGGTGAGGTATTCACATAAAAAATGAATAAGTAAGTATTAACAAAAAAAATATCTTCGGTAAAGTTCTGGAATTCCGCTTCATGCTTTATATGCACAAATCATTGAAATAAAAATTATTAAAGTACATCGGGGAAGATTGAAAAACACGAGGAAAATAATTTCCTTCAGGGCCTGTATCATCTGAGATGCTGTGTGGAGGGTCTTTTTGAGAAGAGGAAGGAATGAACATTGGTCTTGAAGAGACCCATATTGTAGGAAGGAGGCAATACAGAGGCCGGCAAATCGTTCCACAGCCGAGCTGTTGAACTCAATAAGTGACCTGTTCTCATGTGACAAATGTCAACCGTGTACACATGTTGGGCACGCGTTTGGCGTATTTCCCGGCTACGCACCGGTGCTGAAGGGATCAATCACGATGGTTCCTCAGAGCATCTTCCATTGAAATACCGGGACCCCACAAATAAATGACGATAATGGCTTTTGGCCTTGAAAATCTAAAATCATAACCGAATGGCTTGTCGTCGAAGCTGGCTGGTGTCGTTTTTTGCGAAAATAATCATATCGTTTCGTGGTACGAGTACCTACATCGTTTCGTGGTAATTACTTCGAGGTACCGCGCTCAACGTCTGGTAAAAGTGTTGCTGTGAAACCCAAGACACTTTTATAAGTAACACAGTTTTTAGGTGGATGAGTTTGTGTACTTGGGAAGTATGCTTACGCGAGATAAGAAGGCTGATAGAGATATCAAAAGAAGGGTAAATGCAGGTAACTCTATTAATGGAGGACTGAACGCCGTTGGCGCCAACAAAAAACTGTCCAAAGAAGCGAAGCTAGCCGCCCATAATGGAGTGCTGATATCTAACCTGATGTATGGCAGTGAGGCATGGAACTGACAGAGGAAGGATGAAAGTAGACTGAATGCTGTAGAAATGAGATCCCTGAGTCGTATGTGTGGTAAAACCATGTACGATTGTGTGAGAAATGTGGAGATCCACGAAGAATGCAAGGCTGATTGATGTAAACGTAATGAGTAAGATTAAGAAAGGGACGCTCAGTTGGTTTGGGCATGTAGAGCGAATGAACTAGGAAAGGATGTAAGGAGAATATATGACGCAAATGTGAATGGTAGAAGAAGTCGGAAGACATGGCACGACCAAGTGAATACAGATACTTGAGTCGGGCCATGCAAAGAGTCGGAATAATAGAAGAGCATGTGAACGAGGCAAAGAGTATGTGCCAAGATGTTTGGCGGTCCGTCCTCTCGGCCTACCCCCGCGGAAAACGGCGTGATGGTTAGTTAGTCAGTTGTTACCGTTGCGATCGTTTTGTGTGCCCAAACAACTTCGAAGAAGCAATGATTTGCCGGGATTTGAACCCGCGAACTCTGGGCCTAAAACCTAAAACCCTTATCTATTCAAACCTGTAAACCTGTCCCATTTGACTCTAAATGGATAACATTTTTAATTTCATACCTTTTCCACCAATAGATAACATAAAAATCTCGTAACGCGATTTGTCATCGAATGAATTTACCAATTTCGGTTTTATGTGTGTGAAATATTCCCGCGTTAAATTATTCAAATTTATCCTGTATGATTTTAAAAATTTTAACTGCTTGTGTGAAGAATAATACAGACAAACAATAAAGTACATACCTATCTGTAATATAATATTTTTACCGAAAATTATGCAAGTAATTGTCTTTTTCAAAATTTAAATTATAATTCCCCGTGATTTTTCGCAGATCTGCGTTATTCGATAGCATAAAAATCAAAGATAACCTATTAAGTTTACTGAAAAAAATCTATATCTAAGGGAGAAACCCCTTTTAATAGGAAAAAATATTAAAAAAATCGAGGTAAATTAAGCTTTAGTAGTCAAAATTGTGGGGATATTTCGAAATATTTTGGAGATTTTTTGTCTGAATTTCTGCTTGTGGATTTTTTGATTTTTGATAAAATAACAGGATTAACGAATAAATTAGCAACCATCCAAAAAAGCCTATAGGGCGTTTTACATATAATGCATTACCTACATGTTTTTTTATTACAATGAAAATAAACAGTTGACAAAATACAGGTAACATAAAATATAGGTTACATAAAATATAAGAGTTGACACAAAGTAGGTAACATAGAATGTAAGTTAAATAAAAATAGATAATCTGCCAATATCCTCCAAATCAAAATAATATAAACATGTTTAAAATTTGTGTTCAAATTAGTTTATGAAATAGGTAGAATAGTTGGCACATACGGCGTTTGAAGTTTGCCAAGTTCAAATTGTTGTCAAATACATTCATATTGTTTAAGTATTTATTACCAAGACTATGTAAGCATTGTATTGGGGAATGCAAACTATCGTCGGAATGAGATGTATGTGTATATAAAGTGTAAATATATGTCTCTTGTTCGTGTAGGTACACATAGATTTAATAATTGCAAGAGTTTTTTTTTAAATTTTATGTAGCTTATTATTTTGAGCGGATAATTCAAAACATTGAAGTAAGACTAAGTTTTCCAATAATCCCTTTTACAAAACAGACAGAAATGATAATTTTTTAATGTTTTATTTATACAGGCACTCAGATAACTGTCAGCAAAGGCTCGCGAGCCGCCCAAAATGTTTACGCAAAGTGATTTGCACAGACATCTTGTGCTGATTTAGATAATTTTTGTAGAACTAATCCAAATGTATTAAATTTAAAGCCTTTCGTGGTTTTATCCGTAAGTATGCTGGAATCTGATGATGATAAACTTTGAAAATTAACCAAAATGGATTTGTGCTTTCAGAATCTTTGTTCCAAATTTATAGAAGTATCTAAAACCGGAACGTAAATTGTGGTACGATAATAATCCTCTGGACTTGCAACGACATTGCATTTCTGTGTATTATTACATACTTGCATTCAATTTAGGAGGCAGGAATGGGTACCGCAGCCCCGTGAACCTTTATTTAATAACCAACACCTCTGCCATAGGTAACCCCAAGTGGTTCGCTACGTTTGGTGATTTAGCAGGTGTGCCCGGGTTCATGGAGTGAGATTTGTTCGGGTCTTAGCGGCGAATGCGTCCACTCACCAACTTCGTGGTAGGTCGGATCAGGAGAGACTGGTTGAAGTTTTGACCTCTCCAGCAAGAATCTCCCGGATCATCGCCTTGCACTGCAGTGGGAGAAATTGATTCATACATCCGTCACTCTTGGACAAACTGACCCCCAGATCCCTACCCGCCCCTTCCTACCCGCCCCTCATTCCCTATTCCTTCCCAGAACTTTCTCTCCTTCTTTTCCTAAAAAGACCCTCCACACAGCATCCACAAAGATGACATAGGCCCTAAGGGAAATTATTTTCCTCCGGACATTGATAATATGCATTGCATTATTGCAATAATGTGCATTGATAATATCAAAGTTTAAAAGATCTGCTTCTTCGTTATTTTTTATTACGATTTATGTTTCTTTTGATTGGTAATATATAATGCACATTGAATTTCCGAGTTAGGGGCTTGACACCGCAATTGGGGGGGGGGGGGGGGGGTTATCTCCTAAAACCCCCCCGCGGGTGCGCCACTGACTGATATCAATCGTATCTATCATTAGGCCAATAAGGTCTTCCAAGATACGTTATTTCATCATCATCACAGTTTGTTGTGAACGTTTTTACGCATCGTCACGACAAAACGTGACACAAATAATTTCGACGCCCTTTTAAAATGAAGGACTCTCCTAATTCGATTCAAAACAATAAAATGAAATTCAGCTATGTTTAATATCTGACCCACCTTTGTTTGGGTCAAGGTAAACCTGGTCATCACGATAACATCAAGTCATGAGAATTAGTCGCGTATTTGTGTTCAAATGTATCGAAGGTAGCTTCACTATAAATACAATTATTATTCAGAATAAATCAAGTTATTTGTTTAAAACCACTTTATTTTGATTTATATTTGTCGACCGGTTTCAACCTTCCTCAGGACAATAAACATGTAAACTAAATTACAGTACAGAGTTAAGATTATAAGGTAAACACAATATACACAAGAGAGAGCATATAAGAGAGAGAGAGAACATCAGAGACTGGTTGGTGTAGGGGTAGGAGGAGTCAAGGGAGGGTGGGGGTTACATAGGGAGATAGGGAATAATTTTAAAATCGGACTCTTGCTTAAAATTTGGCAATTATTTTTCTTTGATTTTGGTATTTCTAATGCTTCTAATTTATTAAGGCGTATTCCTATTTTGTTTATATATACTTCTTGGACTCCTGTATTTAAATTAAACGTATGGTCAGTATCATTTGCCGACCATTAAATTTAAATGGTCGGCAAATTCCGAGAAACCTGTGCTTGTAAGACACCTGACGTGTTATTTAATTCTAATATTTACGTTACGCGCTATTTTACCTATGTATGTATGTGGCTGGGCAATCGTTGCAATTAAATGTATAGATCCCAGAATGGGTTAATTTATCCTCTTTGTCTTTAGAATTAGTTAAGAATTTGGTTAAATTATTGTTAGTATAGAAGGTCGGCCCCATTGCCCTATTTGACATATTAACAGGATTTGTTTCTGTTTTCTTCTTTCGGCTTAAAAATCCCAGATTAAAAGCTCTGCGAATTTAATGATGTCATAGCTTAACGTTAGACTGTTTTTTTTTGCTTTATACAAACAGATTTCTGCTGTATAGATAAGGTGCTGTTTTCATCGTTGTTTGAATTCCCCACACGTCTTTATATATGGTTTATAGGGACATTAATGGATGTGTTTGCCTTATTCATATTTTTATCTGAATAATTTTATTATACTCGTATAGTAAGGAAATGTTGCTTTGTTAATAGCTGCCAGTACGCATAATATTTACGAATCTACTTAATGCATATTAGATTAGGTAATAGAAATAATCGTTGAAATTTCAATCTTGGATGTCCGGGCCGCCTGGAATTTACTATATGTAAAGTTTTAGAATAACTGTACACGCCTTAATTTATTTTTTTGTAATTACACTTCGATTCAAAGACAATGGGTATTTCCACTTTTTTTATTGCTTAAAAAATTAAGCAAAAAATTACGATGATTATATGTAGCATTTTTATTTTATTTTTATGTTGACGAATAAATTTTCTACAGTGTGTCAAAGTTTCCCATTTTTGAATTACCGCTAAAGCGATATTTTGGGGCGGGGCTTTCGTGTGACGTCATGTGCGTGGACGCTCACTGACAGTGTTTTCTGCTGGCCCAGCTGAGCGACGCTTGTGACATCACAATCCCATTGGCTGTTTTGATTTTGTCAGTTTTAGATCGTTTTTAAAATCAATAATATTTAATGAAAACATGAAAAACAAACATTTTTAGTAGGATGACTAAAATCAGAAAAATGATCTTTAAATATTCCTTACATTTTCAACAGAATCCCTCGTTTGCGGAAATACCCCATTGTTTACGTCGGGGAAAGAGATTGGGGAGAAAAACGGGGGAGAAAAGTGTTTTGCGTTTTCTCTTATTTCCTCTCTGAATTTTGGCACTAATGCAAATATTTAACATAATATAGGTATCGACCACCAGCGTGTCGGTACGTTTTGGTTTTTTGACAAGTTACTGTAGGAGTTAGGACCCTTTAAAAATCGTTAAAATTGCCTGGTTTGAACGCCATCAACAGACGTTCAGTTCAGTATACAAACTAGACAATGTATTTAAAAAAAAGCAAAACCTACAAACGTAGAGTATTTTCTTCTACTACAATCAGACCAGTTTTGGGGGAGAAAAATGACGACTACAAAACAACCTAGACTTTTTTTGACTTTTTGAAAGAACGGCACACAGAGCTCCGGGCCAAAAAGGCCCCTTTCTCTTTCATCATGTGTTTGTAATATATGGTTGTTGAAAAAAAAAATGTTGTTGTTTGTTAAAAATTATTTGCAAGAGGACATAGCTGCAATATGGGGAGGTTAATCTTTACGGAGGATTTGTTTAGGTTTTTTTATGGTTTATGGTCAGGTTTTACATTCAACGTGGTCAGTCCCGACTTTAATATTATTTATTTTATTTTTATAATTAACTATTTCTCTTGTCCCACTTTGCATACATCAAAATAGCCTAAAATTTATTTTAAAGGTCAGGCATTTGAATAATTTGACTGGTGTAATGAATTCACATCCATGATTTCACTTTTAGCGTTCACTGATACCAGAATTTAAAAAAAAAGTGGTTGTCACCTTGATACAAAACAAGTTGTGTACAAAAAAAAACACGTATCTAAGATAAGATGAATGAATCGTCATGGAATCGTGATCATAGACCCGGTCATTAATTACGGACAAAGAAGCATCGTAGATATTTATTATTGAATAGTTAAGTATTTAAATTAAAGTAATATTTGTATTGTTGTATTGGCTCGGTAAGGCCATGGTCATGGGTCACAATAACGTTTACAATACACATGTGTAATAAAATATGTATGTTAATTTTTATTTTTAACTTTATGAGTAAAACCTCAAATTGTAATATATTCTCTTATTAAATGAAGACAATATTAGTGAAACCCAATAAAAAATCTGGAAAAAAGGAAAAAATCAGAAAAAAGGTATTGGCACCTCTGGGACTAGAACCCGGGTACTTCGGCTTTCCGGGCCGCAAATAAATATTACAATTTGAGGTTTTGCTCATAAAGTTAAAAATAAAAATTAATATTTTTCCTAGACTTGCAGAAAAGTCAATAGGTGTGGCATATTAAAAATAAAATGGATAAAAAATTTTCCAGACACTATTTTGATAGCATTTAGTTCTAGTTTGAATCTTGCAATCATACATAAAGATAGCAGCCAATAAAATATGCGTTAAGAAAATGAAGATAATGTTGGTAGTTCTTAGTTGAAGTATGATGCAGTTTAAAAAATGACCGAATCGGATAGGGACACTTTTGCCCAGTTGATAGAGTCGCGGCCCGGAAAGCCGAAAGTCCTGGATTCGAGTCCCAGGGGTGCCAATATCTTTTTCTGATTTTTCTGTTTCCAAGTTTTCGATTGAGTTTTGCTAATATTGTCTTCATTTAATTATTTTTCGTCTTTTTATTTATTTTTTCGTTTTCAGTAAGTAATTTTTATGTAGAAAAAACACGAGGAAAGCCACTTTCTAAACTTTTTTATAAAGGAATACCTACCTACCTAGGAATGCCTAGGATACCTTTGTGTTCGAATAATGAATTGCTTTTCAAATGTCATTCATTATTGATGTGTTGTCATGGTGACATAAAAAACATTATTTTTTTGACTAGCCATGTGGTAGACATTGAAGTAATCAAAATATTAGGAAAATAATTTTGTAAGTGTTATAATGTTTTTAAGATCGGCAAATAAACTTCAAAAAATGTAGTTTCTTTGTTAACAGAGCAACACATGATTTGTTTTGTCATTACAAATAAAAAACACAACAAATAGACAAATTGTTTTAGGTAAAGGTATATAGGTAGGTATGTATGTATGTCTTTATTTTTATTTATAAAATTTTGAAGCGTAATTTATCTTCTTTCAAAAACAGTTTTTAGTTTTCGGAAATGTTTAGAAATATTTAATTTATTTGGATTTTATTTTAAAGCGGAAATATTTTGACCCTCTGACAAAGTATGATCTAGGCCTGAAGGCTTAATGGTCCTGAGCCAATTATTTTTTTTATACAATACTTTCAGCTTCACAAATACCGTAATTCTAATATCCCGTGATTTTTCACGGGTCTGCGCTAGTATTCAATAAGAATGTTCGTATTTACATCACCGTCAGATTCCATTAATACTCGAAGACTTCTGTACTATACAAAAGCTGGGCAGTCGGTCAACGCCTCCGGCTCTGAAAGTCGTCTTAGAAATATAACGTTCATATTTTACATAATATTCCACCTAACTTGTGTGGTTGTCCTCATTGCTGGCCGCAGGTATAATATAATATGACCCAGGAAATATATAAATATTATTAAGCATATTATTAAAAGTTTTTCGCGGCAAATGTATCCAGTGTTGCCATAACGTCCCAAAAATGAATAACCATATTTCAGGGATTAGTTTCTTGGAAACGTGTGCCTAATATTTTATTACATATTTATGAAACCATCTAAAAAAGCAGTATTGATTTTGGTAGACGCTTTGACAGTATAATAACCTCCCCAGCTAATATTACATTAACCCCGAACATCGAATGGCATACTTTATTATTCCTAGAACCAATCAATCGATCTACAATAATTATACATAAAACGCGAGAAAGTTTTCTAGGAATTTTCTATTTCATTTTTATGTAGAATGCTAGTACGTGGTTATCGTTTTACTTTATTTTTTGTCATAATAGAAATTTTTCTCCGAAATTAAAATTAAATTAATTTTTATTTTATTTTTATTAATTAATGTAGCTATCATTTCCATAATATTGGATTTTCATCATACTGAATTTTTATTTATTTATTTATTTATTCAACGCCAAGAGGGCTTTTACAGTAGTACAATTTGTTTATGACAGATGATTTTTAAACAGATAGAGAAATGATAAGAATAAAATTAGTTAAAAATGCACACAAGTCACAAAAATACAGCGATTTGATAAGTTTACAAAAATACATATATGTTTAGGAATAGTTTTGGAATAAGTTTTTTACAAGATCCACAAAATTCGCCAAGTTGATGTTGAATATGTCAACATCACTTAAGTACTGATTTCCCATTGTGTGAAATCTTTGTATCGGAGAGTGGGCAATGTAGTTCCGCTTATGAATGCTGCAGTGGAATAGTGTATTTTGTCGTGTGGTTACTGTCGGTATTCGTAAGTTTATGAGTTGTAGAAGTTCGCAACAGTCGAATTTAGAGTGAAGTATTTTGAATAAAAATGTAAAGTCATTTATTTTACGTCTGTCTTCTAGTGTGCGTATTTTTAGAATATTTAGTAATAGATTATATTTTAAGTCTTCTAGTGGGATATTTAATTTAAAATTTATAAAATTTTCATCGTTCTTTGGATTTTCATTATATCTATTGGATTTTCATCATGTTGCAATTTCATCATTTGAATTTTGTATAAGTAATTCCAAAGATTTTTGAAACTGATTTTTTTGTTGGTTTGTTGAAAAAAAATATCACCGGACAGCAAAATGATATTCACATTTTTAACTCCCGATATGCTCAGGAATCTCTGGGTTAATATAAATCTTAATATGTAAAACAAAGTCGGGTTAGTTATACCATTTATAAATCGAGGACGGCTGGACTGATTTTTATGATCTTTGGTTTGTTGGATTAGTCTCCGGCCCGAATAGCAGAATAACGGAAAAATACATCCGTATTTTTTTCCGTTGAAGAAAATTCTTTTCCTCGTACATTTTGTACGGAACGAATTCTGATCTTTTGAAAAAGCGCAGGCCATTTTTTAAATATCAGCACTCTAGCACACCCAAAAGTCACGAGCCGCCACTGATTGTGATACGTATAATATTGAATGGTGAGTTAATTCCAAAAATTCAAAAACTTCAAATGTCTAGTTTTGCTTTTGTTCCTAAACATATAATGCTGCACCCTTTTTTACGCACTAAATGTCAACATTTGAAAATGCGACAAACAGTGAACGTAGGTCTGCATCCCTCCAAAGGAAACCTACAATGATTATAATACAATTCTTACATTTATATAATTACTAGCTTTTACCCACGGCTTCGCTCGCATAATATTAGTGGGAAATTACTGGCATAATTATTGGCATAATTGTTATTATTCTTGCTATTTTGTCTAATAGAAAATAATTATTGTTTAATTGAAAATTTCAAAATTTGAGAATGACATTTCGAAAATAAAAATTCTATTTTAGAAAATATTAAAATTTTAGAAATAGAAATTTATTTTAAGTACCTACTCCCTTTATTAGTATTTTATTCATATTTGAATCCAGAGTAACCTAAAAAAATAAGAAAATGACAGTCCACTTCAAACGCTATGCTTTATAGCAACGTTAAGCTTTTTGTTCGGAGAATAAACATTTTTAGAGATATATGTAGATATTAACTACGACGCCAAAAAAATACTTTTTTTAATCACAACAAAGCAGTCTTTTTAAGCCTAAAATTAAAAAAAAAAACATTGTTTTCAAGGTAACAATTTGTTTGACGTTTGCAATAACTCGATTTTGTTAGGGACAGAAAACGTATGATACATAATTTCATAACGCCACAGCTCATTCATAACGCCAGAGCTTACCAATATATAAAGCCGTTGTTACTCGCAAATAATGTACTTAGCTTTCGATTAGTGAAAGAATTTTTAAATTCCATTCGATATTTATTGCGTGAAAGAGTAAGGACCATCCAACCAACCAACCATCCATACAAACTTTCGCATTTATAATATCAGTAAGATATATTCATAATTCGACTACCATAATACGAGCATGTGCCTAGGGTGGTAGTCGAATCACCTGTAAAACTTTATTAAAATTATATGATGAATAAAGAAAAAAAATAAATCTCCCTCATTACTCAAAGAAAATGAAATGCAATTCCCGTAAGTAAGTAAGTAATTTTTAACTTCATTAAAAAACTGAATTTAATTCAGCTAATAAGTTAACACAACAGTTATTGATTCTGAGGCGGTACGAAATTATCCGGGTCAACTAGTTTACTAGTAGACATAAAAGAAGAATGTCGTTCAAAATAAGAGGAAAATTACTCTCTAAACTTATTTCGAAAAGTCCTGGCAATACTAGTTTGTTTTAAAAACGCTTTATTTTAATATTTGTATATTTTTTTACCTCTACTAAAATCCCTCAGGGCTTATGACGTCTTTGGGGATGCTGTGTGGATGTTGTTTTTAAGGAAAGGAAGTTCCGGAAAGGAAAAAAGAACGTGGGATGGGTAGGAATCTGTGGTCAATGTTTCCAGGAGTGACGGACATGAATCTATCCCTCCCACTGGGGTGTTCTGAAAGAGTCCTGCTAAAGAGATCAAAGGTATCCCTCTACCAGCCACTCCCGATCCGGATTGCCATGCAGCAGGAGCAAATGTATCCGCCGCCAAGACCTAAACATACCCATGAACCATATGGGGTGACCAGACGAACCACTTAGAATGAGCCAACCACTTGGGGTGACATATGGCAGGGGTGTTACTTATCCAATAATTAGTTCATCCCAAATTAATGTATTAAGATAATGTTAAAATAAAGCGACCGGTCAGTGGCCGAGTTGGCATTGCGTTTGGCGTTGAGTGTTCATTTCCTCAGCTGGCTTAGTCCTCCATCACGACACGACACAACATTTTTCATTTGTGGTGGTAGCAGGAAATTTTCAAATATTTTTCAGGTTATTCTTAACCCGGGAATGTTTGTCTTTTATAAAAAAAAAATATATATCCGTAGATACCTAAGTATATAAAATTAGCCAATTTCAATATAATTTACTTTCGATGTATAATTTTATTTGAGGCAAATACCGCTTCATATCACAATACTAATCAACACTTTTATTTATTTTTTTGTATAAATTTACAGCCTTTTAGCAATTCGCGTTAAAAATATTTCACTCGCTCAACAATCAACAGCAGGTAAAGTGAAAACGCGTTGAAAATGAATTTGCCGTTGACCGTAGGGATATGCGCAGATATGCGATACGCGACTAAATGGACAGTCAATATGCTCTGCAGAGTGCTCTGCCTACCTCGGTAGGAAGTCCATATCCGTTGTAAGTTGTAACGGTGAAAGAAAGCTAACAAAACGGTTCGTTTACCTCATTTTTGTTTGTCCGTAAGAGGAAAGTTACTAAATTGATTCACTAAACACTATATATTTTCCCATTATTTTTACAAATAAAAATAAATATTTTGGGAATTTTTTATTAATTATTTTTACATGGGACGACAAAAAAGTGAGTTGACACTAACATTTGTAATGCATTTGTCTAAGAAAATATAAAAGCATGTGTTTTTCTTTTTTTTTCAGTAATTTCAGCTAACAAAAAAAAAATCGTAAGTCTCTTGACTCGCAATCCGAAAGTCCGTCGCAAATAATTATTTTTTGACTAATTTGTGTTATTCACAATTTTCTCATTTAAAATAATACATAGTATATTTGCGGCACGTTCCACGTGGTCTTACACCAGGGCGATACTAAGATTATTATATCTTCCAGTGTAAGACCACCATTCAGAATTGAAACGTTGCTTGAAATGCCTTTAGCCGTGTTTGGTGACCAGATCTGAATTGTCAGGTACTTCCCCACCTTCATCTTTCCTATCTCCTTCCCTTCCCCACTACCTTCAGCCTCACAACATACCCCAATTGGGGATGCCATAGTCTCACTGGCTCCATACGGGAGCAGTTGGGACTCTTGTACGGTATTCATATAAAAAAGATTACAAAGCTGAAAAAGAAAAGCCGGCCTGGCGGGTTAAATCGCTTGAAAATTCGTACACTTCCATAATATACAAACCACAAATTCTGTAAATAGATACGTAGTTCGTGTTCTCTACATATTATAAATTAAAGTCCTCCGCCTCATAAACTCAAAAACTACTGAACGGATCTTCATGCGGTTTTCACCAATAGATAGAGTGATTCATGAGGAAGGTTTAGGTATATAATTTGTCAAGGTTTTGTGTAAATTGGTTGAAATATATAATATAGTGGTGGGCGAGCGTGTTGTCAAGCGGGCGGTGTTGATTTGATTTGTATGCAAATCTACAGTTTTATGCCGAGGTTGAAAGGTCACTGTCTACGTCTACATTTAATTTCGAAAACTCTGTAAAGCTCGGGCATCGCCGGGGATTACAGCTAGTGTATTCATAATAATGATAATAATATATTCTTTGCCTCCATTTGCGTGTCTAGAATCCTAAAAACACTTACCGTTTGTTGCGCTGTTTGGAACATTGCCATATTTCTTTTCGTTATGTTAATAATAAATAAAAAGAACAGTTGTGATCCTAACCCAGTGCCCATACAACAGTACAACGGGATAAGTCGCAAAGTTCAGTCCGTAAGTGACAGTGCGACAAGCGCTCTAAAAGGAACCTTTCCGGGCGATACCTAAAGTGACAATAATAATTAACGTTTCCGTCGACAGAACAGTTATTCGTAACAGGTACGATTTAAAAGGTATGCACATCACTAATGTAATACTTCCCGGGAAATAAAATATTTCCAAAGAATTCAAATTATTATATCACGTTTGTATGCTGTCAGTAGATCTGAATATTTCCGCTTTGCATTAAAATCTAAATAAATTTAATATTTGTGAACTTATCCGAAAACTAAACACTGTTTTTAAAAGGTGATAAATGCGCTTTAACATTTTATTATAAGAAACTTTTCTGCTGATCGCAGTTTTTTTTAAAGCAGAATTGGACCTAGAATTGGCTTAAGTGGAACTCGCCCGACCCGTTTGGGCTCTTTTCATACAAATACAAATCTTAATTTTGGATTTGAGATCAAAATACCCAACCAAACTGAAAAATTATTTTTGTAATTAAAAGGTATGCCGCATATCTAGTACGGATGTGAGCTACTTTATTTATTTTTGTTTCAAATTATAAGATATAGATCATTAAAGATTTTAGTGTTTCATCATTTTAAAGGCTAATTGCACAATTATTTGTGAGTACTTAAATGAAAAATATTTAAAATTTATTGTACTTTATTTATTTTAAAAAAATTGTGAAAATAAAATAAAAGATAATACATCGTTAAAAATTCATTTTTGGATAGTAATTTTTATATATAAACGACAAATTTTTGTTCCTACGTAAATAGGTATAGGTAATATTTTAAAATTACACCCATCAAAATGATTTTTTTTATTATTTTTTTATTTATTTTGTAGGTATGTCATATTTTTTAATACATTCAGTAAAAAAAAAAATTTTAATGTTTTTCATTCACTCACAAATAATTGTCGAAGTTGCCTCTAAAATCATGAAACCCTAAAATCCGGTCTTTAATGGCCTGTATCCTGAATCTTATAATTTAAAGCAAAAATAAATAAAGTCTCACATCCGTACTAGATATTTGATACACCTTTTGATTTCAAAAATAATTTTTCATTTTTGTTAGGTATTGTGATCCCAAATCCAAAATTAAGATTTGTGTGAAACGGGCCGAAACGGGCCGCGCAAACTTTCCTCTTGATAGGGGCCTTTTAAAAGAAAAAATATAATGAATCCTGAACACCGGTTTCCCATGTAGTCAAAATTCCGTTATTTTATATAAATTTTAATTGGATATTATGGTAGTATAGTAAGTTCTTAATAAAAAGTATATGTAAATATTATTGATATTGGAAGATTAGCATAATTTAATAAGTTCGTTATTTTTAATGCATACATATTTCCAAGAAGATTATATATTATTGGCTATTGGGCGCGGGTTTATAAATTTTGTGGTGTGTTGGACTTTTCACGATATTAATGATTTCATGGATTAGTCATATCATAACTTCAAGTTTCCTTAACTGCTGACATTTAACATAATACTATTATTACGTATTGACTTTATTTATCATTCGCTAAGTTTGGTCACTTAGCAGGAGTGCCAGGGTTCATGGGGTGAGGTTTGTCCAGATCTCGGCGGCGGATGCGTCTGCCTACCAACTGCGTGGTACGCCGGATCGGGAGAGACTGGTCGAGGGAGACCTTTTGATGTGTCGATGGGTACCGCTGCCCCGGTAACCATTTATTAGATAACCAACACCTCTGCCATAGGTCACCCCGAATGGTAAGCTACGTTTGGTGAATTAGCAGGAGATCCGGGTTCATGGGGTGATATTTGTCTAGATCTTGGCGACGGATGTGTTTGCCCACCTAATGCGTAGCAGCCAGAATCAGGACCTTTAGACCCACAGATAAGAGAAACAAGGGGAGATATGCTACGTTGGCCGCCAGACCGTGTGCGGACTACGGCGTAATGCGCGTAGTATGAATACGGAAAGAATTCGTTCATTTATTTGATTTTGTGTCGTAACCGAGCACGGTTTGTGCCCGTTTTATTCAAAATGCCGTCTTGTTCAATGCAACTATGTAAAAATACGACAAGCAATGTGATCTTCAAGATAAATTGAGTTTTATTTCACCGCTAAGTACAAAATTAGAGTGAGTTATCATTTTTTAATGATTATTCAAAGTTATAATTGACGTAAGGCCCCGGTAAAGCAAACATCGCCGCCATGACGAAGCTAGTGAGGGGGACGCGAATTCTTTTAAAAACCGACTATCGATATTTCGTAAAATTAGCAGGGCTATTCAAAAAAAAAAAAAATATATATGCAAACATATTATTTCTTTTGATTTTTTTTTTGTAGATAATTATTGGTGTCAATGCTGATTGGTGATAGAAAAAAATGCCATGCTTTTCTTTTCAAATCTTTATTTTTTATAAAAAATTAATTGTTAGTTCCGCATGTGTACCATTTATCCGATTTTCAATGAAGGAGGTTTCTATATATAGGAGTATAACGGTGGGCTCTAGCATTATGAAATTATTTCCTTTACCATACATCCGAATGGGATGAAACTTTGGTATTTTGGTGTGGGCACGTCCGTGAAGGTTTATATACATTTAATGGTAACCTCTGGCGTTATGAAATTTGTATATTTTTTGACGCGTGATCAGTTTGAAAAATGTGTGCAATTCATAAAGTTAAGCGGCAGGAAGGGAAGGAGAAGGGGAAGGGAATCCGGGACGACTGATCCGATAGGGAGAGGATAACGGGGGTGGGGGAGGGAAACGAAGGGGGGGGGTGGGGGTTGGCAGGGGTGAGAGAGGGATGAAGGGGGGGGGGTTCGCGGGACGGGGAGAAGCATAACAAAAAAGACATTGGGGTGACATATGACATTGGGGTGACATATGACCATGGGGTGACCTATGACCCTGATGTGACCTACGACCGTGGGGTGATCTATGACCTTGGAGTGACCTACGGCATGGTTAGTCAACAAATGATTCATTTTGCTTGCACCTCTCCATAACACTTTTCGTAACGCATTCGCCAGCTTACTCCCCAAGAAGTTGAAGTTAAACTTCTTTACGCACGCTCGACTTGGGGGTAAGCTGATGAATGCATTACGAAAAGAGTGATGTTACGAAAAGTGTGATGCGAACGGTGATAGGGCGAGGTGAACGGTCGGGCCTTGACGCACGCTTGACTTAGGGAGTAAGCTGGTAAATGCGTTACGAAGTGTTATGGAGAGGTGCGAGCACAAGGAATCATTTGTTGAATAACCATGCCATAGGTTAACCCAAGGTCGTAGGTCCCCCCAAGGTCGTAAGTCACCCCGAGGTAGTAGGTCACCCCAAGGTCATAGGTCACCCCACAGTTTTAGGTCACCCCATAGTCATATGTCACCCCAATGTTATATGTCACCCCAATGTCAATGTCACCCCAATGTAATGTGTTCTTTTATAAGTTAGTGAAGTTTTACTTCAGTCGTGTGGTTTAAAGCACACTCGTTTTTTTTTAAATGAAAGACAAACATTCCCGGGTAACGAATAAACCGACAATATTTGAAAATCTCCTATCACCACCTCAGTAAGCCGAAAATGTTGCTTGAGTCGTGATGGAGGACTTAGCCAGCTGAGGAATCGAACACGGAACGCCTGGATGGGACCCAAGCGCGATGCCCACTCAACCACTGATCGGTCATACTTCGATGTGTTTTCTATTTAGTTTTTACAAAGCATATTTAAGATGAGATTGCTGTTAGACAGCATTCAGAGTGGGATGGTACACAGATGCATGGGACTCTTGTGAAGTACTCAAATACAAGATAAATTAACATTAGTAAAATATTAGAATTTATTTTTATGGATTTTTACAACAAAAGCACAATTTGAGTGTTATTGTGATTAACATTATTGAACAAAATCAAAAACTGTTAAAATTCTAAATAGATTAGAAAAAATTGATGTGGATTTGTTACGAATGGGACACGTTACGATTTGGACACACTTATTCCGATATATCGGTTCTGATAATAGATCACACTTATTCCGATTTATCGGTTCTGAGAATAAGAATTTTTCATCCAAATTTCAACTGGAATAATTTTAAAATTAAAATACCGATTGCTATCGATTTATATTGTTGCAATCTTTATTCGTTGTCATTTGAATGTATTGCTAATTGCGAATGCAGTCAAGACGTGTACGCATAGAAATCTGTCCTAAGTATTAGTGCCAACGAAAACGACAAGTTTCAAGTGTAAGTTCGAAAAGGGGCGGATACTTTAGCGTAAGCGAAGGTGTGTAATAGTATTGGTTAGCAATATCGGCGACACGAGGTAGCGCAGTTCTAAAGGGTTCAAACTGCCTATAGCATATCTCGGGTTTCTAATATCTTTGTTTAGACCTCTCCAGACGGAATCTCCCGACCCATCACCTTGCACCGCAGTTGGAGGGATGGATTCATATGTCCGTCATTTCTGGACACATTGAACACCAGATTCCTACCCACCCCTCATATCTTATTCCTTCCCAGAACTTCTCTCCTTCCTTTCCATAGAAAGACCCTCCACACAGCATCCCCAAAGATGACATACGCCCATCTTTGGGAATGGACGTGGAGCTAATAATATATATCCGGCAGGATTCTTTCAAAACACCGCCTTACCGCAGTGGGAGGGTTAGACGGGTGCCACACACACAGCTATAAAAGATATGGCTTGGCCTATTTCAGCATATCGTCACCATAAAATTCCCATTGGGAATGTACCGCAAACGATATGCCGAAATACGCCGAGCCACATATTTTATAGCTGCTTGTGGCACGGGTCTTACATTCATATATCCGACACTCCTGGACACCCAGATTTATTCACCTTTCTTACCCTTTTCCTTCCTAGAACTTCCTCTCCTTCCTTTCCTAAAAAGACTTACTTAAAAAATATTTTTTAATTAAGTATTTTTTTTCAATGAAATTTAAAAAACGCGGTCCATCCTCTCTGCTTACTCTTCTATAATAACGGTCGTCACCCTTATAGAAACAGAGAGCAACAAAGCGCGAAGGCGACCGAAATGCGGTAGTGTTTGGAAGGTGATTTATGCATTCCAATCCCTAACGCATTTCAGTCGGTAGAGCGACTGAATCGCGGTAGGGATTGGGAATATGCGCCCAGGACACCCCAAAAAACATGACATGTCCTGGGAAAACAGGACGGTTGGCAACCCTAGTATAATCGATCTGCTCTTTGTGCGGTGCTTCGTAGCCTCCTTACTCTTGTCTACATTAGTTTTCTGAAGGTTTCGCTTGTACCGCGTGTGAATTGCACATTTTTACCTTTTAAATCTTAAAACCACAGGTTCGTGTGTTTCAATTGTCTAATTTGTGGATTGCAATTTGAAATGTTGTATTTTAAAACGATTTCAACACGACTCTAACAATGGCTGGACTATTGTATCCGTGAATAGCCAGTCTGCTATAGTATGTAACCGTGAGAGAAAATATCTCTTTGATACACTGACTAGTCATGATATCTACACACTAGAAATGTATTCCACGTTGGTTGGAATCCGGTGTCTCCACTGACTTAAACCTTTTTGTTCTATGGTCCTGTGTGTCTGTTGTGGACCAAGAGCACGTGACGATCAGACCTTTATTATTTTATAAAACCTGAAATTTTCTCTGTATATGTCCCTAATACAGGTAAAGACGATTCCCGACTATGAAGTTTGGATCACGGTGGCTTTGAAAGATTTTATATTAATTAATTATAACTGTACTTACGTTAAAGTATAAAAGCTGAATTTTATATATGTTACTTGAGGAACTGTCAATATATGTTTTCTCAGTTATCAGACAGTTTCGACGGTTCCTTCACCTTGTCAGACACATTGTAAGTCTACCGTAGGTGCGAGCGCGATATACACATGCAAGCGGGTGGGAGTGAAATAGTGCGAAATTTCGACGCTAGCAGACTACTTACTACGTTACTACCTTGTAAAAGTGCAAACGAAATGCTCTTAAAATTGTGCAATTTTATACACCTTTGCTACCTGCCATCTTTCAAGGCCACCGTGATCCAAACTTCATAGTCGGGGATCGTCTTTACCTGTATTATTTATTTTTTTATTGATTTTATTTATTTTTTATTTTAGTACATAAAACAGGCATGTTGCCCAAAAGTTATATACATGGATGATTTTAATATAATGTATAACAGAAATTATAACAAAAATAATTAGCTAAATACGCAAGAGTAAATTTCAAACAAGAATAAGTAATACGGACATACACAGAGAAACTTTCAGGTTTTATAAAATAACGAACGTCTGATCGTTACGGGCTCTTGCTCTATTCGCGCTGTGTTTCTCGCTACTTGACTGACCAAAAGCGTTCGCATTACGGTCGAATAGAGTATATATATTAGTGAGGGGCGCATTACAAGATAAACGAGCTGCAACGCAACTAAGTAAATACGCTAATTAAGCTGATTGTAATGCTTATTTTAGAACAGATGGAAGAAGAAATTAGTGAGATGAAAGTAAATAAACTATGGATACGAAAATAGAATAATGACAGCAAACTAACTTTACTTTAACTTAACAAACTGATTGCAATATTTAGAGCACAGGCGTGGGAATGCTATCCTTGTTCTACCGGTAGGTATATCAATGGAAGATGCTCCGATAAACTAGCGTCATTGATCCCTTCGGCACCGGCGCATAACCGGGAAACTCACCAAACGCGTGCCCTACACGGGTCGCTTCTTCGACTCGTTCAACAGCTCGGCTGTAAAACGATTTGCCGGCCTCTGTGTTTCCTCCTTCCAACAACATGGGTCTCTTCAAGACCAATTTCATTTCTCCCTCTCCTAAAAACGCCCTCCACACAGCATCTTCAAATATGACATAGGCCCTGAGGAAAATTATATTTCTCAGGGCCTCCTGTGTGGAGTTAATGTAAAAAAATCAAAAATAAAGAATTTTGCAGTAGCAGTAAAAAAACATTAACAATTCATCAAATATTTGAAGTTAATTTTCACTTCCGTGAAAGTTCTATTTAAGTTCTGTGATTATTTCAGTTTTTGAAGCAACTGGCCTGTAATGATATAATAACAAAACTTTATTTATTTATTTATTAACGCCCTTTTTCGGGGCTTTTACATATGCCTCAGTAACAATATTTTTTATTTGTTTTAAGATAATTTGAAGATGTCCACTGACTTGATTTAATTGTTTCCCTCCATTAGTATTCTGGGCAAAGAAGAATACATTTGGTAGTTAGTCACAGAATTCCTTCTAGTATAACGTTGTTTTATCCGGAATAGAACTTAAGCAGAACATGTAAATTAACTTAAAATATTTGATGAATGGTTAATTTTTTTTTAAACAACCCGTCCTTAGTAGAGTTTATTAGTAGCCGCATTGGGCGCCCATTAGTGGTATAAATAACCCCATTATATTTGGCCGAAATTAAAATTTCATAATTATGATTATACGAATTTCTGTCTTTAAATTTAAGCAAAGAATGGTCTGACTTTTGAATAACGAAGCACGCCCACATCGCAATTCTAGTGTTATTTTTTTATTGAGATTACTTTGTTAGTATTACGTTCAACGCGGTCTCATGAGGGTATTCAACGAATACAGAATATTAACGGATTAATTTAGTGTTTAACTATTCAATCGGAATGCTTCGGTCTTAATATATTCGAAATAATTTAGGTATCTAGTAAGTACTAAAAACCTTTTAGCTGTTACATGTATCGGATTTTTTCACTTTTTTTTTCTTTTTTGTTGAGAATGTTGAACATTTTCCGCCTTACAAATAACCTGACAATATTTGTAAAACTCCTAATACCACCATTATAAGCGGAAAATGTTGTTTGTGCAATGATGAAGGACTTGCTAGGAGAGTATAATTCATATAACTGGCTTACAACACTGAGGTTTGGCATGCGTTGCTATGCCACTTAATAAAGAAAAAAATTCTCCCTGCGTGTCCTTTCCCATACGTCCCGTTCCCCTTCCGCCCCCACTTCCTCTCCCGTATCCCCCTCCCCTCACGCGTTCCCACTCCCGTTTCCCTCTCCCCAATCCCCTTTCCCGCTGCATTTCATAAATTCAGTTTTCAAACATCTCGCGTGCCACCTTTAGCAATTTTTTTATACAAATTTCATAATGCCAGAGCTCACCAGTATATATAGAAACCTTAGCGGTCAAGCTCACAACAACTCACCAAAGTTTCCTCGCAATCGGATGAACGGTTTAGCAATGCATTTTCATGACGCCAGAGCTCACTATTATATACAGAAACCATCACGGGAATGCACACGTCAAATCGCCAAAGTCAATGCATAATTTCATGATGCCAGAACTCTTTTATACAGGGTGTAACAGGACGTTTCCGAGGGATTTTAACCAGCGATTCCTGAACATATTTGTAGTAAAAAATGTACATGTCATTTTGTTTTCAATTATTACAATAATAGTTGAATTCGCCCGATGAGCGCGCGGTGACGTTGCAAATTTCCTATCTTGGTTCTCGTGAGAACATCTTCTTAACACGTCATAGCAATAAGCTACAACAATTATCATTCTTGTCTACCTCTACCTCTGAGGCCGCTTCACGTCAAATTAATTGCTAAAAACACCGACATACTCATTAAAGCGAGTGAACTACTCGTTGTAATTACTATATCGTCGAATGGCGTCCTTGCTTGTGAAAGAAAAGCTTTTTGTCAATCCTTAATTATTCAGTATGGTATAATGGGATGGGGTAGCACTTATAAAATTCATATACTAATGATTTAAATAACTTTAAATAAATTATTTCTCTCTTTCATTGCACTGCAGTGATTCGTACGTCCGTCACTCCTGGACACACAAAACCCCCAGATTTCTACATACACATACCCCTCATACCA
Organism: Limnephilus lunatus; assembly: GCA_917563855.2. Lineage (NCBI taxonomy): Eukaryota > Metazoa > Arthropoda > Insecta > Trichoptera > Limnephilidae > Limnephilus > Limnephilus lunatus. Next base: position 59,506,525 of record OU830596.1, read on the forward strand.
TTTTTCTTTCCAGCTCTTTATCTAAATACTCTGCTCACAGCATCCCAAAAGATGACGTGGGCCCTGATGGAAGTTATATTCCTTGGGGCCTCCCCTGTGGAGTTAATGTAAAATATAATTATAATAATGAAACATCAAAATTATACTTTGGTACCGGTCCCTGACATTTCAATGCGCTGGAGTAGTAAGATTGGAAAATACGACATTATTGATGTTGTTTTAGCTTAAAACATATAGTGGAAGGTACTCTCTGTATCGCCCTGGTGTAAGACCACCATTCAGAATTGAAACGTTGCTTGAAATGGCTTTAGCCGTGTTTGGTGATTAGATCTGAATATCCAGGTACTTTCCCACCTTCCTCTCCCCCATATGCTTCCCCTCCCCACTACCTTCAGCCTCACAACATACCTTAATTGGGGATACCATAGTCTCACTGGCTCCAGACGGGAGCAGTTGAGACTTCTTATGAGGCAAAAAATCTTATTTTTTCAATGTTTCTATTTTTTTGTATGAAGATTTTCAGGATTATTTCAGTTCCATCAAACAAAAAATTTAAATAAAAAATATAAGTTTTTTCAGCTATAGCAACATCATTCATGTCGTATTTTTAAAATCTTTCCACTCTAGCTAGCTCACTGAAAGTCACGGACCGCCACTGGTAGGTACCTATTCCTTTATTTTATCAATGTAGGTAGATACTCTCAGTATCGCCCTGGTGCCTGACCACCATTTGGAATTGGCACGTTGCTTGAAATTGCTTTAGCCGTCTTTGGTGACCAGATCTGAATAGCCAGACACTTCCCGACCTTCTGCTATCCCATCTTCTTCGTCTCCCCACTCCTCTTCAGCCTCGCAACATAGCCCAATTGGGGATGCCATAGTCACACTGGCTCCGTGCAGTCAGGAGCATTTAGGTATTCACGTAAAAAATCACATCCAATATTTATTATAAAAGAAAGTATACTACTCAGTTAAAACTCAGAAACGAGTCCCGGTACAATCAAGGGAGTTATATGGTGTGGTAGCCCTCTATCCCCCATCCATGAAGAAGGTTCCCGGATTTAATTGAAGGGCGTGCTTTTGAAGATGTAAGAGCTGGAAGTTTTGCCCTCTAAAAAGTTCAAAGAGTCTATAAGATTCGAGAGTATTCGAAATCATTCCACAACATTCCAGAACATCCCAAAACATTCTGGAATGTTCGGGAATAGTCTGGAACGTTCGAAAATATCCTTGAACATCCCATGTCATTTTGGAACATTTCAGAACACTCTCGAATGTTGTGAAATGTTCAGGAACATTATGGACCATTGGAAGCCTTTTTGTATGGGTGGGGCAACCCATTGGTAGGGGTATATAAAGCAAGATCCGCCATGGGTTCGAACGTCAGTTCAATCTCATATTAACTTCCCGAGCGGAGCCGGGTACCCCAGCTAGTAAATTAATAATTAACAATAACCTAGAAACATTACCCATCATAACCCTTGATGCGTGGGGTCCTTTTATTTGTAGAATCTGACATTTAAGTTACTCATAGTAAGTGTGTTCGTAAATGACATAAATTAATTTACCATGTTCGTAAATTGACGCATTCTGACAGGTTTCATGTTCATTAATGCCACTCATGTCATGTCAGCTAGGTGCCAACCGAATGAATTTTATTGTTTAAATGATTTAATTCGTGCGTGATTGTTTTACATTAACACTACGACAAGAAATTGTTAAGTTTAAACTATGAAGTAATCTCTGACCACAGAAATATGTGGTAATTCATTTATTATCTACTTACTTTTTGACTTGGTGTACGTACTTACGTCATTCCTCTATGAACCAGCTGATGATGTATGTTCGAAAATGACCATATCCACACTCTTAGTAAATGACCTTTAAAGGCGAGAATGGCCACGGTTCTGATTACGATTCTTCTTATTCTTGTGCCCTGTCCGTTCAACGGGCGTTGGCTATCATGTTGGCTATGCGGACTTTGTTTACTGCGGCCCGGAACAGCTCTACAATGACTGGCCAAACCACTTTCTCAGTTTTTCAGCCATGAGGTTCTCCTTCTTCCAGGGCCCCGTCTTCCGGCAATCTTTCCCTGCATTATGAGATGCAAGATCTCATACTTCTCTGAACGTCTCATCACATGTCCTAGATATTGAATTTTTCGGATTTTTATAGTTTTAATAACTTCTTTTTCTTTGTTCATTCCATAGACATACAAATAACTAGACGAGAACTTACAGATGAGGGGTAAAAACCAACTATGGCGGGGCGAAGAGAGGAAAGAGACTTGTGATTCGCTAAGTCTTCTTCATTGTCTAAGTATGTGTTTCATAGACATACAGCGTCCGCGCGTAAAATGTACGACGAAAGCACGACATTGGTCCGGACACGCCCAGCCGGTTCCGAAAAATGGTTCCAATGGGAGGGGGAAATAACACGTTTTTTAACACTTAAGGGCATGTCCATATATTTTGTACGTCCGTGGTTCATTCTGATTACGATAAAAGGTTGCAATTGCTTCGTTGCATACTTACAACCCTTTTATTTTATTTCTCTGAACTTATAAGAAGATAAATAATTTTTTTCAATTGTGTCTGGCTTTTTCTGGTCATCTAAAATTATGGGAAAGAAAAAGTGAATTTGTATATTGATTTTATTTAAATGGACAAATTTCAAAATTATAATGAAGATTGGAGTCGAGTTCAGAGTTAGAAGAGATGAGATTTTGAATGGGGGGAGGCAATTTTGGATAAGGCTTGATAGAAGTGAGGATATTTATTTTGAGAGGGACAACCAAAAAATAGGTATGTGATCTAAAGTTCCCACTTCTAGACCTAGACTAGAGAATGAACTATATGGGGAGTCAAGGATGTGAAATTTATAAAGGTGAAATCGTTAAAAAGAAAAACTTATAAAGGAGAGAAGATTTTTTTTGAGAAAAATGTTGGATTTTTGAAATCACCACTTAAATGTGATAATCCTTTAGTTAGTTAGTTATATCATTATCATTACATAGTATAAAATCAAGACGCTCAAAATTTATGTGCGCTTAGATCTTTTAAACTACGCAACGGATTTTCATGCGGTTTTCACCAATAGATAGTGTGATTCAAGAGGAAGGTTTATATGTATAATACATGCTTATTATAGTAGAGAAAAGCCTAGAAATTCAAATATTCATTTCAGGCAGCGGGCAGCTGACAAGCGGTTGGTGTGGATTTTATAAAGGTTGGGTAATGGCTTTGTGTTTCGTTAGCATCAGTAACGTGTGGCCGGGTCTGCTAATTTATATATTTATTGGTTTTATTTATTTTCTCTAAGTCAATATAGCAATATAGTTGTGAAATATAGTGAATGATGAACACTTGGAGCAGGTGGATGAGTTTGTGTATCTGGGTAGTGTGTTTATGAGGAATGAGAAGGCTGATAGAGATATTGAAAGAACGGTGAATGCAGGTAACTCCATTAATGGAAGACTGAATACCCTAGGCGCTAATAAAGAAAAACTGTTAAAAGAAGCGAAGCTAGCAGTCCACAATGGAGTGCTGGTGTATGGCGGTGAGGCATGGAACTGGCAGAGGAAGGGTGAAATTAGACTGAACGCTCTTGAAATGAGATCCATGAGGCGTATGTGTCGTAAAACCATGTATGATCGTGTGAAAAATATGAGGATCCGCAAAGAATGCAAGGCTGATGTAAGCGTAATGAGTAAAATTAAAAAAGGAACCTCAGTTGGTTTGGGCATGTAGAGAGAATGAACGAAGAAAATAGTGTAAAATGAATATATGACGCAAATGTGAATGGTAAAAGAAGTCGGGGACGCCCGAGGAAGACGTGGTACGATCTAGTGAATCAAATACTTGAGACGGGCCATGTCAAGAGTCAGAATAATAGAAGAGTATGTATCAGACGATGTATGAATTCCAATGAGGCAAAGAGTGTGTGAAAAGACCGAGTTGTTTGGCGATCCGTCCTCTTTGCCTACCCCTGGGGGAGACTTTTTTTATTTATTTAATTATTATTACATTTGATGATATTATTACGTAATGACGTATTGCCCATCTCACTAGGTGTGAAACGCCTGTATTGAGATGGAAATTTACGTAGTGGTTGTAGACTAGATTTTTTTATTATACTTATTTGTTCCCGGCATGCGTTGCAATGCCATATTAAAATAAATACATTTCTCTCCCTGAATCAATCTAACCTTTCCCGTGCATCCCCGTTCCCTTCCCGCGTCCCCTTCCTAGCTAATTTCATAAATTATATAGCCTATGTCATCCGGGGATAGTGTAGCTTCCCAACAGTGAAAGAATTTTTCAAATCGGTTTAGCAATTTCGGAGCCTATTCCATGCAAACAAGCAAACAATCAAATCTTTCCCCTTTATAACAGCGTGTTAGATACATATTGACACATAGATATAGATTTGAAATTAATAGAATTAATAGAACCTTTTAACTTTAACTGTTAACTTTTCTCAACAAAAATAATATACTATCACCCAATCAATTTGGATTCAGGGAAAATATGAGTACCTCACATGCAATAGCCTCAGTAACAGATTTCCTCAAAACAAATATATATCAGGGCAAAAAATACATTGGAATATTCCTAGGTCTGGCTAAAGCGTTTGACACAATTCACCATCAAAACCTATTCAATAAACTTAAAAACATCGGAATCAAGGGAACAGAACTCAAATTAATCGAAAGCTATATGGGAAATCGCACACAGTATACCTCAATAGAAAACACATGTAGTGACTAGGAACAAGTATCCTACGGAGTACCCGAAGGCAGCGTGCTTGGTCCAATCCTATTCCTTATATATATTAATGACCTGTGTCATCTTCAAATAGATCGGGAAATTATAAATGTGTTACTCTTTAAGGCAAATGACTGGAAAACACTAATCACAAAAGCAGAACTTGGTTTAAATATTACTAAAAAATGGCTCGACTCTAACTTATTAACTTTAAATATAGATAAAACGAAATTCATTACTTTCAGCATAAACTCAAGAAGTCAACCCTCCAATAACATCCATCTTAAAATACATTCTTGTCAATCAACGCACACCCTATGCGATTGTCCACCAATAACACAAACGGAAAATATTAAATATCTTGGCACATACTTCGACCGTTATGTAAAATGGGATAGGCATATACAAACAAGTTGATTTACTTCTTTAAAAACGTGAGAAATATTCTAAACATATATGATAAAAAATGTATACCTCGCACTAGCACAATCCATAATGGAATACGGCATTATTGCCTGGAGCTGTGCCAGTAAAAAAATACATTAATTCACTGTTTAAAGCTCAAAAACCCTCATAATAGTAATATTTAAATTACCAATACTAACACCCACTTCAATCATATTCGAAAAATTCCCGGTGCTGAAAATTCAAAAATTATATTCAAAACAAATACTAACTTTCCTTTACAAGAACTTAAACACATTTAACACTTCACAAAATTCTCGCAATACTAGAACAAGACATGCAAACCAACTACAAATACCAAAAACAAACACATCCTTTGGACAAAAACACTACAGATACCAGGCTATTAAACTATACAATTCACTTCCAACACAATATAAAACAACTAATATTATTGAATACAAAAAAAACATATGGAACTGGCTACAATCCTTTTAACTTTTAATTTATAATTTTGTCGCATAGAAGTCGATTTTATATTTTATGTTTTAATTTTTATTGTTTTTGTATATTTTGATTTTTATTGTTTTTTCTTTGTATTAACTAAGACCACTGTTTGTTTTTGTTTTACTACTTACATTTTATAATTTACAACTGAAAAATGTCCTTTACTACTTACATTTTATAATTTACTATTACTATTACTTAATAATAATAATATGATAATTTGATATAATTTATAGAATAATTTACTGAAATTTACTACTTACATTTAGTACTTACATTTTATAATTTATAATTTACAACTGAAAAATGTCCTCTACAATACAGGTGAACTCCTAGTGTGGAGGACAATATAATATACCTTTGTAATGTAAATATACTAAGAATAAATAAATAAATAAACCTTTTATAAAAGTGATAAAAACTAAGTATTCTATGAGTTTGCTGTGTTCGAAGAAGAGATATACATAGATTCTATACAATCCATAAGAAATACAACGAATATATCACACAAAATTATAAATGCAAGTGGATATTAAAGCGTGGGTTAAGTATGCCGAAAAATATGTCGTGAATAATAAGTGTGATGAGTCTTATTCCATTGGGTTTTTTTACGATCCGCAAATAATAAAATGATCAACAAATTGAATTAATTGAATTGAAACTGCCATTTTATTTCTATTGACCGACTTATTAAAAAAGCATGGCATGTTTTTCTGTATTTTAATTTGTCTAGGTTTTATTATTTCTATAATTAGATGTCTCTATAATGACCTCGCCAAACAAGAAAAGTGTAATGGGAATTTTTATGAAATAATAACTAGATATTATTTCTATCACCTGATGTAGGTATGTTGGTTCTGTGAAATGTGTTTTTTTTTAAATTATGTATCGCTACCAGAGTCGACGCAAACACAGTACCCGCACAGATGCATAGCTTGCATTAGGCATGTTTAATGTATTCGATTCGATAACTTGTTATTCGACTTCAGAAAAAAAAAGTCCTTTGGAACGGATATAGCTTTCATGAAAGAAAATTCCAGTGATCATTAAAGCCCGGTAGTACCTACCTGCACAAAAAGAAGGAGAGTTATGTAAATACGATTGTTAGAGGGAGCGCGCTACTATTAAACGATAATATTTAAACGAAAATTGTGAAAAACCTTGGTCACGCCATAACTTCAGAAATGCTTTACCTATTTCATTCATCTTTTTTTAAAGTTTTCTAATACTTTGTAGAAGGTTCTTACGGAAAGAAAAAATTAAGAAAATTGAATAACTAACGACTATAATAACTTCGCACGTTTGACAGTTCGCGTTTGATGAAATTGAATTTAGCAGGCAGCTTTTTTTGTATTAAAAGAATTTTCTATGGATTTTTTAAATTATATTTCAAATAGGTAGGTACCTATGTTAGGTACCAATTTCAATTGATTGTTCTTATAATATATAAAAATAAATATTTGTAAAATACGAAAAATGAAAATTTGAATAAAAAAATTGTAATAGGTGGCACGCGAACTGTTTTAAAACTGAATGTACTGGGACTGAATATATGGAACGCGGGAGGGGGGTTTGCGGGACTGGGGAGCGGGAGAGGGGAGAGTGTGGGCGGGAAAGGTGGAAGGGAACCGCGTGAGGGTAGGGGGTGCGGGAGGGGAACGGGGTCGCTCGGGAAAGAACATGCAGGGAGAAAAAATTTCTTTCTTTGAATATGGTTCCCGCTATGCGTTACAACCAGCTAGTGTTTTAATAAAACAAGGCTCGTTTAAAATATAGCGAAAATCTCGTGAGGAATGTCTAAAATATCATTTAAAGAAACACTGAATTTTTTCACACAGATAACTTGTAAAATTAACTGAAAATACGTGTTTTTAATAATTTTCGGAGCACACTTTGCGATTTTTTCTATAAAGGGGATTCTATAATATAATTACCGCTTTGGCATGAAGGGTTTATCGAGTCTATACTATAGATAGATATTATCTTAAAAAATAACATTTTTCTCTCGGACGGATGTAGTTCGATATAAAAACCAGATTGGGTCGATTTTTATTTCAAACTATTTTTTTCTCGTTCGCTGTAAAAGCGGTTATTACCCTTTCATGCCTTATGTATACAATTATTTTAAACTGTTTAAACATGTCGTACTAAATTACGTGGCAATCAAACAAGCATAACTACCTCCCTTATCAAGATAAAACGTTAATTTTGGTAATGGATTAATTAAAATTATTACAGGCAATTTTCGAGTGGACATGCGTTAGCAATTTGACAAACGTTTTTATACAAATGAAAGGACACAAACCCGTCCGTAAAATGTGTGTCACATAACGCAAAATGGCTCAGGTTTTTAAATATAAATGCATAAAAAATAAAAAATATTTTTAAATAACTTTAATATTTGGGATTAGACACGTAGTTTTAACATCCTTCAGCAAGTGTCATTAGTATAGATAGTTGTGTATGGTGTCTCAATGTCAGTTATGTAATACCTTAGAAGAGTATCATCTATTGCCGTTTGTGTCTTATGTACGAACGTTTACGGAAATAGCCGATGGCTTGTGATAAACCGCTGGGCTCCGGCAGTGTTTGGGCTCCCAGATCCAGAATAACTTATAGCCTTCTATAGTACGGACGTCTTGTCCAGTTAAATGTTTATTCTAAACCTTATGATAACATAAATATAATAACTACTTCTAGGCGATCAAATTTTTAAATCCAAAACACGTAATTTTGCAAGATTTTGCATTACTTTGCATTGGATCATCTTAAGCGTTTGGTGTGTAGGTGGAAACAAATGCGATTTTCAGTAGTATGGGCAAACTATTTTGGCGACACGCATTGTGTGCGTAATAATAATGGACCATCTCTCTTGTTTCTATTATTTATTATATTACAAGTAATAACGCAACGTGTATCCGGATAGCATGCATAACAGGAGACTTAGTATGTCGTCAGATGCTACTAGACTTTATTAGATAATGTATTCCTTGTGGTACTTTCATCACAATGTCCTATAAAACCTGTGTAACAATTTCATTGTGAACAAACCTGGCATGACTGAACTTTGTAATGACTGCTTTTGTCTATGAAATGTGTGAGGTCACATCTAAAATGCTAAATAATAAATAGCAAATTTAATTTTTTTAAAGTTAATTTTTTATGAATCGATTTCTCCATCTCGATGGATTTTTTTTTGTTCTTTGGGGACGTTCGCCAAAATCGCCATTGATCCGATTTTTAAAGCTCAGAAACTAATTATAAAGAACTAGTATCTGAGCTTAAAACTACCTATTACAAGCAGTTCGGATGAAATCTTCAGGAGAATCTGTGTCTTGGACATTAGGCAACTTTATGCCAGAAACATACTACCATACCTCTTCAAACACAGAACTGTTACCTTCGAAAATGTCCAAACTGTTCGAGATACTTGAACCAAAGGGCACAATCTCTTACTAATCTCTTTTACTACTCCTTTGGCAATTTTTTTTTTGATACTTTGCAACAAAACTATTCAATGCATTTCCACTGGCCATTAGACAAATAATGTACAGACATACTTAATATACCAAAGTGTAACTCTTCATTTGGACAAAGAAGTTCAGAATTTTTAGCAGTAAAGTTATATAACAAACTCCCACTTAGTACCAAACAAATTAAAACAAAAAATAGCTACATTAAATGTTGGCTGAAGGAACTATCGAAAAATGAACTTACATGTATACTTAAAACATCGCCATAGAAGTTTCTGGAAAACCTTATCCAAACAATAAGTTAATCTATATAGAAGTCGCTGAAAACTTATCCAAAGCATAGTCCCCCTCAGCACAGGATCTCCTAGTGAGGAGGACTACGAATATATTTTCTTTTTTTTATACCTAACATGTTTCATATAAAAATGTAAAATATAATAAATGTATTGTTACTAAAAAAAAAAAAAAAATATATATAAATCTGACACCAAGTCCTGGATTACATGCCAAAACAGATCCAACAAAGATATTATCAAAACTAACTAACCTATGTATAAGTGTGTATTTCTTCAATGATACGTTGACGATTGTCTGTTATTTGTATTTTTATTGTATGTGTTAGTATTTTTATTATAAACTGCTCATGTTTTAAATCGCCTGCTCTCACCACAGGTTTTCCTAGTGAGACAGGCATAGGACGTCGCATATTGTAAGTCTAGAATTAATAAAATTGAGTGCATAAAAAAAATCTTATTTGATTTATAAAACTCTTCCAACCCGGCTGGTCACCGTGGAAGATCAAAACCAAAACCCTCCGAAGAAGAAATTCTTAACTTGAGATAAATAAAAACAAAAGATAAATGGAATTCTTTAGAGGAGGCCTTCACCTTCGCCTGAAAGAGGGGTTCTTGCTTACGAATAATTTAAGATACCTATATTACATTTTTCGTACGTAGCATTAAGCATACTTTTTATTACATTTTATAACTCTGTAACATACCTATTTCTAAGAAATAAATTCATTTTTTAACTTATTTTTTTTATTATTTGATTTATACACGGCGACAGTAATATAAATCAAGTTAAGTGGTTTTAAACAAAGAACTTTCTTCATTTGTATAATGTCAAGCCACAAATTGTTGCTTTCTTCGATAATTGAAAATCAATTTCGTTGGTTGCCTACGGCCTGATGTTGGTTGTTGGTTGTATTGCCTTATTTCTCCAGGACAGATACTTATATTCAGCGAAATGTTTTTTTTTCTGTCTAATGTTATTATAATCATACAATAAAGGAATACGAAAATATTCTTGGATTTTATCGTACATTCCATAAAGCTAAATAGGCTTTCTTTTGAAATGAATTTTTGGGCATTGCCCGACCGACCAAGCCATAAAACTGCGAAAATATAAATAACAGTCAGTGTTCATGTGTAAAATATTTTTGTGGCAATATTCTACATTCGTAATTTTTTTTCACGGTCGGGTGTCACCCCTCATCGGGTGTCACCCCTCATCGGGTGGCACACCCCTCATCGGGTGGCACACGATGGGAAGTGACACCTCTGCACAGTAAAACTTTATCATTATCAGTTCAGCAGTGTGTAAAAACAACTTTTAAAATGTAATGTCTTTGAAATAATACCAAATAAACATTGTTTTATACTAGGTATTACGAGGAAGGTAGTAAAATACGTGTGCTATCCTTTGGAGCCACACCCAGAATTGTTACTACTTTAGTAGTTAGCATATCGCAGAGAATACTAATAATATTAATGTTGTTAGTTTTTACAAAGCAGGGGCTAAAGTACGGTTTATGACTTGTATTCTAACGTAAGCAGGAACTAAACGAAACATGCCACAAAGGCAGCCATGCTGAAATTTCTATGGACTTTGTCATTCCCATTGTTTGTTTCCCATAGAAATTATCGGTATTTATCAAATTTCAAGGAAATGAAATTTATTCAATTTCTTGATATATAAAAATGAATATTTCTAAAAAAAAAAAAAACGCGCGTTTTTTTTTTACTTAAAAAATAATTTTTTTCAATGTAAAAAAAGATTTCGTAAGTAAAAAAAACGCGGTCCATCCTCTCTGCTTACCCTTCTATAATTATGGTCGTCACTCTAACAGAAACAGAGTGCAACAAAGCGCGAAGGCGACTGAAACGCGGTAGTGTTTGGAAGGTGATTTATGCATTCCAATCCCTAACGCATTTCAGTCGGTAGAGCGACTGAACCGCGTTAGGGATTGGGAATACGCGCTCTGGCATTACGAAATTTGTATGCAATATTTACTTTAGATGGCGCGCGAGTTTGAATATCTTATGTATTTCATATAGTTTAGCGGTAGGGAGGGAAGGCGGGAGGGGAAACACTGTTTTTCTTTGTATGGCATTGCATCGCATGTCGGGCACTCGTTAGTCTCTACATTTTATAAATTTATGTCTGTTCACGATACACTCAAAAACTACTTAACTGATTTTCATGCGGTTTTCACCAATAGATAGAGTGATTCATGAGGAAAATTTAGGTATAATTTGTATAAATGAGAATGTCTGTATGTGGTGGACGAGCGGGCTGGCAAGCGGGCGGTGTGGAATTGATTTGAATGCAAATTAACGGTGTGAGTTAAAAGGTTGGGTAATCATCCAGTAGATGGCGTTGTGTTTCGTTAGCCACAGCAACGCGTGGTGGTGTCAGCTAGTTGTTAATAAATCGTCTGCTGTAGAACAAGGGTAAGAAGTTATTTTGTTTTTGTGTGAATACCGCCTACGAGTCAACTGTTTGTAGCCTGTGGGACTATTGCATACCAATTGATTGTTGTAAGACTGAAGTGGAGCTCTCTACAACTAACCACGGGTTAAAATCTTGGCCTGGGCAGGTAAATTTTGCTTCGTTATTTTGGGTTGTTTCACAATTAATGCATTTTAAATAATATTACAGCATATTTGCGGCACGTTCCAGAGTGGAAGATGCTCTCAGTATCTCCATGGTGAAATAACACCATTCAGAATTGACAATTTGTTTGAAATGATTTTAGAAGTGTTTGGTGACCAGCCGAACGATTTTATATCTTTAGATAACTTTTGTGATCTCCTGTCAGATTTGTGTGATTTTTACATATTTTCTGTCACATATTTTAGTTTAGATCGTTTTAAACACGAATTCCTGCAAGTACGCCGGAGTATTTATTCATTTAATGTATGTTGTACATAGAAAAAGCAAATAAACGCCATAAAAGTCACACAAATCTGACAGGTGATCACGTCCGTTATCTAATAACGATCCCACAAAAGATGTAGAATCGCTCGGCAGGTCTGAATAGCCAGGTACTTCCCCACCTTCCTCTCCCTTTTCTCCCTTCTCACACTACTTTCTTCAGCCACACCCCAATTGGAGATGCTATAATGTCCCTGGCTATAGGCGGTTGGAAGTTACTTCAGTAATAGTTTTAAAACAATAATTTATGTGAACTTTATGAGCAGGTAGGTATATATGTATGCATATATTTTTTCAATCGATTTCCTTTGTCAAACAACATAATAGTCGATTCATTTTATTGTTCGTAGTTTAGTTGTAATGTTCATACTCATTTAAAAAAGACCTACGCACCATAATATATTCACATCGATTTATTCATGTCCAGTATTTACGTTTACCATATGAACAAGTCTATCTCATTTTTAACAGGGCTTACTAGAGAGGTAATTGCTTTGATTTAATATCCACCGCGTAGGTAGGCACTCACATTTCATTAATCTATCAAATTTTTATATCTAACGCGGTGGTAATCCGAGAATCAGACGGTTCACTTTTCGTTCATTTCTGTCTTTCATTCTGCTTCTTTCACTCGTAGTGAAACTTGTGAACAAGAAATTAAACAAAAGTGCCTAATGAATGCATTTGGATATTGACATTTGGCATATTTAATACGCGTAATGTAAGTAAAATGAAACGTCTGAACACGGAATGAACGTGATGTCATCACGTCGCGGCGTCGCACGAAAAATGTCAAAATGTTATTCGTTCGGCTATTTTTTTCACTTTTCGGAACAACTCATATAGGTCTCAAAGTAATCGATGTGTCTTCCTTACCATCATAGTGAGATATATAATCTAAAAAGAGAAAATAATACGCTATATATTCAGATATAAAATTAATAACAAAATAATTAAAATGTACACCTTTATGAAACCAAAGTTTCCGACCTCAATTTGAGAAAAAAATATGAAACTTTGTAAATTTTTTTTATGATTTAATGAAACTGCGGGAATCGGACGGTTGACTCGGATGAATGTCAAAAATTATTAACTTTTTACGTATTATTTATTATCAGTCGGTATAATACATAATTATCGTAACAAAATAAACATTTAATTTACAAGTAAAATAACAGCAGTAGGTATGTAAGTTTTGTGGTCAGGAGATAAAAAAACAAAGAAAAGGAAAATATATTTTTTCCTTCACTTAATCTATAGAGTCAATAATTATTAACCTTTTTTACTTATATAATTATATAGATGGGTACTAGAAAAATTAAATAAACATATGATATAAAAGATAGCGATCTATCTTTATATTCACTTAGTTTATGATTCCACAGGCATTGGTAGTTTTTAAGTTCTCTGAAAAAAGCAGAGTGTTCTCTTCGTTCCATTTACATAACATTCTGACGTTTTGCGTGCGAAATAATGACGTCCTTTCAGTACAGGACGCGAGACGGAATGAACGAGCTCGTGAAACGTCCATTCCGTGTTCAGACTATTTATTTTGCTTTCATTCCGCGCGCTTGTGATAGATGCCGAATGCCAATATCCAACATCGACGGATCGGTTCACTAATGAATTCATTCGGCACTTTTGGTTCATTTCTTGTTCGGACTTTCACTCCGAGTAAAAAAGGAAAAATGAAAGACAGAAATTAACGAAAAGTGAACTATCTCATTCCCGCGGAAGTACTCGCATTTCATGAATTTATCCCATTTTGATATCCACCGTGGAGGTAGATACTCTTGGTTTATGAATCTATCCCGTTTTTAAGGTGAACACAGGGCTCGCCCTACTAAATGACGAATCGTGCGCCACGAGTTATGTTCATCGCTCGAACCGTCCGGCTTTTTTAATAGACCGACAGATGAATGGAGAACATCAAAGTTCTAGGGACAGGGTTGTCACTAATCACTATCTTTAAACTACTTTCATTCCACTCTTTCTGAGATAGCTCTCGAATTCACATATCTACGCTTTGATTAAATTTAATTACTCGATAATTTTTTTGCGGTTATTTTGAAAGTCTCACAATGTGCTATTTAACATATTATTAAAGTTGTACTTTTTGATTTTTACTAGGATTTTCTTTTCTGAAGTCGATTAACATATTTGAAAAATGCTGTATGCAGATAGGCATCTGTGTGAGTAGGTAGGTACTAACTGTGTTCGATTCTACTCCGGTTGCGATACCAACAGAGATCAATATATTTATTTTTTTACTACTAGCGAGTTCTCGGCATGTGTTGCAAAGCGACTTACATAAAAACATTGATTCTCCTTGCGTGTCCTTTCCAATTCATCCCCGATCCTCTTCCGCATACCTCTCGCATCCTCTTCCCTTTCCGCGTTCCCTCTCTACCTTCCCCCCTACCCTTTTTCGCATTCCACGTCACCTCTTGCAAATTTCATGTCACCTCTTGCAAATTTCATAACGCCAGAGCTCACCAGTATATTTATATACATGTAAAGGAATACCTACCTAGGTAATGCATAGGATTCCTTTATGTTCGAATTTTAAAAAGGTGTTGTCATGGAGACAGAAAATGATATATGATTGTTTTTTTGTTGTCTAGCTGGGTAGCACAGATTGAAGTAATAAGAAGATTGAAAAATAAGTTTACAATTACAAACTGATATAATATTTTGAAGACGGACAAATAACTTTAATTGTAGTTTCTTTGTCAGCAAAGCAACTCATGATATTTGGTTTTCACATTATTAATAAAAAATTACAACAAATAGACAAATTGTCTTATATACATATATATCGCAATCTTCGCGAGCGTGTGCACAACAACTCACCAAGGATGAATAGTATAGGAAATAATTTCATAACGCCAGTGCTCTATATTATATATAGAAACCATCGCGGGCATGCTCACATCAAATCCCCAAAGTCTCATCGCAATCGGATAAATGGTTTAGGAACGCATAAGAGACATTCATTTTTATAGATATATTCAAATTATACCTATATTTTATTTTCATTTAATAGTGCATTTGTGTCAGCCCTGTCTGTCCGATGAATAGTTTCGGGGACCGTTCGCCTTGGGCATTCTTGGGTGGTCCTTGCTTCGTACAAAAGTACAAAATATAAAAACTATTAATAATTCCTATTAAGCTTTTCGTTGCATTTCTACCCTCTCGACTCTCGACCCATCCTATCTCCTATCACGGCCGCATCCCACGACCCACGCTGTACACGCCGTAATATTATTATTCAACATTACAATGTTCTTTTTAAGAGGTTGGTTTTCGAATTTCTACCGATTTCTTGCAAACCTCCCTTAAACACTTGAAGTTTTTAAGCTCTTAAAAAAAAAATATATATATATATATATATATATATATATTATTCTTGAAGATAATATCTAGACATAAGTCGCCCCCAAACGCAAATTATATAAAATTCCCTCGATAGAAAAAAATCGCAAAGTATGCTCCAAAAATTATTATAAACACGTTTGTTTCAGTTATTTTACAAGTTATACATATGTATGAAAAAATTCACAGCGTTTCTTTAAATGCTGTTTAAGACAATTATCGCTAGATTTTTGCTCTATTTTAAACGAGTCGTGTTTTATTAAAGATTTTCATGATTTTTGCATCGATTTTATCGTTGTAAATGTTAGCGCGCTCTTCTAACATTCGTAATTTCATATCTCTCCGTCTTCTTCTTTTTGGGGCCGGGAACTGAGCCTTAATTTTTTTTCTTTTTATTAACCACTGGTTATAAACTTAACGATTTTTTTGTAATTTTTTTATAAATTCAGAAATGTCAGATAAATGTTAAAATACAGGTTAATTCATTGGCTATATAGCACTGCAATAAATTTTTATGTCTCCATATTAAAATTCGAAGGTATGATTTTTTTAATGTTTTTTTTGATTTTTTTAATGTAATTTTTAAAATGATCTTCTGGGAAATCTCGAGCAATCGAGGCAAATTTATTTATTTCGCGTGATCGCTCCAGTTTATAAGTCGGGAATGTTCTATTTAATAATTAGTCCTGTTATCTTTTTATCGAGTCTGCTTCACTGACGGGCTATTAGAGGTAAATTACTGTACAAAGAATTTTTCTACGGGAATGAATTGTTTTTCCGGGATTAAAAGTAGCCTTTATTTACGTAAATACTTCACAGTAAGTTTTTTTTTAATATTCGGGTAAATATGCATAGAGTCCTCCACCTCACGGATAATACGGAACGTTCGTGTTGTCGAAGTTCAATGCACGGATAATACGGAATATTCATTTTTTAACTAATAGACAATCAAATATGACATTTGTCGGAAGTACAAATCTTATAAAATAATTTCTTGTCAAAATAAAAACAAAAAAGTACTTACTTTGAATTATTGGGTTGAGAATCAAACTACTAACGCTGCATATCATCATAATTTAGATAAACATCCCAGGTTTTGAATGGTTTGTTTGGCAAAGCAGGGTTTATCTAGCGGGTATTTGTAATTATTCTAATACACTTCTTTCCATGTTATGCTGTTATAAATACAGGTACAAACTTGTCAATAATAACGTCAGTAAATTATTGTTTTATATGGCAATAATATTTTTTCTATGATTGGTAGCATTGATTGATTATCTATGAAATGTTAAATAAAAACGATAAATATAAAAATGGCGTTACCGCGTAAGTGAATAAATTTAAACAAAATTAAAATGTTAATTGCATATTTTTTGCAGGTTTTTTTTGTCTCTCCCGACATAAATACTTACTCACTTTTCGTAATAACAAAGCTAAATCTAACTGTTTGAATAAAAAATATTCCGTATTAATATATTCCTCTGGTCTGGAGCTCCAAAATACCTAAAAAAAACCCTTGACTCTGTGCAGAAACGGGCGGTCCGTTTGATAGATTCTCCCATCTTAACAGACGGATTGCAATCTTTAGAGCACAAGCGTTGGGTGGGATTGCTGTCCTTGTTCTTCCGATATTACAATGGAAAATGCCCCGAGGAACTAGCGTCATTGATCCCCTCGGCATCGGTGCATAGTCGGGAAACACACCAAACATGCGCCCAACATTTGTACACGGTTGACATTTCTCACATGAGAACGGGTCGTTTTTACTTTCGTTCTTGAGTTCAACAACTCGACTCTGGAACGATTTACCGGCCTATGTGTTTCCTCCCTCCTACAACATGGGTCTCTTCAAGACCCATGTTCACTCCTTCCTTTCCTCAAAAAGACCCTCCACACAGCATCCTCGAAGATGACATGGGCCCTGAGGGAAATTATTTTCCTCAGGACCTCCTGTGTGGAGAAAATGTAAAAATAAAGCGGTTCAATGCATAAATAATAATATTCGTATTAAGCGTGTCCTGTCATCCCAAAAGTTTACCAAAAAACCTTTTTTATCTCTCATTTTTTCATAAATCTTCTTTCTATTCACTTCGCATTCCACCTGCCCACTATCTAATATCTAATCTGTGATATTATACACCTATCTGCTCTAAGTATTTGCCTTTATCTTTAGCTAACAATAAATCTTTTCTTATCTGTCAAAAATTGCCTATGGAATTGAAAGCACACAAATGGAGTTGCAGTTTTATTTTTGTCCTACGATTCACGAATACAAATGAGCCTTGTCAAAAACACTGACGTATTATTTTTACGGCTTTTACGACATTTAAAAACGTGAAAGCACAGCCATCCATAATATGTCTATCGTCATCTCCGTTATATTTCAAAATGCATTAATATTCCAACAACGACGCAGAGAGTGAAAAAATTGAAAGAACTATCGTACGAAACTGTCACCATGTTGATATTCTCCCGCCATGTGACTGCTGCTAAAATTGACCATTTTATCAAAAAGTCTTTTACATTTATCACAATAATTGAGTCCTTGCTTGGAATAATGTTGTATATAGCGGATGTTGTATGTACGGATTTATATTTTTTGTGATTTTCTTACTTTTCCACTTACTTACGGGAATTGCGTTTCATTTTCTTTATACGTGTGAGGGAGATTTATTATAATTATTGTATTTTTCCTTCGTTGTGGAGGGGTGCAGACATACGTTCACCATTTGTCTCATTTTCGACTATTGACATTTAGTGTCTAAGAAAGAGGGGTAGCATTATATTTTGAAAAACAAAAACAAAACCATCAGCCCATTGGCATTTGACGTTTTTGAATTAACTCACTATTCAATATTATGTTTATCACAATATTGTTGCAGCTCTTTTAAAAGATTAGAATTAGTTCCATACAAAATGTATGAGAAAAAGAGTTTTCTTCATAATTTTTTTTTCGTGAATTTTTCCGATGTTTTAATATCTATTTTGCTATTCGGGGCTGAGACAAATCCATCAAATTAAAGATCATAAAAATTGGTCCAGCCGTCTTAAGTTCTAAATTGTGTAACTAACCCGACTTTGTTTTATATTTTAAGATTAATCTAGTTTTTTTAATAATTTTTGAAATCGGTCATTTTTACTCGTGTGCTGAAAATTCCCTTTTCAAACTATCTTCACGCATGCGCGTTGCAATAGTGTTGCCATAAAGGTGGAAAAGTGTGTCCGCTGTAAAAAGTTTTTTCTCCATTGGATATACAGGTGTAGATACCTACACTACTTACTTGTGTTTGTATTTACCTACTTAAGAAGTACTACATAAAATGGCGGCTCATTCTACTTCTTTTCATAAGAACGTTACGTTGATACTTCTTTCAAGTTTAAAAGGTTTTTGTGTAGCGAAGAAAATGTCGAAAAAATTCATTACATTGTGTTTTTTTTATGCATTTGGCATTTGTACAGAGTAAAATGTTTGGGTTGGAGTTGTCGACATTTAAAGGCCCTTGTGTTTAGTATTTCGAGATTTTATGTAGAATTTTACCAGATACTTATTTTACTTTCATGTTATGCAGCCGTGGCTGAACGATAAGCTACAGTTTGTCAAATAAGAGTAGAAAACATAGGAGGGTGCCACTGTTGTTCAAATGGCAATACTAAACATATATCTCATGGTGTTAATGTAAAGCTGTGTAACCTACATTTTTATTAAAAATTAAACAGGCATAAATGTGAAAAAAATATTTTTTCTTTGAAATATTGGCCTAAAAATTAGAATTGCGTATAGGTAAGTATATTATTATTATATCTTTGCAATTTTGTGTTAATATAATGAAGAATAACGATAATGTAATAAAATATAAAGCACAGTTTAGAAATTTCTCACATTATTTAACACTAGCAAAAGTACCTACCGTTGCCCGGGCTTTAGATCGTCTCTAATTTTCGATCTGAATATATTTAACTCATTCAGATCTAAAAGTAGTGTAACTAAACTCACCATTAGTGATTCTTTCTTTTTATCTACCTACTATTAAATTCAGATTTATGTTAAATTAAATGAAAGCAAATCGCTTTATAAAACACCTTTTATTCAAATTTATGTCATAAACAATATATATATATTTTTAATGTGGTTTACTGTGTTCTATACATTCAGTGTCATTGCACTTTAAAATAATATTTGACAGTTAAATTGGTGTTGCCCGCCTACAAATTTTATAGTTCCATTTTTTATATTTTCAACTCTTATTTGACAGACAGCTGGTCCGAAATACGAAGTGAGAAAATTGGACTTTAAGTATCTTCTTCTTTGTGTGCCTTATCAGGTCCCCCCGACGTTGGCGATCACTCTTGAAAAGGTCTCTCTGTCTTGCGCTGCCCGGAATAGCTCCTCCACACTTCTAATGCCGGTCCACTCTCGTATATTTCGCAGCCAAGACATTTGTCTCCTACCAGGCCCTCGGCGACTCTCTATCTTGCCTTTCAATATTAAATGGAGCAAGTGATACTTCTCCCCTCGAAGTATATGACCCAGATATTAAATTTTCTTGATTTTAATTACATAATTTATAAATATACTTTAAGTATATCATTTATAAATATGATTTCGATGTGAAAACTTCTTTAACACCGTCGTGATTTAAAACTCGACGAACCGAAAAATAGCGACATTAAAAAGATACAAACACTTACATCTATAGGACTTAGCCTGCGAAAGAATGATATAGTATAATCGGTCTCCTTTTTGCGCGATGCTTCGTAGCCTATCGGTCTCCCCTTTGTTTGATCCTTCGTAGCCTCACCACATCTATTGACTTTTCTGCAAGTCTAGAATGAATTTTTACTTTTTATGAGTAAAACCTCAGATTGTAATATTTAATTAAATGATATGGGTAAAAACTTATCCAGACACTATCTATATAGCATTTAGTTCGGGTTTGAATCTTGCAATCATAGATATAAAGATAGCAACCAATAATATGTGCGTAAAGTGAAGATAATGTTGGTAGTTCTTATTTGAAGTATGATACAGTTAAAAGTGACCGAAATGGATGTAGACACTGATTTGTTAGAGCTGTTGCCATGTAAGCAGAAGGTCCTGGGTTCGAGTCCCGGACGTACCAATATCTTTTTCTGATTTTTCTGTCTCCAATTTTTTAATTGTCGGATATGTTATGTGTATTCTCCTCTGCCAAAATGCGGTCGAGGCCTGATTGGTTAATGTAAAGAGAAATTTTATTTGATTTTCATGGTATTCGGTGCACTCTAAAAACGTTTTCACACCTCTGTTTTAATTTGATACTTCACGAAGACAACTAAGAACAAGAAGCTGTGAATCGAGGTGAACTGGATTCATTCTACTGCTCTACTACTAGGCAACTATGCGGCTGGCTTTGACTAGAACAGATGGATATGGATTGCTTGGTGATTTTATGTCTTGAGATGGTATGACTTGAATGAACGCAGTTATTTACACCTGTTTAATTACACCTGTGAATATTACTACGGATTCATTGCTCTTGATGTGAATTCATAGTGCCCAGTGCCCAATCATGATAAATTCCGACTAGATAGGCGACCTCCATGGATAAGCGGTCATTGGCTACGAATCTGGGGGTTGCGGATTCGAATCCCATAGGCTAGTAAATTTTGTTTAGTTAATTAACGAGTACCCGGCAAGCCTTGCAATGCCACTCAAATAAATACATTGTTCCTCCCCGCGAGTCCTTTCCCAAGCGTCCCCGTCCCGCCTCAATCCCCTCCCGCGTCCGCTCCCCTTTCCACCTTCCTCCCCTCCCACGTTCCCCTCTCCCTCCCGATTTTCCTTTCCCCTCCCTCCTTCACTCCCTGCCGCTAAACATGAAAGATACTCATTTTTCAAACAACACGCTCAACACCTACTTTTATACAAATTTCATAACGCCAGAGCTCACCATTATATAGAGAAACCTTCGCAGGCGTGCGCACAACAACTCACAGAAGTTTCATCCCAATGGGATGAATGGTATGAGAAATAATTTCATAATGCCAGAGTTCACTATTATACATATAAAGAAACTCTAAAGTTTCATCGCCATCGAATGAATTATTTAGGAACGCACAAGGGACAAACATTATTAAAAAAACATTATTTTTTATATAATAAGACATACATTATGCTATTTCGCATGCCATTAATACCGCCTTGTTAAAAGACGACCATTCCGAATCGTTTCTTAAAATTATTATAGCCGTGTTTGGTGACCAGATCTTAATATCCAGCTACCTTCCAATATTATTCTTCCCCATCTCCGGTATATAGACACCTCTTAGTATCGCCCTTGTGAAACACCACTATTCCTAATTGAAGATTTGCTTGAAATGGCTTTAGCCGTGTTTGTTGACCAGATCTGAATATCCATTTGCCTTCCAATTTTACTCTTCCCATCTCCTTTCATTGTACATTCCCCACAACACAACAAACCCCAATTATTTAGCAATGTCCCACTGTCTTTGGACCGCTGGGAGCGGTTGGGAAAATATAAAAAAGGTTCTTTAGAGGGAATAACCAGACAAAATCGGAAATATGTCATTTTGAAATAAAATTCCTCTTTTCCACAAAAAAGTATAAATTGATTTCGAAAGATTGTTCTTTTATCTGGTAAAGTCATGTTTTAAATTATGAGAAAATATGTTTATTTTTAGTATAATAAGGTTATACCGTAGGTCGTTGGCAGATTTGTTAAATTTTCAAACATAATTTTGTATTATCCAACACACATTTCTAATCATATAATCATGCAGTAAAATAAATCGATAAATTTTTTGGGAGAGCTTTGTTGCAGAATTTTAATTTTAGTTTAAATAAAATCATTGAAAAAAAGATCCGCGCACGTGTTTTGTGACGAAAATACTTCTGTTTGTCTGTTTATTTACGGTCTTACAAACTAATATATTTAAGATTTTTTTTACATTATTGAAAAAGTATAAATACTTATAATCAAAAAATAATTACAAATAGTTCACAATTCATAATTTTATCATCACGCCTTTCTGCATTTTTGAATGTAGGTATAAATTAAAGAAAAATTTATAATTAAATAAAATCGTTATTGAGTTATTTTTTTAAAAAGTTGTTACGGAGAATGATTAATCTTTCTTATTGGACCGCCCTGTACAATCGTAAGAACATCTTTCGACGAAATTTGAATTCTCGGCCGCTGGCTGGTTAGTGTGAATGGTAGTTATTTCTAGTTAGAATTAAGTACCAACTTGTTTTTTATTTTATTTTAGTCGGTATTGAGACCTTATTTATAGACTCTCGCATATATCTTCGTGAATGGGTCCCATGAGATTCATTAGTAAATTCATGAAGCGGTAGTTTCGACACAGAATCCATTATCAGTTTATTTTTAAACAATGCTAGACGCAGTTTGCATTGTTTTTTAAAGAAACGCTCGTTATGACTATTTTTGTGATTTGATCAATAGGAAATACATACAACTGATTTTTAATATGCATATTCTAATACACAGACGCAATGAAGACATTCTGAGTCTGTTCTACAGGAATTTCAATGGAGCATATGCGAGGAGCTAGCAGCATTGAACCCCTGAGCATCGGTGCACGTACGCGAAACTCGATGGACACGAGCGGTACACGGTTTATGTAGCATTCACCCGGACCGTTATGACTCCCGGGGTTGATTTATAGCATATTTAATATGTAAAATACAGACACGTGTAAATAATATTTGATTATCTCAATTTAGTATCTGGAGATGTCTGACTAATCAATTGGACGATCGATATATCTACATATAGACTTGCAGTCTATTTTGTCGATCGTTGCAAATAATTAGTGAAATCAAAACGATTAATATCTGGCCTCCGTTAATTACGTTTTGCTATATAGGAAAAGCTGTTGACCTGTCTCATTCGCTCTACTACGTCCTAGTCAGTGGCGGTTTTCTCTAATGTGCGCTCGTGCACTGAATTCCCAAAAAAAAAAAACTAACTAACTAACCATCACGCCGTTTCCCCGCAGGGGTAGGCAGAGAGGACGGACCGCCAAACAACTCGGTCTTGGCACACACTCTTTGCCTCACTCACATTCATACATCGTCTCATACATTCTCTTCTATTATTCTGACTTTTGACATGGCCCGACTCAAGTATCTGATTCACTTGATCGTGCCATGTCTTCCTCGGACGTCCACGACTTCTTCTACCTTTCACATTTGCGTCGTATATTCTTCTTACACTGCTTTCTTCGTTCATTCGCTCTACATGCCCGAAAAAAAAAAATTATGATACTAAATTACCCGGCGAACTTCGTACCGCCTCAGAGCCAATAACTGTTGTGTTAACTTATTAGCTGAATTAAATTAACTTTTTTATAAAATTACACAATGAAGCAATTATCGATGCGCAACTGTCCGTGTTTTGTTTTGTCATTATCTGTACGGATTTTGTATGGACTTTTACGGAATTGTTCAATTTTTTTTAAACCAACCGTCCTAAGTGTGCTCAGTAGTCGCTTGTTAAAATCCTTTGCTATTACACTCTGTATACATATATTATGGAAGATATCAACAAATGATTTTTCAAACATCTAAGGTAATTTTTTCTCCCTTTTTAATTCTCAAATTGAACTCTCAATAAGAAAGGCCACTAGTGGCCACTGTTTCTAGTGTGTAGTGATTTAGTCTATAATCGATACCCGCCGTATGCCATTCACAAGAAAATCTAAAACAGGTTCCTCAACTGACCAAGTTTGACCAGGTTTCTAGTTCTAGGTCCTGTTTGTGTACAACTTCCACTATTATTATTATTTGCAACAGCACTATAATTATTAATTATAATATGTATTATTTTACAGGTTGTCCCCTTTTTACCAAATATTAGCATTATATACCTTGATTACTTCCTGTGTTTTTAACCTGTTTCTATGATCTTTCGCTGTAGGCCTACCAAACTGCACGGACTATCAAATTATTAGATTCAGCAACTACAACTACTACAACTACAACTACTACTTTCCCTACAACTACTTTTAGCCCCTCTCTCGCTACTATTTTTGAATTACCGCTAAAACGATACTTTGGGGCGGGGCTATCGTGTGACGTCATGAGCGTGGACGCTCACTGATAGTGTTTATTTATGCTGGCCAAGCTGAGCGACGCTTGTGACGCCAAAATCCGATTTGCCTACCACGGACCGTTTTGATTTTGTCAGTTTTAGATCGTTTTTAAAATCAATAATATTGAATTAAAACATAAAAAAACAAACATTTTTAGTAGGATGATTAAAATCAGAAAAATGATCTTTAAATATTCCGTTCATTTTCAACGGAATTCCTCGTTTGTGGAAATACCCCATTGTTTGTTACATGTAAAAAATTACTTATTTTCCAAGGGGACAAATTTAAACGATATCCAATGAACGATAGTTTTGACACATTTACCATGAAGTATCATGTTTTGCAATAACATTTCACCAACGATCACCCAAATCCCATGCTAATTTTATTTAAAAAAAAAAAAAGATTCCTGATTCTGTAAAAGTACAGTGTAACTAAACGGGTCACACTGTATTTTATTTAATTTCTAGTTGGTTTCACGGGTTATTTATCCACATATTATTATTATGGGTTAGTTGGATACGGGTGTATTAGCAAAATTAGACATTGTCTACGTTTGCATTCCCCGCACTGTCAAAAGTTTATCAGAATTCATTAATTTAAAATTAAAAATTACATGCTTTTAAATGCTCCCTGTCTCTCTGAAGGTTAAGTTTAATGTGATTAGAGTTACGTAATATTAAATAGGAACTAATAAGATTTCATAGAATGACGGATTAATTAGCATGAAACACGCACACAAAAGCTGTTAACTTTTATATAACACTAGCGAGTTCCCGGCATGCGTTGCTATGCCATTTAATAAAGAAATTGTTCTCCCTGCGCATAGATAGATAGCACAGGCGTCAGGTGGGATTGCTGTCCTTGCTCTACTGTAATTACAATGGAAGATGCTCTGAGGAACTAGCGTCATTGATCCCCTTAGCACCGGTGCATAGTAGGGGAACACGCCCCCAATACACGGTTGACATTAGTCACATGAGAGCAGGTCGTTTCTACGACTCGTTCTTGAGTTCAATAGCTCCGCTGTGGATGATTTGCCGGCCTCTGTGTTTCCTCCCTCCTACACCAAAAACCATATTCACGCCTTTCTCTCCTCAAAAAGCCCTTCTACACAGCATCTTCTAAGATGACATAGGCCCTGAGGGAAATTATTTTCCTGAGGGCCTCCTGTGTGGAGTTAATGAAAAAATGATAGTTAAACCTCATTTCAATGAAACTATAAATATTTTTAAAATCTGTGAACAAGATAAAAGTATAGCCACTTTTGTAGGTTGTTAACATCATTTGCCCAAATTCGAAATGATGAAAAGAAAAAAAAAGTTTTTAAAATAACTAGATAATATTAGAGGTTTCATCGTTCAAAATATTTCTATAAATTATCCATTAAATTACTAAAATGCATTAATACGATAATTGGAGATATGTTGTTTTTTTTAAGTATATTTTATTTAGCTCTAAAATTTAACATCTTATATCTAATATAATCTATTCTAAAACTACTATAATATTAAAATTGGACTTCACAACATTGAGACATAATCTACGAAAAACTGCAAGACTTTTCGCCTCCCTAACATTTATAGGTAAATTAAATGTTTAGTTTAGTAAATTTGTCGGTGTAGTTTAACCCTAGAAGCCCAATCATATTTTGCTATCTATAAAATTCAATCATAGGTCAAATTTACCTACATGAATAAATACATTTGTAACATAGTTTTTTCTGTGTAATTTTATTATATTTTATCATTATTTATCCGTATTAACTATTTAGGAAATGAAAAAACGCGTAATTAGAATAATATTTATTGATTAGACTTTGAAAAAATCAGCTATTACTAATTAATATAAAAATTTGATACAAAATGAGATCCTTTCGGTTTGGTTCTTTTAAACTAAAAATATAGAAAAAAAAAACTTCACATGATCTTCTTTTTTCTACTAACCAATAAATGTTTTATAACAATTAAACAGTTTTATATAATTATTTTTTCTTTATAATCACTTTTCAGACACATCATCAAATTAGAAAAAGCCTAAACATAGGTCAAATTGACCTACAACAGTACGATAACTCCAATAAGGGACTTACCAAGGCAACACCGCTGTTTCCTGTGAGCTTTTGGCGGGTACTAAGTTGGGTCGATCAAACAGGGCAATCGAAAGAAGTGTGCGAAAGAGAATGCAGATATTTGTTTGCGTGTAATGACCTGGATTGGGCTTCTAGGGTTAATAAATTTACCAAAAAAATTCTTGCATCATGTAAAATATTGTTGTAAGAATAATAACTGAATTTCTCCTGCATGATATTCAACCAATTTTGTAATGAGGAAAAGGACGCACTCCAAACGCAAGTTAATATGCGATTTTTTTAACCCTTCCCGGATCAATGTAGTGGACTGTGAAACAAACATAGGTTTTTTAATAGACGATGTGTCGAGGAGAGCGAGACATCCTGTGATGAACATCTCTTGTTATTTATTTTAGTTTATTTTGCGTCACAGTTAGGAACAATATATTGCAAAAATATCACAAAAATATGGTTTACATAAAATTTGGCAGCTCTTTCTTACACACTAAATAATAGAGAAAAACCTAAGACATGTGTCTGCATCCTCCAAAGGAAAAAAAAAGGTAATAATTTTTTGCATCTCCCTCAATCATCAAGGAAATGAGATGCCACCGTTGTCGCCGTCATGTTACCGTAGAAATTATAAAAGCGGCTAATGGGCGCTTTTAAAATTCTCACGGTTACGGCACGGCGACTGCACAAAAAAGGCAAAAGCATACATTCCTTACCGCAATAATGCTATAGCTCTTTCTTACACACTAAATAATAATGAGACAAACGATGTACATGCGTCTGCTTCCTCCAAAGGAAAAAAAAGAATCATTTTTTCGCATCTCCCTCACTCGTATCAAAGAAACGCGTTCCCTTACCGTCGCCGTGCCGTTTCCGTGTCGTTGCTGTGGATATTATAAAAGCAGCCACTAAGTCGAGATTCCTTCTACTATTAGCCTATGAGTTCTTCGTCGCGGAGTTTGTACTACATGGAGATAGCAAATAGAAGATGTTTTGTTTCATCAATCAATCCCATTAAACAATTTACAATAATATTATGTTAATGTTCAATTACAATTACAATGTAAACATATATACATACATAATATTATTACTAATTATAATATAACTATAGGTATAGATTGTCACCTTTAACTGTAAAGCATCTTTATTTAGTAACCATGTTTTCAGCATTATATCTGAATCTATTTTGTGAAACCAATTTTTTTTTGGTATCATGTTAAATATTTTGGGGACGTTATTTTCCAGAGTATAATAATAATTATAATAACGTAGTATTTAGATAGCGCAGTTTTGTGATATTTCACTTCAAGTGCGCTTAATTATAATAAACTTAAAAGTAATCCTATAATGTTCCTTACGAGTCCTTACAAAAATTGATTCAATAATGTGAAACAAAGAAAATACAGTATTTACAAAGTAATGCCAAAAGAACAATATTAACAACAGCAGTGCTATTTTGGCACAGACACTAGATAATGAAATGATCAT
This sequence comes from Limnephilus lunatus, assembly GCA_917563855.2. NCBI lineage: Eukaryota > Metazoa > Arthropoda > Insecta > Trichoptera > Limnephilidae > Limnephilus > Limnephilus lunatus. Next base: position 59,534,961 of record OU830596.1, read on the forward strand.
GTTTTATGATGAGGAAATCAATATCATAAAACTTCTGATTTATATGAATGCAGCATTATCTGAATATTTTTTAATATGTAAATCCACGGCATTTTCAACGTATATTTAGTATCTACCTTTATTTCATTTTAACTGGCCACAGATTTTTTTCACTTTCGAAAAACCGATTTTTACGTCGATTTCTGTCTAGATGTCAAAAGTTTAACACAGAATTGTGGCATATTTTAAATGGATCGCCACCGTTATTATGTGATTATAAAGTTTTATGACCTCTAGTCCTTGAAATTATCCAAAAACATCTCCGGTAGAATGTGTGTTTTTGATGATATCTTCGATGGCGTAAAGCACTTCTCAAATGTCAATTTTTCTGGTATGCTGTCCGTATTTATTATTTTATTTTGGAACAAGCATTCCTTTATTCTTTGTGAACCTAGTTTTTTGTTCAGTTCATGTTCAACTTTTCTCTTGTGTTCAGAGTCAGATGTACTGAATCAGTAATTTGTAACAGAATAAGGCCTGCACTTGTAAGATAGTTAAATTGCGATTCAACATACGAGTATGTTTCGTCTCTGTGAAAAAATATGTTTTAGAACTAACTAGCAGACCTGGCCACACTTTGCTGTGGCTAACGATACCTTTATAGCCAACGCCATCTGTTAAATCAAATCCACACCGTCCGTTTGTCAGCCCGCTGCCCACTTCCCGCCGCCAGCGGCTCGCTGCCGCTTGTCCAGATATATTATGTATTTCAACCAATTTACACTAAACCTTGACCAATTATGTACCTAAAAGCCTTCCTCATGAATCACTCTATCTATTGGCGAAAACCTCATGAAAATCCGTTGCGTAGTTTAAATGATCTAAGCGCACAGACAGCGTGAGCGACTTTATGTTATACTATATGATAAAGATAATTAAACATAGAATTTTATGCTGATTGTAGTAGGTAGTTTAAATTAGTTTTGCAAGAGTGTCCCCGAGTGGTTATTCCATAAGTTGATTTTGCGAGTGATAAGTAAATATTTTTTTAAATATTCACAGGAACGAAACATCAATAGATAATATTTGCTGTACATTTTGTAGCTATTAGAAACAATATTTATCTAACATATCTAATATTATATAGTTAAGCTAAATTTTAATAAATGAACTTAAGCGTTGTCCGTTAATTTGATTTCGTCCGTGATTTTTGCTGACTGTTGGGATTTATTTTGGAGTATTGCGTTATGCAATTTGGTCCCTAGCCAAGTGCAGTGGGTTCTATCCCGGCCAGGTTGAATTATTCAATGATTCTGTGTTTTGTTATTATGCCACAAACAATTAATTATAGCCGACGTGAACACGCTTGGACACTTCTGACTCATAACATATTCGTATTAATAATGCCGGTCAATAGCTGAGTGAGCAAATGCGTCGGTTTCCCGCCCAGGCGTCCTGGAATTCAATTCATCTGCTAGCTAAGTCTTCATCATTGCACAATTAACAGAAAACTTATTGTCTCTGTAAAAAGTTTCGAATGGACTAACTGACTTCTTCTTGTGCCCTGTCCGTTTAACGGAAGTTGGCTATCATGTTGGCTATGCGGACTTTGTTGACTGCGGCCCGGAACAGCTCTACAGTAGACTGGCCAAACCACTGTCTCAGCTTTTTCAGCTATGAGGTTCTCCTTCTTCCTGGGCCCCGTCTTCCGGCGATCTTTCCCTACATTAATATCTCACACTTCTCTGGATGTCTCATCACATGTCCAAGATATTGAATTTTTCGGATTTTTATAGTTTTAATAACTTATTTTTCTTTATTCATCCGAACCATAACGTCTTCATTCGGAACCCTGTCCATCCAGCTTATTTTAAGTATTCATCTATAGATCGACATCTCGAATGCCTCAAGTCGCGTGATTAGTTCTTCAGTAAGCGTCCATGCTTCCATTCCATAAAAAAATATCGAAAACACGTAGCATCTGACCATCCAGGCCCGGGCTGGCCAGGTCCGCAGGTCCGCGATCTCGGAGGGCCCCCGGCGCGAGGAGGCCCCGAAGGGGCCCCACAAAACGTTAGCTTTAAACTTAGTACAAACACTGCTCCATCAAGTTAAGGACAAAAGGAATGACGCGTATTTTGAAGTATTGTACGCAAAAACAAAAGCCTATGTAAGTGCAGTTAATCTTAAGCTAGACGAAAATAACATTGACGTCGAGTTAGAATTGGATATAAGAGAAAAAAAACGTCAAAGAAAAAAATAATGCCCGGTGAAAAATCAAAAGATGAAACTGACTCTATTTCAACAGTTCAACATTACATTAATGTTAAATTTAAACTCTTATCTTTACCAATTTCCAGTGTGAATTTAATGTTTTTATGTTATTTATTTAAAAAATTTAAGAACATGTTCAATTGTCTTTCTGAACCTAACCAAATGCAAAATATATCGTCGACATATCTTTTCCAACAATACACATTTTTAAGTAATAACGCACCGCTATTAAAAATCTTATTTTCTAAATTATTAACAAAAAATTTAAATTTAACATTAACAGTTACTAAAATAGATTTCAATATTTTCCGTAAAGATACGTATACTGATATTATTATACATAATTCTTCAAATCATCCCTTTTCTCAAAAACTAGCGGCTTTCCACTCTATGATTAATAGATTAATTACGATTCCTTTGTCAGCTCTTAACTATAATTTTGAATTAAATCTCATAAAACAAATAGCAATTAATAATGGCTATTCTACTGACTTACAACATTTTTCTATGGGAAGTGCGAATTCTATTTTAATTTTAAATTGCACATACCAATAAAGGCGACTTGCAAATGAATGTGTACTAAATTGATATTTTTCTGTGAATGTGTAATTGATTTCCGTTGGATCTGAAATTTATAATTGCATGTGAATTAATTGATACTTAAACAATGGAATGGTTGCCTCCAAAGATCTTACCCACGCTACTCTTGTTTGAAGTGGGAATATTAATTAATTTAAGTTGCCTGAACTCCTCGTAACTAACTGTACATAATAATAGTATGGTTTATTAAATGAAGCTTTATCCAGTAGGTACAAATACTAAAATAAACTCAATAGCCAGGTATTTCCTCACCTTCCTCCGGCCATCTCCTTCCCCTCCTAAAGACTTTCAGCCTCACAGCATACCCCAATCAGTGTTGCCAACTTAGTGGATTTTCCACTAAAACTGGTGGTTTTCATACTTCATTTAGTGGCGAAATATTTCTTTTAGTGGCTGGTGGATTTTTTAGTGGTTTCCAAAATTTTTGTTTAATTACTAAAACACAATCACTCAGCCACTAATCCACTTCTATTTTTAATCTTATTTATCCTTTTTCGTTCCACTTTCTTTAATTTTAAATGGGATTTACGTTTACTGTGTAGGCAACACCAGTGGCGTCAAATTCATTAATTGAAATGGAGTGAGATGAGACGAAAAGCACAAAAAAAATTTGGAACGAAGTATTCAATTTTAAAGATGCTCAAGGAGGGCTGAGGTTTAAGGAATTAGCGACTTTTGCGATTAGTCTCCTCATACTGCCTCATTCTAATGCCGATGTTGAGAGCTGAGAGACAATTTAGCAGCATGAATATAATAAAAAACAAACAGGGGAATAGAATGAAGTTAGGTAAATTATTTAACTGCTATATTGAGAGTACGCTGTGGTTTGAGGTTGGAAAGAAAATGCTGCAATGATTATAACATTCCAGTAGCCGTTGTAAATCAAATCGGTACTATATATCGGTCATATCAATCTGAAACCGACTATTTTGGTGCAGGTAAAAATGGTTCGTCTGAAGAAGACGACTTAATTTAGAATTGGTCTTAATTGAATAATTTTCAAATGTTGATTTACCTACAAATGGTGTGTTGGTTACTAATTATTATTTTTGTAATAATAAAGAAAACAAATAATTTCTAAACTTATTTTCTTTCATCAATGTCTTTCATTAAACTTTATTTTAGGGGAAAATTTTGCGAGTGTGAGTGTAGTACTATATTTTTAGTGGTTTTCTGGTGGATTTAAAGGTAGAATCTGGTTAATCTGGCGGAAAGCTGGTATAACCGTTGGCAACACTGACCCCAATTGAGGATGCCATTGTCTCACTGGCTCCAAACGGGAGCAGTTGGGACTCTTGTGCGGTATTCATATTAACACAAAATAAGAAACAAAAGAGTTTGAGTAAAATCAAATAAAAACAAGAGATTTATAAGTTCTGGTGACGTACGCTAAATATTTCCGTTATCTTGCCAGTGAAGTAGATTATAATAATAATAATATAATAAAAACATTCATTTATTATTATATCAATGGACTTTTACAGTTTTATACAGTTTGTTTATATTGACAAAAAGGTCAATGCTCGACCATACATTCAGTATTTCTTCTGGAATGTAGCTGGTTTTCAGCAGTGCCTCTAATATAATATAACTAGCTGACCCAGTCACGCGCTGTGGCTAACTAAACACAACGCCATCTTCTGGATGGTAACTCTACCTTTATAACCACCGCCTTCTGTTAATTTGCGCACAAATCAAATCTATGTCGTCTAAATCATATATTGACATTCTCCTTTAAATTTTATATATTTCAACCAATCTAGGTATACAAAACCTTGGCAAATTATATACCTAAATCTTCCTCGTGAATCACTCTATCTGTTCGTGAAAATCGCATGAAAATCCGTTCTGTAGTTTTTGACTTTATCGCGAACTGATAGACAGACAGATAATTTAAAATTTGTAGAGATAACACAAAACAAATAATTAAATTAAATTAAAATAAAATAAATATAGTCGACATTCGACACGAGATATAAGTTGGTTTTTTGTAAAGGAATATGGAAAGTTTCGGAGTTTCTTAAAAGACTGTGTTTGAAAAATAAGCTATAATTATTACTATTACGCCTTCTCTTATTATTTTAGAACTTTAATGGATATTATCGTGTTTTATTTTGGGTTTTTATGCCGTGTTACCTTCTTCTTTCCATCAACAACCGTAAGTTACTATTTCCTTCCTATTCTTCAAATGGTTTTCATCTAATTATAAAAAAAATCACACGTTAAACAATAATGACAACAGCAAGCCATCATTACCCGGCGTCTGAAATAATTACTGGTGATCATTACAAGTCCAGAAAGCAGAAATTCGTTTGCGGTGAAGATTGCAGACTAACCTAACCTCAATATTAATTAATCGTCACGTCTTATAATTAATATAACGACGGAAACTTCATGGAGGATGTGGAACAAGAATCGTCTCCATTAACCATGATTTTCGCTCACGAGGCATTAAAATAATAACTTGTATAGAAGATGTTTTGGGACGTAGTTACCCGACAGGGATTTCTGAACATATTTGGGGTGAGACAATTATGGTCTCCGGTGACATTTTTTCGGCAATGCGCTTTTTCATCCGGCGACAAAATATCCTATGGACTAACTAACTAACCCAACCTAACTTTACAAACCTAACAGTATGTCGTTAGTCGTAAGCAAGTGAAATATATATTTTAAAAGTTGATTAACAAATTCGAAAAATATGTCATATATTCGGCCAATTGCTGTTGAAAAATTAGTCTTTGAAAAACTGAAATTCGAACCATTGATTTCGAAAATTGAATTCGAAAACCATGTCTGCTCCCACTTTACTTGATGTTTGTATTATTTTTGTTACATTAGACAATTTTTGAACAATAATTTATTGTCTTTATAGGATGTTTGTATTATTTTTGTCCCATTTTTTTTGTTAGATTAGGTTAGGTTTTAGTAGATATTTTATTGGGGGATGTTTTGTGGAGGATATTTTGTCGCGGAATGAAAATTCGCAGAACCTATTTTTTCAATTGCAACTTTTCAACTTCAATTGCACAGCTGCTTTGATAGTCCGTGCAATTTGGTCTTAGCTCGGAACGAAAGTAATCGTCCCAGCATGCCTTCCATTGATATGCTTGGTGAGCCTCTAAATGACCAGCTCAGCTACGGGGGCTCCATCGAATTCAGAGTCAAGTTAGCCTCCAGAAGCTGGGTGTCCTGTACAGGGCCTGCATCAGATATTGCAAGTAGTACACAACTGCTGACCACATCTGGTCTGGAGCCCCAAAATACTTGAAAAATCCGTTGACTCTGTGCAGAAACAGGCTGTCCGATTTGCTAGATTCCCCTCTCTTAACAAACGGATTGCAATCTTTAGAGCTCTGGCGTCAAGTGAAAACGCTGTACTTGTTTTACTGGTATTACAATGGAAGATGCAACTAGCGACATTGATCCCTTCTGAACCAGTGCATAGCCGGAAAACGTGCCAAACGCGCGCACAACATTTTCTACACGGTTGACATTTTTATTTTTTAATTTTTTTTTTATATTATATTTTTTTTTTAATATTATTAATTTTATTTTTTATATTTTTTTTAATATTTTTATATTATTTATTATTTTTTATATTATTTTTTTATAAGTTAACAATAATAATCTAAACGAAAATATGAAAGAGAACAAGACACAGAAAAACAGAAAAAGACAATGGTCGCAACTGGGACTCGAACCCAGACCTCTCCGTCTAACCGGGACGAGCGCGTTAACCAATTTCGCTATTGCCACCTTCTGTCAAAACGTCATAATTGTCAATCTCATATTTTCAAATTTTAGAATTACATTATTATCAACTAATTATTTTTCTCCATATTACGGGCAACTACCCTTTTCATTGGAAACAATCATTCTAAGAATTGTTTTGTAACCTGGATAGCGTCTCGGATACATGTATCCGAATTTATTTATATGGAACAATTGACTTTTTACGATATATTTCACTGATGGGAATAACCTTCAAAAAAGTATAAAAATAAAGTTTTTCTTATAAAAATTGAATTTATTTTTTATATTTTTTTACAATTTTTTACAAAAGTAGAAAAGAAGTCGACCTTGTTGGGGAACCCCATTTTAAGGTTACATTGTACGTGGTTTTATTTATGGGTTATTAATTATGTCAACCTTTTTTGTAAGCGTGTTCATTTTTTTAAGTATGTTAAAATATTTCAAGAGGAAAATTGAAAAGCAATATCTAGAGGAATACATGACTTATTTGTCTCGTGAAACGTGTCATTTCTGTTTCATTTAATTAAAAGCTCGGCGACAGTCGGAACGCTTGTCATATCTCCCTTTTTTCTATTATCTATGAACATAATGTACAGTAAAGTTATATCGTCCTTGCTTGGAGATGGGTGTTGGCGACATGTCCAGTTACCACGGATTCCAGTAGTCCTGGTAGTTAATTGGTGGAATTGTCCGAATTGCTCTCAATTATCCGTCGCCCGATAAACGGCGTCCTCATAAATCGGGAGCGCCGCCCGCAGAGAATTTATTATGTCCTTACCAGTGATTCCCAACCTTCGCAATATCTAATATGCTGCGTATAAACATGTAGGAATATCCGCGAACCGAACCACGAATTACGGGAAAGGAATGAAGCAACCGCAAGCGGTGTTTCGCGCCGTTTGCCTTTGATTTGTTCCTTTCCCTAAATTCATTATACGCCCCATAAGCCGCTTGTGGGGCTGAATGCTTTGGGGGCGATTTTAATATCTATGATGTTGGACGTTCGGCTTATTTTAGTCATTTACTTTATTATAAATAATATTTTTAATATCTGTATTTTTTAAGTGAAAACTTCTTTACCACCGTTGTGATTTGAAACTCGATGAAACGGAAACGAGTGACACTAAAAAGAGACAACATCTATAGGATTTATCCTGCGAGAAAATGAGATAGAATGAAACCTTACATACCTACATTACCTACAAACACAAAGCATCGCGCTCTTTCAAGCTGGGCGCATTGGCCGCTTTGATTATGAGCTCAATTTTTAAGGGTTTGGTTGAGATTGAGTGGGTGAAGGTTTCACTTCTACCACTCATGTGGTTCAATATAAATAAACACATTTTTTTGCACTTCAATTAACACATTGCTTACATAAATGTAAAATTTATTACGTGCATTATTTTTACATTTTTTAACTTTAACTCCACACAGGAGGCCCTGAGAAAAATCATTTTTCCTCAGAGCCTATGTCATCTTTTGGGATGCTATGTGAATGGTTTTTTTAAAGGGAAGAAAGAAGGAGAGGAAGTTATAGGAAGGAAAAATGTGTCACAGGTGGGTAGGAATCTGGGGGTCAATATATCCAGGAGTGACGGACGTACAAATCTATCCCCCAACTGTGATGCAAGGCGTTGCGACGAGAATCCGGCTGGAGAGGTTAAAAAGTTCCCCCTCATCGCCAAGCAGCTAGTAGACAGAAGTATCCACCGCCAAGATATGGACATACCTCACTCCGTGGTCCCGGGCACACCTACTAAGTCACCAAACGTTGCGAACCACTTGGGGTGACCTATGGCAGAGGTGTTGGTTATTCAATGATGTACCCATTTCCGCTCCCGAATTGAATTTATTTCACTGTAAACCATAATTCATTTTTAATATCTTTGTACAGTTCCTAAACAATTTTGTGTTTTTGATTTGTTCATTCTCTTTAGTCTCTTCAGTCTAACATTTTCTTTGTCTTTTAAATAATTGTCGCTGTGGATAGATAATTTGAGTGCTTTTTTGTTGAGATTTTCGTTTGATATAATTTATTTGTTTTGTAATGTGATGTACCGAATAATACGAATCAACAGCATTTATTGGTTTGTCTTTTTTACGTGAGCACAACAGTTCCAACTGCTCTCAACCATCTGAAGCCAGTGAGCCTGTTTCTTCCCCAATTGTGAAATGTTGTAAGGCTGAAGGTGGTGGGGAGGGGAATAGACGGGAAGAGGATGGTGGGGAAGTCTCTGACTCTTCAGATCTCGTCACCAAACACGTCTAAAGCCATTTCTTGATTTGAACCCACGATCAGAAACCCACAGACAGTCCTTGGGCCTAGTTAAATTTTCACCTGCGGCGCTTTCTTTGTAAGCATATTTTTTATTATAGTTATTGGGTCAGTTTTATAGGGGTGCGCAACGATTTATTTGGTAGGAGGGGGGGAGTATTGAAGGAAAATAATATACTCGAAAAGTGGGGAATAGGCCGAAAAAGATTTGGAACATCTGTCCTAAACGTTCTATTAACCTTAGCTTTATGGTCGGTCGGAAGATCAATGGGCAAACATTTTTAATAATTATTTTCGTATATATTTTATTTTACAAAATCATCTCATACCTATTTAGTCGAGAGGTTGCATTCCTTGACTACGAATTCAATCACAACCATCCTCTTGCCCATCTCATTACCCTCCCTACTATCTTTTTTTATTTATTTTATTTAGTAAAAAATTATACATTTATATACATTATTTAAGAAATTTTTTTGACTGCCCAACTAGGAGGATTCCCGTTTTAGGACAGTCAAATTAGGATGCGTATTAACATACGGAACATTGTCTGTAAATAATATAAAAGAACAAAACAAAAATAAAAGATTAAAACAAAGTGACTGTTCTTTGTTTAGCAAAGTTTTATTTTTAAATAATATTAATTACGTAGGTAGGTACTTAATTACAAAGGATTAAAACATATTTTTTCAACCTAGGGATGCCATAGTCTCACTGGCTCCAGACAGTTGGGACTCTTGTGCGGACTCTTATGCTTTATTTAAGTGTAGTGGTATGAGTATATTATTTGTGGCATTTTCCAGAGTCGTAAATAGAAGAGACTAGGTTTCAGTATCGGCTTATTTAAAGGCCACCATTCATGATCGAAACGTGGACCGGACCTTCCCAACCTTCCCCTTTCCAATCTCCTTAATTTTAGATGCGTCGTATATCTCTCCAATGACTTCCGTCAACATAATGCTGACCGCCAACACATTGTATTTTCTATTAAGAGGAACTGTTGCGCGGCCTTTTTCATGCAAATCTCAGTTTTGGGGTAAAATGTATAAGACCGCTTCACGCATAATACGGAATATTCCTTTTTTAATTGATAGACAATCAAATACGACATTTGTAGAAAGTACCAACTTTATAAAATAAATTCTTTAAATGGTTTATATGGCAAGCAAAGGTTTCTTTAACTCGTGTGTGTAATTATTCTAATATCTTTTTTTTCCATGTTTTTCTGTAATAAGTATAAATTTAAACTTGTTAATAATGCATTCACTTCATAACATGAATAAATTATTATTTTATATGGCAATAATATTTTTTCTATGGTTGAAAATTGATTTTCTATGAAATGTAATTTAAAATGAATATGGCGTACCTAGTACCTACAGTTCATTCATCACGTAAGTGAATTAAATTGAACAAAATTAAAATGTATAAGTAAAATTTTGAAAATTTTAAGTAACCCCCGACTATAAAAACTCTAATGAATTGTAGCTAAGAACCATCTCGATCACGTCAGCTTTCAAACAAAAAAAACGCATCATAATCGATCCATTCGTTTAGGAGCTACGATGCCACAAACAGACACACAGGCACGTCAAACTTAAAACACCCCTTAGCAATATGTTTGCATATTTTTGATATCCCTGACATAAATACTCCCTTTTCGTAATAATAAAGCTAAATCTAACCGTTTGAATAAGAAATAAGAAGCGGAGTAAGACAAGTTTAATAATTTTGGATTTGAGGCCATAAAGTGGTAAAAAACTACAACTACAAGTAGATTTGTACTAACTGTCCTCCTGTTCAAGTATACACATAGCAATCCAACAACTGACAGCTTAATAAACAGATGTGAAATCAAATTTAAGTCAAATGCATCGCGCAATCTACGAAACTTTCGTAATTCATCACCGTGGCTGAAAAAACATGACGAGAAAGTCTTCGCAGATCCACGATGGAAACCACACTGGCCACGACAGAGATGCATTATAAATCAAAACGGCATTTCGAAATGAAGTCCAAAAAAACACGTTTCGTTCCCTATCCGTACTAAGTTCGAATAGAAATTACAGTTTCGTCACGAATCGAAGCCAAAAACAACAGAAGGGCCATGTTTTGAACAGATAATAAAAGGTTATGGAGCGACGCCATCTTTGCCGCGCTTTTCAAACGTCCAAAGAGAACCATTAACAATTTAATGGAAAATGTTTCATTATTGATTTGTTCGAATACCCAGTAGGTACCTACCTAAATTGCGCTTCATGGGCGATGATATTTTAGCTTTATCTACGTAATTTAATCTTATAAATACATTTATTTAATCCTTGATAGCTAACGTTCTTGAAAATGACGAGCACTCCGAGCATCGAATGCAAATCTATTCGTCTCTTTTTTTTTCTTCTTTTTTTTTAAATCTAATACCGCACAAGAGTCCCAACTGCTCCCGTCTGGAGCCAGGAAGACTATGTCATCTCCAATTGGGGTATGTTGTGAGGCTGAAGGTAGTGGGGAGGGGAAGGATATAAGAAAGAGGAAGGTGGGGAAGTACCTGGCTATTCAGATCTGGTCACCAAACACGGCTAATGCCATTTCAAGCAAAGTTTCAATTCTGAATGGAGGTCTTACACCAGGGCGATACTGAGAGTGTCTTCCACTCTGGAACGTGCCGCAAATATACTAGGTGTAGGTATATTATTTTCAATGAATAAATTGTGAGATAACACAAATTAATCAAATAAAATTTATTTGCCACGCCGGGATTCGATACCGCGACCTTCGGATTACAAGTCAAATCCGCTGGACTACGCCGTCATCTAAAAATAGTTAAATAAAATAAAAATGTAATTAAGTCCAACATAAAAAGCTGCTGAAATATGTAAGTGTTTTATTATTAGAAAGCATTTCTTAACATGCAGATCACATAGGTTAAATTATATCATCATCAATCATATTAACACCGATTCACATAGGCTAAATTCATATACTAAGCTTTTTGGGTATCAGCTTGTTTGATTAAAATAAAGTATAAGACTGATCTACTGTATGTAGGTGTTAAATCAAATTAGAAATGAAGTAGGTTCCTCATTAATAAAGTAAAGGCTTGTTGTACCTACGGTAAATTCATCGTGTCATCTCATGCATTTCTCACATAACCCGATACTCCGTGGGAATTTGATGAAACTGGATTTGCCGTCAGATTGTTGACCTGAAAGGTGTTGATTTCGTTTCCCAGTCATTCAGAATTTTATGAAGAGGGTTCCATGACAAGCCAACACAGTAGCAAATCGCTTTGAAACGTGATTTAAAGTCATTAAAAGTGATGAAAAAATCTAATCTTTAAACCTAACCTAACATAATCTTTTTTTCGGTTACCGGCCAACTAAGAATGAAACCAACTCAGAACCACCTCAGAAAATTCATTAAGAGTGATGATGAAAAAACATAAAAATGGTTAAATAGGTTAAGTTAGGTCAGGGTTACCGGCTATTTTAAGATTGTTTTTTCATAGCTTTCAATGACCTTTCCGAGTTATTTCTGATTGGTTTCGTTCTGAGTTGACATGGAACCAGTTTTTTCCTCATTTTGCATGTCATTATATCGGTTCCATGACCACTCAGAATAATGAACATTCGACAACCCTTAGAAAAATCATTAAAAGTTATGAAAAAAAATCTTAAATAGTTCATAACCTAACCATTAAAAGTGATGAACGTATTTAACCTTTTTTCATCACTTGTGATAACTTTTCAAAGGAGGTGTCAAACTTGCATGATTCTGAGTTGTTCAGTCACCCTTTAAAAACACCTTTCACCTTTCAAAAGTGTATTTATTTGTCGTTGTGTTGAGTTATCCGGTTACTGAATAATTAAAAAAAAAAAAAAAAAATTAATTTACATTTTTTTCCTTCAAATAATGTCAGGAATCACTGGTTTAAGACAAGAAGAAAGATAAATCTGCGTATACAGGGTGTTTAATAAGAAAGTCAAGTACGTCCCTTAACACCCTGTATAAGCAGCAATCCCTCAGGAAAGTAACAGCAATTATTCCTAATTTGGAGACTACCGCAGTTGCTTCCCACCAAATGTTTAAAGCAGACAACAATGAAATTGTAAGTGTTTGGACGGAACATAATAATATTTAAAATGGCAGGTATCCTACACGAATATGTTAAATAATATAATCGTGATAATATAATAGTCATTCTTCATTCCAGTAATAAAATGGTATTATGCCTTATGAGAGATACGATAAAAGTGTAATTTGGGCGTGTTCGTGTCCCCGAATTAATCTTAAGAGTAGCAAGCCAAAAAATATATGTATTCTTAGTTTACCTTATTTCGCCACGAATATAGGTGATAGGCTTACTATCTCTTTGATTGAATCGGAGTCACAATTTCAAGCGTAATGGTGGTTTTTATTTATTTTATGAATAATTTTATAAGAAAGATAAAAAAGTTATTAACTGGAAACTCTCACAGATTCTAGTTAAGACCGATAGGGCGAAGAAGCCTGGGAAGACCAAGATTAAGATGGAGCGACAACGTCCTCAAAGAATTATCAACCTTGCAGCTTCTAAACTGGAGAGAGCTGACACAAAACTGTGATGAGTAGAGGAAGACTCTTGAGAAGGCCAAGACCCACCAGAGGTTGTAGAGCCAAGAGTGATGATTATGATGTCACAGATTCCTTTTTGCCCTAAAATTGTATTTTTAAAAAGTTGTTTCTGAAAAAGCTGAAAAAATGCAGTTTTTAGTACTCGTAGTTTACGTTTATAGCTATTATTATCTATTACATAGTATAAAGCAAAGTCGCTCCCGCTGTCTGTTCTGTACGCTTAGATCTTTTAAACTTCGCAACTGATTTTCATGTGGTTTTCACCAATAGATAGAATGATTCACGAGGAAGGTTTAGGTATATAATTTGTGAAGGTTTTGTGTAAATTGGTTGAAATGTATAATATATAAAGGGAGCGGGCTGGCAAACGGGCGGTGTGGATTTGATATGTATGAAAATTAACTGATGGCGTTAGTTATAAAGGTTGGGTAATGGCGTTGTCAGTAGATGGCGTTGTGTTTCGTTAGCCACAGCAACGTGTAACCGGGTCAGCTAGTTTCTTATAAAATAATTTTAAAAATGATATTTTTTCTACTCAGTGAGAGGAAAAGCTTCAATTTATCCAATGCATATTTTGTTTGTATTTATAATGTGAACCGATTCGCAGTAAAGATTAATCGAAAATAATAATTTCGCATTAATTAAATTCTCCACATTTTTCATCCCCATCTCCCCTACGTACCTCAATTGGGGAAGCCATAGTCCCACTAGCTCCAGCAGACTAGAGCAGTCGTGCCGTATTCACAAAACATCTAATTTCCTTACTTCCGTGAACATTTTTATCAAAATCAAACATTATATGTGTATATATATGATATGTATATTTTTATATTATTAACGACATATTTAGGCTTTTATCAAATCAAATATCTTATTTCTTTCTTGAACAGATTGTCAGATTATTAGTACTTGCGAATTTAGTTTTCTTTCCGATCAGCACTTATACTTCATACAGTAAGACAGACTTTCAAATACGTACTACATAATATATTTCATGGATTATTCTATTCAGAGTTTAATGGTGGTATTATGCCTAATATGTATAATATAAAGTAGGCGAATTTTATAGTTAATTAAATAAATCTGTGTTTTTTAAGAGACAGCACTCTAAAATCCGCATGCTTTATCTGTCACGAAACACCATAGACATACAAATAGATAGACCAGAACATACAGATGAGGGGTAAAAACTAACTATGGCGGGTCGACGAGAGGGACCATGACTGTGATTCGCCAATAAATCAATCTAACAGTATACATATAGGCATCTCGCATTATAATATGACTATTTAGTTCTTAAAAGTAAAATCTGCTTTTGAATGAATCGACCTTTTTACATGGGAGCACGAACTGCTAGCCACGATATGAACAAATATCGTCCAAATTTGGCAAAGTAAAGTTTCACTTATTTTCGGAGTGAAATATTTTGTTTCCGTATTTAGTTGAGACACTTTTACAAATGCTTAATAATTTACTTACCTCAGTAAACAGCGGTATGTTTCTCGTCGCCATGTATCTTGATGTGTTATCATATTATATGATCTGAATAAGCTTAAAATAATGCTAACCTATGGAATGTAATGCGAAAATTGAGTTTATTATCTGATTCACTTCTATTTTTACATGTTTTAATAATACAAGTCACCATTTTTGCCATGTTATTTCGTAAAATATACCGATGAGAGCTCGACACTGGTCCGGACAAGAATGATGACGTCACATTTTTTAGATTCACGCAAGGCTCTCGCAAGCCCTGCCGGTTCCGATAAAATGGTTCCGATGGGAGGGGGAAATAATACGCCTTTTATCACTTAGGGCAGGTTCATCTATTTGTATGTCCATGCGAAACACCAAAAATCACTCACCAAATGACACGTCCTCATAAAAGTTGTCCTTTCTTCGTTTCTATTGTGGACAAATACTCAAACATAGGATATAAACCGTATAAGAAAGTGGTATGTAAAGTTAACAAGAAAAAAAACATCAGTGAGCGATTTTAAAACTTAAACGTTTTCGTGCAAAATTTTCAGTAACCTTTGTCTGTTTTGGATTAAAATGGGTTAGAGGGCATACATTAATTACGTGAGCAGTTTTTTTTCCAATTTAGACCCCTCCCCCCATAAGTGAGATTTGGTGGGACCCCTCCCCTCAAGTGAGATCAGTGGTGTATCTGGGGTCCTACCCTATCCCATCCCGCCCCATCCTATTCTATTACACCCCTTCCCGTTGAGGTAAATATAATCGCGACTGTTCGCTGTAAAACTGTTGAAGATCATATTTACTTCAACAGAGGAGGCATAATGGGATAGGATGGGGCGGGATAGGTTAGGTTGGGTTGGGTTTTTTCTGCGAACAAAATTTGGGATAAACTTGACGTGAGATTTTTGTTAAATAGCTTTTAGAGGTCGGATACATTCTGAAATATTCCATTTATTTTAATTTTATTGCAAAGCGGAAATTTTCCGACCTTTTGGCAGAATATGTCCGTGGCTTGAGCGGTTGAATTACTTCTTACAATGGATAAAGCGTTGTAGATTATGTACTGTGAGTTTAAAGAGATAAGAACAGCAGATATGATTTAATTTGCGTTTCGTTAACAAAGCAATTCATACTGGAAATGTTAAGAAGTACGATGTGGGCGTGTGCTTGATTGAAAAGTCTGACCATTCTTCGCTCAAACTCCGGATACAGAAATTGGTTTCATGATCACATCTTTATGAAATTTTTTAATTCGATTTACGAAAGTGATGGCGATATATGATGTAGGGCAGTGTAAGAGCTAAATAGGCAAGATTCAAAAGGTATTAAGAGTAATGCACAAGACTAGTATCTTATATCACCAAAAATATAAGATATAGGTAATAGCCATAAAAATCGCTTGCCAAACGGGTCAATCTCAAAATTATTTTTTATTTATTTCATGAATAATTTTGTTAGAAAGAAAAAAAAGCTAATCAAAGGAAACTGTTTTTAATGAGTCTAGTTTTTGCACTATTAATTCGTGGTGGAATTCCATTGTAATAGAATTGAAATTAAAAAAACTTTTTCACTTTGTTCCACTTATTTATTATTACTAGGACCGGTTTCATCCTACTACGGACATTTTCAGACTGGTAGTTGAAACTCTTATGCTATTGATTTTATACAAACTTAGGCAGGGGTACACAACATTGTCTATATATAATTAATGATTCTATTTTGTTATATTAAAATATCATAAAATAAATTATATTTGATTAATTTGTGTTATTTTTCACAATCAATTATTTTTAAATAATGTATAGTATATTTGTGGCACGTTCCAGCGTGGAAGATACTATCAGTATCGCCCTGGTGTAAGACCACCATTCAGAATTAAAATATTGCTTGAAATAATTTAGTTATCAGATCTTAATAGCCAGGTTATTCCCCACCTTCCTCTTCCCCATCTCCTTCCTCTTAGCATTGCCTTCATCCTGCATCCAATTGGAGATGCCGTAGTCTCACTGGCTACAGGCAGGAGCAGTTGGGACTATTATGCATATGCATAGGTATTTTAGGAGGCGGGAATGGGAACCGCCGCCCCGGGAACCTTTATTGGATAACCAACACCTCTGCCATAGGTCACCCCAAGTGGTTCGCTACGTTTGATGATTTAGCAGGGGTTCCCGGGTTCATGAGGTGAGGTTTGTATAGGTCTTGGAGGCGGATGACCAGGACATACTGACCACCAGATTCCTATCCACACCTTAAACCCTTTTCTCTCTCTCCTTCCTTTTCTTAAAAAAACCCTCCACACAGCTTCCCCAAAGATGACATAAGCCCTGAGCGAAATTATTTTCCTCAATGCATATTCCTCCAAAGCATATTTTGTGGTATTCGTAATATATTATAAACCGATTCGCAGATAAAATAATTATTTCACGTTAAGCTTCGAGAAGACAGTGGCTACATTGGTTTCCATTCTAATCTAAATGGAAAAAATTTCTTGTGTGTATTACATACTATTAAGCGTGTATTAGCTATTAAACAAATTTTATCATAAGCGAGCCTCAAAGTAAACTAACAATCGTTATCTAACTTCTAAGTCATTAGACCTTGTCTATGCGTACATTTTCTATCTCTAACTGAAAATTCTAAGTAAAAAATATCAAAACTGCTCGAGCAATAAAGCCAAAATAATGAGCCTTTTACGCGACGACTTTTTCCATCCATTTTTCATATGGGTCTCATTTTTATACGGACTCGGGATGAATAAAAGAAAGCTTTCTATTTTATTACCGATTTTATAAAAAGTAAATAATGAATTTCAATAAAATTAAACTAAGACGAAATAAAATATATATAATACATAAAAGCGGTAATGAAAACATATGTAAAAATCGGGAAATATTTTGAGGTACGGTTATCCATAGAATGTTAAGGGACGTACCTACTTGACTTACGTGACCAGTTACGACATGAGGAAGAATTTTTTTGTTTGGTTTTGAAAAATAATTTTTTATTAAAAAAAAAAAAACATCGAAAAGTCACAGTAGACCAAACTTTCATTAACATTTTTACAGTAACCGCTGGTTAAAGAAAGTAAGTCAAGTACATGCCTTAACAACCCTTAAAACCGTGTACTAGTGGTTCTTAACCTTGTTGGAAGTACTGACCCCCACAAGTTTCATATGAGCATTCACCGAACCCTTCTGAATTGGAAACAAATAACAAATGATATGAGTCTGCGGTGTGTCTTGACCTCCGCCGAACCCGCGAGACTGACTCACCGAACCCCCGGGGTTTGATCGAACCCAGGTTAGGAACCACTGCCCTATATGTATTTTTTTTTCTTTTTTATAATATTGTCTGTTTATTCTTACATCCTAATGTAACGGATGAAAATTGTTGAATGCTTTTATTGCCTGGTATTTGTGGTATCTTTGTCCAAAGCTTGTGATTGCTGTCGGAGTTTTTTATCTACTTTTTTTTAAATTTGTTTTTTGGTAAAAATTTTGATTAGTAGTTTAGTTTAGTTCTTTTCAGCGCTTTCGGTGTGATTTTTCACAAAAACGGTGCTACATAAATCATGAAAATATCATTATTATTTTGGTCGGGTTAGAGTTTTTGTGACGACATATATAAATATTTTATCCCACTCGCGTATTAAAAGTTCGTTGCGGTATTCCTTTATTGTACTTTACCTCGTTGTTTCTAAGAAAGCTGACTGTCAACTGTCACTGACTGACTGTTGACACACAAAACCACAATCCGGAGATGTTTCGCGAAACGGCACTAAAGTCGTGAGACTGGCCTTTCTAAATATATATTTTTATTTTATTTTAATACCGTACAAGAGTCCCAACTGTCCTGAACCAATGGCACTATGCCATCTCCAATTGGAGTATGTTCTTACGTTGTGAGACAGAAGCGTGTGGCAGAAGGAAAGATGTGGAAAAAACGAGTAACTGGCTGTTCTGTCAACAAACACGGCATTTCAAGCAACGAACATTTCTGAATACTGGTTTTTTTACTAAGGCCATACTAAGTTTTTTTTTGTAGTAATACCTAGTATATGAAAGGGTCGCAGCTGCTCCAGTCTGGAGCAAGTGAGACTATGGCATCCCCAATCGGAGTATGTTATGAGGCTGAAGGTAGTGGGGAGGGGAAGGAGATGAGGAAGAGTAAGGTGGGGAAGTACCTGGCTATTCAAATCTGGTCACCAAACACGGCTAAAGCCATTTAAAGCAACGTTTCAATTCCGAATGGTGGTCTTACTCCAAAACGATACAGTCTTCCACTCTGGAACGTGCCCCAAATATACTATATGTTATTTTTAATTAATTAATTGCGAAATAACACAAATTAATCCATTAAAATTTATTTGCCTACGCTGGGATTCGATCCAGCGATCTTCGGATTGCCAGTCAAAAGTACACAAGAGTGGGCAGGATACGAAGCACCGCACAAAAGAGGAGACGGATGATTCTATCTCATTCTTTCGTAGGCTAATTCCTATAGATGTACGCGTTTGTCTATTTTTAGTGTCGCTTTTTCGTTTCATCGTGTTTCAAATCGCAACGCTGCTAAAGAAGTTTTCACTTTAAAATAAAAATATGTATGCCGGGGTTTGAACCCGCGACTGCTAGATTCGTAGACGACGATTGAACAGAAAATAAATGTTTTTCATTCTATATGGCAGTAGTGGGTAACATTTTTGCCGTCAGGGGCCATTTGGGTGTTTGTATTAGCACCCGCGGGCCGCACACAGATTTTCGTGCGCTGGGGGGTATAATTCCTGATTTTTATAGATATTTCTACTCTCCGAAAAAGTTCTCTCGTCTCGAATTTTTTGCATTGTGGTCAGAAAACGGGGCAGGTTTTAATTTAAAATTGATTCTGCGCAAGCATCCACAAGCTTACATAATAAATACACATGGAAGAGTCTTTCTCAGCATTAAAGCTTCACGGAATACATAAGAATGGCTTCCTTCGATGTATCTGCAACTTGTTTTTTTTTTAATTTATCGTTTAATTCTGAATAAAAAAAACTGGTTTTAATTAAATCTGTGCACGGGAATTAAAACAACACTCAGAACATGAACATAGTAATTCTTTGATTCAGGCAGCACGTTGTGTGAAATTTTCATATAAGAACATTTTTCCACCAATTCAGCATAAATTCTAGTTATAAATTCTAATTTAATTGCCTTTATTCACGACTTTCCATTCAGCACTCTTAAGAATTGTATGCATATTGTATTTTAAATATAAAATGTTATGAAACAAAAGTGCTTTCGTTTTTTTTAAATTTTTTTCGGAACAAGAATATTGTTGGATACAACATTTTTCCAGGTAAGGGCTCATTTATTGTATGGAAGATAATTAGAAACACACATCTATGGACGCGGGATCTTCTGTTCACAAAACCACAAGTTTCTAAATCAGTCGTGTAATTTTGCAGTCCAACCTGCTATGTGCGTGTCGTCAGATTTACGAGCACCGAGTCCTGGGCGGTGACCACACCTCCATGTTCCGGTGACTCAGTTATGCTAATATTGGTTAAGGTCACCACCAGTGCCAGTGTTGGTCTGGTGTTGGTATTGTGCTAATTATTATTTAGTAGAGTTATAGATATTCGCAGTAGCGCCCTGCTGAAACACCACTATTAGGAAATATCTTTTTAACCAGATCTGAATAGCCTTACCTTCCTCTTATCCATCTTCTTCCATATTCTGTTACGTTCATCCTCACACCCCACTACCTATACGCTAATATTTTTAAATACAGTTGTGCAGTTCACACGCTGTAGAAACAAAACCTTCAGAAAACTAATGTAGGCAAGAGTGGGAGGCTACGGAACACCGCACAAAAAGGAGACCAATTATTCTATCTCACTCTCGCTAGCTAAATCCTATAGTATAGATATACCTATGTCTTTGTCTCTTTTTAGTGTCGCTTTTTCGTTTCATCAAGTTTCAAATCACAAAGGTGCTAAAGTAATTTTCACTTCAAAAATATTCGCAATAGTGTCAAAATCCAAAGAGGAAATTGGGGAATACGTTTAAATGAAAAACGAAACATGTGTGCAGTTCACACGCGGTAGAAGTGAATCCTTCAGAAAACTAAAATTCGAGAGAATAAGACGAATGCAAAATATAACGACTGGGACAATTAAAAAAATATAAGGACTGGCAAATTACATGAAATTCCCTCCATAGAAAAAAATCGCAAAATATGCTCCGAAAATTATTATTAAGTTGGTTTCAGTTATATTACAAGTTATAGTTGTGAAAAAAATCACTATCAAAATATTTTTAGAGGTTCCGTAAATATTTTTTTACGCAATTGTTTTAAACATTTTAGCACGTTTTGTTATTTCACCATTTAGAAGAATAATTTAACTGTTCAAAACATAATATTGTTTTCTAATAAACAATATAGAAATTTTCTAAAAACTGCATCAAAACCTGCAAATATGCTGCGATTGCGGTAAGATCCCCTTGCCTTCCACGAGAGTTTTGCTCTATTTTAAACGAGTCGTGTTTTATTAAACCTTTTCCCAATTTTCGCATCGATTTTATCGCTTTAAATATTAGCGCGCTCCTCTAACATTCCTAATTACATAATAATAATAATAATAATAATATGTATCTTTATTAAACAAAAAATTAAAGATTTATAACTAAAAGAAGGAAAAAAAGTACATCTTAAATAGTTTAAGAGTTACATAAGTGCAAAAGTTAATAATAGCAAACATTATACCTACATATAAACAGCAGGTACTTATGGAATAGAAATTTATAATTATAAATTTAGGGTTCTCTAACCTGCCTCAGTACCCTAGCCTGTGTTGAGGTAGTAATTTTACGTCAATTTATAATACTGTGAACATACCTACACTTATGTTAGAATATAATCACACAATAGATTAGTTACATTAATAATAACAATACCTAACATTGGTGCAATACAGCATTGGTATACAATATAGGTATCTCTCCATCTTTTTCTTTTTGAGCGCGGATGCGGCGCCTTAATCAATACCGCTGATTTCAGCTTCAGGTTGTTTATAAAAATCCTCTATTGAGGTGAAGTTATACGTGAAATCTTATTTAGATACTATTTAGATTCATCTTTACGACGAATTGGCTTACAGTATGAACATCAAAAAATATGCTACGGATAGATTGAAACTTTTACTAGGTTTTCTATGTAACGAAAATACAATAAAATTATTATTTACATAACCAAAAAAATAAGCGTAAACCACTAAAAAAAAATGTTTTTCATGACTTAACTATGGAGTAATACAAGAAACATTTTTATAAAAATACCCCTTTGAGGTTTTCTATGTTCTAACTTTTTTTCACTCTTATAAAATTATGGACAAAATAAATAAAAAACACTTTTTCGCTTACTTGCCTCGCGCAAATAAGACGCTAGATTGCAAATTTTGCAGGCACGAGAATCGAAATATTTCTAGCGTTTATATTCCTCTTAAACATCGTTGAGCTTTAGGGGCCATAAATCACCCCCAATAAAGTCATGCTTACACAGGTCAGTTAACTGATTTCAAGTTCATATAATTCGAGTCCACTTGATTCCGAAACCGTCTGGAGGGGTAGAATGTTGTCATTGATGTGACGTCACCAATCACCAATTAGAATGGTGGGTCAGCAGATGACATTGATAAATTATTTGCCTGACTATTATTTGAAATTAAATAACTGCTGTATTAACCTGATATTTACACTTAGGACCTTACTAAAATATACGTGTTGTAAATTTTACACAACTCATACTGAACAACCATTTACCATAATATGATAATGTTTGTTTATCAGTTGTGTAAAATTTAAAAATCACGTTTATGAATATAACTAAGGCCAATGTTTTTATCTTAGATATCTCTACATCTACATATTATAAATTTAAGTCCTCCGCCGGGTCTGTCTGTCTGTTCGCGATAAACTCAAAAACTACTGAACGAATTTTCATGAGATGTTAACCAATAGAAGGAGTGATTCATAAGGAAGATTTAAGTAAATAATTTGTCAAGGTTTTGTGTAAATTGGTTGAAATATATAATACTAGCTGAAGTCTCCGGCGATGCCCGGACTTTACACAGAGTTTTCGAAATCAACATACAAATCAAATCCATTTTCCTTTATAAATTATGTATTTCAACCAATTTGAATAAAACCTTGACAATTTGTATACCTAAACCATCCTCATGAATCACTGTATCTATTGGTGAAAACCGCATGAAAATCCGTTCAGTAGTTTATTTTTATTTTTATCGCGAACAGACAGACGCGGCGGAGGACTTTAAATTTTAATATGTAGTAATTTATTTTCTAATTTATAATACGTAGAGATATAAATGATAATGTCTGTGTGTGGTAGACGAGCGGGCTGGCAAGCGGGCGGTGTGGATTTTATTTGTATGCAAAGGAAGGTCACTGTCTACATTTGATTTGGAAAACTCTGTGTAAAGCCCGGGCATCGCCGGGGACTTCAGCTAGTCTTAGATAAATATGTGTTTTCGTTATATTATTTCGGGAAAATATGATAACATGTGTGTATATGTTTTTGTTGTGTTATTTTGGAAAAATATGGTAGCATGTTGATAAAAAATAGTAATAAATGATAAAATATTGCTCAAGTCTACGATATAATATGTATGTTGTAACGTACGAAATACGCATGGACTATATTTATTTTAGATTACTTATTCACAGATGCTTTGATTTGTAGTAAAAATAATTATTTAATTATTTTGTAATAATCAACACCCCTGCCACAGGTTACCCCGAGTGGTTTGCTACGTTTGGTGATTTAGCAGGGGTGCAGGGATTCTCGGGGTAAAGTTTGTCTAGCTGTGAACGTGTTTGCTCACCTATTGCGCGGCGGGCCGGATAGGGATAGTCTGCTTGAGGCAGACATAATCTAACCCTTTCCCGCCGGACTCTCTCAACCGAAAGCCTTGCACCGCAGTGGGTGGGATGGATTCATACGTCTCTCACTTTTGGATACATTGACCCCCAGATTCCTAGTCACCCCTCATACACTTTTCCTTCCCAGAACTTCCCCTCCTTCCTTTCCCTAAAAAAACCCACCACACTGCATCCCCAAAGATGACATATGCCCTAAGACATTTTTTTCCTCATCCTGTGTGAAGCTATTGTTTAAAAAAACAAAAATCCATTGAGTTGTAGGTACTTTCAGAATCGCCCTCAGGAAAGACTTTAGCTGTGAAATGGCTTTAGCTGTGTTTGCCGATTCGACCTGAATAGCCAGTATCTTCCTGGGTGATTGCCTACTCTCACTGTTTCCGAGCTACCGGTAGAAGTTGGGACTCTTGTGCATTGTTCACATAAAAAACATGATTGCAGTTGCTGAACAGAAAATTATATCTTATGATTTTATTGCATATTATTTTAACCGCATTTTAATGATAATTTCTGTTAATGAAAGCTGCAGAACAGCAGTATAAACTCGGTTAGAACAATGGCTAACTAATTGGCCTACTAATAAAACATTGAGATATTGCCCTTTGTTAAATATTTTATATCCTTTTCATGGTTACTAATTAACCTTTCTTTTTGTTACAGGTAAGCCAAATATCTTTCTTCGATTTGCAGAATGGGTTTACCAACAAGGTACAAGTATTATTTATCTAAATACTAGCTGGGTTAGGGTTTTAAGGGTTCGAGTCCCGGTTGCGACCATTATCTTTTTCTCTGTCTTGTTCTCTTTCATATTTTCATTTAGATTAGTACTATTATCTTCTTCTTCAATAATACATATATTACATTGATGGTAATAATCTTCAAAAGTTATAAAATGAGTTTTTTTATATTACAAAAAATTGAATTATTTGTTTATTTCGAATTATAAACATTGAAAGCGTATTTTATCTCCTTTGAAAAACAGTTTTTTGTTTTCGGATGCGTTCAGAAATACTCCGATTATTTGGATTTTATTGCAAAGCCGAAATATTTTGAGAGGTTTTTTTTATGTACACCGCACAAGAGTCTCCAACTGCTCCCGTCTTGAGCCAGTGAGACTCTGGCATCCCCAATTGAGGTATGTTGTGAGGCTGTAGATAGTGGGGAGGGGAAGGAGATGTGAAAGAGGATTTTTAGAAAGTTACTGGCTATTCTGATCTGATCACCAAACACGGCTAATGCCATTTCAAGCAATTTTTCAATTATTAATGATAGTCTAATTAATCAGTTAATATGTTAAAAACTCACCTTTTCAGACAGTCGTATCCATAAAATCAAAAATCTTTCACCTTCACATTAAATGCCCGTGACACTGTAAATAACTTAATTGTAAAAATGTAGGAAAAAAACCTATTTGTAAGCGTTCATAAAGGTAATTTCTTGAACATTCTCCAGCCCTAAAGAGTCATAAATTCTCCAGTCTTTCAAAATAAATATCAACTCTACTTTTGCCACTAATCTTTTCATAAGTGTAATACTATAATAGTGATGGGGGTAGCAAATGTAAAATCGTTCAATGTCCACCTTTCTAATAAAGTGTGTTTATCGAATGTAACCTGCCAGGTAAGTATGTTTCTGTATCCATTTGTAAATAGTAATATTAGATAGAACCTAAGAACTCTTAATAAATTGTACAGCGCCCTTGAGGTGATTTTTCACAAAAACGACGCTCAACAAATTATCCAATTATTATTATTATTTATTAAACGATTGTTATTGAGGTAGTTCAGTTATAAATATTTTTTACTTTTTTATTCTCATAGAAGAGACACTAAAAAAGGCGTTAAAAATTAAATAAATCAATAAACATTCCCCATAGAAATCTCCCATTAAGTATAGACTGCTAATCTTTCGCCTGTAATCTGTCAGCAGCGCTTTCCCGCCGAATTAACGTCGGCTTAAGGAATTACCCTTTTAATTTACTGCTCTTCCATTGTGTTCCCTATCTTTCATTGTGAGGGATGCTGGGCAGATCAATCGATGGTAACCACTCGGTATTGTGAATCGTCTGTACCTTTTGAGGCAGTTTGGCAGGGGTAGGCAGATATAAATCAATACGGCAGTGTGGCGCGTCATCCCTACAATAATCTGACATAATCGCGCCGCCATTGCAGAATTTGCCGCGCGATTTTTCGGTGTTGCCAAGCGTAAAAAAACAAATTGGAAAATAATAAACATATTTTTCTAAACACTTGAAAATTCTAGTATGGCGTATTTCACATGTAGCTCATGTTATTCATTGTTATCAAGTTTAATTTGTAGAACTCCATTTTAATTTTTATTTCTTTTATATATTCAATAATATTATTATGAAATAAATAAAAACTAATTATTATTACACCTGCCATGCAACTGATGGGCAGATGCATCCTCCACCGTGAATGTTTCGTCATAAAACAGTTACTTACCCTTTTGCTTACAAAAACTAATTGAAAAATATACAACGTCAAAGTCGTCCCTACTAATTATTCAAAAAATTCATAACATTGATATATCAAATATTGCGGAATATATATACTACCGAATATATGTACTTTATTTACTTATGTTTATTTACTTATTATTATTAAATTGTTTATACTTGTTTACTCATAATTATATTATATTATATTATTTGTTTAATTTAATTATATCTACATATTTACTTCATATATTATATTTATTTCATAAACTTTATATATTTATTACATAATTGTTTATTATTCTTTATTTTTTGTTAATAATTTAATGCTACTGTGGTATGATCACCCTCTTATTGCATCTGGTAAGCCACAACAGGTACCTTGTATTTACATATTTAATATTTAGTTTACAGTATAATGTTATTTTTGTCAACAATGAGCATACTGCCCAGCTGTAATAATTATTAATTTGTAATGTTTAAATAACTGTACTCAGTGCTTCTTTTGTATGTTTATTATTATATTTCTTTTAAGTTTAGGTATATGTATGTTTCTTTTTTTTTTTAAATTACTTTATTGTAAAACTGCATATCTCGTTACAGGAATCCCCTAGTGAGATGTGCAGCTTATGTTTTCATGTATTTCTTATTTTTTTTCAATAAATAAATAAATAAATAAATTATGCGATCTGACAGCATTGGCGGCACGTCACGCCGTGGGGCGATCTGACAACCCTTCGCATTGCCATGGTAACCCCTCCCGAACCAGAGGCAGCGTCTCTCCCCCTAAATCCACCCCAACCTCCCACAACATCCCCCAATCCATCCCCCCCCCCCCCCTTCACCACCCCTATCGTCTGGGGCTTTAAATTTTTGGACAGGGGGGCGGTAGCTAGTTTCTACTTTCCCCAGTACTATTTTTATCGATTTTCACTCCTTTGACAGTGATTAGTGCCTGAGACTCGAGAGTTGTGATCAGAGTTGCCAATTCGTGGGAACATACACAAATTGCAGGGAATTTCTAAGATTTTTCAAAAATTGGGTATTTTGCGAGGAGAATCTTTTTTGGGGAAACGCGGGGATTCTGGGCACATCTCCAACCACATTGAAAAAAAATTACAAATAAGAATGTACTATAATTTCATTTTTTTAGCAACAAATTTTCAAATTAATTTCTGTTTTTTCTTTAAATCCTTAACGAAAGAGTAAATCCAAAAAAGACTAGACAATTAAAAAAATAGAGTGTGTAGAAGTGAAACCTTCATAAAACTAAAGTAGACAAGTTCCCGAAGCACTGCACAAAGAGGAGACCGATATGCTAAGAAGTACTGCACAACGAGGAGACTGTTTATACTATCTCATTCTCTCGCAGACTAAATCCTATAGATATATGTGTTTGTCTCTTTTAGGTGTCGCCATTTTTTGTTTCATCCAGTTTTAAATCACAATGGTGCTAAAGAAATTTTCACTTCAAAAATAAATGTTGATTTCAATAAAATTTAGTTTTTTTTTGAGATAAAGGAACTTGTGGTGAATTTTGGGGAATCTGAATATCTATTGCAGGCATTTTAATACATATACATTGGCAACCAGGGTTATGATTTGTGATGGATATATTCCCGGAAATATTCGAGAAACGGGGAATATTGCAAGAATTTTCATCCAAATGGTAAAATCCCCAGAATAATGCCTACTAATAGAGACCAAAGTCAACATTTTTAGCTTTATGCGATCGCTATTTTCACCTCTATTTTCATCTACGATTTTCACCTCTATTTTCATCTACGATTTCAATTGTCATCATTGCAAACAACACATGAACCATACTGTTTGCTGTGATACCAACTGAAATCGTAGACATGAAAATAGAGATGAAAATAGCGATCGCGTAAACCGAAAAATGTTCACTTTGGTCTCTGATTGGAATCGGACTGAAAAATGAAATATGTCGTGTATTATAGGCATAACCCATGAGGTTATCTCCTACAACGAAATTTCGTGTTATTTATAAATGTATCATACATTAATTTGAGCATGCTTTGAAAATAAATTTTTGAAGTTTTAGAAAATACCGAAGAGCACCGAAGAAACAAAGCATCAAAATGTTGATAGTTGCGGCCTGCTGAAAATCTTGTGACATCACGGTAGATGCGCGGCGGTACTGCAGCACTACCATTCGAATTATGATTTGTGTCTCGTGTGACATCACAAGACACGATTGTATTCGTTTTACCTACGTTTACTTTGAAAGCTCATAACTTCGTCATTTTTGCGGAGATATCGAAATACGAATTTTACTAATATGAAACATTTTCAATAAGAAATTTGCGTGACAACCTCTTTGAGAACAACTTTCTTAAAAAAAAAATAATATTTCACCTCCTTGGAAAAATTATGTTAGGTCGGGGAATATTGCCGTTCCCATGAATATTTCCAGGTTGCGCATCATTTTTCAATTTTAAACAAAGTGAGATATGATAGGTATATATCACGGAATCAGCCGAATTTAGCATTTTAAAGAGCATAAATTTGGCATTTTCACGAGCATTTAGTTCCTTAGAACGGCCTGTCTGCTAGGAATTAATATCAACATTACAAGACATAATAAGACTTGAACACATTAAAAAATATTTCCAGTTATTTTTTGAAAAAAATCATAAACATTCTTTTCGCTCTCCAGAAAAGTTATTCTCTATCTTTTATGGGATCGTTGTCGAGGTAACGGACGTGACCTCCTGTCAGATCTGTGTGATTTATTTGCCTTTTCTATATACAACGTACATTAAATGAATAAATAATCATACATACTTGCAGGAATTTGTGTTTTAAACGATCTTAACTAAAACATGTGACAGTAAATTTGTAAAAATCACACAAATCTGACAGGAGATCAAGTCCGTTATCTCGATAACGATCTCACAAAAGATAGAGAATAACTCTTCCGAACAATTAACATGTTGTCATTTACAACAATTCTCGTGATCGATATGCGTCCCGAAATAGTTTCGTAATAGAGATCGATATAAAAAAACGCATCATGTGAAACGCCTATTATTCTCATCTTTTAAGGTTCACACAAAGTATTTTTCGTGTCAATTGCAATAATTATTGTAATTCGTAATTATTTCTTATTTTGATTATATGTTGCAAAGTTGTGCGTGGTAACACCTCCAAATAATTGATAACATTACAATATTAGAAGTAGAACATTGTTTCAATGCATTTAAATTAACGTAATTTCTTCATTATACCATTTACAAAACATCCTGATCATTGTTTCTCTGAATAAAATTATTGTATAATTAAATAATAAATTACTCCCACAAACTAAAAGTCATGAATGGACCAACAGTGTTCCGTTGGCCCATTGCTGTTAAATTTATTGTTTTACGTGAAACAACAGGTTTTTATGCATTTTTTCTAACAAGTAACATTGTTTTTTTACAGTTTACACGCAACGTTTACTTAAAAGTAATTTATCGGACATTATGCTTGTTGATCCCCTTGCATTTGATGCCCCGACAGTTGGCTGCCAAAATTATAATTATTGTAAACTTATAACTTTTTTGTGCATTGTTCACCTATTTCAAATCGAAAATCGACTTCAGCTTTAACAATAAATTGGTATGTATATCTAATTTATTTACTGCGACGATCTTTTGTACACGCTGGTTTATATAGTACTAGCTGATGTCCTCACCGATACCCGGGCTTTTCACAGAGTTTTCGAAATCAAATGTAGACAGTGAAAGTTTCTCTTGTTTTAATGTCACATGTGCAAAATTTCACCAACCTCGGCATAAAACTATAGATTTGCACACAAATCAAATCCACACCGCCCGCTTGCCAGCCCGCTCGTCCAACACATACAGATATTCTCCTTTATATATTATAGACATATTTCAACCGATTTACACAACACCTTGACAAATTATATATCTAAACCTTCCTCATGAATCATTCTATCTATTGGTAAAAACCGCATGAAAATCCGCTTGGTAGTTTTTGAGTTTATCGCCAAACCATACCCGCCTCCCAAATTCATTGTGTAGGTGTTATTGTAAATGTGTATTTAATTTGTTTTGATGTTTAACGGATGCTTATATGAATAAATACAATGAAGTTACGTTACTGATACAACGCGTTTTAACGTCAACTAGGTCCAGTTGACATACTTTAGCGGGCTGTTCATAAGCTACATATTTCATTCGCATGCACATTTTCTTTGAATGGCTATCTTTTTTTTAAGCTGGGCTACATTTTTGGTTCAATTAATATGAATATTACATGTCTTGTACTTTTATAATGTCATTGGATAGATGTCGTTCATTTAACTAGACGCTGAATTCCGTAGGGTCGTCGGTTATTTCCCCCCAATCTCCCATTTAATTTTCTTTGAGGCATCACCGAGGAACCGGCTAAGGGGCGCGGAAGCTGAGTGTGGTTCACGGCTAGACCGAACGTCATGCGCATTCTTGCTGGGACTGCCAATTGATTGGAGAGGACTCCCAACCGTTTGCCATGCCCTTATTACTTATGTACTGTGTTTTCCTCCCAAACAGGTGCTTGTAGGATACGCTGGATACAATCACCCAGCGCTTGCCACCTCTTGGACTTTCACCAATCGGTCCCATTGTCTTGTCTATGTTTTGTCATACTAACACATATTGGATCTTGTATTTCCCGCCAAGCACTTGCTTACTTTTTTTAAAATTTTTTTATTTATTGTTATTAAGTTTTTTTTGTTATAAACGAGTTCTGCTTCGTAATTATTATTATGTGTTACAGCTGTTTCGCCCTCTAAAGGTAAACGGTTTTTATACATTAAATAATGATATTATTGCATTTATAAAATAAATAAAAATTAAAATGGAGTTCTACAAAATAAACTTAATAACAATAAATACACCCGCTTACTGCTTACTAACAACGTATGCAGGGACACTGGAGGTCTGAATTCGTTCTAAACTAAATGTAGCTTCGTTCTTTCAATTAAATTAGAGTCCTTGCGAGAGGCTTGAAGGAGTAACCATTTGTTACCTTTACCAGGGCGGGTAAGTGGTGGATAGCCTCCAATGTCGTTAATTAAAAAAAATAAATATATATATATATATAAGTATATTTCTTCTTTTGAAAGGCAATGATCCTTAAGCAAAAAAAAAAAAATATTTTCAGGTTCACAAATCTTAAAATTATAATATGTTAGGATGTATTCCTTAATAAAGTGACGTGATGTTGCATAATTTATTTTATTAAACTTTTATCTCTTACCAGATGTGGTGGGAATTTTTTCTAACAATAGGGAACATAAATTTTACTAAACGTTCACTTTTTCTACGAACAAAATCGAATGAATTTATTGCTTTGTTTTTGTTGCGTAAGATGTTGCCGTGAGTTTTTGCAAAAACAAGTGCTTTTTAAAGTCTCTGGGTGCGAATCATTTTAACCCTTTCAGGCCCCCTAGAACAGTCGATCGATAAGAATTGTATCGATAACTTCTCATTGTTCCCTAGCATTATTGCAGATCGCTAACGAATTAGTCACAGTTCATAATGACTAAGTGTATTGAATCCTCAAATCTTCTTCTTCCTTGCGCTGTCCGAACCCATTGCCTAGGTAGGCTGTTGGGGTCGGCTCTTCTCGTTCTCAGGTTATAGCTTCTTCGCTTCTGAGTATCGCCTTCATCCAGGCCGTTTCTCTGAAGTATTTTTGAACATTGAGTCAACCAGGAGTTATTAGAAATAAGTTTAGAAATCTAAACTGTCGTTCCTCCAGCTTACTGTTTATATGTCTGTGACACCCAGGCTACCACGAATAAACCTAACCTAACAAACTCATTAACTCTTAACTCATCAAATATTTGAAGTTAATTTTCACGTTCTGTGTAAGTTCTTTTCAAGTTATGTGATTATTTCAGTTTCATGCAGCTACTGGATTATAATGATATAATAACAGAACTTGAACGGAACCTCCACAGAACGTAAAATTAACTTCAAATATTTGATGAAGTCGTCAAATTGTTTTAAACAACCCGTCCTAAGTGTTCTTAATA
Organism: Limnephilus lunatus; assembly: GCA_917563855.2. NCBI lineage: Eukaryota > Metazoa > Arthropoda > Insecta > Trichoptera > Limnephilidae > Limnephilus > Limnephilus lunatus. Next base: position 59,567,384 of record OU830596.1, read on the forward strand.
TATTCGACGTCGACTGTTATTTGTTAGCACATCAGCAGTTGTCCTAGGGAACTATGAGAAGCTACCGAAAGTTATCCTATCAATCCTTATCGATCGACCGTACTGATCCTGTACTCACAATTGTAAAGTTAAATTCCATATTTAATTTCAGAACCCTAGCACAGTCAATCGATTAGGATTGTATCGATAACTTTCGGTAACTTATCATCGTTCCCTAGCATGATTGCAGATCGCCAACGATTAAATAACACTTTACAATTACTAAGTGTTCTTAACATATTCGACGTCAACTGTTGTTTGCACGTTAGCGATATGCAGTTGTCCTAAGGAACGATAAGAAGTTACCGAAGGTTATCGATGCAATCCTTATCGATCGACCATGCTAGGGGGCCAAATGGTGCAATTTTTATATGGGTTTGGGACCGGACTCAATCGATTGTTTAGCAACTTGAAAAAAAAATTATTAGCAATATTTCTCTAATATTGTTTTCATTTAATAAAATATATATATAATATACTAGCAGTTAAAAACCCGCTCCACAGCTTTTTGCTGCTAGGCCCTGCGGGTGGCTTTTGGTTCGGCATCGCCCAATTTGAGTGTTAGTGACTATTTTATAGATCCGATAAGAACTGGTTCCAATAATAGCCGGTACCTCGGATCCACTGTGATCCAGTAACTGCTAGACATCAGGACAAAGTAACCGCGAAAGGCAATTATTCATAACTGCCAGTTTCAATAATCATATCATATTTTATCCAATCTCTCCATATCCCGAGAGATATACGAAATTACAAATCCGTAGTACTTACGCCTGACAGGCGATGAATCATGCAAACTGTTAACGAAAGTGGCGCCACCTTTTGGCATTAATTTATTTCAATTCTATTACAAAAGTACATTTGTGTACAAACTCCACGTACGAAAACGGTTTTGCATAAGGCGCGGCGTCAGAGTTTCATTCTTTGCCGGATGCTTAAATTTCAACCGTACAGTCGCAAGTCGCAAGCCTATTAATGTATTAATTCGGTTTGATGATGATTTATTTATATTTTCGTTGAAAGCAGGCACTTTATGGAACGACATATTAATGAAATAAATCGATCAAGTGGACGATCGATATATGATGATGCTTGTGTTAAGCGAAACCGGTCGGTCTTAATAAATTAAACAAATTTCGTGGTTATAAACAAAGTTATTGTTAAAAAAAATGTTTACAAAGAAAGACAAAAATTCTCTGACATCATTTGAAAATCTCCTACTATCACCACAGTAAGCTGAAAGGAGGACTTAGCCAGCCTAGGAATTGAACACACTATGCCTGGGTGGAACCTGAACGCAATGTCAACTCAGCCACTTACCGGTCTATACGAATTAATTTATTTGGGAACACTGATATTAAAGAAAGTTTTGAACTAGTTTTTTCTTAGTTTAACATGAGGACATTGGCCTCCGTTTTAAATCTCTTATCTTCAATAGTCGCATTATATTATCAATAATGCAATCTCAGTAATGAACGCAAGAGAGATAGAGGGGAAAGTGTGATGGAGACTATATAGAAATACCTAGATGCATGTATGTATGTAGGTATGTATGTGGAGGGAGAGATGGCGCCGATCGACGCTATTTCTGGCGCCGCGGCGTCCCCGATGCTTTACTCTCTCTATTGAGAAGAAAGAGAACTGAGTCACGCGCACTAAATAATGTACCTTGTAGGTTTTTTATTTATTTTATAACAGGGGAGATCACTCTACGGTTTGTCGGTATAAAGATTTGCAATCGTGCCCTAAGATAAAAAGAAGATGGTATTAAATTCGGATACATTTTTAGAAGGAATGTTAATTAGGTACCTGTGTAGAACGGATGAATGTAGAAAAGAGTGTAAGGAGAAAATATTACGAGGAATGTAATGGTAGAAGAAGTCGGGGAGGCCCAAGGAAGAAATGGCAGGATCAGGTGAATCATCTGCTAAAATATGACGTAGGTACTTCCCTTAAACACAGTCAGTTATTACAAAAATGTTGTTTTGATATAATCTCTAGATTGAAAACGTCGATATATAAAATTCCGTCAATAGATAAAAATCGCAAAGTACGGTACGTTCCGAAAATACAATAAAAACATCCGTTTTTTATTTTAGATGTTACAAGTTACAAGAGTGAATAAATTCACAGCGTTCTTTAAATGCTACTTAAGACGTTATTTTGGCAAAGTTGTAAATAAGGCATGCTTTATTAAATATTTTCGCTGATGATTACAATCTTTTTATTTTATATTAGCAGGCTCCCCTAACTTTCGCATTTACATTATTAACTCCCTTTCGAACTATCTTCTTTTTGTTTTTGAATTTTTTTAAGAGTCGGAATAATAGTAGTACAGTATACATAAGGCGATATATGAACGTGCGTAAAGCAAGTATTGTTTGCCGATGTTGATAGATGCTTTGAAAATAGCTGCGTTAGCTTGTAAATTCCTGTCCAAAAAATGCGTATGAATTGCATGACGCCAGAGCTCACCGTTCGAGAGTTTTACTGCTTCTCAAATTATACAGAAATATCTTGATGGAGCGAAATGTAAAAAATAGTCATTAAAGTCCCTTAATTAGAATGGATTTATTACAAATTAGACAGTCAATGGAACAGATTATTTGGAAACCAAAATCTCTTAAAACTTTTACAAAGGTTTTTGAATGCTTTAAAAAGCAACAAAAAGAAATCTTAGCCATTTTAAATGCCATATTAATAAATATGTTTTTCCCGAGTCATTTTTTGTGGTCACTCCACTTAAAAACACATCAATAATAATAAATAGTTGGTTGTTACGTTAATGATCGACAAGAATGTATAATTGTACATACGTTGTGTAATACACCACATATTGTATTGTGCTGTAGTATGTGCTGTGATATCCTTTGATTACATATGTATTACTTACCACGATTACGGTCATGGCCAACTTGTGTACGAATAAGTGGCGTGTGGTCCATATTAACCGATTGCAATAGGCTTGAAAAAAATAATTTTAAAAAATCTTTGGATATCCGCTTGTATGTGTTACTTATCAATCAGGTTTTATCGACGATGTAATTTAATATAATTTTAATGCTTATATGTATTTTAAAATTCAATGTAGCAACATCCCAATCATGTCTAAAAGGAATCGAAATGAAAGCTAATCTCCTTCAACGGAACCAATCTTCCTAACATGCCTTCCATTGATTTGCTTGGTGTAACTCTAAGTGACAAGCTCAGTTACGGGGGCTCCATCGAAGCCAGTGTTAAGTTAGCCTCTTAGAAGCTGGGCGTACTGTACAAGGCCCACAAATGCTTTAATAGTGCACATATTTTCGTTGATAATTTGTACGGATTCAAAAAAAAATTCTGGCGCTGTTAAAAAATACTAACTAATTATATTGTGTGAATTGTCTTTCTATGCATATATCTCGCGTATTTCATATGTATCATACCACTCATTGTAATGTTTTACTTTAGTGAGCTTATATATAATTCTGTATTTTTATTTGTGATGTTTTTGTTTTTCTAATTGTATGTAATTGTATATTTTTATAATTTTTTTTTTTTTAAAAGAAAGAAAAACATTCCCGGGTTACGAATAACCCAACAATGTTTGAAAATCTCCTACTACCACCACAGAAAGCCGAAAATGTTGCTTGAGTTGTGATGGAGGACTTAGCCAGCCGAGGAATCGAACATGCGACGCCCGGGTGGGACCCAAACGCTATGCCCACTCAACCACTGACAAAACCTGTAAAACCTAGTATAAATAAATAAAAAAATAACTATTAACTCTGAGTGCGCCCCACTGTTCAATTTAGCAGCCGCCTCTGGTCTGGAGCCCCAAAATACCTGAAAAACTCTATACTTAGTTTTTCTTTATCTCTATCTGTATTTTTTCTGGTCCGTTTGATAGATTCCCCTATTTTAACAAGCGGATTGCAATATTTAAAGCACAGACGTCAGGCAGGTATGGTGTCCTTGTTCTACCAATATTATAATGGAAGAAGCTCCGAGGAACTAGCGTCACTGATCCCTTCGGCACCGGCGCATAGTCGGAAAACACGCCAAACCCGCACCAAACATATATACACGGTTGACATTTTTCACGTGAGAACGGGTCGCTTCGCTTCTGTGTTTCCTCCCTCATGTATCATGTGTCTCTTCAAGACCCTGGTTCACTCCCTCCTTTTCACAAAAAAAAACCCTCCACACACTATGACAAAGATCTTAAGGGAAAATATTATCCGCAGGACCTACTGTGTGGAGTTATTATAAAAAATATGTATATAAAAATCCTTAAAAATTAAAGAGTGAATTTGATCATAAATATATTGAAGAAATGCATAAATTAATTTAAAATTTATGACGTAACGCAATATTATCTAATCTTTACATTTGACAACCTTCAATAACCTGCTTTTATTTATATTTAAATATTTAAAATAATAATTATATGTATGTAGATTTCAAACATTTACCGTGCGACAGTAATTTTGATTTCATTAAACAAGTTTACGAGTACCGGAAGAACAAACTAATTATAGACCATTTTAGATTGTAATTCAGTAGAAATCTGTTAGAATCTAGGTTAGCAGTATCTCAAAATTAATAATGAATGATGACTTACAGTCAAAGTCAATGATACGATTTTCTGAGATCAAACAAACTCACCTATTTGAGATTGGTAGATGTAAAAATCTGACAGCGGGTATTTTTCTTCTAACGAATTTTGATTCTACTTTCTCCTCTAGTTAGGTAGGTTCTTGTTTTTATTGCATGGTCGTGCTGAAGAAGCGAGACTAGCAGTCCACAATGGAGTGTGATACCAATTCTGATGTGTAGCAGCGAGGCATGTGACTGGCAGGGAAATGACTTATTTATTTGTAAAACATATTTTATAAAAAAATGAAATGTTTCTTATGCTAATAATGTTGGTTGGACAGTAGTTTTATTGAAGATTAATGCTAAATCTCTGTTTTTGATTAATCTTTACTTCGAATCTGTTTACATTATAAATACAAAAATAGATAAATGAAACAATGTTACTTTGATAAGTTTTAAGATTTTAATTTTCACGGCCAAAAGGTAGCGCAACACGGCATAACACCCCAAAAACTAACAACAACAATGTTACTATGTTTGAACCACTTGTATATTTGTTTGAAGCCGACCGGTTTCGGAACGACCGTTCCTTCCTCAGGGCAAAGGAACGGTCGTTCCGAAACCGGTCGGCGTCAAACAAATATACAAGTGGTTCAAACAAAGTAACATTGTTTCATTTATCTATAATGGATTACCACAAAGTTATAGCTACATTCAAAAGTACAAAAATATATGTTTTGTATAAATTGAAGCTTTTCCTACCGTTCCCATCGAATAGAGTAGTCTTGAAATGTCCCGAATTATACAAAGGAGGGAAAAAGATGCTAGTATCTCGTTCCACGTGTAAGCTGACTTACATAAAAACTAGTCGAAGAAACGATCCGTTCTCATAAAACAATATCAACTGTGAACGGGTGTCCGTCAGGCTTCACGAACGTGCAGTGTGCACCGGAGATCAATGCTGCTAGCTTCTTAGAGCTCCATTAAAATACCTGTAGAAGAGACTCAGCATGCCTTCATTGCGTCTTATACATTGACTCGGCATCCTGAATTTCTACCAATTTACAACATACTTTCCTTGAACACTTTTTACTTCTTAAGCTCTTAAAAACATATATATGTTATTCTCGAAGATAATATCTATACATTTGACACGCCGAAACGATAATTATATGAAATTCCGCGATAGAAAAAAATCGCAAAGTACGCTCCGAAAATTATTATAAACACGTTTTTTCTGTTACTTTTCAAGTTATATGTAGGGAAAAAATTCAAAGCGTTTCTTAATTAAACATTTTCACAATTTTCACTCAATTTTTTATTACTATCGTTTTTAATACTAGCGCGCTCTCTCTAACATTCGTATTTACATAAAATATCTCCCCTTCTTCTTCTTTTTGAACGCTTATTACCGGGCTTTAAAGGTGGCAATCGATCTTCTAACAACGGATTATCAATCGGACGGACCGCCAGGTAATTAGGTTTATCAAGTATTTTGGGGCTCCAGTCCGTGGGTGGCTCCCAAATTCAATTGATGGATTATAATAAAATAGTGTACAACTGCTAACCCTGTACAAATCGCAAGTACGCCCCATGGTTGAGTTTGGCAGCCACCTCTGGTCTGGAGCCCCAAAATTTCTAAAAAATAAACCCTCGACTCTGTGCAGAAACGGACCGCCCGGACGGTCCGTTTGATAGATTCTCCCACCGAAAGGATTGCAATCTTTAGAGCACAGGCGTAAGGTGGGAATGCTGTCCTTGTTCTACCGGTATAACAATGGAAGATGCTCCGAGGAATAAGCGTCATTGATCCCCACACGCCAAACACGCGCCCAACATTTGTACACGGTTGACATTCATCACATGAGAACGGGTCGTTTCTACGACTCGTTCTTGAGTTCAACAGCTCGGCTGTGGAACGACTTGGCGGCCTCTGTGTTTCCTCCCTCTGTCTTGAATCCATGTTCACTCCTTCCTCTCCTCAAAAAGACCCTCCACACAGCATTTTCAAAGTTGACATAGGCCCTGAGTTAATGTTGAAAAAAATCAAGTGCAGTTTACACGAGGTAGAAGCGAAACTTTACCAAAACAATCTCAACCAATAGATTGAAAAGTGAGGTCATAATCAAAGCGTCCAATGAGCGTAGACCTAGCGTAATTTCCGTTTCATATCTCAACCAACAGGAGCCTTTGATGTGACATCATAATCAAAGCGGCCAATGAGCGCAGTTGATGCGTCCCAGGTGCAGTAATCGTCATTTCTGTTTCATCCGAAATCCAAATCACAGCGGGGCTATAAAAGTTTCACTTTAAAAAAAATATAATTCGAATTCAATTTATTTTAGTTGTAATTTGTGAAAGTTTGAAGTTCGCTCCAATTATAATTTTCTTTTGGATATCTTCGTTCCCGTTCCGTCTACCGCTGGCGGAGATTGACGGTACATATATCCGTATCTACCCAAACAGTCGGGATATTTTAGTATCTTGTAGACAGCAATCGATGAGTGCACTCTCTGTCTCAGTGTTGAGTGTTGCTATTATTACATTAGCTCAGGGTACCTGCTTCGCCTCACCTATGCGGGCAACATTTCTTCAGACCGATTCGTGGATGGTTCGAAAACTCGACTATCATGGAAAGCATTAGTTTCTATGTTCCCGATGGTTATCTCTGTCATTGATAACGTAGACTCCTCTCGGCTTACAGAACTGACTTGCCAATGGTCGTGCCAGTCGAGAGAGCTATCTTGTTGTTAAATAGAATCACTTCGAATATGTTTAACATCAATGAAGCACAATTTAGACGGCTAGCTTTGTTGCTGTTAGTTTAAATCTGCTTATTTGTCTTCTATATGTATATATATATATCAAAATATGTTCGGGGATTAAGTGAGATGTCTATGAGTAGCTAAACCATTCATACGATTGCGATGAAACTTTGGGGATTTGATGTGCGCATGCCCGCAATCGTTTCTATGTACACAAGTGAGCTTTGGTGTCATTAAATTATGCGTTGCTAACCATTCATTCGTGAGTTCTGGCATTATGAAATTTATATTAAAAAATTGCAAAAGGTGGTACGTGAGTTATTTGAAAACTGAATATACCGGGACTGAATGTATGGAATGCGAGGCGGGGGACGCAGGAGAGGGGAGGGGAGTGAGAGGGATGGAGAAAGCGTGGCGGGAAGGGGACGTAGGAGACGAAAAGGAGGCGGAAGGGGAACTGGACGAATGGGAAAGGACATGCAGGAAGAATTTTTTTTATTTATTAAGTGGCATAGCAACGTACGCCGGGAACTAGCTAGTAATTAATAAAAAAACCAAATTTTCGTAATTTTTTTCAAATTGCGATTTTGGTTTCATAAAGGTGAACATTTTACTTGTTTTGCCAATAATTTTGAATATGACTGTAAAGCGTGGTGTTTTCTCTTTCTAGCCCCGTTTAGACCATATTTCTTACTATGATAGTTAGAGAGACACAACGATTTCTATGAGACCTATATCGAAAAATGAACAAATTAGTTTGACAGGCTAAAATAAATCATCATTGAATGACCTTATTTATCAATATCCTATCCACCGAATATTATATTAATAATAATATTTGGATAATTTGTAAAGCGCCGTTTTTGTGAAAAATCACCTCGAGGGCGTTGAAGGGCTGTTGTTATAACTTTTTGCCGTTTAGATTTTTTAAATATTTTTTATTTATTTATTTTATACACTTTACAAATACAAGACAAAAAGTCCCGATAAACTACTTTTTAGCAGTTTGTCTAGCGGGTTCTTTACGTTTAAGATCTTATTATTGTGATTTAATTAACATTCTTACAATTATATAAAATAAAATTTTAATTTTTACAGAAATATAGATAAAAAGACATTTTTGAAAACATAAATAACATTTTTAAAGTCTTTAGAATAAATAATATGTCATTGAAAGCTAATACAAATAAGATGTTCTGATAACCTGCTTCTACATAACCTGTTTCCACATAACCTGCTAAATAATAAAATAGATAGTCCTGAATTGCTATCCGTCATTGGTTTAAATGTCCCAATAAGGCGTACCAGACACCCCCCCCTTTTTCACATAGAAGCTAACAACACTAATGCAGCAAATAACTCACCAATTACTCGCGCAATCACAACTTATACCCACTTAAACATTTTTCATGATTCCTTGCAAACATACAATCCTAATTTATTAAATTTCTCGTCGTGATTTTAATACATATTATAATTTTTAAAACCACTTACACTTAACCTTTCACTAAACCTTAATTAGTCAATTACAATTTAGTGAGCATATAATTCTTGATTTTAAAATGTCTTTTTATCTCTCCCCCCCCCCTCCCTTTTCTTTATTTTTATTATTATTACATGTTCATTTATTAATTAAGTTTTTAAAACCCATTATTACATATACTATGTCAGGCTTAACTACCAAATTACATTCTGTGACTTACGTAATAGATACATAATCATGTAAAAATAAACATTTTATAACTTGTATTATGATGTACTGTGTATGTCTTAATAAACAAATAAATAAAATAATTAATGACGTCTCAATGATTGCCATAATCAGCGTTTCTGCACTTCCATTGTGACTGCAGAACGAACCTGTTACAAGGGACACCCCTTGTAATTTATATTCTAACAAGGGTAATAATTATTGCATGTGGGGGGTTGCACCGAACACTGACTCGCTTTGTGACTTCAGTTAGGGGAGAGTTTATGCAATATTATTGCCTACTCGAATGGATTTAACTACAGCTTTGTCCAAAGGGCAACGTCCCTTGGGATATTGTTATCTGCACAACTTGTTTTTGAGCTATTTTGTTGACTGAACACATATAATACATAATAGAAATAAGGGAGATGGGCCATGAACATTGTTGGTATGGGTGTATGAACCGCGCACAAAACGCGTGCCGCCAACATCGTTCGCCCATACGAATGCAATTTTTCGAAGTAAAACTTCTTTACGCACGCTTTTTGGGGAGTAAGCTGGTGAATGCGTGACGAGAGCGTTACAAAAAGTGTGATCGGGTGAGGTGAACGGAAGTTGAGAGGGAGATATAATTTAGTGAAGATAGAAAGAGAGAGAGTTACGTTTCGTATATTACTGTAGGGGCAAGAGAGAGAGGTATGAGCACACATTTTCTCTTTCTCTCTTAGCCAGTTACGCTTCGTATACCAACACAGTGCAGGCCTATTGTCTGTATCACACTATAGGAGCAAGAGAGAGCAGTGCGCGCGCAAGTTTTCTTTTTCTCTTCTTTTAAAAGTTAGTGAAGTTTTACTTCAGTCGTGTGATCTAAAATCTAAAGCACACTCGTTTTTTTATAATTGTTTTAGGTATTAAGTACCTATGTAAAATAATTGTGTTTACAAAATATAATGGTGAATTTAAGTTTTGATATTGTATTTCTTAGTCCTCCTCACTAGGGGGTCCTCTGCCGAGGCGGACTAAAGTTATTTAATTATAGTTTATTTATCTTCTATGTCGTTTTTATTCCTGATTTTTTTTTTACATTACCTCCACACATGAGGCCCTGAGGAAAATAATTTCCCTCAGGGCCTATGTCATCTTAAGCGATGCTGTGTGGACGTTTTTTTAAGGAAATGAAGGAGAGGAAGTTTTCGTAGTTAAAGTTGGGAAGGAAAAAGTTATGAGGGGTGGAATCTGGGGGTTAGTGTCAGTATGTCCAGAAGTGACGGACGTATGAATCCATCCCTCCAACTGCGGTGCAAGACGATGGGTTGAAAGGGGCTGGCTGGGATGGCGAAAAGGCCTCCCTCAACCACTCTCTCTTGATTCGGCCCGCCACGCAGCAGGTCGGCAGACGCATCCGCCACTAAGTACGTTTAAACAATGTACGCGCGGTTACATACTAATAGTAGTTTATAGCCATTTCCCATGTTTCTATTATGTGTACACCATAATGAAGAATAGGGTATGGTAGGAAATGGACAGATAGATTGATACTCATACATCTTTCTGTAGATCTAATGATTAGTTCATTGACAAATGTGCGTTTACTCAACAAACCTTTTAGAAAATCTTTGAGTATCCGCAAAAATTATTGCACGCCACTGATTATACATAGCCAGTTGGGTACTATGCCACCCCAATACTGGGGTAGTAAGACTAGTAAGGCGTAAAAAAATGGAGTACTGGAAGGAGAAAGTAACGAGGAAGGTGGGGTTGTTCTGTTGTTCAAATGTTGTCACCAAAAATTGCTAAAATCAATTCAAGTTTGAAGTTAAAGAGTTTCAATTATTCTTATTTTAGTTAATCTCTTACCCACATAAAAAATCGAGTGCAGTTCACACGCGGCAGAAACGAAACTTTACCAAAACAATCTTAACCAATACTTGAAAAGTGAGGTCATAATCAAAGCGGCCAATGAGCGCAGACCTAGCGTCATTTCCGTTTCATATACTTACTTACTACCAGCACTGATACGATATTCAATACCTTCAACGTTATGAGCGTAGTTTGATGCTTCGCAGGTGCTGTAATGCGTAATTTCCGTTTCATCCGAATTCCAAATCACATTGGGGCTAAAGAAGTTTCACTTCAATAAAATGTTATATACAATATGTGTTTTTTTATTGTTATTGTGTTTTATTCGTATTTACAATATAAATACTTGTAGAACATTATTGAATTCGATTTTTTTTAAATAACTTTACGAGTAAAACATCAAATTATATTATTTATTCATTAAATACAATATTAGCGACTCTTGAAAATTTGAAATAGAAAAATCAGAAGAAGATTCGGTCGCATCTGGGAATTGAACCCAGGGCCTTTGCCATGCAGGGGCTCTGCTCTTCCCACCGCCACAAATTTACTATGCATTATTTTAAATGAATTCATTTTGAAATAACACAAATTAATCAAATACAATTTACCTCGGCACGCCGGGATTTGAAGTTTTGAACCCGCGGCCTTCGGATTGCTAGTCGACAGTCTTACCCCCTCGACCACGTAGGCCGTCAATCTTGATTTAAAAATAATAATATTTCTTTGTTTGTCCCGTACGCGTTCCTATACCATTCATCCGATTGCGATGACACTGTGGTGATTTGTTGTGTACTCGCCCGCGAAGGTTTCTATGTATAATGGTGAGATCTGGCATTATGAAATTTGTATAAATACGGAAGTGGGAGAAGCGGGGAAGGTGGATTGGGGACGCGGGATAGGAATGGGGGTGGGAACGGGGACGCATGGGAAAGGACACGCAGAGGAGGGGTGGGGAACAATGGAGGGACAGGGGGGGGAATTGCAAAGGAGACTGCTTTATTATATGTATATATGGATGTGTAATAGAAAACACTGTTATTATAATTAAGACTTTTATTGACTAGGCGTTCACACCATTGACATTACTTCCAGAGTGACCATAGACGACAATTATTATAAGAAGTAGTTCATCACCAGTGATGTGCAACATATAACAATAGTGATGTGACAGAGACATAGATAGATTTGGAAAATCCATGCTTCTCACACGGACAGCTGAATGTGGCCTGCTCACACATTGGAAAACCTGAAAAACAAAAATATATTTTATATCCAAAAACAATAAACGGAATTAAAACATTTTCTTCCTTTGAGTGCCATCGCAACGCACGCCGGGTACTCGCTAGTTAAAAATAAAAATGGAATAAAACCTGGGTACATGTATAAATAGAGGACATTTCAACATTAATATTTACACACGGCTATATTAAAACCCTGTATACAACACTTTAACAGTTTATTTGTACCCCTAAAATATTTAGTCGGTCGTTAAGGGTAGTGCAAACCCCACTGGACTTATACTTACTCACCTATGTACACATATTACTGTGGGGACAGAGATTTGTCACGCTGCCTGGAGAGGTACCAGGAGAGGTACTGGTTTGGTACAGTCTGTCTGTCTGGAATTGTTTAATCAAAATCAATACCTGAAGGATTCCGACTTATTGCATGCATTAATTTATTTTTGGGACGCGGGTATGGGTACCGCTGCCCCGGGAACCATTTATTGGATAAACAACACCTCTGCCATAGGTCACCCCAAGTGATTCGCTACGTTTGGTGACTTAGCAGGGATGCCCGGATTCATGGGGTGAGGTTTGTCCGGGTTTTGGCGGCGGATGCGTCTCCACCAGCTGATGGCAGACAGATCGGGAGAGACTGGGTGAGGGAGGCCTTTTGACCTTTCTGGACTCTCTCGACCCGTAGTTGGAGGGATGGATTCATACGTCCGTCACTCCCATATACAATTCCTTCCCACCCCTCATACCATTTTCCTTCCCAGAACTTCCTATACTTCCCTTCCTTAAAAAGACCCTCCACACAGAAAAAAAATCAAAATCAAAACATGAAGGTTTCCGACTTATTCTAATACATGCATAACTTACTTTTTAGTAGAAAATCGTAAGTTATTTTCCTATCCAAAAACAACTTCGACGTACTTTGTGCATAAATTATCTACCTTTACTCATTTCTCTGTACAAAACTATTTTTTGATATTTTTTTTTCCTTTTAAACTTTTCTTATTTTCCATGTAAATTTGTGTAAAAATATTTTTCATGTTTCCATGACAGTTGACTTATATACAATACAGCATATTTATATCAGTTTAGCGAAAATTCGGTATACCTACTTACACAAAATATAACTAAAGTGTCCCTGAAGGGGTTTAAGAGAGGATCTACCGAATAACAAAAGTTTAAAACATATTTTCAAAGAAAACATTACTTGTTCAGATATTATACCACCGTATAAATACAAAAAATCGACACTAGATAATATAAATAAATTCATTTGATATCCATACCAACTTATTATTAATGGTATTTTTAATGCCGATTTTGAGTTGAAAAAGGGCACAAAAATTATAATTTCATAATTTTTACAATTTCGGGGGCCAACTGTCAGAGGATCAACAACCGGGTGAACAACTGGCGGGTCACCATTAATCATGTAGGGTTTATTATAAAGGTTTATTTATCTGCTGATAATGGTTAGTCTGTCTGAATCTCTGTGTTTTCCTCAGAATATCAAAATTCTACGAATTTTATATAATGTAACTAAAATTTTCATTTCAACACCGATTGTAGAACTACTTAGATTATAGACTACGATACATTCTTTTTCCTGTCCAAACAATTTTGTGTTTTCATTTATATGTATGTTATGTACGTTGTAATCTACGCATTCACAGATGGCGCCAATCAAATTATTTGAGGTTTTTTGTGCTTTTTGCACGTTACGCTTTAAAATTAATTGTTCGCGCTCGTACATATTTAATTAGAAGATAAATAAATAGTTTTGTCCATAAAAAGAAAGGCCGAAAAATACAATATTGGATTGAGTCACCGATACAAAAATTTTTCAGCCTTTCTTGAAATATTTGGGTTTGTTTATGAACAAAACTATTTATTTATATTCCAATTAAATATGTACGATCGCGAATAATTAATTTACCTAAATATTGTAAAGCTTAACGTGCAAAAAGCATTAAAAACCTAATATAATTTGATTGGCGCTATCTGTGAATGCATAGATTATAATGTCCGTGACGTTTAACCGAGCTCAAAAGGGGGGGAGGGTCCAGCTAAATCTCACGTTACTTGAAAAGAATATACGAAGTGGCCCAAATTTATCTCACCAGGGGGGGGGAGGGATCTAGATTTGAAGAAAAACTTTTCATGTAATTAATGTATGCCCCATTGCGCCCTCCATTTTTGTCTACAATTTCTTGACAGTCTGTACCCGCTGTACTCCCCGCTTCCCCGAAACAATGTAATATTTTGTCAAATAAAATATCCAGCGGCTTTGGCAACACTGGTCACGTGACACGACCGCCATTTTTGGATGTTGCCATAAAACGCTGTGTAAATTACCCGAGATTAATGGCGGTAAACTGCGCTCAAAGTGCGATTTCATGGGAAATCGTTGTTGATTTTGAGAACCACATACTACAGGGGAATTTTGTCGGAAGGACAAAATATTTCCGCTTTGCAATTATGCTCCGAAAATTATTATAAACACGTTTGTTTCAGTTGTTTTACAAGTTATATGCATGATTGTCTAAAATAGTATTTATAGAAATTCACAGTGTTTCCATAAATACTATTTTAGACAATCACCACAATATTTTTGCTCTATTTTAAACGAGTCGTGTGTTCTTAAACATTTTCACAATTAAATATATCGTTTTTAATAATTAGCACGCTCTCTCTAACATTCGTATTTACATAGCTTTCCCTCTTCTTCTTTTTGAGAGGGTACTAGCGGGCCTTAACATTTTTTAAACCTTTTATTATCTTATAAAAAATCCATATATCTTATTCGCGAGCAAAGTTCCCAGTGGCGTATCGATTTTCCCTCTTCCCGTGGCTTTTTTTAGCGACCCTCTTTTTCCACTGCCATAGTTCCAGATTATTCTATTTTATTATTATTTTGGCGGACTTTCGTGTCCCCGGGGCGCCCTCGAGAGGGGGGTTATTCACACGTAGAATTCTGCATTGTGTGCGTGTCAAAAATGTAGCAATTGAAATATCAACTTTTTTACAATGAAACTTTTAGATTTGTAATTTATTTTAAAAGTAATTATTGATTTTATGGGCTTCTATTTTGAATGTCAGTAATTCTAACTTCTAACCATTACACAATCTTCTTCTTCTTTGGTTTCACGACTCACCAATCTTTTTTTTACATTAATTCAACACAGAGGCCCCGAGTCGTCAAATATATTATACTTATTGAATTGGGAAGCTAAATAATATTATACAAGATGTTCGATATATTTTTTACTAGTACAGAAATGCATTATCATTTTTTTTCGATTTATGGCTCGTATCCTCGATTCTTCGAGAAGACGTATCCAGGCTTCCCCTTATTATGCTTATTCGGTGGCTAAGATCTATGATTGTAAACCTACTACCGCAAAACCTCCGTATTTGGTAATCCCATCTCTGTGTAGTAGGTCAAATCGCATTATTTGTAACCTTTCAGGCTGATTTCCATTTTCAGAACAACTCGTATAGGTCTAATAGAAAGAGTTGTTTCTCTCCATTATTATCTTAGTTAGTAGATAATAAGATCTAAACGGTTTTAGAAAGAGAATAAAATTATAAAACTTTTGGAATTTATTATTCATTATTTTGAAATGAAGTGACAAAAAAGTGAGTTGACGATAACCTTTATAATACAATTAGTTATAATTTTATAATAAAAAGTGTGTTATTTTGGTTAGAAAAAACTTAAAGTGAGCAATTTTTAAAACTTAATATTTGCATTCAAAAGAATTATAAAATTTGAAAACGCATTTCATCATCTTTCATAAGCAATTTTTTAGTTTTCGGATGCGTTAATAAATTTTCAATTTTTTGTAAAGCAGAAATATTTTGACCTTCTGACAACACAGGCTCGAGGCCTGGGGGGGGGATTTAATTCTAGCTATAAAATTACCTGTTGTTTTTACAATCTTCTAAAAGTCTATTAAAAAAAACGTCTGAGTCTGAAAGTATTTTAAATTCATTTTGATCAATATTATTTTATTGAGAGAGCACAAAATCAGTGACGACGAATAATAAAAACAAAATCTATAATATAATTATAATCAAAAGTGCGCATTGTTCGCAAATTTCATCTTATTATTGTAATCATTTAATAGCTTGTCCGTGATAGTTGTCATTAGATTACTAACGTAATTTGCATTACACATGGATTACCTTGCCGTGACCCAAAACAATAATAAAGGTACAACTTGCTACCGATCGTTTCGTTTTTTTCTGGAAAACTGGTTTTGTTCTGGAAAAATAACATTCTATAACCCGCTCTTCGCAGTTATTGCCATCTAGCGATTTCCACAAAAAGCTGTTTGCTGCAGAGATAGTTCTGACATTGGCTAGTAGCTTGCGCTATTCGCCAATAGATGTCTATCCATTTGGCATTTAATTCATTTTCGTAGTTTATATTTTTATTATTTAATAATGCTCTCTAATTTAGAGGGAATGCTTTGGCAATAAAATTATGCAACCTACGTTTTATTACTACAATAATCTCGTTTTTAAAATCTTTTTTCTTTCTTTCAGGTGAGCAATCATTATTTTTAAACGATGAACTGTTGATGGACATTGGACCACAGATGGCAGTAACAGGTATTTTTATGTTAATTTATTTTTATGCATGTATTCGAATGATGATAAAAAATGCTATTATTATTCATGAGGTCATTCCTAATTTAGCAATTATTGACATAATAGTATTCTGACC
The DNA here is from genome assembly GCA_917563855.2 of Limnephilus lunatus. Taxonomy (NCBI): domain Eukaryota; kingdom Metazoa; phylum Arthropoda; class Insecta; order Trichoptera; family Limnephilidae; genus Limnephilus; species Limnephilus lunatus. The sequence continues at coordinate 59,584,289 of OU830596.1, forward strand.
TGTGTTATTGACCTCATTTATTTCTTTTAAGTGTGCTTGATTATTCTAATACTTGCATAATAAAGAAATAATAGGACGATAATATAGAACACAACACGCAGTACGCACACATAATATTTTAGGTACCTATATATTTTTTATAAATCCCTCCAAAACCTTAATGGCTTAACTTGAATTTCCTCGTTGGATTAATATTTTTATTGAAGAAAGAATTCTAACTTTTACGATAGATTACATATTATATTACCTATATGGAATCTTTAACTTTACTAAGCATAAAATGAAGTCGCTCCCGCTGTCTGTGCGCTTAGATCTTTTCAACTACACAACGGATTTTCGTGGGGTTTTCACCAACAGATTCAAGAAGAAGGTTTAAATGTATAATACATGCATATTATAGTAGAGATAAGTCGAGAAATTCAGAGATCCAATGCAGTTGCCAAGCGGGCGGTATGGATTTGATATGTATGCAAATTTAGAGATGGCGTTGGTTATAAAGGTTGGGTAAGCCACAGCAACGTGTTCCCGGGTCTGCTAGTACAGCAATAAACTGTACTTTTATAATTGATCAATTTTACTATGATTTTTTCGACACTAATTGTACTCATGAGATTAATCCTTTCATATAACCACGATTATAATTGGCTGAGCCTAGCGATGCACTGTTTCAACTCGTTAACTTTACATTGTCTGTCTGTAAAAAATGTATTTGTGTGTTTAATTAGCCACAAAAGATGTAAAATGTACACCTTTATGAAATCAAAGTTTCGAATCGGAATTTGAAAAATAAATCATGAAATTCTGAAATTTTTTTTATTAATTATTTTTACACAAAACGACAATAAAGTGAGGTGACAATAACGTTTATAAGTTACTAGCTTTTACCCACGGCTTCGCTTGCATGGTATTAGTTGGAAATTACTGGCATAATTATTTGCATAATTGTTATTATTCTTGCTATTTTGTCTAATAGAAAATAATTATTGTTTAATAGAAAATTTCAAAATTTGAGAATGACATTTCGCAAATAATTCTATTTAGAAAATATTTAAATTACAGAAATAGAAATTTATTTTTAGTACCTACTCCCTTTATTAGTATTTTATTCATATTTAAATCCAGAGTAACCTAAAAAAATAAGAAAATGACAGTCCACTTCAAACGCTATGCTTTATAGCAACGTTATGCTTTTTGTTCGGAGAATAAACATTTTTAGAGATATGTAGATATTAACTACGACGCCAAAAAAGTACTCTTTTTAATCACAACACAGCACTCTTTTTAAGCCTAAAATAAAAATAAAAAAAAACATTGTTTCCAAGGTAACAATTTGTTTGACGTTTGCAATAACTCGATTTTGTTAGGGGCAGAAAACGTACGATACATAATTTCATAACGCCACAGCTCATTCATAACGCCAGAACTTACCAATATGTAAAGCCGTTGTTACTCGCAAATAATGTAGCTTTCGATTAGTGAAAGAATTTTTAAATTCCATTCGATATTTATTGCGTGAAAGAGTAAGGAACATCCAACCATCCATACAAACTTTCGCATTTATAATATTAGTAAGATTTGTCTAGTAAAATATGTATGTGTTTTTATTTTTTTTCTCTATTAGTAGAAAAAACGTAAGCTGAGCCATTTTTAAAACCTTTTTTATAAGTCTTAGATATGAGCAACTAGCTATAAGTCTTAGATATAAGTCATTAGTTATAATTACAAGACTTAGTTATATCAATGTTATCATATATTTACTTGTACAGTGCCCTTGAGATGATTTTTCACAAAAACGGCGCTATATAAATTAGCCAAGGATTATTATTTGCATTTAAAAATTTCATACTTCATATATTATGTTTATTTCGATTTATGCATTTTGAAAGCGTATTTTATCACCTTATAAAAACAGTTTTTAGTTTTCGGTTATGTTGTAGGTATGTTGTATTCAATTTATTTGGATTTTATTGCAAAATCGTATTATTTTTATCCTCTGACAAAATTGACTTCTTACGATTACAATCTTCGAATTAATGATACGATTACGATTTATATGATTACCGATTACGATTAGTAAGTTAAATAACAGGAATGGTACTGTTACCCAACCCGTTGACCTCATTTGTCAACAGCACTCCCACATTCAACACACACTGTTCTTTCATGTACCTACCTACTACTACCATTCACGAGATTCCACGATTTAATATATTAATATAACTAGTAGACCCGGCCACATGTTGCTGTTGCTAACGAAACAAAACGCCACGCCATTACCCAACCTTTATAACCAACGCCATCCGTTAAATCAAGTGCACACCGCCCGCTTGCCAGCCCGCTCCCTTTATTTATATATTTCAACCAATTTACACAAAACCTTGACAAATTTTGTACCTAAAAACCTTTCTCATGCTTCAATCTATTGGTGAAAACCGCTTGAAAATCCGTTGCGTAGTTTAAAAGGTCTAAGCGCACAGACAGTGGGCGGGAGTAACTTCATTTTATACTATGTAAAAATTATTATTAGTAAATAATAATAATAATAATATATCTTTATTAAACAAAATTTGCAAGATTTATAACTAAAAGAAAACTTACATATTCAGTGTTAATATTTACAATGGTTTATGTAAGTACAAAAGATTAACAACAGAAAATAATATAAATATGAACAGTAGGTACCTACTTGAAGAATAGAAAATAGTTATAAATTAAAAAATTTCGTAATCCGCCTCACTAGGCTAGCCCGTGTTGAGACAGTAATTTTTAAGTCAATTTATATTTCTTATTAACATACCTACACTTATATTCAAATATAATCATACAATTGATTGGTTGCATTAACCATAAATTTTGAATTATAACAATCAGTACATTGGTTTAATTTCGAATTTGGGTGAGCGCGTCGGTAAAGGCCCTATCATTATTTTTTATCCAAATTTTAGTGTTATTTTTGAAATTTTTTTGTGAATCACATTTTTTTACTCTATATGGAAGAATGTTATAAAGTCTTGTTGCAAGGTATCTGAAGCTTCGTTGACCAAAAGTAGTATGCGTTATGGGAATTTGAAGTAAGTCTCTGTTATTGTTTCGTGTATAGCTTGAATTTAATCTTTTTTCATAGTATTTATGTATATTTGAGTAGAGATGATCCTTGATTAGGCGATCTTTTCTGCCCCCAGATGTGACACAACTGTAATTATATAATATTATGTAATAGCGCAGACCCGTGAAAACATATAGTAGTCTGAAACCTTCACAATTCCGTTCCAATTTGGTAAATGTGTTAAATTTCATATTGTAGGTAGGTACCTACTTTATCGCTTGTCCGAATTATTCACATAATCAGTTCCTATTTAAAATTACACTTAAATTGAAAGCAAATTTGAGTTCATTGAATCAGATTACACGCAGGGCTAACAGCAACAATATTTTTGATGATTATATGTGATTCCTTGACTAATCAGGATTTTGAAAAGTGTTGCAGTCATTAAATGTGATAAAAAATCTTACCTTAAAACTTACCCTTTTTACATTTTTTTTAATGGAAGCTTCTTTAGCACCGTTGTGATTTGAAACTCGATGAAACGAAAAATAGCGACATCAAAAACATACAAACACATACGTCTATAGGATTTAGCCTGCGAGAGAACGAGAGAGTACAATCGGTCTCGTCTTTGTGCGGTGCTTCGTAGCCTCCCCATCTCTTGTCTACTTTATTTTTCTGAAAGTTTCACTTCTACCGCGTGTGAATTGCGCACTCTTAATTTTTTTTTGATTTCGTAGGATTCGATCCTTGGTCGGCTAAATGTCTGAGGTTCATCAGGCACTCTACACCACAGGAGACCTGCGTGGGACTGTGGATTTATCGAATTATATTGGAACCGAGTACCCGTGAATTAAATAAATATTTTATTGCTATCTCATCCTCTCCCAGGCTAAATCCGATAGATGTATGTGTTTGTCTCTTTTTAGTGTCACTCGTTTCCGTTTCATCGAGTTTCAAATCACAAAGGTGCTAAAGAAGTTTTCACTTGCAAAAGTGTCAAAATCCAGCGAGGACTAGGGGAATACTTTTAGAGTTCCTCTTCAACTTTCAAGGTCTAATTCCTATTGTCCATTGTTCAACTACTGCCGAGTTCAGTTCAAGGTCTGATGGCGAATAAGCGAATAAAAGCGATCATGATGTGTTTTTTAATTTATTTATTGTATTGTAGCTACCATCATAAACGTAATATATATTTTATAGGACTTATAATAAACTACAGGAGTGTCGACCGTCCCATTTGCCACGGTATTTAAAAAAATGCTGAAGCAGTGGCGTGCCAGATTGTCGAATAAATAATGTAGTGTAAAATAGACAATGATTGCCTTCAGCTAGTTATTGCCGACTGTCACTCTGATTGTCCTTTTCGCACTAACGATGTAAATATTCCATCTTAATCTTGACAGATATTTCTGTTAGTTTAATGTGAATCGAAAACTGACATATCGTCAGCGACGTTGTTGAAGCGCGTTGACATTCATACATTTTAAAAGAATTTAATATTATATATTATTATTTTATTTGATTTTAAAAGACAAATATTCCCGGGTTACGAATAACCCTTCTTGTAAATCTTCTACTACCACCACGGTTAGCGAAAAATACTGCCAGCCGAGGAATTGAACTCACGACGCCCGGATGGGACCCAAAAGCTATGCCACATCAGCCATTGACCCGTCAAAAGTTATTTTGAAGGCGTCCATTTATTTTTATTTTGGACCGGATCGGTTATTTTTCATTTATTATTATTCTTAATAATTAAACTTAGATAAGAAAATTCAGAAGATGGTAAGACGAAGTTAGAACCCTATCAAAGTGACAAAGTATAAGACGCCTCGTCACAACGGTCAATAATTGTCAGAGACAAACATAATATAGACCAAGTGATGTTAAAACCTTGTAAAATAAATGGAGCTTGATTTTAGAATTTCTTCATGCAAGTATCTAAGGAAATACAACATGAGGTTCTGAAAATTATTTTGGTTATAGAAATGAACAAAAGATATGGTTTTGCATTCAAAGTTCATTTTTCTAAAAAATTTCAGTTAGATTCTTGTCCTTGTCCAATGATCCTTGTCCAATGACCCTTGTCCAATGATCCTTATCCAATTATTTTTTTACATGAGCTCCACACAGGAGGCCCTGCGGAAAATAATTTCCCTCAGGGCCTATGTCATCTTTGGGGATGCTGTGTGGAGGGTTTTTTGAGGAAAGGAAGGGGAGGAGAGTTCTGGGAAGGAAAAGAGTTTCAGGGGTGGGTAGGAATCTGGGGTTCAGTGTGTCCTGGTCATCCGCCTCCAATACCTAGACAAACCTCACCCCATGAACCCGGGCACCCCTACTAAATCACCAAACGTAGCGAACCACTTGGGGTGACCTACGGCAGAGGTGTTGGTTATCCAATAAAGGTCATTGTACTTGTCCAATGATCCTTGTCCAATTATCCTTGTCCAATGACCCTTGTCCAATGATCCTCGTCCAATGATCCTTGTTCAATGTTCCTTGTACTTGTCCAATGATCCTTGTACTTGTCCAATTATCCTTGTACTTGTCCAATGATCCTTATCCAATGATCCTTGTCCAGTGATCCTCGTCCAATGATCTCTGTCCAATGATCCTTGTACTTGTCCAATAATCCTTTTACTTGTCCAATAATCCTTGTACTTGTACAATGATCCAGGTACTGGTCCAATGATCCTTATACTTGTCCAATGACCCATGTTCAATGATCCTTGTCCAATGATCCTTGTACTTGTCCAATGATCATTGTACTTCTCCAATGATCCTTATACTTGTCCAATGATACTTATCCAATGATCCTTGTTCAATGATCCTTGTCCAATGATCCTTGTACTTGTCCAATGATCATTGTACTTCTCCAATGATCCTTATACTTGTCCAATGACCCATGTCCAATGATCCTTGTCCAATGATCCTTGTACTTGTCCAGTGATCAATGTACTTCTCCAATGATCCTTATACTTGTCCAATGACACTTATCCAATGATCCTTTTCCAATGATCCTTGTACTTGTCTAATGATCATTGTACTTCTCCAATGATCCTTATACTTGTCCAATCACACTTATCCAATGATCCTTGTCCAATGATCCTTGTCCAATGAAGTAGCGATTGTTAAAATAATAAATCTTGCACTGTAAATTCAAGTATAATATACCGTACAATAATAGTTAAAACGTATCTATTTATTCCTCGTAAAATCACAAAGTGGTATTAAATTGCACACTGGGACCACTGGCACTCAGCACTGGGTCACTGGCTTAGATCCCATCCAACGGACTAGAGACTAGAGGAATTCTGCAGCAAAAACTGTATTAGCATTCCGGTTTTGTGCTGTTCTTGCCATGTCCGCTTGATGTGTTACAAAATTTGCTGGACTTCTGTAATGATGTAACGGTAGTAATGTTGAGCTAACTCTGGACACACGCACACGCCCACAAATCTGTCCTATCGGTTAATCTCTTGGGTACATAATACCTACACGGTAGAAGGTTTAGACATGTGCTACAGGTACATAAAGCAGGTATACTCGCCATGAAGTTCCTACTTGCAGTACACTGCACAGAATGCACGTTGCACGCAGTTCCTGCGCTCACCTCATGTGACCTCTTTAAGAGGGAATAAATAACCAGACAAAACCTGAAATATGTAATTTTTAAATCAAATTTTAGACATATTGACCCTTTTCCACAAAAAAGTATTAAATTTCGAAAGATTGTTCTTTTATCTGGTTAAGTTATGTTTATTATGAGAAAATATGCTTATTTTTAGCATAATACAGTCATAATACCGTAAGTCATTTGCACATTTGTTGAATTTTCCAAAAAAATTATGTATTTATTTATTTATTTGGTATAATATCTTACATTTCAAATATAATTTAAGCAATTTCGGCCTCACTGGGTAGCTCACCTGTGCTGAGGCCTACATTTTATAAAACAAAATAAACTAAAAATTAAAATTTATAATTAAGTTAAAATTATATGTTATTATACAACACACATTTCAAATAATATAATCATCCAGTAAAGTAAATTATAACATTATCTGTGAAAGTTATATTGCAGAATTTTAATTTTAGTTTAAATAAAATCATTAAAAATAACATCCGCGCACGTGTTTTGTGACGAAACTTCAGTTTGTCTATTTATTTACGGTCTTACAAACTAATTTATTTAAGATTTGTTCTACATTCTTATTTTGCTTTGACATTATTGAAAAATTATAGATACTTAATAATCACAAAAAGTACATATTTGTAATAGTTTTATCATCACGCCTTTCAGCATTTTTAAATGTAGGTAAAAATTAAAGCAATTTTTTAATTAAATAAAATCGATATTGTGTTATTATTTAAAAAAAAGCTGGTACGGAGAATAATTAATCTTTCTCATTGGAACCGCCCTGTACGATCGTAAGAACATCTTTCGACGAAATATGAATTCTCGTCCGCTGGCTGGTTAATGGCCCTTAATAATATTTTTAATGTGTTCTCGTACTTGTTGGTATAATTACAATAAATACTCAAATTCTTTCCATCGTGTATTTTTGATTCTGAAGTGAAGACTTTGAAATTCGATGAAACGAAAAATAAACAAACACTAACTGTTTATAGGATTTAGCCTGCGAGAGAATGAGATAGTATAATAGTATAATCGGTCTCCTCTTTGTACGGTGCTTCGTAGCCTATCGGTCTTCTCTTTGTGCAGTGCTTCGTAGCCTCCCCATTAGTTTTATGAAGGTTTTACTTCTACTGCGTGTAAACTGATGCACTCTTATGCTTATACCATGTATATCACAATAATTATATCAATTAGGGTTTAATACCCTTAACTATATTGCGGGTTTGATATAATATAAAATGAAGTCGCTCCCGCTGTATGTGCGCTTAGATCTTTTAAACTACGCAACGGATTTTCATGCGGTTCTCACCAATAGATAGAGTGATTCATGAAGAAGGTTTTTAAGGTACACAATTTGTTAAGTTTTTGTGTAAATTGGTGAAATACATAATATATCTGGCCAAGCGGCAGCGGGCAGCGGGCTGAAAATCGGGCGGTGTAGATTTGATTTACCAAATAGCGTTGGTTATAAAGGTTTCGTTAGCTACATCAACGTGTAGCCGATCTGCTAGTGTTATATAAAATAGTTTGTTGGTTTCGTATACCAACAACCATTAAAATCATTCCTAAACACCATTAAATCAATTCCATCTGTCATTTCAAACCGTGAAATTAATGAATATCTAATTGTAATGCCTTTTTAATGTTACCCTTTAATGCTTTCGTCTTCTGTAACCATTCCTTTAAACCCTTAACCCTCGAGCAATTAATTGGGCAGGAACCTTTTTTTATGTAACCCACAACCTACCCGGCATCGAAACGAAAAACTATGCAGCCGAAATATTATTAAATTAAAAAATATGTAATCATAGAAAAAACAGAGGCGATCTTAACTCAAATGATGAAAGAGAAGTAAAGTGATTTGTTACTATGGCGACATAATATAATGTTTTTTTGGTTCCATAACAATTCAGAATCGTGCAACTTTAACATCATTTTGAAAAGTCATTAAAAGTTTTAAAAAAAACATTTTTAAAATATCCCATAACCTAATCTAAGTTGACCTATTTAACCATTTTTTAGCGCCGTTGTGATTTGAAACTCGATGTAACGAAAAAGCGACACCAAAAGGAGACAAACACATACTCCTTGTAAATGTTAAGGAGGCTAAAGTCTTACAGTTTTTCATAGATTATGTCTCAATGTTGTGAAGTCCAAATTTTAAGAATAGATTATATCTCTACATATTATAAATTAAAATGTCGACGCGTCTGTCTGTCTGTTTGCGATAATATCAAAAATTAATGAACGATTTTTAATGCTGTTTTCACCAATAAATAGAGGGATTCATTAGGAAGGTTTAGGTATATAATTTGTCAAGATTTTGTGTAAATTTGTTGAAATATATAATATATAAAGGGAACGGGTTTGCAAGCGGGCGGTGTGGATTTGATTTGTATGCAAATTAAATGACGTTGGTTATAAAGGTAAGAACAAAGGTAATTACCAACAAGTAGATGGAATTGCGTTTTGTTAGCCACAGCAACGCGTGGCCGGTTCGGCTAGTTGGATATAAGTTGTTAAATTTTATAAGTAGTTAAATACAGGAAGAGGAGGTTCGCGAGAGAATGAGATAGAATAATCGGTCTCCTCTTTTTGTAGTGCTTCGTATCCTCCCCACTCCTGTCTACTTTAGTTTTCTGAATGTTTCACTTCTACCACGTGTGAACTGCACACAGCTTTCTGGTCCTTTACATAATCCAAAATAAAAAGTTTAATATCTGTAAAATCCGTTTCTTTGAGATGTAAAATCACTCACGACCCCTCTATAAGATTTGCTGTTATTGTATAATGTAGCAAATATAATATGTAAGTGAACGTCTCAAAAAAAAACGAGTATGCTTTAGACCACACGACTGAAGTAAAACTTCACTTATAAAAGAACATATGAAATTGCGGTGACATTCACATTGACGTTGACTTTGACATTAACATAGACATTGGGGTGACATATGACATTGGGGTGACTTATGATCATGGGGCGACCTACGACCCTGGGGTGACCTACGACCGTGGGGTGACCTACGACCTTGGGTGACCAACGACCTTGGGGTGACCTTTGACCTTGGGGTGACCTACGACCTTCGGGTGACCTACGACCTTGGGGTGACCTACCACCTTGGAGTGACCTATGACCTTGGGGTGACCTATGACCTTGGGGTGACTAACGACTTTGGGGTGACCTACGAACTTGGGGCTACCTTTTTTTTTTTTTTTTTTTTTTTTTACATTAACTGCACACAGGAGGCCCTGAGGAAAATAATTTCCCTCAGGGCCTATGTCATCTTTGAGGATGCTGTGTGGAGGGTCTTTTTGAGGAAAGGAAGGAGTTAACATGGGTCTTGAAGAGACTCATGTTGTAGGAGGGAGGAAACACAGAGGCCGGTAAATCGTTCCACAGCCGAGCTGTTGAACTCAAGAACGAATCGTAAAAACGACCCGTTCTCATGTGACTAATATCAACTGTGTACAAATGTTGGGCGCGTGTTTGGCGTGTTTCCCGACTATGCACCGGTGCCGAGGGGATCAATGACGCTAGTTCCTCGGAGCATCTTCCATTGTAATACCGGTAGAACAAGGACAGCATTCCCACCTGACGCCTATGCTCTAAAGATTGCAATCCGTCTGTTAAGATGGGAGAATCTATCAAACGGACCGCCCGTTTCTGCACAGAGTCAAGGTTTTTTTTTAGGTATTTTGGAGCTCCAGACCAAAGGTGGCTGCCAAATTCAACCGTGGGGCGCACTTGCGATTTGTACAGGGTTAACAGTTGAGTACTATTAAAGTATCTGCGGGCCCTGTACAGTACGCCCAGTTTCTGAGAGGCTAACTTAACTCTGGTTTCGATGGAGCCCCCATACCTGAGCTGGTCACTAAGAGTTACACCAAGCATATCAATGGAGGTCCTGTTCGGAGAATGCTTCCGTTGAAGGAGACTAGACGACCTACGACCTCAGGGTGACCTACGGCCTCGGGGTGACCTAAAGCATGGTTATTCAACAAATGATTCCTTGTGCTCGCACCTCTCCGTAACACTTTTCGTAACGCATTCACCAACTTACCCCCCAAGTCGAGCGTGCGTAAAAAAGTTTTACTTCAAAAATGCTTTTTGGCGGTATTTTTGTTCTGCATAAGTTGTGTCAAATTTAAAATCATCCTCTTTCTATTCGATTCGATTGAATACAGTGAGCTTTAGCATCGTGTAATTTGCGTATTTTTTCTGTCAAATTTCTAAGTGAACTTCACAATTTTTATAAAACTCAATCAGTTTTTGTGCGGCCATCTTTAATATGAATTCTTCACAGTTCACCTTCATCCTCTAAACGTCTATAATCCCGGGGTGCAAGAACAAATTATTACGACCACTAATATTGGTCTAAGGAAGAAGCGGCCCGTTGTATTTTTAACTTCGTAATTTATATTTATTATTATTACGATAAATAATTATTTGATAGTAGAGAGAGACAAAAATGTAGTTCTAGCCTTGTCGGAGAATGTTGGATGCTGGTTGAATGGGGTGACTTTGCATTGGTTGATTGATGTAATACAGAAATTGATTGACCTAAATTTTTATTGGTTTTTTATAAAACTGTTTTTTATGACTTTGTATAATCTTATATGTATGTTTTTTTTTTATTTATTCATTTCTGCGACAATACGAGAGTGTTTTTGTTATTTTGTTTATACGAATCCCGGGGTCTCGGGTTCGTTTATTGGCGTGCGCAAGTAATTTAATAAAAATGTTCTGTTATTTTACATTTAATTCAAACATAGTTGACTGGTTACCGCCGCCCCGGTAATCATTTATTGGATGGATAACCAACACACCTGCCATAGGTCACCCCAAGTGGTTCGCTACGTTTGGTGACTTAGTAGGGGTGCCCGGGTTCATAGAATGAGGTTTGTCCGGGTCTTAGTGGTGGATGCGTCTGCCCACCAGTTGCTTGGCAGGCCGGATCGGAAGAGTCTGGACCCTCTCGGAACACAGCCTTGAACCGCAGTGTGACGAGTGGATTCATACGTCTGCCACCCCTGGAGACACTGATCGTCAATTTCCTACCCACTCCTTATACCTTTTTTCTTTCGAGAATTTCCTCTCCTTCCTATCCTCAAAAAACCCTCCACACAGCATCCCTAAAGATGACATAGGCCCTGAGGGTAATTATTTTCCTCAGGGTCTCCTGTGTGGAGCTAATGTAAAAAAAATATTTTAAATCGTTCATTGAAATTTTAAGAATCTTACATAAAATATTTATGATTAATAATTAAGTAGGTAAGTATTTAAGTATCTTCTTACAAATCTTATGATTTCAGTGGAAATTTAATTTTACATTTATTAAATAAGATAAAATTAGAAACGTACCTTTTTGGACGCGAGGTCTACTGTTCACAAAAATACTTGTATATTTGCGACACGATCTAATGGATACTAACAGTATCGCCCTAGTGAAAGACTAGGTACCTTTCAGAATGCAAAACCACGCTTTAAATGGCTTTCGCCGTGTTTGGTGACCAGATCTGAATAGCCAGATATCTCTCAACCTTTCACAATCTTCTTCCCCTCCCCACGCTATTCATCCTCACAACATAGGTATATACATACCCCAGATATGGGGGCTCCATCGAAGCCAGAGTAAAGTTAGCCTCTCAAAAACTGGGCGTACTGTACAGGGCCCGCAGATACTGCACATGGTACATACAACTGCAAACCCTGTGCAAATCACAAGCGCTTCCCACGGTTGAATTTGGCAGCCACCTCTGGTCTGGAGCCCCAAAACACCTGAAAAAACCCTCCACTCTGTCGGTCGGCCGAAACGGGCGGTCTATTTGATAGATTCTCCTAACTTAACAAACGGATTGCAATCTAAGCATAGGCGTCGGGTGGGAATGCTATCCTTTTTCTACCGGTATTTCAATGGAAGATGCTCCGAGGAACTAGGGTCATTGATGCCTTCGGCACCGGTGCATAGTCGGGAAACATGCCAAACGCGTACCTAACACATGTACACAATTGACATTTGTCACATGTGAACGGGTCGCTTCTTCGAATCGTTCTTGTGTTCAACAACTAGGCTGTGGATCGATTTTTCGGCCTCTGTGTTTTCTCCTTCTTACAACATGGGTCTCTTCAAGACCAATGTTCATTCCTTCCTCTCCTCAAAAAGACCCTCCACACAGCATCTCAGATGACATAGAAATGTAAATTATTTTCCTCAAGGCCTCCTGTGTGGATTTATTGTAAAAAAAAAAAAATCCAGGGATGCCGTAGTCTTACGGACTCCGGCCTGTTGGGAGCGTTTTGGGACTCTTGTGCGGTATTCACAGCAAAAACATGATTTAAATAACATGACAGATGCAGCGTGTCATCACACATAAAAATCAGATCACTTCTATGCACTTAACAGATTAAATTTCCCCATACAAATAATAAAAAAACCGGTTAGAACCCTTTTCATACAACTTTAATAGAACTGGACGATTATTATAAAAGGATTTAATTTAAATATCGAACAAAAACTTCATTCTCTGTCACACGATGCCCATTGACCATCGCGTTCCATTTTTAAATTCAAATTTATTCCATTTTACGCCGGCCCATTCCATTGGCGTAACGGTCTCAACTCCAGCTGGAAAATAATAATCCCCTCTATTTCAACACAATATCACATCCACTAAAAACTAAAAAAAACTCACCATAAACAAACAAAATTAAGCCACTTCATAAAAAAAATCGTTAAATTCATTGAGTTCTGAATGAAATGATGCTTTCTTGTTACTATTTTGACAAAAGATGCTCTTTTTAACGTGAGTATTATCTTGCATCTTTCTCTCTCGCGATGCTAAACCCGTTAAAATCTGGAATGCCCTCCTCTGCTGTTTTCATCTCATGTACTATATAGACGAAGCGAGAGTTCTGCGTGTAAAATAAACAAGCAAGTAAAAAGGTACAGATCTTTTATTAGAAGTGATTTGATGTGTAATAGGTTTGATTTGCATCTTTTATCAGTGTTTGTTGTGTTTTTTTCTTGTTGGAAGCAGCATCACTTGCTTGAAGTAAATTTCAGTCTTGTTCGAAACCTCGACGTGCCAGTTTCGTTTGCGCGTTTTGGAGCGACGCGTTTGACAGTTCGAATTCGATTGTTTTCGTCGCTTGTCAGTTGTTTTTTTCAAACATAACAAAACATGGCGGCTGTGTGCAAAATGCGATCCGTGTGTTTGAATAATAATTTGAAGCGTGTTTGGCTTTAAAAAGGTGCAGTTTTTTGTATTGTTGAATTGTTTATGTGTAAGTTTTGAATTAGTTTGGGAGAGTTCAACGTGTTTTTGTTTGGAGCCGGTGAAATGTAGACTTTGCTCAATTTTTAAGTGAAAATACAGCGGTTTGTCCCGAAATGCACAAAATAATGTTTTATTTTATATAAATGATTTGTATTTCTATCAAAATAAGCAAATAATGGCCGAAATCATTATTTCTTACGTACTTGTCACTGCCTTCTCATATTTCAAGTTAAAGAGGGTACGGAATACGTCTGTAAAGTAACCAAATCTTCAATAACATGTGATGTATGTGTCTGAGGTTACTAAAACAAGGAATAAATTGACCTAAAACACGTAGACGTTGCCAATATTTTGACCGAGGAAAGTTTTGACCTTTTTCTGGGTCACCACGCCCTTGTACTTCCTTTATCCCTTCTTAAAGATAAAACATGACACACAAATGTAATGACAAAATACATATAAAATGACTCAATTTGTAATGGATAATCATAAATACTAATTTCGGTTGTCTGTGCGTCCCGCGTAACTCTCGTTATGTTCCAGTGTCTTTCAAAATTTGAACTAATTGTTTGAAGCATTCCGACAAGCAATGCAATAGGTACCTATTTTAGTAAAATATTTTTACTGGAAAATTATTTTTTATTTAAAATTGGAAAAGATTTTCAGATTATCCCGTGATTTTTATAGGATCTGCGCTAATGGTGGGTGTTTTTTTTTTACATGTGCTCCACCCAGGCGGCCCTCAGGAAAATAATTTCCCTCAGGGCCTATGTTATCTTTGGGGATACTGTGTGGAGGATTTTTTTAGGAAGAAGAAGAGGAGCGTTTTGGAAAGGAAAAGGGTTTAAGGGGTGGTAGGAATTTGGGGTTCAGTGTTTTTTGGTCATCCGCCTTCAAGACCTAGACAGACCTCACCCCATGAACCCAGGCACCCCAAATTACCAAACCTAGCGAACCACTAGGGGTAACATATGGCAGAGATATTGGTTATCCAATAAAGGTTCCCGGGGTGGCGGTACCCATACAAGGGTTTTACTAAAAATAAAAATTGGCCAATATCGGCCCTTTTTTGACTCAATGTCGTGTCACCCCTTTCTTAAAAATAAAATGCTGAAATTATAATAAATTGGAATATAATATATAAATTTGTACTCACCTATGTATATATATTATTATAATTTAAATATTGATACTGGAAAAATCAAAAAAAAAACTATAATAAATTACGATAAGTAAATGGTTCTTGGGTGATAGCTAATCAACCCTAGAATGGCACGATCAAGTCAATCTACTGAATCTTACGATGGTCTCATCTTTTACTCACATTTTAACTTCATGGTACCTACATTCTATGTATTTTAGAATAAAAGAGGAAAGTACATAAATAAATATGGAATACCGTTTTGTTTTTACGCTTAACTACTTGCAATAATGACAAATCCAGGTGTCGAACTCTGCACCAGCGCAAATATGTGCCCAGAGTTCGCACATGAGGCATTTGATTAGGTTTCTCCTCGAATATCTTCAGAAAACAAACCGTCTCATCGAGGACACAGCCAGCGTTGCCAGAAGGTTACTTTTGTAACCTTTTGGGTGATTTTTAACTCCGAAAGGTTTCTTTTAGGTTACACTACTCAAAAGGTTACTTTTAGGTGATTTTTCGGAATTCGTAGAGCTAATTCCCTACGGAATTAGAACCAACGTCAAACGGAACGCTCTTTTTTATGTTGGCTAACGGCATGCAAAACCATAGACTATACACATATTGCAAAACTTTACATCTTTCTCTTTCACACTATTGTGTGATTTTATAACCTACCGAATTTGTTCAAATTTTCCGGAGTGCGGGGTGGTTCTTTGTGGAACTCTATTTTAATGTGGATTTATTTTATATATTCAATTATATTATTATTTAATTAAAAAAACATCGCGTGACTGCTGCTTGCATTGCTGGAGGCATTACCAAACTGTGCTTAGGCCACTTACAGGCGAATGATTATTTCTGAAAAGGTATATTGCTTTTTTTATTACTTGTTAGGTACCTTATTGATTTCCGAGTAAAATTTCGGAAATTATTAATGGTTCTCTTGAAAGCTTCCCCAGTTACTGCGTTGTTTTTAGACTTGATCAAATGTCGTTAAGGGATGACTCAGGAGATTCTTTTTCCAGTTAAATAAAAAATTTCATTCAATTTATATTTGGTCTCTACTATGTGAAGTTGGTTTAAATATTTCTAAGAGGGGCGAGCGAAATTTTTTTATATAATTTTTTTCACATGTCTAGCTTTCGGATTTTTAGAATTTATTTTTAACTGCTCTAAAATATTGAGTTTAGGCGTTTATTTTGTATTTGTACCGGAAACGGCTTATTTTTATCACTAAGTGGGTAATTTTGTTTGTTTCAATTTATTATTATGTTATAAAAAAAATAAACTTCTTAAAAATGAACTTGAACAGCCTTTTATTTCATATTGTGGACCCTGGACCCTTGTAAGACTTTATATCAGAAACGGACAATTACAAGTTCATGCGTTTCATAAACGGACAATTGCTCTTTTTAGTATCAGAAGCGAACATAAGCATTTTTACACTTAAAAATAAAACAGTTAAGAGTATTAAATTATATAATGTTATGTATTATGGCTTGTGATTCTTTACGCGCAAGGATAATGCACGTAGAAAAAATATTAGATTTTTCATACCGGTATATTCGAAACAAAAAACTCGCTCTACTGAAAAATAATCCAAATGGCTTGTGTCCCACTTTAAAACTGAGCTCCTCAGGGAGCATCCATTAATTACGTGAGCAGTTTTTCTTCCAATCTAGATCCCCCCCCCTCCCCCTAGGTGAGATAAATTTGGGCCAAGTTGTATATTTTTTTCAAGTAACATGAGATTTTTTCTGGACCCCCCGCCCCCCCCCGTTTGTGCTCACATAATTATGGATGTCCCCTCATGTATTCCATCAACTTTTTACCATACCACTGGAAAAAAATATGAAAGGTTACTTTTCACACAAAAAGGTTACTTTTTTATATATTTTAGGTGACTTTTTACAAGACACGGCTGGCAACACTGGACACAGCACTCGCTCCGCGCTCGACTGACACGCGCGTTGAGTGATTGAAAATTGAAAGAGATCGCTGTTTATTGCGTCTAGGAGTATTTGTTTACGAGATTTTTTTTATTTTATTTTTTATTTAGGAAACAAACAGTCATACAAAATGATAATATAACAAAGAACATTCATATGTTGTAGACCGCTATTCCATATTAGGGATAGGTACTTTCCATATTTGGTTATTTTCCTCTAATAATTATTATTTTTTACATTAACCCCACACAGACTAATAATAATTTCCCTCAGTGCCTATGTCACCTTTGGAGATACTGTGTGGATGGTATTTTTAATGAAATGATGGCGATTACGTTCAGGGAAGGAAAAAAGTATGAGGGGTGGCTAAGAATCTAGGGGTCAGTATGTCCAGGAGTGATGGTCGTATGAATACAACCCTCCCGCGTTTTTTTTCCGTTCTGCCTACTTCTTCTGTAAAGATCTTTATGATTAGTTTATTATTTCGTTTAGTTTAATTACAATCGCTTGTCGATCTTTATCAATGCATTTCGACAAAGACTCGACATGAATAGTAGAAAAATATCAAATTACACATTTGGCCCTGAACATTCAATATTATACCTAACATTCAACTTGGTAATTGTATTCAACAGTCAAATAAAGAATAATATTATTTGTTGACATAATAATAATTACAATACCATTGCTGTGAAATTGACAAAAAACTACGAAATTAAATTTACGTACATTCACTTACTTAAATCAACAAAGAGGTAGAATGTTGACTGGCGATATTTTTCCAGCATTTTTTAATTTGCTGTCACTTCTTTCTGGTATTATATATTCGTGCGACGTTTCCACGTAAAGCATTGTTTGTTCAAATGATGCATTCTATCGTTAATTCACAATAAACAGTTACTGTACTTATGTGCCTATAAACATAATTAAGATATTTTATCATTGTGATTAATGATAAAATATCTTAATTATTCATATAGTTTCCATATATATATATATATATATATATATATATATATATATATATTTTAGAGTTTTATTACATTTTATTTATTAACTAGCTGACCCGGAGAACTTCATACCGCCTCAGAATCAACAATTGTTGTGTTAACTTATTAGCTTAATTTAATTCAGTTTTTTTATTGAGTTAAAAATTTCACAATGAAGCAATTATCGATGCGCAACTGTCCGTGTTTTGTTTTTGTCAGTATCAGAGATGGCGTTGTGTACGGATTTATATTTTTTGTGATTTTCTTACTTTTCTACTTATTTCTACATGTTTTCTTTATACGTGTGAGGGAGTTTTATTATAATTATTGTATTTTTCCTTTGGAGGGGTGCAGACATACGTTCACCGTTTGTCTCATTTTCGACTGTTGACATTTAGTCTGTAAGAAAGAGGGGCAGCATTATATGTTTAAGAACAAAAGCAAAACAATCAGCGCATTGACATTTGACTTTTTTGAATTTTTGGAATTCACGCACTATTCAATATTATACTTATCACAATATTGCTGCAGCTCTTTCAAACGCTGAGAATTCGTTCCATACAAAATGTATGAGGAAAATAATTTTCTTCATAATTTCTTTTTCGTGAATTTTTCCAATGTTTTGATAGCTATTCTGCTATTCGGGGCGGAGACAAATCCAACGAATCAAAGATCATAATAATCGGTCCTTGAATTATAAATTATGTAACTTACCCGACTTATTTAATATAAATATTAGGATTTCAAAACTCTCTAGCTTACGATAGAAATGAGGTATTAACATGAAAATTATTGCGTTGACCTACAAATCTCAAACAGAACAAAAAATCTCACCGTTCCAGAGTTGTTGCTACTCGTATTTAGAACAGATCTTCTGCTTTATAATAATACCATTGGAATGAAATAACATCTTTTCTCAGACATCTCAAGATTTCAATGAACAATTCAAAAGGAAATGTTTTAAAACTTGAGGAATTCATTCTAAGTTTTTTTTTTATTATTGAATGTAAAGGTTATTATCAAACAATTATTGAAGTGCTTATATCAGAAAAATAACACGAATGCACCGGCTTGTATTCAAACTTCAAACGCCAATGAAACAAGAAAGGGCTTTTTACAAAACCTTTTAGGATGCCGGCATGAATGCATTCATCTTAACCCTTTGTCTAAGATCTAACCTCTAGAAATGTCCCTAAAGCCAGACAAACTCATTTTTCAAAATTCTATATCTACTCGTATGTTTTAGAATTTCTCGTGCTTATTGGGCTTGCCGCCCGTTTTTCAAATACATCTACATTTTTTAAGTTAAAAATTCTTTAGCGCCGTTGTGATTTGAAACTCGATGAAACGAAAAATAGCGACACATATACAAACACATGCATCTATAGGATTTAGCCTGCGTGAGAATAATCGGTCTCCTCTTTATGCAGTGTTTCGTAAGTAATCGGTTTCCTCTTTGTGCGGTACTCCATAGCCTCCCCATTCTCGTCGACTTTAGTTTTCTGAAGATTTCACTTCTACAGCGTGTGAACTGCAAACTTGTGTTTTCAAGTGACTTCTTATTGCCCATGCCCACTTTACTGATTTTTAGTGCATGAATTCCGTACACTAGTTATCTTTGGGGATGCTATGTGGAGGGTCTTTTTGAGGAAAGGAAGGAATAAACTTGGTCTTTAGGGCGTCGCATCCGCGCTCAAAAAGAAGAAGATGGAAAGATAATGTAATTACGAATGTTAGAGGAACGCGCTAATATTTAAAGCGATGAAATCGATGCGAACAATGTGAAAATGTTTAATAAAACACGACTCGTTTAAAATGGAGCAAAAATCTCGTGGAAGGTGTTTTAAGCATCATTTAAAGAAACATTGTGAATTTTTCAACAACTAATACTTGTAAAATAACTGTAACAAACGTGTTTAAAATAATTTTCGGAGCATACTTTGCGATTTTTGTCTATCGAGGGAATTTCATATAATTTGCGTTTCGGCGTGGAACGCGTCTAGATATTATCTTCAAAGATAACTTTTTTTTGAGAGATTAAAAACTTCAAATGTTCAAGGGAAACATCTAAGAAATCGGTAGATATTTGGGTAGCGGCGGCTGAATATACTTATGTTGTATGAGGGAGAAAACACAGAGGTTGACAAATCTTTATGGCAAATGTTCTGAAGCGAAAATAATTAGAAGCTTGAATAAAGCTGCCTATTCAGATCTAGTAACTAAATGTCGATAAAACGTTTCAATTCTGATATTGCGGTACGGAATATCGTATGTCTTGTATTATTCCACAGTGCCCAATATTATGAAACTTTAACTGGATCCCACAAAGCAACCAAAGATAATTCCTTTCTTAATATATTTTTTTAAATTGGGTAGGGATTTGAATGTGTAACCTTCAGATTCATTACGTAAATGAGAACAAAGGTCCTTCAACGATGCCCTTTCTCTCAGTTTTTAAACATTTTGTACCTAATATTTCTACACGTTTATCTCGAATCAACTTGACCAACACAAATTAAACATATACCTACACATCAAATCGCCAAAGTTTCATCGCAATCACGTGAATGTTTAGCAACGCATAATTTCATGATGCCAGAACTCAATATTATATATAGAAACCAAATGGCGAAGTAATTGCAAACGGTGCGAAACGTCGCTCGCCTTGTTTCGTTCCTTTCGCATAATTCGTGACTCGGCTCACGCATGTGTTCGCAAAAGTATACGCAGCACAGGGTTGTCTCTCCCTTCCTTTCTATCCCATTTTCTCCCATTCTATGCCTATACTTTTGAAGTACAGTTACGCAATTTGAAGTTAAATACTAATGGATAAATGAGTTGATTTATTATGAAGTGTTTCGCAAAAAGTTGATTATACAATCTAAATTGTTGTGATACGGCAGTAGTAGTTTAATAATAATATTGACATAACAAAAATATTTACGAATAAATGATCAAACACTATCAAATTCACTTGTTGTGAATTTATTAATAAGTAAGAATAATATTTTTTTAAACTTTGAATTCCAAATTATTCATACATAGTAAACAAATATGTTTTATACATAATATTAGACATACTGCAGTAAGATGCAAAGATCCAAGATTACAAAGATTTACCAAATTTAATCATAATTTAATATGGAAAAAATGCAGGCAGTTATGGAAATCGGCTCACCGATGCTGAATAAAAAATCAAGAGTGTGCAGCTCACACGCGGTAGAAGTGAAATCTTCAGAAAACTAAAGTAGACATGAGTGGCAAGACTACGAAGCACCGCACAAAGAGGAGACTGATCATACTTCTCATTCTCTCACAGTCTAAATCCTATAAATGTATGTGTTGGTCTCTTTTTAGTGTCGCTATTTTTCGTTTCATCGAGTTTCAAATCACAACGATGTTAAAGAAGTTTTCACTTAAAAATTTTTTTTTGAAAAGGCAGCTTTACTTCAATTTAATAAAAATCTCGCATATCCCGCGGGAAATCTAAATTCAATCCCGCGCATGAAAATGTACGCCTTACAAAGCTCTTACTGTTACTAGTTATTAGCCAACATTTCGATTCGTTAAAATTTAATGGCGAAATTCGACAAACATAATGTAATATTTACAGGTAAGAGATACCGGCATATTACCAATAGGTGTGTAATTATCTGTGTTACCTGATGGATTATACGTAGGTACCTTACTGAGATGAAGTTTATATGAAACTCACGCCATCTTGCTATCAAGTTAGGTACTCGATGGTTCAAAATTTCGGATACTTTTAGTCTGTGGAAGATGTCAATATCCAGATAAATATAGGCAAATCATTTTGAAAACTTTAAATCGAAAGTTTAAAAAAAAATTCTAACTAGTATGGACAGAGGCAGCTCTAGGGGTCCAGAAGTGGAAGGTCATTAAAAAATGATATTATATATACAATATCAAATCAAATACGGTAATATTCATTTATAGGTTTGAGAGTCGAATAAAATTCAGTGTTGTAAATTATTTCAAGCTACAAGCGTACAATATGCAAAATAAATCTACGTTTATCAAACCATCTCTTTCAAACGCATAATATTCATTATACTCTTTCCCTCACGGCAATGACCCAAACTGTCTTCAGAATCCGAAAACGATTTTACTAGACGACATAGTGCCATCTCGTATCTCGTTTATTTTATGGCACGTAAAGGGATAAAAGACATGATTTTGGAACATTTGATCAATTGACCCAACCAATCATAATGCGTGGGAAAGAAAGCTTCCATTTAAGAGGTTAGATGTCACTGCTTCCTGCTATCTCGCGGTGCATTTCAAATACATTAGAATAATAACAGTTGTTTTGATTTGCATAATATTTAATAATATTATGTTTTTTGGATTGATTGTTTCTTATAAATTTGGGAGGTCTTTGATTGACCTGCGGGAAGGACCGCCCGGATTAAGTATGGAACTCCGTCCTGCAGTCCTCACTGACTCGTAAATGCCCAAAGATTATCGTTAACAATAAATGTATCTAATAAATTCTCAAGGTGTTTAAAAATGTACCTAAGTACCAATTTTCGAAATAACTTTAAATGCTAGAATTAAAATACGGGTTCTTTACGACTCCAATGAATTTTCGGCATTCTCTCTACATTGTCAGCATTTTCTCCAGCATTCTAAATAACTTAAAATTCTGTAATTAAGTATATTTCTTGCATGACTCTTGAGTCTAGTAAATTTAAGAGTACCTTCTCGACACACTAGGCCAGGGGTCGGAATTTGCGGCTCTTTACATAGGCGTACGCGGCTCTTCAGTCATCAATCAATCCGTAACTGGAATTATTTTTTTGCATTCCGAACACAAAACTGGTTTCAATTTAATATGGAATCTATGCGCGAGTCTGTTTATAGAAATATAGAAACATTTAAATGGGCAGAAATGTGATATTGTATTAAGAATGTAGATCATAACTCAAAGCAAATCGTAATTATCGTTGCACCACATTTACCACAGTACGATTACAACCCCCCCCCCCCCCCCCCACCGCCCATCCCGTTATAATATGGCTCTCTGATATATTTGTTATCCTGTTTTTTTTTCAAATTGCTTCTTCTCACTTGAAAGTTTAGCAAACTGACCAATTTGTCGCCTGCATAGTTTAGCAAATTAATATACCGATGATATCGACATTTTTGAAGTAACGATTTCGATGTTTAAAACATACTTAAACAACCTCGTGGACATAATTCTAATAAATTATTATAATTGGCGGAAGTAGTATAACGTGTATTTGCAGTTATGTTCAACTTTGATATCCGTTAATAATCCCAACTAACAGTTCATTCACATTCAAGTTATATCACAACAACTATCATTATTTATTGTTTGTTGAATTGGGTCATTTGACATTTTTGATTATTATTAAGAAGTATGTAAGATTAGAAATTATATCATGTCGATTTTTCAATCAGAGTTTACTGGACTGCGAGAACGATCTTTGGTTACGAATCCGAAAGTCGCGGATTCAAAACCCGTGATTCACTAAAAAAATATATATATATTTGCGGTTTGTTACTTATTGAAAGATACCTACGCTAAGGATGGGTTGTTTAATTTTTTTTAACAATTCTGTGTAATTTCTATTAAAGTTCTATGAGTATTTCAGTTTTATTAAGCAACTAGCCTATAAATATATAATAACAGAACTTGAATAGAACTTACACAGAACGTGAAATTTAACATTAAAAATTTGATGAATTGTTCAAACAATCGGGATCTGAATAGCCAGGTACTCCCCAACCATCCTCTGCCTCGTCTCCTATCCCTACTCGATTCAGACTCGCAACATACCTACCCCAATTGACAGCCAGCGAGGTCCAGCGGTAAGGCTCTTGACTCGCACACTGAAGGTCGCGGTATCGAATCCCGGCGTGGCAAATAAATTTTATTTGATTAATTTGGGTTTTTTCACAATTTATTCATTTAAAATAATATTTTATATATTTGCGGCACGTTCCAGAGTGGAAGATACTCTCAGTATCGCCCTGGTGTAAGACCAAGGTCGCCTGGTGCAAGGCCATTCAGAATTAAAATATTGCTTGAAATGGCATTTGCCTTGTTGGTGACCAGATCTGAATAGCCAGGTACTTCCCCACCTTCCTCTTACCTATCTCCTTCCCCTCCCCACTACCTTCAGCCTCACAACATACCCCAATTGTGGATGCCATAGTCTCACTGGTTTCAGACGGGAGCAGTTGGGACTCTTGTGCGGTATTCATATAAAACAATTAGGGATTTTTTAAAAATAATCTGAACACTTCACAAGAATCCCAACTTCTTCCAGCCGTCTAGTCTACAGCCAATGAGACTACGGCATCCCCAATTGGGGTATGTTGTAAGGCTGATAGATATGAGTAGTGGAGGGAAATGTGCAAGATGAAGGTGGGGAAGTACCTGCTTGAGAGCTATTGACACTTTTATGACTAATTTCCATAAAAATATAGTGATATCTGGTTCTCAGAACGTCATCCATACACCGGATGGCCGACTAGCTCTGCGTTATAAATCTGCATAGCAAGTTACGTTGTATACATTTACCGGGCGCGTGTTCTTTGCACGATGAATTCTGTCGCATGGCTCGTCGTTATTTCTGAGAAGTAAGGTAATACTAAAATAATTATGCATGTTTACGCCTCGCTGAACAATGCAGGGAAAATTTTCCTCTCTGGCGCATTCACGCGAGCACCTTTAATGGTTTTACTTTACTCTTTTTTATGTTATTGTTTTTTAATTTGTTTAACTCCTAAGGCCTCGGGCCTATTTTGTCGCTATATAATATTTCCGCTTTGCAATAAAATCCAAATAAATGGAATATTTTTTAAAGAATCCGAAAACTAAAAAACTATTTTTGAAAGGTGACGAAAGGCTTTCAAATTGTATAATTCGAAATAAACATAACATTAATTAACATAAATTTAAAAATATAAAATTTTTGAATGCAAACATAAAAGTTTAAAAATGGTTCACCTTCCGTTTTTTACTAACTAAAATTAATGTTAACAAAAAAAATTATAATTCCAAAAGTTTCAAATTGCG
This sequence comes from Limnephilus lunatus, assembly GCA_917563855.2. Taxonomy (NCBI): domain Eukaryota; kingdom Metazoa; phylum Arthropoda; class Insecta; order Trichoptera; family Limnephilidae; genus Limnephilus; species Limnephilus lunatus. The sequence goes on from OU830596.1 coordinate 59,609,407, forward strand.
GTCGGAAACTTTGATTTCATAAATGTGTATAATATTTCAATTGTTTTGTGATTAATTTTTAGATTTTAAAATAAAGCGTTGTGTTTTCTCTTTCTAACACCTTTAAGATCATATTTCTAACCATGATAGTAGGTAAGGGAGACACAATGATTTCTATGAGACCTATATGAATTGTTTCGAAAACGAACAAATTAGCCTGAGGGAGGCGTTAATATAACACAAGAGTCCCAACTGCTCTCAACCGACCGGAGATAGTGAGACTATGACACCCCCAATTGTGGAATATTGTGAGGAAGAAGATGGGAAGATGATGGTTGGTAAATACCTTGCTATTCAGATCAGGCCACCAAATGCAGTTATTGCCATTTCAAGCACCCTTCAATTCTAACCAAGTAATAAAAATTCTTAAACAGAAATTTTATAAATTCTATTTTTTGAAATGCATATGTACCTAGTAGAATTGCAATGAATGCAAGTGCAATGAGTATAAATGCAATGAATGCAAATGCAATGAATGTGCATTTCATTTAATTTTAAATTTGTACTGAGAAACTGATTTTTTTTTTGGGAGATTTTTGATCACGAAACACATATGCTTTTTATGAGAATTCCGAATAGTTTTTTTAATGGGCAATCCGTTAAGAGGGAATAACCTGCTGCATGGTGGGCCGGATCGAGAGAGACTGGTTGAGCTTTTGAACTTTCCATCTCTGCACCGCAGTTGAAGGGATGGATTCATACTTCTGTAACTCCTGGGCACACTGACCCCCAGATTTCTACCCACTCCTCATACCTTTTTCCTTCCCACGACTTCCTCTCCTTCCTTTCCCTTAAAATACCCTCCACACAGCATCCCCAAAATGACATAGGACCTGAGGGGAATTATTTTCCTCAGGGCATCCTGTGTGGAGCTAATATTAATAAAAACCAGACAAAATCAATAAATTATCTTGGAAAACTATGTTTCAGAATTTTAATTTTAGTTTAAATAAAATCATTAAAAAAAAAACGCACACGTGTTTTGTGACGAAAATACTTCAGTTTGTTTATTTATTTATGGTCTTACAAACTAATATATTTAAGATTTTTTAAACATTTTTATTTTGCATAGACATTATGGAAAAAATATTAATAATTTTGTTAAAAAAATAATCACAAAAATAACATAACGTTAATAGTTTTATCATCACGCCTTTCAGCATGTTTGATATTGAGTTATTATTTTAAAAAGCTGGAACGGAGAATAATTAATCTTTCTCGTTGGAACCGCCCTGTACGATCGTAAGACCATCTTTCGAAGATGTGGCCTCTATTTTAATGAGCGTAATACACGAGCCCGATTTTCAGCCCGTTTCCAATTAGACACAAAAGTCAACATTTTTCGCTTTACGCGATCGCTGTTTTCAACTCTATTTTCATACCTACGATTTCAGTAGGCATCACAACAAACAGTATGGTTCATGTGTTGTTTGCAGTGATGACAATGGAAATCCTAGATATGAAAATAGAGGTGAAAATAGCGATCGCGCAAATCGAAAAATGTTGACTTTTATCTCTAATTGGAAACGGGCTGAAAATCGGGCTCGTGTATTACGCTCATAAGGAGAGGTTTCAACGGAGCTCTCAGCGGCAGAACACGGATGTTACAGTAATATGTACCTAATACCATTGGCTGCCATAAATATTACGCAAGGTGGTCGGTTGGTTGGGGTTACTTGCCGCTATAAACTTAAATATTTGAATTTGGAGCGCGCGTTCGATATACCGTTTGAAATGTTGACTTTAGCTCACTAGTCACTACTGGCCAGCCGCTGTGTTCTCTAGTCTGTACGGTATTCCAAATTCAAACCTGAAATGCCTATTATACAGTGGCTGGCAAACAAAGGGCAGAATGGGCTACCATCGTCTTTTTTGCTTTTTGAAGTAAAACTTCTTTACGCACGCTGGACTTGGGGGGTAAGCTGGTGAATGCGTTACGAAAAGTGTGGTGCGAGCGGTGATCGGGCGAGGCGAACGGTCGGGCCTTTACGCACACTTGACTTGGGGATTAAGCTTGAAAAGGATATGAATAATGATGAGGATGAGGATGAGGATGAGGATGAGGATGAGGATGAGGATGAGTATAAGGATAAGGAGGGTAAGGATAAGAGGGAGTTACATGTTAGTGAAGTTTTACTTCAGTCGTGTGGTCTAAAGCACACTCGTTTTTAAAAATTAAATTTACACAAGGCCCTGTGGAAAGTAATTTCATTTACATCTTATTTCATATTTGGGGTTGCTGTGTGGAGGGTATTTTTAAGGAAAGGAAGTAATAATTATAATATTTGGATGACTTCAAAAATCACCGTAAGGGCGCCATACAAACTTATATAATACATTTCTGTAATCTTACTTCTAACTACAAACTAGACAAACCACTATAACAACTTATGGCTAAAAATTACATCCACCGGTTCTTCGATCACTGATTCGAAACTATATGTACAATGATTTGACCAATGAACACGATGCTAATACGAAAATATACAGGACCAAGCTTACCTGGAGGTTAAGTGAAGAAGTGAGAATGTGCCTTGACCATGTGCCCAAAATGATTTTATTAATTGAATAAGTACGTGTTATTACTCATTATACATTTAATTAAAATATAAGACTGTCCTTGTTTTACCGGTATTTCAGTGGAAGATGATCTGAGGAACTAGCATAATTGATTCCTTCGGCACCGGTGCATAGTCAATGAGCACCCAACGTGTATACTGCATTTGTTTCAACAACTCTTTCTTAAGTTCAACAGCTCGGCTGAGTATCGATTTGTCGGCTTCTGTGTTTCCTCCTTCCTACAACATGTCTTCAAGACCCATGTTAACTTTCTCCTGGACTCCCTTTTTTATTTTCCTCAGAGCCCCCTGTTAATGAATTCACAGCAGAATTTAGAATTTAAATTTATTATTATTTTTTTTCAATTTAATTTCTTAGTTATAAAATTGGCCTCTTATTGTAGAAAAAGCATGATTTTTTAATCGTGATTTAATTTTGTCACATTTTCCACATAATGACGTCATCTGTCAGAATGGAAGTGACGTCTGTCACTTTGACAGTTCACACACCTCGCATTCTATTCCTCGTTTGAACGGCCGCCTCTCATTGGTTGTTTTTTAATGGCGGGTCAAAGGCAGGGTAAAGGGATGTGCTCGCCGTTGCGGCTGTTCCAATATTAAATATTTGGATCACGTGGGCTGTCATCGCTTTTTTAATTTTTTACTTTCTTTTTTTTTAAAGTAGAAAGCAAAAAAAATATTTCTTAAAAAATCTTGCAGTCCGTCAAGAAAGTGTAACATTTTAATAAAATAAAACTTTTTTTTCAATTTGTGGAAACGTTGAGTAATGCCTACGATACACGACATCTTTTTTCAGCCCAATTCGAATTAGAGACCAAAGTTAACATTTTTCGCTTTACGCGATCGCTATTTTCATCCTATTTTCAACAAACAAAGTCGGGTTAGTTACACCATTTTTAACTCAAGAACGGCTGGACCGATTTTTATGATCTTTGATTTGTTGGATTTGTCTCCGTTTCGAATAGCAGAATAGCTATTAAAAGCATCGGAAAAATTCACGTTAAAAAACATTATGACGAAAATTCTTTTCCTCATACATTTTGTATGGAACGATTTCTCTTATTTTGAAAGAGCTGCAGCAATATTGTAATAAGTATAATATTGAATTGTGAGTGAATTCAAAAATTCAAGAACGTCAAATGTCAATGTGCTGATTGTTTAACTTTTGTTCTTAAACATATGTGATAATAATAATAACGTAGTATTTATATTGCGCAGTTTTGTGATATTTCACTTCAAGTGCGCTTAATTATAATAAACTTAAAAGTAATCCTTTGGTGTTCCTTACGAGTCCTTACAAAAAATGATGAAATAATGTGAAACAAATAATATACTGTATAGAAATACAAAGCAATTCCAAAAGAACAATATTAACAACAATAGTGAGCGCTGTTTTGGCACAGGATAATAGATAATGATAAACCATAACGGTGCCATTTAACAAGAATAATTAAAACTAAAATGTAAAACATATAGAACAGGAGGCAGTTTAGAAATAATACAAATTCGGAGTGCATATAAAACTATAAGTAAGGAGGTAATCGAAACCAAACAATTACCGGAAACTTAAGGAACATGGCTTATTATAATATTATGCTGTCCCTCTTTCTTACACACTAAATGTCAACAGTCGAAAATGACACAAACGGTCAACATATGTCTGCACCCTTCCAAAGGAAAAATACAATAATTATAATAAATCTCCCTCACACGTATAAAGAAAATAAAACGCCATTCCCGTAAGTAAGTGGACATATTAGAAAATCACAAAAATATTCATCCGTACACAACGCCATCTCTGATACTGATAAAAACAAAACATGGTCAGTTGCGCATCGATAATTGCTTCATTGTGTAACAGTTATAGATTCTGAGGCGGTACGAAGTTCGTCGGATCGGCTAGTTGAATATGTGAAAGAAATAAAAATTCAAATGGAGTTCTGCAAATTAAACTTGATAATAATAAATCATCTCCATTTTATTAACGAGAAAGCTGTGTAAAACTACTTGTCCGATGCGTTTTATCCTCACGTTGGGCGGCAAAATGAAACGGATGTACATTATCGGATGCCGTTTACTGACGCCCGCCATATTAACAAAATATTCATCGCTTTTGCGAATTCAAACATTAATTTAACTTATATTACTCATACCTTGCCCTCGCCATGAGCCGTGTTGTTGATTTATTGTAATTCTAAGCATGGATTGCCTACCTATACAACGCAAACTGTGAATGGACGTTTTAAAACCGACTAACTCCTTTTACCATAAACAATAATTGAATTAGCCCTTTAAGGCTAGACATAACCACGTTTATCGGGGGTTTGCTCGATGCTCACATTTTAATTTATTTCGGCGATTTCGCAATTGAATTATCATTTTTATTTCCATGCCTCACAAGGGATGCGAGTTATTTATATTTTAGATTAACAACAGTACGTTGCCTTAATTTTAACGTATAACGCCTTTAAAAATTGTAATACGTTGTACAACTAAAGTTAGCGGTGAGAACCAGATTTTATTTTTCTAGATTATTAATTAATAACTTCGGGAGGTATTAATTTAGAAACATCTTCAATATTAGTAACATGTTCTTCAGAATTAATTAAAATGAACCCGGCGGAAAGTTCGAATCTCCAGACCTGCTAGGGTGTATTCAACCGTACGTCCGTCCAATACGCCGTGCCGCGAGAGCATATTTATTTACACGCTTTCTCCACTTACGTCGTTGAGATTCCCACATTATTTTTCTACTTCTTTTCTTTGATAGGGCAAATTCGACAGTAGGTCCGTCCAATACACGGATCGCGAGTCGCAATTTATATACATGGCTTCTTACTTGCTTCGTTAAGATTCTGAATGTATTGTAAGGTATAGTGTCGTCTTAAGCTTGTAACCCCTCAGGCCTCTGGTCTATTTTGTCGGAAGGTCTAAATATTTCGGCTTTGCAATAAAATTCAAATAAATTAAATATTTCTGAACGCATCGGAAAACTAAATACTGGTTTTGAAAGGTGAAGAAATACGCTATCAAATTTTATAATTCGAATTAAACACATAATTTTTAAAAATATAATTTTTTTTAATGCAAACCTAAGGATGTTTTAAATATTGCTCTAAATACTTTTTTGTAACTATAATTACTGGTAGATAATGAAAAAAAATAAAACACACATATTTTTTAGGCAAATGTATTAAAAAAATTATCGTCAACTCACTTTATAGTCGTTTTATGTAAAATCTCCACACAGCATCCCCTAAGATGACATAGGCCCTAAGGGAAATTATTTTCATCAGAGCATCCTGTGTAGAGCTAATGTAAAAAAAGGCGATGGATCAAGAGAATCCAGCTAGCGAGGTCTAGGTTAGGTCTACTATAGTCTCTCCCAATCCGGCCCGCCATGCAGTAGGTGGGCAAACGCATTCACCGCCAAGACCTTGGCACTTCTGCCAAGTCACCAAACGTAGCTAAACATTTGGGGTGACCAATGGCAGGGGTGTTGGTTATCCAGTAAATGGTTCCACAGGGCGGCGGTAATAGAGACAGAGTAAGCAATTTTTTTTGTCTGTCTTCATCTAATAGTCAAAAGGTACAAAATCTACATGGAAGGCAATTTTATCGTTGTATTACTAAATTCTTAGTACATTTTTACATGTAGATAATCTAAAAATATACGCCGACACATTTCGTTACATGATATTTTTAGGGGTGCGGTCCGAATAAACCAATTGACAAACACGAGGTAATTTTTTTCAAGGTCCTTTTTTCTACCCATAAAAACCACACCCCGGCTACCAACAGTTCTCTTAATTGATGTTGACAATGATGAAATATAAAGCCAATTCTGAAATCGGCCATAATCACCCCTATCCACATATAATCAATTGAATTCATATACTCGATTGATATAGGATATCTACTGGGGTTTGGTCATTGTTCATTTTAATTGAAAGAACGCGTAGATCGGACTGAATTGTTAAAAAAACATATTAAATTGAATGATTTATTATTTGAAAACAGTTAACAGTGACCTATCTAAGCCTGCCTTTTCCTTTTTATTGAATAAGGTTTCGAGATAAAAGTAGATGTCGATTTTTCTCGTCATAATTATTATTGTAATTAACATTTCTAATATGGGATCGTCAAAAATAAAATAAAATAAAAAATTCGGCCCAAAATATGTTAAGGTTTCTAGTAGATTAGGGCCTGGCGTATAACTTGATTATTGCCTAAGTGGGCAGATCGTCAGGTAGATGCAAGTACAAGTAGCTATTGAATTCGAAAATATCCAAGTCTTCACAATAATTAACAGTATTTATAGTATAATCGAGTCATTCATTGACTTTGTTTTGAAAAAACTTGTATTAATACGATAAGTATCGATCCAAAAGATTTCGGGGTTTCTCGTGAAATGACCTATGCACAATCTATTTATTTATTTACTTGACATATTTATAAATAGTACAACAACATGAAGAATGTAAGTGAAATTTAAGAAAAAAGGTTAAATTAAGGTATTTAGCAGTGAATAAAATGTAAAATGTATAAAAGTAAATTATAAGTGTAAAGTATATAAAGTATAAAGTACAAACCATAAATTATTAGGTAAAAAATAAAAATAACTTAGAAATAAAAGAATAAAATGTAAAATGTAGAAATATAACATATCTCTAAAAGGTACATACAAAGATTTAAATATAAAAAGTAAAAAATCCTGGATTATGTTATCCGATAATATGATGCGATAAATTTTACAAGTACTTATGATTTCTAGTACATTAGTAGTTTTAGTGTGAAGTACTGGTAGGCATGTTATGTTTACATAATGTATTATAATATTTACGTGGTACTAGCAAACAAATTTAGTTTATTGGATCTTTTGTACGAGGCCAGATTACCGGCGGCGTGATCGATACTAGCATATTCATTGCCTAAAAATATGCAAGCGATTTATGATTGAGTTTAGTTCTGCGTTTGTCAAAGTATTGTCACAATAAAAAAGGTGTTTTGAGTCGATTCGGTCTTACAAGGTACATGATAATTTATTAACGAAATCAATTCAGGGGAGTCAAACCAGTTGTTGTTTATTTTAAATAAATAAATGAGATCATTGAGTATTCTTTTATCTTTTAACGATGAGAGTCGCATTTTTTGTGATAGAGAATCATAGTTTATGTCAACCGCGGGAATTACTAATTTAAAATTAATTGATCTAAGAAATTTACGTTGGATTCTTTCAATGGAGTTTGCGTGGCTTTTGTAGAAAGGGTTCCAAATGGGGGAATTATATACTAAATCTGTGTGTCTTTTGAGCACAATTTTTTGAGAATATTCCTTTGCGAGATAGAAACAAAGGTGTTCGGTCGCATCGTGTTAGAAAATAATGTAAGGTCGTACCTATTGTACAACGGTCGATTAGTAGGTACACTGAGTGCAGTGGTTTTCTGTCATTCTTTAAAATACATTTTTTTTAAATTGGCAATAAAGAAATCTGTCCCCTTTTTGTCGGAAACTCGTAATACTCGGAAACTGATGAATTTGATGAAACTGACAACATTTATCATTCGATTAAAAATGAAAATTGGTCTAATGCCTTTTAAAATGCGTATTAACGTAGTGCCGGCTACAAAAGATTTTTTAACTCTTAAGTTACGAAAAAAATTATATAGTAAAAAGAAAGATGGCCAGGATAGACTGAAACCGGTAAAGGTAAAAAAAAAAAATTATATTTTAAAAACGTTATAATTGTATCCACTACGAATTTCGGTACCAAATAAAAACTAAAACAAAAAAACACAACCTTTGTATAAAAAAACGTCAACGCTTTCCGGGCTTTTATAAACAATGCGTCCTATTCTAAAATCAGGCGCATTAGTCCTTTCCTTGGCTAAGTTACGTGTTTGTATAAGCACAATATAAATAAACAATTCGCGTACGGGTGACTCCGACCCCTTTCTGTAGTTGTGTTGTCTCTGGCTCATTTCATTGCTCATTTCTGTGCTTATATTAGTGCTGTTTCTGCGGACGGAAGCTCCGCTGGTAGACATGTGTTTAATATCTGGCCGGGAGAGGGTCTGATGTCGCGTATAAATACAACATCTAATAAATTGAGCACTTTGTTTTGTTCACTGTAAATACAATTATAATGGAGATGCTATACAAAATAAAGAAAAATCATGCGTTTTTGGTTTGAAAATTTGGTCGCCCTGGACACGGTAAATAATAATAAATTATTGATAATGTAATTGACAGTTTCAATTGAAAAGTGATTGACAGTTTCAATTGAAATGCGATTGACAGTTTCAATTGAAACGCGATGGACAATTTCAATTGAAATGCGATTGACAGTTTCAATTGAAATGCGATTGACAGTTTCAATTGAAATGCGATTGACAGTTTCAGTGAAAATGAGATAGACAGTTTTAATTGAAATGCGATTGACAGTTTCAATTGAAATGCGATTGAAATTTTCAATGGAGATGCGATCAATCGATTAATATTTTCGCCCATCTTCGCCTCGCACATTTTCGCCATGCTTTGTGTTCAATGCATCAGTATCATGTCGATAAAGAAAGCATGAGACCCATATCTGTAAATTTAATAACGAAAGGAGTATATTATTTAATAACGGAAGGAGTAAAAAAAACCCTTCTCACAACGTCCTCAAAGATGACATAGACCCTGAGAGAAATTATTTACCTCGGACCTCCTGAGTGGAGTTAATATTAAAAACTAATTCTATCATTTTTGGGCGTTATCAAACATACCTACTAATTTCGATGTTCGGCTGTCTGTGATTGTAACTATGGTTCAATTTACTCGGATGTGTCATTTTTCAAAATTAGAACTGTTTTAACAAGTATTCAGACTATCCCATGATTTTTCACGGGCATAGGCTAGTAATATAATAATATACTCGCAGTTACATTTCACCCACTGACGACTGGTTGCTTCATTGTAAATAATTAAAAGAAGAATGCTTCAAAAACCTAAATAATCTAACGGTTACGTTCTCTTTAGAAGTGCCTCTACGTTAAGTTATAAAAAATAATTTTTTTAATCTTAAGAGGACATTACCAGAGAAACCAGAAATATGTCATTTTTAAATCAGTATTTAGACTTATTGACTCGTTTCCACAAAAAATTATAAATTGATTTTGAAAGATTGTTCTTTTATCTAGTAAAGGTATGGATAAAATTTTGAGAAAAAATGTTTATTTTAAGTATAATAAGGTTATACCATAGGTCGTTGGCAGATTTGTTATATTTTCAAAAAAGTACATGTATTATACAACACCAATTTCAAATCATATAATCATGCAGTAAAATAAATCAATACATTATCTGGTAAAATTATTTGTCAGAATTTTAATTTAAGTTTAAATAAAATTATTAAAAAATATATACGTACATGTGTTTCTTGACGAAAATTGGTCCGTTTGTTTATTTATTTGCGCACTTACTAACTAATATATTTCAGATTTTTTTACATACTTATTTTGCTAAGACATTATTGACAAATCATAAATAATTTTAATGGAAAAATAATTTTAGGGTGTATTTAATATTAATTAATTTACAGCTTCGCGTTTCACAATTTTTCTTATCGACGACAACACGAATCGAGAGCGCTCATTCAGACAATTCAGACTTTCAGAATTCAGACCGCAACTGCGGCCACTGGCGGTTGTCTTCGCGGCGCTCTACATCGCAACATTTTCAAACGAATAACGAAGCAAAATAAATAGGATTTCATGTTTGTAAAATTTATAGGGTTGCCCCAACGCAAAATTTCATGTTCATTGAATATTTTTATGATAAAAATTTTATAATTTTGAAATTTTTTTTATTGTAAATTATTCTTATGTGAATACCGCACAAGAGTCCCAACTGCTCCAAAATATTTATTTTCAAGTAAAACTTCTTTACGCACGCTCGACACTTGGGGGGTAAGCTGGTAAATGTGTTACGAAAAGTGGTGATTGTTACGAAAAATTTCCTTCGAACGGTAATCGATGCGAACGGTGATCGATTGCTAGGTGGGTCGTGCCTTTACGCACGCTTGTTATTCGTGTTATTGTTTTATTGTTAATTGACTATTTTTGCGTAAATAAATAGATAAATTAAATTATTTAAAAATATATACGTACATGTGTTTCTTGACGAAAATTGGTCCGTTTGTTTATTTATTTGCACACTTACAAACTAATATATTTCAGATTTTATTACATACTTATTTTACTAAGACATTATTGACAAATCATAAATAATTTTGATGGAAAAATAATAAACACGAGAATCGGGTATGGGTACCACCGCCCCGGGAACCAATTATTAGATAACCAACACGTCTGCCATAGGTCATCCCAAGTGGTTCGTAACATTTGGTGACTAGCAGGGGTGCCTAGGTTTAAGGGGGTGAGGTTTGTTTAGGTCTTGGCAGCGGATGCGTCTGCCCACCAGCTGCATGGCAGGTCGGATCTGGAAAAGTTAAGGGAGTCCCTTTGACTTCTCCAGCCTTACTCTCTCGAACCATCGCCTTGCACCGCAGTGGGAGGGATGGATTCATACATCCGCACTCCTGGACACGCTGACCCCCAGATTTCTACTCACCCCTAATATCCCTTTCCTTCTCCGAATTTCCTCTTCTTCCTTTCCCTAAAACGACCCTCCACACAGCATTCCCAAAGAAGAGATAAGCAGTGTGTCGAGCGAGTGTAAAAAAAACGGTCTCTCCCGATCCGGCCTTCCATGTAGTTGGTGGATGTACCTTCCAAATTACTGATACCACCTATTGACGGCCGGCGTGGTCAAGGGGTAAGGCTCTTGACTAGCAATCTGAAGGTCGTGGGATCGAATCCCGGCATAGGCAAATAAATTTTATTTGACTAATTTGGGTTATTTCACAATTATTTAATTTAAAAATAATATATTTGCGTCACGTTTTAGAGTAAAAGATACTTTCAGTATCGCCCTGGTGTAAGACCACCATTCAGAATTGAAACGTTGTTTATTGACCAGATCTGAATAGCCAGGTAATTCCTCGCCTTCCTCTTCCCCCACCACCTTCAGCCTCGCAATATACCCCATAGTCACGTCATAGTCTCACTGGCTCCAGTAGGAGCATTTGGGTCTCTTGTGCGGTATTCAGATAAATATAAAATAAAAAATTGTGCATACGAATAAATATTTCAAAATGAGACATTTTTTACAATCCAACTGAATATTACACTTTTTTCATAAATATACCGCACAAGAGTCCCAACTGCTCCTGTCTGGAGCCAGTGGGACTATGGCATCCCCAATTGGGGTATGTTGTAAGACTGAAGGTAGTGGGGAGGGTAAAAATATAGGGAAGAGGAAGGTGGGGAAGTACCTTGCTATTCAGATCTGGTCACCAAACACGGCTAAAGACATTTCAAGCAACGTTTCAAATCTTAATGGTGGTCTTACACCAGGGCGATACTGAGATATCTTTCGCTCTAATGGCCGTAAAATAAAATTAAAAAACAAAAAACCAAAATATTAAAAAGAATATAACAAATTGTTTATTCATGTAGGTATCTACTTAATACCTACTGTGTTTACGCATTTCACTTGTATCTATTTATGTTTATGCACTTCAATATACAAATTACAAATAACTACTACTAATTAAAATTCTGGAAGCGAGAATAGTAATATAAAGTAGTAATAGTAGCGGGTAGCCCTAGCTCGCGTGAACAAAACCCTCAAAACTCGGATTGCCGCGGAACGAAATTTAGTTCTGAAAACGCCCGCTCGCGAGCCCTGATGTGTTAGCGCTAGTGTCGGAATCGAAGTTGTCATGTGCTGGTTATTCACTCTTAATAAATGTACTCGTGGTGTCATTTGCGTGCCTGGCACCTGACGTTTAGACAGTGTTTGCGTGCCTGCACGTCATCGTTGTTTGAAGGGTTAAGAAGAAACCGGGCGGTGTTTTGTCCATATTATCTGTTCCTCAGTTTCCTCTCTGGATTTTGACATTACCTTAAATATTTTTTGATATAATATAGACATCGACCACTAGCGTGAGGATAACTTATGCTTTTTTGAGAAGTTACTTCTCATAGGAGTTAGGACCCTCCAAAAATCGTTAAAATTGCCTGATTTGAACGCCATCAACAGACGTTTTTTGAAAAAGTAAAACGTACAGACGTAAAGTGTTTTCTTCTAATAAGATAGTAAAAGAAATCTTAAAATTAGGTTCAGTTTTAGAGAAGAAAAGTGGGGAATACAAAACCTTGTTTTTGATGATTTTATTTAAGTACTACGAGTAGCTGGGTTACCCGACTTCGCTCAGGACAACATTTGAGAACATTGTTCTTGAATGTTCCACTATAATGTTCCCGATTCCCTATTCCCGAAAATTCCACGACTCTCCTTTCTAGAACTTTCTAGAGCTCCATCGAACCTTCTAGAACTTTCCGGAAGACTGTTCTAGAAATTTCAAGAGCGCGAAACTTCCAGCCCTTATATCTTCAAAAGCACGCCCTTTAGGTAAAAACGGGAACCTTCATCCTGGAGGGGGATAGAGATCTACCACACCATATAACTCCCTTGATCGTACCGGGACTCGTTCCTGACTTTTGCGAACGCACATTTTTTGGTCTTTTTTTATTAATATACTAGGAGACCCGCCACACGTTGCTGTGGCTAACGAAACACAATGCCACGCCATTACCCAACCTTTATAACCAACGCCATCTGTTAAATCAAATCCACACCGCCCGCTTGCCAGCCCGATGTCCCGCTTGCCAGCCCGGTCCCTTTATATATTATATATTTCAACTAATTTACACAAAACTTTGACAAATTATATACCTAAACCTTCCTCGTGAATCACTCTATCTATTAGTGAAAACCGCATGAAAATCCGTTCGTAGTTTAAAAGATCTAAGCGTACAGACAGCGGGAGCGACTTTGCTTTATACTATGTAAAGATTATCAGACTGAGGTGCAGTTGTTTCTTTCGCTTAGTATTCGGGAGATTAAGAGCGATAGTAATAGCAACAGTTTGTTAAATTTAATTATTATTAAATTGTGGAAATTATCTATTGTTGAAATTTCTCGGCGAACGTGTTTCGTCTTAATATTTCAAATTAAAATAGTTTTCTTTCGTTTACGCTCGTAAACACGCAATCTAAAACTAAAGCAACGATTTTTTTATGTTTTTTCTAAATTCGCCTTCCGATGAAAACTAGATTAGGTAGGTACTAGCTACTTAAATCTAAAGTAGATATGCAAACGATTATTTTAAAATTCTCCATCCATGACTTACCTTCTCTCTCTCTTCCTTTTAATGCATTATATTTGTTGTATGATTTATGAGTAATAAAGCGAGTTTATCTAAGTGGAGCACTAACTTCTACGAAATGTTAATTTATTCCCATTTTAGACTGGAGCAAGGCCGTAGCCAGGGGGGGGATCGAGGGGGTTTGATCCCCCCCCGAAATTGACTGTACCTACGGTGCGCCGAAGAATTTTTGAAGATTTTTAAACTTTTAACTTTTTATCTTTTTTCAAACAGTTTTATAATACAACAGGAAAGCATTTCGCTAATGCAATTTTATCTGAATTAAAATCTTTGGGTGTAGATTGCGAATATTTAATTGGACAAGGATATGATGGAGCTTTTTCGATGAAAGGAAGTTTTAAAGGTGTGCAGTGTGCAGGCAGTAATTTGTAAGTCACACCCAGAATCCTTATACGTTCATTGCAGCTCACATTCGTTAAATTTGGCTCTATGTCATTCTTGCCAGGTTCAGCCTATTCGAAATTCTATTGGTACCTACTAAAACATCGATTGGAAATTGTATTATGTCTTCGGCAAGACGAACTGTTAAGTGATTAGAAGAAAATATTTTTAAAAAATTTCCCCGAAACACAATGGAAAACCCTTATGGCAATGTGCGAGACCCGTTGAAAATCATGATGGGTTGATAAGATTCAAGGAAATCTATAAAGTTATTGTTGATACACTTGAAGACTTAAACAGTGACATGGATTCTGAAACACCATCAAAGGCTTATTCTTTTCTGAGATCAGTCATTTCAAGTAATTTTGCTATAAGCTTATGTTGCTTAGCCACTGGAGCGATCATGCGAAATAAACAAATTTGCCTCGATTGCTCGCGATTTCCCAGAATTTAATTTTTTTAATTTTTCGAACATTAAAAAAATCATTCATTCGAATTCTAACAAGGAGACAACTTATTATAGTGCTATAATTATAGTCAATGAATTGATTTGTATTTTAAAGTATATTTATTATTTGTAGGATTTATAAAAAAAATATGAAAAAATCGTAAAGCTTATATTCGCGGGAATCCTGCGTGAAACTGCCGTGGGGGATACTTATTCGTGTCAGCATAGAATATTTTCGATTTCTGCATATAGTCTGTGATATACTTAATAATGAAAGATGCATATCTATGGAAAAAGGACTTAATTTTATCCGAATACAATTGATCAAAAATTTTGCGGAAAAAATATTTTTAACATCGTTGTTTCCATGCACTCTGACTGTATGCAAAATACTTCAATTTCCCTTATGCTATTTAGCAGCTGCTTTACATCAACATGTCGATTTAATTATAAAAACTATTGAAGATAGATGTTCGTTCCAAAGTTTCTGAACTTTACAAGAACGCTCAGAATTTGATCAGAACTATAAACGAGGAAATCAAAATTCCGCAAATATCGTCACGCCAAAAGCATAGGGCAAACTACAACACAAATGATCCTGAAACTTATTTTAGAGTTACTGTCATGATTTCACTTTTGGATAATTCGATTGATCAGTTTCGTTCTAGATTCCAAAATCATAGATCCACATTATCATCTCTCAACATTTTAATTCCGTCTGTGTGTTGCAAAAACCAACTTAATTATCAAGAAAACCTCTTTGAGCTCTGTAAAAAATATTTGGAATGAGACTCTGTAAAAGCTGAATTAGAAACGTGGAGGATAAAATGGCTGAAATAATCTGAACTAAATCGACCAACATGTGCTATTGCAGCTCTCGGAGAATGCAACCAGGCCTTATTTCCAAACATTCGCAAACTTTTAAAACATCTTGGTGACACTGCTTGTTTCCTCGTGCACCCCTGAAAGGACTTTTTCTTCTCTGAAACGCCTCAAAACTTATTTAAGAAATTCCACAGGCCAGGAAAGACAATGCAGAATTGACATTGACACCGATTTGTTCGTTGCAAAGAAAAGACTAAATTTAATTTTGTAATTATAAAAATATGTGATAAGATTGATACATAACACCATTTAATTTATTTTATTCAATAATATTTTTAAAAACTTAACGTATTTCCAGTGGCGGACTAAGGCCGTCCAGAGGCCCGGGGCGCCAGAGCTGAATGAGCCACCCCCCCCCCTAGTTTAATTATTATTATTATCATTTATTTTTTTAGGGAAAGTTGACAGCAAATCTGAGATTACACAATAATACAATAGTAAGATAGTTAATTATGCCAATTATGAACTTTCCACTGATGATAGTGAATGAATGCTAAAGTGTGACATTATAAGGGTGTTTTCTTAATTAATATATTTTTGTTGCAATATATGAAAGGGGAGATGGGAGGAGGAACATAGAATTAGGATTATGAGGCAAAGAACGGGAATATATAGAAATTTTTAGTTTGAGTCATGTTGCTTAGTGAGTTTGCGTTTTATGTCACGTAAAGTCGAGTTAAAAATGTCAATATGGTAATAATTTAAGTTGAATGACTGTGTGGATCTGTAGATAAATGATTTGTGTTTGGAGTTAGTCTTGCAAAGAGGGAGATTAAAAGTAAGCGACTGCCTGCTGTTGCGATTTGGGAAATGGAATGATAGACGTTGAAGAAGATCAGGACTATCAATTAGTTATGTGTAATTTTAAATAATATTACCAAATCTGCTATATTTCTTCGGCAAGTTAACGTCTGTATATTGAAAAACTTTGCAGAGTCTTCATTACTAGCATGAGATCGAAAGAGCGGAAGTTAAGGTACCTTAAGAATCTGTTTTGAACACTTTCAATTCTATTTTTGTGTATTGCACAGCCTGGGTTCCACATTTGAGATGCGTATTCAAGGATACTTACTACGAACGTAGTATTTTGAAAGTAATAAGATCTTTGAATTGTTTACAGGAACTGGTTATGAAACCAAGCGTAGAAGATGCGTTAGTGACTACGTGGTCGATATGTTTATTGAAATTCAGTTTACTATCAAATATATTCCCAAGGTCCTTAATTTCTGATTTGATGGATAATGGTTGATGATTAATTGAGTATTCGTGGATAAATATGTTTTTATTTCTGGTGAAGCGCACGACGAACCACTTATGTAGATATATTTATTTCCAGACAATGGGCATTACAATAGGAGTGTTCAAACGTTGCAAATCATCTGGCAGCTTCTGACAGTAAAGTAGCTTTTGACAGTTTAGGAGTTGATGTAATTTTACAAGCTTTTTATTCAGTTCACATAAGTCTCTGGTCATGGGGGGCCTCTGAATGCCTCCATGTTCCCTTGATCAAATACTAAATAAGGCTTTAATGCACCAGGACACCGTAAAAAAAAGTTATTTTTTATTTCATTTTCTGAAAGATGCATTTGTTAATAATGCTAACACCAGATGTTTTAAGGAAATTCGTAAAATTGACGAAGATACAGCATTTTTTATGAAACCATTTTAAACAGTTTTTGTGTTGAATTATCCACCAAAACTTCGAACGCCGTTTTCTCGAAACTTCGTTTTTCAACCAGCCGAGCGATTCAGTATTTTTTGTGGGATCGTTATTAGATAGCGGACGTAATCTTCTGTCAGATTTGTGTGATTTTTATTGCTATTATTTGCTTTTTATGTGTATAACGTTGCAGAAATTCGTGTTTAAATAGATCTAAACTAAAATATGTGACAGTAAATATGTAAAAATCACACAAATCTGACAGGAGATAACGTCCGTTAGCCAATAACGATCCCGCAAAAGATACGGAATCACTCTCTGTTAGAAAAACTAATATAAACATCTGATTTGCATGCACCGAGTCTTAAGCTGTTCGAAAATCCAATTAATTAGAGGGACCCATGTTATTTTTTTATGAACGACGAAAATTTTCCATAAAAAATCGAAAATAAAATTCGCTGGTCCGCCATTTTTTTTTAGACATCAAAATTCCCTTACGTGGTGAAAAAGACACAGGATTTTCGAACAGTATAAGACTTGGTGAATGCAAATCGGATATATAGCTTTATATGTTGTTAACGAGGTTGAAAAACATATTAAAAAGTTCGTCAAAAACGCGTTAAAAAAAAAATTTACAGTGTCCTGGTGCCTTAAAGCCTTGCTTAGGATTTGATCAAGGGAAAATGGAGGCGTTTGGGGCTTCCCCAGGACCAGGGGACCGGGGCGGGCCACCACCTCTCCCACCCCCCCCCTTAGTCCGCCACTGCGTATTTCTATAAACACTGTTCCACCAAACAAAACCCCCCCCGAAATTTTTCTCTGGCTACGGCCTTGGACTGGAGCACCTACTCGTGTCTAGTTGGTTTTATTGGCCCATGCGCGCGCACTACACAAGATAATAATTTTAGATAAAAGTTGAATTGGTTCTCTTCTATAACTCATATAAGTGGTAGATACTCTCAGTATCACCCTGGTGAAAGACTCCAATTCAGAATCGAAACTTTGTTGCTTGTAATGGCTTTAAACTTATTATAAGCAATAATCTTCCGAGAAAAGAAGATTTTTTCAATGTAGATGAGTGTTTTAGGCTGATAATTATTGCTTATAATAATTGTTACCCTTTGTGCTATGCATAAAAATCTTGTCTTAAAAACGTTAGTTTATCAATTAAAAATAATAATTAGGCTTTAAACTTGTTTGGTGGCGATTTTTGAATAGCCAGGTACTTTCCAATCTTCATATCCTCCCCTTATATCATCCCACAATTATTGGGGATGATATAAGGTCCTGCTGTATATGATGCATAGTCCTGCTGTCTCAGGACAGTTGGGAATCTTTTGCGGTATTAAAAAATATATGAAAATACTGCACTTTTTTTTTTACATTAGCCCCACACAGGAGGCCCTGATGAAATAATTCTACTCAGGGCCTGTATTATCTTTGGGGATGCTGTGTGAAGGGTCTTTTTAGGAAAGGAAGGAGAGGAAGTTCTGTGAAGGAAAAGTATGAGATGTGGGAAGGAATCTTGGAGTCAATGTGTTCAAGAGTGACGGGCGTATGAATTTCTCTCTCCCAATGTGGTGCAAGGCGATTTTCCGAGAAATTACTGCTGGAGATGGCCAAAGGCCTCCCTCAACCAGTCTCTCCCGATCCGGCCCGCCACGCAGTAGGTGGGCAGTCGAAACTTTTTTTACATGAGCTCCACGCAGGAGGCCCTGAGAAAAATGATTTCCCTCAGGGCCTGTGTCATCTTTCGGGATGCTGTGTGGAGGTTTTTTTTAAGGGAAGGAGAGGAGAGTTCTGGGTAGGAAAAGGGTTTAAGGGGTGGTTCCCCCTCCAAGACCTAGACAAACCTCACCCCATGAACCCGGGCACCCCTTCTAAATCACCAAACGTAGCGGACCACTTGGGGTGACCTATGGCAGAGGTGTTGGTTATCCAATAAAGTCTGCCTTTAAGACTCAGACAAACCTCACCTCATGAACCCGGACACCCCTTCTAAGTCACCAAACGCAACGGTTCAAATTCTATTTTCTCGAATGGTTATCTTATTTTCGCCCGCCTGAAGTATGCTGGTCCTTTGAAACAACTGGCCCATGATGAAATATTACAGAACTTCGATTGACTTTTTACAGAACTTGAATTTTTACTTTAAGTTATACCGGTATTCTATTCTGAAGGCACCATTCGTAATTCAGTCACATCTGGTTTTACCGTTTGTATCTCCTTTTTACTGCATATTCATCCTTTGCCAATACCTTGACTCACTGCAAGTGCATCATGGTTGTTATCAGATTTCGGTTATGGACTGCTGTCTTCGCTTTCTTTGACAATAATTCTAATATGGGGATGCCCCCGACAACTTCATTCGTCTACTTCCGCAACGTCTAGAATCTAGACGTTACTTCCTTAGTCTGTCCGCTGTACCTACGTGTCTACTCCATAATATATGCGTTAATTTCTTAATCTTACTCATTATGCTTTTGTTGCAATTGCATTCCTTAATATGGATATAAGGATAGAATTAAGGATTCGTTCGAAGTTTTACTTATATTAATATCTAGCTGAAGTCTCCGGAATTTCCCGGGCTTTTTCCCAGAGGTTTTTAAAATCAAATGTAGACAATAATTTTCCTCTTATTTCGAACGTTATCTCTTATTGACCTTCAAAACAAGATGAACATACTTCATCGTTTATATAATATGTTACAGTTAAAAACCGTTCTTAGTTATAACGCGTTTTCTCTAGTATAAACTAGTTTTCACCAAATGCCTTTGTTACAACTAGAATTAACTGCTGAATATCAGCGAAATCTAGCTCTAATTAGACAAAACGCGTTTTCTCGAAATGATTCAGTTAAAACTGTTTCAATCGATGTCAAAGTTCATCGTGCTTTATTCTGATTGGTCGTGCTTCTGATTGGTCGAGTGACATCAGGTTAGGTTAGATTAGATTAGGTTAGGTTAGGTTAGGTTAAGTTATGTTAGGTTAGGTTAGGTAAGGTAAGGTTAGGTTTTTAATTAACAGTTTTTAAATATTTTAATAAACAGTATCTTTATTTTCAATCCCAATTTCAGTTTTAACAAAGGCAGTTAGTAAAAACTAGTTTTAACTAGAGAAAACGCGTTATTACTGAAAACGAGTTTTAACTGTAACATATACACAGATTAACTACCTTGTTTTGAAGAGTTGTTTTTCACATGTACATTTGTTACTTAATTTATTTATTATGTGAAATGAAACCCTTCAAATCAAAATTTCTAGAAATTGTTACTTACGTAGATAGTGCCCAAGAAATACAAAAAAAAAATTCCATAAGTAAATATACATATACACACCAGAGTTCCAATTGCTGAAAGCCGGTGGAACAATGGAACATTTAAGGAATGTTTTGAGGCTGAAGGCAGTATGAGATGAGCACGAGATGAGGAAGGGGAAGTCTGGGAAGTACCTGGTTATCTAGATCTGATCACGAATTATAACCAAATTCAATTTATGGAACGTTTCGTTTCTGAATGGTAGTGTCACTCCAGGGCGATACCGAAAGTAATATCCACTCTAGAAGAGAGGTAGATTTTGAAAAGTAATTAGTTATTTTTTTATTCTTCATAAGTTAGATACATACTTACAAATTTTCATAGCATCCAAACTGAAATTTAGTTAATTCCGTAATTGTATAGTGGGAAAGAGATGCTCCGCTAACATTTAATAGTTCTTATAGCGTAATGATCGTATGGCGTGATCATTAATCATTATGCTTTACATTGTATAATGGTATAGGTATACATCGACCAATTTGTTTACAATTTATCAAACTAATATTTTTTTAAATCCAAAATGTTTGGTATCTGATGAAATCTTTAATATGTGTTTTAGTGGACGATACCCGCTTTTCTGAAGTAGTAAAAAATATATTAAACAAGTGAATGAAATAACGACCGTCGATAGTATACGAAAAAACCTAACACACTGTGCAAGTAATGTTTTAAAAATGTAAATAAGTGAATAATAAAAACATCGAGATAGTGAAAAACAACGACCTTTTAAAAACCGAACGAAATTTGAAAATGCTCCAAAAATGCCAAATTGGAGACAAAATTTGTTATCGGCCGGCGAGAGCCTGTCACTCCCTGAAGGAGGAAAAAAACAGCAGAATATTTTCCAACATTCCACCAACGGCGTCCAGCATTCCAGCAACGGTATCCAGCATTCCATCAGCATCCAGCATTCCAACAACGGCCTTCAAAACTCCAACAGTCTGTCGAGGCTTATCTCCAATTCTATTTCCATCATTGCGATGGACAACTTCCAAAAATCCAATACTGGCTCGAGGAAACCAACCAAAACAATGACGGAAACAGTATCAAACAGTGCAACAAACTTTCAGTTTGGCACTGACAGAAAATATCCATTTACCGGTGGAAAATCTCAGTTTTTCTGTCGAGAATCAGATCTTTCTGCTGATTTCTCTTCATTTTTGACTGATTCTTCGAGTTTCGCCGATTATGAAGACAGAAGAGGGTCTGTATCCAATTTGGAAGACCCTCCTATCAAAATAGAAGCAGCGACCATTAATGACCCAGACGATTCCGATCACACGTACGTTCAAAGTCTATTTTACCCTACATTGAAGTTCGACAAAGAAGCAAAAGATCGTGACATCTACATGGAAGAACATATATCTGATGGTTCAGATTTATCCAGTTCTTCTTGCGACAGTTTTGAACGCTGTGAATTCGATTGTAGAGATTTTGAACCATTTTCTGACACTTGTTGTTGTGAGCCAACTTCTGATGGGGCCTGCGCGAGGAGTCCAAAGCTCCTGGATAGTGCTGATGACCAATGCACTTCTCCTCTTCACCGAGACGACGATGGTCTTTCTGCCAGGAGCGACATGGATGGACTAGATCTGGCCTTGTTTGAGCCTGCCAACAACATCAACGCTGGTCATCAACAGCTTGACAAACAAGATGGGAGGTGTTCCACTAACTTTGAGTGTGATGGCGGGGAAGATGGTAACGTGGTGGTTGGATTACTGAATATTCTTATGGAAGAGCCAGTGCAGAATGGTGAGTTAACATTTTTTCTTCTAATTATGATGTTTCTTAATTATAGGCTTTGGTGTGTCTACCACTAGAAATCGATTAAATTAATTTGTTCTCCTCGGGACAAGTTTATCTTCAGTTTCTACACACTTATTTGACTATTTTTCAGGGATTAAAGAATTCCCTCTGAAT
Source organism: Limnephilus lunatus (assembly GCA_917563855.2). Lineage (NCBI taxonomy): Eukaryota > Metazoa > Arthropoda > Insecta > Trichoptera > Limnephilidae > Limnephilus > Limnephilus lunatus. Next base: position 59,631,971 of record OU830596.1, read on the forward strand.
TGTGAAACAAATTGTAATTTTTTGTTTGTTGATTTTGAGTGCTAAACCGTATTGTGCTACTTCATCCTTCTTTAGACAACTTTACGGATAACCGTGCAGTGTACATCAACTGGGCAGACTTCTACAAACATTTTCCATTACTTTGGTTTTATGTTGGTTGAACCAAATAATACAGTAGTATTTTTTATTCTAAATATTTCATTGACAATGTTTTTGATAATCTTGCATAGCTTCATTGATAAAAAAAGTGCTTCGTGGTCTCCCCGCTCTTGTCTACTTTAGTTTTCCGAAGGTTTCACTTGTGTCGCGTGTGAATTGAACACTCCGATTTTTTTTCTTTTTGAACGTTTACTACGCAACCTTAAATACCTAGTACATTTTGAGATTGGTAAACGTGGCAAAATTACATCATTATCATCGTCACTCTTGGCTCTACAACCCCTGGTTCCTCAAGAGTCTTCCTCCACTCATCTCGGTTTCGAACCAGGTCTCTCCAGTTTAAAAGCTCCGAGGTAGATATGACAAAACTACAAAACATTTAAATGAATTAATTATTATTTTATTTTTCCGATTAATCTTTTGATACCTACGATTAAAACCACGATATCGTTTATCAGTTTCGGAATATGGCCTAAAAATATCAACCTGTTGAAACCGTATCATTGCAAAACCTTTTATGGCTGTAGAAAAAACTGGTAACATTGGTCTACCGATAATAATTGAGAAGGTATAATGGTACGTATGGGTTAGTATAATAATAATAGATAAGTGATGTTGCATAAAAAATAACATAGCACATTCTCTTTTCCGGAACAGGCGATTCAAAATATTGAAAAACATCATATTATTATCTACTCTACATGATTGCAAAATCTCCTTATTTCTTGTTGATCATGGTACATGCAATGCATCTTAGTAGATTTTTTTTCAGTTTGCGTTCGTACAGAGTGGGCCAGTATCTTTGGGGTCGTACATTAATATATATATAAATAAAAATGAATCGCAGAAATGTATATACGCGCATAACTTCCGGAATGCACCAAATTAAATAAAAAAAAATTTTTTGTTCGTTATTGCCAAGACAAGGCTTTTATAAAACTATTGGTGAGCTCTGGCACTATGAAATTTGTATTAAAAAAATGCAATAGGTGGCACGCGAGCTGTTTGAAAACTGAATGTACCGTGACAGAATTTATGGACTGCAGGAGGGGGGAGGGGAACTCGTGTAGGGAATTCAAGGGGGGGGGGAGGGGAGCCAGAGAGGGGAACCTGGGAGGGGGGGGAAGACTCGGAAGGGGGGGTTCGCGGGACGGGGGAAGGGGGGGGGGGGAGTGGAGTGGGGAGAGGGAAGGTGGATGGGGCGGAGTGGGAACGCGAGAGGGGAAGGGGAAGCAGAGCGGGAACGGAACGAATGGGAAAGGACACGCAGGGAGAAACAATTCTTTGTTAAATGGCATAGCAACGCATGCCGGGTACCAGCTAGTTAATAATATTTTACAGAAGAGCGAAAACAAATGATGATTTTTTTTTTGTTTTTTATATGAATACCGAACAAGAGTCCCAACTGCTCCCGTCTGAAACCAGTGAGACTATGGCATCCCCAATTGGGGTATGTTGTGAGGCTGAGGGTATTGGGAGGGGAAGGAGATAGGCCAGAGGAAGGTGGGGAAGTACCTGGCTATTCAGATCTGGTCACCAAACACGGCTAATGCCATTTTAAGAAACGTTTTTAACTCTGAATGATGGTCTTACACCAGGGAGATACAGGGAGTATCTTCCACTCTTTTCGACGGGACCGATTATTGAAACAATCGGTCCCGTCGAAAAGAGACTAGCGAAATTTTGCGGAGATAGAGTGATAACCGTACTAACATACGGTTTTTGTATGGTATAGATAATTGTAATCACTATACTATTCGGAGATAAAAATAAAATTTTATAAAATGAAAAATTTTGACTTAAGACCCTTTTGTACGGAATTTACTAAACAATTTGTTAAACAATAATTAAACTTTTCTAATTAAATGAAGACAATATTAGCGAAACTTAATCGAAAATCTGGAGACAGAAAAATCAGAAAAAGATGTTGGCGCCTCTGGGACTCGAATACAGGACCTTCTGCTTTCATGGCCACATCTCTATCAACTGAACTCTTGCAATGTGCGTTAAGAAAATGAAGATAATGTTGGTAGTTTCATCGAGTTTCATTTCAAAAGTATATTAAAAAACGGTGCCTACATAAATACGATCTTTGCCTACATAAAATAGGATCTTTGTTGCTCTTTAACCACTGGAACGCTTTTCGCCACAATATGGCACTATTTAAAATACTTCGGATTGCTCTGCTGCCAATTTTGCCAAATTTTTCCTTATTTGTAAGTAATTATGTAGAAGTTTATGATTTTATAATATTTTTTTTATAAATCCTACGAATATGTGATAATCGAAAAAAGATAGGTGATTTCATTGGCTATATAGAACTATAAATCAGTTTGTATGATTTTTTTAATGTGTTAGCGGAAAATATTCAAAATCGTCACCAAAAAATCTCGAGCAATCGGAGAACAAAGATTTAAATTGCGCTGTCGCTCCAGTGGTTATTGGTCTTTGTAAGATAACTAAGTGAAGGAATTTCATCCATTCTTCGTCTCACAATACAAAAGCAAGCACGCGCCGTCATAATGGAATCGTAAAACGTTAAACTATGCAAAACATCCACCTACCAGGAAATTGTGTGGGTTTTTTTCTCCCGCACTGTACTTGGCTTTGTTACTTGGCAGGTTAATTTAACGCTTCAGTACTCGTCTGTTTAGTACTGTATATGTACGAGACGATTTGGTATCGGGTACCGCCACACGATATCGCTTTTTATGTGATGACTAGCGAGTTCCCGGCGTGCGTTGCTAGCCCACTAATAAAGAAATTGTTTCTTCCTGCGTGTCTTTTCCATTCGTCCCGTTCCCCTTCCGTCTCCCTTTCCCCTCCCATGTCCCCTTCCTCTCACGCGTTCCCTCTCCATCTTCCCCGCCTTCCCTCTCCACTCTCCCGCAAACCACCCTGCCGCGATCCCCTCCCCTCTCCGGCGTTCAATATATTCAGTTCTGGTACATTCAGATTTTCAAACAGCTCGCGTGCCACCTATTGCAATTTTTTTTATAAATTTTTATTTTTTACATGTTTTAAACATTCATTTTTGTATATAATAAGAACAATCAATCAAATTTGATACGTAGAATTACGCTACCTTATTTTAAATAGGTACCTAACATGGTACCTATTTAAAATAATACAATTTTCATTTAGATTCAAAGTATTCGATTCTGATTAATACCATAAGTGAGTACTTCGATTAAATTCATTAATTTGAAAAGTTTATTCGAATATTGAATTTTGATTGAACAATCGATAGTGGCATTAGGGTGGAATTGTGGATCGTGGCACAAATATGGGAAAAAATAGGCACTCGAGTTGTTTATGTATAAAAATCTGTTTAATTTTTAATCAATGAAGAATCGTCATCTTAATCACTATCAAACAGCATTAATATGCTAGAGACTGTACGGTTGAAATTCAAGAATCCTAAGGCTAAGAATGTAACTCTGACGCCGGGCCGTTTTCGTACATGGAGTTTGCTTTCTCATGCGTTCCCCGCCTTCCCCCTCCCATCCCCCGTCCCGCCAACCCCCTCCCGCGTTCCATATATTCAGTCCCAGTACATTCAGTTTTCAAACAGCTCGCGTGCCACCTATTGCATTTTTTATACAAATTTCATAATGCCAGAGCTCACCATTACATCAAATCCCCAAAGTTTGAATGAAATAGGTTAATTCGTTCGGAAGTTATGCGCGTCGGAAGTTATGCGCGTACATTTATTTTTTTATTCATAGGCATATATAGAAGAAGATAATAGAAGATAAATTGAATACTATTTAATACTCATGAACCTACAACCTTTTTGCACTACTTAATTTAAACCTATCTTCACCACAAATATCATTTTATTATTAATACTAAATAATTTATTTTTATATTATTTTATCAGATACTACAGAGGCAGCTCTTCATAATGATTTGTTCAACAAAATTCATTTATCACCGTCGTTTTTTCTACGTCGGCATGCAAATCGATGTTGTCCCCATCCGACCGATTAATTCTGAACATAATTCGATCATTATTAATTAAAATGTTACGGAAACAGATTGTTATCAAAATGTTTCGATTATGCTCCGGCGATTCCATACACAGCATGTTTCAAATGGATAAAGGCTGACCTTGTGAACGAGCAGAATAGTACCTAGTGTAGTACCTACCTTCTACTACTAGTGATATAATAAATATATATTATGTATTTTTGACTCAATCCAAACTCACCCAACCGAGAAGATGACATGGTTTATAATACATTCGCACAATCTGCCTGTTATAGACATCTATTAGGTCGCATGAAATTATGATTATATATCTATATTGTGATTAATCGGTGGGTTGGATTAAATATGATTACCTCTATAGGCACAGGCTGTGCACAGTATAGTACACTCAAAGATAACGAAATACAAGAGTTATGACATGAAGGACGCCCGACCGTCGGCGGACTATTTGACTACACTCAATGAGCATCGTTTGAATACGGAAAGAATTCGTTAATTTAGTTGAATTTTGAAGGTGTGCGGTAGTATTGGTTAACAATATAATTACAATTAATTTTTCGAAGAAAACTTCTTCGGAAAGGTTTTCACTTTATTGCATTATTTATGTAAATGAAACGACAAATAACTTTGTTAACATCACTTTTATTTGTATACTAAACTTAAAAATTAAATATAGATCATATATGGTTGGAAAGGGTAGAAGGAAGGGGGAGGGGTAAGAATGGGGAAAGTTTATTAATTAGGGATTTCAAAGTCATTAGCAGGGAAAGACCGGTTAAGTGGGAAAAGGTTCAAAAGAGGGTTTACAAAAATTTGCTGCTTATTAATTTACCCTTATTTTGACAAAAACCATGGACTTAAAATATTGCATACAGGCTATAAGGCATCACAGATAAATAATTTAGAGATTTTAGAAATTAGAAAAAATGTAAATAATAAAGCAGACATAATTAATACGCAGAAAAATTTTATAAACCCTCTTTTGAACCTTTTCCCACTTAACCGGTCTTTCCCTGCTAATGACTTTGAAATCCATAATTGATAATCTTTCCCCATTCTTACCCCTTCCCCTTCCTTCTACCCTTTCCTCCCATATGTGAATTATATTTAATTTTTAAGTTTAGTATACCTTTGATCCTGATGATGTGAACATCGTTCATGAAACATGTTGATTAAGTATGTACAAATAAAAGTGAAGTAAACAAAGTTATTTGTCTTTTCATTAAAATAAAAAAATATATATATGTAATTACTCATAGTACCGATAGGGGATAGCAGGGGTAAATGTTTGATAATCCGTGCTTCTCATACGGACAGCTTTATTTTCTTCCTTTTTGACTTAATGACCAATTACTACATTTTGTTGATATGTCCCAATAGTACCGAATGAATCACAATGTGAATTGATTCAATAAAAATACGAATATGATTCAATAACCCTGAATTACTTCATCCCGTCTCTTACGACCTGTGACAATAGTGAGTTTCTTCTAGGCGGATAAAATACGGAAAAGAAAGTTACAAGTTGTTACACGTCGTTTTTCTCACCTTTACACACCTGTTATTAATTGATAGTGTTCGAGTAAGTTATGCGAAATGCAGCTTCCGTAGAGGAACAGACTATGCACCAGCCTTTAGTTGGATTATTGTGGACCGTAGTAGGTACTGCCAGGAAGCCATGCGAAATAATGCAAAATCATACAAAATCATGTATTTTTGTTTTGAGTATTTGATCGCTTAGAAGTATTATAGATGCTTTAATTAAAAACTCTGGTCATTTTTTTTAATAAATATTTTAATAAGCCTAGAAAAAAATAAAGTATTAGGTCTATAAAAAAACACTTTCAAGTGCAAACTCTCCTACTTATAAACCCCCTTTCGGATATGGTTTTATTGTTCATTGTGGCAAATTCAGTTTCTTTTATAACAATCGCAAAAAAAATTATATTTACGCCAGAACTTCACAAAATAAAATAAAATAATCAATACGCCCAGCACTCGACGAATTTGGATTTTTAAACTGAACCTTATGCCGTCCATCTAAGGACTACAAACTTGACACGTCCATTTCGTATCGAATAGACTCCGCTTCGCTTGGTTCCGTGAAATCAATTTTTAAATTCCTTGTTATTACAATAAACATTGCGTAAAAAATGAGTGAAGTAATGTTTTTTACAGGCCTTTACGAAATCAACACGTAAAAAAAATCTCAAATACCTTTTCCAACCTTTCCAAAAGCTTTTTTATTTTTAAACTCCTCCCAAACAGAGGCGTGGATTGCGATTTCGATTTTTTCCTGGACTATTGGATCATCTTAATGAATCTTGCTTGCTAGCTCTAAAGCTCTTAAAATTTGAACTTAATGAATATAGTTAATACTTTTGAATGTAGCTATAACTTTGTGGTTATCCATTATAGATAAATGAAACAATGTTACTTTGTTTGAACCACTTGTATATTTGTTTAAAGCCGACCGGTTTCGGAACGACCGTTCCTTCCTCAGGGCAAACGTATACTGACTTGACAATTATAAAATAGTAGATGGGTACAATATATTATTACAGAGTGTTGAGGTAGGGGTGAAGGCGTGGCTAGGGATTAATTAGGAGTGGGTGGGGGAACATATCCATGATTGGGCTATATGATAATATTTTTTGTTTGTTAATAATGGGTTCATTATTTTTAAGAGATTTTTTTTATTTCTATGGCTTCTAAGTTATCTAACCGTTTTCCCTTAGTGTTAATGTGAAGAACATTTATCCCCGTATTTTTATCAAAACTATGGTTATTTTCAATGATATGGTTAGCGAACTCGGAAAAATTATTATTATTAAGACACCTTAAATGTTCTTTGATTCTTATTTCAAAATTACGAGTTGTTTTTCCAATTCCTCATTTTATATTGGAAAAACAACTCGTAATTTTGAAATAAGAATCAAAGAATCTTTTCATCTGACTCTATATCTGTCGAACAGTAGAACATAATGAATCTTAAACTTAATATAATATCGTTATATTTAATGAATCTTACATTCTGGCTTTGTAGCTGTAGAATGGAAATAAAATAACCCACACCTCAATGCAAGAACGGTAACCGGACAACTCAACACAGTGACAAATCATCTCACTTCTGAAAAGTTATATAAACTCATGAAAAGTGATGAAAAAACTAGGTTATGCATTTTTTTAACATTGGTTCCACTCAGGAGACCCTGAGGCAAAAAAACCCTCAAGGCCTATGTTATCTTTGGAGATGCTTTGTGGAAGATCCTTCTAGGGAAAGGAATTTCTGGGAAGGACAAAGGTATGAGAGGTGGGTAGGAAACTAGAAGTTTAAATGTTCGATTTGAGAGTTCAAAATTTCGCCCTCAACCAGTCTCGCGATCCGGCCCGCCACGCAGTAAGTGTGCAAACGCATCCGTCACCAAGTCCTGGGCACATCTGCTAAGTCACCAAATGCAGTCAACCACTTGGGGTGACCTGTGGCAGGGGTGTTGTTTATCCAATAAACGGACCCGGGGCGGCACGGCGGTACCCATACCCACCAATTAATAAAATTGGCTATATAGGTTACGTTAGGTTAGGTTCACATGTTTTTTGTCATCGCATTTAAGCCTCCGCTACCCGAATTTCTACATATTTCTTACATATCTCCTTTAAACATTTGAAGTTTTTAAGTTCTTAAAAAAAAAAAGTTAATTTTTAAGATAATATCTAGACGCGTTCCACGCCGAAACGCAAATTGTATAAAATTCCCTCGATAGAAAAAAATCGCATGCTCAAAAAATTATTATAAACACGTTTGTTTCAGTTATTTTACAAGTTACAGCTGTGAAAAAATTCACAATGTTTCTTTGAATGATACTTACGTTTCACGAGATTTTTACTCTATTCTAAACGAGTCGTGTTTTATTAAACATTTTCACAATTTTCGCATCGATTTTATCGTTTCAAATATTAGCGCGCTCCTCTAACATTCGTTATTTCGTATCTATCCATCTTCTTCTTTTCGAGCCCGGTTGCGGAGCTTAAGTAATGACTTTATATCCTCTTTTTAAAAGCGTGTTGAGTTCTGCTGGAACCGCAAAAACATAGCATTTTTTTAAATATGTTAAACCACAGAGCAAAATCTCTGCAATTTTTTTTTATCAACCTGCCTTTGTATCGAGATCAGGGTTAATAACCGGTTGGGAATTGCAGTTGAGTACCTACATATATATATTATATCTGAAACAACCTACTCTTAGTTATCAGCTAATTTATTATTATTACTCTTATGAATAATATAAACAATAGTTGTATTATAGTTATTATCAGCTAATAATGTGTGACTCCGAATCCTGGACTATGCACAACTCCTACTCTAGGCAACTCGAAACAGCAGAAATGTGAATGCTTAGATGTTCGATAGGAGTATCCCTAAAAGATAATTTTAAAAGTTCACGCATTCGCGGTAGCCTGGGTGTCACGAACATAAACAGTAAGCTGGAGTAACGACAGTTGAGATGGTATGGGCACATAAGACCTCACAGTGAAGCAGGCAAAGTTTATGGAGCTTCATTGACAGTCATCCAGAGGAAGACCAAAGAACTCCTAAACGATTCAATGCTCCAAAATACTTCAGAGAAACGGCCTGGATGAAAGCGATACTCAGAACCGAAGAAGCTACAACCTGAGAACGAGAAGAGCCGACCCCAATAGCCTACCTAGGCAATGAGTTGGAGGGAGGAATTTTCCCCGCAACAATAGAATTAAAAAACAAATCTCTTTTAAAAAAAACACTTTCCGTACAAAAATATTGTTGGATTTCTATTTAATCAGGTAGATATTAATTAATACTAACAATATGTGAAGAGTTTTCCAAATAAATACTTTTCCAGCGAGAGTTATAATTTTTTTTCAGTTTTTGCTAAAAATAACTAAGTAACTTCCCGTTAAATATTTTGTTGGATCTTTTGTCATTCGTCATCCCTAAATAATACTCCACGTAACTGCAAAAATTTCATCGACGGAGGAATTAATGTTTGGGTTAGCCTCATTTTGAGCCTTTATTGACTGGCCTATAGTGGTAGGTCGTAAACATGTGTACTTTTCAGTGGAAGATACTCTCAGTATCGCCCTGGTGATAGACCACCGTTCAGAATTAAAACCTATCTATCCATAATAGAAAAGGAGATAAAACTAGTTTTGTGAGGACCTGATTTGGTGGCAGATATGGCACCACGTGACCTGAGTGGATAATTTATTTAGGGGGTATTTCGGCATCCTCTTGATAGCTTGTCCACAGGATTATGTATAATAATAAATAAACAAACAAAAACTCGCAATATATAGAAAACTCTAAACTTATTGACATAGTAAATAACTAATTTTGTAAAAATAAAGCAAAATCTTTCAATTCTCCAGTCTTTCAAATAAATATTAACTCAACTTTGGTTCTCAACTCAACTTTGGTTCTGGTCGAATATCAATACAAAAACAAAGCGATTGTTTTTTTTTGCCATTGTTTTCTGTTTACCAGATAATATATTTTAATAAAAAGACAAATAACTTTGTTTACATCACTTTTAATGGTACACAATCAACATGTTTCGTAAACAATGTTTACTTCATCAGGATCAAACGTATACTAAACTTAAAAATTAAATATAGATGACACATGGAAGGAAAGGGTAGGAGGGAGGGGGAGGGGTGAGAGTGGGGAAAGTTTATCAATTAGGGATTTCAAAGCCATTAGCAGGGAAAGGCCGGTTAAGTGGGAAGAGGTTCAAAAGAGGGTTTATAAAAATTTGCTGCTTATTAATTATGTCTGCTTTATTATTTACATTTTTTCTAATTTCTAAAATCTCTAAATTATTTATCTGTGATGCCTTATAGCCTGTATGTAATATTTTAAGTCCATGGTTTTTGTCAAAATTATGATTATTTTTTATTAAATGATCTGCGAATTCAGACTCGCTGTTGCCATTTAATGTCCTGAGATGTTCTTTAACCCTTACTTCAAAGTTTCTATTTGTTCTACCTATATAAAAGCTATTACAATCTTTACAATCGAGTTTATAAACGCCCGATTTTTTTGTTTTGATGTCGCTGTCTTTGTTATTGAGGATGAATTTTTTAAATTTGTTATTTGTGTAAAATGCAGGTTGTATATTACTGGGAATATTTTTGCTAATTATTTTTGATATATCGTTATTAACAAATAGAATTCTACGCCATTGATTATTATTATGTTTAGAAAAAGGGTAGATATATTGTTTTCAGAATTTAGAATATAAACTGATTTTAGTATTTCTACACAAACCTTAATACACACCCTACATAAAAAAACAATTCAAATGAGTTTTCAAATAAATAATGACATTGATACTCTTTTGAAAACGTAAAAAAATGTGTTATTTTCGCCACTGACAGCTGCTAAAAGTGACGCACTTATGTTCAAGAATATTAATTTGAAAGCATTCCGAGAAGCTAGATTAAACAAATGAATTGTTTCGTCAAGAAAGATGTTGGCGGAAGCGATTTTGACCTTATACTTCACACAGTTTATTTATACATAAGGGTTAAAATCGCATTAAAAAAAGGAAAGATTTTCTCGAATTACTTTCACGAGTTTCCTGACATTATTTGAAGTAAAGAAGTAAATGAAATTTTAATTTCCCCTGAATTTTAAGATGTCTTTTTTTATTTTTACTTCAAAATCAAACAAAAAAAATCTTCCGCAATTCGTCACTCGTCACTCGGCCGAGTAACCAACCAACCAATACCTACTGATTTAATTTTTTTTTTGTTGAAAACAAAAACAATATACTTAAATTTTAAATCTTACTGGAGATCAAAATTCCATTTACATTGTTTCCAAATAATATCAGGAATCAATGGTTAAAATAAGTCAAGTACGTCCTTTATCACCCTGTATTGCCACGATTCCTATATTCGAATAGTAAACTCGGACTTTATAAATCTTATAATATCTATATAACAAAGTCGGGTTGGTTACACCATTTATAAATCGAGAACGGATGGACTGATTATGATTTTAGATTTGTTTCCGCCCCGAATAGCAGAATAGCTATTAAAACATCGGAAAAAAACAAAAAAAAAACAATTATGAAAAAAATTGTTTTCCTCATACATTTTGTATGGAACGAATTCTCATCTTTTGAAAGAGCTGCAGAAATATTGTGATAAATATAATATTGAGTAGTGAGTGAATTTCAACAATTCAAAAACGTCAAATATCAATGCGCTAATTGTTTTGCTTTTGTTCTTAAACATATAATGCTGCCCCTCTTTCTTACACACTAAATGTCAACAGTCGAAAATAGGACAAACGGTGAACGTATGTCTACACCTCTTCAAAGGAAAAATACAATAATTATAATAAATCTCCCTCACACGTATAAAGAAAATGAAACGTAAATTCCGTAAGTAAGTGGAAAAGTAAGATAATCTACACAACGCCTTCTCTGATACTAACAAAAACAAAACACGGACAGTTGCGCATCGACAATTGCTTCATTGTTTTTTTTTAAGTTAATAAAAAAACTGAATTTAATTCAGCTAATAAGTTAACACAACAGTCATTGATTTTGAGGCGGTAGATGTTCGCCCGGTGAGCGAGTTTAAATAAATAAATCGAAAATAGGTATACATTATCCTACGGATAAGCTATCAACAGGATGGTAAAATGCCGCCTAAGAATTTTAATAATTATTGTGTTAAATGATTCGCCTGCTTTTAATTTTTTGTTGATAGTTCAGTTCATCGTACTTAGCAATAATTACAAATAAAGATTACACAGCTGTTGTGTTGTAACGGTTCATAAAATACATACAAGATAATCATTTTTATTCTACCGGTCAAACAAATTATACTGTCACATTATGTTCTATGATTCCAGTTTGTCGGTATGCTGCAATCCGATCACAGTTAACTAACAGCACATCGTGGAACCGGGATTCTAAGTTAACCCCGGCAAATAATAATAATTTTAATAGCGGGTCATTATCACCTGCTGAGGTCACTTTCTCTACGTCGACTAGAACCTAGTAACCGGAATTCTTCCGTCAATAGTTGATCTTTAAGTTCCAAGTAACTGACTGACTGCTAAAACAGTGGCGTTCAACCGATGGTTTGTTTTTCACTTTATTCAAAACATTTTAATTCATAACCAAACTATAAAAAGTGTAAAATAAATAAACACGTTTTTCAAGAATTTACCAACTATTCACACACTTACAGCTTACAGTATATATATTTTTTTCTAAAGAATCAATGTTCAATAACCATTAAAATTAAAAAATCTATGTTTCTACTACAACACATAAATACTTGTTACATTTATTCATAAATACGTAAACACCTCTGCACAGGTTCTCCTAGTGAGGTATTCACGAAACATACAATATTACCCACACACAGTTTTACCTTCAAACCTACCTTAGATACACCCAACATAATAAAAGTTCAAAATCTATTATGTAAAAATGTTAATAGGTAATTAGGAAACACTGCAATATATAGAAATAAATAAATAATAAAATAATTTAAACATTGGGTTATTCCACAAACGAGGGATTCTGTTGAAAATGTACGGAATATTAGAAGATTATTTTTCTGATTTTAATCATCCTACTAAAAATGTTTGTTTTTTATGTTTTCATTCAATATTGTTGATGATAAAACGATCTAAAACTGACAAAATCAAAACGGCCCGTGGTTGGTCTCAAGCGTCGCTCAGCTGGGCCAGCATAAATAAACACTGTCAGTGAGCGTCCACGCTCATGACGTCACACGATAGCCCCGCCCCAAAATATCGTTTCAGCGGTAATTTAAAAATGGGAAACTTTGACTCGCTGTAGAAAATTTATTCGTCAACGTAAAAATAAAATAAAATGCTATAATCATCGTAATTTTTTGCTTAATTTTTTTAAGTGGTTTCACCCCAAATGGGTCGCTGCGTTTGGTGATTTAGCAGGGGTGCCCGGGTTCATGGGGTGAGGTCTGTCTAGATCTTGGAGGCGGATGACCAGGATACACTAAACCCCAGATTACTACCCACCCCTTAAACCTTTTTCCTTCCCAGAACTCTCCTCTCCTTCCCTTAAAAAACCCTCCACAAAGCTTCCCCAAAGATGACATAAGCCCAGAGGGAAATCATTTTCCTCAGAGCCTCCTGTGTGGGGCTCATGTAAAAATAATAAAAGAGCAATAAAAAAAACGTCGAAATACCCCTTTTACCGTATCACATGTTTGAAACAAATTAATTCATCTATCAAATGATTCGATTCAAATTAATGAATCATATCAAAATAATCTCTTCTGTTTAATGATCCGAATCAAAATAATTGATTCAGTTTAATGAACAGTTTCACGCATTTGAATCGTTTCAAAGGAATTGATTCATATTGAAGTATTGAAATTTATACCGTTAGTAGATATAGTAAAATAAACTAAAATCATTTTAGTTAGGAACCCCTGGAGTAAATACTGAACCGACGTCTCGGATCACAGTTTGAACTACAGGAAGCTATTAATTATTGAAGTTGGCGATCTTTCCTAAGTATTCTGTTAGCAGTTGAGATGGGTTTTGTGGGACGTGGTTTTGTGATTGTGGCATAACTGTCACAGTTGATGAGGTGAGCCATTTTGTTGATTATTATTTGTAAAGGAAGGTTTAGTGTTGTATTGGTTTAAGTCATTTTGATTTTGTTAGAAAATGTTAACACGCAAAATAAAGTATTATCGCGAATCTATAACATTATGAAAAGATGACCCTTGTGCAAAATGGACGAAAAAAAGCATGTGTCAAACGCCCAATAGTCTTATTATTAAAAATCATTACTATTAAAAGTATCTAAGTAGTGGTAAAAAACTTTATCGTTTGTCTGAATTCACACAATCAGCTCCAATTTTGAAAGTTTTCGAAGCAAATTATAATTCATTGAATGTGAATAATTTCGCGCAGCAATATTTTTAGTTTTTTACTTTACCTCTACACAGGTTCGTAAGTCATATTTGGGTATGCTGTGTGGAGGGGATTTTTTAAGGAAAGAATGAGAGGAAGTTCTGGGAAGGAAAACGGTCTGAGGGGTGGTTAGGAATCTGGGGCTCAGTGTGTCCAGATCATGCGCCATCAAGACCTAAACAAACCTCACCCCATGAAAGCGGGCACCCTTGCTAAGTCACCATAGGACGTAGCGAACCACTTGGGGTGACCCATGGCAGAGGTTTTAGTTATCCAATTAAAGGTTCCGGGGCGGCGGTACCCATTCCCGCCTCCCAAATTGATTAATTTCTCAGACGCCGTACAAAGCTCTTATTCAACATAATTGACTAACTGATTTTCACCGCAGAGGTAGGCCGATTCACCGCAGGGGTAGGCAGAGAGGACTTCCTCGGGCGTCCCCGACTTTTTCTACCACTTATAACATTTGCGTAATAATTTATTCTTACATTACTTTCTTCGTTCATTCGCTCTACATGCCCAAACCATCTGAGGGTCCCTTTCTTAATCTTACTCATTACGCTTACATCATCATTGCATTCTTTGCGGATCTCCACATTCTCACACGATCATACATGGTTTTACCACACATACGCCTCGGAGATCTCATTTCAACAGCATTCAGTCTGCTTTCATCCTTCCTCTGCCAGTTCCATACCTCACTGCCGTACATCAGGGTATGTACCAGCACTCCTTTGTGGACTGCTAACTTCGCTTCTTTTGACAGTTTTTTATTAGCACCTACGGCATTCAGTTCTAATATAATAGATAAATTGTATTATTTCCGTGTTCTCACAGGAGTAGTACCAGCGGATAGACTGCCTCACTGCAAGGTGCTGGCCAACGCCCTTCGCTTCTTCCACATCGGCCCGTCTCCGCTTAAGCGATCTTCCACTGAGTCCTCTTGCAACGGTGCTTTGATTAAAGGTCTGTCTCGTTTGGACTGGTCGTGCCAGGTTTTCGTGTGCTGTGGCTGCAAAGTGTTGAATTAACAATATGTTTTGTGATTTAGCTCACTAACTTTAATGTACATCAACGCAGAACACAACGATACAATACACGTCTTGAGTGGTGTTGAATATCTTATAAACATATATATGTTACAGTTAAAACTCGTTTTAGTTATATCGCGTTTTTTTCTAGTTAAAACTAGTTTTTACTAACTGCCTTTGTTAATACTGAAATTGGGATTTAAAATACAAATACTGTTTATTAAAATATTTAATAACTGTTAATTAAAAACCTAACCTAACGTTACCTAACCTAACCTAACCTAATGTAACCTGATGTCACTCGACCAATCAGAATAAAGCACGATGACATCGGTTGAAACAGTTTGAACTGAATCATTTCGAGAAAACGCGTTTTGTCTAGTTAGAACTAGTTTTCACTGATATTCAGCAGTTTATTCTAGTTGTAACAAAGGCATTTAGTGAAAATTAGTTTGTACTAGAGAAAACGCGGGTGAACGCGTTTAGTTACAACTAAGAACAGGTTTTAACTGTAATATGTCGGGTCTAATTTTCGACGTATTTTACATCATTCAACAGCCGATGTTAACTCCCTAGCGACTCTTTTTGTTTTAAGTTTAGACTCGAATTACTCGAAAGCTAAAAATAAAAAATAAAAGTAAAACAACAAAATCAACTCCAAATGTGATGTAGATTCACTATTTCCCGCTTGTACTACGAGTTTCCGGATACAGCGTAAATAAATGTGGATGTATATAATATGTTATATCAAAATGTCGTTAAAAAAATATAACTTTATTGATGCTTGGTTCGCCGTTCTCCCGCCATAGTTGCGCTGCTAGTACCACTGACGGTATAAAAGGGGAACCAAGTTAGCTTGTCTTCTAAATGTACTTTACTGTGATTAAAAAAACTTAACATACCGTTTTGTTGGTTGTTTTTTTTTTGCATAACTAAGCTATTAAAACAAGATAGATATAAAACATTGATAAACCTATCTCCCTTCACAAGTAATTCATGTTTACTCGGTTGTTTCACAAAATTTGAACAATTTATCAAAAATAAAGTTAAAAACACATAACTTGAATATTGACTTTGAAATTAGATGCATTGTTAAAATTCTGTTTAACAACCCGTCCAATATGTAATATCTTACGGTGCTGAGTACCAAAATGACATAGATCTACATTTTTTTTACTCTAAATATGCTCAGGAATCGCTGGTTAAATTCTGCCGAGAACGTGCTGATACAAGATCCTCCTTTATAATTATGTTTTAATTTTGGAGACGGGTGTGGGTATAGCCGCCCCACGAACGCCTTATTGGATACCCAACACCTCTGCCATAGGTCACTCCAATGGTTCGTTACGTTTGGGGACTTAGCAGAGCTAAGTTCATGGGGTGAGGTTTGTCGAGAGTTTTCAGCGCCCTTGAGGTGATTTTTCACGAAAACGGCGCTTTATACATCAGCCAAATATTTATTTGTCGAGTTTGGTTGGATCGAGAGAGACTGGTTGAGTAAGACCTTTCTACCCACTACCCATAGCCTTGGACTGCAGTTGTAGGGATGGATTCATGTCCACTTCTCTCCTTCCTTCCTTGTATAGCTACTAGCAACTTCATTAAAACAATATTAGTAGGCACTGCTGAAAACCAGCAGCATTCTAGGAAATATCCTGAATTGTAGCTTAGCAGTGACCTTTTCGTCAATAGATTCAATGATAAAAGAATAAAATATTTAATATTTAAAAAATACTATTGATAAATAAACTTTTTTTATTATTATTATTATTAATAAAATTATTACTTATCCCCATATACTCGCGAACCTGCATCCGTCAAAGCAATTCCGTTGTATCCACGATTCTTCAATCCGGTGCATCTCTGCATATGCACTTGTAGACCTCATCAGTGCGGTCAACAGTTGTCCTACTTTCAACTGTACTGGCATTCATTGCACTTCGTCACCATTCACCACTGCCGACAGCCAGGGCAACTCGCATCAATGCACCAACACATCTGGTGGACGCAGCTGCGATGATTGACTTGCTGTCTTTCTTGACTTGGATTACCTTTGAGTTATTCAGATTTAACGGTGTTTTAACAGCGTTTAAGCCCCTTTCGTCCCGTTTTTCTAGCAGCAACTATAGTCCAGTTCTATGAATGATCCAAAAGTTGGTGTAGAGTGCGTGAGCAGGAAACTAATTATTCTATACGTATTTTTTCTATACGTATTCTATTCTTTATTCTATACGTAATTTTTGAGATCCCAGCCGTTTTTGAGTTACACGTTCCACAAATGACGACAATAGGGCATTCTAGGAACAACGTTGGTGCATAAATTAAATTTCGTTTCAGAAAAATATTTAGGAACAAGTTTCACAGGATTTTAACAATTCGACAAAATTTAATGTTATTTTTCAAGTTCCGTTACTATCCAAGCACTGTAAAACAACCAGCCCATAATGAAATGATAACAGAACTTATAGATAACCTAAACCTCTGCCATAGGTCATCCCAAGTGATTCGCTACGTTTGGTGACTTAGCACTTTCGGTGCCCGAGTTCATGGGGTGAAATTTGTCCGGGTCTTGGCGACGGATGTGTCTGCCCACCAGCTGTGTGGCAGGCCGGATCGGGAGAGATTAGTCGAGGGAAACCTTGTGATCTCTCAGGCAGAACTCTTTTGGAACATCGCCTTGCACCGCAGTGGGAGGAATGGATTCATACGTCCGTCACTCGAGGATCCACTGATCCCCAGATTCCTACCTACCCCTCATGCCTTATCTTCCCAGAACTTCCTCTCCTTCCTTTCCTTTAAAGATCCTCCACACAGCATCTTCAAAGATGACATAGGCCCTGAGGGAAAACATTTTCCTCAGGGCCTCCTGTGTAGAGCTATTATAATAATGTTCTGGAAAAAAATGTTATATTATAGGTAGATACCTACTTTATCGCTTGTCTGAATTCTTGACACATTAGTTGCAATTTTGAAAATGTCACAAACAAATCCGAGTTCATTCAACCAGAGCTTTGACATACCAAATATGTACAACGAATATATTCCAAAAATATATTATTGAAGCTATTTAAAAATACTGAATCCTCTACTAAACCGCGTATCCATCACACTAGATCCAATAAAAGTGACAAAAAACATTCCAAGTTATAAAACCACATTCGGACAAAGAAACTACACTTATTTTGCAACAAAACTCGTTAACATTCTTCCGCAAGACATAAAACTAATAAAAAAAAATTAATGAGTTCAAATCAAGAATAAAAATATGGCTGAAAGAGGTCAACGAAAACACCCTAATGAAGACACTAAAAACGACATAGATGACAAATAAACTATAATTAAATAACTTTAGTCCGCCTTGGCACAGGAAACCCTAGTGAGGAGGACTAAGAAATACAATATCTTTACCTAACATAACCATTATATTTTGTAAATAGAATTATTTTATATAGTCGCTTGAATAAAAAAAATGTTTGATGCTTATATCGTCTCCCATCTAAGAGCTTTAATCACTAGATCACGAGGTTCATTAATCGAACCAGAAAACAAATAAAACAGCCTCTATCCATTACCTGTACACTTTCAAAACCTTCTCTCGTGGATTACATATAGTTGACGGACAACCATCCACCTTCCAAGACGGAGAAAGTGCCTCCGACAACTTGCACCGTGCACATGCACATCAGGTTTTGGCACCGACCAACGCACTCTCCTACCAATATGGATTCTATTAGTTTATAGTTCTATGACCTTCTGCGATGAGCCGATTTATAGTCGGTTACTAACTAATCAATTAAACTTCGCTCCATTTCTCTGCAGGGGTAGGCAGAGAGGATGGACTGCCACACAACTCTGTCTTGGTTCTTGCTTGTTTCATTCACATTCGTATGTAGTCTCATATTATATTATTATATTAACTCTTCGTCATTTGGATTTTTTGTCATTTCCGACTCGAGTATTTGTTTCCAATTTTTCTGTACACCCTATAATTTATACACATGTGGAGTTTTTTGTTCTTATGCGCAGATATACACATGTACAGAGAAGCAGATTTTTTCCATGTTGCGTTTGAATGAAAATATGTTTTATATTTTTGTTATTCGGCGGTACATCCTCTCTGCACATCCCTTCGAGGTCACTTAGTTATATTTTGTGTAATAAGGTATACGGTATTTTCCTTAAACCGAATGCACATTGTATATTAGTATGTCGGGAGGGGGGGGGCAATTGTCGGCGGATCAACTGTCATGGAACCAATATCTATATATTTGTAAAATTGAAACGCTTATTATATGAACTTCTTTCTTTAAAAAAAAATTCAAAACTACGCACCGAAAATTATTAAAAACAAATTTTGTTTTGTTATTTGGCATGTTATGTTATGGGTATGAAAAAAATCACAGATAATATAATCTATGTAACATAGGTATTGTTAAGAGATTTTTGATCTATTTTAAATGAGTTGTGTTTTATTAAACATTTTCACAATTTTAGCTTAATTATCTTAATTTTTAAAATAAGCGCACTCCCTCTAACATTCGTATTTACGTATCTCCCCTTCTTCTTCTTTTTGAATGCTTACTACTAGGCTTTAAATAAAAGTTGGTATAATACGAACAAATATACTTCTTTACTTTGTGAAGTAACCATAAGTTTTAATTGAAGTGCTTCTGCAACATATTATTTTTTTTTTTTTTTTTGTAATTATTTTTTATTTTCATTCATATGTTTTACATGTTGCTAAGTGATAATTTTACATCTTAGGTTTTTTACTACTTTTCCATTTAAAGCATTTGCTTGTGTATGGAAAAGGAGTGTACATAAATGTGGTTATTACTTAGTACTTAAATAATTCATTTACATAAATATATGTGTCTTGTAATAGTATATAATAGTATATATTTAAAGAAAAGAAAGAATATTATGGAAAACTAAAGATATTTGTATACATTTAAATAAAAGAAATAATATTATGGAAAACTAAGGATATTTGTAAGGATAATTAAGTGGCATTAGTTTTTTTCTTTAGAATATTTTTAAAATGTCTCTTGACAGAGAGCAGTATTTGGGTTTTATCATTAATGCTTCTGATTTCTTCTGGTAGACGATTGAAAAAAGTTCTTCCCTGGTAAGTGTAATGATGTTGTGCAAAAGACGTATTTAGTTTTGGGCATATAAAAACATGTTTAAGTCGCGTTCTGTTTTCGTTTAGAAATTGGTATTTATCTTTTTCTTTGATAATTTGAATTAATGAATTTTTAATATATAAATCTTTAAATGTAGGTACTTGGAATTCATCAAATAGGCGTTCTGTTGGGTAGTCCAAGGATTTTTTTAATATAATTTTAATAATTGTTCTTTGTACAATTTCTATTGGAACAAGGTTACATTTATATGCGGATCCCCAACTAATGATAGCGTATTGTAAAGTGGATTGAACTAAGGCATAGTAGATTAAATATAGATTTTTTATCGACAAAAAATTTCTAATTCTTAAAAATATGTATATTAATTTTCTAATTTTGTTTACTACTTGACATATTTGTTCCTTCCATTTCAGATTTTTATCAATAATTACTCCTAGATATTTAATTTTATTTGTTGTTTTTAATATTGTACAGTTTGATTTGCAGTAGTTTTGGCTGTGAATTTTAGTATTTTCATGAATGACAATGTTAAAATTTTTGGGAGCATCGTTTAAATGTATTGCAAATGGAATTACAAATGTCTTTTCACTATTTAGTGATAGTAAATTAGTGTCGAAAAAATTCTTAAGCGTGTTAATGTCTTCTATGGCCTTTAATTCTACATTTTCCCAAGTCTTTCCACTTATTATTAATACTGTATCGTCGGCGTATGATGTAATTTGACCATGTAAAGGTTGAAAAAAAATATCGTTTACATATATAGTAAATAGGATTGGTCCAAGCACTGTACCTTGGGGGATTCCAAAGCTTGAAAGCTCTTGATCGCTATTAACATGATTGATTTTTACCACTTGAGGGCGGTTTTTTAAGTAGTTGGTGATCCATTTAATCGCGTTGCCTTTTATGCCAATATTATTTAATTTTTTTAATAGCATCTCATGAGATATGCTATCGAATGCCTTTCTGAGGTCAATAAATATACCCGCACATTTTTTACCTTTATCTACTGTTTCGTAAATGTATGAAGTTACGTTAGCAATAGCATCTTGTGTGCTGAGTGATTTTATAAAACCAAATTGGTTTTTGTGTATTATTTTATTACTATCTAGGAAATTTACCAACTGTTTTTTTACTATTTTTTCAAAGATCTTTCCTATATTAGAAATAAGACAGATTGGGCGATAATTTGTTACTTGGTGTGGATCTCCAGATTTGTAAATAGGTGAGATTATTGTGTTTTTGTAGTTCATTGGAAATATTCCTTTTGTTAAACTTAAGTTTATTAAATGAGTGATGGGTTTTATTAAGTAAGGTTTCATAGATTTTAACATATGTGCCGTAATAGAATCAAAACCGGGAGATGAACCTCCTTTCATATTTTCTATTATTTTTAAGATTTCACATTCTGTTGTTGTTTCGAATGTTGAAAGTATATTACGTTTCTGTAAATTTTTATTTTTATGTTTTTCCGGGTCAGAAGGCTTATGAATATTTTTCGCAAGATTTTTTCCAACATTTGCAAAGAAGGAATTAAAAATGTTTGCACATTGTTTAGGTTGCATATTGGCATCTATAATTTTTTTATCGTGTTCAATGTACTTAATGTTTTGTGTTTTTTTTGTATTGTCTATGGCCAAATTTACTGTTTTCCACATTTGTTTATGGTTATTTTCTGAAGATAATATTTTATTTTTAAAAAACTCTTCTTTACTTTTTTTAATATAAGATGTTAATTTATTTTTATATTTTTTATAGAAAATATATGCTTTTTCATCGTGGGGATTTTTTAAAGTTGTTTTGTAAAGTTTTTCTTTGTTCCTGATAGATATTATAAGTCCTTTGGTAATCCAAGGCTTTAAACATCTTAATTTGGATTTTATGTGTGTTTTTTCAGTTGTCGAATTTTTAATGTGTTGTGACAGGATATTTTCAAAGTAAGTCGAACATATTTCGGTATCATCACTGCTCAAAACATTGTTCCAATCCTCCTTTTTTAGTTTTTCAGAGAGAATAGTCATATCTATCATTGATTTTTTGGTTATTAAATTATGTTTTTTATGTTTAATATTATTATTATACAGAAGTAAGCATGAATGATGATCCGTTATGTTAGTTTTCCAAACAATAGATTTTAGTTTATGTAGATCTTTAATGTTTATGTTAGTCCAAATGTGGTCTAAACAAGATGGAGTATGTTCTTTTATTTCTCTAGTATTATTATTTATGCAAGATATGAAATTTTGTTCAGTCATACAATTAATGTATTCATTTTTGTTATTATTTTCTATTTTTTCATTGATGTTCACGTTAAAATCACCTACAACGAAGCTAAGTTTATTTTTTAATTTTAATAATATGTATTTGAGGTCATTAATAAACGTAATAATACTCGAGCTATGCGTTCTATAGATAGCTATAAGATGATATGTTGATTTGCCGAGTCTGAAATGTACTTCAATGCAGTTAACCAAATGTATTGGGTGTTCTATAATGTTAACAATACTAAATTTATTGCTTGCAAATATTATTATTCCCGAATTTTTGTTAATGTCTAATTTAGTAGAGATATAATTGTACTCGGGCAAGTGATAAGGTGGTGACTCGGCGTTTGTAAATGTTTCGGTTAACACTATAAAGTCCGGTTTTTTAATTAAATAATTTATTTTTAGAATTAGTTCATCAAAATTTTTTTGAATACTACGGATGTTTATGTGCATAATAATTATGTCATTGATGTTTTTAGAAATAATTTTGTTACACGAATCAGTACATATACATTCATATTCCTGAATTTTAATATTTAATTCTAGTTCGTTATTTAAGAAATTATCCATTTAATGCATTTCTAGTTGTATTTTGCAAAATTATTTATAAATTTTTTATTCAATGTCGTAGTTTATTCTTTCTTTGGCTAATTTAAGCATGTAAGATCGGAACTTACATGTTTCGCTGTTTGTTCGGTGGTCTACTTCATTCATTTTATTGTTGAAGGAGTTTGTTTCTTTTTTCTTGTTAGCCGAGTTGCAGTTAGCGCATTTGGGTGGCAGTTCCAGGGATTTACATTCGGAGATGGGATGATCTTCTGAACAGTGCTTGCATGTTGGTTTATTCATTCTATTGTAGCATTTTTGTGCTGTGTGTCCAAATCTTTGACAGTGGAAACATTGGGTAAGAGGACTGCAGTCATCTACATAGATTCTCATGAATCCTAGATGGATTTTTTTTTTATTAATAAGATGTAGTCTCATTTCGGGATTTGTTTGTAGAATAAAGTTTTTGCTGTTAGTTTTTTTGTTTGTAATGATGGCCTTAACTTGTAATATTTCTTTGTCTTTGTATTTTTCACATATCATTTTGATGTCGTTGTTTTGTTCAATGATGTCTTCTAAGAATTCTTTTTCGGTATAATCTTTGTCAAGACCTTTGAATATTACGCATGGATCCGTTTTCAGAAGTACCTCCGCTATTATGGTTTTGTCGACTTCATTTATCTTTTCTTTTAATTTTTTTGCGTCTTCTTTTTCTGGGCATGTTATTATAAGGTTTTTTTTTGTCTTTTTAATTTCGCATACTCGAATTCCCAACTGCGATATTTTAATCTTTTGTATTTTCTCTTTTATTTTTTCAGTGTCTTCTTCTTTTAAGCTTTTAATTATTATAGGAAATCTTTTTTCTGGCATTTGTGGTATCAAGTTTTTTACTGCAGAAGAGTATGAAAATGGGTATTTTTGTGCTTGGTTTTTTTCTTGAATATCACACTTTTCTTGTAATTTAGCTAATTCTATTGCCATGTGCGATATCATTTCCATGATGTTATTTATTTCTTTCATCATTTTTGATTTGGTTTCTTTGGTAAGTTTATTTTCTTCTATGATTGTATGTAAATCACTTATGTTTTGTTTCGCCTTTGTTATGAAGGCATGCGGATCAACCGCTTCCTCCATTTTCACAGGTTAAAAAAATTATTTTCGGTAAATTTATGTATTTATAAAATTTGTCTGGGTTTGAAGGGGTTATTTTATTTAGTCACCGCTTACGGCGCTCACTCGCGTCCAACACCGTTAGATGTTAGATGAAAGTACTTCAATTAGTTCAGCGACTAATGGGTTAAGTGGTTCGTTATGTTCGTTATTAGTAGTTAGTACCCCAAGAAAACGATAATAGTATCATATACCTACCTATAATCGCTCTCATTTTAATATCGCGTATCTCTAAAATAAATAAAAATATTCCAATTTCTTTTACTACTAATTAGGTACTAAGCAAGCGCCATGATTTTAATCGACAAACAAATGTTTTGACCAATCACCGTTTCTTTTCCACTGGAGCGATCACGCGAAATAAATAAATTTCCCTTGATGGCTCTAGGTTTTTTCAGATCATCATTTTTAATTTTTTTTCGCCAAAATGAAAAAAATCATACCATCAAATTTTAACATGGAGACATAAAAAATTGTTATAGTTCTATATAGCCAATGAATTAACCTGTATTTTACCGTTTATCTCATATTTGTAGGGTGTATAAAAATATATAAAAAAATCGTATAGCTTATAACCGCGCGAGTCTTGCTTCTTTTTTTACTTTGAAACTGCCGTGAGAGGTACTTATTCGAGTCAACCAAATATATTAGAAACCCTTCTCTTATCTGTGGAGTCAACATAGAAAATTTTCGATTTCTGTGTGTTTTCCGGTGTATACTTGATCATGAAAGGTGCATATCTATGAAAAAATGACTAAACTTAAACCGTAAACAGCTGATCAAAAATTTGGCGGGAAAAAAATATTTAAAAAATTAATTTTTAACATCGTTCCAAAATAGTCTAAGAAGTTCGGATTTGCGACATCTATTTTTATAATGGATAAAGCATTCAATGGCTTCATTTAAAAATAAATGGCAGGCCGGGGAAATGTTTTAAATAATTGCAATAAATGTTTTACGAATGGTAGGAAAATGTGGTCCAATTTTGAACTGCTATCAATCGCAGAAAAATAAAAGTGGTCCATTTTTAGACAATAATCGATCCTGTGGTTGTACAAAGTTTTGTAACAAAATATTCGGTACTTATCAATGAAAAAAGCCAAGATATTATTTGAGATTTTCACGGCCAACATTAAAGTGATTAAATGTTCGTGTTATTATACCACGTTCCCCCTTTTTAGCAAAAGTTCGTACAGCGTTACAGTGTCCTTTTGTCCATCGGTGTACGTTGGCTAAAGAAGGAAGAAGCGCCACACGGCACAGTAACCCAAAAATTAATCACATTATATCCAACTTTTTTGTTCATCTAAATTTCAAATTGTTTATCGTTTCAGTCACGGAGCCTTCATTTCATGGTTGTTGCATTTTACTTCACAGAAAAAGAACTTGAAAGTGAAATTGAAGCGAACTAAGTCGAAATTACCATAGTTAAATACTGTTAAGTGGAGTAAAACAGTATTTAGTTTAACAAAGAGTAACTCATATTTAACCCATCAGGCCTCGGGCATATTCTGTTCCGCTTTGCAATAAAATCCAAATAATTGGAATATTTATGAATGTGTTCGAAAATTAAAAAGTGTTTTTGAACGGTGATGACATACGTTTTCAAGTGTTTTTTTATTAAAAACTAGCGGCCCCGGAGAACTTCGTTCCGTCTCAGAATCGATAACTGTTGTGTTAACTTATTAGCTGAATTACAATCATTTTTTTTATTAAGTTAATAATTACACAATGAAGCAATTATCAATGCGCAACTGTGGTGTTTCAATTTTGTCAGTATCAGAGATGGAGTTTTGTACGGATTTATATTTTGAAGGTTGACATTTAGTGTGTATGAAAGAGGGGCAGCATTGTGTGTTTAAGAACAAAGGCAAAACAGTCAACGCATTGACCTTTGACATTTTTGAATTTTTGGAATTCACTCACTATTCAAAATTATACCTATCACAATACTGCTGCAGCTCTTTCCAAAGAGAATTCATTCCACGCAAAATGTACTTGGATAAGAATTTTCTTCATAATTTTTTTTCGTGAATTTTTTCGATTTTTTAATAGCTATTCTGCTACTCGGGGCGGAGACAAATCCAACAAATCAAAGATCATAAAAATTTGTCCAGCCGCTCTCGAGTTATATAAATCGTGTAATTAACCTGACTTTGTTTTATTTATATAGATAAACACATAATTTTTTAAACGATTAATTTTTAATGAATTCGTAGTGGCTATAAAAGAGGACAAATCAAGGGTTTTAACCTATTGCATGTATTTATTTGTAATTCATGATATTTTCTTTCATGTGCGAGTTTAATTATTTTTGGGAAAAACGCTTTTAAGAAGTTGTGTTTTAACCTCTCAGGCCTAGACCATATTCTGTCAGCAGGTCAGAATATTTCCACTTTACAATAAAATTCAAATAAATATTTGTAAACGTATCCGAAAAGTAAAAACCGTGTTTTAAAGATGATGAAATATGATTTCAATTTTTATTATTAAGAATAACCATGTATTTTTTTTAAATATACAAATTTTGAGTGCTAACTTTAATTATTAGCCTGGTTTGAAAGCTATCTTTATTTAGAACTAGCTGGTTCCCGGCATGCGTTGCTATGCCATAAGAAATAAATTAATGGATATTCTCATGCGTCCCTTTTCCCAGCTGCGTTCCCCTTCCATCTTTTTGACATTGACTCCCCTCCCGTACGGCCCGTATCCCAGTGACGCATAGATCGCATAAGATGTTGCCTAGCTAGCCGAGCGGGGTGACCTGCGACCACGCAATTTTTTTCTAATACTTACATTTTTAAACTCGTGATATCTTTCGAATGGGATGTCCGAATTGAATAATTCAAAAAGTTATATAAAGGTATTAAAGCATTCTTGAATATGAATTAATTTATTTTGATAAGGATTAATACCAAGATACAAATAAAGAGCCTTTTCTAGCGGCGGCATTTCAAATAAATTTAAAAAATAAAATAACACTTATTGTGGCATAACTATAATAGTTAGACATATGCTGTCGCGAAACTTTTTGTAAATAATGATGTGTTCTGCAAAGTCGTAGTACATTATTTTATTCTATCATCAATAGTTTTCGCAGCGCACGCGATGCAAAGAAAATTTCGGTAATTTTTTTACACCTTGGGTTACATTATGGGAGTTTTAGTAAGGATCCCTAATTTTTTTTTAAATATAATATAACCTATGTCACCTGGGGATAGTGTAGCTTCCCACCAGTGAAAGAATTTTTCAAATCGGTTCAGTAGTTTCGGAGCCTATTCAAAACAAACAAACAAACAAATCTTACCTCTTTATATGTATAGTGTCTTAGATAAACTCCTCCCTGTCGGAAAAAATGTGTGCAACAAGTGGAGTTCGCCAGGGCTCACACCTTGGCCCATTCTAATTCATCTTGTTTATAAATGATTTTACAAAAATATTTTATGTTGTATCGATCTTACTTTTTGCCGATGACCTCAATATTTTTAGAATTATTCAAAATATTTACCAATAAATAAATAAATAAAAATGGCTCATCTTATAACTGAAAATACTAACAACGAAAAAAAAACACATTCATAACTTATTAGAAAAATGTATTATAATCGTTATTGTTACTTCACTTTTTTGTCGTTTCATAAAAAAAACATTATAAAAAATCCACTATTTAAAAAAAAAATTGATTCTAACATCTAGATTTGATTATAAAGCGTGGTGTTTTCTCTTTCTAACACGGATAGATCATATATCATATTTATCACTATGACAGTAAGGGAGACACAACGATTGGCTGCATAAATTAGATGAAAAATTTTGATACCCTGTTTACTTTTTGCTCAGATCTAGTCACCAGACACGGCTCAAGCCATTTCAAGCGGCGGTTCTCTTTCACCCGGGCGATACTAAGAGTATCTGTATAGTAGATAACCTATTAAACCAATTTTTTAATTTTTTTTTTTCTTGTTCTGAGTTGGCCGGTCACACCATAAAATCCATGTTTCGTCTCCGATCACAATTTTTGTGCAGTTATATCACCGTACACATTTTTCAGTCCTTCATGAATACGAATAGGCGTTTCACCTTGTTACGTTGCAAAGTTATAAGAATAGGTTCCTTTATTTCTGTCGCGCGGGAAATAAGTGAATCGGGGCCCAGTGCACAAACTTGCCGCACCGCCCCCCCCCTTTCCCTCTGCCTTCCGTACGCAGAGAGGCCGGCCGCCACTCCGGGCGGTCAGCAGTAGATGCCCGCCCGGCCAGCTTGCAACATCCCGCGTCGTGAATAACGCGCCGGAGAGGCAAATTCTCCCGAGTTCGAAATGTTAACTTTCCCCGGTGTTTGTCGACGTACCAAACTGGAGCTAGCTGTAAGTACCATGCTGAATCTTACCCTGTGTGCATTTTAACTTCATCGCCCCTATAAAGAACGTATAGAGAGAGAGAGAGCCTTCCGCAATTAGACAAGTTTTAGGTAGCCTAAAGTAAATCCCCTGTTACCTTGAGCTGAGGCTGGCAATTACCGTGTTAAATATTGTATTCTCAGAGAATAAAAACTATTTGTGCTATGAAACATGTGTTTTGATTGAGGAGAGAGGCTCGGCGATTGTGGGAGAGGGACAACGAACCACAGGCACTCGCCTTGAGGTAAGGAGAATCGTGTTTGTGCCGAATTGAGCTACCCGACTGGCAATTTGTATGATCTTCCATCCGTAGAATTTACTCCTCGTGGCCATGCTTACACTGGCGCTTAGGCGTGGGGCCTAATTTTTTTTTCCTCTCCACGATCTCGCAGTCTCGTTCCTCAATCAACAATTGTAAACTTTATAATGTTATTATGTTTTGTCTTGTTTATTCCCAATTTGTCTAGCACATCCAACAAGAATCCCGTCGCGAACGTAACTGCGTATCATAATTTAAATTATTACGGGCCCGATTTCATCATTTACGAGTTGTCACTCGACAAAACATTATTACCGGTATTCCAACGCAAGGTGCCCAATCAAGAAAGTTGTCGCCGCGAATAATACAGTGATTACAAAGTGTCGGCCGATTAAATTTGCGATTTTCAAATACAAGTGAATAGTGGAAATGAACACAAATTTTAAAAAAAAGTTATTCGACAATTAAAATCCTGTACATGATAAACCAATTATCCGCTTGGTCCCGAAAGTGCTAAAATATTTTACTGCAGCATGCTGGTCCATACTTATAGACATTTGCTGACGCCTAGGGAACAAGTGGAATAACTTCCTTCTGTCATTTGACAATTTTGGTATTTTTGACTCCTGCCGTTTGCTGAAACCGGGTAATGCTGAACCACATTCGACCGATGCAAAAAATACCTAATTCGCGTTGACGTGAATTCCTCGACAGGTGACATTACATCCTACCTTGTCAAAACGAAAGGAAATTCGCGTGTAAATACCAGAAAACTGGTGCTGCCTAAAATCAGACTATAAATAGTCACGTAAATAAAACCATGCCCCAAGACATTGTTGAATCCTCAAACAAATACTTCCACGAAAGCTTGTATAAAAAGAAACATATTTCTTTCTGTTTTCTGAAGAATCCCCCCTTCGGAAAGCTATAAGAAAAATTTAAAAACGTGTTCCCTTAAGGTGAACCCTTGTCCGATTATTTCTTATCTTCGGACTTTGCAAATTTGCAACCTTTTTTCGAAAACAACGGGATTTTTTCTTAAAAACGTGTTCCCCTAAGGTGAACCCTTGTCCGATTATTTCTTATCTTCGGACTTTGCAAATTTGCAACCTTTTTTCGAAAACAACGGGATTTTTTCTTAAAAACGTGTTCCCCTAAGGTGAACCCTTGTCCGATTATTTTTTATCTTCGGACTTTGCAAATTTGCAACCTTTTTTCGAAAACAACGGGATTTTTTCTTGAAAACATGTTCCCCTAAGGTGAACCCTTGTCCGATTATTTTTTATCTTCGGACTTTGCAAATTTACTACCTTTTTTCAAAAACAACAGGATTTTTTCTTGAAAACGTGTTCCCTTAAGGTGAACCCTTGTCCGATTATTTTTTATCATCGGACTTTGCAAATTTTCAACATTTTTTCGAAAACAACGGGATTTTTTCTTAAAAACGTGTTCCCCTAAGGTGAACCCTTGTCCGATTATTTTTTACCATCGGACTTTGCAAATTTGCAACCTTTTTTCGAAAACAACGGGATTTTTTCTTAAAAACGTGTTCCCCTAAGGTGAACCCTTGTCCGATTATTTCTTATCTTCGGACTTTGCAAATTTGCAACCTTTTTTCGAAAACAACGGGATTTTTTCTGAAAAACGTGTTCCCCTAAGGTGAACCCTTGTCCGATTATTTCTCATCTTCGGATTTCGAAAATTTTCGAACCTTTTTTCCAAAACACCTGGATTTTTTTAAAAAAACACATTATCTAAGGCAAACCCCTGCCCAAATTTTCAAATAATCCAAACACTTAGAAATACGTCCCCAGTGGTCAATCCCTGGCATAATTTCTTTCCAATTGCGGATGAAGAGTCTAGTTCTCACTTTTTCCAACGTAAGGTCACACTGACACGACCCTATACACTATGGAAGTCCCTCAAGTCACGCTGGGTATAATTCCCCACATTTCTACGTCAAGAAAGGAAGAACTACTACAGGCCCTGAGAAATAGAAATATTTCCCCCAGGAATAAATCCAAAAAATGCCTTATTCAATATGCTTCTTTCTACAATAGAAAATACATTAAGGGGTTGCAATTTCAACCCGAAAACACCTCAGAAATCATCTCTATCCCCCTCACAGTCCCCGAAGCAAAACCCTTGGTGGTACAAGCCCAGGAACCAACCAAAATATACGATTTGACATCCTGGAAGACGAAATACAACGGACTCACGGATGTGGAGGATTTCATCAACAGAATAGAAGAAACAGCCCAAGTCAGAGGAATCCCCGAAAATATCCTACACAGAAACTTCATAGACCTCATCGCTCCTGAAATGCTTACCTGGCACAGGATACATAAGAGAAAAACAAACTCATGGAGTGAACTCAAGGCGGCACTTTTAACAAGTTTCGGAGAAAAAAAGGCCCAACATAGAGTCAGGCTATCCTTACTCGCTATCAAGCAGCACTCCGGAGAGCCTGTTGCTAGATTCACGCAGAGGGCAGAAGCCATCAATATCAAGCTTGCCCAACCCGTCCCTGAAGTGGAACTTCTCCCAGTTTTAATCGACGGTCTTCTGCCACGATACGAAAACATCATCACTTCCCAGAAAATTTCCACGCTGGAGCAATTAAAAGATGTCTGCCAGCTACTGGAGGCGTACCAGGATCGAAAGAGAGACGAAAGGTTCCCCAAAGAAAACTTTCGCCCAAGCACTTCGTCCGGCATAAAACCGGAGCACAACGAAAAGAAATCCTGCTCCTTTTGCCACAAGGTTGGTCACTCCCAAGCCACCTGCTTCAAGCAAGCTAAACTTTTACCCTCCAAAGACCCCCATTCTAACAAAAGGCGATCCGTTGATCGTTCTCCAAGAAGAGATGAAGGGAGGAAGTTTGGCAAAGGACCACGCCAAGACAATACCCAGACACCCATCCCGGATCTCAGATTCATTAAACCCCCTACGGATTTCTCCAGACCCCCTCCCAATTGGACAGCCAGAAAGACAAAAAACTAGACTCCAACCCCCCGGGCCACCCTTCCCTTAGGCCGAAGGAATGGTCGGAGTGGTTGGAACACGTGAAATTTTTCAAACAGGCCTTACCCCTCTCTACAGTTTGCTGCAAACAGGCAATAGACGGTAGACCCTTCGCGCATTTTTCCGTAAACAATGTGGTTTTTTCAGGTCTCCTAGACAGCGGCGCGTCAGTCAGCTGTCTGGGCGACAACGCTCACACCTTATTCACAAACTGTGGTTTTAAAATGGAAGAACATTCTTCACATGTTACCACGGCAGACAACACTTCACAACGTGTTATCGGTTCTCTCACCCTGCCGATCAATTGCGACCAAAAAACAGTTTGGATCAAATTCCTGGTCGTACCTACAATCTCGCAAAAATTTATCCTGGGAGTGGATTTTTGGATGGCTTTCAAAATTGCTCCGCAATTGTTTAACAACCCCTCCGTCCCTCCCCAAGTGAACGAAATCCGTACAGTAATATCGTACGAAAATTTGAACCCCCTACAAACAAGTCAGTTGGATCAGATGATCAACAAGTTTGAATCAATCTCCTTCGAAAGGTGCGGTTTAGGCCTAACCAACTTAGTAGAACATCATATAAAAACAACAGGTCCCCCAATCAAACAAAGGTATTACAATCTCGCTCCACAAAAATTGAAAACATTAGAAAAAGAATTGGACGACATGTTAAGAATGGGAGTGGTGGTACCCAGCCGCAGTGCATGGACCAACCCCACCTTATTAGTTTCAAAGAAAGACGGCTCGGCCCGTTTCTGCCTCGACAGCAGACGCCTCAACGCGTGTACAGTGTCAGACGCCTATCCGCTCCCTTTGGTCAACTCCATCCTTGACAGACTTCGAAACGCTAAATACATCTCATCTATAGATTTGAGCAAGGCTTTTTGGCAAATTCCTTTGGATCCCAGCTCCTGCGAAAAAACTGCTTTCGTGGTGCCTGGCAGGGGTATGTTCCACTTCAAAAGACTACCCTTCGGTTTAAAAAACAGCCCAGCGGAACTACAAAGACTCATGGATAAATTGTTTGGCCCAGAGTCCGATAACAATTTATTTTGCTACCTGGATGACCTGATCATCATCAGCGATACCTTCGAGAAACATATACTTATACTAGAAAAGGTTTTTCAACAACTCAAACAGGCCGGTTTGACTATAAACCTAAAGAAATCGGAATTCTGCAAACACCGCCTACGATACTTGGGTTTCATAGTAGATAAAGAAGGCCTAAGAACAGACCCCGCAAAAGTAGCGGCTATGACAAATTTCCCCCGGCCTACGAATGCAAAAGAGGTAAAAGCTTTCCTCGGACTCACTGGTTATTACAGAAGATTCATAAAAAACTTTTCAACTCTCGCGGCGCCGCTCAACAAAATCACTGGCGTCCGTAAAGGTACCAGTAACTTCTCCTGGTCCGCAGAGACCGAGTCAGCATTCAACTCCCTAAAAGAAGCCCTTCAATCAGCCCCAGTACTGAATTGCCCCGACTTCAATCTACCCTTTACGATCCATTCGGACGCATCAAACGTCGGAATCGGAGGAGTCCTCACTCAGAATTTTACGGACGGCGAACACCCCGTGGCATACTTCTCTCGTACCCTAAATAAGCACGAAAAAAATTACGGGATTACCGAGAGAGAATTACTAGCAGTCATGGAATCCATTCAACATTTCCGCGGATACATTGAGGGCAGTAAGTTTACCGTTGTCACAGACCATAGCAGCCTAAAATGGCTGATCTCGCTAGACAACCCCTCTGGAAGATTGGCTCGCTGGTCGTCCCGCCTATCTCAATATACCTTCGATGTCATCCACCGTAAAGGCGCGGATAATATCGTCCCGGATGCCCTTTCTAGAATCGAGATAGCAACATTAAATGCCGAATTATCCAATTCTAGTCTCCCCACAAAAGATTTATGGTATCAAAAAATCTTCAGAGGATGCAGTGACAACCCACAAAAGTTTCCGAATTTTATAATTAAGAACGGACAATTATACCGCAACTGCAAGCCACCACTGTCAATCTTAGAGGATTATGCCTGGAAAATGGTAGTCCCTCTCGAAAATAGAGAACAAGTTATTATTGATAACCACAGTGCCGTAGACTCCATACACCCTGGAACTTTCAAAACATACAAAAAAATATCCTTAAGATATTATTGGCCTGGTTTATTCAAACAAGTACGTTTATACATCTCCAAATGCGACATCTGCAAGGCATACAAGCACAGTACGGCACCACCGTCGGGTCTAATGGGCAACCCCAAGCGTGCCAATAGACCACTTCAATCCTTTTCAATGGACCTCATTGGACCCTTCCCTAGAAGCTACGCCGGTTACATGCATATACTCAGTGTGGTGGACGTTTTTTCCAAATATTGCTGGTTGTTTCCTCTGAAAAGGGCGACAGCGGCAGCAATAACCAATCTGTTAGAAAAACATATTTTCATACCCTACGGTACCCCTCGTACTATAATATGCGACAATGGCAAACAATTTATAGCTCTAGAATTTAAAGAGTTTTTGTCTAAATATGGTATAAAGGATGTATTCTACAACACCCTTTACACCCCACAGAACAACACCGTTGAACGATACAACCAGACCATAAACACGGCTCTGGCAATTTTGGTTGGCAAAGATCAACGCACATGGTGCAAAAAATTAGACAAAATACAAGCAGCCATGAACAATACGGTGAACCTCGCTACAGGTTATACACCATTTTTTCTCAAACATGGCATGGAACAAGTAGTTCACGGTTCATTACACCCTGACATTTGCCTTCCACCCGCCCCTTCCTCCACAGCAGACCCCGCAGCAAATTACGCCCACCGCTTGGAAGAACTCTCCGCTATCTATAGTGAAGTAACAGACGCTCTACTATTGGCCCACCAAAAGAGCGCCGACAGGTATAACCTTCGCAGGAAGCACGTCACGTTTAAGGAAGAAGACATCGTCTGGAGAAGAAACAACACTCTGTCGCAAGGTGCGCTGTACTTCTCTGCCAAATTGGCACCCCGTTTTGTAAAAACGAAAGTCCTAAAAAAGATATCAGACCTGGTTTATCGATTGTCTGACATCTCTGGTAAACACATAGGTAACTACCATATAAAGGACATTGTAAAAAGTGGGAACATGGAAACAAACTCCATTGCCACGCCCGTATAACCCCAATGGTTATTCCCTGACTCCTAGTAACCATTCGTCTACAGCGCGTCATGGATCACTATGGAAGTCAACCCTTTTTGTTCGTCACTAATGAGCGGCCTCTCGCATACGATTGTCACTCATCAGGACACTCGAACGAAAAAACCTTTCTAGCTTTGGCACAGTAGTGTCAACTGTAGCCAAATTCGGGGGAAAAATATAATTCTCCCTTTGTTGTTTTGTTTCATTTTTTTGTTTGTTCTTTTTTGTATAAATATCTCGTCATCATCAATCATTCGCCTCTAATTGCTGCCCCCAGGTGTCAAACCTTGGAAACATCGTTTTTTTTCTAAGCATGCACACCTCTACCTGAAATTGATCACTTCGGAGAAAGGAATTCCCTGTGGCTTACTGCAAGTAGTCGGAGACTACGTGCCCAAGGCTTTGTGCATCGTCACAACTTGCAGCATCATATTTTCACCTCATCGTGTCATGCCTCGA
This sequence comes from Limnephilus lunatus, assembly GCA_917563855.2. NCBI lineage: Eukaryota > Metazoa > Arthropoda > Insecta > Trichoptera > Limnephilidae > Limnephilus > Limnephilus lunatus. The sequence goes on from OU830596.1 coordinate 59,667,583, forward strand.
CACCCCTTCTTAAGTTTAGAAAAATCTTTTGTGTACATTAAATGTCGGGTCCTTGCCAAAGTGCATCTAACCCTAATGTTATATTTAGTTTAATTAAGTAAGCAAACCTGTGTAAACCCACGGCGTATCAGACGTTTGCTACCCGTTCTAAGTTTTTTTTCTGTTTTTTAAGAAAATAGAATGGCGCTCAATAAAAAAAAAAAACCCAATTGCTCTAGTTTTCTCCAGAACTGGATATGACACACCATATTCTGGAAAGTATCGTTATAAAAGAGACAACTTTCGACTTGTCTCTTCATTAACAATAAATTTTGTACAACATTTCAGCAACATTGAGCTACCCTTGGTCTCAACTGCTCAAACTGAAATCTTGGGTTGTCTTGTTATGACTTATCACGTACAAATTACGAGGTCTCAACAAGAAGCCAGGTCTCTAAGTGAACCACCCTGTGAATAGCCCATTACATTATTGTAATTTTTGTAACACCAAAGTGTGTTCGTCACAGTCTGTTTAAGTAAGTAAAACCCAGATGGTCTTAAACACTCAAGTCAGACAGTTGTAAATAATTTTCCTTGTCAAGAGACAATTTTAAAAAAAAGCGATAAGCGCATGTCTTGTATTGTTGCTACCATCGTACGTGTAAGCACAACTAAAAGTTGTACCATCATTGTACTCTACTCTGTGCGTAACCAAAAGGGTTTGTACCACAAAAGATCTCTTTTGCGGTACGCTTAGATGAAATTCACATTTCATCAGCATGCCAGAATTTTTTGTCCTTTAATTGCTGAAGTATAAAATCTTGGCCAGATCTTCAAATATGTTTTTGCCTTTGTGCAAGTCTTTGACGTATGCTAATATGGATTTATTATGCTACGGTATTGTTGTATTAAGTACATCAGTATGTCTCGCCGTCTGTATTGAATAGGTACCTTTATATGAACGTTAACCTTTTGTTGCCATCATAGGTGAGAACCTTATAAAATCTGCCGTCATAGATGGGAATCTCAGAATATCTACTAAATGCGATACGGGGAGTCCGTTATAATTACTCTATGGTTTTTGTCAGAAATGTCATAAATACCTAGTCTTTTGTACCTCCTTTCAATACTGGGCAACCCAATTGTAATTCGTTCATTGTTATCCGTGAAGACGTTATAAAACTTACTTGTAAATCTTTGGATTTCACATCTTGTACGCTATACGTGAAGACGTTAAAATACTCACCATGAATCGTGCGAACGAAATAATATCAAACCTTTGTGTGTGAACTACGCAATGTAGTCCACACCCCCTTTTACTCATTAACAATGCCCGTGGACTTCCTGTCACAAGAACCCAGGAACTATCTACTATCTCAAAAGGACTAATCATACGCTTCACTCATGATTATGGGGCATCGTGTCGTGGGAGTTAAGTTGATGGACACAAAAAAACACCCAACTCGTTGTCTGGGAGACGAACAAAGAAAAATCCCCAGGTTTGTGAGATTTGAGCAAGGGTCTGTCATTTCTCGCAAACAAGTAGGAGAATAAAACGACCCCTAATCTTCTACCCAATACACGTAGAGGATTAGACTCTTTTATGCCAGTGTATTTTTTTTGTCCTACACTACCAAAAATTATTGTAATGTACCAGGATTGCTGCTGTAGACCTTGTTTCACCTCCACCCAGAGGTCGAATTTCGGAAATAGCCGAGTCCTCAGCAGTTTTTCTTCGTTCAAATGTTCCCAATTGCTACCCTTCCTCTTCCTCGAAATCATCCGTGAATGGGGATATATGCGTTATGCACTTGGCGTTTCGTTTGTCAAATGGGACAATCTTCATACACGGATCCTTTCAACTTCCTACTCCCTTCCCACTTGTCATAACTTAATTGTACTCAATGTTTTGTTCTTCGAAAGTAGAAAAAATGCTACCGTATAGACGTGAGCATAGGTCATGGAAGACCAGCTTCTTTCGAACAGGGTATTTTGTTATACGTACAAACCCTCACCCACGTATTCTTGGAAATGTATTTAGTAAAAAAAAAACTGAATGGGTTATACAGAACCTTCCTTGAATACGTACCCTTGTAATATGTATTAGTCATTAGTTGCATTTAGTTAACTCTCTCCGTCTCTCTCTATACGTCAAACAAATCCAACCTTTCTCAACATGCACACCTTGTTTCTCTCCAAACCTTTTCATCATTGGTCTACTAGGCAGGTAAACTTCAAGAATTTTGTTCTAATAATAATTTTTTGCCGGATTAATAAGAAGACCAGCAGCTCTTCACCCTACCTACACCTGCGCCCTCTTCATGCTGCTTTCGCTACCGTCACGGAGGTCCCATGCCTTCAACCCCTGCGTACCAAAAGCACCCGACCGCATCTAACATAACCTAGTGTGAGTCGTGCGTGTAGTTGCGAATTGTATCATCACAGAAAACCGACGCTCAAACTAACCCGAGCATGCCAGCTCTAGGTTGGTTCCTGTTCCTGCTGACATCATGCAAACGTTCCTGTTGCCACTGTGCAAATGTTTCTGCTACATCATGCAAACGTTCCTGTTGCCATTGGGCAAATGTTCCTGTTGCCATTGTGCAAATGTTCCTGTTGCCACGGTGCAAATGTCTGTTGCCATTGTGCAAATGTTCCTGCTACATCATGCAAATGTTCCTGTTGCCGTTGTGCAAATGCTCCCTTGCCCTTGCGCAAATAACAATACCAAAGATTGTTCACACAACAATCCCACTGCGTACAAAAACCAGTGTACCAACCACCAAATAACAACGGCTGTTATCTATGCAAACCACCACCTCTATAAAGGACCAACCACCAATTACGATTCCACTCTCCAGTACCTCAATGGTTTCGTACCAGCTCACCCACAGGATCCGGAAGCAGCTACCCTTTTTGACCTCTGTGACAGGTAGAACTCTCTCCACAACCAAGAAGCCTCATCATGTGTTCTCTTCTTCGTGTTTTCTTTAAGGCCCTAGTGTTCCTTGAGTGTAATCTCAAACGGGCCAGGTTACTGTGACAAAGTAACCTTGTAACTTCAGTGAAACGTTCAACCATCCCAGACATCCTACGCAAACCACGTTCCGCAAACAATAGCTCACAGACCAATGATACAATTTTAGAGTTTTTTTTTTCTATCACTGCATAACCCTTGTACCTTTTTCCAACAGGTCCTTGTTCTTCGCAACTGTATTTATGTATGTCACTGCCCTTTCATGTACATTTATAGATAATTCTTTGTTTTACCATGTATTATCTCTTTTGTTTTGGACTATAACTATTCTTCAGCTAGCAACTTTTTCTCTCTCTCTCCTTTTTCTTTTAAATGTTTTTTTTGCACAAGTGCTGTAAGGGTAAGAGGATTCATTAGCCCTACAGCTCCATTGCCACGTCGCTTTTATTGCGGCGAGGGGGGAAGTGTTACGTTGCAAAGTTATAAGAATAGGTTCCTTTATTTCTGTCGCGCGGGAAATAAGTGAATCGGGGCCCAGTGCACAAACTTGCCGCACCGCCCCCCCCCTTTCCCTCTGCCTTCCGTACGCAGAGAGGCCGGCCGCCACTCCGGGCGGTCAGCAGTAGATGCCCGCCCGGCCAGCTTGCAACATCCCGCGTCGTGAATAACGCGCCGGAGAGGCAAATTCTCCCGAGTTCGAAATGTTAACTTTCCCCGGTGTTTGTCGACGTACCAAACTGGAGCTAGCTGTAAGTACCATGCTGAATCTTACCCTGTGTGCATTTTAACTTCATCGCCCCTATAAAGAACGTATAGAGAGAGAGAGAGCCTTCCGCAATTAGACAAGTTTTAGGTAGCCTAAAGTAAATCCCCTGTTACCTTGAGCTGAGGCTGGCAATTACCGTGTTAAATATTGTATTCTCAGAGAATAAAAACTATTTGTGCTATGAAACATGTGTTTTGATTGAGGAGAGAGGCTCGGCGATTGTGGGAGAGGGACAACGAACCACAGGCACTAGCCTTGAGGTAAGGAGAATCGTGTTTGTGCCGAATTGAGCTACCCGACTGGCAATTTGTATGATCTTCCATCCGTAGAATTTACTCCTCGTGGCCATGCTTACAACCTTCTGCCTTCAAGAATTCAATCACAAAACGCTGACTAATACGAAAATTTTGCAAGCGACTGCAGTGCTGCCACCTTTTGACGCATAAAGTTTCTATTGCATTAGATTGTAGATGAAGGTTTGAGGAATAGCGTCATTTTTTTTTTCATTTAACTGTCTTTATTTAATTAGAAAAAAATAGGAGGCATTAGTTTTTGACTGACCCTAGTAAATTAAATACTTTTTACATCACGCGTTTGAGAATTATTATTGCTAAATTTTGAACGAAATAAATTCGTTATTGAGTTATATGTAGAACATATGTGAATAAGCAATGTTTCTCATCGGAACCGCCCAGTACAGTTGTAAAGATATGATCGCAATATCATCTTTCTACGAAATTTGAATTCTGCTGGTTAATGGCCTTAAATATTCTTTGAATAAAAAAATTAATTAATTAGAATGAGTCCGAAAGTGAAGCGTTTCTTACATCCATTAAATAAGCTCTCAACAGTAGCAGCTCCACCCATTGCTCATAGCACAATCTAACTCTACAATCTGTAGCTAATTCGTAGGAGATAATGATGTTTATGTATCTAGTGATGATAATATCTTCAACTTCTAGACAAGTGAACGCAATGAGGCTGCGGACCATGTCGCCATAGTACTTAGTTTGAGCCGTACTGCCGCACGTACGGCATTTTCATTACTAGTACGCGGTCAAAAAAATAATTCTCTGTTGTAAACTAAATTTTTATTTATAATTTAATAGTATTTAATAATTTTTATTTAAGGATAAAGAAAAATATTTGTCGAAAATAATATTTTTAATTATGAAATTTGAGGTGGTTTAAATAAGAGGTGGAAGAATTGGTAAGGGGTTTGTCCATGTAAAACAAGAGGTTCGGGGTTCGAGCCCCAGTTGCGACCGTCATCTTTTATTATTTTTGCTGTGTCTTGTTCTCTTTGATATTTTCGTTTAGATTATTAGTGTTATCCTCCTCCACAATGAATTTTTTTTATTCATCTTTAACTATATGATTAAAACCTCAAATTGTAATATTTGATTAAATGAAGACAATATTAACGAAACTCTGTCAAAAATCTGAAAACAGAAAAATTAGAAAAAGATATTGGCACCTTTATTTAATGAAAAAATATAAATTTGATTATCGAAAATGTTTTAGTCAGTCGTTATAAAAAAAATCTTCAAACTTATTCAATTGTTGTTAAAAAATACGTATATTAAATATTATGTTATTTCAGGACGATACTAAATTGTTGTGTTAGCATTCGAGCCGATCTAAAATGATGTTCGATCAGCCTTAAAATATGTCATTTGAAGCTATATTTTGTATATCCTGTGAAGATTGTCGAAACGGCGTAAAATAATGTGTTCAGTTTTGCATGTTTTACGTGGTTTTTCTTTCATTGAGTTTAGTTTGAGGCTCATTTACATGCAAAATGATTTCTTAAAATATAAAGCTTCACTTAATCATGCAAAACGTATGTTTAGCTGTCACCAGGCGCGGCTAGTGCCTTAGTGCACTCGTGCAATGAACCGCCAACAAAATTGAACAACAATTTACAGCTCATCATAATCTTACTTAATGTTTTTAATTATAAAATTAAGCAAAAATTTTAAAAAATCTTAAAAATTGCAATTAATAACATACTAAATGTTACTAAAACGAGGCTAACGATGAAATATTGTAGATAAAAACAGCAAAAACATTGCACCCGCGCGCCGTTTACACTGGCTAGGAACGAGAAACCGAGGTACATACCAAACCGCGCGCTTTAGCTATGCGCCTTGTTTGGCTAATAATATTTTATATGCCGCCCATACGAAACATATCTGGACCGTGGTTTTGACAAAACGTATCAAGAAAAATACCGCTGACCGTACGCCGCACGGTCAGCGGAGAGATCCGAACGAAGAATCGAAGAATTCCGAACGAAGGGCTCGAGCGATGTAGGGTTTGGACAAGTTGAAGTAAAATCATAACATTTCTCTTGTAAAATGCAACCTCGGGTCAACGGGTCACGGGTCAGCTATGCGTGCGATATTATCTTGTGATCTCCTCCGGATTTACATACTTGGCATTGACTTTATTATTTGCTTTTTTTTTGCATAAAGTATATACTCATTTTAAAAAAGGGTAAAGAAATTCAATTGTACCTAAAAATATTGATTCCAGAATAATTCAACAATAATGATAATAATATGTAATGATAATAAAGGGATATTTTATATCTTCTCTATAAATAAGTAAGATACGTGCATTTATATAAATTACATACATTTAGTATATCTCTATGCATACATTACGTTTTTTACGAAATCGGTGAACCACCAAAAAATTAAGGCACCGGCCGCGCCTGGCTGTCACTTTTAAATAGGAAAAAAATGTTCTGATTCGAAGATTTTCAACGAATCCATTCATGGAATGCCTTATTTATTGAATATTTAGTAAAATTGTTTATAATATATTTTTAACAGCCGTACAAGACATAACTTCGTGAAAAAAAAAGGTTTTATTTTAGTCTTCCTAAATCGTACAAAATGCCTTACGTGCGTCGGTGGCTCCTTGGTACGGTCGGTGGCGAGTTAGCGTGCGGTATACTCGTAGGTACATATTTCTTCTGTTTAGAATGGCCAGTCCGCCGCATCACCAATTGAGAATAATTAAAGTGGACTTATTAAAAACAATTGGCTTTGTTGGCCTAATTCAAAGCTCTAACTCTTCCCGAGAACAGTTCTCAATTTTTAACATTACGATAAGTGGCAGATGCTCTCGGTGAAAGACCATAATTTAGAATAGTAACTACTTCCCAACGTTCTTCTTCCACATCTCCTTTCCTTTTCCACTACCTTCAGCTTCATATCTTAATTGGGGGTGCCATAGGCAAAGTTTGGGAACAATTGGGACTCTTGTATGGTGCCTTCTCACAAAAAAAAAACGAGTGTGCTTTAGACCACACGACTGAAGTAAAACTTCACTAACTTGGATGGAACCATAACAGTTTAGTTGACCCGATGTTAAAGTGGTCTTGCAACGCATGCCGGGTATCCCTATCCCTATTCCTATCCCTATCCCTATTCCTATCCCTGTCCCTGTCGTATTCCCCATTCCCCATTCCCCATTCCCCATTCCCCATTCCCCATTCCCCATTCCCCATTCCCCATTCCCCACTCCCCATTCCCCACTCCCCATTCCCCATTCCCCAACCCCTATCCCCCACCCCCATCCCCCACCCCCCCCATCCCCCACCCTTCACCCAGTTTAATAAATGACAAAATTCGTGCATTATTAGTGCAGCTGTTATGATTTTTTTGCGGTAGCAACACTCTGTTCCAAAGCTGAAAAACGCGGTAAATTTGGCATTTCGCGGCGTGTTGCCAACTTCACGTTTATTCATACGTCAACAGAACAGAACAGCGTCAAGCGTCAACATATTCGAATTCCTTATTTTAATATGTGTGCAGTCGATGGCACCCATTATTCCGGGAAAACGTTTTATTGCTTGGAAATTTGCAACTGTTGCTTGTTGTTCTTCAATACTTTGTGGCATTTTAATGTACTGTGGAGCAAGGCGGGCAAATGCAGTTGCAACCCTTTTAGCTATACGGGACATTGTTTGTTGGCTAAATCCGTGTATGTCGGCACAATCATCCTGTATCTGCAAAAAAAAAAAGTTATAAAAAAATAATAACAATAAAGCCTGTTTGGTTAACGATTTCGCTGATTTGTTTCACAAGAACGTAGGTAATTATAAACACTGTCTCACCTCGTTTCTACCCCAGTATCGTATGGCACAAAGAACTTGGAGATCGGTAGATATTTTGCCACCCCGTTTATTGTTCACATCCAAATACGGCCGCACCAAATCAATCAAACGTCTCATATTAACTTTTGTAAATCTATATTTAGACCTAAAATCTCCTTCCGTAAGTGCCGCAAATGGATCGTACCTTTTTTTGTACCTTTTCGGTAGCCGTGGTACACGAATGCCGCGAATACGGTCAATATTTGCCAATGCTCCATTCAAAACGTCAAGATTCTCGTAAAAGTTCGCCATTTCGAAAGTTACAACGCCGTGGTACTGAGTTAACCCTGGTGACCGGTCGGTTTAAATTCTGACAGCTACTACAACTCCCCGTACAGCGACGCGGGTAAGAAAACACGGACGCGCGCCATGTTGAGTAACAATTTCACCTACCCCGGCCTTGCTCTCGTGGTTGTATCTTATTTTTTGATTATGAGTAACACTGTATAATTATACTCGTACATAATACTTACATGCAGACAATATAATTATGTACGTCCATACAAAGAATATAACACACTACTAACAGCTAAATTGTTAGCTATCATATTGCAAATGGCATTCAAACTACTCGTACATATAATTAACATTTTTATGTCATTAATAACTGGATTAATTGTTTGGTCTCGCCAACTCTTTATGAGAGAATTTGTAATGCATAAATATATGTATGTCACTAATGGGAATCGCCTACACACTTAATCTCTTAAATTGTGGTGTTATATTTCATCTTATTTACGTATTATTTTTAAACCTTTTTTAATACAATCCTTTGAAATGTGTGATACATTTCCCATATTTGTTTTGTCTTGTCCTGTGCCGAGCCGTATTTTTTTTTGAGCGACAAATATCATTTAGATTTATACCAAAAAAATCAAGTGATTGTGGAAGAGTAGTTCTTTAATCTAAGTCTACCAGAAGGTATATTAAATGGGATGAGTTGTAGTAATGTAGGTGAATCAATAATACAGTTGATAATTTTGAAGAAACAATTAGATCAGATTTTTTCCGACCTTCTAAAGGAGAAAGGTTTGGAGTTTGTTCAATTTCACGAGTAATTGCTTCGTTCTAATCCTAGTCAGTACAACATTATAATACGAGGGAATAATAATTCAGTTGGCGGTTTTGCCAACAAACGATCCGATTTGCAGAGACCCTGCATACAGTTCTGCAAGCAGTTGTAAATCGGATGGTAAATAGGCCGTTTATGATCTATTATTTGTTTATGTTTATGTCACAGGTTCAAATAACCATAAAATAATGCTAAACAAGAATTTTAGTATGTAGACCTAAGGACAGGTATTAAGGCTGACGTTTCACCTCTTCCTTACATTCAATAAATGCTGGCGTCCCACAGGGATCGGTTCTGCCTCCGACTTTGTTTTGTACATCGATGATCTTTTTTCATATGCACTAAATACCTACATAAAAAATTTAAATAACTCTTTTTTTTCGAATTAATATATGAAGAAAAAAATCCTTTCAGAACCAAGGCTGTTAACCTGAAAATAAGACGGAAAGTTTGTCTTTTTGTAGCTTTATGTTGTGCCTGAAAATGATATGATTATCTTTAAAGAATTATTTAGATTTTATTTTCTTTTTTTCAGATGAAGCTGGAGGTGCAGCAGACTGGCAGCCCCACTTCTGTGTCCTGCTGCAGGACAGGGGATCGCTTGCCACCTACCGCAGCGAGGATATGGCTGTAAGTTCATCTCATTATTATAATATTACGCCTAATACCTATGCAGCCTTGTACAACAACAAAATTTCTGCTGCAATTTGGTTCGCCTTTTTAGATGAATTTTACGCCATAATTTGTTCCTCTACCAAAAGGCGTTAATGTTTTAGACGTTTCTTATTCTTCACACTTTTTTTCAATTTTATGGTCTTCAACACCTCTTTTTGTCATCATTTAGCAGTCATTAGAAATTTATTAGTATTGAAGGACTACTTTTGTCTATCTGATTATTTTTTGTTCGCTTCACTAATTCGGTCACTTTTAACTGTATATTATATATTACTTTACATGCGTTAAGAAAATGAAGATAATGTGGGTGGTTCTTAGTCGAAGTATGATACAGTTAAAAGTGACCGAATTTGATATCGACACCTTGGCGCAGTGGTTAGCGCGTTCGCCCGGAAAGCAAGAGGTCCTGGGTTCGAGTCCCAGAGGTGCCAATATCTTTTTCTGATTTTTCTGTTTCCAGATTTTCGATTGAGTTTCGCTTACATTGTCTTCATTTAATTAAATAATATTGCAACTATTAACAATAGATATAATAAGAGAAACTTGAGATGTGTCGATTAACAGATTTAAATGAAGTGAAATAGTAATGTAACTCTTACAGTTGTTTCAGGTAATTTTTTAATTTAGTTTGGAATTTACTTTTATTTTCAATAATTTTTACTTTTAATGGGAGTTATTTTAAATTGTTTAATCTTTCCAAAGCTTTCCACGACTTCGTTTGCAGAAATTTTTAATGTACTTAGCTTTTGCATAGAATTTAGATCCGAGAAAATCCTTTGTCAATAGGTATATTGAATTCTCAAAACATGATTGATTGCTCTAAAGCAAAATATTTTCTCTTTTATTTTTATTTTTAACGTCATGAGTAAAACCTAAAATTTAAATATTTAATAAGCAAGGCAAAGGTTCTGGGTTCGATTCCTAAATGTCACCGAATCTTTTTCTGATTTTTCTGTTTCAGATTTTCGATTGAGTGTCGCTAATATTGTCTTCATTAATTAACCGAAATATTTTCCTTTCTGCTTACTTTTTATTATATTGACTGTTTTTTGAAATGCTACAACTTTTCTGTGTTTAATACGTTTTTTATTACTTTGGTATTTATAACAGCATCCATTTAACCATTTTGTAAATCTTTCATGCTAACCTGAAGGCATCTCCTTGGATGTTTGGATTTGAAAAAGTGAGTCTTTTAAAATTGTTTGTTTGATCTCAAAATTTTTGGTTTGTAGCTATTTTTGATCTAAATTTTTAGATTTGGCGTTGTTTGACGTTATTTGGTATTATGTGACCTTATTGGAAGATATTTGGCGTTTTTGTGGTTATTTGACGTTATCTGACGTTTTTGGCGTTATTGTTGCAATTTGTTTTATTTGACGTTTTTAACGTTTTCAGAAGTTTTGGGACGTTATTTAATATTTTGACTAAGTTATTTGATGGTCGTCTGTTGTTTGAAGTATTTATACACTTTGTAGTATTATAGTATTATATAACTTTAAACTAAATTGTAAAAATCTAAGTCACCATACCAAACCGAGTATGACATCAGTTGCCAGATTCCAGCTTCGTCCCATGACATCACCGGGTACTAAATACTAAACCACTAAACGTTAAATGCAAATGGAACACGGTGCATGAAGACCGACAAGCCACGCAATAGTATTCACTGTATCAAAAATAACTGACCGTTGGAAATAACAGCAAAACACCGACAACGCCCAACGCTATTGACAAAAAATCGCATCAACAGTTGAATAATTCATAATAAATCACATTCAAAGAAATAATGACCTTTGTTTTATAGGGAAAAAGTAAAATATCGATATTTTCGCCATTGACAGCTGCTGAAAGTGACCCGCAGCGCCATATAAAATTCAATTAAAATCATTCAATAAAGTGTTACGTCAAGAAAGATATTGGCGTAAGCGATTCTGACCTTGCCCTTCATACAGTTTCTTTATACATAAGGGTTCATTAATATTATTCTATAATAAAATAAAATACTTTTTTGTTTAAAACCACGAGTTTTATTAATTTTTTGAACCGACCGGTTTCGCTTTACTCAAGCATCATCAGGGTACAAGTATTAATTTGTACCCTGATGATGCTTGAGTAAAGCGAAACCGGTCGGTTCAAAAAATTAATAAAACTTGTGGTTTTAAACAAAAAAGTATTTTATTTTATTATAATATGTCAAACCACAAAGTGATTGCTTTCTACAATAATATTATTCTATGTATGGGTATCGCCACTCCAGGAACCTTTTATTGGATAACCGACACCCCTGCCATAGGTCACCCCAAGTGGTTCGCTACGTTTGGTGGGATGCCCGGGTTCATGGGGCGAGGTTTGTCTAGGTCTTGGCGGCGGATTCGTTTGCCCACCTATTGTGCGGCTGTAGGGAGATATTTTGACATCTCCAGTCGGACTCTCTCGACCCATCGCCTTGCACCGCATAATATCGCACTTGCATCCAATAATGGATTCATATGTCCGAAACTTCTGAACACATTTCCCCCAGATTCCTTACCACTCCTCATACATTTTTCTTTCCCAGAACTTAATCTCCTGCCTTTCCCTTAAAAGACCCTCCACACATCATCCCCAACATTCCCTTAGGGGAATAATTTTCCTTAGGGCCTTCTGTGTGGAGCTACCGTAAAATTTTTTTAACTTGGCGTTATTTTCAACCGTTATATTCAACGGTTGACAATCGCCGAAGACAGCGGCCGTTGTCATTTTTTTGAAGTGCGGTCAACGCCCAGTTCTACCACGAAGAGCAGTAAGCCTGTCGTTAATTATAAATATGATTATTATTCGTTGTTTTATCTGCCACTGGATCTACGCATTCACGCTAGACTGCCCTCACTGGTCGAGAGATGCCCGTGACATCAGAATTATGTGTTTCACTAATCGACTGTGACCGGAGATCAAACAATATAATTGTTATGTTTTGGCTTCCGGCTGTGAAGAACCACTACGGAACGTGGTCGATTTTAACATTTGCTGTGAAAATAATAACCCACATTTACAAAATGTTATTTTTATCTTCTACTTTCGATGCCCTATTTAGTAAGGCGATCAATTTGGGAGGCGGGTACCAACATTTATTGGATAACCAACACTCATGCCATAGGTCAGCCCAAGTGGTTCGCCACGTTTGGTGACTTAGCAGGGGTGCCCGGATTCACGGAATAATTTGTTTAGGTTACAGATGCGGATACGTTTGTCCAGTTTCTGCTTGGTGGGCCTTATCGGGAGAGACTGCTTAATGGAGACCTTTTGATCTATCCGGAAGGACTCTCTCGGGACATCGCCTTCCACCGCAGTGGGAGTGATGGATTCATACGTTACTCTTGGATAGATTGACCCCCAGATTCATCCTGCCCACCCCTTGTACCTTTTTCTTCGCAGAACTTCCTCTTCTTCCTTCCTTTCCCTAAAAAAACCCTCCACACAGCATCCCCAAAGATGGCGTAGGCCCTGAGCAGAATTATTTTTCTCAGGGCCTCCTGTGTGGAGCTGATGTAAAAGAAATAATAACAATAATCTTAGCTAAACTACGGTATTAAAAAAAATGTTTCGTGTAAGCTTTTATATTTTACTAATGGAAAATAATAATAATTGGCGCTTATATTTTTTATGAACAAAAAATTCTTTAACAATTTTGTTAAGTTTGTGTTCAGTTGTGTCAGTTATTGGTCTCGTTGCGTTTCGGGCCTTGAAAATTAAAAATGAATTTTACATCTGTCGCGAATTTCTTATTTGGGTTAACGGATAAATAAATGACTGCTTGTGTACATATTAGTAAAAACATGTCATGGCCACATAGAAAATATGCTATTTATGGACTTAGAGGAAATCGGCCAACGTTTTTTTTCCATTCAAACGTTTTCCCCAATTTCCTCTCTGGATTTTGAAATTAGTGCAAACATTTTTAATATAGTATAGATAATATATATAACTAGAAATTTTAACAATATAAAGTGTATTAAACTGTTATATTTTGCCTATGTAAGAAGTCAACTTGAGTACAATTCTCCCATCTGGAATCCACATTATAATATACATGTACAAGCTGTTGAAAGAATACAAAACAAATTCTAACCTTTTCTAAATTTTAAAATGCGTATTCCAGCAATTATGTTGAACTACAACACCATTTTAAATGATATGAATATGCTCAAATTGTAAGACAGCAGAATTTTCACTGATTTGGTATTTCTATATAAAATTCTAAATGAGTTAGTTGATAGTCCGGTATTGCTTGAATTGATAAGATTCCGGATTCCACTACGTAATACTAGAAGTCAGGATTTATTTCAGTGCAGAAATTCTGGGACTAACTACCATATGTATTCTCTTTGCCTATAATACTAATGGAGGCAAACAATTATACCAAGTCAGTGGACATCTTCAATTTATATTTAAACAAATATCTATAAAATATTTTTACTGAGACAGTTCAGTTATGTACAATGAATGAGGTGTATTTCTTACTATTCATATGTAATGTAAAAGCCCCGAAAAAGGGCGTAAATAAATAAATAAATACTTATTATAATATACTTATTATAATATTTATTTATTTATTTGGAATTAAACGCCCGGCTGGGCTTTTACATGCATTTTTTTTAAAACAAAGAACATCTAAATCTAAATGTGCATTACAAAGTAAAAAAACGAAATCATAAACAAAACAAAAACAAAATCAAAATCAGAATCAATATCAAAATCATAATCAGAATCAATATCAATATCAAAGTCAAAATCATAATCAAATCTAAAACAAAAATAGAGTAAAAAACAAATTGAAATAAAAACAAAACACACCACCATGCAAGATGGAAAAACTGTAAACTGGGAAAAGTGCAATACATGTGAAATAAATCGAAGCAGAGCTATGCAGTTGGATAAATGAAATTTGTGGTTCTTCTTTCTGATATAAATTCTACTATGGCTTGTTTATGTTTAGTGAATGGTGTGTTAAATACGTCAACAACATCTTTATAGTCATTACCCAAATTTTGTATACGGCGAACGGGGGTATACAATTGTGATTCTGTGTTGGAGTTGTCACAATAGAATGGTAGATAGTGCCTCGATGTTGAATTGCGAGGTATATGGAAAGAAATCAAGTATAAAAGTTCATGGCTGTCAATTATTGAATTTATGATTTTATGTAAACATGTTAGGTCACATACTATTCTACGTTCCGATAATTTTAATAAATTAAGTTGACGTAGTAGATAATCATAGTTGATACATTCGCTTGTAATACCCATTCTGAAATAAATATTTCTTAAGAATTTTTTTTGAATTCCTTCTATCGTGATTGAATGATTAGCATAACTAGGTGCCCATACTGTCGAGTTGTACTCGATTTGACTCCTAACCAATGACATGTACAATTTATCGATGAACCAAACGAAAAATTTTCATAGTCCGTACAGTTTGGTCAAAGTTTAGCGACAGTCGGCATTCCATGCCATATCTCTGTTTATTACTATCTACTCTATGGTCATTGACGCAGTATTGTTATGACTCCTAGACTAAAGAAGCACGATGCATTTGCTGTAAAGAGTCCGGATGACGAACAGTAAAGTTGTTTAGTGATGCTAGTTTTTAATAACAACAGCGAATGTGTTACAGATTGGTTTGTTTAGTCATCGAGCCAAATATGTTTTATGTTAGCGCACGTGTTTTATGTTACTCATGCTCAATTCTCGACTCGTAAAACATATTAAATGCGGTGCTAAGGCATGCGTTTTCTCATGTTTCTATTAATATTGAATTTACAAATGAAATCTTTAAAAAAAAATCTAAAAAAATCCACACGCGGTAGAAATGAAACCTTCAGAAAACTAAAGTAGACAAGAGTGGGTAGACTACGAAGCACTTTTTTTTATCAATGTGAAGGATGATTTTTCCATATTTTTTTCGTCGAATTCCAGTGCACCTTTTACTATACATTTGTTCATTAATATTTGTGGTTTCTTCTTCGGAGTCGCTAGATGTCGTTTTCTTTTGCCTGTGAATTTTGGAGTGGTTTGAAGATTGGATATTGATTTTTTAAAAATATTTTTGAAATAAAACTTCTTTACGCACGCTCGACACTTGGGGGTAAACTGGTGAACGCAAAGTGGTGATTGTTACGAAAAATGACATACGAAAGGTAATTGGTGCGAACGGTAATCGGTGCGAACGGTAATCGATGCGAACGGTGATCAATATCATTAAAAAATGAAACGGAGCAACTTTTGCCCAGCGAAAAAAAGACGCATAAGTGTGTACTACTGTGAGAAATGCAACAAACCATATTGTCTGGAATGTCAATGTTAATGTCACCCCAATGTCATATGTTCTTTTATAAGTTAGTGAAGTTTTACTTCAGTCGTGTGGTCTAAAGCACACTCGTTTTTTCTACATTTTTGGATTTCATAGGATTCGATCCTTGATCCGCTGAATGTCTGGCCTCTTAGGTTCGTCAGGCTATTTATACCACTAGACCAAAAGAGACTTACGTGGGACCGTGGTTTTATCATAATATATTGGAACCGAGTACGCGGAAATAAATAAATAATCGCAATAATACATATAGATGTACATAAATCTTTAAGTTGCAAATTATCTCGAGCTGTCCTAGAAAACCTGTAAATTGAATATTGAAATATGCACAGAATTCACACGCGAAACTGCTCGTCCGAATCCGCTCGTCTACTCTTGCGACGGACAGATTGCTCGGTCCGTCATCGATCCGCTGTCCGTCTGTCCGTCACGAGCCGATCCGTGTGTGAACGCACGAACGGGTCGGCTCGCCGAGCATGGCCTCATTCGCAGTCGATGAGCCTGACCTCATTCAGTGATGGTATGCCCAAAAAAAAAATTTTATCGAGATTTAGTTTGAGTTTGTACTGAATTACTGAATTTCCCTTGAAAATTTTCGTGTAGAGAGGGGGAACCGTATTAGGTTCTAGATGATTTCTAAATTTCCAAATATCCCCAGAATATTTCAAAATATCTGTTAATTGGCTTAAGAATTTTGACGAGACGATGAAGACGAGAAGAGACAAAAATAAACAAGAAGAGACGAGAATTTCAAGAAGAAACAAGAAAAGCCAAGAAGAGACAATCCGAGAAGAGACGAGGAGATCCCAAAAGAGACAAGAAGAAAAAGCAAAAAAAGACAAGAAGAGACAAGGAAAGCCAAGAAGAGGTAAGAAGAACCAAGCAGAGCCAAGAAAGTCAAGATCCAAGAAGATGCCAGAAGAAACAAGAAGAGCCAAGAAGAGACTTGAAGATCCAAGTAGAAGTAAAAAGAACCAAGAAGAGACAAGATCCAAGTGGAGGCAAAAGCAGCCAGAAATAGATAAGAAGATCCAATTAGAGCCGATAAGAGGCAAGAAAAATGTAGGAAAAAATGTATACGAAGCTCAATCCATTCCTTTATTCCTGTCAATCCTAAATTCCAAAATTGGCTTATTAGGTTGCCATGTATACCGGTCGATTAAGCTCCAACCTCCTCCCTATCCTCAGAGCACGTGTTCCAAGTCCTAACGAATCAGTGCCCCCTGGTGTACCGGTCTCATCGGACAAGAGTGCTCCTGGCTGGGATGGTACAATCGTATGGTTTCATATCGTCTCAAAATTAAATTTGACATTTTTTTCCCCATTAAACCCATCCTCCTTCCTATCCTCAGAGTATTTCTTTAATAAGATTTAGGGAGATGCAAAATATGCTTTTTTTCCTTGGAGGAATTATAAAAGCGCCCAATGCCCGAATGTATGTCCGCGTGGGTGACCGGTCAACTCAGAATGAAACCAACTCAGAACCACCTCAGTAAAGTCATTAAGAGTGATGATAAAAAATACAAAAAATTGGTTTACTATGGTAAGTTAAGTTAGGGTTACTGGCTATTTTCAAATTATTTTTCATAGCTTTTTATGACCTTTTTGAGGTGGTTCTGAGTTGGTTTCATTCTGAGTTGGCATGGAACCGTCCGCGTGTATTGCCGTCGGCGAATCTGTCCGCCGAGCAAATTCGTGTGTGAATTCTGCACAATACACAAGCTATTCTGGGAGTGGTCGCTAACAATAAGTAAATAATATATGTATTTAATTAACAAAACTCAATGATAAAATACAAAACACAATATTAACGAGCAAAACAGCTCTAACAAAGAAGACAAAATAGTTCCATTGTACTGTTCCGCTTGAATAACCAAACAAAATATATTCAATATTGCATTTTAAGTAATATTATATAATTTATATTGTGTTTAGGATGTTTATGATAATGCGTTTCTCAGAACAATGTAATTGCTTGGTTCGTTCACTTGTCAAGAGTTTATCAGAAGCCAGAAGTACCTATTAAATAGATTTATGTCTGTGATGTAACGATTAAGGTAGTTTTGACCTCTAATATAAACATTAGCTTACACATTTGCTTGAAAATTATTATAAACTTTGTCAATAGGGGTGTGGCCAGAAACAATCCTGTCTACAGATATGTAAATTACTAATGTTGTAGAGATTGCGCGTTAAAATTAAAAACGATAAAATTGAAGCGAAGATTGTGAAAATGTTTAATAAAACATGTCTCGTTTAAAATGGAGCAAAAATCTTTTAGGGGTTGTCTACAACAGCATTTAATGAAACACTGAATTTTTTCATACATATAACTTGTAAAATAACTGAAACAAACGTGTTTATACTAATTTTCGGAGCATACTTTGCGATTTTTTTCTATCGATGGAATTTCATATAATTTGCGTTTTGGCGTGGGGAATGTATAGATACCATATTTTTTTAAGAGCTTAAAAACTTCAAAAAATGCTTAAGGGAGGTATATAAGAAATCGGTAGATATTCTGGTAGCGGCAGCTTAAACCAATGACCAATGTATTATTTATAAATAACAGAGCGCCCAATTTCACCATTGAATTTACTGTCTGTGGGTACTTATGTCAATAAATATGGTATTTTAAATTTTAATGGTCATAATTCATTGGAACTGCGCTTCGTGTGTCAAATTATATTGAAACCAACACTCGTGTCGGATGTGTCACATTAGTGGCTTCGGAGTGTGCAGAGGCGCGCGTGGTGGGCGAATGGTAATCTTAGCGTATCCTCATTAAAAGGCACCGGGTTCGTTACTCGACAAGTGCATTCCTCGGGCTCGGTTTTCCAAAAAGTATACTGATAGTTCTATGAACAGTAGACCTCGCGTAGTTTTGATAATTCCGATTTGATAGCTCATAGCGCTCGTACGAACCCTGACCGAGTGAAAAGTTATTATCCACCACGGCTACCATCTTGAAGAATTTACCGAATAAGGTTTATAAAAACAAATTTACAGTCATTAATTTAGGAGCCGCCTTGGGACACATTTACCTCTGCCTTGGGTCAGTGTCACAAGTCACAAGTGGTGCGCTGCGTTTGGCGACTTAGCAGGGGTACCCGGGTTCTTGGGGTGAGATTTGTCTTGGTCTTGTTGGCGGTAGCGTTTACCCACGTACTGGCAGGGAGATGCTGGTTGAGGGATACCTTTTAGTAGAAAAACAGAAAAGCAGGACTCTCTCGAAACATCACCTTACACGGGGAAGGATGGATTCATTCGTCAGTCACTCCTGGACACACAGACCGCCAGATTCCGAATGACAGCATCTCTAAAGATGAAATAGGCCCTGACAGCTTCCTGTGTGGAACGAATGTAAAAAAGATTGGCATAGGTATGATTTATAGAAAGTGAATTATTAATACCTGTAAAAAACCCTTTACTGTGCAGAAACGGCCCATTCAATAGATTGTTTGTAGTCAGGTCGTGGGAATGCCTTCGTTGTTCTTCCGGTATTTCATTGGAATGTGCGCCGAGGAACAAATGTTATTGATCCATTCGGCAATCAGCACCGGTGCACACGCACAGCCGTTGACATTATTTGTCACGTACAGGCGGGTTCTTTCTACGGCTTGTTCTCGTGTTCAATGTTCAACTGTATATTAAATTACCCAGGTTTAATAAATCTCTTTCCCCAAAAAGACTTCCTCACCGCATCCGCAAAGACGACATAGGCTCTGATGGAAATGATTTCTTCAAGGACTCCTGTGTGAGTAGGAGAGGCGAGAAGATCCAAGAAGAAGTAAGAAGAGCCAAGAAGAGATAATAAGAATCATGAAAAGCCACGAAGAGGCAAGAAGAGCCGAGAAGAGACGAGAACACCCAAGAAGAAACGAGAAGATCCAAGAAGAAGATGAGAAATGAGACGATTGAAGAAGAAGCAATAGAACGAGAAGGACAAGAGACAAGCAGAGTCATGATTTTTTTTGTATTTATTTTTTTATATGAATACCGCACAAGAGTCCCAATTGCTCCCGTCTGAAGCCAGTGAGACTATAGCATCCCCAATTGGAGTATGTTGTGAGGCTGAGAGTAGTGGGGAGGGGAAGGAGATAGAGAAGAGGAAGGTGGGGAAGTACCCGGCTATTCAGATCTGGTCACTAAACACGGCTAATGCCATTTCAAGCAACGTTTCAATTCTGAATGGTGGTCTTTCACCAGGGCGATACAGAGAGTATCTTCCACTCTGGAACTTGTCGCAAATGTACTATATATTATTTTAAATGAATAAATTGTGAGATAACACAAATTAATCAAATAAAATTTATTTGCCACGCCGGGATTCGATCCCGCGACCTTCGGTGTGCGAGTCAAGCGCCTTACCGCTATGCTACGCCGGCCGTCAGACTAGACGAGAAGGTCCAAGAAGAGTCGAGAAGAGGCAACAAAAAGAAATGCTTAAAGAAAGTGAAGAAATTAACGCTAAACCCATTGCTTTATTCCTGCTCATCCTTAATTCCAATATTGGCTTATTAGGTTGCCATGTACGAGCACATATACCGCTTGATTAAACTCTAACCTCCTCCCTATCCTCAGAGCACTTGTTCCAAACCATAACAAATCAGTGCTCCTGGTGTACCGGTATTACCGGGACAGTAGTGCCCCTGACTGTGGTGGTGCAATCATATTGTATAAGGACTCCTGTGTGAGTTGAGGACTTTGAATTTTATTCTGTGCTCTCTGCATATGTACATCACCAATTTTCAATAAGATAAAATGCGTTTTAGTCAGAAATAATATCTTAAGTAATATATGCGTGGGTTTACAGATCTCATTCCATCAAAATCAGTAATGTACATTGTTTGATGCCTAGGTACTTACTTAAAGTTAAACCGTTGCGTTGGTAGATACCTAACAATGAGTATACATTGTTTGTCAACTTAAATAGAAAGGGCATATTATATTATGTGTTAGTTTCGAATTACATTGCACGCTTCGTCATCAGACCGTCGCGGCGGGCCTTGTACCTAGTGGGTTATGCTTATGGTCTGCTAATCTATGCAGATGAAGGTACTGTACATTCTCCTTCTCAAATCGGTTCCTCATTGCTGAGGATCGTGACCCTTACTCCAATTTTCATGGTCGACTAGGCTCCTATACTTCTCACAGTTCTGCGCTGCGCGGAGAGCCAAGGACATCGTCGTACCAGACGACAGTGATGCTTGGTCAGTCCAACGCATTGGTGACCTTCCTCTGCTTCTTCTGCCTTCCACTTTGCCAGTTACTATGAGTTTCTCCAAGTTGGAGTCCCCAGTTTGACGAGCAACTTGTCCAAGGTATCTTAAGATACCTTTGGTGGCAGTACTGTACTGTACATGGATAAACTAAATGTGATTTTTATAGAAATCATGAAGAGTTACGACTTACGACAAATTTAAGCCAAGTCAAAGTAATATACAGGGGGTTAAGGGACGTACTGTACTTTGCAATGATTCCTGACTTTATGTGGAGGAAAAAAATATCAATTAAATTTTGGTCAACTTTGACATTTTTAATGTTTTTTTTAAAATCTTATAACATAAAAAATCAGTAGGTATTGGACAGCTAGGGGCGTGGTGAGAGATTACTCGGTTACTCGGCCGAGTGACCAATGAAGGACATATGTTTTTTATTTGGTATTGAAGAAAGAAATTATAAAAAAAAAATCGCAATACGCAACCCAAAAGTTAGCCCCTCCCCAGGCTATATATAATACGATAGATTGATTTAGCGCATAGTAAATTGTTTTGAGTTGATTCAAGTTAAGAAAGGGGCGAGTATCTAAAAAAGTATATTGATTTTCTAAGTTTGTTTGCTGTAGTGATAATATGTTCTTTCCACTTTAAATTACTACTCAAGTTTCTGATTTTAGTCATTTTAGCCAAGTTAGGGCAATCCCATGTATTAGCATGATTCAGGGGGCAAGCACATATTTTAATTTTATTTACTGGAATACTTTTGTAATGTAGTAGCAAGACGAGTTCTTTGAGCAAAGTTGAGAAACGTTGATTTATAGTCTTGTCAACTTTATTTCATCACGAAACTGATAAATTAAATTCTATTTTCGTCACCCGATGAGGCCAATCCTTTCTTATTCCGGCTTCTCCCACCATTTCTGTCGCTATCAATCGTCATCATCATCAGTCATTCCCCATATTATAGGAAGTGACGTCATGGAATCAGACATCGGACTGCGGACATTAATCCCCGCTTTGACCATCTCTGTATACCGGTGATACGTCCGTTGTGACCTCTCCTCATTTATCGTAATCGACGCCTGTAATAACATAGTGGGTACACCGGAGCTCTCAGCGGCAGGACTGTACTGTTCGTAAAGTGTACATATTATAATAACCCGCCCACTGCGCATGAATATTCAGCTAAGTGTATGTAGGTTTAAATCACACCATAAATTAATGTATTACAAGCCCTTATGATTTTTATTATTTAAAATACTTACATATATCTAAAAGATTTTAAAAAGAAAACATATATGGTTCTTAAAACTACTTGCAATAAAGTAATTTCTTGTTAACGAAACTACCCAACTTAATAGAGAAAGCATTTCTCATGTTTGAATTTGGGAGTAGTGCCATTATAGAACGAGGTAAAGAATTTAAATTATTTGAAGTAAGAAATAAAGTTTTTTTTTTCAATTTATGGGACGGGTATGGGTACCGCCGCTCCGGGAATCATTTATTAGATATCCAACACCTCTTCCATTAGTCACCCTTAGTGGTTCACTACGTCTGGTGATTTTGCGGGATGCCAACTGCGTGGCAGATCGGAGAGTCTTGTCGAGGGAGTCCTTTTGATCTCTCCAGTATAGGGTTGCCATGCGTCCGGAATTTTCCGGACAACAGTCCGGAATTTCTACAATTAAGTGGCGATTGATAAAAAAAAAGAAATAAACCAAATTATTTTTATTACAAATCAAAGTAAAAACATCACTTCTAATATTTAATGATCCCAAAAATATTGTTCAACACTTCCGAATCTTTAATAATAGTTTTGTAGAACATTTCGCAAGTCATATTTTTAAAATTATACTGTGTTAAAAGAATCGACTTGACAGACTACAGAAAGCCTGTTCCTTTCTTTTGACCATTGGGTTCCCATTGAGGAAAAAACCCTTTCAACTTTGGCATTTTGTGCCTGCATCGCAAATATATAAGAGTAATATCTTTGTTAATTCCGTAACTTTCGAAAGTCCGGAATTTTTATCAAATGTCAGGAATTTTCTCCTGGATTTTGATTTTTTGATCTGGGAACCCTACTCCAGTAGGACTCTCTCGACGCATCGCCTTGCACTGCAGTTGGAGGGAGTCCCAGATTCCCACCCACCCCTCATATCTTTTCATCATTCGTAATGTAGACCCGGCTCCAAAGCGTTAGTGTCGAAAAAATGGAAAAAAGTAAAAAAAATAATTTATGATTAGAACGAATTTTTCGTTTTGTTTTTGTGATGTAGACTCACCAGTTTCCTGCTTGAACTACGAATTTCCAAACAACATGTACATTATTTTATATGTTCACAGCCAAAAGTATTTTCGTTAATCGTTTTTGGGGTGTTATGCCGTGTTGCGCTACCTCCTTCTTTAGCCAACGTTTCGGACAGCGTTACAGTGTCCATCGTCACACATCTGCCCTGATGACGGACACTGTAACGCTGTCCGAAACGTTGACTAAAGAAGGAGGTAGCGCAACACTGCATAACACCCCAAAAACAAATAAAAGAAAACCATGTATATTCTAAATACTTCGTTCTCCGTCCATCCGCTCTAGGTATATTATTAATTCGTTGACTTGGTCACAAATATGTGTGATTATATAAAATAGTTGCGTTGGTTGCAAAAATTAATATCTGTTTTTTTTTTTTTTTTTTTTTTTAAATCATGTATATTATCGAGGCTTCTGACTCACGCATTGTTGTCATTTTTTGCCTCATCTGTTTTTAAATTATAATATTATCTATAATCTCTAATGATCTTTAAAAGGTGCTTAGTCCTTTTATATTCATTTTGTATAAAAATTCACTTTCAAATATTTTCCAGTTTACATGATCTAATAAATTTCATTATTCTCGATATGGCATGAAACTCGGTTGAGGCTATTAAATTCTGAACTTCCGATGGGTTCGAGGTCATTAATATTGTCACTCTCTGTCGTTCATATTTAATGCACTTTGATAATGTGTGCTCCACATCTTCAATTTGTTCACATATCGAGCACATTGGAGAATCAGAGAGGCCTATCAAACACAATATTCTTCCCATTAGTGCATGTCCGGATCTTAATCTAAAAATGATCATTTTATCAGACGTATAATTTTATAAGTATTTGATTAATTAATATGTTACTTGTCCGATGCGATGGGAACTAAATGGTGCATTTTTCCAGTGGCGTGCGTTGCTCTATGATCAAAACCATAGGTACTCAGGCTGTAATCGCAAATAAATAATGCATTCAAGATTTACTGCGATTCAAAGAATGGACTATATTACGCCGAATTCATTAGGGTCGCCGGGCATTTCCCCCCAATCTCCCATTTACCTTTCTTTAAGGCACCACCGAGGAACCGGCCAAGAGGCACAGAAGCGGAGTGTAGTTTACGGCTAGATCGAACGTCATGCTCATTCTTGCTGGACTGCCAATCGTTTGGAGAGGAATCCCACCTCGTGGACTACCACCAATCTTGTCTATATTCATACTAACACTTATTGTATCTTGATTTCCCGCTAAACACTTGCATACTGCTTATTGACAACGTATGCAGGGACACTGGAGGTCTAGATTCGTTCAAAATTAAATGTAGATTCATTAATTAAAAAAAATTAGAGTCATTGCGAGAGCCTTGAAGTAGTAACCATCTGTTACTTATACCAGGGCGGGTAAGTGGTGGATAACCTCCAATTCTCTCTTGATTGGAGCTTTGAATTGTTTTGGGAACTTTAATTTTGACACAAATATACGGGATAGTAAAGTGGAATTGGACAGGATCCGACTCACCCAACGTCTCGGTTGGGTTGGTAGATCCTGAGGGACACCACTAGCGGTAATCACTGCACAAGCGCTTTAGAAAACAAGAGAATTCTCAAGTTTCTTATTATGGTCGATATAATTAAGAACTGAGGGAACAAGGTGACAGCACAGCATTTAACAATAGACTGACATAAATTATTATTGTCATTTTGTTCACCAGCCAGGATATTGTCGTCAGCTCGGGAAAGGTTTATGTAGGTAGACAGGACGGGTAGGAATGTTAAGATTTGTATGTTTGGGTCAACTAAGGCCGTGTGTAGTTTTTCAAGTTCCGCTGAGATTAATTATTGTGAATTGAATATTTTAAAATAACCATTTTATGGTATCGAACAGTAGATATTATTACGTCAGCGTCTTCGTGTTTGAATTTCAGAACCCAGCCACGAGTGCATGTCGGACTGACAAAGCTACTGTTATAATTCGGGTTTATATTCAAAAATTCGACACAAGATGTCATTACTTACGTCAGCAGCTCGCGTGTGGAGAAACTTCCTTGAAGTATCCTTCCGGATTTGGAAAGATTGACGGCAATACTTGATGAAGTTCTTATAATTTACAGATAACGTCATTGTGTGTCTCGGTTACTTTGTCACGGTTACTTTGTCACTATTACTTTGTCACTGTTACGTTGTCACTATTACTTTATCTCGGTGAGTCACCGACGATGACTTGCTGTCACTGGATCACAGTGGATCCGAGGAACTGGCTATTTTAGGAACCAGTTCCTATCGGATTTATAAAATGGTCACGAACATTCAGACGGGGCAAAGCTGAACTAAAAGCCGCCCGCAGGGCCTAGCCGCAAAAACCTGCGGAGCGGGTTTTTAACTGCTACAACTGAATATATAAGCATATAAAAGTTGCTTGCCTATTTGTAAATAATATGATTATTTTTATAAATAATAGGTGAAATCCCTGGCGTTGCCCGGGCTTTACCCAGAGTTTTTCAAAATCAGACGAAGACAGTAATTTTCCTCTTATTTAGAACGTCAAGTGTGCAAAATTTCATCAAGAAATATCAAAATTCTGCTTTAAAGGGTGGGAAAAGGGGATTGGATGTTTTTTTTTAAATCTCGTGTTACCAGTGACTTTTCTCTTGTTTTGAAGGTCGAGTGTACAAAATTTAATCAATCTCTAAATAAAATGACTGCTCGACACTTTATATAAATAGATGATAGACAGAAGACCGATCGAGGGAGACCTTTTGATATCTCCTGCCCTGCAGGACTCTCTCGGAACATCGCCTTGCACCGCAATGGGAGGGATTGATTCCATACGTCCGTCAGTTCTGGACACACTGACCTCTAGATTCCTACCCATTACTCGTAGCATTTTCCTTCACAGAACTTCCTCTTCTTCCTTTATAAAAAGACCTTCCGCACAGCATCTCCTAAGATGACATAGGCCCCGAGGAGAATTATTTTCCTCAGGGCCTCTTATGTGCAACTAATGTAAAAAAACGAGTGTGCTTTAGACCACACGACTGAAGTAAACTTCACTAACTTATAAAAGAACATAATTGGGGTGACCTACGACCTTGGGGTGACCTACGACCTTGGGGTGACCTACGACCTTGGGGTTTCCTACGACCTTGGGTTAGTATGTACGCCTTACCTTAGTTGTTCAGTATGTACCTACGCCTCGCCCGATCACCGTTCGCTTCTATCACCGTTCGCATCACACTTTTTCGTAACTCGCATCACACTTTTTGTAACGCATTCACCAGCTTACCCCCCAAGTCGAGCATGCTTTGAAGTTTTACTTCAAAACGGCAAAGCTTTTCAGGCGTTATGAAATGCACGCCACTGCGTATTACGTGGCACAAGCGTGCTGGCAATAGGTTCTCGTCAGTGGCGACATGTGAAGGGAGTAAAGATGTATTGCTTTTAATTGAAAAAAATGTTACCGAGGACCAAAAAACCATCTAAATTACTTTCCCCAAATAAGCTTCCAAGGAATCGCCGTTCAAGGTCTGTCGGGTGCTTCATTGTATATTTTACTTCATCCTGTATATTTTAAAGAACTATTTTATCTAAATTAAATCTAAAATTAGGTAGGTACCATAAATTTCTTTCTCTAAAGAGCCTGCTTTTTACAATCTGATAATTTCATCCCGTTACTGAATTAATGATTGAGATAATGGCATTATGATTTTCAATTACTTTTTTCAGCAGAAATTTCAATAAAGTAATTAATTAAAAATAGCGATCGTGCTGTGGTATACGATCGCTCTGTAATTAAGACGATTTGTTTCCTGTTGATGAAGTTTTATAAAATCTGTATTAAAAAGAATCTAGCCGATAATGACGATGTTCAGAAACATTTGACCGGTCGGTGGTTGAGTGGGCATAGTGCTTGGGTCCCACCTGGGCGTCGCGTGTTCGATTCCTCGGCTGGCTAAGTCCTCCATCACAACACAAGCAACATTTTCGGCTTACTGTGATGGTAGTAGGAGATTTTCAAACATTGTTGGGTTATCCGTTACCCGGGAACAATGTTAATGAACAATTACGTAATCCGTAACAATGAAATTCAAAATACAAAAGTAATGCAAAATCATGTGTTTTTTTTCGTTTCAAAATTTGATCGCCTAAAAATATCATAGATACTGCGAGTAGAACTCACTTCGATAACTCAGTAAACGGAAAAACCATAAAATACGATATGGCTATCAAAAATCAAAATACACTAAACACCCAATACTCAATACTATACACCGACACGTACTTTTGGCAGATTTCTTGATTGATTCCTATAAATTAAAAATATAACACTTATTTTATGTAAAACTATGAGTTACACAAAATAAATATTTTATTTTTATTAAATACTAGCTGGAGTCCCCGGCGATGCCCGGGCTTTACACAGAGTTTTCGAAATCAAATTTAGACAGTGACCTTCCAACCTCGGCATAAAACTGTTGATTTGCATACAAATCAAATCCACATCGCCCGCTTGCCAGCCCGGTCGTCCAACGCTGTATTATATATTTCAACCAATTTACACATAACCTTGACAAATTATGTACCTAACCCTTCCTCATGAATTACCTACTGTATCTATTAGTGAAAACCGCATTAAAATCCGTTCAATAGTTTTTGCGGTTATCCCAAACAGACGCGGCGGAGGACTTTAATTTATAATATGTAGATATGTCAAACCACAAAGTGATAGCGTTCTACAATAATAATCTTAAAAAGAGTAATAATCTAAAATTTCAATCGGTTCGATGCCATAGAGCCTGAAAAAAAATTGTTGAAGTTCGCCCGTAAAAATTCCACAAATGCAATTTTTTTTATATTGTTTCACATAGAGATCATAATTTAAAACGGCATTTAAATTTCGTGTGTGTTACGCCCGTATCAATTATGTTTTTACCAAAAAGGCTACTTACTTATTAATAAAAATGTTTGAAAAACCTGTTTTGAAAATATCGAAATATTCAGATGTACCTACCCCCAGTTTTAAACAAACTATTTCGCATTGTTTGCATTTAAAACTGAAGAGATTGTTTTAAAAACAAGGGTTTGCATTTGAGGTCATGTAGAAATTTCAGTGAAAACTATTGAAATTTTACATTTTTGCATACGTGGGCAAACACAAAATATTGATTTTCTCCAAAAAGGAGATTTGAACTTGTTGCTGTTTACTACTGGGCCATCGAATTCACCTTTGTTTTAGCTTATGTTTTTTTTAGCAAATCATTCTACAGTCCTAGAAAAAATAATGTATCAGACCTGTGAAAATGCTTTGAAGTGTAAAATGTTTAACTTTGTTTTTTTACGCTGAAATTACCGCTTTAAAATTTACTTGCCACACTGCAATATGCTGTCTGTGTCCGTTTGGCAGAAGAATGAATGCCTTTGATATTTTCACCGTAAACCGAAAACTTGTTTGCGGATAAGCTGGACTCAAGTTATGTTTGCATGCGCAACCGAACCCGCAAAGCACCGCACATAGCACTACACAACTACACATTGCACCACACAGCATCACACACTGCATAGCATAACACATATAGCATTATAATACTTGACCTAGGCATCATTTTTGACCGGAAACTCTGCTTTGTATCTCATGTAACTTCTATAGCCAACAGGGCTTTATTCTAAGGGTTTCCAAATATTTTAAGAATATTCACACATTGAAAATTCTGTTCACATCTCTCGTTAGAAGCATTCTAGAATATAACTTTACAATTTGGTCACCTGTCTTTAATAATCACATTAATATCATTGAAAGAGACCAACGCAAATTTTTGTGGTGTATATTAGGCGATAGGACGAGAGTGTCGGATCGGAGAGGTCAAAGGATCTCCCTCAACCGGCCTCTCCCGTTCCGGCCCGTCACGCTGTTAATGGGCACGGCTCCAAACTTCATCCGATCAACCCGGACATCTCTGCTAAGACACCAAAGCTTACCACTTAGGTGACATACAGCAGAGGTATTGCAATACCATTACTTATGCCGTATCCGCTTCCCAAATTGAATATCTTTGTATTTATATTTCTATGCTCTACAATTTACTCCATAACAGACTGATAGATATTCCATTGTACATATGGAAGATGCTCCGAGGAACTAGCGTGATTGATCCCTTCGGCAATGGTACATAGTCGGGAAACACGCCAAACGCGTGCCCAACATTTGTACACCGTTGACATTTGTGTCATGAGAATGGGTCGCTTCTTCGACTAGTTCTTGTTTTCAACAGCTCGGCTGTGGAATGATTAGCAGGCCTCTCTGTTTCCTCCTTCCTACAACATGGGTCTCTTCAAGATCAATGTTCATTCCTTCCTCTCCTCAAAAAGACCATCTACACAGCATCCCAGATAACATAGGCCCTGAGGGAAATTATTTTCCTCGGGGCCTCCTGTGTGGAGTTAATGTTTAAAAAAAGATGATGGGACCTTGATTGATGGAATAGGAGATGTAGTATATTATTCCCCCATTCCATTTAACCTCAAAGCATACACCAATAATCAAGAATCTCGCAATGTCACTAGCTCCTAACAGTTTGGAGCAGTTGGGACTCTTGTGCTAATTTTTCAACTCTCATCAAGTGGTAGTAAATTCTACGCCATTCGTGTCAACGTCACCCAAATAACAGCGAGTATGCCATGCAGTATAGTTCGTAAAATGGGTAGGACCCTTGTTAATAAGGGCTTCCGGTTTTACCACAGATATTTTATTTAAGCTGCATTCAGTCTGTTTTACATTGCGATTTTACTTTTCCTTCGATAATTCCGGTCTGATACTTGATCCCTGTGGTATTCCGCATTTGTCGCAATAACTGGGTAAAGCAAATAAATAATAAGAGGACTGGGTCAATGGCTGAGTGGGATGTGCGCTTGCTTCCCACTCAGTAGGTACAAATGAGTTCATTCCCCGCACGGTGCATCGCAAGCAATCCGTCAATTTCACCTTCACAAAAATGGCTTGCTTATAACAAAAACCTTGCTATGTTTAAAACCTTGCTATGTTTTTAAATGATTTTAGCCGGGTTTGGTGACAAAAATCTTTCTCACCACCTTTCCCTCCCTTCTCAACATACCATTACTGGGGATGTCGTAGATCCATTGGCTCCTGGCAGTTGGGACTTATGTGCGGTAATCACAAAAAAATCTTTGATCTACCTATACAACTTTAAAAACCATTTGGACTCAAATGATAAGAATATCGTTTCTGGGCTGGATTTATTGAAAATTTTTATGTTAAAAGTGTTTATGGTGCAGGTGTAACTTATTCTAGTAAACCAATATAACGATGCTGACCGATTTAGCACACACAGATACAAAGATTAACGCCAACCAATATGCTTGTATATGTTTGTCCACCACTGACAGTATCTTCCATTTCTACTGAAAGTTAAAGTTAAATTTACATACGCTACTATGCACCTACACTACGATTACAAAAACCTCAAATATATTTAATATCTCAAAATTAAATACTTCTTTTGGCCAGAGAAATCGTTAATTCCATGCTACTAGTACATAACTATATATAATGCCTTTCCAAGTGAAATTAAAAATACGACGGAGGTAAACAAATTTTATAAAACATCAGGGGGCCTAGTCCCTATCTTTTACGTTTTACTAACAGCCTGTTAGCTTAACTTGGTGGTTTGAGCAAAGTTGTCGCAACTGGCTAAAATGGTAGTTAATAACTTTTCTGTTAAGGTTTAGTTTATTTTATCGTCGCGACCGACAGAAAAGAAACAGAAAAGTTACTGACTACCATTTTTAGCCAGTTGCGACAACTTTGCTCAAACCACCAAGTTAAGCTAACAGGCTGTTAGTAAACCGTAAAAGATAGGGACTAGGCCCCCAGTATGTTTGTAGCTAAGTAAACATGAAGATCAAGGAAACATAAAAAAAATATGAAGCACCACCAACACAACCTACAGTCAATAAACATGAAGATGAGGAAATCAAAAACATAGACAAGAAATCAACAATTATGAAGTTGAGGAAATCATCAAAAAATGTTAAGTACCACTAACACAACCTGCAGTCAATAAACATGAAGACGAGGAAATCAAAAACATAAACGACAAACATGAAGATGAAGAAATCAACAAACCTGAAGATGATGAAATTGCGATATAACACCGGCCGCCTCGGAACAGGAATCCCTTCTGAGGAGGACTGTGAATAAGCTACCATGCTATGTATTTTATAGTCATTATTAAAATAATCAAATAAATCGATATTTTAGATGTAATTAATTATTCGTACTTCCCGACGCGCGACGTACGATTTTTTCTTCCTTCTATAACTCTGTTTTTTTTCCTTTTTGTCTCTGTGTGAATCTAGGTATCAATACATTTCTCCTACAAACCTAATTTTTCTTCCAGGGCGGCTCCAACCTTCCGCTGGTCCGCGTGGAAGGGCGCGGGCGGGGAGCGGGCGGACCGGGACTGCGCTGTTGGGCGGCGCCCTCCATAGCCGAGGAGCCTTCCGCCCTTCAGGAGGGAGCTGACGCCGCCTCGCTGCAGGACGTCAGCGTACTAGGTCAGTGGTTTTAGAGTTTTTGATTTTATGAATTCTTTTGTAATCGTCTAACTTGCTAGGGCTTATGACAAAACCCTTTCATGTGACTAGCTAACTAGTACCGCGCACCATTTGTCCTTTTTACTTCACCGTCTTATGTTTGAATTTATGTTATATTAATGTGATCATGAGGACTAGGACTACATGAACACTAAAACTAAGACAATAATGTTAAAATGTTTTGTGTGGTCTGTCTTGCTGTATGGATGTGAGACATGGACTTTGAAATTAAATACCATGAACAGGTTAGGCTTTTGAAATGTGGCTTCACCGGAGAATGCTCAAAGTCCCATGGACTGAAATGATCACCAACACAGAAATTCTCTGACGGGCTAGAGCAGATAGAGAACTGCTTACATTAGTAAAAGACAGGAAAATTTCATATCTGGGTCACATACTTCGAGGGGGAAAATATCACTTGCTACAATTAATATTAAAAGGCAAGATAGAGGGTCACTGAGGGCCTGGTAGGAGATACATGTCTTGGCTGTGAAATGTACGAGAGTGGAGGAGCATTTCGGGCAGCGCAAGACAGAGATACATTTACCAGAGTGATCGTCGGGGGAACCTGATAAGGCACCCGAAAACGAAGAATATGAGGACTAGGTCAGTGGACAACTTCCATTGCTATTTATGGTGATTTCTGGTGGAGGAATTAGACCTGTGCCACATATAGCAATAAAAAATAAAATATCATGTGGCTTGGCCTATTTCGGCATATCATATGGTACATTCCCATTATTCCCAAAGGGAATATATGGCGAGCGATATTTTGAAATAGGCTAAGCCAAATTATATTTGATCTTTTATAGCTGTGTGTGGTACAAGTATCAATCTGTAAGGTTCCATGATAAAACAGAGCGTTTAAGAAATATTAAGAAACGTAAAAAAAACACACGCACCTAACCTAACATAGCTTAAAGGTGAATCTAGCATTTTTTTTATATTTGGGAGGCGGGTATGACCGGGAACCACTTATTGTATGACCAACACCTCTGCCATAGATCACCCCAAGTATTAGCAGGTGTGCCCGAGTTCATCGGGTGAGGCGTGCTCAGGTTTTAGCGGGGAATGCGGTTGCTTACCTGCTGCAAAGCGGGCCGGATCGGGAGAGGTTGGTTTGGGTGGATTCACGCGCCCGTCACTGCTAAGCACACGGACCTCAGATTCCTACTTTTTCTCCTCTCCAAATAAATGGTTCCGGGGCGGCGGTACCAATACCCGATTCCCAAATTGAGTTGAAACATAAAATTTTATAGTGTAAACATACTAATATGGTTTAAATTGACTAAAAATTACAAAGACAATATTTGCGACTCTCAAACAGAATTTTGAAACAAAAAATCAAAAAAAGATACTGTCACATCTAGGAATCGAACCCAGGACCTTAGCCTTGCCGGGGCTCTGCTCTGACCACTGAGCTTATTATATTACAAAGAACTACCAACATAATCTTTATTTTCTTAACCCATATTTTTATTGGTTATCTTTATTTGATTATGATTTATGAACCAATAAGATGCCATCTAGAGAACACTGAACACTGACGGCCGGCGTAGTCCAGCGATAAGGCTCTTGACTCGCAATCCGAAGGTCGCGGGATCGAATACCGGAATGGCACATACATTTTATTTGATAAATTTGTGTCATTTTACAATTTATTCATTTACAATAATAAATAGTATATTTGCGGCACGTTCCAGAGTGGAAGATACTCTCAGTATCGCCCTGGTGTAAGACCATAATTCAGAATTGAAACGTTGCTTGAAATGGCTTAAGCCGTGTTTGGTGACCAGATCTGAATAGCCAGGTACTTCCCCACCTTCCTTTTCCCTATCTCTTTCCCCTCTCCACTACCTTCAGCCTCACAACATACCCCAATTGGGGATGCCATAGTCGCACTGGCTCCAGACGGGAGCATTTGTGCGGTATTCATATAAAAAAAAAAAATAATGCCGCAACCTGGTAACACCGTTGCATAAATTACCTCTTATCCAATGATTTACCATGGCTCTAAATTTACTGCAAGAAAATCTCGTGATTTAAAACACTTCTAACCATTATTTAAACATTAAAAAAACTATTTTCGTAAATTAAAATGAAGAGATATTTTTCTGTATTTGGCTTTTATCATAAATAATCTGTTTTTTGTTTTGAATGATGGCATCATGCGAAATTCCTCATTGTGGCTTATAATTAAACTATTCAACTGTGAGATTTATGACACCGTTAGAGGCGCGAATGTTGCCTCAAAACAACTATCCATCTTATAGATTTTGTAATTTGTTGCAAGATGGCAACGATATAATCCTACTTCGATAAGATTAAAACTACCGCATTAATTCTTGGCTTCTCTCCATTATTATAATATAAAAATTCTTAACTCTTACGGCCTTTCCAAATTTTCAATCGATGAATCTGTGTCTGCGATCAGATTGGTTTAGTAGGTACCTAACGCTCGATTGGCCCGGGAAGAGCGTATTTGTCACTTGCGTAGTGTTGAGTCAACATTTTGGCTCCACAGTTGAATCAGTTAGATTGGGAACAGCGGCCATAAGTGATTTTGTGATATTAAATTTATAATGAAGTATTTTATTGTTAGTTACAACCCGGTTTCGAACCCTCTTTCCTAGGTGGGACTCATGCGTTAAGCCGCCGCTACCCGAATTTCTACAGATTTCTTACGTATCCCTCTTAAACATTTGTAGTTTTTAAGCTCTAAAAATATATATGTTATTTTTGAAGATAATATCTAGACATTCCCCGCGCCGAAGCGCAAATTATATGAAATTTACTCGATAGAAAAAAAATCGCTAATATTATTTCCACGTCTGTTTCAGTTTTTTTACAAGTTATGTGTATGAAAATATTCACGATGTTTCTTTAAATGCTGTTTTAGACAGCCTCTAAGAGATTTTTGCTCTATTTTAAACGAGTCGTGTTTTTTAAACATTTTCATAATTTTCGCTTCAATTTTACCGTTTTAAATATTACCGCACTCTCTCCAACATTCGCAATTACATATCTCTTCATATTCTTCTTTTTGAGCGGGGATACGTCACCTTAACGTTTTAAAAAAAAATTTGAAACATTTCTTAAATCATATTTTTTCCACCGGCCGCGGAAAGCAAAAACTTTGTGTATACATTCACGAATGTGCATGGCAACGCCCCAATGTGTCAATGTTTGGAAAACATTTTGGGCGCAGGTGACCTTAGTAGCTTTAGTAATCGCTTGAAGAATATGGAATAAATCATAAATTTCGTTATTTACGATTGTTATTTCAAAGCTCCATGAAATATATGTTAAAAATGATGTTGCGAGTTAAAAATTGCTGCCAGTGTCAAACAGTCAGGAATTTTTGATACTCGTAATAGCCAGGACTTCCCAAACTTTCCCCCTCTCATTTCCTTTCCTTCCCAAACTCTCTTCAGACTCACAGCATACTCCAATTGGGTACGCCATAATCACACTTGTTTTGGACAATTTGGAGCGGTTGGGACTCTTGTTCATCCAGATGACGGGCATATCATGTGGTACCAGCGTATTGGCATCAGTATTTTTTTCGTTATCTTTTTTTTAGTATATTTTATTTAGCTATATTTTACATCTTAAATTATTTTAATGTATATCTATTTTAAAACTACTATAATAGTATTTTTATTACCTACATACTAAAATTTGGAATTACAATATTGAGACATAGCCGTCGAAAAACTGCAAGACTTTTAGGGAGTTCATTGAACATTTTAAAACCTTTATAAAAACCCGAAGACCACTGCCAAATCACCAAACATAGCGAAACACTTGGGGTGAGCTATGACAGGGATGTTGGTTGTTCAATATATGGTTCCCGGGACGTCGTTGTCGGTATCCATACCCGTCTCCAAAATTGTAATAATTTTCCTCTTATTCTACTTAAGAAGTTAACCTTTTTTGCAATTTTTACTTCTTCAATATTTTGACTATCTATATTTAGGGTAATATAATATGTTCGTTTAGTTTTTTTCCCTATTACATGAATTAAATTTTAGTTTTTTTTTAATTTCAGTTTATAGTTAACCATTTAGATATTTCATGAAATTCACTTTGTATATTTGATAATTCATCTTCAATATAATGTATAAAAGTGTGTCATTTGCGAAAAGTTTGACGCCTCTTGTCCGTTAAAAATAAAAAATACTCGTTAATACGTTATACGGTTAAAGTCTGTCAGGTACACTTGGATGCACACTGTGTATGAGTTCATTAATTTTGTCCAGACTGTATGTATTTTGTACCAACGTGGTTACAGTAAACATCTGAAGCCAGATGTTTGTCCATATGACCACCAGACTAGTGTCGGGAACAGTTTCAGTTACTTTAGCGCTGAATATACTGAGGCGGATTACTGGCAGCTTCTTCGAAACTGTTACAAACAACTTCTGTATTCAGATGCTGTGGAAAATAATCGGTTTATTAGATAGCCAATGTGGTTCAGAGGTAGATCATTCTGCTGTCATCGATTCACAACAAAACGAATTAGTAGAAAACTATCTTACTTCTTACCAATTCTTACTAATATTATAAATGCGAATGTTTGTATGGATGGATGAATGTTTGTTTCTCTTTCACGCAATAAATACCGAATGGAATTTAAAAATTCTTTCACTAGTCGAAAGCTACATTATTTGCGAGTAATATGGGCTATATATATTGATAAGCTCTGGCGTTATGAATAAGCTGTGACGTTATGAAATTATTTATCATACATTTTCTGTCCCAAACAAAATCGAGTTATTGCAAACGTCAAACAAATTGTTACGTTGGAAACAATGTTTTTGTTTTTTTTTTTAATTAGGCAGTTCACCCTATAAAGAGTGCTTTGTTGGCTTCGTAGTTAATATCTACCTATCTCTAAAAATGTTTATTGTCCGAACGAAAAGCATAGCATTGCTATGTAATTATTTGACGTGGGCTGTCATTTTGTTATTTTTTTAGGTTACTCTGAATTCAAATACGAATAAAATCTTAATTCCTACTTGAGGCGAAATCATCAGAATAAATTAGGGGAGTAGGTACTTAAAATAAATTTCTATAATTTAAATATTTTCTAAAATAGAATTTTTATTTGCGATATGTCATTCTCAAATTTTGAATTTTTCTGTAAAAAATAATTATTTTCTATTAGACAAAAAATCAAGAATAATAACAATTATATCAATGATTATGTCAGTAATTTCTTACTAATACCATGCAACCGAAGCCGCGGGTAAAAGCTAGTGTTATATACTTCCGAGATCAAATTCATACATTTTTCTTAAAAACAAGATTGTGTACACGAAAACATCAACAACTTGCTTCCAAGGTAGTTCCAAATCTTCTTCTTTTTTCAAAATAAATGCACTCGAGTTTTCACCATTTTTCTTGCCATTGTTCAAAACGTCAAATACTTTTCCGGCAAGGTGGAATCCCGGTAGGAACTAAGCATATTCTCATTTCAAAACCAAACAACTTCCTTACCCTATAGCTCCTTTTTATACTGAACCCAATCCATGGCCATTTTAGTATAGAAATCTTGGATACGAAGATAATCTAGTTTAATATCTGTCCTAATATAACTACTAGCCCCCCTTGTATATATTTGACTTCCTACCACTTTATATCACACAAGTCACAATCTAGCGAATTTTTCAACTTTCTTCTATCGATTTTCATTTTTGCAGCATGGCGTCACTGGCGATTAGCGTGATGAGGAGGGTTGGAAGTTTGGAAGATTTATAATTTTAGCTACTTAATAAAGAAATTGTTTCTCACTGTCCTTTCCCATTTGTGCCGTTCCTCTTCCGCCTCCTATTCCCCTCTCATGTCCCCTTCCCATCGCGTGTTCTCCGCCTTCCCTCCCCCCCTCCCTTCCCTCGCCAACCCCCCTGTCGAGTTTCATACATTCAGTCCTAGTACATTCAGTTTTCAAACAGCTCGCTTGTCACCTATTACAATTTTCTTATTAAAATTTTCATTTTTATACATTACACACATTCATTTTTATGTATTATAAGAACAATCAATGAAATTTGGTACCTGATATAGGTACCTATTTAAAATACCTATAATTCTTAATTAGTAGGTACTTCAAGTAAATTCATTAATTTAAAGAGTTTATTCGAGAATTGAATTTTGATTGAACAATTGATGGTTTGCAAAATGTCATTTTTGACAGTTTCGTAAGAATTTTGTACCTAATAATTAAAAAATACTTTTCAGGTCTATTGTCATCTGGTTGTAATAATCCAGAAACCTTCGCTAGAGTGGAAAGAAGGTATTTTGAAAGTTTAAAACATTTCATTACATAGACAACTTACATATATACATATAATCAAGCATATTTTGATTTTTATATACATATATATAGATGTCACATCACAATGTGACGGACGGTAGCATATTCAATGCAGATAAATATTACTTAAACATTTTCCGGTCAATAGAAAGCTATAACAAAGATACAGGAAGTAACTGCGTTTCTTTACATTCATTTATAAAGTTTCTATAAGAATCTTTAATATCTTTCATTGTATATAATACATTTTATTTATATGTTTAATAATCCGTTATGTTCAAACACAGAACACGTTCCGAATGTAGAATTGATTAAATAGATTCCTGTACTTATTGGAAGGTTTGAAGGCATTTCCAGTGTGTTTTGCCTGTTCAGTGTTGGTCTTTATATCAGAAAGTCACACACATCTAATCATTATTAAATATATTCCATTCCAGAGTGGTAGATACTCTCAGTATCGCCCTGGTGAATGACCACCATTCAGAATTGAAACGTTGTTTCAAATGCTTTAGCCGCATTTGCTAACCAGCCGAGCGATTCTATATCTTTTGTGGGACCATTATCGAGATATCGGACGTGATCTTCAGTCAGATTTATCCATAAATAAACTCAATTCTTTCAAGATTTTAGTGTATTTAAAAAAAACTTATTATAATATTGTTTTTGTACAAGATTGTACATTTATATAAGTACATAATTTATGAAATGTTTTGACTGCCCAACTACAGTCAAATTAGGATGGGTATGAACATATTATGGAACATGATTTGTACAAAACAGAAGGAAAATTGAGGAAATAAAAGAACAGAAAAACTACAAAACAACATAAAAAAATTTGAAACTGTTATTTGCTTAAAACAGTTATTAAAATAATTTTAATTTTTAAAAATATGGTGCATAGGTACTTACTAACATATGGATAAGAGGATTAAAACATATACAAGTAACTTGTGTATGCATTGAATATTATAGTCCTACATTCATGTTTTATAGATGTAGTATGGATGATGGCATCCCAATAATATTATTCACGTTACGAATAATATAATAATAATTTTGGTTTAGATAAATGTAGAACGATCCATATAGAGAAAGGTAAAATTGTAGATGGAGACGAGGGTATATTTAGAAATTTCAAAATTGAAAGTATGAAAGGGGGTGAGGTTTATAAATATTTAGGATATCCGCAATCAAATAGATTAGATCATACTAGTATTAAAAATGATATTAGGATTAAATTTAAAACTAGGATCAGAAAAATTTTGAAATGCAATCTATCTGCTAAAAATTTAGTAAAGGCGATAAATACTTGGGCAATACCTCTATTAACTTACTCATTTGGCATAATTAAATGGTCTAATACAGATTTAGATAGCTTAGAACGATTAATTAGAACTACATTAACTAAATTTCATTGCCATCATCCAAATTCAGCTATAGAACGTATTAATTTACCCAGAAATTTAGGAGGTAGAGGTATAGTCAAAATAACATCTTTAAAACATAATCAGGTAGAAATGCTAAGAAATTTTTTCCATAGGAAAGCTGATAGTTCAGAAATGCACAATATAATATGCAAGGCAGATAGAAATATTTCACCATTAAATTTATACGACGAGAATGCCAGCATTCTTATAAATACCAACCAGGAATTATTAGATTCCTGGTCAAATAAAATTCTTCACGCAAAACACTTCAATTATCTCAACCAAACATATGTTGACAAATTTTCGTCAAACAAATGGTTGAGTATTGGAGAGTTGAGCGCAGAAATAGAAGGCTTTATGCTTGCCATACAAGATAGAGTCATTAATACTAAAAATTATAGGAAGCATATCATCAAAGATGCAAATCAAATTGATGATTTATGTAGAAAATGTTTGGCTTTTCCGGAAACTATAGAAAATATTATATCGGGATGTTCTGTATTAGCGCCGTCCGAGTATACATTTAGGCACAATCAAGTTTTAAAAATAATTCACCAAAGTTTGGTAATTAAACATAACTTGATTGACTGCCGTAATGTACCATATTATGAATATGAACCAAATTCATTTTTAGAAAATGAATTTTATAAAATTTATTATGATAAAACTATTCTGACAGACAGAACAATTAGTCATAATAGACCCGATATAGTTTTACATGACAAAATTAAGAAAATAACTTATATCATTGATGTCGCTATACCAAATTCTTGTAATATTCAGAAAACTGTTTCTGAAAAAATAAGAAAATATACAGATTTAGGAAATGAAATTAAAAGAATTTGGCATTCTCAGACTATAAAAATATTACCATTTGTTATTTCGGCTACTGGCATTATACCTAGCTCTCTCATTCAAAATTTAGGCGTATTAGATTTGTCAAAAAATTTGTACATAAAAATGCAAAAGTCGGTCATTTTAAATACATGTAGGATTACGAAAGATTTTTTAAATATTTATATTGAGGGATCAGTAGGATTTATCGGACCAGTTAGGATTTCATCAGAGCCGAACCCTCTGATATGAAAATATCTGGAGTCGGTGAAATATTTTCCCATTATGTTTCTGGTGGATTGACGTATTGTTATTGTATTGTTTTATTCTTATATAGTGCAATTACATTGCGTTAATTTACTAGATATTCATTTGTTGAAAAGTGTGTGGAAGGGTTTAGTCTTTCATTTGGGAAAGATTCAACCCGGACATGAAATCTGGAGCACCGTAAATATATTCAGAAAACTGTTTCTGAAAAAATAAGAAAATATACAGATTTAGGAAATGAAATTAAAAGAATTTGGCATTCTCAGACTATAAAAATATTACCATTTGTTATTTCGGCTACTGGCATAATACCTAGCTCTCTCATTCAAAATTTAGGCGTATTAGATTTGTCAAAAAATTTGTACATAAAAATGCAAAA
Source organism: Limnephilus lunatus (assembly GCA_917563855.2). Lineage (NCBI taxonomy): Eukaryota > Metazoa > Arthropoda > Insecta > Trichoptera > Limnephilidae > Limnephilus > Limnephilus lunatus. The sequence continues at coordinate 59,708,918 of OU830596.1, forward strand.
GTCGGTCATTTTAAATACATGTAGGATTACGAAAGATTTTTTAAATATTTATATTGAGGGATCAGTAGGATTTATCGGACCAGTTAGGATTTCATCAGAGCCGAACCCTCTGATATGAAAATATCTGGAGTCGGTGAAATATTTTCCCATTGTGTTTCTGGTGGATTGACGTATTGTTCTTGTATTGTTTTATTCTTATATAGTGCACTTACATTGCGTTAATTTACTAGATATTCATTTGTGGAAAAGTGTGTGGAAGGGTTTAATCTTTCATTTGGGAAAGATTCAACCCGGACATAAAATCTGGAGTAAAAAAAATTATTATTATGTTGTCCTTATTTAATTAAATATTATATTTGCGATTTTACTCGTAAAGTTAAAAATAAAAATAAAATATTACCATTTTAATTAATTCGCCATTACCGCCATCCTTTGGTCAGTAGTCCTAATATTAAAGCAACCAAAATAATTCCGCTATTACCGTCATCTATCGGGCAGTAGTAACATAAATCTTTTCACCACTCTAGCGGTGAGTAGCATTACTGCAAGATTTTTGTGTCATCGTGTTCATAGATGGCAGTACACGTTTTAATATTTATTCATTTTTTTCCTAATATTTTTTTGCATTCAAATAACTTTAAAATGTGTGATAATATTATTATGTTATATTTTATTTAATGCCGATTATTGGAAACCGACAGCAACCAGCATACGTTATATCTAATTTATTACGTTTTATTTTTATTATTGTGATTGTACCTCAATGCTGGCGGAACTAATAATTTGCATAGATCAGGGGCGTAGGCACTCAACTCAGGTTTTACAATTATTTGCAATACACTCTCAAACTTTATTTAGACTGTGATTTCATGAAATTTTGCCCAGTTTTGTATTTCATGAATTTCTATGTCAACTACTTTATCAGTATGGACATCGATGATTTTTTTTACTTAGCTCCACACAGCAGGCTCTGAGGAAAATAATTCCCCTTAGGTCCTATGTCATCTTTGGGGATGCTGTGTGGAAAGCCTTTTTAGGAAAGGATGGGAAGAAAAAAGGTACTAGGGGTGGGTAAGGATCTGCGGGTCAGTGTGTCCAGGATTGACGGACGAATGAATCCATCCCTCCCACTGCGGTGCAAGGCGATGTTCCAAGATAGTATGGCTGGAGAAGTCAAAGGGACTCCCTCAACCAATCTCTCCCGATCCGGCCTTCCTTTCAGCTGATGGGCGAACACATCCACCGTCAAGACCCGGACAAACCTCGCCCCATGAACCCGGGTACCCCTGCTAAGTCACCAAACGTAACGAACCTCTTGCGGTGACCTATAGCAGAGGTGTTGGTTATCCAATAAATGTTCCTGTGGCGGCGATACCCATACCCGCCTCCCTAATTGAGGATTCATCGCACTACGAGAAATATCGGCCCTGAAAAAAAATATTTCCCTCAGGGCCTATGTCATCATTAAAGATGCTGTGTGGAGGGTCTTTTTGAGGAGAGGAAGGAGTGAACGTGGGTCTTTACAACACTCTTGTTGTAGGAAGAAGGAAACACAGAGGCCAGCAAATCGTTCCACAACCGAGCTGTTGAACATAAGAACGCGTCCCAGAAGTTTTCGTGTGACAAATGTCAATGTGTATATATTTTGGGCGCGCGATTGGCGTGTTGTAATATATTAGTGATCTATGCTTACGGATTATGTGCTAAGCCGCGCTAAGCTGTACAAAACAACTAAGCCGAGTTTAAGTAACTGATATACTGGACTTAAACCTGTTGAACGTGGGATGACATTTCAAAAACCGCGCGACAATTACCCTGATCAGTTCTGGTCGAATATCTTTATAAATACAAAGCAATTGTTCTTTTGCGATTTTTTTTCTTTTTACCAGATAATATATCTTATGAGTCATGTAACTACATGATAATATCGTGAGAAATTTTACCAGAATAGTTAACTAACTAAAAAAAATCTCCCATTTTAGAAATAATTGTAAAAAAATATATTCATACAAATATAAACTGATTTTATTATTTATTCACAAACCTCAATACATACCCAATATGAAAAAAACACAATTCAAAGGAATAATGACCTTTATACTCATTTAAAAACGTAAACGTAACTCTTACAGCTGCCAAAAACCACCCGCAAATTTCATAGAAAATTCTTTTAAAATAATTCAGATTAGCTACAATAATCTAATAGAACCTAGTCCTAGATTGATATTGGCGCAAGCGATTCTGACATTGTCCTTTTATACAAGTTTCTTTATACATAAGGGTTCAAATCGCATTTAAAAAAGAAAAAAGGAAATATTTATTTTAGCCCGCGATTTTTACACAAATATAATTGAAATACCAGCCACCACTGCATTTTGGCAATTATATTCGGGCCAGCCGAACGTTTCCGGCGATTACCGAAGCAGAGCTGGTGTCAGGTGTCATGCTCAGGTGAGCATGGCTGACACACGTCTGTAGTCTGTACTCTGTACCTGACATTGCACCAATTTTGGTCAAATAGTCCAAGGTTTTACTAAATACTAAAGATTACTAGCGAAAATTAGGCGTACCCGGAAACGTGGACAGCAATATCTCGAGATTACGTGACTTGATCTGAATAACCATGTTATCTTATTCATTTTATCTTCTAACTATATCTTGGTGCTAGGAATTTCATTCATTAGTTTTTGAAAGAAGCGATGCAGTCCGCAATGGAGAGCTATTACCAACCCTGATGTATGGTAGTGAGATAGTGAGGCATGGAACTGACAGAAGAAGGATGAAAGAATGCGTAAAGCGCCGCATCCGCGCTCAAAAAGAAAAATATGTAATTACATTTAATAAAACACGACTCGTTTAAAATAAAGCAAAAATCTCGTGGAAGGCGTCTTAAGTATCATTTAAAGAAACATTATGAATTTTTTCACAACTATTATAACTTGCAAAATAACTGAAACAAACTGTGTTTATAATAACGTTCGGAGCTTACTTTGCGATTTTTAAATTAAGATGGAGCGACAACGTTCTCAAAGATATATCTACCTTGGAGCTTCTAAACTGGAGAGAGCTGGCACAAAACCGAGATGAGTGGAGGAAGACTCTTGAGGAGACCAAGACCCACCAGAGGTTTTAGAGCCAAGAGTGATGATGATGATGATCTACGAAAGAGCAAATTATGATTTCTTTTAAGTATGCCCATAAAAACCAAAATGTTAGAGATTTGTTCAATAGGCCACGTGCATCACATTTAAAAAAAAATTTCGGTTTAGGCAAATATTCTAAGACATTCTGTATTTTTTTTTTATCGTATTTTTGAAACCCTGGCGATTTTTTGAAAATTTCAATCCGAAAAATCATACCATTTTTTATTAACCGGAAAGACGGGACATAATTTTAAGGGTGCGAAAAAACGATAATTACTACTGCCGAAAATAATTTTTAAAAAATAACGTTTTCCACAGGAATAGCAATAAATTGTTCGGGGTTGTCTTCGTAACATCTTTAAAAACATCGCCATCTTTATCAAAAAATCAAACCAAAGGATAAGTTCGCATAGAACAAACAATAAATCTAGTGAACGTTAAACGCAAATTCAAAAATTCGCCGGAAATCAAAGTGTTGCCATATAAAAAAAAATAATCAGTGTGGAATTTTACAAAATTAAGGGAACATAATCGGAGACGGGACATTTTGATGTAGTGACGTCACGAGCTCAAATAATGGATTTATTTATTTAAAATTAAAAAAAACTAAACATTTCAAAAAAATTTTACTAACATTTTCGTAATCATAGTAAAAAAATCTATCCACACGATTTTTTCCAAGTCGTTATGAAATCCATGCAAGTGGCCTATTGGAATAAAAACAAAATTCTTCTAAAGATTTCAATTGTTTCAAAGTCGGTTTTTGGCAGCTACCTCGAGGACTTCATTAAACTTTTGTCGTGACGATTTTCAACAATCGTGCTTTCGGAAACATCTTGGTATTGTTGAGAATTATAAATTAAATCATGTAGGTATTAATGTTTCGACTTCGACTTTTCGAGGTTGTCTCACGCCTCTTTTCATCGTTGATTTATCAGACGGAAGTTTCGATGATGAGTAAGTTGTCATATGCCCACAAAGTAATAAAATTCTACTCACTTCCTTTAAAACATCTGTATTTATTTAACCTACTTGACCTCGAAAATTAGTCAGATGATATGTATGCACGTTTGATTTTTTGTTTTATTAGGGGTTTGCAACTTTAGGGTGTAATACAAAAGACAATACCTAATATGAATTAAATATTTTATACAAACTTAAATGTTTGTTGTGTGTTTCACTAAAATATTGAAATAAATCATGAAATTAAAAGTATTTTGACAGAGCTATTAGAGAACAATTTGAAGCCGCGGGGTGAGCGGGAATATTTACATATACGGGGGTGAAAGGGAATATGTATATATGCGTGGTGAGGGGGAATGTGTATAGCTATACGCGGGGTGAGGGGAATATGTATATGTTCGGGTTAGGACGAATATGTTATGCGAGGTGAGGGGGGAATATGTATATATGCGGGGTGGGGGGGAATATGTTTGAAAAATGCCAAAATTAAATGACAAAATTAAGTTATTTCAAAAGTTTGTTATACAAGATGGCTGCTAGGCGATTTTCCTCATTTTATATTTGGCTCCAAAGTCATCCATACAAAATCGCAATGATACTCTTCTGTCCAGGGCTATTTAGGTTCATGGTAAAAATAAGAACTAATATTCACTTGCGACGTGTGATGGCCAAATATTTTTATTGTAATTTTTTACTCCAAATATGCTCAGGAATCGCTTGTTAAAATGGGTACGTTCTGTAACAATCGGTTTTTAAAAAATTAACTCATAAGAAACAACATTTTTTACAATACTTATATATTTTTACACGACTTTTAATACTAAAAAAATGGTTTGACTGAAAATTTAACTTTCCTGGAACCCAGGAACTAGAATCAACCACGCTACCAACTGAGCCAAATCTCGATCGGATTCTATCTGCATGTTTCAGCTCGATCGGATATCGGAAAGTTGGTTAATTTCCACTACATTCATACATTCACTCAAACAAGAAAACAAAAGTGAAATTAAAATAGATGTATTTAAAAAAAAATCTTATGAGATAATGTTTGGCACGGCTAAACTATGAAGCAAACCCGCCTTATCTCTTCAACGAATCTCGTCTTAGCAGTAGTTGCCTGGTCTATGGTATATGTATTGTCTTCTTCCATTCGTTCCACATCATCACACTTCTTTAACGACCTTTTCTCATCCTGCCACTCCTTTCCATTATTCTCTTTTTCCCTTATACCTATACATAGATACATTTCCAACCCAACCGTCTGGGACTGAATTGCTTCTACCCATCGCTAACATATCTAATCTCGTATCTTCGAATCGAGCAATGGTAACCCAGGTAATTATATTTTAATTTCTTTTGACGAAAGTTTTTTGATTAGTCAAGGTTGGTTTACGCGAATGCAACTCGTTTAACTTATGAACGGTTTCTTGTCAATACCTGATATCCTGGCTGAGGTAGGATTCTATGACCCTATGATAGTTTAACGCGAGGCCGCCAACACAGACTTCTGATGCTTCCCAAGTGCAGAACTAATATACCAATGAATTGATGAATTAACACCAACACAACAATTATAATAAAAAAATGAAGATGATACATTTAACAAACATAAAGATGAAGTCTACAAACATGAAGATGAGGTCTGTAAACATGAAGATGAGGTTTACAAACATGATTATGAGGTCAATTAACATAAAGACGAGGTGTACAAACATGAAAATGGTTTCTGGAGCTCTGTGACATGATCCCTGATGTCAGTAAGACCACTATTGACAAGATTTTGACAGAACATTTGGGAGACCACAAAGTCTGCCGAAGGAATTCTTGGACTCAATTGTGACTGAGGACGATACCCGGATACACTAAACGACATCAGAGAAAAAGTAACAATCCCAGTGGCGTCATTCAGATTCGCCGAAGGAAAGTTTAAAAACGAATTATAGAGCGTAACTCTCACCTGGCGGGTGCGGCGAGTGGAAGCTCTATCGCGAACGGCTGCCACGCCGAAACTAACCGTCACAGAGGGTGCAACGTGGTGTGGATTTGGCAAAGGGAAACTAGGATACACGCCAGTGTTGCAGGGTTGCGCGTAAAATTGTTCCTCGCGACTGCAGGACCTTAGAGACCTTATTTTACGGACAGCCCTCGTACTATCACCCAATTCCAACAAACACCATTTCGTCTCGTTTCGTTTAAAGTATTTACAATTCATTTCAAGTGCATCTGAAGCCGTAATTCGTAAGCCGTTTCGGATGCATAATATGCATACTACAATCATTAACTTCCACCTACATATTGATTGTTAAAATCTAATAATAATATTACATCCTGAATTTAAAATTACCGTTTCCACTTTGGCGTATATCCAACGCGTTACCGGGAGATGACTGCAGAATTCATTTTATGATCTCATCTTTTATCTGCCAGATGGGATGATCTTTGAAAATGTTCGGAGGAAATCAATGTTATACGATAGGAAATGCGTCAGAAAAAATCACTACACAAAACTGTATAGAATTTTGTAGGTTTTAACCTATCAATAAGTTGAATAATTGGCTGATAGTCTGTCAAGGACAGGGATTGTGAACCAATTTCTTCATTTTAAAACCCCATGCACACTCCGAATTTCTACCTATATGTAAGTGCCTTCGTTCTAGACATCAAAATTGATATGCACTCACTTAAGTCTTAGCTTCTGGACCGAACAGACACGCGAAAGCGATCAGTTTGAGACAAAAACTCAAGATATAAGGCCTCTGAAGATGGACAGTGAGATCTGTGCGAAACGTCAGGAGTTAAAAAGTCCTTCTAAGGACTACGTTACGCGGGTAAACCGAGAAAATGGATCTACATCTTACACCCGTGAAAGCCTTAACCATAACATATATCATTTTTTTATGTGAATACCGCACAAGAGTCTCAACTGCTCCCATCTGGAGCCAGTGAGACAATGGCACTTACAATTGGTGTATGTTGTGAGACTAAAGGTTGTGGGTAGGGGTACAGGAAGGTGAGAAGTACTTGGCTATTCAGATTTGGTCACTAAACACGGCTAAAGCCTTTTCAAGCACCATTAAAGCGATTCTGAGAGTATCTTCCACTTTGGAAAACTTTAAGTTTAAATTCTCTTAAAAATATATGTTTTTTTTTAAAAGATAATCTGTATTATATGCCGAGTTTATAAAGTAACTAGCGATTACCCAGCATGCATTGCAATGCCACATAAAGAAATAAATTGTTTCTCCCTGCGTGTCCTTTCCCTTGCGTCGCCGTTCCCCCGTGTCCCCCTTTTCTCCCGTGTCCGTCCCTTCGACCCGCGAACCCCCCCTCCTTCTGGCGTTTCCTTCATGCGTTACTTTTCCACCTTATCTGCCTTCCCCCCTCCCTAGTCTCACCTCCCGCAACTCTTCCTCTCCTTCGTTCCCCTCCCTCCTTCCCTCTCTGCCGCTAAACTATATGAAATACACTCATTTTTCAAACAACTCGCTCGCCACCTATTGTAAAATTTGTATGCAAATTTCATAAAGCCTACGTGTAGATGTAGAGAACCCGCTTGCACCACAAGTTTCCTGAGACCTTGTATAGTAAGTCTGCAGGCCTAAAAAGTGGTAGTTGGTTATTCTAAGGGTAGATGGCAGGATGCGATCATCGCATCATTAGTCCTTGTCAGAGAACTGCTTGAGGAAGGATTCAGAAATGCCGGTGAAACTGTAGCTCTCAGTACAAGTTAATTAGTGATTCCTCCTGGGACAAATAGTAGAGCAGGACAGTTATTCCGTGCATTAGTTTTGCTGGTCTGGTGGCCAGGAACAAGTTTCCTTTCAATGATCAAGAGATGGAGAGATGACTCAAAATTAGATTTTATTTTGTTTTTATTGGACTTGTAAATACATTGGAGAGTAGCAGTGTATCCAGTCCTTAGGTACTACTGCTTTACACAGAATAACAATGGAGGAAAATAATTATATTAAGTCGGTAGACGTCTTCAATTTATCACTAAACAAATATAAAACTTTGTATTTATTTTTATTTTTAACTTAATGAGTAAAACCTCAGATTATAATATTTAATTATGGAAGACAATATTAGTGACACTCAATTTAAAAGTTCGAAATATTTGCATATTTGCATATGCAAATGCATTATCTCTTATTACGGCGTTAATACATATTTTAACCTTTTTTCCCAATCGTGCATATTTAGCATGTGAAGACGTATCCATTAAACAGAATATGGCCCTCATCTCAACACATTTCCACATTAAGTTACCATAAGATGCCATAGAAAATTAGAAAACAAAAAACCTTCCTCCTTTTAAATCAATAGAAATACTGGAAACAATCATCGAACTCACCAACGCCCTTCCTAATTCAATATCAGAAAAGATTCGTAAAAAGTTAGTCGCTATTTTGTTAAACCCGAGTCTTGAAGACATGAAGAACTACATCAACGGCACAAGTACTCTGCCTAAGCAGCTGAGCGATTCTATATCTTATCTGGGATCATTATTGAGATAACGGACGTGACCTCTTGTCAGATTTGTGTGATGTAGTTGCTTTTTCTATGTACAATGTACATTAAATGAATAAATAATCGTGCATACTCGCAGGAATTTGTGTTTAAAACGATCCAAATTAAAATATAAGATAGTAAATATGTAAAAATTACACAATCTGACAGAAGATCACGTCCGTTATCTCGATAACGATCCCACAAAAGATATAAAATCGATCGGCACCGAGTCGGCAAGTATCTCCAGAAATGGCATCAAATTTTGTCAAATGACGTCAGTTGACATAGAGAGGTCGTTTTCGGCGTACAAATTAATACTGGGTGACAAATGTCACAAATTTGCGCTCGAAGATTTGGAAAAACACTTGTACATTGTCACAAAAACTATGCATAATTTTAAGAATATTTCGCTGTTTTTGAATTGTCTTTAATTAAAATTTTAATTAAAAAGAGTTTTTAGTGCATTTTTCGGCGTTTTTTAGAGTATATTTGCATGCATATATTGGCACTTTGTTAGTGCATATAATCCGATACCAAGAAACGTTTCTCCGTAGATACCAAGAAACTTTTCTCCGTTATCTAATTTTCGCATTATTGTTGGTGTTAATTTAGCAATCGCATCTTGGGTGCTGAGATTGAATGAAGACAATATTAGAGTGTTGGTAATATTGTATTTATTAATTAAATATTGCAAAATGTTGTTAACGTAAAATATGTAAAAACCCCTAAAACGGGCGTTAATAAATATATTATAGGGATTCTTATATATAGGGATTGGTTTTACATCATGACTTCCTCATCATCATGTTTATTGATTTCGTCCTCTTCATGGTTGTTGATTTCTTCATCTTCATGTTTGTTGATTCCGTCCTGTTCATGGTTGTTGATTTCCTTATTTTCATGTTTGTTGACTGAAGGTGGTGTTATTGCCATTTCATATATTTTTATGATTCCCTCATCTTCATGTTTATTTACCGCTATTAACTTAACCTAACCTATGGGCTGTGATATTTCCCCGCGGTGAATTGTGGAACCATACTTAGACGTTGTTTTTAAACTTTTTATTGTCCGTGGTACTTTTAATGTCGAAGGCCATTATAAAATTTGGTGGGATGTATGAATTTCTATTTTTTAGCATTACTTAAACTTATTGATTTAATATTTCTTCTTCTTCTCAGCTAGTACCACACGCAACACTATGGTGCACGGGGCGTTAGTTTTAAATATGACTACACGGGTTTTTCCGGGTGACAGCTATCAAAGCGTGACGTTTCTATTAGCTAACTACATCCCTCTTCAGAGTGGCGGATCGTGTAATATGTCCATCTTCGTTGAAAGCTGCTCACTACATTAGTGGCTGAGTGGGAACTGTAGGTATTGTAAAAATGTTAAGTGGTTGAAGGGCCGAGGTAAATTAAAAAATAATCAAAGAAGGAAAAAGTTTTCTGCAAAGCATTTTTAAAATTCACTCGTTTATTTTTTAAATAGGTACTTCTTTTTTTCAATTGCTCCACACAGTAGGCCCTAATAAAAAGAGATCCCTCAGAGCCTGTGTCATCTTTGGGGAAGCTGTGTGGAGTTCTGTGAAGGTCCAAGGCGATTTTCCAAGAGAGTCCTTCTGGAGAGGTCAAAAGGTATCCCTCAACCAGTCTCTTTCGATCCATCCAATTGATGGGAGGTGGGAATGAGTACCGCCGCCCCGGGAACCTTTATTGAATAACCAACACCTCTGCCATAGGTCAACCCAAGTGGTTCGCTACGTTTAGTGATTTAGCAGGGTTGCTCTATTTCATGGGGTGAGGTTTGTCTAGGTCTTGGAGGCGGATGACCAGGACACACTGAACCCTAGATTCCTACCCACCCCTTAAACCCGTTTAATCCCCAGAACTGTCCTCTCCTTTCTTTCCTTTTAAAGACCCTTCACACTAAATGACATGGGACCTGATAGAAATTATTTTCGCTGGGAGTGTGTGGTTCGCAGTTAGAACAAGACGTTTCTACATCGATCCTGACATGTTTTTCAAATAAGTTGGGTTAAGTTCAAGCTATCTTTATGACAGTTGGCATACATACGCGTAACAATCAATTACAAAAATAATTCGCGAAATAATTTTATTTCTTTCGGAAAGGAAGATACGATCGATTAAAGTTTGCTCGATTTAAGTTTTAAAACATAATCAAAGTTCTTTACCGTGTGCAACAATCTCAAGTGAGGAACCAAAGTGTTGGGCGCAAGGAGACAAGGATCGCGTCACACCATTAAGATAAGTCATTCATTTTTATTTATTTGTTGAAGAATTTTGTTATTTTAGTTGATGGGATGAAGAGTGTTTATTTTAACATAATATACACTGAACCCGAAGAACGATCTCAAAACAACATAAATAATGAAGAGCACCGTTTTTAATATAATTTTCTTAATTGCTTATGTTTTTTTTCCAGTCGGTCTTTCATTACATTTCAGAGAAGTGCATTTTGTTCGTACACGGTATTTGTGATAAGGTATTTTAACTGTTACCTTCGTGGTTAGTTGTTTTTATTTTTTATTATTATTTTTTTTTGAAAATTTACACTGTAGTTCTAGGAAGAAGAAATAGAATTATAACGCCATTATACTCATGGGCGAGAGTGGGATGGGTTTGTGATTGAAGTGCCAAGAAGAAGAGCCGAGAAGAGACGAGAAGATCCAATTAGAGTCAAGAAGATGCAAGTAGAGTCAACAACGAGAGGATCCAAGAAGATCCAATGAGAGCCAAGAAGAGACAATGAGAGACAGGAAGTAGCAAAAAGAGCCAAACAGAGCCCAGAAGAGATGAGAAGATTCAAGAAGAGGCAAGAAGAGCCGAGTCGAGCTGAGGAAGAGTCGAGAAGATCCAAGAAGAGGCGAAAGGAACCACGAAGTGACAATAAGAACCCAGAAGAGAAGAAGGAAGAACAGCCAAGAAGAGACAACAAAAACCCTGCTATGGCAAGCGTATGGCGGAAAACATAAATAACGGGAAGCCGGAAACGAGAAGCTAGAAGCAGCAGGAGGCAACAACCAAAAAATACATATATACGCGGGAAGTGGGAAGATGAAAACGGAAAGCAATAAGCTGGAAGCGAGAAGAAACCGGAAGCAAAATAAGCGAAAGGCGAGAAACGATATTTATATATATACATATATATATATAGCTCAATCATTTCCTTTATTCCTGCCCATCCTATATTCCAATATTGGCTCCAGGTTGCCATGTATACCGGTAGATTAAACTCCAACCTCCTTCCTATCCTCAGAGCACGTGTTCCAGTCCTAACAAACAGTGCCCCCTGGTGTACCGGTCTCACCGGGACAGGAGTGCTCCTGGCTGGGATGGTACAATCGTATCGTATCAGGGCCTCCTGTGTAAAGCTCATGTAAAAAATAAAAAAAAGCCTGCCACGCAGATGCATCCACCGCCAAGATCCGGACTAACCTCACCCCATGAACCCGGGCACCCATTCTGAGTAACCAAAGGTAGCGAACCACGTGGGGTGACCTATGGGAGATTTGTTGGTTGTCGAATAAACGATTTCCAGGACGGCCGTAAACATTAGTTTGGTTTCTAGTTATATTTAAAACATATAATTGTCGATTGAATTGTGGAACTGTTTATTTTATGTTTTCTCAAAGTCGTATCACCCGAAGGGTGACATTGATATGTTTGTTTTGTTTTTTATAATCTAAACACGATATTTCTGTAATTTATAAATATTTTAATGAATTTCAAAGTTAAGTAATTTTAAATTTACCCCATTTTACGGTGTCTGTTTTTCCACAAAGAATTTTGGGCGCGTATTTGGTTTATCTTCCCCTACGATCTAGTCCTATTGACAAGCAATGCACACGACACTGAATCACACGTGGACCTGCACGTGCAGCAAAAATACACGTCGTGGATACAGAATTAACATCGTCATCTCGGTGGACCATCTTCTCATCAGTCCAGACCCTATCTGGAGATTGTCTATTTCTGTGTCTAATTCCGAGAATCCGTCACCAGGAAGCCGAGGAATATTGGAGAGTGGAAATTTTGAGTTTAGTTCAGTTGTGCCGTTTTGGAAATAACTTTCTTGGAAAATGTTAATTAGGATGCAACATGTTCAGTTTGAGCTTTCAGTTGAATCTAGTTTTCTTTATTCTTTATTTTTCCCAATTTTACATTTTATACATGCATATTTTGACAATCATAAGAGTAATAGGACCCACTAAGGCGCATCCTGTGCGTGGATAATGTAGTTAAATAATATTTCGTTGTACCTAGGAAAAACAAAACAGTGGGTATTAAGCAAAAACATAAATAAAATTTGTCTAAATAGTTTGTACAAAAATGGTATACATTAGTGAACAGTGTAATAATAAGTGTAAAGTTCTTGTGAAAAAATAAAAGTGATATAAATTATAAAAATAAAGTTTCAACATCTGTATCGTTAAGCCATATTTTTAAATCTTTTAGGTATTGGGGAAGTTTAGTTGCCACCTGAATAATTTTCGGTAAAAGATTGAAAGTACGAGGTCCAATGAAATTTCTGTGCGTTTGCATTGTTTTGGTATTCGTTTGGGGGTATAAAATACGTTATTACTTCTATTGTTGATTCTGTTTTCATTTTTTTCGAATTTGTTTTTGTTTTTAAAGATATATTTCATAGTTTACATTTTCATAGTTTATAATAGTTTACGAAGACTGAATAGTTTAGATTCTTTGTATAATGCATCTGTCGAAAAAGTTTTACTTCTATTATACATAACTTTGATAATATAATTTTGAGTTATTTGTAAAGGTTTTATAAAAGCACCACCCCATCCTATTATTGCGTACATGAGTGAAGATTGCACTAGAGAAAAATAAATCATTTTCAGTTCGTCAATATTCAGTACTTCTTTAAGTCTGGAAAATATGTACGTAAGATATCTTAATTTAGAAACGGTATTATTAATTTGTGATTGCCAATTAAAATTTGTATCAATATTAGAGGCGCCCGTCCCTGTTATACGATAGTTCTGGGTTTCGCGTCCCAGTTGCGACCATTATCTTTTTCGTTTTTCTGTGTCTTGTTCTCTTTCATATGTTCGTTTAGATTATTAGTGTTATCTTCTTCTTCAATGTTAATTATTTAGAGAAATAATCCTGTATTTCGTTGCAGAGTAGAGAATCATTGACAAAATTTTTCACATGGCCATTTTTCAAGGATTTTTAAATGTAACATTGACATCAAAGCGCTAATTAACGCCATTTTGTTTTTTTAAGAGGAACGTATGCGCAGCTCATTTCGACGCGTTTCATACAAATCTTAGATTTGGATTTGAGATCAAAATACCCAACCAAACTGAAAAAATATTTTTGTAATCATAAGGTAAATCAAATATCTAGTACGGATGTGAACAAGTTTATTTGGTTTAAATTATAAGATGTAGTCCATTAAATATTTTAAGTTTCATGATTTTGGAGGCAACTTAGGCAATTATTTGTTAGAAAAAAGAAAAACATTAAAGGACACCGTTTCCTCTTAAAGAAAACCTAAAGTGAAGCTAGTAGAAAAATAAATAAAAATATAAATTAAAGTATATAGGATAGATAATGTGAGATTAAACCATGCACCTTTATAAAAATAATACAGTTTTTACACCATAGGATACTGTTCAAAGCTAAACAAGATTTAAAAAAAGAAAAACAACATAATGAGAATAAGAAAATAACGTACAGCGGGCGTAGATGGTCTGTAATTAATAAAAAAAAATTCTAATGTACATTTAGTAAATTGACCCAAGGATAAATGAAAAATATCGGCGTCTGAAAAGATATTATTGTATTTTGTGTACGCCCTTCTGAGAAATGAATGTTATAATTGCTGGAATATCCATTTTGAAATTTAGAAAACGTTAGAATTTGTGTTGTATTCTTTCAACAGCTTTTACATGTATATTATAATGTGGGTTTCAGATGCAAGAATTGTACTCAATTTGACTTCTTACATAGGCAAAATTATTATTAATACAAGTGTTAACCTTCTAACCTTTTTTTAATGATAACTTGTTAACATTTTTCCAGAGATCTGCCACCAAAATCCTCAATGTTCTCTACTAAAAGTTGATCCTCACGTAATTGAAGGAATTCTTGAGGCTTGTATGTCGGTGTCGATTGGATGAACCGAATTGAATGTTTACTTCAATGAGTACTGCATTTGTTCCACTTAATTACAGACAATTTATCTTGTACTCAAAGCCAACGATTCTCAAATTGTAGGGATGCTGACATGTAATTATTGCAATGTAAACATGGAAAAAGGGCTAGGAACTAGTATTGGTATGAAATCGAGCACACAAATGTGTCGGCAATATTGTTCACCCATTTGTTACAAGTCATTTGTAAGATTTAATAATTATGCAGAGGCAGCTTCACACTTTAAAATTGATTCATTGAGTGTACGAAGGCATCATATGGATGCACTATTCTTGTATAAAACAATTATATTCAATGCCCAGAGTTGCTAAATAAAATTCAATTCAATTTACCTGCACGTTCAACACGCTCTTCTGCCCTGTTCAGGGTGGATCAATATGGATCTCTGATGGTTCGTGATTAATGTTATGTTTTTATTGTTTATATTTCTGTTATGATTTGATTTATATGTACAACCTCTCTCCATGTCTACCAATTTATTGATAGATTTTTTGTTTAGTAATGTTTCGTTTTATGTAAGAATAAAATTGGTTTTTTATTTTTTGTTTTTGTTTTTGTTTTAAATAATTTTTGGATTCATATTGCTTTTTTATTAAATTAATTTACTTACTCTTATTATGCTGTCTCAGTACAAGTAAAGTCAGAAGGAGGAAATCCATAATTGGTTTTCTTTTGACTATTTAATATTATGTACAAACTGAAATAAATGTAAACTGTCGATTTCCTGAAAATTAATAAATTTTAAAAAAAATACTGCAAATCGATTCTACGCACAGCGGCGACCACCAGCCTTTCATTGGCTCTGCCACATAGTCCGTGCAATTTGATCGTAGTTCGGTACGATTTTATGCCACAATTTCCTTTGTTTCTAAGATCTATCATTGTGAATAGACGAATTTGGAAGTCGAAGCAAAAAAAGGAAAATTCTTTAAAAAATTGATTCAATTACTCAGATCCCTCAGATCTACAAAAAGAGTTTTTCGGGGCATAATTTGTATCTAGAAAAGAAATTATTCATAAGCTTTTTTAATGAGAATACGAACAGTCCCAACTGATCCCGACCGCCTGTAGCTACTGAAACTATGGCATCCCCAATTGTAGTATATTATGAAGCTGAAGGTAGTGGAAAGAGGAAGGAGATGAGGAAAAGGAAGGTGTGGAAGTACCTGCCTATTCTGGTCACCAAACACGGCTAAAGCCATTTCAAGCAACGTTTCAACTCTGGGCGATACTTGGAGAACCTTCCACTCTGTAATATGCCACTAATATTGCAAATTTTAATTTAAATGATTAAATTGTGAAATAACACAATTCAATCAAATAAAATTAACGTTTATGATTTGAACGCGCGACCACGTAGGCCGTCAGTAGTGCAAACCCGTAAAAAACCACGAGATCGAAAAATTGTTAAGAGAGCCCATCAGAAATTTACCTATTACAAACCGTTTAGTAAACTATAAAAATCATTTCACAGAATTTTAAAAATTCACCAAATTTCAATGTTAAAATCCAAGTTCTGTGAAAACTCTATTCAAGTTCTGTTATTATTTCATCAGGTGTCGTTTGCTTCACAGCATTTTGATAATAACAACTTGTGTAGGACTTTCGCAGAACTTGAATATTAACTTTGAAATTTGATGAATTGTTCAAATTCTGTGAAACAACCCGTGCTTAAAGTAATTCAGATTTACATCTGTCAATTTTTTACAGATAGATCTGACAAACTTTTAAACGAAAAATTTTGAACATTAAACGTATGCATGAATAATTTTACCCTTTACATCACATGACGCAGAAATATTGAAAATTTTCACAAGTATTTGCACAATTTCCACAAATATTTAGAAACACTGTTGCACCGTGACTTTGGACCCTTGGCTACTGTCTGACTCATGGCTTACTTCAATGGGTTTACTCTCATTCTATACATTCATACTCTGATATTCGCTCTCCATACAAACACATTCAATACATTCATTCATATGTGGCTAATCATACACACATCCTACCAATTTACTGTGGGGCGTGTGGTCCTCTTGTTCAATACGTTTTAAGCCCTATTTAAACCGATTGTTTTTATGCATTTCTAATTTATTATAAAATTTACACCCGTTTTTTTTTCTTTTTAAAAGAACGATAATATTTGAATATCTCTTTCTACTATTATCACAGCAAGCGGAAAATTTCTCTTGTGTCGTGATGGCGGATTTAGCATGTGTCAACTGTCAACTCTGCATCTGGGGCAGAAAGTCTTTTTAGCAAGGTAGAAACTCTATATATCATATCTTGGACATGTGATGAGATCCAGAGAAGTATATAGGGAAAGATTGCCGGAAGACGGGGCCCTGGAAGAAGGAGAACATCATGCCTGAAAAAGCTGAGACAGTGGTTTGGCCAGTCTACTGTAGAACTGTTCCGGGCCGCAGTAAACAAAGTCCGCATAGCCAACATGATAGCCAACGTCCATTTAACGGACAGAGCACAAAAAGAAGAAAAATGTAGACCCTAACACTAAAGTTTCCGAATCTACATAAATGTTATTTTTTTAAGTGAAAACTTCTTTTTCACCGTTGTGATTTGAAACTCGACGAAACGAAAAATAGCGACACCAAAAAGAGACACATACATTTATAAAATTTAGCCTGCGATAGAATGAGATAGTATAATTGGTCTCCTCTTTGTTCGGTGCTTCGTAGCCCCACCACTCTTATCTACTTTAGTTTTTTGAAGGTTTCACTTCTACCGCGTGTGAACTACACACTCCGTTTTTTTTAAAGTTCTCTATGTGATATAGATTCCCCAGTTTCCCGCTTATATTACTAATTTCCGGACACCGTGTATATATCGACGCTGTAAAGTAAAAATAGTTTTCTAGAACTTACGGAAAATTCTAGAAAATTAGATTTGATGAAAACAAGCACAAACAAATATACCTTATTCTTATTAGGTAGGTTCATCTTTAATGTCACAGCTGTATGGCTCTTTAGCCATTTTTCTTTTCCAACATTGATTTATTTGAATATAATATAAAATAAATTCTTTTCATTCATTTAGCTTCTCTTAAATATTTTTTCTTTATGTTTTATTTTAACTTCTCTTAACTATTTTTTTTCTTAGTTTTTCTTGTCTAGCTACAAGCTTGTTTAGTTTACTAAAAAAAAATAAAAATCATCAGCGAAAACATTTTTTTAGGCTTACTGTTTTATTTTAGCACTCTTTCTTTTTATGTATCTTTGTAAAGCTGTTTGTTTTCCAAATATAAATATTATTTATTTATAACGTACTTTGATAGCAATCCAACCCACCAGCTTTAGAATTAAAATCAAGTGTACATAAAGTTTACCACTACGCTATACACTGCGCTAAAATACACCGGTAAAAAATAAATAAAATATTTTTCTCGTTAAAGAAAGAGCTGAACAACCTTTCACAGTTGATATCGGCTGCACGACAACGGTCCGTTTCTCCGACTCGTTCAAAACGGCACGCATGTGTAACGAGCCGTTGATCATTGCCTCCACCGTATTGTGCACACCACGGACAGTCACTGCCCATCCAACTGGTATTTCAATAGAAGGTGCTACGATGTACTATCACACCAAACGCGTGTTCAACCTTTGGACACATTTAAAATGTTTATGATTTGTAAAAGCCACTATTTTAGATTAATTCTTAATACAAATCGGTTTACATTACCAATACCAAAAAATATGTCTTGGATAAAGCCTTTTCTATCGTTTCCCTTGAGTAAAATTAAAATTAAATTTTTAATTACTTTATGTAGGTATACAAAACATAGGAGCCTTATAATGAAAAAATATTTTTCGTTACAAATGTACGAACGCCTATAAGAAACAACCTAAAAAATACAGTATTATGGTTAAGATTATTTGTGACAGTTTCCCTTGATTAATTTTTTTTTCAATTATTTCAGTTATAAAAATATTCACAGGTTAAAAAACATTTTTGCGCTTGAAATTGAGCGTTTCTAGACACCATTTGCCAAGCGATTTTTATGCCAATTACCTATATTCTTAGCGATATAAGGCACACTACGAATATACACGTTTTCGCTAAGCTCGTTGAATAAGCTCGTTGCAGGACCTCAGTGCAATACAAAAGACAACAAACAGCTAATTGTAACGAAGAGCGATATTTTTTCAAATTTTTTGATTTAAAAAAAGAAAATTTGAACCCGATTTATTCGAAAACGAAAGGTCGAATCAAAAAAGTTATAAACACAAAATCGACTCCAAATGTTATGTAGACTCGCCCGTTTCCCGCATGTGCCTCTAGTTTCCAGACACCGTGTATTTTTTTAGATTACAGTTACTCTCAGTATCGCCCTGGTAAAATCTCGCCACACAAAATCGAAAATTTTCTTGAATTGGCTCATGCCGTATTTGGTGATCAAATCTGAACAGACAAATTCCCCTATTCCATTTAGACTACAGTCTTATTGGCTACGGATAGTTTGGAGCAGTTGGGATTATTGAGGTAACTATTATCTCTTCTGTATTGACACTACACATGACGAAGGAAGAGTTCCTCCAAAACCGGTTAGAATAAATACAATGATTTAAATAAGAATTTTTTTTTGTTCTAATTAAGTTTTCTTTTTGTTACAGGTAAGAACACTTCTTTGAAAAATTCCATCCATGCATCGATTGAAAAGATTCCTTCACAGGTTTGTAAAGCATTTTGAATAAAATTGTCGTTTTTTATTTTTTTTTTTCACACGTTTGAAACGATTTTTATTATTTAAGATATTTGCATAATAATATATCGTTTCCATCGTGAGCTATTGAGCATGTTTATATAAATTTAATTTCCACCACAACAATATGTAGGTACCTACACCATTTTATTATTTGATATTTTTCCTTGGTAGATTTCGTTAACAGAATGTTGAAACCGGGTAGTAAAACCGAGTGGAAGATACTCTCTCAGAATTGAAACATTCCTTGTAGTGGTTTCCTACGTTTGGTGACTTAGCAGGGATGCCCGTGTTCATCGGATGAGGTGTGTTCAGGTCTTGGCAGAGAATGCACCTGTCCACCAGTTACATGGGAAAGGGAAGGGCCGGTTTAGGGAGACCCTTCGTCCTCTACAGCTGTTCCCTCTCGACCCATCATCGTGCACCGCAGCGGGAGGGATAGATTAATACGTCCGTCACTCCTGGACACACTGATCCACAGATTTCCACCCACCCCCCACACATTTTTCCTTCTCTTCTCCCTCCTTTCGAAAGACTTACTGACTTATGACTTAGTTCCTGAGGGAAATTATTTTCCTCAGGGCCCCTGCGTGGCTTAAAGAAAAAAAAATACTTCGGCTGTACTTGATGAACAGATCTGAATACCCAAATGTTTCCCAATCTTCCTCTCCCCCGTCTCTTTACCTTCCTCACTCCCTCCACTCTCACAACATACCCTATTGGGATGCCATAGTCCATCTGGTTTCAGCGAGTTGGGAGCAGTTAAGACTGTAATGTATTCACATTAAAAACAATAAAAATTGATCAAATTCTGAAAAGTAGGTACTTACGTAAACCAACCATTAAATATTGATTAGCATTACAATTATAAATATAACATAAGCAAAGAATTTCAATTAATATCCTATATTTATAATTAGTTATCTGCGATAATAATAAATAAATAATATTGTGTGACGCACATATTTCACTATTTATTTGGCTAGCAAAATGAAGACACTTCCGCAAAAGACCGACCAAACCTGCACTTAAAATTTTCATTACGATAAAACATTTGTACTAAGTGCCCGAGTTTTGTTCAGCCAGAACGTAATAATTCCACCAATGTTTCTCGATACTTGTAAAGTTTTAGTATTCAGTATTCAGTAATTCGTAGTCGGTGTCGGTCGCGTTTCCTTTATTTATTTTGTTTGTTATTTTATTTCCATTATTGTTTATCAATACAAATTGGTGTGAATTCATCTATTTCTTTAGATGATTCGTAATTCGTAAAGTGAGTTAATAAAAGTTGTGACGAAAAATCAATGCCATCAATGGTTATAAAGATCATTGAATTTTCATGTTTGAGTGACAGTTTTTCACATGATTGAATTTTCCAGTGCTATATGGAATTAATTCAATTTGTTTCTCAAGTTTCAAGTGTTTCGTTACAATAGTTATAGTTTATTTATTACTGAATGTTTGGAAGTCTTTAAAACTGCTCTTTCCCCTTTATTTATCACGTTTTCAAACTCTCTAATAAACTTTTTTTTATTTAATGTTTTTTTGCTATATTTACTTAAATTTTATACGATTGCACGGTTTAAGGAAAATTCTTGGATTTCTCATATGTTTGATGTCGCTAGCAAATTTGCATAAATACAAATTATTTTTTTTAAGTATTTTTAATGGTACGATGAACTCTGCGTTTTTATGTGAATCATTTGTCCCAACTGCTCCCAGCCATCTGGAAACAGTAAAACTATGGCATCCCCAATTGAGTATGTTGTGAAATTGAAGGTAGTAGGGAGGGAAAGAAGATGAGGTAGAGGAAGGTTAGCAATTTCGCGGTATCGTGGAGATAGGAGTAGAAGTATAAATTTAAATGAAAATCATTTGACTTTTTCATAGATTTTCAACTATTCGATTTTTATTGCTTGTTTATACAGAAAAGATAATGCACCACACATTTCAATTTTGACAAAATAGGGATATCAATGTTATGAGATATTATTTTTCTATTTTTTTAGTACGGGGAAAAATATAGCCATGTTTTTTAAACTAAATGTTAAACTTTTTTTTTCGTTATTTGTTTTTGGGGTGTTATGCCGTGTTGCGCTACCTCCTTCTTTAGCCAAAGTTTCGGACAGCGTTACAGTGTCATCAGGGCAGATGATTAGGTAAAGAAGGAGGTAGCGCAAAACGGCATAACACCCCAAAAACAAATAACGAAAATACTTTTGGCCGTGAAAATCTAAAAAAACGTGTGTAAATATTAAACCATTTTTATTGGTTGGAAAAAAATAACCCCAACTAAAGTTTTTTTTATCATCTCTACGATAAAGCAGAAAGTCTGAAACGATGAGCTGTGGCGTGATGAAAATTTCACTGCAGTTTCAAGAGTGCCGAACATTACTATTTTCAGATCGTACCCTCACTTAGGTACTTAATGAGCAGTTGAGCTTTGAAATATCAATTCAATTGTCAAACATTAAGGATGGGTTTTTCAAAAAATTTCAACAATTCATCAAATATTTGAAGTTCATTTTCACATTCTGTGAAAGTTCTATTCAAGTTCTGTGATTATTTCAGTTTTAGGAAGCAACTGGCCTTTAATGGTATAATAACAGAACTTACACATAATGTGAAAATTAACTTAAAATATTTCATGAATTTTCAATTTTTTTTAAACAACCCGTCCTTAGACGAGATTTTAAGGTTTTTATTTCAAAATTTTAAATTTTCTTGAATGTTTCAAAATTTGGGCGAAACTGGTTGGTAAAACTAGTGTTTCAGTATTTAATAAATTGCGACGTATGTTTATGCAAGTATCGAACATCCGGACAACGCCCAATCAACATCGAACTATAAATAGTGTGATATTTGTCTTGATTAGATTATGTAGGTACCGATTATTTCTGTAACACCGTTTTCACGAGAGTATTCGATCAGTGGTTTACAACTTAATTCATTTAACCTATAACTTATCGCTTAGCTGATAGCTCTTAGCTTGGACTGTTTATAACTAATAACAGCAACTTACCGCTAAGCTTTATTATTAGATTTATAACTTGTGTCTTACAACGTTCAACTAATTACTGAGACTAATGACTTATTCTAGTGACTTATAACTAAGATTTAGACTTACAACAGTGACTTACAGGTCACTAGTTACAAATTTAAACTAAAATTAAACTAAGATTTATAACTAGTGACCTGTAAGTCACTGTTAAGTCTAAATCTTAGTTGTTACTATGTGTAAAAAATGTATAACTAGTGACTTGTAAGTAACTAGTTATAAATCTTAGTTGTAAGTTGTAACTTAAAACTAAGATTTATAACTAATGTCTTAAAACAGCTTAGACTTATAGCTAGCAACTATCTTCTAAAACTTGTAACTAGAGACTTACATACAAGACTTATAGCTTGCAACTGAAATTTATAACTAGATAGTTATGCCAGTGACTTACAACTAAAACTTATTTCTAGGGACTTACTTACTATTAATGATGTAACCGAGTAAAAAGTTCATCAATACAATCATTGTAGATTGTAGATAATCAGTATTGACACTAAAGACACTACTTGGCCTTATCTCATCGATAGATAGAGCCCTTATCTGTGACAACTTACCTACTAGTATTTTATTTATATAAGGCATAAATGGGCCATGAAACATTATTAGTATGAAACCACATGCACCGCAAATGTCGCCAACGTATTTCACTAATACTACTGGAAATTGATCTAGGTTCAGATGCGCCTCGCATTTGTTTCTACCTACACACCAAATGCACATCTTTCATTGCATAGCAGCTTTGATATCTCGTACGGTTAGTTCTTAGCTCAGCGACATTTGGTACGCTTCCATGCCATACATCTCTTTGTTTCTGTTATCTATTAAATAAGGTTCGAGTACCTGCTCCTGGGCGTTGAATTCAGTGGTCGCAGGTTCGATAACTAAAGTTTGCAAAAATATGTATACAGGGTGTTTTGGGAAGTACTTGGTATTTCCTGATAATATTTGGAGAGTAAAAAATGTTAGTGAAATTTAGATCTCCTGTGACACCTATGAGGTTTTTTTTTCAACTTGAAGCATAAAAAATCAGTAGGTGTTGTATAGTAGATCAGGGTGAGGGGTTGGGCGGTTGATGTGATGACGTAGGAAAGTTTTTTTTTGTAAATTTTGAAGAAAAAATATTGAAAAAAACGCATCCAAAAAAGTCGCCATGCATCAAAATTTCCTTTAGATTTTTTACTCCGAAAAATGTCAGGAATGGTATGTCAAGTACGTGCTTTAACTTCTTGTATATTTGTATGTATTTATCTCTGACTTGGTATGGTTTAGATTTTGACTAGATAACATTCATCAAAGATTAGGAAATACAATATATGATTGTAACTGGGCACCGTATTCTGATGTAAATTTTGATATGAATTTTCAATAGTTCAACATAAATAATAATTTTAAAAAATCTATTTTATCATTTAATGCACACATATTTAAAAAATATTGGATTATTTATTGTGTAAAAATGAATATACTGACAATTCTTTATATTTAATGCTAGTTAAGCTCCATTCAAAAAAAAATCTCCAATAAGTTTGTAATATACTGCAATCATTATTGTTATTAATCACTTTATAAAGTTTCATATCATCAGCAAAAAGTAGCACATTTATGTTAGTAAATATATCAATAATATAATTTATAAATATAGTAAATAAAATGGGCCCTAAATCAGAGCCTTGCGGCACTCCACTTGTCGCTATAAATTTGTAAGAATAATTTGTGTCATTTGTTTTCACACTAAGACTTATTTTGGACAAATAACTAACAAACCAATTTAATAAACTACCATATACTCAAAAATGTCACTAACTTATTGATTAATATTTGTGACACACCTTGTCAAAGGCTTTTCTAAAGTCAGTGTATATTGAGTCTACCTGGCATCTGTTTGTTAAAGTTTTCGTATAATAGTAAATTAGTTAATGTAGATTTATTTGAATAAAAGCAAAGTTAGTAGGGAGTTAAAATCTTTTTTATGTTGTTTGTAGATATGAGTACAATAATAGAGTAAATCACCGGTGTTCATGTTGATGCAACTTTGTGTCATAAATCTGTGATTATTTGTGGTATATTTACGTTGCAGTGACTGTAGCGGTGTTGTGGTCGCATTATGAAATCCATAAAAACGACAAGGTAACTCTTGTCGTCGTGTATTGTTATTATAATTTTAGAGTCCCAGGTGCAGGTGTATGGTATGGATGTACAACAGGTAGGGGTACTGTACTGGTACAGTGAGTAATATAGTAATAATATTACGAATGGCCATTTTAGTTGACGCGTTGGAATTCAGTCATTATTTTCTGTGTTGTCATTTGTCGTTGGGACGCCAGAGGAATACGAAATAGACACATAATAAATGATATTGTACTATCCGTGTTCATGTTGTGTACTATGTACCAAGTATTATTTACCAAGTGCTATGTACCAAATACTATCTCCCAAGTACTATGTATCAAGTATTATATATAGTGCTGTGAAATTCCCTCGATAGAAAAAAATCGCAAAGTGTGCTCCGAAAATTATTATTTTCACGTCTGTTTCAGTTATTTTACAAGTTACATGTATGAAAAAATTCAGAGTGTTTCTTTAAATGCTGTTTTAAACAGCTCCCAAAATATTTTTGCTCTATTTTAAACGAGTCGTGTTTTATTAAACATTTTCACAATTTTCGCATCGATTTTATCACATTAAATATTAGCGCGCTCCTCTAACATTCGTAATTACATATCTCTCCGTCTTCTTATTTTTTAGCGCGAATACAGTGCCTTAAGTAGCGGTGTTACCTCATTTTATCCCTCGTTTTCCCTCGTTCAATCATCAGTCAAACCAAATCTTTGAAATTGACTACTAGCCAGCCCAAGAGATTTCGCATCAAGGTCGAAAACTGAAAATTAATATATGTGTTATAGAAAAAACTTTTTTAGGTAATTCTTCGGAACAAACGTCAACGATTAATACGCACTTTTTTTTATAAAACTTTTAGATTCTTCTTAATTACCATAAAAGAAAACTATTTGCATTGGGGGAGGTTGAAAATGTTACATTTTTAATTTTAGTTACGTAAATTGAAAATTTGCTTTAACACTGTCAAATCACTCTGTTTGCAATATTATTGTTATTTTAATATGTTGGTATTACTGATATTTTACATTCCATGTTACACAAACCTAGCGTAGCCGCTAAACTACTTGAAAACTGGGATGTTTTTCTTGCCTTGACGTGAGTAGGCGTTATAAAGGGGCACTTTCTTTTGAATCACAAACCATGTTACACAGACCTAGCGTATGGGTTTTTTCGGTTACGCGCCTTTGAATATATTGCCATGAAGTCAGTTACGGTATGATGTAGCCTTCCATATAGTATCAGTAATACCAACATAATAAAATGACAATAATCATTACAAATTGCATATGGAGAAGCGTTGTGTATAAATACGAAATCAAATTTTCAATTTACGTAACTAAAATTAAAAATGTAACATTTTCAACATCCTCCAATGCAAATAGTTGTCTTTTATGGTAATTAAGAAGAATCTAAAGGTTTTATAAAAAAAGTGCGTATTAACCGTTGACGTTTGTTCCGAATATTTACCCTTTTTTTACTGGTTGATTTTTCTTATTCATTAAAAAATTATCGTAGGATATGGTAAGTAATAAAAAAAAACTATAAACTCGGTTATTCAAAGAATGTTTATGTTTGCCAATAATGCGGTAATCATATTGTTGTTCCATTAATAAATATGTTACTAATAAATAAATAGATAAACCACACAAGCCCACATCGCGTTTATCGTGCTGTTCCCGCATAAAAAACCCGCTACTGTATATATTCATATTATATACTCGTACATTGTCGTTATCACAAATATTTAAATAGATCGGCGACAATCTATTGACGACTACCAACGTTTAATGTTATTATCTTGTGTTTTTGGTTTAAAAATTTGATTGACCACAAATACTAGGTATAGGTGCGTTCATTTGAATGATAGGTAATTTACCAAACTGTTGCTGACACTGTCTTAATATATATTATATCTTATACAGAGAGGAGCAACCGCACCTTAAGAGGGAATAACCAGACACAACCAGAAATATGTCATTTTTAAATAAAATTCTAGAAGTATTGAATTTTTTCCACAAAAAAGTATAAATAGATTTCGAAAGATTGTTTTTTTTATCTAGTAAAGGTATATTTTAAATTTTGAGAAAAATGTTTATTTTTAGTATAATAAGATCACACCGTAAGTCTTTGGCAGATTTGTTAAATT
Organism: Limnephilus lunatus; assembly: GCA_917563855.2. Lineage (NCBI taxonomy): Eukaryota > Metazoa > Arthropoda > Insecta > Trichoptera > Limnephilidae > Limnephilus > Limnephilus lunatus. The sequence goes on from OU830596.1 coordinate 59,735,775, forward strand.
TTCAAACTGTATTATATAAATATTTTCAAATGAAACAATCATACAATAAAATAAATAAATAAATTTTCTCGGAAAGCTAATTTTCCGAATTTCAATTTTACTTCATTTGTCTATTTATTTACTGTCTAACAAACTTACATAATATATCAGTTTTTTTTAGCATTTTTATTTTGCTTAGACATTATTTAAAAATTATAAATACTTATGATAAAAATATAATTACAAAAAGTACATAATTTTAATAGTCGTATCATCACACGTTTGAGCATTTTTGAATATAGGTATATATCAAAACAAATTCTTATTGGAATAAAATCTATATTGAGTTATTATTTAAAAAAAGCTGGTACGCAGAATAAATCTTTCTCATTAGAAACGCCCCGTACGATCGTAAGAACATCTTTCGACGAAATAAGAATTCTCGGCCGCTGGCTGGTAATGGCCCAGTGTGATCGGAAAACATTTAAATATTTGTGATTAAATTTCACAAAATAAAATAGTAAAACATATTTTATAATTTATACCGATGTATTTTTAATTTGTAAATCCTTATAGTAAGATGTGCGTGATTCGTGTAGCTGAAACACACAATCTCGGTGTCATCAACCCGATTGAGCAAACTATTCGCTCAAGGGTACACATTCGCTTAAAGATAAGAACTGTCTAAATGACGTAGTTTTTTGCAGTTCATAATCAAAATTTTATGTATTTTTTAGTGTTTGATAACGAATGTAAACATACCGTTGTGCATTTTACGTTCAAATTGTTTACATTGTTGCATTTTACCAAGTAAAGTAAGACATGAATTTCACTGGAATGAAAATGAACTAATAACAGAAAAAAATCAAATTGTGCAATTCACACGCGGTAGAAGTGTAATCTTCAAAAAAAAACTTAAGTAGACAAGGGTGACAAGACTACGAAGCACTTTTTTTATTAATGTGAATGATGATTTTTTCATATTTTTGTCGTAGAATTTCAGTGTACTTTTTCCTAGGCATTTAGTAATCTTATTAGTATTTGTGTTTTATTCTTCGGAGTCGCTAGATGTCCCATTCTTTTGTGTTTTCTTTGCCTGTTCATTTTGGAGTGCTTTGAAGATTGGATGTTGATTTTACAGAAAGAAAACCATCCTTTTCGGATTTCGTAAGATTCGCGATTCGTTCCTTAATCTGATGAATGTCTAGCCGCTAAGGTTCGTCAGACGCTTTATACCACTAGCACTAGAGTAAAGGAGGCTTGTGTGAGACCGTGGATTTATCGTATTATATTGGAACCGAGTAATAAATAAATATTTGGTTCTGGGCTCTGGGTTCGTGTCCCAGTTGCGACCGTTATCTTTTTATTTTTCTGTGCCTGGTTTATCTTTTTATTTTTCTGTGCCTGGTTTTCTTTCATATTTTCGTTTAGATTATTAGTGTTGTCTTCTTCTTCAATGAAATATTTTATTGCTATCTCATTCACTCGCAGGCTTAATCCTATAGATGTATGTGTTTGTCTCTTTTTAGTGTTGCTCGCTTCCGCTTCATCGAGTTTCAAATCACAACGGTGCTAAAAAAGTTTTCACTTCAAAATCTGTTAAATTTCATTTTAAAATCTCCGTTTGATTTTGTTTTTGAATACCGGTTTCATCGTTAATTGACTACGCGTTTTAACATTGCCGATATTTAATTCTGTTTGGTTTCTAATGCTCAATATTATGAATATAAATATTTATTATTAACTAAGGTTATCGTAGACCGCCTAGACCTCGATCTGAAGTTTGACCGGTCAAATAAATATAATAATAATTTAGTTGATAATTTTCTCAAAAGGGTGCAATCGCTCTTTCTTGTTTTATTCATAGTTTTTTAACAAACTTATTTTATGTTTGAAGGCTAATAATTTTATTGGTATCTGTGTATATAAAAACGAACGTATGTTTGCTTGCTTGCTTGTTTATTTGTTTGTTTTTTTGTTTGTTCTAAACCATTCATTCTATTACGATGAAACTTTAATGTGTTGTTGTACGCACACCCGCGATAGTTTCTGTATATAGTGGTGAGCTCTGGCGTTAAGAAATTATTTCCTATACTATTTATCCGATTGCGATGAATCTTTGATGAGATGTTGTGCGCATGTCCGCGAAGATTTCTGTATACATATGCTGATGAGATCTGGCATTGTGAAATATGTATAAAAATTGCAATGGGTGGCACGCGAGCTGTTTGAAAACTGAATGTACCGGGACTGAATGTGTGGGTTCGTGAGACGGGGAAGCGGAAGAAGGGAGAGGGGGAACTTGAAGGAGGAGGGAACGAATGGGAAGGGACACGCAGGGAGAAACAATTTGTTCATTTAAGTGTCGTTGTAACGCATTCCGGGAACTCGCTAGTACTACATAAATGATTTATTTGTTGATTTTATATGCGTAGTTAGTAATATATTTTCTAAGGTTTCCACCGAATAAAATTATTCTTGAATTGACATCTTTCAATTGAATTTTAGACAAAACGTGTGATTTTTCAGATATTTTAGTATTTAGGTACTAACGCAGATCCGTGAAGAATCACGGGATGGTCTGAACTCTTGATTCTTGACAAATTAGTCACAAATTTTCAAAATAATAAAATATATATTTATACTGCTGATAGGTAATTTTGAAAATGAATTAATCCAATTTTGAAAATGACCCAAAAATTCGAAGACAAATTTGTGAACCATATTTCACGCGGACAAAACAAGGCACAGCATGGTTCCGCGACTTTTCAACCCGCGATAAAATATCCCTGACTAAATATCCTACGGACAAAACATCCTTCAGCAAAATATCTACAAAAACCTTTTCTTGCCTATCCTAACAAAAAAAATGGAACAAAAATAATACAGACATCCTGTAAAGATAATAAATTATTGTTAAAAAATTAATGGTGTAATGTAAAATGAAATAGTAAAATGTAAATTAAGGTTAGGTTAGGTTAGGTTATGTTATGTAAGATTAGGTTAGGTTTTAGTAGATTCGGGGATATTTTGTCGCGGTTTGAAATTGCGCAGTACCCCCAAAGCACAGACAACCAATTTTTATGATTTCATAATTTTTTACTTGATTATCAAACTTTCTAAAACTTGAAATATTATCAAATATTTCAAATATATCACAAATTAAATTCAATTGTCTCAGCGACAAGCCGTTTCACATTTCACACAATAAAGACAACAAAAACGTAATTTTGTAACTGAAACAATTTGGTCATAAAACCGCTATGACACGCACAGACACCGCTATGACACGCTAGAGCCTCACGGAATACTAATTTTGCCGGAACGACAAAAACGCTTAAAAAATGGCCACAATTACGATTCACATTATTCAAATTGAGAACGCGACGTCACTATTTACATTTACATACAAATATGGCCGCAAAATTCAAACATGGCGGTGGCTATTCTACCAACCGCAAAACTTCTCAAGCTCATGGGGGAATACTAAATAATGATAATTGTGGTTCGTACGCAAATGTATTGTATTTTTTTAGTGTGAATTCCGCACAATAGTTGCTAACTAACTATCACGCCGTTTCACCGCAGGGGTAGGCAGAGAGGACGGACCGCCAAACAACTCGGTCTTGGCACACACTCTTTGCCTCATTCACATTCATATATCGTCTCATACATACTGACTCGTGACATGGTCCGACTCAAGTATCTGATTCACTTGACCGTGCCATGTCTTCCTCGGGCGTCCCCGACTTCTTCTACCATTCATATTTGCGTCATATATTGTTCTCCGCATGCCCAAACCATCTGAGGGTTGCTTCTTAATCTTTCTCACTTCGCTTACATCAGCCTTGCATTTTTAGGGGTTCTTCACATTTCTCACAATCTCATTCACGATTTTACCACACATACGCCTCAGGGATCACATTTCAACAGCATTCAGTCTACTTTCATCCTTCCTCTGCCAGTTCCATGCCTCACTGCCATACATCAGGGTAGGTACCCGCACTCCATCGTGCACTGCTAGCTTCTCTTTGGACGGTTTTTTTTATTAACGCCAACGGCATTCAGTCATCCAATAATAGATTAACCTGCATTTACCCTCCTTTCAATATCTCTATCAGCCTTCCCATCTCTCGTAAACTTACTTCCCAGATACACAAACTCATCCACTTGCTCCAATCACAATAGTTACAATTTATCTGATTAATTTATTTGGAAAGTATCTGGCTATTCAGATACAGTCACCAAACCCGGGTAAAGACATTTCAAAAAATTTTATGGCTGTCTTTCGCCAGGTCGTTACTGAGAGTATCCTCCACTGTGGTAATTTTTGTTTTCTAGTAGTATATATGTTTTTTCGTGCATTACCAGGAATGTACTTTGAAATCTTTCACTTTCACTTTCCCATCTCCTCATACCTCACAATCGCACCGGATTCGAACAGTTGGGACTCAAAGCTTTTACAACGTATTAAAATTTTGGAATGTACGTGGTTATATATGTTACAGTTAAAACCCGTTCTTAGTTACAACTAGTTTTTCACTAAATGCCTTAACTAGAATTAACAGCTGAATATCAGTGAAAACTAGTTCTAACTAGACAAAACGCGTTTTCTAGAAATGATTCAGTTAAAACTGTTTCAACCGATGTCAAAGTTCATCGTACTTTATTCTGATTGGTCGAGTGACATCAGGTTAGGTTAGATTAGAATAGGTTATGTTAGGTTTTTAATTAACAGTTATTAAATACTGGCTGGTACCCGGCATGCGTTGCTATGCTATTTAATAAAGAAATTTTTCTCCCTACGTGTTCTTTCCCATTCGTTCTATTTCCCTTCCGCCTCCCCTTCCTCTCTCACATCCCCTTCCCCTCTCGCGTTCCCACTCCGCCTCCTCCACTTTCCCTCTCCCCACTCCACTCCCTCCTTCCCCCGTCCCACGAACCCCCTCACGAGTTCCCCTCCCCCTTTCCCAGGTTCCCTTCCCCCCCATCCCGCGAACCCACCTACCCGAGTTCCCCTCCCCCTTTCCCAGGTTCCCTTCCCCCCATCCCGCGAACCCACCTACCCGAGTTCCCCTCCCCCCTCCGTATTCCATACATTCATTCCCGGTACATTCAGTTTTAAAACAACTCACGTCCCAACTAATCTGCAAATTTTTTACACAAATTTCATAATGCTAGAGCTCACCCGTAGTTTTATACAAACCTTGTCCTGACAATAACAAACACAAAAAAAAGATTTATCCAATTTGGTGCAGTCGTTCGGAAGTTATGCGCGTACATATATTTCGGCGATTCATTTTCGTTTTCTAATAAACAGTACTTATCTATATTTTCAGTTTCAATTTCAATTTTAACAAAGGCAGTTAGTAAAAACTAGTTTTAACTAGAGAAAACGCGTTATAACAGTATAAACAGGTAAGTATGGTCCTGTATTAATTCATTTTTAGGCAGCATCGTGTTCATTGGTCAAAATATTGTACATATATTTTCGTATCGGTGATCAATGAACCGGTGTATGCAATTTTTAGCCATAAGTTGTTTTTAATTGTTTGTCTAGCTTGTAGTCTTTCTAGATTTTAGGCATGTATGATAAGTTTGTACATCGCCCTTGAGGTGATTTTTCACAAAAACGGCGCTATATAAATCGTCCAAATATTATTATTATTATTATTAACTAAAAACGAGTTTTAACAGCTGTAACATATACATTTAAAATGGGCCCTTGCAAGAAAATGCTAAAAACATGCCACTTTAAACAAATTATTACGCCATAGATAAAATTTCCCATGCCAGATGCGAATTCCGTATTCAAATTCGCAGGAAAAACCGCCGAGGAAATTTCTAATTTAGAACGCACGATATGGGATCCGTTACCATTAAGAAAATGGACTCGAACGTTTTATCTCGATTAAAAAAACACATTATATTCGATGGAGGCACATCTAAATCGATAGGAAAAAGAATTATTAGCCAAGATTAATTATATTTGGGGATATAAATAGCTCGATTAATTTAGTTTCATCCCAATCGATTTGTTGGTCCGTGGCATTGGAACCTAGAATCATCCAATTTTCTGTAATTAACAGTGGTGATCAGAGAGAATGGATCAAAGAAATCGGTCTTGGCACACACTCCTTGCTTCACTCTGTTATCCTGACTATTGACATGGCCCAACTCAAGTATTTGGTTCACTTGATCATGCCTCGTGCTTCTCTGACCTTTTCTACCATTCACGTTCGCGTCGTAATATATTCTTACATCCTTTCTCCGTTCATTCGCTCCACATGCCCTAACCGTAATTTTCTTAACAGACGGATTGCAATCTTTAGAGCACAGGCATCGGGTACGAATGCTATCCTTGTTCTGCCGGTATTACAATGGAAGATGCTCCTAGGAACTAGCGTCATTGATCCCTTCGGCTCCGGTGCACAGTCGGGAAACACGCCAAACGCGTGCCCAACGTATGTACACGGTTGACATTTGTCACATGAGAACGGGTCGCTTCTTCGACTCGTTCTTGTGTTCAACAGCTCTCAGACCTCTGTGTTTCCTCCAGTTCATTCCTTCCTCTCCTCAAAAAGACCCTCCACACAGCATCTCAGATTACATAGGCTCTGATGTAAATTATTTTCCCCAGGGCCTTCTGTGTGGAGTTAATGTAAAAAAAGTAGAAAATCAGTTAGAATGACGCATTATGTTAGTTTTCCTTAAAATTTTCTTTTCTGAAGCATAATGACGAGTTCGAAACATGCCGTACGCAAGCAATTCATCTGTGTTTGATTCGGTTCTGGTAGCGAGTTGCTTTACCTGTACAGCGCAGAGTAGAAAATCAATTGACGTATTATGTTTGTTCCTACTCATAATATGGTTTAATCCACAGGTGACAAAGAGATGAATCATTTCACATAACTACTACTCCGTAATCGTATGTATTATACGTCTACCGACTTAAGACAAAAGCGTCTCATTGTTTTCCATTGGTTCTTGGGAAATTGTTTGGCGAACACCTGCCTGCCTTACCCGCCTTGGAATGAACGAACCATACGTTTGTAATATGTGTTTATTATTTATTATACAGGCAAATTACTTTTAATAGTTTTTATATTTATTTTTAACTCAATTAGTATAACCTCAAATTGTAGTATTTAATTAATGAAGACAATATTAGCGAAGCTCAATCGAAAATCTGTATCAGAAAAGATACCGTCACATCTTGGATTCGATCCCAGGACCTTCGATATTATATTATTATATTCATTTAGCGCCCTTGAGGTGATTTTTCACAAAAACGGCGCTCTATAAATTATCCAATTATTATTATTATTATTATTACGCTCATTTAATTGATGATTTTTTCACAAATGTAACTTTTGCCGATTTTTTTATTGATTCCTCTGAAGACCATAGTGACTCATTCATCAATTCTATTAAAATTTAGCTTCCTAACAAAAACAAATAAAAATTGAAAAGCAGTATATTAATATTTATTAGGTTTAATATTATAGTCGTGGTACAATGATCATTGTGCCACTATTTTTGCTTGAATTAAGGTACAATATTATAATAATAAAACGACATATTCGATTTTAAGGCCACAACATTTTAAGAATTGTGCCGTTTTTATCGAAGTTAGAATAGATATCCGGGAACATTTCTGAATACTTAACTCAAAAATGCATTTTTTTTACTTGTGCCACTGTTATCCCTCAGGTGCGATGTATGGATTGATAGATTATTTTTTTATCGTTACAGTAGCGACACAGAAGGGTCTCTTTAAAATGATTTACCTGTATCTGTATGTACTTAGAAATTTCTAATAATATTAAGTTGTGAGAAAAACTTAAATAATTGTTTCTTGTCCTTGTGCGGTCGTGAGAATCAACTAGATAAGAACCAACACATAAAACATCACTATAATGACCCAACACTGAAATTTAACTTTATACCTGTGCTTTAAATGCATGTATTACTTCAAAAGTGCCGGTAAACAAGCAAGATAAATTGCCTGTTATTGTCTATTTCTTTTTACATTAGCTCCACACAGGAGGCCCTTTGTGGAGGAAAATAATTCCCCTCAGGGCCTATGTCATCTTTTCGGATGCTGTGTAGAGGGTCTTTTTAGGAAAGGAGGGAGAAGAAGTTCTGGGAAAAAGAGGGTATAAGGCATAAGGGGTGGGTTGGAAGTAGGAACTGGGGGTCAGTGTGTCCAGGAGTGTCAGACGTATGAATCCATCCCTCCCACTGTGGTGTTGGCATGTTCTGAGAGAGTAGAGATGGAGAAGTCAAAGTGACTTCCTCGACCATTCTTTTCCGAACCGGCCTGCCATGCAGCTGGTGGGCAGACGCACCCGCCTCCAAGATAGGGACAAAACTTAACCCGTGAACCCGGGCACCCCTGCTAAGTCACCAAACGTATTGAACCACTTGGGGTGTCATATGGTAGAGGTGCTGGTTATCCAATAAATGGTTTCCGGGGCGGCGGTACCCGTACCCGCCTCTCAAATTGCAAAGAATAGTCTTGTAATAATATTGCTGAAGAATAGTCTTGCAGGGCAAGGCTAATGAAATTTTCATCTTCTTCTTCTTCTTCTTGTGCCCTGTCCGTTCAACGGCCGTTGGCTATCATGTTGGCTTGTGGACTTTGTTTACTGCGGCCCGGAACAGCTCTACAGTAGACTGGCCAAACCACTGTCTCAGCTTTTTCAGCCATGATGTTCTCCTTCTTCCAGGGCCCCGTCTTCCGGCAATCTTTCCCTGCATTATGAAATGCAAGATCTCGTACTTCTCTGGATGTCTCAAGTCTCAACACCTGTCCTAGATATTGAAGTTTTCTAATTTTTATTGTTTTAATTACTTATTTTTCTTTAGTCATCCGAACCATGCCATTTTTATTCGTAACTCTCTCCATTCAGCTTATTTCGAGTATTCTTTTGTAGATCCACATCTAGGGTTGCTCATCACGGCTGTAAATTACGAAATTTGGTAACCGGATAAAACAGGACAGTGACAAAACAGAACCGTGATAAAACATAACTATGACAATACAGATCATTAAATTACAGGTCTTGTTAGGTTTGTTGTTTTTTCTTCAATATGATTTTGTCTTGGAACCAATAGCGTTTCATTGCTCCATGATTTTAGGGCGATTGCATTGCGGGGCGCATGGGTTTTGAGCTGCCGAAAACGCATCGTCTGACCGAGGTCTCGAAGACTTATGAGGAAGATTGGGAGTCCCTGCGTCGCTAATGGCTCATTGTTCTCCGTCACGGACCGCGACCACCACTTGGTCACGCGTGTCACCCAGCCCATTGTTTTTCCCAACCAATATTGCCGTACCAGCGATATAGGATGCATCAGATTGGCTTATTTTTTTTTATTTTTTTTTTTTATACTTTATTCCAGATCTCTTATGCTTATGCCATAGCTGGTTATATTATAATGCATTACATTTCGTTTCTTTTATTGAATTAACGGATTCTATGTTTCAAATTTTATAATTCGAAATAAATACCAATACAATATTTGAAATGTTAAAATTTTGAATACAAACATGAAAAAGTTTTTAAAATAGCTCACCTTAAGTTTTTTTCAAACGAAAATTTATTATAATGAAAAAATTGCACATATTTTATAAGACAAATGTTATTATATACTTCTCTCTTTTTCAAAAGAAGCAAACACATTGTGACTAGACATTTTAAATAAATAAAAAGAAAACACTTTGTTTTCAGTCACTTGATATTTTATAGTCTACCGGTTTCGGTACCTCCGTACCATTATCAGGACTGTTATAAAAATACTGGAAGTGTATTATAAAAATACTGGAAGTATATTATAAAAATACTGTGAGTATACTAGAAAATGGTACAGAGTAAACGGTAATATCTATAAAGGGACTTAAAACAAAGTGTTTTCTTTTTAGTTACTATAAACGTTATCTCACCTCGCTTTTTTGTCGTTTCTTAAAAATTACTAACGTTTCATAATTTAATTACTTAATTTTCAAATTGCTGTCGGAAACTTTGGTTTCATAAAGCGTACATTTTAAGTATTTTGTGGTTAACTTTTAGATTTGAACATAAACTCTTTCTAACACCGTTTAGATCATATTTCTCACCATGATAAGAAGGGAGACACAACTATCGTTATCGTCACCTCGCTTTTTTGTCACACAGCATCCCCAAAGATGACATACGCCCTAAGGGAAATTATTTTCCTCAGGGCCTCCAGGGCTCATGTAAAAAAAAATCTCTGCCTCACGGCAATGACCCAAACTGTCCGAAAAATGGCTACATACTGCCATCTCGTTTATTGTATGACGCGTAAAGAGACAGAAGACATGATATTGGAACATTTGATAAATTGACCCAGTCAATCATAGTGCGTGAAAAGAAAGCTTTCATTAGATGTCATTACTTGCCGCTGCCGGCTATCTCGTTGTGCATTTCAAGATGTTAGAATAGTACCAATTGTTTTGATTTGCATAATATTATATTTTACTATCATCTTATAATTTTGGGATGTCTTTGACCAATTGACCTGAGGGTGGGACCGCCACTATTTCTTTCCATTATCTATTGATCCAATCTAGTGACTTTTAAATCTGCGTGCATTACCAAGTTAGCTACCAAGCATTAAATACCACAACGAGAACATGAGCCACGCTACATGTCGGGAATGATGATCGCTGATCACCCATCAGACACCATTGTAACAAAACCAATCGATATTATATGCTTGACAAATTAACGCACAGTCATTTCTTTACGCCATTTCTCAACGCAAATTCGGATTTGATTGGCTCTTGTCGGAAGGCACAAATGGCTGAGAAAACAATAATTATCAGAAGTCGGAAGACGGGAACGTGATTTGTGAGAATAATAATATTTTATATGGCTACCACGAAGATAAACATAACATCAAAATATGGCTAAGTAAACATGAAAATGAGAAACTCATAAAAAAATATGAAGTAACACCAACACAATCGTCAACAACAATCAAGATGTGGAAACCAATATATATGAAGATTTCATATTTTTAAATTTTCGCCAACGTTAAGAAAATCATACCTGTGAATTTTAACATGGAAACATAACAACTTATCATAGTACTATATATCCAATGAATTAACGTGTATTTTACCGTTTATCTCATATTTGTAGGATTTATAAAAAAAATATTTAAAAATAGTTAAGCGCGCAAATCCTGCTTGTAATTACTTTGAAACTGCCGTGAAAGGTACATTCAAGTCAACATAGAATCTTTTAGATTTCTGTATGTTGTCTGTGGTATACTTGATAATAAAAGGTGCATATCTATGGAAAAAGGACTTAATTTTAACCTTAAACAGCTGATCAAAAAATCGACGTGAAAAAAAAGATTTATTGACATCGTTCTAAAATAGTCTACGAAGTTCGGATTTGCGACATCTATGGTCATAAATAAAGCATTTCAATAGCTTCGTTTTAAAAAAATGGCGGGCCGAGGAAATGTTTTAAATAATAACAATAAATGTTTTACGAATGGTAGGAAAATGTAATCCAATTTTGGACCGCTATCAATCACAGACAAATAATAGTGTTCCATTTTTCGACCATGATCGCCCCAGTAACCAACAAAAACAGTCAATTTTTTTGGATCGGCTGAATTAGACTCCCCCTTAAGAAAATTCACCTCATTCTCCCTATCAATGGGAAGTCTCAACAATTTGTTCTTGATCAGGACCAGGACCTTTGTGTCCTGCGCGCATATTGCAATACTCTGTTGTTTGCCGAGTGCAGTTAATTATTGTTTTATACGCGTCTGCCTCAGCAATAATAATAATTAATATTGCTCCTGACAGGACTGATTCACCGATGAGACACTCACAAACTAACAGTCCTACGCAGTTCACACATTATAATGTGAATAAATACTCCCATCAATTTGTCAGTTCACCTTCAAAAGGTAGATGATGCTTTTGTAAATGTGTATTTTACTGCTGCATGCGTTGCAATGCCATATTCAAAGAAGTAAATTGTTTCTCCCTGCATGTCGTTTCCCGTGCGTCCCCATTCCCCTCCCGTATCCCCTACACTCCCTCGTTCCCCTTCCATCTTCCCCGCCCACCCTCTCCCCTCTCCCGCGTCTTGCAAATCCCTCTCCCGCGTTCCATATACTCAGTCCCAGTACATTTAGTTTTCAAACAGCTTGCAACAATTTTTCATTTCTCGTATATTTATTACAAATATTCATTTTTTTTATATTATAAGAACAATTAATGAAATTTGGTACCTGTGTTAGGTATTTAAAATATCTATAATTTAAAAAAAATCCTTAGACAATTATTTTAATACATAAAAACAGCTGCCTGCTAAATTCAATTTCATCAAACGCGCGAACTGTCAAGCTTGCGAAGTTACAATAGTCGTTAAGTTTTCTGAAATTATTCAATTTTCTGCACAATTTTCTTAATTTTCTTTCCGTAAGAACCTTCTACAAAGTATTAACTTTAAAAAAAGATGAATGAAATGGGTAAAGTCGTTCTGAAGTTATGGTGTGACCAAAGGAAACAGGGATTCATTTTTATATAATATATAGATTTAGTAAAACCAACGCTACTTTGTACCCTTTTGTAAATGTATATTTTATTTAGTATCTTAAACCAAAGCTGCTTTGTTCCTCAGGATGTTAATTTGGCTCATCCGATTAAAAGTTTCCCATAAAAATTTTAAAATGTGCTAAACTTGTTACTAATAAAAATAAAAATAAAAATCCTTTTGGATCGATAGGTGCCATCCCTTCAAAACCTCCATTTATCCAAAAAAAAATTCCTCACTTACTCAAATGAAAATTGGATATCGCTCCGTTCACCTTTTCGCAAATGACAAAATCCCTTTGAAACACGTTATTACGATGCAATAATCACCATTTCAAATTTGGACATTGAAGCTACGTGTTTATATCAAATTATGTCCATTTACCAAAAACTAAAATCAGCAGTCATCACCATCTCAATTGATGAAGCATTTGTCACACGCGATGGCCAGTCCGAATAAGCCAGTAATCAGTCAGTAATCATTGTAATCAACCATAAATTGTCACTGATTGCTGATTACTTAGTCACTCGTCACCATTTTGAAATGATGCATCATCATTCCTGGAATAATGAAATTGGACCCGTTAAAAGTTATTCCATTACTGATGACAGTCGCTGTTGTATCTATTGGTACCACTTTATTTATGAACTGGGCAGGATTTAGACTTTTATAATAGGGCTTGAAAGACCTCTACAGGAAAGTAATATACTCATAATAGTAATTTATTTATTAACGCCCTTTTTCAGAGCTTTTACATATGAATAGTAAGAAATATACAGTATTTATTGTACTTAACTGAACTGCCTCAGTAACAATATTTTACAGTTGTTTAAAGATAAATTGAAGATAGCCACTGACTATAATTGTTTCCCTCCATTAGCATTTTGGGCAAGGAGGAATACATATGGTAGTTTGTCCCATAATTTCTGCACTGAAATAAATCCTGACTTCTAGTATTACGTAGCGGAATCCGGAAGCTTATCAATTCAAGCAATACCGGACTATCAACTAAATCATTTAGAATTTTATACAGAAATACCAAGTCGGTGAAAATTCTTCTGTCTTGACAATTTGAGCATGTTCATATAATTTAAAATAGTGTTGAAGTTCAACATAATTGATTGAATACCCATTTCAAAATTTAGAAAACCTAAGAGTTTGTTTTGTATTCTTTCAACAGCTTGTACATGTTTATTAATAATGCGGGTTCCAGGCGGGAGAATTATACTCAAGTTGACTACTTACATAGGCAAAATATAACAGTTTAATATACTTTATATTGTTAAAATTTCTAGTTAGCCTAGTTATAAATTCCAACATTTTTAAGCCCTTATTAGAGATTTCTGTTATGTGGTTAACGAATAAAAGATTTGATTGAAAAGTAATGCCTAAGTCTTAATTTTGTATTAATGTCTAATGTAATAATGTATAATAGCCTATGATCCATATTTTTCAATATTTTAAAGAGGGGACTACATAAATCAACGTTGTCTATGTCAAGGTCTACGTTGAGTCTTCATTTTCATGGCAATTGATTCCTAATAAAGAATAAGATTGAATTACAACACTAAACAAACAATTTCTCAAAAAGGATCCCTAACTTTGGCCGCTTAATCGCTTCATTGACAGATAAGAATGAACCTAGCAAAAACCAGTTTGTTCACGATCAAGAAATGTATTCTTTAATAAGGTTTGTAGACTGTACATGAATCAAATCCGTCCGTTAAAAATTGAAATACGTCCTTTAAGACTAGGTGCGTTTTGTCCATTGTAATTAATTCTAACGTGTTATATAATTTGCCCAAGGATGAATAGCTAATTTGCTAATTATGTGGGTGTTGTATCATAAATCGAACACCTTATTTACAAAATGATTATGAAATACATATTATGGGAACGACATGAATATTAATTTATTTATTATGAACGTCGTATCAGCACGAGTACCTACCTACCTTGAAAATTTAAACGCCTCCTAGTTATTTCCTCACGTGACTTTGAAACGACGAGACTGCCAAAATCAATAAAATCGGATGAATCCCTGTGATTTGATAGTCATCGAACAGTATTATTACGGTAACGTTGAAGTTGCGTGGTTGAATTTCAGAACCCAGCTTCGAGTGCATGCCTGACGCCACGCCATACGCGCCGCTCCACAAATTTCACCTGTGTAGGTGGAATTTCACACAAAGCTCCTGTTGCAATTTCAAGAATTCGTCACAAGATGTCGCTACTTCCGTCAGCAGGTCGGATGGGGACGTCTCTCCCCCCCTCCTAGGTATAACTGCTACGAATTTGTGAATTTGTAGTACTCTCCAGATATGAAAAGATTAACGGTAATAATACATGTTGTATCAAGCGGCTATACATTTTTTTTTTCTTTATTTTTTCCCATTGTATCTACATACATACAAAAGTAATTTTGCATAATTTCTAAATAAAGTAAGAGTAAATATAAGGTACAAGTAATTTAAAAGTTACCAATAAGTAAAATATATAATCGAAAAGAGTAGGCAATGGGAACCCACTAAGGCACTGCCTGTGTGTGGGTAATATAAACAAGTTTGCTATATATACATCAATAAGTATATGTAAAAAATGTAAATTTTAAACTAAAGGTTTAGAAATATAGTAATCTGTGAAAACATTATAGTAAAATAAAATAAAATAGTGAAATAAAATAGTGAAACATAAATTTTGTTGATTTTTTGTTATAGTAAAGAAAGTAAATAAAGTTAGAATTGTATTTAAAAGTGAAACATGAAGGTTTACAAATAATTTATAGAAAAATTACATATGACGTCATCGTTCTGCCTCAGTTACTTTGTCCCGGTGACTAACTACACTGTATGACAGTGGATCCGAGGAACGGGCTATGTTATCTAGTTTGGATTATTACAAAATTTATTACTTCATCCATGGTTGTCACCATTTACAATTAATCTACTCTACACGGACTTTCATAGTGGCTTTTCAATGAACGTCAGGCGTTAGATGTGTAGGTAGAAAATAAGGCGAGTAGGTAGAAAATAAGTGCGTAGATGCGATTTGCAGTAGTTATTTATTTGAGTTAGCACACATTCATTATCGTGTGCTAACATTGACGTAGATCGATGTGTGCTAACAATAATTAACAAACATCAGTGTATAATTTCAACCAATAGATACGTATTTTTTATTTCTTTTTAAAACTTAAATGTAAGGTTTTTTTCATTCTCAGTAATTTGTATCGGAATTTTATTATAATACCAGCTGAAGTCTCGTTGACCGTAATTTTATTATAATACTAGCTGAAGTCTCGTTGACCGTAATTTTATTATAATACTAGCTGAAGTCTCGTTGACCGTAATTTTATTATAATACTAGCTGAAGTCTCGTTGACCGTAATTTTATGCAAAATGTGTGTAAAATTTCAACATTTTTGACCTTTCTCTTATTTAGAAAGACTAGTGTGCAAAATTTAATCAATCTCTTGATAAAGTAGATTTGTACCAAAATCAAAACCACGCCGCCCGCCACGGACACTATGTTATACATAAATAGATTAAAATTGGACTACCTGGAGATTCCTTGGATTTTTTTTTGTATTTCTCGTTACGTGTCCTTTGTCAGTGTCTCATTGAAAATGATTCTTCTTTAATAAGGAACTCCAGTGAAAAATATTATGGCTTTAAAAAATATGTTCATATAGACCAATAAACGTTGATTCTGAATATATAAGTTTGATAATATTAAACGTACAGTTTTAAAAAAAATATTAAAAAGTGCATTTTTAATATTCTAGTTAAAACACAGCGTCAGGTTGGTATGCTGTGTGGTGACGTCACGATGGAAGATTCACCTGGTGATGGCATTTTGAAATGTATGAGGCAAGCCGTTCAAACACAACATTTCGTGTTTTGTATTTGGTTTATTTACATACTGTTAGTAGAGATTTAGACATATAATAGTTGTTGCGTTTATTGAAACATTATTTAGGCCTTCACAATTAAAATTATGACGGAAAAGGGCTATATTTGCGGACAATCTGATATTTCCAGCATAATGTTTTTCAAATATAATACGGACTATGCACCTAAGTGCCGAATTTCGTGGAATAAAAGTTGGTTAGTAAATAAATCATCTTATTAGTTGTTTTTGAAAGTCGTAGTAAGCTGTAAAAAAAGATTTTTGATCATCTTTAGTAAATGTGGCCTATTTGAGGTTAAAGTCGTGTCAATTTTGACATTTTGTTTATCTACCATAACATCGATCGTATTTTCGAATTGGTTTATTATCAAGGGCTTTTTACACAAGTCATGATCAGTGTATTATAAATACCAGTGTTTCTGTATGTGTTATACATAATAATAATATATGTATGAATGTATGTGTTATACAGTGTTTCTGTATGTGTTATATATTAAAGCAAACGTCACACCTGAACCCAAAATTCTACGGCTTACGATGTCATTGGCAGTCATTTGTATTTGCAATGAAAAAGATGATTAATTGTTATTGTATTGCACTTTGGTAGAATACAGTAGCGATGAGATGTCGACATTTTACCTAATGTTTTCTATATTAAAAGCAGTTAATTGTGAAGAAAAAACGCCTCGACTTGTCACACCTAAAGTCATTCGGCCATCGATTTTTCAATATAAAATGAGTAAAATGACAGCACCTGTTGAAAGTGAATAAAACTATCGATGACGTGATGACGTCACACAATGCACCATAGATATGGTGTTTTTCAAGGGATCTTGAAAAATCAAAACTTTGAAAATTATTTTAAATATTAAAACTAACTCTAAAAATAAAAATAAATATGCAGTTATTTAAGCTAGAAGGTCATTATTCATTAAAAGAAAATTTAAAAAATGGACTGGAGTTCTCTATTTTCGTTATTTATTTTTGAGGTGTTATGCCGTGTTGCGTTACCTCCTTCTTTAGCCAACGTTTTTCTTTTATGTTAATTTTTATAATAATAATAATATTTGGCTAATTTATGCAGCACTGTTTTCGTGAAAAATCACCTCAAGGGCGCTCTACAAATAAATATATAAAATAACAATATTACTGGCTTACAACTAAGATTTACAATTAGAACTTGTGACTTACATCTAAGACTTATGACTAAGATATATAAATGCTGACCTCAAACTGAACTCCATGACATACATTATATTTACAATTATAACTTAAAGTGAGAAATTTATAACTATTATTATATCAGTTAGAGATTTATAACTATTGTTATAACAGTTAGAGATTTATGCATACAAACAATATACACGTAAATTTTGTGTAAATTCTTTAATTACACAGTTCTTAACGTACCATCTTCTCTATTACCAAAAGCATTCCTTTGTCAATCCCAAAAACCTGTTTCATCCTCCATTTAGTCTATTGTTCCTTTTGTTCCTCTGTTAGAAGCTATCGACCTCCTTCCCACTCGCTATTTCAAGGGCCCACAGAGGAATTCTAAATCCCAACGTAGTAAATCATTGTACCTAACACAACATCTCTATTGAACTCCCACTGACGATTTGAATTCGAAGAAAACAAACGATGTTTTGATGGTGAGAAGATGTCCTACAACTGCGCAACATGTGCGTCGTTTAGTGTTTTATATGCATGACCGCATGATTGTACAAAATATCCATTTATTTTTTATTTTTTTCTTTATAAATCTTTAAATATCGTTTAAAGCAGATGTGAGTCATATCCAACTTTTTGGACAGCCTTGCTTCTGAAGGAACTTTTGCTTTTGTGGGTGAGTGTTTACGATCTTCGGCTACGATTCTAGAGGTCGTGGATTCTAATCCAGAAGTGCGCAAATAAATTATTTGATTATTTACCGTGATACGAGGGCTGTCCGTAAAATAAGGTCTCCAATGTACTGCGGCCGCGAGGAACAATTTTACGCGAGATCCGGGAAAACTGGCATGTAGCCTGGTTTCCCTACGCCAAATCTCCACAAAGCTGCCCTCTCTACGACACTTAGTCTCGGCGTGGCAGCCGTTCGCGATGGAGCTTCCGCTCGCCGCACCCGCCATCGCGAACGGCTGCCACGCCGAGACTAAGCGTAACAGAGGGTGCAGCGTGGTGGGGATTTGGCAAGGGGATACAGGGCTACACGCCAGTGTTGACGGATTGCGCGTAAAATCGTTCCTCGCGACTGCAGCGCCTTGGAGATCTTATTTTACGGAGAGCCCTCGTATTAAAATATATTTGTCACACATTCCGCAGTGGTAGATACTTTCAGTATCGCCCTGGTGAAAGATCACCACTCAGAATCGAAATGTTGCTTGAAATGGTTTTAGCCGTGTTCGGTGACCGGATCTGAATAACCAGGTACTTCCTTACCTTCCTCTTTCCTACCTCGTTCCCCCCTGCAGTATTTTCAGCCTTCCAACACAGCCCAATTGGGATGCATTAGTCTCACTGGCTCCAGACAGTTAGGATCAGTTGGGAATCTCGTGCGGTACCTACTCACATAAATAAATAAACCGGGCGGTTTAAGAAGGAGGTAGCTCAACACCCCAAAAACAAAACTTTTCAAATTAAGTGTTGAGTTGAGTTGCCCAGTCACCGAATTTGCATTTCTTAGTAATGCATCACCTTAGTGGCGCCGCGCCGTGTCCCCACTAAGAAGTCCCGTGTGCTCAAAAAGAAGAAGATGGAGAGATATGTAATTACGAATGTTGGAGAGAGCGCGCTAATATTTAAAACGATAAAATTGAAGCGACAATTGTGAAAATGTTTAATAAAACAAGACTCGTTTAAAATAGAGCAAAAATATCGTAGGGATTGTCTAAAACAGCATTCAAAGAAACACTGTGAATTTTTTCATACAATAACTTGTAAAATAACTGAAACAAACGTGTTTTTTTTCTATCGAGGGAATTTTATATAATTTGCGTTTCGGCGTGGTGAATGTATAGATTTTATCTTCAAAAATAACGTATATTTTTTTAAGAGCTTAAATACTTCAAATGTTTAAAGATATGTAAGAAATCGGTAGAAATTCGAATAGCGGCGGCTCTAATTGTAAGATTTTTCAAAGCCGGTATTGTATCTGTATATATATCCACTCAATGATTTATTGTTTATGATGGAGTTGGGCGCTGTATAAAATAAAACAAGTAAATTAAAGAAATCATATGAACATTATGACCACAACTTACTGTGGTTTGTGTACTGATTCTAGTAATTCTCCTTCGCTGAGAGGAAGCGGACAAAAGATAAGATACAATAAGATTAATAAAAGAAACGCAGAATACTGGGAAATTTACACATTATATTCCGTTCCTCGTGGCTTTGTTTTCAAAAGCATAATAACATTTAGTTTTTACCCAACACCACAGCAATTAATAAAAATACTACATTTTTTATAATGAAATTACTAACTAACATAACTATCACGCCGTCTCACCGCAGGGATTAGCAGAGGACGGACCGCCAAACAACTCGGTCTTGGCGCACACTCTTTGCCTCATACATCGTCTCACACATGCTCTTCTATTATTCTGACTCTTGACATGGCCCGTCTCAAGTATCTGATTCACTTGATCGTGCCGTATCTTCGTCGGCGTCCCCGACTTCTTCTACCATTCACATTTGCGTCATATATTATTCTTACACGACTTTCTTCGTTAATTCGCTCTACATGCCCAAACCATCTGAGGGTTGCTTTCTTGATCTTATACTCATTGCGCTTAAATCAGCCTTGCTTTCTTTGTGGATCTCCACATTCTTACATGATCATACATGGTATTACCACACATATCCGTTAGGAATCTCATTTCAACAGCATTCAGTTTACTTTCATTCTTCCTCTGCCAGTTGCCTCACTGCCATAAATCAAGGTAGTTAGTTATCAGCACTCCATTGTGGACTGCTAGCTTCGCTTTTTTTGACAATTCTTTGTATTAGCGCTAACGGCATTTTGTCCCTGCATTTACCCTACTTTCAATATCTCTATCAGCCTTCCCATCTCTCGTAAACATATTACCCAGATACATTTTGTTCGGGTTTAAACCTTGCAATCATACATAAAGATAGCTCCAATAAAAATATGCGTTAAGAAAGTGAAGATAATGTTGGTAGTTCTTAGTCGAAGTATGATACAGTTATTTATTTATTTTATTCAGGTTCTCCATAAAACAGTTATACACTAAAAAATTGTAGAGAAAATTACAATGGGATATGACCGAATCGGATAGGGTTACATTACCTCAGTTGGTAGAGGTGCGCCCCGGCAATGCGAAGGTCCTGGGTTCGAGTCCCACAAGTGACCGTATATTTTTCTGATTTTTCAGTTTTTAGATTTTCGATTGAGTTTCGCTAATATTGTCTTCATTTAATTAAACAAAACATCGTATAATTTTCTTATCAGAAGTCGTTCGCCATGAAAATTAAAATGAAAGCTCCTAACCTCAAAAAATGTTTGGTTTCTTTTACCTTACCTTATACATGGTGTCCGGAAACTCTAAGTACCAGGGGGAAGCTGGTGAATCTACATGACATCACACAAATCTGACAAAAGATCTCGACCGAGAACTATCTCGTTCGAGACAGATATCGGGCGAGATCCCTTGTCAGATTTGTGTGATTTTCTAATGCTGTTAAATGAATAAATAATCACGCATACTTGCATGGATTAGTATTTAAAACGACTCAAACTAAAATACGTGACAGCTCACAGCTGAAATTCTGACATCGGCCGATAGAAAAAGCAAATAACAACCATATAAAATCACACAAATCTGACAGCAGATCTCGGCCGAGAACTATCTCGTTCCCACAAAATATATAGAATAAATAGCTCGTCTGGTAGGTTAAATGGTTGCTTACTTATTAGTTATGTATTTCTTCATAAAATCAGCAGTTTCTACTTACCTAATTATAATGTGAAATAAGCAATATAGAAAAAGAAATTCGACAAGTGAGTGTTTGTTTGTGAAGTGTGCGGAGTGGAAGTGCTTGTGATGGCATACCGGAAGGTGTGGTTCGTGTTTAGCCGGAAACGGAAGTCGAGCAGCGAGCCCTACCTGGAGGAACTTCCGCCCCCCTACTTCTGCGGGGAGGGGGAGGCGGGCTCGAGGGCCACCCTGCCGCTGGCCCTGGATGCGAGGAGGCTTTGTAAGTAACCTAACCTAACCTAACTTATTGTGTCCTCTGCGTGCGAACTCTATCTAAATTTCTTTAAATAGACAATAAATAGTGTTAATTTCAAGCGACCTCCCAGGTAAGTATGGTCCTGTATTCATTCATTTTTACGCAGCATCGCGTTCATCGGTCAAAACGTTGTACATATATTTTCGTATCGGTGATCAATGAACCGGTGTATGCAATTTTTAGCCATAAGTTGTTTTTAATTGTTTGTTTAGCTTGTAGTTTTTCTAGATTTTAGACATGTATTATAGTTTATACAGCGCCCTTGAGGTGATTTTTCATAAAAACGGCGCTATATAAATCGTCCAAATATAATTATTAACGTTACTCTAAGCTTATAACTTTACTCTCGTCCTGGCTGTCGTCCACAGCGCTCAGCGCGTCATTGCATAATTAATTTGGCAGGCGGGTATGGGTATCGCCGCCCCGTGAACAATTTATTGAATAACCAAAACCTCTGCCATAGGTCACCCCAAGTGGTTCCCTACGTTTGGTGACTTAGCAGAGGTGTCCGGGTTCATGGGGTGAGGTTTGTCTGGGTCTTAGCGGTCTGATGTGTCTGCCCACCAGCTGCTTGGCAGGCCGGATCGGGAGAGACTGTGTGAGGGAGGCCTTGTGACCTATCAAGCAGAAATATTTTGGAACATCGCCTTGCACGGCAGTGGGAGGAATGGATTCACACGTCCGTCATTCCTGGACCCACTGACCCCCAGATTCCTGCTCACCCCTCATGCCTTATCCTTCACAGAACTTCCTCTACTTCTTTTCCTTTAAAAGACCCTCCACACAGTATACATTATTATATGTATACATATATTATTTCTCGACCCTACGTCTGGTGTATCTCAGTATTCATCATTATTATTATACATACATATGTTAATTTTGTCTACTTTTCTTGTTTTTTTCTTATCTTATCTTATCTGTATATTTTATATATTACACAGTATTAGGCAGTATATCTAGATTATGCTTAGACAGTTTATCTAGTTCCTATCTCTATAATATTAGGTAAAAAAAGATGAAAAAAAGTTAATAATTATTGACTTTTTTATTTATTATTTGGGCATGATTTGAACATTTGTTATTGGATTATAAACTAATTATTATAATTGTTTTCTTTAATGCATGTAATGTTATTAATCTGTAAATGTTCCTAATAAAAAAAATAAAAATATATATATGTTATAATATATTTCAACCAATGTACACAAAACCTTGACAAATTATAAACCTAAACCTTCCTAATGAATCACTCTATCTATTTTTGTTGTTAGTTTTTGGGGTGTTATGCCGTGTTTCGCTACCTCCTTCTACAGCCGACGTTTCGGACAGCGTTGCAGTGTCCATCATCAGGGCAGATCCGGTAGATCCGACGATGTGTCGGATCATCAACAAAAATGCTTTTGGCCGTGAAAATCTAAAAACTTATCCCACTCTATCTATTGGTGAAAACCGCATGAAAATCCATTCAGTAGTTTTTGATTTTATCGCAAACAGACAAACAGACGCAGCGGAGGACTTTAATATTTATAATATGTAGAGATATTTGATGTAAATAATTGAGTTACATATTGATTTCCAGTTAACTGGCCATAGAGCATATGGAGCAGTTAATGTCAGTATTGCCACAGCGGGCTGTCAAATCACCGACGGTGACCCCAAAAATTTGTACATATGTCATACATAATTATTAAGTAACTTTCAGCTGTAACTCTATGTTCTATACAATGCTATGTACAAAACAGCACGAAAACTATATAATGTATGGCGTGGTGATCTCTGAATCATCCGTTCTGCTTATTAACTCAACTGATTCAAGGCTGAAACCAGGCGGCATGAGTTGTGTTATGAGTTATTATTAATAACTTATTATTGTTATAATGTCAGTCAGGAATAGACGCAGTTGACGGGCGACGAGGTAACTCTCAATACGGAGACTCGCAGGTGCGGCGTCAGACGTAAATATGGCATTGGGATATTGGTATTTTGGTACATTGGCATGACATTAGGAGGCATTTCAATTTGGGAGGCAGGTATGGGTACCGTCGCCACGAGAATCATTTATTCGATAACCAAAACCACTGCCGTAGGTCATCCCAAGTGGTTCGCTACGTTTGGTGAGCAGGGGTGAGGTTTGTCTAGGTCATAGATTCTCAACCTTTTTTTGCCCACCGCCCACTTTGAGAATATTAATTTTTCTAGCGCCCCCCAACTCGTGAATCTGAAACAGCAATTGTCGTCACGATTATATTTACCACAACGGTGGTGGTGGGAGGGGAGGGGTGGGGGGGTGGGGTATATACATAAAATAAATTTCAAGATATATGACAATTTCAAGAAAATTGAAAGACATTGCTGGAGTCATCCGTTTTTATCGCTTTTTGCTGTTCGCTGACGATCTAAAATTATTTCTTCTAATAATGGGATGGGGCGAAATGGGATATAATAATAATATTTTTTTATTAATTTCTTACACCATTACAAATTTGACTTTATTATATATAAGAAATAAGGCAAGAAATATGGCAATTTCAAAAAAAATTCAGGCGGTGGTGAAGATTTCGTCAATGTGAAGAGACTCTTACAAGAATCAAAAGTATTTCCCTTTTTAATCTCTCCTCACTGACAAATATATCAATCTCGGAGGAGATTTGGTTCAGAAGCAATATACTCCTCCCTACCGGGAGAACCATAGGCAAGTTAGTCCTATAGGCAGGAAGATAAAATAATCTATGATGACGCTGTCTAAGTTAGTCATCTGGAACATAGAGACACACGCGCTCCAAAATGGCTGAGTTCTCAATATAGCCTCGCAGCAGTCTGAATAAGTGAGTGGCGGCATACCCCTCTCTTCTGAGCTGCAGGGAGTGAAGTCCCAGCATGCCCAGAAGAAAGTTCGCCAGGTAGAGCCATAGATAGTGGTCGTACTCCCTCATGTAGAGAAATCTTAGAAACTTTTTTGAACCCTTTTAAACATAAGGGATCATTCCACCTTATGAGGATTCTAGATAAGCAAACCACTCTCCAGCCTATTGCGGACCAGGGAGAAGTATAAAATCTTCAGAACACGGGTATCGCGAAAAACTCTGACGGTTATATGAAGACGAAATGTCAGTTTACTTTCATACATAATCCCAAGATCCTTTATATTTAAAACTCGTTTGAGATTATGACCGAGCATAGTATACCTGTGGTAGGTGAGACTGGTATGCTCTGGTAAAAGTCAGAACAACGACATTGAAATGAAGCTGGTTTCGTTGTCTCCATTCTGAAATGTTATCAAAATCAGCTTGAAGGCGCTGGCAGTCCTCAATATTTCTTATTAGAAGAAATAATTTTAGATCATCAGCGAACAGCAAAAAGCGAGAAAAACGGAGGACTCCAGCAATTTCATTAATGAAAATAGAAAAGAGAAGAGGCCCTAGGATCAATCCTCAGGGAACCCCAGAAAAAACGAGAAATTCAGCAGATTGGAATATTCCGTGTGTGACAAATTGCTTTCTGTTCTTGAGGTAACTTTTAAAAAACTTTAACATCCGAAGGGAAAAATCCAACTGGGCAAGTTTTAGGAGTAAGATATCATGATTCATAGTATAAAAGTCTTATAGTCTACTTGGTTTCCACTATCTAGGGACCTAGCAACATAGTCGGTGAAAACCATCAGATTGGTTTCAGTGGATCTTCCTTTCCTGAAACTATGCTGTTCGGGGATAATGCATGCGTCTATCTGAGGCATAAGGAATTTATGAATTAATTGTTCAAATAGTTTAGCTGTTAGCAGGAGTTGATAGTATGGAAACTGGTCTATAATTTTCGATTAACTTTTTCGAACTTTTCTTAAAAATAGGACATATTTTTGGAAGCTTTCAATACTTCAGAAAAAGTGGAAGTACTAATAGCGAAGTTAATTATAAGACATATAAGGGTGTTTTAGGAACTCGGTGCACCCTTTAATAAAAAATACGGGAACGAAGTCTGGTCCGATAGAGGGTGAGATCTTCATGAGACTTATGGCACTCATAAGGTCAGATTCCGTAAATATATCGAAATCAAAGTTTGAAGCTCCTCTGGTAGTAAATGTGGCCGTATTATTAATGTCTAGAGGTGGAGGGTCTTTATTGTAGACCGATTGAAAATGATCAGCAAATGCGTAAGCCACACACAAGCCACGAGATTCTTGATTACCTTTTATCATGGTGTGTTCAAGACTACCATCCTTCAGAAGGGATTTTATATAGTACCAAAATATCTTGGGATCATGCGTGATGTTTTCCTCGATTTCAGACAGGTAGGCTCGATTGGCCACTCGAAACTCGCGCCTAACTAACGCTCGGTAAGAACTAAACAGATCGTATTCACTCTGAAGGCCTCCAGTTTTCCAACGCTTATGAAGGGCGTATTTGATCGCTATATTCGAGATTACTTCTCTCGAGAACCACTTCTCAGATACTTGCGACCACCACCGCTTGTCGTTAGCAAACGAAGCGCACTAGTTTCCTCGTCAATATCAATAAGGATAAACTTGTAAATCATTTTGATAATTTTAAAATTACGGCGCGCAGCGAAAAAGACGTACGTCCTGCCGGCGAACTATCTGGAGCACTGAAGGGGTAAGATGGGTTTCTCTGGGTCTTCTACCGCCCCCCTGAAAGTCTGAAACGCCCCCCAATTGGCTCTTGGTCTTCCACCGCCCCCCTGAAGGTCTGAAACGCCCCCAAGGGGGCGTTATCGCCCACGTTGAGAACCTATGGTCTAGGTGCTGTGAAACTGGTTGAGGGAGGATTGCCGTACATAGCAAAAGTCAATCATTCAAACGCAATATGAATATATAGTTGATGAATAACACCTTAGCCTCTCTTTTAGTGAGTTATAAAAATTAAAACTGTTCCGCGGGAGTTTTTTCAATAATTAAAATATATACTTTTTTAAACACTAAATAAATAGTTTATGAATGAGTGTGAATTAGTGTGACGCACTACCTACTATGTAGTGCAAAATCGTGGGTTTTAGTTTGAAAATAATTTTTTTTGTTAATTACTTTTTTTTTGTTAAGTCTTTTTTTAAGCCCAGATAAAAATTACGTATCAGGCCTATAAAAACAGCTTTAAAGTTAAAAATGTCCTACTTACGAACCTCTTTTCGGTTATTGGAATCCGTAGGTCGCAGGTTCAAATCCCGCCGTGCTTATTTTATTTCACAATTATGATTAGTCATGCATCTCCGAAAAATCAAAATTTGAGTTGAGTAGGTATGCAGTTACATGTAAAAGTGTGCCCTCTATATGGTACAATACTCAGATTACTCATAAACACCACCAAATCAATTTCAATGCAGAAAAACTTGCAATGAAACAAGATGTTGATGTTTTCTGGGTCATTAGCTGGATATATTTTAAAATTTCTTACTAATGTACCGAACCATTTTTCCTCCATATCTTATAGCATATTTAAAACGTAAAACACAGACACGTGCAAATAATATTTGATTTATGATGAGAATTCGAATATTGCTTTCCTTATTATCTCAAAACTTAGTATTTGGTGTAAGAAACAAGTACTAATCAACTGTACGATAGACATATCAATTATAATTATGTCCTTCGAACCCTGGTTATGGTGGTCTGATGTTCGTTCCGAAATAAGTGCATGGTGAATAATGATCTTGTGCGAAATGTGGAGATCCGCAAATAATGTAAAGCTAATGTAAGCGTAATGATTAAGATTAAGAAAGGGATCCTCAGATGGTTTGGGCATGTAGAGCGAATGAACGAAGAAAATAGTGTAAGAAGAATATATTATGCAAATGCGAAAGTTAGAAGACGTCGGGGACGCCCGAAGAAGGCACGTCACGATCAAGTGAATCAGATACTTGATCCGGGCCATGTCAAGAGAATAATAGAAGAGTCGGTATGTATGAGACGATGTATGAATGTGGATGAGGCAAAGAGTATGTGCAAAGACCGAGTTGTTCGGCGGTCCGTCCTCTCTGACTATCCCTGCGGGTAACGGCGTGATGGTTACTTAATAATATAACGGTGATGTTTTTATATAGGTTTGCATCTTCGATAATTCACAGAATAATATTGACTACATTAATCAAGATTCGACTGTCATACGGGCATGTGCCTAGCTAGCTTTATCGGTTATTCATAGTATAAGGTTCTTGTAAAATTTTTGATTTCTATGCGGTTATAATTACGAAAATGTTTCAAATGTAAAATGTCTGAATTTAATAGTTGCCAGGAAGAAAATTAACAAAGACAATAGACACATGAATATTACTTCATATGTCTATGACAAAGACATTATTATACCTGAAAAATTCAGCATATTATTTCATGATAAATTTATATCACTGGAAAGCAGACATTTTCCCATTATGTAAAAGAATTAATATTCATCCGAATAATACATATATTAATAATTATGGATTGAATCACCGATAAAATATTGTTTATTTTTTTTATGTCTTTCTTAAAATAATTTAGTTTGTTTATGTACAAAACTATTTAGGATTAATTGTATTTATTAGCCTTTATTGATAGATTTGGGTTTGTTTATGGACAAAACTATGTATTTATATTCTAATTAAATGTGTACGGGCGCGAACAATTAATTTACCTTAATATTTTAAAGCGTAACGTGCAAAAAGCATTAAAAACCTAAAATAATTTGATTAGCGCCATCTGTGAATGCGTAGATTATAACATACGTGAATAAACGTGCAAATAGTTTTAAAAACCAAAAATATTTAAATTGGCGTCATCTGTGAATGCGTAGATTTTAAACTGAAGAGATTATTATTATTAATTTGTAGTTTTGCTTGTATTACAAAATTTCCAATGTGTGTATTTGTGGGTCTTAGTAATATATATATTTTTTTGTTTACATCAGATTAACGTTTATACCAGACAACTATTATCATAATAATTTGGTTTTAGGTTATTGTTTAGAATCGTAAGATCTGATGATGAAAACGGCGAAACAATGCACTGCCTAGCGTTAGTTATTATAAGCTTTAGCAAAGACTCGCACTCCTTTAGTTCTCCTACTCACCGTAAGATGGCAGCGCATGGTACATTCGAACATAAATTAATAATATTTTTTGCTGGTGTTTTTTTCTCAATGCCACTGTGGGCGTGGGTTGTCGCTATTTGAATGATTCATAATATTTACATTACCTGCATAATAAATATATAATCATCATTTAATAACACGGGAACGTGGTAATTACGCTGGGGAATTAAAAAAGGTATTGTTTGCTATTTATAATTTCATTTCATCTGCATAAATTATCAAGTTATCTTGTCCATTTTTTTATTATGCGGCTAAGTTTTCTATGTTTTTTATCACTTTATTATTATAACTATCCGTGCGAATGTTTAATAGTTCACGTTATGATGATTTGTACGGCATATTGCATTGCTACTAATTGGCATGATGGTGGCTCATCTGTATTTATAAAAATGACGACAAACAAATGAGAATGTTAAATAATGTAAATCTGCTACCATGTTGATTTGGCGCGTGCAGGTATGCCAATATTAAAATATTTTATTTATAAATTTTAAATATTTACGTACAAAATTGTTGATGATTATAAATTAAGCAAAGACAATTTGAATTATGAATAAAAAAACATTTATTAATTAATGGTTTACAATCTTGTTGTCAAATCGAATAGTTGCTTGAATTGGCTTGAACCTTGTTTGATGATGAAATCTGAATAGCCAGGTATTTTCTCTTACCTCTTTCCTTCCCCTTCATACTCCTTTCAGCCTCTGGATGACCACTGGCTCCGGTTAAAGAAAGGAGCAGTTGGGACTGTTGTGTGGTATTCACATAAACAATAAACATCATGCGGAAATCTCTACATCACATTTTTATTATTAGCTAGTTTTTTTTAGCTACACACAGGAAGCCCTGACGAAAAAATCCCCCAGGGCCTATATCATCTTTGGGGATGCTGTGTGGTGGATTTTTTAAAGAAAGGAAGGAGATGAAATTCTAGGAAGGAAAAGGGTATGAAGGGTGGGTAGGAATGGGGTCAATGTGTCCTGGTGTGAGAGACGTATGAATCCACCCCTCCTACTGCGGTGCAAGGCGATGGGTCGAAAGAGTCTTGATGGAGGGGTTACGATTAAAGATTACGTCTGCCTCAAGCAGTGTCTTCGGCCACCAAGATCTTGACAAAACTTACTTCAAGAACCAGGGCACCACTGCTAAATCACCAAACGTAGCGAACCACATGGGGTGACCCATGGCAGGGGTGTTGGTTATCCAATAAATGATTCCCGGGGGGGGGGGGGGGGAGATACCCGTACCCGCCTCCCAAATTGAAAGATAAATTAAAAAAAAAAAAAGTAAAATAAAATTGTCCCTTTTAAAATTGGAACTGTTGTGTGAAAAATTCAGATGTATTATACAGTATGTATATATTTCCCAGGAAATGAATTAATTCTATATTTGAAATGTATTTCTTTTGTTTAAATTTTAAGGTTAATCTTAACAACTTATGTCAGATTACTTCTTTTAAGAAAGCGTTATTTACTTATCTAACTACTGACATAATATTTCGTGATTTTTCACGGGTCTTCGCTTGAGTTAGTTTCCTTTAGAGATGTATTTTTTTTAATTAATTTTAAATCTCGTGTTAGAGCTCCGTGAGTCGTGAAATCAGGTCAATGGTTCGCGGATCTTTTCCTGGTCAAAACAAATAATAAATCTAGCCATTTTTATCCCATGAAAAAAGAAAAACATGACTCTACTTTCATGGAATTATAAAATGTCAGAGAACCCCCGCTTATAAAATATTGGACAAACTATTATCTTTTTACATTTTAGCCCACACAGGAGGCCCTGAGGAAAAAATACTCTCAGGGCCTATGGAGATGCCCTGTGGAGGTTCTTTTTTTATGGAAACGAAGGAGAGGAAGTTCTGGGGAGTAAAAAGTTATGGGTACGATTCTGGGGGTCAGTATGTCCAGGAGTGACGGACGTGTGAATTGATCCCTCCCACTGCGGTGACAGGCAACGGGTCGAAGAGGTCCGGCTGGAGATATCAAAAAGTCTCCCTCAACTTTCGGTGTGTTAGTGCTAATATAAAAAAATTGCATTATAGGTGTTGTTGTAGTTTCAACTTGTCAGTCGAGCGAGTGCTGTGTCCTCGGTGAGACGGTTTTGTTTTCTGAAGATACTCGAGGGGAAACCTGAATCGAATGCCTCATGTGCGGACTCTGAGCACATAACGATTGCGTTGGTGCAGATTTGTCACTATTACAAGTAGTTTAAGTTTCTTTTTATATTTGACCAAAGTTCCTAAAGTATCTCGTAGATGTTAAGATTGATTTTTAATTTTGTTTTTGTAGTGTTCCATATTTGGGGTACCTATTCCATGATTAGATACCTTTGAGATGATTTTTTTTTTAAATTGATAAATATTATACAAGACTGTTACTATGTAAAGCGCAAATGTATGACTGATTGTAATTAGGATTAAAAGTTTTTGATTTTTAAAATTTGGTTTCTTTTTGTGCGTTAAAAAACGGTATTCCATATTTGGTTACTTTCCTCTACAACTACACGATTATTAGCACCTTCAGCATTATATTTTAAAGATTTGCAACAAAAGATATGCTAGCTAAAAATAGTACATTTTTCAAGGTTGCGCGATGACTGCATACTTAGCCTGTAGTGTCTGCTTGTTGTACGCGCAACGAAGCGTAAAGGTGACATCGTTTTGAAGCTGATGATGATGATGATTGTGATTGCTAATGTTCTGCCAGCGCTATATGATGATTGGTGGTGGAAAATAGCAACAAAACGTTTTAAAATTCACCGTCGCCAATTTTAATTTGTCAATTAGTCAAATTTAGCGTAGTCCAGCGGTAAGGTTCTTGACTCGCACTCCAAAGGTCGCGAGATCGAATCCCGGCTTGGCAAATACATTTTATTTGATTAATTTGTGTTATTTCACAATTTATTCATTTAAAATAATATATAGGATATTTGCGGCACGTTCCAAAGTGGAAGATACTATCAGTATCGCCCTGGTGTAAAACCACCATTCAGAATTGAAACGTAGCTTGAAATGGCGTTAACCGTGTTTGGTGACCAGATCTGAATAGCCAGATACTTCCCCCACGTTCCTCTTCCCCATCTCCTTCCCCTCCCACTACATTCAACCTCACAACGTACCCCAATTGGGGATGCCATAGTCTTACTGGCTCCAGAGGGGAGCAGCTGAGACTCTTGTGAAGTATTACTATAAAAAATATCATATATCTCACATTGGCAGTAAGGGAGGTACAACGATTTCTACGAGACCATTATGAACTATTGCCAAAAGCGAACAAATGGGCTCTACGAGTAATAATTTTTAGCTGTTTGTTTGCAAAACCGAACAAATTAGCCCGAGGGGTTAATATAACAATGACACGGCTATCACCTTACACCCCGTATTATGAAGTGGTAACACTCTGCAAGAAGGGTGACCGAGGGGGTGGTACTTGTTGTGACAATAGGGTGACACGAAGTGTGTCACAAGACGGGGTCAAGCCAACTGACAACTTCATCGGGGTCGAAAGTTCAAATGTAGAACACTGTTCTAAATGTAAATGTCAAATGAGTTTAAAGCCTCGTTGGTTTTTATACTATAGTGGTTTATTCAGTTATCATGGCCTTTAAAATGTAGGTTATTGAACATATTAATTTAGTTTGTGACTCTATCTGTAACTCCGGTTCAATGATTCATATTATATAGTTCACAACATTCATAATAAAATAACATTTGATCGAATATTTTTTTTCCATTTATTTCTGGCTTTCACTCTTCAAGAGTGTTCTAGGCCATCATTTAAAATTATGGAGAAATGAAAAGTGAATTTGTGTATTGATTTTATTTAAATTAAATTTAAAAATTGTAATTAAGATTGGAGTCGAGTTTAGACTGCGAAGAGGTGAGATGTTGAGTAGAGGGGAGGCAATTGTAGATAACGCTTGATAGAAGAGAGGATATTTGTTTTACCTCTTAGGCTAATTTGTTCGGTTTTGGGAACAACTCGTACAGGTCTCATTGAAAGCCTCGTCTCCCTTAATAAAATGGTTACAAATATGATCTAAACGGTGTTAGAAAGAGAAAACACCACGCTTTGCATTGAAATCGACAAACAAAAAACACAAAATATTCAAAAAGGACACCTTTATGAATTCAAAGTTTCCCGCCGATATTTGAAAAAAGTCGTGAAACTTTGAGAATATGTTGTTAATTATTTTAAACGAAACGACGAAAAAGTGAGTTGACGATAACGTTCATCGGTTAACGGTCGTCCATTAATCACGTGAGGCTTAAAAGGGGAGGGGGGGGGGGGGTTCGAAAAAAAATCACGAAATATCACAAGGAGGGGGGGAGATATGATGAGATATCATGTGTATTTATTTTTATTGAACGCACGATTTCTAAACCAAATAAATGCCAGTCAAAAACAACCTGCAACCTTAATGTCTATCTGGAAATTTTTATCACCATGCTTAATTTTCCAAATTTTAATCAGATTATACGTGTATTTAAAGATAATATTCTGAAAATTTCAATATACTTTGTACTACAAAAATACGCGTGATTTTGGGTAGGGGGGGGGTGGTAGTCTAAAACCTCACCACATATCACCAGGGGGGGTTAAAAAGTTCTAAAAAACATCAGTAATGGACGACCCCTAATAAGATGTGCACCTAAATTTTTTGGTTATCAGTAATTTTAGTTAGAAAAAACGTAATATGAAAATTGCCTTTCCTCCTATATAAATTTCTTCCTCTACATTTGGCATCTTATTTGCGTTGCGTCGAGATTCGAATCCGCAACCCCCCGAACCAAAATGAAATGCCTTGATTACTAGGTACACGCTGGTACACGTTGAACTTACTTTTTATTTATAGAATGAATTCTTGAATGTGGAGACACTTCTGAGAAATTCCTTTTTAGAATGAATGAATTAGGTAGAGTTACTTTGGGCGTTTCTTCGTCTGAGTCAACCGACTAAATATTCCCGTGGGCCGTGGGCGTCTCTTTACGTCTCTTCACGTCTCTTCAGTCTTCATTGCCTCAATGACTCAGTGACTCAGTCACTGAAGAAAATACGGTATTTTTATATTTAACTCTAGTACCTGCCTTGTATTTTGTTTTGTGTAATACACGTTTTAAACGTAATCTATGCTTGTCTATCTATCTATCTATGAATATCTGTCTATCTATTTATATATCTTCTATCTATCTATCTTCTATATATGTAAATAAAAATGAATCGCCTAAATAAATATACGCGCATAACTTCCGAACGACTGCACCAAATTGGATAATTCTTTTTTGTGTTCGTAATTGTCTGGAGAAGATTTGTATAAAACTACTGGTGAGCTCTGACATTATGAAATTTGTATAAAAACTTGCAGTAGATGGACGCGAGCTGTTTGAAAACTTAATGTACCGGGACTGGATGTATTGAATGCGGGAGGGGGGAAGGGAACTCGGGTGCGGGGTTCGCGGGAGGGAGGGAGGGGGAGGGGAACCTGGGAGGCGGGAGGGCAACTCGGGAGGGGGTTCGCGGGACGGGGGGAGTAGAGTGGGGAGAGGAACGCGAGAGGGGAAGGGGATGCGGGAGAGGAATGGGAGGCGGAAGGGGAACGGGACACATGGGAAAGGACACGCAGGGAGAAACAATTTCTTTATCAAATGGTATAGCAAAGCATGCCGGGTACCAGCTAGTTTGTAAAATATTTCAAATGATGGATGAATTCTTAACAATATTAAAAAAACATCCCTTCAGAATTCGGGCGTATTTTGTCAAAAGGTCAAAATATTTTCGCTTTGCAATAAAATTCAAATAAATGGAATATTTCTGAACATATCCAAAAATTAAAAACTGTTTATGAAAGACAGATGATGAAATACTCGTACCTTTATAAATGTTATTAGAAATAAAAAATTAATTTTCAAAATAGTAACATTTTTAAATGAAACTTCTTTAGCACCTTTGTGATTTGAAACTCAATGAAACGGAAATGACACTAAAAAGAGAAAATCACATACATCAGAATGAGATAGAATGAACCTTGCCGAATTGGCCGCTTTGATTATGAGCTCACTTTTTAAGGCTCCTATTGGTTAAGAGTGTAGTGAAGGTTTCATTTCTACCACGTGTGAACTGCGCTCGATTTTTTTTTATACAAAAATTGGGCCCATCTTTTGTTTTTTCTATCTAAAATTGCTGATAACGAAAAAAAAGAAAAACATACGTATATATTATTAGGCATGTATTATAAAATTTAATGTCACCTCTCGTTTTTGTCGTTTTATAATAAAATAATAAAAATAAAAAATCTTAATTTTATATATTTTTAACAAATTGCTTTCGGAAACTTTGGTTTCGTAGAGGTGCACGTTTATTTTTTTTGTAAAATTGATTAAAATTATTCAAATAAAATTTACTTGCGCACGCCGCAATTTGAACCCGCGTCCTCCATATATATCCATGGATCGTAACCACTCAACAACGGAGGCCGTCGAATTATAAATTAATTCATTGATTATTACGATTTGTTAAATATATTTTTTTTTATGCTGTTTATGGAATAAATAAGAATTATTATAACCTTCCTATCAATAACATAAAAATAATAAACATTTCCCAGAATTATTTCTAATTTTATACACTTCGCTTTCAAAGCGAAATTTCTCATGGCTTTTTATAATTATTTCGCACGTTATTCATTAGCATAAAACATGTATTAAAATAATGTACTTTGTTGTAAATAATTAATAATAATAATTAGGTAACTGTTGCTTCCAGTGTTACCAGTAATATAAAATAAACAACCTTGATCGTTAATTAAGTATGCGTGTAAACGTTGGCACATTGCTAGAAAATCCCACGCAGCAAAACAGCTGTCACTTTAGACATATTATCTCCTTTTGCGTCGTTTTTGCTTTGATTTTTATATTATAAGATAAATATGCACCCAACGACTTTCTAAACATATTTACTTTAGACCAGTTAGTTCCCGGCATGTATTCAAATAAATAAATTGTTTTTCCCTGCATGTCCCGTGCGTACCCGTTCCCCTTTCCCTCCCGCGTTCCCCTTCCACCTTCCCCGCCTTCCCTCTCCCCTCTCCCGCTCCCCTGTCCCGCCAACCCCTTCCCGCGTTCCATATATTCAGTCCAAGTACATTCAGTTTTCAAACAGCTCGCGTGCCACCTATTACAATTTTTTTAATATGTATATATATATATATATTTTCATGAATTACAAATATTCATTTTTGTATATTATATAATAACAATCAAATATTATAAGAACAATCTATCAAATGTGGTACCTAACAAAGGTACACTATTTAAAATTATTATGTAAGTACTTCAAATTGATTAATTAATTTAAAGAGTTTTGAAAAATGAATTCTGCTTTGGCAATCATTCTTTTGCAAAATGTTATTCTTAAATTTTGAACAGTTTCGCAAGTTTTTTTGCGATGATTGAAAAACTTAACCTAAAAGTTACCTATGTGTTTGTGCAGGTAGAAACGAAGGCGGGCGCCGCGCCGCTGTGCGTAGATGGGGTTTGCGTAGATGGATGAACGATGTTTAATAATAATAATGGTTCATGGTCAATCTACCTTATTTCTATTATCTATGGACTAAATAATTGTTGTTCCTTCTAAATTAAACATTTTCTAGTCAACATATTTAAGTTTGTTCTTTTTATGACATTTGACAGGCTGCGCGTGTCGGCGATGTATTGCATGAATACTTGCATATTAATGTTTTTACGTGTTGTATGTATTTACAATAGGGTGGTCGTCCAAGATTTGAAAGCCAACATCGACACGATAAAAGTATGTAATACCCAATGTTGGTAAAAAGTTGACATGAGGGTGGATGACAATAATTATTTCATATGATAGTTGAAAGCGAATAAAATATTTAGTAAATTTTTATTTTTATGCCGGCAACCCGGGCGTTTAATGTTTTAATAATAATAATAATAAATAATAAAGGTCTTTATTCCAGGATGTGGGGAGGAGGGTGCAATCCCACACATCCCATACAGAGTATAAGTACAGCATATAATAAAAATCATAGGTATTTATAAATAAATAAGATTAAATAACTTAGTTTCAATTCCACTTTATTTTATCTTAATCCAACCGGTTTCGTTTCATCCTGAACCTTCCTCAGGGGTGAATAAAAAGACATTGAACATAATACAGATATACATTACATATTTAGAAGAACGAAAATTAGAAGAGGGAGACAGAACATCAACTTAGGTGGGGGTGAGGAGGGCGGTGCCTAAGAGGGAGGGGTGAACGTGGGTGGGGGTAGTGGAATCCGGAAGCTTATCGTATACAAACAACTAAGTAACCCGCCTCACTAGACTATGTCTGTTCTGAAACGGTACATGTACATTTATTTACAAATGTATACATTTATACACATATACATATATATACACACATACATATGTACATGCATACATATTTATTTATTTATTTCAAGAATTTTGTTTTTACAATACAAATGATTACATGTGCATATATACAGGGTGTTAGGGAAGTACGTGACCACAATATATTTGTACTTGACTTACTTTAACCAGTGATTCCTGACATTATTTGGAGTAAAAAATGTTAATGAAATTTTGGTCTCCGGTGACTTTTAACGACGACTTTTTAAAAAAAAAATTTTTTTCTTCAAAATCAAACAAAAAAATTTCTTCCACATGTCGTCACTGGTCCCTCAGCTGAGTATCCGATCAACCCCTTATTCCGCCTCCATCTGTCCAATAACTACATTTTTTTTATATTTTTGTAGAAAAGAAAAACACCAAAAATGTCACTGGAGACAAAAATTTTATTAACATTTTTTACTCCAAATAATGTCAGGAATCACTGGTTAAAGTTAGTCAAGTACGTCCCTTAACACCCTGTATACACATATATTTATACATACTCATACATATACATAAATTCACAAATACACATATATGCGTATTCGCATAATGTACATAATCATACACATACACATAAAAACTTAAGTATACATAATCAAAAAAGAATTATGGAATTTACATAGTTTCATTAACCAAAACTCATTAGATACAATGCAAGCATCTAAAATTAAAACTATTAAAATTTCAACAAAATAATATAATCAAAGAAGAATTGTTCGAATTTACATGGTTTTATATAGTCAAAAATTCATTAAATACACAAAGTGACTCAAGAATCTAAAACTAAAATTATTTAAAAATTCAACACAATAATATGTATAAACACAGGCAGTAATAATAAAATAAGCAGGCGTAAAACATAAGCAGTAGTAATAACTAAGAAAAAATCTCTATACATGTAAATAACACATATTATATTTTATTTATAAAAAAATAATATAAAGAATGAATGAATGCTGTATGGTTGTGAAACATGGACCTTGAAAATAAATACCATGAACAGGTTAGAGGCTTTCGAAATGTGGCTTCACCGGAGAATGCTCAAGGTCCCATGGACCGACATGATCACCAACACAGAAATTCTCAGGCGGGCTAGAGCAGATAGAGAACTGCTTACATTAATTAAAATCAAGAAAATTTCATATCTGGGTCATATACTTCGAGGGGAGAAGTATCACTTGCTCCATTTAATGTTGAAAGGCAAGATAAAGGGTCGCCGAGGGCCTGGTAGGAGACAAATGTCTTGGCTGCGAAATATACGAGAGTGGACCGGCATTAGAAGTGTGGAGGAGCTATTCCGGGCAGCGCAAGACAGAGAGATCTTTTCAAGAGTGATCGCCAACGTCGGGGGGACCTGATAAGGCACACAAAGAAAAAGAAGATAAAGAATGAATATAAATAAATAAAATAAAGAATGAGAGTAAAGACTAAGATGACATTAGGTACTAATAACTTGGTAATGGATGCCCTTTTTTGTATAGTAACCATGTAGTGAACTGTTTAAATAACCATTTTCGGGTTTTTTTAGTGATGCAATAATTAGTTTCTTTTAGGAAAGTGTTGAAAATGAGAGGAGAAAAATGAAGACAATATTAGCGAAACTCATTCGAAAATCTGGAGACAGAAAAATCAGAAAAGAATATTGGCACCTGCATATGCTCCTATTTTTTAATCATCCATTCATTGACGATCCACCCTACTGTACGCAGCGTGCTTGTACTTACATTCATGTGTATATTTATAAACAAGATGGCGGCCAGACGACCGGAAATGCTGTTAAAAGCGCGCCAACATAAACACATATTTATTACGGACACGTTTATATCGGACGCCATTTGTAAATCATACTGTGTTGAATTTATTATCGTAGGTAGGTCGCGCTACTGACAGATAAATTATATTCCTCAAAACAAGGATGTTTTTTAACGAAAAATCTCGCTTTAGATGGCCTAGTTTTGCGGGATGGAGTATTTAAATGGAATATTTATGAATTTATCCGAAAACCAAAATGGTGATGAGTGATGAACTACACTTTCAAATTTTTTTATTGTAAAATATCATTTTTTTTTTTTAATATGAAAATTTTGAATCCAAACATTAAAAATGGCTCACCTCACTTTTTTGATTTTTTGGTTTCGTAAAGGTACATTTTAATTCTTTTTGGTTAACTTTTAGGTTCGAACTTTCAGCGTTGTGATTTTTCTTTCCAATAACGTTAAGGTTATATTTCTCACCATTCAAGGGTAAGGGTGTTGAAAAGAAAAAATGAGACGCTTTATATTCAAATCTAAAAG
Organism: Limnephilus lunatus; assembly: GCA_917563855.2. Lineage (NCBI taxonomy): Eukaryota > Metazoa > Arthropoda > Insecta > Trichoptera > Limnephilidae > Limnephilus > Limnephilus lunatus. The sequence continues at coordinate 59,775,295 of OU830596.1, forward strand.
TTAGCCACAAAATAATTCAAATCTTTAAAAAAAAATTATTAAACTTTGGGAATTTTTTATTAATTATTTTTACTTGAAACAAAACAAACAAACTTAAAAGTGACAATAGTGTTTATATTATTCTTTTATCTAATAAAACGTGTGATTTTTTTCGATATCAGTAATTTTAGTTAAAAAAAACCTAAAGTGAGCCATTTTTAATACTTTTGAAAATTTGCCTTAAATTTTTTGTACTATATTTTTAAAAATTACATTTATATTTATAATAATAGAATTTGTAAGCGTATTTCATCATCTTTCGAAAACAGTTTTTAGTTTTCGGATACGTTCACAATTATTCCATTTATTTGGACTTTATTGCAAAGCGGAAATATTTTTACCAACTGACAAAATACGTCCAAATTTTGAAGGGTTTAATTAACCAAATGTTAAGAATGAATGACAAATCTTGTACTGTAAGTGTACATATATGATTAATGATTAATCTGTTGTACAATAATTTAAATACATACATGAAAAAAATAATTATTATATTCGACATCTCAAAAACAAATAATTAACATACATACCTGAAGTCAGTAAATAAGGACTCAGTACTCGGTACCCAGTGCATGCTTGTAATACCCAGAACGAACGTGATTGAATTATCGTTGGTAATACATAATTTATTTAATAATTTAGCATAAGCCAATCTCTGAGAGGATGTATTTGGTCACTTAGCGACACGGGAAGAACCTACTCCTTGTAAAGGCTCATCGGGAGTTGGAGAAATAAAATACCCAACTAAACTGGAAAATTGATTTTTTTTGAAAAGGTAATACCAATATGTGCTAGACGATATATGGGGTAGACTGAAAAGTAATGCACACATGCACCTACAGCGCGAACGAGATGACCTTCAGAAGCGCGCCAGGTGGAATATGGAAGTGACATTCCTCCTCTATATGTACGCGCAAGTTTGAGGTCGTTGAATTCATCCAGTGTATTTTGAGAAGCTGAAGTAAGGATACATGTTTATGTGTTATGTCAATGCAAGGTAAACAGCATGCTGTTATCGAATTTTTAACTGCTGATAAAGTGACTCCTACTGAGATTCATGGTTGTTTAAAGGATGCTAATGGTGACGATGCTGTTGATTGGTCTACTGTAAATCGATGGGTAATATAATTTCATGATTGTGAGCCTGGAAAAGCAATAACCGTTGATAAAACACTCGGCGGAGGTCCGATAATTGATACCGACGATAAACAATTCAAACTCGTCCACGATTTGATTCAAAATGACCAGCGAATCACTCAAAACCGTATCACAAACCATTTTGGAATATCAAAGGAACGTGTAGGCATCATGGTTGAACAATTAGGATACCGTACAATCTGTGGACGATGGGTACCACGCCGTTTCACAGACGAGAACAAACAGCGTCGATTATAGCCTCTGCAAAACCTGAAGTGAGAACCGATTCCACACCCTTCTCACTCCCCCGATCTTTCGCCTTGCGATTTATTTTTTCCTTTACTTAAGAGAAACCTCAAGGGTAATCATTACACCTCATGGGGTGGAGTCAGCTGTTCAGTCCTGGATTCGAGAATTTTCGAAAGAATTTTTCAGTTACGTAAAAAAACTTGTTCCACGTTGGGAGAAAGGTATTAAGGCCTTAACGGTGACAATGTTGAAAAATAAATATATGACTTTGAATTGTACTTTAATGTGTTTTGCCCGATCTTGATATTTGTATTGCTTCGTGTTTTACAAGCAGGTGTGCATTACCTAGTACAAAGCAAAACAGCTTGCTAGGGTGTATATGAGTTGTCTATACGTTGCTAAACCATTCATCCGATTGCGATGAAACTTTGGGGATGTAATATGCGGGTGCCCGCGATGGTTTCTATAATATAGAAAAAATATAAAAACTATAACATGAAAATAAAATAGTTCTATTTGAATATTATAGATGGCAGTACTTCCGTTTGTATCTATTACATGAAGCCAGTGTGTACGACAGACATTAGCGTTTTAATATTGTTCGATTGCCGAAACACAGTTGCAACTCAAGTTGTCTTTGTTCCTTATTGTATAAATAATACGAGTTATTTAATCGCGATTATTTATATAAACAAGAAAGTATAACATAAACTTAACATAAGCTAATGGAGCACACTTTATTACTCAGATTAATTTGAAAGGGCGATAACTTGAAGTGTTTGATAAAGTATCGCTGCTAATGCTTTTGAGAAATTCTTGCAAGTCACCAAGCGAAATAACTTACTATACGAGCACATATTGTTTTGGCTTAAATTTTGGGTCGTTCTCGTGGATTTCACAGGCTTTAAAAATTGCTTACAGATACATACGACCATTTTAAAAAGGTACCTACTATGCTGAAAGTTGGAAATACTCTCAATATCGCCCTGGGGGCCTAGTCCCTATCTTTTACGTTTTACTAACAGCCTGTTAGCTTAACTTGGTGGTTTGAGCAAAGTTGTCGCAACTGGCTAAAAATGGTAGTCAGTAACTTTTCTGTTTCTTTTCTGTCGGTCGCGATGATAAAATAAACTAAACCTTAACAGAAAAGTTACTGACTACCATTTTAGCCAGTTGCGACAACTTTGCTCAAACCACCAAGTTAAGCTAACAGGCTGTTAGCAAATAAAAGATAGGGACTAGGCCCCCTGGTGAAATTAAAAAAAATTAGAGGCACCGCTGAATCCAGGAGAAATCCTGAATGTATATCTGAGCAGTCACCTTTTTGTCAATAGAATCAATGATACGTAACATTTTAGTTGAAAGTTTGTGTCTTTCTTGGGTTATTTAACAAGTTTTAAAATTGCTCACAGATATATACGTCCATTTTAAAATTGTACCATACTGAAAGTTGGAAATACTCTCAGTATCGCCCTGGTAAAAAAAAAAAAAAAATCAGGGGCATTCCTGAAAACCAGCTGCATTCCAGGAGAAATCTGAATGTATGGTGACCTTTTGTCAATAGAATCAATGATAACTAAACAAAATGTATAAAATTATAAAAATCTGTTGATGAATAAATGTTTTTATTATTATTATTGTCTACACAAGAAAAGCAACGTGTAGACTCTACACGTTGCTTGTCTTGTCACTTAACCACTGGACTGCTTTTTGCCACAATATGGCACTAAGTAAAATACCTCGGATTGCTTTGCTGCCAATTTTGGAAAATTTTCCCTTATTTTTTTTAAAAATCAACTCCACACAGGTGGCCATGAGGAAAATAATTTCCCTCAGGGCCTATGTCATCTTTGAGGATGCTGTGTGGAGGGTCTTTTTGAGGAAAGGAAGGAGTGAACATGGGTCTTGAAGAGACCCATGTTGTAGGAGAGAGGAAACACAGATGTCGGTAAATCGTTCCACAGCCGAGCTGTTGAACTCAAGAATGAGTCGTAAAAACGACCCGTTCTCATGTGACTAATGTCTACCGTGTACAAATGTTATTTGTAAGTAATTAAGTCGAAGTTAACGATTTTATAATATTTTTTTATAAATTCTACAAATATGTGATAATCAACAAAAGATAGGTGAATTCATTGGCTACATAAAACTATAATCAGTTTGTATGTCTCCTTATTAAAATTTGGAGGTACGATTTTTTTAATGTGGGTGGAAAATATTCAAAATGTACACCGAAAAAAATCTCGAGCAATCGGAGAAAAAAGTTTTAAATTGCGCTGTCGCCCAGTGGGGAAAAAAACACAAAAGTGAATGTCCAATATAAATAATAACCAATCAAGGCAATAAGCCTGAATATATAGTTGTTATTCCCAATTTAAGTAAGTACATCTTTTGGACTGAGAAATATTAAATCATAAACATAAACTATATTATAACTTATATTATAATTTACAACTTTGTGAATGGCTGAGAGAACTAAGGATGATTATAAAGACAATGTTAAGACAAGTAGAGACAAAATATGTTTTAAAAAAACTACATTACGCATCATAACAGGAAACCTTAGTGAGGTGAGGAGGACTTATGTACAAACATATAGAAACTAAAATGATTTAGCTGTGCCAGATACATCCCAACCTTCCTCTAACCCTACTCCTTCCCTTCCCCACTTCCTACAGACTCACAAGATACTACCCCAATTAGGGATGCAATAGTTTAACAGAACCTCAACTTTCTGGATCCAGAGCCAAGTTTCATGTTATAAACCCAATTCATTACGATCTTTATACCAATTTTCTTCTTCCATTCCGGCAATGTGGCATTTCTAAATGAAAGCCTGTTCAGTGTCTACCAAACTAGGTATACAATATACCCACTGCCAGAGTTTTTCGTCGTAACCAGGCCAAACTCCGTAACAACTCCTAGCTTCTGCCGCGTACCGTCCTTTCTTCTGAAACAATATTGCAACTTCGCGTTGAAGGGCCTATTCTTATCGCTATGTAAGTGGGTTACTTTACTGGAATTCCCCTGTATAGCCACAGTGTTACATCAAACCTCCATTAGGTTAAGTACCACCACCCAGATGCCTGTGATAAAGAATACAAAAGATTGGACCTTTCTTTACAGAATTTCACAAGAACAAACAGAAAGATATCCTTTTTTATTTGTTACTTTGCAAAAGACCCCTTGAGCCTAACATGGCCATATCGATTACTAAGCAATATTGATAAGGTAAACACTTAGTTGTCGCCGGCGTTTGTTTATCGGTACCCCAAGAATGACCGATGATCGATAAATTAAACAATAAAATACCATGGTAACACGGACGTGATTCTGTCCAAAGCAGGGCGGTCTGTCTGACTGAAAATCCGTTATTAACATATCGATTGCCATCTCTAATGCCCAGACGCAATGTAGGCACGTTAAGTATGTTCTTCCTTTATTTCAATGGAGCCTGCTCTAAGGAGCTATCAGCATTGATTGGGAAACTTGACGGACACCAGCGGAACATCCGTTTATAGTTAATGTTGGCTCCATGAGAATTGGTCGTTTTTTTATTGTTTTAATATAAAAAATAATAATAAAATATGACGTGCACGAGCCTAGTATTATTGTAGCCGATAGAGCTATTATAATAATTTGAAGGAAGATTTTTTTTAAACTTTAGTGTAATAATAACTACACTAAAGTTAAAAAATCACTACACTAAAGTTCAAAAATCTTCACTGGCTCAAATGTCCTGAAAGAATCCAGTTCAAGCTCTGCTGGATGGTATTTAAGTCCCTTAACAGAATGGCTCCGACATACTTATCGGAATTGTGTATTCCAGAAAATTCTAATTCTCGACAGTCAACCCTAAGGTCAGCAGCGTCATCAGCGGTTGGAAGGTTAAAGGAACCAAAGCGCACACCAGATACTAATTTCGGTGAGCGCGCTTTCGGAGTGTCGGGACCTAAAGCCTGGAATGGACTGCCACATGACTTAAGAACGATCACAGACTCGGCAGAATTTAGAGCTAAACTTAAAACCCACCTTTTCAGACAGTCGTATCCATAAACTCAAATTCTTTCACCTTCATATTCAATGCCCGCGACACTGTAAATAACTAACCTAAAAATGTAGAGAAAAAAAAAAAAAAAAAATAACTATTTGTAAGCGTTTTTAAAGGTCATTTCAGTAACATTCTCCAGCCCTAAAGAGTCATAAATTCTCCAGTCTTTTAAAATACATATTTTGATATTATCAACTCCATTTTGGCCACTAATCTTTTAAAATGTAATACTTATAGTGATGGGGGTAGCAATGCAATGTCTAGTGTTTTAAATATAATACCCTCCGCGTGCAAAGCCGTATCTTCTCCAAGCACAAACTTTTTAATTAAAGTGTTTATCGGAAGTGACCTGCAGGTAAATATGTTTCTGTATCCATTTGTAAATATTAAAATTAGATAGAACCTAAGAATTATGAATAAATTGTACAGCGCCCTTGAGGTGATTTTTCACAAAAACGGCGCTCTATAAATTATCCAATTATTATTATTATTATTATTAATAAATTAAAGGCAGTCAGTTACAGGTTTTTACTTCTAATAGTAGGGGAGGAAATAACGCTAAATGGGTAGTTACTCGAGCGTTGTGGAGACCTATTGGATTGCAAAGATTAGATGCTAAAAAGAAAAAAAGTTTATGTAATGTATGCCATTTCAGTGGTGGGGGGAGCGAGTATAAATTTTCAAAAATGTAAAAAAAAATCGTCACAATGACTTACTCGAGCGCGTCAGATATTAATAGCGTATACGCCCTACGTGTTTCTGGTAATGGAGAGATATTAATCTGACGAGTTGAGTGGTGGGGGTGGCCGTATGAAGAGGTAGAAAATTGAAAAAATATGGATTTATTCGAGCGTGTCAGATTAAGGTAATGTGAGTTAATTATATGCAGAAAAGTTTAGATTTCAATAATCTGACGATTTGGACGTAACCTAAACTCGTGGCAGATTTTTGAAAATGTAAAAAAAAAATCGTGACCTTGACATACTCGAGCGCGTCAGATTTTTATACAGACGGTTCAGTTTGATGTCCTTGTTGTGCTGACCTATAATCTGACAATTATGTGGAGGGGTTTTCTTAATCTGACAGTTTTAAGTTTTTTTTATTTTTTTTTATTACTGAATAGAATAACAATGAACAAAAAATAATATATACCTATTATAATGATAAAAAGAAAATCGCTTTATTAAACTTCTTAAAAAATTCACTTATTAAATTTCTTTACACAATGAATAAACCAAAGCGTTGTACACGAACGCGCGGCCTAAGGGCCTCCGGCTCTGCCACAGAATATAAAACAAGCAAGCGCCTATCATCGTACGACTCAACCATAGACATGAATTTTACTAGACCTGCCCTAAGTGATCTGCCTATATATATATAAAGAGGAAAGTAAGCGGTCTGCCTATATTAATATATATATAAAGAGGAAAGATTTGTTTGTTTGTTTGTTTGCATTGAATAGGCTCCGAAACTACTCAACCGATTTAAAAAATTCTTTCACTGTTAGGAAGCTACACTATCCCCGTGTGACATAGGCTAAATTATATTTTCAAAAAAATTAGGGATCCTTACTAAAACTCCAAAAATATAACACAAGGTGTTAAAAAATTAAATAAAATATTATTTACATCGCGTGCGCTGCGAAAATTATTGATGATAGAATAAAATAATGCAGTACGACTTTGTAGAACACATCATTATTTACAAAAAAGGTCGCGACAGCATATGTCTAACTATTATAGTTATGCCACGATAAGTGTTCTTTTATTTTAAAAATTTAATTAAAATGTCACCGCTTGAAAGGGCTCTTTATTTGTATCTTGGTTTTAATCCTTATCAAAATAAATTACTTTATATTCAAGACAGCTTCAATACCTTCAATAACTTTTTGAATTATTCAATTCGGATATTTCATTCGAAAGATATCTCGAGTTTAAAAATTTTAGTATTAGAAAAAAGTTGCGTGGTCACGATCACCCCGCTCGGCTACGGGCCGGGCGGGAGAGGAGTCAAGAAATGAAGTGCCGCGCGGCCAGGCGGGTATAACACCGATCCAAAAAGTCAACCGAATCTTTGGTGATATCATAAGTCACCTTCGATTTGTTTATGGTCCCCGGATACGGTACGGTACGGTACAGTACGATACAGTGCGGCTGTGGTACCCGGCTAGGACTGAATATTTGGAACGCGGAAGGGGGTTGGCGGGACGGGGGAGCGGGAGAGCGGTGGCGGGGAAGGTGGAAGTGGAATGCTGGAGGGGAACGCACGGGAAAGGACATGCAAGGAGAAACATTTCATTTCTTTGAATATGGCATTGCAACATTGACAAGGGCTATATTATATTTTCAAAAAATTAGGTCTCCTTACTAAAACTCCAATAATGTTACCCAAGGTGTAAAAAAAATAACTTAAATATTCTTTACATCGCGTGCGCTGCGAAAACTATTGAAGATAGAATTAAATATTCTACGACTTTGCAGAACACATCATTATTTACAATAAGTGTCGCGACAGCATATGTCTAACTATTATAGTTATGCCACAATAAGTCTTATTTTATTTTTTAAATTTAATTAAAATGTCGCCGCTTGAGTCGTAGTAATTCGGTTCAGTAGTTTCGGAGCCTATTCAATGCAAACAAACAAACAATCAAATCTTTCCTCTTTAAATATAGGCAGACCACTTTTATCACTTAGGGCAGGTCTAGTAATATTCCTATGTCTATGGAGTCGAGAGTTAGTAGGCAGTTCTCAGCGCCGTCAGCCGCTGTACGCTCCACACTCAGTGATGATTTTAGCTTCTTCGGCATGTTGAAATCGTCAGATTATATTATTTCTGTGATCCTTATATTATTTCCTTCGAAATAAAAAAAATATTAACCGCGCTCGAGTAAATCCACGTGACGTTTTTTTTTGCAACTTTGTGACTCGCTAATTTTCTTACGTCACGTTCAAAACGTCAGATTATTGAAATGTAAACTTTTCTGCATGTAATTAACTCACAATACCTTAATCTGACACGCTCGAGTAACTACAGGTATCGATTTTTTTTTACTAATCTGATCGGTTGCCCTAGCCGCACCCACCAATATTATTGGTTCATTAATGGTGGTAGTCCATAGCAGGGTCGGGAGGTATCTCCCCTTAGTTAATCTGACGCGCTTGAGTAAATCCCAAAATCCCTGCTCCGCCTCCCCTACTATAAGCCCTGCGGGCCGCTTTTGATTGGGCTTCGCCCAGTTTGAATGTTGGTGATCATTTTATAAATCCGATAGGAACTGGTTCCAAAAATATCCGGTTCCTCGCATCCACTGGGATCCAGTGACAGCTAGTCACCGGGACAAAGTAACCGCGGCAGGCAATGACGTCATATATAATATACATATAGACGCTTGGTATTATTATTCACAACTGCCAGTTACAATAATAATCATATTATCGTCAATCTATCCATATAGGAGATATTCACGAAATTACAAATCCAGTAGTACTTACTCTTGCCACGCTTGCTGTTAACGTAAGTGGCGCCATCTTTTGGCATTGATTTATTTCGGTTCTATTACAAAAGTAGGTTAGTATACACACTCCACGTACGAAAACGGTTTTGCTTAAGGCGCTGCGTCATAGTTGCATTCTTGGCCGCGTTCTTAAATTTCAACCTTACAGTTTCTAGGCTGTTAATACTGTCGAACTGTCGACTAATAACCAAATGTCGATGTTGGCTTCATGCTACTAGACCCCAGAAACTTAAGATTCCATGGGTTGCTGATATAAAATTTATTTATTTATTTGTTTACGTCCAATTAGGGCTCTTACATATTATGGTATAATTAAAAATATATTTGACATAATCAAGGAATTAAAGAGATATAACAATTAAAATAAGTACCAAGCATAAAAATTTTGACTTAAAAACAACAAAGAGAGTAAAATATAGGATGCACATTCAAATAAATTTCGATACATATTGAAAATTTATAAACATTTTAAAGCTATTAAGATATATAAATTCAGATTTAATAACCATGTTTTTATATGCTGATAGACATTCAGTACCGTTGGTGTTCATGTAGGTAATATTTATTCCCTGCACAGTGCAGTCGGTTCATTACCGAGTTTATTTCTGCATTGGTACCTGAATTGTTACAATGGTAAGGTACGTTCTGACGAACCGTTCTACTAGGCACATGAAAGTTAATCAACCTAAGGATTTCAAGGGAGTCAAACATGTTATTAACAATTTTATAGATAAAACATGTCGTGAATTCTCACTGGCAGAGGACCCATCTAGTCTGTCCTATTCCTAGTCTAATTTTCCCTGTAAGATGGGTATCGAGCGCGCAGCAGAGTGTGAAGGATGGTTTTCAGGAGGGTGCAAGCAGTCGGGGTTGTCCTCGGTTCTGTTGACCTTTACCAAATGCTAATCCGCCCCGTTGAAACAGTGGCGGGGGGCGGAATTTAAAATTATAACTACCCCACTTAACATTATGTGGAAAATGTGGCGTGTAGACTGAAAAACAGAGGGAAAAAATTAACATTCCCCACACTTACAAATTTTTAACTTTAAAAATGTTTTAATTCAATTTAAGATCGTTTATATTTATACTGGGGTCTTACACATGTTTTCACTTATGTGAGAACAATTATTAAGCCTCCGCAACCCGAATTTCTACCGATTTCTATCGAGCTCTTAAAAAATATATGTTATTATCTAGACATTCCCCACGCCGAAACGCAAATTATATTAAATTTTCTCGATAGAAAAAAATCGCGAAGTATGCTCCAAAAATTATTATAAACACGTTTGTTTCAGTTATATTACACGTTATATGTATGAAAAAATTCACAGTGTTTATTTAAATGCTGTTTAAGACAACCCTCCCTAGATTTTTGCTCTATTTTAAACGAGTAGTGTTTTATTAAAGATTTTCACAATTTTTACATCGATTTTATCGCTGTAAATGTTAGCGCGCTCTTCTAACATTCGTAATTTCATATCTCTCCATCTTCTTCTTTTTGAGGCCGGTTACGGCGCCTTAAACATACTGATGTAAGATGTAAGGAGAATATATGACGCAAATGTGAATGGTACTAGAAATCGGGAACGCCCGAGGAAGACATGGCACGATGAAGTGAATCAGATACTTGATATGGGTCATGTCAAGAGTCAGAATAATAGAAGAGTATGCATGAAACGATGTTTGAATGTGAATGAGGCAAAGAGTGTGTGCCAAGACCGAGTTGATTGGCGGTCCGTCCTCTCTGCCTAACTCTCTGGGAAACGGCGTAATGGTTAGTTCATTAGTTAGTTATTTGTACTGCACACGTACATAATCTCAGAATATCAAATTCCCCATTATAGTTGTACAGGCCTTGCTACGTGGACGAACAAAAGACTGAAAAATTGAGAGCCTCGCTACCTGAACTCTAGAATCCTGGGTTCGGGTCCTTAGGCATTGACAAAATCTTGGAATGTGGCCGGAACCTTTGTTGCTGGCTCTACTTAAAATTATTGCAGGCAGTTCTGAATAAGTGCAGCGAATTGCACTGATATGCGTAACAGACCGATTTTTTTTTTCCTTTGCTCACTTAATTTGTTACTAACTAGCGCCGCAGCGTCTAAAAAAGGAACTAGATTGCTACTGGCTCTGTTATAAGCGTTCAAAAAGAAGTAGAAGATTACTAAAGATGGTTTGAAAGATAGATATATAAATATGAATGATAGAGGGAGCGCGCTAATCTAAAAAAAACATAATATATACATATTTTAAAAATGAATAGCCGTAAACATCTGTTGTAAAAATATTTAAAACACGACTTACATATTAAAAATATAGCCAAAATCTGTTAACATCCGAGTTAAGTAACATTTAAAAAAAAATGGTAATTGTGAAGTTTTCATCTGTATCATGTTGAATAACAGAACCAGGTGTGCTTTTTATAATTTGCGGAGCATACTTTGCAATTTTTTATATGTATGATTTGCTATCTTGATGTACGATTGCAAGATTCTTCCCGAACTAACATTGCAATCTAGATAGTGTCTTGGATAATATTTTTATTTTTTATTTTAATGTGCGGTGTCTATTGACGTTTCTACAAGTCTAGGATGTTTTTTTTTTGGAATACCGTAATAAATAAAACCTCTAATTGAACTATTTAATCATTAAAGACAATATTAGCGACTCTCAAAAGAAAATTTGAAACAGAAACATCTGATGTACCTACCGACCCTTATAGGATTAGTGCAATACCACTTAAATTGTATGCGTTTTCAATTAATTCTTTTTGGCCCGCTATATTTACCGGAGTTAAGCATTTGTATCACCGGACCTACAACTTTATAAAATACGTAAGCACTTATTAAATTTCTTAATTTTTCCGGTCTATTGTTAAATTCTTCAATATACCGTGTGAAATGATACTCTAAGATTATGGACTTAGTGAACTACAGAGTCCTCGGAAGTCACTAGGTGCATGACAGCAGAACTTTAAAAATGTGAATGATCCCGTATTCCTAATTATATAGCGCCATATGTAGCGCCAACTTGAAAAAAATAATCGTATGAAAATTTCGTCGACAGAAAAAATCTGATTCGGTCATATTTAACTGTATCATACCTACTTCAACTAAGAACTATCAACGTTATCTTAATTTGCTTAACGCATATTTTTATTGGCTGCTATCTTTATGTATGATTGCAAGATTCAGCCATAACTAAATGCTATCTAGATAGTGTCTTGGATAAATTTATATCCATCTTTTAAATTTAATATGCGATATTTATTGACCTTTCTTATATGTAGTCTAGGATGAATATTTATTTTAATTTTTACTTTAATGAGTAAAACCCTTCGACCAAGTATAAGACTTGGTCGATGCGTCGATGGTAAAACCTATATCAGATTTTCGATTAAGTTTCACTGATATTGTCTTCTTGAATCTTAGGAGCGGTGCGAGAGGGAGAGGCATGGAGAATCCGCCACAACAATGAGCTCTATGAAATTTATCAAGCTCCCAGACTCTCCACCCATTTAAGGCTCCAAAGATTAAGATGGGCCGGACATGTGCACCGAATGCCAAGCACACGAGTACCGAAGAAGGTTCTGACAGGACACCCGGGAGGTAAACGAAAGGCGGGCAGACCTAGACTGAGATGGGAGGATGATGTCAGGAAGGATGCAAGAGGATTACTCCATGTTGCAGATTGGAAGACGACGGCCGAGGACAGAGGGCGGTGGAGGCTTATTTTGAAGGAGGCCAAGGCTCGAAATGGGCTGTAGCGCCATTGAAGAAGAAGAAGATATTGTCTTCATTTAGTTAAAATATTACAATTTGATGTTTTACTCAATAAGTTAAAAATAAAAATAAATGACTATTTTACTCTTAAGTTGTGACTTGGGCCGTCCATTATTTCACAGATCCGTGTAATGAACAAATATGGTGCAACAATAATGATTGCCATTAAAATAAGATAACTAGAGGAGAAACTGTGTGAAAAACAGATTTGATTATAGTTAAGGTTCTACTGTTGGATATGTTCAAGTAAACGCGCTTTTGTATCAAATACTACCAGTGCCGGTATTTGGTCGGTATGCATAATAATAATATTATATATTATTTCAACCATTTGCACCTACTAAGGTAGGTAGCACAAACATGGCGGACAAATTCCAGATCAGTGATGAGCAACCTTTTTAACCGAAAGGTCAATTTATCAATTTTCAATTTGTTCGCGGTTAATAAGGGTACAAACAACTTGATGTGGTTAACTTTTCAGTCGTGGTGTCACAAACCTATTCATCTTTTCTAAAGCCATGTTTAAAAAAAAACAATCATAAAACACAAAAACAAAGCGCCATAGGAGGATTTTTTTATTCTCAGAGGTCAATTCTGTCGATTTTATCATTCTGAAATATAAAAAAATTTAAAGGTAAAAAGATTTTATTAAAATCTTAATTCGATTGTTCTGAACCCCTACAATTAATACGTGTACCTACAACAAGCAATGGAAAAACATCAGCATTTTATATACATACATCTCATTCCAACTACAGTTTGCATTCCTCTGTATAACTTCAAACGCCGTATTTGTCACAATTTCTACCCATTTCATAAACTATTGTGAACACCAATTTTATTCATTTTTATTAATATTATTGTTGATTTGTAGGATATTGGCAGATTATCTATTTTAACCAACTTACATTCTATGTTACCTGCTTTGTGTCAACAACTATATTTTATGTAACCTATATTTTGTTTCTTACATTTTATGTTACCTGCATTTTGTTAACTCTTTATTTTCATTGTAATTTTTAAAAAAATGAGTTCTGCAATGTATGTTAAAGCCCTTTGGGCGTTTAAATAAATAAATATAATATATACCTACATATAAATTTAATATTTTACTAATAAACTATTTTCTTTTGTTGCAGGTAAGTGTTTTATACAATACTAAACACTCGTAAAATCACAGAAGTTGAAATAAAGGTAAGTGACAATATTTAAAATATCGTTCGACGTTACAATCTTTGGAGAGTCCTGGTCATCTCCGTATAATACCTCACTTGTGATTTGTACAGGGTTAGCAGTTGTGTACTATTAAAGTATCTGCGGGCCCTGTACAGTACGCCCAATTTTTGACAGGCTATCTGTACTAGACGTTTTGTACACAAATTGCAAAAATAGGGAGCTGGACACAACTTGGCACGCCAATGTCCTTAACTTCTGGATTTAATGATTCTAAGTTAAATTAGCAAAAACTGACTCTATAACTGTTGTAAAAACACTTAAAAGACTTGCAGACTTTTGGAGACTTTTGGAGACTGTTGGGGTCAGGATAATGGGATACTGAGAGAAAGGTAGAACAGAATTTAAACTGATTAAAAAACACTTTTAAAGTAGGTTAGAACTTGGAGACTTCAGTTTCTTGGAGACTTGTGACTTCTTGGCTGGTAGTTTTTGAACTGATTTCCTACCGGTTTGCCGTTTGTTTTATAGGGCAAATCCGGGTTGGACTTTTGGAACACAGAACCTCCCTGTTTCTGAAGGGTGCTTGCGTTTACGTATTTTTCCCAATCGCTATGATTTTCGAGCAGATGTGTTAAAAATCTGTGTGATAACCTTTGCCAAGACAGTCCTGTTCCAATAAACCGAAGTCTCACATAATTTTTATTGTTTCAACAAGAAAAGGTACAAGTTTACAAATGTGATACAAGATACAATATCTAGAAGTAAATATTTTCTTAAAGTGCAATAATCACTGGTAGACGACAGTTTTTTGAGGTGTTATTGTAGTATATACCTATTTTTAGGTGATGATATATATTTCTTGATTCAAATTATTCCCGATTTCCCGAAATTTAGCTCCGAGTTTTTCGGAATGTAAATTGGCTGTCGTAAATATTTACGATTCAAACATTTCCTTTGTTCAGCATTGACCAATGGCGCCGCGTCTGGTAGCAGGGTGGGGATAACGTAAATACTCAATCATTTCCTTGATTTTGATCATTGCTGTCTGGGGTCCCTGGTGGAAGTATTACGTGGTTATTCAGATGTGTTTTCGAGTCCAATGATGCTGCAGCATGTATTTATTATCAATTGCGTTTATGTTTTCAATTGATAAGTTAATTTTAGAATGTAATAGCATTGTAGACATCATTCCAAATGCACAGTGTTTCGTTGGCCAATGAGAGCACTCCCTTTGTTTCGTAGGTTATTGGAAGGGGTAACGCGCAGCGGCACGGTATTATGTGGAAGCGTAAATTCCATTCTTGAATTCTCAGGGTTGTCATACGCTTTCGTCGACACGTTCGATACACTATCTTTACTCTGGCTTCAATGGAGCTTCCATATCTGAGCTGATCACTTAAGCTTAACGGCCGCTGTTCCCAATTCTACTAAGCCAAAACTAAGGTTCAAAACTGCTCAAGCATCACTTAATCTAGATTAAGTGATGCTTAAGCAGTTTTGAACCTTAGTTTCGGCTTAGTAGAATTGGGAACAGCGGCCGGAAGAGTTACACAAAGCATATCAATGGAGGGTGTTTGGAAGATTGCTTCCGTTGAAGGAGACTAGATTTTCATTTCGATCCCTTTTAGACGTAAGCCGACATTTTGAAACATTCTGTACCTGGCTAGAGTCCCACCGGGGGAAATAATATAATTTTCAAAAAAATATTTTTTTGAAGCGATTTTGTCCCCTATGTATAAAGAAATTGTATGAAGAACAAGGTCAGAATCGCTTGGGCCGTTCTCGTTCTCGACGTAACAAAAAGCCGCATAGCGCCTAGCCTCTAGGAATAATTTACAAAAAATATCTATGGTTGACTTGGCGACCTTGGCGTCACTTCAACCGTCATTTTGGGTGTGTAAACTTTAAAAATGTAAAATATTTTACACTTTCAAAGAAAACACCCTTGGATTGTTTTTTTTCACGTAGGGTGTATATTCAGGTTTGTGTAGAAATTAAAAAAATCAGTTTATTTTCGTATTAACATATTTTTTTACGATTTGTTTCCGGAATGGGGAAAATCTAATTTCGCGCGGTTTTTCCCAAGCTTCCCTGGCTTGGGAAAGGTTAAATTCAACGAGATTATTTTTACCCCAAGAGAAAACACTCTCGAGGTAACTATCTATTCTTTGCTTCAAAGCCCTCGCGTTGTTCGTTAACCACAAATATAATACAATTTCATCAAAATGAAAAGCAAGAGAAAATCTCTTTGTCTTGTTCATCAGCTACTGAACATGACAATAAACGGCTAATAGATAAATCAAAGCATACTCGAGAGCTACGCACAAACCACCTGATTTTCTATGTATAAATTTATTCTGTTAGATTTTTTTTCGTATTAGGTGCGTGTTTTGCAATTTGCATGGTGTATATTGATGGACTAATTAGTGGTAAAAGGGAAAATGCGGTAAGAAGTGCAGTCAGACACAACTGTTCACACCTTCCACATTCGCATTATGCGTTATTAACTTTCCAAGTGAAAATGCAGTTGCACCTTGCTAGAAGAAAATTCTTCTTGCTAAAAGAAAATACGGTATTTCTTTTTACGATTTAGGCGGAGACCAAGCACATTGTAAAAATAGAAAATTATCCTGAAAAACAGTTTTATTTTTCGTTATTTGTTTTTGGGGTGTTATGCCGTGTTGCTGATGGACAAGACAACGAGGTTTTCTCCTACTTTTTATTTTGATGATATTATATTATATTTGTGGCTAGCGAACAACGCAACACATTTGCTACGCGATTAACTCCTATTGGCTATTTGTACTTTAATAGTGGGAGAATACACGGACCTTTGTACCCCAGCTACAGGTGCTGAACTAAAAGAGATTCATCATGTTTCCGATTGCCGCCGATCTAACAGTTCGTAACATGACGTAACACCCCAAAACAAATAACGAAGATAATTTTGGCCGTGAAAATCTTAAAACGTATTTGAAAAACACTAGGTTGCCTGCCTTTTTTATGTGAATACAGAAAAGTACTGCTCTCAACCGCCTGTAGTCAGTGAGACTATGGCATCCCCAATTGGGGTTTGTTGGGAGGCTGAAGGTAGTGGGGAGGGAAAGGAGATGATGGGGAAGTACCTGGCTATTCAGATCTAGTCACCAATCATGACCAAAGCCAGGTATTTCAAGCTACGTTTCAATTATGAATGGTGTCTCCA
Organism: Limnephilus lunatus; assembly: GCA_917563855.2. Classification (NCBI taxonomy): domain Eukaryota; kingdom Metazoa; phylum Arthropoda; class Insecta; order Trichoptera; family Limnephilidae; genus Limnephilus; species Limnephilus lunatus. Next base: position 59,792,451 of record OU830596.1, read on the forward strand.
GGGCGATTCTGAGAGTATCGTCCACTCTGGAACGTGCCGCAAATATACTTTATATTATTTTTAATTTATTTAATTGTGAAATAATACAAATAATTTGAATCCGTGACCATCGCCTGTCGGGAGCCTTATTCCGTGGGCTTTTGCTGCTAGGCCATGGGGGCGACGGGTGGTTTGCTAGGTGACAGTAGCTTTGTAACAAACTTCACATACGAATATTGGTTTGCATAAAGTGCGGCGTCAGAGATGTACTCGAAGACGGGTTCTAAACTTTCAACCGTGCAGACGCTAACGTATTAATACTTTAAGATTGTTACTTGAAATTCACGCCTGTATAATTTATTCATGAGAAGTACAAATAGGCAGGTAGGTACCTAACTACACTTTTTCTTATGAGGGTTATATAAAAACATCTCTCCCATTGAGGTGACTCCTGTCTCTCTTAGATACCTGCATCTTGATATTGTGAGAGAAGAGGGGCAGGAGGAAGGTGGGATGCGGGAGACAATGAGAGATGTGTGTCAGGAGACAATAGAGCTTTGTGGGAAAGTCGTCAGATGTCAGCTGCTGTCGTGTTTGTTTTCAAATGTACACTGTACAAATGTGTATTGTGTGACAGAAAGGTGACTAGACTGAGTTAGACTGGCAGTAGGTTTTTACGTGTGCTTTTTATTGGTCACACAACTATAAAACATTAGTGTCCCAAATCCCAATTGCTAAAAATGCTGAAAGAAAGTGGAATAATTATTGGGAAGATTGGTGGAATTTGGCAGAACTTAACTATCAAGCGTACTATGACAGTTGATCCTCCGATATTTGCCCCCCCCCCCCCCCCCCCCCGGCATACTTATATAAAATATGCAATCGGTTTATGGAAAATACGGGATGCCTACTTATCATCATCACTCTTGGCTCTACAACCCCTGGTGGGTGTTGGCCTCCTCAAGAGTCTTCCTCCACTCATCTCGGTTTTGTGCAGCTCTCTCCAGTTTAGAATCTCCAAGGTAGATATATCTTTGACGGCGTTGTCGCTCCATTTTAATCTTGGCCTTCCCAGACTAAGTCTTGAGTTCAGCAGGTACTTTGGTGCTTGATGCTCGGTCATTCTATCTTCATGACCCAGCCACCAAAGTCTTCCCAGTTTTATAAATTTTGTGACGTTTAGATCCTTAAACATGCCTACTTATACAAAATATAATTAAGTATCCCGAAGGGATGTGCAGATAGAATGTACCGTCAAATAACAAAAGTATTAAACATATTTTCATTCGAATGGATCAAAGGTTAAAACTACTTGTCTATATACATATACTGTGTATGCCAGCGTATTAGTATAAAAAATCAACACTATAAATTAATTCCTTTGATATCATACCAACTTAGTAAAATGTATTTTTGAAGTTTTGATTTTCAGTTGAAAATTGGTTAAAATTGCACAAAAAAATATGATTTTATAATGATTATAATTTTAATTTTTAATTTTAAAATAATTGTAATTTTTGGGAGGCTTTATATCCTGAAGATGCTTGTGTTAAGCGAAACCGGTCGGTTTTGAAAAAAAAATAAATAAAATCGTGTTTACAAACAAAGTTATTGTTTTATTTCAATTAATATGTCAAACCATAGAGTGCCTGCTTTCTACCAATAATATAATTTAAAGTTTCGTTTAATTTAAATCATGTGTTTTTTGATAAAAACATTTATTGATTGTCAGTCTTGAAACTTTTCTGTCGAAGTCTTTTATTATTTTCGTCTTTATTACGAAGAGTTTTCTCATTTTCCACCAAAAGACAATCACCAAAGTGACGTAAGATCCGCCACAAACACAAAACCCCACCAACCAACACATCAGTGCGTCAAACGTAAAATCCCATTCAGATTCTCCACTGTAATCTTGAAATCATTTACAAATTGATTGTGTGATTTGATTTGACATTACGTGTAGAGACGTATTTTTTGCGGGACATGTTCCCATGCGTTTCGTGTTTTGCTTTCAATGAAAATAATATGTTGTGAAAAAAGTAACGACAAACGACATAGCAGCATTAATTAGAAAACGACGAAGTTATTTGTTGCCAATTATACTGGCAACTGGCAACATCTCTTTCTCAAGATGCGAGGCGGATTTTGCTGAACTTTGTAATAATTATTGCTGGTTGACTAAACTTCATGCACTAAATTTGTTGATTTTTCAGATGAAATAAAAATAAAAAAAATCTTTGCAACACCCCTTAATTCATTCATAACGAGACCATACGTCCCGTTTTGTACGAGACTGTCCCATTGTCCAGAAGAAGAGTGTCGCGACGCCAAAATGTCCCGTTTTTAGAAAGCGGGCAACTCACGATTTATTTATCAAAAGATTTATTTATTGTTTCTTTACATGCTAGGTTTTATTGTTAGAGATTCAATTTTATTTCATTTTTAGTAATAAAAATAGTACAATTAGAAAACTACTCAAAACAAAAAAGGAAACCCCCATCCCTATTTTTTTTATTTTTTTTACAAATTTCATAACGCCAGAGCTCACTATTACATATAGAAACCATCGCGGGCATGCGCACATCAAATCACCAAAATTTCATCGCAATGGTTTAGGAAAACATGTGGACAATTGACAAACGAATTATTTTTTTATAAATTATGATTTCAATAAGAAAACAGTAACAAAAATGGTTCATATGTGCTTACAATAAAGTGTATATGAATAATTAATATCTACTTTTATTTCTATGATTTACAATTTAATTAATATTCGGATGATTTGTATAGCACCGTATTTATGAAAAAAATTCTCAAGTGCGCTGTACAAATTTATAATACATTTCTACAATGCTTTATCTTACCTTTGACTACAGACTACCCAAACTATTATAAAAACTTATGGCTGACAAATTGCATCCACCGGTTCGTCGATCACTAATACAAAACTATATGTACAATGCATTTGATCAATGAATATGATTACATTATTTATTATTTTATATGCTGTACGGACAGAAAATATACAGGACCGTACTTACCTTGGAAGGTCACTTGAGATTAACACTGTTATTGTTTATTAGAGAAATATAGATACGGTTTTCACGTACAGAGGACATAATTGGGAATGTCAATGGAAGTGCTATTATTAATTTTAATCATATTATTTATCCGAACGATTTGTGAACGGGCATTGAAAAAAATTCTTGATTGAATTAAATGAATTCACTTATTTCAAATTTCAAGAAATACATAAAATCACTGTCAAGGAGTTGATCACCTAAACGCTTTACAAGTGGGAATATATCGTAAACACCAAGAGCAGTTGCCAATATTATAATTTCCGAGAGTTCAAGACTAAACGGCCTTGCTAAACTATTTAAAAACACGCATTACGTATGTTACGGTTAAACGGAACATACATTATAATTTAAGTGTTCACAGATGGCTCCAATTTAATTATTTTAGGAAAAAATACTATTTGCAAGTTGTGCTTTAAAATGTACTTTGCATCGTTTCTGTAAAAGTACTTGGCTAAATATTTTACAGAAACGAGGAACAAGAAAAACACATTAATAATTACAAAAGTATGTAAATATGTAAAATTATTAAATTATGTAAACTATTCCTTGTTCAATGGTAGAGGTCTTATCTAGCGGAGGAATAGAACACTTGACGCCTGGGTGGGAACCTTATGCAATTGTGTGCTCGGCTACTAACTCTAAGAGCCCGTTCACACTTCCGTCGTAAAAACGGAGATGGGTTCCGTCATTACGACGGAGGCCCTAGCCGCTGTAGTGGCTCTATGGAGCTGTTCACACTTGCCGGATCCGGCGTGACGACGGATCCGTTATTTTTGGCCGGAGAGTTCGCCTACGCAGAGTGTCCGTCGTGAAGCCGGAAAGGAACGCGCTGGCTCATACATTTCAATGGAGCTGTTCACACTATACGGCGGGACGACGGATCCGTTTTGAACCCGCCACACCCCGCTTCACACTTCACCACCGCCCGCTTCCAGACGCAAGCGAGCAGGCAAATTGTGTTTTTATGGGGCGCGCGTTTGGCGTTTATAATATTATTATACGTATAATATATATGTTCGTTCCAGAATGCGATTTTTTCTATTTAATCTCAAGAAAATATTTAATCATATCATTCATGTTTTTTAGTCATTTTAGTTATAATAATTGCTGGATGATTTTCGCGTACTTTCTCCTTTTCAAGTATGCAAACAAAATATTCTCCCACGGTTTGAACAAATAAGGTCCGACCCCTGAAGTAATTTTATGGCTGGTATTACATCAATACATTCCCGATTTGGGAGAAAAAGTTTATTATTTAAATTGTTTTATTTTTAAGTAGGTATTTGTACATTTCAAATAGCACCTATAACTATTTATGGCAGCCCCAAGGGAAAGTTTTTGCTGTCGGCCTTTTACGGCCCAAACTAAAAGGAACTTTTATTTTAGTAAAATTTGCAATATTTGCATTGCGCATTGCGCAGTGCTCACGACCGTCTACTGAAGAATGATAAAATGTTTTCGTCGTTGTTTTCGTAGAGTAGGATCCGTCTTGAAAACGGAAGTGTGAACAGAGGTCTAGGGCTTCCGTCTTAACGACGGAACCCCTCTCCGTTTTTACGACGGAAGTGTGAACGGGCTCTAAATTGGCAGCATGTGTCACGATCCATCTCATTAACTGACTTTGAAAGATATAAATGGATCTCACAAAAATTACATTAAACAAGCCGCAAGGATAATACAAAAAAAATCAAAGAATTTGAACTCATTTAAATTCGAAGTTTCCTGTACGTACATAAATCATTTCGACGGTCCCGAAGTAATTTTTTATTTTTTTTATTTTATTTTTTTATTTTAAATACATAAACGGCTATACTGCCTTTTATAAATAAACATATAATCGAGTACAAAAGTAAGAAAAATAAAATCATTACATAATAGTAGTGTTAATCTTAAAAATAACATACAATCATTTTGAGAATCACGACAAAAAATAACAAAAAAAGAACAATGAGAAATATCATCATTTCATTTCAACATTTAATGAAAAATAATTTTTGAGTGCATGTTTATATTGCGCTAATTTTAAAAAATAAATGTCGCCGATGTTAGCATGTTCATTTCCCAACATGTGTAATCGACTGATTGGTGAGTAATAATGTGATAATGTATGTGTGTTATTATAGTAGAACGGTAGAGTGAGTCTATTGTTAGCGCGACCAGGGCAATGTCGAATGTTGCATTTTGTAGTTTTACCGTAGGGCTTTTTGAGCTCAAAAAGAAGAAGATGGAGAGATATGTACTTACAATTACGAATGTTGGAGGGAGTGCGCTAATATTTAAAACGATAATATTGTAGCGAAAATTTGTGAAAACGTTTAATGAAACACGACTCGTTTAAAATAGAGCAAAAATTTCGCGGGGAACATCTAAAAGATTTAAAGAAACACTGTAAATTTTTTCATACATATGTACAACTTATAAAATAAGTGAAATGAATGTGTTTATAATAATTTTCGGAGCATGCTTTGCAATTTTTTTCAGTGGAGGGAATTTCATATAATTTGCGTTTCGACGTGGAGATTTCGTCTAGATATTATCTTCAAAAATATATATTTACTTTTTTTAAACTTCAAATGTTTAAGGGAGATAATGTAAGAAATCGGTAGAAATTCGGGTAGCGGCGGCTAACGTTTCTGTTTTTGAGATCAAGAAATACGGCATGCAGGAGAAAAATTTATATTTGTTTCATTGAAAATCCAGGACTTTTAAATCATCAAAAGGATGTTAAAATAAGCCAACAAGACGATTTTATATTTTCATCAGATCCGACATTGTTCTTCGGGACCGTCGATTTATAAATAATTTAATTAGCCCATCAAACCTTTTTATAGCGAGCCAAAAGAAATTCCGGTAAATTATTTAGAAGTTATAATTTGTAAAGTACCCCAGTATGCGAGGACCCGCTGCAAAAAACACAATAAGACTAAGCAGATTTGCATCGAAATTCCTGCACTGGTCTTAGCCCGAAATAGCAGCTGTTTAGACACGTCTGGATGGAAATATTTGGGCCTTCGAGCCGAATGTGAGCGTCAGAAGCTGGGAACAAATCTATTCACAGCTCCATTTTAATTGCGATTACTTACGGGAATTTCCAAGATACCTAAAGGATATTTTACCAACTCTGTGTGAACTCGCGATTAGCGCTACTCGTCGAGTTGGGTATGCTATCTGTTTCACCATAACTGAGTACCGCCACCCGTCAAGTAAATGCCTGTTTTACTGTCATTTTACTAGTTCTCTGAATAATTGTAGACCTCGCGTCTAAAAAAGGATGCTAATTTTCTATTAGTTACTAAACCAAAATTAAAATTTCCTCTGAAACCATAGATTTGTAATTAGGTACTCAATTATAAAATAAGGAATTATACAATTTCACCCAAGAAACATCACTATATCTATGACAATAAAATTATTCCTTAAAATTTTCTTCTGGCAAATAGATACCATAATAGATATTTACGCATTTAATACGATTTTACATTTTAAAAAGTAATCTTTAGTGAACTATTAAAATTTCCACCATCTTGAAACGGAAACGGAACGTACAAACAAATTTTCAAACATACTAAATGCAAAACGGTTGAGTTTAAACAGGGATTCGGTACGCTCAGTCAATTAAAGTTTTGTTTTTAACGTGAATACTGCGCAAGAGTCCCAACTACTTCCGACTGTCCGGAAATATGTAGTAGGACTATGGCAACATAAAATTTTGATATGCTAAGAATCAGAAGAAAGAAGATGGATAAGAGAAAGGTTGGATATGCCTGGCTATTCAATCTGGTCACCAAACAATTACTAATATTTACACGTAGATATCGACTTGGAATTATTGTTTTTTGTCTTCACACCAGACGTCTAATGATAGAATTACATTCATATTAAAAAAATAATAACGATAATATGCAATTATTTTGTCCTTCGAAAATCTTGTGCATCGCCGTTTCAGTAAATAAATCTATAGTGCATTTTTGTTGCAGCTTGCACTCGTATATTACTGAGTTTTGCTGTGCATATATACAAACGCAAGTACGATAATTAAAAAAAAAATGTGTGCATTCGAAAAGTTTACTGTTAGTAGTCAGATTTTAAACCAAAAAAATTAAGTTTTTAAAGTTTAGTTGTAATCCCGTATCTATACATATATGTAGGTACGTTAAATGGCAGGATATTTTGAGTAGTTCACAAATCGACACCAGTTGGCGCTAGTGTAAATGTAGACCTAAATACGAAAACAGACCTGTCAAAAGTTTGTTTCGTAAATTTTTGTCTGTTTTCTGTAGGTTCGAAGCGATTATTTTTGTGAATTCTGACATTCATAACAATGCACCAAACAATTTTTTTTAATTAATAGAAACAACTAAAGCTACCAAAAATATTCCTTCGTCATATTGTATCCTTTCCTGTGAACTGCTGCATACATTGTTATTCCTTCCTGCCCTTTGTAAACTTGAAGAAAGTATTGGTTTATATGAACTATATCTATTTGTGGCAATACAGGCGAATCCTGTATGCTGTAAAATGATTCATCTGGGGGCCAACATATTTACTTACTATCTCACTTTCATACTCAAAATCATTTATTTCCATAAAGTTATTATTCCAGACATAGGCAGCCAATCTGGAATTAATAATTATGATTATTGGGTACATTATAAATAAGCAACGTTAACTAAAGTACCTATAATTATTACAAATAATACACAATTAATGTGTTTTTGAAGTACAAGAATGAGGTTATGTTCCAACCACTTAGCTTAAATATCGATTAGAACTTCTTTCTTGCCAACACACTTTGCCTTTCTATTCTTTAATTCTTTTTTTAACTCCTTCACAGTCCAGCTACCGTATTTATCCACCATTTTTTTTAATATTACTTCCAAAATGCACACGCAAGCCAGATATAAAGTAATATTAATTATCAATGACAGGTCTACAACTACACCAGCGCCGCCAAGCGGGAAAAGTTTAGCACAGCATTCTGCCATTATGAGGGACGTATATACGCTGGATCTGTGTTTTGAGGAATCCCAAGTCTGAAATAATTATTACTTCGTGAAAACCTTCTAAAGTCTATCCCGTTAGAACGAAAATGGTCAATTCACCGGTAGATATGAAATATTGAGTGTCGGGACCTAAAGCATGAATGGACTGCCACATGATTTAAGAATTATCACAGACTCGGCTAATTCAACTTTTCAGTCAGTCGTATCCATAAAGTCAAAACCTTTCACCTTCACCTTCACAATATATCTAATTGTATACAAATGTAAGTAAATAATACTATATAAGCTATAGAACTAGCTTTTTAAGATCATTTCATAAAAATTCTCCAGCCCTAAGAGTCCTAAATTTTCCAGTCTTTCAAAATAAATATCGACTCTACTTTTGCCACTAATCTTCTCATGAATATAATATTATTTAGTAATGGAGGATAGCAAATATAAAATCATGCAATTTCCAGTACAGTTTGTAGATATAGTGATGCGTGCAAAGACGTATCTTCTCCAAGCATAAACTTTCTAATAAAAGTTTGTTTGTCGATAGTAACCTACCGGGAAAGTATGCCTTATGTATCTCTTTGTAAATAATAAAATTAAATAGTACCTAAGAGGTCATAATAAATTCTACAGCGCCCTTGGGGTGCTCTACAAATTATACAATTATTATTTATTTATATTTTATAATTAATTGATCACAAAGATACTATTTCATTTTTCATCTATATTTTGGTATCCATCTTTGTAGTCATGTAAACTGCAAACATAGTTGGAGCATGGATAGAATTATCCCTTTGATTTGTTTGCAAAATCTAAATTCATTTTTAAATTATAGTGCCCAAAGCACTGGTAGAGAGAGATCTGAAAATTTCGCATTGTTTTTGGGAAAAGTGGTGTTATTTTTCAGCAAAAGTGGTGATATTTTGCAAAAAGATTGGATGTTAACTTTTTTGTATTTTTTGGCAAATAAAGTGGTCGAGATCGCCATTTTTTTACCCAATCTAAAAATGAATCATCATGGCGTTTTCGACGTGAAGTTAGCTGCTTTCCTTATATGACTATTACAATATCAAAATACTAAAAATTCGCGTTATTATCCGAAAAATTTAAAATTTCGCGTTTCCATGGTAAAAATTCGCATTTTTTTACAATAGCTCCCACACAGGAGGCCCTGAGGAAAATATTTTCCATCAGGGCCTGTGGCATTTTTGGGGATGCCGTGTGGAGGGTCTTTTAATGGAAATGAAGGAGTGGAAGTTCTGTGAAGGATAAGGTATGAGGGATGGGTAGGAATATGGGGGGTCATTGGGTCCAGGACGTATGAATCCACCCCTCCCACTGCGGTGCAAGGCGATATTCCAAAAGAGTGCTTGAGAGATAACAAGGTCTCCCTCAACCAGTCTCTCCCGATCCCCCGACCGATAAAGACCCGGACAATCCTCACCCCAAGAACCCGTACTAAGTCACCAAACGTAGGGAGCCACATGGAGTGACCTACCTATGGCAGAGGTGTTGGTTATCAAATAAATGGTTCCCGGGGCGGCGGTACCCATACCCGCCTCCCAAATTGTTAGCGTTATCACAAATGCGAATTTTTCAGATTTCTGCACGTTGATTTCATTTCAAGTGTTTACGACTAATTAAACTTTGAACGCTCGCGATCTCCATGGCATCCTATCTCCACTTTAACTTGCAGTTTTCCCTCATCCGTGTTATTAAACCGTTTTCTCGTAACTCTAGATATAAGTAGGTAACTAAGTAGCGCCGTTTTTATAGTTTATCCTATGGCCGATTTAATTATCTCTTGCGGCTGATGGGCATCGATCCGTGGACTTGCAGTTATCTGCACTACCGCGACGACTCTACCGCTAGCCAACCAACCAAACCCCTCTCTACTCAATGTAATTTGTAGATCCTCTCGGTATCGCCATCTTTATGTAAATACAGCACAAGAGTCCCAACCAGAAACAGCAATAAAATCCGCATTCCTCAAACACGCACTACAAAACATGGGATTAAATCTCGTATTTTGCCTACACACTATATAATTCGATTTCTGATAAGGAAATTTGGGATTTTGCAATATAGTTGTGAATGATGAAAACTTGGAGCAGGTGGATGAGTTTGTGTATCTTGGTAGTATGTTTACGAGAGATGGTAGGTTTGTAACTTCATACATAGTTATAGGTGAGATGTGCTTGTGTCGCACGCGCGACAAACCTACCATGGCTGGCACCGACTCCAAAAATAACAATCGTACCTACATATTGATGAGTAGAAAAAGTAAGTTGATTATTAAGTTGTAGAAGAATATGAAATTATTTTTTTTACTTTTTAGTGCATTTTTTTAAGTCGTTTTTTGTTTTGTTAAAATTTTTGTTTATTTCTTTTTTTTCTTTTCTATTGTTGTTTGTTTCTGCTAAGCCTGTCTTTTATTTTTCGTCTATACTGTAAGTAAAACTTATATGTTTAATATCAAAATACCTACATATGTAAAATTGTAACTATTTCCTCTCACTTAAGAATTGTTAGGTCCTTCCTTCCTAAAATTAGTTCTGTAACTCCTAAAACTATTCTTGCCCTACCAAGTCATACAAAAATACTGTTCCTTGCGGGCGTTTTGCACGATGCTTTTTTTGTCCAGTTTCCATTATGGTCATGTTTTCGTCGAATTTTCGTACGGATTCAAAATTAAAAAATAACGTTTTCTATTTTGGTATCGATTTTAGTACTGCAAGATATTGACTTCTGTTATCTGTCATTTTTTTATAGTTTGGCAATTAAGTCTAGAAATTTATTATTTTGGAACTAAATTTTTTCATTACTATGGTAACACCGAAATACTCGTTTTGTCAATGACATTTCGTATGGCTCTTGGCTTTACTGACTTAAAAAGTGTAGAAAACGCTGAAAATCACTCGTTTATTGTTTGTTTTTTCATTGTTTGCCTATGCATTGTTTGAATTGAATAAAAATGAACAAACCAATACGTAGTGGTGCAAGAGAAGTTATATACTGGGTTTTCAACGCTGCCTAACCGATTATCGCGCGAAGAAGCTCCTATGCCTAATTTGTAAGATGTTTACAAACGAACTACAGAAATGACTGGTACGTAGTATCGTTTTTAATGAATTTCATTAGTATTACAAGATTTATGCCAATTTTCGAGCGATTATAACCATTACAATCTGATTTGAGGTTATGTTTAAAAATCCGAATTTGACATTTACATTTGACAGTTAATATTAGGCCACAAGAAAAAGGGAATAACTCAATTAACAAAAAAAAATAAAATTATATGCAACTTCTTTAAACTCATAGAAAAGTTACTTTTTTCTTAGTTTTCTCAGTCTTTCTTTCTAAATGAATATTATCTAGTGTGTTTTTTTAAACTCCCTTCTATAGAATAATAATTTTAATGATATTTTCCACACACAGGTAAATCTGAATCAACGGTAAGATGAATCGTCAAGGAAAAAAGCATGAGGGACAAAACCCATTTGGCTTTCAGCGTGAACCATGATCCAGCGCTTACCTTTTGAAATATCGTGCTGAACTCCAGTCACATATATAGATTGCCAGCATTTCTTTAGCTTGTAGGATGAATGGATATAACTTTCATCTAAGTGAATTATATTTTTTTGCAGTTCTTCTGGTAAATTTCGGATATCCATGTTAATTTTTAAGTAATGCTCTCTTTTAGCCGCTATATTTGTTTTTTTCAATAAGTGCAGTTCTGTTTGTTTTGCACTTTTTTATAAACAAAGCCAATAGAATGCAAAAATTTTCGTAAATTTTCCCGGCTACCATCAAATCCAATGTCTTCTTTGAGTACGGTTAGTAAAGTTCTTAAAGTTGGGACTTCTTTACGTACTACGTAAAAAAATGATTTTTTTGACGAATGGCACGGACGGATGATTTACCCCCATAAATAAGTAGGACTCGTGTATATGGGGGGGAGGGGGTTATTATATTGGTTTAATTTTTTTTTGTTCAGTACAAATTTTCGTTGTAATTTTTAAGCTGAGTTTTAAATCTTTTTAAATTACTGTTCCTGTTTAGTAGGAAGTATTGATGTTTGCCTAAGATTTCTGTTATTTTTAAAGGGTTCAACTATACATATTTTGAATATTATCTTTATAAATCTTTTATTGTTGCATGATAAAAGTATAATGCACTTAAATTTCTGACCTTAAATTGGTTTGAATAAAAGTTCTGACGAATATGAGTAAGGTTGTTGTTTTTATAATAAATTTTTTTGATACCTATGAAAATTGTTTGTTTTTTATTTGTATACATACCGCCCCATCCTATAGTGCCCCATCCTATATTAATATTATTATTATTACCTTATAACGAAATACAAGCCCACTTATAATTTGTTTTGTGTTATTTTATTTATAGTAAATTGTAATTTTACTTAGATTAAATTATAGTTTTTTTGCAAAATTTTTGAGAATACAAATACCTTATGGAATATACATTTTGAACGAAGTGTTTTTTAAAACTTATATTCATTGTCTTATGAGCCATCTTGGTGTTGCCATTTAAAACCTAAAAAACGATCGTGGCCCCATCATTTATTTTCTACACTTTCTTGCCGAACTGTAAGTTACTGTATTATTATTATCGACTTACGTGTTTCCATAAATGTAGCAGTTTTATTTCATTTTGTATTTAAAATATTGTTAAAAAGATCTAACAATAACAAATTTATGACAAGCCACAAAGTAAATGCTTTTTTTGGAATGCATAATAATGTTATACGTTGCTTATTGCTTATTGTAAACAGTAAAAAAATACTTTTCTGTTATTGTGAATTTCGCTTGTATTTTCGCAAATGACAGGTGACGCTCTGGGAGATTCAATTAGGGAGGCGGGTATGGGTACCGCCGCCCCGGAATAATTTATTGGATAACTCTGCCATAGGTCACCCCAAGTGGTTCGCTACGTTCGGTAACTTAGCAGGGGTGCCCGGGTTCACGGGGTGAGGTTTTTCCAGGTCTTGGCGGCGAGTGTGTCTGCCCATCAGCTGCGTGGCAGACCGGATCGGGAGAGACTGGTTGAGGGAGGTCTTTCATCCTCTCTAGCCGAAATCTCTAGACCCATCATCTTGTACCACAAGATGAATGGATTCGTACGTCCGTTACGCCTGGATGCAATACCTCCAGATTCTTACCCAGCCCACATACCTATTTTCTTCCCAGAACTTCCTCTCTTTCATTTCCTTAAAAAAAACCTCCACACAGATTACATAGGACCCGAGGGAAATTATTTTCCTCAGGTCCTCCAGGGTGGAGCTAATGTAAAAAAAACCCGCTTTGATGTGATCTATGGTTATATTCAAGATGTCTCCATTTTTTGACGATTTGTTAACGTCCTAAAATATTATTATTTCTTCTCTTATGGCAAATAACTATACGAAATCGTATAAGTGTATAGAAATAAAGTTCGTATAAATTAAAGATTGTTTATATGCGACCCGATGTAGTTTCCATATGGGGATCCCATATACCTATACATAATAATATTATCAAAAACTAAATTATAGAATTTAAAACCTGAATTAAAAATATAAATTAAAAACTTTGAAGCAGGTATGCCTATGCCTACCTTTACGATTTAAGTATTAATTAAATCTGAAAAATGAACTCATACTAAAAAGTCTAATGCAAATAAACAATCTCTCTTTTTAAAATTTATTATTAGCCATAAATTAGTACCTATCCTATTGTACATAATAATAATGTAAGTTTTGTTAAGTTGGTAATGCATTTTATTTGATTTGAATCGTCGAATAAAAATACTAACAAACTTATTCCACTTACTTAAAAATATAATGTAAATTTAACTTTCTAAATTTAAATCGCCTTGATTTAGTTTGCACTTTTTACTTTGTTCCTTTGTACTGATTTTAAAGTCGCGCGACTCGCGCGGAATAGTTTTCGCTGTTTGGAACATTTTGTATTTTGTTTCGTCAAGTTTTCAGTAACGCTCCGGCAGTCGTGGCGGGAGCTCGTGTCGTTCTGTTTCTCGCGTTTTTTCGTATTTCGATAGTTTCGTCGATGTTTTCAACCGAATTGTGTGATATTTTAATATCTAGTGGTGTGTTTCACGATATTAATCTAATTCAATCGTTAATTGATAGCTTTGTTTTAATAATAACGGCTGTGTTGATGTTTATAATGTCGTGTTTGCAGAGGACTGCCATGTTTTTTTTTCGATAACGTTAACTCGCTTTGAAGTACATCGTATGTATGTTGTCAACATTGTCGGCTTTGCGACATTTTGATGTGAAAATATAAAATAAGGTGTCATGGTGTCTCAGTGTGCGTGGTTGCTTCGTTTTTAATCGGAATATTAAACAGTGCTTTGTTTTACAATGTTATTAATTATGGTTTAAACTTTTAATGCTGTGGGTTTTGAAGCCTTGAATATTATAATATGTTTTATTTTTGATTCATCGCTGTCTTGTTTGGCAGACGGAAATCAACCAAACTACCTGTCATTTGGCCATAATATTATTCTATTTTTAATTTATTTTACAAATAATAATGCATATTATTATAGCTGCGCAATTAGAGTTGCTGCGAACAACGAGCCGTACGTAAAGTTGGGTGTATTGGTGTCAAATAATTGCACTGTATAAATGTTTTGTGGTACCTACCTGTAACACGCTTTCTTTGAAATTAAATATTTTTATAATTGATTTGTTGATAAACTTATCTTACTCCGCCTCACAGATACTGAATATTTCTTATTTAAATATGTATTTAGATTTAACTTTATTATTAGTTTTGTTTAGATACTTGGAAAAATCTGTTATCTATTAAAAATCGCGAATATTTTTTGGAAAAAACCTTTAGGTTCATCTTTATGACTATAAAAGACAGCTATTTGCTTTCTGGGCGACGAAAAACACTGCATTCAAAATTTCAGCACAAAATGTCATAGAATACGTACATAGATATTATTGTAGATTGCTTTCATCCCATACGACGAAAGCAAATCTTTATTTTACTAATTGAAATTTTAAATTGCATTATTTTCCATCGCCTCGAAAGCCAATAGTCGTATTTTATTATTGTAATTTAGATGAATCGAAGGTTTTTTGTAAAAAATATTCGTGTCAGTCATCGCGATTCTTTACAAAAAAAAAACTTGCTCTTATAGGTACCTACCCGGCTTTGCTCGTGTTTTATTCCCAGCTATATCGTATTATTCAACACCGTACACTTTTTATTCTACTATTATTTTAGTAGGCACTTACTTCAAAGGTTGATAACTTATAATAGAAATAACGTTAAAAATCACCACCACAACACGGGCATGTGCCTAGCATAGTGGCCGAAAAATCCCCAATTTATGTAATAAAAAATTCAATGAATAAAGAAAACTTAAAAAAAATAGTTACATTTACCTCGAAATTTCAGAGTAAATTAGTTGTGCAATTTTCATTAGGCTAGAACTCACTTTTGAAGGGTTTTTGATGTTTGCGAACTCGAATATTATATTAAGTACATACTATACGAATCGTGCGATTACGGCTACTTTAAATTTTAGAAATTACGTTATTGTATTAAAAAAGGTTCACACGCATTATTTTCTAATCGTTACACATTCACTAACGTGATTAGGCAGGTAGGTAGGTACTGCCAAATAAGTAATTATGTACAGTTATGTGCTAGATCAAGTTATATTGTCTTTCTATGGTTCTCAGATCGTAATAATTAATGTGAAGCAGTGTTCTCAATTATTGCCAAATTACATATTTTATAATCAAAAATGTTTTCATCCCACGATGAAATAATGGTATGTTGTATCTGTATACGTCGCAGATGCTTCACCCTCGAATTTAACAGCCACCTCTAATCTAGAGTTTTAAAATACCTGAAAACCTTTCACCCTATTCAGAAACAGGCTGTCCGTTTGACCGAGGCGGGATTCCAATCTTTGCAGCACAATCGTTTGTTGAGAATGCTGACCTTGTTCTACCGATATTTCAATTTAAGATGATCTGAGGAGCTACCGTCACGAACGTTTTACAGCCGGAAAGCACGGTAAACGCGCGTCCAAAATTTGTAAACGGTCAACATTATTTGTCACAAGAGAACGGGCATACATTATTGTTCAGTTTTTCGAAAACTCACTTTTTTCTGCACGCGATAAACGACCACCCTGCCCCTTACGTTTCACCCACCTTAAGGTTCACTTTCGCTTGAGGTGACTTTAAGACGACGCTGGCACTCGAAAATGACCTTTCCGCTCCTCCAGTTTAACCGACCGCAGAGACCATTATCGCTTGACCGGAAACTGACATAAAATCGAACAGATACATACATAATTAACAGAGAAAAATGATACGAATGAAGAAAAAATTGGAAACTCTAATTTAATCTCTCATGGACGAAGAAATTCGTTTTTGATTGCCCGTGGGTCTCTTCAAGACCTAGGTAGGTAGTTGCACTAAGTCGTTTCCCCGTAAAGACCATCCACACAGAATTCCCAACGATGGCAAAGGCCCTGAAGTTTATAATAACCTTACAAAACGCATAGATTGAAGAACCGTTAAACATAACGCATCTTTTTTTATTTTTTAAATATAAATTTAATCGAGTTCAGTTATGTTTGTTTAGCCTTGAAAACGGGGCAAAACTTGTACATCTCGAAACGTGCAGCTATTTATTCTATCGAGACGTTGTACGGAATACAAAATAGCCATCAAATAAAAATAATAGCACAAATACCTTTGAATTTTTTAGGTTACCAATCAAACGTTTCGACTTGTTTGGGAACGATCTAAGAATAATAGAATGGCAAGTAGTCAAACATAACCTCACATTTGAATCTACCGTAGTTTGTTCTAAAATCGGTGTTGCCATGTAAAGAAAAAAAATTGTTCCATTTTAATAAATTTCTAGTCCCAGAATGTTGTAGAAATTTTCTTTCTTATTCTCATTAGATTTGACACTCAAAATTAAAAAAAAGGTTATAGTATGAAATCCACTCTAAATGTGTTGTAGATTCACCAGTTTCCCGCTTGTTGTACGGTTTCCGAACATACTGTATAAATAATATGGTACGAATTGCTTTGCCAACCTCTATAGCGCTATTTTTGTAGGGCGCTTTACAAATTGTGTAAATACTTTTACACAATTTCATTTTAAAATAAAATTTGAGACGTATTGACTCGTTTCTATGAAAAAAATACAAATTGATGTCGAAAGATCGTTATTTTATCTAGTAAAGTTACGTTTTTAATTTTTAAAAAATAAATCTTATTTTTATTTAGTATAATGACGTTATACGTTATACCGTTGGTCGTTGACAGATTTTTTAAACAAAATGTTGTATTGTACATGTACAACACACATTTCAAATCGTATAATCACGCAGTAAAATAAATCAATAAATTTTCTAGGAAAACTACTTACTTTTCAGAATTTTAATTTTAGTTAAAAAAAAATCCGCAAACGTGTTTTGTGTCAAAAACACTCAGTTTGTCTATTTATTTACTGTCTTTCAAACTAATATATTTTATATTTACACACTAATTTTGCTTAGACATTATTGAAAAATTATAAATGCTTACGATCAAAAAATAATTACAAAAAGTACCTAATTTTAATAATTTTATCACCATGCGTTTCGGCATTTTTATTGCTAACTTGAATGTAGGTTTAGGTACCGACATTATCAATTTTTAAATGAAATTAAATCGGTATTGAGTTGTTAGTTTAAAATGCTAACACGGAGAATAATCAATCTTTCTCATCGGAACTGCCCTGTACAGTTGCAAGGGTTTTGCAATTTGAATTCTCAGCTGCTGGTTAATGGGTATTTACCTCCCTAATTTCCTTCCGCCTAGAAATATTCTCCAATCGTTTTGCCATGGTTCCACGGACTCCGGATTCTTTATGTGGTGTTACAAAAATGAACACAAAAAACCAAGGGTTAAAATGTTAAAAATGTCTTCCTATATTCGTAAGCCAACCGCTATAAAAAAGATTATATTCCAAAATAACACAATATTACCTCCTTATCGTTGGGTTCAATCTCCCATTGAAAAAATACAGTTTATATATTATTCTTAGTATACCGCTTACTGGGTTTTGTATGTTCGGCTTTTTTTCCTTGGACCCTTTTCTCGGTAAAATGCTGCATACATTTCTTTCCGTACCCTACGTGATTTGACAAAAGGCAGACTTATTATCTGAAATACTTATTTGTATACCTGACTTTTACTAGAACCCTCACATAATTTGTACAGGCACTTTGTAAAAATGTATTTGATTAAACTGCGGTATTTTGACCGCTTTTTGTATGGTGTTTTGCTCTTTGCAGCGTGGGCATGTTTTGTATTTTATTTTGTTTGTACTTGTTGCGCGCTCTAGACGGAAAGTTGTTGATCGCTTGTTTCCATTCAGAATGGATGTTGTATTATTTGGTATTTGTCTTTCAGCATTTATAAACAAATGTTTTGCTGAAGTGGGTAGTAGATAGGCGGAATTAGACAAAGATAACTTTGAAGGGATTTTGAAAATAATATATTATGTAGGTACTTCAAATTTCGGTCGCGACTGGGTATATGATGAACTTTGTGTTTCACATGATTATCGTTATTATCATAACTCTGTTTTGGGACTGAACGCGGTTGGCGCTAACAAAAAACATGCCCAAAGAAGCGAAGCTGGCAGTCAACAATGCAGTGCCGGTACCTACCCTGATGTATGGCAGTGAGGCATGGTACTGGCAGAGGAATAATGAAAATAGGCTAAATGGTTTAAAAATGAGATCCCTGAGGCTTTTGTGTCGTTAAACCGCGCTTTATCTTGTGAGAAATGTGGAGATCCGCAAATAATGCAAGGATTATGTAAGCGTAATTAGTAAGATTATGAAAGGGACGCTCAGTCGGACAATAATTCGGACAAGCGATAATGTGGATACCTAATTATGAAATGATATTTTTAACATTTTTTCAAAATTGAAACTAATTTTTCAAGATCTTAGACTATCCCGTGATTTTTCGCGGGCCTGCTCTAGTATGTACTTTTTGAAGTGAAAACTTCTTTGGCTCCGTTGTGATTTGAAACTTGATGAAATAACGAAAAAGCAAAGCTAAAAAGAGCACATAGATCTATAGGATTTATGAGAGGGTTTAATCGGTCTCCTCTTTTTGCGGTATTTTGTTAGTTACCAAGTATGTCGCCCTGTGAAAGAACATAATTCAGAATTGAAAAGTTGCTTGAAATGGATTAAATCGTGTTTAGTGAAGTGATTAGATCCGAATCTCCCCTCTCCACTACCTCCAGCCTCAAAACATACCCCATTTGGGGATGCCATAGTCTCACTGGCTCCATACGGAAGCAGTTACGGGACTCTTGCGAGTTATTCACATAAAATAATAACCTGATAACAGACACAATCAGAATAATATTTATTACGACGATAGCGATTTTGAAATGACACCATTAACTGGTGGAATACCTACCTTACAGACGCAAACAGAACAGCTGTTAGTGCGGAAAATATACAAATAATATATAATGCGGTAGAGCAGCGGTTGGTTTATAGAGGAAGTCCATTAAGTGTGTATTGGCGTCGATTCGACCTCACTAGGACGCCCACTGGAACCCCTTTCGACCACCGCCTCCATACAGTCCTGGTCTTTCAGAGACCACATAACTTGAACGGACTGTTATATTATCAGTCAACACTCAATAAATAACAGGAATTAACTTTTTAGTTCTAATAATTATTTGTATGTTTAAATACACTTGTCTGAACTATTTGCGAAATTCATTATCGAAGCGTTGTGTTATTAACTAACCAACGCTCACGCTGTTTCCCCGCAGTGGTACGAAGAGAGGATAAATCGCCACCCAATAGTATCTAATAATATCTAAGTAACTAACCATCACGCCGTTTCCCCGCAGGGGTAGGCAGAGAGGACGGACCGTCAAACAACTCGATCTTGGCACACACTCCTTGCCTCGTACACATTCATACATTGTCTCATACATGCTCTTCTATTATTTTAACTCTTGATATGGCCCGACTCAAGTATTTGATTCACTTGATCGTGCCATGTCTTCCTCGACTTCTTCTACCATTCTTTGCGTCGTATATTCTTCTTACATTTCTTTCTTCGTTCATTCGTTTTACATGCCCAAACCGTCTGAGGGTACCTTTCTTAATTTTACTCATTACACTTAATATCAGGCTTGCATTCTTTGCGGATCTCCACATTTCTCACACGATTATACATGGTTTTACCACATATATCGCCCTTGAGGTGATTTTTCACAAAAACGGCGCTCTACAAATTGTCCAATTATTATTATTATTATTATACGCCTCAGGGATCTCATTTCAACAACATTCAGTCTGCTTTCATCCTTCCTCTACCAATTCCATGCCTCAATGCCATATATCAGGGTAGGTACCAGAACTTCATTGTGGACGGCTAGCTTCGCTTCTTTGGCCAGTTTTTTGTTGGTGACTATTAACCAACGCTTACGCTGTTTCAGTGTCCATCATTAGGGCAGATGTGTGGATGATGGACACTGTAACGCTGTCCGAAACCTTGGCTAAAGAAGGAGGTAGCGCAACACCCCAAAAATAGATAACGGAGTGTGTGCCAGGACAGATGTTCGACTGTCCATCCTTTCTGCATACCCCTGCGTGGAAACAGGTGATGTTTATTTAGTTAACGTCTTTTTTATGTAGTCAAAAGTTTAATTGGAATTTATGAATGATTCTTAGCCAAAAATAAGAATTTATAACTTCCTCCGAAACAGCGTCATGGCGTGTCCCCACTTCCCTTTATAACCAGCATATTGTTTACATCTCCAAATAGCTCAGTTTCCTGGTTTGGACGGCCATCATGAAATTACTCACTTTTTCCACTCCTTTGTCAGACTACAATAAAATACATATTTAAACGTAGTCGCGATGGATAATGAAAGTATTTTCTTAAAATAGGTAATACTACGAACAAGATAATAATACTTAAAGTGATCCAATAGTCCAGGAAAAAATCGGAATCCACGCCTCTTTTTGGGAGGAGTTTAAAAATACTTGAGAAAATGCGTTTGGAAAGGTTGGAAAAGGTATTTGAGATTTTTTTTACAGGTTGATTTCGTAAAGGCCTGTAAAAAAAATTTACTCCTGTAAAACATTAACTTATTGTAATAACAAGGAAATTTAAAATCGATTTAACGGAACCGAGCTACGCGGAGTCTAGAACGTCTATTCCCCGTCGCAGGCAAGGCGTAAGCGATACGAAATGGGTGCGTCAATTGTATGCTTCTTACGCCGATGGCATAAGGCTCACTTTAAAAATCCTAATTCGTCGAGTGCTGGCCGTATTGATTGATGTCAAAAATAACAACGAGAAAATGCATATTTTATTTTATTTTGTGAAGTTCGGGCTTAAATATCAATTTTTTGCGATTATTATAAAAGAAACTGAATTTGCCACATTAAACAATAAAACCATATTCGAAAAAAGGTTTATAAGTAGGAGAGTTTGTACTTGAAAGTGTTTTTTATAGACCTAATACGAACTTTATTTTTTTCTAGGTTTATTAAAAGACTTATAAAAAATGACCGATATTTTTAAAGGCCAAGATATGTTCTACATGCAGTATTTAATTGAAGTATCTATATTACTTCCAAGCGGTCAAATTTGCAAAACAAAATACAAGATTTTGTATGATGTTTTCATTATTTCGCGTTGCTTCATCTTAATCTTAATAACAATCATTGTTTAATTTAAATAAAATTGCCAATTGATAAAATTGCATTGATTGTATTAGTGTGACTTGATTGTTCAAATCATGTAAATGTAACAATGAGAGTATTAAGAAATTACAAATGAAACAGTCTTTCATTACAAATTGTACACAAGATAGAGGGTAGGATAAGGGGTGCGCGGGCTCAATAAGGTTGACAACCGCTGCTGTAGAGTATGTTTTACCAACAAGGTACCGTCTTAATACTGTAAGCGCAGAAAATTATGTATATAATGTACATGTACACATACATATACACATATATGTATACACACACTTAATTTTATTATTGGTTCTTACTTACTAATAATATAATAATATGAATATTTGTTCTACGGCAATGAGATCACGACGAGTTGTTCAATTAGTACCCACAAGTTTATAGCAATACGAACGAACACATCTCTATGATCTCTTCTGTATGCCGCATGGTGTGTGCGTGCAACTAGCGACTTGTTCGGTGCAGTCGGCTATGCATAATGAGTAACTGAACAATCGGCCTGGTTTATGCATATACATATTTTATCTTATCTCTTGTAGGACAGGGCCGAACTGCAATCTTAAAACTACACATATACCATAACACATACTATCCACACAGCATCCCCAAATAATAATGTCGACCTCTACACGATCGGGTTAATCCTTTACAAAGGTGTAGCTGTAAGTCCAAATTAACTTACACCATACATGGTATTTGGTCTGTCGTTCTGAAATTTACATAAACGAGCAAGTTTTGAAGTAAAATTCTTTACGCACGCTTGGGGATTAAGCTGATAAACGCGTGACGAGAGCGTTACGAAAAGTGTGATCGGGCGAAGTTGAGAGGGAGATATAAAAGTTAGTGAAGATAGAAAGAGAGAGAGTTACATTTCGTATTTACTGTAGGGGCAAGAGAGAGAGGTGCAAGCTCACATTTTCTTTCTCTCATCTTTCAGGAGGCCCTGAGGAAAATAATTCGCCTCGGGGCCTATGTCATCTTTGGGGATGCTGTGTGGAGGGTCTTTTTAGGAAAGGAGGAGGAGGAGGTTCTAGGAAGGAAAAGGGTATGAGGGGTGGGTAGGAATCTGGGGATCAGTGTGTCCAGGATTGACGGACGTATAAATCCCTCCCACTGCGGTGCAAGGCAATGTTCCGAGAAGGTATGGCTGGAGAAGTCAAAAGAACTCCCTGGGCCACTCTCTGTCGATCCGGCCTGCCATGCAGCTAGTGAGCAGACGCATCCGCCGCCAAGTCTCGTACACACCTCATACCACCAACCCGGGCACTCCTACTAAGTCACCAAACGTAGCGAGCCACTTGAGGTGACCTATGGCAGAGGTGTTGGTTATCCAATAAATGGTTCCTGGGGCGATGAAACCCATACCTGCTTCCCAAATTGAAGTTGTTTGAAAGACGAGTGTATTTCATATAATTTAGCGGAAGGGAGGGGAGGTGAATCCAGGAGGGGGGAATGGAACAAAGGAGGGGGGAGGTAAGCGGTTAGGGGGGAAGGCGTAGAAGATGGAAGGGGAACGCGGGAGGTAATGAGGACATGGAAGTGGAAAGAACACTCGGAGAAAAACAATTTATTTTTGTTGCAACGCATGCCGGGTACTTGCTAGTAACTAATAAAAAAATTATCGTATTTTTTCTGAAAAATAAAAGGCGACGTTATTGTTTTTTACTAGCCCTTCGCCCTCGTGCCCGGTCTCAAGCGGCCGCAATGACTAGTCTCGTGTTGCGTTGCACTGTCCCGTTTCAAACGCAACGTTATTAGTTCGGTAATTAGCTGATAGCGGTTGCCACTTGGTTAATAATATAAGATAAAGTAATGAGAGAAATCTCCTGATACCAATCGTACTAGAAATATTTATTATAGTCTGTAAATTAATATTAAAAATGTAGAAAATATTAAAAAAGGAACTAATAAAATTTGTAGACTGGCAACACCAATTTAACTGTCAATTGTTATTTTAAAGCGCAATGACACTGAATATACAGAACACTATAAATCACATTTAAAAACATTTAAGAAAAAAAACGCACTCTTGTTAAGAGGCCGGTATTCGAATTTCTACCGATTTCTTGCAAACCTTCCTTAAACATTTGAAGTTTTTAAGCTCTTAAAAAAATATATGTTATTCTTGAAGATAATATCTATACATTAGTCGCGCCCAAACGCAAATTATATAAAATTCCCTCGATAGAAAAAATCGCAAAGTATGCTCCAAAAAATATTATAAACACGTTTGTTTCAGTTATTTTACAAGTTATATGTATTCACAGCGTTTCTATAAATGCTGTTTAAGACAATTATCGCGAGATTTTTGCTCTATTTTAAACGAGTCGTGTTTTATTAAAGATTTTCATGATATTTAGCGCACTCTTCTAACATTCGTAATTTCATATCTCTCCGTCTTATTCTTTTTGGGGCCGGGAACGGAGCCTTAAGGTACCCACTTTATTTAGATACTAACTACCCACCACGCCATTTCCCCGCAGAGGTAGGCAGAGAGGGCGGACCGCCAAACAACTCGGTCTTGGCACACATTCCTTGCCTCGTTTACATTCATACTCAAGTATCTGATTCACTTGGTCGTGCCAAATCTTTCTTGGGCGTCCTCGACTTCTACTTCACATTCGCGTTTAGAGAGCCCAGGCAACGCTAGCCCGCTCCCTTTACATATTATTTATTTCAACCAATTTACACAAAACCTTGACAAATTATACACCTAAACCTTCCTCATGAATCACTCTATCTATTGGTGAAAACCGCCTGCAATTCCGTTTGCGTAGTTTAAAATATCTAAGCGTGCAGACAGCGAGAGCGACTTTTGCTTTATACTATGTAAAGGTTTGCCTAATAAAATATGTAAGTTGAATTTTTTTTTCGTTATCGTTTTTTTATTATTATTTTTTTAAATATTTTAATATTTCAAAAATTATTTGTTTATTTCGCATTATAAAATTTGACAGCGTATTTGTCATGTTTTCAAAACAGTTTTTAGTTTTCAGATATATTCAGAAGTATTCCATTTATTTTGATTTTATTGCAAAGCGACATAATACGGTCGAGATTTGAGATGTTAAAAAAGAAAAAGCGTGTTGTGCTTAGGGTTGCCAGATACGGGCTTATGTTTTCCTGGACATTTCCACTACTACTGAACAATAATGAGATTTTTTTAAATCAGATATCAACCTTTCCTACAAATAGGGTCCTAAAACATTGCGTGTGATTGCCGAAGCCTTTGTACGTCCACAATCCACATGTCATTTTTGCAATTATTACTAGCTGGAATTATGTTGTGTAAATTTTTTCCCAAGCAGTCTAAATAAACTATTGTAACTCAAACCATGTTTTACATTATGATAAACTAATGCTACTTCTTCATTTACGATCGAAATTTATTCCTTAGTATCTTTCTTTACGAAAGAAGTGTCCATGCACCTTGAAGTCTTTTTTGGCTGACGCCAACTTTTTATGCTTGGCGTGAACCTACTGGCGTGAACCTACAACAATGCAATAAAATACAAATTACAATACAATTATTGCGATAGTGTGTACAAAAGCAATAGGTATACTTAAATACCTACTTTTACATTACACCCACATTAAAAAATCATCGACGCCAAATTGGCGTTGCCAATAAATAAATCAAATTTAAAACATAAAAAATATACCTAATAACGACGACTGTCAACGCGCGGCGACCTTCATACAAATTGCAGTAAACTAATTTTTTTCCCAATCCAGTATTTAAAATCACCTCCCCTCTCACCTCACGCACTCACTCTCACACAGGCTCTATGAGTTGCGTGTGTGATACGACCGACGACACATACCTACAGACCGCGGCAATATTTTTGGTTGCGTTGCGCGTTGCCCTGTGGTGCCGTAATTTTTTGGAAAAAACTAGTATTCATGAATTTCGGGACAGTAAGGTGTAATTACTGGACACGGGACCGACCACACGCAAAATTCCGGGACTTTCCCGGAAATCCCGGCCATCTGGCAACCCTATTTGTGCTTGATGCTATTTCATTTATTGGATAAATCTGGTGCCTTTCATTGGTTACTTATCTGGTTCATTTTCATTGGATTGATTGTCTGTTTGGAATGTAAGTCTGCCTGTTTGAGAATGTGGCAATCAGAAGTCGGAAGGCGTCAGTTTTTACACCTGCCTGTTCCTGCCTATGGCCGCCTGTAGCCGCCTGTTACATTATTATTTCTAAACGGTTAACTAAACAGTCAACAATCACAGGAAATTGAGAAAAGCGGATTCTGTGTTGCATAATCTGTGAGCTTGATAAACTAACCGACTAAAATAGCTTCACCGCCGTTTTAAAAGAAATTGATTAAGTAATTACTGTTGTACGGTGTGTAGTATAGTACTCGCCAAACATGGTAGATTCATTCTCGCGCAGTTACTGACTTTAAAATGAACGTTAGCGAAAGAGAAAAATGCGTTAAAAGAAACGTGCGACAGAGAAAGGCGTATGGGGGGGGGGGGGGGGCATGCCATTTTTCGGTTATGTCTTGTTAATGTCTTCGTTATGTCTCAATATGTAACTATCGGAAGTCCCCGGTGATGCCCGGGCTTTACACAGAGTTTTCAAAATCAAATGTAGACAGTGACCTTCTTGTTTTGAAAGTCACATTTGCAAAATTTCATCCTCAACCTCGGCATATAACTGTAGATTTGCTACAAATCAAATCCACACCGCCCGCTTGCCAGCCCGCTCATCCTCCAACATTTTCCTTTACATATTATATATTTCAACCAATTTACACAAAACCTTGACAAATTATAAACCTAAACCTTCCTCATGACTCACTCTTATCTATTGGTGAAAACCGCATGAAAATCCGTTCAGTATTTGAGTTTATCGCGAACAGACAGACAGACGTGGCGGAGGACTTTGTTTTATAATATCTTTGTAGAGAAGATTATTATTTAAATAGTCTTAAATTTAATTAAAATCTTTTTATATGATGACTATCTTCCCGAATGTTAAAATATGAAATGTTGGACTGTAAATCGGTGGCTTCTGTCATACAATAATTTAAATAAATAACATCATTTTGCACGTAGATTTTTCTCCAATTTGATACAGTTGAGTTGGTTTTAATGCTCGCGATCTACATATTTATAACATCAAAGAACCCGGTGGGTAGTTGAACCCGCAACCCGTTCGCAAGGAGGCGAGCACTCTACCCACTCTATCTCTTAGCCTATCTGACCGCCATAAGACTAGATGCACTATAATATGTGCACACGTACATAGCTAAAGTCATAAAATCACAGTTATGAGTGTACCCGGCGGCAGAACTTGTCGCAAAGTTCTAATTCGTGGGCGCTTTGCGTGGTGAAATGATATCTGGCTGTATTAAACATTCTTAATAATTATTCCACGAAGTCGGGGAGCTGATTCTATAACTAAACAACTAATTGGGTACATTTATAATTTATTATTATTGAGTTTCCACTGGAGCACTAATAAATAACAAATAAATAAAAATTAGATGTCGTTAGAAGACCTGGACAATTCTCACCCGGGCACCCTTGCTAAGTCACCAAACTTAACCCCTTGTGCTTGTTATCCAATAAACGTTATCCACGGGGTGTTGGTTATCCAATAAATGGTTCCCGGGGCGGCGGTACCTATACCCGTCTCCCAAATTGTAAAAGCTTTGTTTCCCCTGCCAAACACTTTTTTTTTTTTTTTTTTAGTATTTATTTATTGATACATACATAGGGAGTCCGGGGGTAAAGTGCATTAACTTCGGGAGGACGATTGTGGCAACATTACATGGTTGTGATTGGTCCGCATCGTAACAGCGGAAAATAATAAATCTGGCCGTAATTTAACAAATACTAATTTTATCTTTTTACCACAAAACTACCCCTAAAAGTTGGAATTTTGAAAAAAGTTATTTATCTTTTTTACTTATACTATCTATCATGTAGAATCAACTCCCGAAGTTAATGCACTTTACCCCAGGACATCCTGTATATGATTTATAGATATTGAATTAATAATTAATTATGTAAGTTGGATTTGACAGGAATATATTATTTTATTTATTTAGGTTAGGTTGATTATATTTAAGTGCCATTTGTTAATAACAATGTAAGATTAATAAACTAATAATATAATTAGAACTTAGAACAAGAATAATCAAAATGAACAGACAGATTATAGGCATTAATAAAATAAATAAAATAATTGTGTATATGAAATGTGGGAATAGAAACTTTTCAGGTGACCATGGGTTTCTCCAAGATCTAATTCCCATTTGCCGAGCAACGTGTTCTAATTATCTTAGGATACAAAGACAGTTGATAATGTATATATTGCACTTTTCCAGACAGAAGTTGATCAAATACCCTTTGGATAGCTATAGAATCAGGCCTCTGCAACCTGCCCGGCGCTGGTGCATCGGATACTGCAATCCCGCTTGCATTATTATATTAATTGCACAATCTGACGGGGGCAGTGACTCGGGGACACGGCTGCAGTATACAGTATGCACTATGCGGTACACAGACAGTACTCCAAGCCAATTAACACGTACGGGTATATACGATAGTCAGATAGTACACCTTAAGGTACACTTACTTTGTAACGCAAAAATCGAACATAATCATAACAAGTACACGATCCTAAACACATCGTAAATCCGCCCTACTGCTTTGTTGCCTCTGCACACCTGCAAAATTGTGGATTTATAGTATTATATCTTGGGGTAATTACTACAATTAGGTAAGATTTCGGAGTTACCTAATTGTAGTAATTACCCCAGGACATAATTCCATAAATCAACAATTTTGCAATATACGATAGACGATAGTCAGATAGTACACTTGGAGGCATACTTACTTTGTAACGCAAAGATCGAACGTAATCATAACAAATACACGACTCTAAACACATCGTAAATCCGCCCAACTGCTTTGTGGCCTCTGCACGCCTGGAAAATTGTTGATTTATGGTATTATGTCCTGGGGTAATTACTGCAACTAGTAACTCCGAAATCAGCGTTTTTGAAAAATCCATCCGCTCATGGAGAAACCGAAAAAAAACCAGTGGGCAACTCGATCGCTATCCGTAGGAAAGCTAATTGCGAATTTTATATATAAATAAAATTTCTACAGTCCATATATCCCCCCCCCCCCTTTTAACCTATTAACCCCCCTCCCGCCTTCCATATATATTTAGTCTCAATACATTCAGTTTTCAAACAGCTGGCGTGCCACCTATTACCATTTTTTTAAATTCAAATTTTTTATTATTTATATACATATTACAAATTTTATTTTTTATGTATTATAAATTTGGTACCTAACACAGATACCTATTTAAAATATATGTAATATTCTTGATTCGATTCAAAGTATTAGGCGAGTAGTTTAAATAAATCCATTAATTTATTAAATGATTGTTTTTTAAATGATTAAAAAACGTTTCAGATGTATTGTCATGTGGTTGTAATAATCTAGAAACCTTTGCGGGGGTTTAAAGAAGGTATTTTAAAAGTATAAAACATTTCCTATGCTTAATATAGCAATACATAGACTTCTCATATACCCTTATTCACATATATAGACAGAAATAAGCATATTTTGATTTTTATATATGTAGATTATAGTGGAATTCCACCATGAATTGTCAATTGCAAAAATGATTATTATTATTATTATCATAAATACCGTATAATACGTGCAGTTAGCGCTGTATTAAATCAATGATATCATAATAATTACTATTTTTATTATGTCTGGATATATGCCCAACCACTTGACCGTATCTCGTTTGTCGACGAGATTCATTAGTGATACAATAAATTCTACTACAAACAATTCTAATATTAATATAAATACTTTATTTACACAGCTCATACCTATGTTATAAACACATATTCGTCAAGATAAAGTTTTAGATTTTCACGGCCAAAAGCATTTTTGTTGTTAGTTTTTGAGGTGTTATGCCGTGTTGCGCTACCTCCTTCTATAGCCGACGTCTCGGACAGCGTTGCAGTGTCCATCATCAGGGCAGATCCGGTAGATCCGGATATTCATATTCGTCAAATTCGTGAATTCAAAAATATCCAAGCTGCATTTCACAAAGTTTATCCTGGGCTGTTTTGTACGGAGAAATTTTATGTTGGTTTTCAGATATAAATATAGGTTGGTAGACCTACGATAAATTTGTGCAAAAATTCAGCCGTGTTAATCAAAAGCTAATGATTGATTACACGAAATTGGCTTTTAACGTATACGAGTGTGATAATTTTCCTTTCATATACAGAGTTATTTGTACAAGGATTTTTTTTTATGTAAATACCTCACCAACTGCTCCCAACCGCCTGCACCGTGGGAAAGAGTTGGGAAGTGGGAAATTGAAGTGGCTGTTCAGATCTGGCTACAGACATGGATCAAAGCCATTTCAAGCAAATTTTCATATCTGAATGGTAGTCTTACACCAGGGCGATACTGAGAGTAGCTTCCACTTGAAATAACACAAATCAATCAAATAAAATTTACTTGTCCTCGCCGGGATTTAAACTCGTCACCTTCGGATTACTAGTCGAGAGCTTTTTAAATTAATTTTTTTGATGCTATGTGGGAGTTTGTTATGTAACTCTAATGCTAAAAATTCAGAGCTTTATCATAAATTTCTGTTGTTGGTGTCCTTATGGGGGGACCTTTATTTTCGTTGAATTTTTTTCTAAATTTCTTTGCTGAATGACGTTATACACTCGAAATGAAAACAAGACTTTGCAGAAAATATACATATGTATTTATATTGTAATAAACACTGTCTACAGGTTCAACGTAAAACCATCAAAGCCAGTTCAGTAGCTGTTAATATAGTTACTGTCTAAGTAACAGTTACCATACCGCTCTGTCGAGGCACGATCTAAACTCAAAACGAAACTAGCCAGCATTGTTCATTACAAAAAAGTGGTTTTTAACCATTGGTATAACCGTTGAGCATACAATCCTGGAACCCAAAAGCCAACTTCTAAACGATAAAAGTCTTTTAAACACCGATTTGGTAATTAGACAATTACGATTGATCAACTACAATATCGTCGGTTTACCGAGCCTATTCTCTCCCTAAATAAGGTTGTCTACATTTCAAAAATTTTTTTTGCTCAGATCTTGCACTACACAGTGCACAGGCTGTTTTTGCTCAACACCGACAGATTTCAATTTGGAGAAACGGAGTTAGGAAGTAGTTATTCAGAATATTCCATAAAGGAGGCCATGAGGAAAATAACTCTCCCCAGGGCTTATGTCATCTTTGGGTTTGGTGTGTGAGGGTCTTTTGAGAAAAGGAATTAGAGGAAGTTCTGGAAAGGATGAGGTATAAGGGGTGGGTGGGAATCTGGAATCAGTGACTCTAGGAGTAACGGACGTATGAATCCATCTCTCACATTGCTGTGCAAGGCGATGTTCCGAAAGAGTCCTATTGGAGAGGTCAAAAGGTCTCCCTCGGCTAGTCTCTCTCCCGATCCGCCCTACAACGCAGCTGGAATCCACCGCCAAGACCCGGACAAACCTCGGGCATCCCTTCTTAGTCACCACACCGAACCACTTGAGGGTGACCTATGGCAGAGGTGTTGGTTATCCAATAACTGGTTCTTGGGGCGGCGGTACTCATACGCGCCTCCTAAGATGAGCTGTTAATGCAGCATTGATTTCATTGGCCTATATATATTTCTACATTCGACTTTAATCGGTCCCACAACTCCTGAATCCATAGATGGTGTTCATTCAACGTGATAATTGGAAACGTGACTGTAAACTGTATCTTCCTTGTAAATATGATAAATGACACGTAATCAGTGAATAATTTGCGTTTATGATTTAATATAATTGTATCTGTTATCTTAAAACTACTCATTTTGTGATCGTTACGTTGCCAATATCTAATAAGCCTTATCTTATCAGGCAGATAAAAAAACACAGTGTAAAAAGTCACGACTAATAAAAACATGAATGAATAGGCACGTAAATCCTCGTTTAAAAATTGTGACGTATCTTACAATATCTACTATCTTTCAGAGCTGTAAATATTACCGTCTCTATTTATGTCGAAAATGATACACTATGTAGTAAAGTAAGATGGAATTGTACGTATGAAACCATACACAAATAGTATCGCCAACATCTTTCTTCCTTACTACTGCAAATCGCACACACGCACAGCGACACTTTGTTTCTATCTATTCACCAAACGCATAACTTTTATCGCATTGCCGCTTTGATAGATTAGATAAACTTATCATCATCATCATCACTCTTGGCTCTACAACCCCTTGTGGGTCTTTGCCTGCTCAAGAGTCTTCCTCCACTCGTCACGGTTTTGTGCCAGCTCTCTCCAGTTAACAATCTCCAAGGTGGATAAATCTTTGAGGACGTTGTCGCTCCATCTTAAACATGGTCTTCCCAGGCTCCTTCGCCCTGTCGGTCTCGAATTCAGAAGGGACTTTGGTGCTTGATGCTCAGTCATTCTCTCTACATGACCCAGCCACCGAAGTCTTCCCAGTTTAATAAGTTTTGTAACATTTAGATCCCTTAATAGAGTATAGATAAACTTATAGTCTACTAATAGTTTAATTTTGGAATGTTATATGTTTTTAATTCTGTCATTTACGTAAATTATGAATAGAATTGTGCCTAATACCGACCCTTGCGGAACACCTAGTTTATTTTCAATCGGTTCTGATATTGAGTTTTCAACTTTTGTTACGTGTATTCTGTCCTGGTGATATTCTTTGAAAAGTTTTAGAGCTACATCAGAAAGATCCATGTCTTCTGATTTTTCTAACGGTTTTTTTTGCCTTTCTATCGTTTCAATTGCTCTTCTGAAATCGAAGAATGCTGCAATGGTGTTTTTTTTGTATGTGTCTTTCTTTCAAGTATCAATCATTGCTTATCGCCGCTTCGCAGAAGCTATTGAGATAGTCCATGCAGTTTGGTCATAATTTCATAGCTAACAATCGGCACACTTCGACGCCATATCTCCACACGTTTCTGTTATCTATGAATATACAACTTAATTCGCGCAAAGTTTGACTTTAGAACGGGGCTCCGTTTCCTAAGGTGCGTCACCCGTGTTAAAAATACCGAGCTAATGTTTTTCTCAGCTGTCTGTTGTATTATGTACTGAAGCCAGTGATTACTGTAGTCAGCATACTGAATTCCATGTTGTGGCTTGGCTACTCGCTACTCGGCTTTAAAACATACTTCTTCTTGTTATATCTTTGTTTGTGGCTTGTGTCTTGACGATGTACATTTTCTAAAAACGTTTTCCCATGTAGAATACACAATACACATACACAATGTGGTTAAAAATACACCTTTTTAAAATTAGTTTGATAGTAATGGTTTTAAACGTCATTTTTAAATTACTTTTTTTGTGAGGTCATTTTACCAAGCAAAAAATAAAATATGAATATAGATATATGGAATTTTCTTTATCTTTCAAAAAAAATTTTAAATAAATATTTTTGCATACAGTATAATATATCATATAGTATATTGTATTTCGTGGAATTTAAAGTAACACAGCTTAAGAATGTTTGTGATTTATATCAGACTAAATGCGGTAGAAATGAGATCCCTATGGCCTATGTGTGGTAAAACCGTATATGATCGTGTGAGAAATTTGGAGATCCGCAAAAATGCAAGGTTGACGTAAGCGTAGCGAGTAAGATTAAGAAGGGGACCCTTAGATAGTTTGGGCATGTAGAGCGAATGTACGAAGAAAGGTGCGTTAGGAGAATATATATGACGCAAATTTGAATGGTAGGAGAAGTCAGGGACGCCTGAGAAAGACGTGGCACCATCAAATGAATCAGATACTTGAGTCGGGCCATGTCAAAAGTCAGAATAATGGAAAAGTATATATGGGATTGCTAGGTATTTTTTTACGAGCGGGATACGGTTAATACTAATATTGGTTTTACTTAGGCTAGTTTTTATTTTTTTAATTAAACCTAAACCAATAACCTATTTTAGCTAAATAGTCGCCAAGTAAACAATCTATTTTAATTTAAACAAGTTACTTAAAATCCAAATTATTAATTTCCGGTTACTGAAAGAGTTTATTCATTTTTATCTAACCGATTCAACGTGTTTTTTTAATTAAAATGCGCGTGTTAACCGTGTACCACTTTTCTGTATTATTAATACAATTTTATTCACTGAAAACTGAGACATTTTTCTAACTACCTGTGTAGAACTTATTGTCAATTCATTTTTAGTACTGTTTATGACGTTTAGCGCCATTTTTGAGTGCTGACCGGTAAAAAAAACTCCGTTAGTTGAAATACCTGGTCAAATTGGCTACCGCAACTTCGGGTCAGGATCCTAGTCAATACTAATAATTGTATTTACCAGTTCGCCACGGTGTTCGCCTGATTAAGTAAGTTAAGCCGACGGATATGATCCCTGGCAGAGTAATAAATTATTATTATTCTACAATGATTCTGTGCTTCCGTCCCAGTGCTACTTCTTGTACCTCCGTGACCATTCTACAGAAGCAAATTATCTTAAATTGCTTTTGATTGTCTTCTCCGAGAGGACTTATCAACCATACACGATACCGTAATGTCTCGTATCTACAAGATGGGAGACAGTTTTTTTAAAGTATGCATTACGTTTGGTGGTGTTCACTCGAGAATATTCCCAGACCTAATATAAATACCCCAAAGTCGGGAAATTATTTTATTATTATGTAAAGTTATTCTAAAATTGTGAAGAGAAGCTTTAGAAAACTAAAGTAGACGAGAGTTGGGAGGCTACGAAGCACCGCACAAAGAGGAGACCGATTATTCTATCTCATTCTTTCGCAGGCTAAATCCTATGCCTAGATGTATATGTTTTTCTCTTGGTGTCGCTTTTTCGTTTCATCGAGTTTCAAATCACAATGGTGCTAAAGAAGTTTTTACTTCAATAACGACAGTAACATTAGTTTTTTGATATCTTCAAAAATGACATTCAAGCTTTTTAATTTAATTTTTATAATAATTAAATATAGCCTAGGAAGTCGTCTTTGTACCTACAGCGCTCTTGAAAGGATTTTTCATAAAAACGGTGGTATTTAAATTATTCAATTATTATTATTATCACTACACAAAACGACGCCCTCCTTTGTTTTCAAGTATGTAAAAAGCCTTCTTTCGGCTTAGGGTTGTTTTTCTTTTGAATTATGGTTAATACCATGCAACAGATGTGCATAAAAGGTTCTGGCCTTCCTTCTACATGTGGTCATTTATAAGACAGTAAAAGTTGCTAGGTGAGAATTTCAGAGATCGGGACGACTATTTTTGATAAAAAAAAAAAACATTTCAAATACACGTGGTTGAAGATTTGCATCAAGAAATCTAGATGCCAGAAGCTGAAATATGATATTTCCCAAAAGTCATAACAAAAAATCACTTGAAACGTTGAAGAAATAAGATAAACCAAAATGAAATAGAAACTGGAAAACTTACGATACCTACAGAGGCGGCTCTAGGGGTCCAGAAGTGGAAGGTCATTTAAAAATATTATATTTAAATATTCAATATTAAAATATTAATTTCACGTGGGTACCTCACGAGTTTGAGAGTCAAATTACATTATTTAATATATGTAGCAAATTATTTCATACGACAAGCGTACAATATGCAAAATCAACCTACGTTTATCAAACCATCTCTTTCAGAACATGATATTGGGACATTTCGTGTTTTGACCCAGCCAATCATAGTGCGTGGAAAAGAAAGCTTTCAAGACGTAGATGTCACTACTTGTCTCCGCCGACTATCTCGCGGTGTCTTTCAAATACTTTAGAATAACACCGATTGTTTTGCTTTGCATAATATTAGGTTTTACTATTTATCTTATGATTTTGTGAGATCTTTGACCAATTGACCTGAGGGAAGGACCGCCACTGGACACCGATAAGATTTACTTTTTAGAGCAATTTAAAATTTTTGAATTATCTCAATTAACCAGCACATACGGTTTGTGTATCCTAAGTTTTGCATCGAAGGTGCTAGCTAATCTACAGGTTGACTGAAAACCATTATTAACCATTAAATTTATCTAATTAATGGTAGGTATAAATTAGTGACAATTACAACTATCTTTACTGTTACCTTCACGTTATCGCAATTACTCCGCAAACACACATTGACACGATAAATTAAGTTTTTATTATATATATATTTTTTTTTTAGAAACTGCTTTTACTAAACCAAACAGGAAAAATAACGAAAAAAGTGCTTCCAAATGAATCATTTAATATAAAAATCATTAAGTATAAAATTTATTAAGTGCGTATATAAAAATCATTAAGTATAAAATTTATTAAGTGCGTAATATTACATATGAAATTGGCGTTTTGTATGGGAGGAACTTTGTATGGGAGCTTATGGGAGTTTTGTATGGGAGCTTTTTCACCTTCCCAATTTGCTTCAAGTTGATTAAAACAGTTTTATCACTAACAGTACTAACACCGCAGCCTGCAGCTAACTCGGACGTGGTTTGCGATGAATCCGCTTCCACAATAGCCTTCAATTCTTCATTATCAACTTTGGTCTCCGGCCGTCCACGGGGCTTGTTCTGCAGGTCGAAATTTCCAGAACGAAAACGTTGGAACCAAAAACGCACTGTGTTTTCTGTTGCGGCACCGTCGCCATACACATCATTAATCCTTCTAGCCATTTCTGCAGCACTGGTGCCCCTGTGAAACTCGTACTCGTAAATAACGCGATATTTCAAGTTTTTCATTTTATAAACTAAGTGACGCAAAGAAAAAAAACAATAGAGGAAACAACAAATGAATTATAATTTTCGAAACACAAATACATGAGTAAATAGCTGTATAAATTTGAATTTGAAATTCCTAACCAAAGAGAAGATATTTGAGATCAAAGTTGCCAGTACGGCAAAACGCCAATTTCATATGTAAGGACCCAATATTAATATTAATAATTATTGTGAATTACAGTGGAGTGTGTGGTTGGTCTACAATTTCTAATATTTTATCTTCAATACTTTTACCCTTTGCTAAAATAGTGTGAATTTCTACACTAAGAGATGCAGTTTTCGCAATTTAATTATTTGATATGACGGTGAACTATCGTGATAGTTTGATGTCAGTGGTTAGTTTGACATCGACAATGAATATAAAGTCGTCTATAATTTCTATTCTTTCATCTTCAAGACTTTTGTCCTGTGCTAAAGTAGTGTAAAGTTCTAAGCTAACAGATGCAGTTTTAGCAATTTCTTAATTCGCTTTGGTTACCTTTCTAGATAATTTCATATCAGTGGTTAGTTTGACAACGACAATGAATTTAAAGTCGTCTACAATTTCTATTATTTAATCTTCAAGACTTTTGTCCTGTTCTAAAATAGTGTAAAGTTCTACGCTAACAGATGCAGTTTTCGCAATTGCATATTTCACTTTGGTTATCGTGATAGTTTTATATCAGTGGTGTACCATGAGTGTGGAGAGACGTCTCTCTCGAAGCCTCCACGCCTGCCTGAAGGGGGAGGAGGTGGATGGCGATGGAGATACGGATGGTGGGGGAGGATGTTGGGACGCAGAGACCGGATATCCGCCCATCGAAGACCTTACGGGGCTGACCTTGGAGGACCTGATTGCAGACGAGGAGTTAAATGGTTTGAGTTTTATATTTTTCTATTTTTTATTCACTTCTTTAATGTACGAGTTATTACTAAATCTACACTGAATTATATTATTATTTATAATGTTCGATTAATTATTTTTAGTTGTTTCACAATCGATTAATTCCATTTTTAAAGTATAGCTTATTTACATCAGGCAAGTTCCAGATTGAAAGATATTCTTGGTATCGCTCTTTTTTATTATTTATTAGACACCTTTTATGGGACAAGAGTGTCCCTGTCTGAATAGTGTAAAGACAGGGGAACTATGTCGCCATCCGGTTGGGCATCATTTTGAGGCTGGAAGGAAGGGATTTATTAAAACGGGCCTTGGTTTTTTAATTTTTTTTATTTACTGTAAATAAAGAAATGAAAAATTAAAATGGCTCTTGAAACCTTCAAAGTCAATGTTGAAAATGTCAAGAGACCTAGATATATCATTCAGCAGCACCATTGTCCACTATTATCATGCTACGCTGGACCAGGGGTCCTAGCATGGTCGAACGATAAGGATTGATAGGATAACTTTCGGTAAATTTTCATCGTTCTCTAAGGAAACCGCAGATCGCTAACGTACAAACAACAGTGACGTCAAATATATTAAAAACATTGTGATTGTGATTGTTACTTATTCGTTAGCGATCTGCAATCATGCTAGGAACGATGAGAAATTACTGAAAATTATCCTATCAATCTTTATCGAACGCCCATGCTAGGACCCCAGACGTCCATTCTGCCATATATATCATAGATTATATGAAGGCAAAAAGGCAGATGCTGGTAGCTCTTTCTACATTTTTAGGGCGCCCGCAGACGAGAGAGGTCGTGGCGACAGTTGGAAACTATTCCAAAATTCATTCAAATTCATAAAAAAAAGTCTTCCTAGTGTCGCGTCGCTTGTGTGCGCAAATCCATGCATCGTAACATTGATCTCTATGCATTGTAAACATTGTAATGATTTTTATGCCCACAACAACTGTCGCCGCTCCAAAAATCTCTCGTCTGTGAGGTCTGTGGGCGCCCTTATTCATAAATGTAGAAAGAAGCTCTTCGTACAGAATCTTCTCTTGAAGCCAACATTAACTGTGAACAGGTGGTCCGCTCGTGTTGCCATCCCAAAGATAATGCCTTCAGACGGTTGGAAGCAGTTGGACCCTTGCAGTGGCGGCTCGAGCACTTCTTTAGTGGTGGGGATCGACGTTTTTTACGTACTTTACCGTAATTTCACCACCCGTAGAATATAGTATAAAATTTCTCAAAAAAAAAATTTGATGGTCTAATCATGCTAGTCGGATATATTTAACACAAAATAATATAAAATGTCTAAATATATATGGAAATTTACAATATAATATAATAAAAATAAAGCTTTACCTTGCAAGATTATTATCAAACTAATTTGAACGCGAGCGATTCCCGCCCGTAACTTCGCAAACAAATGGTTCTATGGGGATCCAAAGGATTGTCCCCGCAGATGCTTGAACTCACATACTACTGCGCATGCGCAGTTGCATACGATCGCGAAACAACGCAAGGAAAGTATGGGGATAGTTCGGATTGTCCCCCAAGTACGCATTAGATTCTGCGCACTGAGAAATAGACCCGCTGTTTTTTGCGCCGTACATTGTTCGCTGTACGCGCGTAGGGTATTATTAAAATCATCCGGAATAATTGTTTGTATTTTATTTCTGCAAATGTTAATTACTTTTATGTTTAAAGAATTTATTCATTTTCTTTAGTAGGTTTTGAGTGTAACTGGTGGGGACTGTCCCCACTGTCCCCCTGTGAAGAACCGCCACTGGACCCTTGTGTATGGTATTCACATAAAAATAGGTGTGAAAAGTACACATAAAATCTAAAAATCGTTTATTACTCGAAAAAAGTACATTTTACCTGTAAAATCGGAACTATTTCGCAAACTACGCAAATAGATAACGGTGCGTAGACACGATTTGACCGAATTTTCTTTCCTTTGCTGCATATTTAATTTTAATTGCCACCGTTGGCGATAAAACAAACAAATCCTTGACACGGTTTTACACTTTGTATTTTTTTATGTCCATTGTTATGATCGCGTTTCGCGTCTGCTTTATTATAAAATGTTTCATTTGGACCTTTCCCAAGTTCGCATTTTATAGCTCTCTATTTCAAGAATATTATTGGGAAATTTTTATTTATTTTTATATCTATTATCTCAAACGGCAGCGTATTTACAAAGCCTAGCCTAGACAATTTCAGACACGGTGACGATTGTTGTGATAGGGAGGTTTTGTTCGTGCTAAATCATTTTCAAAGCCTATATCATTTCAGCCACACACTTTATTTTATTCATAACTAGCTGACCCGACGAACTTCGTACCGCCTCAGAATCAATAACTGATGTGTTAACTTATTTGCTGAATTAAATTCAGTTTTTTTTATTATTTAAAAAATTACACAATGAAGCAATTATCGATGCGCAACTGTCCGTGTATTTTTTTTTGTCAGTATCAGAGATGGCGTAGTGTACGGATTTCAGCAATTCAACAAATCAAAGATCATAAAAATGTGTCCAGCCGTTCTCGAGTTATAAATGGTGTAACTAACCCGACTTTGTTTTATATATTAAGATATTGGAAGAGACATTATGATTTGCAAAGTCCAGTCTAATGCAGACTAGTTAGGTTAGGTTAGGTTTACACAGATAAGAGTTAACTCGTTTAATCACAGGAAACCATATTTGTCCCAGCTCACATAGGTCTCATATAAATCGTTGTATCTCCCTTACTGTCATGGTTAAAAAAATGATCTTAACGGGGTTAGAAAGAGAAAACTACACGCTTTATAGGCAAATATAAAAAAGAAAATAAGTAAAATGTAGGTGTTTATCAAACCAAAGTTTCGGATCTTTCTAAACATATCCGAAAACTAAAAACTGTATTCGAAAGCTGATAAAATACGCTTTTAAATTTTATAAATAAAATAATAATTTTTGAAATATTAAAATTTTTAATACAAGCATAAAAAAGTTGGAAAAATGGCCCACCCTTACGTTTTTGTAACTAAAATTACTGATTACGAAAAAAAATTAAAAATCATATACATATTTTTTTAGACAAAAGTATTACAAACTTTATTGACACCTCACTTTTTGGTCGTTCCATGTAAAAATAATTAATAAAAAATTCCCTAATTTCGTAAAAAAAATTCAAATTACAACCCCAAACTTCTGTTTCATGAAGGTGTACATTTTACTTATTTTATTGTTATTAACTTATAGATTTGAATATGAAGAGTGGTGTTTTATCTTTCTAACACCGTTTATATCACATTTAATAATAATAATTGGATTGTTTCTAGAGCGCCGTTTTAGTGAAAAATCACCTAAAGGGCGCTGTATAATTTATTGTGAATTCTTAGGCTCTATTTAATTGTTTTATTTATTCTAGATACAGATTTGATTGTATTGTTTTTTGTAGATACAGAAAACATAGATACTTACCTAGCAGATCGCGTTCGATAAACACACTTTAATCAGAAAGTTTATGCTTAGAGAAGACACGGCTTTGCACGCGGAGGACATCAAATTTTTAAAACACTGGACATTGTATGATTTTTTATTTGCTACCCCCATCACTGTTAGTGTTAATTACATTTGTGAGAAGATTCTCACTATGATAGTAAGGGACACAACGATTTCTATAAGACCTATATGAGAGTTATTCCGAAAAGCGAATAAATTAGCCTGAAGGATTAATGAATCTCCATAATGTTGTTTTTTTTTCTCTTAAGTGGTTTCAACTTCTAACAAGATTTTAAACCCTTCGGCTGCATGAAAGCCTAATAAAATAACTCAATGTAAACGCTACAGCACTTCCAAAGTCCTAATGGAGGAGAAAGGGGAAGAATGAAGAAGAAAGCGGCCTTGATAATATCACGGATATTGGCACTATAGAACT
Organism: Limnephilus lunatus; assembly: GCA_917563855.2. Classification (NCBI taxonomy): domain Eukaryota; kingdom Metazoa; phylum Arthropoda; class Insecta; order Trichoptera; family Limnephilidae; genus Limnephilus; species Limnephilus lunatus. Next base: position 59,833,918 of record OU830596.1, read on the forward strand.
AGAACCCCGTAATATTCTCATCAAAAGACAATCAGGACCAGTGGCGGCTGGTGATTTTCCGTCCTATGGGTTCGACATTCAAAAACACATCAGATTTATCCTGAACTAGGTGAAATTGTTGCAAGCTCGCGTTGCCGGGGCTTTATCCTGCTTTAAGGCGCCGTGTCCCCGCTCAAAAAGAAGAAGATGGAGAGGTATGTAATTACGAATGTTGGAGAGAGAGCGCTAATATTTAAAACGACAAAATTGAAGCGAAAATTGTGAAAATGTTTAATAAAACATATACCCTAATTTTCTCAAACGTGTATAACAACGACCTGTCGTTCTGACTCAAGTATTGTAACTCGAACGTGGCCAATTTCTTCTACAATTTTCACATTCACGTCATGCCTAAACCATCTAAAATACATTACCGATGGATAATTTTTCCATTTATTTGTAAAAATAACTAATTCCATCCTTCTTTTGTAAATCTTGTACGAAGCCGGGCAGCGTATATTGGTTATTTTGTATCACTTTTCAAAAACAAAAATTGTTCTAAAATCTAGATAAAATAATCTTTCCAATGTGTGTATTATAAAATAACTAGCTTATGCCTGTTGCAAATGCAACTAACGGGTTAAAACTAACTTGACTTACTAACAGAAAAAAAAAAATATTTCGTAGTAAGCGGGTAGGTACCTACGGTTAAACATACAAATATATATAAAGCCGCCCACAGGGCCTAGCAGCAAAAATCTGCCATACGTTAGTATATAGACACCATTGTAGGCATGCACACATCAAATCCCCAAAGTTTCATCGCAATCGGATGAACGGTTTAGCAATGCGTAATTTCATGATGCCAGAGCTCACTTTTGTATACAGAAATCGTTGTGGGCATGCACCCGCATTTACTAACAATAACGAACACAACAAAAAAAGAATTTTTCATTTGGTTGCAGTCCTTCAGAAGTTATGAGCGTACGTACATTTTCATACAAATTTTATAATGCCAGAACTCGCCAGTAGTTTTACTGCTTAAAAAAGCGCTATATGAATTTAATACTCATAAAAAATATCCCGTTCAACTTCGAGTAATTTCATTGTAAAATTAGAAAACTATTACATATGCTATATAGTCGGAAGATACCGAGATGTGCAGGTAAGTAGCTACTTAGATTCTGAGCACAGCTACTTTCATACATACGTAAAAAAAACATATTTAGGCTGGGTTGTTTAACGAAATTAAAAATTCTTCAATTTTAACGTTCTGTAAAAGTTCTGTTCAAATTCTATTCAAGTTCTATAATTATTTCAGTTTTATGATGCAACTGGCACGTACTGATAAAATAACAGAACTTGAATAGAACTTACACAGAACGTGGTAATGAACTTTAAAAAAACGTTGAATTATTCAGTATCGTTGTATAACAATCTTACCTAAGTATTGCATTTTAAACGTATTTGGGTAGGTACCTCCGCATTTATTTTCTAAAATTCCGGCAATCTTTGCTTTTTTATCATATTTGCATCATTACCGAAATAAGTACCTACCCTGTGTGAACAAATTTAAACTGGCCAGTAAAAGGGTACCTACCCTGAATTTATAACATTTCAATTTGTTCTGGCCAGTAAAAATCTAGGCTTCTGAAAATAATCTATGGGCACTCGCTTTCGTGATTTTTTTGGAAAATTTTACTTTTTTGTCAGCTAACCCTGAACATTTTTACATGGGACGGACGCATCATATTGGTGTTGAAAGTTGCGGAATATTTCCGGGTACCGTATTTTTTAAAAACATCTGAGCCGGAATCGTTTTTTTTGGCCGCAAATCCCTTTTCCGAAAAATAACAACCCAAACCGCTGAGAGATCCGTTTTGTTTTGACATTTAAGAATCCTGACCTAACTCAACATTCCTATGCATTGAAACTAAGGCGTTTTTTGGTCCGTTTTTTTTTCCGACGCGACATCTGTCGGCGGGAAATACGACTAAGCCGAATTGGGTGATTTAATGAGTAGTTCCAGTTTTCTCCACCGATTCGTATGAGAGAATAAATCCTTGGCGCTATTGATTTTGTCAGAAAAAAAAAACTCCCAATTTCCGCACTGAATATCAATTTAAGCTAAAACGAACCTTGAGGTTGGTGAAACTTAAGGGGCAGTGCGGTCGATTTTCGCATCAAGCAAAAAGTGACCTGTCAATCAAAACTGAGCATTAATATATACTAGCTTATGCCCATTGCAAATGCAACTAACGGGTTAAAACTAACTTGACTTACTAACTAACAGAAAAAAAAAATCAAAGTAAGCGGGTAGGTACCTACGGTTAAACATACAAATATATATAAAGCAGCCCACAGGGCCTAGCAGCAAAAATCTGCCATACGTTAGTATATAGACACCATTGTAGGCATGCACACAACAAATCCCCAAAGTTTCATCGCAATCGCATGAACGGTTTAGCAATGCGTAATTTCATGATGCCAGAGCTCACTTTTGTATACAGAAACCGTCGTGGGCATGCACACATCAAATATACAATTTTTTATCGCAATCGGATGAATGGTTTAGCAACGCTTAGCGGTTAAACACACAATTATGTATAAAGCCGCCCGCAGGACCTAGCAGCAAAAACCTGCCGTACGTTAGTATGAAGACACCATTATAGGCATGCACACATCAAATCCCTAAAGTTTCATCCCAATAGATGAACGGCTTAGCAATGCGTAATTTCATGATGCCGAGCTCACTTTTGTATACAGAAACCGTTGTGGGCATGCACACATCAAATCCTCAAATTTTCATCGCAATCGGATGAATGGTTTAGCAACGCTTAGCGATTAAACATACAACTATGTATAAAGCCGCCCGCAGGGCCTAGAAGCAAAAACCTGCCATACATTAGTATATAAACACCATTGTAGACGTGAACACATCAAATCCCCAAAGTTTCATCGCAATCGGATGAACAGTTTATCAATGCGTTATTTCATGATGCCAGAGCTCACTATTGTATACAGAAACCATCGCGAGCATGCGCACATCAAATCCCCAAATTTTTATTGCGATCGGATGAATGGTTTTGCCCATTGCAAAGCAACTAACGGGTTCTAACACTATGCGATTTGATGTATGAACGTGGATGATGCGAAGAGCGGGTGTTTAATTAAATATATGAAGAAAAAAACGATATGATGACATGCAGCTTTCGTAGTTTAACCTTAACATAAAAATGGAATATTCCTTATTATCCGTGAATCAAACTTCGACAACACGAACGTTCTGTATTATCCGTGAGGTGGACTAAATGCATATTTACCGAATATAATAATTATATTATATTTGTATGTCTAATTTGCAATTGAAGTTTCATCCAAGGAAAATATTATTAAATTCTTTTGCTCAGTTACAAATTAGGTACTTCCAGTCGAGCGATTCTATATCTTTTGTGGGATCATTATTAGATAACGGACGTGATCTTTTTGTACATATTTTAGTTTAAATCGTTTTAAACATGAATTCTTGCAAGTATGCACAATTATTTATCCATTTAATGTACGTTGTACAAAGAAAAACCAAATAACAGCCATAAAAACCACACAAATCTGACAGGAGATCACGTTCATTATCAAATAACGATCCCACAAAAGATATCTAGTACGAAGAATAATTAATCTTTCTCATCGGAACCGCACTGTACGATCGTAAGAACATCTTTCGACGAAATTTGAATTCTCGGCTGCTGGCTGGTTAACTACTCTTAATATATTCTACGTCAACTATTGTTTGTATGTTAGTGATCTGCATTTGTCCTAGAGAACGATGAGAAGTTACTGAAAGTTATCCTATCAACCCTTATCTATGCCCCATGCTAGGACTTCTGATGTTTCAATATTGGTATTGATGAACTGTTCTATTAAATTAATAACAATTTTCTTCTTGTTTTACGGATAAAGATTTGTAAAAGAATTCCTGGGAATTTATTTAATGAACTTTTTGCAATGGATGATACAGTAGAATCCAGATATAATGACCCTCAAGGGGCCAGCGATACTTTGTCATACTAATCGGACGATGCACAAAATGGCCGGCCAAAACAATTTAAGCTTGTTTTTATTATATTAATGTTATTACTACTACTATAATACGGGCATGTGCCTAGTGTGGCAGTCGAAAAACTGTCTACCTGAAAAAATATATGTTTATGAATAAAGAATAATTATTGATATGAAATATGTAATAGTATAAATTTCTTTTTAGGTAAATAAAACATTTAATACAAATTATAACTTTCTTCTTCTTCCTTGCGCTTTCCCAACTCATTGCCTAGATAGGCTGCTGGGGTCGGCTCAGGTTGTAGCTTCTACGGTTCTGAGTATCGCCTTCATCCAGGCCGTTTCTCCCAAGTATTTTGGAGCATTGAGTCATCCAGGATTTCTTTGGTCTTCCTTTGGATGACTGTCGATGAAGCTCCATAGACATTGCCTGCTTCACTGTGTGGTCTGATGGTCTCCGTCTTATGTGCCCATACCATCTAAACTGTTGTTCCTCCAGCTTACTGTTTATGTCCGTGACACCTAAACTAACACGAATGCGTGAACTTTTAATCTTATCTTTTAGTGATACTCCTGCCGACCATCTAAGCATTCGCATTTCTGCTGGTTCGAGTTGCTTTGAGTAGGAGTTGTACATAGTCCAGCATTCAATACAAATTATAACTTTAATGGTACTTCTACATTTTACATATACTTAAGACCCCTGCCACACACAGCAATAAAATATAAAAGATCATCGCATGCTAAATAATGCTCTCCATACAATCCCTTCGGATCTGTCACATCTAAGCAGTTTATGCGCAAATCAACCATAGACAAAACATATCTTATGTCGTAACCGCTCCTGATGTGATATGTGAAAAGTTGTGCTACCTCCTCTCCTCCAAAAAACAGGAGGGGCTCATTTTAATGACGGAGCTGCCTAAACGTGCAGATGACAGTTGTCTAGTTAATAGATTCAGTACAAAGAAATGGTATTTCGTGGTGCTCCCTAATTCATCAGACCCCTTCTCCTACCATAGGAAGAAATATTTGATAGCGTCGTCTGACGATACAACACATACTCAGTCGCGGTTCAACAAATATTTGCTTGTGCTTTTATAGCTGTGTGTGTCAGGTGCATAATGTACTGTAATACAAAAAAATACAATGTACCTACATTCTGCAAATAAATATTTATTTATTTTTTCAAGTTTTCCATAAAATAGTTATACACTAATATATTATGGAGAAAATTACAAAATTAAAAAGTACATGGGGGCAGTTTCCGTAGTTTTACTATGTTGTGGCGTATATCAAAAGATAGTTGCTGAACTCTTTGTAACATTGAAGATGTCAATGCAGAATTGTTAAGCGAGGTATTGATACATAGGTTTTGTAAACAAAACACTGCACTATTATATTTATTAAAATTTTAATTACTTTAATAATATTAAAAACATAAGGCACACAGTGAGGAGAATAAAGAACCACAATTCTAACTTGTAACTGCTTAAATTTGGTAAACACATGCGGGTGAGTTGAGAAACAACTAACTAACTATTACCAAATAACTCAGTCTTGGCAAACATTCATTCACATTCACACATGTTTTCTTATTATTTTGATTCTTGACATGGCCCAAGCATCTGATTCACTTAATCGTTCTATGTTTTCCTCGGGTGAGCCCAAACCATCTAAAAAAGGTCACTGCTCAGCTACAATTAAGGATTTCTCCTGGAATGCAGCTGGTTTTCGGCAGTGCCTCCATATAGATTTTTCATTCATTAGCCACATCTTTAAAATTATCATACTTAAACTCTTATTTTACTCGAAAGCAAAGTTATTTTTGATATTATTCAAAATCACTGGCACAAAATTCTCCAGTGTTCAGTTTCCATACATTTATTTGCTATTTTAGGTATTTTCAGACCTTTTTCCTGTGAAACGTGTGCTGTGACTATGTACCATTGTTTTTTATAAGTACTATCTCCCCAGTTATCCTTTTAATAGCAAGGCACCAGAATATACCCTTCTTATAAGATGAATTGCAAAATACTATACCTTATTTATTTATTTAAAATAATATTAGAAAAATTTCATTATATTACATTTCAACCTATTCAAAATCATGATTTCTTATCACAGCTGATCCTTTGGGTTATGACAAATCATGATTTGTTATAACTCAAAGAGCGCCTTGTGCGGAGATAATTTTGACATCCTTTTCCAGTAGACAAAGAAGGTGATTTCTGTAATCAATCTTTCTTTCTTCTTTTTTCTGGCGCTGTCCCAACTCATTGCCTAGGTAGGCTGTTGGGGTCGGTTCTTCTCGTTCTCAAATTAGAGTTTCTTCGGTTCTGAGTGCGTTTCTTTAAGCATTGAGTCATCTAGGAGTTCTTTGGTCTTTCTCTGGATGACTGTCGATGAATCTGCATAGACATTGCCTGCTTCACTGTGTGGTCTGATGATCTCCGTCTTACGTGCCCATACCATCTCAAATGTCGTTCCTCCAGCTTACTGTTTATGTCCATGACATACACCCAGGCTACGACGAATGCGTAAATGAACTAACGTGCTGTAATCAATAATATTTTATAAGATTAGTTTTATATTTCATAGAATTTGAATATTTGCACTTCGCTCGTTGTAGCCATTGCATTAGAATGATATATTTTTCTGCGAGTTTTCTATAATTTGTGGAAAAAATTTGAAACTATTCATCAAATAAGGAACATTTCAATAATGGGAACACAGGTTTTTTTCTACAGACAGGAAAAATTAAGAAAGCATATTGCATTAATTTAATCTTTAAGTTTCAATTGTATTTTCACCTTGTTGTCCTTCGTTGATTTGAGTATATTTTAGATTTCATCAATAATTTTGACAACGCCAGCCGTCACCTGGCATTTAATAATACACGGGGTCGGTTCTTCTCGTTCTCAAATTATAGTTTCTTCGGTTCGGAGTATCGCCTTCATCCATGTGTTTCTTTAAGCATTGAGTCATCTAGGAGTTCTTTGGTCTTTCTCTGGATGACTGCCAATGAAGCTGCATAGACATTGCCTGCTTCACTGTGTGGTCTGATGATCTCCGTCTTACGTGCCCATACCATCTCAAATGTCGTTCCTCCAGCTTACTGTTTATGTCCATGACATACACCCAGGCTACGACGAATGTGTAAATGAACTAACGTGCTGTAATCAATAATATTTTATAAGATTAGTTTTATATTTCATAGAATTTGAATATTTGCACTTCGCTCGTTGTAGCCATTGCATTAGAATGATATATTTTTCTGCGAGTTTTCTATAATTTGTGGAAAAAATTTGAAACTATTCATCAAATAAGGAACATTTCAATAATGGGAACACAGGTTTTTTTCTACAGACAGGAAAAATTAAGAAAGCATATTGCATTAATTTTATCATAAATGATAAGTTTCAATTCTGTAACTCAGAAGAAAAAGGTCGGTTGTCCAGTATTTGTGAAAATGAGTTATGTATGAGGCCTTTTTAGTTATTTCAGTATCTACACACAGGTATAAAGAATGTTGTCCTACGACAACGGAAAACAAAGTTAGGTCAACATAAAAGGTCTGGTGTATTTTGAGTATTTTTATTTTCTAATGCTATAAGGTCGGATGTCCGCTAAAAACGTTAAAAACCATAATATTAATATGTGCCTTAAGACAAATTAAAAAAAACAGGAAAAAAATTACATAAATTTAACCATCAAGAGATAACCAATAGACTAATTATTTTACTATTTCCTCTCTCCTGAACAATTTCAAAAATGTGACAACCGACCTTTTTCTTCTGAGGTACAGAATTGTATTTTCACCTTGTTGTCCTTCGTTGATGTGAGTATATTTTAGATTAAATCAATAACTTTGACAACGCCAGCCGTCACCTGGCATTTAATAATACACGGGGTCGGTTCTTCTCGTTCTCAAATTATAGTTTCTTCGGTTCGGAGTATCGCCTTCATCCATGTGTTTCTGCATTGAGTCATCTAGGAGTTCTTTGGTCTTTCTCTGGATGACTGTCGATGAAGCTACATAGACATTGCCTGCTTCACTGTGTGGTCTGATGATCTCCGTCTTACGTGCCCATACCATCTCAAATGTCGTTCCTCCAGCTTACTGTTTATGTCCATGACATACACCCAGGCTACGAAGAAATGCGTGAACTAACGTGCTGTAATCAATAATATTTTATAAGATTAGTTTTATATTTCATAGAATTTGAATATTTGCACTTCGCTCGTTGTAGCCATTGCATTAGAATGATATATTTTTCTGTGAGTTTTCTATAATTTGTGGAAAAAATTTGAAACTATTCATCAAATAAGGAACATTTCAATAATGGGAACACAGGTTTTTTTCTACAGACAGGAAAAATTAAGAAAGCATATTGCATTAATTTAATCTTTGTTTCAATTGTATTTTCACCTTGTTGTCCTTCGTTGATTTGAGTATATTTTAGATTTCATCAATAATTTTGACAACGCCAGCCGTCACCTGGCATTTAATAATACACTGTAGTCAATGTCCAGCTCCTCAAAAACCTGTAAAAAATGGTAATTCAATGTTATGTTATAATAATAATAGGATAATTATATTTTATGTGTATTATCTAACTCGGATAATAACTGTATAAAGGTTGAAAAGTGATCTCACCTGCGCATTTGTAATCCTGTCAACACGGCGCGTCAATTTCGTCAAAAGTAACAAAGTTCAGCTTATTAAATGTCCCCATCAGGCATTTTACAGTATAACATAAATATAGCAAACCACCCACCAGTATAAATTGTATCATTGCGGCATTTTATTCCTTAAGAGGAAGATTTAGGTTATATTTATTTCTAAAATAACGCGTTTCGTGACAATTTTTAAAGCTAATGGGCAAAGAAAAGTTACATAAATTTTATAATGAAGTAATATATTAGTATTATATTATTATCATACCTATTTTAATCCGCAAAATCGTATTTAAAATCACAGTCATGAATAAACAAATAATAAATGAACTAATAACAAACCAATCCATAAAAAAATTATAAAAAGTTGTCATTTTGAATACGAAGTTTAGTGATGCCATATCTCAAAAAAACATGTTTCAGGGGTAAAAAATGTTAATGCTTACTAAGAAAAAACATGGTTTTCGTAAAAAAAATTTTTATTGAGAACAAAGATATCTTAATAAATTAACTTTAATGCTTTATTTAAAAACAAAATTTTAAAATATACCTGTGAATAGCACTAAAAAATTATTTTTTTGAAAAAATAACAACTAAACACCCTAAAAAATTTTTTTTACATATTTTTTCGCTTTTGTCAAGCGTAAAGTATGTAGAACTTCATTTAAAATATTATATATTTAAAATATTATTAATTAAAATATTATTAAATATTATATATTTCAAATAATTATATGAAATAATAAATTAGTTGAAAAAAAAAGAACAAACAATATCCATGAAATGAGGTAAAAGAAATTCTACAATAATGTATTTTTTCTATTTAGTGTAGATATAGTTACAGCAGTTAAATATTCACTATATTTTAATGTATCCATATTATTTATTGACAAAGTTAAAAATTTTAGTAAGAAACATTCTGAATATTAAAAAACAACATTCCAAAATTAGGCATTCCAAAACCAAGCATATAGCAACATTATACGAATACTGTCGTTATGTTGATTCCTCCTTTTTCGAGAAAATCGTGAAGCGAGCGTATTTATTTAAATTCAGACGAAGCTGCCATTTCGAACGGATGAAAATAGAACTACAATAGTATTCGATAGATATTTGATTTTTTCTTATGTGAATAATCCATACTTGTATTCCGCACCGCTAGATGTCTCCCGTAAAGTTTTGGCAAACATATTGAAATGTTTCCCCTATCAAAAAAAAAAACAACTGCTAGTGGCTGGAAAATAATCGACTCTTCGAAGGATTGTGAACCTTGAAGTGTTTTAAAATACCGAACGCTAATGTCCATTCTCGCGTGTCAGCCGTCGGGACAATTTCCTTCGAACAAAATTGAACCTTGAGGTGTGCGAAACTCGAGGATCGGAGAGGTCGTTTTGGCGTGCCAGCGGCATTTTTGCGTCGCCAAGCCAAATTGAACCTTGAGGTTGGTGAAACGCGAGGGGCGGTGAGGTCGATTTTCCCGTCAAGCGAAAAGTGAGTTTTTTGAAAAACCAAACAATACTATATAACTAGCTTATGCCCATTGCAAATGCAACTAACGGGTTAAAATTAACTTGACTTACTAACTAACAGAAAAAAAAAATCAAAGTAAGCGGGTAGGTACCTACGGTTATACATACAAATATATATAAAGCCGCCCACAGGGCCTAGCAGCAAAAATCTGCCATACGTTAGTATATAGACACCATTGTAGGCATGCACACATCAAATCCCCAAAGTTTCATCGCAATCGCATGAACGGTTTAGCAATGCGTAATTGCATGATGCCAGAGCTCACTTTTGTATACAGAAATCGTTGTGGGCATTCACACATCAAATCTACAAATTTTCATCGCAATCGGATAAATGGTTTAGCAACGCTTAGCGGTTAAACACACAACTATGTATAAAGCCGCCCGCAGGACCTAGCAGCAAAAACCTGCCATACGTTAGTAAATAAACACCATTGTAAACATGCACACGTCAAATCCCCAAAGTTTCATCGCAATCGGATGAATGGTTTAGCAATGCGTGATTTCATGATGCCAGAGCTCACTTTTGTATACAGAAACCGTCGTGGGCATGCACACATCAAATCCTCAAATTTTCATCGCAATCGGATGAATGGTTTAGCAACGCTTAGCGGTTAAACATACAACTATGTATAAAGCCGTCCGCAGGACCTAGCAGCAAAAACCTGCTATACGTTAGTATATAAACACCATTGTAGAAATGCACTCGTCAAATCCCCAAAGTTTCATCACAATCGGATGAACGGTTTAGCAATGCGTAATTTAGTGTTGCCAGAGCTCACTATTGTATACAGGAACCAGGAATCCCCCCCCCCTTCCTCACCAGCGTCCTCTTCCCCTTTCCACTCCGCCTCCCACACCTTCCCTCAGCCCACTTCACTCCTAGGCTTCTCCGTATCGTAAACCCCCTCCCGAGTTCCCCTCCCCCCTCCCAGGCTCCCCTCCCCCCTTCCTGTTTTCACCCCCCCCCCCCAGCTCCCGCATTACATACACTAATTCCCGGTACATTTATTTTTCAAACAGCTCGCGCACCACCTATAATTTTTTTTTTACGAATTTCGTAATGCCAGAACTCACCAGTAATTTTATACAAACCTTGTACTAACAATAAAGATCACAACAAAAAAAGAATTTTTCAATTTGTTGCAGTCCTTCGGAAGTTATGAGCGTACGTACATTTTCATACAAATTTTATAATGCCAGAACTCACCAGTAGTTTTACTGCTTAAAATAAAGCGCTATGTGAATTTAATACTTTAAAAAAAATATTCCGTTCAACTTCGAGTAATTTCATTGTAAAATTAGAAAACTAATACGTATGCAATATCGTCGAATGATATTGAGTGTTTATGTGCAGGTAGGAACCTACTTATATTCTGAGTATAGGTACTTGCATACATACGTAAAAAAGAACTCATATTTAGGCTAGGTTGTTTAACGAAATTAAAAATTGTTCAATTTTTCAAGTCAATTTAAACGTTCTGTAAAAGTTCGGTTCGAATCCTATTCAAGTTCTGTAATTATTTCAGTTTTATGATGCAACTGGCATTTACTGACAAAAAAACAGAACTTACACAGAAAGTGAAAAAGAACTTTAAAAAATTGTTAAATTATTCAGTATCGTGGAAACAACATTACCTTAGTAAATTAAATTGCATCAAAAACCTAAATAATTGTCCAACTAACCATTCCGGTAGGTACCGGCGCATCTCCTTACAAAATTCCGGCAATGGTTTTGCTTTTTTCATCATATTTGCAATACTACCGAGATAAGTAGGTACCTACCCTGAATTAATAACATAATTTGTACTGGCCGGTTAATATCCACCCTACTGAAGGGAATCTATGGACACGTATTTTCTTGTTTTTTTTGGAAAATTTTATAGGTTTTTCGGAGACCCTGAAATTTTTTACACGGAAAGGACACAAAATTTTGGTGTTAAAAGTTGCCTTATATTGCCGGGTACCGAATTTTTCAAAAACATCTAACCGGGGATTGTTTTTTCGGCTGCAATGCCGTTTCCCGAAAAACAACAACCCAAACCGCTGAGAGATCCGTTTTGTTTTGACATCTCGGATAACTGACCTGTCTCAACATTCTCTCTAGTATTTTCCATTGCATCGAAACTAAGGCCTAATTTGTGGTTTTTTTTTTTAATGCGAACCTGTCGGCGGGAACTAAAACTGAGCCGAATTGGTTGATTTAATGAGTAGTTCCAGTTTTCGCCGCAAATTTATATAATTTTCGCTCTTAAAATGTGTCAGTTCAATTTTATGTGAGTTTCCTGTCTAGTCTATTTTTTTGTGAAAATCGTGAAGCTAGCGTATTTATTTAAATTCAGACGAAGCTGCCATTTCGAACGGATGAAAATAGAACTACAACAGTATTCGATAGACATTTGATTTTTTCTAATGTGAATAATCCATACTTGTATTCCGCACCGCTAGAAGTCTCCCGTAAAGTTTTGGCAAACATATTGATAACGATGAAAAATGTTTCCCCTATCAAAAAAAAAACAACTGCTAGTGGCTGGAAAATAATCGACTCTTCGAAGGATTGTGAACTTTGAAGCGTTCCAAAATAGCGAGCGCTAATGTCCATTCTCGCGTGTCAGCCGTCGGGACAATTTCCTTCGAACAAAATTGAACCTTGAGGTGTGCGAAACTCGAGGACCGGAGAGGTCGTTTTGGCGTGCCAGCGGCGTTTTTGCGTCGCCAAGCCAAAGTGAACCTTGAGGTTGGTGAAACGCGAGGGGCGGTGCGGTCGATTTTCCCGTCAAGCGAAAAGTGAGTTTTTTGAAAAACCAAACAATACTATATAACTAGCTTATGCCTGTTGCAAATGCAACTAACGGGTTAAAACTAACTTGACTTACTAACTAACAGAAAAAAAATTCATAGTAAGCGGGTAGGTACCTACGGTTAAACATACAAATATATATAAAGCCGCCCACAGGGCCTAGCAGCAAAAATCTGCCATCCGTTAGTATATAGACACCATTGTAGGCATGCACACATCAAATCCCCAAAGTTTCATCGCAATCGGATGAACGGTTTAGCAATGCGTAATTTCATGATGCCAGAGCTCACTTTTGTATACAGAAACCGTCGTGAGCATGCACACATCAAATCTACAAATTTTCATCGCAATCGGATGAATGGTTTAGCAACGCTTAGCGGTTAAACATACAACTATGTATAAAGCCGCCCGCAGGACCTAGCAGCAAAAACCTGCCATACGTTAGTATATAAACACCATTGTAGACATGCACACATAAAATTCCCAAAGTTTCATCGCAATCGGATGAATGGTTTAGCAATGCGTAATTTCATGATGCCAGAGCTCACTTTTGTATACAGAAACCGTCGTGGGCATGCACACATCAAATCCTCAAATTTTCATCGCAATCGGATGAATGGTTTAGAAACGCTTAGCGGTTAAACATACAACCATGTACAAAGCCGTCCGCAGGACCTAGCAGCAAAAACCTGCTATACGTTAGTATATAAACACCATTGTAGAAATGCACACATCAAATCCACAAAGTTTCATCACAATCGGATGAACGGTTGAGCAATGCGTAATTTCGTGTTGCCAGAGCTCACCCCCACTTCACTCCTAGGCTTCTCCGTATCGTAAACCCCCTCCCGAGTTCCCCTCCCCCCCTTCCTGTTTCCACCCCCCCCCCCCACCTGCCGCATTATTAATACACTAATTCCCGGTACATTTATTTTTCAAACAGCTCGCGCGCCATCTATAATTTTTTTTTTTACAAATTTCGTAATGCCAGAACTCACCAGTAATTTTATACAAACCTTGTACTAACAATAACGAACACAACAAAAAAAGAATTTTTCAATTTGTTGCAGTCCTTCGGAAGTTATGAGCGTACGTACATTTTCATACAAATTTTATAATGCCAGAACTCACCAGTAGTTTTACTGCTTAAAATAAAGCGCTATATGAATTTAATACTTTTAAAAAATATTCCGTTCAACTTCGAGTAATTTCATTGTAAAATTAGAAAACTAATACGTATGCAATATCGTCGGATGATATCGAGTGTTTATGTGCAGGTAGGAACCTACTTATATTCTGAGTATAGGTACTTGCATACATACGTAAAAAAGAACTCATATTTAGGCTGGGTTGTTTAACGAAATAAATTTTTTTTTAATTTTTCAAGTCAATTTTAACGTTCTGTAAAAGTTCGGTTCGAATTCTATTCAAGTTCTGTAAATATTTCAGTTTTATGATGCAACTGGCATTTACTGATAAAAAAACACAACTTACACAGAACGTGAAAATGAACTTTAAAAAATTGTTAAATTATTCAGTACGTGGAAACAACATTACCTTAGTAAATTAAATTGCATCAAAAACCTAAATAATTGTCCAACTACCCATTCCGGCAGGTACCGGCGCATTTCCTTACAAAATTCCGGCAATGTTTTTGCTTTTCTCGTCATATTTGCAATACTACCGAGATAAGTAGGTACCTACCCTGAATTAATAACATTTCAATTTGGCCGGTAAATATCCACCCTACTGAAGTGAATCTATGGACACCAATTTTCTTGTTTTTTTTGGAAAATTTTATAGGTTTTTCGGCGACCCTGAAATTTTTTACATGGAACTAACACAAAATTTTGGTCTTAAAAGTTGCCTAATATTGCCGGGTACCGTATTTTTCAAAAACATCCAAGCTGGAATCGTTTTTCCGGCCGCAATGCCGTTTCCCGAAAAACAACAACCCAAACCGCTGAGAGATCCGTTTTCTTTTGACATTTCAATTTGCTGTTGAAGCGCGGGTAAATCTAGCGCTTTTGTATTAGGTACTTACCTATACTATATCATACACAGACAGATAATATTCCATAATTATATTTTTTAAACAGGCAAGACCGATGCACAAATTTGCACAATTCCTGCTTAAATTAAGGCCCTGTCGAGCTATGCAATTTGAAATCCGCCATTAAAAAAAAAATTCTTCATACAAAACCTATTAGGGCGGGGTCTGCTTTTTTTTAAGGTGGTAGTGGATTTTAACGCCATCACGACTCCATCTTCAGTGTTGCAAAGTTCGAGAAAAATTATAAAATTTTAATATACCAGCCGATTTTACAGGCTGCAAACGATTTGCATTTATCGATGAAAGCGAATTTTTCGCAAATGTCAGAAAAATGTCGAATTTGAATGCAATATTGTGAAACATTTTCAAGGGGGAGCTAAACATGTTTTGGTTTTAAAAGTTTCTAAAACTTGTATTGTTTATGTTTATTAAAAAACATCTCCGCCGGAAGGTGTACTTTTAACGCAATCTTTAATTCCGTAATGCCCCTATAAAATGTCAATTTTTCTAAAGAACTTTCTCGAAGCCGTTTAATTAATTAGAATAAATTCCTAGCAAAATCAGTTTTGTACGGGAAACTAACTTTTTTTTACTTCCCTTCTCGATCCGACGTTTTTAAAGGGGCGAACCTGTCGGCGGGAAATATAACCTAGCCGAATTGAGTGATTTTATGAGTAGTTCCAGTTTTCGCCGCAAATTTAAATAATTTTTCGCTCTTAAAATGTGTCAATTCAATTTTATGTGAGTTTCCTGTCTAGTCTATTTTTTTTGTGAAAATCGTGAAGCTAGCGTGTTTATTTAAATTCAGACGAAGCTGCCATTTCGAACGGATGAAAATAGAACTACAACAGTATTCGATAGACATTTGATTTTTTCTAATGTGAATAATCCATACTTGTATTCCGCACCGCTAGATGTCTCCCGTAAAGTTTTGGCAAACGTATTGATAACGATGAAAAATGTTTCCCCTAACAAAAAAAAAAACAACTGCTAGTGGCTGGAAAATAATCGACTCTTCGAAGGATTTTGAACTTTGAAGCGTTCCAAAATAGCGAGCGCTAATGTCCATTCTCGCGTGTCAGCCGAAGGGACAATTCTAGACTTCGAGCCAAAGTGAACCTTGAGGTTGGTGAAACGCGAGGGGCGGTGAGGTCGATTTTCGCATCAAGGAAAAAGTGAGTTTTTTGAAAAACCAAGCAATACTATATAACTAGCTTATGCCTGTTGCAAATGCAACTAACGGGTTAAAACTAACTTGACTTACTAACTAACAGAAAAAAAAACCATAGTAAGCTGGTAGGTACCTACGGTTAAACATACAAATATATATAAAGCCGCCCACAGGGCCTAGCAGCAAAAATCTGCCATACGTTAGTAAATAAACACCATTGTAGACATGCAAACATCAAATCCCCAAAGTTTCATCGCAATCGGATGAATGGTTTAGCAATGCGTAATTTCATGATGCCAGAGCTCACTTTTGTATACAGAAACCGTCGTGGGCATGCACACATCAAATCCTCAAATTTTCATCGCAATCGAATGAATGGTTTAGCAACGCTTAGCGGTTAAACATACAACTATGTATAAAGCCGCCCGCAGGACCTAGCAGCAAAAACCTGCCATACGTTAGTATATAAACACCATTGTAGACATGCACACATCAAATCCTAAAAGTTTCATCGCAATCGGATGAATGGTTTAGCAATGCGTAATTTCATGATGCCAGAGCTCACTTTTGTATACAGAAACCGTCGTGGGCATGCACACATCAAATCCTCAAATTTTCATCGCAATCGGATGAATGGTTTAGAAACGCTTAGCGGTTAAACATACAACCATGTACAAAGCCGTCCGCAGGACCTAGCAGCAAAAACCTGCTATACGTTAGTATATAAACACCATTGTAGAAATGCACACATCAAATCCCTAAAGTTTCATCACAATCGGATGAACGGTTGAGCAATGCGTAATTTCGTGTTGCCAGAGCTCACCCCCACTTCACTCCTAGGCTTCTCCGTATCGTAAACCCCCTCCCGAGTTCCCCTCCCCCCCTTCCTGTTTCCACCCCCCCCCCCACCTGCCGCATTATTAATACACTAATTCCCGGTACATTTATTTTTCAAACAGCTCGCGCGCCATCTATAATTTTTTTTTTTACAAATTTCGTAATCCCAGAACTCACCAGTAATTTTATACAAACCTTGTACTAACAATAACGAACACAACAAAAAAAGAATTTTTCAATTTGTTGCAGTCCTTCGGAAGTTATGAGCGTACGTACATTTTCATACAAATTTTATAATGCCAGAACTCACCAGTAGTTTTACTGCTTAAAATAAAGCGCTATATGAATTTAATACTTTTAAAAAATATTCCGTTCAACTTCGAGTAATTTCATTGTAAAATTAGAAAACTAATACGTATGCAATATCGTCGGATGATATCGAGTGTTTATGTGCAGGTAGGAACCTACTTACATTCTGAGTATAGGTACTTGCATACATACGTAAAAAAGAACTCATATTTAGGCTGGGTTGTTTAACGAAATAAATTTTTTTTTAATTTTTCAAGTCAATGTTAACGTTCTGTAAAAGTTCGGTTCGAATTCTATTCAAGTTCTGTAAATATTTCAGTTTTATGATGCAACTGGCATTTACTGATAAAAAAACACAACTTACACAGAACGTGAAAATGAACTTTAAAAAATTGTTAAATTATTCAGTACGTGGAAACAACATTACCTTAGTAAATTAAATTGCATCAAAAACCTAAATAATTGTCCAACTACCCATTCCGGCAGGTACCGGCGCATTTCCTTACAAAATTCCGGCAATGTTTTTGCTTTTCTCGTCATATTTGCAATACTACCGAGATAAGTAGGTACCTACCCTGAATTAATAACATTTCAATTTGGCCGGTAAATATCCACCCTACTGAAGTGAATCTATGGACACCAATTTTCTTGTTTTTTTTTGGAAAATTTTATAGGTTTTTCGGCGACCCTGAAATTTTTTACATGGAACTAACACAAAATTTTGGTGTTCAAAGTTGCCTTATATTGCCGGGTACCGAATTTTTCAAAAACATCTAACCGGGGATCGTTTTTTCGGCTGCAATGCCGTTTCCCGAAAAACAACAACCCAAACCGCTGAGAGATCCGTTTTGTTTTGACATCTCGGATAACTGACCTGTCTCAACATTCTCTCTAGTATTTTCCATTGCATTGAAACTAAGGCCTAATTTGTGGTTTTTTTTTTTTAATGCGAACCTGTCGGCGGGAACTATAACTGAGCCGAATTGGTTGATTTAATGAGTAGTTCCAGTTTTCGCCGCAAATTTATATTATTTTTCGCTCTTAAAATGTATCAGTTCAATTTTATGTGAGTTTCCTGTCTAGTCTATTTTTTTTGTGAAAATCGTGAAGCTAGCGTATTTATTTAAATTCAGACGAAGCTGCCATTTCGAACGGATGAAAATAGAACTACAACAGTATTCGATAGATATTTGATATTTTCTAATGTGAATAATCCATACTTGTATTCCGCACCGCTAGAAGTCTCCCGTAAAGTTTTGGCAAACATATTGATTACGATGAAAAATGTTTCCCCTATCAAAAAAAAACAATTGCAAGTGGCTGGAAAATAATCGACTCTTCGAAGGATTGTGAACTTTGAAGCGTTCCAAAATAGCGAGCGCTAATGTCCATTCTCGCGTGTCAGCCGAAGGGACAATTCTAGACTTCGAGCCAAAGTGAACCTTGAGGTTGGTGAAACGCGAGGGGCGGTGAGGTCGATTTTCGCATCAAGGAAAAAGTGAGTTTTTTGAAAAACCAAGCAATACTATATAATATATATATATACTAGAAGTTTGCCCGTTGCAAAGCAACTAACGGGTTAAAACTAACTTGACTTACTAACTGACAGAAAAAAAATCATAGTAAGCGGGTAGGTACCTACGGTTAAACTACAAATATATATAAAGCCGCCCACAGGGCCTAGCAGCAAAAATCTGCCATACGTTAGTATATAGACACCATTGTAGGCATGCACACATCAAATCCCCAAAGTTTCATCGCAATCGCATGAACGGTTTAGCAATGCGTAATTTCATGATGCCAGAGCTCACTTTTGTATACAGAAATTGTCGTGGGCATTCACACATCAAATCTACAAATTTTCATCGCAATCGGATGAATGGTTTAGCAACGCTTAGCGGTTAAACACACAACTATGTATAAAGCCGTCCGCAGGACCTAGCAGCAAAAACCTGCTATACGTTAGTATATAAACACCATTGTAGAAATGCACACGTCAAATCCCCAAAGTTTCATCACAATCGGATGAACGGTTTAGCAATGCGTAATTTCGTGTTGCCAGAGCTCACTATTGTATACAGGAACCAGGAATCCCCCCCCCCTTCCTCACCAGCGTCCTCTTCCCCTTTCCACTCCGCCTCCCACACCTTCCCTCAGCCCACTTCACTCCTAGGCTTCTCCGTATCGTAAACCCCCTCCCGAGTTCCCCTCCCCCCTCCCAGGCTCCCCTCCCCCTTCCTGTTTTCACCCCCCCCCCAGCTGCCGCATTACATACACTAATTCCCGGTACATTTATTTTTCAAACAACTCGCGCACCACCTATAATTTTTTTTTTACAAATTTCGTAATGCCAGAACTCACCAGTAATTTTATACAAACCTTGTACTAACAATAACGATCACAACAAAAAAAGAATTTTTCAATTTGTTGCAGTCCTTCGGAAGTTATGAGCGTACGTACATTTTCATACAAATTTTATAATGCCAGAACTCACCAGTAGTTTTACTGCTTAAAATAAAGCGCTATATGAATTTAATACTTTAAAAAAAATATTCCGTTCAACTTCGAGTAATTTCATTGTAAAATTAGAAAACTAATACGTATGCAATATCGTCAAATGATATCGAATGTTTATGTGCAGGTAGGAACCTACTTATATTCTGAGTATAGGTACTTGCATACATACGTAAAAAAGAACTCATATTTAGGCTAGGTTGTTTAACGAAATTAAAAATTCTTCAATTTTTCAAGTCAATTTTAACGTTCTGTAAAAGTTCGGTTCGAATTCTATTCAAGTTCTGTAATTATTTCAGTTTTATGATGCAACTGGCATTTACTGATAAAAAAACAGAACTTACACAGAAAGTGAAAATGAACTTTAAAAAATTGTTAAATTTTTCAGTATCGTGGAAACAACATTACCTTAGTAAATTAAATTGCATCAAAAACCTAAATAATTGTCCAACTAACCATTCCGGTAGGTACCGGCGCATCTCCTTACAAAATTCCGGCAATGGTTTTGCTTTTTTCATCATATTTGCAATACTACCGAGATAAGTAGGTACCTACCCTGAATTAATAACATAATTTGTACTGGCCGGTTAATATCCACCCTACTGAAGGGAATCTATGGACACGTATTTTCTTGTTTTTTTTGGAAAATTTTATAGGTTTTTCGGAGACCCTGAAATTTTTTACACGGAAAGGACACAAAATTTTGGTGTTAAAAGTTGCCTTATATTGCCGGGTACCGAATTTTTCAAAAACATCTAACCGGGGATCGTTTTTTCGGCTGCAATACCGTTTCCCGAAAAACAACAACCCAAACCGCTGAGAGATCCGTTTTGTTTTGACATCTCGGATAACTGACCTGTCTCAGCATTCTCTCTAGTATTTTCCATTGCATCGAAACTAAGGCCTAATTTGTGTTTTTTTTTTAATGCGAACCTGTCGGCGGGAACTATAACTGAGCCGAATTGGTTGATTTAATGAGTAGTTCCAGTTTTCGCCGCAAATTTAAATAATTTTTCGCTCTTAAAATGTATCAGTTCAATTTTATGTGAGTTTCCTGTCTAGTCTATTTTTTTTGTGAAAATCGTGAAGCTAGCGTATTTATTTAAATTCAGACGAAGCTGCCATTTCGAACGGATGAAAATAGAACTACAACAGTATTCGATAGACATTTGATTTTTTCTAATGTGAATAATCCATACTTGTATTCCGCACCGCTAGAAGTCTCCCGTAAAGTTTTGGCAAACATATTGATAACGATGAAAAATGTTTCCCCTAACAAAAAAGAAACAAAAGCTAGTGGCTGGAAAATAATCGACTCTTCGAAGGATTGTGAACTTTGAAGCGTTCCAAAATAGCGAGCGCTAATGTCCATTCTCGCGTGTCAGCCGAAGGGACAATTCTAGACTTCGAGCCAAAGTGAACCTTGAGGTTGGTGAAACGCGAGGGGCGGTGAGGTCGATTTTCGCATCAAGGAAAAAGTGAGTTTTTTGAAAAACCAAGCAATACTATATAACTAGCTTATGCCTGTTGCAAATGCAACTAACGGGTTAAAACACTATGCGATTTGACGTGTGAACGTGGATGAAGCGAGGAGCGGGTGTTTAACTAAATATATGAAGAAAAAAACGACGTTTGAATGTGGATAAGGCGAAAAATTCAAAACTCAAAGTTTCATCGCAATCGGATGAATGTTTTAGCAAGGCTTAGCGGTTAGACATGCAAATATATATAAAGCCGCCCGCAGGGGCTAGCAGCAAAAACCTGCTATACGTTAGTATATAGACACCATTGTAGGCATGCACACACCAAATCCCCAAAGTTTCATCGCAATCGGATGAACGGTTAAGCAATGGGTAATTTCATGATTCCAGAGCTCACTTTTGCATACAGAAACCGTCGGGGACATGCACACATCAAATCCTCAAATTTTCATCGCAATCGGATGAATGGTGTAGCAACGGTTAGCGGTTAAACATACAAATAAACATAAAGCCGCCCGCAGGGCCTAGCAGCAAAAACCTGCCATACGTTAGTATATAGACACCATTGTAGGCATGTACACATCAAATCCCCAAGGTTTCATCGCAATCGGATGAACGGTTTAGCAATGCGTAATTTCATGATGCCAGAGCTCACTTTTGTATACAGAAACCATCGCAAGCATGCGCACATCAAATCCCAAAAGTTTTATCGCAATCGGATGAATGGTTTAGCAACGCTAAGCGGACATACATACATACATGCAAACATTTTTTGATTTTTACATATATAAAAGATACCTGTTACCCGGCATGCGTAACTATGCCATTTAATAAAAAAATCTTCCTGCGTGTCCTTTCCCATTCGTCCCGTTCCCCATCCCCCCCCCCTTCCTCTCCCGCGTCCTCTTCCCTTCTCGCATTTCCACTCCACCCCCCCCCTTCCCCCCCTTCACATGGCCCCCCCCCCCATCTCCGTCCCGTAAACCCCCTCCCGAAATCCCCTCCCCCCTCCCTGTTTCCCCTTCCCACAACTCCCGCGTTTCATACATTCATTCCCGGTACATTTAGTTTTCAAACATCTCGCGTGCCACCTATTGAATTTTTTTGTACAAATTTCTTAATGACAGTGCTCACCAGCCAATAACCAACACAACATAAAAAGAATTATCCGATTTAGTGCAGTCGTTAGAAAGTTATGCGTGTACATACTTTTCGGCGATTAATTTTTATACAAATTTCATAATGCCAGTTCTCGCAATTAGTTATATAAAAACCTTGTCCTAACAATAACAATAACTACATAAAAAGAATTATCCAATTTGGTGCAGTCGTTCAGAAGTTATAAGCGTACATGCATTTCGGGGATTCATTTTAATACAAATTTCATGATGCCAGAGCTCACCATTAGTTTAATACAAACTTTGCCCTAACAATAACGAACACAACAAAAAAAGAATTTTCCAATTTGTTACAGTATTTCGGAAGTTATGAGCGTACATAAACTTCGGTAATTCATTTTATTCAAATTTAATAATGCTAGAGCTCACCGGTAAATTTATAAAAACCTTGTCCAAACAATAAGGATCACAACGTAAAAAGAATTATTCAATTTGGTTCAATCGTTTGGAAGTTATGTGCGGACATATTTCGACAATTCATATGTAATAATAATATAAATAAATACTCGTAGATATAATTTATCGGGTCCCTACCTAGTTCATCTCAATATTCTAAAATTATTTTTTTCAATGCTGGCAAGACCAACGGAAAACATTGTCAAAAAGCACCTCAAACCAGGCCTGAAAATCGAATAAAGGCATCGTTTTTAAAAAAAATTCCATACAAATAAGCTGTCCTGGCCTTGCCGAGGGCTTGAGGTAGTATGTTGAGAATTGGAATATCATTCCATTTTCAGTGTTGCACAGTTGGGGAAAATTTAAATATCTGCCGAATTTTATAAGCGATTTTACAGGCTGCAAACAATTAACATTATCTATGAAAGTGAATTTTTAGCAAATGTCAGAAAAATGTCGAATTTGAATGCAATATTGTGAAACATTTTCAAGGAGGAGCTAAACATGTTTTGGTTTTAAAAGTTTCTAAAACTTGTATTGTTTATGTTTATTAAAAAACATCTCCGCCGGAAGGTGTACTTTTAACGCAATCTTTAATTCCGTAATGCCCCTATAAAATGTAAATTTTTCTCAAGAACTTTCTCGAAGCCGTTTAATTAATTAGAATAAATTCCTAGCAAAATCAGTTTTGTATGGGAAACTAACTTTTTTTTACTTCCCTTCTCGATCCGACGTTTTTAAAGGGGCGAACCTGTCGGCGGAAAATATAACCTAGCCGAATTGAGTGATTTTATGAGTAGTTCCAGTTTTCGCCGCAAATTTATATTATTTTTCGCTCTTAAAATGTATCGGTTCAATTTTATGTGAGTTTCCTGTCTAGTCTATTTTTTTTGTGAAAATCGTGAAGCTAGCGTATTTATTTAAATTCAGACGAAGCTGCCATTTCGAACGGATGAAAATAGAACTACAACAGTATTCGATAGAAATTTGATTTTTTCTAATGTGAATAATCCATACTTGTATTCCGCACCGCTAGAAGTCTCCCGTAAAGTTTTGGCAAACATATTGATAACGATGAAAAATGTTTCCCCTAACAAAAAAGAAACAAAAGCTAGTGGCTGGAAAATAATCGACTCTTCGAAGGATTGTGAACTTTGAAGCGTTCCAAAATAGCGAGCGCTAATGTCCATTCTCGCGTGTCAGCCGAAGGGACAATTCTAGACTTCGAGCCAAAGTGAACCTTGAGGTTGGTGAAACGCGAGGGGCGGTGAGGTCGATTTTCGCATCAAGGAAAAAGTGAGTTTTTTGAAAAACCAAGCAATACTATATAACTAGCTTATGCCTGTTGCAAATGCAACTAACGGGTTAAAACTAACTTGACTTACTAACTGACAGAAAAAAAATCATAGTAAGCGGGTAGGTACCTACGGTTAAACTACAAATATATATAAAGCCGCCCACAGGGCCTAGCAGCAAAAATCTGCCATACGTTAGTATATAGACACCATTGTAGGCATGCACACATCAAATCCCCAAAGTTTCATCGCAATCGCATGAACGGTTTAGCAATGCGTAATTTCATGATGCTACAGCTCACTTTTGTATACAGAAACCGTCGTGGTCATGCATACATCAAATCCTCAAATTTTTAATCACAATCGAATGAATGGTTTAGCAACGCTTAGCGGTTAAACATACAACTATATATAAAGCCGCCCGCAGGACCTAGCAGCAAAAACCTGCCATACGTTAGTAAATAAACACCATTGTAGACATGCACACGTCAAATCCCCAAAGTTTCATCGCAATCGGATGAATGGTTTAGCAATGCGTGATTTCATGATGCCAGAGCTCACTTTTGTATACAGAAACCGTCGTGGGCATGTACACATCAAATCCTCAAATTTTCATCGCAATCGGATAAATGGTTTAGCAACGCTTAGCGGTTAAACATACAACTATGTATAAAGCCGTCCGCAGGACCTAGCAGCAAAAACCTGCTATACGTTAGTATATAAACACCATTGTAGAAATGCACACGTCAAATCCCCAAAGTTTCATCACAATCGGATGAACGGTTTAGCAATGCGTAATTTCGTGTTGCCAGAGCTCACTATTGTATACAGGAACCAGGAATCCCCCCCCCCCTTCCTCACCAGCGTCCTCTTCCCCTTTCCACTCCGCCTCCCACACCTTCCCTCAGCCCACTTCACTCCTAGGCTTCTCCGTATCGTAAACCCCCTCCCGAGTTCCCCTCCCCCCTCCCAGGCTCCCCTCCCCCCTTCCTGTTTCCACCCCCCCCCCCAGCTGCCGCATTACATACACTAATTCCCGGTACATTTATTTTTCAAACAGCTCGCGCACCACCTATATTTTTTTTTTACAAATTTCGTAATGCCAGAACTCACCAGTAATTTTATACAAACCTTGTACTAACAATAACGATCACAACAAAAAAAGAATTTTTCAATTTGTTGCAGTCCTTCGGAAGTTATGAGCGTACGTACATTTTCATACAAATTTTATAATGCCAGAACTCACCAGTAGTTTTACTGCTTAAAATAAAGCGCTATATGAATTTAATACTTTAAAAAAAATATTCCGTTCAACTTCGAGTAATTTCATTGTAAAATTAGAAAACTAATACGTATGCAATATCGTCGAATGATATCGAGTGTTTATGTGCAGGTAGGAACCTACTTATATTCTGAGTATAGGTACTTGCATACATACGTAAAAAAGAACTCATATTTAGGCTAGGTTGTTTAACGAAATTAAAAATTGTTCAATTTTTCAAGTCAATTTTAACGTTCTGTAAAAGTTCGGTTCGAATTCTATTCAAGTTCTGTAATTATTTCAGTTTTGTGATGCAACTGGCATTTACTGATAAAAAAACAGAACTTACACAGAAAGTGAAAATGAACTTTAAAAAATTGTTAAATTATTCAGTATCGTGGAAACAACATTACCTTAGTAAATTAAATTGCATCAAAAACCTAAATAATTGTCCAACTACCCATTCCGGTAGGTACCGGCGCATCTCCTTACAAAATTCCGGCAATGGTTTTGCTTTTTTCATCATATTTGCAATACTACCGAGATAAGTAGGTACCTACCCTGAATTAATAACATAATTTGTACTGGCCGGTTAATATCCACCCTACTGAAGGGAATCTATGGACACGTATTTTCTTGTTTTTTTTTGGAAAATTTTATAGGTTTTTCGGAGACCCTGAAATTTTTTACACGGAAAGGACACAAAATTTTGGTGTTAAAAGTTGCCTTATATTGCCGGGTACCGAATTTTTCAAAAACATCTAACCGGGGATCGTTTTTTCGGCTGCAATGCCGTTTCCCGAAAAACAACAACCCAAACCGCTGAGAGATCCGTTTTGTTTTGACATCTCGGATAACTGACCTGTCTCAACATTCTCTCTAGTATTTTCCATTGCATCGAAACTAAGGCCTAATTTGTGGTTTTTTTTTTAATGCGAACCTGTCGGCGGGAACTATAACTGAGCCGAATTGGTTGATTTAATGAGTAGTTCCAGTTTTCGCCGCAAATTTATATAATTTTCGCTCTTAAAATGTGTCAGTTCAATTTTATGTGAGTTTCCTGTCTAGTCTATTTTTTTGTGAAAATCGTGAAGCTAGCGTATTTATTTAAATTCAGACGAAGCTGCCATTTCGAACGGATGAAAATAGAACTACAACAGTATTCGATAGACATTTGATTTTTTCTAATGTGAATAATCCATCTTGTATTCCGCACCGCTAGAAGTCTCCCGTAAAGTTTTGGCAAACATATTGATAACGATGAAAAATGTTTCCCCTATCAAAAAAAAAACAACTGCTAGTGGCTGGAAAATAATCGACTCTTCGAAGGATTGTGAACTTTGAAGCGTTCCAAAATAGCGAGCGCTAATGTCCATTCTCGCGTGTCAGCCGTTGGGACAATTTCCTTCGAACAAAATTGAACCTTGAGGTGTGCGAAACTCGAGGACCGGAGAGGTCGTTTTGGCGTGCCAGCGGCGTTTTTGCGTCGCCAAGCCAAAGTGAACCTTGAGGTTGGTGAAACGCGAGGGGCGGTGCGGTCGATTTTCCCGTCAAGCGAAAAGTGAGTTTTTTGAAAAACCAAACAATACTATATAATATACTAGCTTATGCCTATTGCAAATGCAATTAACGGGTTAAAACTAACTTAAAATATTCATAGTAAGCGGGTAGGTATCTACTGCCATAAAGGCATGGTAGGCATGCGCACATCAAAACCTAAAGTTTCATCGCAATCCGATAAATGGTTTAGCAACGCTTAGCGGTTATACATACAAATGTTTATAAAGCCGCCCGCAGGGCCTAGTAGCAAAAACCTACCATATGTTAGTGTATAGACACCGTTGTAGGCATGCACACATCAAATCCCCAAAATTTCATCGCAATCGGATGAACGGTTGAGCAATGCGTAATTTCGTGTTGCCAGAGCTCACTATTGTATCCAGGAACCAGGAATCCCCCCCCCCCCTTCCTCACCAGCATCCTCTTCCCCTTTCCACTCCGCCTCCCTCACCTTCCCTCACCCCACTTCACTCCTAGGCTTCTCCGTATCGTAAACCCCCTCCAGAGTTCCCCTCCCCCCTCCCAGGCTCCCCTCCCCCCTTCCTGTTTCCACCCCCCCCACCTGCCGCATTACATACACTAATTCCCGGTACATTTATTTTTCAAACAGCTCGCGCGCCACCTACAATTTTTTTTTACAAATTTCGTAATGCCAGAACTCACCAGTAATTTTATACAAACCTTGTTCTAACAATAACGAACACAACAAAAAAAGAATTTTTCAAATTGTTGCAGTCCTTCGGAAGTTATGAGCGTACGTACATTTTCATACAAATTTTATAATGCCAGAACTCACCAGTAGTTTTACTGCTTAAAATAAAGCGCTAAATGAATTTAATACTTTTAAAAAATATCCCGTTCAAC
The DNA here is from genome assembly GCA_917563855.2 of Limnephilus lunatus. Classification (NCBI taxonomy): domain Eukaryota; kingdom Metazoa; phylum Arthropoda; class Insecta; order Trichoptera; family Limnephilidae; genus Limnephilus; species Limnephilus lunatus. The sequence goes on from OU830596.1 coordinate 59,861,884, forward strand.
TTCGAGTAATTTCATTGTAAAATTAGAAAACTAATACGTATGCAATATAGTCGGATGATACCGAGTTGTTATATGCAGATGGGTACCTACCTAAATTTTGAGTGCTGGTACTTGCATACATACGTAAAAAAAAACACATATTTAGGCTGGGTTGTTTAACGAAATTAAAAATTCTTCAATTTTTCAAGTCAATTTTAACGTTCTTTAAAAGTTCGGTTCAAATTCTATTCAAGTTCAGTTATTATTTCAGTTTTATGATGCAACTGGCATGTACTGATAAAATAACAGAACTTGAATAGAACTTACGAAGAACTTGAAAATGAACCTTAAAAAAATGTTGAATTATTCAGTATCGTTGTACAACAACCTAACCTAAGTATTGCATTTAATTGTGTAGCTACGTATTCGGGTAGGTACCTCCGCATTTGTTACTAAAATTCCGGCAATATTTGCTTTTTCATCATATTTGCAATACCACTGAAATAAGTACCTACCCTGTAGGAACATATTTAAACTGGCCAGTAAAAATCTCCACTTCTGAAATCTATGGCACGCGTTTTCCTCATTTTTTTGGAAAATGTTATATGTTTATCATATCCTCATGAACATTTTTTCATGAGACGGACACGTAAAATTACTGTTAAAAGTTGCCTTATATTTCAGGGTACCGTATTTTCCAAAAACATCCAAGCCAGAATCGTTTTTCCGGCCGCAATGCCGTTTCCCGAAAAACAACAACCCAAACCGCTGAGAGATCCGTTTTCTTTTGACATTTCAATTTGCTGTTGAAGCGCGGGTAAATCTAGCGCTTTTGTATTAGGTACTTACCTATACTATATCATACACAGACAGATAATATTCCATAATTATATTTTTTAAACAGGCAAGACCGATGCACAAATTTGCACCAATCCCGCGTAAATTTAGGCCATGTCGAGCTATGCAATTTGAAATCCGCCATTAAAAAAAAAAATTCTTCATACAAAACCTATTAGGGCGGGGTCTGCTTTTTTTAAGGTGGTAGTGGCTTTTAACGCCATCACGACTCCATCTTCAGTGTTGCAAAGTTCGAGAAAAATTATAAAATTTTATACTTTTGAATGTAGCTATAACTTTGTGGTTATCCATTATAGATAAATGAAACAATGTTACTTTGTTTGAACCACTTGTATATTTGTTTAAAGCCGACCGGTTTCGGAACGACCGTTCCTTCCTCAGGGCAAACGTATACTGACTTGACAATTATAAAATAGTAGGTGGGTACAATATATTATTACAGAGTGTTGTGGTAGGGGTGAAGGCGTGGCTAAGGATTAATTAGGAGTGGGTGGGGGAACATATCCATGATTGGGCTATATGATAATATTTTTTGTTTGTTAATAATGGGTTCATTATTTTTAAGAGATTTTTTTATTTCTATGGCTTCTAAGTTATCTAACCGTTTTCCCTTAGTGTTAATGTGAAGAACATTTATCCCTGTATTTTTATCAAAACTATGGTTATTTTCAATGATATGGTTAGCGAACTCGGAAAAATTATTATTATTAAGACACCTTAAATGTTCTTTGATTCTTATTTCAAAATTACGAGTTGTTTTTCCAATATAAAATGAGGAACAGTCATTACATTTCAGTTTATATATTCCGGAATTAGACAATTTATGTTCTTTATCTTTAGCGTTCCTCAAAAAATTACCGATATTATTTCTTGTATAAAAAGCTGGTTTAATATTAGAAGGGAAATTTTTGCAACATTGAACTGAAAAATTATTAATATATAAAATTTTACGCCATTCTTTATCATTATTATTATTAGAATTGTATAGATATTTATTTATTGAAATTTTCTTAAGTTTTTTATTTAAAATGTTATCAATTAAACTTGGTTCATATCCGTTATTTACAGCAATTTGTTTTATTATAGAAAGTTCAGAAAGGAAATTATTATTAGACATTGGGACATTTACTAGGCGATGTATCATGGAGTGGAAGGCGGAGTGTTTTTGTGAGACAGGGTGGTTGGAGGTCTTATGAATTACTATGTCAGCGTATGTGGGCTTGCGATATATACTAAAATGCATTTTATTATTTATAATAGACAAAGTTAAATCCAAAAAGTTTAAGTTTTCATTGCCTATTTCTATCGTAAATTTTATTTGATTATGAAAGGAATTTAAAAGGTTAAGAAAGTTATTGAGTTGGCGTTCCGATCCTGTCCAAATGACGAAGATGTCGTCCACATATCTCTTATATAGTAAAATATTACTTAAAAGAGGGGATTTTGAATTGAAAATAGTTGTTTCCAAATCATTCATAAAAATATCAGCGATTAGAGGGCTTGTAGGAGCCCCCATCGGAAGGCCTTCTTTTTGTTGATATATGACATTATCATACTGAAAATAATTTTGATTTAAAACTAAGTTAAATAAACGAGTTAGGTCACTAGACAGATCTGTAGGTAATTTAGAATCCTTCAATAATTTGGAAATAATTACTTTGCTTTCAGTAATAGGCACATTAGGAAATAGGTTAATAACATCAAAGGACACAAGTTTAGCATTACTGGGAAGTACAACATTTTTCAGCGAGTCAATTAGTTCAAAAGAGTTCTTAATTACATATTTTGGTGCAAACACATTACTTTTATTAACTAAATCGGTTATTAATGACGATAGTTTAAAACTTGGGGAATTACATGAAGATACCACCGGCCTGATGGGTGTATGTACCTTATGGATTTTAAGAAAACCGTATAATTTGGGTGATTTGGGGTTTTTTGTTAATATGTTATCATTTTTGAATATGTTAGAGTTGCAAGATTTTAAAGCATGTGATACACTTTCATTATATTTATATGTTGGGTCTTTCGGTAAAATAACAAAATTATCACTGTTTATGAAGTCCATCACTTTGTTATGGTAATCGGATTTGTCCATAATGATTACAGTATTTCCCTTGTCCGCCTTTGTTAATACCAGTTCTTCATCTTCAAGTTTCTTCTTTAAGTTTTTAAGGTGAAAGCTTTCCGGATTCATGCTTGTGGAAAGTTTAGTTATTTCCTTTTTAATAGTCTCTGCACTCTTATAGAGAAATGTTTTAGGACAGTACGACAGGGCCGTTTCGATGTCTACAGCAACACTTTCAATTGCACCTTCAATATTAATTTTGCTATAAGGAAGGTTGTAATTTAAACCTTTTGACAATAAAGCCATTTCTTTGTCGAGGAACTGATATGAAGACAGATTTTTAACTCTGTCAAAAAACTTATGATTTGCCGTTGGTGGAGTATCAGAAGAGTTTATTTTTTTATTATTACACAGATTCTGCAACTTTTTATTCAAAATCTCACGTTTATTGTACGCCTTTATTGAAGCAAACATCCGCACTTTGTCATCTAGCAAATCCCACTCTATTGGGTGGAGCTCACTCACCAATTCCATGTGTAGAGACATTAAATTTAGTTTAATTTGATTTCTAATTTTGTAAGCACTTTTAAGATCTTCTTTGAGCCACGACACCTTGGCTTTCATGGAAGAGGAATTAAACAATGCCGGAGAAACAGTATTTTTCTTGAAATGTGCACTGACGTAGTTTGGGATAACTTTAAATTTTAAACACTGTTGGTAAAAATATATATTCACACACGCAATTCTATATTTAATTGTCAATTTTTTATACATTTTAGCTTTTGTGGCTGTACTTGCCAATTTTATACTTTTGAATGTAGCTATATGTAGAATGCAGTATACGTTTGCCCTGAGGAAGGAACGGTCGTTCCGAAACCGGTCGGCTTTAAACAAATATACAAGTGGTTCAAACAAAGTAACATTGTTTCATTTATCTATAAAATTTTAATATACCAGCCAATTTTACAGGCTGCAAACGATTTGCATTTATCGATGAAAGCGAATTTTTCGCAAATGTCAGAAAAATGTCGAATTTGAATGCAATATTGTGAAACATTTTCAAGGGGAAGCTAAACATGTTTTGGTTTTAAAAGTTTTTAAAACTTGTATTGTTTATGTTTAATAAAAAACATCTCCGCCGGAAGGTGTACTTTTAACGCAATCTTTAATTCCGTAATGCCCCTATAAAATGTCAATTTTTCGAAAGAACTTTCTCGAAGCCGTTTAATTAATTAGAATAAATTCCTAGCAAAATCAGTTTTGTATGGGAAACTAACTTTTTTTTACTTCCCTTCTCGATCCGACGTTTTTAAAGGGGCGAACCTGTCGGCGGAAAATATAACCTAGCCGAATTGAGTGATTTTATGAGTAGTTCCAGTTTTCGCCGCAAATTTATATTATTTTTCGCTCTTAAAATGTATCAGTTCAATTTTATGTGAGTTTCCTGTCTAGTCTATTTTTTTTGTGAAAATCGTGAAGCTAGCGTATTTATTTAAATTCAGACGAAGCTGCCGTTTCGAACGGATGAAAATAGAACTACAACAGTATTCGATAGACATTTGATTTTTTCTAATGTGAATAATCCATACTTGTATTCCGCACCGCTAGAAGTCTCCCGTAAAGTTTTGGCAAACATATTGATAACGATGAAAAATGTTTCCCCTAACAAAAAAGAAACAAAAGCTAGTGGCTGGAAAATAATCGACTCTTTTTTTTTTTTTTTTTTTTTTTTTTAATTTATTTGAGACACAAACAGGATATTTACAAAACATTTTTGCATGTAATATAAAATAAATTCTAATAAAATATAAATATCCCTAGACTAATGTGTCTGCAGTAATAACATTTGCATATTCACAGAAGCAACATGAAAAACAATGTAAGTATTATTTATAGATAACTTAAAAACTAAAATACAAAATATGAAAACTAAAATACAAAATATTGAAAACTAAAATACAAAACTTGCAATAAAAATATGAAATATTTATGAAGAGATTATTGAGAAGTAATGAAACAAAATCCTTTTTTTTTTTTTTTTTTTTTTTTAGGTGCACTATTAACAAGATTATTCACTGAAGCAATCACAAGAAAAACAATGTGAAATATTTATGAAATAATTATTGAAAAGTAATGGAACAAAAGCATTTATTTATTTATTTATTTTTTTTTTTTTTTTTTATTTTTTTTTTTTTTTTTTTAGTTGCACAAATCATGGAGATATTTTTTAAAGCTAGTTATATTATTTACAAAAATATCTATGATGGTGTGTATTTTAACAAGATCGTTGTATGATCGAGACATTCTAGATATAGGATTAAAATATCCAGTATTATTGGAAGAAATTTCGGTCCAAAATATGTTAAGGTTTCTGGTAGATTTGGGCCTGGCGTATAACTTGATTTGATTGACTAAATTACTGTCTACACGATTATTCACAATTTTATAAAGCATTAAAAGGTCATTTATGTTTCGTCTTTTAACTAGACTCTCTAATTTGAAATGTGTAAGTCTTTGTTCGTACCCGTCTAAAAGATGGTAGACACCTGATCGATAAGACAAAATCCGTGTGAATTTTCTTTGGACTGATTCGAGTCTAGATATCTGTGTAATATAATGTGGATTCCAAACTGATGACCCGTACTCCAGAACACTACGGATTAAGGAATTAAATAGAATTATTAAGCTATTAGAATTCTTGAACAGTTTGGTTGATCTTACAATAAAACCGAGTAATTTATTTGATTTACTCACAATGTATTCAATGTGTTGGTTGAACGTTAGTTTGTTATCGAATATAATTCCTAAATCTTTTATTGATTCAACTGTTTCTAGATTGTGACCACATATGCTATATGAATACAGAGTTTTGTTGGTGTTCTTGGTGAAATTAATAACTTTGCACTTAGCTATATTCAGTTCCATTTCATTGTCAACACACCAGGCAGATATTGTGTTAAGGTCTTGTTGTAAAAGTTCACAATCTTCAATATATTTAATTGCTTTATATAATTTTAGGTCGTCAGCATATAGAGAAAAATTACAGCGGAGTTTATATGTAAGGTCGTTAATAAATATTAAGAAAAGCAAGGGTCCAAGGTGAGATCCTTGTGGTACGCCTGATGTAACTAATATTGGTGAAGAGTTAAAACCGTTAACAGTAACTAATTGACTTCTATGTGATAAATATGATTCTAACCAACGAAGCAGATTTCCGTGAATGCCAATTTGATCCAGTTTATACATTAAGATACGGTGACTAACTTTGTCGAAGGCCTTGCTGAAATCAGTGTGCACGGCATCTACTTGCGTTTTATTATTCATAGATTTACACAGAAAGTCCATGTACTCAAGCAAATTAGTATTTGTGGATCTTTTAGCAACAAAGCCATGTTGGAAAGGACTAAGTATATGTGATACATGGTTAAAAATGGTTTTATATACAATGGACTCGAATATTTTTCCAAAACAAGATAAAAGGCTGATAGGGCGGTAGTTAGTTACATCATTTTTACTGCCAGATTTGTGGATCGGAATGACGTGGGCAACCTTCCACAAATCAGGAAATACCCCACACTTCAGACTTTTGAAGAATATTTTGTGTACTGGTACTGCAAGTTGGTCTGCACAATTTCGAATAAATAGTGGAGGAATTCCATCTGGGCCGGAACCCTTATTGATATCGAGAGTATTCAATTTCGCTTTGACCTCATCTAGAGTTATTTTGATATGAGACAATGGATAATTATAGAGTTGGGAAGGAAGTTTAGAGTCACTTTTAGAATTAGATGGTGAGCTAAAAACAGAAGAGAAGTAAGTAGATAAGAGTTCACATGTATCTTCACCATTTGTTGCTGATTTGTCGTGGAGATGCATGATTTTGGGGAGAGAATTAGAAATTCTTTTCGAATTAATGAGGGTTGAGAGATTTTTGATACTGTCAGGGAGAGAATTTTCTATTGAATCTACATGGGTTTTAAGGCAGGTACGTATAGATACTTTTACTCGAGCTCTCAAGATGGAAAAACTCTCATAGTCACATTGATTTTTGTATTTTTTCCATTTCTTTCTAAACTTTTCTTTTTCTCTGAGTTGGTGGATCAAAGCACTGCTGAACCAAATTGGAAACTTATTATTCCTGATTCTTAAGCGTGGAGTGTGTTTTTCAATTGATAGCCATAACAAGTTATAAAAATGTAGTACAGAGTCATTACAATCCAGGGTGTCAAGATCGTCCCAATTATTGAGTGATAACATTTCATTGCATTTAATGTAATCCGTTTTTTTGAAGTTATATTTGATGTGATCTGGATTGGTAGGTAGGGGTCTGCATTTGGAAATTAAAAGATCGAATTCAATGGGAGGATGATAGGAGTCAATTTTGGATAACACATGTGAAGCAATTTGAATGTTGAGGTTATGGTTGGAAAAAACTAAATCTAAAATTCGATCTATATTATTAGAGACGTGATTGAATTGATTAAGTCCAGTCAAATTTTGGAAGTCCAGTAGAGATATTGATTTTTGGCTATTATGAAAGACTGGTCTGGTAAGAGTTACATTGGCATTTGGTGAGTATTGAAAAGATGGCACATTAAAATCACCCATTATTATTGTTATATCCTCTGATGGTAAGTTATTATATGTCGTTTGACACTTTTCAAAAAAATCTGTGAGATTTTCGATTGGTATATCTGGAGGCAAATACGCCAAACATAAGTTGATGGTTTGCCTGGACATTTCATGTAATTTAAATTTAATCCATAAATCTTCTGCAGATTTTGAGTTATGTGCTGAGACTAAAAAAGATGTCATTTCTTTCTTGATGGCTATTAGAACACCACCGCCTGATTTTTTGAGAGAACTCGATATGTCCCTATCGCGTCTATATATATTATAACGATCATCTACTAATTCATGGTCATAGATTGTGGAATCTAGCCATGTTTCAGTTAGACAAATTAAATCATAATTGCAACTGAGCACTTCGCAATATAAATCATTTAATTTACTTTTTAAACCACGTACATTTTGATAATAAAATGTTATTGCCGTTTTGTTAGAATCCATTTTGAAAGTATAATATATTAAGCATTATTGAATACGTTTTTATGTAAAATTGATGAAAAAGTAATTTAATGAAAAGTAAGTAATTATGCTTTGGAAGGGGGTAATTATGAACGTCATAAGTTATGATTTGTTTGTGGTACATGATTTTGTCTATGGTATCAGCTGTCATTAATGTTGACAGAAATATGTTGTTGAATAGTGAACAAAATACAATGCAAAATACTGAGCATACAGTTGTTACATAAAAGTATGTTGTCATTATGCAATTATTTCTAATAGGTTGCGATCGTTTATTATATTTGATAGATTGTGATAGTACATGAGAATAAAGAGAAATCGTGGTATTTACTTGTTGTTCAGAATAATTTTGTTCAAAGTGAAATGATGTAAAATAGTATAAATTTTTTAAAGATTCTGTGGTGAATCTTGGTTTTGAAAACGAACCCATTAAATTTTTGACCTGAGACCTCTCACATTTTGGTAATATATTTGTAAAGTTTCCATTTTAGTATTCAAGTTACACATAGTTACGATAAAAATAAATTAAAGTTTGTATATTCTGTTATTAGGCATCGATGACACGAGTATCTCGTTTTTTTATCTTTTCTAAATCGTAAAATGAATTAATACATACGTGGTTTGAGTTTTCATTCAACCTAAGGAAAATTTTACAGTTTTTAATCCAGCAGAATTTATATTTTTGTTCTTTTGAAAATTCTCTGACCATTTTATAGAGAAGCTTATTTTTGGGGGATAGGTGTTCGTTTATGAAGATGTTATGTCCTCCGTGCATGTTGATGTTCTCCGCTGTGAGGCCTTTCCTCTTGCGGATTGCAGCAATGATGTCGTCCTTTTGTTGCCTCCGTTCCAGCTTCACAACAACGTTCCTCGGTCTTCCTTCAATTTTCTCACGTGGAGTAACGCGGCTGGCATACTCGATGTGTTTCGGCATCTCTACTTTTAGTTCTGAATAGATTTTTTTTAGAACGTCCATTAAATTTTCTTGGTTTTTTTCCGGGATTCCGATAATCTCTATGTTGTTAACACGAGCATATTGTTCACTGGCCTCAACTTTCGCTTGTAACTCAAAGAAATCCTTTTTTTGTGACATGTTATTTTCGTTTATTTTTTCCAATTCCGTGATTTTTTTCTCCATACTTTTAAATTTTAATTCGTAATCATCAATTTTCAAGCTCAAATATTCCACAGTTTTCACTAGATCGCGTATTTCCGATTTAAATGTATTATTTAACTCACTGAATTTGATTTCTATGAGGCTTAAAACATCAGATTCTTCCGCTTGTATTTTCTTTGGTGGCATTGTAAGGTTGGTTTTTTTTATATATATTCACTGAAACTGATAAATTCAATTATATTTTCAATAAAAACTGGTGATTGAACACTTTATAATGATATATTTATTGATATCTTCGAAGGATTGTGAACTTTGAAGCGTTCCAAAATAGCGATCGCTAATGTCCATTCTCGCGTGTCAGCCGAAGGGACAATTCTAGACTTCAAGCCAAAGTGAACCTTGAGGTTGGTGAAACGCGAGGGGCGGTGAGGTCGATTTTCGCATCAAGGAAAAAGTGAGTTTTTTGAAAAACCAAGCAATACTATATAACTAGCTTATGCCTGTTGCAAATGCAACTAACGGGTTAAAACTAACTTGACTTACTAACTAACAGAAAAAAAATCATAGTAAGCGGGTAGGTACCTACGGTTTAACATACAAATATATATAAAGCCGCCCACAGGGCCTAGCAGCATAAATCTGCCATACGTTAGTATATAGACACCATTGTAGGCATGCACACATCAAATCCCCAAAGTTTCATCGCAATCGCATGAACGGTTTAGCAATGCGTAATTTCATGATGCCACAGCTCACTTTTGTATACAGAAACCGTCGTGGGCATGCACACATCAAATCCTCAAATTTTCATCGCAATCGAATGAATGGTTTAGCAACGCTTAGCGGTTAAACATACAACTATGTATAAAGCCGCCCGCAGGACCTAGCAGCAAAAACCTGCCATACGTTAGTATATAAACACCATTGTAGACATGCACACATCAAATTCCCAAAGTTTCATCGCAATCGGATGAATGGTTTAGCAATGCGTAATTTCATGATGCCAGAGCTCACTTTTGTATACAGAAACCGTCGTGGGCATGCACACATCAAATCCTCAAATTTTCATCGCAATCGGATGAATGGTTTAGAAACGCTTAGCGGTTAAACATACAACCATGTATAAAGCCGTCCGCAGGACCTAGCAGCAAAAACCTGCTATACGTCAGTATATAAACACCATTGTAGAAATGCACACATCAAATCCCCAAAGTTTCATCACAATCGGATGAACGGTTGAGCAATGCGTAATTTCGTGTTGCCAGAGCTCACCCCCACTTCACTCCTAGGCTTCTCCGTATCGTAAACCCCCTCCCGAGTTCCCCTCCCCCCCTTCCTGTTTCCACCCCCCCCCACCTGCCGTATTATTAATACACTAATTCCCGGTACATTTATTTTTCAAACAGCTCGCGCGCCATCTATAATTTTTTTTTTTACAAATTTCGTAATGCCAGAACTCACCAGTAATTTTATACAAACCTTGTACTAACAATAACGAACACAACAAAAAAAGAATTTTTCAATTTGTTGCAGTCCTTCGGAAGTTATGAGCGTACGTACATTTTCATACAAATTTTATAATGCCAGAACTCACCAGTAGTTTTACTGCTTAAAATAAAGCGCTATATGAATTTAATACTTTTAAAAAATATTCCGTTCAACTTCGAGTAATTTCATTGTAAAATTAGAAAACTAATACGTATGCAATATCGTCGGATGATATCGAGTGTTTATGTGCAGGTAGGAACCTACTTATTTTCTGAGTATAGGTACTTGCATACATACGTAAAAAAAAACTCATATTTAGGCTGGGTTGTTTAACGAAATTAAAATTTTTTTAATTTTTCAAGTCAATTTTAACGTTCTGTAAAAGTTCGGTTCGAATTCTATTCAAGTTCTGTAATTATTTCAGTTTTATGATGCAACTGGCATTTACTTATAAAAAAAAACAGAACTTACACAGAACGTGAAAATGAACTTTAAAAAATTGTTAAATTATTCAGTATCGTGGAAACAACATTACCTTAGTAAAATAAATTGCATCAAAAACCTAAATAAGTGTCCAACTACCTATTCCGGCAGGTACTGGCGCATTTCCTTACAAAATTCCGGCAATGTGTTTGCTTTTCTCATCATATTTGCAATACTACCGAGATATGTAGGTACCTACCCTGAATTAATAACATTTCAATTTGTACCTACTGGCCGGTAAATATCTACCTTACTGAAGTGAATCTATGGACACCAATTTTCTTGTTTTTTTTGGAAAATTTTATAGGTTTTTCGGCGACCCTGAAATTTTTTACATGGAACGGACACAAAATTTTTGTGTTAAAAGTTGCCTTATATTGCCGGGTACCGAATTTTTCAAAAACATCTAACCGGGGATCGTTTTTTCGGCTGCAATGCCGTTTCCCGAAAAACAACAACCCAAACCGCTGAGAGATCCGTTTTGTTTTGACATCTCGGATAACTGACCTGTCTCAACATTCTCTCTAGTATTTTCCATTGCATTGAAACTAAGGCCTAATTTGTGGTTTTTTTTTTTAATGCGAACCTGTCGGCGGGAACTATAACTGAGCCGAATTGGTTGATTTAATGAGTAGTTCCAGTTTTCGCCGCAAATTTATATAATTTTCGCTCTTAAAATGTGTCAGTTCAATTTTATGTGTGTTTCCTGTCTAGTCTATTTTTTTGTGAAAATCGTGAAGCTAGCGTATTTATTTAAATTCAGACGAAGCTGCCATTTCGAACGGATGAAAATAGAACTACAGCAGTATTCGATAGACATTTGATTTTTTCTAATGTGAATAATCCATACTTGTATTCCGCACCGCTAGAAGTCTCCCGTAAAGTTTTGGCAAACATATTGATAACGATGAAAAATGTTTTCCCTATCAAAAAAAAAAACAACTGCTAGTGGCTGGAAAATAATCGACTCTTCGAAGGATTGTGAACTTTGAAGGGTTCCAAAACAGCGAGCGCTAATGTCCATTCTCGCGTGTCAGCCGTCGGGACAATTTCCTTCGAACAAAATTGAACCTTGAGGTGTGCGAAACTCGAGGATCGGAGAGGTCGTTTTGGCGTGCCAGCGGCATTTTTGCGTCGCCAAGCCAAATTAAACCTTGAGGTTTGGTGAAACGCGAGGGGCGGTGAGGTCGATTTTCCCGTCAAGCGAAAAGTGAGTTTTTTGAAAAACCAAACAATACTATATAACTAGAAGTTTGCCCGTTGCAAAGCAACTAACGGGTTAAAACTAACTTGACTTACTAACAGAAAAAAAATATTTCGTAGTAAGCGGGTAGGTACCTACGGTTAAACATACAAATATATATAAAGCCGCCCACAGGGCCTAGCAGCAAAAATCTGCCATATGTAAGTATATAGACACCATTGTAGGCATGCACACATCAAATCCCCAAAGTTTCATCGCAATCCCATGAACGGTTTAGCAATGCGTAATTTCATGATGCCAGAGCTCACTTTTGTATACAGAAATCGTCGTGGGCATTCACACATCAAATCTACAAATTTTCATCGCAATCGGATGAATGGTTTAGCACCGCTTAGCGGTTAAACACACAACTATGTATAAAGCCGCCCGCAGGACCTAGCAGCAAAAACCTGCCATACGTTAGTAAATAAACACCATTGTAGACATGCACACGTCAAATCCCCAAAGTTTCATCGCAATCGGATGAATGGTTTAGCAATGCGTGATTTCATGATGCCAGAGCTCACTTTTGTATACAGAAACCGTCGTGGGCATGTACACATCAAATCCTCAAATTTTCATCGCAATCGGATAAATGGTTTAGCAACGCTTAGCGGTTAAACATACAACTATGTATAAAGCCGTCCGCAGGACCTAGCAGCAAAAACCTGCTATACGTTAGTATATAAACACCATTGTAGAAATGCACACGTCAAATCCCCAAAGTTTCATCACAATCGGATGAACGGTTTAGCAATGCGTAATTTCGTGTTGCCAGAGCTCACTATTGTATACAGGAACCAGGAATCCCCCCCCCCTTCCTCACCAGCGTCCTCTTCCCCTTTCCACTCCGCCTCCCACACCTTCCCTCAGCCCACTTCACTCCTAGGCTTCTCCGTATCGTAAACCCCCTCCCGAGTTCCCCTCCCCCCTCCCAGGCTCCCCTCCCCCCGTCCTGTTTCCACCCCCCCCCCAGCTGCCGCATTACATACACTAATTCCCGGTACATTTATTTTTCAAACAGCTCGCGCACCACCTATAATTTTTTTTTTACAAATTTCGTAATGCCAGAACTCACCAGTAATTTTATACAAACCTTGTACTAACAATAACGATCACAACAAAAAAAGAATTTTTCAATTTGTTGCAGTCCTTCGGAAGTTATGAGCGTACGTACATTTTCATACAAATTTTATAATGCCAGAACTCACCAGTAGTTTTACTGCTTAAAATAAAGCGCTATATGAATTTAATACTTTAAAAAAAATATTCCGTTCAACTTCGAGTAATTTCATTGTAAAATTAGAAAACTAATACGTATGCAATATCGTCGAATGATATCGAGTGTTTATGTGCAGGTAGGAACCTACTTATATTCTGAGTATAGGTACTTGCATACATACGTAAAAAAGAACTCATATTTAGGCTAGGTTGTTTAACGAAATTAAAAATTCTTCAATTTTTCAAGTCAATTTTAACGTTCTGTAAAAGTTCGGTTCGAATTCTATTCAAGTTCTGTAATTATTTCAGTTTTGTGATGCAACTGGCATTTACTGATAAAAAAACAGAACTTACACAGAAAGTGAAAATGAACTTTAAAAAATTGTTAAATTATTCAGTATCGTGGAAACAACATTACCTTAGTAAATTAAATTGCATCAAAAACCTAAATAATTGTCCAACTACCCATTCCGGTAGGTACCGGCGCATCTCCTTACAAAATTCCGGCAATGGTTTTGCTTTTTTCATCATATTTGCAATACTACCGAGATAAGTAGGTACCTACCCTGAATTAATAACATAATTTGTACTGGCCGGTTAATATCCACCCTACTGAAGGGAATCTATGGACACGTATTTTCTTGTTTTTTTTGGAAAATTTTATAGGTTTTTCGGAGACCCTGAAATTTTTTACACGGAAAGGACACAAAATTTTGGTGTTAAAAGTTGCCTTATATTGCCGGGTACCGAATTTTTCAAAAACATCTAACCGGGGATCGTTTTTTCGGCTGCAATGCCGTTTCCCGAAAAACAACAACCCAAACCGCTGAGAGATCCGTTTTGTTTTGACATCTCGGATAACTGACCTGTCTCAACATTCTCTCTAGTATTTTCCATTGCATCGAAACTAAGGCCTAATTTGTGGTTTTTTTTTTTAATGCGAACCTGTCGGCGGGAACTATAACTGAGCCGAATTGGTTGATTTAATGAGTAGTTCCAGTTTTCGCCGCAAATTTATATAATTTTCGCTCTTAAAATGTGTCAGTTCAATTTTATGTGAGTTTCCTGTCTGGTCTATTTTTTTGTGAAAATCGTGAAGCTAGCGTATTTATTTAAATTCAGACGAAGCTGCCATTTCGAACGGATGAAAATAGAACTACAACAGTATTCGATAGACTTTTGATTTTTTCTAATGTGAATAATCCATACTTGTATTCCGCACCGCTAGAAGTCTCCCGTAAAGTTTTGGCAAACATATTGATAACGATGAAAAATGTTTCCCCTATCAAAAAAAAAACAACTGCTAGTGGCTGGAAAATAATCGACTCTTCGAAGGATTGTGAACTTTGAAGCGTTCCAAAATAGCGAGCGCTAATGTCCATTCTCGCGTGTCAGCCGTCGGGACAATTTCCTTCGAACAAAATTGAACCTTGAGGTGTGCGAAACTCGAGGACCGGAGAGGTCGTTTTGGCGTGCCAGCGGCGTTTTTGCGTCGCCAAGCCAAAGTGAACCTTGAGGTTGGTGAAACGCGAGGGGCGGTGCGGTCGATTTTCCCGTCAAGCGAAAAGTGAGTTTTTTGAAAAACCAAACAATACTATATAACTAGCTTATGCCCATTGCAAATGCAACTAACGGGTTAAAACTAATTTGACTTACTTACTAACAGAAAAAAAAAATATTTCATAGTAAGCGGGTAGGTACCTACGGTTAAACATACAAATATATATAAAGCCGCCCACAGGGCCTAGCAGCAAAAACCTGCCATACGTTAGTATATAGACACCATTGTAGGCATGCACACATCAAATCCCCAAAGTTTCATCGCAATCGGATGAACGGTTTAGCAATGCGTAATTTCAAAATGCCAGAGCTCACTTTTGTATACAGAAACCGTCGTGGGCATGCACACATTAAATCTACAAATTTTCATCGCAATCGGATGAATGGTTTAGCAACGCTTAGCGGTTAAACACAAAACTATGTATAAAGCCGCCCGCAGGACCTAGCAGCAAAAACCTGCCATACGTTAGTAAATAAACACCATTGTAGACATGCATACATCAAATCCCCAAAGTTTCATCGCAATCGTATGAATGGTTTAGCAATGCGTAATTTCATGATGCCAGAGCTCACTTTTGTATACAAAAACCGTCGTGGGTATGCACACATCAAATCTTCAAATTTTCATCGCAATCGGATGAAAGGTTTAGCAACGCTTAGCGGTTAAACATACAAATACATATAAAGCCGGCCGCAGGGCCTAGCAGCAAAAACATGTCATACGTTAGTATATAGACATCATTTTAGGCATGCACACATCAAATCCCCAAATTTTCATCGCAATCGGATGAACGGTTCAGCAATGCGTAATTTCATTATGCCAGAGCTCACCATTGTATGCAGAAACCATCGCGAGCATGCGCACATCAAATCCCCAAAGTTTCATCGCAATCGGATAAATGGTTTAGCAACGCATAGCGGACATACATACATACTTACTTGCAAATATTTTTTTGATTTTTATACATATAGAAGATAGCTGGTATCCGGCATGCGTTGCTATACCATTTAATAAAGAAAATGTTTCTACCTGCGTGTCTTTTCTCATTTGTTCCAATCCCCTTCCCCCCCCCCCATTTTCCTCACCAGCGTCCGCTTCCCCTTTCCCCCACTTCACTCCTACGCTTCTCCGTCTCGTAAACCCCCTCCCGAGTTCCCCTCCCCCCTCCCAGGTTCCCCCTTCCTGTTTCCACCCCCCTGCCTCATTACATTCACTAATTCTCGGTACATTAAGTTTTCAAACAGCTCGCGCGCCACCTATTCAACTTTTTTTTACAAATTTCGTCAAGCCAGAACTCACCAGTAGTTTTATACAAACCTTGAACTAACAATAACGAACACAACAAAAAAAGAATTTTTCAATTTGTTGCAGTCCTTCAGAAGTTATGAGCGTACGTACATTTTCATACAAATTTTATAATTACAGAACTCACCAGTAGTTTTACTGCTTAAAAATAAGCGCTATATTAATTTAATACTTAAAAAATATCCCGTTCAACTTTGAGTAATTTCATTGTAAAATTAGAAAACTAATACTTATGCAATATCGTCGGATGATATCGAGTGTTTGTGTGCCAGGTAGGAACCTACTTATATTCTGAGTATAGGTACTTGCATACATACGTAAAAAAGAACTCATATTTAGGCTGGGTTGTTTAACGAAATTAAAAATTCTTCAATTTTTCAAGTCAATTTTAACGTTCTGTAAAAGTTCGGTTCGAATTCTATTCAAGTTCTGTAATTATTTCAGTTTAATGATGCAACTGGCATTTACTGATAAAAAAACAGAACTTACACAGAAAGTGAAAATAAACTTTAAAAAATTGTTAAATTATTCAGTATCGGTGAAACAACATTACCTTAGTAAATTAAATTGCATCAAAAACCTAAATAATTGTCCAACTACCCATTCCGGCAGGTACCGGCGCATTTCCTTACAAAATTCCGGCAATGTTTTTGCTTTTCTCATCATATTTTCAATACTACCGAGATAAGTAGGTACCTACCCTGAATTAATAACATTTCAATGTACTGGCCGGTAAATATCCACCCTACTGAAGTGAATCTATGGACACCAATTTTCTTGTTTTTTTTGGAAAATTTTATAGGTTTTTCGGCGACCCTGAACTTTTTTACATGGGACAGACACCTCATATTGGTATCAAAAGACGCGAAATGTTTTCGGGTACCGAATTTTTCAAAAACATTCAAGCCGGAATCGTTTTTCCGGCCGCAATGCCGTTTCCCGAAAAACAACAACCCAAACCGCTGAGAGATCCGTTTTCTTTTGACATTTCAATTTGCTGTTGAAGCGCGGGTAAATCTAGCGCTTTTGTATTAGGTACTTACCTAATATATCATACACAGACAGATAATATTCCATAATTATATTTTTTAAACAGGCAAGACCGATGCACAAATTTGCACAATTCCTGCTTAAATTAAGGCCCTGCCGAATCACACAAATTGAAATCCGCCATTAAAAAAAAAAATTCTTCATACAAAACCTATTAGGGCTGGGTCTGCTTTTTTTTAAGGTGGTAGTGGATTTTAACGCCATCACGACTCCATCTTCAGTGTTGCAAAGTTCGAGAAAAATTATAAAATTTTAATATAGCAGCCGATTTTACAGGCTGCAAACGATTTGCATTTATCGATGAAAGTGAATTTTTCGCAAATGTCAGAAAAATGTCGAATTTGAATGCAATATTGTGAAACATTTTCAAGGGGGAGCAAAACATGTTTTGGTTTTAAAAGTTTCTAAAACTTGTATTGTTTATGTTTATTAAAAAACATCTCCGCCGGAAGGTGTACTTTTAACGCAATCTTTAATTCCGTATTGCCCCTATAAAATGTCAATTTTTCCCAAGAACTTTCTCGAAGCCGTTTAATTAATTAGAATAAATTCCTAGCAAAATCAGTTTTGTATGGGAAACTAACTTTTTTTTACTTCCCTTCTCGATCCGACGTTTTTAAAGGGGCGAACCTGTCGGCGGAAAATATAACCTAGCCGAATTGAGTGATTTTATGAGTAGTTCCAGTTTTCGCCGCAAATTTATATTATTTTTCGCTCTTAAAATGTATCAGTTCAATTTTATGTGAGTTTCCTGTCTAGTCTATTTTTTTTGTGAAAATCGTGAAGCTAGCGTATTTATTTAAATTCAGACGAAGCTGCCATTTCGAACGGATGAAAATAGAACTACAACAGTATTCGATAGACATTTGATTTTTTCTAATGTGAATAATCCATACTTGTATTCCGCACCGCTAGAAGTCTCCCGTAAAGTTTTGGCAAACATATTGATAACGATGAAAAATGTTTCCCCTAACAAAAAAGAAACAAAAGCTAGTGGCTGGAAAATAATCGACTCTTCGAAGGATTGTGAACTTTGAAGCGTTCCAAAATAGCGAGCGCTAATGTCCATTCTCGCGTGTCAGCCGAAGGGACAATTCTAGACTTCGAGCCAAAGTGAACCTTGAGGTTGGTGAAACGCGAGGGGCGGTGAGGTCGATTTTCGCATCAAGGAAAAAGTGAGTTTTTTGAAAAACCAAGCAATACTATATAATATATATATATATAATTATATTTCTAAATATTTAAATTTTGGTATTAAAAATGTAAATTGTCGCTTAAAACTGGTACTCATAGGTTTTGGAAATACGCAATATTTTCATTTTCATTTTTGGATTGAAATTTTCAATCCAAACTTGTTGGTAGCGCCACTGCTCCAAGTCATTTTCGCAAAATTCGTTTTATCAAATTCAGACCCTTTAGTGGAGAGGGGAGACCTCTGAAAAATGTTATGATTATATTTTGATACCGTTTTTTGTTTCTTATTATATTACTTGATTGAATTTTGGTTTTGCAAGGACATTGAAAATGGTTATGGAAAAAAATTGTCACAGTTTTCAATAATAAAATATTAAAAAATGTTTAATGAAATATTTCCAAGGTTTTATTTAAACATGATATCAGAGGTTATTCAAAATCAAACTGCTGAAAGCAGAAAAAGAAATTTATGATTAACAAAAAAAATTAAAATATATTAAGGATGGGGTTGTTTCAAAAAATTTGAAGAATTCATCAAATGTTTCAAGATAATTTTCACGTTTTATTCAAGTTCTGTGATTATTTCAGTTTCATGCAGCAACTGGCCTTTGTTATATATGAATACCTCACAAGAGTTCCAGCTGCTCCCGTCTGGAGCCAGTGAGTGTATTGCATCCCCAGTTGAGGTGTGTTGTGGGGCAGAAGGTAGTGGAGACGGGAAGGAGATGGGGAGAGGAAGGTAGGGAAGTACCTGGCTATTCAGATCTGGTCACCAAACACGGCTAAAGTCATTTCAAGCAACGTTTCAATTCTGAATGGTGATCTTACTGGCCTTTTTTATATTAATACATCACAAGAGTCCCACTCCCGTCTGGAGCCAGTGAGTCTATTGCATCCCCAATTGGGGTGTGTTGTGGGGCTGAAGGTAGTGGGGAAGGGAAGGAGTTTGGGAAGAAGAGGGTAGGGAAGTACCTGGCTATTCAGATGTGGTCACCAAACACGGCTTAAGTCATTTCAAGCAAGTTTCAATTCCGAATGGTGGTTTTACACCAGGGCGATACTAAGCGTATCTTCCACTTTGGAACGTGCAGCAAGTATACTATATATTTTTAAAAATTAATTAATAGTGAAATAACACAAATTAATCAAAAAAACAATTATTTGCCCACGCCGGGATTCGATCTCGCGACTTTCGGATTGCGAGTCAAAAGCCTTAGCGCTAGACCACGCCGGCCGTCAATGATATGGCCTATAATGATATAAGAACAGACTTGAATAGAACCTACACAGAACGTACAAATTGACTTCAAATATTTAACAAGTTTATCAAATATTAAAAAAAAAAACCCGTCTAATTTTTCTGTTGAACATTTTCAATTGAATGAAGCGTTAAACACATTCGCCAGAGCAATACTGAAAGTAGATATCCCCATTCCACGCTGGTTAAATTAACGATGGAGTCAACTTCAATTAGGTATACATATATGTATGTACTTAGTTTTCTGAACGTTTGCTCATCTCATTATGTCCCATAAAACATAAAGAATTCTTCATTTTAAAAAGTCGTAAAACCCAACTTTTCTCATTTTATTAAAAAAAATACCGGCTTTTTCCTTTTGTCCAGACCTTCTAAATTGTCCAGCTAGACATAGTTAACTTTCCAGTCGGCCAAAAGAGGAACTAAAGACTCCATAATTGTCTGGATTTTGGCAATTTTGGACTTCAAAAAATAAGTTAAGTAAGTACTATAATTTGTGTTTTGGGGCATTTTCGCAAAAGTTCGTACATTGCGTTTTTTTATGTCCCCTAATTTTGGTTTTTTTCTTACGTATTGTTGAATATTGGGAAGTTATATATTTTTAACTGCACATTTATTAATTAAAATGGAGTTTCCATTAAATTCATTCATCTTATCAGATACTTTCAGTATCGATCAGTTGAAAGGGCAATATTCAGCATCGAAAAGTTGCTGTTGGTTTTTTCCTCACAAGAGGCAGGTTCCACAGCCGAACTGTTGAACTCAAAAACGAGTCGTAAAAACGACTCGTTCTTATACCGTCAGCCGTGTACATATGTTGGATTGAAATGGCTTTAGCCGTGTTTGATTATCGGATCTGAATATCCAGGCAGACTATTATAACAAGTTATGGATAACATATTGCATCCACCGGTTCGTCGACCTCGTCTATTGATGAATAAAAACGTTTATTCATCAATAGATTTTTTTTTACAATATACATTTTTTCTTCTATTAGATATTGATTCTATTGATGAAAAGATCACTGCTCAATTACAATTCAGGATTTCTCCTGGAAAGCAGCCGGTTTTCAGCAGTGCCTATATTCTCGTATGTACAATGAATTTGACCAATGGACGTGATACTGCGTAAAAATATAAGAAAATATACAGGACCATACTTCCCTGGTAGGTCACTTGAGATTAACACTGTTTATTGAAGAAATGGAACACGTTTCAAGTTTCTTATTTGCTGGCTACTCTATTTTGTAAAAAGTTGGCAAGCCAACGTATAAATAATACATAAAATCCGGACCATCAAATCTAGGTATATCGAATCCAACGTTTCTAAATTCGTCACTATGAATCATTTAAGCAGGTGGCTTTAAGACAAAATAATTGCGATGGAATCTCGTGGCCTTGGGTTCGGTTTCCAGTATTCTAATTTCTAATACTGACTTAAATTACCATAATGATGACCAGGTATAATAATATAATAAATTCGCCTCATTAATAAAACAGCGGTGATCGATTGAGAGTTTTTTAGGCAGTGACGTATTCGCTTGGAAATCTGCCCGGAGCGCAGGAATAGAAAGAGTTAGTTTTCTAATACATCGAGGTTAATCTTTTACTCTTATATTATTTATAATCTAATAGAAGTGAATTTTGAAAACGATACGAATTGAGCGTGCCCAAACAATCATCAGCCCCGGATCCAAGACTTAGAAACTTGATAGTGGCCCCCAGAGTCGTCTCTAGCGGTCCAGAAGTGGAAGGTCATTTAAAAAAACGATATTATGACACAATGTCTAATTAAATATGATAATATTCATTTATATGAACCTCACGAGTTTGAGAGTCAAATTCATCCACATACGTGAATTACATTTAATATAGTAAATTATTTCATGTGACTAGCGTAAAATATGCTAAATCAACCTACGTTTATCAAACCACTTTCAACCAAATCTCTTTCAGACGCATAATATTCAGATGCTCTCTCTCCCTCACGGCACTGACCCAAACTGTCTTCAGAATCCGAAAACTTTTTACTAAGCGACATAGTGCCATCTCGTTTATTGTGTGGTGCGTAAAGAGACAGAAGACATGATATCGGGGCATTTAATAGTTTGACCCAGCCAATCATAGTGCGTGGGAAAGAAAACTTCCATTTAAGACGTTAGATGTCATTGCTTTCCGCTGCCTTGTGTCTCGCGGTGCATTTCAAATAAATTAGAATAATACCAGTTATTTTGATTTGTTCAATATTTCATGTTATGTTTTACTGTAATCTTATAATTTAGGGAAGTTTTTGACTAATTGACCTAAGGGAAGGACCACCACTGGTGGCTCATAAACTCGATGAGTGGCCGGCCCCCTCTCTTGAGGCGAGTAATCGTCGCTTTGCTTGACGTTCGATCACTCGGGTTCAGTAGCCCCTAGTTCTAGACGTGACGGGGATTCCCCTAGCAGAGACATCACGTTTAGAAATCAACTTAGGGTGTGTTAAAAAATCTACTGGGCGTTTTAAAATTAAATGAATAATCGTTAGAATAACATGCGCTGGATGCCAGACGCTTTGTGAATCAAGTTGTTTTTTTTTTCAATCAAACATATAAATTACGATTTTGGCGCCCCATAAAACTGCCGCCCGGGGCAGGCGCCCCGGTTTGCCTCCCCCTAGATCCGGTACTGACAATCGTTCACGAATAGAATAGCATGGAAAATAATATGGAAAAAATAACGGCAAAATTGCTAAATAATTCATTGTTTAATTCGATGTAAGTAGAACTAGATGTCTATGGAAGAAATTCAATATAATTTTTAGTCATGTTTGTAAAAAGCATTAACTTTGTGGTTCACCATAATTTACAATAAAAACACATATAAATTTGTTATAGACCACTTTTATTTTACAAACCTCAAAAACAAACCTGGAGGTTTATAAAATAAAAGTGGTCTACAACAATTTTATATGTGTTTTTATTGTAATTTTTAGTCATTGTTCATTGGCAGAATGGTACCAGTAGATATTTTCGGTATCACCCAGTTGAAAGGGCAATATGTACTCGGAATTAAAAAACCTGCTTTTATTTTTTTTACGCTAACTCCGCATAGGAGGCTCCGAGGAAAATAATTTACCTCAGAACCTATGTCATCTTTGGGGATGCTGTGTGGAGGACCTTACTGGAGAGAGCAAGGATTGAGTATGGTCTTGAAGAGACTCATATTGTAAGAGTGAAGAAAAACAGAAGCCGTTAAGACGAGTCGTGAAAACGACCCGTTCTTATATGACAAATATCAGCCGTGTACATATGTTGGGCTGAAATGGCTTTAGCCGTGTTTGATGATCGATCTGAATATCCCATCCACTTTCATCTTCCCCATCTCCTTTCCTGTTGGTACTATTGTGCGCTGTTCACATACAAAAATTCTAGTGCAGTTAACACGCGGTAGAAGCGAAACTTTACCAAAACAATCTCAACCAATAAAGAACCAAGGAGCCTTGAAAAGTGAGGTCATAATCAAAGCGGCCAATGAGCGCAGACCTAGCATCATTTCCGTTTTATGTCTCAACCAATAGGAGCCTTGATAGGAGTTTGATGCTTCGCAGGTGCTGTAATGTTTCATTTCCGTTTCATCCGAATTCAAAATCACAACGGGGCTATTATAAGTTTCACTTAAAAAAATAATTAATAAAATAATCGACATTTCTCCGATTCACCGCCCAAATTTAAAAAGAGCATCATGTCAATCATATAAAATGTTTAATGCGCATACAAACATACACACATACACACGCACACACACGCACACACGCATACAACTTCCCACTACACACATTACCCGGTAATTACTTAATATGCACACTTAATATTACCCGTATTATGAGACGATGTATGAATGTGAACAAGGCAAGGAGTGAGTGCCAAGATCGAGTTGTTTGGCGGTCCGTCCTCTCTGCCTACCCCTGCGGGCGTGATGGTTAGTTAGTTAATATTACCCGGTAATTACTTAATATGCACACTTAATAATTACTTAATATTGAGGTGATTTTTCACAAAAAACGGCGCTCTACACATTGTCCAATTTTACATAAGACACTACAATGAAACACATAACAGGTACCCACCATGAATTATATTTATTAATTGTAATTTTTTTCTCACCAATGGATAACACAATGTGCTATTTGTTTCTGTTTATAAATAAATAAATAATAAAATAAAACAGAATTATAGAAACACGATTATCAATACCTTCAATGATGTTTTCATGTAAAATGTCGAGAAAGTCGACCGTCTGCGTCTGTTTGATGCATTCTTCATTCGGTTTGGCTCATCAAGAATTCATGAAAGAAATTGACCAGATGCGCGTCGAGAACCAAAGAAACAACATATCGACTAAATGAAAACAATTCACTTTGTGAATACACGAATCACGCGCGCACTGTCTAACAACGCCATTCGTATTGTAAAATTGAATATAATATGTCGCAGCGTCGCCATCACACATAAAAGTTGTTCCGAAGCACAATCTTTACATTGTATATAATGAAGTCGCTCCCGCTGTCTGTGCGCTTAGATCTTTTAAACTACGGAACGGATTTTCATGCGGTTTTCACCAGTAGGTAGAGGGATGCATGAGGAAGGTTTTTAGGTACGAGTGTATAATTTGTCAAGGTTTCGTGTAAATTGGTTGAAATATATAAATAAAGGGAACAGGCTGGTAAGCGGGCAGCAGGTAGCGTGCTGGCAAGCGGGCGGCGTGGATTTGATTGAACAGATGGCGTTGGGTTGGATAATGGCGTGGCGTTGTGTTTCGTTAGCCACAGCGAAGTGTGGCCGGGTCTGCTAGTAAATCCATATAAGTTTCAATATTTATTAGAACAACCTCTTTTTGATACGTTTTTAGATTTTCACGGCCAAAAGTATTTTCCTTAATTGTTTTTGGGGTGTTATGCCGTGTTGCGCTACCTCCTTCTTTAGCCAACGTTTCGGACAGCGCCGGATCTGCCCTACTGATGGACACTGAAAAAACTCTCTTTTTATACATTTTGAAGGTTATTCCCATCAATATAATATATCACTGAAGAAAAAGATAATACCGATAATCTAAACGAAAATATGAAAGCGAACAAGATACAGAAAAATAAAAAATGCTCGCAACAGGACACGAACCCAAAATCCCTCGTCTTCCCGGGACAAACGCCTTACCAATTCGGACACTCCCACCTCTTTTTTAAACAATGTTTGTCACTTTCATATTTAAAATTTTAGAATATACTTTTTTTTCTATATTACTGCCAGCTACATTTTTTCATTGGAAACCATTGTTCGGAGAACTGGTTTGTTACCTTAATGTCTGGGATAAATATATCCGATTTTATTTATATGGAATACGTATTTACCTTTTTGTAAAAGTCTAAATGAATATTTATTGAAGTAAAACTGCTTTACGCACGCTCGACTTGGGGGGTAAGCTGGTGAATGTGTTACGAAAAGTGTGATGCGAATGGTAATCGATGCGAACGGTGATCGAGCGAGGCGAACGGTCGGGCCTTTACGCACGCTTGACTCGGGGAGTAAGCTGGTGAATGCGTTACGAAAAGTGTCATGGAGAGGTGCGAGCACAAGGAATCATTTGTTGTTAAACCATGCCATAGGTCACCTCAAGGGGTTGACCTACAAGGTCGTAGGTCACCCCAAGGTCGTAGGTCACCCCAAGTTGGTTGGTCATCCCAGGGTCATAGGTCACCCCATGGTCATATGTCACCCCAATGTCATAACTCACCCCAATATCAATGTCAATGTTACCCCAATGTCATATGTAGTTTTACTTCAGTCGTGTGGTCTAAAACACACTTTTTATTTTTATTGTTTATTAGAACGACTCTCTTTTTATAACTTTTGAAGGTTATTCCCATCAATGTAATATATAATTGAAGAAGTCCCAGTTGCGACCGTTATCTTATTATTTTTCTGTGTCTTGGCTTTCATATTTTGCTAAAACAATAATAATATAATATATAGTTGTGAAATTTGTCGAAGCGTTTTCACTAACTTGGGTAAAATCCGTTGGCACGCACATGTTATATTAAATATTTTATGTATTTATTCCAAGATCGCTATAAATAATAACAAAATGACTGATGCCATTTTTTTAATTCTCATAAATCCACCCATTCGCCTCGGGGCTCCAACGACCACTAGCCTACAAAAAGTATGAATACTATTTTAAATTTTTTAGCAAACCAGGAACTAAAGGAAACCGCGACTCGAACCCAAAACTTCGCATGAAACTCATTATTGCTGACCTTGGTAATGATAACCGATCAATCAGTTTACCGTATGGAGATACAGTCAGCTTCACGAATCGCTGAATCGTAGATAATAGAACCATGGACATTCCTAGTCTATGAACGGTTGACCACGCGTCCAAATAAATGTGTTTCTATTTTACTCTTATTTAATCAATTAAAACCAAATTTCCCCTATAATCATAAGATTTATTCTCAAATACCTATGTACTTTATTAAATTCATGCTGTAGAAATGAGATCCCTGACTCGTATGTGTGTTAAACTCATCTATGATCGTGTGAGAAATGTGAAGATCCGCAAAGTATGCAAAGCTGATGTAAGCGTAATGAGAAAGATTAAGAAAGGAACGCTCTGATGGTTTGGACATGTAGAACGAATGTAATGTGTAAGAAAAATAATATATGACCGAGAGGGAAATATGGCATGATCAAATGAATCAGATACTTGAATTAGGCCATGTCAAGAGTCCTAATAATAGAATAGTTGTATGAGACGAAATATGACTGTGAATGAGGTAAGTAGAGTACCAGGATCGAATTGTTTGGTGGTTCGTCTCTCTGCCTACCCCTGCGGAGAAATAGCACGATAATTATTATGTCAGTTAGTTTATTTTATTAAATTGTCACAAAAGAGGACTTTCTATTTTAAAAATCTATTCAGGCAGGTAGGTACTTATTATATTGAAAAACTGCAAGTAAAAACGATGATTTCGCATTTGAAAAAATAAGCTTTACTGATCCTTTCAAACGACCACCACCCAGAACCGGAACGTACATATAGATTAAGACAACATGCAAAATGATCGGTCAATTAATTATGAAGCTGCGCGCACAACACGTGTTCGCCAACACCTTTCACCCGTACTACTTGCACATCTTTGTTTCTACCTGCAGACCAAACTCATAACTTTCGATGCATAGCCGCTTTGATAATCCTGGAGTTTGGTGGGTAGCTCGGCGACATAGTCTCCACGCTTGCACGCCGTATCTACAATTGTTTCTATTGTAGCCAGGCACCTTCGCAATAACGATTAATATATATAAACATTCCTACGTTGACATCGTTATGTTGGCAATACCGAGACGAAGTGCATTTTTTCCGCGATACGGACTCCGACTGCAGTGACCACTTCGGCGCACTAAAACATTCAAGTATCAAGACAAGTAGTAAAGTGTATCAGTATCCTCAATAAACCTCAGTGTAATTAAAGTGAACATGTAACGGGATATAATTAAATAATGCACAATTATAACGGTGAACACAATTGGTCTTTATTTTGTGTACATTCAATTTGCAAGTATGAGAGGTATATATACTCAATTATAGCAAGACAGTATAATAAACTTTTACAATAACTTTATGGGTTCACTGATAAACAAGTTACACCTGCAGGGTCCAGGGTCTGATCTTCAGACAATCTTCTGTCAGTTGTAAGGTGAGCAGGTGAAGTAGACTTCTTCGTTTTCCAAACCCAAATACAGAGAGGTTATGATTTGAGGTTTTATTTATTTATTGAAAAAATAAGAAATACATGAAAACATAAGCTGCACATCTCCTTTATAACACTGATGTATCCTTTGTAACACTTATGTTTTGTAATGGATATTGTTGTAACTTTTAATTTATTCAGATGAATAGCATGTTTTAGAGAGTTTAGATTCTGATCTGAGGACTGGGTCTTTAATTTGTAGAATGAGTTAGCAAGAAATGAAATACAGAATTTATAACATGAAAAATTAACCGAAATATTTAGTAAAAGGTGACACACACGTCAAAATTGTGAGTAAAAGAGGCTATACATGGAAGTAAAGAAAAATGATAAAATGTAAAGTGCTAAATGAATTTAAATGTTTGATTTAACCGTTCGTTTTACCAAAAGAGTTTCAACGAGTATTTTCTACCTCTAGGTTAGCTGACCTTCGAAGCTGACGGTTTACAAAGCGTCTCTTTGGTCAGTTGGTTCATCAGAAGTTGCGCGGTAGGCACACGGGAAGCAACTTGCTCTCTAGCGCCAAAACTTGACCTTTTATCGGTTATCAAACAGTGGCAACCCTTCCAGAGATCGAGAAGAGACGAAGCGATGCGGGAATGAAAAAGTATTTGGGATCGAAGAACTAGTCAATACACGCTCGGACACCTAAATAACCATTAAAAGGTTTGTTTCAAACACAAACACATTTGAACACGCATAACCTTCTGTGTGCGTGGAATTAAGATATAACTTTGTGTTTAACCCTTCAGAAATTTGTAATTTTTTTCAGATGGTCAAAATATTTTCGCTTTACAATAAAATGCAAATATTTGGAATATTTATGAACACATTCAAAAACTAAAAACTGCTTACGAAAGGTGATGAAATACGCTTTCAAAGTATATAATTCATATACACATATTTTTTTAATTATAAAATTTGTGCATACAAACATAAAAAAAGTTTTGAAATGGCTCACCTTACGTATTTTCTAACTTAAGTTACTGTTAATAAAAATAAATAAAAACACATACATATTTTATTAGACAAACGTATAACAAACACATATTGTAATCTCACTTTTTTGTCGCTCTATGTAAAAATAATTTATAAAAAAATCCCGAAGTTTTAATTTTTTTTTTCAATTTGCTATTAAAAACTTTGTTTACATAAAAGTATACATTTTACTTTTTTGATGGCTATTTTTTAGATTGGAATATAAAGCGTGGTATTTTCCCTTTCTAACACCGTTTAGAACATATTTCTCACTATGAATTATGTCCTCTGCGTGCGAACTCTATCTAAATTTCTTTAAATAGACAATAAACAGTGTTAATTTCAAGCAACCTCCCAGGTAAGGATGTATGGTCCTGAATTAATTCATTTTTAGGCAGCATCGCGTTCATTGGTCAAAATATTGCACATATATTTTCGTATCGGTGATCAATGAACCGGTGTATGCAATTTTTAGCCATAAGTTGTTTTTAATTGTTTGTCTAGCTTGTAGTCTTTCTAGATTTTAGGCACGTATGGTAAGTTTGTACAGCGCCCTTGAGGTGATTTTTTTAATAAAAACGGCGCTATATAAATCGTCCAAATATTATTATTATTATGATAGCAAGGGAGTTATAGCGTTTTATACGAGACCTAGGTGCGTTGGGACAAATAATATGGTCTCCTGCCATTCAAAGGGTTAATATTGGTGTTTGCTCACTGTTGATGCTGACCGTAGTTTAGTGAGGAATGCGATGTGTGTGGAGAATCTGCGATTGCGGTCTACACAGTGTTTAGTTATCACAGCGAATAATCAAATTGATCGTTCAAAGACTTTACAACGTACGTTCCCGGTATTCTATTACTAGCATCGCTCGCTGATCGATTGTGAGTCATGCTTGTTGGGTGTGGAAGAAATAAATATGAAGGCGTTTGCATAAATTGTATTCTTGAATTAGCTAACAGCTTTCTTCTGTACGTGGATTGCCGATTTTTTTAAGGGAGGGGACGATACAGACGGTTTCACATCTTCCTCGCATTCTATAAATGCTGGCGTCCCACAGGGATCGATTCTGTGTCCTACTTTGTTTTTGTTGCACATCAATTGTTTGACAGTAATCGGGACAGTGATAAAACGGAACAGCACAGTGATAAAACGGAACGCGAAAGTGTAATCGTTGGATTAAGATAGGATAAGAAAAGAATGTGCCATTTTGTATTATAGGAAGATCATGCGTCAAGTATATATTATCTTGTGTGAGTTGTCATCGATGATTCCTTGGAGAAGATGTATCATGCTTAGAGATGTTTGATGAATGTTTGTGAACATAGAAAATATTATCGCATGTGACGGGACAGCTGATAAGAACATTGACAGAAGGACATATGCAGTCTGCACTCTGCAGACAAATAAATGTGGATTTAATTCATTGATTGTTGTTACGTATCAGAAGTTATCAATAATGCGAGTTTTAACATCAATCCTGATGTGTGGCAGTGCAACGACCGTTGGACTGTATGGCGTCTGGTATGAAAGTAACTCCAAGAGAGGACTATAAAAGAGAGTAAACGTTTGCCCAATGACTTTTCTTCAGCTCTTCATTACCTGTTTCTCGAGATAATACTTTGCGTTAAATACGGTCATTTGACTATTCCGCCGTCCCAGTTCGTAGTATAATATAAGTAATAATAAAGACACTAATGCCTGAAAATTAGAGGGAGGACGAAAGTAGACAAAATTTTTGATTTTTTTTATATTTATTTTATTTGGAACGATAACTTATGTTTAAAACATTATTTGATAATGTGTGCCATTCGTGCTAAGGCCACTGTTTTATAATACAAAATTGAATAAGATATGAAGTATTTAATAAAATGTATAAAGGCGGCAATGAAAAAAAATTAAAAATCGAAAAATATTATGAGGTACGATAGTGTTTTATGAGATGTTTTATAATAGAATTGTGTATTAAGTCCCAGTATATACATAGTTTTATCAAAAGTTATGAAACTTTTCTAATTTTGCCTTTTTTGTTCTTTAATCCATCTCTTAATTTTGTATCTGAAATTTCTCTTTTTTTCGTATTAAGTAAAAGATTATTAAATGCTTTTATTGCCTGGCATTTGTGGTGTCTTAAAAATAAATAAAACCTAATAATGTTTTAAGTTCTGCAAGTATTTTTAGTTTTTATTACCTTTTTATCAATGTTTTAAAGCCAAGTATGGTGTAGGAATGTGTAATGTGTCATAATCTATTTGACAAATAAATGGATTATTTATTTAATATTCGCAGATTCGTTCAGTTCTTTATATCACTAATATTTGTCATTCAACCATCGTAAACCAACAAGTCTTTGTTTGTAGATGGTTTACCCCCAAATTGTAACTTATCCTGTTTATCCCAAGCGGGACAAAATTACCCCATTTGACTGGCTGCACTGTTGTCGTTTTATCGCTATAGATTACTGCGGCCAGGACAATGCAAAGTGGGGTGGACTAACGCTGATTGGGTTACTTAGGCACCAATATTAAATTTCTCTCTCTATTGCGTTATATATTGAAAAGTGCGTTGCCAATTATCATGAAATACGTAGTTTTAGGGGATTGAAGCTTGAATTCACCAGGTTAATTTATTTTTGCTGATATTTCAACCTTATTGAAGGTCGCGGGTTCAATTCTCGACGTGCGCTAATAAATTTTATTAACCAATTAAAAATAATACCTATGTTGTATATTTGTGGCGCATTCCGTAGTGGAAAATATTCTCAGTATCGTCCTGGTGTAAGACCCTTACTCACAATTGAAACGTCGCTTGAAATAGCTTTAGCCGTTTTTGGAGACCAGATCTGAATGGTCACGTGCTTCTCCACCTTCCTCCTACCAACCCCTTCCTTCCCCACTACCTTCAGCGTGACAACTTACCCCAATTGGGGATGTTATGGTCTTATTGGCTCCAGACGTGACCAGTCGGACTCTTGTGCGGTATTCACATAAAAAATAGTGGTGTTTACAAATTATTTTATTTTCATTTAATTATTTTAGTATAAATTGGAAAAGCTACCATTGCTTATGTAGGGATGTACTGGATGGATTATACTTAAATAATTTAATTTAGTAATAATTTGGTTTTGCTAGGAAGCTAATAATCATCAATGCACATTATAAAGTAAAGCGTAAGTAGGTACAATGTGCATGCCGCTAAAACTCAGATACGAGTCTCGGTACGATCAAGGGAGTTATATGGTGTGGTAGCCCTCTATCCCTCATCCATGAAGAAGGTTCCCATTTTTACCTGAAGTGCGTGCTTTTGAAGATATGAGGGCTGGAAGTTTTGCCCTCCAGAAATTTCTAGAACAGTCCAAAACATTTGAGAGTTTTCGAGAGCATTCCACAACATTTCAGAACATCCCGGAACATTCTGAAATGTTGTGAAATGTTCTGGAATAGTGTGGAACGTTCAGGAACATCCCGGAACATCTCTGTGGAATATTCAGCCGGGTACCCAGCTAGTTGTTGATAAACGTCGCTATACAACCAAGGGTTCGAGAGGACTGTGGACGGGTGTTTGAAAATATGTTTGAAATACTTCTTGTAAACTTTCGGTGTGCATAAATACAAACGAGTCCTTTTTAAATTGATTTGCCTCCTGTTAATACAGTGGG
This sequence comes from Limnephilus lunatus, assembly GCA_917563855.2. NCBI lineage: Eukaryota > Metazoa > Arthropoda > Insecta > Trichoptera > Limnephilidae > Limnephilus > Limnephilus lunatus. The sequence continues at coordinate 59,894,222 of OU830596.1, forward strand.
AAGATTGTGTGAAATATGCTCGTAGAGCTGTAAAGCATTTTATACGGGCTACAAAAATAAGTAGGAAGTTCTTGGGGAGCACGTGAACAATGCGAGCACGTGCAAAGAATAAACCAGAGCAGCTGATGCTGTAAATATAAAAAAGTTGACGTGTTCCGTCAATCAGAATGTTTGTGTTCTAACTATGTCATACTTCGACTAAGAACCACCCACATTATTTTAATTTTTTGACGCATATTTTATATTCATCCTAGAGTTACAGAAAAGTCAATAGATGTCGCATATTAAATAAAATGGATAAAGATTTAAGAAGATCCAGACACTATCTAGTAGATAGCATTTAGTTTGAAGATAGCAGCCAATAAAATATGCGTTAATAAAATGGAAATAGTGTGGGTGGTTCTTAGTCGAAGCATGATACGGTTAAAAATGACCCAATCGGATATCGACGCCTTGGCGCAGTGGTTAGCGCGTTTGCCCGGAAAGCAAAAGGTCCTGGGTTTGAGTCACAGAGGTGCAAATATCTTTTTTTCTGATTTTTCTGTTTCCAGATTTTTGATTGAGTTTCACTAATATTGTCTTCATTTAATTAGAAATTATTTTATTTGTCATTTTCAAATCAGAAACGATGTATCGAAGAATTCAGACTATCCCTTGATTTTTCAGGGACTTACGTTAGTCTATAATAATAAGCAATAAATCTTCTGTGTAATTCTATAGTATGATTAAATTGTGTTTATTGCACATTAACAGATCCGATTTCTATGGCGAGTTTAATAAGGGTGGGATGTTATGACTCAGGGGCAAAACTTTCAATAGTCTGGGTGGGCGACGTTACAGGATGATTCGTTTTCAATTATTTACATAGAATAGAGAATATTATTTGGTAAGTTCGTAATTAATTCGGGAGAGTTCGTAATTCGCCGTGTTTTCGATATTATTTTATGGAATGGAAGCATGGACGCTTACTTAAGAACTAATTAGGCGACTTGAGGCATTCGAGATGTGGACCTACAGAAGAATACTTAAAATAAGCTGGATGGACAGGGTTACGAATGAAGATGTTATGGTTCGGATGAATAACTAAGAAGTTATTAAGACTAAAAATCCTAAAACTTCAATATCTTGGACATGTGATGAGACATCCAGAGAAGTGCGAGATCTTACATCTCATAATGCAGGAAAAGATTGCCGGAAGACGGGCTCTGGAAGAAGGAGAACATCATGACTGAAAAAGCTGAGACAGTGGTTTGGCCAGTCTACTGTAGAGCTGTTCCGGGCCGCAGTAAACAAATTCCGCATAGCCAACGTCCATTGAACGGACAGGGCACATTAAGAAGAAGTTCGCAATTGAAAAAGTCCACTTTGAATAATATATAAAATAATGTTTCATGTCCCACCTCCCTTGCTTCTATTATCTCTGATTACTGATTACAAACCAAGGTAAAGAACAGCTATGTTTTTATTATTAATTGAACGCCATATGTCTTTTAGTTAATACTGTAGGCAGTTGTTTCGAATATTTCAAAAGCAATGAATGCAATTGCATGCAAGATTAATTGCACGCATTAAAAATTAGAACTCCAATCTCAAATGCCTCGCATCTTATTATACTAACTTCAAGTGTTGAATCCCTTTGAATGAATAACTCTGAATGCTTGTCACTTGTCATGAAGAACAACTGTTTGTATGTATCTCAATATATATAATGCTTTCAAAGCAACAAGTTGATTACTTGAACTCCTTCTATGACATGTTCAATTGTACATATTTAAAATATTTATTTTTCTTATCTTTGATTAATTTCTTGTAGTGTGTACTATTTAACTCTTTTGAAAATAAAATTTCCCGGGTTAATTAAACTTAAATGAATCACGTGATGTAAATTTCGGGATCAGGCCGTTAACAATAACACTTCTTATGTACATGGCGGTAAGGATTAAATTCCCATTTATCACCAGCCTTCTATTGATCTATTCAAATGTATTCGCCGTCAAAACCTAGACAAACCTCACCCTATGAACCCGGGCACCCCTTCTATGTCAGCAAACGCAGCGAACCATTTGGGGTCACCTAATAAATTGTTCCCGGGGCGGTGGTCCCCATTACCGCCTTCCAAATTGACTTGCTGAAGCAGGAATTGAACCTACGACTCTTGAGTGCGAACCAGACTCATTTGTCAACTCGATCACTAAAATGACAACTTCTTTATTTATATAAATATATAAAGATCAAAATATTGCTTTATTGTATATGAGATGTCTATGTGTTGCTAAACATACCCGCGATGGTTTCTATATATAAAGCTCTTGTCATGAAATTATGCGTTACTAAACCGTTCATCCGATTGCGATGGAACTTTGGTGAGTTGTTGTGAGCACGCCCGCGAAGGTTTCTATATATATATACTTTTAAGCTCTGGCATTATGAAATTTGTATAAAAAAATTACAATAGGTGGCACGCGAGCTGTTTGAAAACTGAATATATGGAATGCGAGAGGGGGGAGGGGAGTTCGCGGAACTGGGTGAGCGGGACAGGGCAGTGTGGAGAGAAACGCGGAGAAGGCGGAGTGGGAACGCGTTAAGGGAAGGGGATGCGAGAGAGGAAAGGGAACGGGACGAATGGGAAAGGAAAAGCAAGGATAATCAATTTCTTTTTTTATTTTTATTTTTTTTTATTTTATTTATTTTTTTATTTGGCAAACCAACAGTTTTTAAAAATAATGTTTGATGAAAAACATATGTATAAAAATTTAACCAATAACAGGTTTTCACTGATGTATATTAAATTATTATTATGTGGCATTGTCACGCATGCCGGGTTCTCGCTAGTTATTTCATAAATTCAATTCCAAATAGTTTAATTTTGCAACACCATATACATATTCAATATCGCAGTTTGTTTACATAGCTCCCCTATTTTACACCTAGCTATTTACTTCCAAACTAAATTGGATTTTTGCTCGTATTAGTCACTGGGCAATATTTTGTCTATTTCGGTCCATTCTCCCTTTTATAGTTCATAATAATAATAACCAACTAACACGTAACTTCTCCGTAGGGACAGGCAGAGGGAGTGTGATAGTGATATTTTTTCACCGCTGTTTAAATAATTAACTTTCCGACCCTCGTGGTTTGTTATCTAATGCAGCGGTTCGCAACCTTTTTACAGCTGCACCTCCAAAATCGAAATCCAGCGATCCCAGAAGAAAAAATGCCAAATTTGCAGGGTGCACCAACTTTAGTTCAGATAGATCTAACAGCTGGTTCAATTTCACAATTTTTCTAAAGTAATAGGAAAGGGAACAGAAAATCATATATATAAAATATATTTTTAAGCATTAAATAAAACTAGCGATTAATTTAATATTTTATTAAATAAACTAAATTAAGTAAAAAAATTATGTCGGCCTTGTGCGTGCCTGCACACACTTTTGAGTCTAAACATTGGTTCTTAGGGATAACTTGGTGGAACCATTTATTGCATAACGAACACCTCTCCCATAGGTCACCCTAAGTGGTTCCTACGTTTGGTGACTTAGCAGGGGTGCCCGGGTTCATGGGGTGAGGTTTGTCCGGGTTTTGGCGGCGGATGCGTCAGCCCACCAGCTGTATGGCAGGCCGGATCGGGAGAGAGTAATTGATCGAGTCCCTTTGGCTTCTCCAGCCGTACTGTAGAAACACGAGATTTATACATCTGTCACTTCTGCACATAGATACTGTCCCTCAGATTCCTACCCACTCCTCACCCCTTTTTTTTCTCAGAACTTCCTCTCCTTACTTTCCTAAAAGTACCCTCCACACAGCATCCCCAAAGAAGACATAGGCCCTTAGTTAAATTATTTTCTTCAGGGCCTCCTGTGCGGAGTAATGTAAAAAAACTGATCGATAGCCTTCTCTAACAGGTAACCATACAGTTGAACAAATATTCCATTTATTTTAATTTTATTGCGAAGCGAAAAGATTAGGCTCAAGGCCCGAGTGGTTAATGAAATTCTGTTATTATAAAAAAAATTTGACTTTTATGACATAATATTATGATTCGCGACCACATTTGGTGTAGCTATCCGTGAGTTGAAGACTTCTGATCTAGTGGTCATGGTTGGGTCGTTTTATATCTGATGAGATAAAGAAAGGAACCCTTATGTTATGTTATTATTAATTCTATTAGTTATCACCCGGTTCTGCTATACTTTCAATACTATTATTGTGTGAGAATTCAAAAATATGTAAGCAACAATATTGGGCCTATTCGGAAGCCTTTCTACGATTCAATAGAAGAAAAAGTCTAACCCAAAACAACGTCCTTCCTGAAACTGTCACGGTATATCTATGAGTAAATATTTAAAGAAGTTTGTCCCAGTGAATGTTTGTGGGTTCGTTTTTGAAGTGTAGCATTGTTGTGATTTGACGTTCGGATGAAACGGAAATGAAGCATTACAGTACCTACAAGGCATCAAACTGCGCTCATTGGCCGCTTTGATTATGATGTCACTTTTTAAGGCCCCTATTGTTGAGATTGTTTTGGTGAAATTTCGCTTCTACCGCGTGTGAACTGCACTCGATTTTTTTTTTAACAAAGCTATGGTTTTATTTCAACATTGATGAAATTTTGCACACTTCACCTGAAAAATATAACGAAGGTCACTGTCTACGTGAAATTTCGAAAAAAAAAACCCCTACCTCCTTTTCCCACTTGTTAATGTAGAATTTTGATACTTCTTGATGAAATTCTGCACTTTCATAATAAAGAGGAACATTACTGTCATTTACGTCTGATTTTAAAAAAATCTGTGTATAGCCCGGGCAACGCCGGGACTTCAGCTAGTAATAATAAATTCTTCAACAATGACCGATATCACAGCTCTGTTTTATGGGAGACTTTAACTCGATGGTATCAACACCACCGCAACCCAGGCCAAATCAAATTGGCCTGTTATTTATATAAGACTAGCAGACCCGGCAACACGTTGATGTGGCTAGCGATACACAACGCTACGCCGTTACCCAATCTTTATAACCAACGCCATCGCTCCCTTTATTTATATATGTATTTCAACCAATTTACACAAAACCTTGACAAATTATATACCTAAAAACCTTCCTCACGAATCACTCTATCTATTGGTGAAAACCGCATGAAAATCCGTTGCGTAGTTTAAAAGATCAAAGACAGCGGGAGCTACTTCATTTTATACTATGTAAAGATACTTCAATTCTCTTAATTGGAGTAGAAATATGCGCTTTAAAATATATATTTATGTACTCTTTTGTGATGACTTTAGGGCCCTACTAATAAACGTGTTTTTAATTTTACACAACCGATAAATAACAACTAATGTTGAAAATGGTTATTTATCAGTTACGTAAAATTTAAAGCACGTCTATTAGTATATTCAGTTGCGCTCTCGTAGCAGCAAGCTGCTTTTTTAAGCGCTCTGACTTTATTTTTTAGAAAATCTCAAATAAGATTGTATAAACGTATATTATAAATTTTGTGCAGCGCCCTTGAGGTGATTTTTCACAAAAACGGCGCTATACAAGTCATCCAAATATTATTATTATTAAGGGGGATACATGTTTAGTGTGGTAACAGTATTATAGTTTAAATAAAAATATAGACAACTTTTCTGTTATTGTTATAATATTTCAATTTGGGTGGTGGGTATGGGTACCGCCGCCATAGGAACCATTTATGAATAACTAACGTCCCCGCCATACAACACATCAAGTAGTTCGCTACGTTTGGTGACTTAGCAGAGGTGACCGGGATGTTTTGTATGTTTAGGTCTTGGCGGCGGATGCGCTTTCCCACTCCCATTAGCTGCGTGGCAGGAGTAACCGGTTTAGGGAGACTTTTGACCTCTCCAGCTGGTTCTATCGTCTTGCACCGCAGCGAGAGGGATGGATTAATACGCCCGTCAGTCCTAGACATACTGAGCCCTAGATACCCACCCCTCATACCTTTTTCCTTCCCAGAACTTCTTCTCCGTTCTTTACTTAAAAATACCTTCCACAAAACATCTCCATATATGGTATACGCCCTTAGGGAAATTATTTTCCTCATCGGCCTCCTGTAAGGTGTTAATGTAAAAAAAAAAGATTATATGAAACTAGCTTTTTTTTTAAATTTAGGGACTATATAAAATAATTGTTACATACAAAATATAATGGTGAAATAAAGTATAAAATATTTTATTTCTTAGTCCTCCTCAGTAGGGGGTCCTGTGCCGAGGCGGACAAAAGTTATTTAAATATGGTTTATTTGTCTTCTATGTCGTTTTTAGTGTCTTCATTAGGGTTTTTTCGTTGACCTCTTTTAGCCATATTTTTATTCTTGATTTGTTTTCATTAGGATTTTTTATTAGTTTTATGTCTTGGGGAAAGATGTTATGGAGTTTGGTTGCAAAGTATGTATAGTTTCTTTGTCCGAATGTGGTTTTATAACTTGGAATATTTTTTATATCGTTTTTATTCGATCTAGTGTTATGCATACATGGTCTAGTAGAGGATTCATTATTTTTGAAAAGCTTCAATAAAATATTTTTGGCATATATTTGCTGTACATTTGGTACGTCGAAGCTATTGAAAATTTCAATTGAAGGCGTTCTAATTGGTACTTTCAGCTAACTAACCACCAGGCCGTTTCCTCGCAGGGGTAGGAAGAGATGACGAACCGCCAAACAATTCGATCTGGGCACACATTCCTTGCCTAGTTCATATTCATACATAATCTCATACATGCTCTTCTATTATCTGATTCATTTGGTCGCACCATGTCTTCCTCGGTAAATAATAATTGTTTTCATAAACAGCAGGCCGACTTTATTAAATGTCCTGGCCTTGGTCGAGGTAGTTTTCATCTCAATGGTTAATAGATGCTATCTAGGTTTATCGCCTACACATCAAAGCGACCATCCGTATTGTTTTTATGATGTTTTAGCGTTGTTTCCAAACCACTAAACATCCGTGCCGCATTCCGCTGCCATTGGAGCTACTAATATAATGACAGGCATGTGGAAGTGCACATTGAATAAACTACAAATAGCAGGAAATGTATTCAAAATTGAAGAGCCGTGTGATGAAATAGTACTAACGGGTGAGTTTTGGTATGAACTACGGGCAATTTTATTTTATTTAACCCTTAGGCCCCGATAAAATCCAAATAAATTGATTATTTCTGAACGTATCCGAAAACTAAAAACCATTTTTGAAAGGTGATAAAATACGCTTTCAAATTTTATAAACCGAAATAAACAGATGTTTTTAAATTTAAAAAAAAATTGCATGTAAACAAAAAGTTTTAAAAAGGCTCACTCAAAGGGACGCTGGGCATGTAGAGCAAATGGACGAAGAAAGAAGTGTAAGGAAAATACATGACGCAATGTGAATGGTAGAAGAAGTCGGGGATGCCTGAAGAAGACATGGCGCGATCAAGTGAATCAGATACTTGAATCGGGCCATGTCGAGCGTTAGAATAATAGAAGAGTATGTATGGGATGATGATTGCATGAATGAGGGAAGGAGTGTGTGCCAAGACCGAGTTGTTTGGCGGTCCGTCCTTTCTGCCTACCCCGGCGTGATGGTTAGTTAGTTCCGTAGTTAGCTAGCTTCCTTTTAATTTCTGAGCTAAAACATTTCTTAAGTTCGCTTAGATATAGTTATTTTTAGCAGCTAATTATTACGTCTTGAAAATACTATAGAAAAATTTAACAAAGTAGTAAAACGTTCTTGAAATTCATATAATTATAAAATGCCAACGTCATTTTGTAACTCTCACCGGTATCAGTTTCATTTTTAATTTTCACTTGAAAAGAAAGTGTTGGATTATAATGGCTAAATGACAAACAACATCGTTCATCATACAAATTAGCCGAATATTACCCATCTATTCAATCCAAACTCGTTATGTTAATTTGCTTTGTAATGCATTTTAACTAATCTAAAAAACTGAATTTAATAAACGGTGTGCAACATTACCGATACATCTTTTTGACAGAAAAATTATAAAGTTCATGCTACGAAATTATAAAATGCCCCAAATGAAATCAAATGAGATTAAAAAACTTTAAAAATGAAATAAAAATATGGAATTTAACATGAAGATGAGAAAAACTTTCAAATTATGAAACTCTACCTACAGCCAACAAACATGGAGATTTGTTTTATTTATTTATTCTTTATTTTGTGAAAATGAACATATATGAAGAAGAGGAAATCGTGATGTAATACCAGTACAACATCCTACAGTCTGCCTTGGAACAGGAATCCCTAGTGAGGAGGACTGTGAATATACTACATACTTAACATTATTTTTTAAATTTTCTTATTCTAATTCTTTGTATTAATTTGGGAGGCGGGAAAGGGTACCGCCGCCCCGGGAACCTTTATTGGATAAACAACACCTCTGCCATAGGTCACCCCAAGTGGTTCGCTACGTTTAGTGATTTAGCAGGGGTGCCCGAGTTCATGGGGTGAGGTTTGTCAAGGTCTTGGAGGCGGTTGACCAGGACACACTGAACCCCAGATTCCTACCCACCCCTTAAACCCTTTTCCTTCCCAGAACTCTCCTCTTCTTCCTTTCCTTTAAAGAACCCTCCACACAGCATCCCCGAAGTGTGAAGCTCATCTAAAAACAAAAAACTTTTTAATACCAAAACTATAGTATTTGAGATTATTTTTATGTTGTTTTCGTTATACGGCGTGATTCAACATTATTTAACGTTAATTAGCGCTGTTTAACATTATTTGATACCTTAATTTACTCAACAATCGATCGGTTTCGGAAGAACCCTTCCAACGTCATTGGTTTTAAATAAAGATATTGAAATATGTTTTAAACGAATCATTTGCATGGTTCATTCTGAATATGGCAAGTCACAGTGTACCTATCTCCTTTATACCAGCATATTATAATTTCCTCAGCATGATTTATATGCCGAGGCAATCCTTCCACATCAATATGTACATGGCGCAAACCAACAAAGCTCCCACCTAACCATAAGTGTATTGTGATTGTATTTTATCCACCACTCCTTTGTGCTTTGGCTTCAATGGTTTGCGGTCGTGTAAAGTATAAAGGATCTGGTAGGTACTTCGTCTAAACTGTGTGGGCGTCGACGTTAATCATTATTTCATGGGCCAATGTACCAAATACTCCCAACATTACCATTTACCTCAGGTGACAATAGTATTCCTGTTTGTTAACCACTCAGGTATTTTGGCATTGTGCAAGTTTTTTTGTCTTAAACGAACTGTCAGACTTATACAAACTTTGTGTTATTTCCGCTTCGCAATTAAAGCTCTATAAATGAAATATTTCTAAACGTAGCCGAATAATAAAAACTGTTTTTGGAAGGTTATGAAATAAGCTTTCAAATTGTATTATTACAAATATAACATTTGTAAATATTTAAATTTAGGATGCAAACATAAAAAAAATTGTAAAAATGACTCACGTGATATTTTTATGTGAAAACGGTACTAAAATCACGAATAATGTTAAAAAAAAACACCTGTCCTATCGTATAAATGTACAATAAACATTTTTGTTACCTCAATTTTTTACCATTTCATACAAGAATATTTAATAAAAAATTAACAATGTCTAACGGCGCGTACGCGATTTGGCGGGTGAAAACTGTTTCTACAATTTAATATGGATCTTCTACTTTTTGTTTTAGGGTTGTCACTAGAACAATAAAGGAGTTATAAAGATTTCTGTGGGAACACACGCGTAAGCTTAAAATAATTCATATTGTCGTGTTATTCATAACACGCTTAGGGGTCGGAGTGGTTAAACGATAAAATAAGCGTGGGGTCTCTCTGATGGGTGGGGGAGAATGGAGAAATTGATGCCTCTACGATAGAAGGTTATGGTACCCATTATTTTTTTAATACATTGTTGATGCGGTACTGATTTCTAACAGTATGAAAGATCTAAAGTCTCTCGTGTCTAGGATGAAAGAAGTATGTATGAAGAATGAATTAATGATGAATATAGGTAAGTAACACGTCTAAAGTCATGGTATTTTAAAGAGAGAGTGCAATAACAATCCTTGGAGTATTTGTTACTTGGAAGCGAACCTAGCAGTCCACAATGGAGTCCTGGTATCTACCCTGATATATGGCAGTGAGGCATGGAACTAGCAGAGTAAGGATGAAAGTAGACTGAATGCTGTAGGAATGAAATCCCTGAGGCGTATGTGGAAAACCATGTATGATCTCGTGAGAAATGTGGAGACCAGCAAAGAATCCAAGGCTGATGTAAGCAAAATGAGTAAGACAGGGACGCTCAGATGGTTTGGGCACATAGAGCAAAATAACGAAGAATGGAGTGTAAGGAGAATATATTCAAATTTGAATGGTAGAAGAAGACGGGGATGCCCTGAAAAGACATGGCGACACACGATCAAGTGAATCAGATACGTCAAGCCATGTCAAGAGTCAGAATAATAGAAGAGTATGTATGATATGATGTGGAATGTAATGATAATTATCCAAGGAGTGTGTGCCAAGACCGAGTTTGGTGGTCTGTCCTGATTGTTGGTAGTTACTCAATAAAAAAATAGTTAAATGGGTAAAGTGTAAAACAAAAACAATATTCCTATCTGACACCTCTGTATCAAAATTAGCAATTCCAGTTCTGGGATCAAGGATTATTTTCAGAGATTTTGGGGCTCCAGAACAGAGGTGACTATCAAATTCAACAGTGTACACGGTCACCAGTTTCTGCGGGCCCTGTACAGTACGCCCAGCTTCTAAGAGGTTAATTTGACTCTGGCTTCGGTGTGAACTGGTCACTTCAGAAGAATGGCTGCGTGGTCTTTTCATACAAAACTTAATTTTGGATTTGATGCCAAAATACCCAACAAAACTGAAAGATTACATGACCTCTATTTTATAATTTAAAATTTATAGAAAATTCTTCTGAATAGTGCTAGGTATTTTCTACACCCGTTGAATTCAAATAAAAAAGATCTTTAAGTTTGGTTTGATATTTTTGTATGAAAAACGTAAAAAATGTTTTGTGTCTTCTAATTACTAACTACCTTTCAGCTCATTCGACTTGCGTTCTACGAATGCATTTAGATGCATAATATTATATGAAATCAAACAACACGCATGAGTGTGGAGCTAGTAATAGCTTTAATGGCGGTAAAAGAGTTATGCAGTAATGCAACACGATGCTCGGTCAAGGGCCGTTGTGTGTGTGTATGTGCAATGTACATGTGTTCAGCCGGAAGTGGCGGGATGACTGAAAGGTACCGGAAACGGATCCTTCCTCTAGCGGATAAATATAATACTAATAGCCGATATCATTGACTTCACTGTGTTAATAGATCGGATGTAAAATTACTGTTTTTTTTGTTGTGTATTTTTGTGGGAAAATTATTGGAAACTGATACCTCAAAAGTTTATCCTATTTCGTGAAACGTTGTAAATCTTACTAATATTATAAACGCGAAAGTTTTTATTGATGTATGTGTGTTTGTTTCTCTTTCACGCGAAAACTACAGAATGGATTTTAATGAAACTTTACAATCATATAGCTCATACATCAGAATAACATATGGGTTATAATTTATGTTGCTAGCAAGGAAGGGGACGCCGGAGGTTAACGGGGACGCACGGGAAAGGTGATTCAGGGAGAAACAATTTTTTTTTTTAATAATGCATTTCAACGCATGCCGGGAACCAGCTAGTATTAAATATAAACAAATTCCTATTTGAAGGATCAATCTTTCTTCTTTGTAATTAACTATTCTAAATGCATCTCAAATTACTGTTATATACTGTTTATCAATTTGGGAGGCGGATAGGGGTACCGCCGCCCCTGGAACCATTTACTGGATAACCAACACCTATACTGTAGGTCACCACAAGTAGTTCTCTACGTTTGGTGACTTAACAAGGGTGCCCGGGTTCATGGGGTGAGTTTTGTCTAGGTCTCGGCGGCGGATGCATCTGCCCACCTAATGCGTGGCAAGCCGGATCGGGAGAGACTGGTTGAGGGAGGTCTTTTGACCTCTTCAGCCGGACTCTCGATTCACTGATTGCACCGCAGTGGGAGGGATGGATTCATGGGTCTGTCACTTTTGGACATACTGATCCTCAGATTCCTACCCACCCCTAAAACATTTTTCCTTCCCAGAACTTCATCTCCTTTCTTTCCCTAAAAAAGACCCTTCGCATCCCCAAACATGACAGGCGCTGAGGGATTTTAGATTTTTTTTTCTCAAGGTCTCCTGTGTGGAACTAATATAAAAAAAAACTAAAATTTCTCGACGCCAGCGTTTCATCTTAATATTTTGAAGTGATTTTTGCAACCACAGTTTCATCTTCTAAAGATTCATTCGTGCCAGAAGAATCAACTCTCAACTTTGCTTCTTAAATTATTATTATTATCTATTATTATTTAATCTCTTCACGTATCTCTTCATTTCATCTCATCAAAAACAACTTTCTTCGCGCTGTTTTTTCGCGCCAGCTCTACGCAAATTGGTCGCAGTCATTGAAATAATTTCGAATTTACCGCTCTGAAATTAAATAAAAATAATTATTGCTTTTCCAAAGAAGTTTCGTTTCCGCTGTGACCGGATGTCACAGCCTGTGCCGCCATATTGTTGTGATTCGAATCGGAAACCGGTTTGGATTCCGATTCATTCTGTCACATTTTGAACGACTTCTACCGGAGCTCTGTCGTTTTTTTCTTTTATTGTACCATGCTTTTTTATTGCGTGCCGTTGAGCGTTCCGCTGTTGTTTGTCACGGTGCGACAGATCGGCTTTAGTGTTGTTTATGGGTTGACTTGCCTACTAGGTCTAGAGTTAGGTACAAGAATATTTTATGTTACTAGGTAGCGTAAAACGGTCGGTGTGTGTAATATTTCTGTACCCGAGAAGCATACGGGTGCAAGTCCAAAATTTGAAATAAATTATCATGTTTATCAGTGGCAGAAAGATACAGGTCATATCATGAAGAAAAATAGGATTTTCAAACATGTGTACAGATGCAACTACCTTTGATTCAACAACTATCTTAGAAGCAGAAAGATGTACGTATGGACTTGCATCTTTATGATTGAGTTGCATTTTGAGTATTATGACTCTATCCTAGAAGCAGAAAGATGTACATGGACTTGCATCTTTATGATATAGTTGCATTTTGAGTATTATGACTCAAATCCATTTGCATCTTGCCTTTAACATTACTACGCTTTCTATGGAAGTAAATAGTGTTCAAACATTGATCTTTTCATTATACAAGTCGGGAGAGGGGTGGTCTGCAAGGATTTTAATCAATTGTTATTCCCTGTATGCTTAATTACCTCGATATTTTTCGGGGAATTGATCCTTACAAGTAATATGAATAGGGTATTTCCACAAACTAGGGATTCTGTTGAAAATGTATGAAATATTTAAAGATCATTTTTTTGATTTTAATCGTCCTACTAAAATATATATTTTTTTATGTTTTCATTCAATATTATTGCTTTTAAAAACGATCTAAAACTGACAAAATCAAAGCGGCCCGTCATTGGTAAATCGGATTGTGACGTCACAAGCGTCACTCAGCTTGACCAGCATAAATAAACACTATCAGTGAGCGTCCACGCTCATGACGTCACTAAACAGCCCTGCCCCAAATTATCCTTTTAGCGGTTATTCAAAAATGGGAAACTTTTATTCGCTGTAGAAAATTTATTCTTTACATAAAAATAAAATAAAAATTCTGTAATCATCGTAATTTTTTGCTTAATTTTTTTAAGCAATAAAAAATAAGTGGAGATACCCCATTATTAATGACCGAATTTTATTGTTGTAAAATCGTTATTACATTTATGATGATTAGAATTTTTGATTTATTTATGTATATAAGTGGGAAAAATAAAGCAATTTTTTTTTAATAGCCGTTCCCCCTGTTTGTTGCTGTTAACCCCGTTTTTCCGGTAGCTGAGCTGTATGGTATACATACGCTGCTCGTTATTATTAGAATAACCAGTATAGAGTGTAGAGTGGAGTGAAGTGGAGAGGGGTAGCTAAGTTTAGAAGGATTAGGTAATCACCGGTAGGGGCCGCCCGAGTACATACCCAACAAAAACAGAACACGGTGAGAATTACCTACTAACAGTTTCTGACTAGTCAAATTATACTGACTTTCCCAAATACTTTTATCGCAATAAAAAAACCTCGCCAATTTTGGATGTTTTTTTACTAATGTTCGACTAGCGATCCGGAGGTCGCGGGTTCATTTAAAATAATATCTACATATTATAAATAAAAGTCCTCCGCCGCGTCTGTCTGTCTGTTCGCGATAAACCCAAAAACAACTGAACGGATTTTCATGAGGTTTTCACCAATAGATAGAGTGATTCATGCGAAAGGTTTATAGGTGTATAATTTGTCAAGGTTTTGTGTAAATTGGTTGGAATTTATTATTTATAAAGGAGATGTCTTCTGTATGTGGTGAACGAGCGGGTTGGCAAGCGGGCGGTGTGGGTTTGATTTGTATGCAAAGGAAGGTCACTGTCTACATTTGATTTTGAAAGCTCTGTGTAAAGCCCAGACAACGCCGGGGACTTCAGCTAGTAAGATATATTTGCGGCACGTTTTAGAGTGGAAGATACTCTCAGTATCACTCTTGCATAAGATCACCGTTCAGATTTGAAACGTTACTTGGATGGGTTTAGCCGTGTTTCTTGACTATATCTGAATAGCCAGATACTTCCCCAACTTCCTCTTCCCCTACCTACCTACCTCTCCCACAATACTACTACTCCTACCCCCTCCCCAATACCTCCAGCCTTACAACATACCCCATTTCGGGATTATAGTCTCACTTGCTCCTTTTTTTTACATAAGCACCACGCAGGAGGCCCTGAGGAAAATTTCTTAAGAGATTCTTTGTGGAGGAGTTTTTTAAGAAAAGGAAGGAGAGTAAATTAAATATTAATTTGTAGCAAGTTCTGGGAAGGTAATAGGTATGAAGGGTAGGAAAGAATGGGGTCAGTTTTTCCAGGTTTGTCGGACGTATGAATCCATCCCTCTAACCGCGGTGCAAAGCGATGGGTCGAGGGAGGATAAAATACCTCCCTTAACCAATTTCTCTCGATCCTACCCACCACACGGCAGGTGGGCGGACGCATCGGCGGCCAAGACCTGGACAAACCTCACACCATGCCCCCTGCTAAGTCACTAAAAGTAGCGAACCACTTTGGGTGACCTTTGACAGAGGTGTTGGTTATCCAATGAATGGTTCCCGGGGCGGCGTTACCCATACCCGCCTCCCGAATTTACGTATGCCTTGATTGTGGTACTTTTGCTGTGAAGGGCTTTCAGCTAGCCACTGGAAGGACAGCGCAATTTAAAACTTTTTCTCCGATCGGTCGAAATTTTTTGGTAATCATTTTGAATATTTTCCGCCCACATTAAAAAAATTATACCGCTGAATTTTAATATGGAGACATACAAACTGATTATAGTTCTATGTAGCCAATGAATCCATCTATCTTTTGTAGATTATCACATATTCGTAGGATTTATAAAAAAAAAATTATAAAATCATATACTTCTACTTAATCACTTACAAATAAGGGAAAATTTGCAAAAATTGGCAGCAAAGCAATCCGATGTATTTTAAATAGAGCCATATTGTGGCAAAAAGCGCCCCAGTGGCTAGTGTCTACATAATATTGTGCAAAACCATCACGTTTCTACAAAAAAAAATACTACCGTAAAATAATTCTGGCACATCGAGTCATTTCCTGAATCTGTACACTATATCTTAGTGAGTTGGCTCATTACTTGCGTCGTAAATAACCTATTTTAGGTAGAGAACCAAAAAATCACCCATTCAATGAATTTATTTCGGTAAAATGTGGGTGTGTCCGTATGAACAACTCAAATACACGACATTTAAGTGGCATACGCCCAAATGCATTGACTATTTAAAAGTTTTTTTTCTAGTCTGAGACGTAACCCACACACTTTATTTTGCATTTACGTAATGTTGGTTTACGTAATTTCTTAGCATTGAAGTGTTACAAATAGGTTTCAATGTCAGTCGTTACTCAAGATTCATTAGTTTATAAATTTTTTTTACGTCAACTTTACATAAGAGGCCATGTTCATAATAATTTCCCTCGGGGTCTATGTCATCTTTGACGTTGCAGTGTAGAAGGTCGTTTCGAAAAAAATGGGGCTGTTAGACAAATCTAATTGTTTATTAAGTAAATTGGTTTTAATTGTTAATTAAGTAAATTGGTTTTAATTGTTTATAAAGTAAAATTGTTTTTTTTTGTTCATATGAAGCAGTTACTTTGTGATGTGACATTATAATTTAAAATAAAACAATAACTTTGTAAACGCCACTTTTATTTTTTATACTTTATGTCGACCGGTTCGCTACAACCGTAGCTTCTTCAGGGCAGTACAATCTCTACTAAAATTAATTTGCATGTCTATTATAGCTATACGTCAATGTAGCTAATACATGATTTAACCAAATGGGCTGGACTCCTCAAGTAACGGAGGAAGTAGGTATAGGTGTAGTGTAGATGGAGAATTGGGAAGGGAACGGGCGTGTTCTTTGTTAGTGGGCGTGGCATAAAGTATAAAAAATAAAAGTGGTGTTTACAAAGTTATTGTTTTATTTTAAATTAAATTTGTTTTAATTGTTTATTAAGTAAATTGGTTCAGATTGTTTATTAAGTAAAAAAGTTGGTTTTAATTGTTTATTAAGTAAATTGGTTTTAATTGTTAAATTGTAAGTAATTGTTTATTAAGTAAATTGGTTTTATTTTATTTATTTTTTTACGTGAGCTCCACACAGGAGGCTCTGAGGAAAATAATTTCCCTCAGGGCCTTTGTCATCTTTGGGGATGCTTAACGGAGGTTTTTTTTAAGAAAAGGAAGGAGAGGAGAGTTCTGGATAGGAAAAGGCTTTAAGGGGTGGGTAGGAATCTGGGGTTCAGTGTGTCCTGGTCATCCGCCTCCAAGATCTAGACTAACCTCACCCCACGAACCCGGGCACCCCTGCCAAATCACCAACGTAGCGAACCACTTGGTGTGACCCATAGCAGAGGTGTTGGTTATCCTCTAAAGGTTCTCGGGGCGGCGGTACCCATTCCCGGCTCCCAAATTGATATTGCAATGTTGCAAACTGACTTATGGTACGAAGCCATTTGATTTCTCCGCCCACCGATGTGACAAGTGACAAGTTAGTCCTGCAAACTGAAATCTACTACACTATATAAAGAGGTAAGGTTTGTTTGTTTGTTTGTTTGCATCGAATAAACTCTGAAACTACTGAACCGATTTGAAAAATTCTTTCGCTGTTGGGAAGCTACACTATCCCTGAGTGACATAGGCTATATAATATTTTCAAAATAATTAGGCAAAATAAAATAAGACAGCTTCAATACCTTTATTTAACTTTTTGAATTTTTCAATTCAGATATTTAATTAGAAAGATATCACGAGTTTAATAATGTTAGTATTAGAAAAAAGTTTCGGCTACGGGCCGGGCGGGAAAGGAGTCAAGAAATGAAGTGCCAGGGGGGTTGGCGGGACGGGGGAGCGGGAGAGCGGTGGCGGGGAAGGTGGAAGTGGAACGCTGGAGGGGAACGCACGGGAAAAGACATGCAAGGAGTAACATTTTATTTATTTGAATATGGCATTACAACGCATGCCGGGAAACAGCTATATATTATAAAAGAAAATCAAAAAAAAAGGTACGAACCGCAAAAAATCAGAAAAGAGTCCCGGTACGATCAAGGGAGTTATAAGGTGTGATAGATCTCTGTCCCTCGGGAAAAAAGGTACCCGATCTCTGTCTCTCGGGAAAAAAGGTAAAAGGTTTTTAAATAAAGGGAGTGCTTTTGAAGATATAAAGGCTGGAAGTTTCGCCCTCTTGAAATTTCGGAAAGTTCAAGAAGGTTCTATAGAACTCTAGAATGTTCTGGAAGGGGTGTGCGCTAAGATATTTTCATGCGGTTTTCACCAATAGATAGAGTGATTCAAGAGGAAGATTTATACGTATAAAACATGCTTATTATAGTAGAGAAAAGCCGAGAAATTCAATTCAGGCAGCGGGCAGCGGGAAGGGGGCAGCTGGCAAGCGGGTGGTGTGGATTTTATAAATGTTGGGTAATGGCGTTGTTTTTCGTTAGCCACAGCAACGCGTGTCCGGGTCTGCTAGTATATAATATATGTGTGCTATCGATTACGAACACAACCATCGGGAACATAAAAATGATTGCTCTCCATAATGGATGAATTTGCGAACCGCCCACAAATCAATTTAAAGAAATCTGTGGCGATTTACACTATAGGTATCTCCTCGTAAATTGTCCGTAATGTATATCGTGCCATGATGTTATTTAAATATGTGTTAAAAGTTTTATTTTAATGGTTGAATTTTTCACGATTCGAGAAACAGTAGGTATTATTAAATTAATTTTGTTTGCTACAGTATTTAACTCGATGCACGATTAAGGCGCCGCATCCGCGCTCAAAAAGTAGAAGATGGAGAGATATGCAATATTACGAATGTTAGAGGAGCGCGCTAATACTTAAAGCGATAAAATCGATGCGAAAATTGTGCAGATGTTTAATAAACACGACTTTTAAAAGAGCAAAATTTTTTAATACATATTTTCATTCATGTGCATTAAGGAAAAATCTTCTTCTCTATATACCGTATATACCAGCGCAAATTAAAAAAAAATCGACACTATAAATTCGTTTCATATTTATAAAAACTTTTATTAGTAAAATTATTTTTGAAGACGATTTTACGTTTGAACTTGGTAAATAATGCACAAAAAATTATATTTTTATAGTAAATATCATTTCAGGGGCCCAAGTGTCGGCGGATTAACTGTCGGGTCACCCAAAAGCCTTTTGGATGTTTTACAATTAAAATTGGCAGATTTTCCGGCCATTATGCAAAGTCGGAAACTGGTGAGAGCTTTGGTACTTACCGTAGTATGGCTTCTCAACACGGGCGGTCAATGGGGCGTTTCTCATAGAACTCTTGTCTTATTTCAAGTTCAAATGGTAATTTTGATTAATAGCCCTCAATTCAAGCGATTCAAATTCAGTCGGCTAATTATTATTTCTACACAAACCTTAATACATACTCAACATGAAAAAACACAATTCAAAGGAGTTTTCAAAGAAATAATCACCTTTATATTCATTTGACAACGTAAAAGTAACTTTGACCACCTTCCAAAAGCCAAATTTCATAGAAAATTATTTAAAAATATTTCAGAGTAGCTACAATAATCAAATAGAACCTAGGTCTTGGGTTGATATTGGCGCAAGCGATTCTGACCTTGTCTTTCATACATTTTCTTTATACATAAGCGGTTTTATTGGAAAACTATTTAGAATGGGACTAAAGGATAAATTAATTTGGTTATTCAAAATACTAGAATTATTATTTAGAAATTTTTTAATTGCAAGTGCTTCTAAGTTATCAATTTGTTTGCCTTTATTGTTACGGTGAAGAATTTTAACCCCTGTGTTCTTATTAAAAGTTTGATCTGTGGATATCTATGTATATTGTATTTAAAATATTTTCAGTAGAGTCAAAATCCAGTGAGGAAATTGGGGAATATAAACATACGTTTGTATGGACAAAAAGCCGCCTGGTTTTCTCTTACAGACCTATGTATATCTTAAATCTTTCCACAGACAAATGAATATCTTCACAGGCCAGTAGTAACAATGCAGTTAATCGGTCAGCAGCGTAGTCGATTATAATGTGTATTGAAGACCGACCTTCGCCGTAAGTGTTCAACTAGTCGTGTGAGTAATAACCTAGTTGAGTTGAATACCACATACTAACTGTTCACACTTCACACGTGTGGTGTGCGCTTTACTTACAATTATAATTACTTACGATGGTAAGTTGTTAACCCATCCAGTTGCATGCAACGATATTTCGTTGATGTGAGCACGACTGAAGCACTAAAAATAAGTATTGTGAACTAAGTCGTTGTTTTAAATTTAAAGTCAATTCTTTCTGATTTCTTTCAAATAATAAACAAAAGTTTCGTTTTATAATTGACATTTACATTAAGATTTTACTGTGATATTGGGATGGCTGAATAATAGTTAATAGAATGTAATTAAACGCAATGACAGCTGACAATGAACGGTGATTCGTCTTCTATTCCACCTTGTCTCTATCGATATAAGATTTCAAGTCGCATGATTATCAAAATAATTTAAAAATTCTAATTTCGTTTGTGACTCTGTCTGTAACTCCGGTTCAATGGACTCTGAAACTTTTGCTTTGGATTTAAGTGTTATTTTCAAAACTGGAAGTGTTTTTTTGTATACCTAATGTAATGTACACTATGCTCAGGTTAATATCACGATAATACTAGTAACGCTAAACTACACTGATATCAATCAGCTCGTAGCCAGTGATTACACGTCTTTCTCTCGCCGGGGTCTGTCGTCTGTCGGTCAGTGCCGCGTGCCGCCCCCCGCCCCGCGACCCCGCGTATGTCCTGGTCGAGACGACAGAGTTCTACAACTGTAAATGTGTATACACTACACCTAATAAAGAAACTACCCATAATATTTATTTTAATTGCCATTTTCAAAATTGCAACGGATTTGTCGAAAATTTACAATATCTGTGATCATTCACGGATTTCAGCTAGTTATTAAAAATAGTCATTTAAGTCGTGACTGCGACTGTTGCTCCGGTTCAAATCGTGGTCATTTGCTTCGAATTTAAAAATTGGAAATGTTTGTTTGGCGAATTCAGAGAAGCGATAATATACCTACCCACAATACAATATTTTAATAAGAAATTATTTTAATTGTCATTTTTTAAATTGCTGAAAACTGATTTGTCGAGAATTAAGATTGTTTCTAATTTTTCAAGGGTCTGCGCTTGTGTCTTTCTTTAAAAGAATCTCTGAGATTTGGCGTTATAAAAATGACTGTCGATTGTGCGAAGCTTGTCTCTGAAAGAGTGTAGAAAAGATATAGTGCATAATATTGTGATAAGATGTAGTATGCGATACGGTCCAGCAGTACATAGCAATTAGCCCGCATCTTCATAGTAAGTAATGTAGATGTGCTAATTGCAGTCAGCGGTGGGCACCACAGGTTGCTATTTGCTAATGGGAAGGTCATGTGTATGGGCACTGGGTCTACTTTGCAGGGATTGCGAACGAATGTAATAATAATAATGTAAATAATTCTGAAGGCTGTGTAAGTCAGAAGGCGACACCAATACCCGCCTCTAAAATTGAGAATCTCCCTTTTTATGGGAATAAATACACCTTTATTTTATTTATTTATTTATAAACGTCCATTTTAGGGGCTTTTACATATGAATATATATGAACTAATAATATATATTTATAACTGACTCAGTAACAACATTTGTTTTGTGATAAATTGAAGATGTCCATTGACTTGGTATAATTATTTCCCTCCACATTTGTCACATGAGAACGGGTCGCTTCTTCGAATCGCTCTTGAGTTCAACAGCTCGGTTGTGGAACGATTTATTAGACCATCAATTAAAATTTTATGTAGAAAAACCAAGTCAGTGAAAATTCTTGTCTGACAATTTAATTTATTTATATAACTGTATGAAAATAAGCCCTAATTTGCTTCTTCTTTGAGTCAACATTTGGGGCATCTTTGCAATGTCCTTCGTCAGCAGTGCATTATTTGCACAGAAGTGATGTCATGTTGTAGTCTTTACGTTCACTCTGCTAATGAGGAATTATTATCCCTAAACTTCAAATATTATCAAAAATGTTATGACAGAAATCGTAAAGTTAAAAATGTCGATATTGCTTAACTATGTAAGCTAGGAATTGACGAGTTTGCTACATAATTTGTTTGTGAATGTGACATTGAAATAGGTACTATGTCTAATGACTCGAACAGTCGAGCTCCGAATTTACAATTTTGAAAATAAAACATGGGTCGCTTATCTTTCGCCGATCCTCAAGTGTCTGTCTGTATTTTTAAGTTATTAGATAAAACATTTCATTTAAAATTATTGATTCCGTAGAAACTTTTTTTCCATAATATAAAGCCAACTAACGTAATGTTATTTCTGTTTCGTTTCAGGTGAGTTAAAGTCCTTCTCCCTGCCCCATGGGTCTAAGCCACCCCAGTCCCCGGGTCTGTGGGACCCGAAGACTTTCAGAAGACACCACGAGATCTCCCTCAACACCCACGGCAGCGATACTGGTAAGGTTCTTGCACTTGACTATTCGAATCACCTTTTATTTACATTCATCATTCATAAATATGTATGAGGGATGCTGCGAGGAGAGTCTGTTGAGAAAAGAAAGGAGAGGAAGTTCTGGGTAGGAAATAGGCCGGCCTGGTCTAGGGGTAAGGCTCTTGAAGGGCGCGGGATCAAATCTCTGCGTGGGCAAATATATTTTTTTCACAATTAATTCATTTAAAAATAATGTATAGTATATTGGCGGCACGTTCCAGAGTGGAAGATACTCTCAGTATCGACCAGGTGTAAGACCACCATTCAGAATTGAAACGTTGCTTGAAATGGCATTAGATGTGTTTGGTGACTGAATAGTCAGGTATTTCCCCACCTTCCTCTGTTCCATCTCCTCCCACCCTCACTACCTCTAGCCTCACAACATACCCTAATTGGGGATGCCATTGGCTACAGACGGGAGCGTTGGGACTCTTGTGACTTGTGAGGTATTCATATATAAAAAGGTGGGTTCAGGGTCGGTGTGTCCAGAAGTAACGGACTTATGAATCCAACCCTCCCACTGCGATGCAATGCGATGTTCCGAGAGAGTCCTGTTGGAGAGATCGAAAGGTCTCTCTCAACCAGCCTCTCTACGTCCTGCCTGCCATGCAGTTGGTGGGCAGACCCATGCAGTTCTGCTAAGTCACCAAACGTAGCGAACCACTTGGGATGGCAAAACTGTTGGTCATACCGGAGCGGTGGTATCCTTATCCGCCTCCCAAATTTCGATTTTTTTCCAGGTTTTTTTTTTGATTATTGACGAAAAAATAAAAATAAAAAAGTAATGATCAATTTCTTAGTTTTTTGTGTTACATAAAGCGTTCGTTTAATCCACACCTTTATTATTATTTCTTATCGAACTCCGGTCGACTTCTTGGAAGCAGTTGGAAGGCAACTAACTACGCTGACAAATTACACCAGTAACTATTGTAAGAATGGTGTCATAAATTCGTCATAAATAAGCACTGAAAATATAAGAATGGTGTGTTTCCGAAATTTAGAATGTTACAAACATTCCAAATTATATTAATTAATTGGCCCAAAACAATTTTTTTTATATATTCTGTCACAGGTAAATTGCACAAAGATAATAAAAATAATTTTATGTGCTTAGATTGGGTAGTATCAAACAAACCAAAAAACAATAGGCGGTGGTTTGCCATCCAATGACAAAATATTTCATTTGAAATCCTGTAAAAGATGCTCAGTTAGAATTACTTGTATATTTGTGTATACCTACACTAAAATCAATAACAATGCTGTTTTTATTTTGTAAATGATTGTTTTCGAGCCTGCCTCTGTTCACTTTTAGCCACCTATCGTTGAGTAGAATTACTAATAATCAAGCGAGGGCGCAAACCTCTTGCCTTATCATGCCTACACTGAACAACAGATGGCAGTAATGTCCACAGTTTTATTGATAAATTAAGATAACATTAAAAATTCCCGGCATTCGAATAACTCATTGTAAGCGAAAGTTGTTTCTTGGGAACCCGACGCTTTTGCCAACTCAGTTATTAACCGTTATTATATTATTATGTTTATTTAACGCATGACCATTGTTTTAAAAATATCTAATAACAACTCTGCCATTGTAATTTTGGTTGGCGTTTGTAATTTTATATGGCTTCCTACTTTGTTCGCTGTTGTTTTGCCGTGGTTTGAATTTCAATTTAAAAATTCGAGAACGAATTTCGTACCGGACGTTCTCGCGGCTACGTGTTCTAAATTCAAAAATTTAAACTGCAGCTTTGGAACATTAATCGGCAAGGCTTTCCCGCGCACTTTTAAAAATGAAATATTTATATCACGTATTTCGGAAGTGAAATATTTGTTGATCGTATATTATCGTAGGTATGTATGAACAAAATTCTTTCTGTGTTACTGTAGATATAGAAAAAAGAACCCCATATATTTGTATTTTTTTGTCGAAAAGGGTCGAAATTCCGTATAAAGTGTGGATAAGCTTGTGATTTTTCTGTGGAAAAATATTAAGTACATACACATTTTGGATTTGAAAAATATTCTTTTAAACAAAGTTGCATTGTGCAAGTTCAAATCGAGAGATTATAGATTTTGTAGGGATATTTTAGTTTTTGTCGGGACAGGGGGCTCTTTATCAGTTACTGTCCCCATATATCGAGACGGATGGCTAACTAACTAACTAACTAACTAACCATCACGCCGTTTCCCCGCAGGGGTAGGCAGAGAGGACGGACCGCCAAACAACTCGGTCTTGGCACACACTCCTTGCCTCGTTCACATTCATACACCGTCTCATACATGCTCTTCTATTATTCCGACTCTTTACATGGCCCGACTCAAGTATCTGATTCACTTGGTCGTGCCATGTCTTTCTCGGACGTCCCCGACTTCTTCTACCATTCACATTTGCATCATATATTCTCCTTACACTCCTTTCCTCGTTCATTCTCTCTACATGCCCGAACCATCGGAGCGTTCCTTTCTTGATCTTACTCATTACGCTTGGCAACCGCCGAGACGGATGGCAACCCTAGATATTAAACATAATCCGACTCTGGTTAATTTGATCGTGTCGTGTCTTCCCGGACCTCCCAGACTTCTTCTACCATTCACATCACACATTCTTCATCACATATTGTTATTGATTTAATATTCTTCTGTCTTTAATACTTTGAGTAACATTTTAAGATAAAAGACAAATTAATAATTAGGTGTGTGTTTTTACTCCGAAAAAATCGGATTCCGAGACTCGATCTAAGAACATCATTTCGAATTCCGAATTCGGTTTGTTCTTTTTCTCTGACTGTTACCGTCACCTGCCTTATGGGCGCTTTACACGATGATTATTTTTCAATAATTTTGTAACCACAATTTTTTTTTTTTTAATAGCCACCGGTTTCGGTCAATACAAGCATCTTCAGGTATATAATTAAACTTTATTGGAGTTTTTTCTGATCATTGTAATATATCATTGAAGAGGAAGTTATTACTAATAAATCTGAACGAAAATATGAAAAAGACAAAAAATAAAGAGCTAACGGTCGCAACTGGGTCTCGAACCCAGGATATCTCGTCTTAGACAAGCGCCTTCAAATTCAACCATTGAGACTAATTATTTTGAAGTTATTTTTACTAATCTCTTATTTCAAATTCAGAATTAAAAATATGATCTTCGACAATTTTTTTTTGCGTGTACCTAATATAGATGATTTGCTGACTACAACAAGTCGGCAAAAGCAAATAATGCTTTCATGTTGTCTATGGCTATGTTTGAGATGTTAGCATTTTTTTGCCGATTTAATTCCTTTCCATAATATATAACTTTTTCTGTTCATATGAAGCAGTTACTTTGTGATATGACATTATAATTTAAAATAAAGCAATAACTTTGTAAACACCACTTTTATTATTTATACTTTATGCCGACCGGGTTTCACTACAACCGTAGCTTCTTCAGGGCAGTACAATCTCTACTAAAATTAATTTACATGTGTGTTACAGCTAATACATGATTTAACCAAATGGGCTGGACTCCTCAAGTAACGTCTACACCTATACCTACTTCCTCCGTTACTTGAGGAGTCCAGCCCATTTGGTTAAATCATGTATTAGCTATAGCTATAACACACATGTAAATTAATTTTAGTAGAGATTGTACTGCCCTGAAGAAGCTACGGTTGTAGCGAAACCCAGTCGGCATAAAGTATAAAAAATAAAAGTGGTGTTTACAAAGTTATTGTTTTATTTTAAATTATTACTTTTTCTATTGATAACTAACTGTATAAAAACTTAAGTATGAAAATAATATTCGTTTTCATATGAGTCCCGATATAGTTTCCATATAGGAGTCGGTATGAAAAAAAATGCATAGTGTAAATTGCCTATTATGCCGGGCGTCGAACCTTACTCTTCTGCCGAGTTTACCTCAGTCCCTACCTTGTCTCCCATCTGTCACTCTACTACCAAAGTAGGTACGTATAAACCCAATATATATATACCCAATCTCCCCAGTCTCCTGACGGCATCACAGGAATGTCTAACCTAACCTAACCGAGATTAGACGACCCGTCCATCTGTGTATCTGAGACGTCTATCGGGAGAATTTCAAAACCATCCTCGATTAATAATCATAATAATAAAACTTAGTTTGTAGACCTCCGTTTTTTGTGAAAGTCACCTAAAGGGCGCTGTGCAATTTATTATGAACTAGCTGACCCGGACACGCGTTGCTGTGGCTAACGAAACACAACGCCAACTACTGGATGGTTATCCAACCTTTATTTTTTTTAAATTTAAATTTATTTATTTCATCCAAAAAAAAATATGAATACATAATATAATATCATTTTACCATCGTGTATTGGTTACATTTTCCCTTTTTATTTTCATCCTTTTCTTTTAAACAGTAGTAATAATAACATAATTTTAATGACAATAACATGTTACTTACAAAGTTGTAAGAATAATGTTATAGTACAATACAACATTGTTATAAGAATAATGTTATAATAATAATTGATTAATCATTAAAGCAGTATCAAAATAGGAAAAAAGAATATGGAGGTAAGAACTGTTATATAGAAGTAACATAATATATATTTTAAGTTATAACCACAATAAATTGACTCTCATGGCCATCTGTTGATTTGAATACAAGTCAAATAATCCACGAAGGTCACATGTGCAAATTTTTATCAACCTCGGCGTAAAACGGTAGATTTGCATACAAATCAAATCGACACCGCCCGCTTGCCAGCCCGCTCGTCCACCACATACAGACATTATCCTTTATATATTATATATTTCAACCAATTTACACAAAACCTTTACAAATTTTAAACCTAAACCTTCCTCACGAATCACTCTATCTATTGATGAAAACCGCATGAAAATCCGTTCAGTAGTTTTTGAGTTTATCGCGAACAGACAAATAGACGCGGCGGAGGACTTTAATTTATAATATGTAGAGATTCGTCGACTGGTTTCGGTTGTACTAAACTTTCTTCAGGACAATAAACGTATAAACTAATTATAGTACAGGATTATAGTTAAGTAGTTAATTATAGTATGGTATAGTAGTAAAAGATTGAGAGATAAACGTAATAGAATGAGAATATTTTACTTTTATACAATTTCAAAAACTTTTATACAATTTCAAAAACTTTTATACAATTCCCGAAAACTTTTTCCACATTTTCTATTTTTTTCCAGAAGAAATATTTTCTACTTTTAAACTTCATACAACAAAACAAAAAGATGCCTAAAGTCTATCATCGTTTGTACAGTCTAGTGTTCATAATATTTACTAAAGTTCCATTGACGTGAGATAGATGTTTGATTTTGTGATTCGTTCCTCTCTGACATTTCACGGTTAGGATAGTCGAAGCCTTATATAGTGGATTTCTATCCCAACAATTACTCGATTGTTAGAGCTTTAGGAATCTTCCGGATTATTTATTGAATTTTTTCCGACTTGCTTTCTAGTATTTACAGGAAATTTCTTTACAAAATGATTGCTGACATTTCGTCTGGCTGTCTGCTTAGGAAAAATTAAAAACTTAGCTTTTATCAACAGAATATTACTCATTTTTTGTTATAAAGTTTAATTTGTAGAACTCCATTTGAATTTTTATTTCTTTTATATTATTCAATAATATTATTTATTCAATTTATAAAAACAGTGTATTTATAAACAAGCTCTGCTATGTAATTATTATTACGCGTGATAGCTGTTTCGCCTGCTGAAGGCATTATCAAACTGTGATCATACCACTTACAGACGGTGTATTTATATATTTTCTAGATAGGTATTTACGATGACTAATTTCTGAGTAAAATGACTGAAATTATTAATGGTTTTTATTCCTTTTAAATTTCTCCAATTACTATGCGTGATAATAATAATTACATAGCAGAACTGTTTTTTATAAATTGAATGATAATATTATTGAATATTATATAAAAGAAAAGAAAAAAATACTCGCTTTTAGGTATCATAACAAATGATGATGCATACACAATACGCACTCAGATGCATTGCTTGAATACTGCATCTTTCTGATCCTTTATAGAAAAAAAATAATAATAAGAAAAGGTACCTACTACTAGGTTACTAACTTTTAGAAAATTCTTCATTCCAAGCACCAAATTTAATTTTTAAAATAATAACGCCTCGTTTCAACGCCGGAAGGTTCCACTTCAATCTCAATACGCCCAAATTATTTAACCCTAATCAACACTCTTTCAGTCTATACAAATTCACTTGTGGTAGACCTAGGTCCCCCATGAATTTATGCTTCATAAAAACAGAAAAAAGCACTTTTTTGGGATTTATTTATTTAAAGTTAATGAAAGACATATAATAAATCAAAGAAAACTGGTTTATTAAATTTTTCGAACAAACGTGTGGCATTTATAGGAATTTCAAGCTGAGTCTTCTCATTTTTCGATAGAGCAGGACTTCTTAGGTCAGGCAAATTCACAATAATGTCATGCGCTCGAACTTGGACCACGATGGCGGTGGTTGTTCCCATTTGTACCTTTTTTTGCCATAAAATGCATTAGAGATACTGTCACTCAGATTTGCATTATCCATTCTATCATTTTCCGAGTCAACAATGTATAAAACTGTAATCAAGAAATTTTACTTACGTAGCTACACTCGTGGGGGACCTAGATCCCAGGTCCCAGGTCCCAGGTCCTAGGCTTTTCTAAGAATACACGGAGCCGCAAGCGCGTAAAGCTTAAAATAAATATTTGCGATAATCTGTATGGTGGGGGACTCTACTCCCCCGCGAGTGGTGTTAAGGTTTAAATATTCCAAACTGAGAGACCCTGATAATCTATTTTATTCATGTTTTTGTTTACATAACCCCCGACGTAATTAGTTTTTCTTGTACCAATTAAGTTAAAAGGAAGTGTTATTTCAATAACGCGTGCGTTTAAGGTGTGACACGAATCTTAGAATTTTAACGAAATTTTCGAAAATTCAAATTATAAATGTTTACCAAACTTGCCTGTATTATAATAATTATATCGATACTAAAAGCTGACCCTGTAATCTATAAACATAATTTAATCTACCCTTCTTTTATTGCAACCATACTACAAACGCTAAACTGACTTCGATCAAAAATACATTGTCCCATAAAATACTAGGTGATGTCCCCAGCGATGCCCGGGCTTTACATACTTAAATTTAATTCCTCTCTATTTCGCTGTGTGTTTGTTACCAGACCAGTTTAGTGTTACGAATGCACCTGCCTTGTCCTGTATCCCGGTAACATCGCAACCACCTGCTTTATTTTGAACATACATAATACCTTCGGTACGCGACCCTAAATTTGACGGTGATATCAAAAATATATTTCAACTTTATTTGTTATACACATTGATGGCGCGTGTTGTGTTGTGCTTTTGAGGTTCTGTATAATATAATATGAGTTTATTTTGTACCCGAAGCAAGATCAAATTTTTGTTACTTCGGGTAAAATTGGTCAATCTTATTTTCAAGTATTGAAATTATTTTTCAGTTTTCTTTGACATCGACTGTAATATCGTCAGGATATCGAGCACATGGAATAAAAACATCGAAATGCTATGTCGGCATGTTTTGTGATCGAAAAGTCTGACCATTATTTGCTTAAATATGAAGAAAAGAATTTCGAATTAATTTAGGAGACAGAGCGCGTGCTAAATGGGCTAGAGATAAAAGGTATTAAGTCAGTCAGCAACATATTTTCTTACTAGATGTATGAAAAAATTTTTGCATACATCTAAATAAATATTCAAAAACAAAAAATATAATTTTGGGTTTCATGAAAACACAGGACAGTGACAATTCAACGCACCTTTGAAAAGTGATATAAAGCCATTAAAAGGGATGAAAAAAAAAACTAACATATAAACCTCACTATTTTATTTTATTTATTTATCACTTTCCTTGACTTTTATGTCATTTTTGTGTTGAATTGTCACTGACCTGAGTTGAACGGTTACTGTAATTTCTACCTGTACGACAATTTTGTTTTACGACATTAAGGCGCGGTGTATCCGCTGAAAAATAAGAAGATGGAGAGATTTGTAAAAACTAATGTTAGAGAGAGCGCGCTAATATTAAAAACGATAATATTTAAGCGAAAATTGTGAAAACACGACTCGTTTAAAATAGAGCGAAAATCTCGTGAGGATTGTCTAAAGTAGCATTTAATGAAACACTGTGAAGTTTTCATGCATAAAACTTATAAAATAACTGAAAAAACGTGTTTCTAATAATTTTCGGAACATAGGTACTTCGCAATTTTTTTGTATCGAGAGAATATCATATAATTGCCGTTTCGGCGTGGGGAATGCATAGATAGATATTATCTTCAAGATATATTTTGAGAGCTTTAAAACTTACAGTATTTAAGGAAAATATGTAATAAATCGGTAGAAATGCGGGAAGCTCGGCCTTAATTACCGACCATCGGTCATTTGCGGGACGTCGATAAATAACCGTCGACAACTAAATGCATCCTTCCAGTCCCAGTGTTACTTCTTTATCGATACAGCCTTGCCACGCCGCTCGATTAATTAGCAAGTACAAAATGAATTTCCGACTGTCCTAAAACAAAGCATAGGTATCCTGTGATTGAAATCTAAATTGATATCATCACACGCGCTCTTAGCTTACCTGAAAATTTATATCTTCTGAAGATCTTGACTGCTTCCGCTGTCCAGCTAACAAGTAACACGACAGGTGCGGCATTGCCTAACAGGTGGTATCCGCTGTACCTAAGGACGATATACGAGACCGTCTCGAAACGCAGAGATAAAAACCGACTCACAAAATAATTCGTCTTAAATTTCGCAAGGCCAACCATAACATGCATCACCAATCTGTGTTTTTGGGTTTACTTTTTTTATGTTAATACCGTACAATAGTCAAAACTGCTCCCGACTGTTTTGGCTTTTCTACAATTTGGGGTATGTTGTGAGGCTAAAGGGAGTAGAGAAAGGAAGGAGATAGGGAAGTGGAAGGTTAGGAAGCACCTCGACACAACGTACACCTTTTATTAGATACTAACAGACCCGGCCACACGTTGTTGTGGCTAACGAAACGCAACGCCATTACCCAATCTTTATAAAATTCACACCACCCGCTTGCCAGCTGCCCGCTGCCTGAATTGAATATTTGAATTTCTTGACCTTTCTCTACTACAATAAGCATATACTGGTGAAAACCGCATGAAAATCCGTTGCGTAGTTTAAAAGACCTAAGCGCACAAACATTTTGAGCAACTTCATTTTATACTATGTAATGATACTTCCACTGGCATCAGACATTTCTTTCAATTAGGGAGGCGGTTGTGGGTACCGTCGCCCGGGAAACATTTGTTGGTCACTCCAAGTGGTTCGCTACGTCTGGTGGGTGCTCGCGTTTTTCAGGTGATGTGTGTTCAGATCTTGGCGGCGTATGCCAACCAGCTGCGTGGCGGGCCAGATCGAGAGAGACCAATTTGGGGAGACGTTGACCTCTCCAGCTGGTCTGTCTCAACCCATCGTCTTGCACCGCGGCTGGAGGGGTGGATTCATATGTCCATAACTCCTAAATTCCTACCCAACTTTCATATCTTTTCCCAAAACTTCCTCTCCTTCATTTCCCGAAAAATCCTCTACACAGTATCCCCAAAGATGAGACAGGCTCTGAAGGAAATTATTTTCCTCAGGGCTCCCTGTGAGGGGTTAATGTAAAAAAAACTCCTGCATGATAATCACAAAAAAGGGTTAGTTTCAGATTGCCATTGTTGACTTCTAACCTCACCTCATTTGGCGCGCTATATTTTTGCACAGGAAATATATTTTTCATGGTCGTAAACTAACTAACTAACCATCACACCGTTTCCCCGCAGGGGTAGGCAGAGAGGAAGGAACGCCAAACAACTCGGTCTTTGCACACATTCCTTGCCTCGTTTACATTCATACAACATCTCATACATGCACTTCTATTATTCTGACTCTTGACATGGCCCGACTCAAGTATCTGATTCACTTGGTCATGTCATGTTTTTCTTGGGCGTCCTCGATTTCTTGTACCGTTCACATTTGCGTCATATATTCTCCTTACTCTACTTTCCTCGTTCATTCGCTCTACATGGCCAAACTATCGGAGCGTCCCTTTCTTAATCTTACACATTACGCTTACATCAGCCTTGCATTCTTTGCGGATCTCCACATTTCTCACACGATCGTGCATGGTTTTACCACACATTCGCTTCAGGGATCTCATCTCATCGTCGTAATTAAAATGAATAAATTGGGCAGGTACCTATTTAATAATGCATTAATATTCCCTAATAAGGTAACTTACCTGGCAACATAAAAAAGGGTTCCTTTTCCTCTTTTATTCCACAGTTCATTCCTACCAACCTACCCATAACAGATAACACAGTAACACCTGCATCACGTTTTTGCTACTCAGGTGCAAAAAAGGGCCGAGCCTTCGGATTATTAATATTCCAATTTTGATTTCAAATTTGGTGTTGGGCCATTAATAATGCAGTGTT
Source organism: Limnephilus lunatus (assembly GCA_917563855.2). NCBI lineage: Eukaryota > Metazoa > Arthropoda > Insecta > Trichoptera > Limnephilidae > Limnephilus > Limnephilus lunatus. The sequence continues at coordinate 59,927,029 of OU830596.1, forward strand.
TTATTTTATCTTGTGTTTTGTTTACACAAAAAATTAACGACTTCAGCGGAAAAATCAAAATCATTTTTTGAATTTAAAACACGAGTTTGTTGCTCTACGGGTTGCATGTGGGCTGCCATAAATAATGCAGTTAAGATTTTAGTTTTGTGTTAGGCATGTACATATGTTATTCACTGGTTTTACTTCCCGGCTTTGCCCGAGGTTTTTGCACATTATTTTGAAATTAACTATGTTTCCATCTTGTCTTTATTATTATATGAAGGTCTTATGTATATTTCAAAGCTCTACATCTCATGATTGAATATATCTTGCTCGCTTATAACAGTTGTGTTTATCGAGAATTTATGTTTTGATTGATTGCACAGAAAATCTTGTTCATCGTCTGCAAATTCTTGATTATTTTTTTGAATACCGCGCAAGTGTCCTAACTGTCCGTGGGTCTATGGCATCCCTAATTAAGGAATGTTGCGACGCTGAAGGGAGTGGGTAAGGGAAGGAAAATATGAGATAAAAGTGGTGATTCATATCTGGTCACCAAACATGGTTAAAACCATTTAAAGCAACATTTCGACTCTGAATAATGGCCTCTCTCCAGGCCCCATAATGAGGGTATATAATATTTTTTTACATTAGCTCGGCACCTTGAAGAAAATAAAAAAAGGCATTGAAGAAAAAAGTCTATATCATCTTTGGGGATGCTGTGTGGAGGGTATTTTTATGGAAAGGAGGGAGAGGGGTATATAAGAGGGGTGGGTAGGAATCTGGATGGAATGTGTCAAAGAGTTACGGACGTACGAATCCTTCCCTCCTGCTGCGGATTACGAAAATTTGTCTTTGCAAACATTAAAACCTCAGAACATGTCTTCGGCGTTCTCAAGGCGAAGTTAGAACCTTATCCTACCAAAATAGCTAAAGCCTATATTGCGCTTTATAACAACTATCAACTACTGTCAGATACAAACAAAATAGAGAGTGTAAGTGATGTTAGAACCTTGTGAATTAAATGGAACTTGATTTTAGAATTTCTTATAAAGTATCTAGAGAAATACATTATATTTCAATATATTTGTAAATACAACTTCAACAACGCCATAACTTCAGGACGACCTATTTCATTCACATTTTTTTGAAGTTTTCTAATGCTTTATAGAAGATTCTTACGGAAAGAAAAAATAAGAAAATTGCGCAGAAAATTAAATAATTTCAGAAAACTTAACTAAACCTACTATTTTAACTTCGCACGTTTGACAGTTCGCGCGTTTGAAAAAATTGAATTTAGCAGGCAGCTGTTTTTTTTTGTATCTATTAAAAGAATTGTCTACGGATTTTTTAAATTATAGATATTTTAAATAGGTACCTTTCTAAGGTACCAAATTTGATTGATTGTTCTTATAATGTACAAAAACGAATATTGAAAATGAGCTGTTTGAAAACTGAATGCACTGGGACTGAATATATGGAACGCGGGAGGGTGGTTGGCGAGACGGGGGAGCGGGAGAGGGGCGAGGGTAGGCGGGGAAGGTGGAAGGGTATGCGGGAGGGGGGACGCACGGGAAAGGACATGCAGGGAGAAACAATTTATTTCTTTGAATATGGTATTGCGACGCATGCCGGGAACCAGCTAGTAGCATAAAATAATGATTTCGTATACATTGAGGTGATCAATACCTCAATGCTTTTGTATTATTTATCTTAACACCTCACAAATCATACCTTTTGATATCACGATTATTTTGCTTTATCTGCTAATAATTTCCGATAAGCACGTTTGTGATTCACGATTTACGGGAATTTATACATTTACATAATCAATACTTTTATCAACATTTCTAATAGCACTATACTGGGCTTGTGGCTTATAAATTATGACAAACTAGCTGAACCGGCCACGCGTTGCTGTGGCTAACGAAACACACCGCTATCTACTGGATGGTTACCCAACCTTTTAACTCACACAACCATCTGTTTTTAATTTGAATACAAATCAAATGCACACTGTAGGCATTGCCAGCCTTCTTGTCCACCACATACAGACATTCTCCTTTAATAATAGTATATTTCAACCAATTTACACAAAACCTTGACACATTATATACCTAAACCCTCCTCATGAATCACTCTATCTATTGGTGAAAACCGCATGAAAATCCGTTTAGTAGTTTTTGCGTTTATCGCCAACAGACAGACAGACGCGGCGGAGGACTTTAATTTATAAAATGTAGAGATATTTCCGTAAATCCTATATCAATAACTAAAGGCCTCGACAAACAGATCGCGTGATTCACGCGGCGTTAGACGTGAATAACGCCGCGTTAATAACGCTGCGTTGTGTTGTACTGAACATTACTAGACCAGTCAAACAGAGCGAGCGCGTTAGCATCACGCGATACTCTAACGCTGCGTTAGGACGTCGCGTTGTATTTTTTTACAAAATTTTGTTTAACGCCGGACGTTATTGCTTGACAGTGGTAAAAATGAATATTGAAAAGTTGATTTTTTTTTTCTATTCTTGAACATACACATTATAGATTATTACATAGATAATAAGTTTAGTAATAAGAATAGATTGTGGGAGGACATTGGAATTGAAATAAATCAATCGGGTCTACGCTCTGCCTAACGCCGAACCCGTTCAAACAGAAAGTAAGCGACGTGACGTTAATAACGCCGTCGCGGTAATTACGCGTTCTGTTTGACGAGGCCTTAAACGATATTGGTAACTAAGCGATATCGGTTAGATAAACTTAGGTGTCGAAGTTTGTTTATCGATTATCCGAGCTCGACTGACGATCGATAAATTTGTCTTCAAATATCGGAAAAACGCTATAAGTTGGCAACACTCAAATAAAAAATCAAAATTATACTTACAAACCTTACAATTCCTATTACAAACTGCGATGTTTTTTGTTGATAATGTGTGGACAAGATTATGTAGGAAGCGAACGGGCTCGATTAACTATCGATATTTAGTCAATGTGAACTGTCAAAAATATAACTGTCATGTTCCTTTTTTCGACTAATAAAATAACCCATGATTTCAAAATTTCAGAAATCGAAATAATATAAAGTACAATGTACTAATCTTTACTCTCTCTCTGGTTTCAATCCTGGGATTGGTTTGCAGCAATTTCCTCTAATTTTCTTTTCCATTCTTCCCTGTCTTGTGCGGCTCTTTTGAGTTCTGCATATGATGAGCAGCGCACGTCCACCAGCAGGTCGTCCAGGTACTCTCGGCGTGGGCGTCCCCTAGAGTTTGTCCCCTCGGTCATACCCTCCATTATGGTATGCAAGAGGCCTTCTTGTCGTATAACATGTCCGATCCATCTTGCACGCCTTTCGGACAAGGTCCTGAGCAGGTGCCTTCCTCCTTCGATACTTTGGAGAACCTCCTCATTTGTAATGTGGTCTCTCCAGGAAATTCCTAATAATATTCTATAGGACCACATCTCAAAAGCCTCTAGTCTCCGTTTATCTCTTTCGGATAGGCACCATGTTTCGCAGCCTTACATCAAGATACTCCACACATAGGTCTTGATGAGGAGTATTCGCAGTTTTAGGTCTATATTATTTGATTCAATTACTTTCGACCTTTTATTGAATGCAAGCCTAGCCTGGTGTATACGGCTGTCGACCTCGCTCTTAGACCGACCGTCCCATGTTATTTTGCTCCCGAGGTAGACAAACTCCTTGGTGTTCTTTAGTGGAACTCCTGCCGTCTCTACTCTCATCTGGTGTTGCGTTCGGCCTACAGTCAGCAGCTTTGTTTTGTCTTTATTTATCTTCATGTTGTAGTTGTTTTGAAGAATGCTTTGCATGGTTGTTAAGGCCTCTTGCAGTTCTTCTTCGCTTTCAGCAACCAAAGCAATATCGTCAGCAAACCTTATCATATCCACCTTTTGCCCGTGTATCTTTACACCTTTTCTGTGACTCATTCTCTCTCTCAAGTCGTCAATCGCACTCTGTATATAAACGTTAAAAAGAACAGGTGACAGAGAGCATCCCTGTCTCACCCCTTGTCTTATACTGGCTTCTTTTGTATCATTGTCACATCTAATTATAGCGGCCTCATTCTTGTATAGCGCCTGGATTATTCGTCTATCTCTATATTTGATATCAATTCTCTTCAGAATCTCGAAGAGTCTTTTCCATTCTACTTTGTCGAAAGCCTTCTCCAGGTCTATGAATGCGATGAATGTGTTTTGGTTTCTTTTTATTATTTTTTCTAGTAGTATTCGTAGCGACAATATTGCTTCTCTGGTTCACCTCTTCTGAAGCCATACTGGTCTCCGGAAAGGATGTTCTCTACTTTTGGTTCGATTCTTTTTAGAATGATATTAGTCAATATTTTTGAGGCATGGGATATTAGGCTAAGAGTTCTGTGTTGTTCACATTTCGTCGTGCCTGCCTTCTTTGGTAATGCGACAATTAGGCATTTCTCGAAATCCTCCGGTATCTCTCCAGTCTTATACATTGTCTGTATCATTTTAAACAGGGCATCTGTAGTTCCTTTTCCTGCTGGCTTAATGAGTTCAGCCGGAACGTCATCGATTCCGGGTGCTTTCCTATATAATAGATATATAAATATAATCTTTACTATAAAGCGGGAATTATTTTTTTTATCTGATTTCAGCAAAAACTCTTGAACATGCTCTGGCGTAATGAAATTTGCACAGTTTTTTTCGCGTTGAATTTATAGATAAACGCGAGTATTTCTAGATCGTGTAATAGTTTCCAACGTGAGTTGTGATGGTTTAAAATATCCATATAGCTTACTATGAAATTCTAATGTAACTAGGTAGGTACCTAGGTACCATCATCTTTTTCCAAGTCGCCCGTTTATCGGCGTTGTCGATTTGTGAATGTTATAAATTATAAATCAAGAATAACACCCTAACCTAAATTAAAATAAATAATAAAAACAACTCTATTTAAAATAAACAAATGAAAGGCGACCGTCATCGCCATGGTGACCGTGTTCCGTCCCTTTTCCTCTAAATTAATGTCCATACTTCGTCCCTTTTACGTGCGCATTCTTTCTATAAAAAAATCCCGACAGTCACAACTTGAATTATAAATAATAGAGCAATGCTAACTGCACTTAATAAAAAAATCCAACCAATCGAAGCCTGAATTTTGAATAAAACGTTATTTTTCTCAAAGTGTCTATTTACTAACAGAAAATTTAATCCTTTTCTAGACCGGTCAACATTCTGCATGACGTATTGCTGTCCTGTTGTACCGTATCGCACGATCTCTCGCCGTCTCTTTCGCTCTCGTTGCGATTCGAATAAGCGTGTCTCATTCTAGCTTCGTTTTCCTGTTTGACCGCTTCAAGTTGTACGCCTTTTGTGCGGCGTTCGTTCGTTTTCGTAAATTTTCGTTAGTGAATTTTCGAACGCGGTCGGTGTCAGCGGTAGCCATTTTTTCTTTGAAATAACGTGTCCTTTTTGAACCTTTGACAGCTATTTCGCTGGCAAACTCGTGAAAATTGTTATAAGATGCAAACCTAATAACACAAAAGTTGTGATATTTAAAGATTTTCAACGTAAAGGCACTTAAGCGGAAGTTTTGTTTTGTGAATACCTCAAAGGAAACAAAGTTTTGTTTTTAAGTTTGTGGTTTTTTGTTTTGTGTTCTCAAAGTGAAACCCTTGTTGGAATGTTTTTGGCTTTTTAGTTGTTAAGTGTGATTGTTTGGGTTTTTTAAAGTTTGTGCTAATCAATATTGTGTTTTATTTTCTAATAAAATGTATTTTGGCCAATGGGAATGTTCGGATAAACCTGTTCGATGTCATTCTTTTAAAAATATCATTTATTTTTTTGGTTCAGACATCTCTACCTATGAAATGTTTTATAAAATTTCCTAATGTGATTTTTCCCATTATTTGATGGGATTTATGGGAAAACTATAATATGAAAACTTCAGTAGTTCTATTTGAATATTATAGATGGCAGCACTTCCGTTTGTATATATTTGTGAATCGAGTGTGTACGACAGACGTTAGCGTATTAATAATTTAGAATATTCTCTCAGGATCACCCTGGTAGAAGACCACCATTTATAATCGAAACATTGCTTCAAACGTTTCTAACTGTGTTTATTGAATAGTCAGGCACTTTTTAACCTTCTTCCTCCCATCTACTTCTTTTTCCCACTCGCTGCATCCTTACAACGTACCCCAATGGGGGATGCCATAGTCCTACTTGCTCCGGACAGTAGGTAGTTGGGAGCAGTTGAGACATTTTTGCGACACGTAATGTAATACAACAGAAAATATTTCAATAATTTTAAGGAAAATGATTTTAAGAATAACAAAAGAGTAGATATGTATAAGACGATATATGAATGTGAATGAAGCAAGGAGTGTGTGCCAAAACAGAGTTGTTTGGCGGTCTATCCTATCTATCATCCCATGCAAGGGAATGTCATGATGGTTAGGTATATACTTAGTTTCAATTTAACAATGATGTTTTTTATTAAAGACAAAATATTCCCGAGTTACAAATAACCCAACAATGTTCGAAAATCTCCTACTACCACCACAGTAAGCGGAACATGTTGATTGTGTCGTGATGGAGGACTTAGCCAGCCGAGGAATCGAACACGCGATACCCACTCAGCCACGACCGGTGGAATTCTGCTCGATTTAATCTTTTAACAAAACTCTGAACACTTTCGTTGTTTTGTACCTATTTTGAAGTAGGTACTTATTTAAGTATATTTTTAACCGTTTTTTCACAACTACTGTGAGTAAAACCACTTTGTTACACTTTCAACTAAATCTAGTTTTTTTATAACCCTAGCGGTGTCGAACGTCGAACTACGAACAATCTTTTATTATTTATTACGACTTGTCAGAGAGCTTTGATAGAATCAAATAATGTACATACTTTATGCGGGAAAGGCAATAACCGATATTTTATATTATATGTTCATTTATTGAACGCCCATACGGCTTTTACAAACATAATACATGTCGAAATTTTACAGAAATATATATATCAGTACAATAATTGAGCCCTTAATAATAATAATAATAACGTAATATTTGTATAGCGCAGTTTTGTGTCATTTCACTTCAAGTGCGCTTAACTATAATAAATTTAAAAATAATCCTACAGTGTTCCTTACGAGATCATTACAAAATATTTATAAAATAATACCTATGAAATAAAGAATATACAGTATTTACAAAACAATGACAAGAGAACAAAGATTAACAAAACAGTGCTGTTATAGCATATAGGAAAATAATAATATACAAAAACAGTGTTATTGTAGCACAGGACAAAACAAGAACTTTTAAACTAAAATATAATACACTAACTTCTTACAAAAAATTCAGATATTAAACATAAAAGTACAATTAGGAGGAAACCGAAACCAAACGATTACCGGATACTTGAGAACATGACTTATTACTTGTATTGAAAAGATGTTAGGATTCATGAATGGTACGATTTTTTAAATAATTTTGTTTTTAAAGCCCGTTTAAATTCTGCCCGGAATAATGTTGTATCCAAAAATGTTCTTGTTTTGAGAAAGATTGAAAAAACGAAACCGGTTATTTTTCATAACGTTTTATATTTAAAATACAATAAACATACAACTCTTAAGATTTATACTTACAAAGAGGTAAAGAAAAGCAATTAAATTAGTATTTTATCAATAACTCAAAATTGACTATTTTTTCAAAGGTAAAGCACTCAGTGAGGCCAACATTATCAAATAATGTTTTAAAATCTGTAAAATTTATTCCTATTTTATTGTATCAATTCACGAACGTCTCTCGTTCGCGTCTAGTAATAATAAATATTTAGATTGGTACCTGTCTGCTTATCTCTTATTGTCAACAATAATACTACTGCTATCCTATCTTACAGATAAGGGACTATCAGACAAACCGATATCGCTTTCATAATATAGTATAATATGTATATATGTATATGCATTATTGTAGTGTATTGATTATTCTTGTAGTTTCAGTTTCTTTCAATAGATGTATATAGGTTAGTTTGTAATACGAAGTTCTGCTATATCCCAACAGATGGCAGATGATTTGAATCAGATGAGTACCATCTATCGCCGCTCGTGTCTTTGGTACGATCAGTTACGATGATGGCTCAAGCCCTAATAATAATAATTACATAGCATAACTTGTGTATGAATAAACTGTTTTTACAAATTGAATAATAGTATCATTAAATATATAAGAGAAATAAAAAATGAAATGTATTTCTACGAATTTAACTTGATAAGAATATATCAAGCATGTTCTTTATATAGGTAGTACCTAGAGTTGTCTCCCTTCTATGTCGTCTTTTCTCTCGTACAAGACTTCAGTCGCACGTTCGTTACAGTAAACAATTCTTAGTAAGAGCAAATGGCAACTTCCTACCGGAGTTGATCGATTCAGCAGAACAGATTCGTGCCATTTCAATTTGCATGCACAATCCCAAGCCCAAGGGTTCCTAACCAGTCGATCTCGGACTAAAGTTTGGTCGATGCCAACAATTACGATTATGAATAAAAATAATTACTAAACTAACTAACTAACTAACTAACCATCACGCCGTTTCCCCGCAGGGGTAGGCAGAGAGGACGGACCGCCACACAACTCGATCTTGGCACACACTCTTTGCCTCGTTCACATTCATACATCGTCTCATACATGCTCTTCTATTATTCCGACTCTTCACATGGCCCGACTCAAGTATCTGATTCACTTGGTCGTGCCATGTCTTCCTCGGGCGTCCCCGACTTCTTCTACCATTCACATTTGCATCATATATTCTCCTTACACTCCTTTCCTCGTTCATTCGCTCTACATGCCCAAACCATCGGAGAGTCCCTTTCTTAATCTTACACATCACGCTTACGTCAGCCTTGCATTCTTTGCGGATATCCACGTTTCTCTCACGATCGTACATGGTTTTACCACACATTCGCCTCAGGGATCTCATTTCTACAGCATTCAGTCTGCTTTCATCCTTCCTCTGCCAGTTCCATGCCTCACTGCCATACATCAGGGTAGGTACCAGCACTCCATTATGGACGGCTAGTTTCGCGTCTTTGGACAGTTTTTTATTACCGCCAACGGCATTCAGTCCTCCATTAATGGAGTTACCGGCATTCACCCTTCTTTCAATATCTCTATCAGCCTTCCCATCTTTCGTAAACATACTACCCAGATACACAAACTCATCCACCTGCTCCAAGTTTTCATCATTCACAACTATATTGCATACTGTTTTCGTACTCTCTCTTTCAAACACCATGACTTTAGACTTACTTACATTCATCATTAACTCATTCTTCATACATACTTCGTTCATCCTAGACACGAGAGACTGTAGATCTTCCATACTACTAGAAATTAGCACCGCATCATCAGCATACAAAAGGCAACATACTTCCAGATTACTCAATTTTGCGCCCAATCCCATCTCTTTCAATTCTTGCATACAATTATCCATGTATAGATTGAATAACCACGGTGACATTACGCAGCCTTGTTTAACACCTTTTGTGATGTCAAACCACTCCGTAAAATCGCCGTTCACCCTAACACATGCAACGCTTCCCTTATATAGCGACGCAATTGCCTGAATGAGCTTCGTATTCACTCCGTACTTGGACAACACCTTCCATAGCTTTTTCCTGTCAACTCGGTCGTACGCTTTTTGTAGATCTACAAAGGCACAGAAGAGTTTCTGGTTTTTTGCAAGAAACTTCTCAGTGAGCATACGCAATGAGAAAATCTGGTCCATGCACCCCCTTCCACTCATAAAAGCACCTTGCACATCCCATATTTTATCTTTTGTTTCCATTCTTACCCTTTCAATCAATATTCTACCATACAGCTTGCCCACTGAACTTAGAAGGCTAATAGCCCTATGATTCCCACATTCCATACGTGACCCTTTACCTTTGTATAATGGCATGATTACAGCCCTTCTCCAATCTAATGGCGTATAACCCTCCTTTAAACATTGGTTAAAAAGTCTGCACAGCCATGTTAGAATAATACGACTATCTCCTTTAAAGTATTCGGCAGCAATATTGTCGAAACCCACAGCCTTGCCACTCTTCATGCATTTAATTGATCTTTTTATTTCATCCATACTGATTTCGGTAACATTCACTCCATCATCGTTCATAACCGCTTCACCGCTGGGATCACAACCACTCGGGTTACTTTCAAAGACTTCCTCGAAATATTTCATCCATCTCTCTTTGATTTCATTCTCATTCGTCAACATTTGTCCATCTTTCGATTTTATCACTTTCATGCTTCCGTTCTCTGGACCACTCCGGGACCTTTTGACCTCCTTCCAAAACAGTTTTATGTTTTCTTGGAAGTGGTTTGTCATTTTGATTCCCTCTTCTTCTTCCAGGCGTTTCTTTCGTTCTTTCACCCCAACACTTACTCTTTTCTTGCATATCTTATACACTTCTTTCGCTCGATCTCTCTCTTCGCTTGAAACACTGCCAATCGCTATCAGACGTAACCATGCTTTCTTCTTCTCTGAGACCAGTGCTTTGATCTCATCATCCCACCATGCATCACCTTTTTTCCTACCTTGCTTACTTATTCCACACACATCTCTAGCAGATTCGCATAGACTCACCTTAATGTGGTTCCATGTTTCCTCTATGCTTAGAACGTCCATTTCCTTCTCATTCAATCTCATTTCTGCACAATTCTCATATTCACTTCTGACATAATCGTTTTGTAGTTTTTCTATTTTGACTCTTGTTGGAGCTGATACCGTTTTCACCTTAGAGCGCCAGCCGCGAAAGAGGTTTACTTTTGACACCACCAGAAAGTGGTCGGTTTCAACCTCAGCTCCTCTGTAAACTCTTGTGTCCTCGGTAACGGCTCTCAACCTAGAGTCAATTACTACAAAATCGATTATCGATCTTTCAATTCCTCTTTCCCACGTATACTGATGGATACCCCTATGATCGAAGAAAGTATTCGAAACAAAAAGGTTCCACTCCAAACATACTTCAAGTATTCTATTCCCATTGTCATTCGTTCTTTTATCCCCAAACATACCTAAGGCCGAATCAAATCCGTCACGTCTAATACCGACCCACCCGTTCAAATCGCCCGCCATCATAATCTTTTCATTCAACTCTTTTAGTCTCATTACATCATTCACATTAGTCCAAAAATCATTTTTCACTTCATCACTTTCAGAATTAACAGGGGCGTAGCAAATAATAAGAAACACCCTTGTCAAACCAATTTTGAATCGGATCCACATTATTCTCGGACTTACACATTCATATTGCAACATACATTCAACCATTCTGGGAGACAGTAGCGCTGCAACACCCTGACAAGCCCTCTCTGTATCTGGTCTCCCAGACCAGATGAGGAACTTATCATTATGCTGCAATGTACCGCTCTCTTTTTTCATACTCTCAGTTATACAAAGTACGTCCAAACATTTGCCTTTCATTGTATCACATAATTCATTCATCTTTCTTTCCATTCCTCCTCTTATATTCCATGTACCAATTCGGCATTGCTCACGTTCCGTCCTCCTCTTTGCGCCACCGAAGGGATGGCGATGTGATGGATAGCGAGTCTCATCGACACCTATGTCGGCCATTCCCTTCCACGGACTACTTATGCACTAACATCCTTACTTAAGTATTAAGTAAGTATTTCAATATTTTAAATTTACACACATCTATTAATTTTTTTTTCACTTAATGAGTAAAACCTCAAATTGTAATAGCTCAGTGGTATGGCTCCGTCCCGGCAAAGCAAAGGTCTTGGACTCGTTTCCTACATGTGACCATATCTTTTACTGATTTTTCTGTTTCAGATTTTGGATTGAATGTCGCTAATATTGTCTTCACGAATTAAATGTTTCTAGTATTTTTACTCATCAATTTAAAGATAAAAAAAATCATTGTAGACTTGCAGAAAAGCCAAAAGGAATAGATGTCACATATTAAATAAAAATGAAAAAAATTATTCAAAATACTATCTTGGTAGCATTTAGTTCGAGTTGAATCTTGCAATCATTCCAATAAAAATATGCGAGAAAATTAAGATAATGTTGGTAGTTCTTAGTCGAAGTATGATACTGTTAAATTTGACCGAATCGGATAGAGTCACATTAGCTCAGTGGTAGAGCTCCGCCCCGGCAAGGTGGGCTTCAATCTGTACTTATTCGCACAAATTATTTAAATAACCCAATATAAATTATTTAATTATTATTTATTTCAAATAAATAAATATAATAAACTATTTTGGTTGGAATATCTTGTTGGAATTCGATCCCATTAAAAATATGGTAAAAAGTAACTCGCATCGTCAAAAAGGTTGGGAACCCTTGCTGTATCTAGCCTATCTAGGTCCTTATTGTTAGTTGCTGCTCGGAATCCGAGAATTGGAGATGATTGTTAAATGAATGGTTGTCACAAAGACTTGTTCGTCACAACCAACAATGATCCGCTAGTGTTTTTACTATTTCTAGCGATGATGGAACGACTTACGTCTAGTACGAAACAGACATCATGAGAGAACGAGATGAAGGGACTTTATAATGTGAACGAGAAGAAAGGACTTTGTAATGTGAACGAGAAGAAAGGACTTTATAATGTGAACGAGAAGAAATGTCTTTATAATATGAACGGTTTTCCTTTTCTCTTCACTACGTTCTTGGTTTTTTTAAATATCAACCGTTGAAGAATATCTTAGAATTGTGCAAATTTATGTTCGTTGAACCTTAATCGAAGAGGAGCAAACGCAGAAGTCTATTTTAGAGATGTAAACATTTTATTTTGATTTCGTGAGTTAGTTTGGTGGTTTCGAATAGCAATGTTCATCGTACGTCAACGGGATTTGAAGTAAGATATACTTATACATACATATTGAGATTTTCATGCCCTGTTGATTGACGCTGTAACGCTGTCCGAAACTTTGGCTAAAGAAATAGCCACGCAACACAGCATAAAAACCCAAAAATAATCGCATTTATTTATATAATACCTGGACATTATTAGGTACTAATATTCTATTTGCAATACAGCTTTTCTGAAACTTAAGAAATTTCGATAAACTTTCTAAATAATTAATTAATTCCATTTTATTGGGTTCACTCATCCATAAAGTTGAAGACGGTTAAAAAATGTCGTCAGTCACGCTTCGCCCAAGAATAACAAATCATAATTACCCAGGTCAAGTGATGCTCAAGGTGTTTTGATCTCATTTTTATTAGCCTTGATGTCTTCCTTTGGTTGTTTGATCTCCATCAATCTGGGCTTTTCGAATTCTTCTTTAGTCGTAGTCTTTTTGTATGAGGATCGTGACTCCCACTCTAATTTCCCTGGTGAATCTCCCCCATTCTTCGCTGCGTGGAGAGCCAAGGACGTCGACGCTTTGAACGTCTGTAATACTTCATCACTCCAACGCATCGGTGATCTTCATCTGCTTCTCCTGCCAAACACTTTGCCAGTGACCAGCGGCGGTCCATCCCTCAGGTCAATTGGACAAAGACCTTCAAAAATTACAAGATGATAGTAAACGATAATTAAATATTATGCAAATCAAAACAACTGGTATTATTTATTGTATTTGCAATGCACCGCGCGATAGGAGGCAGCGGCAGGTAGTGACATCTAACGTCTTAAATGGAAGCTTTCTTTTCCACGCACTGTGATCGGCTGGGTCAATTTATCAAATGTCCCAAAGTCATGTCTTCTGTCTTATTAGGCGCCATACAATAAACGAGATGGCACTATGTCGCCTAGTAAAATGTTTTCAGATTCTGAACACAATTTGGGTCATTGCCGTGAGCGACAGTGCATGATGAATATTATGCGTCTGAGAGAGATGGTTTAATAAACGTAAGTTGATTTTGCATATTGTACGCTTGTCGTATGAAATAATTTACTATATTAAATTTACATAATTTGACTCTCAAACTCGTGAGTCGTGAGGTACCTATAAATGAATATTATCGTATTTAATTTGATATTGTATCATAATTTATCATTTTTTTAAATGACCTTCCACTTTTGGACCCCTAGAGCCGCCTCTGCCAGTGACTATCAGTTTCTCCAGGTTTGAGTTGTCTGTTTGGCGAACAACGCGTCCATAATATCTCAGGATACACTGTAGGCAGACAGTTGATGATGGCCTATTGTGGATGCCTAGCTCTTCCAGAATTGATGCATTTCGAATTAATATTGATTTTTTTTCATATTGCCAAGAGTTTGGTCATCATACTAGTTATGACCGTCTTTTCATTTAATACCCTCAGGGTTTTAACAATAATTGGCCTGCTTTGTGTTTTGTAAGTCAGCAAATTCTGGACGGTTTCTGAAACCCCAAGGGCTTCGACCTTTTGATCGTGTTGTTCTTTACTGCATCCAATTGCGAGATGTATTTCTGCGGCTTTCGTGCGAATCCGTTCTAATTCTGTACCACCCACCACATCCTAATGAGCAGTACAATGTGTTGTCCATTCTGCATTATTCATGTACACGAATCCTACAACCATACATAATAGAAACAAGATTGAATGGGCCAATTGGACTGCGCGCATAACGCGTGTCGCCAACATCGTTCACCCAAACTACTGTAGATCGTAGCTACAGACAATGCACGGCAGCTCGCCTTTGTTTGTACCTAAGTAACAAACGTATAACTTTCATTAATAATAATGATCATGTATTCCAGATAGCATACAGAGGTACTGCAATGCAATACATTCCATAATTCAGATTAAAAAAATAACAATATATAAAATAAAAACAGAAAAGAAAATATGTGAAAAAATATGAAAAATGATATAGTTGTTTACGGGTGATATTTGATCGTCTCCCGTCTCCATATGGCCATTTGGAGGACTCCATTCTGGTGCCATCATTTAGCCGTGTTTGATGACTAGATCTGAATAGCCAGGAACTTCCCCACTTTCATCTTGCCGATCTCCTTCCTCTCCCCACTACCTTCAGCCTTAAAACATACCCCATTTGGGGATGCAATAGTCTCATTGGCTCCCAGATGGGATTCTTAAGATATTCATACATAAAAAATAAAAATAAAACTTTAAAATTTGTCGAGAGACTGTTTTAAACGAGTCGTGTTTTAATAAATACCAGCGAGTTCTCGGCATGCGTTGCAATGCCACTTAATAAACACATTTTTCTCTCTGCGTGTCCTTTCCCATTCGTCTCGTTCGCCTTCGAGAACCCATCGCGGGCATGCGCACATCAAATTCACAAAGTTTCATCGCAATCGTATGAATGGTTTAGCAACGCATAGACAACCCACATACATCATATAACCAAGCATATTTTAATTTTTATGTATGTATATAGATTTTCACTGTTTTCGCTTAATTATAATCGTTTTTTTTTAATATTAGCGCGATGCATCTTACATTCGTATTTACATATCTCCTTTTCTTCTTCTTTTTGAACGCTTACTACCGGGCCTTAATAACTGCTTTGACAGCCCGAACAGTTTGGTCGTAGTTTAGTTGATAACTTTCAGTTGTATTGCCATTTGGTGTTGTGATAATATAATAACATTGTGCACGAGTTGCTCTAGTAAGTGACTATACTATGGAGCATGGCGGTAAACACTACACAGTACAGTGTGTTATATAGAGCGGTCGTGACCAGCTCCGTGTGTACTGTGTGACTACTAGCACAGGCGGGTTGGAGTAGAGACATACTATAATATAATAAATATACTGGTTACTGGTAGGTCCCCCGCTGAGATAAGAAAACCAGTCTGGGAGCTTGGCAAGTACCAAACCGTTCTGTGGCGCACAATGGAGGACCGCTTTTATTGGGTCACCCGGTGTTTCAGCCTTTGATGGACACAATATAAACAAATGATGGCTAATCGACAACACTCGGTGGCCAACCTAAAAGTCCTGCCAATTTATATTAACCCTCAATGCCGCACAGCGAAACCTAAGAAAATTATTGAAAATTATTAATACTATGTTCTGTTAATTTAACTCTCCCATTAAGGGTAAACTTAAATGAATTCACAATCAACTCTTTCATAGATTTTAGGTCTATGGATTATTTCTGTGAGACTTCGAAAGTTTAAGTTTGCCTTCCTGGTCGATCCGCGCAGCTTCAGGTTTCTAGAGAGAAAAGATAATCGTTATCCTTTTGTTAAAAGGTTTAACAAGCGGTTAGGTAACAAGTAGTTTCATTTGCGTTATTTATTGTTAAAATAACCTTAAAGTTACTATTATTGTTTTATACTGAACGGTATCATGCTTGCAAATTGATTGTACCTACTCAGGGTGGCCACAGGACCTGGAAAACCTGGAAAACCTGGAATTATCAGGGAATTTTACCGAACCTGGAATTATCAGGGAAATATCAGGGAATTTCAAAAAAAAAAAATTATATCAGGGAATTCCAAAAATAAAACAAAAATTCGTTATTTTGCGATTTGTGAAACCCCAAAGTTGTGTTTTATTACTTTTACAGTGGACGGAATGAAGAAAAAACACGAATTAATTCCTTGCTAAATATTAATGCAATTTTTATTTTTTTGATCTTATTAATGAATTATAAGTATTTTGAAGTAAAAATTATTAATTTACTATTCCGTAGAAATTTACAACAACAAAATAATACATTGTCAAAATATACAAATATCTAGGCAAATAAAACATTAATTTTAAATTTTACATATTATATTTCACATATGTAAACAATAAAAGACAGGCAATAATTAGGTACACACATATTTTAATCGAAAAATGGTAAAAAATCTAAGTGCTAAAGGTGTTTGCGTTGTCGTTGGGGTCTAAATCATCACACAAATTTCCAGAACCATTGAATGAATTTTTAGTAGACTTAAAACTTCAGTAGGTAAATAGAACCTTTTTTTTTTGGAAGTGGTCGCAAAATTCAAATTCATTTCTTATTATCTCGAGAGTTTCTTTTTTAAATTGTAATCTTATTGGTCTGAAGTTCCTTGTGAAGACCGTGGGTTTAGCTATATAATAGTCTTGCTTCTTGAGTTTCCTTCGCTGTAGAGCTGAAGTGGCACCTACGACGTTGTAGGGAGATTCGAGTCATCATGATATTTTCCATCACTATACCTTTGCTTGAAGTGACTGTGACTACCATAACCATCGCAGCCCCATTTATACAATTGTGCAATCTCATTTCTGCTGCTAACTGGAGTTCATCAAGAGTGCGAGACTCTAACATATCATGCACTTTTTTCTTCCTTGATCTAGAACCACTTTCTTGACCTACTTCTATTGGTATACCCAAAGATTTGGAGACAACTGTTTTCTCAATATCTTCACCGATTGCAGTGAAAAATATTGTTTCATGTGATATTTTTTTAGTATCTCTTCTAATGTTGTTTTTTTTTTGTTTATTTGTCTATTTTTGTCTGGTCTTTTCATTTATTCACAAATTGTCTTCAGGCGAAATATCGTAAATTTGTAACAAGTGTATTTTGTTTTTAATGGATTATTGGGATTTAAAGAAATAATAAATGCTATAGATGACGGAATTCCCTTTATTATTTATCTAACGAACGATATCCCCTTATATCAAATTAAACATATCAGGGAAAAATGTAGAAACTGCCCTGGAAAACCTGGATTTATCAGGGAATTTTGAAATCCGTTTTTTGTGGCCACCTTGTGAGTACTCCAAATAAAAAACTTATTGTATTTACCATGAAGTAATTGTGGATTTTATTTAATTACCACCGCTACACAAATGAATAAAATAATAAAACAAATTCCAGTGCCCTCGACCCGATCATTAAAGCTCAAAAACTATCATAAATATCAAAAATAATTCTTAAACTGCCGCTTACTACCAGCACCGATACGATCTCCAATACCTTCAACTCCCTGGACATAAAACAGTTCTACTCAAGATCCATCTTAGTTAATTTACACAAAAACAACAAAACACTATACAAAGCTATACAAAAAATTCACAATACCCGAGCCAAAAACAAAGAACTTCTCCAAACTCATTTTTCCAAAACCACCTTTGGACAAAGACACTAAGTATTGGACGCCACACTATTACAAAAATCTGTAAAATAAATCACACATAGACAGAAATAACAATTTACATAGACCTAACCCAAATAAAATAAATTAAAATAATAGAATCCTGTCAAATTTAACTCCATAAATAGATTGGACAGGATTTACTACTTTACTTCATCTCTTCCAACATTTATAAGATAACTCTCTTTGAAAGATTTACCCACACTTCCAATCAATCACCTTTCTGTTTTAATTGTATTCAAACTAATATGTATTTTACCTTAAATATTCTTGTAACTACGATATTCATTTATATGCCTCTACGCCTGTCTCGACACAGGTATATCCTAGTGAGACAGGCAATATAAATAAATTAATTAAAAAATACTATCTGAAATTACAAGTATTTTGAAACAGAAAGAGCCCAAAAGCACCAACAAACTAATCACAAATCTAATCATGCTAGCGGTTGCTAATAAGGTTTCTGTCTATGGAATATGTTTATGTTAGACATTGGCCATCAGCTTATTAGATAGGTTCAAGAGAGAAAGAAATCTACAGTTAGTTTGTGGTTAGCACTTCGATCCGAAGGTACCATAAAGTAGAACTAACTGGTTTAATGAAGACTGAAGAACTAATATGCGATGAAGAATGCTTCCTTCAAATTTACAATTTCTTCTTTACAGACTTTTTCTATTCTGTGCGTCAAAGTGAAGCCAGTACTATATCTTATTAAAATATAAAACAAAGTCGGGTTAGTTACACCATTTATAACTCGATAACGGCTAGACCGATTTTTATGATCATTGATTTGTTGGATTTGTCTCCACCCCAAATAGCAGAATAACCTATTAAAACATCGGAAAAATTCATGAAAAAATTATTTTCATCGTTCATTTTGTATGGAACGAATTCTCATCTATTGAAAGAGCTGCAGCAATATTGTGATAAGTATACTATTGAATAGTGAGTGAATTCCAAAAATTCAAAAAACGTCAAATGTCAATGCGCTGATTGCTTTACTTTTGTTATTAAACATACAGTTTGACAATTAAGTGTAGAAAATAAATGATGGCGCTGCGATCGATTTCTTGGTTTTAAATGGCAACACCGTGATGGCTCATAAGACAATGAATGTAAGTTTTAAAAAACCC
This sequence comes from Limnephilus lunatus, assembly GCA_917563855.2. Classification (NCBI taxonomy): domain Eukaryota; kingdom Metazoa; phylum Arthropoda; class Insecta; order Trichoptera; family Limnephilidae; genus Limnephilus; species Limnephilus lunatus. Next base: position 59,946,212 of record OU830596.1, read on the forward strand.
TTCAGCCAAAATGCATATTTCATAACGTGTTTGTATTTTCATAAATTTTGCACAAAAACACATAATTTAATATAAGTAAAATAAAACAAAACAGGTTTTAAGTGGGCGTTTATTTTGTTATAAAAACGTAGGTACATAGGTATTTAAAAATCTGAGTATATTTATTCAACACCCGACATGTAATAATTATTGTCTTAGTCCTCATATGAGATTCTTCTTCTTCCATATCTTCATCTTCATCTAAACGTTTTATCAGTTCATCTATATCTTCATATAGAGTACTTCCTCGTGCATAATAATCTGCCTCGATTTTCATCACGTTTTGCAACAATTTTTTTTAATCATCAACACTTATGCTATTTTCCGTTTTCCCGGTGTTTCAAATTTTCCATCTGCCTTTTCCCTTCCTTGACGATTTATCTTACTTTTCAGATTTACCTGTATGTGGAAAACATCATTAAAATGATTATTTTATAGAAGGTAGTTTTAAAAAAGCACACCTGTAAATATTCATTTAGAAAGAAAGAAAGAGAAAATTAAGAACAAGTTACATTTCTATGAGTTTAAAGAAGTTGCATATTATTATTTTTTTTTTAAAATTGAGTTATTCCATTTTTCTTGTGGCCTAATATTAACTGTCAAATGGAAATGTCAAATTCGGATTTTTAAACATAACCTCAAATCAGATTGTAATGGTTATAATCGCACAAAAATTGGCATAAATCTTGTAATACTAATGAAATTTATTAAAAAAAACTATACCACGTACCATTCATTTCTGCAGTTCGTTTGTAAACTTCTTTCAAATTGGATAGGAGCTTCTTCGCACGATATTCAGCTAGGCATCGTTGAAACACGCAGTTTACAACTTCTCTTGCACCACTACGTATTGGTTTGTTCATTTTAATTCAATTCAAACAATGCACAGGCAAACAATGAAAAAAAAAACACTAATCGAGCGATTTTCAGTGTGTTCTACATGATTAAAGTCAGTAAAGCCAAGAGCCATACAAAATGTCATTGACAAAACGAGTATTTCGGTGTTACCATAGTAATGAAAGAATTTAGTTCCACATTAATTAATTTCTACACTTTCTTGCCAAACAATATAATGCTGCACCTCTTTCTTACACACCAAATGCCAACAGTTGAAAATGAGACAAACGGTGAATTTAGGTATGTCTGCACCCCTCCAAAGGAAAAATACAATAACTATAATAAATCTCCCTCACACGTATAAAGAAAATGAAACGCAATTCCCGTAAGTAAGTGGAAAAGTAAGAAAATCGCAAAAAATATAAATGCGTACACAACACCATCTCTTATACTAACAAAAACAAAACACGGACAGTTGCGCATCGATAATTGCTTCATTGTGTAATTTTTGACTTTAATAAAAAAACTGAATTTAATTCAGCTATAAGTTAACACTACAGTTATTGTTTCTCAGGCGGTACGAAGTTCGCCGGGTTAGCAAGTTTAAATATACAATAATCTACGCTGAGATTTATTCACCGGTAAGCCATTAAAACGCTTTGAAGAACATGTTTTAAATTTCTAAATACGAATTAAGTATTGCTCAATGCTGCGACTAATTTCATATTATCTTATATGATACTCTAATTGCCTCCAGCGGCTGTATATTTATCTAAAGTTGCCACATATAGCAATACGCATTCTAGCTAATAATGCGGGCAACACTATTGTCTACCATTGTCTAGTATTATTTACAGAGAAATTATTTACTTATTTTATTGTTAGCTAGCTAACTATATTTGCTCGGAAGAATGTAGACGTAAACAAATAATATTTTGATTTTCTTTTGCTCTCTCAATAGAGTTATGTGTATAAGTACGTGCGTCTCTAGACTCTAGGCATCGGCAAACAAAACAAAAATATTTCATAAAGCACCTTACTACACGTCTATTAAAATATATATATCAATCGATGAATACACTAGTTTAATAGGCCTGATGATGGACAATTTAAGCCGCCGCTACCAAAATTTCTTTCGAGTTTTTACATATCTCCTTGCAGCAGCTGTTAAAAATATATATTTTATTTTTAAGATAATATCTAGACGCGTTCCACGCCGAAACGCAAATTATATGAAATTCCCTCGATAGAAAAAATCGCAAAGTATACTCCGAAAATAATTATAAACACGTTTGTTTCAATTATTTTACAAGTTCTAGCTGTGAAACAATTCACAATGTTTCTTCAAATGATACTTAAAGACGCCTTCAAAGAGATTTTTGCTCTATTTTAAACGAATCTTTTTTTATTAAACATTTCCACAATTCGCATCGATTTTATCGCTTTAAATATTAGCGCGCTCCTCTAACATTCGTAATTACATATCTCTCCATCATCTTTTTGAGCGCGAATGCGGCGCCTTAATGCTGTCCGAAACGTTGGCTAAAGAAGGGGGTAGCGAAATACGGCATAATACCCCAAAAATAAATCATGATATTGTAGATAAATAATTATTTGTTCTAGATGTCTACAAAGTTGCTCTTTTAGATTAGTGTTAATACTGATAACAACCGTTCATTCGTCATTTCTTTAAGTGTTGAGCAAATACTAGTAAAATTATCGCAACGCCAAATTATCTGAAAGTTCTATCAGCCTATGTAGGAATTTAGTTCAATACATCCTTCATTCGATTGTGGTTTATAATGTTTGAAACCCTCTTACATTCATCAGAGTCTTATAGAGATATATTATAATTCTTAGGGAGAATTTCAACACCAAATAACAATATAACCGAAGTTTATGTTAGATAAATTATGCACGGTTTTGGATGAACACCGCGTTTAATATTTAAACAGTGTTGTAAAGGATGTTACCACATCAGAAAGCACGATTCTGAATGTTCTTCTTCGTAGATAATAGAAACAACAATAGGGAGATATAGTATGGAACCGAGCTGAGTCGCCGAGCGACGATCAATCCATCAAAGCAGCCACGCAATGATAGTTAAGCCAAATTAACATTACGTAACTAGTTGCATGCATATTCCAAAGAATTGCATGACACCAAAGTTGGTGTAAATTGCGAAAAATTTGTGTCGTGCAACCTTCAGTATCACAGCAACCATCGCACCATCAACATCAGAGCTTTTTTCTGCAATGCACAATGTTGTTGTGCACATGGCGATGTGCAAAATTAAAGTAAGACTGTCACGAAAGAAAATAATTTAAGATATCAAAAAAACTCCTGGGTGCAATGAGTTAATCTTTCAATTAGCATGTAAAGATCCTGAAAGCTATAAAAACTATTTTCGAATGAGTTTTTTCTAACTTTCTTTTTAATAACACACACGCCGTTCAGCTGAAATGCTTTCGCGACACTTGTTGCATCACGTTTTCACATTACGCAATTAGTTGCATGCGCTAATGCGATATTAATTTTGTGTCATACGACCAATGCATGCATGATGAAACTTATATATGTTTAGACGTGAAACTAGCAGTGTAACTAATGTCATGAAACAGCTTGCGCACAAGTGTAAATTCGGCTTTATGCTTTTGGTGTATTATACATGTTTGCATTTGTTTCTACCTATGTTGTCAATAGTTTCTATATACAAAAGCCATTGTGCTTAGATGCGATTTGCAGCAGTATATGCAATGGTTCATGTCTCTTCTACCTTGTTCTTATTATCTTAAAATCTAAGGTAATAATTTACATCAATGAAAACTGTTGACCAGATAAGATTACAAACGCCTATTGTACATGTATATACAACTCAGTGGATTTGATTTACTTGGCATAGAAATTACGCAGGTTTAATTTGATTATGAAAGCAAAATACAAAATGTCAATAAGATGTTGGATAACAAAAACCCTCGGCGTGGCGGAGAATGTGAATTGTAACAATGACTGTAAATGCTTTAGGCAACTTGTTAAGAGTAAATCGCTGCATTTTGCTTGCAGACTTGGGCATTTTGAGGTAAAGCGTATAGACTGTTGTTCGATGTTGAAAAGTGCCATTCAAGTTTAACCAGGAGAAGGGTGAATGAAAAAGCCAAGAGTTTACTAAATTATGCAATCAGATAACTAGGCTAAGTGTCTGAACCGAGAGTCGATGTATAAAGCGAGATATACGAACAAATATAATTAGTATTGAGAGCACTATCGCGCCATTATCCATTATTATTTTACTTCGGGTTGAAAGGAATCACGACGCTCTAGCACTAGAATGGCGGAGTGGCGATGCAGAAATTCTACGCTTAGCCGAGGCATGCCGATAACTACTCTTGATAGTCCGTTCAGTTTGATGGTAGCTCGGCAAATATCTGAACTTTTCCATGTCATATTTCTATGTTTGCAGACGGTGTGCAATCTCTATATATTTGTTATGCTTTATGACAACTCTTTTCACAGAATGAAATTTGTCTTCTAACACAAGTTCTCTTCACCAGCTCTGGTCCCTAGCCAATCTTCTCCAGCCCTTAGGTATTTTCATCCTGCTCCGTCACCGTCCCGTCCGTCAGTTCACCTATTCTAATAATAATAATATTTGGCTAAGATTTACAATTATAACTAATGACTAATATGAATACATGTAGGATTACGAAAGATTTAAAAAAAATTATATTGAGGGATCAGTACGATTTATCGGTTCAGTTAGGAGTTCTACCGAGCCGAACCCCCTGATATAAAAATATCTGGAATCGGTGAATTATTTTCCCATTTGGTCTCTGGTGGATTGACGTATTGTTCTTGTTTTGTTTTGTATTTATTATACTTATATAGTGCACTTACATAGGGTGGTAAGGTAACAGATAATCGTTTGTGGGTTTAGTCTTTCCTGTGAGGAAGTTTTAACCCGGACATAAAATCTAAAGCTCCTATAAAAAAGTGACATATCTAAGACTTACAGCTAGTGACTTATGACTCAGAAATCTTAATGCTTCCCCAAGTCAGTATGCCACATGTGATAATGGATTGACAAAGTGCAAAGAATATGGTACTGAGGATTGTTCGTGGAAATATGTTTTAATTGACTTTATGAGATATAGTCCTCCCTTCATTTACCCCACTTGTTATTTGGTGTCCTTTCATCTGGCAATCCAATATGGCTAGCTTTTATGATCTACAAAATCTTTAAATGGCTTCTTGCAAAATTAAATTCTCATTAATACCATTTCTAGCAAAATCTTTCCCAATCTATGCAATAATTAGTTCTCGCAAAACTCTGCAATTAAATTGTTGATTGTTAAAAGCGTGTATTATACAGTATGACCAGGGACACATAAGTTCCAATCAGTGCATTAAATCGGTTCACACACTTAATGTTCGCTTATTTGACTAATCTGTGTGAAAAATTTCGGCAGTTTCGATCGCACTAACGACTAACAAAATTGTTTCCAAACTGCGACTTCCACTTTTCGATTATATCTATCGCCTTCACTTTCAGCCAAAGGTTAAAATTTGAATACGTAATCTTCTTTGTAATTTGTTACTAGCTCTCTGTTCTCAGCGCAGTTTCTCTTTAAAAAATTGCTAACAATCATAATTCTTACTAACATTCCGAGTAGAAGGTCGGTCCATCATCAAGCAGTGATGATGAATAAACCGAAATAATGAAGCGTTAAATTGTGAAGGGTAATTTTTGTAAGGCCATATACAGTATAATATACACTCCATTACCTTTGTTAGACATTTTCAATGGCAAGGGTACCTACTCTCAAAAATAATATCTTTTGATAATGATAATTACCAAAAGATATTATTTTCGTTGAAGAAGAAGATGACAATAATAATCTAAACGAAAATATGAAAGAGATCAAGATACAGAAAAATAGAAAAAGATAATGGTCGCAACTGGGACTCGAACCCAGAACCTCCCGTCTATATTGCCAACTTCACTAAAATTGTCTTTTATATTTACATTAATGGGAATAACCTTCAAAAGTTATAAAAAATTGAATATTCATTTAGAGTTTTACAAAAAGTCAATATCTTTTCCATATACTTAAATAAAATCGGATATATTTATCTGAGACGCTATCTAGGTTACAAACCGGTTCTTAGAACGATTGTTTCCAATGAAAAAGATAGTTGCCTATATATAATATGGAAAAAAATAGTCAAAGATAATATTGTTAATTCTAAAATTTTAAAATATGAGATTCACAACTTTGTCGATTTGATGGAAGGTGGCAATGGCTGAATTGGTAAAAGCGAACGTCCCAAGACAAGAGGTTAGACAAGAGGTTCTGGTTTAGAGTCCCAGTTGCGACCAATAATATCTTTTTCTATTTTTATGTGTCTTGTTCTCTTTCGTATTTTCGTTTAGATTATTAGTTTTTTCTTCTTCTTCAATAATATACCTATTACCTTGATGGGAAAAACCTTTCAAAAGTTGTAAAAAGAGAATTGTTCGTCTGTCTGTAAATTCTGTTTGTGTGAACCGGGTCCGGTCGATCTTGTCGAGTGGTAGTCGTATTTGATAGTACATTTTTATTCCACCAGAGCGCGCTCATGCGAATAATCAACATTACACGAGTCAACTGTTGAAAGAACTACTGGTTTATATTTACTTATCCATGTATTATACGGCTTTACTTAAAGTCGCATTATAACAGGTTAAACAAGTTAAAATCTGAACAAACGGGGAATTCAGATTAATTATTATGTAGACGTCAATTCTGCCCTTTTCTATATAAGTATATGCTTAGTTAATTTCGTAATACACAGGATGTTGGCTTGCTGATTGATACATGCCTACTAAAAACATGTTGATCGGAAGCTAACTTTGTACTACATAAATTCTTAATCAGATCTCGTCTCCAATCAAAATTTACATGTTAATTCGAAGCAATAACAATTAAATTTGTTTATTGGTATTCAAATTTAGCATCGTTAACGATAATTAAACATCCGAAGCAAAATAATTCACACAGATTGTTTATAGAGTAGGTACACACGAACTCGATGAGTTGTAGATCGATGTGTAATGATTTTTAAAGCGATGAATATTCTGAAGTATCTATGCTTAAAATTTGGATCGAAATTGGTCATAATTAAATATTACTTAGGGTTGCGTAGTAAAAATATGACCAAGCATGTTTATTCGACACGTTTCTAAAACTATCATTGACTTTCAGTAGAATGAAGTGAAGTAAATTTTCCCTAAAATGATTTTGAGCCTATTGCGTGAAGTGCCGTACAGAAGCTTTGCTTTCATGGCATGTTGAAAGCAGGTGTTTAGTGATGTTGGACAACTCCAGCGCCAGTCTCAGCACGAGCGACGTGGAAGAGTGTACCAGGCGGAAGTCCACCTTCTACGTCCCCCTCGCCGAGAGTCTCGAGAACTACCTCCCACCCTCTCCGCACCCGTCGCCACCTCCTCCACCAGTCTACACCCCCGCTCCACAGAGGCTACTCCTCAGAGCGAGAAAGAGCGTCACCAGATCTTCACTGAGCCCAGCCAGAGACAAAACTAAAGCTTTCAACACATTCCCTACAAAAGCTGCACCAAAAAACCTTGGACTTTCCAAGTGTTCCAGTGATATAGATTTCAACGAACCGAGCAACAAGTTAAAAGACAATTGCAGCACTGGCGATCTTCGCTGCAGCAGCGCGACCAACTCGACCAAATCTCTGTCTTTAAGTATTGTTAATAGCAACGAAAGAATCATGAGGGACGCGATTCATCTGCATCCTAAAGCGTCGGAGACGTCAAAATCGTCTTCCGACATTCCTTCTATAATGCTTGTCACTGTGCAAGCGAAAGAAATTGAAATATGTAAAACTCCCCTCAAAAGTACTTTAAGCTGTGGAAGTCCCGATCCAAAATCTGTAAAAAAAGAAAGAAGCTTTATCGGTCTTTCGACATCAAAATCAGCTTCGAGAATTAATTTATCTTCAGACGGCAAGTCTCCTAGAACGTCTATATTAAGTACGCCAAAGATTTTGAAGTCGAGCTCGAAAAGCAACATGTCTTTGCTAGCCGTGGATTCCCCCACGAGCCCTGCGTCTAGCAAAGAAAAGGCGAGAACCCTTCCTCAGAGCCTACTAGCGAAAGGTCCGCTGAAAAGCGCAAGTGGTTCTTCATTATTCCTATCTCCTTCTAAATCGGACGTGTCCCAAGAAAAGACAGCTCCAAAGAGTCCAGGTTTCAGTTTGATCAGAAGATCGCACAGTACAAAGCTATCCAGAAGTAATTCGCTTCTGAAGGCATTTACGAAGCACGAACCAGAATTCATAGACGCTCCGTTCAGCGATATCGACGGGGAGTATTTCCGAGTTTTGTTGCAAGAGTTTGAGGAAAGCTGTGGAAAAAAGGACCTGGTGCAGGCCCTGGTGTATGGGACTCTCGTGCAGGGTGCAACAGAAGCTGGACTCTCTCCACTGGTGTCGAGGAAAAGTGCAATCCGGGGATGCTTGGATGCAGAAGACGAAGGAGTGCATTCTGGTAAATGATTCATTTTATTCTATGTATTACCTTCCGAACCTTTATCTGTATTTGTATGTACAACTAACCTCTCCCACATTATCAGCATACCTTTATTGGTCTCTCATTTATTATTGTACTTTATATTTCTTATCTTATTGAGAATTCATTAGTCACTTTGATTCTAACGTTTTATTTTAACCCTCGACCCGTCGCGTGGGGTCTTTAAAAGCCCAGGTTGTACAGAAATGTTAATTATGTACATTTTATATAATACCACTGATTCCTTACTTTAGGTAGCTTCCTAAAAGGGACTATACTTGACGCTAGCGCCGCAAACATTCAGTCTTCGCATGTGCGATGTGAGATACAGACTTGTGTTTCGGTGTGTGGCTCAAAAAAATCAAGAAAATACAATGAAAAACTGTGTTTAAATGTTTTTTCATTGTATTTTGTTGATTTTTTTTGTAATAATAATAAGTCTGTATCAATCTCAAATAGTTATAAGTTTGATAGAATGTTAGATTTTTTTTAAAGTTTTCTATTAAAAAACGTATGATTTAAATTATAAAAAATGTTCCTTGTTGATTTTTAAGCTTTTACATTGAAAATAAATATATAATTTGTAATATTTCTTTTTTATTTAAATGCAGTCATTATCACCTGACTAATCAGTTAAAATAATACATAAAATGTAAGCTATAACAACAATTTAATCATATTAATTTTCCTCAGCGACCCCGCGCGACACCTCGCGTTACAAAAAGGGACGACGGGCGGAGGGTTAAATGGGTTTTAGTATTAAGTTCGATATCAATTTGGTAACAACAAGTGTTACGTGATGAATCATTTGCATTATTTGATCATAATAAACCACGTTAAAATGCTGTTAAAACCACTAACTAATACCTAACACGTTTTTATGAAGAAATTCTTTATAAAAATGTCACCATAGGAACTCGTTTCTTGTTGCCTAAGAATGTGTTCATTTTAAAAGGTCTTGTAAAGTTCGATCATAATTTGTAATCATTATCGTCGAATAATCGATTATAATTATACCTTACAATGTAACATTTCAAAAGGTAATGTCAAACAAACACTGATAGCTCGAATAAGGTATGACGTTATACAACTTTTCCTCCGTGTATATTCAGCGACACTTGACATTTGGAAATCACCTCTATAAAAAACGTTACGTATAATAACAATGAAAAATACACAATCTCACCTTCTAATAAAATATAATTTACTATTTCTTCCACCATTTACCAGCAGCTTAACCCGTTTAACCACAGGATACCAAATTTGTCCCAGCTCACGTATTTCTCATATGAATGTTTTAACCTCAACATCTGCGATTGCCCTCCTCTACAAAAAACAGAACAAATAAAGTATCTCGGAATCGTAATCGACCATAACCTTAGATGGACACAATCACATCAAACAAATCACAAATAAACTCCTCAAAACAATACACATTTTCCTAAACATAAGAAACATTTATAAAATAAAACAAATGAAAACAATATATTTTGCACATTGTCAATCAATAATAGAATATGGAATAATTGCCTGGGGAGGAGCAACAAACTTGGCTATCGATTAGAAATCGAGCGCAGAAGTGTTAGAAAGGCAAAACACCAACATTTATAAAATAAAATACTGTTTTGTTTAAAAACAAAACAGTATTTTATTTTATTAAATATGTCAAACCACAAAGTGATTGCTTTCTACAATAATACCAACATTTATAATCAAATCTAATAAATAAACCTTTATGAAAGTAAAGTTTTGAATCACAATTTGAAAAAGAAAATTGAAACTTGAGGAATTTTTTATTAATTATTTTTACATGGAACGACATAAAAGTGAGGTGACAATAATGTTTATAATACATTTGTCTAATAAAAAATGCATGCTTTTTCATTATTTGTTTTTGGGGTGTTATGCCGTGTTGCGCTACCTTCTTCTTTAGCCAACGTTTCGGACAGTGTTGCAGTGTCCATCATCAGGGCAGATCCGACAGATATGAATCTGCCGGATCTGTCCTGATGATGGACACTGCAACCTGAAACGTTGGCTAAACAAGGAGGTAGTGCAACACGGTATAACACCCCAAAAACAAATAACGAAAATACTTTTGGCCGTGAAAATCGAAATATGTATGTGTTTTTATTATTTCATTATCACTGTTATCAGTAATTTTAGTTAGAAAAAAACGTACGGTGAACCTCATTTTGAAATATTAAATTTGAAAGCGTTTTTCATCACCTTTTGAAAACAGTTTTCAGTTTTCGGATAGATTCACAAATATTCCATTTATTTGGAATTTAATGCAAAGCGGAAATATTCTGACCTACTGAAGGTACTGTTAGGGTGCCCCGATGTCGGCTTCTAAACCAACACCAGGCCCAACACGTCCCTGGCTAGCTCTCAGCGGGACTATGGTACTCTCTATTCAGGGGGTGAGCCGCTCAAAGCTATGGAATTTCTCTCCATCTTCCGGCGACCCACGGGATCCACACTGGTCAACAATCCTCCCGCCGTAGCAGAATAATAACAAAGTTAAATTATTAAGACATGTATTGTAAACTCGAACACAGTACATAGGTTTCTACAGTACAATTCAATTACAAGAAATGCAAATTACACAAACCTAGCTAAAGCGTTTAACTCTCACTGTCTCTCTCTCAAAACGAAACTCTCCGAGTGGTGATTTTCGCGGGGGGCCCTACATTTCACTGATTACGGACAACATTTAAAGGAGGAAATCAAGATACAGCTTACATGTAGGTTGGCAGGAACCTCGTCTCATGTGGCAGCTCCATCAGGCACTTTCGTAGTCTAAATAGACCGAACTATATGGTGCGGCAAAAGGCCGATTCTACTCAAAGGCATTTCAATAATACATCGCGTCCCCATTGAATTGGGTCCGCCGGCTACAGGCCGCGTGCGTGTGCTTCCCAAGGCTCTCGAATCTCGTCTGTGGAGTGGCCGCGGACTGCGCGAGTCGCCGGGCTGGCGGGGAGAAGCAAGGGGAAACAGGAAACGGGGCGGAGAGAGGTGTTGTTGTGCGGACTGCTGCGTTCTGTGCTCTAGGTATCTGAATCCGCTACAGGGCGTATCGTAACAGTACATAGTCGAGGCCCGAGGGGTTAGCGTATAATAACAATAAATAATACACTATCTCACCTTCTAATAAAATATAATTTACTATTTTATAATACACTATTTACCGGCAGTTTAAATCTTCCCAACAAAAAAATATACGTGGAAAGGTCATTGCCAGTTTACAGTAACAGTTACTGCATTAGTATGAATCTATTCATATACCAATCTTCAATTAGGTAAACCTTTCACGTACGATCGTGGAACTTGGACAGCTCAGCGCAAATATAATTATTTTTACAGCTACAAAACAACATCTATATATATAAAAATCAAAATATGCTTATTTATATGTGTGTATGTAAGTTGTTTATGTATTGTTAAATTAAGAATAAGAAATGTTCGAAACTTTTAAAATACCTTCTTTCCACCCTTGCAATGGTTTCTGGATTATTACAACCACATGACAATACATCGGAAAAGTTTTTTTTAATCATTACAAAAACTCTTACGAAACTATCAAAAATGTCACAAATGTTGAGAATGACATTTTGTTCAATCACAATTTAATTTTCGAATAAACTCTTTAAATTAATGATTTTACTTGTAGTACCTACTAAGTAAGTAAGAATTATAGGTATTTTTAATATGTACCTGTGTTAGGTACCAAATTTGATTGATTGTTTTTGTAGTATATAAAAATGAATGTTTGTAATAATATGGAAAATGAAAATTTGAATAAGAAAATTGTAATAGGTGGCACGCGAGCTGTTTGAAAACTGAATGTACTGGGACTGAATATATGGAATGCGGGAGGGGGGTTGGCGGGACTGCGGGAGAGGGAAGGCGGGGAAGGAGGAGGAGGAACGCGTGAGGGAAAAGGGTCGGTGGAGGGGAAGGGGCGGCGGTAGGAGAACCGGACGAATGGGAAAGGACACGCAGGGAGAAACAATTTCTTTATTTAGTAGCATTGCAACGTCTGCCGGGAAATCGCTAGTTGAACATAAAATAATAACATTTCGCATAATATAATTTTATGTACTCTGGTACTAACTGTCGTCCAGTCGTACATAATTCCTCGGTAGGTTCTTTGGTATGTGATCTCATACTCGTAACTTTCATCGGGGGACAGTTTTCTCTGATTATAAAGCAATTAATAGGCGAGTTCTCAAAACGTGACAAAGTTTCCGAATTAGTATTGAAAAGTACCTAAGCTAGTGCGGGCTGTGAAAAGAAAAGTATCTATTATACGTTATACGAGTATATAAGGTATCCGGGAATAAAGTACAGTAACTTGGGAGGTGATTCAACATGATAGTAAGTATAAGTAAAAAAGATATTTTTTAAAATTTTTATTTAAATCATATTTAAGTAATAATGTAATTATCAAGTATTTTAGTATTTATTTTTGCAGCTCTTTCGGCTTACATTTTCAAACTGTGGTTAAACCACTTTGAGACGACTTATTTATACGATTTTAAATGTCAATTTTTGAAGGTGTCGAATTTGATTTATTACCGGTTAAACCAATTTGTTGTAACTTTATTAAGTATGTGGGGTGAGTGTCTACTGTCCCAATCAGTGTCTCAGCAAATTGGTTTAACCGGTAATAAATCAATTTAGACAACTTCAAAAATTTACATTTAAAATCGTGTAAATAAGTCTTTTCAAAGTGGTTTAAAAGCGCAACCGTTATATTCTTGGCATATTTCAGCATATAGCTCGCCATACATTCCCAATGGGAATGTATGGCGAGCGATATACTGGAATAGGCCAACCCAAATAACGCTGGCGCTTTTATAGCTAAGTCTGTAGGACCCTTAATGGTATAGGAAGGTATACATACGGGACAATAAAAGAAACATTCATTTTTGAAGGGAAAACTTCTTTAGCACCGTTGTGATTTGAAACTCGAAGAAACAAAATAGCGACACTAAATGGAGACAAACACATGCATTTATAGGATAAAATGAGATAGTTAAAGGCGCCATATACCCACTCAAAAAGAAGAATATGGTGACAGCGCGCTAATATTTAAAAGGATAAAATTGAAGCGAAAATTTTAAAATGTTTAATAAAACACGACTCGTTAAAAATAGAGCAAAAATCTCGTGGGGAACATCTAAAAGAGCATTTAAATAAACACTGTGAACTTTTTCATACATATAATTTCAAAAATAAGTGAAATGAACGTGTTTATAATAATTTTCGGAGCATACTTTGTGATTTTTTTTCTATCGAGGGAATTTCATATAATTTGCGTTTCGGCGTGGAACGCGTCTAGATTATAATCTTCAAAAATAACGTATATTTTTTTAAGAGCTTAAAAACTTCAAATGTTTAAGGGAAATATGTAAGAAATCGGTAGAAATACGGGTAGCGGCGGCTTAATCGGTCTCCTCTTTGAGCGGTGCTTCGTAGTCTACACATTCTTGTCTACTTTTGGTTTTCTGAAGTTTTCATTTCTACCGCGTGTGAATTGCACACTCTGTTTTTTTTTAAATATATAGTATATGAAGTTTATTGTATCTTGTTATTTCACAACACTACAGGTACCTACATATAACTAGCATCTGTACATTTAGAGGTTCTTGTACGGAATACGGAGAATGTAGATTCCACGAACTGTTTTACAAGCCAAAGTAACTGGCACTCTTACTAGATGCATAATGCATGGTCGTGCTTGAACATCGATCTCCTGGCCTCCTGCCTTTCTGCTCCTGCCTGAAACTAGAGACTAGAGCAGTGGTTGTCAACCTTTTTGAGCCTGAGTACCCCTTGACTCTTAGGGGCCATCCATAAATTACGTCACAACTTAAAGGGGGGGGGGGAGTAGAGAAGTGTGATAAGAGGTATGGGGGGATCTCCTTACGCCCCCTCCGATGTGGCAAATGTAAACGTGACAATATTAGATGTTGTCGAAAAACCTTTAAACTATTACCAACTATTATTTTTTTACATATGTGACGTCACGCATGGGGGGAGGGGTCTCACAAATGTGGCGATGTGTGACAGGGATGGAGGGGGGTCAAAAAATCATGAAATTCGTGTGACGTACCTTATGGATGGCCCCTTAGAGGGCATATATTAATTAATTGAGCTCAAAATAAGCGGGGGGGTCCAGCAAAATCTCACGTTACTTAAAAAACCTACGAAGTGGCCCAAATTTATCTCACCAAGGAGGGGGGGGGGGGGTCTAGATTGGAAGAAAAGCTGCTCACGTAATTAATGTGTGCCCCTTATTACAAATTTGTTGTACTTCGTACCCTCTACCTATCTTGTGTACACGTGTAATGAAAGACATGTTTCATTTGTAATTTTTTAATACTCTCATTATTACATGAATTTAACAATCAAGTCAAACAATTACAATTAAAGTAATGTTATGCAGGTGTATAACGATTTCGGGCATTTTTAACCTATAATTCAAAAGGCGAAATTGAACAAATTTTATTCCACGTTTTTTATATTGACGAAAAAATGCAAAGAAGAATTTTTATTGACTTAGTATTTCTATATAAAATTCTAAGTTTGAGATTGAGATGATGATTTTTTTTAACCTCAATAAATTTTGCAGGAAAAGAGTTTCTCATGTGTCAGTAATTAAAATTAAAGCCCGATTTCCTTTTACACCCTGTATAATCAATCATACAATGAACATACAGTCAATGTGACCCTAGAGCTTGTTTGTAGAGCAAAGTTTGGCTCAATTTTACGTAGGTAAAGCTGAGTTTTAAAACGTACATTCGTGCCACGATATTGGGTATCCCCATTTTTACTTCGCATACCTTAAGAGGTACGCGTACCTCAGGTTGAAAACCAATGGACTAGAGACTGTAACGCCGCTAATCACCTGTGTTGGCACGAATTCATATCGCCACAAACAACCAGCAACGCTATTCGTGAATATTACTAACATACAGAAACCTATAGTATTCTTTCCGAGTTCGGTTACGTCCTGTGGCTAGTTCGTTAATTACTAAGTAATGAAAAAACGCGATAGAAGTGAAATCTTCAGAAAGCCAAGGTAGAAAAGAGTGGGGAGACTACGAAACACTTTTTTTATCAATGTGAAAAATGATTTTTTTTCCATATTTTAGTCGTCGAATTCCAGTGCATCTTTTCCTATACATTTGGTCATCTTGTTAGTATTTGTGTTTTCTTACTATTTATATGTAAAAGCCCCGAAAAAGGGCGTTCATTAATAAATAAATTAAAAATATTGTATCGGAAAAAAAAAATTTAAAAAAAAATTATCGAAAACTATTTGAGTGATTGTGCCTGAGCTTCACGAAATAAAATGAAACATCCATTTTGTCGTGTCTTTTCGCAGTGAGCGGACAACTCAAATTATGCAACTTCAACACCTCCTTGAAGTATTATGGGTTACGTTAGCTTAGGTTATTGGCTATTTTTTATTTCTTTATGATTTGAGTATGTATGGAACTCTTTTTGCCTTAGTCAGAAGTGGCACTTTTTTTGGCACTTTCAACCTATCAAACAGTGTAAGGCAGGGGTTCCAAAACTTTTCCAAGTCGCGGCACCCTTAGAAAATTTGAATTTTCTCACGGCACCCCTGTCATATAATGTCTATCTGTAGTAGCCTCGGAACCGAGTGTCACCCCCAAGAGCACAATTTTCTAGCCCCCCCCCCCCCCCCCCTTTTTCCACATTTATTTTTGAGCAATATTTGCTCTTTATAACCGCAACCGCTGAAAATCCAGCTTCGCACAGATATGAAGTAGCAAAGGGAATGAGGACCCTTACAGCTTTTCCACTTAGAATCGGATACTGATTTCTGACTGATATCCAAAACTCCGTCAAATCCGAACAAGCGTATTTCATTTTTAGGCTGCTGTCGGTCGAGAGGTCAATTAAATCTTCTTCTTCCTGCGTAGTAAAACCTTGGGGAGCTTGAGCACGGAATGGATCTTGGATCCATTCAAACTTCTCCACTTGGTCTTCTGCGAAGTACTTGGCAAACCAGTCAATTAACTGTGATAGGTGCTCTGTGAGAAGGGTCAGCAAGTTATTTGAAACCTTAACTCCGCTATGGGCCATGTACTGTTGCAATATTGGAAAACGATCTTTGCCTCCATCGTCACCCATTTTTCTCTTCCACACTTGTAGTTTTTTTCTGAATGATGAAATCTTGAATGAAAAAACTACAAGTGAATGCGGCACGCATCCGCTGCAAGCGCAGCACCACAACCGTATCCCCACTCCTATGCCTCCCACCCAATCCATTCCAAGAACGCGGACCGGCCACGCGGGTGATTTTCCATTCCATAAAATGTTTGTATTCGTTCATGTCAATTTTGATTTTTAGTAGAGACATCAGTGCCGCGGCACCCACTTTGGGAACCTCTGGTGTAAGGAATTCGTGGGTTTGTTAGAAATTTACGGATTAGATTTCCTTTTCACCGTTTGAATTTGTGTTGAATCAATTATCCTTTTTTTTGTCACGATGAGATGATGACGATGATTCATTTTCTTGTGAGATTATTGAGATTGACATTGTTATTTTTTTAAACAATTTTCTAACAAAGCAGTATCAATTTGTATTGTATCAAATAAAATAGGCACTTTCTATCTCGATACATACCGCTACCAAAAACGTTATTTGGCCAATCTATCTTTTATATCTATACATATATATATATAAACATTTAGGTTCCGTATTTTCGTGTCCGCTAATCTCGGAAAGCAATCAATGGATTGACTCGAAGATTTTTACAGAACATTGCATTTTAGCAAAAGAGTGTTTTTATATATAATGGTAAGCTCTGGCGTTATGAAATTTGTATAAAAATTTACTGCAGGTGGTGTGGGAGTGGTTTGAAAATGTGTGTATTTCATATAATATATATTTTTTAAATTCACATACTTCAATTATTATGTTTTTTTATTTATTTCATTTAACACGTGTTGACTGTCTGTATAAGTGTAAAAAATAACCAAATTTCAGTAAACAATAGATTTTTAAAATGTCTAGAAAAGTTTCGGTTTCGGCCAAAACTGAGACGGATACCGAAGATTCGGTTTCGGTAGAAAATCCTGTTAGTACATATAATGTCCTGATGAAGAGAACATCGTTCTCGAAACATGTCGACTTTTTAAATAAAGATTATTGTGGTAAAAACAAAGTGTTGTAATTATTTAATTAATAAAATGGTGCCACAAAGTAAATTTGCAAAATTTGAAGAAGTATAATAGATTTATTTATTGTATTATTATACTAGAGATTACTCGACCTTAGATGGTGTGAGAACCAAAATCTTACCTTCAGAGCTGAAAGTGTGGAAGTCACTTTTACAAAATTGGTGGGAAAACACGTTTTTGTTCAATTATTTTATTTAATATTTTATTCAATATTATTGGACTTCCGTGTTTTTATCAATAACGGATAGGTGATTTTTGAAAAAAAACTAAGATACAGATTTATCCTACAAATCCGTATATCTTACATTTGCAGGCAATTATTATTTTAACCACTCAAACCCCTAAGCGTGTTAAGTTAACACGATAATATGGTAAAAGCAGTCAAGTACAATAAGCTTGTTTTCAATCTAACGCGTAGGTATGTTGCCACAGAAATCGTCATAACTCCGTTATTGTTCTAGTGACAATCCTAGAACAAAAAGTAGAAGATCCATATTAAATCAAGCTTCACATCTCTATTCAAAGTTGTCCATAGAAATACATAAAAAAGACTTATTTTGTAGAATCAGTTTTCACCCGCCAAAACGCCTACGCGCCGTTAGACATTGTTAATTTTTTATTAAATATTCTTGTATGAAATGGTAAAAAATGAGGTTACATAAGTAATTGTTTATTGTACATTTATATTATAGAATAAATGTGTATGTTTTTTTTTTACATAATCCGTGATTTTAGTACCGTTTTCACATAAAAAAACATCACGCGAGTCATTTTTACAATTTGTTTATGTTTGCATTCTAAATTTTAATATTTACAAATGTTAATATTTATTTGTCAAAAAACAATTTGAAGGCTTATTTCATATCCTTTCAAAAACAGTTTTTAGTATTCGGCTACGTTCAGAAATATTTCATTTATAGAGCTTTAATTACGAAGCGGAAATGACACAAAGTTTTTAGAAATCAATGACAAAATACCTGCTTGGTTAAGCCCAACTAACGTCCTAACGAGAAAATTATATGATTGTAGCTATAATCAATTAATCATGATAATCAATTTGACTGCAATCATTGATGCTTGGTGCTTGGTTGGGATTATATATGCAGTGTTGCATGTTGCCACTGACTACAATGCACCCGAGATTACAGCCTCGCTGCACACACTGCTACTACTATTACCAGCACCTACTTTTGCTGTTATTGCCTACTACCGCATATTGGTGCAGCTTTCTCCGACGTTTTTTGATTGCTTGCCAACTTTCATCGCCTCTACTAGAATAATACTGCATTATTAGTGCAACGAGCGTAGTAGAACTAAACACGTGCAGTTTCAATCGCAGCACTGAATGAATTCAATGTGATCCACCTTTCGAGTGAATCAATTCAGTGTGATTCACCTTGTCAAATGAATCAATTCAGTGTGATTCACCTTGTCAAATGAATCAATTCAGTGTTATTCATTTTTATCAAGTAGTGAATTTATTCAGTGTGATTTATATTATCAAGCGTAGAATAAAGAATATAACACAAGAAGTGTCTTCCATTCACATTTGAATGGAAACAAATGTTTTAATTAGACCAACCGCCCAGCGTTCCTTCTCACTTGCACTCACTTGAAATTGTAGATTTCCATCCCATTTAAATTTCGAAAGCACAGTTTTGTATGGAATTATTGGCACAACTTGACGGCCTCCGTGATCGTTGGGTAAATTTCTCGACTTGCAATCCGGAGAACGCGGGTTCGAATTCCGGCGTGCCCTAATAAATTGTATTCGATTAATTTGTGTTACTTCATAATTTTATTTTAGTTATCGTTCCAGAGTGGAAGATACTCTCTTAAACACCAAGAGACCACCATTCAGAATTGAACTAAAATATACGGTTGATAATTAAGTAGGTAGGTATTTAAGTAGTTCAGGTTTATAAATCTTATGATTTCAAAGAAAATTTTTGGTTTTGATTTACTAAGCTAGAGAAAATTAAAAACATACTTTCTTGGACGCGAGGTCTACTATTCACAGAACTAGGTAATATGGTTTTTCTTTCCCAGATCTTTCTCTTCTTTATTTTCTTAAGAAGACCCTCCACACAGCATCCCCAAAGATGACATGGGCCCGAGAGAAATTATTTTCCTGAGGGCCTCTTGTGTGGAGCTAATGTATAAAAAACGTTTTTCTGTGCTCCTACTAATATATTTTTCTTTATTGTTACAGGTAAGAAAAAATCAACAATACGACCACAAATGGTCTACATAATATGTCGAGCATAATCAACTAATATAGAAGTGAACACGATTTGGTAAAGTTGCTATTTCTCTATTAAATGTGCATATTTGTAAGTAATTGTGTCTACATATAATGTTTGATTCCCTTATTTACTATTAATTAATTTTCTTGTGGACGCATTGCAATAAATTCATGATAAACTTCAGCCTCACAACATACCCAAGTTTGGGATGCCATAGTCTTCCTGGCTCCTGAAGGGAGCAGTTGGAACTCTTGTGAGGTATACACATAAATATATTTTTTAAAAGTCCTATAATTGGGTTACGAAACACGCCAAAAATGCGCTTCTTGTTTGAATATTTATTCTATGTTATAAAGCAGTGTGATTCTTCTTACCAAGTGAATTAATTAATTATTATTATAATATATTTTACCAACTTGACTGAGTGAATTAATTAATTTAATTCACCCGGTCAAGTTAATTCATTTATTAAATTCACCTAGTAAAGTAACCCAACTTTATTTCGATTTTTGGACACAAAACAATTGAAGAATCTTTGTGTTTCTTTACGCATGTACAGAAGCAAGACCTATTGAATGAAGAATCAATTCTGTGTCAGTCACGATATTGAATTGATTCATTCACTGTTCTGAAGCCAATGAGAAATCTGCAATTTCCTTGAAACATTTGCATTCATTGAATCGGTATCTTCTCTTCTTATCGATTTATCTATATTGGATGCTAAAGTAATTGAGTGTGCATGATTGGGAATCGTTATAATCAATGCTGATTTTCATGCAATCGTTTTGTTTTATAATTTGCATACAGTTTCTTGTACAAGGTCGTCAGTTTTATGTTACTCAATCGAGATATGCTTATCTTACAAATAATTGCCAAGTTGCCTCTTAAATCGTGAAAATCGTTTAATTTCCTGTATTATAAAATTTAAAATAAAAATAAATTAAAGAATTCTGAGCAGTTTACTAGATTTTATTATTTTTTTTACATTAGCTCCACACAGGAGGAAAAACTCTCTCGGGGCATCTTTGGAGATACTGTGTGAATGGTCTTTTTAGGCAAAAGGAAGGAGAAGAAGTTCTTGGAAGGAAAAAGGTATGGAGATGGATACAAAGGAATCTGGGTATCAATATGTCCAGGAGTGGCGAACGTATGAATCCATCACGTATGAGTCGAGAGAGTGCGGCTGGAGTCTCTCTCGATCTGGTCTGCCACGCATTTGGTGTGCAGATGCATCCGCCGCCATGACTTCACTCCATGAACCCGGGCACCCTTGCTAAGTCACCAAACGTAGTGAACCACGTGGGGGTGACCTACTGCAGGGGTTTTGGTTATCCAATAAATGGTTCCTGGGTCGGCGGTACCCATGCGCCACCCAAATGTCTTTTGATTTAAAAAACCAGAGTGTGAAATTCACACGCGGTAGAAGTGATACCTTCAGTAAACTAGAGTAGACAAGAGTGGAAAGAGTACGAAACACCGCACACAACACCGATTATACTATCTCATTCTCTTGCAGTCTAAATCCTGTAGACGTATGTGTTTGTGTCTTTTTAGTGTCGCTATTTTTCATATCATCGAGTTTCAAATCACAACGGTGCTAAAGAAGTATTCACTTCAAAAAACATCATTCAGTTTTGAATGGTATTTAGTAGAGATGTCACAAATATTCGGTATTCGGTCGAATATTTCGAAATATTCGGCCGAATACCGAATAACGAATCATGCAAAAAAACGCATAATAAATAAAACATTACTCACCAACAAAATGTTTTAACAAAAAAATCAGCTTATTTAATACTTCAAATTTATCAGTGGTAAGTTATGATGAATGAAAACAAGTTTTTCAGCATTTGTTGATAGCAAACGATTGCGCTTTTTCTCATAATCCGAAAATGGCCGCTCACTATATTATACTGCCACCGGGAGATGATAAATAAATCTTAGCAAATTCTGCTAGGCTTGGTTACTGTTTTGCGTTTGCTGACCACCATATGTAATAGTCTGCGACAGATCTAGGGGAACAGTATTCATATAAAAATCAATTTCATTTGCGAAACGTAATAGATTTTTACATGTAAACTGTTCGCGAAGTGTACTAAGTGTCGCCGAATATTCGGCGCTTCGGCCGAGAACCTAGCCGAATATTCGGCAAAATCACTATTCGTTGCTTCTATAGTATTTAGGTTTCAAATCTAAAATGAAATTTTGTTTGAAAAAGGCCGTCGAAGCGACCGATTGAACGGTGGACAGATTACTGGTTGGGACTGTTGGTAGTAATTAAGTACTCGTATTCACCGGTTAAACGTGTATCCGTAATTAACAATAATCACGGGGAGTTAGATCGCGGATCAGGTTTTAAAACACACATATTATTTCTTTTATGGTGAGGTGACTTGCGATGGTATTTCATTCTATACGTAAGACATTGAGTCATAAATACCTGATTTTATTTATGGGTTTTTACCGATTTTACGCCCATGAAAAGCAAATAAGCAGTATTTGATAGTAAATACTGGTTCAATTTGGACACACTGACAGATTCCTACCCACCTCATACCGTTTTCCCTCCCTGAACTTCCTCTCCTTCCTTTCCCTAAAAAGACCCCTACACAGCATCATGAAAGATGACATACATAGGCCATGAGGGGAATTATTTATCTCGAAGCCTCCTGTGTGGAGCTAATGTAAAAAAAAAAAACGGTACCATTTTGGACGAAAAGAAAATACAGGATAAGAATGAACAACGTTCTTCAAAATCCGATTGAAAAACATTTTCCCTCGGAGCCTATGTCATCTTTGGGATGCTGTGTGGAGGGCTTTTTTTACGGAAAGGAGGAGAGGAAATTCTGGAAAGGAAAAAGGTATGAGAGGTTGGTAGGAATCTGGGGATCGATGTGCGCAGGAGCGACGGACCTATGGCTCCATCCCTCCCACAGCGGTGCAAGGCGATGGGTAAAGAGAGTCCGGATGGAGAAATCAAAAGGTCTCCCTCAAGCAATTTCATTCGATCCGGCCCAACACGCAACAGGCGGGCAAACGCATCCGCTGCCAAGACGTAGACAGACCTCACCCAATTAACCCGGGCACCCCTGCTAAGTCACCAAATGTAGCGAGCCACTTGGGGTGACCTATGGCAGGGGTGTTGGTTGTACTATAAAATTATGACCGTTTGGCGGTTTTCTAAATTATATTGGATCGTTTATTGTAAACTTTTAAATGCATAGGGAAAGATTTTTTTTCCTCTTTCTAAATCGGTGTATATTATAGGTATATCAGACCACAGTAGAATTGGAGATAGAACGAGCTTTACGAGAACGTGTCATTTGGTGCCAGATACAACAGCAATGGCCCGAGTGTTTTAAACATAATAAACACACGGAAAATATGAAAACTCACGATTTTTTTTTAAATGTACATTTTAAAACCAGTTTTAATACTAGCGTCAATAAATAATAGCGATGATGCACCAATAATAATTGATCAACCAGAAACTGTTTGATTCGATTGCCTCGCTTTTTACGACGCTGAAAAAAGCAATTCTCGACTTTCATATCCGCCTCAAAAAAACCTAATTTTATCGCGGCATAAACTAACTGATTTTGCGCAATAGATAATAGAAACAAAGTGAGATGTAACATGCGAGCTTGTCGATTGTCGCGGAGCTACGACCAAACTGCGCAGACTAACAATGAAATAAAATTTATGCATAGGTAGGAAAAATCTTTTTTTTTAATAAGTCTATTTTTTATTATTTAATTAAATGAAGAGTATCGAAAATCTGGAAACAGAAAAATCAGAAAAAGATATCGGCATCTCTGTGACTCGCACCCAGGACCTTCTGCTTACATGGAAAATGCTCTACCAACTGAGCTAAGGTGTTTATATCCAATTCGGTCACTTTTAACTGTATTATACTTCGACTAAGAACTACCAACATTATCTTCATTTTCTTAACGCACATATTATTGGCTGCTATATTTATACATGATTGAAGATTCAAACCCGAACCCCGATTTAGTTCGGTCGTAGAGCATATTATAATAATCGCAAAAAAAATGATATTTTTGCCGGAACTTTATAAAATAAAATAAAACTTGAATTTTGGCGATATTTTTTTCCAACGGATTAAAAGAGGCATTACCCAACTGCGAATTTCCACCTTATGCCATCTGCAGACGGGCTGATAGCGCATCGTTTAGTCGCATTTAGTCTCCTCCCCCTCCCAGACGCGGAGGTGTGTGGACGTCTTTAGAATCCGCGTCGCTTGGTTTCGTGCAATCGATTTTAAATTTCCTTGTTATTATAATAAACAAAGCGTAAAGCGGGAGTTAATGTTTTTTACAGGCCTTTACAAAATCAACCGATGAAAAACAACTCTCAAATGCCTTCTCCAACCTTTCCAAAAACTTTTTATCAAGTATTTTTAAATCCCTCTTAAAAAGAGGTCTGGATTCCGTTGTCGAATTTCTCTAGGACTAGTGGATCACCTTAAGAATTTAAAGCATAACTTGTAAAAAGTGTTTTTTCCTAAAATAATTTAATTAGCGCCATCTATGAAAGAGCAGATTATGAATTCTTTAAGTGTTTAAAGTACTTAATTAAAATTATATCCTAAAACTCGTTTGTCGATTTGTTTGGATTAAAACCAAACGGTCGCCTCTTTTGTCACCACAGCTTCGTAATCTCTGCATTCCAATGTAACGTAAACTTATAATGCTTACGAGTATGGCTTACAACATGACGATAGAGATTGGCAAAGGAAATATTAAGCAGCAGTGTGTGTGTGTGTGTATGTATGTATGTAAAATAAACTGGAGCGGAACAAACACTGTTCAGTAAACAGGAACCGAACGTGTGACCTTCACCTTTATTTCAGCTCTGTGAGCTTCACGGCTCCGCAACCAACACTTGGATTAGTGATACCTATCTTGTGTTATGATATAATTAATACACCAAAAACATGAATATTTATAAGACACGATAGCTTTAATGAAGAGCCTTATTATAGTGTGCCAACAGAAATATTAAGGTGATACTTAAAAGAGTTCATAATCTGCTTTTTCATAGAATGCTCGAGTTTAATTATTTTATAAAATACACTAAAAAGACACAAACACATACGTCTACAGGATTTAGACTGCAAGAGAATGAGATAGTATAATCGGTGTTGTGTGCGGTGTTTTGTACTCTTTCCACTCTTGTCTACTCTAGTTTACTGAAGGTATCACTTCTACCGCGTTCTACTTCTACTTCTAATTTATTTATTTTATTTATAAACAGAAACAAACAGTACATTAGATACATTGGCGAAAAAAATGTACAATTAATAAGTATATTTCATCCTAGGTACCTATTATGTGTTTCATTGTAGTGTCTTATTTATGGTATGCATATTAAGTAATTACCAGGCGATGTATGTATTGGGGAGGTGTGTGTGTATGAGTACGTGCGTATGTATACATATATATGCATATATGTGCATTGAACAATTTATAATATTTACAAGATGCTCTTTTTAAATTTGGGCAGTGAGTCGGAAAAAATGTCGATGTTAGAATTTAGAACAATATTATTGAACATATGAAGAGCACGATTGATTAGCGAATTAGTTGCTGCATTTGTCTTGTAATTAAGCGTGTGGAATAGTTCTATACGGCATGTAGTCTTAATGGTATGATAAAATTAACTAGGGAAAGATGTTCGGTACAGTTAATGTTATTATTTAAAATTTTGTGTATAAATGTCATATCAGCTATTGCTCGCCATTGTTGCAAAGTTTGAAATGTTCATTTGATTTTGATTTGAAAATTGGATCCCTTAGAAATATTTTGGATACTTTCATTAAAAACTGCGAATAGAACACATTTGGCTTTGCCATAATTTCGTTGAAATAATCGGGTATTTTTGGATTAACCCTTTTATAAGCCCGGAAAAAGATAAAGTATCGGGCCTGTAAACACTGTTTTAAAGTTCAAAATCTTCTAATTACGAACCTCTTTTCGGTTATGATTTTATTATATGATATAATGTGAGAAATTAAATTCTTTAGAAAATAATTATAAAACATTTAAATATCAGTGCCCGAGCTTCGCAAAATAAAATAAAACACGCTTTTTGGCGATGTTTTTTCTCGCATAAATCAAAACAGGCGGCTGGTTTTGTACGCGAATTTAAACCGTATAGCCATCTACACAAGGAGTTTTTTTGTTATCGGCCTGATACCGAATTTTTCACGACGTATATGACGTCACAAGACACAATTGTATATGTTTTACCGAAGTTGTCTTTAAAAACTCTTAATTTCGCCATTTTAATCTTCTTCTTCTTGTCGTGCCCTCTCCGTTCAACGGACGTTGGATATCATGTTGGCTATGCGGACTTTGTTTACTGTGGCCGGAACAGATCTACAGTAGACTGGCCAAACCACTCTCAGGTTTTTCAGCCATGATGTTCTCCTTCTTCCAGGGCCCCGTCTTCCGGAAATCTTTCCCTGCATTATGAGATGCAAGATCTCATACTTCTCTGGATGTCTCGTCACATATCCAAGATATTGAAGTTTTCGGATTTGTACCTATAGTTTAAATAACTTATTTTCTTTATTCATCCGAACCATAACATCTTCATTCGTAACCCTGTCCATCCAGCTTATTTTAAGTATTCTTCTGTAGATCCACATCTCGAATGCCTCAAGTCGCCTAATTAGTTCTTCAGTAAGCGTCCATGCTTCCATTCCATTAAAAGAGTATCGAAAACACGTAGCATCTGATCATTCGCATTCGTAATCCAAGGTTATGTCATTTTAAGAGATATGGAAAAACTACTTTACTGTCGTTTTTTAAATTTTAAATTAATGCATTTCACCAAAAAATGAAACCTTTCATAAAAAAATAAAACCTGATTCATAATATTTAATTTTAAAAAATCACAACTTAAATTTATATACCTACCCATTGCCGGGAATATTTTCGGGTAACTAAAGAACTAACGTAACTAAAGAAATTATATAATTTCAAAGATAATTAATTCCTTAAGTGTTTTAAGCACATTCTCCTTTGTTTGTGTTCTATAGAAAATCCATTAATATGTTGCACGCAATTACAATGCATTATTGTATGACTAAACAATGAATTGTATGGTCTCTGTTATTGTAGAAATTTTAAGTAAACCACCTACGTAGATAATCTAAAAGAAAATTTTCACAAAATTAAATATATGCTTCACTAAATGTGATAAACTAGAAAATGGTTCTTAACAATGTGATTTTAATGTAACAATTTTTTAATGATTTATCGGCATTATAGATTTCTAGTATTTCGTCATTGGAACAAATTAATAAGATATTGGAGGTTCTATTTTATACTAATACCGCGCTCAAAATTCTGTTCCTAAGTTCATTCCGTCTCGTCTGGAGTTGCTAGGAAAAGGTGTCTGAGAAAGAGGAAGGTGGTTATGTTGAAATCAAACCGCAATGTTTTGTGTAAGAAGGATTATAAAGTATAATGGTTGTTGATATAATTTTAATTTTGTATATTTTTTTTTATTTATCTTTATTATTTCTAGACTAACAATTTGTGATGTCCTATGCCTGTCTCACTAGGAAAAACTGTGGTGAGTGAGGCGCTTTAAAATATGAGCAGTTTATAATAAAAATTATAACACATACAATAAAAATGCAAATAAGTCGTAAGAAAAAACACAGTAAGTATTACATTTAAAGTAACAAACAATCATCATTGTACCATTGAAAAAATACATACTTATAAGTTAGTTTTGATAATATCTTTGATGTTGGATCAGTTTTGGCTGGTAATCCAGACCTTGGTGCCAGATTTATATTTAAGATACATTATGTTTTGTATAATACATTGTGCATTGTATAGTTTTGTTGCAAAGTATCTAAAATTTCTTTGGCCAAAAGTTGTTTTAGAAAAAGTGATAAGTAAGAGATTACGCCCTTTGGTTCTTGTATCTCGAACAGTTTGTAGTACATTTTCAAAGGTAGTTAGTTCTGTGTTTGAAGAGGTATGCTAGTATGTTTTCGGCACAAAGTTGCCTAATGTCCAAGACAAAGATTCTCCTGAAGATTTCATCCGAACTTCTTTTGATCGGTAGTTTTAATATAATTTTTATAATTAGTTTATGAGCTTGAAAAGTCATATCAATGTAGATAATATCCTTGCGTATTTCTTCTACATTTACATATTACCTGATGCCAAAATATATCACATAATTAATTATAGATTAGGTACATGGTATAATGACAGTGGGTAGAACATGGCTTGATTACTTTTTAAATCGATCAAATCAGACAGATTAAGCATTTTGGCATACACATTTATTTTGGACAAATCCATCAAACATGTCTGCGCCTATCAAATTATAGCTCGGAGCTAGCTCTGAGTAACTGACGCCCCCACAGGAAAATAATTATGACATCTATCCATCTAGTTCCTAGGTTCCCAACGTGGGCAATAACGCCCCCTTGTAAGAGTTTGAGACTTTCAGGGGGCAGTAGAAGACACAGAGAAAATTAGGGAGCGTTGAGATGGCAGAGTGAGGGCGTTGGCAAGTAAAAAAATATGGTCTAAAAAAGTTTAAAAAAAACACTAATCACGTACTAATAAAGCAAAGTAAACTTTAATATTGGTTTATTTTTGTTATTTATATGTCCATATAGGAGTAACGTCAATATCTATATATCATTAAAAAAATATTTGCACTAGTGTCAAAATCCAGAGAGGAAATAAGAATTCACTGCAGTACCTATAAATAGGTTGAATACATGAATTTATTTGTACAAAAAATACTCAAAATTTAAACTCCTTTTAGTTATTATCTACTTTAGGGAAATCTACAGATTACAATTGGATTAATTTATACATGTATCATTTACCAAACTGAGAAACCATTTATAGTTTTCCTCATCATACCATTATATTGGGTCTGGAAATTAAACAGTAATCTTGCAACTAAAAAATATTACATTTTTATAACAGGAGGGAAGTAGTACAAAATATATGTCAATATATTTATGCAGTTATTTACTCATTTAATACATTTCTAATGCACTCTTGACATAGTTTTTATATTTATTTTCGTCACAAATATTACACGAACGTCTGATTGTTATTGCACTAAATTATGTAAAATCGACCACCCTAACACGGGCATCAGCCTAGCATGGTGGTCGAAAAATCATCTAATAATGTAACCCTATTGAACTGTTGTTTGTTCATTAGCGGCCTGCAGTCGCGCTCGGCAGCGACGACAAGTTACCGACCCCGATAAAACCTATATCGATCGACCATGCTAGGACCCCAGGTCCCCCCAACGTTGGCTATCATTGTGGTAAATGTATCTCTATCTTTCACTGTCCGGAATAGCCCCTCCACACTTCTAATACCGGTCCACTCTTCAAGACATTTTTTGTCTGCTACCAGGCCATTTCACCAGGCCATTTCAAAATAGCGCGTTTTATAAAGGACAAAAACTTTTTAACAGCCTGCCGAATGCCGTAAAGGAAGCCTCAAGTCTTAGCACTTTTCGTAGGATGTGTGCACTATATGTGAAGAATGTTTTTTGATTTATAACAATCTTACCAATATTATTGTCACATCACAAGTTATTGTTTCCTCAAAATGTATTTTTATTTTTGGAATCTTTTTTTTTCCTCTTAATATGTATTTATAAAAATGTAACTGTATCGTAAAATTGTATTTGTATATATTTTCTTACTAGATGTATGAAAAATTTTTTTGCATACATCTAAATAAATATTCAAAAACAAAAACAAAAACCCAACGATTGCCTTCTCGTGGACTAACAACCTGTCCCATTGTCTTGTCTATAGTCATACTAACACTTATTTTATCTTGATTTAACGCAAAGCACTTGCGTACTTCTTACCAACAACGTATGAAGGGACACTGGAGGCAGCGCCGGATCTGCCATACGTTCAAAAACGTGCAAAAAACCTGGCGCCAACTCCGAAAGGGCGCCGTGAGAAAATAAATATTGTATTAAAATTTAGTTATAATATTCCATGAATCGTTTAAAAATTTCCCATAGTACGAAATAATTATTACGCTCTAGCAACACTTTCCAAAGAAACAGAATGCGCACGCGTCAGGTTGGTATCAACGACTTACGAATTTATAGTCAGTTACAGAATTTTTTTACAAATTCCTTATATTTTGTTTAACGTAAGATCTATTTTTCCATGTATCTTTTACGACTAATGGGTGCGATCCAAACTCAATAACCAATCACAGCGCGGTATTTTTATTCTGGAGAATCAAACAAACGGACTTGCGCCTTTCAAAATGTTTACAATTTTAGTTAGTTACATAAATATACCAAACCACCCACTAGATCGATAACTTCGGGCTTTTAGTACGTAAATATTTTGGTCACTATTTCACCACCAAAATGCAATAATTTTATCACCTGTGACGTCACACACCATAGACGAAGATAGAGAAAGCAACAACAGAACAATGCACGACCATAGACAATATAATTTTCTTTCTGTACCTACCCAATACCACCAAAATCATTAGCCTAAAATATTATTTTAAAAATAAAACTCGTAATTACATGATAAGAATTTTATTATAAACATGTAGAAAAAGGAAATACAAGAATATATAATTAAAATATGATTATGCGTTCCTACAAAAGTACTAAATTTAAAATATTTTCATCTTTTAACAGAAAAATTTAAAAATCAGAATTACATGTACATATTTTAAACAAGAATACAATATAAGCAGGTTATATTTCTGTAGCAAATTGCCACATGAGGACGTTGTTTTAAAGATAAATTTCTCTTTTGAACGTACCTATTATATCTTTCGGCAGGTAAAAATAAATTTATTATATTTCCAAGATGCACGGAGACATTACTTTGCATGAGATATTTGATTCTTCATAAGGGGCTCAAAAAAACATTATATTTGTTTATTTGGCATTTAAAGTAGCTCAGCTCACCATATTTTTCCTGAAATCATAAAAAAATAGGATAAGTTATATTTTCTAAAAACTACATTGGTTCAGTTATGGAAATTTGTAAAATAATGCAATTTTTATTGTATTTGTGTATGTGTATTATAGTACATACCTATGTATGTATGTAGTTACATTTCCTCCCATGCCTTTTAACTTTTAATTGATGATAACTCTCATATTAAACCAAGTTCTAGGATACCTACTTACTTATATAAAGAAGCCTACTCAAATACATTAAATTTGACTGAGTTTTTGTAAAATGAAAGTTATAAAAATAATAATTACCTCTGCATCATGCACCATGACTGATAGTATTTCCCTTAACGTCATGTAACCATCTCCAGAAACAGAAGCGAATGTATTGAAGTGTGGATAAAGAATGTTATATTGTAAACAAGTAAAGTTTTGTTGGTTCAGATTCCACTGAAAAATACGAATAAATTTATTAATTTACTGATAAAAATAAAAAAAATGTTGAAAATAAGAAAAGAAAATGCAATATAGAAAACATATTTACTTTTTTAAGATGTAATCGTGATGTTGGATAGCGTCAATTATTAGATCCCAGGTGAAACAAATATGTTCTGAAAACGGAAACATGTAGGTACATCAGTTTAAAATACAATTAAGCAATACATTTCAAAAAATACTTTAGGAACACTGAAATAACAACCAAAGGAAGACTCCCACCTGTAATTTTGTTCCAATTGCGGGTCCTGTTCTCCCATTTTTTATCTGATCGTGAATTCCCAAAGTTCATAATCGTTACTTATTGCGTCGGAAATGTAAATGTCAATTGTCAATCAAACGTAAATAAAGCAGAAAAATGCAACAAAAATAAAAGATTCCTATTGGTTGATTTAGTAGCCGGTGACCATAAACAAATCGAAGTGGACTTGTGAAGTCACCCAAAGATTCTGACCACGTTTTGGCTCGGAGTTAAACCCGCCTGGTTAGTTAGTTATTTTGTACGATTTAAGTCTCTAGGAGAAGGTAGTTAAAGACCATTTTCTTATGAAATCTTCAGTAAATTCCATTAACAAAAGCATCGCACGGTTTGCAGGATTTGCAGGTTGCAACGTGTTGACACTGTTGACAGTTTCATAATTGATTTGACATATTATTTGATGTTCGTTAAATGTGTAATTAATATCTATTATATTTGTTGGTTTTGTTATTTTACGGTGTCAGTGTACATAAGCGTCTTTCGTAAGCCGTTGATACCATACGTCAGTGTTCAGTGTTTGTATGGTGTTTGTTCGCTCAATTTGGTGTTTGTTCGCTGGGGAAATGCAAGGTACAAATATGAGGTTATATTCTTATTAGATTTTAGAGCTAGTCAGAAGCTGTAGATGCTATTCTTGTGTTGTACGTTGCCATGGAAAAGAATTTGTATTTGCTTTTTCTATTAATATTCGCGTTGGGTATATACATAAACGCAGTAAATCTCAAGAATGTCTAATGGACCTAGTTCAGCGAAACCACCCACATTGTCTCGTAACCTATATTTTAAATCATGGTACGGGCACAAACAAACAAATCGTAGTATTATTTTAAAGCATAACTTGCAAAAAGAGTTTTTCATAAAATAATTAAAATAGCACCATAATTTTATGTTTACCCAATAGATTCAGAGAGTATAGGGCTCCTGGCGATTCTCTCTTTTAAAAAAAAATGAGTGTGAGAGCTACCGCAGGTCACTTGGAAAAGTTACACCCTTTATATGTCTTGATTTTATTTGATAAATTAGTGTAAAAAAAAAATTAAATAAAAAAATTGGGGTGAACGATTTTTAATCAAAATAAAAATGTAGGGGGGGGGGGCGCCATCGGTACCTACTGCACAGGGCGCCAGATTTCGTAGATCCGGCCCTGACTGGAGGTCTAGATTCGTTTAAAATTAAATGTAGATTCGTTAATTCACAAAAATTAGAGTCCTTACGAGAGCCTTGAAGGAGTAACCATCTGTTACTTATACCAGGGCGGGAAAGTGGTTGATAATGTCATGTCAATAATATAAATTGTTCAATGCGCATACTTACATACACACATACTAACACACACACACCTTCCCACTTCACATATTATCCGGTAATTACTTAATATGCACACCATAAATAAGACACTTCAATGAAACACATAATAGGTACCCACCATGATTTATATGTATTAATTGTAATTTTTTTCTCACCAATGGATAATATAATGTACTGTTTGTTTCTGTTTATAAACAAATAAATAAATAACCTCCAATGTCTCTTATCAGGCCCTCTGCGACTCTATACCCTCTATCCATATTTTGGTAGTAGGAGTTTTTTTAATAATTATTCTTATAATTCGTATAACTCGCTCCCAAATATGGCGGTATTTAATCAAAATAGACAATTATGTGACCCTTCCGGTATCGGAGTGCGTGCAGTGCACGTATAACTACACTATACACAGCTTACAATACAAGTATTGTAGTTTGAATTACGGTAAAGATCCGGTCATCCGTCTTTGGCTGAAGATAGCCATCAAAGTGTCTCACATTGAACTTTCTGCACGCGATGTGATGATTCTATTCAGATAGAAATTAGCCAAGTATTCATATTGAACACGCGAACGTCGTTGAACGTGCGATCCGCAGTAAGATATTGCGAAAATATTTTATGAATAATGCTGTCAAAATCTTGGCTATTTCGTTTTGTTTTATATCACACTCATTAAGAGCTCGCGTGAGGTGGGTTAAGGAAGGGGTGGTAGAAATGGATGTGTTAATGCGATTCTTGCTCACTCTCGACTTAGATGGAATAAAGAAGAATGCCGATGTCTCGTTTACAAAATATTGATTCGTTCTTATGTCGTCGACGTAGACTGTAAACGGGTACTACTAAAAATGCCAGAATCGGATAGGGACACCTTAGCTCAGTTGGTAGAGTCGCGGCCCGGAAAGCCGAAGATCCAATAACTTTTTCTGATGTTTTTGTTTCCAGATATTTGATAGAGTTTCGCTAATTTGTCTTCATTTAATTCAATATTATAATTTGGGGTTTTACTCATTAAGTTAAAATAAAAATAAAATAATGTACCTTTTATCCTTTTTTGTGCCGCTTCCGTGTCTTAGAGTGAATAACCAGACAAAACCGGAAATATGTCATTTTTAAATAAAATTTTAGCCGTTATTATATAAATTGATTTCGAAATATTGTTCTTTTATCTGGTAAAATTATGTTTTAAGTTATGATAAAATATGTTTATTTTTAGCATGATAAGGTTACACCGTAGGTTGTTGGCAGATTTGTTAAATTTTCAAACAAAATTTTGTATTGTACAATACACATATCAAATCATATAATCATGCAGTAAAATAAATCAATAAATTATCTGGGAAAGCTATGTTTCAGAATTTTTATTTTAGTTTAAATAAAAACATTAAAAAAATCCCCGCACGTGTTTTGTGACGAAAATACTTCAATTTGTCTATTTTTTTACGGTCTTACAAATTAATATAGGTATTTAAGTTTTTTTTACATTGTTATTTAGCTTAGGACATTATTGAAAAATTATAAATAGGTACTTATGATCAAAAAATAATTACAAAATATACATAATTTTAATAGTTTTATCATCCTCGCCGTTCAGCATTTTTGGATGTAGATATAAACTAAAGCAAATTTTGAATGAAGTAAAATCGAAATGGGGTTATTATTTTAAAAAGCTGGTACGGAGAATAATTATCTTAATCTTTCTCATTGGAACCGCCCTGTACGATCGTAAGAACATCGTACATTTAACCGTGAGAATTATAAATGCACCCATACGAAACAGGAGAAAGCATCTCGAACATCTGCGATCATTTTATTAAAAAAATAAAACCCGTATATTATTATCAAATGAGTTTTAGTATTTATCAAAGCCTGCGTGTCGTATTGAATTTCATCACTAAAGAAAATCGCTTTGGGCGTTTGTGGCCATAATGTAAACACACCTACTCGGTAAGAAGTCCAATACAGTTAGCATGGCATTGTTCCGATATTATAACTTCATCAGGAATGCACGGCGAGCTCTCTTCTGCGTTGGCGACGTTTTCCATTATCACATGCGATCAACATTTAGATAGATAACTACTTTGCCGACATCACGGTAGCCGGCTAGAAACGTACAGTTACTTTACCTCGCATATCATTAACATTTTGAAAATTCTATTTTTTGTACTTTGTTACATCATAGTTTAGCAGTTATGTTCGTCTAGTCTTTATTTCTTATGTCTTAGTCTTTATCATTTCATGTAGGTACGTCATTAAAAATATTAATTTCTTTTGTCTGTGCGTGAAATGTTATTCCTGGGTGATTTTTTCGCGTTCAATGAACTCAATTTTGCTTTGAATTTAAGTGTCATTTTCAAAATTGGAACTGATTACGTGAAGAATAATTAATACAATCGATAAAGAAGGTACTTACCTATAGTCGGTAATATTTTTATTGGTAAATTAATTAATTAATAACTAACTTACTACGACCTAACCTAACCTAACCCTTAGGCCATCCGCTCACGGAGAAACTGAAAAAAAAATAGTTGGCGACTCAATCGCTATCCACAGGAAAGGAACTTGTGAATTTCATTGGCGGTCCGCACACCGGCAACTTGACCAGTTGTCAAGGGCGACGCGGTGACCAGCAGGTGACTAGCAGTGCTTGTCGCCGCGGCCGTCGCGTTTCAGTTGCCACCTTGACAAGTTGCCATGGTAGCGACTCAAGTTTTCAAGTAATTTGCGATATGTCTTCTTCTTTTTCTTCTTGTGCCCTTACCGTTCAACGGACGTTGGCTATCACGTTGGCTATGCGGACTTTGTTTACTGCGGCCCGGAACAGCTCTACAGTAGACTGGCCAAATCACTGTCTCAGCTTTTTCAGCCATGAGGTTCTCCTTCTCCAGGGCCCCGTCTTCCGGAAATCTTTCCCTGCATTATGAGATGCAAGATCTCGTACTGCTCTGGATGTCTCATCACATGTCCAAGATATTGAAGTTTTCGGATTTTTTTTGTTTTAATAACTTCTTTTTCTTTATTCATCCGAACCATAACATATTCGTTACCCTGTCCATCCAGCTTATTTTTAAGTATTCTTCTGTAGAACCACATCTCGAATCGAATGCCTCAAGTCGCCTAATTAGTTCTTCAGTAAGCTTCCATGTTTCCATTCTATAAAATAATATCGAAAACAGTAGCATCTGACATTCGCATTCATAATCCAAGGTTGAGATCATGGCTGCAGAACATATTTTTCATGCGGATAAAGGTTGCGATATGTCGGTTCAGAAAAATATCGATTTTGTTCAGGAGAGTTGTGCCATGAATTCAGTTGCCAACCAGTTTTCAGTTTATCTATGAGCGAAGGCCCCAACTCTTCAATACATACTGTTTTTTTTGTAGTTTAAGTGAATGAAAAAAAAATAAAGATGTCACCGTAGGCTCCATTCACTCTAACTATATATTGTTGCTCTAAAATGGACTTAGGATGATTAGAGTGTGTCAATTTTTTTTTATATTAACATAAAATGTGGATTAAAATGATGCAAGAATAAAGCTATAATTCAGAACAATTTTATTGTTTGTTTTTTTTAGCGTAGGAAGAATTGAATTGATATCAAAACAATCTCAATTTTAATGCGTGTGGCGTGGGTGATGAGGATTTAATTCGGAAGTTTGGATCTCGAAGGTTCTCAGCGTAGGAAGTAAATCGTCCACAAACCCAAATATTACCATAAATTACATGTGTATATAATCGTCATTCTTATTATTAATTTGTCAATCGACTTTGACAACCAATTTGGCTTTCCCAGATATGAATTGCAGTATTTCCAATGACATTACAAATACAAGACACGTTATATTCTGTCTCTTACGGACGAATTACATTTAGGAAGATAAATATTCTAATCAAACACGTTCAATTAAAGAACATATTGATAAATAATAATATTTAGATGATTTATATAGCGCCGTTTTTTTTGTGAAAAATCACCTCAAGGGCGCTGTACAAACTTATATACATTTATAAAATCTAGAAAACTACAAACTAGACAAACAATAAAAAAAAACTTATAGCTAAAAATTGCATCTACCGTTTCATTGTTCATATACAATGTTTTGACTATGAACGCGATGCTGCCTAAAAATGAATGAATACAGGACCACACTTACCTGGAAGGTCGCTTCAAATTAACACTGTTTATTTTCGTTATTTGTTTTTGGGGTGTTATGCCGTGTTGCGCTACCTCCTTCATTAGCCAACGTTTCGGACAGCGTTGCAGTGTCCATCATCAGGGCCATGGAACTATGATGAGATGGAAGCGGCATAAGCATGTCGGAACGTGTTAAACCGCCAAAACCAGTGTAGCTCGCTCCATTTTTGGCCGGCGGGAAGAGGGGATAGAGACGGGGTTTACCGCTCAGCGAGCGGGGGGAGGGTAAGCGCTCTATAGAGAAGGGCCGAACTGGTAACGGGCTTAACGTTATTTAATTAATTTTTTAATTTAAAAAAAAAACTTTTGTTGGTTTTTTTTTTCTTCATATTTTAGGCACAAAATATAATAACCCATTACGCATTATTTTCTGAACGAATTACTTTATCAAAATTAATAGTTTACTTAGTTTTAACCACGTTTATTGTTTATAAAAAACCGACATATTTCGTGAGCAATGCCTACTTCCTCAGGGTTTAATTAATTAAAAAAAAAATGAAGACAATATTTTAGCGAAACTCAACCAAAAATCTGAAAACAAAAAAAAATAAAAAAAGATATGGGCATATATAGAAGGTTTTACTCATAAATTTAACTAAACGACATCTATTGACTTGCATAAAAGTCAATAATGTCGTATATTAAAAATAAAAATATATCCAAACACTTTCTAGATAGCATTAAGTTCGGGTTTGAATCTTGCAATCATACATGTATGGGGGTGTGGCTCTGGAGATAAGGGCCGAAATGTGAACGGAAATATTATTTTCATGGTTTGTTTTTGGGGTGTTATGCCGTGTTGCGCTATCTCCGTCTTTAACCGACGTTTCGGACAGCGTTGCAGTGTCCATCATTAGGGCAGATCCGAGATCCAACGATGTGCATAACACCCCAAAAATAAACAATGAAAATGCTTTTAGCCGTAAAAATCTAAAAACGTATTATTTTATTTATTAATTTATTTATTTTAAATTTTTTTAAATTTTTTCTCACATTTTGGACATAAAATATAATAGCCCAATTGAAAAATAATAAATGAGGAAAGGGGAGTAACAAGAGACTTATGTATTGTTTATTTTTTATTAATCCCTTTACATGTTATTTTACCTTAATCTTCTTCGACGTTACTCATTTTTTTGCGAAATCAAGATTATGATTGATTCGTGTTGCGCTCGTCGAAATACATCGGCCTCACTTTTCACTTGACAAGTGCAAATGGGTAAAAAACTAGTGTTATAAACTTGCTGTAACTCAAAGCACCATTCATCATTGCGTAACTTCGAAAAGTGATAGGAGCAAACGCGGGTTGATTTGATTGGAAACCAGTCATCTCTCCGATTTAAGGCATCAACCCACTTTCTTTTTCTCAGGGTCTTTTGGAAACCTTTATTAATAATAAATTGTATTATTTAATTTTATGTATGCATATTGTAGGTACATACTGTGCGCTTGAGGTGATTTTTCAAGAAAACGGGCTTTTTAAATCAACAGCATATGATGTATATGGTGTGTATACATAGTGTGTGATAAAATATATATATATATCACAATAATCCCAACTGCTTCCATCTGCACAAATCAATCGAATAAAATTTATCTGTGCGCACCGGGATTTGAACCCGCGTCCTCCGGATTGCTAGTCAAGAGCTTTACCCCTTGACCACGGGGGCATGTCAATGTGACTTTTACATAACAATACAGTGATTATATACCTACGTACTTTGAATTAACATTGTAAACATATGCAAAAGGAGTGTTAAATTAGTACGAAAAGAAATAAAAACAACAGTGCAAAAAAGACGAAGCAAAAATGTTTAAAAATGAATAAGCTAAATGATAAAAAAAACAAGTATTTATGACATGTGTAAATCACAACTTTATATTTGTGCGTTATGATTAATAAAAAAATAAAAGTATTTGGTAATTTTCAATTATTATGATTTAAGTTGACTGATTCGGCCCATGCTAGTCGGAATTCACGCGGTAACATCGGGCCGATGGCGATGGCGGTTGAAAGGACTCGTCGAAAATTATAAAATGTTTATTTGAGCTATGTTTAAACACTTACATGTGAAAGGTAAGACCATCTTTCTTCTTAAAGGTCTTCATAGAACTACTTTTACACAATTTTACGGCGCATTGGACCATTTTTCTATGTTTTATGAACGTTTCTGGGAGCTCTATACGCGACCGAGGTGTAAAAGCCAATGTCAGCCACCTAAAAAC
This sequence comes from Limnephilus lunatus, assembly GCA_917563855.2. NCBI lineage: Eukaryota > Metazoa > Arthropoda > Insecta > Trichoptera > Limnephilidae > Limnephilus > Limnephilus lunatus. Next base: position 59,985,593 of record OU830596.1, read on the forward strand.
CATTCGGTAAAATTTTTGAACAAGCACGCTTTGTGCCAGTGTGCACACTTTACATGCCGTCTCTCTAATATCCATACTCTTAGATCAGGGCAGACCCGACAGATGTGTGGGCACATCGCGGCACAACACCCCAAAAACAAATAACGAAAATACTTTTGGCCGTGAAAATCTAAAAACGTATAACACTGTTTATATGTGATTATTGACGCTGCGCACCCATTAGTTTTAGGCATTTGCTGGGTAAGATGGGACTACGGGCTCCGTTTTAAAACTAGTTCGATTTTTTTTAACTTTCGATAATATCGGTGTGCACAAATACATTAGTGTCATCTTAAAAATAATTTGCCATGTGTGACCGATTGACTGAAGTTGTCCATATTGCGTGATGCATAAAATTATTCAGTAACCAACGAAGCGCAACTTAATAAAACCCACGACAGAAGGCTTACACAGGTCCTGCGTGTTGGAAGCGTGTGTTTAACCCTCCCACACCGGAGGGAGGTAATACGATAATATACAAACTAGTTTTGTGCGATATCTAATTTTTAGGTAATCCTAGAAGAACTATTCGGTAATCGATCTGCATGTAAAGAATCCCGTTTCTAGTTTTTAAGATATTAAATAATATCTATCCAATTCCGATGAAATTACTCTCCCTTCCGATTATTCGTCTTTAGCAGGTCCGACATTGTTCTTCGGGAGCGTTGAAATTTTACTTAACTAATATCTCGTTGTCTTACTGTTCGAAGTCATTGCCATTAACTAACAAAACGGATATCGACAGTGAGAGCAACTGTAACAGCAACAATTTGGTAAAATACCTATTATTCATATTTCCCAGCGACCGTATTACCTCTTAATAAGTTCTGGCAGTTAACCGACACAATCAAATTTAATTTATTGAATTTTAACCCTCAGTTTTTCAGAGGTTCAAAATATTCCCGCTTTACAGTAAAATACATATAAATGGAATATTTTTAAACGTATTCGAATAATGAACACTGTTTTTGACAGGTGATAAAATTAGCATTCAAATTTTATAAATCGAAACGTACATATACTTAATTTTATAATATATAAAAAATTTACATGTAAACATAAAAAGGTTTCAAAATGGCTCACCTTACTTTTTTTCTAACTAAAGGGGCATACATTAATTGCATGAGCTCAAAATGGGTGGAGGGGGTCCAGCAAAATCTCACTTTACTTGAAAAGAATATACGAAGTAGCCCAAATTTAATTTTAATTTATGCCCCCTAAAATTACTGATAACGAAAAATAAAAACACATACCTACACATTTTTTTAGACAAATGTATTACAAACGTTATTTTCATCTCACTTTTTGTCGTTCCATATAAAAATAATTAATAATTCCCAAGTTTTATAAATTTATTTCAAATTACAATTCGATTCTTTGATTTCACATAGGTATACAATTTACTTATTCTGTGGTTAATTTTAATATTTAATGTAAAGCGTGGTATTTTCTCTTTCTAATGCTGTTTAAAAATCATATTTCTCACTATGATACTAAGGGAGACAACGATTTCTATGAGATATAATAATAATTCTAAAAATGAATTGTTCCGAAAACCGAACAAATAGACAAGGGTTAAGAGTCGTGATCCCTCCGATGTACTCCTAGTGACCCCCATCGTTTGATAACGTGATTTTTACCTTCCGGCACGTAAAGGTTAATAAACATGATAATATTTTGTTGCGGAAGTGCGGTGTCTTGCCTTCATCCCACCGGGTCCAAGGTGGTGTCTCGCGGGTGTTGCCGGCAGACCGGTTGCCCGGTTGCCCAGTCTGTCGGTGGCGATTTGTCCACAATAAGGTGCACATGAGCGGAATACAACATCACATTATGGTCACCAGGTACAAGGTAGCAGGTACCACTGTCTTGTGTGGTGTTGTGTATATATTGGCTGTTAGGTATGGGTGTCTTGAATACTGTGTTTCCGGTGGGGAAGTGGTCTGAAGAGAATGCTGACCACTGGAGTGACCTTAACATACGATAAATAACGCGTGAAATAAATGACTCCTGGATAATTCTTGTAGCGCCATTTCTTGTAAAAATTCATCTAAAGGGCATTATATAAATGTGACTTTCTTGACTCTATTTAAATAGATTCTTAATAATGTCTTCTTTTTCTTATGAGTACAAAATTATATACTGTTAGGAATACATATTTAACACCTTTTCCTGCTATAAATAACATGTTATGTTAGTAAACAATGTAATATGAAATTAAATTTGTCAATTTGAGTGGCCTAAAACAGGATCCATTCCTAGTTGGCTAGTCAATGTTTCCACATATGTTTTATTGTTCAATTTTATGTGAAATAAAGTTATTATTATTATTATTATTATTAGATACATTTAAAAAAACATACCGGGCTTAGATAAATACATTTTTATTAGAAAGTTGAACTATGGAAAAGATACGGTTTTGCACGCAGAGGCCACTTTATTAAAAACACTGCACATTGTGTGATTTTACATCGCTATTTTATCCTCCTTAACTATTGATATTTCATTTATTAAAATACTAGCTGGTTCCCGGCATGCGTTTCAATGTCATATTCAAAGAATTAAATTGTTTCTCCCTGCATGACCTTTCCCGTGCGTCCCCGTTCCCCTCCCGCGTCCCCTTCCCATCTCGCGTTCCCCTTCCATTATCCCCGCCTACCATCTTCCCTCTCCCACTCCCCCGTTCCGCCAACCCCCCCCCGCATTTCTAATTTTCATTTTCCATATATTACAAATATTCATTTTTGTATATTAAAAGAACAATCAATCTAATTTGGTACCTAACATAGGTACCTACATATATGTATAATTTTAAAAATCCTTCGACAATTCTTTGTTTTTTCAAAAAAAAAAACAGCTGTTTGCTAAATTCACAATTATCAAACACGTGACTGTCAAACGTGCGAAGTTAAAATAGTCGTTAAGTTTTCTGAAATTATCCAATTTTCTTAATTTTTCTTTCTGTAAGAACCTTCTACAAAGTATTAGAAAACTTTGAAAAAAAGATGAATGAAATAGGTAAAGTCGTTCTGAAGTTATGGCGTAACCAAGGGAAACAGGGATTCATTTTTATACGATTAGTGGTGAAAGAAGAGTTAATATTTATTTTAACATTAATTGTTTACTATTATTTTGTTTTTATCAAATAACATTAAAATGCTTAAAAATTATCCTTAGGCTAAGTACGAAGTTTTGTACATTTTTTTACACATTTAATTATTCAAAATGTCGTGAGCTTTGAAAGGTTTGCACTAGGTAATATTTTCGTTTTATAGATGTCTACTTGCTTTCTCTTCAATGTATTTTCATTTGTGTTTATCTTCAGATATTTAACGGAAATATCTATGTAAACATTATCCAAGTACTTATCATTATTATGGAATTCAAAATGTGAGGAACAGGAAAGTAAGGAGATGAGGAATAGGAAGTTCTTCAAACTTAAACTGCATTCCTTATCATGTGTGAGGCTTACACTAGGGGAATTTTAGGAAATATAACATTCCTATTTGTGGAATGTCTTGTAAAGCTATCAATGTTAATACTTACTCTTCTGAAAATAGAGATAACTTATGCTAAATATGCTTATGGATAAATACATCACATTCTAAAGTCAGAATAACAGAGGAGAATGTACGAGACGTGTATGAATGTGAATTAAGTAATTAGTATGTGTACGAAGGCAGAGCTATATGACGGTATGTGTTTCATGTATGGTTTTCAAAATGTGTAAATCATGACTGAAATTTAAAAAAACTAAAAGCTTTGTGTTTGGGAAGTATGTTTACGAGGGATGGGAACGCTGATAGAGATATTGAAAGAAGGGTGAATGCAAGTAACTCTATTAATGGAGGACTGAACGCCGTTGGCGTCAATAAAAAAAACTGTTCAAAGAAGCGAAGGAAAATACAACAAGTTTCACAGGTAAAAAAATCATATTCTATCAGATAATTTCAGAATTAAAGTACGACAAACGTTTTTGAACCGTCAATTAAGCATTTATGAAAGACAACTATTTGATAGAAGTACATAACAACAGATGTTTTTGTCGTCACTGATTGCCATAATATGCTAATTTTGTTCTAGAAAGCAATGCTTAATACTAACAAAAAAACCTCATAGAAGCAAATTCAAAACGACAGTTCTAGTCTATGCTTTGTGCATTTTGTAAACAATGAATTGTGTTTTGTGTGAAGTTAGCTCTAGTCAGAAATAATTCCTGCTTAGACCGCATTAGTTTCGAGTAACAGTTTATGCCGCGTTTGTAGTACCTATGCCGTTTGATGTGGCGCTCGCGTAGTTTCGGTTGCTCAGCTTATTCGCGCTTTTTTTTTAAAGTGTGTATTTATTTTTAGCATAATTTAATAAATTATAATATTTTTTACATTTTACAAAAACGGCAGGGTAGGCAGTGCTTATGTGCCTATATGGAGTGCACGCCCCTGATGGTGAGTTTCCTCTCCCAGTGAGGCATGGAACTGGGAGAGGAAAGATGAAAGTAGACTGAATGCTCTAGAAAAGAGATCCCTGAGGCGTATGTATGGCAAAACCATGTACGATATTTTGAGAAACGTGGAGATCCGCAAAGAATACAATGTAAGCGTAATGAGTAAGATTAAGAAAGGAACGCTCAGAAGGTTTTGGCATGTAGAGCGAATGAACGAGGAGAGGAGTGTAAGGAGAATATATGACGCAAATGTGAATGGTAGAAGAAGTCGGGGACATCCAAGAAAGACATGGCACCACCAAGTGAATCAGTTACTTGAGTCGGGTCATGTCATGAGTCAGAATAATAGAAGAGCATGTATGAGACGATGTATGAATGTGAACGAGGCAAGGAGTGTCTGCCAAGACCGAGTTGTTTGGCGGTCCATCCTCTCTGCCTACCCCTGCGGAAAACGGCGCGTGATGGTTAGTTAGTTCAGAAAGTTCTGCAGTATGACATGTGCTCTTGTTTTTAACGACAAAATAATAATTTTGTAGATACTTTGTCTGAAATTGGCCCATTCCCAAAATTTATGAGCCTATCAGAACCATGTGTTTGACTTTCTCAAAATGTTGGAATATCATACAACTTCATCTTTTGTTTCGAAACAAAAGGGGTCCAGCGTGTATTTTTGAAACATGGAATATCGACAAACAATTTGTTGTCTATTTCGCAAAATCCTAACGACTAATGACAGTTTCAGGTCATTTATCTTTTTTATAGCCTAGCTGCTGCTAAGGTCTTTTCAAAATGTGTATTTTCAAAAGAGAACATTGCAAGCTTTTGTTTCGAGGCTTAAAGTTTTTAACATTCGTTGAGGCGGCTTTTTCAAAGCATTGCTAAATTAATGATTTTATTTAGAAGTTCATCTACTTTATTGCTTACGACATTTTGGCCTGCTATTATAATTCTCTATGGTTCATTAATTCTTTAAAAATGTAGAGGTTGACAACCTCCAAAGATGGTTCAATAAATATGATACTTGGGCTATTTTTGTGTGGTTCTTGTGAGATATTAACTACTAGCTGACCCGGAAACGCTAACGAAAACACAACGCTATCTACTGTATGGATACCTAACTTTTTAACTCACACCGCCATCTGTTAATTTGCGTACAAATCAAATTCACACCACCCGCTTGCCAGCCCTCTCGTCTACCACATACAGACATTCTCCTTCATATATTATATATTTCAACCAATTCACACAAAACCTTGATAAATTATATACCTAAACCTTCCTCATGAATCACTATTGGTGAAAAACCGCATGCAAACTTATAATACATTTCTACAATCTTACCTCTAACTACAAACTACACAAACCACTACAACAAAACAACTTATGGCTCAATATTGCATCCACCGGTTCATTGATCACACCGATACGAAACTATTATGTACAATGATTTGACCAATGAACGCGTTGCTGCTTAAAAATGTACTGTACAGAAAATATATACCGGACCATATATACCTGGAAGGTCACTAGAGATTAATTAACACTGTTATTGTTTATTTAGAGAAATTTAGGTACAGTTCGCACGCAGAGGACATAATTGGGAACTATAATATGTAGAGATATCAGTGTTGTACACATCTTCATCTCTGGCTTGCCATTGAAGTAAAATCATGTATTGGTTTCATAGTGTTTTCACACAAACGAAGTATTGAAATCCGTAAGTCTAAACTTAAACTTTAGGTCGCACAGTTTACACCCGCGCTGTGCAAGCGGGTTCCCCACAGAGTATCGGACCATCCCAATCTTGACAATTCTTTATTATTTTTGTATATCACAGAAAACGGGCGTAAGAAATAAGAAACCTTTTACCTATATTACTGCAGCATCGTGTTCAATGGCACCCCGCCTTTGTCTCCACCCACACATCAACCACATAACTTTCATATGCATATCCATGGTTTTACTCATCCTGACTGACGTTGGTTGTTTCTTTTTCAGCATAGATATTGTTTCACTTCATTTTTATTTATTTATAAGCCACCAGCTTTTTTTACCCGCGGCTTCGTTCGCTTGGTATCAGGGAGAAATTTCTTTACAAAGAAAGTTTACCACGGGAATGAAATTTTTTCCAGAATAAAAAGTAACCTATGTCACTTCTCAGTCCTCCAACTCTCCCTGTGCAAAAAATCACGTCGATCGGTCGCTCCGTTGCCACGTGAAATTAGGACAAACAAACACATTTTCGCATTTGTATAAAATCAGTCAGATTTATTATTAAGATTTGACTGCATTTTTCTAATCAACTACAACTACTTGTAAGTTCTATGAATTACTTGGAAATTACCGGAACGAGATAAGAAATTATTGCAATAGGTATATTATATAAAAAAATTTCAGTCAGTGCAAAATAAATTTTCTTTGCTACTTTTCAGCGGTTTGCCGATTGGATAAACCATTTATTTTGTAAATTCCACCGCAATCTTTCAAGTATGTGCATTAATTTGATGTACGTTGTACAGAGTGTTAAGGGACGCATTAGACCTAAATACTTTTTACAATTCCTGACATTATTTGGTGTAAAAAATGTAAATGAAATTTGGGTCTCTTGTGACTTTTTTGATGTTTTTTTTTTCAATTATTTTTTCTTCAAAACCGAACAAATTTTCTTCCACTGTTCACTTAGCAGAGTAACCGCCAAACCCCTCACCCCTACCCTAAAGAGCCGTTCGCACTGGGAGAGTAGTTTAGTCGAGTAACGAGTATATTAGTAACTAAACGTTTCCGAACACCACAATTTTAGTAGAGTAGTTTTGTCAGCTCGTAGAATCAATCCATTTCGTTCTATTTTTTCGGGTGAGTAGCGACCCCCACCACGCGTTCCTGCGCACTGACATGCGCGAACTCGTCGTTTTATTAGAGTTCATTAGTAGACGCGCGGATATGTCGTGCCGTTGGAGCGAAGATGCTACTCTTAAATTCTTTATTTTTGCTGCTATTAATCTCTTTTCATGTCCATAGTTTATTTATTTTCATCTCACTAGTTCATTCATCCACCTCTTCTAAAATAAGCATTACAATCAGCTTTATTTACGTATTTACTTAGTTGCGTAGCTGCTCGTCATCTTGCAACGCGCGGCTCTCTAATGTGCTGTACTTGACTTTTCTGCGAGTCAAGTAGCAAGTTACTCGCTACTCGACTAAACTACTCTCCCAGTGTGAACAAAGCCATAGTCCCAATACATACAGATTTTTTATAATTAAAAAAACATCATAAAAATCATTGGAGAAAATTTCATTTACATTTAGGTAGGAATCACTGGAGTATAAGTGCGTTCCTCAACACCCTGTATAGATTTATCTCTGCTAAGTAAGTGCCTACCTAACAAACTGCTTTTGCTTACACTTTCTAGTACGTATTTCTTATTGAAGTTATGCAAATGTAACATTTTGCCACCCACAATCGTTAAATCAAATAACAAACCTGCAAACATCGCACCGCACACCGTTTTGCGATTGTCAAATAGACACAATAATGCTATAATATCGTGTATATTTTTCCCTTCAATAAAAAAAAAATTGTGTAAAAAAATACTTTTATATTACTCACTACTTTTTCAAAATAGTAAAGCGCAGACCCTTGAAAAATCACGAAATCCGACTTTACTTGTCAAGATTTGCATGAGAAATTTACACAAAAGAAATATGCATTTCAAAAATCGACCGGTCGGTGGTTGAGTGGGCATAGCGCTTGGGTCCCACCCGGGCGTCGCATGTTCGACTCCTCGGCTGGCTATGTCCTCCATAACAACACAAGCAACATTTTCGGCTTTCTGTGGTGGTAGTAGGAGATTTTCAAACATTGTTGGGTTATTCGTAACCCAGCAATGTTTGTCTTTCTTTTTAAGAAATTAAAAAATTAAGAAACTAAATACAGAATTTATTATTAAAATGATTTTCTGGTATAAATATATTATTTAGGTAATTAAAAGGTACCTACTTTAAATACTAAAAAAGTATTAACGAAATGTATATATCTGGTTAAAAAAATGTATTATGGAGCTTTCGAGCTTTATTGCAAATTGCATTGAGTTCCAATTTTGAAAAATCTGAGTTTATTTAACCAGAGTTGCAGACAACAGACCCACAACCGAAATAAGTATTTTTGAATCAATGTTTTTAAAAGCAAATAGGTAATTTTACCGCAATAATATTATGTATCCTACGAAAAACACGTTTGATCGTTAAAAAATCTTTACATAGAATGAAGTCGCTCCCGCTGTATGTTTGCTTAGATCTTTTAAACTACGCAATAGATTTTCATTCGGTTTTCACCAATGGATAGAGTGATTCATGAGGAAGGTTTTTAGGTATAAAATTTATCAAGGTTTTGTGTAAATTGGTTGAAATATATAATATATCTGGCCAGCGGCAGCGGGCAGTGGGCTGACAAACGGGTGGTGTGGATTTGATTTAACAGATGGCGTTGGTTATGAAGGTTTCGTTAGCCACAGCAACGTGTGGTCGGGTCTGTTAGTAGATTTATAAATAACATACTTAATGTTTAAAGTATATCCTAAAATGATTCATTTTCAACATTGTAAAATCCAATTCTAGCAAGGTTTGCTTATTTAAGATAGCGAATGAATACTGAATCATTCACATATATTTCTTAGTAAGAACACAGTCCTTGCACAACGTCAGTTTGCTCCAATCATCGAATTGACAAGAATAGAATATTACCACATTCTCAGCCAGATGAATCATTAAATTGGTATAAATTGGGAAAATACAGCCAGTATCAAAAATTGAGAAATCGTTATGACTTGCAAATGTTTGAATTTCGTCCGATTTAACTGGAAACTACTATCCTGAACTTGGAACGTTAGTGGAGAAATGGAGATGTGATAAGAGGAAGGTTGGGAAATAACAGGTTATTCAGATCTGGTCATCACGGCGATACTGACTCGATAATATACATCTCTGGAATGTTCCGCAAATTTGCTACTTAACTTTTTTTCCATTAACTCCTCAAAGCAGGTTCCTCGGGACTTGTGCCATCTTAGGGGATGCTCTGTGGAGGGTATTTTTATGGAAAGGATGTTCTGGGAAGGAAAATGGTAAAGGGTTAGGTAGGAATCTGAGGGTCAGTGTGTCCTGGAGTGACAGACGTATGGATCCATACGCCTCCAAGACCTAGACAAACCTCACCCCATGAACCCGAACACCCCTGCTAAGTCACCAAACGTGAAGGGCATCATGGGGTGACGTATTTCAGAGGGTTTGGTTGTTCAATAAATGGTTCCCGAGGCGGCGGTACCCATACCCGTCTCTTAAATTGTAATCCTATATGTAATTATATTAATTGAATATTAGGTAAATAAAAATTATTTGCGCACGCCGGGATTTAAACCAGCTACCTCTACCTGTGGATTCGTAGTAGAGGATCTTCACCACAGGACCATGGAGAGCGTCAAATTTTAAAAAAAATTGGCTCACACAGGAGGTCCTGAGAAAAATATTCCCTTCGTTGCCTATGTCATCTCTGGGGATGCCGTGTGGAGAGTATTTTTAGGAGAGGAAGTTCTGAGAAGGATAATGGTATAAGTTGTCGGTAGGAATCTGGAGGTCAGTATCTAGAATCTACCCCCCCCCACCCCTCTTTGCGGTGCATAGCGATATTCCGAGAGAGCTGGAGAGGTCAAAATGTCTGCCAAAGGTGGGCAGACGCATCCTCCGCCAAGTCCTGGACAAAGCTCACCCGGTGAACCCGAACACCCCTGTAGTCACCAAACGTAGCGAATCACACTTGGGATGACCTACGGCAGAGCTGATGGTTATTCAATAAATGATTCCTGGGGTGGCGGTACCCCTACCCGTCCCCTAAATTGACCACAGGCAATAAATAATAAAAACATCAGATTGAATCCTTATTTGTAGATAACAATCATCTTTATAAATAGATGGAAATGAGTTATCTCATGTAATAAATTAATTTCTACAATAATATTTTAACGTGTTTGATTCCAGCAAACGTAATATCGTGTTTTTTCATTTGTTGTTGGGTCGTATGAGTAATTTGATTCAGCGAATTGTTGGAGGACACAAAGACCTTTCCAGTTTCCTCATTCACAATGGACCACCGCCATCCAGTACTAGTCATCACCTGGATAATGCCATGAGATGATTCACCTCAGCGATCTTACTACGTAGTTACAAATTAGCGGCGATGGCGTGACTAATATAATATGACCGCTATTTTGTACCACTTTCTCCAGAACGCCGACTACGGTGACTAACTTTTGTATCTAACGGATAATGGAAGGGTTTGCAGAAAGATTAGAACCCCGGATACTCCTGGATTCTTTAACCACTCAGGCCTCGGGCATATTTTGTCAGAAGGTCTGAATATTTCCGCTTAGCAAAAAATCCATACAAATGTAATATTTCTAAATGTTTCCGAAAACTAAACTTACTAACCATCATGCCGTTTCCCCGCCGGGGTAGGCAGAGAGGACGGACCGCCAAACAACTCGGTCTTGGCACACACTCCTTGCCTGGTTCACATTCATACACCGTCTCATACATGCTCTTCTATTATTCTGACTCCTGACATGGCCCGACTCAAGTATCTGATTCACTTGGTCGTGCCATGTCTTTCTAGGGCGTTTCCGACTTCTTCTACCATTCACATTTGCGTCATATATTCTCCTTACACTCCTTTCCTCGTTATTCGCTCTACATGCCCAAACCATCGGAGCTTTCCTTTCTTAATCTTACTCGTCACGCTTACATCAACCTTGCATTCTTTGCGGATCTCCACGTTCTCACACGGTTTTACCACATATACGTCTCAGGGATCTCTTTTCTACAGCATTCAGTCTATGTTATGTCAGTTAGGTCACATGCATTCTAAACGTTAATTTCATCTTACTTTTTTGTCGTTTCAAAGATAATGAATAAAAAAATCTCGAAATTTTATACATTTTTCTAAAATTGCTGTCGGAAACTTTGGTTTCATAGAGGTGCACATTTAATTTTTTCTATGGTTAAATTCAAGATTTGAGTATAAAGCGTGGAGTTTTCTCTTTGTAACACCTTTGATCACATTTTTCACAATGATTGTAAGGGAGATACAACGATTTATATGAGACCTACGTGAGCTGGGACAAATTTGGTCTGTTAACGACGGTTTGTCAATCAGACAGACCGCCCTCCTTTGCACAGAATCAAGTAGGTTTGTCAAGTATTTCGGGGCACCAGTCCAGAGGTGGCTTCCTAATTCGGGCGTACTTGAAATTTGTACAGGGTTAACCAGCTCCCATCAAATTGCCCTAGGCAGACATTGATTGTCATTGTTTGGTCCAGTTATCGTTTTATGTAATCTGTATTGTGATATTGACTTGATCAGTTTGGAAATATCTGTTAACTAATGAATGTATTTTTCTATTGTTACAGGTGAGTTAAAACGTCCATCACTACTGCACAGTCCCAATTATCTCAATTCAGGTAAAACCTCGCATTCTTCCACAATTTACCTTGATTACAGATTGCTAACGCTAGCCATTCTAGCTAATACCTAACATAAGAAATAAAAAGAACAAAGTGCAAAAGTTTTTTATTTCAGTTCTAATACAATGGAATTCCACCACGAATTAACACTCCAAAAACTAGACTCATTAAAAGTGGCTCCTTTTTATTTTTATTTTTAACTTTTAAATTTAAATTGTATTCAGTGGCGTACCGTGGGGGGGGGGGGGGGGGGGGGCAAAATTTCACAATCAATAATCATCTTGTAAAAATTTGGATTGGGGAAGTCGCGGGTTCTATTCTCGCTTCAGGACTTAAAAGTTTTTTCTAGTTTATAGTTTCTTAACATCTTTCTTAAGTTTTATATACTGTTAAAATCAAAATATTAATGACAGACGTTTTGTTTTTATTTCTAACACATACATTATTTTTAAATAAAAATGTAAATGGCAACAGTATCATTTTAGCTCTAATTGATAGTCGATTTGTGTTTTATATTCGTGAAGCTTTGTGCGCCCTGCTGAAAGCGCACAAAAAATTACACTTATACGGTTTTCTTCCACGTATATATCACAGTGATATATTTTAAATTTATTATCACAGAAAAGTTAAATAGCTGACAGGTGTGTGCATACTTATTCGAATTGCAGTTATAAAATTCTAGATGCACACTATCTATGTGCTGCCAGAATCAAAGAAAAACCATTTTTATGTTCTGAGTGAAGTTTTAATTCACCGCATACATATTTAATTAAAAGCAGTTTTGTGTTCAAAATGTATAATTCCAGTTGTGGATTCATCTGACGACACATTTCGAAGGAAAACATTATATTATTTAAAGTGCTTTATAAAATTCTTGCAGACAATTTATGTGCCGCCAGAATCAAAGAAAAACCATTTTCATGTTCCGAGTGTAGTCTTAATTCACCGCTTAGAGATTTAATTAAAACCCCTTTTGTGTTCAGAATTTAAAATTCCACTTGTGAATTCATCCGACGACACATTTCGAAGAAAAAACTTATTTGAAGTGCTTAATAAAATTCTTCCAGACAAGTTATGTGCCGCCAGAGTCAAATAAAAACCTTTTTCATGTTCTGAGTGTAGTTTTAATTCACCGCATACAGATAAAATTTAAGCCAGTTTTATTGTTCAGAATGTAAAATTCCAATTGTGTATTCATCTGCTGACATATTTCGAAGGAAAACATAACTTTTTTCGAAGTGCAAATATAAAATTCTAGTTGCAGACAATTTATGTGCTGCCAGAACCAAAGAAAAACCGTTTTCACGTTCTGAGTGTAGTTTTAATTCACCGCATACAGATTTAATTAATAAATATTTAAAAAAAAAAAAAAATTAAAAAAAGGATCACTACCCCCCCCCCCCTCCCTGAAGAAGTACCTATATAGGGGGGGGGCGGCAAAATTTTCCTCCGCCCCGGGCGGCTGATACCCACGGTACGCCACTGATTGTATTGTAATATTTAATTAAATTAAGACAATATTAGCAAAACTCAATCGAAAATTTGGAAACAGATAAATCAGAAAAAGATATTGACACCTCTGGGACTCGAACCTTGGCGCAGTGGTTGGCGAAGTGGCCCGAAAAGCCGAAGGTCGTGGGTATTTCCGAATATTTTTTTCGGTTTTTTTTTTTTTTAATATATTTTTGATTGATCTCACTATTAATGTTATATAATTAAAAGTTTCTCCACTTAGATTTTTTAGGCTAATAAAAAATAAGAATAAATATGTCAAAATGCTTTTTCGCTGCGTTTTGCATTACAACAAAACAAATGCATTCACCAAAAGATTGGCAACGCCTACTAGTAACTTTAGAAACGTTTTCCAGAATGTGTGTTTTGTTAATATTAAGTATAAATTAAATTTACTTATTTTGTTAGCTTAAAATTTACATAACACAACAACTGCGTTGTCACATCTGTATGTCTGATACATAGGTTCTTAATCTTATTTTTTCCACCGCTCACTTACATGATTAGCGTGATTTTTGTCTTTTTAGATAATTTTTTTTACCTGCCTACGCCATCTCAACGTCCCCTAATATTCTCTGGGTCTTTTACTGCCCCCCCCCTGAAAGTCTCAAACGCCCAAAAGGCGGCGTTATCGCCGAAGTTAGGATGTATGTTTGGTTTATATTTAATATTGAATGATATATGTGACATCGTTAGGTTACAATACTCCGCCTGTATGGGCTGCCTTCTCTATTTTATAATACCTCAATGACCTCTCGTCTATGAATGTTTGCTTTGTGCAGTTTCACAACAATAGAATTGCATCTAAGTAACTCGCAATTTCACTTTTTCCAAAGTTAATTGAAGAGCACCGATTGCCATTGAGATAATTATTATAAATTCTTCCCATTAGCAACGCCGCTGTTGCACTTCCAAACCATTGCCAAAAGAGAGGAAATAATCAATTATTTGAAAAATGTAAAGATGCTAAGTAGTTGTCTTTTAGATTGTTGTACCATATCCTTTAATGTCTGTATCATAGAAGATAGGAACAATGGAATGATTAATTGAATAATTTTTAGATTTAACGAGAGGTTGTTAAAATAAGTTCGTCATTTTATTCATTCCCCAGGGATCGAATCTAGGACCCCTCCTCTTTCTTTTATCAATTAATAATATAGGCAATACCATTAACCGCTTAAATTATCTCCTCTTCGCTGACGATATCAAACTTTTCAGAGCTATTAAAAGTCATATCGATTCCATTCTTCTGCAGAATGATCTTGATTATCTTGTCAAATGGTCGGAATTAAATAACTTGCCCTTCAGCATTCAGAAATGCAGTGTCATTACATTTACAAGATAAAAAGATACACTTCTATTCCCATACCACATTAATAAAAACATAATATATTAACACGCAAAAATGAGATTCGAGATCTTAGTGTGATTTTTTAAGCAAATCTCTCTTTCAAATCCCACATGCCTGACATTGTCCGACAAAATGCTTGCATTTGTTATTCGTAATGCGAGATCATTTGCATATGAAGCACTTGTCCGCAGCATCCTGGAATATAGCTCCATTATTTGGACCCCTTCTGAACAAAACCATATACTAATAATAGAACAAAAAAAGTATAATTTATTGATGACTTACAAAACCACTTCTAAATAAATTACTATAAAAGCATAACGCTTGTAGCTTCGTTATGACATCTCCCTCTTTCTTATAAACGCTCCATGCAACAATAAAGAGATGCTACAGCTGAGTTCTGAGCGGGTAGGACCATAATTTTATTCTAAACACCCATCATGAAATAGCTTATCCGGATATTACGATATGTTTGTTTTTTTCTAGTATGGCGTGGATTATAGTGGAATAGGAGATGTTATTGTTATAAGATGGATAATAGATTGAATCGCTTGTTACGGATGCTAAGTTCAAGGTTTATAATTTTATTTGATGTAATCTTAGAAAGGATTCTGTTTAGATCATCTTTTCATTGCCACGTTAAATATCTGCTTTTAAATTGTTATGTTTGATGGAATACCTTGAATAGGAAATCGTGTCTTGTTTATTGTTTCATTAATCGGTCTCCTTAATTATTATACTATTAATTTATTATTTATACTTTTTTAGTTATTAATAGTTTATGCAGTAATAGATTTTACGTTGATTGTAATGTTTAATGCCTTATGTTTAATATTATAAACTAGTCGACCCGGCCACGCGTTGCTACGGCTAATGAAACACAACGCCTTCTACTGGATGGTTACCTCCATCATTTGTTAATTTGCGTATACATAAAATCCACACCGCCCGCTTGCCAGATCGCTCGTCCTCCACATACAGACATTCTCTTTTAATTCGATATATATTTCAACCAATTAACACAAAACCTTGACAAATTATATACCTAAACCTTCCTCATGAATTAGTGTATATCTATTGGTGAAAACCACATAAAAATCCGTTCAGTAGGTTTTGAGTTTATCGCGAATAGACAGACATGGCGGAGGACTTTTATTTATAATATGTGGAGATTGTTCATAATATATCCTTCGTTTGTACCTCTGGGGAAAATAGCTTGAACAGATTTCAGTAACAATAGTCCAGAGTTCTCGAAGCTTTGCGTTCGCTTGGTAAATGTTCCGTCCATATGAACAACGCACAACGTACTGAGCCGCTTCTAACTAGCAAAGGGACAAAATTAAGCGTAGGGGCCTTCTCATCAATGTTCAAGTCTTTATTTTAACTTAATTGTTAATCCTCGCGGCTCAGCGCGTTGCGCGTTGTTCATATGGACGGAACCAACAACGATCCAATTCCCTCGAGACCAAAGACCGGGTTGTTGCAACCTCCGCTCCGTGACGGTATTCTCAACTCTGTGATTAAAAAGGGTGTGGAATGGTTTACTGCTAGAAACTAGAAACTACAGACAGAATAATTAATTAATAACTAATGGTACGAGTAATAGTGTCGTGTCTAGCCGGACTTGATAACTTCACCGTTAAGTGCGAGGTGTCACGAATGGCGGGACATGTTTTATCACTATTTTGTAATAATACTAATCGAAGGTACTCGTAATACGGTCTTACAGGCAAACAAGCAGAGTGCAAAATCAATGCAAAGCGGAAATTCCGGTTTATTTGTGAAATATAAAAAAATAACCAAAATATGCACGGCGTCTGGTGTATCACATTTGGAGTCGATTTTGTGGTACACCTTTTTGAAGTAAAACTTCTTTACGCACGCTTGACTTGGGGGGTAAGCTGGTGAATGCGTTACGAAAAGTGTGATGTGAACGGTAATCGATGCGAACGGTGATTGGGCGAGGCGTACATACTGCACAACTAAGGTAAGGCGTACATACTAACCAAAGGTCGTAGGTCACCCCAAGGTCGCAGGTCACCCCAAGGTCGTAGGTCACCCCAAGATCGTTGGTCACCCAAGGTCGTAGGTCATCCCACGGTCGTAGGTTATCCCACGGTCGTAGGTCACCCCATGGTCATATGTCTTTTATAAGTTAGTGAAGTTTTACTTCAGTCGTGTGGTTTAAAGCACACTATTTTTTTTTATTTGAGCTGCTGTTTTCGAGTAAATCGAGTCAGTAATTGCCGAAAAAAAATAATAGTCATCGGAGACCAACATTTTTTTTTCATTTTTTACTCCAAATAATGTCAGGAACCACTGGTTAAGGCTACAGACTACAGAACACTGTAAAAAAATTGTAATTTTTTTATTTCATTTTCTGAAAGATGCATTTGTTAAGAATTCTCTCCCTAAATGTTTTAAAGAAATTCGTAAAATTGACGGTTTCACATAAAATGCTGTATCTCCGTTAACTTTACGAATTTCTTTAAAACATTAGGTGAGAGAATTCTTAACAAATGCAGCTTTCAGAAAATGAAATAAAAATGTCATTTTTTTACAGTGGTCTGGTGGTGCCTTAAGTAGGTCAAGTACGTCCCTTAACACCATGTATACGACTGTCATGATACAGGCATGAGCCTAGTATGGTGGTCGTGATAATGCAAATGAATCGTAATGTGAAATTTGTATGAAATACTTAAAAAAATGTTCAGTAACAGCGGAAGTTAATTTGCCTCAGGGTTCGACCCCAGGACAATAATATTGTCTACGAGCAGAAGTAATGACAAGGTCGCCATTAGATTTAATTATCTATGTAGATTGAGAACATTCACTTTCCTCTGAGTTTCCTTGCCCGACATAATAACAAGTCATTTATATCGATTCAATAAGCATAAGAAAAGGTTTAAATGATTGCACAAGGCCATTCAGTATTTTACACGCAGTCATATGCGGATACAACACAATATTGCAGCATTAAAATCATAATATAATAAACTTGAAGGATTCTCTAATTTTTGTATGTTAATCTAAATTTCTACTGAAACTTTTTTTTTTACTACGTGTAAGTTCAGGAATTGCTTGTGAAGGTTTCTCGGGCACATTCTAAAGCTAGCTTTACACTCATAAGTAAAATGTACGACTTAACGTAAATTTTTTTACAAGTTACTCACAGGGGCGTTTACGTATGTATCCGACTTGAGGTAATTACTGCTCATGGAAGTTGTTCGGAAGTTTAACCTGTGTAAATGCTTATGCGACCGTTTACATCTGTAAATTTATTTGTGGTTAGATGGTTTCCTGTCAACAACGACCTGCTTCTGTCAAATTTACGCAATTTTGTCAATAAAGACGAAAAGGACAAAATAAAGTGTTGATATAGAATTTGGCTTTATTCTCCACGCGCTTTTGTGCCGTTAAAGGCGGAAATTAATAGGTTTCTTTAATTTTTTCTGAATTACAGCTACCTGACAGCAACCGACTTCGAATACGTAATGTTAAAAACAGAAACATCGAGATTAGAAAGAATTAGACGGATAATTGAACAGTAGGATGCTCATTTTCAGAAAATTTAAATAAGTGTAAATCAGTACTAGTTTTATAGGAAAAAAATACGAAAACAACTGTCTTTGAAACTTTTGACATTTCACAACGGCGCATTTTCGTACTATTTTTTGCGGCAAGTCTCTCTGCGGCAAGTCTCAGTTTATCAAACTGATTTTATAAGCTGTGAGAAGGCTGGAAATCCGCGCAGACGCGATTAGACCTGTCAAAAAACTTCCGAAAGAACAAGTTCCGTAACTTGCTATAAATTACGTTCAGTGATTTTCGGTGTCGTTTACAATGGTAATTCGGCCATAAATCGTTTACATGAGCAATTTACGGGAAAAAACTTACTAAAGTAAAGTTAGCCTTATGCTGTATGTTTCGCTGGAGTACATTGAATAGATAATGGACTCTGGAAATGCGTTCCATGTAGATTTGAAAGGGAACCAATAATATCGCCATTGACTATCTATCCCGGAGACGAATTCTTTTCCTCAGGACCTCCTGTGTGGAGCTAATGTAAAAAAGAAAAAAAGGGTTAGATTTTAGGACTTTATATCGCTTTTCAAAAGTGACGACAAATCAGAACAGTGAATAATCTGAAGGTACTGGTCCTGATATTAAATCCTGTATAGATTGCTTTTCTCTTGTATTAGAGCACCAAAAACTCAGTATGTCAATGTTTTTAAATACATATTGATCCCATAAATTGGTTTTTATTCTCGGCCATACAACCGTAAGTAATCTAATTATGGTCGCTTCACTCTCGATCATTTGGTAGGTACGTGTACTCGTATTAGCAAGTTCTTACAATACCTCAACATGAAAGGAAAAAAGTAATTTTTATACCCATGTAAATTAATAATTAGTTCACATGAATTACGATCTGCGCAAAAGGTCTCGGCAACACATCGTTAGCCTCGGGCTTATTTTGTTTGATGGTCAAAATATTTCCACTTCGCAATAAAATCCAAATAAATGGAACATTTCTGAACACATTCGAAAACTTAAAACTGTTCTTGAAAGATAATGAAATGCGCTTTCAAAATTTATAATTCAAAATAAACCTCCCAGCCAGGAGCCCTTCTGTCCCGGTGAAACCGGTACACCAGGGTGCACTGATTTTTTAGGACTTGGAATACGTGCTCTGAGGATAGGAAGGAGGTTGGAGTTTAATCGACCGGTATACATGATGGCAACCTAATAAGCCAATATTGATATTTAGGATGGGCAGGAATAAAGAAATGGATTAAGCGTTCAGTTTTTTGTTGTTGTTATTTTTGCTTTCCTCTTTCTTGCCTCTTCTCGGCTCTTGCCTATTCCTGGCTTTTCTTGACTGTTCTTGTCTCTTCTTAGATTTTCTCGTCTCTTCTTGACTCTTCTTGTCTCTTTTTGCCTCTTCTTGTCTCTTTTTGCTTCTTCTTGGCTCTTCTTGTCTATTCATGGCTTTTCTTAACTGTTCTTGCCTCTTCTTGTATCTTTTCGTCTCTTCTTGTGTCTTTTTGCTTCTTCTCGGCTTTTCTTGTCTATTCCTGGCTTTTCTTGACTGTTCTTACCTCTTCTTGGATCTTCTCGTCTATTCTTGACTCTTCCTGTCTCTTCTTGCTTCTTCTAGGATCTTTTCGTCTCTTTCTTAGCACTAATTTGGCTACTCTTGTCTCTTAATACGCGTACGGCACGAAAGGGTTGAAACGGATGATTGTATATCAACAACAGGCGAAAACTATAATCTACACTTGTATATCTAATGCGTAGTAAACCTTACAAGTTATATAAGCAAATAATACAATATAGCGATAAGAATAATAAATAATTGGTCTGCGGCTATACTCGTATAGTGTTATCAAACTGTATTAGGTATATATGGTATAATCCTTATCTTCAACGAAACCGCAATGTTCTTTCCGACTGTTCCGCCTCTGACAACTAACACGAAAAACTGCAAAATATTGTCATTTTTTAAATACAGTTTTATAATGTTTATATGATGGCCTCCGTGGGCGAGGTTTAATTTCTACCTATTTCTTACATATCTCCATTAAACATTTGAAGTTTTAAAAAAACTTTCTTATTTTTGAAGATAATATCTAGACGTGTTGCACGCCGAAACGCAAATTATATGAAATTCCCTCTATAGAAAAAAAATCGCAAAGTATGCTCCAAAAATTATTATAAACACATTTGTTTCAGTTATTTTACAAGTTATACCTAAGTATGAAAAAATGCACAGCGTTTCTTTAAATGCTATTTAGGATGTTCCCCACGAGATTTTTGCTCTATTTTAAACGAGTCGTGTTTTATTAAATGTTTTCACAATTTTCGCGTCAATTTTATCATTAACATTCTTAATTACATATCTCTCCATCTTCTTCTTTTTGAGCCGGGATACGGATCTACGGGACTAGCAATCCAAAGGTTTAGATTTCAAATTACAGCGTTTGCAAATAAATTTTATTCGGTTAATTTGTGTCATTTTACAATTAATTAATTAAAAAACATTATGTCGGCGCTGGGCGCGTAATTAAATATTAATCTTTAAAAGAAATACGGGAGATTGAAAAAAACAGTTTTGTTCAAGAAAAATTTTGCAATAAAATAAATCCAAGTCTCCCTTCATTTTCCTGCTTAAAAATAACTTTTTTCACTCCTGTAAAATTTTATAAGAATCACATTAGAGGTTAGATTATGTCTTCCCCAATTGGGTTATGTTGCAATGCTGAAAGTAGTTGGGAGGTAAAGGAGATGGGGAAAGGAAAGGTAAGGAAGTACCTGGCTATTCAGAGCTAGTCACCAAACATGGCTAAAGCCATTTCTTGCCACGATTCAATTCCACTCTGAAACGCGCCACAAATATACCTTATATTATTTTAAATGAATTAATTGTGAAATAAAACAAATTATTAGAATAAAATTTATTTGTCCACGCCGGGATTGGATTCCGCGATCTTCGGATCGCGAGTCAAGAGCCTTGCCCCTTGACCACGGAGACCGCCGCGCCGGACTGTTCCCGTGAATTTGTTTGCGACGTGAACATACGATGTCAGTATCGGATACTTGCTTATTCCTGTGGAAAAGGGGCCTAACGCTGCCTGACATCGGTATACGTAATTAATCTTTTACTTCCTTTTCCGTAGTCACTTCCGCCCGCATCTCCGATTATTTATCTTATTTTTAATACAGCGGGGGTGCGTGTGAAACGACGCGCGACGTGTTTTGCAATTTTGTTACAGCGCTATGATGTAGTTAACATTTTGGTTCCAAGGTAACGCAACAAAGTGGATTTTCAACACCCCCTTGAAAAGTCATTATAAGTGATGGCAATATCTTAAAATTACAGAAATACGTCTTTTATCTACATATATATGTAATAGATCTAGTTTTTTTTTTGTTTTTGTATATATTTTTTTATGAATACCTCACAAGAGTCCCAGCTGCTCCCGTCTGGGGCCAGTAAGACTATGGCATCCCCAATTGGAGTATGTTGTGAGGCTGAAGATAGTGGGAAGGGGAAGGAGATGTTGAAGAAGGTAGGGTAGTACCTGGCTATTCAGATCTGGTCACCAAACTCAGATAAAGCCATTTCAAGCAACGTTTCAATTCTGAATGGTGGTCTTGCATCAGGGCGATACTGAGAGTATCTTCCACCCTGGAACGTGCCGCATATAATACTATATGTATATCATTTTTAATGAATTAATTAGTCAGATAATATCTATTTATATAAAGTAAAAAATCTGTGGTAGGTAAGTGGGAGGGCGGCGTGATGGCGTGGATTTTTGAATGCAAATCTACAGTTTTATTTTGAGACTGATGAAATTTCGCACACTTGACCTTCAAAACACTGTCTACATTAGATTTCGAAAAATTCTGTGTAAAGCCCGGGCAACGCCGGCGACTTCAGCTTTCTGTTAACAAGAAGAAGGGAGTCTGTAGCGGGCGGCGTGGATTTGTTTTTTGTATCCAAATCTATAGTTTTATGTCCATATTGATGAAATTTTGCACACTTGACCTTCAAAATAAGGGGAAGGTCACTGTTTACATGACACTTCGAAAAAAACCTTTTCCAATCCCTCATAGCAAAATGTTGATACTTATTGATGAAATTTTGCATTTTAACAAGTAACAGATACAATCTGAATAAATTATTTGTGCTTTGATGCAGGACGGAGATATTTTAAAAAGTTTGTTGAATCTTAGTGAATAAAATCAATATTTTGAAAAGCTGTCATGACCAAGTCGATCTTGGGAATAGGGGTGTGCCGACGCAGGCATTTTTACATTCTGTATTGCAATATTTCTTATAATAATTAATTCATATTAGAGAAAAGTAACCTTGTTGCATTGTGTCAAAGAACAAAGCAATCAACTGTAATGTCAATCAAACAATGATAATAACATATAATACGTTCATCTAAATGTCACTGCAGTTATTATTGATTAATAATTTATTATTTTCATCGTCGTAATGCTGTGTGTTTTTCCTATGGTTTTCTTCCACTCCTTTCTTCTTACATCGTATTGTAAAATAACGACAGTTGTTCCCAACTTTTAGATCGATCAATCTGAGCTTCCGATCAGCTGAGTGATTTGTTTAGTAACGCTCGATTCGCCTGTTGGTCGGGGAGTTGCGTAGGGAAGAGCGTATTTGTGCATTTGAGGAGTGTTGAGCCAAAATTTCGGCTCAACAGTTGATCAGTAGGATTGGAAACAATGGCCGTTAGACTGCGTATGCACATGCGCCGAACCACGAATTACTTTATGAACCCTAGAAGCCCAATCTAGGTCTTTTTTACATATACGCAAACAAATATCTGCTTTCTCTTTCGCACACTTCTTTCGATTGCAATGATTGATCGACTGTTGTAGGTCAATTTGACCTATGTTTAGGCTTTTTGTAATTTGATGATGTGTGTGAAGTGTTTATAAAGAAAAAATAATTTTATAATACTGTTTTATAACTAGTAGAAAAAAGAAGAATTTATTTGTTTGTTTTTTTAATATTTTTAGTTTAAAAGAAGCAAACCGAAAGGATCTCATTTTGTACCAATTTTTTGTATTAATTAGTAATAGTTGTTTTTTTCAAAGTCTAATAAATAAATATTATTCTAATTATGCCTTTTTTCATTTCCTAATCAATACATAAGTTAATACGAATAAATAATGATAAAAAAATAATAAATTACACAGAACAAACTATGTTCCAAGTGTATTTATTCATGTAGGTAAATTTGACCTATGATTGGGCTTTTTAGATAGCAAAATATGATTGGGTTTCTAGGGTTAATTAGAGCGAATGAACAAAGAAAGGAATGTGAAAAAAAGGAAGGAGAATAAATGACCGACGCTTAAAGCCGGGGACGCTCAAGGAAGACATGGCACGATCAAATTAAACAAATGATTATTGATTCAGGCCGTGTCAAAACAGAATAACAAAGTATGAGGCAAGAAGTATGTGCCAAGACAGAGCTGTTTAGCGGTTTATCCTCTCTGCCTACCCTGGCGTGAATAGTTAGTTGATTAATTAGTTAGTTATTCATTATACAGCATTGTCGATCGATATAGATTTTATCGAAAATGTCGGTAACTTGACATCGCTCCCGAGCACGACTGCAGGCCGCTAACGAACAAACAACAATTCACGTCAAAAAAATTAGGAACTCTTAGTCGTTTTAACAACATTTTCGATAAAACCTATATCGTTTGACAATGCTAGAAACCCAGGTGTGACCTAATTTTTATAAATTAACAGTCATTATTGCATTATAAAATACCTCTATAAATCACATTCCAAATAAACAATATTAAGACATTTGAATAATTTCATCTCGTGGGAGGCTGCGCCGAGGGCAACGTTTATTAAAATTGTTATTGTCTTATCCCAAATATTTCCAATTTCAAATTAAACAACAGTGACAACTTGTTATTACAATAATTTCGTGATGTAGTTCATGTTGTCGTGACTTGTTTATTGATCGATAAATTTAAAAAAAGTAGGCTGGTGTGATTTCAACAACGAAAACAGTGGTTAATTTTTTATTTGCATATTAATTTGCTTTTGAATTATATTTTTTTTATCATTCATATTAAGATATAGAATCGATTTGCAGGTTCGCTGACTAAAAAGGTTATTTCAGATTTCAAAAAGGGTTTAGGTTTTCGATCCATTTGCAAAATAAAACAAATGGCTAAAAACCCACATTTTCCTCATACTTGGTAATATGGCGTGAAAGATGATTCACAAAGAGAAGGAGGCGAATGTAAAAATCGTATCATAACAAATGTAATTAATTATAATGAATATTTAGTCTACCAAAACGGATGATGTAGGATGAATGCAGTGATCATCTGCTAGCCGGGTGAGCTTCGGTCTTGACTTGTAAATGTTGTGATGACTTATGACGGTCAGACGTCAAAGTGCAATGCCTTCTTGCACAACTGTGGCAAAGATGAAAGCATTTTTTTTAATGCGAACACCTCAAAATAGTCGCAAACAGTAGTAGTTCTTGGCCTATCTCAGTGGGAGTTCAATCGGGGATTAAAGGAGGGAGACAAAAAATCACTCGTCTATAAGTCTTAAATTGGTAGATATTTTGAAGTATATTTCAAAAAGTATATGTATATTTTTTTATTTAATTATCTCTGGCGTCCGGTACGTCATTGCTTCTTATAGCACCAAAATCTTTAAAATTGCCTAGGTAGTTTTGACGCCATTAACAGACGTCCAGTATACAAATTTAACAATGTATTCAAAAAAAATCAAAACAGTACAGACATAGAACGTTTTACTCTAATACAATAAGGAACTCCAATTTTTTAATGAATAATGTTCTCTAACCTAAATAACTGCATTTTTGTATTTTTATAGTTAATTTTAATAGTTTTAATAATTGTCAACGTTTTAATTTTTCAAGATCCCCCGAAAACCACCGCCAGTATAGCGAATCGTGTGACGTCATCCCTCTCCAAAAGTTTTTATTTATTTTCAATAAGTGTTGTCATTTTGTGTGGAAGAAACTATTCAATATGTAAAAACATTATTTGGTGGAATTATATATTTATTATTTTATATTTATTATACTTATTATATTTTTCAACATTATTATGGGAGATTGGTATAAAAATTGTTTGAAATTATTATTTTTTAGCTTTAAGTACGTATCGAAATTGAAATTATGGAAACCGAAGCATCGCCTGTACAATAACATACAGCGCCGAATCAGCTGTTCGACGTCCGCCATTTTGGAGTTCAGAGTTAGAGGGTTGCGAGTAGCATTACGAATTTTTTTGTACAGTTTAACGTTTCTGAATATTTTAAGAAATAGGGATAAACTAACTTCTATTTTTGAAACTGAATTATTTTGGCCTAAATAATGTTTCAAGTAACACAACAACTATTATATGTCTAAATCTCTATAAACAGTATGTAAATAAACCAATAACATGGAATTTTCGTTGAAAAAAAAAAAAAAATAAAAAAAACTTAAATAACATGGAATGTTGAATGGCTTCCGTCATTAAATACAACTTCAATACGCTATCCTATAACAAACATTTAATTCTCAATAATTAATATTGAGGACAATAATCGAGTTAAAAACTATCTTATCTTTTAATTTGTACCAAATTACACAAAGTATGTAAGTCAAATTTAATCAAAATCGGTTAAATAGTTTTGGAGTTTATGAAACATCGTGACGCGAAATTTTTATGTATACATATAAAGATAAATAATAACATTTGTGTATCGAAACACAGCGACATTAATTAAATTATTCCTCGTTAGCAATTGCCTCAATCTTTTATTTCCTTGGCGTGCCTACTAATCCTCAAGTCCGTGGATACGACCCAAGAAGCCTTATTCCTTATTGTGGTCGATGCTACCCAGTCCCAGTTCATGTAAGCTTGCCTTACAGTGTATAATCTCATTAAGGAACAACAGTCGCACCACCTGTAGGTAATTTGGTCATTTGGTGTCAACGCAGTGAAGAATTACCCAAATTGTCACTTGACTATATTGAGTAGGTACCAGAGCTTTTATAAACGGTATTATTATTTACTGGCGCTGAACCGTGAAAATTTATGGGATATTATGATAAATTGTAGGATTTGTGAAGCTGAAAGTATTTATTAAAAAATATTATAAACTAACCGGAAGAAATTGACCGGTCAGTGGCTGAGTGGGCATAGCGCTTGGATCCCACCCAGGCGTCGCATGTTCGATTCCTCTGCTGGCTAAGTCCTCCATCACAACTCGAGCAACATTTTCGGCTTTCTGTGGTTGTAGTAGGAGATTTTCATACATTGTTGGGTTATTCGTAACCCGGGAATGTTTGTCTTTCTTTAAAAAAAAAAATTAGGTGATGAACGAAGAAAGGAGTATTAATATAATAAAACACATATACAACTTTTTTTTTTTAAATGAGCTCCACACAGGAGGCCCTGAGGAAAATAATTTCCCTCAGGGCCTATGTCATCTTTGGAGATGCTGTGTGGAGGTTTTTTTTAAAGGAAAGGAAGGAGAGGAGAGTTCTGGGAAGAAAGGGGGTTTAAGGGGTGGGTAGGAATCTGGGGTTCAGTGTGTCCTGGTCACCCGCCTCCAAGACCTAGACAAATCTCACCCCATGAACCCGGGCACCCCTGCTAAATCACCAAACGTTGCGAACCACTTGGGGTGACCTATGGCAGAGGTGGTGGTTATCCAATAAAGGTTCGCGGGGCGGCGGTACCCATTCCCGCCTCCCAAATTGTAAAAGGGCTGCTTATATCCACTCTTACCGTAACCGGTTTCAGCCAGTTAAAGCCATCTTCAGACTGGTACAAATTATTCTTAAACTAGGGTTTAAATTCATAACTTTAAGGGAGAGAAAGGGATGTTGTCTACAAGGATTTTATTGAATTTATATGGTTTTTCCATATTATTTGTTGCTATGTCCTCTTTGACGTTTTGATTTTTAGTTATTTGGCTATTAGCAGTAGACATAATTATCTCGGATTTATCTACTGTCTACTGCTGTTATTATGTCTACGCCAAATAACTAAAAATCCAAACGTCAAAGACGACTTGGCAACAAATATGGAAAAACCGTATAAATTGAATAAAATCCTTGTAAGCTACCTCCTTCCCTGTCCCCCATTTGTTATGTATATAAATTCTTGATTAAGAATAATCTGTGCCAGTCTGTAGATGGCTTCAACAAGCTGAAACCGATCACGGTCAAAAAATAAATTAAGTTAAAATAAGTTTTATATGTGTTTTATTATTAGTTCTAGCTGACCCGGCGAACTTCGTACCGCATCAGAATCTGTAACTGTTGTGTTAACTTATTAGGTACCTGAATTAAATTCAGTTATTCATTATGTTAAAAATTACACAATTAAGCAATTTTTTTTTTTTTTTTTTTTTTTTTATTTTTTTTTAATTCCTTTATTTTTCCCATATTTTACAATTTATATTTACATATTTGAAAATCATAACAATAATGTGGGAACCCACAAAGGCGCAGCCTGTGCGTGGGTAATATATATAAAAAAAGTTTTTTTTTTTAGTACCTAGAAAAAAACAAACAGGGGTATATAAAGCAAAAACAAAAATTGTTTAAAACATTTTGTACAAAAAGTGTATACAATAGTGAACGGTTAAATAAGTGTAAGTGTAATTAATGATATACATTATAATAATAGGTGTAAAGTTTGTGAGAAAAGTGATATAAAACTAAATAAATAGAGTTTTTAGAAACATAAAGTGAAATAAAACTAAATAAATAGAGTTTTTACATCTGTATGGTTTAGCCATAATTTTAACTCTTTTACGAAATGCGGAAGTTTTGTTGCAACTTGAATATGTTTTGGTAAACTATTGAAGGTACGAGGTCCAATAAAACTACTGTGAGTTTGCATTTGTTTTGTGTGTGTTTGGGGGGTATAGAATACATTATTATTTCTAATGTTGATTCTGTTTACATTTTTTTCGAATTTGTTTACGTTTTTAAAGATATATTTCATAGTTTGCAGTATAAATAGTTTACGGAGACTGAATAGTTTAGATTCTTTGTATAAAGCATCTGTCGAAAATGTTTTAATTCTGTTATACATAACTTTGATAATATAATTTTGAGTTGTTTGTAAAGGTTTTATAATTGAGTTGTTTGTAAAGGTTTTGTAAAGGTTTATAATTATCGATGCGCAACTGTCCGTGTTTTGTTTTTGTCAGTATCAGAGATGGCTTTGTGTACGGATTTATATTTTTGTGATTTTCTTACTTTTCCACTTACTTACGGGAAATACTTTACTAATACTAATTTTCTTTACCATGTGAGGAAGAATTATTATTATCATTTTATTTTTCTTTTGCAGACGTGTAGACATACGTTCACCACTTGTCCCATTTTCGACTGTTGACATTTATTTTATTGTGAGTAAGAAAGAGGGGCAGCATTATATGAACAACAAAAGCAAAACAATCAGCGCATTGACATTTGACGTTTTTGAATTTTTGGAATTCACTCACTACTCAATATTATACTATTCCTGCGCCCTTTCAAAAGATGAGGATTCGTTCCATACAAAATGTTTTTTTTCGTGAATTTTTCCGATGTTTTAATAGCTATTTGGGGCGGAGATAAATCCAACCAATCAAATATCATAAAAATCGGTCCAGCCGTTCTCGAGTTATAAATGGTTTAACTAACCCGTCTTTGTTTTATATATTAAGATTATAAAGGAATTCCATTACGAATTGTCCGTATAAAGCAGTGTAGGGGGAAGACATGGCACGACCAAGTGAATCAAATATTAGAGTCAGATCATATCAAGAGTCAGAATAACAGAAGAGTATGAATGAATGTGCAAGAAGCAAGGAGTGTGTGCCAAAACAGATCTGTGAGACGGCATGTCCTCCGGGAAAATTGCCTGACAATTTAGTTAGTAGAATACGTACATAATTTAGCATAATGATAAAAATAAGACTATATGTATTCAATGGATAAATGTTTCGCTCATTCCAGTGCTAATAAAATGTCAAGGAACGTTCAATAAATTACGTATATCGTATTTCCTCGTCTATTATTTATGACACAGTCCATGAATTACAATATATTCCGCAGCTGGGTCACGATTCTCGATTTCATATTTCACACCTTCACCTTCACCGATTCAATTCTTTGGCCCCATCGATGTACAATTTGGCCATGTTGACAAAACACGTCATTTAATTTGTAAAAAAATATATCTTGTAAATACCGCGCGACTGACGTCAGATATGCGATTCTGCATCTTTTTTGGTTACGGAATCGATTCCATGCGTAATCTACTGTCAAATTTGTGTGATTGTCTATGACTTGTAATTGCTTTTTTTATGGACTGGTATGTCGGCTGTCGTATTTCAACTAATTTAAAACACGAAATGCTGCAAAAATGCATGATTATTTATTCATTAAAGCGGCCGCCACCCGAATTTTATTTGATTAATTTGTGTTATTTTACAATTAGTTCATTTAAAATAATGCATAGCACGTTCCAGAGTGGAAGATACTCTCAGTATCGCCCTGGTGTAGGACCGCCATTCAGAATTGAAATATTGTTTGAAATGGCTTTAGCCGTGTTTGGTGACGAGATTTGAATAGCCAAGTACTCCCCATTTTTCCCCTTCTGCCTCACAACATACCCCAATTGGGGATGCCATAGTGTCATTGGATCCAAACGGTTGCGAGCAGTTGGGACTACTTTGCGGTATTGACATAAAAAAAAAACAGAATGTGCAATTCACACGCCCAACCTTCAGAAAACTAAAGTAGACAAGAGTGGGAGGCTATCAAGCACCGCGCAAATAGGAGACCGATAGGTTTCGAAGCACTGCACAAAAAGGAGACCGATTATACTGTCTCATTCTCTCGCAAGCTAAATCATGTAGATGTATTTGTTTGTCTCTTTTTAGTGCCGCTATTTTTAGTTTCATTGAATTTCAATTCACGACGGTTCTAAAGAAGTTTTCACTTAACTATTTTACAAAATATTTAACAGAGTTCAAACCAAAACTTGCTGCAAGGTCACGTGGAAATTATTCACATTCCCCCGTCGTCAGCAGAAAGTGATTTAGATCCCCGAGTTCATTAACATTTTTAAATAGAGTTGTCGTTATCATAAATACACAATTATATAATTAATTAACGAATCGACGGTAATAATGTAAATTGGTAAAAACTTGTTTGCGGAGATGAGCCGACAATAATAACTAGTATTGATTTAGCTTGTTTTTTGTTACGTATTTTGCCAACGTTACGTATGCCATACAATTTTTAATTAATTTAATTTATTTATTAATGATCCGCAACCAGGCTCGAAAAGAAGAAGATGGAGAGATACGAAATTACGAATGTTAGAGGAGCGCGCTAATATTTACAGCGACAAAATCGATGCGAAAATTGCTTAAATGTTTAATAAAACACGACTCGTTTAAAATAGAGCAAAAATCTCGTGGGGAGCATCGAATTTTTTCACAAATATAATTTATACAAAAATAGAAACAGACTTGTTTTTAATAATTTTTGGAGCATACTTGCGATTTTTTTCGATCGAGGGAATTTTATATAATTTGCGTTTCGGCGTGGGCAGCATCTAGATATTATCTTCAAAAATGACATATATTTTTTAAGAGATTAAAAACTTCAAATGTTTAAGGAAGATATGTAAGAAATCGGTAGAAATTCGGGTTGCCGAGGCTTAGCGCCCTTTTTCGGGGCTTTTACATAGGGGGCATCCATTAATTACGTGAGCAGTTTTTCTTCCAATCTAGACCCCCCCCCCCCCCCCCTCGGTGAGATAAATGTGGGTCAATTCGTATATTTTTTTCAAGTAACGTGAGATTTTGCTGGAACCCCCCCCCCCCCCCGTTTTTGCTCACGTAATTAATGGATGCCCCCATATGAATAGTTAGAAATATACAGTATTTATTGCACATAAACGAACTGTCTCAATAACAATATTTTATATTTGTTTAAAGATAAATTGAAGATGTCCACTGACTTGGTATAATTGTTTTCCTCCATTAGTATTCTCGGCAAAGAGGAATACACATGGTAGTTTGTCGCAGAATTTCTGTACTGAAATAAATTCTTACTTTTAGTATTACGTAGTGGAATCCGGAAGCTTATCAATTAAAGCAATACCGGACTATCAACTAAATCAGAATTTTGTATAGAAATAACAAGTCAGTCAAAATTCTTCTGTCTGAGAATTTGAGCATATTCATATCATTTAAAATAGTGTTGTAGTTCAATATAATTGCTGGAATACCCATTTTAAAAATTAGAAAACGTAAGAATTTGTTTTGTATTCTTTCAACATCAGTGTATTATAATGTGGGTTCCAGACGGGAGAATTGTACTCAAGTTGACTTCGAACATAAGAAAAAAATTGTTTAATACACTTTATATTGTTAAAATTTCTAGTTAGCCTAGTTATAAATCCCAACATTTTTAAGGCCTTATTAGATATTTCTGTTATGTGGCTAACAAATGAAAGATTTGATTGAAAAGTGGTGCCTGTATTTAATTTGCCAGTAGTATCGCTCTGGTCAGAGACTACAATGACCAAAATGGCTTTTACCAATGTTAAGGTAGCCAGGTTAAGGCGGTACACAATCCTAATAATTTTTGTTTGCTCAAAACTCACTTTTTAATGATTTCTGGCGAATTCGTAACTATTTTAACTTTTTTATTCAGATGTTGTCCTGGGGATGTAAGTTATTTGTATTTAAGATTAATAAAAACAATGCCTTACCATTAATATATTTTACGTACAACGCCTTTAAAAATTTGTAATACGTTGTACAACTAAAGTTAGCGGTGGGCACCAGATTTTATTTTTCTTGACGATAAATTAATAACTTCGGCAGTGCGACATCATCCCACATTTTCAATATTTGTAACACGTTCTTCAGAATTAATTAAATTGAACGCGGTGAAAAGGTCTAATCTCCATGCCTGCTAGGGTAAATTCCACCGTACGTTCATCCATTATGCCGTGCAGCGGGCGCATATTTGTTTACACGCTTTCTTCACTTACGTCGTTAAGATTCCCACATTATTTGTCTTCTTCTTCTTTTCTTTGATAGGGCAAATTCGACAGTAGGTCCGTGCAATACACGGGTCGCGAGACTGTATTTGTATACACGGCTTCTTTACTTACGACGTTAAGATTCTGAATATATTTTAGGGTATATTGTCATCTTAACAATAGCTGTTGATTAAAAACCGGACACAAACTTACAATTATTCACAGATTTTTCAATATTCAAACACTTGAGTGATATCACTGTCGTTGTATTATAATTACGTACGTGATTGCGATTAGCATTATTATTAACATATCAATAATTCCAATAGAATGAACAGAGGCGGTGCGTGGGTGAGCGAATTACGTTGAAGATGTTATCATTTATTTATTATATTATTTACGTTATGTTTCCGTATTTTAAACCTCGTTAATAAGTAAAGTTTTTGAAAACTATCTCTCAATCAATGAGTAGTGTAATTGTCCGTTTAATATATTTACACCATTAATTTATTATACCTACTACTAGCTGAAATCTCCCGGTCTTTGCATAGAGTTTTTATAATTTTGATGTAGACACTGACAGTAATTTTCCTCGTCTTTTGAATGTTCGGTGTACAAAATTTCATTAAAAGATATCAAAACTCTGCTTTAAGGGGTTGGAAAAGGGGATGGGTTAATTTTTAGAACTCTCATGTAGACAGCAACCTTCCTCTTATTTTGATGGTCTAGTATGCAAAATTTCATCAATCTCGGAATAATGTAGATTTGTATACAAAAATAAAGTCTCAGACACTCTTCTTATTTTATTTCTACACGCGTACAGCGTACATACAGTTTTCAGTAACTGTATGTAAATTGTTAAGTAGTAATGTTTTGTGAACACCTCACTAGGATAACTTATGCTGAGGTGTTCGCATGTTTTAGATTTAGATAGATGAAGGGTTATTGTATATTACACAGTTAGATCTGTGGTAACATGTGTTGAAGAAGAGAGTTGGACAAACGTTCACACTCTTTCGCAGTTCTCTCTTATCTTTCTTACAGACTGTAATGATGTTCGTATGACGGTCCTGGTAATCACGTACAAAGACGCGACGTATTCAGTATTAGCACTGAATATTAACATATAAAATGTCTGACTCTACCTACTTTCACAACTTAGCACTGGGAAAAATAGCCTTTAGTTGAGTCTGTGAAATGTCTCCTAAAAGCAATTCTCTCAAGTATGCCTTCTTAAATAATACATTATTGTAATCTTCCAATTTCAAACTCATTTTCTCCACAACATAACACGAAAACCTCCCTTGTCTCAACCCTCAGCCCCCGTACCCATTAGCGCCCGGCTACAAATGTTTGTCGTGTCTGACGGATAGTTTCCTCTCCATCCGGTCGTTAATGGGTTGAAAAGGTCACATATATAATATCTAAAATGGCGGCGTCGCTTTTTTGTCGTTTTCTGTCATGGATGTCATTAGCGAAATATGTCTTAGGATATATTTATGTCAAATTCTTATTATCGCGTCTGCGCTTCTGTTAATATAAATGGTGAGAATATTTTTCTTCAGTTTTCCCCTTGCTCACCCATATTTCCTACAATATTCCTCAAATTAGGAGTGTCAACCCCACTGCGTCCGGGCCCGCTGTTGTTTTTAATTGTATACATACACTCCACCAGTTTCCCAGATTTGTGCTAAATCGACCCTACCGTTGTATAGGTTTTACACCATCTCTTTTTTCATCCTGATTCCCGTATATAGACCAAAGATTTTTTTTTCGCTTTACGCGATCGCTATTTTCATCTCTATTTTCATATCTACGATTTCAGTTGGCATCACTGCAGACAACATGGTTCACGTGTTGCTTGCAGTGATGTCAATTGAAATTGTAGATAGGAGTCGTCCATTAATCACGTGATGTTTTTTAGCAACTTTTTAAACTCCTCCCCCCTTGTGATTGTGGTGAGGTTATAGACTACCCCCCCCCCCCTACCCAAAATCACGTGTATTTTTTTTAGTACTAAGTATATTGAAATTTTCAGAATATTATCTTTAATAATAATTAAGCATCGTAGTAAAAATTTCTAGAGTCATATGAAAATAGCGATCGCGTACACCGAAAAAAATTGTCTTTGGTCTCTATACGGGAATCGGGATGAAAAAAGAGATGGTGTAAAACCTACATTAGGCTCTTCTACCATAGGAATACCATCTCTATACGGGAATCGGGATGAAAAAAGAGATGGTGTAAAACCTACATTAGGCTCTTCTACCATAGGAATACCATCTCTATACGGGAATCGGGATGAAAAAAGAGATGGTGTAAAACCTACATTAGGCTCTTCTACCCTAGGAATACCATCACCTCATTTGGATAGGGTTCGTCCTATTTAAATATTTTACATTAAAATATGATGAGCTAAAATACTTTACACAAGATTGAATCTCAAAATGAACCCCAAATTAAACCTCAGCACGGGTACTCCACCCAGTGAGGCCAGCATTATTGGACTGTACTCGGAAATATAAAATGTTGTATCAAAATAATAAAAAATTGTTACATAGATTACGAAAATTCGTCTTTGCAAACTTTGAAACCTCAGAACATGGTAAGGCGAAGTTAGTTTCCTGGTCCCCTTTAGGAAATGCTTCCATCCTTGCCAATGTCCTGCTTTCTGCGGTTTTACCCTCTACATCGTTAAAAAAAATACTCATCACATTATTAAGAGATATTTATAATATTTTGATTGCATTGACTTTAAAATGACCTTCCACAACAGGTTTATTAGATGCGCAGTTTGACCCTCGAACATGGGAAAGATTTTGTTGCTGCTTTTAATCGAAAAAAGTCATCTTAAGCGCTTCGGAGACGGTCAATATAAATTGTCACTGTGTACGACAATGACGATCCACTGATGGGACCAATAAGCCAATTACAAAGCCAATAATTGCATCGATTGCTATTTTTGAGAATAATAAAAATAAGTTTAGTTGACAGCGAATCGTGCGAATTTTGATTGAAGTTTTGTTGACAACCAGCTCAAGTACCTGGAGTTGCCCGAGATTTACGCAGATGTTTTCGAAATCTCATGTAGACAGTAACCTTCGTCTTGTTTAGAAGGTCAAGTGTGCCATATTTCATCAGCCTTAGAATAAAACTATAGATTTGTATAAAAAAACAAAGCTATTCATAGACACTCTTCTTATTTGTGACAGGACAACTCGACAATGTGCAACTTCATCACTCCTTTGAAAAGTCATTAAAAGCGATTAAAAAAAGACTAGGTAAATAGGTTATGTGAGGTTAGCTTATGCACTTTTTTTTCATAGTTTTAAAGATTTTTCAAAGGAGTGTTGAAATGCCACTTTTGTTGAGTTGTCATGGAACCAAGGCGAGTCTCCTGCTGCAAAATGTTTTCAAAACATCAACAACAAAAATTAAAAAAAAACATTATAAGGCAAGGTCTCAATTTGGGAGGCGTTTATGAGAACCGCCGCCCCGTGAACCATTTGTTGGATTTCCAACATCCCTGTCGTAGGTCGTCCCAATTGATTCGCTATGTTTGGTAACTTAGCAGGGGTGCTCGGGTTCATGGGGTGAGATATTTTTCAGTCTTGACGGCTAATGCATTTGCTCTCCTACTGCATGTCGGGCCGGATCGGGAGAGATTGGTTGAGGGAGACATAACCAAGACCTCTTCAGCCGAACTCTCTCGACCCAGCACTTTGCACCACAGTGGGAGGGATGGATTCATACAATTCACTCTGGACACACTGACCCCCAAATTCCTACCCACCCCTCAAGCCTATTTCCTTCCCAGAACTTCCTCTTCTTTCTTTCATTAAAAAAAACCCAAACAGCATTTCCTAAGGTGACTAAAGCCCTGGTGGAAATTATTTTCCTCAGGGCCTCCTGTGTGGAGCTAATGTAAAAACAAAGAAAAGAAAAAAGTTCAAACGTGTTTTCCCACCAATTTTGTAAATGTGACTTCTACACTATCAGTTCTAAGGTACAAAATAA
This sequence comes from Limnephilus lunatus, assembly GCA_917563855.2. NCBI lineage: Eukaryota > Metazoa > Arthropoda > Insecta > Trichoptera > Limnephilidae > Limnephilus > Limnephilus lunatus. The sequence goes on from OU830596.1 coordinate 60,022,060, forward strand.
GCCTGTGGAAAAAATTGTATGTAATATACCTCAGAGTAAGTTACTCTGAGGTTATATATAACATAACATACGAATAAAATGTGTAAATTCCTAGGTACAACCAAATATATTTAACTATATTACCCACGCAAAGGCTGCGCCTTAGTGGGTCCCATAACTCTTATGATTTTTCAAAATATGTATATTTAAAATGTAAAATTTGGGAAAAATAAAGGATTTAAAAAAAAATTTAAAATTAAAATACCCTTACTAAGACTTGAATTTTCTTTTTTCGTAGACACATCCTACGAGAAAGCATGCCGCAGCGGGGGGACCACGGCGGGGGAGGGGGGCGCGGCGGGCGCAGCCCCGGGGACTCCCACCGGCAGCCCCTCGCGTCTGGCCGCCTTCTTCTTCAGCAAGCGCTCTTTGCGGGCCTCGCCGCTCAAGAGGGCGCGCAGTGCGGCCAAGCTGGCGCCCCGGGCCCCCTTGAGGTCGTCGAGGTCAGTCGAAATTCATACCACTTTCATAATTCCCTTAAGAGGAAACCGGGCGGCGTTTTGTCCATTCAAACGTATTCCCTGATTTCTTATCTGGATTTTGACACTACTTACTGCAAATATTTTTTATAATGTAGATACCGATCACGAGCGTGTCAGTACGTTTTGCTTTTTTTAATTAGTTACTTTTTGTAGGAGTTGGAACCCTTTAGTATCCTTGAAGTATTTTTTTCTCATACAATTAGTAAAAAGAATCTTAAAAATCGGTCCAGTTTTGTAGGAGAAAAATGAGGAATACAAAACCTCGATTTTGATGATTTTATTTAGGTATTATCGACCTGAAATGCAGTTGTCCTTTTCGCTCAGTATTCGGAGGCGTAAGAGCAACAGTGACAGCAACAGTTTTGTAAATATCAAATTGTTAAAATTTCTCGGCGACTGGGTTCCTCCTTAATAATAACATTTTTATATAAAATATATAATAATAATCGTTTTTCTAATTGTATTTATTTGTATTTAATTGTACGTAATTGTAGATTTTTATAATTGTGTAATAACTGAGTTGTATAACTGGATTTTTCTCATGTAAATGTAAACATCTGTAAAACCCAGTATAAATAAATAAATTATGACATTTGATTTTCATTTAATTATATGTATACAGGGTGTTACGGGACGTACTTGAATTACTTTAACAGGTGTTGGGACAGTCGGAGGTGGGGTTAGGGGTTGGTCGGTTTCTCGGCTGAGTGATCAGTGACGACATGCCGAAGAATAATTTTTTTTGTTTGATTTTGAAGAAAAAAAAATTGAAAAAAAAAAATAAGTCATCCAAAAAGTCACCGGAGACCAAAATCTCTTCTACATTTTTTACTCCAAATAATGTTAGGAATCACTCGTTAAAGTAAGTCAAGTACGTCCCTTAACACCCATATAACAATAAATGAAAACATGATGTTTCTATCGTTCTGTTTTCTTCATACTTTCAATTTTTTTCACTTGCTTCGAGAGATAACAAGAAAAAAATACTAATAATAAATAATATTTAAATCCAGATCACACGAAAGCCTGCTGTCCTCTCCGCTGTCGTGCGGCGGTTCGGTGCGCGGCGGATCGGTTCGCGCTCTGCACGCCTCGCTGGCCGGACGAGCTCACTGCTTCCTCCTCCAACTACCCGGTCCGCCCGCCACCGCGCGTCACTTCGCTTGCGGATCTCGCATCGAACGAGACACTTGGATCAATAGGTAAACAAGCATCAGTCGTTTTCCTTTTGTGTACTTTGTTGTTCTTTGGATGATCTTACGGACTCCAGATACTAATATCTACAGCCTGTATGTCGAACGAATATCTACAGCTCATATGTTGGACAAATATCTATGAACTTCAGAGAGAAGACTAATATCTACAGAGCTAAGGTCGGATAAATATCCATGACGATCGCAGTGGTGACGAATATCTATGGAGCGTAGGTGGGACTAATATCTACAGAGGGCAGCTGAGCAAGAGGTTGTACAGAGAAGCATAAATTACGTCATACTAACCTAACCTAACTTAACATAAATTAAGTTTTTTAAACTGCATTTGCAATATTACGTTATGCCAATATGCTATACATAATTGCAAATCCAACCTCTTCCAGTGCTGTAGATATTCGTCAACATCACCTGTTCCATAGATATTAGTCAGCAGTTTGAGCTGTAGATATTCATTCTCACTTTGGTTCTCATAGATATTAGTCCAATTTGTTCAGTTTTTGGAATTCCTGTAGATATTAGTAGACGCCTCCGATCTTAACCACCCCCTGATGATGGCACTAGGGCAACTGGGCACAACACATCAAACAAACTCAACTAAGCGCGATTGGGTGTGGCTTACTACTTACTGGGCCAGTATGATTGTACTTCTCGGCGCGAGAAGACTGTTCTTAAATCAATATATATATATTATATAAGAAAGTGTACAATGTGCCTGCCGCTAACACTCAGAAATGAGTACCGGTATGATCAAGGGAGTTGTATGGTGTAGTAGCACTCTATCCCCCATCCATGAAAAAGGTTCCATTTTTACCTGAAGGGCGTTAAAGATATAAGGGCTGGAAGTTTTGCCCTTTAGAAATTTCAAGTACCATTCCTGAATATTCCAGAACATTCTAGAGTATTCAAGAGCATTCCACAACATTCCAAAACATCCCGGAACATTCTAGAATGTTGTGGAATATTCAGGAATAGTCTGGAACATTCGAGAACATCCTGGAACATCCCAGATCATTATGGAACATTCCAGAACACTCTCGAATTTTGTGGAATGTTCTGGAAAATTGTGGACCATTCGAAGCCTTTCTTGTATGGGTGGGGTTACCCATTGGTAGGGGCAGTTCAATGTCATATCATCCCGGAATATCTCAGATCATTATGGAACATTCCAGAACACTTTCGAATTTTGTGGAATATTATGGAACATTGTGGACTATTAGAAGCCTTTTTGGTATGGGTGGGGTTAACCATTGGTAGGGGTATATAAAGCAAGTTCTTTTTTAAACGACTTCGAAAAGGAGGAGGTTATCAATTCGACGGTATTTTTTTAAATATTTTTTTATTTATTTTTATATATTTTTTTTAATAATTATTACCTTAGAACTTTCGATTGGGTGAACCGATATTGATCATTCTTTTTTTATTAGAAAGCTGGTGCTTTCCGTGTGGTCCCATTTTAATTTGGTCCAGTTCTGACAATGGGATCGATGAGAAAACCATATATGTCTTAAATTTGCAATAAGTTTGATACAACAGATTTCGACGATTCTTTTTTTGAAGTAAAACTTCTTTGCGCACGCTCGTCACTAAAAATCAAAAAATAAACAAAAATTTTGACAAAACAAAAAACGACTTCAAAAAATGCACTAAAAAGTAAAAAAATAATTTCGTACGATTGTTATTTTTGGAGTCGGTGTCAGCAACGATCTCCACATCTCACCTATAACTACCTATGTATGTAGTTACCTTGGCTGACACCGACTCCAAAAATAACAATCGTACGAATTTATTTTTTTACTTTTTAGTGCATTTTTGAAGTCGTTTTTTGTTTTGTTAAAATTTTGGTTTATTTATTTGAATTTTATTTTACTAATTTGTACATTTGAGGTTGCAAATTTCTAATTAATTATATTATTTCATATTGCAGCTAATTAATTATAATATTTCAAATTCACTATATTTTTTCTTGTTTTATGTAGCTACATCTTGAACTAGTATACATCTTGAACTTTTCAATTGGTGAGGACTTTAGAGTTTTTGGTAGTGTGTTATATAATTTAATTCTTTTGTAAAGCAAACTGTTTTGCGTATTCGTTTTGTCCTTTTTGTTTAATCTTATTTCCTTTCTTTAATACCTTTTGAAGCCGGATACCCCAGCTAGTAAGTTTTAAAATGCATTTGTTACGCACTTTATATCTGCCCATCTACGAGCTGCCTAGCACTATATCTTTGGAGATTGTGGCATCATGTGTTGACCAGGCTGATGCTTTTATTGATTTTTCAACTAACGTATCCTTTTGTGGTGGTTTCAGTCTCCGAGCGTCCCTGCAAGCCGAGGGGGGCAACAATATCAGGAGGACGGAGCGCTCCCTGCGCCTCTACCTGTTAGAGGCCAAGGGACTTCCCACCAAGAAGCGGTACTACTGCGAACTGATGATCGACTCCACGCTGTACGCCAGGTAACCACTCATTCTTTACGTCTTGCTGATCGATTTAAAAAAATAGAAAAACATTGTCGAAATCGAAAAAAAACAATAACTCTCGCCAAGCTATGTCCAAACTGCACGGACTATAAAAACAAAAAACGGCTATGCAATGAAAGTTATACATTTGGTGTATTAGTGGAAACAAAGGCAGGGTGCTGCCTGTGGCTGTCTTTCCCTCAGGTCAATTGGTGAAAAACCTCCCAAAATTATAAGATGACATATGCAAATCAAAACAATTATTATTATTCTAATGCATTTGAAATGCACCACGAGATAGCGGACAGCGGCAAGCAGTGACATCTAACGTCTTAAATGGAAGTTTTCTTTCTCACGCACTATGATTGGCTGGGTCAATTAATAAAATGTCCCAATATCATGTCTTCTGTCTCTTAACAAGCCATACAATAAACAAGATAGCACTAAGTCGCCACCTAGTAAAAAGCTTTCGGATTCTGAAGACAGTTTGGGTCATTGTCGTGAGGTAGAGAGCATAATGAATATTATGCGTCTGAGAGAGATGGTTTGATAAACATAGGTTGATTTTGCATATGGTACGCTTGTCGCATGAAATAATTTACTATAATGTAATTTGACTCTTAAACTCGTGAGGTACCAGCACCTACACATGAACATTATCGTATTTAATTTGATATTGTATCATAAAATCAATTTTTTAAATGACCTTCCGCTTTTGGACCCCTAGAGCCGCCTCAGGGTGCTGCTGTGATTTGAAGTATGGGCGAAAGATATCGGCGACACGCATTATGAGAGCAATTTCATAATAATAATGTTATTGTAGAAAGCAATCACTTTGTGGCTTGACGTATTTAATAAAATAAAATACTTTTTTGTTTAAAACCACAAGTTTTATTAATTTATGAACCGACTGTATTAATTTGTACCCTGATGATCCTTGAGGAAAGCGAAACCGGTCGGTTCATAAATCAATAAAACTCGTGGTTTTAAACAAAAAAAGTATTTTATTTTATTATAATAATAATGGTTCATGGAACATTTCCTTTGTTTTTATTATCTGTGAGTGCCACATACTTGTCTGTTACGCAGTCAGATAAAATCAAGTAAAAGACACATTTTATATTCAAATCAATCAATAACAATATTTTATAGTTGCCTTTCAACATTCTCGCCTGTTCACCGTAATGCTTCATGTTTAGTATTCAAATGAGTCGAGATAATTGGTCTAATTTACGACTGAGCTAAATCCAGTTAAAGGCATGAACCCTTTCAAACCTGACTAAAAACTGGCAGTGCCAAAATATATTAAATGCCCGATTAAGCCATGGCTCAATTGTGAACTACCTGTGGTGGCGAGCAACCGTATATATGTGAAATTGGTAGACCGGGCATCTCCAATCTCTTTCTCGAGAGATGTAGACAAATAGAGATGTTAGATACGAGCTAACTTAAGATTAATAAATAAATAAAATACCTGAAATCTAAAATAGGCTATCACTTATTTGCTAACTACCTAAGACAAAGTTCAGGTAGCGAGTACTTGGGTCTGGGTAGGACGGGTATTTCTGACTTTCTGTGGCGCTTTAATCTTTTCTCTATTCTATGGAATTTTTTCCATGTGTAAAAGTACCTGATCAAAGAGCGGGTTCTCGTGACCCGATCACTTCGCCAGTGGATCGTTAGCGTCCCGGGTCATTTAAAATGATCGATTGACCCATTTCTACTTGATAAAACCTTGTGGAATTATTTAAAATTTTTGGAATACATAGTTTTATTTTTTCAATCCTATAGAAGTTATGTTAATTTCTATTTCATTTAATAGTACAATTTATACAATGATTACGATTACAAAATTTTATTGATTCTAAACAATGAAAAACATACTTTAAAAAAACGATTAAGACGGTATGAAAATCAAGGTTAAACAAACACTTAAGCACTCCGATACGTAAGCAGATATATACGATAATATAGCAATACTAGTCAAGTACAGTAAGCGTGTTTTCACATCAACTAGTGTGTTTCCACAGAAATCGTTATAACTCCGTTATTGTTCTAGTGACATCCCTTAAACAAAAATTAGAAGGTCCATAATAAATCAAGCTGCACATCTCTATTCAAGTTGTCCATGGAAATAAATAAAAATACCAATTCTGTCAGATACATGGTAGATACAGATTTTACCCGCCAAATCGCCTACGAGCCGTTAGATAAAATAAAAAAAATAAAAAAATTCACATAAAAACATCAAGTGAGTCATTTTTATATTTTTTTTATGTTTGCTTTCTAAATTTTAATGTTTACAAATGTTAATATTTATTTGTAATATAATAATTTGAAAGCTTATTTCATAACCTTTCAAAAACAGTTTTTAGTATTCGGCTATGTTCAGAAATGTTTCATTTATAGAGCTTTAATTGCGAAGCGGAAATAACACAAAAGTTTTTATAAATCTGACAGTTTGTTTAAGACCACTTGCACAATCGCAAAATATCTGAGTGGTTAAAATATAAACATTGTTACCACCTAAACGAGTTACTAGAATCTTTACTCGCTCTGGATATAAAGAATTTTTTTTTTTAAATCTGTGCGTATTTTCAAATATAAATTCGGTCCAAGAGGGTTAAACGGGCAAAACATTTATAGCTGTGTTAAATTCCTGTCTAATTAGGTAATTTGAATCATGATGATTGGTGGTGGCTGAATCTATTAAATCCACTGCACTTTGCAAACGCAACGAACTACCCACCAACTGGTAAAAGCCCACACACATTCATCTGGGCCGATGACTTCTCCGGGTTAAACTGCACTTAATACTTGCGGTATTAGTTATTATGCACAATTACTTTTAGTGTTATCAGTGCAACTAGAAGCTGTATAATCGCAATAACAAAGAATGCAAGCAAATTCATGCTGGTGTCATTAATCAATAAAAATTGTAATTAATTTATACAGTAATAACCACTGGAGTGCTTTTTGCCATAATATGGCACTATTTAAAATACCTCGGATTGCTTTGACGCCAATTTTGACAAATATTCCCTCGATTCCTAAAAATTTTTTTAAAAATATTTTTGAATTTCGCCGCGGTATAAACTTGGTGTTTTAAGAATGTTTGAAGAGCCTACTTCTACTTATACTCAATAGATGTCACAGTCCTCTAGTTTTTTACGGATTATTTGGGTTTACAAATCGGAATTTATACAAAAGCATCTTTTGTCATCGCTTTCAAAATGCTAGCATGTAAAATGCCATTTTAGGCGGCCCCTAGACGAGACACAATTATATTGAGCAATATTACGAATTGTGTAATATTATTGACCGTTTGGGGTGAATATTGAAGATTGTGCAATGATTAAATAAAAATTTAACTCGCATAAATTTTGTTCAATCATTGCGCAATCTTCAATATTAACCCCAAACGGTCAATAATATTGGACAATTCGTAATATTGCTCAGTATAATTGATCGTCTAGGGGCCGCCTTAGTCGTGTTTTATAGTAGATTTTTCTAAGATATTTGTATACCAGTGTATACAAATATGTATACATACAACGTGTTTCAAACTTAAAAGTACAGAGAATACTTGCAATACAAATTTTTTTGTGGTTATGTTCGTAGTTACTGCGTAGTTGATTTGCGGATTAGACTGTGTTTGACAATGGATTATTTTCAATAAATAAAGCAATAATCGTTAATTGGTATTGTGGATTAAATAAAGATCATGAATACATCTGTCTGACGTGTTGCAGTTATTTTTGGTGAGCATGTTAAAAATTCCATTTTATCGACATTTCTGGACCAAAATTTGTGTCAAAAGTTTTTATAAACGAAAAGTTAAAACACTTGACAAAGTATCAAAATCAGTTTTTTTTTTTTTACGTATTTTTGTGTACGTGATCATGAATTAGACCATTTAAAAGAAACTCTCTAGAAAATATTTAATGTGGATGCAAAATTCAACTCTCTACACGAGTTTACAGCTAGAAAATCGTGAGACTTTTTCCGTTTAAAATGTTTATGATTTTTTAAATATTTTTTTTATAAGTCCTAAAAATATGGTATGATTATTTGAATATGGGTGAATTCATTGGCTATATAGCACTCCAGTCGGTGATTCTTTTCATGTGAGCAGAAAATATTCAAAAATCTCGAGCAATCTGAGGAAATTTTTTTATTTGGTCTGTCGCTCAACTGCTTAAATATGATTTGACAATATTAACCTTTAGAATGTATGTATGTGGAAGGCAGCGGATTTGCTTCACCCCACTTGCTTCGATTTGATGGAAATTTTAACCTTAAAAACTGCTTCTAGCATACTGAAATACATTTATTCGCTTGACAAAGAAATAATGTATCTTAATTTTATTCTAGCTTGTCGTTTCGTTATTTGCAAACATTGTTTTTTTTATCTGTTGGTTGGTTAGGCATCATAATTTTTTTTTTGATCTCGATAATAAATTAAAAAATATTTATATCACAAAGTGGTTGTTTGGCAGTCTCCGTGTACTTTCAGGGATACTAAAATGTATTGTGCCCGTTTGAACTGCAAGTAGACCACCACAGACTGCAGAGGTCGTTGAAGTGTCCTTTTGAATACGAATGTGAATTATTTAAATGTTATTGTGGCACGAAATACGCAATTGATCATAATTTTGTATCTTTGTGAATTTTACTCTCGTATTATTTATTAGTATAGTAAATAGTGTTTTCTCGTTTTCAGAACATCGAGCAAACTGAAGACAGAGTTGTGTTTCTGGGGAGAGGTGTTTGAATTCACCGGCCTGCCGAACGTAGGCGTCATCACAGTGGACGTGTACAGAGAACCTGACAGGAAACCCAGAAAGAGGGACAAGAGATTCCTAGTTGGTAAGAATAATGCATTCTAAAGTCATTTTAAATTCTGTACCTCAGAAGAAAAAGGTCGGTTGTCACATTTTTGAAATTGTTCAGGAGAGAGGAAATAGTAAAATAATTAGTCTTTATTATATATCTCTTGATGGTTAAATTTATGTAATTTTTTCCTGATTTATTTAATTTGTCTTAAGGCACATATTAATATTATGGTTTTTCAACGTTTTTAGCGGACATCCGACCTTATAGCATTAGAAAATAAAAATACTTAAAATACACCAGACCTTTTTATGTTGACCTAACTTTGTTTTCCGTTGTCTAGGACAACATTCTTTATACCTGTGTGTAGATACTAAAAAAACTAAAAAGGCCTCATACATAACTCATTTTCACAAAAAACTGGACAACCGACCTTTTTCTTCTGAGGTACAGAATTATGGAAGTGGGTATTAATATTGTATCAAATATAACTAGTCATTGGAAATAACATCAAGTTAGATGCCTGCAATACCCGAAGCTATTGATGAAAAATTGTCTCAACAGTTGAATATATGTAATTTATTGAACTGCTGCTCTATTATCCCACAACTACTAAAAGGTGTCCCAAAAATTAACGCAAGATTTGAATTAAATAGAAAACACAGTTTTTAGTTTATAGATTGTTATTTTTTTGTTAATCATAAAGTACATGGGATAGGGTTATTTATGGAATAACACATCGGGAAAATGGCCTCCACGGCTTTGCTGGCACATGCTCACTCTTTTGAGGAAATTTTCCATGACCATTCTACATAAATGTGGCTGAATTTCTTGATACACAGGTGGTTTCGTTGACATAGATAGATAGACGTTTGACTTCAAATAACCCCATAAAAATAAATCTAATTGTATTAAATCACACGATCTAGGGTGCCAATTGGGCAAAGGGGGCAAAGGGATGTGTTTACCCACCTACTGCGTGGCGGGCCGGATCGGGAGAAACTGTTTTACCTTTTGACTCTCGTTCCACCGCCTTACACCTCAATGGGAGGGTAGATTCATACTTCCATCACTCCTGGATTGACCCCGAAATTCCTACCGACCCAGTGGCGTAGCTATCATGGGCAGCACCCGGTTCTTCATACATATAGCAACTTTCGCCAATAAAAAGACCGTTAGACACAAAATTCTCCAGTTTCGGGGCACTCCATGGAGAGCCATAAAACTACACACCGTGCTCTTGGGGGGTGACACCCGATCGAGTGTCGGACCCATCGGACCGACCGACCCCTCCTACCTTTTTTCTTTCCAGAACTTCCTTCCCCCAAAAAGACCCTCCACACAGCATCCCCAAAGATGACATAGACCCTAAGGAACTTTTTTCTTCAAGGCCTTCTGTGTGGAGCTAATGTAAAAAAAAAGAAAAAAGTTCACAATTCAATTACTTTACATGTAAACCTGTTTTTATAAATGTCTAATCTTATTCTTGCAGGCTCCGTGAAGATCCCCATCCACGATCTGTCGGGCCGCCATAACAGCGAGCGCTGGCATCCACTGGAGGGCGGGGAGGTCACGGGCGGTGCTAGTCTCCGCGCCAAGTGCCGCTACCAGAGTTTGGAGGTTCTGCCGTGCCGTCACTACCAGCCGCTGCTGCTCTTCCTCAGGGACAACTACTCACAGCTGGTGGAGTACCTGGAACCCGTCATAGGTGAGTGGACACTTGTCAGGATACTTGCCGTATCATCTTATCAGCTGGAATTTGGTCGCTAGTGTGGAGGACCGTTGGCAATGGTCTTCTTCTTTCGTATGATGGGGATCAGAGGAGAACGTCAAGGTCCCTGTTAAGAAATAAAGCTAGTGTTTTATTAGATAAAAGGCAAAACGTTTCTCTACTCCTGACAAAGATGTCAGACATAATTATAGTTCAAGGTTTTTTTACATAGATGTCAGGAATAGCTATATTCTTCCCTTTCCAACGGACCCTGTAGTCTAAGTTTATAAATAGGATGATTTAATTTATTTCTCCCTCTTCTGCGTTAGTTTGCCTTAAAAAGGAAATATTATATTATCGGTCCGTTGGGGGACTTCAGGTTTTATATGGGAATTGTTGTATATTCTTTTGCTACATTAAAAGTATATTGGTCTACTCTGGAGTTCTTGTTGAAGTTAAGACCTAAAACTTTACAAATGAATTACTCTAACCAAACTTCAGTCCCCCTGTGGACCCCGTCAATTGCGCCCGGGAATTCATTGACAACATTCATTAACTCTATCTTACTAACTCCGATACATACAATTAAAAATTATAACAATTTTTCCAAAAGAGTAACTGAAAAAATCTGAGATTTTGAATTCATTTTTGAACAATGTAAACGTTTATAACTAAAATTCGTATTTATTTACGCACGCACAAGGCTTTCGCAATTATTAAATAACATTACTTTTATGGAAGTTTTATTAAATTTAAGCAGAAAAAAAATAATTCCTCCGATATAACCTATGTTTTTATGTTAACAAAATTAAAGTAACAATCGTGGCATTATAGAGCTCTGAAACTCACAAAATTAACGCAAACAATAGAAATTATGTTCAATTTACTAATATTATAGTGAATTGATCATTACAATGGAAATTCTGTTCAAAAACATTAACCGCCCTACCCATACAAACGTACGTGATCCGGCCGCTATATCATCGCCCGAACGCAACAAGCCGTATCCCGTACGTTCAAGTTAAAAATTAACTACACCCGAAACCCACAAAACGTCCGTGATACGTTCGTATACATCTAGTTCATTCCTGCGTTATCGCTTTTAGTATGCCGAGGTTAGCCGAAGCTGGCGGATGTGTTCGGGTGTTTTCATATTTTCCCATACAAGTCACGCCGCTAGTCAGCGATACTCCAAGCACGTGGAAAAACCCCAATGTTTTTTTACCTACTTTTAGATTAATAACCCAAAGGCAGGGCGGTTAAGGTTAAACGTCACGTACATTATAATCTACGCATTCACAGATGGCGCCAATTAAATTATTTTATATTTTTTATACTTTTTGCACGTCATGCTTTAAAATATTAATGTAAATGAATTGTTTGCGCCCGTACTCGTTTAATATGAATATAAATACACAGTTTTGTCCACAAACAAATTCAAATCTTTCAAAAAAGGCTGAAAAATACAATATTGGACTTTCAGCCTTTCTTGAAAGATTTGAATTTGTTTATGGACAAAACTATTTATTTATATTCATATTAAATATATACGGGTGCAAACAATTAATTCACGTTTTTAATTGGCGTCATCTGTGAATGCGTAGATTATAACGTACATGACGTTTAACCTTAAGAGTATATTACAGGGGCAGAATTGTAATTTGCTGAAAAACGGCTCTCTAAAACGGCTTAATACTACCTTTCGTGTGTCATTCTTAGACTTGATATTTTTTGTTACCAAATAATGGACTTTTATTTTTCAATCTGTTTATTTTTTTTTTGTAATCGATGTAGGCATTTGACCATGAAAAATAAAAACATTGATACACCATTCAACCCACTTTTAAAACTTTAGTCTATGATTATCGCGTAAATAATGATTTTACACAATATTTTAAATTTAAAATATATACATAATACACACATCTGTAAAAGTACGGCCTCTTATTATCGTTATGATATCTGTGAATATTGATAATTAAATAAATACTTCATTTTTCACCAAAATCGAACACATTTCGTAGCTTCTATTCATTCCGGGCTAGAATCTCCCGTTGGCAGGTAGGAAATCTGTACGCTCCTCGTTTGACAGCGTATATATTTTGAAAATACGGGCGAAATGTTTTATTAATAGCTTTAAACATAGAATACCGACTCACTTGAACCACTGCAGTAAACTCAGTAAGCTACAAAAACAGGAAGTACTCGAAAATTCTCTTTTTTAGTGTAAGTTTGTCGGATTGTATTTTTTCAACCGCCATATTGTATAAATCGTTTAAAATATAACATTTCATGTGCGTTATACTTCCGAAAATGGTTTGTGCGATGTTCATATTGTTCCATGCGTGTGGCGACGGGCACGTTTTGCAAGTATGTGTGAGAATTCAATGCTGCGTACACACACACAGCTATAATATATGTAGCGTGACGTATTTCGGAATATCAGTATTAGTTCATTTGTTTGTGTCGTGGACATTCATTCACTCGTCGAACATTTCTCCGTAGGTACATTATGTACGCTGTGTTTGGTAGTAGATACAAAAATTACCTTATATGATTAGTATTAGTATTAAGTATAATAGACAAAGAGACAAGATAGGTAAACCCTACGTCATCGAGTATACGAATGAAACTACTTTGTAGTGATAATGGACGTTTATAAAACCTTAAAAAAGCTGGTCTGCCGGTGCGTCTTTTGGCAGGAGCCGCGCTGTCACGGAAATAGTCAGTGATTTTTTTCGAAAAAATTACGACATCAAAACAACGAGAATAATAAAAGTCGATTAGAAAATGAGAAAAAAGCAGGTCTGCCAACCGACAGCCTGGCACGTTCGCAGGCAGCCGGCGTCAAAGTGGGGTAAAAAATAGTAAATTTTACGTCATCGAGTACACGAATTAAACCAATGAATAACTATAGTCCAGATCATTTCATTTAAGAATTTCTTGGTCTGCCGACCAGCAGCCTGGCAGCTTTTTGGGTACGACTTTAAAAAAAAAAAAAAAATTAATTTTTCGTTTTCTGAATTATTATTTTTATTTCATTATAGTTTTAAATTAGAATGCCATATTTTTTTTAAATAAGCCAAAACCTGCCGCGGTGCCCCTCACTGCTGTCGCGTGTCCATATTTTTGTACAAATTTATAATAATAATAGTCATTTTAAGATTGCCAAAATAGTCCATACTAGTTGGAAGTTCGAACAACCAACGCACCGTCGCCGTAAGAGCTGCGTTCATCCGTAAAACGACGTAAATTTCCGAACCTCGTCCGTTTCATATCGGTTTCGCATGCCCTGCTGCATCGATTACATCGAACACAAGATCGAAACTAACAAAAAACTGTAATCTAGATCATCCCATTCATGATTTCCTTGGTCTGCCGACCAGCAGCCTGGCAGTTCAAAAATAAAAACACCATAAAATCGACTCCAAATGTGAACCACGAGAATAATTACGAAGCAGAATATGTTTATAATAAACTGTTTTTATTCAATACATAACTACGAAATACATAATCACGAAACAGAACTTGTTTATAATAAAAAAAAATTTATACATTAAATAATAATATTATTGAACATTTAAAAAAAATAAAAAACGAGTGTGCAAGACCACACGACTGAAATAAAATTTCACTTATCTTATAAAAGAACATATGACATTGGGGTGACATAGACGTTGACATTCCAGACAATTTGGTTTGTTGCATTTCACACAGTAGTACACACTCAGGCGTCTTTTTTTCGCTGGGCAAAAGTTGCCCCGTTTTCTTTTGCATGCTTCGTTTCCTTTTTTAATAACATGAATCACCGTTCGCATCGATCACTGTTCCCATCGATTACCGTTCGCATCACACTTTTCGTAACGCATTCACCAGTTTACCCCCAAGTGTCGAGCGTGCGTAAAGAAGTTTTACTTAAAAAAAATTATTTATACAATGCATAAATACGAAATACATAATTACGAAGCAGAACTTGTTTATAATAAACTGTTTTTATACATTAAATAATAATATTATTGAACATATAAAAGAAATAAGAAATTAAAATGGAGTTCTACAAAATAAACTTAATAACAATAAATGCACCACGAGATTCCAAATGTCGCGTCGGTAGTTTATAATGGGAGCTGCGCGAGTGTATACGAATGACGTGAACTATGGGAAAAAACCATCAACAAGCAAATAATGAAACATTCGTAAAAAGGATCATACTAAATATTCTACCAAAATAATAAGTTCCATAAATTAAACACACTTTGTTATTGGTTTGGTTTTTACTTCGATATTTAAAAATATTGTGCACGTCATAACATAACACAAGTTGAATGTTGAAGTTTTAAAATTCGCGATGGCATTACTACCGACATCTAGCGATGTAATAATTAATACATTTTGACAGTTTTCGAATTCGGCCGTGGCTAGTACATCCCTTTAAATCAGTTGTCCGTAAAATCCCACACGTCTCAAAAGAAATTTTGCCACAAATTATTAATGAAAAAAGATGGCCGCCACTTGCCGCCGCACATGTGCCAACATAAAAACATCATCATGTTATTAGAAAAGATGTTAAAATGCCGTTAAACGGTCACCCAATGCACCGTTTAACGGTCGTTATAAGGCTGTAGGTGTTCCATATGAATAAAATCGGAAATGTTTATCCGAGACACCATCTTGGTTACAAACCAGTTCTTTGAACATTGTTATCATTTAAAAAAGTAACTGAAGGGTAAATTCGTTATTCGTTCGTCACATGTCTTGGCGATCTTGTATGCATGTGCATATTTATTATTATGTAAGATCACAGATGATTGTAAATTGCGGTGAGACGTTTTAATGAAATGAATTATTATTTCCCAGGAGTAAAGAGCAAAGAGGAGGTAGCGGGAGCCCTGGTGGGCACGGTGCGGTGTGCTGGTGGGGCTGCAGCCGCCGCTCGACTCCTGGCGGCAGCCGCTGCTCTGGAGGTGCGGAGAGCGCCCCACGCTGCCCTCGCCTTCCGGGCCAACTCCCTCGCTACCAAGGCCACCGAAGCCTACATGAAGATGCTGGGCGAAACTTACCTTCAGGTATTATTATTATTTATATAACAGGGAACACCTCATATTATGGTCTCGTTGTGTCTCTCTCTTACTAATAAATGGTGCTAGAAAGAGAAAATACCATGATTTATATTCAAATATAAAAATTAACCATAGAAGAGTTAATATGCACACCTCTTTGAAAACAAAAGTTCTGAAATTTTGTGAATTTTTTATTAATTATTTTTATATGAAATGACAAAAAATGAGGTGATAATATTGCTTTTAATACATTTATCTAATATAATCTGTGTGTAATTTTTAGCTGTATAATTACTGGAGCGATTATGGTCGAAAAATAGACAACTTTAATTTTTCTGCGATTGATAAGCAGTCCAAAATTGGATCACATTTTCCTACCATTCGTAAATTAATTATTGTTATTATTTAAAACATAACGATATCGCAAATCCGAACTTTGTAGACTATTTTAGAATGATGTTAAAAATATTTTTTTTCAATCTTTATTTCATGTTGAATTTTTGATCAGCTGTTTACGGTTAAAATTAAGTCCTTTTTCCATAGATATGCACCTTTCATTATCAAGTATACCACAGACAACATACAGAAATCGAAAATATTCTATCTTGACTCAAATAAGTACCCCTCACGGTAGATTCAAAGTAACAACAAACAGGATTCGCGTGGTTATAAACTTTACGATTTTTTTATATTTTTTTTATAAATCCTACAAATATGAGATAAACATTAAAATACAGGTTAATTCAGGGCTTCCCAAACTTTTTTCAACTGTGACGCCCTTGGGAAGTTGCCATATTTTGGCGACGCCCCCCACCCCCCCCCCCCCCCCCCCCGGTAACTAAAAATCTAAGCCCCCCGCCGCTCATTTGTACCAAGCGTAGTATTTTGAAGCCCCCCCCCCCCCTGAACGGGTCACGTAGTATGGGTACGTTACCTAATAACAATTTGTCAGAAAAACTCCAAATAGTATCTAAATTTTTTATTAGAAAATAAAGAACCCAACATAAAAACAAAAATGGAAGCAAACAAAAAAGATAAAAAAGCAATTTTTTCTTTGGTATTAATGAGAAGGATGTGCTTGCTTTTCTGAACATAGTTTCTGATACGCTACCTTCGTTAGCAGGGTTTGATGAGCAGGGCTATTGATGCGTTTAATGTTAAAACACCGCTTGTTAAGTGGGTGTATGATTATATGTAGGTACATATATTAAATATTATAATGGCCATCACTGTGGTCAGCTTTGTTCCCGACGGGAACTCGGACGCCAAACCTTGCCGGAGGCAAGGTATGCTGACTCAGCGGGAAGGCATGGGTTCTCATCATCAGGGATGGGCATGAGGTGCTTATTCACAAGTAGTCTCAAACAATGAAAGGCAAGATCTTCTGTTAACACAATTAGAATCTATTTCATTAGAAGTAAGGGTTTACAAATACATGTGAAAACTTACCCCCATCATTGACCGTATAACTAAACCCTAACTACTATGTCTCTACCGATGGATGGGGACGCCTTCCTCCAGGGTTCCGCGACTGCTTCAGAGCGGCATCCAGCCTGCCAGCTCGTCTCTCGTACAAATACAGGCCAGAACTATACCGGGACCTCGTGGATTACCTCCGGTATCCTTCCATCCATATGATTGCGTGACTTCCCCGGCGAGCGCGGCAAAGTGGGTATCATGCGATCTCGCCCCCCAAATACGGATCTCATCCGATATAAAAGTAACTAATAGTCGATCCCGACAGTCAACAGTTTCGAAGCGAGCGAGGATTACCCTCCGACACATCGATTCTACAAATGGAATCTCGAATCTCCGGAATACGCCGACACGCGATTTACGTTCGCGGATCCGGTTTTGTTTCACGCACCATGCGTATTTACTCGCGATTCGCACACGAACTTATTATTCATACTCATCCAGGATTGGATGCCTTGATCAATTTAAAAGAGCATTTGCTCCGCTCGACTTTTAAAAATCACTTATATTAAACTTGGCACTGTGACGTTCCCACCAGGTCTGAGCCCATCTCGACCCCGTGGGGAAGTGTTGAGCTAGCCCATAATAAAACACTTCCGGCCTATTTGCCCCAGTATATGGCTGTCAAAAAACCATAGACAATATTAATAATAGTAATCAGTACCTGATTACAATTGTGATGAATAAGTTCAATGTTTTCATAACATTTCTCAAAACGAGGTTTAGCACTAGCCCCCGCTCCCACCGGCAGCCGCATCATCACAATGTGCGTGGCGCTCACTTGAGTCGGTCCGCGGTCGCGTTAACATAGATAGCCAACCTATTAGCGTCTCCCACACGCACACTTCAGAGCGACCGAGTCCCGCGCCACTTCAGGCGCAGAAAAGTAAAGACCGATAGGTTTACAGCGCAGTTCACTGTGAGACTTTTCTGCGCGGCGGCCTGAAGTGGCGCGGGACTCAGTCGCTCCGAAGTGTGCGTGTGGAAGACGCTATAAAGATTGCCTCACGACGCCCCTGGGATGATCCCGCGGCGCCCCGGGGCGTCGCGACTCACAGTTTGGGAAGCCCTGGGTTAATTCATTGGCTATATAGCGGTATAATAATTTTTTATGTTTCCATTTTAAAATTCGAAGGTATGATTTTTTGAATGTTACATTAGATCTGTTCAAAATCATAGCAGGAAAGAATGCAAGTATGATGTAATGATTAAGATTAACAACGATGGTTCTGGCATGTAGAGTGTAAAGAGTGTAATTATGTAATTCAATGGTAGAAGTTGTCAGGGACGCCCGAGGAAGATGTGACTTGATCAAGTAAATCAAATACTTGAGTTGGGTCATTGGATTGAGCGTATTTAAATCTGTAAAAATCTGTGCTGTCTATTCAGTGTTGTTAAATTGCAGGAAACCCTGTGGGAGTGCGTATCTGGCGCCATGTCCGGAGGTTGCGCCTGGGAAGTGGATCCCGCTCGTGGGGCCGGTGCTGGGTCCAGTCTCCGCCGTCAGCGTGCACGCCTGCGCGGAGCCGTCAGCCGGGCTTGGCGCGCCGTGCTGGGCAGCGCTGCCAGATTCCCCCCTGATCTGCGCGTCTGCTTCGCCGCCTTCAGGGACAAGTAATTATACAATACTTTGTGAATTATGCTATATCAGCTGAATGAACATTAGTTTTAAATATCTGTGTGCCGCTGTAACCAATAGGCATAATCTCTGTTACAACTCATCCAGTTCAACATCCCTTCCCGTAGACTCCCAAATAATGAATTGCTGTTCCTCAATCAACATTCTATTAATTACGGATATCATTCTCCTTTATCCAGAATGTCGAGACTTGTCAACGCAAATCAAAGCATTCAATTTTTTGGTCTAAGCCTAAATGACTTTCGGCAGGCGATACACAATGTAATTTTTTAAAGCCTTTTAAATTCATCTCCAAGCTTTGACTTGTAGTTATATTCTATATCTACTTTTATATTATATATTGTCAATGCTCTTTATTTATTATGTACTCTTCTTTCATTGTCATCTCTGTTATATTGTTAATGGACTATTTGTCCGTAAATAAATATATAATCAAAAAAGTCATTCCTCTGCGCTATTCTGCGGAAGCTAATTATCGAACTTGCAAATTGGCAGCGATCCCAGAAGTGAACTTACCTGGAAACAGTCAAAACAGTGTTGCCAATTAATCAATTAAATGTCAGGCGATTAAGTTGATGCGGTTAGGTAAACAGTAAGTTAAATCGGGCTTTTTAATTTAAAAATATTAACCTGTTGAATGTCAGGTGTATTTTGAAAAACCGGTTGATTTTATTTTGTTGTTTTCTGGTCAAATATCCGTATAAAAACAAAGGAATTGCTTTTTTATTTACTGTTTTCTGTTTACCAGATAATATATCTTAGTATTCATGTATATTAGGATTATTGCATACATGAATTACGTGAGCAGTTTTTCTTCCACTATAGACCCCCCCTCCCCCCCTTGGTGAGATAAATTTGCGCCACTTCGAATATTCTTTTCAAGTAACGTGAGATTTTGTTGGACCCCCTTTTGAGCTCACGTAATTAATGTACGCCTCCTTACGTGATAATATCGTAAGAAGTTTTTTCCAGAATAGCTAACTAATTAAAAAAAAAGATTAAAAAATCTCCTATTTTGGAAGTAATTGTCAAAAAATATGATCACACAAATTTAAACTGATTTTATTATTTCTACATAAATATGAATACATACCCAACATGAAAAACACAATTCAAAGGAGTTTGCAAATAAATAAAGACCTTTATACGCATTTGAAAACGTAAAACTTCGATTTTTTCGCCTTTGACAGTTGCAAAACTTGACTCGCAAAGTCATAGAAAATTCATTTAAAAATATTCTAGAGTAGATAATGAAACCATCGGTTATGTCAATAATGATATTGGCGCAAGCGATTCTGACCTTGTTGTTCATACAGTTTCTTTATACATAAGGGTTAAAATCGCATTTAAAATTTTTTTAAATCTCAGCCCGTGGTCGGGCTTCCGGCAAATCACAGGTTTTTTGGTTAGAATGTTAAAATTTAGCTAGAATCCAATTGAAAAAATAGTGTGCAAAGCCAGTGTTGCCAGCAATTGAAAAATGAAGACAGCAGATCTTTATTCACTCCTTATAGGGTGGCAAAAATTCTAAAAATCCACATAATTTCTGTTGTGTTCACACAAACAGTTCTCCAACTAGTCTTGGGAGGAGATTACTTCTTGGGAAAGAAAGAGTTCTTTTATGTTAATCTGGGATTTATTTAATAAGTGTTACGAGTGGTGACGATGATAGTCGGCCTAACTGGAAGCTGGCTAAATGAGATCTGAATTGAGTGAGCTCCTGCAGACGGCACCCCGGCCCTTGGCCCCTCTGGTGCCCAAACTCCGAACTAAACTAACTCCGAACTAAACTAACTGCCTTTTGAACTAGTTGTCTTTTGAGACAGCTCTTAGAACTGCCCTCTATGTGACAAGCTCGGAACTTTTAGATATACCACAATTTCGAAATGGAGCTAGGTTGATCAATCATTTTACAATAATTGGTTTACAAAATTTATACATCTATGGTCACTCGCCATTGTGATTGAATCTTTTTTGAAAAAGTAACTCGGTCGATCATCGGTGGATCATGATTGGATAGTACACGTTAGGTTCAGGACTAGTTTGAAGGGTTAAAGTTTCTGTTCTTGTCTTTGGTTTGTAATTTGTTTTATCTTTCCAGATTGAGGTCCATGCAGCGCGAAGAGTTGGCGGATCACCTTGTCAGTGCGTCCGTGTTCCTGCGCTTCCTCTGTCCCGCCATCCTCTCTCCCAGTCTATTCGGCATTACACATGGTAAGATTTATATCATTCCCTTAACATTAGCTTCGAGTCAACTCCACCGGAGATGGGAGAAACGTTTTTGTCCAGGCCGTTACCCATTGTCAGGGTGCACTCCTACATCATATATGGAGAATTTCCCTCAAGCCATAGGTATATACAGTGAAACTCTCTTAAGAAGTTTTCCAAGGGACCGGAGAAAAAAAACTTCTTAAGTGGGAAAACTTCTTAAGTGGGATTCAATTTTAGCCATTTAATAACTCGAGTCTGGGGCATACGTCATTCCTATGTCTACCTATTTTAAATTGTTGTCAGCTTACATGATGCACGGCAAATTTTGAAGTTTGATTGAAAAAAAACGTAATTATAATGCATCTTTTACCATCTCCCTGGGCATATTTAATCATGTTACGAACATAAAAATAAAGCTAAATATATTTATTTGAAGGTGAAATATTCCTTATTAATCATGATCCGATAGATTTAATCAAAAATTTTTCGTGTTTTACAAATTCGATGGAATAAAAATTTTATACAATAATACAGTAGAATTCTAAATCCACGGGACATCAAAAATAAAATTTCGAATTAACAAATTCCCACATAATTCGAAATTTTACGGAAAAAAATATTTGTAAAAAATTGCCGAAAATTTAATATCTCAGCGGCAAATTCAAATTCGGGTAGGTTCTTTGGAATAAATTCGTAATAATACGACTTATTCCTTGGGTAAGTCGAATTTTCGCAGCCGTATACCGCCGCGGACGGCCCTCTATTCGAAGGAAATTCACAAAAATACGATATTTTCCGAGTAAATTAAATTTTCGCGGCCGATTACCATCGCGGTTATCCCTTGAAACTCAAAAAATATGATATATTACCGCGTAAATCGAAATTTCGCAGCCTATTTCCGATGCAACTGGCCCTTTGAATTCAGATGCTCGAAGTAAATTCGTAAAAATACAATAAATTTTGCGTAAATCGAAATTTCACGACCGAATCCCGTCGCGGCCGGTCTAAATTCAGATAGGTAATCAAAATTTTGCTGCTTATTGCCTCCGGGGCCGGCTTTTCAAATTTAGATATTCGAAGTAAATTCGTAAAACTACGATATATTTCGCGTAAATCGTATTTTTGCAGCCGAATCCCATCGCGGCCGGACAATATTCAGATACCTAAATGGAAAAAAAATCAAAAGCATTCGATATATTTCGCGTAAATCGAATTTTTGCTGCTGAATCTCGTCGCGGCCGGCCATAATGCAGATACCTATTCGAAATAAATTCATAAAAATACGATATATTTCTCGTAAATTGAGTTTTCGTGGCCAAATCTCGTCGCGGTCGGCCCTTATTCAGATACCTATTTGGAAAAAAATCAAAAGCATTCGATATATTTCGCGTAAATCGAATTTTTGCTGCCGAATCCCGTCGCGGCCGGCCATAATGCAAATAGCTATTCCGAATAAATTCATAAAAATACGATATATTTCGCGTAAATTGAATTTTCGCGGCTGAATCCCGTTGCGGCCCGCCATAATGCAGATACTTATTGGGAATAAACTCGTAAAAATACGATATATTTCGCGTAAATTGAATTTTCGCGGCTGAATCCCGTTGCGGCCCGCCATAATGCAGATACCTATTGGGAATAAACTCGTAAAAATACGATATATTTCGCGTAAATTGAATTTTCGCGGCTGAATCCCGTTGCGGCCCGCCATAATGCAGATACCTATTGGGTATAAACTCGTAAAAATACGATATATTTCGCGTAAATTGAATTTTCGCGGCTGAATTCGGTTGCGGCCGGTCATAATGCAGATACCTATTCGGAATAAATTCATAAAAATACGATATATTTCGCGTAAATTGAGTTTTTCGCGGCCAAATCCGGTCGCGGCCGGCCATAATGCAGATACCTATTCGAAATAAATTCATACAAATACGATATATTTCGCGTAAATTGAGTTTTCGTGGCCAAATCCCATCGCGGCCGGCCAGTATTCAGATACCTATTTGAAATAAATTCATAAAAATACGATATATTTTGCGTAAATCGAATTTTCGCGGCCGAATCCCATCGCGGCCGGCCCTAATTCAAATACCTAATCGAAATAAATTCATAAAAATACGATACATTTCGCATAAATCGAATTTTCAAGCCCGAATCCCGTCGCGGTCGGCCCTTTAAATTAATTTATTCTAAGAAAATTCGTTAAAATTACCACAACCAATTCAGATTTTACAAAATAATAATGCGAATTAGGACGATGTTAACCGCGTTTACGCTCGATTTATCGACATTTTACGGCATTTTACCACCACGGCTATCTGTCAGATTCTGATTAACGAAATTTGTTTTGTTGTTAAAATCGATATTTTTCGAATTACTAATTTCGAATCTTAACCTTTTCCACTCCGTAGGCCACACATTGTGGCCCAAACGATTTTGGTAGGCAGCTCCGTCGGCCAGAGGTCCTGGCCCGGCGCAGGTATAAGTTTAATCACCAATATCTATCTTCCAAAGTACATTCTACGAACTATTATTTCCGATTATTACAAATAATTGTCGCAACATATTGGATAAACCAACATTTCTTCATTTAAATTTACCGTTAATTAGATATATTCACGTAAAAATAGATGCATCATTTTAACACACGAAATATTTTTTTTCTTCAAATCTTTTCGGAACAGTCAGTCGTTATCCTGCGTTTATAACGGTTCTCCGCAGTTACTCCCACTTTTTGTGACCATATTTTTTCGTTTTGTGGAACTATTGATGTTGATATTAGTAAATGAAAGTAAAAGAATTTACGTATTCTATAAATATAGTGAATTAACCGTCACAGAAAATAATGATAGTTTTACTTCGAAGTGATGGTGAAGAAGTCGGTAATAATCCAAGTGATATAGATAGTGGAAGTGACATTATCCCGCCCTAAAGAAGGAGATGCGCTTATTTCAGTACCTAAATATAGTGATGTAGAAAATATTGTGATTCCGCAAAAACCTTCAACATCCATCAATCCCACACCGTCAAGCTTTTCTGATTAAAAAAATGAATTAAATGTCTATTAATACACCGAATACCCAACAACAACAAATATTTTTTTCTATTGGAAATACCAATGAGTCATCTTCAATTTGTGGATAGGCTAATTATTCAGCTGGTTGGAAATTATAGAGAAGGTGTAAAAACTAGAAAAGGAAGCCATTCGGTAGATCTAGAACAGCGGTTAAATCGCGTCAATCTACTCTACATGTAATAATGCCTAATATGCAGAAAAATATTAGTGATTGCATCATTTTCAATTTGGGAGGCAGGAATGGGTACCGCTGCCCCGGGAACCATTTATTGGATAACCAACACCTCTGCCACAGGTCACCCCAAGTGGTTCACTATGTTTGGTGACTATGCATGGGTGCCCGGGTTCATGGGGATGCGTCTGCCCATTTACTGCGTGGCGGACCGAATCGGGAAAGACTGGTTGATGTAGATCTTTTGATCTCTCCAGCCGGACTCTATCGAACCATTGCCTTACAACGCAGTGAGAGGGATGAATTCATGCATCGCCTCTCTTGGACACCCTAACCCCCAGATTCCTACCCACTCGTACCATTTTCCTTCCCATCCTCTTTTTCCTTTCCTTAAAAAGACCCTCCACAAAGCAACCCCAAAGATGACTAGGCCCTGAGAATTTATTTTTCTCAGGGCCTCCTGTGTGGAGTTAATGTAAAAAAAAATCGTTTGTGGTTCTAATTTATGATAGAAAAGGAGGGCAAATAAAATGAACAATATATCACTGTAAAAGTTGTGAAAACAAACTTGCACTTCATGTGGGATAACATTGGACCGAATCGTGAGTTTTTTGTAATAGTAAATGTGAGATAAATGTACTCAAAATGTGACAGTATTATATTATGTAGGTATAATATGTACAATACTCTAACTTGTAAACACCGTGTAGAATGTTTGCCAAACTTATTATCTATTTTATGTGTTGTGGGCTGGTCTATCTTTTGTTTCCTGAAAGAGGGTCGAAACCTAAAATAACGTAACCAATGCAAAATAAGAAACCAAACATTACCCATAAAACCTAAGCCAATCAGGGCCAGGTAGTCGCAGGTCAGCCGCTATGCGGTACAGGACAATTAGAAAGAAATTTCTCCAAGAATTTACATTAGATTGTCTGCATATTTTACCCGTATTATACAAATTATTGCTATGCAATAAAAGATATAATGCAAATAAAACACGTTGAAATCAAATGTATTATCTTTTAGTTACAAAATGTGTGATTTAACAAGTATTTTATACAAAATATACCAAACAACTAATGGTCACACGAATTATCCGATAGGGTGCCGCAAAAATAACTAACCAAAAATTTCATTTCAAATATAAAATATAACACACATTTTTGGTCGGAGTAGCTAAACAGTTTTAAGAAAAAATGGTCGGAGTGGAAAAGGTTAAAGACCCTTGCATGTTCGTTACATAATTCCGCATTGCATATTCGTTTGACGTGTCACATTGCTATTGTACCTAGGGATTACGGCTTACGGCCCGGCGCGGCGGCCGACAAAGGGTCTGTTTATGGTCTCAGGTACTAGAGAGATCGAGAGTAATCTGGGAAGCCAACGTCTTTCACTTTATGACTTGGAAAAAGGTTCATTTTAGATATGTATTTTGCAGCACAATATTTCGTTTGTGTTGATATTACCGCCGGATTTCTAAAACCTCTTAAGCGGGAAGCAGTTTTAGTTCTAAAACTTCTTAAATGGGAAAAAATCGAGTTTTTTGCAGTTTTTTGTATGGAATTTTCAAGGGACCGAAAATCAAAACTTCTTAAGCGTGAAAACTTCTTAAGTGGGAACTTCTTAAGCGAGTTTTACTGTATTTATACACAGGTGTACAAAATGAACAAAACCATTAAAACATGATTTTCACACAAAAACATAATAATGAATATTTACTTCAAATCATTGTGATTTTTAGAAATTTAATTAAAATTAAATTTGATAATGATATTATCGAGTTCTGCAAGTATTTTGGTATGTATTTTAGTTACAGCTGTTTCGACTCGTAAGGTCATTTTCAAACTTTGGTGAAGCCACGTACGGACGACTTATTTATAGTATTTTGATTAAATGTCAATTTATGAAGGTGTCTAATTTGATTTATTACCGGTTAATCCAATTTTCAGAGACACTAATTGAGAGAGTGATTATGTGGGATTCGAAATCTTTCCCTTTGGTTTCCCTTGCACTAAGTATAAGGGTTTTTTTAATTGATTTAGAATGACCTTATTGCTATGACTCATTTATTTAAGTACATTATATTGTTTCTTCTTCTTCTTTGTGTGCCTTATCAGGTCCCCCCGACGTTGGCGATCACTCTTGAAAAGGTCTCTCTGTCTTGCGCTACCCGGAGTAGCTCCTCCACACTTCTATACCGGTCCACTCTCGTATATTTCGCAGCCAAGACATTTGTCTACTACCAAGTCCTCGGCGACCCTTTATCTTGCCTTTCAATATTAAATGGAGCAAGTGTTACTTCTCCCCTCGAAGTATATTACCCAGATATGAAATTTTCTTGATTTTAATTAATGTAAGCAGTTCTCTATCTGCTCTAGCCCTCCTGAGAATTTCTGTGTTGGTGATCATGTCGGTCCATGGGACCTTGAGCATTCTCCGGTGAAGTCACATTTCGAAAGCCTGTAACCTGTTCATGGTATTTATTTTCAAGGTCCATGTTTCACAACCATACAGCAAGACTGACCACACATAACATTTTAGCATTCTCTGCCTTAGTTTTAAGCTGATATTGTCATTACAGAAGAGGGATTTCATTTTTATGAACGCAGTTCTTGCTGCTTCAATTCTGCACCTAATCTCTATATCTGGGTCAAGAGTCTCCGTGAGAATACTGCCGAGGTATCTAAATCTCTCCATCTTTTCGAAATTACAACCATTTAACTGTATCATTGATGCAGAGTGATCTAGTCGTCCAAAAGTCATCCATTTAGTTTTATTGACGTTGATTGTTAGGCCCAGTTGCTCACCAGCATTATTAACAAGATTTAATAGGTTATTATTATTTATTATATTCTTTAGGTTTGGTAAACATACTAAGTAGTGGGGAATAAATAATTTTCCGAGTTTGTCCGATGTAAGTAGCGTTACAGTCAGCGTGGTCACATTTTAATTCATATATGCCACGAACGAATGATGAAATTTCTAAAAATTAAAATGAAGTTCTACGAATTAAACACAAAAACAATTAATAAATCATTGTGACTTTGGGGTGTGTCTTGACCTCCGCCGAACCCGCGAGACTGACTCGCTGAACTCCTGGGGTTCGATCCCCGCGAGACTGACTCGCCGAACCCCTGGAGTTCGGTCGACCCCAGGTTTAAGAACCACTGCACTAGTGTCTACAGTTAAATTGGAAACAATTATTATTCTTCTGTATGATAAATTATTGTGAAATTTATTATGTAATGAATTCCAGAATACCCTGACGAGAGAGCAGGCCGGAACCTCACACTGGTGGCCAAGACGTTGCAGACCCTGGCTAACTTCACCCGCTTCCAGGGCAAGGAGGCCTACATGGAGTTCCTCAACGACTTCCTTGAGGAGGAGGCCCCCAACATGAGGGCCTTTCTCCAGGATATCTCCGTAAGTCCTAGTTCATTAGTTAGTAAAAGTGTCTTTATTATTCATCAGCTGTATTAGCTGCAGACCCTGGACAATTTCACCTGCTTCTAGGGCTGTGCCAAACCGTGTTTTGTGGTATTCCATTTCCTATGCCTACACTGTAAAAAAAAATCAACCCGTAAAAATAAAGTCTTTTTTTCTGTAATACATCCATTTTCAATTTTTAAACCTAGTTGTGCCATGCCATCTCTTGGGACGGTTAGTAGCCGATTTCAAAAGATTTTTTTTTTTGGTTTGACTGAGGATTTAACTTTCCTCCCCCGACATTTATTTTGTATATTTACCACTCAGGTATTTTGCCATTGTGCAAGTTTTTTTTGTCTTAAACCAGGGTTTCCCAAACTTATAAGTATCACGCCTCCCTACTGCTTAAAATGAATATGCCCACGCCTCCCCTCGGCCCAGGGCCCAGCAAGTAACAGCAAGTGGGCTCGCCAAGCAATTGTAAAATAAAATAAGGGTAGGTAATAAAGTCCAAAAATACATTTTTAGATGTTTTATTATAAAAATATTTCTTTTACACACTTGTTATAAGAAAAGTCAATGCGAAGGATGAGCTTGCATGTTTTTGACAAGATTTGGAATGAAGAGCGGAGTGGTGACCGCCGCCTATGCCCGCGCCCCCCTCCACATATCTTCGCGGCCCCCACTTTGAAAACCAATTTCTTAAACGAACTGTCAGATTTATAAAAACTTTGTGCTATTTCCGCTTCGCAATAGGCCACTTGCATGGATTTCATAACGACTTGGAAAAAATCGTGTGGATAGATTTTTTTACTAAGATTACGCAAATGTTAGTAAAAATTTTTAGAAATGTATGGTTTTTTTTATTTTAAATAAATAAATCCATTATTTGAGCTCGTGACGTACCTACATGAAAATGTCCCATCTCCGATTATGTTCCCTTAATTTTGTAAAATTCCACATTGATTTATTTTCTTTATATGGCAACACTTTGATTTCAGGCAAATTTTTTAATTTGCGTTTAAAACGTTCACTAGATTTATTGTTTGTTCTATGCGAACTTATCCTTTGGTTTGATTTTTTGATAAAGATGGCGGTGTTTTCACAGATGTTACTAAGAGAACCCCGTACAATTTATTGCTATTCGTGTGGAAAACGTTCTTTTTTTTAAATGATTTTCGGCTATGTAATTATCGTTTTTTCACACCCATAAAATTATGTCGCATCTTTCCGGTTTATAAAAAATGGTCTGATTTTTCGGATTGAAATTTTCAAAAAATCGCCAGGGTTTCAAAAATATGATTAAAAAAAAAAAAATACATTATGTCTTAGAATATTTGCTTAAACCGGAAAAAAATTTTTTAAAAATGTAATGCAAGTGGCCTATTAAAGCTCTATAAATGAAACATTTCTGAACGTAGCCAAATACATAAAAACTGTTTTTGAAAGGTTATGAAATATGTTTTCTAATTATTATATTACAAATAAATATTAACATTTGTAAATATTAAAATTTAGAATGCAAGCATTAAATTTTTTTTTTAAATAACTCACATGATGTTTTATGTGAAAACGGTACTAAAATCACAGATTACGTAAAAAAAAATACTTATTCTATCGTATAAATGTATAATGAACAATTTTGTCTCCTCCTTTTTTTACCATTTCATACAAGAATATTTAATAAAAAATTAACTATGTCTAAATGCGCGTAGGCGATTTGGCAGGTGGGAACTGTTTCTACGAAATAAGTATTTTTAATGTATTTCTATGGACAACTTTGAATAGAGATGTGAAGCTTAATATAATATGGATCTTCTACTTTTTGTTTTAGGGTTGTCACTAGAACAATAACGGAGTTATAACGATTTCTGTGGGAAGACAAGTGTTAGCTTGAAAACACGCTTATTGTACTTGACTGCTATTATTATATTGTCGTGTTATAATAAGCAGCAACCGTATTATAATGTAAACGAGCTTAGGGGTTGGAGTGGTTAATTGCTGTAATGTTATCCAATTTCAGAAAAAGGCATATACCTATGTCACGAGTAATGGGATTGCTTTAAGTTTAGGAATCACCACACCAACATTATAAGTCTCTACCTTCCTTGTTTCAGACCCTCCCGCCCGGCATGGAGAGCACCCTGCATGAGGAGTGGGGCAGCGGCTGTCCAGCAGGCTTTCTGGACCTCGGCAAGCAGCTGGCCTCTCTCCACGTCCTGCTAGCTGACAGCATCCCCAGATTGTCTATCAACTCGCAGCAGGTTATTATTATTACTATCACAACAGATGTCAGTCCTAAAGACCGTATCAAAATTAGCCATTGGAAGTAAAAACACTAGATGCTGTCTAGATAAAAAAAAGCTAGGATGAACTTCACTGTCAACATTTGTTGTTGACGAATGCTGATTGATAAATAAAGTAATGTCAGGAAAAAATGCCCTGTGATGGCAACACTGCCACATTTTATGTATTTTGAAGTGACAATTGTAAGTTTTCAATTTGCAATATGATTTTATTAATAATAAATTATTTTAGTTTTGACCTGTGATATTTTGTATAACTATCGAAACTCAGTTTATCCACGTTCAAATATGTCAGTGTTGAGCCAAAAACAGCCTGGTCAATGTACATATATCAACTAATGTTTCTGAAGTAGTACTTACGTCAATTATTACAATTACTATTAGTTAAAATTCTGCCCTTGCGATATTCTCTATGAATATAAGAATCATTAACAAAAATTTTGATGAACAATTAATTCTCCTCACTGACCTTGTTTTAGATTTCGGTGTAATTGTCTTGACCGAATGCTGGATAGAAAAAATGGTACACATGAAAAAGTTTTGCTGCAATGTTTTTTTATGTTTAGGCGATGTAAGCTGTCAAATGTATCATTATGCTTACTGATGTTGACTAATTACCGAAATTATTGATTAAAAACTTTTATTGTGTTGATGTTGGCTTTTGTGCACGCATTAATTCTGTGTTTTCAATGTTCCAGGAATTGGATCCATTGCCCAGTATCTTGGAGCAGCTGACCGAGGAGTTGAGGGAACAGTCGGGGTCTCAAGCAGACCTCAACATGCACTCCCCCTCTTCCATACACGAAAATATCTTCAGGTGGGCTGACTTCTATTGAAACCCATATTATATTCTGTTTTCTCTTGTTACTCTTGTATTAACGTCAATGCCTTTTTTTTTTTTTTGCTAAGACTCATTAACGACTCTCATAAAACGTAAAATTCAGCGATAAAAGGATTGTGTAATAAAGTAAAACTTCGGTTTTACCACTTTTTATGCAAAAAATTTGATTCCTATTTCATTTCATACATTCTAAAATAAATATTTCCCTCAGTTTATGATTTTTAGAAATCAGTTTCACATACACACTCTAGATAGTGGTAGTCCAGCGGTAAAGCTCTTGACTCGCATTCCGAAGGTCGCAGGATCGAATCCCGGCGTGGCAAATAAAATTTATTTGATTAATTTGTGTTATTCACAATTTACTCAATTAAAATAATATGTAGTATATTTACGGCACGTTCCAGAGTGGAAGATGCTCTCAG
This sequence comes from Limnephilus lunatus, assembly GCA_917563855.2. Classification (NCBI taxonomy): domain Eukaryota; kingdom Metazoa; phylum Arthropoda; class Insecta; order Trichoptera; family Limnephilidae; genus Limnephilus; species Limnephilus lunatus. Next base: position 60,053,430 of record OU830596.1, read on the forward strand.
TATCGCCCTGGTATAAGACCCCATTCAGAATTGAAACGAAGCTTGAAATGGCTTTAGCGGTGTTTGGTGACCAGATCTGAAAAGCCAAGTACTTCCCCACCTTCCTCTACCCTATCTCCTTCCCATCCCCAGTACATTCAGCCTCACAACGTACCCCAATTGGGGACGCCATAGTCTCACTGGCTCCAGACAGGAGCAGTTGGGACTCTTGGGCAGTGTTCATATAAAAAAAATATTAAAAAAACTTAAAATATCGCAAAATCCCAAAACTAGACTATGTACATATCTGGACACCTGGTGAACTTTTTCTGCAAATTCAACATTATTTAAAAATGCAACTGTGTTTACTCGGTGATAATTGGCTTAAAACGATAAAATACAACCGATGACGAGGCGACTTGAAATCTCAATAGTCATTCTTTATCACTTAGTTTTTTATAGAACCACAATGGATGCAAATGAGACAACAGTATATTCCTAATAAATTTTACACTGTACAGCACCCTTGAGGTGATTTTTCACAAAAATAGCACTACAAATAACTATCCATTTATTATTATTATTACCGGCATGCATCTCATTTCTTATGAATATTAGATTTAATTGATTTTGTTTTCAGGTTCAACGATCCCACATACAGTCCATCCGCTGACAACACCCTCGTCCACAGCTCTCCTCTCCTCAACCGCAATCAGGTCCAGGTTAACACCATCAGCTCCAGCGGCTCTAGCCAACCAGACAGTGGCGGCACTCCCACCTCCCACTCTCTCCTCTCACACAACATGGCTTTGGGCAAATCTCCCAGTCTCGGTGGCGTGCGGGCCACCACTCTACCCAGAAACAACTACAACAACGTCAGCACCAACAACCCTGACAGATACAGCTCGCAGTATAACAACCGCGAACATTGCGTCAATCTCAAAGTGGTGCAGATAGGATTCGATAACAAGAATGCTTCATCACCCAGTTTGGTTAATAAGATTAACAGCTCTAGCGGGAACATTCAGTCTTCGTCTCAAAGGAGCGTTAACAGTAATCGGTCCAATGCCGACGCTTACCAGACAGCAAGAAATGCTTTCGACAACAATGGAGATAGGTTGGTCGGCAATTATAACAGTAATCCACGTGATGTTTACAGCCGAGGGAATAATGATAACGGAAACATGCCAAAGAATTTGGAAGAGCTTTCAGATCTGCTAAGATATGCCGATGATCAAGAACACGAAAACAACGATGAAAACTTAATCAATCAAAGAATTACAAATCATGATATCGTGCCGCAAACTAACGTCAATGTTATCGCTAACGGTAATCATAATGTCCACAATAACGGCTCAAATATATCCATCAGTGCCTTATCGAACGTGGCCAGCTCGGGCTATCAGAGCTTCGCCACCTACAGTCAGAGTTCCAGCCCCGTAGAATTGTACGCGGGGCAGCCCAATGCCAATCCAAACTGTTGCGATGGCAGTCCGGCGCACCAAAACAGACGTCCCGGACAGATCATGCTCGACAATCGTCGCAATAACTACGGCAAAACCAACAACAATCAACAACGCTACGAATACGAACGACAGAAGATTGGTATTCAAAACTTCACGAGGGATACCGGGGCCAACTCGCCCAAGCCATTATCTAACGGTCCGCTCACGTTTACGAATCCCGTTTATCACATTGAAAATCGTGTTGAAGAAATCCCGTTTCAACGTGAGGATAACGGCAACCTTATGAGACAACCTCCCAAACGCAGCGTCTCTACCACGTCCAGCTCATCGGTGGACGAAGATGACACTACGGATAACATGGAAACTAACTCGGAAGGAAACTTCAAAAACTACCGAGAACGAAACCCGAAACATCCGCGGCGAACAGCTCGATCAAACGATAAGAATAAAGCTAATAATGCATATCAAGACGCCATTCGGCACACCAAATCCAATGCCGAACCCCAGGCACATCGCCGCTTAGTAGGAAAATCACGCAGCAACGGTTCCGAATTATCTTCAAACGTTGCCGAACACAATATGGAAGTTGAACCGGTTGCGCCACTACGTAGAACCGCTAACTCACGATTACCGCGAACAAATCCACTGTCGTCGTACAATCAACCAAACGCAATCGTGACACCTAATAAAAACAATGTGACGCACTTCGGTCAGAACAACTTGGAGCCTGCATATCCGAATTATGCACGCAACGATTCGCGTTACAACAACGAAACTCCAAATCGACCAGATTCCAATGTGGAAGAAACCAATAAAGAGATGTATCGGCTGCAGATATCTCGCAGTCAGAAGACTTTGTACGATCGTAACAACCTGGATAACTTCAGCAATTCCAATCTTCCCAAGATGTTGGAAAAGTACGACGGGAAAGGAAGTTCAGGAGATGGAGCTAGTGTGAGGAGTGATTTGCTCTTGGATGGAGCCAAGTCTAACTTTGTGAAGAATAATATTGATTACGGAGTACTTCGAGTAACAGAGAATGGATATCCGCTGGAGAGGAACTACTCTTCCAAGACGAACCTGTCCAATAACAGGTTGGTGATTTCATTGGTTTTTTTTTAAATGCCCGGTCTTTAGCCACTCGAGCGATAACATATTTAAAAAAAACAATTTGATCAGTAGAGATTTCTGGGCATTAGGTTTTGGGTTCATCTGCACCCATTTAAAAAATCATACTTCCGAATATTAATAGGGAAAACATATAAACTGCTTACCGTGGTTTAAAGCCAATGAATCCATCCACAATCCGCCCAAATATTAATAAAATTTTAGTTATATTTCATATTTTTAGGTTTTACAAAAAAAATGGATAGCATTCCAAAGGCAATGGTTACAAATAGATTTATGTATACATTTTTAACCACTGGAGACCACAAGAAATAAATAAATTTGCCTTGATTGTTTGTGATTTCCCAGAAGATCATTTTTTAAATTTTTCGCCAACATTAAAAAAAAAACCTTCGAATTTTAACACATAAAAACTTATTATAGTTATACAGCTAATGAATTAAACTGTATTTTACTGTTTATTTCATATTTGTAGGATTTATCAAAAAATCGTAAAGTTTATAACCGCGCAAATACTGCGTGTTGTTACTTTGAAACTGCCGTGAGGGGTACTTATTCGATTTAACATAGAATATTTTCGATTTCTGTATATTGTCTGTGGTATACTTGATAATGAAAGGTGCACATCTATGGAAAAAGGACTTAATTTTAACTGTAAACAGCTGATCAAAAATTCGATGTGAAAAAAATAATTAAAATTATTTTTAACATCGTTCTCAAATAGTCTATGAAGTTCGGATATGTGACATTTATGGCCATAATAGATAAAGCATTTCAATAGCTTCGTTTTAAAATAAATGGCTGATAATAAATTATAATAAATGTTTTATATATAAATGTTAGGAATTTCTTGTCCAATTTCGGACCGCCATGAATCGCAGAAAAATAAGAATGGTATATTTTTCGATCAAAATCACTCCAGTGGTTAATGTTGTATTATAATTTCCAGGATAAACGAAGAGCCGCGTACGGAGAACGGCTATCCCCTGGAGCGCAGCTACAGCGGCAAGGTGCCAGTGGAAGGTGCCGAGCTAGCGGTGCGGCGACTGAGCCTGGAGGGGGGTGGGGGCGGGGGCGAGAGCTCCAGCGAGCAGGAGGACGGCTGCTACCACACGGCCGGCAGGAGGCGCGTGCCCAAGAACCATCGCACCATTCACCAGGTATGTCATCTTCTTCTGCTCCTTTTCCTATCTTCAGGATGCATTCTGGAACAAATCTGCCAAATTGCACTCATACAAGTACATTACTATTATAATATAATTGCTTTCATACCTTGGTCACATACTTCGAGGGGAGAAATATCACTTGCTCCTTCGTGCCCTGTCCGTTCAACGGACCTTGGCTATCATGTTGGCTATACGGACTTTGTTTACTGCAGCCCGGAACAGCTCTACAGTAGACTGGCCAAATCAGCTTTTTCAGCCATGAGGTTCTCCTTCTTCCAGGGCCCCGTCTTCCGGCAATCTTTCCCTGCATTGTGAGATGCAAGATCTCCTACTTCTCTTGATGTCTCATCACATGTCCAAGATATTGAAGTTTTCAGATTTTTTTTGTTTTGATAACTTCTTTTTCTTTATTTATCCGAACCAAAACAACTTCATTCGTACCCCTGTCCATCCAGCTTATTTTAAGTATTCTTCTGTAGATCTACATCTCGAATGCCTCAAGTCGCATTAGTTCTTCAGTAAGCGTCCATGCTTCCATTCCATAAAATAATATCTAAAATACGTAGCATTTCCAATCACTGCTCCAATTAATATTAAACAGCAAGATAGAGGGTCGCCGAGGGCCTGGTAGGAGACAAATGTCTTGGCTGCAAAATGTAGGACAGTGGACCGAGCGAGAGATAAGATGTATCTGGATCTGTAGTGCATTTGTCAAATAATTAACAATATTGCGTATTCCATATCCAGTACGAACGAGAGATTGAGAGACTCAAGTCTTCAGTAGACATGCTGCGACAGAAACTAGAGTCTGTGGAACTCACCGATGAACCCAACACCCGCGGCACTGATCTGGCTGACTCCAAGATGAAGGGTATCATCACCAGGTAAACAAACTTGTCACCTTAAATTGGGTAATTTCATTAAAAAAAAAAAAAAACTTTATTGTATTTTTCTTCTGTAAATTTGTCATATGTATTATTTCAAAAAAAAAAAACCTTTTACATTATAATTCGGTTGGTCTTTTGGTTATCTCTGTCACTCATAATTCATTTGACCGGTCAGTGGTTGAGTGGGCATCGCGTTTGGTTGCCACCCGGGCGTTGCGTGTTCGATTCCTTGGCTGGCTAAGTCCTCCATCACAACACAAGCATTATTTTCGGCTTTCTGTGGTGGTAGTAGGAGATTTTCAAACATTGTTGGGTTATTCGTTTTAAATTTAAAAAAAAAAAATTTAATATATTTTTTTTATTAATTAAAATTATATTCAATTTTGCACACAAGAAGACTTAAAGTTTTCTATTTATTTCTCTTAAGGCCATTGCCTTGTGTATTTATTTTAACCTCTTATTGTGCTTCCAGATTGCTGGGAGTAGAAGAAGAGCTCCGCCGCGAACAACGCGCCATGGCCGCCGCCCTCAACCGCAAGCAGCGTGTCATCGAGCGTCAGGGCCAGCGCCTCGCCGCTCTGGGAGCAGCCAACGCTCGCCTTCTATCCGCCCTGCACCACCTGCAGCCCGAACTGGCTGCTCCTCCTTCCCTCAACACCGACCACAGCTCCATCATCGGACACAGCGAACAGCTGCTCAACAACTTGCAAGCTGATCTGCGTCCGCTCTACGACAGCCCCGTTCAGCAGCGCTCGCATTTCACCAATGAACCTAAAATCCCTCCTTACCGAGAACCGCCTGCGGCTAACTACAACAACGGATATGATAAAGACGCTAAAAAGTCGGAAGACGACACAACCAACATGTATCCTTACACACAAGAAAAGATACGTATCGCCGAAGATACGTCCGATAAGCGTTACCAGGATAAACTCAAAACAAGTGTTAAAGACGATCGTTACGCACGAGATAATTCAGATTCGTTGCGTAAAAATGACGGAAGCCCAAACGACGACAGTCCCCCGCGATACGCAATTGAAAAATCGCCGAGCCGTCAATTCAAACATCATCAAATCTTTAATACTGATAAATTGTCTGGATATGCCGATAAAAACACTTCTGCACAACATCAATTGTTCTCTTCCGACAAGTCTCCCACGCATCAGTTCTACCACGATAAAAATGACAATGTACATTTAAACAATTTGCGCAACATCGAACGTTCAACGTCCAACCAGCAGTTGTACTACAACAGGGAGCATTCCCCGCTCGCTCATTCGGATTCGCGCCAACACATCGGCTACCAAGACAACAAAAATGTAACGAATCTACATAACGATTCGGATTACAGTCGCTATTCTCAAAGTGACGTGAATCGCAACAGCGATCCGCTGAGTTCCAGGAGTTACCGTGGCCCCAATATCGAGATGACGCAGCAATTTATCCAAACTGAGAGACCCCTTATTCCCGCTGACGGTCATCAGGCCGTGGTAGCGACCCAGCCAACTGTTTATTACGGTAACCCATAACATTGTCACGAGGTTGAGGAAGATTCTTCGACCGAATGTCTTGAATTGCTAATTTGATGACTCATTCAATCAATATTATGTATTAGTAAATTGATTTTGGCAATATATGCGGAGTTATTATTATTAGAAAGTTTGTTAGTGTTAGTTTCTGCAGCGTCGATATTGGATTTCATGTCCTTGAAACTGGATCTGTGACTGATGTAAAAATATCAGTTTTTAGCCTTTTCACTGTGTTGTTTCCTGTGAATATAGACATCAACGACTGGCCTTGGCTAAATGCTTTGGGTACTGATTGAAGTAGAAAAAAAATCAACTATTGTCCCATTATTTAATGTTCGTCTTTATTTGAAAAAAGATGATTTCTGTAGTGCCGTTTTTGTGATGAAAAATTTTAAATAAGAAGGAGTTTGACAATTCAGTTAGCGGTGAAATAGGTTGCATATTTTTCTTTACGTTATTTTAGCGAGGCGCATGAATATAAAAGGTCTAAAAGCTAATTAACCACTACTGGAGCGAGCGACAGCGCAATTTAAAACTTTTTTCTCCGATTGAATATTTTCCGCCCACATTAAAAAATCATACCTCCGAATTTTAATATGAAAACAAACAAACTGATTATAGTTCTACATAGCCAATGAATTCGCCTATCTTTTGTCGATTATCACATATTAGTAGAATTTATAAAAAAAATATTATAAAATCGAAAACTTCTACTTAATTACTTACAAATAAGGGAAAATTGCCAAAATTGGCGGCAAAGCAATCTGAGGTATTTAAAATAGTGCCATATTGTGTCAAAAAGCGTTCCAGTGGTTAATGACAAATTATAACACTAGACTGAAAGTGGAGATTTAAATTTTTGTATCGCAAAATGCATACCCTCCACACAGCATCTCAAAACATGACATAATAATATATGTCGGTTAGAAACCTTATGAAATTAATAGATTTTTATAATGTTTGATGAACCTTAAAAAATTACATTACACTTTCATTAGGGATATAATTCGTTTTTCTAACGTAACCCTTGTTGTATTATGGTTAAAACTATGCAATTTAAAAGTTTACATAGTTTATAAAAACTGTCCAAATTGATATAGCGTTTGAATATAAAAATCATTTAAATATTTTAAATACATACATATTAGAAGTTGTCCATTTCAATTTTTTTTTTTTTTTCAATAACTTAATTGTAAATATTTCAACATTATGTTATTAAAATTTTTGAATATCACAATAAAAATGGAAAATAATAATGCTTATAAAATTTTTTTGATTTGCAATTATTTATGAAAAATATATTTTCAGTATTATGGTATTATGCATTTTAGCTTTTCAAATCATTATTACATTTCTTCATAAGTTATTTCGTATCCATTTGTTTACATTTCAAATGAATGTAATTTTGCAGTATGTAGAGTTTTATTGAAACTTTTAACTGCTGTGTATTAATTTTTAGTATTACATATTATTATTTTATTATTATTATCTTTGAATATAATTTACCTTTAATGCAACTCGAATATTTTTTAATTAACATATGTTATTTGTTATTACAATTATTTCACAAAATTAACATTAAGTATATTCTAACATAGCGGGTAAAAATATAACTTAAATGTAAAATTTAAGATAATTTCTCATTGTCAATATTTTGTCAAAAAATCACCATACTTTATGTAATTTTCTTTTTCTAACTATTTAGGCTTTATGTATCTTTTTAGATTTAAAACAAAGTAAAGGTAGTTTTTCCTTCAAAATTCTGATTATTGTTTTCTCTGTTCTTTTTTTTAATCTGAAAACCTCACAAGAGTCCCAGCTGCTCCCGTCTGGAGCCAGTGAAACTATGGCATCCCCAATTGGTGTATGTTGTTAGGCTCAAGGTAGTGGGGGAGGGAAGGGATGGGGAAGAGAAAGGTAGGGAAGAACCTGGTTATTCAGATCTGGTCAACCTAACCTAACCTTTTTTATGTGAGTATCTCAAAAGTGTCCCAGCTGCTCCTGTCTGGACGCAGTGAGACTATGGCATCCCCAATTGGGGTATGTTGCGAGGCTGAGGGTACTGGGGAGGGGAAAAGGAGGGTAGTGAAGTACCTGGCTATTCAGATCTGGTCACCAAACACGGCTAAAGCCATTTCATACAAAATTTAAATTCTGAATGGTGGTTTTACACCAGGGCGATACTGAGAGTATCTTCCATTCTGGAATGTGCCGCAAATATACTATGTATATATGTATTATTTTTAAATGAATTAATTGTAAAATAACACAAATTAATCAAATATTTTTATTGACCACACCCAGATTCAATCCCGCGACTTTCGGATTGCGAGTCAAGAGCCTTACCACTCGATCATGTCGGCCATCAGATTTGATTTTTTTTTTCTCTCTCTTATCTTTAAAAACAATTTAGTCCATTCTGCTTTTTGTGTAAACTCCAGTACTTTTAGCTTTTACACACTACTGTGATTTGCAAATATGATCTTTAAGACCATTTGTATTAAGGTTCATTTGGTTTGCACATGATTATATTTCGTATTTAGGTAACATTGGTAAATACATACTGTGGTATATCTAAAAGCTTCAGAGCTTGTCACATAGAGGGCTGTCCCGAAAGTCTGCTAGATTAGTTTAGTTCGGAGTTTGGGCACCAGGGGGGCCAAGGGCCTGGGTGCAGTCTGCAGGAGCTCATTCATTCAGGAATGTGTGAATTTTTGGTTTTATTCAGATTTTTGTTGGGAATTCTACCTATTTATGATAATAATTTAATTTCCACACCTCTATACCAAAGAGAAATTGAAAAACAAAATGTCACCAGTTATTTTTTTGTAAAATATTTAGATTTTTATATTAGGCATTTTATAATACTAAGTAAAATATTATTTAATGACAAATCTTTATTTGGATAAAATATTATTTATAATTTAAAATACAGCCATTTTCCAATGAAAGAATTTTTTTTCTTTTAGTTTATCATGAAAATTATTATGTTTTTAAAAAGGAAAGCACTCGTGTGGTGCCATTTCATCACTGCTTACCCGGGCTGATACATGTCCATGGGCGTTGTTTATTGGAAATTATTAGTTAATTAAAAATTTATTTACTGCTTAAATTTTTCTTTACAGAAGGCAACTTCTGCAGTGCGTACAAATAATTATAAAACTTTTTTTAAATTGGAAATATTTATCCATTCAAATATTATTATTAATCTTAGAATAATTTAAAATATGAAACCAAATTTTATTTTTATTCCTACAAAATATATTATGTAGAATTATTATTATTATTGTAATGAATATAAATATTTTTAGTGTAAGTTTGGGTATTTCTTTGTTTAATTTGTTTCTGTACAACTGTACTTTTTTGTTTGTTTTTATTATTGTATTTAAAATGAATTTTAAATAAAAATAATTATTTGTATTTGTACCTGTGTTTTATTCCTTTTTTTTTACATAAAATAAAATAATTCCCCTAAGTCATCTTTGGGGATGCCTGAGATAAAGGTATTAGGGGTGGGTAGGAATCTAGGGGTCAGCGTGTCCAGGAGTGACGGATGTTCCATCCCTCCCACTGCGGTGCAAGGCGATGTTCCGAGAGAGTACGGCTGGAGAAGTCAAAGGGACTGCCTCAACCATTCTCTCCCGATCCGGCCTGCCATGCAGCTGGTGGGCAGATGCATTCGCCGCTAAGATCCGGACAAACCTCACCCCATGAACCCGGTCGCCCCTGCTAAATCACCTTCCTTTTTTAATCAAGTATTTCTGGCTTTCATCCTTCAATGGTGATCTACCAGTGGTCGCAAACTGCGTCTCGCGAGTCACATGTGATTCTTTGGCACTTGAATGAAGCTCTTCCACATATGTATTTCATAAAATCAAAAAAAAAAAAATTTCTATCGAAAGTAAAAATTACAGTAAGTAGGTACTAATGAAATCAAAATATTCCTGTGAGAACGGTGCTATTCTCGTCCACCAGGACGCTCCGTCAGCGGTTACTCTGATATGCCTTTACCGACCATCCATCTTATCTACGAATAGATAATAAGTGAAAACATTCCTGTGAGAATGGTACTGTTCTCGTCTGCCTGGATGCACTGTAATTAAAGTAAAAGAAGATACGGTATGTTTGAGGCACGTTTCAGAGTGCCTGAAACAAACTTGTAGGATCACTGGTTAAAATGGCCCGAAGTCGTATTACACTGTGTGTAAAATTGCATTAATTTTATTTTTTTTTTTTTTATTGATCTATATACGTGATGTTTACAATATATTATTCGCTGCCTGCCTCGCTAGGGTATACCTGTGTTGAGACAGGCGTAGAGGTACATAATTACATATCATATAAGAGTAATATAATTAACAATTAAACATAAAGATGATTGAAAGTGTGGTTAAATCACATAAAGAGAGTTTTCTTATAAATGAGGGAAGAGATACAGTACAGTAGTAAATCCTGTCAAATCTATTTATATTTGTGTGATTTGATTTATAAATTCATGTAATGCTGAAAGTATTAAAATTTACAAATGAAACATGTCTTTCATTACACGTGTTCACAATATAGGTAGAGGGTACTGGGTACAGCAAATTTGTAGTAAGAGTCAAGGGGTACGCAGGCCCAAAAAGGTTGACAACCGCTGTTTTAGGCCATCAGTTCAAATGATGAAGAGATGAAAGGTGAATTTATATATTAATTTTATTCAAATGGGCAAATTTCTAAATAATATGGAAGATTGGATTCGAGTTCAGACTTAAGAGATGAGATGTTTAATGGAGGGGAGGCAATTTTAGATAACGCTTGATAAAAGACAGGATTTTTGTTTAGAGAGGGACAACCAAAAAATATATTATCTAAAGTCCCCACATCTAGACCACAGAATGTATAATCTGGGTAGTCAAGGAGATGAATTTTAAAAAGGTGAGAAGGAACCGACAAATGCCCGATTCTCATTCAAATAAGCGAAGAAATTGCTTTTTTGGAAAATGGGGAAAATGTTATAACCACAGTTTTATGGGATATTTCTTCGTATTGAGGCATAGTAGGCTCCCTTGGATTGATTAGCAATGTTCTAATACTCTGCCCAAACATTGCAGGATCTATCTTTGAGGATGAAAAAAAATGTCAGATAGGGGAATGTGGTTTATAATAGCCACCCCCCCCCCTGTGTGTTTTCAACTTTAATGGTGGTGGTGGGGGGGGGAGGGTGACACCAATCACGTTATCCGCCCAGATCAGAGTTACAGTGTTTCCAGAGGTTTGATTGGAGGCTTTCAGCACTTTAATAAGGCATGCAAAGTGAACATCAGGATAAAGAAGAGGCCTGTCTTTAATTTTTTGTAGGAAACTGAGAGTGTTGAATGTGTCAACTCACTTATTTTTCCACCTACACATGCAGGTAATTAAAATGCTTGGTACGTACTGCTATAAATGCGGTGCGGTGCCACGTGGTCGACGAATGCCCGCTCCATTAATTTCCCGGCGTGTTTGATGAGGTCCATAGAGCTACACTTGTGGTCCTAGACTGGCTCATCGATCTAGAGGTCCCCGCAGTGGAAGGGATGGATTCATACTTCCATACACTGACCCCCTTATTCCTACCTACTACTCATACCTTTTCCTTCCCAGAAATTCCTTCCTTTCCTTATAAAACCCTCCACAGGTCATCCCTTAAATGACAGGCCTAAAAAAAACTGTCCTTTTCAAAATCGGAACTTCTGTGTCAGAATTATTAACTAACTAACTAACCATCACGCCGTTTCTCCGCAGGGGTAGGCAGAGAGGACGGACCGCCACACAACTCGATCTTGGCACACACTCTTTGCCTCGTTCACATTCATACATCGTCTCATACATGCTCTTCTATTATTCCGACTCTTCACATGGCCCGACTCAAGTAACTGATTCACTTGGTCGTGCCATGTCTTCCTCGGGCGTCCCCGACTTCTTCTACCATTCACATTTGCATCATATATTCTCCTTACACTCCTTTCCTCGTTCATTCGCTCTACATGCCCAAACCATCGGAGAGTCCCTTTCTTAAACTTACACATCACGCTTACATCAGCCTTGCATTCTTTGCGGATATCCACGTTTCTCTCACGATCGTACATGGTTTTACCACACATTCGCCTCAGGGATCTCATTTCTACAGCATTCAGTCTGCTTTCATCCTTCCTCTGCCAGTTCCATGCCTCACTGCCATACATCAGGGTAGGTACCAGCACTCCATTATGGACGGCTAGTTTCGCGTCTTTGGACAGTTTTTTATTACCGCCAATGGCATTCAGTCCTCCATTAATGGAGTTACCGGCATTCACCCTTCTTTCAATATCTCTATCAGCCTTCCCATCTTTCGTAAACATACTACCCAGATACACAAACTCATCCACCTGCTCCAAGTATTCATCATTCACAACTATATTGCATACTGTTTTCGTACTCTCTCTTTCAAACACCATGACTTTAGACTTACTTACATTCATCATTAACTCATTCTTCATACATACTTCGTTCATCCTAGACACAAGAGACTGTAGATCTTCCATACTGTTAGAAATTAGCACCGCATCATCAGCATACAATAGGCAACATACTTCCAGATTACTCAATTTCGCGCCCAATCCCATCTCTTTCAATTCTTGCATACAATTATCCATGTATAGATTGAATAACCACGGTGACATTACGCAGCCTTGTTTAACACCTTTTGTGATGTCAAACCATTTCCGTAAAATCGCCGTTCACAATGACACATGCAACGCTTCCCTCATATAGCGACGCAATTGCCTGAATGAGCTTCGTATTCACTCCGTACTTGGATAACACCTTCCATAGCTTTGTCCTGTCAACTCGGTCGTACGCTTTTTGTAGATCTACAACGGCACAGAAGAGTTTCTGGTTTTTTGCAAGAAACTTCTCAGTGAGCATACGCAATGAGAAAATCTGGTCCATGCACTTATTACAAGCGATAAAGCATATAACTAAATCTATATATACATATTATATGTATAATATTTTTTAACAGAAAAATAATTTTAGTTCATTACAAATTTTAAATGTCTATTTTCTTATTCTAAATTTTTTAGGGCTAGTAAAATCGTAGTTTGCGCTTTTCCATTTTCAAGAAAGAGTGATTTTCTAATATAATATCTCGTGATTTTTCACAAGGGCAAGGTCATCTCAAGGGTGCTTTTATAATAAATAGTTTTGTTAAACAAAAAGAACAACAAAATGTTATCCTTTGTATTCACAAAAATAATCTGTAATATTTATAAATGTGACATTTGCAATTGAAGTTAACCTCTAAATCTGCACGTACTACTATTTTACTCCCGCCAAATATTTCCCGCGCATTCCAAAATCCGCTCCGTCTAAAACGGTACAATCGCGCGAGCGAGACAGCATGCCCACTTCTCCGTCATCGGCTCCGTATTGAAGATAAACGAGTCGCGGCAACACAGCGCACAACTCGGGTCAATAAACTCTGCTATTTGCAACCCACACAGCCAAACATGCTCACCAATCCAAGCAGAGGCAGACAGATGTTCAACACATACAGAAGTTCTGCCTGTATTCGTGTGATGTAACTGCCGGTTTAAGATTAAGATGCTCTATGTATGTAATTTATGTTAATGTTTTTTAATAGATATTTATTTTTGTATCGTTTGACATCTGTTTTTTATCGCTTTTAATTTGTACATTTTAGGTATCGCGTGACTAGTTTAAATAGCTGGGCGTACTGTACAGGGCCCGGAGATACTTTAATAGTACACAACTGCTAACCCTGTACAAATCGCAAGTGCGCCCCACGGTTGAATTTGGCAGCCACCTCTGGTCTGGAGCTCCAAAATACCTTAAAAAAACCCTTGACTCTGTGCAGAAACGGGCGGTCCGTTTGATAGATTCTCCCATTTTAACAGACGGATTGCAATCTTTAGAGCACAGGCGTCAGGTAGGAATGCTGTCCTTGTTCTACCGGTATTACAATGGAAAATGCTCCGAGGAACTAGCGTCGTTGATCCCCTCGGCACCGGTGCATAGTCGGGAAACACGCCAAACACGCGCCCAACATTTGTACACGGTTGACATTAGTCACATGAGAACGGGTCGTTTTTACGACTCGTTCTTGAGTTCAACAGCTCGGATGTGGAACGATTTACCGGCCTCTGTGTTTCCTCCTTCCTTTCCTCAAAAAGACCCTCCACACAGCATCCTCAAAGATGACATGGGCCCTGAGGGAAATTATTTTCCTCAGGGCCTCCTGTGTGAAGTTAAAGTTTAAAAAAAAAATAGCTTTCGTTTTTAACAAGGATATTGTTTTTTTGCTTAGTTTGTCAACATCTTAATATATAAAACAAAGTCAGGTTAGTTACACCATTTATAATTCGAGAACGGCTGGACCGATTTTTATGATCTTTGAACGGTGAACGGATGTCTGCACCCCTCCAAAGGAAAAAAAAAATTATAATAAATCTCCCTCACACGCATAAAGAAAATGAAAGGCAAATCCCATTAAGTAAGTGAAAAGTAAGAAAATCACTAAATTATAAATCCGTACACAACGCCATATCTGATAATGACAAACAAAACATGGGCAGTCGCGCATCGATAATAGCTTCACTGTGTAATTTTTAACTTAATAAAAAAACAGAATTTAATTCAGCTAATAATACCTTAATTCAACAGTTATTGGGTCAGCTATTTGTGTTTTATATTTCCTTTTTAATTTTATTAATATATTTCAGGTATTTTGGATTATTTTTTTATTTGAACTATTTAAAACTAGCGCAGATCCATATTATAATTGTGAAGTTGAAAGTATTTATAAAATATTTGCCTTGGGATATCGAACTCAGGATCATTGCTTTTCAGAAACAAATATTTTCAATTTTCTTTGTAATCAACTAGCAGACCCGGCCACACGTTGCTGTGGTTAACGAAACACAACGCCACGCCATTACCCAACCTTTATAACCAACGCCGTCTGTTAAATTAAATCCACACCGCCCGCTTGCCAGCCCGCTCCCTTTATTTATATATTTCAACCAATTTACACAAAACCTTCCTCATGAATCCCTCTATTTATTGGTGAAAACCGCCTGAAAATCAGTTGCATAGTTTAAAAGATCTAAGCGCACAGTCAGCAAGAGCGACTTCATTTTATACTATGTAAAGATATGCATTATAAAAGAAAGTGTGCAATGTGCGTGCCGCTAAAACTCAGAAATGAGTCCCGGTGCGATCAAGGGAGTTATACGGTGTGGTAGCCCTCTATCCCCCATCCATGAAGAAGGTTCTCGTTTTTACCTGAAGGGCGTGCTTTTGAAGATATAAGGGCTGGAGGTTTTGCCGTCTAGAAATTTTTAGAACAGTCCAGAACATTTGAGAGTATTCGAGAGCATTCCACAACATTCCAGAACATTCTGGAATGTTCGGGAATAGTCTGGAATGTTCGGGAATATCCTGAAACAAACCCATAATTGTGGAACATTCCAGAACACTCTCGAATGTTGTGGAATGTTCTGGAACATTGTGAACCATTCGATGCCTTTTTTGTATGGTTGGGGCTACATAAAGGAAGATCCGTCGTGGGTTCGAATGTTAGTGAGTGAACATCGTTACTACAGGTTACTACTTGAAAACTTAAAAAATATTAAACAAAAAATTAATATTATATGTGAGTATAGAATTAATTAAAATAAAAAAATTCTGATTGTAGGTAGGTAGGTAGATACTAGGTACCTACCTACTTTATCGTTGTATGAACAATTATTAGTTTCAATGTTGAAAATGCAAAGGAAATTTGAGTTCATAGAATGGAAAAAATTACACGCAGGATTAACTAAAATTTCACGCACAGACAACCGAAATTAATATTATTGTTGATGTTTTATATTTTTTGAACAATATTACTACCTAAACAAGTGAGTGTAAAAATTGTAAAGTGATCTTTCTCAGAAAATGAGTTATAAAAATTGTTCGATTTAATAATATATTTTATTATTGAAGTGAAAACTTCATTAACACCGTTGTGATTTGAAACTCGATGAAACGAAAAATAGCGACCATAAAAAGAGACAAACAAACATCTATAGGATTTAGTCTGCGAGAGAATGAGATAGTATAATCGGTCTCCTCTTTGTGCAGTCCTTCGTAGCCTTCCCACTATATTGCACCCAAATCTCCGAAGCAAGTGGGACTATGGCATCCCTTACTTGGGGTATGTAGCTAGGTTGAAGGGACTGGGAAAAGGAAAGAGACGAGGAAGAGGAAGGTCGGGAAGTACCTGATTCTTCAGATCTGTTCTCCAAGCACAGCTAAAGCCATTTCAGGCAACATTTAAAATCAACCACTTTTCGAAACCAGCGGAACTATGACATACCCACTAGGTAGTGACTTGGATCTGAATAGCCAGGAACTTTCACAACTTTCCAGGACACCTTTCCTCTTTCCTGTCTTGTTCCTCTCCCCCCTTCCTCCAACCTCAAAACATGAGCCAATTTAGGATGTGGTAGTCCTACTGGTTCAGGACAGATGGGAGTCAGCAGATGAGACATTTATTGAAAGTGGTTGGCGGTCAATGGCGCGGGCGGGAGTTTGGGCGCCCCCCCCCAGCCCTGCTGAGGGGTGTTACGCAGGCTGTAGGCTGCTGTAGGCTGGCACTGCTGTGGGTGTGTGCGTGCGGGAGGCTGTGTGGAGGGGGGAGTGGGGGAGTCTACCCCTGTCAGCGACCTGCCATCTAAAGGGCGATAGACGAAGCGCTCGTCAACTTTTAATGCATTGATTTTATTTTTCATAAAATCAATGTGTCACATTTTTCTATTTAATTCAAATCGGTGACGAAGTTAGGGGAGTGTGGTAGTAGTGGCGTACGAAGCCCGTCAGAGGCCCGGGGTGGCAAAGCTGAATGACCCCCCCTCCTCTAGTTTAAGAAGTTGATGTAATTTTACAAGCTTTTTATTCGCCTTAACTAATAGCATTTCACCATGGAAAAAATCCCGAGAAAATGCTCCCCGTAAAACTTAATGAGGAAAACATAAACGCATCTAAGAATGTAAAGTACTTGACACACACTATTACTGAAGACCTCTCGGAAGACGGTGATATTGAACGACAGCGGAGAAGTATCAGTATACTGTCTAAAATGATTGCCCGAAGATTCTTCAAATACAGTAACAATGTAAAAAAAAAATTGTCCAATGCATTTTCCACTAGCCTATATATGTACATGTGAAATAATTAAATCTGTATGCGGTGAATTAAAACTACACTCAGAACATGAAAACGGTTTTTCTTTGGTTCTGGCAGCACATAAATTGTCTGCAACTAGAATTTTATATTTGCACTTCGAAAAAAGTTATGTTTTCCTTCGAAGTATGTCAGCAGATGAATACACAATTGGAATTTTACATTCTGAACAATAAAGTGGCTTAAATTTTATCTGTATGCGGTGAATTAAAACTACACTCAGAACATGAAAAAGGTTTTTATTTGACTCTGGCGGCACATAACTTGTCTGGAAGAATTTTATTAAACACTTCAAATAAGTTTTTCCTTCGAAATGTGTCGTCGGATGAATCCACAACTGGAATTTTACATTCTGAACACAAAAGGGGTTTTAATTAAATCTGTAAGGGGGGAATTAAAACTACACTCGGAACATGAAAATGTTTTTTCTTTGATTCTGGCGGCACATAAATTGTCTGCAAGAATTTTATAAAGCACTTTAAATAATATAATGTTTTCCTTCGAAATGTGTCGTCAGATGAATCCACAACTGGAAATATACATTTTGAACATAAAACTGCTTTTAATTAAATATATATGCGGTGAATTTAAACTACACTCAGAACATAAAAATGGTTTTTCTTTGATTCTGGCAGCACATAGATAGTGTGCATCTAGAATTTTATAATTGCAATTCGAATAAGTATGCACAAACCTGTCAGCTATTTAACTTTTCTGTGATGATAAATTTAAAATATATACACCGTGATATATACGTGGAAGAAAACCGTATAAGTGTAATTTTTTGTGCGCTTTCAGCAGGGCGCACAAAGCTTCACGAATATAAAACACAAATCGACTATCAATTAGAGCTAAAATGATACTGTTGCTATTTAAATTTTTATTTTAAAATAATGTATGTGTTAGAAATAAAAAAAAAACGTCTGTCATTAATATTTTGATTTTAACAGTATATAAAACTTTAGAAAGATGTTAAGAAACTATAAACTATAAAAAACTTTTAAGTCCTGACGCGAGAATCGAACCCGCGACTTCCCCAATCCAAATTTTTACAAGATGATTATTGATTGTGAAATTTTGCCGCCCCCAAAAGTGCCACCCGGGGCGGGCCGCCCCCCCAGCCCCCCCCCACGCTACGCCACTGCACTGGAGCCAGGATGCGGCAACACAGTGGTAAACGCAGCATTCCAGCACCACTCTGTGAGTGAGTGCTGAACCCGAACTCACTCAAGACCAAGCCCTACGTAATTGATAATTTTATTATTTATTGTTTTAATCTACTATAGTATTTTCTAAAACTATATAGGACGTGTGGGATTGCACTATCCTCCCCACATCCTGGAATAAAACATTATTATTATTATTCAGTTCACACGGACCTCTAGTCCTGGGGGACCCCAAACGCCTCCCCGTTCCCTTGATCAAATCCTAAACAAGGCAAAAAAAAAACTTTTTTTTCCATTTTATAAAAAATGCCTTTGTTAATAATGCTCTCACCAAATGTTTTAAGGAAATTCGTAAAATCGTGTTATATGAGATAAACAAAAAAAAAGATTCGCGATCCCCGACATTGTAAGATCACGGGGATGAAAGAACTGTGGAATGTCGGGTGCGTGAACTGCGTCTCTAACTGCGTAGATTAGGTTATATTTCCAGACTTAGTACACTAGTATAGCTTATGTAGACTATTAACAGGTATAGGTTAGGTATTTCTACGTAGATATTACGTTATATTACATAGTTGCGATGTCAATGCGTCTGTACGAACTTTGCTTGGTACTCCATAACGTAGTTAGGAATTGGTATATTGCTTCGTTTCGTCGACATTTAAGTTGGACTTATCCTACCTACGGCTAGGGGGTGCGTTCACCCTCTGAGATTTTATTTTTGAACACTTTTGTTCCTAAATCTTACGTAATAATTCGCTGGATAAATCGGTACATTGAACTTCGAGAAAAAACAGTATAAAATAATATCAAAATTGTTTTTGATGACGAGGGATTTTTGTTTTATTGTACATATATTATTTTAGTACATATTTATGTTTTGTAGAATATAAACATGTACAGCCAATGATAAATGACGTGTATGTGAAAACCTTACTAATTAATAAAATTTGGGAGGCGGGAATGGGTACCGCCTCCCCGGGAAACTTTATTGGATAACAAACACCTCTGCCATAGGTCACCCCAAGTGGTTCGCTACGTTTGGTGATTTAGCAGGAGTGCCCGGGTTCATGGGGTGAGGTTTGTTTATATCTTGGAGGCGGATGACCAGTAAGTACACACTGAACCTCAGATTCCTACCCACCCCTTAAACCCTTTTCCTTCCCAAAACTCTCCTCTCCTTCCCCACGCAGCATCCCCAAAGATGACATAGGCCCTGAGGGAAATTATTTTCCTCAGGTCCTCCTGTGTGGAGCTCATGTAAAAAAAAAAAAAAAAAAAAAATATATATATATATACTCGTACTTATTTTATTAATAATGTCTCAACAAATTTGGGAATTTTTCCAAGGTATTTAAAATGTCCTATATGCACGTATTTCTTATTTTATAACACTTCGTAAAAACAAACACCATTTTAGAAACTAGTTAAAATTACCTTTTAGATTTTTGATTGAAATACACTTTATAGTTAAAAAATTGTAGTGTTTTAAGCTTCAAAGATGAAAAAAGTTGAAAAAAAAATTAACTCCTAACATTTTCTATTAACACGTCAAAAAAATTGGAAAATTCAAAATTAAAAAATATTTTTGTTCTTGTTTTTGGGGTGTTACGCCGTGTTACGCTACCTCCTTCTTTAGCCAACGTTTCGGACAGCGTTACAGTGTCCATCATCAGGGCAGATGTGCAATGATGGACATTGGAATGCTGTCCGAAACGTTGGCTAAATAAGGAGGTAGCGTAACATGGTATAACACCCCAAAAACAAATAACGAAATACTTTTGGCGTGAAAATCTAAAAACGTATCCGAGCAGAAAATAAGTCAAAAGAAATATAAGCAACAAACAAAATAAACAGAGAGAAGAGTGGAGAAAAGTATAACTGAAAGGGATATGCATGAGAATGATTACACAATAAATTATTCTTCTTCTTCTTCTCGTGCCCTGTCCGTTCAACGGACGTTGGCTGTCATGTTGGCTATACGGACTTTGTGTACTGCGGCCCGGAACAGCTCTACAGTAGACTGGCCAAACCACTGTCTCAGGTTTTTCAGCCATGAGGTTCTCCTTCTTCCAGGGCCCCGACTTCCGGAAATCTTTCCCTGCATTATGAGATACAAGATCTCATACTTCTCTGGATGTCTCATCACATGTCCAAGATATTGAAGTTTTTGGATTTTTATTGTTTTAATAACTTCTTTTTCTTTATTCATCCGAACCATAACATCTTCATAAATACATTATTATCATTGTAAAATTCTTCTTCAACGTTGCAATATTTAAAGCCTGTGAAACGAATTCAAAATTTGGGAAACATACGGTCCGATGTTGTTGATATATTTAGTTCATCAATATATGCTGAACTGTTGAGCTGATTTATTTGGTAAACCCCGCATCCTGAATTTCTACCGATTTATAACCATTTCTCTTGAACTATTTTTAATTCTTAAAAAAAGTATGTGTTATTTTTTAAGATAGCATACATACGTGATTTTGATATATGTATAAACATTCCTAGAGTAAAAAAGTTTATTATTATGTACTTGTGCTTATTGTTATAAGTATTTACTTATTTTTATCTACTTCTTTCGTATCATAATTTACTTAATATACAATATTATAATTGTTTATTAGTATTTACTCATAATTATTATGTACTTTATTTACTTATGTCTATTTACTTATTATTAATAAATTTATTTATTTATTTATTTATTTATTCTTAGTGTATTTACATTACAAAGGTATAGTATATTGTCCTCCACACTAGGAGTTCACCTATATTGTAGAGGACATTTTTCAGTTGTAAATTATAAAATGTAAGTACATAGTAAATTACGGTAAATTATTCGATAAATTATTATTAATATTAATACTAACAAATTATTATATTCAGTAAATTATTAAATGTAAGTAGTAAAGGACATTTTACAGTTGTAAATTATAAATTATAAAATGTAAGTAGTAAAACAAAAACAAACAGTAGTCTTAGTTAATATAAAGAAGAAACAATAAAAAAATCAAATTATACAGAAACAATAAAATTAAAATATAAAATCGACTTCTATACGACAAAATTATAAATTAAAAGTTAAAAGGATTGTAGCCAGTTCCATATGTTTTTTTTGTTTTCAATAATATTAGTTATTTTATATTGTGTTGGAAGTGAATTGTATAGTTTAATAGCCTGGTATCTGTATTGTTTTTGTCCAAAGGATGTGTTTGTTTTTGGTATTTGTAGTTTATTATTGTTTATTATTGTTTATTATTGTTTTTTATTGTTTATTATTGTTTATTATTGTTTATTATTGTTTAAATTGTTTATTATTGTTTACTCATAATTATATAATATAATATTATTTGTTTAATTTATTAATATCTACATATTTACTTAATATATTATATTTATTTCATAAACTATATAAATTTATTACATAATTGTTTATTTTTTATTAATAATTTAATGCTACTGTGGTATGATCACTCTATTATTGCATCTGGTAAGCCACAACAGGTTCCTTGTATTTACATATTTTAATATTTAGTTTACAGTATAATGTTATTTTTGCCAACAATGAGTATACTGCCCAGCTGTAATAATTATAATAATAATAATACTTTATTTCACATAAAATTAACAATAAAACATATGTGGAAACTTTGACTAGCCAACTAGGAATGGATCCTGTTTTAGGCCTTGTATAATTTGTAATGTTTGAATAAGTTTATTATTATGTTTCTTTTAAGTTTAGGTATATATATTAGGGTGTCCCAAAAAAATGGAAGTTGTTATTTTTCAACGCATACCCTCTAATTTTGTTTCAATAATGACAAAACACTTATAAAAAAAATTGCGTTTACTTGGGACCACGGCAACCCGTGCCGACTTGCATCGAAAGTTATTAGTACTTTTATATTAAGACGCCCGCGAGCAAATGTGTTAATGCGCTTGTAGTAACTTGCTTTTTTGTTAATAAACGCATATTACTCATACAGGCAAGATGTCGTTAGATATACGCAATTCTAAAAAGGGTATATTTTTAAGAGGAGTCATAAAACACCAAATATCGGATTCTTAACTACCCTCTAATGAACAAGTTCTTGAAGTTTTGTTCTGCAATATCCGAGAAGTGAATTTAACTGTCAATGAAAGTGCTAATCCCACTATTCGCGATTGTGTTATCTATTGGGAAAAGGCGCGTATGCCAACCAAATATTACCTGATTGTGTGAAGAAATTTGTATCTTGAAACTTGCATCAAGTTTGGAGGGATTTGCAAAAAAATGCGCAGAAAACGCAGGACATATTTGAACGACGTGGTCAAAAGTTTGTCAAAAACTAATTTATTATTTATTTAACATTGCACACGACGATGCCCTTAAATTAATAAAAAATAAATAAAGATGGAATCTTCTTGCAGCGGCAAAGAGAGCCAGGTCGTCCTGGCTACTTAGCGGGGGTGGACAAAAAACTGACAGATATAGAGGAGAGAGCGCGACTTAGAACACAATCGAGTAAGAAAAGCGGCGAACCAAATATTTATTTGCGCCAACTCCTTCAACATCCTCTTACGAACCGTCAAAAAACTACTCATCTTCTGATTCACATATTCAGAAGATTTTCCAAAACCGCTACAGAACACTCAACCTGAAACCAGTAAATTCGAAAGGAAAAAAGAAAGGCGCGCGTGAAGGCCATAAAAGTTATTTTTTAAAACGAGGTCTAGATTCTGTGACTCCACTGGGACAACAAACTGTTGCCTGCTTTAGATCCTCGAAAATCAAAAGAAGAACATCTTCCAACTGTTATATCATATGGGAATAACGGACAACTTATTGCTGTGCCACGATTGGAAAGTTGCTGTGCCACGAAGGAACAAGCGCAGGCTGTATGAAATGCGATTGTAGACTGGAATCTGGAAGATAAAGGGCAAATTCTGTGTTGTGATACAACAGCTTCAAATACAGGTCAGTTTAATGGTGCTTGTGTGCATCTGGAACAAAAAGCTTAACAGAGAAATGCTTATTTTTGCTTTCCGCCATCACGTGTATGAGTTGGTATTAAAAGCTGTGTTTGAATTAAAAATCAATCAAGCCCTGACACCCCACTCTTCAAAAAGTTTAGAGATAACTGGAAAAATGCTAATCCCGATAAAATTCGGTGCTACAGAGAAAATCTCACATTGCACCTAACCGCTTCCGAAATCCATGATTTGCTTGACTTTTACCGTACTGCACCGACAAAAAAAAACCTACTTCGAGATGATTATGTAGAGTTGTTAGAGCTCTCTGTGATGTTTTTAGGAGGAGATATAGAGAGAAAATTTACGATTCGGCCTCCAGGTGCTATGCACCATGCTCAATGGATGGCAAGGGCGCTTTATTCGTTTAAAATATTATTATATTACCGGTAAGGATAAGGCGGCACTTTTAGACGTTTGCTTGTTCATAGTAACATCCTATGTCAAGCCATGGCTTCAATGTTATATAGCAGTTAAAGCACTTTACCAGGACTTGTGCTTTTTAAAATCGATGAAGGCTTACGAAAAAAAATTGTTACGATGCGTTCAGGAACACCGGAAGACTCTAAAAAACAAACATTGAAGCGAAAATTTAATCAATAAACCATTTTTTAATATAAAGTACTACATAATGGAACATTTGTGCAGTTTTTAGTTTTATTTATCCGAGAAAAATTAAAGTTTAAAATCCTTCCGTATTAACTCAGTACAAATTTTTGTACCATATGTTTGGCATCAAATCGGCACGGGTTGCCGGTGTTTGATCAAAATAATATTTATTATATGAGTTATTGGGATCAAATGGAAAAAAATAAGAGGGTATGCGTATTTAAATTCATGAAAAAAAAATTCTCCCTTATGTCTTGGGACACCCTAATATATATGTTTCTTTTTTTTAAATTACATTATTGTAAAACTGCATATCTCGATATAGGAATGCCTTAGTGAGATGTGCAGCTTATGTTTTCATGTATTTCTTATTTTTTTCAATAAATAAATAAATAAAAATAAAACAGTTCGGGGAATCTAAATTTTATTATTTTCATTCATACGTTACGGTTTAATTAGGTTAGGGACATTTTTTCTTCACTTTTAATGACTTCTTGAAGGGGTGTTGAAATGCAACTTTGTTGAGTTATCATGGAACCAAATTTTATTTACTGAACACGGCTAAGGCCAGTTTTAAGCATTTTTTCTCTTATATCAAAGCGAACTATATTTTTTATTTAAGCGAATTATATTTTTCGTTTAGAAGGGGCTTGAGTCTCATGAAGGTTAGTAAAACTTGATCGTAATAAGACTTTTAAGTAAATGTAAATATTTTTATTTAGTATACAAATCTGGAAGATAATTCATTCATTAGGTAGGAAATTATGTAATTGGTTTTGGAATAAAGTCAGCACAATTTTTTTTTTTACATTGAATTGTTATTTAAAGCCCATTGACCCGAGGATTAAAATTTCGTCGTAGGACGGTCTTGCTATCGAACCCTTGCAACCATATAGGGCGGTTCCGATGAGAAAGATTGATTATTATCCTTATCAGCATTCTTAACTAATAACTCGAAATCGATTTAATTTCATTAAAAATTTGCTATAATATACATATACCTTCATTAAGTTAGCAAACGCGTTATGTTGTGTACTTTTTGTAATTATTTTTAATTCATAATTTTTCAATAATGTTTAAGCAAAATAAGTGTGTAAAAAATATTAGTTTGTAAAACCGTAAATAAATAGACAAACTGAAGTATTTTCGTCACAAAACACGTACGCGGATTTTTATTTATGATTTTATTTTAACAAAATAAAATTTCTGAAAAGTAGCTTTCCTAGAATATTTATTGATTTATTTTGTTGTATGATTACATGATTTGAAATGTGTGTTGTTATACAACATTTTGTTTTAAAATTTAACAAATCTATTTACGGCTCTGCGGAATTGCTTTTCATTTTCTTTATGCGTGTGAGGGAGATGTATGATAAATGATAATGATTGTATGTTTCCTTTGGGTTGGGGAGGGGGGAGGTGTTCACTATTCGTCTCATTTTAGATTGTTATTATGAGGTATGTAAGAAAGAGCTGGAGCATTATAAGTTTCAAAACAAAAGCAACACCATCAGCGCATTGACATTGGGTGTTTTTCGATTTTTGGAATTCACTCATACTTCAGTATTATCCTTGTAACTATATTCCATTTGATAAAGAACAGTTTAGAATGGTTTCTTGAAAATCACAGTTTTTTTTAGCGTACCAAACATAGTGAACCACGTGGGGTGACCTATGGCAGGTTATCCATTAAATGGTTCCTGGGCGGCGGTACCTGTGTATCATTTGGGCTGAAAGACACGTTAAACTAGTAAAATAATGTTAACTAGTTTGTTTAATCAGTTACCGAAATTACGAAATCCGTCTGTAATGATCTGCGATGACGCTAGCTCGGGAGGGATCGGTGGATTTTTTTGGGTGTATTTTTGGACAACAAAACAGAAATAGACGAAATCCTATCAGTATAAAACCCAACACAAATCTACTTCATGAGTCCGCCACGTGGTAATTGATCAGTGAAGAGCTTTTTACGGTTGGTACTCCTTTTTATGCGAATACAACACAAGAGTCCCTACTGCTCCTTACTAATCGAAGCCAGTAATGTAGTATGGCATCTTCAATTATGGTGACTGGTCCACTCAAAAAAGCGACACTTCATCATTCCTTAAAGTAAACAACAGTTATGAAAAAAACTAGTTTAAATAGGTTTACTGCTAGCGCCAATAAAAAAATTGTCAAAAGAAGCAAAGCTAGCAGTCCACAATGGAGTCATGGTACCTACCCTGATGCATGGTCGTGAGGCATGGAACTGGCAGAGGAAGGATGAAAGTAAACTGAATGCCGTTGAAATGGGATCCCTGAGGCGGATGTGTGATAAAACCATGTATGATGAATGATGATTACTACACATCCGCCTGTGGATATAAGCAAATAATGGAAGGCTAAGTAAGATTAAGAAAGGGACCCTCAGATGGTTTGGGCATGTAGAGCGAATGAAAGAAGAAAATAGTGTGAGAAGAATATATGACGCAAATGTGAATGGAAGAAGAAGTCGGTGACATGGCACGATCAAGTGAATCAGATACTTAGTCGAGAGTCGAGCCATGTCAAAAGTCGGTATAATAGAAGAGTATGTATGAGACGATGTATGAATGTGAGTGAGGCAAAGAGTGTGTGCCATGACCGAGTTGTTTGGCGGTCCGTCCTCTCTGCCTACCCTTGCGGAGAAACGGCGTGATGGTGTTAGTTAGTGAGATAGTTAATATTATATTTAGGTACTTGGATTTTAATGCAAAGCGGAATATTTCTACCTCCTGTCAAATGCCCCGAAAAAGGGCATATAAATAAATAAATAAAATACGCTCAATTTTTTAAGGGTTTATTAGTAAATTCTTCCCTTTCAGAACAAGTTATTAGAATTCTTACAACTTGCATCTAAAATCACAAGATTGAAACTGACACCATCACAAACCAAATACAAAAATAGCAGGGATGAAAAAATAAATACACACATTTACAAAAGACAGCAGGCACAACCTACCCTCTCACCAATACTAGCGTACTTGCTGTGGTGGTGTGAGTGCACCCTATCCGCCCGTAGCAGAGGTCGTTGCCCCGGACTAACCCACTGACAGTGAACCTCGGGTTCAACGACCCTCCCCCCTCCCCTGGAGCCTCCCCCCCCCTCTGCCACCGCCTGTAGCCTGTATGAGAGAATGTTTACCCCTAGAGAGAGTCTGCTGTCTTGCTTAAGGGCGGTTTGTATTTCCGGAACCAGTAATGCATTTAACGTCTTTTAAAAAAAAACTTGGATTTATTTTATGATTTTCGTGGGATTTATGTTCGAATTTAACATTTACATTAAGATTTTACTATAAGTATTTTAACGTTTAATTCGAGCGTATTTTGTCAGTAGGTAAAAATACTTTTGCAATAAAATCCAAATAAAAGTTATGTTTTTGAACGTATCCAAAAACTAAAAACTGTTTTCGAAAGGTGATGAAATACGCTTTCAAAGATTATTATTAAATATAACCACGTAATTTTTTATATATATAATATTTTAATGCAAACTTTAAAAAGTTTTAAAAATGGCTCACCTTACTTTTCTTCTAACTAAAATTAGAATAACGAAAAAAAAAATAACATACACATATTTTATTAGACAAATGTAAATAACGTTCTGGGTGTAAGTCTTTTTATTTTTTTGTGTCTTGTTCTCTCTCATATTTTCTTTTAGATTATTAGTGTTATCTTCTTCTTCAAAGATAATTACATTTATTTATTTATTTGGTATAATATCTTACATTTCAAATACAATTCAGCAATGTCACTCACTGGATAGCTCACCTGTGCTGAGGCCTCCATTTTATTAAAAAAATAAATTATACACAATACATTAAAAATAATATAAAAATTCTGCTGCATAAAAATAAAAAAGTAAGTAAAAATTAAACTAAAAATAAAAATTTATAATTGAGGTAAAATTATAGGTAAAATGAATTATTTATTTATTTAATTTTTACATTGATGGGAATAATCTTAAAAAGTTATAAAAAGAGAGTTGTTCTTTTAAAAATTGTTTATAACATTATTTACAGTCAGTCAGTCTAATATTTTGAAAAAGTTCTTTGTCTTATTTTTTTTTAAATGTGTGGCCCAGGAATATTTGTTAACCCACCAAATGATTTGAGTTGTGCACCCCTGGTCTAGTCTGTAGTTTGTAGAAAGATAGAGCATTGTAGAAATATATCATAAATTAATTCAGCGCCCTTGAGGTGATTTTTCACAAAAACAGCGCTATGCAAATCGTCTATTATTATCGGACGTTATTAATAGCCTAAAGACTGTACGGTTTAAATTTAAGAATTCGGCTAAGAATGAAGCTCTGATGCCGCGCCTTACACAAAACCGTTTTCGTACGTGGAGTTTGTAAACAAATCTATTTTTGTAAAATAACTCAATTAAAGCAATGCCAAGAGATGGCGCCACTTACGTTAACAGCTGGCATGAGCAACCTGGCAGGCGCAAGTACTACGCGATTTGCAATATCGTGGATATGGAGAAATTGACGATAATGTGATTATTATTGTAACAGGCAGTTGCGAATAATAGTACCACGCGGCTATATATGACGTCATTGCCTGTCGCGAACACTTTGTCTCGATTACTAGCTGTCACTGGATCCCAGATTCCCAGTAGATCCGAGGGACCAGCTATTTTTTTAACCAATTCCTATCGGATTTATAAAATGGTCACCAACACTCAAACTAGGCGAAGCCGAATTAAAAGCCGCCCGCAGGGCCTAGCAGCAAAAACCTGCGGAGAGGATTTTTAAGTGCTAGTTATTATTGTTGTAGTCCCTGACTTGGGGCAGTGGAACTCTTATGCAGTGTCATAACATGAAACAAATTGAATAATACTATTTTGACAGTTG
Source organism: Limnephilus lunatus (assembly GCA_917563855.2). Lineage (NCBI taxonomy): Eukaryota > Metazoa > Arthropoda > Insecta > Trichoptera > Limnephilidae > Limnephilus > Limnephilus lunatus. The sequence continues at coordinate 60,082,502 of OU830596.1, forward strand.
TATTTTGGCGCCAAATGATCGATCAACACACACACATTATCTTCTTACAGACACAATCGAACCCGTTGTCAATAGTAATATAATATAATTATTATTTGTACAGCACTTCTGTGGCTAGGTAGCTGCGGTGATATAAGTGACGCAGAGGAGTGTACTAGCTATGGTCGTTCAAAAAAAGGGAACAAGTATGGTATGTGATCTGGTGACGGTGGATCATTTTGTAAATAGATCCTCACGACTGAATTTGATAGGGAAAACTAAAGACCGCAAACCAAGCTGACTGGTAAAGCAGGTGTCACACACAGCTATAAAAGATATAAGATCATCGCACGCACAATAACTCCAGCTATACAATCCGATTCAGACCTGTCACACCTAAGCAGTTGATGTGCTCGACGCTCAAAGTTATACGCCGTAATCGCTGCTGATTCGATTATGCGAAAATATGCTATATGCGACCCCCTCTCCGCCATAAACAGGAGAGGAGGTCATTTTAATTACGTAGCTGCTTAAACATGCGGATGACAGCTGTCAAGTTGACAGATCCAGTAAAAAGATATGACATTTCTCGGCAGCTCTGTAATTCTTCTGACCCCGTCTCCTACCATAGGAAGAAATATTTGATAGCTTAGTGTGACGGTACAACATATAAGCGCTCGCGGTTCAACAGATAAGTGCTAGCGCTTTTAACGCTGTGTGTGACACTAGCTTTAATGTAAAGGGACGTATTGTAGTCATATGGATACAATCGTCACCATGATAGTAAGTATGATAATAAAATAATATTTTTTTTGTGTAATAATTTTTTTTTTAAATGTTTTAATTTGGATAACAACCCTATCATAGGTCACCCAAGTGGTTTGCTACGTTTGATGACTTAGCAGGGGTGCCCTGGTTCACGGGGTGAGGTTGGTCTAGGGTCCCTCACTCCCACTTTCGGACATCCGATTGAGCTGAAACTCAATAGATAGGACTCATTGTCGATGACAATGCATTCCATCAATTTTTGGGTGGCACTTACGTCCACACACACACGCATACAGATGCATTTTTCTGAAATGGATGACATTCCATTTAAAAATTTACAGCATACGAAACAAAAAGATTTGGCTTATGTGTTAGCGATGTTCGCTTATTTTAGTCAGTCCCTGGGTAGGAAGGTTCAATCCTCAGATAAAATCTAAAAAAATACTTTGAAATTAACTACTAGTCGGCCCAAGAGATGGCACCACCAGGACGAAAATAAAAAGAAATGTATTATAGTTAAAAAACTTTGCTTTACAGGTTGATTTTTCTATGCTTTTAAAAGACTTTGACGAAAACTGCTCGATTATAGCAAAAGGCAAGATGTAGGTACTACGAGTATGTATTTGATTAACTGTAATACTTCTATGCTATCAAATTTTCTAAAAAGCCTGCATCGCTTCACAGTGCATCGCTTGTAGGTGGTAACATTTGTTTATCACAAGAGAACGGGTGGTTTTTACGGCTCGTTCTTATATTTAAGATGAAACCGGGCAGCGTTTTATCCATACAAACGTATTCCCCAATTTCCTCTCCAGATTTTGACACTAGTGCAAATATATTTTTTAATATAATATAGTTCGATATCGAACACTAGCGTGTCGCCGCGCGCCGTCGGTATCTACTTTATGCTTTTTTTATAAGTAACTTATTATACAAGTTAGGATCTTCCAAAAGGCGTTAAAATTGCCTGATGATAGAGTATTTTTTACTTATACAGTTAGTAAGAAAATCTAAAAAATATGTCTAGTTTTGGAGGTAAAAATTGGGAATACAAAACCTCGATTTTGATAATTTTATTTATAATATCGGGGAAGTAAGAGCAACAGTGGAAGTAACAATTTGGTAGAATATCTTTTTTTAAATTTTTCAAATTCAAATTTCTCGGTGACGGTGTTTCCTCTTAACAGATCGACAGTGGATTGATTTGTCGGCCTCTGTGTTACCTATTAGCTATTCAGATCTGGTCACTAATGCAATTTTAAGCAACTTTTCGATTCTAAATGTCGGTCTTTTTTTTTTTAAATGTCGGTCTTTTATTTTTTTTTTATTTTTTTTTATTGATCATTGTTTTTTTTTTATTGAGATTGTTTACAATATATTATTCGATGCCTGTCTCGCTAGGGTATACCTGTGTTGAGACAGGTTAGAGGTACATAATTACATATCATATATAAGAGTAATATAATTTACAATTAAACATAAAGATGATTGAAAGTGTAGGTAAATCACATAAAGAGAGTTTTCTTATAAATGAGGGAAGAGATACAGTACAGTAGTAAATCCTGTCAAATCTATTTGTGGATTTAGATTATTTAGGATTTTATAATTTTAATTTGTTTTATATGGGTAAGGACGTATGTAGATGGATATTTCTGTCTATTTGTAGTTTATTTTACAGATGTTTGCAATAGTGTGACGACCAGTACTTATAATCCATTTCTTTATAACTTCTTTGAATTTGGTCATTGATTCGGTTTGTCTAATCGTGGCTGGTAGTGTATTGTGTAGTTTGCAAGCTATGTATTTAAAGTGTCTTTGTCCAAAGGTGGTTTTAGAAAAGGGAGTTTGGGAGGAGTACTTTGTTTTTGGATCGGGTATTGTGTAACGTTTGTGTTGCTTTGTATAGGGTTATGCTGTTTTTATGTAAATTAACTAAGATGGATCTTGCGTAGAGCTGTTTAATGTCCATAACGTTGAAGGTGTAGAAGATCGTACCCGTGCTGGTAGTAAGAGGAAGTTTAAGGATTATTTTCATTATTAGTTTTTGTGGAAGTTTAAGGATTGTTTTACAAGGGTAATACTGATAGTACCATTTCGGAACGTGCAGCAAATATATACACTACATAAACATATATTTTTATATCTATTAAAGTGTAAGATAACACATGCCGGGTTTCAAACCCGGGATCTCAGGATTCGTAGTCATATATCATAACCACCGGACCACAGAGGCCCTCCTGTTGGTAACGTAAACTTAGCATAATAAAGGGTGTTAATGGACGTACATGACTTACTATAACCAGTGATTCCTAATATTATTTGGAGTAAGAAATATATGTATATTGAATTTTGGTGTCCGGGTAGTATGTTTACGAGAGATGGGAAGGTTGATAGAGATATTGAAAGAGGGGTAAATGCAGGTAACTCCATTAATGGAGGACTAAATGCAGTTGGCGCTAATAAAAAAAACTGTCAAAAGAAACGAAGCTAGCAGTCCACAATGGAGTACTGGTACCTACCCTGATGTATGGCAGAGGAAGGATGAAAGCCGACTAAATGATGTTGAAATGAGATCCCTGAGGCAAATGTGTGGTAAAATCGTAAGTGTAATGAGTAAGATTAAGAAAGGCACCCTCAGATGGTTTGGGCATGTAGAGCGAATGAATAAAGAAAGTAGTGTAAGAATAATATATGACGCAAATGTGAATGGTAGAAGAAGTCGGGGACGCCCGAGAAAGACATGGCACGATCAAGTGAATCAGATACTTGAGATGGGCCATGTCAAGAGTCGGAATAATAGAAGAGTATGTATGAGACGATGTATGAATGTGAATGAGCCAAAGAGTGTGTGCCAAGATCGAGTTTTTTGGCGGTCCTTCCTCTCTGCCTACCCCTGCGGGAAACAGCGTGATGGTTAGTTAGTTAGGTATATTATTGCAGTTATGGGTGGGGTGAGTGGTTGAAAATCATGTAAGTAATATTTTGATGAATGTTTTAAATAGCTACATGTCCCCTTTTGCCGTGACGCTCCTCCCGGAAGAAGGAACAACGACCAGGGAATAATCGGGAATAAAGTACCCACTGCCGTCGGGAGGGGAATGGTAAGTGGTGATGGGGGGGGGGGGGAGATGGGCAAGAGGAGGGGAATGCAGCGCTGGAGGGGGGCGACGTTCCCCAGTCATCCGCCAAACGCCGCCGGGCGAGTACGCCGAACGCTGTCGGACACGCACGACACTAAAAAAATACCCAAAAAAGATCGTGAACTAAAATAAACGACAAAAAAAAAATCGTCAAAAATATCCATTTGAATAAAAACATGTAAAAAAATTGTGAAAACCATAAAAGAAGTCTAAAAAAAACGTGCTTCGAAAAATATTAATTTTAAAAATCAAGCATTTAAATTTAGAATCTAAAACCCTTTCGTAATAATTATTTTTTTCATACAATATAATTATTTTATTGGTTATTGAAAATTCATAATATGCGTAAGAGCAACAATTAAAAAATACAGTTTTTTGTTATTTTTAACAAACCTTTTGAAACCTAAACATCAAGCCGTTTCTCCGCAGGGGTAGGCAATGATTGCCAATGAGGATAGACCGCCTCACTTGACATACTCCTTGCTTTTTGAATCATAATTATTTATTTTCACTGCCAAACGAACGTTCTACGCGAAACCGGTTGGCAGTCGATGGAAATTTATTGATTTAAAACATAATATTTGATAAATTTAACCAACTATGACCATAATTTATGTATTAGAGATAGTAATTTTCGTTATTTGTTTTTAAGGTGTTATGCTGTGTTACCTCCTTCTTCAGTCAACGCTTCAGACAGCATTACAGTGTACATCATCAGAGTAGATGTGTGAAATGTGAATGATGATGGACACTGCAACGCTGTCCGAAACGTTGGCTAAAGAAGGAGGTTGCGCAATACGGCATAACAACCCAAAAACAAATAACGAAAATACCGTGAAAATCTAAAAACGTATCTAGAGTTGGTTATTTTGATTCCTGTTGATATTTCTGTAAAGCATTTGAATAAATTGCTTAAAATTACGAGACTGATTTGTATCAGATAAAAGTTGACAGTGAAATTTCAATTCTCTTGATAAAAAATGAGGTCATTGATAAAAATCCTAATCTAATAATTTTAACAAAGTGAATACAAAATGTGTGTTTTTTTTTTTAATTTTCAGAAGTGAATAATAAAATAGTGTTTTGAAAGTGAATATAAATCCAAAATAAATAGTGCCATAATTAAGTACCCATACAAATTAATAACATACTGTCGGTAGAGAGTTTACTTTATTTATATATATATATACATTTTATTAAGTTTATGTGTTGTTGAATTTGGGGAACACCTGCTTACTAATATTACAAAAAAAGTTGCAACCGCGACTAAATTATCTTGAATTTTTTAATTTTTTCAACACCATTGAATAAAAAAAAATCTAGTGCAGTTCACACGCGGTACAAGTGAAACCTTCACTCGCACAATCTCAATTAATACGCGTTTTTAGTGTCGTTTCCGCTTCATCGAGTTTCAAATCACAACGGTGCTTAAGAAGTTTCATTTTAAAAAATCAGATTGTGCAATTGACACGCGATAGAAGTCAAACATTCAGAAAAGTAATGTAGACAAGAGTGGGGGGGGTGCGAAATACCGCACAAAGAGAAGACCGATTATACTAACTCATTCGCTCGCAGACTAAATCCTATAGATATATGTGTTTGTATATTTTTCGTGTTACTATTTTTCGTTTCATCGAGTTTCAAATCACAATGGTGCTAAAGAAATTTTCACTTCAATAAACATAATTTGCAAGGGCCTAAAAAAATATTTCACCGTCATAGCTCATTTGAAACGTGCGGAACAACCAATTTTTATGTCGTGTCTTAATTTTCGATTTTGTGTAAATTGATATTTCAGAGCTCTACAGCTCATGATGGAAATTATGTTACTAGCGATAAATTATAAAATAGTTAAATTATTACAATAACCCGCCTACTGCTTGTGGAAATTACACTTCGTTTATTACGAGATCTTAACAAATACTACGAGAAACTTTTTACATGCACAAAATAGGGTAAATATTAGGTTCTTAGTCTGGGTTAACTAAGTAATTCAGGCGTATTTAGATTGAAACTAAACTCACGCAAATGTCATTCTATTAAACAAAAACAGAGTGTGCAATTCACGCGTGGTAAAAGTGAAACCTTCAGTAAACTATGATAGACAAGATTGGGGAGGCTACGAAGTACCACACAAAGAGGAGACCGATAGGCCACGAAGCACCGCAAAAAGAGGAGACCGATTAGTCTCTCATTCTAAATCTTATAGATGTACGTGTTTGTCACTTTTTAGTGTCGCTATTTTTCGTTTCATCGAGTTTAATAAAAAAGAATCAGCTTTTTAATAAAATCCTTCCACTTTGCAATAAAATCCAAATTAATGAAATATTTGTGAACTTATCTGAAAATTAAAAACTGTTTTGGAAAGGCGATGAAAAAGGCATTCAAATTTTATTACTGGAAATAACCATGTAATTTTATAAATATATATTTTTTTAATGCTAAATGTAAAAAGTTTTAAAAATGACTTGCCTTACGTTTTTTCTAACTAAAGATACTGAAAAAGACTTTTCTAACTAAAGATACTGAAAAAGACTTTTCTAACTAAAGATACTGAAAAAGACTTTTCTAACTAAAGATACTGAAAAAGACTTTTCTAACTAAAGATACTGAAAAAGACTTTTCTAACTAAAGATACTGAAAAAGACTTTTCTAACTAAAGATACTGAAAAAGACTTTTCTAACTAAAGATACTAATAATGAAAAAAAAACTTTATTAGACAAATGAATTATAAACGTTATTGTAACCTCACTTTTTTGTCGTTCCATGTAAAAATAATTATTAAAAAATTCACAAAGCTTCATAATTTTTTTTTTCAAATTGCAGTCGGAAATTTAGGTTTCATAAAGTTGTTCATTTGAATTATTTTCGGGTGAAGTTTTAGACTTAAATATAAAGTGTGTTATTTTCTCTTTCCAATACCGTTTAGATCATACTTCTCACTATGATAATAAGGGAGACAACGATTTTTATGAGACCTATGTGAGCTGGGAATAAAATGGTGTCCTGGGGCGCTGTATCCCCGCTCAAAAAGAAGAAGATGGATAGATATGCAAATAAGAACGTTGGAGAGAGCGCGCTAAAATTTAAAACGATAAAATTGAAGCGAAAATTGTGAAAATGTTTAATTAAACACGACTCGTTTAAAATAGAACAAAAATCTCTTTGGGGGTTGTGTCTAAAACAGAATTTAAAGAAACATTGTGAATTTTTTCATGCATATAACTTGTAAAATAACTGAAACAAACGTGTTTGTAGTAGTTTTAAGGGCATACTTTGCGATTTTTTCTATCGAGGGAATGTCATATAATTTGCGTTTCGGCGTGGGGAATGTATAGATATTATCTTCAATAATAACAAATATTTTTTAAAGAGCTAAAAAACTTCAAATGTTTAAGGGAGATATGTAAGAAATCTGTAGAAATTTGGGAGATATGATATTTTTTCATTCATGCTGTTAATTGAATTTGATATTTTACATCATTGAAAGAATTCAGGGATCCATACAATACTACAATGCTACCGTGTACTATGTAATACGTATGTACTATTGAAGCACGTGTATTGCCTTCCACGTTCATTCACCTCAAAACACGTGTTAATCGATTGCTCCTACAAAATTTGTCATTGTTATTTTCTCCAAATGTTGAAATTTACAGAAGTTAAATTAAATGAGGTAATTGTCACATGTGATTCACATTATAAGAACACACAATACGTAAAAAAAATGGGAGAGAGGATGTTTGGGAAGTACCTGGCTGTTCAGTTCTGGTTATCGAACATGACTAAAGCCATTTAAAGCAACGTTTAGAATAGATCCACATCTTTACATAGTATAAAATAAAGTTGATCCCGCTGTCTGTGCGCTTAGATCTTTTAAACTACGCAACGGATTTTCATGCGGTTTTCACCATTAGAGTGATGATTCATGAGGATGGTTTTTAGGTATATAATTTGTCAAGGTTTTGTGTAAATTGGTTGAAATATAAGATAAGCGCCAGCGGGCTACGGGCTGCCAAACGGTCGGTGTGGATTTGATTTAACAGATGGCGTTGGTTAAAAAGGTTGGATAATGGCGTGGCGTTGTTTTTCGTTAGCCACAGTAACGTGTGGCCGGGTCTGCTGATAAATTATAAAGCCATCTGAAAGTTAGTTTTTTTATGTGAGTAATGCACAAGAGTCCATACTGTCTGGAGCCAGTAAGACTATGGCATCTCTTAAGGGTGTGCTGTATGCTGAAGAGAGTGAGAAGGGAAAAGAAGAAGGTTGGGAATAGCTGGATATTCAGATCTGGTCAACAAACACGGTTAAAGCCAACGTTTCATACAATGTTCCGATTTTGAATGGTGATTTTTCGCCTTGGTGATAATGATAGTATATCTATTGCTAGAAGGGTAGGAGATGATCCACAATTTGAACAAACACCTCTGCCATAGGTCACCCCAAGTGGTTCGCTACGTTTGGTGACTTAGCAGGGGTGCCCGGGTTCATGGGGTGAGATTTGTCTAGCCCTTGACGACGGATGTGTTTGCCCACGTAATGCATGGCAGGCAGGATCAGGAGAGACTGGTTGAGGGAGACCTTTTGATCTCTCCAGCCGGACTCTTTCGACACATCACCTTGCAATGCAGTGGGAGGGATGGATCATATGTCCGTCATGCCTTGACACGTTGACCCCAGATTCCTACCCATCTCTCATACCTTATTCTTTCCCAGAACTTCTCCTCTCCTTCCTTTCCATAAAAAGACGCTGTACATAGCATCGTCGAAGAAGACATAGGCCCTGAGGGAATATTTTTCACCTGGGCCTACTGCGTGCAGCTAATGTAAAAAAAAGTGAGAAGAAAAAGGTTGGGAAGTACCTGAATAATTTTGACCGGTCAGTGGCTGAGTTGGCATCGAATTTGGTTATACCCATTCCTCGACTGGACCTTCCATCACGACACAATAAACATATTCCGCTTACCGTGGTTGTAGTAGGAGATTTTCAAATATTGTCGGGTTATTCGTAACTCGGAATGTTTTTCTTTCTTTTAAAAAAAAAAGTTCTGGTTACCGAAAGTCTAAAGCCATTTTAAGCAACAAAATTTCGATTCTGAATGTTGGTATTGAATTTTCAGGTCTACATTGAGAGTATCTACAACTCAGTAATTAATAAAAAAAGCCAAACGGTTACATTCTGGAAGCCTAACCATCACGATATTTCACTGCGAGGGTAGGCAGAGAGGATGAATGCCAAACATCTTTGCCTTGACACACCCTTCTTGCTTTATTCATATTCATACATCGTCTCGTATTCTCATATATACTCATCAGTTTCTCTGATACTTGTCATGGCCCGATTCAAGTATTTGATTTACTTGACCACGCCAGGTCTTCTTCAGAAAGTATGTTACCTGAAATTTCGTCCCACCTTGTTTTGCAGATGAAATGACCGCCGCACACTAGACCGAATTATCAATTTACGACGCCAAAAATATTTTTATATGAAATTCTGATCAGAAATGCGTATGATAAGATAACCTAAGAACATTTTTCAAAAATACCTTATTAGAGTTAGTTGGGGTCTGGTAGTCGTAGTATTCTAAGTAAAAAATATAAATTATTTCGTATTGAATTAGTGATACACGTAGATAAAGCAAATAAATATGATTGAACTGTTAAACGACGATAACTTACTTGACGATACTTTAAAAAATTTCGTTTGTTTTAATTATAAATGTGTAGTTCTTTTCTCTTAATCCTCATTTCCTAGCGTACAAACAACAGTTGACATCGAATGTATTCAGAACACTTAACATTGTGAATCGTTACTTATTCGTTTGCAATCTGTAGTCATGCTAGGGAACGATAAGAAGTTACTGGAAGTAATCCTATCAATCCTTATCGATCGACCGTGCTAGGAGACCTGGAAAGAATGAGACCGATTTGAGAAAACGGGAAAAAAGGGGCATACACTTAACCTTTTTTACATAAAGGTATATTTTTGAACTCGTAAAAACATAAATTATATCCATATTACATTAAATCTGTTATGTTAAAAATAATTATATTTTAAAGTACATACCTGTAGCTTGAATATCGACGTTGAAAACTTTCTGATTGTTAAATAGGGAAAACAGGATGAGCGTAGCTTCCCCGTCAACGAATTAGTCCTAAATGAGAAATATTGGCAGCACGACATATCTCAACTTTGCGCGCATGCGCAGACTATTGGGTTGCGTTCACAAAATAAATTTTTGCGGTTCATTTTGAACTGGTTTATGGAGAACGTTTAAAAAATATTTATGATTAGTTTGAAGATATCCTATTTTTGGCGCAGTAATTCCCTTTGGCCTTCGCCTTGTGCGCCGGTTGACGTCACGTAGTCTATGTTTTATGAACTTTCTAATTTGTTTTTCTTTTTGTCCGAAAGTAAACAAAACTCTGCTTTTATTGTTTTTATGAGAAGCCGCGTTTTTCTTCACCTTTGTTTTGGGGAATGAATAACTGGCCAAACTTTGATGCAAATTTTGTATTTATTTATTGACTCGCTTACACAATACATCACCTACTTATTACAGTAATTAACATTTTCAATATATATTTTTTTATTTATTTATCTGCAAAAAAGCATATTTACATTGGGTTTTTTTATGCCTGTCTCACTAGGATATACCTGTGTCGAGACAGGCGTTGTTACAGCATTGATCCCAATTATAGGTGAGCACAACATTAATCACAACCACGGACGTACAAAATATATGGACATGCCCTTACGTGTTAAAAAACGTGTTATTTCCCCCTCCCATTGGAACCATTTTTCGGAACCGGCTGGGCGTGTCCGGACCAGTGTCGTGCTCTCATTGTACATTTTACGCACGGACGCTGTATGTCTATGAAACACATACTTAGACATCGAGATACATAGCGACGCGAAACACAAAGCCGCTGTTTACTGGGTTAAGTAAATCATGAAACATTTGTAAAAGTGTCTACGGCAACAAAATATTCCACTATGAAAATACTCAGGACCTTACTTTGCGAATTTGGATTTTACACATCTGTTCATACCGTGGCATGCAATTCGCGCTCCCATATAAAAAGGTCTATTCATTCAAAAGCAGATTTTACTATCAAGAACTAAATAGTGATATTATAGTGCGAGGTGTCTATATACTGTTAGATTGATTTATTGGCGAATCACAAGTCTCTTTCCTCTCTTCGCCCCGCCATAGTTGGTTTTTACCCCTCATCTGTAAGTTCTCGTCTAGTTATTTGTATGTCTATGATCACAACGTTCTTTGTGCGACGATATGTTTAAATTACAAGTACCTAAAACAAAAAGGACCAAAATAAAATATTAGTTAACACATAAAGACGGCCTCCGAGGTCGTAGGGTAAGGCTCTCGACTACAAAATCCCGGCGTGCGCAAGTAATTGATAAAAAAATTCCCGAAGTTTCATAATTTTTTATCAAATTGCGGTCGGAAACTGGTTTTTTGGTGTACATATTAATTATTTTGTGGTTAGCTTCTAGATTTTAATATAAAGCGTAACGTTTTCTCTTTTTAACACCGTTTGGATCATTTTTCTAACTATGATAGCAAGGGAGGAAAAGCGGAACAAATTAGCCTGAGGTGTTATCTATATCTATATATGTATCTATCTATCTACATATATCTATCTATATGTCTATATAAATAAAAATGAATTAATGAATCGCCGAAATGTACGCATAATTTCCGAACGACTGCACCAAATTGGATAATTCTTTTATTTTGTGTTCGTTAGTGCCAGGACAAGGTTTATATTAAACTAATGGTGAGCTCTGGCATTATGAAATTTGTATAAAATAATTGTAATAGGTGGCACGCGAGCTGTTTGAAAACTGAATGTACCGGGACTGAATGTATAGAATGTGATAGAGGGGAGGGGGAGGGAAACTCGGGTAGGGGGTTAGCGGGAGGTGAACCCAGGAGGAGGGAGGGGAACCTGGGAGGAGGGAGAGGAATTCGGGAGGGGGTTCGCGGGGCGGGGGAAGGGGGGGGGTGGAGTGGGGAGAGGGAAGGTGGAGGAGGCGGAGTGGACGCGGGAGAGGAAGGGGAGGCGAAAGGGGAACGGGACGAATGGGAAAGGACACGCAGGAATAACAATTTCTTATTATGTGGAAAAGGTAGTTGAAATGATATGAGAGTCAACATTATATATTTAATGAATGCACAAGTAACAGAGAAAGTTGGTGAAGGTTTCATACGATAATTAATTTAGTGTACTGTATATTAATTCATGTTTTGTCCAATGGCATTCTTGAAAAGGGGTGGCCATTAGAAATCAATTGTGATGGTCAGAAAATAATAATATGGTAATAAAGTAATAATTTATATTCAATTATGTTAATTTTAACATAGGGTGTCCCAAAATTGTTTTTATAGTTTTAAAATGGTTTTCCTGTATTTTCATAGTTTTTTTAAATAATTGACCAACGCAATTGATTTGTTTGTTTATAGAGGAAAGAAATCGAGCATGTATGTGTTGCATGCAATGGGAAATTCTGGTTTTTAAGGTTATAATGCACAATATAATAATGTACCTGTATTACATTATAATTCAGTAGGTTGAGATTAAAGTGTTGTCGAAATATGCTAAAGTCGCTATTTTCCCTAAGGTTATTTAAAAAAAAGACTGATTTTTACGTTTTGTGATATAATTTCTCTAACCACTAACAATGTATTTTTATTTGGTCCATGTTAAGAAAAAGTTACACATTTTAGAAGGTAGAAAAATGCACAGAATGAGGTTATATTAGTATGGTGTTGATCAGAGATTAAAAAGTCACAGAAGGAATGAAACAAACACAGAATGAAAGAGATGCAGAAAGAAAGAGACACAGAAAGAAAGAAATAAACAAAGAATGAAAGAGAGACAGAAAGAAACAGACACAGAAATAAAGAATAAAATTTAGAATGAAAGATACACAGAAAGAAAGAAACAAACACAGAATGAGAGATACACAGAATGAAAGAGAGACAGAAAGAAAGAGACACAGAAAGAAAGAAACAAAAATAGAATGAAAGATAGACAGAAAGAAAGGGACACAGAAAGAAAGAAACAAAAACAGAATGAAAGAGAGACAGAAAGAAAGAGACACAGATAGAATGACACACAGAAAGAAAGAAACAAACACAGAATGAAAGAGACACAGAAAGAAATGGACACAAAAAGAAAGAAACAAACACAGAATGAAAGATAGACAGAAAGAAACAGACACAGAAAGAAAGAAACAAACCCAATGAAAAAGACACAGAAAGAAAAATATGCTGAAATAAATGTTACGTTTAATGAATGGAAAATAGAAAATAGAAAAAAAGAAATAGAAAAAAAGTAAGATAAAAGAAGAACTTTTATTATTATTTGGAGATTTTAAAAAGTGTGATTATTGATATCGTCTAATACCATAAGTTTTAAAGGCTATACCTATGTATTTGTTCATAAATGTTTAATATTGTAGTTTTTATTGGTAACATTTTTCTAAATATGGACTTAATTTGCGCTTAGAATTTAATCATGTAAAAATAGACCTTGCTGTGTATTCGATTCAGAAAAAAGCATAAGATTACAATTTTGCAATCTTCAAAGATGTGGTCTGTTGACTCAAATAATTATTTGTGAAGTATTTTTACAAAATTTGTGATTTTATGTATTTCTTCTGCTTTGCCTGCATACTCGTACCAACTCACGCACATTGCATGCACGATGCACCAATCACAACCGTATTCAAAGATACGAGATTATTCGTTAATGTCTTTATTTGAAATTTTTATAAAGTACAAAAATTCCAGGAGTTAGATTAGGTTAGATTAATATGGTTTTTGACAAATCATTTATATTGATAAGTTAATGTCTACCCCGCATAGAAAATATAAAAGAAAAATATTTTTACTTTTTTTGGCGTGGATTTGATTGTTATACAAATCTACAGTTTTGTTCCGAGATTGATGAAATTTTGCATACTTGACCTTCAAAAAAAAGGAAGATCACAGTCTTCATTTGATTCCGAAAAACTCCGTGAGAAGCCCGTGGAACGCCGGGAACTTCAGCTAGTTTTATTTTATTATAAAGAAGGTTATCAAGTGACCTGGCTTTATTTATTTCAATAATTCTACAGTTTTATTTCGAGATTGATGAAATTTTGCACACTTGGCCTTAAAAAAGCGGAAGGTCACTCACTATCTACATAAGATTTCCTAAAACCACCCCATCCTCTTTTCCCACACTTTAAGGCTCCGTAGTAAGTAAGCACTCAAATGGTAGAAGATGGTTTGAAAGGGAGATATGTAAATACGAATGTTAGAGGAAACGCGCTAATTTTAAAAACGGCAATAATTAAGCGAAAATTATGAAAATATTTAATAAAAAAAACGGAATGCGGTCATATTTATTGATCAAATTTTGCACACTTCAAAATACGTGGAAAATTATATTATTACTGTCTACATCTGATTTCGAAAAACTCTGCAAACCTGGGTAACGTCGGGATCATAAAATAATTATTTTATTGGATTTTCTTGAAAATAAAGCAGTTATTTCTTCAATTTAACGACAGAGGTTTCCACATTCAACAATTACCCAAATCACATTTAGAATAATCCTAAACTATTAACGTAGGTACATTTTCCAATAATTAGTCTCATTTTGAAGCCACCGTTACTGGTTTTGCTGTATGTTTTAGATAACTGTGCCATAATTATAAATAGCTTATATTATAATCATAATTAATTCAAGTGTTGGTATTCGTGTGCTGTCCGTCGAAGGGAATAATGCTGATCCACGTGGAAAGGTGAAGTCATCTTAGATATTACTTACACTTTTATTATATTGCCTTTTTTGTTTTTTGTCAAATTGTGATCAGCTGATAAGCATAATAACAACATGACAGTTGTGCTTTGCTGCTGTTAAAATTGTTGAAAAGCTGAAATTTACCTAGAAGTTTTCGAAGTACTTTTAAATATCAAAAAGTATTTCTTATTATATTAGTTATTTTGTTATTTTACTTATTTTGACAAGGCAGGGGGCATGCTCGCGCTAGTTTATTGTTGCAATACTGCATTTTGGCAACTACCGATTGTATTAGGATCAAGAGGATACAAGTCCTCGAGGAGCATCTATTTCAGTCTTCAGAAAAGCAAAATAATGCATAATGGATATTGCTTTCAAATTAATATGTTGATATTTAAAGTCTATTGTTTACGCCATATTTTGACATAATCAAAATAGGTTTTAATACTAGTTTTTCTTTTCTTTTTTAATTAAATCCAAACTAAAAACTTAAGAACCTAAATAGGTTCTTAGGTCCTTAGTTTGGATTTGATTAAAAAGGAAAATGTCCAGCGATTCTATATGTTTATCAAAACAAAATGGCGCTGATTGGGTCCAGAGATTTTGCTTATTTATCACAACAAATTGGCGCTGATTGGGACAGCGATTCAGGATTTTTACCAAAACAAAATGGCGGTGATTGGGTTTAGCGATTTAGGATATTTACTAAAACAAAATGGCTCTGACTATGTCTAGAGATTTGGATATTTACCAAAGTGAAATGGCGCTGTTTGGGTCCAGTTATTCTTTATATTTACCAAAACAAAATGGCGGTAATTGGGTCCAACGATTCTGATTATTTATCATGCTGATTGGGTCCAACAATTCAGTTTTTTTACCAAAACAAAAAGGCGGTAATTGACACCTGTTATTCTGGATATTTACCAATACAAAATGGCTCTGACTGGGTCCAGAGATTGTGGATATTTTCCAAACGAAAATAGCGCTGTTTGGGTGTTACTATTCTGGATATTCACCATAAAAAAATGGCTCTGACTGGGTCCAGAGTTTCTGAATATTAACCAAACCAAAATGGCATTGTTTGGGTCCAGCTATTCGAGCTATTCTGGATATTTATCAAAACAAAATGGCGCAGATTCGTCACGTGATGACAATGTTAGAATTGAATTTCCGTGAAACACCCCTTCCAAAGATATCCGCGAGAGCTTCTCTGTCTGTAATACTGGACATCTATATGAAAGTAAGAGAGGTTACAATGGAACTATCTGCGGAACGTTTGACGTAAAAAGTTAAAAATAATATACACGTTGTGGAGTGTTAACAATATATTACTGTAATAAAATAATGCATTATTCATTACAGTTTTACGAGTCGAAAGTTGTTGCACTCTTCTCTAGAATTAGAGATAGTTAAAATGCTATAAATATGCTAATATCTCACAGAGATCTCACTGCAGTCTACAGAAGGAAGATGCTTTGCAAATAAAGCAAAAGCATTTTTCACTTTCTTTTAAAATGCATTTTGTAGCATATGGCTCTTACGCTAGGAACATGTAATATTTCGTTTGTTTTTTTAAACTGTCGGTAGTAAATTTTAAATAGGAATGGAGATTTAAAAAGTATTAATTTATTTACCAAATAAAATGAAAATTAAACATAACCTATTATCTTAACAATAAAATGGGACAAAAATAATACAGATAACAATAATTTATTGCCTTTACAGGATGTCTGTATTATTTTAGTCCCATTTTTTGTTAGGTTAGGTTAGGTTACGGTTTATTTTTTTTTTTTTTTGGGGATGTTTTGTCCATAGGATATTTTGTCGAAGATATTTTGTCGCGGGATGAAAACGCGCATTACCCGATAAAACTGTAGAAAAGCATGCAACGTGCACTCACTTTGGCAGGTAACGCGCGACTCACCAGCAAATAAAGAGAAACGTGACTAAATTGAATGCAGAGACTTCACACGCACTCCGATACTATAACTGTACTAACTTGTTTATTTATTCTTTCAGGTTCCGCTATCTATTGGCGAGGTGGTAGTCTGGGACCGCCTAGACTCTAGACGTCACATACACTTTCTCCCACTGACAGTCATTCGCCTCAACTAACGGAATGCGGACGCAGATTCCTGACTCTGATCATTTCGATTAATCAGCGAAAACACCTGCTTTCTTCCATCATTGATAATAGAAACAAATAGTGCCGTCTGCAGCAGTGAAACATCATTCGATGGTAGTAACTTTGATGTGTCTGAGATTTTGTTAAAGCGTACCCTGGACTTGGGCCCTTTGTTTGTGATGGTTATCCTGCGATCCTGATTCTTCAACAGTTCAGTGATATAAATCTCACTGATAGCGCAAGGAATCCTCAACAACTTCAATCAACGGTGCAGCAGTGTGGAGTATATCCCAATCCTTGGTCTCCTAAGTGATTTTCCATTCTTGCCTAATGCTGTGGTCTATCTGTAACCTAAGTTTAAGTCATCTGATTTTGAGTAATTGCAATAATTGAATTGTCAATTAAGTGTTGAAACAAGGTGGTTGTTATAAAAGTCTTGCCGATAACCAAAGATTGTGGAAAATAACATAATAGTCTGTATTTCTTCTAATATCTCTCAGATTATTTAGATAACCAAAGAAAGTATACATAAATCAACCAAAATCAGACATTTCTGAATTGTTTCTATGTCTTATAATGCTAAGAAGGTTGTGTTTATAAGTAATTTATAAGAAAACACAAGTTGACCTAGGTCCTAGTCTCTTCATTAAAACTAGAGATGTATAAGACGATAAAGAAATTGGCAAAAGGATCTGCGAAATTGAGGATATTCAAATATACACATTATATTCAGAAAGTCAGAGAAGTGTAAATTAAAAGAACGAGATAAATGTCTGAGTTTTATTTTAAAGAAATGAGCACACTGACTCAGTCGAAAGTCATGGCTGATGTGTCACTAACGACCGTTTGAAATTAAGGTTAAAACGCGTACGAGAGGCACCTTTAAGGTCACGATAAAAAATACCACTCAGAAAAGTGCAGTCATTGAAACAGTAGTACTTTTTAAACAAGTGAACGTAGTGAAAACCTGTGAAAGAATAAGAACAGTGAGAGTGTTTCTTTGCGAAATCATAGCAATTGTTTTCACAAAGCTCGAAGTGTACTTACGGTAAACCTTTGTGAAATATTTGCAGAGTTGATAGCCGAAGGAAAACAATATTATTATATTTGTTTCTGCGTTTGTTGACTTCAGACGTCAACAATTCAGACTTCGAAATTGCGGAAGTAAAGTGGAGTTCGTTTGAAACCAGATAATCGAGTGCCGGTATTTCAACACGCGATACGCTCAAGTATTGGTGATAAACAAAAGAGTAAAACAGTGCTTAAACCATCAGGATTTTTTTTTAATATGTATTCAAACAAGTGATAACAAAAGAGTGGAATAAGTTAGTGTGAAAGAAACAAATTCAAGTTGAAAATTGTACAAATTTTTGGCGTGAAATTTTAAGAATTGTGCACCCGATTTCCCCTTGTGAAAGATAGTGTAAAGAAGATAGTGTTTGAACGTGTTTCGGATATTGGAGGACACCGTAAGGATTTACTTTGAAGAAGTGTGTGAACCTTGATCCTGAATCCTGGAGGAGCAAAATGCCAGGACCCCAAGCACCGACTTAGGCCGATGGGCTGGGCCGCAATCATGTAAGTTTTTCAAAATATTTTATTTATTCATTATTTCGTTTTGCAAAATATTTTTTAAAAATCCCTTTCAAAATATATAGACAAATATGTTCTTCAAGAAGTTTCGTAATAGTTAAGATAAATAAACATTCTTCATTCACTCAACAGCCTTTAAAACGGTAAAATTCATGCAAAAGTAGATATATAATTTTATCGAAGATTTAGGCTATCCTACATCATAAATATGGCACTTCTTGAAAGTGGTGCACCAATTCAAAATCATTAGATTACTTAGTTTGAACAACGTTTATTGTTTATAAAAAACCGACATGTTTCGTGAGCAATGCTTAATGGGTAGTTTAAATTTTTTTTTAAATTATTATTAATCAAATTTAAAATTATTAATTAAATATATATTAATTAAATTTTAAATTATTTATTAAATTTTAAATTATTTATTACATTTTAAATTATTAATTAAATTTATTTTAAATAATCAAAAATTATTTTTAAGTAAAGCCTGAGAAAGTGAGCATTGCTCTCGAAACATGTCGATTTTTTCCAACAATAAAGGTGATTAAAACTGTGTGAAGTTCATGTAAAAAAAAACTTAGGCACTTATTATAAAAAATATTCCAACTTTAAAACAAATATCTCCCTACATACGGACAGGAAAATCATTTTAAAGAGCACACGTTTACATGAATTTGTGCTTACCGATACTGGTTCAGACTGGTTTGAACTAGTTTGGAATATCCTCTTGCGGTCCCCTCTTACCCCGGATAAGTTCCACGATGCAGTATACCACTACACAAGCAAGAAACCCTTTATTCTGATATCTCTATTTTATTGTTTTTGAAAATGAACTTTGCATAAAACATTAAAATAGGTGGCGTGCGAGCTGTTTGAAAACTGAATGTAAAGAGTCTGAATGTATGGAATGCGGGAGGGGGAGGGGAACTCGGGTAGGGAGTTAATGGGGGTGTGGGGAATCCGGGAGGGGTGAGGGGAACCTGGGAGGGGGGAGGGAAACTAGGGAGGGGGGTTCGCGGGACGGGGAAGGGGGGAGTGGAGTGGGAAGAGGGAAGGTGGAGGAGGCGGAGTGGAAACGCGAGAGGGGAAGGGGACGCGTGAGGGGAAGGGGAACGGGAACGGGACGAATGGGAAAGGACACGCAGGGAGAAACAATTCCTTTATTAAATGGCATAGCAAAGCATGCCGGGAACCAGCTAGTAAGGGTATAATTTGACTTGGTAGAAGGGTGAGTAAGGAATAAGGGTAGTATGTCGACTCATTCGAAAAACCATCAGGTGTTCAAAATTAGAAACTTCCCCGTGTCGTTGTCAGTAACAACTCATTGGAAATTTTAATGATTTATATATTATCTTCACGTCTTAGTGTATGCGTGCGTGGTTAGTCAACTATGTATCAATATATATTTTTTTATGGAATATCGCATTAGAGTCCCAACTGCTCCCAACCGCCTGGAGCCGGTGTGACTATGGCATTCCAAATAGTTGGGGTAAGTTGTGAGGCTGAAAATTGCGAAGTATCTGGCAGTTCTGATTTGATATGATCACCAAATAGGGCTAAAACCATTTCAAGCAATGTTCCGATTCTGAATGGTTGTCTTTCACCGTGGCGATACTGAGAGTATCTTATCTGCCCACTCTGCAAGGCACCACAAATATTGGTAGGTACTGCGTATGTTTTCATAATAATTAAATGTGAAATAATACATATTATTATATCAATTAAATAACATGTATTTATGCACGCCGGGATTTGATCTTAGTCGAGGATGTTAACCGCTCGACCGCAAACACGGTTGGTATCTCATGGTGTCATAAATACTCTTATATGCAATTTTCTAAAAAGTGTACACAATTTTAGGTAGGTTAACCATTTATTGGATGACCAACACCTCTGACATAGGTCACCCCAAGTGGTTCGCTACGTTTAGTGACTTGGCAGGGGTACTGGAGGTACTTTGAAGGGGTAAACTGAAAATTTATTCTGGTAATCAAAAGGTCAGATGTCTGGTATTACTGCATATTTTTGCTTTAAATTATAAGATATAGGCCATTAAAGATTTTAATGTTTCATGATTTTAGAGGCAACTTGGGCAATTATTTGTAGGTAAATGAAAAACATAATTTTTTTTTTTTACTATATATATCATAAAAATATGATGAAAGATAAAACAAAATGAAAAATTAATAAAATAAATCATTTTGATGCGTGTAAATTTAAAATACAAATTATCTATCAACAATACGGTGCTCCAGATTTTATGTCCGGGTTGAATCTTTCCCAAATGAAAGACTAAACCCTTCCACACACTTTTCCACAAATGAATATCTAGTAAATTCACGCAATGTAAGTGCACTATATAAGATAATAAATACAAAACAATACAAGAACAATACGTCAATCCACCAGAAACATAATTGGAAAATATTTCACCGACTCCAGATATTTTCATATCAGAGGGTTCGGCTCTGATGAAATCCTAACTGGTCCGATAAATCCTACTGATCTCTCAACATAAATATTTAAAAAATCTTTCGTAATCCTACATGTATTTAAAATAACCGACTTTTGCATTTTTATGAATAAATTTTTTGACAAATCTAATACGCCTAAATTTTGAATGAGAGAGCTAGGTATAATAAATAACAAATGGTAATATTTTTATAGTCTGAGAATGCCAAATTCTTTTAATCTCATTTCCTAAATCTGTATATTTTCTTATTTTTTCAGAAACAGTTTTCTGAATATTACAAGAATTTGGAATAGCGACATCAATGATATAATTTATTTTTTTAATTTTGTCATGTAAAACTATATCGGGTCTATTATGACTAATTGTTCTGTCTGTTAGAATAGTTTTATCATAATAAATTTTATAAAATTCATTTTCTAAAAATGAATTTGGTTCATATTCATAATACGGTACATTACGGCAGTCAAGCAAGTTATGTTTAATTACCAAACTTTGGTGAATTATTTTAAAAACTTGATTGTGCCTAAATGTATACTCGGACGGCGCTAATACAGAACATCCCGATATAATATGTTCTATACTTTCCGGAAAAGCCAAACATTTTCTACATAAATCATCAATTCGATTTGCATCTTTGATGATATGCTTCCTATAATTTTTAGTATTAATGACTCTATCTTGAATAGCAAGCATAAAGCCTTCTATTTCTGCGCTCAACTCTCCAATACTCAACCATTTGTTTGACGAAAATTTGTCAACATATATTTGGTTGAGATAATTGAAGTGTTTTGCGTGAAGAATTTTATTTGACCAGGAATCTAATAATTCCTGGTTGGTATTTATAAGAATGCTGGCATTCTCGTCGTATAAATTTAATGGCGAAATATTTCTATCTGCCTTGCAAATTATTTTATGCATTTCTGAACTATCAGCTTTCCTATGGAAAAAATTTCTTAGCATTTCTACCTGATTATGTTTTAAAGATGTTATTTTGACTATACCTCTACCTCCTAAATTTCTGGGTAAATTAATTCGTTCTATAGCTGAATTTGGGTGATGGGAATGAAATTTTGTTAATGTAGTTCTAATTAATCGTTCTAAGCTATCTAAATCTGTATTATAATATAATATAATTATAATATAATTAATTAATATAATATAATTAATTATCAACACCCCCATACACACAAGCCCTGCTTTTTTATGGGGATACTTAAATCAAATATGTACACATATTATGTAATTAATTATTATATTGAATGTATTGTAATTTATGTATCTTTCTCTGAATAAAAAAAAAAAAAAATCTATTTACGGTGGAACAAAAATTTGTCGTTTATGTATTAAAATTACTAACCAAAAAATGAATTTTTAACGATGTTTTATTTTTAAGTTTATTTTTCATTCTATTTTTAAAATAAATATTTTTAAAATAAAATAAATTATTCTTTTTACTCACAAATAATTGCCTAAATCGCCTCTAAAATTCAGAAACACTATTTAATGGTTTTATTATAGTTTAAAGGAACAATAAATAAAGTAGCTCACATCCGTACTAATTGGGAAAATTACTAATTTTCCACAATGCCTAAATATTCGTTGTTTATTAGGCTGACCTTTACCTTGGTAAGGCTTATCTCCATCATTCGACACTAAAACAATTTACACATATATTATAAAGATAACTGAGTACTTACTTATTATCAACAATCCAAAAATAAATTAATGATAATGAACGCACTACCTATCTAAATAATAATTTATGCTAACCCACCTACACGTACAATCACTAAAAATATTGTGTACCCGGCATTGCTCGGGCTTTACTCAGAGTTTTCCGAAATCTTATACATCGTAATTCTTTAATTTTTTAGTTAAGTGTGCAAAATTTCATCTATATGCTGCTTGAAGAGAAAGGAAAAGGGTTCATTGGGTGAGGTTTGTCTAGGTCTTGGCAGCGAATGCATCTGCTTACCTTTTGCATGGCGTGCCGGATCGGGAGAGACCCTCGACCTTCTCTCAACCTTATCACCTTACACCGCAGTGGAAGGGATGGATTCATACGTCCGTCACTCCTGAACACATTGACCTCCAGTTTTCATTCTTACCCACTACTCATACCTTTTTCCTTTCCAGAACTTCCTCTCATTCCTTTATCTTAAAAGACCCTCCATACACCATCCTTGACATAGACCCTAAGGAAATTTTTTCCATTATTTATTTTTTTCCATTACAAGCTACTTTAATGATGGTCTTTCACCAGTGTGACACTGAATGAATATCGGTACCATGACAGTTGATCCGGCGATAATTGGTCCCCCAACAGTTAGCCCGCTGAGAGTTGACCCGACGACAGTTGATCTCCCCGACAGTTGATCCCTAGACAGAGGCGGACAGTTGATCCGGCGGACGGTGGATCCGGGATCCGGCGGACGGTTGATCCGGGATCCGGTGGACAGTTGATCTCCCGACAGTTGATCCCTGGACAGAGGCGGACAGTTGATCCGACGGACAGTTGATCCGGAGATCAGTTATCAGGTCACCATAAATATCTCTAACGTTTTCTCTCCGCTTTCGCCCATGTGGCTCCATTTTCAAGAGCAATTGTATTTGTTTTAATAACGCCACATGCGCACATGTACATGTACACGCCCGAGCATGTACAGGCGCATGTGTACAAAAAATTACACAATTAAACACAACACTGTATTCATGTGTGTAGTATGGTGTGAGCTAATTGTGGAATGAACTACGAGAGCGCTTATCGGCCGTTGCCCCGATAAAAGTCCTACCTAGCAACTGGCAACTGGTTGGTACGTTGCTAGTATGAACTCACTCCTTCCTACTAACTTAACTGCAGATAGTGAAAGATGAACAATATTATCTTATATGCTTTGTGTTAATCATATTGTTACTCAGTGGCGTTGCAGGTTTTGCAGGGGCTGGGCTGTTGGGCAGTCACCCGGGGGTTTAAGCCTTTAAGGCGCCACATCCGCGCTCAAAAAGAAGAAGATGGATAAATATGTAATTACGAATGTTAGAGGAGCGCGCTAATATTTAAAACGATAAAATCGATGCGAAAATTGTCAAAATGTTTAATAACAATAATAAATAAATATTTCTAATAATAAAAAAAAATAAAAATAAAAAAATAAAATAAAAAAAACACGACTCGTTTAAAATATCGTGAAAGGCGTCTTAAGTATCATTTTAAGAAACATTGCGATTTTTTCCACAACAATAACTTGTAAAATAACTTAAAAAAACGTGTTTATAATAATTTTCGGAACATACTTTGCGATTTTTTTTCTATCGAGGGAATTTCGTATAATTTGCGTTTCGGCATTAGGAATGTGTACCTAGATATTATCTTAAAAAATAACTTTTTTTTAAGAGCTTAAAAACTTCAAATGTTTAAGGGAGATATGTAAGAAATCGGTAGAAATTCGGGTAGCGGCGGCTTAACGGTCCTCCCTACAGACGGGCAAATTCACGTAAAATGATTGCGCAATCATTATAACTAGCTTTTGCTCATTTACAGGCACCTAATTGGTAAAAGTACTAAGCAATTTGATGTTTGAATGTGAATGAAGTAAGGAGTGTGCGCCAACATAAAGGTTACCCGCTCAATTTTATACTGCTACCTGCTACAGAGCCACTTCGGTCGCCCGAGTCAAGCCGTTCAGTGTGGGCGTTTTTTCGCAAGGAGTCTACTCATTTTTTCACTGTGCCATTCGGGTTGCGTAGTTTGATACCCCTATCGCTCATTTCTTACATTAAAATAATGATGAGACAAAAGATGAGATACACAATGTACGTACCTATGTCGGTTTCCTCCAAAGGAAAAAGTAATACGTACTTTGAAGGAAACAGAACATCGTGGGTGTCATTATTTAATGTGTAAGAAACAGCTGCAGCATTATTGTGATAGGAAACGTATGTTGTACCGTCATTCCGTGGGAAAAATAAAAGTGCACATTCAATCAAGAAATCAATACCGCAATTCGAATAATGTATTTAAAAAATTCTCTTGATAAATATGTGTATTTATTGAAAACTAGCTGACCCGACGAAATTCGTACCGCCTCAGAATCGATAACTGTTGTGTTAACTTATTAACTGAATTAAATTAGACAATGAAAAAATTATCGATGCGCAACTGTCCGTGTTTTGTTTTTGTCAGTAGCAGAGATGGCGTTGTGTACGGATTTATATTTTTTGTGATTTTATTACTTTTCCACTTACTTACGGGAATTGTGTTTCATTTTCTTTATGTGAGGGAAATTTATTATAATTTATTGTATTTTTCCTTTGGAGGGGTGCAGACATACGTTTACCGTTTGTCTCATTTTCGACGATTGATATATAATGTGTAAGAAAGAGGGACAGCATTATATGTTTAAGCGCCTTTGAGGTGATTTTTCACCAAAACGGCGCTATACAAATTGTCCAATATTTTTACGGTGCTCCAGTTTTTATGTCCAGGTTAAATCTTTCCCAAATGAAAGACTAAACCCTTCCACACACTTTTCCACAAATGCTTATCTAGTAAATTCATCAAGTATAATAAATTCAAAACAATACAAGAACAATAATGCAAAAGTCAGTCATTTTAAATGCATTTAGGATTACGAAAGATTTTTTAAATATTTATATTTAGGGATCTGTAGGATTTATCGGACCAGTTAGGATTTCATCAGAGCCGAACCCTCTGATATGAAAATATCTGGAGTCGGTGAAATATTTTCCCATTATGTTTCTGGTGGATTGAAATGAAATGAAATGGAATCCACCAGAAACATAATGGGAAAATATTTTGTGGATTGAAATGAAATGAAATGGAATCCACCAGAAACATAATGGGAAAATATTTTACCGACTCCAGATATTTTCATATCAGAGGGTTCGGCTCTGATGAAATCCTAACTGGTCCGATAAATCCTACTGATCCCTCAATATAAATATTTAAAAAATCTTTCGTAATCCTACATGCATTTAAAATGACTGACTTTTGCATTTTTATATATAAATTCTTTGACAAATCTAATACGCCTAAATTTTGAATGAGAGAGCTAGGTATAATGCCAGTAGCCGAAATAACAAATGGAAATATTTTTATAGTCTCAGAATGCCAAATTCTTTTAATCTCATTTCCTAAATCTGTATATTTTCTTATTTTTTCAGAAACAGTTTTCTGAATATTACAAGAATTTGGAATAGCGACATCAATGATATAATTTATTTTTTTAATTTTGTCATGTAAAACTATATCGGGTCTATTATGACTAATTGTTCTGTCTGTTAGAATAGTTTTATCATAATAAATTTTATAAAATTCATTTTCTAAAAATGAATTTGGTTCATATTCATAATACGGTACATTACGGCAGTCAAGCAAGTTATGTTTAATTACCAAACTTTGGTGAATTATTTTAAAAACTTGATTGTGCCTAAATGTATACTCGGACGGCGCTAATACAGAACATCCCGATATAATATGTTCTATAGTTTCCGGAAAAGCTAAACATTTTCTACATAAATCATAGATTTGATTTGTATCTTTTATGATATGCTTCCTATAATTTTTAAGTATTAATGACTCTATCTTGAATGGCAAGCATAAATCCTTCTATTTCTGCGCTCAACTCTCCAATACTCAACCATTTGTTTGACGAAAGTTTGTCAACATATGTTTGGTTATTATTATTATTTTTATTAAGAACAAAAGCAAAACAATCAACGCATTGACATTTGACTTTTTTGAATTTTTGGAATTCACTCACTACTTATTATACTTATCACAATATTCCCGTAGCTCGTTCAAAAGCTGAGAATTCGTTCCATAAAAAATGCATTAGGAAAAAGAATTTTCTTCACAGTTACTTTTTCGTGAATTTTTCCGATGTTTTAATTTTTTTTTTAAATTCTACTATTCGGAGCGAAGACAAATCCAACAAATCAAAGATTATAAAAATCGGCCCAGCCGTTATCGAGTTATAAATGGTGTTACTAACCCGACATTGTTTTATATATTAATAAGATAAGATAATCAACAGTAATGTAAAGAAAGAGTTCAAATTGTTCTAAGTTCAATGGTCTGATGTGACACGCTCATTCATTAATAGAAAAAATATTCTTCACTTCTTTATTTTTCGTCTCATTATAAATTCCTACTGTAAAATTATGAATCAGGAATGTAAGCGCATTTATTTAGGATGTCGCCTCTTTGACATTGACATTATACTTTATATATTTGATGGCTATCAAATGTACCGTAAAACCGCAAGATTTCCGCATCTAAAGGTCTGAGGCCGAAAAATAAACTTATTTTATTTGTAAAAAGATACAACAAAGGTCGGGCTGTTTTGAAAGAAACAAAAAATTAAGTTTTATTAAAAGGATAAATAACTTGGTTCACTTCACTGTATCTACTTAATTTTTTAACTTTGAACTTTTTTTTTACATTCTAACTTTTTAAAATATAAACCCTTAGAAAATATATATTTATTTAAGAAACATAAACAGTCTTAGTAACATAATATACACAAGAGGATGACAGAAAAACAGACCAATTATTAATGTTCACAGATTGATATTTAGATACATAAAACTAACTGAAATTAAACTAGAATATTTAAGAAAAAAGGAGGAATAGGCAACAATTTAAAAAAAATGAGATGTAAATTTAACAAATGATAAACCTAAAATACACAACAAAATAGATGTGATCAAGATGTGATTATAAATTATAACTATACTTAGCCTGCGAAATAGGTATTTGGGTTGGGACGGGTAATATTAACCTTGATGTAGGAGATCTTGAAAACTAACATTGACCTTCAACATCAGAGTAATGAACTTGATTTTTGCGTCTTTGACCTTGAAATTTTAATGATTCAAGCCAACTCGAGAAACTGGTCGCCAGGCTTTCAGTATTTTGAGACAAACATTAAAATGAATTATTTTTACCTCAAATATTTTCAAGAAAATACGTAATTAATATATTTGTTCTATCTTCTATGCTTTTTTTTAACGAAAGACAAATATTCCCGGGTTAGACTTATTAATTACGAAGACGGGTACGGGTACAGCCGCCCGGGGAAGCATTTATTTTATAAACAATATTCCTGCCATAGGTCTGCCAAGTGGTTCGCTACGTTTGGTGACTAAGCAGGGGTGCCTGGGTACCTACTACGTGGCGGGCCTTCATAGGGTGAGATTTGTCCTATTGCCTGGCAGGCCGGATAGGGAAAGACTGTTTGAGGGAGACCTTTGGATCTCTCTACCACGACACTCTCGGAACATTGCCTTGCACCGCAGTGGGAGGGATGTATGCATATGTCAGTCACTTTTGGTGACACTGACCCCCAGATTTTAACCCACCCCTCATACTTTTCCTTTCCATATTTTTATCTCCTTCCTTTCCTCAAAACATCCTCCACACAGCATCCCCAAAGATGACATAGGCCTTGAGGGCCTATTTTTTCTCAATACATTTTGTGTGGAGCTGATGTAAAAAAATATACAAGTGTGCAGTTCACACGCAGTAGAAGTGAAACCTTCAGAAAACTAAAGTAGACAAGAGTGGGGAGGCTACGAAGCACCGCACAAAGAGGAGACCGATTATAGATACTATTTCATTCTCTCGCAAGCTAAATCCTATAGATGTATGTGTTTGTCTCATATAAGTGTTGCTATTTTTCGTTTCATCGAGTTTCAAATCACAACGGTGCTAAAGAAGTTTTCACTTCAAAAAACTAAAACCTCTAAAGCCAATGTTTCGTTTCTGATTGTTGCTGTTATTTTGCCAGGACCTACCGATTTATTACATATCTCCCTCAAACATTTGAAGTTTTTAAGCTCTTAAAAATATATATTATTTTTTAAGATAATATCTAGACGTGTTCCACGCCGAAACGCAAATTATATGAAATTCCCTAGATAGAAAAAAATCGCGAAGTATGCCCCGAAAATTATTATAAACACGTTCATTTCACTTATTTTTTTATATGTATGAAAAAATTCACTGTGTTTCTTTAAATGCTCTTTCAGATTTTCCCACGAGATTTTTGCTCTATCTTAAACGAGTCGTGTTTTATTACACATTTTCACAATTTTCGCTTCAATTTTATCGTTTTAAATATTAGCCCGCTCTCTCCAACATTCGTGATTACGTATCTCTCCATCTTCTTCATTTTAGGTAACTCGAGAAGTTATCTTCCGCTATGATTTCTGGTATTCTGCTATGTTTTAAGAGTATTTTGTGGAGTTTATCTTTCTCTGCCTGCCCCCGGTTAATCCTCGCGACTCGTGACAGTGTTTGCTGTTTGTGATCTGTGATATGTGACCTTGTGACCTTCAACCCTGAATGTGGTCACAGTGACAAGTCTTTCCCTCCATTAATCACAATAACAGTGAGTTACGTGACGCGAGATACATAACACTGTCACCGGGTCGACACTCCTATATCACTGAGCAGTTTTTCAATTTGCGCTAGAAAATGATTTTTTTCTCGATGATTCGTCGTGCTGGAAGATCTTCCTGTATCGACTTCCAAGGGCGGATTTAGGGGGGGGGGGGGGGGGGGGTATGGTATTTTTGTGTACTGTGGAGATTCCATCACAGTATCATACACAGAAGCAAATCAAATTATCAGAGTTGTTAAAATATATTAATAAAATAACATGATTCAAACTCTTGTCTATTTCTGGCTGGAATTGCGAATTTTGTTCGTTGCATCCCATTTATGCACTTGCAAATGAAAGATGATAATCAGCGTTTGTGAGAGCGGTACGGTCGGGAGAAAGCGCGCTCGGAAAAGCCCCCCCCCCTCCATTAAAGTTGACAAACACAAATTTCGACTTGATAAAAAATTGGTCCGTCCTGGGGGGAGGTGGGAATTATGCTCTTGAGGGGCTCCGCTCCTTGTGCCCCCCCAGAAAAAAATCCTGGATCCGCCCTTGTCGACTTCTCTAAAAGTCCTTCGAACTAGGCAACTGTTTTCTATGCAGCATGAAAGAGAAATGCTCTTTATTTTTGTTCAAATTTGAACCTTGTATCTTGTTTTACATAGAAAAACGGAAGTTTTTGAGAAAAGTTTCGTCTTTCAGGAATTTTCGTCTTTAATACTCGAAAGTTTTGCTAGCAGATCTCCGGCCGATTATCACTAATTGATGAATTTATTATTTTCTTTTTATATTTTGTTATGGTTTTTACATTTTGTTGTCTTTTATAGTAATTGCTGCAAAATGTTTTATAGAAAGTTTTCTCTTATTATATACATTTATGGAGGCCCTGAGGAAAACAATTTCTGTCGGGGCCTTTGTCATCTTTGGGGAAACTGTCTGGAGGTTTTTTTTGGGGAATGGATGGAGAGAAAGTTCTGGGAAGGAAAAAGGTATGAGAGGTTGGTAGGAATCTTGTGATCAACGTGTCCAGGATTGACCGACTTACGAATTTATTCCTCCTACTGCTGTACAAGGCGATGAGTCGAGAGATTTCGGCTGGAGAGGTAAAATGTCTCCTTCAACCAGTTTCTCCCAATCGAAAAAAAAGAAAAAACATAAATAATAAATCGGCAAAACAGAAATTTTCTTTGTGGAAACTGGCAGCTATACCTACATCTTAACTCATGCTGGTATGAAAAGTAATATTTCTAGATTTTTTTATTTACTAACTGAAGTCCCCGGCGATGCCCGGGCTTTACACAGAGTTTTCGAAATTAAATATTTGCAAAATTTCAAAATTTCTCGGCATAAAACTGTAGATTTTGCATACAAATCAAATCCACACCGACATTATTTTTTAGATATCATATATTTCAACCAACTTACACAAAACCTTGATAAATTATATACCTAAACCTTCCTCATTAATCACTCTATCTCAATCAATCTATTGGTGAAATCCGCATGAAAATCCGTTATGTAGTTTTTAAGTTTGTCTTTTTACTAGCTTACCCGACGAACTTCGTACCGCCTCAGTATCAATAACTGTTGTGTTAAATTATTAGCTGAATGAAATTCAGTTTTTTAACTACGTTAAAAATCACACAATGAAGCAATTATTGATGCGCAACTGTCTGTGTTTTGTTTTTGTTAGAATCAGAGATGGCGTGTACAGATTTATATTTAATTGTGATTTTCTTACTTTTTCAATTATTTACGGTAATTGTGTTTAATTTTCTTCATACATCTTATTGTATTTTTCCTTTGGAGGGGTGCAGACATACGTTCACTGTTTGTGTCATTTTTGACTATTGACATTTAGTGTGTAAGAAAGAGTGGCCGCTTTATATGTTTAAGAACAAAAGCAAAACAATCAGCACGTTGACATTTTTTGAATTCTTGAAGACTTTAATTTATAATATGTAGAGATATTTCTTTCTGAAGCAAGAAGTGTGTGCCAAGACAGAGTTGCGTGGCGTTTTATCCTCTCTACTGTGGTAAATCGTTGTGATTTTTAGTAACATATACTTTTTATAGCAATAAATTATTGCAAGAACTCTTTATGAAAAAAGTGGTTCATGAGAAGTGACGCAGAATCAGTTCAATATCACAGGCGATGTCAATGAACCAAATTATTATTACCTACCCACCTGAATTGGCCATACAAAACAATGACTATCTCTTTGCATCCTATGTATATATTTAAATCTCTAATTGTTTTTTTTTTTACTTTCCCTGGGTGTCTTTGAAATCTATTTCATTCGGTCTGGACATTAAATATTTTGTCATAAAATTTTTTTTCCCGCGTGGCATTAAATTTCAAATTGATTCGCTGTTTTTATCCTAAAAAAAATATATTTATTTTTAATAGAGATATACTATTATTTTTATAACTTTACTAGCGAGTTCCCGGCATGCGTTGCTATGCCACTAATAAAGAAAGTGTTTCTCCCTGTGTGTCTTTTCCCATTCGTCCCGTTCCCCTTCCGTCTCCCATTCCCCTCCCATGTCCCCTTTCTCTCACGCGTTCAATATATTCAGTCCCGGTACATTCAGATTTTTAAACAGCTGGCGTTCCACCCATTGCATTTAAAAAAAATAAATTATTTCTTACATGTTACAAATATTCATGTTTGTATATTATAAGAACAATCAATCAAATTTGGTACCTAACATAGGTACCAAAAGTAATAATAATAAATTTAAAGTAATATAATTTTCAATTAGATTTTGATTAGTACCATAAGTGAATACTTCGATAAATTAATTTAAAAAAGTTTTTTCGAATATTGAATTTTGGTTGAATTTTGATTGAACAATCGATATATGAAAACTGTCATTTTCAAATTTTGACATTTTTGTAAGAGTTTTTGCAATAGTTAAAAAACTTTTCAGATGTATTGTCATGTGGTTGTAATAATCCAGAAACCTTCGCGGGGGTTTAAAGAAGGTATATAGAAAGTTTCAAACATTTCCTATAGCAATACATAGACAGCTCATATACTCGTACTTATTCATATACTCATAAAAATACATATACTTGGGTATATGCAAGCATATTTTGATTTTTATATACATATATAGACTAATTAAACGCCCAAGAATTCTCGTCACATTTGAACTGTTTATAGATTGACCATAGACATTGTTGTAATCGTCAATACGCTAGTCACAGGCAGAGAACGCGATAGGTGCGGATATCGAAAGGTCATCCCAAAATAGCTACGTACACATGAAGCTGTACCTAGTACCTACCTATCTATCGATGACTGAACGGTCACGCGTTGCAGAGTTTCTGGAACTACCTGGAACCAGTCGATCTACGACATTCACATTTGGGGAATGTAGTGATGCGATAATAGATTAATCACGTGTACAATACTAGGATTACACAAAATAAAGGTATGGTAGTACCTAGATTTTCTAATAAACATGGCCAGCGAACTTTTGAATACATCGTACCGCTTATATTAAATATGATGCCATATGATTTGAAAAAAATGTTGCTCGACACCTAAATTTGCACTATTGTTAAAAACATGGCTATTGGAATCAGATTTTCTGTATTAACTGACTCCTCGTGCATTTTTAATTTTTTTAGACGTTGTCGTAATATTTTTTTAAACTTTTTTTATATTTTTATTATGTACCTACTCGTATTTTATTAAATTGCAATATTATTTTTCTTCTATTGTAAGATATTTTGTACTGTACTTGATAAGTGATGCGATAATAGATTAATCACGTGTACAATACTAATAGGATTACACAAAATGAAGGTATGATAGTACCTAGATTTTCTAATAAACATGGCCAGCGAACTTTTGAATACATTATATCGGACTTATGTCCTCTATATTGACTGTAAAATACGGGTGCTGGTTTTCTAGTCGGCGGGCTGCTGTGCACGCTCAGGGCCTGGTCCGGTTGCTGTGAGTATCCGAGGAGAGAGAATTCAGCTGTCCAAGGAAGTGCAAGGTCGGAAGTCAAAGACAATTGTAGAGTGCAGGCAGGAAGAAGCGGTACAAGAAGATAGAGACGGTGAGAGTTGACGCGACGATAAAGGTTCGAATGTGACTGATTTGAACAGAGCTTGACGCTCTATATATACGCTGCCGCGGGGCCGTGCCCAATAGTGGTTCGCATTTGATAAGAGTATTCCTTGAACGTTGCTGCATTTCTTTGCAGTTTTTTCCATCCTTATACAAGAATGGAATGATAAAATTGAATTATATAAGCAAAACTACTCTCTTTACCGCTCTATCTCATGTAAACCACTTCATTCTAGCAGTTTTATTAAATTCAGTAAAAATTGTACAATGTTAACAAGTGGGGTTTTTAGCCCGATATCAATATGAAAAAACCCTTATATCTATTTAATGGAAACATTAACATATTTAATTTTATCTTAACAGTATGGACGCAAGTCCAGCCTTTTAATCTATATAATTTTATTTGAAATAACTTTAGCAAACATTGCGTAAATTCAATATTAATCTTACATAAACATGTTCGAAAAGAGCGAGTCCCCATGCAGATTGCATGGCGGCTAAAACGGATTTCGTGATTGGCTGGCCGTTCTAGAGCGAAGTAGCGGGAGGGGGTGGGGTCAACATACGTCCTTGCGGTTGGCCTAGGATGGTCAGAGTGGGGGTTATGGCGTATATACCCGTGGTATCTTGAAGACGCCATCATTGTCCACGCGCCAATCATCACATAACGGTGTTTGTAGAGTGGGAGGACCGTAAATAGGTATGGCGTCTCTAAGATGTTACCATTCCTTCTAGGGCGGCCCTTGAAAAGACATATTAAGCTGTTTATTGGTAGATTCCACGTTCGATATATACATCGTACCACTTATATTTAATATGCTGCCATATGATTTGAAAAAAATGTTGCTCGTAACCTAAATTTGCACTATTGTTAAAAACATGGCTATTGGAATCAGATTTTCTGTATTAACTGACTCCTCGTGCATTTTTAATTTTTTTAGACGTTGTCGTAATATTTTTTTTTAACTTTTTATGTTTTTATTATGTACCTACTCGTATTTTATTAAATTGCAATATTATTTTTCTTCTATTGTAAGATATTTTATACTGTTTTTATTTTTTTTTATTTAATTATTTTCATATTACATTAGGTTATAATAATGACATATTGCCCATCTCACTAGGTGTGAAACACCTGTGTTGAGATGGCAATTTACAGAGTGGTTATAATCTATGATTTTGTTTTATTAATATTATGAACATGACAGGTTGATATAAAATCTTTTTTTCTAAGTAATATACAATTCAAGTATGTTATATGAACATAGCAGTAGGTACATGGTTACATATTTACACACAGTAGGCATAAAGTTAAGAATGTTATTAAATACTCCTGATAGATATGTTTATTTGAGGTGATCAATGATTCTACTTTTAAATGCACTTTTGCTTTGAGTGTTTCTTATTTCAGTAGGTAGAGAATTGAATAGCTTTGTTGCATTATATTTAAAAGTTCTTTGTCCATAAGAGGTTTGACAAACTGGGATGTTAAAAGATTTTATATTTGACTCTCTTAGGGCTCTAGTGTTTGTTCGTTCCTCAAACATGTGTGTATTTTTAAATTGGTGAAGCAGAATATTTTTTGAATACAGTTTTTGCAGGTTAGGAACATTTAGTGTCTTAAAAATAAAATCAGTGCTCGTTCTCAACGGGACTTTAAGAATAACCTTCAAAATTAGTTTTTGAATCTTTACTAAAGGCTCCAGGCAAGTATTTGTGGCACTTCCCCAGCTAATAATACCATATTCAAGTGATGATTGTATGAGAGCACAGTAAACTTGTTTCAGTTGTTTTATATTTAATATATCTCTAACATTTTTAAAGAAATAGACGAATTTCCTCAGTTTTGTCGTTAAGTTTGTAACATGTGCGTTCCATTTAAGAAGATCATCTATTTGAATACCAAGATATTTAATACTGTCAACTCTACTTATAGAAGGACAGGTACATGGAGTTAATGAGGGGTTACAGCTGTGAAGTTTAAGGCTTTTTTGTGAAGGCAAGAGCTTATTTGATATTCGAAATGTTAGAAATTTGGTTTTGTCTGTATTCAGGGTTAATATGTGAGCATTAAGCCAATTTTTAACAATACGAAAGCCATATACTGTACTATGTATTTTCCCTTGACAAGCTACTTGCAGTAGCTTTGCAGGTGTAATGTAAAAAGAAAAAAAAACTATTTTCTGTAATAAAAAATTTAAAAAAACATTTAGGGCAGAGGTTTTATACGATTTCTTATTGTAACATTTTATGGTTTTTCAGGAAATTCGTGCGGCACACGGCCAAACTGAAACTTCCTGAAATTTTTCATCCAAAAAACTGGTTTACAAAAAAAAAAATTTTTTTTCGACTACAACAACATCAAGAATGCAATTTTTTAATATCAGCACACTAGCACACCCAAAAGTCACGAGCCGCCACTGGTTACTTCTTGCCGCTGCCGGATATCTCGCGGTGGATTTCAAATACATTAAAATAATATCTAGAAGTTGTTTTGATTTGCATAATATTATGTTTTACTATCATTTTATAATTTTGGAAGGTCTTTGACCAATCGACCTGAGGGAAGGACCGCCACTGCATGCATGTTCTATAACACCACGAGTTAACCCTTTATAGTGCACTATTATGGAATTTCATAAGTGGCAATAATAGATACTAATCAGCAATCAGGCATCAGCCTAGCATGGTGGTAGAAAAATCCACTAATAATGTAACCATATTATGTATGCAATGAATAAAGAGAAATTTAAAAATCTATAAGGGCTTTAAACATAATATATTTTTCTTACTTTCAAGTCACCACACCACTGTAAAAAATATTATTTCAAAATGTTATTTCATTTTTTGAAAGCTGCATTTGTTAATCCTGCTCTCACCAAATATTTTAAAGAAATTCATAAAATTGACGGAGATACAGCATTTTATACGAAACCGTTTGAAACAGTTTGTATATTGAATTATCCTTCAACAAAAATTTGATCTCGTTTTATCGAAACTACTTTTTTCAACCTGGTTGACAACATATTAAAAAAAACTATACATCCGATTTTCATGCACCAATTCTTAAAATCCAGTCTCTACGGCACCACGCAAGGATTTTTTTATAAGATAGGCTTTAGGTCATATCTAATTTTAGATCTGAATATATTTAACTCACTCATATCTAAAAGTAGTGTAACTAAACTCACCATTAGTGATTCTTCATTTTTACTTAATGTTAAATTCAAATTTAAGTTAAATTAATTGAGAGCCAATCACTTTGTAAAACACCATTCAATCAAATTTATGCCATTAAGTAGGTACCTTAACAATCCTCTTGATTTTAAGTTTTTTTTTTAAGAATAAAAAAAATGTTTTTTTAAATGTGTATACGGTGTTCTATATTTTCAATGTCATTGCACTTTAAATGAATATTTGATAGTTAATTTGGTGTTGCAAGCCTACAAATTATGTAGTTCCATGTTTTATATTATCTACTCTTATTTGACAGACTATATATATCTACGTAATCCATTAAACTTCAAAACGTTGTCACAGTTTTAAAATGTCCTGTTCTAAATTTAAAAGATATCTTTTAAAAATCTTTCATTTTCTTAGTACAGAAAATTCTCTAACCAAAAATTATTCAACGGCTGAAAAATTCGCGGCGTTGCCACTTCCAGAGGGTATTACGCTTTCCAAGCAAAAAAGAAACGTAAGACACAAACAGCTGTTGTTTCATAAAAAGAGACACGCCTATACGGAATAAAGGAGACGCAATACCAAAGTCACGTTTATTTTGGTTCAGACAGTCAACGGTTGAACTTTAGACGGGGACACTTCTATCGCGGGTGAATGAGACGGAGTTGTAAAAGTGTGTTTATTATACTTACGTCATGTGGTGTGTTGAACAGAGACATGTGTATATGGAATGGTGAAAGAGATATATAAACTTTGCAGGGGAATGAACTCGGATATTGTAACCCTTCAGACAGCTGTTTTGTTTTTCAGAACTAAATTTATTCACAAAAACAGTTAAATTTGGTACGATTTTGCTGGAATTTTTATTCTTATAACAATACCGCCACAATTACAAATGTAATGTTCTGAATAAAAATGTATCTAATATACGTTGTAGGCAGATAGTTAAGATCCTATTGTGGATGCCTAGCTCTTACAGAATGGACAGATTTATGCATCTGGCAATCGGAATCCTGACCATTTTTTTCATTTCTATAACATTCATTTATTTTTTAACACCGTACAGAAAATATGGGGAAGATCAATGAAAACCCCCCCCAAAAATACATTTAAGGCGATCCAATAGTCCAGGAAGAAATCGAAATCGGAATTCACCATACCCGAAAATATGTTTATAAATAGGAGAGTTTGGACTTGAAAGCGTTTTTTATAGACCTTATACTTTATTTTTTTCTAAGCTTATTAAAATATTTTTAATGGCCAATTATACACGCAGTATTTAATTGAAGCATCTATAATACTTCTAAGCGATCAAATTTTCAAAACAAAAACATATGATTTTGTATGATTTTGCATTATTTAGTATGACTTCATCTTAAGAAATATATTTTTAATTTTTTTAATGTACAATTTATGTTAAATGATGCAGAGATGCGTGGTAAATATTTAAATATATATTTTATATAAATATATATTTTATTAAATATATATCTTATATTTTTTTCATTGAATATGTTCATAAAACAAGCAAATTTTTATCAAAAAAATTCACAACAACCAGTTCGATGACCTTAAAATCTCGGAAGCAATCTGACCTCCAACGGGTTAAAACCTTTTGCAGCTGCTGTCATTGCCAGAGCGAGACCCCGCCATACGTCAGAGCGAGACCACGTCATACAGAAAAAACGTTATCGAGTCCTGTTGAAATTGTATCCGCAAAACGAGACGCGGCTAGCCGGAGTGAAAGAGACAAGGATGCTTTTGTTGTTTTTTCTTGAGGCGGAGGACGGTCGTCGACCCGAGCGCACTCACCTACATACACATACAAGCGACGGAAACACACGAACATTGCCGAAGTCGTTGAACCTATAAAAGAACATACGCAAAATGTACAAACCACTTATACAGAAATTTTAGTGTTCGATATACAATTGAAATACTTTTTTTAGTAAGTATACTTAATTTGCAATCTTTTTACTATGTTTTTACTTCACCTACTGACACTCGCAACCATTGCCGATGTCGTTGAACTAAAATAAAATCTCGCGGAAAAGGGTAGAATCAAATTTGTTCATCTCTCCATGTATTGATAGAAATAATTTTAAATTTTTATGAAGTCTACATATTTTGCGTACTTTTGATAGTATTCTGCTTCACCTACATACACATACAAATGACGAACACATGCAAACACCTTGGAAGAGCATTGAACCGATTTTTAAGGTTACACATAAGAAAGAACCGACTAAAATCATACATTGCAGCTAAATATCAAGCAATTAAATTAGTTTTTTTACTAGGTGTACATAATTGACTAAATACTTCAATATTTTTCAGTATTTTATGGTATAAATGAATTTAATTGACATTTTTGAACTGCTCGAGGAAAGATTCGAGTAAATTAGACTATTTTTAGATAACATTTATGAGACCAACCTTAGGTAGGTAGATACTACCCGGTTTCGCAAGAATTTCGTATTTAAACCGATTAGTGGCAGATTCTCTCAAATCGATCCTTGTGAAAGACCACTATTGAAAATCGAAGCGTTGTTTGAAATGGTTTTAGCCGTGTTTGTTGATTAGATCTGATTTTTTTTACGTGAGCTATACACAGGAGACCCTGAGAAAAATTATTTCCCTCAGGGCCTATGTCATCTTTGGGGATGCTGTGTGGAGGGTTTTTTTTTAAGGAAAGGAAGGGAAGGAGAAGGAAAGAAGGAAAAGGTTTTAAGATGTGGGTAGGAATCTGGGGTTCAGTGTCACCGCCTCCAAGACCTAGACAAACCTCACCCCATGAACCCGGGCACCTCTGCTAAATCACCAAACGTAGCAAACCACTTGGGGTGACCTATGGCAGAGGTGTTGGTTATCTAATAAAGGTTCCCGGGGCGGCGGTACCCATTCCCGCCTCCCTAATTGGAACTGGCTTTAGCCGTGTTTGGTGACCAGATCTGAATAGACAGGTACTTCCCCACCTTCCTCTTCCCACCTCCTTCCCCTCTCCAGCACCTTCAGCCTCACAACATACCCCAATCCCAATTGGGGATGACATAGTCTCACTGTCTCCAGACGAGAGCAGCTGAGACTCTTGTGAGGTATTCACATAATAAAAGGTAATAATAACTTTCTAATTATATAAATAATTGAACATAATAAATAATTAAATTTTGTTATTTTATTTTTTTACAAAATGTATTCGTTCATTTTTTAAAAATTGATTCGGCACCTTTAAATTCAAAGTCGAATGAAAACAAATGGCGGCGTTATCGTGTTCTATTTTTGAATATAGTGTTCTCATCGTCAAGTACATTGCAGTCATATTTAACAGCTGGATGCCAAGGATGATCGTCACACTTAACTTTGCAGTTCGTGACTATGGTAGTGTAGATTTTGTTGAAACAAAAAAAAACTTTCTGACTAACCATCACGACGTTTCTCCGCAGGGGTAGGCAGAGAGGATGGACCACCACACAACACTTTTTGCTTTATTCAATAATTTATGCATACTATTCTACACTTCTTCTTATCGTGCACTGTCGATCAACGAACGTTGGCTATAAAGTTGGCTATGCGGACTTTGTTTACTGCGGCCCGTAACAGTTCTACAGTAGACTGGCCAAACCACTGTCTCAGGTTTTTCAACCATGATGTTCTCCTTCTTCCAGGGCCCCGTCTTCCGACAATCTTTCCCTGCATTATGAGATGCAAGAGCTCCTACTTCTCTGGATGTCTCATCACATCTCCATAGTTATCGAATTTTTATAGTTTTAATAATTTCTTTTTCTTTATTCATCCGACCCATAACATCTTCATTCGTAACCCTGCCCATCTGGCTTATTTTGAGTATTCTTCTGTAGATCCATATCTCGAATGCCTCAAGTCGCCTTATCAGTTCTTCAGTAAGCGTCCATGCTTCCATTCCATAAAATAATACCGAAAACACGTAGCATCTGACCACTCGCATTCGGAATCCAAGGTTCTACACACTTGTGAGATTCTTAACGTGACTACCTCAAGCACATTTGGATTTATAAAAGTTTTCCTTAGTGTTTTTCATTTGGCCACTTACAAAGGGCCATCAGACTTTAATTACGTAAAACCTCTGCTATGGGTCACCCCAAATGGTTGGCTACGTTTGGTGACGAGAGAATGATTGAGGAAGTTTTTTGACCTCTCCAGCCAGAATCCCCCGCCCCATCGCCTTGCATCTTGGTTAGAGGGATGGATTCATATGTCCGTTACTCCTAGACACACTGATCCCCAGATTCCTTTCCACTCCTCATAACTTATACCTTCCCACAACTTCCTTTCCTTAAAAAACCATCCACACTGCATCCCCTATGATGACATAGGCCCCGAGGGAAATTATTTTCCTCAGGACCTATTTAAAAAAAAAAACATGTGTGCAGTTCACACGTGGTAGAAGCGAAACCTTTAGAAAACTAAACTTTGAGAGAATGAGACGAATGCATAGTATCAGGAGTAGGATAATTGTAGGGTTTATTTATTATAATATTGTTACCAAGCTTAAACATTATTTTACATTTTATTCTATAAAGCACCGCACAAAGAGGAGGCCTATAGGCTACGAAGCACTGCAAAGAAGACACCGATTAGCCTATCTCATTCTATCAGGCTAAATCTTATAAGTAGATGTAAGTGTTTGTCTCTTTTTTAGGATCGCTTTTTGGTTTCATTGTGTTTTAAGTCACAACGGTGCTAAAGAAGTTTTCACTTCAAAAATCATACATACATCATTTTTTTTCGTTATTTGTTTTTGGCCGTGAAAATGTAAAAACTTAACGACTCTGAATTGAGCATCGACATCTTCAATGTCACCTACAGAGAATTCAGTAACTATCTCTTGACATACGTCGTAACATAGTTAAACTGCCCCCCATGCACTTTTAAAAAAATGTTGTAATCTTCTCCATATTTTTTTTAGTGTATAACTGTTTTATGGAGAAATTGAATAAAATAAATAAAAACAAATAAAAATAAATACAAATAAATAAAAATAAATAAATAATTTTAGTCAATGTCGTACAGCCAAGGGGAAGTTGTAGAAATATGTTATATTTCATTATTTACTTACAAATAATAAATGTTTAATATGTTTACTTTCGTTGCTCTTAATTAAAATGACTAGAAAAGTAAACAATACCAGTGCAGTAGTTAATACTGTTTGGCCTGTTGTGGTGTAGAAGTTGTAGAAGCGAGACGAAGAGGAAACGTGTTTAGAATGAAAGGAAGAGTGGTCGTGAGTCGTGACGCCTGATGATGATGGTCCTAACCACTTGCCTACACTAACTACAACTACTAACTGTAAAGTGGAACTTTAGACAGGGCCGGCACGGGACAAGTCACTTGCGGCACGCATGAATGGCTTATGAATGGCACGCACACGGGCTGCCGAGACAAGGGGCGGACTGTTGCGAATGGAACCGCGCGTTTTGAACCCACTACAAAATATCCCCCGACAAAATATCCTACGGACAAAATATCCACCAACAAAAAATATACTAAAACCTAACGTAACCTAACCTAAACAAAAAAATGGAACAAAAATAATACAGACATCCTGTAAAAACAATAAATTATTGTTATCTGCATTATTTTGGTACCATTTTTTTAACACTTAACCTAACAAAAAAATGGAAAAAAAAATAATACGGACATCCAGTAAAGATAATAAATTATTATTGTTTTCTTTGTTATTTTTGTCCCATTTTTTTCTTAGATTAGGTTAAGTTTTAGTAGATAGTTTGTTGGAGGATGTTTAGTCGGGGATATTTTGTCAGGGATATTTCGGTGTGGGATGAAAACGCGCATTACCATTGCGAATATCTTTGAAAATTTTAAAACTAATCCAAAAAAACCTTCAAATATTTAGAAAAGCCCTTCATCAATAACGAAGCAAATAAAAAGCGGTCTTTAGGTAATTGAATCACTAAATCATTTTGTTATGTTGATCGAATTTATTTGATTGATTTGTGTTTTCGCAATTTAATAATTTTAAAAAGTAAGTATAAGTACTTACTTAAGTATAAGGTACATATTTACTTACTCGGACACACGCCTCCCAAAAAGAATTATGACTGGACACCCAGGTAGAAAGAGAAAAATGGGAAGACCCAGACTGAGGTGGGAAGACGAGGTAAGAGGGGATGCAGCACAGCTTCTCCAGGTACCAAAC
This sequence comes from Limnephilus lunatus, assembly GCA_917563855.2. Classification (NCBI taxonomy): domain Eukaryota; kingdom Metazoa; phylum Arthropoda; class Insecta; order Trichoptera; family Limnephilidae; genus Limnephilus; species Limnephilus lunatus. The sequence continues at coordinate 60,125,274 of OU830596.1, forward strand.
TGGAAGTCAGCCGCTGAGGACAGGAGGAGTTGGAGGCGAATGTTGAGGGAGGCCAAAGCTCGATATGGGCTGTAGCGCCATCGGGGATAGAAGTATAAGGTATATTTGAAGTACGTTCGAGAGTGGAAGATACTTTTAAGTATCGCCCTGGTGTAAGACCACCATCCGGAATTGAAACGTTGCTTATGGCTTTAGCCGTATTTGGTGACTAGATCTGAATAGCCAGGTACTTCCCCATCTTCCTCTTCTCCATTTCCTTCCCCTTTCCTCTTGCCTTCAGCCTCACATCATACCTAATTGGGAATGCCATAGTCTCACTGGATCCAGGCGGTTGGAAGCAGTTGGGACTCATTGTGGCACATTAAAAAAATCTGTCAATACCGTGCACGAGTCTCAATTAACAATCTGGAGCCAGTGAGACTATGGCATCCCCAATTGGGATATATTGTATGATTGAAGGCGGTGTGGAGTGGATGGAAAGGAGTAGGAAGGTGGAGAAGAGTACCTGGTCACCAAACATGGCTAAAGCCATGTTTCATTTCTGAATGGTGGTATTGTATCAGGACGATACTGAGAATATCTTCTACTCTGAGACTTGCCACAATTGCATTGTATATTATTTTTATTGAATCAATTGTTAAGCAACATACATTAATTTGAGCCCTCAACCTCCGGATTGGTGGTCGAGAGCCTTATCCCTTGACCACGGAGGCCGTCAACTGCATCGTCAATGGAATGGCGTAACTTTAATGTCCAGATACATTTTTGAAATGGTATTTTTTTAAATATACTTAAAATATATATTCTAAATTCTAAGCTATAACTCTCTTTGTTTCAATTGCACATATTAAATTTGGTTTTGTTGGTCGACTATTTCTGATTTAGGGCAAAATATTTCCTCATAGCGACCCTGCTTTGGTTGTTAGTTGTTGGCTGTGGGTAGATATTGTAAAGTCGCACGTGGGAAGAACTTAAAGAAGGAAAGTAAAGCGATAGACGCACCGCTAGACCAGGTGAGGTTAGGTTAGGTTAGGATGGCTTGTTCACTAGATCTAGGCAAAGAGAACGGATCACTCTAGCGAATCGACCGTTAACAATATAATATGCAATAAATTGGTAAACCATTAATCTATCATTGCTCTAACTCTTCACGGTTATTTTATTTTTCCTTTCTCTACGGGCCTGCTGTTTTATTTATAGTACAAATATGATATTTGAAAGTAGGTACTCGGCCCACGTGATAATTGGATGATTTGTAGAGCGCCGTTTATGTGTGAAAACACTTCAAGGGGGCTGCACAATTTATTATTAATTCTTAGGCTCTATCTAATTTTATTATTTACAAATAGATACCGAAAACATACTTACCTGGCAGGTCACTTCCGATAAACATACTTTAATTGGAGTGTTTATGCTTGGAGAAGATACGACTTTGAACGTGGAGTACATTGTATTTAAAACACTGGACAATCTGACCATTATATTAATATATGTACCTACAATATATCACTGTTGATAAAAGTTGAGTTAATATTTATTTTGAAAGACTAGAGGATTTAGGATTCTTTAGGACTGAAGAATTTTTATGAAATGACTTTTACAAAAGCTTACAAATAAGAATTTGTAAACATTTTTTTACATAATTAGTCATTTACAATGTGGCGGGCAGTGAAGGTGAACGTGAAAGGTTTTTTTTTATTTTATGGATACGGTTGTCTGAATAAGTGCGTTTTAAGTTTAGCTCTGAATTCCGCTAAGTCTGTGATCATTCTTAAATCACGTGGCAGTCCATTCCAGGCTTTAGGCCTGACACTCCGAAAGCGCGCTCACCGAACTTAGTAGGTGTGCTTTTTGGTTCCTTTAACCTTCTGCTGATGACGCTGCTGTCCTCAGGGTCGACTGTCGAGAATTGAAATTTTCCGGAATACGCATTTCCGATAAGTAAGCCGGAGCCATTTCGTTAAGGGACTTAAATATCATCCAGCAGAGGTTAAACTGGATTCTGTCAGGACATTTGAGCCAGTGAAGATTTTTGAGATGCTTTGAAATATGATGATATTTGAATAATTAATAGTGAACCCGAAACGGAACGTAACAAACAAATTTACAAACATTTTTGGTTTTTATAATAATTTATATAGCCTTAATTTCTTGGTAAAACCATGTATGATCGTTTGAGAAATGTGAAGATTCGCAAAGAATGCAAGGCTGATGTAAGCGTAATGAGAAAGATTAAGAAAGGGACCCTCAGGTGGTTTGGGCATGTAGAGCGAATGAACGAGGAAAGGAGTGTAAGGAGAATATATTTTAATAAAAAGACAAATTACTTTGTTTACATTTACATTTTGGAGAATATATGACGAATAAATGTGAATGGTAGAAGAAATCGGGGACGACCGAGGAAGACATGGCACAATCAAGTGAATCAGATACTTGAGATGGGCCATGTTAAGAGTCAGAATAATAGAAGAGTATGTATGAGACGATGACTGATTGTGAACGAGTCAAGGAGTGTGTGTCAAGACCGAATTGTTTGGCGGTCCGTCCTATTTGCCTGGGAAACAGCGCATGATGGTTAGTTAGTTAGTTATACGGCTAAAAAAATCTACGATTCGATCATAGATATAGTAATAATTTTATGTGAACTTCGTCGATTGTATCTACCGCCTACTTTACAAGCGGTTCCATGCCAACTTAGAATCAATTCAACACATTTTTGAAAAGCCATGAAAAAAATAATTTTAAAATAGCTCTTAACCCTAACCTAACGTAACCTATTTAACTAATTTTTTTAATACTTTGTAATCATCTCTCTTAATGACCTTTTTGAGGTGGTTCTGAGTTGGTTTCATTCTGAGTTGGCCGGTCACCGTATAAAGTATAAATGATCCGTGGTCGTGTGGCAAAGGTCAACCTTGTCCAAATGTGGTGCATGTGTTTCGCGACTGTGCACCGTTGCCAAGGGATCATTGACGCTAGTTCCTCGCAGCATCTTTCATTGAAATACCGGTAGAATAAGGACAGCTTTACGCCTGACACACCCGCTCCAAATATTGTAATTGTAATTGAAGATTAAAAATAATGTGTAGTATATTTTAGACACGTTCCAGAGCGGAAAATAGTCTCAGTAAGACCATCATTTAGAATAGGTCACTTGCATCACATTTTTTATTTTTTTTCCGGTTTAGGCAAATATTCTAAGACATTCTGTATTTTTTTTAATCGTATTTTTGAAACCCTGGCGATTTTTTGAAAATTTCAATCCGAAAAATCAGACCTTTTTTTATAAACCGGAAAGACGGGACATAATTTTATAGGTGCGAAAAAACGATAATTACATAGCCGAAAATCATTTTTAAAAAAGAACGTTTTCCACACGAATAGAAATAAATTGTAATTCTCTTCGTAACATCTGTAAAAACACCGCCATCTTTATCAAAAAAATCAAACCAAGGAATAAGTTCGCATTGAACAAACAATAAATCTAGTGAACGTTAAACGCAAATTCAAAAATTCGCCGGAACAAAGTGTTGCCATATAAAAAAAAATAATCAGTGTGGAATTTTACAAAATTAAGGGAACATAATCGAAGACGGGACATTTTCATGTAGTGACGTGACGAGCTCTAATAATGGATTTATTTATTTAAAAATAAAAAAACTATACATTTCTAAAAATTTTTACTAACATTTTCGTAATCTTAATAAAAAAATCTATCCACACGATTTTTTCCAAGTCGTTATGAAATCCATGCAAGTGGCCTATTGAAACGTTGCTTTAGCCATGTTTGGGTGAATAGCCAGGTTCTTCCCCATCTTCCTCTTCGCCATCTTTTCTTTTCCCCCTCCCCACTACCTTCTGCCTCACAACATACCCTAAATGGAGATGCCATAGTCTCTCTGGCTGCAGGCGGTTGGGAGCAAATGGTACACTTGTGCGGTATTCACTTTAAAAAATAAACCGAGCGTTTAACGCACACGCACTAGCTTCAGGCGGGAGCGGTTAGGACTCTTGTGCGGTATTCACTTTAAAAAAACTTAAAATTCAATTTAATGGACAAAACAAATAGTGAGATACGTTTTTTAGATTTTTACAGCTAAAAGTATTTTCGTTATTTATTTTTGGAGTGTTATGCCGTGTTGCGCTACCTCCTTCTTTAGCCAACGTTTCGGACAGCGTTACAGTATCCATCATCAGGTCAGATCCGACAGATGTGTGCTAACTCCTTCTTTAGCCAACGTTTCGGACAGCGTTGCAGTGTACATCATCAGGGCAGATGGCAGGGCTGAATATGGACACTGTAACGCTGTTCAAAACGTTGCCTAAAGGAGGAGGTAGCGCAACGCGGCATAACACCCCAAAAATAAATAACGAAAATACTTTTGGCCGTGAAAATCTAAAATCATATCTATTGTTCAAAAATAGTAAAACGTAAAATATAGTTAGGTTAGCTTAGGTTAGATCCGACAGATGTGTAAAGATGAAGTAGGTAGCGCAACACGGCATAACACCCCAAAAACAAATAATGTCTTAAAAATACTATAAATGTGAATTTCCACCCTTATTAGCACCCCTTGAAAATCTCATGGGAACTACCCCTAGGAATTTTGACTTCATTAAACCTATCCAAATATTCCTACATGCAAATTTCAGAATTGAAGCGTTGATTGAAATGGTTTTAGCAGCGTTTCGTGATTAGATCTGAATTGCCGAATACTACCCAACCTTTCTCTTCCCCATCTCTTTCTCCTCCTCACTACTTTCAGCCATTACTAAAATTGGGGATGACATATTCTCGCTGGCTGAAATTGTAAATGTAGTTTGTTTTATATATTAAGACTAGCTGACCTGGCGAACTTCATACCACGTTGTGTTAAATTATTAGCTGAATTAAATTCAGTTGTTTTATCAAGTTAATAATTACACAATGAAGCAATTATATCGTGTTTTGTTTTTGTCAGTATCAGAGATTATGCAAGTACGGATTTATAATTTTTGTGATTTTCTTACTTTTCCACTTACTTACGGGAATTGCGTTTCATTTTCTTTATACGTGTGAGGGAGATTTATTATAGTTATTGTATTTTTTCTTTGGAGGGGAGCAGACATACGTTCACCGTTTGTCTCACTTTCGACTATTGATATTTAGTGTGTAAGAAAGAGGGGCAGCATTATATATTTAAGAAAAAAAGAAAAACAATCAGCGCATTGACATTTGACATTTTGAATTTTTGGAATTCACTCACTATTCATTGTTATACATGTCACTATGTCTCTGCAGCTCTTTCAAAACATTTGAATTGGTTCCGTACAAAATTTATGAGGAAAAGAATTTTCTCCATAATTATTTTTTCCTTGAATTTTTCCGATGTTTTAATAGCTATTCTGCTATTCGGGTCGGAAACAAATCCAACAAATGAAATATCATAAAAATAAGTCCAGCCGTTCTTGAGTTATAAATGGTGTAACTAACCCTACTTTGTTTAATATGTTAAGATGATATTATCTTTGATCAGCGGCCTAAAAATGATTTCCACAAAATGGTCACATATAAATCACACGCGCATTATATTTTGTTTTAAATGGATAATTTATGTGAGTTCGTGATAAAAATAATGTAAGAAGTTCCATAAATATCAGTAATATTTAATTAAATGAAGACAATTTTAGCGAAACTCATTCGAAAATCTGGATACAAAAAAATCAGAAAAAGATATTGGCACCTCTGGGACTCGAACCCAGAACCATCTTAACCATCAGCTTACATGGCGAATTCTCTACCAAGTGAGCTAAGGTGTCTATATTCAATTCGCTCACCTTTAACTATATCATACTTCGACTACCAATATTATCTTCATTTTCTTAACGCACATATTATTGGCAGCTATCTTTATACATGATTGCAAGTTTCAACTCGAACTAAATGCTATCTAGATAGTGTCTGGATAATTTTTTAATACATTTTATTTTTAATACGCGACATCTATTGACTTATAACATTCAGTTCGAGATAAAATACAGAATATATATTAGCAGAAGGTCCTGGGTTCGAGTCCCAGAGGTGCCAATATCTTTTTCTGTCTCCAGATTTTCGATTGAGTTTCGCTTATATTGTCTTAATTCAATTAAATATTATAATTTGAGGTTTTACTCATAAACTTAAAAATAAATATAAATATCATTAATATTATTAAAATCTATGTATATAAATCCGTTAAAAATAATTTTAAAAAATCCGTTATTTTTTAAATCGCTACTAGGGCGCTTAATCATACATAAAATCAGAGCAAATTTCATGACGCTAAAGCACGCCGCCCGAATATATTTATTTTTTGGGAACGGCGCGCGGCGCTATGTTAAATATAATTGTGTGAGTTAATAAAATGCAAATCAGCCGGTGCCGTACGATCGTGTGAGTGATGAACGAACACAGCTCTCTGTTTGAGAGTATTAGTGAGCGGCGTAATGGTGTGAGTGTGTGTGTATAGTACGGTGGCGGTAGGAGGGACATTGACCCCAGTTGGAGGTCAATGTCCCGGCGGGTTCCGCATTTGCTAGACTCGTTTGGCTGTGTGCGTGATTGTCTGGGTGTATTTGTGACGTGACGTTGTGTTTTGTTGTCGCCTTAGTAATGCAGTAATACATGTGCCATTTTTATAATTTTAATAGTATTATTTATTTATTAATATTATGGTCACTTAATGATTTATAATATAAAATTAACTACATGGCATCTTTATTATATTATGATTTTGCTAATTTTGAACATTAAGGACGGGCTGTTTCACAGAATTTTAACATTTTTTAAAAATATATTAATGCCTCACAAGATTCCTAGCTGCTGCCGTCTGGAGCCAGTGAGTCTATTACATCACCAATTGAGGTATATTGTGAGGCTGAAGGTAGTGGGGAAGGGAAGGAGATGGGGAAGAGGAAGTTAGGGAAGTACCTGGCTATTCAAATCTGGTCACCAAACACGGCTAAAGCCATTTCAAGCAACGTTTCAATTTTCAATTCTGAATGGTGGTCTTACGCCAGGGCGATACTGAGAGTATCTTCCACTATGGAACGTGCCACAAATATATTATATATTATTTGAAAAATAATAAATTGTGAAATAACAAAAATTAATCAAGTAAAATTTATTTGCCACGTCGGGATTCGATCCCGCGACTTTTGGAATGCGAGTCAAGAGCCTTACCGCTGGACTACGCCGGCCGCCATCTCCGGATATGTAGGAGAGGAAATTCTGGGAAGAAAAAAAGGTATGAGGGGTAGGTAAGAATCGTTTTTTTTTAATTTTTACATTAACTCCACACAGGAGGCCCTGAGGAAAATAATTTCCCTCAGGGCCTATGTCCTATGTCATCTTTGAAGATGCTGTGTGGTATCAGTGTGCCAGTTAGTGACGGATGTATGAATCCATCCCTCGAACTGCGGTGCGAGGCGGTGGGTCGGGAGAGTCCAGCTGGAGAGTTCCAAAAGCCTTCATCAACCAGTCTCTTTTGAGCTGGCCCGCCATGTAGCAGGTGGACAGTTGCATCCGCCTCCAAGACTCGGACAAACCTTACCCCATGAACCCGGGCACTCATGCTCAGTCGATAAACGTAGCGAATCTTTTGGGGTAACCTATAAAATAAAATTAGGGGTGTTGGTCATCCAATGAATGGTATCTACCTAAATAATACATTTTTTAAAGTTATTTTTTACATCAACTTTACACAAGGTATAAAAGGCAAGAACTTTACTATCAAACTGTGCGCTCGATAAAATTAAATAATTTTTTTTTAAAAGATGTCAGAGCCAAGATTTATGCCTGTAGATTTTATGCCTATAGGGAAAGCTTTTGCAATGTCTTCCAATAATAATAATAATAATTGGATAATTTATAGAGCGCCGTTTTTGTGAAAAATCACCTCAAGGGCGCTGTACAATTTATTCCGAATTCTTAGGTTCTATCTAATTTTACTATTTACAAATGGATACAGAAACATACTTACCTACAGGTCACTTCCGATAAACACTTTAATTAGAAAGTTTATGCTTGGAAAAGATACGGCTTTGCACTCGGAGGACATTATATTTAAAACACTGGACATTGCACGATTTTACATTTGCTACCCCCATCACTATAAGTATTACATTTTAAGAGATTAGTGGCAAAAGTGGAGTTGATAATATCACAATATGTATTTTAAATAGACTGGAGAATTTAGGACTCTTTAGAGCTGGAGAATGTTACTGAAATGACCTTTAAAAACGCTTACAAATAGTTTTTTTTTTTTTTCTCTTTCTCTACATTTTTAGGTTAGTTATTTACAGTGTCGCGGACATTGAATGTGAAGGTGAAAGAATTTGAGTTTATGAATACAACTGTCTGAAAAGGTGGGTTTTAAGTTTAGCTCTAAACTCTGCCGAGTCTGTGATTGTTCTTAAGTCATGTGGCAGTCCATTCCAGGCTTTAGGTCCCGACACTCCGAAAGCGCGCTCACCGAACTTAGTATCTGGTGTGCGCTTTGGTTCCTTTAACCTTCCAACAGCTGATGACGCTGCTGACCTCAAGGTTAACTGTCGAGAATTGGAATTTTTTGGAATACACAATTCCGATAAGTATGCCGGAGCCATTCCGTTAAGGGACTTAAATACCATCCAGCAGAGCTTGAACTGGATTCTTTCAGGACATTTGAGCCAGTGAAGATTTTTGAGATGCTCTGAAATATGGGAATATTTAGATACGCCGGTGATAAGTCTTGCCGCAGCGTTGAAAACAGATTGTAATTTGTTGATTTGATATTTTGGAAGACTAGCATATATTCCGTTGCAATAATCTAAACGTGAAACAACATACGAATTGACTAGTAATTTAGTCGCCTCTGTTGGTTGATTTCTCCTTACTGCTTTAATTTGCCTTAATTGAAAGAACCCCGTGCTTACGGTTCTGTTCACTTGAGTTTTAAGGGAAAAATCAGCGTCCAGATTGACACCCATTAGTTTTATACACGTCTTTGGAGGGATGTCGCTTCCTGAAATGGTTATTGGGGAGTTATCAATGTTATGCTGACGTCTGCTGGTGGCGGTCCAGAGAAACTCAGTCTTCGACGGATTTAGTTTCAATCTATTAGATATAGAGCTTTGTAATATTGTTTTCTGATATTCGACGATATTTTTATGGCACGCAGAACTGTTATCTTAATATATAAAACAAAGTCGGGTTAGTTAAACCATTTATAACTCAAGAACGGCTGGACCGATTTTTATGATCTTTGATTTATTGGATTTATATCCGCCCGAATAGCAGATAGCTATTGAAAAATCGAAAAAATTCACAAAAAAAATTATAAATACAATTCTTTTCCTCATATATTTTGTATGGAACGAATTCTCGTATTTTGAAAGAGCTGCAGCAGTATTGCGATAAGTATACTATTGAATAGTGAATGAATTCCAAAAATTACAAAACGTCAAATGACAATGCGCTGATTGTTTTGCTTTCCTTCTTAAATATATAATGCTGCCCTCTCTTACACACTAAATGTCAACAGTTAAAAAATGAGACAAACGGTGTACGTATGTCTGCACCCCTCCAAATGAAAAATACAATCAATTGTTTATTAGTAGAAAAATACTTTTAATTACATATCACCGAACTTACAACTTATTGTTTTTTACATTCACATAGTAATTTAAGAACTCATAACATAATATAGCATTAAAAAATGTACACTACTCTTCCAGACACAAGCTAATGCTTCTATGGAAGAGTGGTATTAACATTCGAACATGAACATGTATACTAATTATAACATTATCTAAATGTATACTATATTTTATATGCTAAATAAAAAGAAAAAAAAAAAAAAAATAAAAAAAAAAAAAAAAAAATAAGAAAAAAAAAAAAAAAAAAAAAAAATTATAATAAATCTTCCTCACATAAAGAAAATGAAACACAATTCCCATAAGTAAGTGGAAAAGTAATAAAATCACAAAAAATGTAAATCCGTACACAACACCATCTCTGATACTGACAAAAACAAAACACGGACATCGATAATTGCTTCATTGTGTAATTTTTAATTTATTAAAAAAAACTGAATTTAATTCAGCTAATATGTTAAAACAACAGTTATTGATTCTGAGGCGATACGTAATGTGTTGTTTCTTTTTTTATATGCTAATTAAATAATATGTAAGAAATATTGTTTAGTGATCAGATAAAATAATTGTTAACAATTATATTCAATGACTGGAATTGCTTAATAAGATTCAATTTAATGTACCTGCGCGTTCCACACGCTCTTCTGCCTAATGGTTAAATGCTAAACAAACTGTTAACAACATTCATTCTTGAATAGACTGTGTACATATTAATTGCAATAACATAATATCAAAAAGTCTATTCAGAGCTGAATAAATATAAAAAAAGTACTTATGTTACACACAAATTATTAAATTCAACTGTCAATATCCCAAAAATTAATACATAAATGAATATGAACAGAAATTTCATTTGAAACATTGCTTGTAATGGCCTTAGCAATGTTCGATAGCCAGGTACTTTTCCACCTTCATCTCATCTATCTCCTTTTCTTTCAAAATCCCTTCAGCCTCACAACATATCCCAAATGAAATGTGAATGCCGTTGGACATGGAAATGGACAGTTAGGAGCAGTTGGGACTCCTATGTGTACACATTTTCTTTCTTGGTATTCACATTGGTATTCGGCTTCATTCATAGAAATACCTCTGACTTTAAACATATAAGTACACTTAAAACTCTTTACTGTTCGCTGGTTCGCCCTCACCTTGAATATGCTAGTGTCATTTGGTCTCCTTTCTATGTTATCCACATTTGTCACATCGAATCTGTACAACATCGCTTTCTACGAGGAATTGCTTTGGAGGTTAGGATTTGAAAAAGGCGAGTACTCATATGGTGCAATTGAACAAATTTTAAACATTTCTTCTTTAGAAAAACGTAGAAACAACTCTGATCATGCATATTTAAAATTATCAACAGTATTACTGACACACCTGCTTTGTTACAACTCATCCAGTTCAACATCCCTTCCCGTAGACTCCCAAATAATGAATTGCTGTTCCTCAATCAACATTCTACCAATTATGGATATCATTCTCCTTTATCCAGAATGTCAAGACTTGTCAACGTAAATCAAAGTATCGAATTTTTTTGTGTAAGCCTAAATGACTTTCAGCAGTCGATACGCAATGTGATTTTTTTAAGCCTTTTAAATCCATCTTCAAGCTACTTGTAGTTATCTTCTATGTGTACCTACTTTCATATTATATGTGAATTGTCAATGCTCTTCATTTATATGTACTCTCCTTTCATTGTCATCTCTTTTTTTATTTGTGTTATTGTTATATTGTTAATGGACTATTTGTCCGCAAATAAATATAATAAATAAAAGTCAGAAAAATGTGTGAGTCTAACTGCTCAGAAGGACAGAGAAAATGATTCGTGAAAATCATAAAAAATCAAGCATGCTTGTTTGGTCGTGAAATAAAATGGGTGATCCGACAGTGTCGGTTTTACGTAAGCAAGTATGAATCAACTTTTATCTGTGTCTGTATGTGTACATGTGTAGTGTACCTCTTACAGCATGCTTTACTTGTGTTGGTGATACACATTGGGGTTCCGCAAGTAAAATGAGATAAGTATCATTTTTTTAAATGATTTTACTTTATTTATTTTAGTCTAGCTTACGGCCTCTGTGGTCGAGGGGTGAGGCTCTTGGCTACGATTCTGGAGGTCAGGTTAAAATTTCGGTGTGTGCAAGAAAATTTTAATTAATAATTTTTTTCAAATAGTGTGTAGTATTTTTGCAGAGTGGAAGATACTCTCAGTATTCCCTTGGTGAAATACCACCTTTCAGAATTGAAACGTTGCTGGAAATGGCATGACCCGTGTTTTGTGAACGGATCTGAATAGCCAGGTAGGTACATTCTTCTCCACCTTCCTCTTTCTCATCTCCCACCACCCGTTTCTGCACAGATTTGAAGGTTCTATCGGGTATTTTGGGGCTCCAGACCATAGGTGGCTGCCAAATTTAACAGGGTTAGCATTTGTGTACTATATGCAGTATCTTAATGTGCTCCGCACCTGAGCTGGTCACTTAGAGTTACACCAAACATATCAATGGAGGGCGTGTTCGGAAGATTGCTTCCATTGAAGGAGACCTGATTTTAATTTCGATCCCTTATACATAGACGTAATCAGACATGATTGGGCCTTTGAAACATTAAATTCAAGAAGATTACTTTTACCGCAAGAGAAAACACTCTCGAGGTCCTAACCGTCCATTCTTTGCTTCAAAGCCCTCTGAGCCGTTGGAGTTTGTGAGCCCTTTGGGGGTTTGACAAACATAAAGCTATTATGGACAGCACTCAATGCAAGGCTTTTTCGATATAATATATTCAAACATCTATTACATATATTTTTTTGAGAGCTGCAGAATTCTTGAACAATTTAGGAACATTTATCATGTTATATAAATACGTAAAATTCTGTCAGATGCCAAATATAGTAAAACTCTACGTTGTGGTCTCCAATTTACAATATTCATTCCGACAGCATTGAAAAGATTCAACATTAAGTTATTGAGGTATATAAACTATAAATTGCATACTCCTGAACAAAACATTGATTAAATGAATACGTAAATTCTGTCATATGCCAACTAGATTATAACTCTACGTTGTGGTCTCCAATTTACAATATTTATTCCGACAGAATTGAAAAAATTGCATATTCCTTTACAAAACATTAATTAAAATTACCACTGAATAAAATCTCCCTATCAAATGGTAAAGAAAAAATAATAAATACAGATTTAATACTAATACACAAAATACTGCAATACAAAGCTGACTGTCCTGAATTGCTTCAATTAATAAACATCCTTATACCCAAAAGACCTTGCCGACATTTACTACCCTTTTACTTTAACAACACGAGGACACTGTCTTACCAAAATTTCCCGATTCCGAGACTTCTGATCTGGGAGATATATTTCACCTTAAAAATAACCGGTATAAACAGACAGATATGATTTTAGATTTTCACGGCCATCTGATGATGGCCACTGTAACGCTATCCGAAACGTTGGCTAAAGAAGGAGGTAGCGCAACACGTCATATCACCCCAAAAACAACTAACGAAAAGTATAAACGGTGTTTATTCCAATTATTTTATATAACTAGACACAAACAGACGTGTATAATTTCTGTAATTTTTGTATATATCGATTGCCAAATTATGTGGGTCTTCTCATCATTTTTACTAAAGTATTTTATTTTATTATGTGCTTTTTTGTTACATTTTTTCATTAAATTATATTTTCTTTATTTATAAATCCACTCGAGGGACAGCTCGATTTAAAACTTTTTAGTCCTATTGTGATTTTTTGGAGACCATTTTGAATGTTTTCCGCCCACAATAAAAAAAACATACCTTTGAATTTTAATACAGAGACATACAAACTGATTATAGTTCTATATAGCAAATGAATTCACTTATCTTTTGTCCATTATCTCATATTCGTAGGATTTATAAAATAAATATTAAAAAATCGTAAACTTTGGTGAAAAAAATGTTGTCCAATTATGGACCGTTGTCGCTCTAGTGGATACTGGAATGTAAAAGCCCATTAGGGCGTGTAATAAATAAATAAATAAAGAACATTTCAGAGTACATATCTTCAAAATAATCTTCAATTTCGTACTCAAGTGCAAGGCCAACGTACCATTGTTTTTTTTTAATAACAAAATTTAGACCGGTTCGAGTTTGTATCGAGTTGAACTTGAATGTTGTCGATAACAATCCGCGTGACGTCACACTGCACTCGGTGCAACTCTGTGTTTGGGGTTCGTCGACCTCACAGCGGCCTCTATCGATTGCAGCGCCCCCCTTACCCCGTATCCTTCCCGATCCGCACCTCACACTCCCCTCACCGCCCTCCCCGCCCCCCCCCCCGTGTCATCCGACCCAACACGCCTCCTTGTCAACCAAATACTATTATAATATTCAACGGTGTACCTATTTACTATCGGATATTGTTTTTATACAATCTGAGTAGTATGTTTACGAGAGTTGGGAAGGATGATAGAGATATTGAAAGAAGGGTAAATGTAGGTAACTCCATTAAAGCCGTTGGCGCTAATAAAAGAAAACTGTCAAAAGAAGCGAAGCTAGCAATCCACAATGGAGTGCTGGTACCTACCCTCATGTATGGCAGTGAGGCATGGAACTGGCAGAGGAAGGATGAAAATAAACTGAATGCTGTTTAAATGAGATCCTTGAGGCGTATGTGTGGTAGAACCATTTATGATCGTGTGAGAAATGTGGAGATCTGCAAAGAATGTAAGGCTGATTGATGTAAGCACAAAAGAAAGGGACCCTCAGATGGTTTGGGCATGTAGAGAAAATTAACGAAGAAAGTAGTGTAAGAAGAATATATGACGCAAGTGTGAATGGCAGAAGAAGCCCGGGACGCCCGAGGAAGACATGGCACGATCAAGTGAATCAGATAATGTATATGATAATGTTATATCAATAAATGCCCGGGTTGCCGGCCAAAAAACGTATGAATCCATCCCTTCTACTGGGGTGCAAGGCGATATTTTGAGAGAGCACGGCTGTAGAAGTCAAAGGGACTCCCCCAACCATTCTCTCCTGATCCAAGCAGCTGGTGGGCAGACGCATTCACCGCCAAGGCCCAAGATCCGGACAAACCTCACCCCATGAATCCGAGCACCCCTGCTAAGTCACCAAACGTAGTGAACGACTTAGGGTGACCTATGTAAGAGCTGTTTGTTATCCAATAAATGGTTCCCGGGGCGGCGGTACCCATACCCGCCTTCTAAATTCAAAATTGTTATGAACGCCATCAACAAACGTTCAGTATACAAACTAGACAATGCATTATTTAAAAAAGCAAAACCTACAGAGTATTTAATACAGTTGTAAAAAAATCTTATAAATTGATCCAGTTTTGGAGAAGAAAAATGGGGTATACAAAACCTCAATAATTTTTATTAGGGAAACTAACAGTTATACATATTATAAGGTAATTACATATTACATGGGTGCATCAACCAGCGAAGTTTCCGCTATAAATTTGTAGTGTAAAAACATAGATTAAAACATTAAAGAAAACATAAAGTGGTAGGAAAAAAAACATATATATACACAACAGATATTAAAAAGCACAAATTAAAGCATGTGGGATAGAAAAAATGAAGTCAAACTATGAACCTATATAAAATGAATAGATACATATTAATGATATCGTTTTTTTTATTCAGCCTAGGGTGCAGTTGTCTCTTTCACTCAGTATTCGAGTGACAGTAACTGCAATAGTTTGGTTAAATACTCGTTGTTCAAATTTGTCGGTGACCGGGTTTCCTCTTAATGCACTGCATGCCACTTCAGTCAGTGACTTCACCATAGTTCAGTTGTTGAACCAACGAACCCAGCAAGCGATACAGTTATCACTTGTAAAGATAAATACACACATATGAAATGATAAACAATCAACATTACAAAATACCAACAAAAAATACACATTTCATAAGATTGTAGGTATTATAAATTATAAGTCCCCCTATCATAGAATTTAGTTTACTCTGTCGACGCATGCATGACATGAGAGTTACGAAGAGGAACGTAGAATTACTGTCATAGAAAGGTGGTGAAGGAGATTGGAATGGTGGAGGGGGGGGGGGGGTCTCGGCACGTGCAAGCTCCACGTGTTGTGAAGGGCCGAACCTTGAACCTGGAGGTCATAAAACTGTTTGGGTGTTGGTGACAGAGGGGTGACGCGAAGAGATGATTGGTATATCTATGTAGATTGACTTAAAGTGCAATAATTATTAATAAATAGTGTAATATGTGTAATAAAGGTTTGTTTATTGTGAGGGGAGATGTTAAAACCGTCAGGCTGATTTGTATGCTTTTCGGAACAACTCATATAGGTCTAGTAGAAATAGTTATATCTCCCTTATATCATAGTGAGAAATATGATCTTAACGGTGTTAGATAGAGAAAACACCACGCTTTATATTCAAATCTATAAAATAACCACAGAAGAAGTAAAATATACAACTTTACGCGTCCAAAGTTTTGGTACACAATTTGAATAAAGTTTTTGAAACTTTGGGAATTTTTCATTAATTTTTTTTACATGAAACGACAAAAAAGTGACTTAACAAAAGTGTTTATAGTTCTTATTTACGCACGCTCGACTTGGGGGGTAAGCTGGTGAATGCGTTACGAAAAGTATGATTCGAACGGTAATCCATGCGAACAGTGATCGATGCGAACGGTGATCGGGCGAGGCGTACGTACTGCACAACTAAGGTGAGGCGTACAAACACCCCAAGGTCGTAGGTCACCCCAGGGTCATAGGTCACATGTCACCCCAATGTAATATGTCACACCAATGCCATACGTTCTTTTATAAGTTAGTGAAGTTTTACTTCAATCGTGTGTCTAAAGCACACAGGTTTTTTTTCGCTCCTTTAACGCATGCCGGGTATCCCTATCCCTATACCTCATTCCCCATTACCCATTCCTCATCCCCCATTCCCCATTCCCCATTCCCCATTCCCCATTCCTCATTCCCCATTCCCCATTCCCCATTCCCCATTCCCCATTCCCCATTCCCCATTCCCCATTCCCCATTCCCCATTCCCCATTCCCCATTCCCCATTCCCCATTCCCCATTCCCCATTCCCCATTCCCCATTCCCCATTCCCCATTCCCCATTCCCCATTCCCCATTCCACATTCCCCATTCCCCATTCCCCATTCCCCATTCCCCATTCCCCATTCCCCATTCCCCATTCCCCATTCCCCATTCCCCATTCCCCATTCCCCATTCCCCATTCCCCATTCCCCATTCCCCATTCCCCATTCCCCATTCCCCATTCCCCATTCCCCATTCCCCATTCCCCATTCCCCATTCCCCATTCCCCATTCCCCATTCCCCATTCCCCATTCCCCATTCCCCATTCCCCATTCCCCATTCCCCATTCCCCATTCCCCATTCCCCATTCCCCATTCCCCATTCCCCATTCCCCATTCCCCATTCCCCATTCCCCATTCCCCATTCCCCATTCCCCATTCCCTGCTCCCTGCTCCCTGCTCCCTGCTCCCTGCTCCCTGCTCCCTGTCCCCTGTTCCCTGTTCCCTGTTCCCTACCTCCCGATCACCGTTTGCATCGTTTAGCGTTCGCTTCTAAATATATATATTCTTTTTCGTAACGCATCCACCAGTTTACCCCCAAGTTTAGTGTCGAGCGTGCGTAAAGAAGTTTTACTTCAAAAATGTAAGGTGAGCCATTTTTTAAACCTTTTTTATTTGCATGCAAAATTTTTGTATTTCAAAAATTATATGTTTATTTCGAATTGTAAAATTTTGTAAGCGTATTTTATCACCTTTCAAAAACAATTTATAGTTTTCGGATATGTTAAGAAATATTTCATATATTTGGATTTTATTGTAAAATAGAAATATTTTGACCCTCTGACAAAATATGGTCGAGGCCTGAGGGGTTAACTTTTATGAACTCGTGGCTGAGTGGTTAAGACCCTTAGTTATGAACCATTTTTTGATTTATAATAAACGTGTACTGTGTACCTTAACTAACTATCTAACCATCAAGCCGTTTCCACGTAGGGGTAGGCAGAGAGGATGGACCGCCAAACAACTCGGTCTTGGCACACACCCCTTGCTTCGTTTACATTCATACATCGTCTCCTACATGCTCTTCTATTATTATGACTCTTGACATGGCCCGGCTCAAGTATCTGATTCACTTGGTCGTGCCATGTCTTTCTTGGGCGTTCTCGACTACTTCTACCATTCAAATTTGCGTCATATATTCTCCTTACACTCCTTTCCTCCTCTCCTTACGCTTACGTCAGTTTTGCATTCCTTGCGGAACTCCACGTTTCTCACACGATCTCATTTCTACAGCATTCGGTCTAATTTCATCCTTCCTCTGCCAGTTCTATACCTCACTGCCATACGCAGGGTAGGTACCAGTACTCCATTATGGACGGCTAGCTTCACTTCTTTGGATATTTTTTTTGTTTGCGCTAACGGTGTTCAGCCATCCATTAATGGAGTTAGCTGCATTTACCCCTCTTTCAATATCTCCATCAGCCTTCCCATCTCTCGTAAACATACTTCCCAAATACACAAACTCATCCAACTGCTCCAAGTATTCACCATTTACAACTATGTTGCACATTGTTTTTGTACTCTCGTTATCAAATACCATGACTTTATATTATTAGAGTGTCCCGGTAAGGGCTTGTTTCTTGAACAGATCTACAGTTTTTTTTTCGAGATTAAGGTGATACACTACTTGTAAAAATTTGGTCATTTGGTTGAAAATTTTTAAATCATGTAATTTTGGTTTTGAAAATCAAATCTTTACCTAAATTTTATTAAATGCTGGGAGTAGAACACATATTTGCATTTGAAATAATGGAGTATTTTTTTTATTATTCTCTTTATAAGCCCAGAAACTAATAAAGTATCAGGCCTATAAAAACTGCTTTAAAGTTCAAAATCTTCTACTTTCAAACTTATTTTAGATTGTATTATGAGGACAATTAAATTCTTTACAAAATAATATTAAAACATTTAAATATTTGTACTTAAAATTTTAAGCAACCCCCGACACAAAAAAGAGCTGAAGACCTTGATACGCCTGAACAGATTTTCATGAATTATAGCTAAGAACCATCTCGATCACTTCAGCTTTCAAACGAAAAACCACATTATAATCGATCCATTCGTTTAGGAGCTACGATGCCACAGACAGACACATAGAAAGTCAAATTTATAACACCGCTCCTTGCGTCGCGCGTCGGAGGTTAACCAATAAAGGAAAAATGTGTAAGGGGTGGGTAGGAATCTAGAATCAATGTATCCTGGAGTGACGGAAGTGCGTATCCAACCCTCCCACTGCGATGCACGACGATGGGTTGAGAGAGTGGTGCTTGAGAGGTAAAATGTTCTCCCTCAACCAGGCTCTCCAAATCCGGCCTGCCATAAATTTGGGCAGTAGCATCCGTCGCCAAGCCCTAGACAATCCTTATCCCATGATCCAAGGCACCTCTGCTAAGTCACCAAATGTAGCAAACCACCTAGGGGTGACCTATAGGAGAGGCGTGTGTTATTTAGCATTTCGTACTATTGGGCGTGGCGCAAATAAATTTGAGATAGATCTGCAAGAAAAACATATGTAACTTAACTTGAAGGAGGGACGAGGTCCAGCACACCCCCATACGGGGATAAATAATTTTTTTTTATTTGAGTTCAGTTCATACAATAAACAATGCAAAACAGTAAAAAATAAACAAAACAGAATGACCATGACATAAATAGATAGGTTACATTATTATCATTAACAAAACAATTCATCTCAAACCGAAAAAAAACACAATGTGAAATGCTTGTCTTAGTTACGAGTACTCTATCTACACATACAAGCAACACCCTTAAAAGTACCCCTACAAGTGCGCCAGTGCATATTGTAGTTCCCAGGGTGGTATTGGTAAAACTACCCTCCTGCAGTAGTGCAGTAGTATGCACTATGGTACTGCAATGTGCAATATAGTCCTGCAGGTTGTTGACTCTACTGCATACTAGTGCATGCAGTATTGTCTGTTTGGTTGTATGTGTGTTGAGGTAGGGCGGTATTCAGTCAAGTAATAGAAGAGATAAAATATAAACTAACTTGATCAAGAAATTTCTTTGCAAGTGTAGATATAGATATATACTGGATGGGACGCCACATTGCTGAGAGATTCACAGTCTTAAGGCACATCTTCCCACATTTCTATCGATTTATTACATATTTTCCTTAAATAATATAAGTTTTAAAGCTCTTAAAAAAATAAATGTTATTCTTGAAGATAATATCTATACATTCCCCACGCCGAAACGGCAATTATATGAAGTTCCCTAAATAGAAAAAAAATAGTATGCTCCGAAAAATGTTATAAACACGGTATTTTCAGTTATTTTATAAGTTACTAGCTTTTACCCACGGCTTCGCTCGCATAGTATTAGTGAGTATTATTATAATAATATATTTATTTATTACGGTGCTCCAGATTTTATGTCCGGGTTGAATCTTTCCCAAATGAAAGACTAAACCCTTCCACACACTTTTCCACAAATGAATATCTAGTAAATTAACGCAATGTAAGTGCACTATATAAGAATAAAACAATACAAGAACAATACGTCAATCCACCAGAAACATAATGGGAAAATATTTCACCGACTCCAGATATTTTCATATCAGAGGGTTCGGCTCTGATGAAATCCTAACTGGTCCGATAAATCCTACTGATCCCTCAATATAAATATTTAAAAAATCTTTCGTAATCCTACATGTATTTAAAATGACCGACTTTTGCATTTTTATGTACAAATTTTTTGACAAATCTAATACGCCTAAATTTTGAATGAGAGAGCTAGGTATAATGCCAGTAGCCGAAATAACAAATGGTAATATTTTTATAGTCTGAGAATGCCAAATTCTTTTAATTTCATTTCCTAAATCTGTATATTTTCTTATTTTTTCAGAAACAGTTTTCTGAATATTACAAGAATTTGGAATAGCGACATCAATGATATAAGTTATTTTCTTAATTTTGTCATGTAAAACTATATCGGGTCTATTATGACTAATTGTTCTGTCTGTCAGAATAGTTTTATCATAATAAATTTTATAAAATTCATTTTCTAAAAATGAATTTGGTTCATATTCATAATATGGTACATTACGGCAGTCAATCAAGTTATGTTTAATTACCAAACTTTGGTGAATTATTTTTAAAACTTGATTGTGCCTAAATGTATACTCGGACGGCGCTAATACAGAACATCCCGATATAATATGTTCTATAGTTTCCGGAAATGCCAAACATTTTCTACATAAATCATCAATTTGATTTGCATCTTTGATGATATGCTTCCTATAATTTTTAGTATTAATGACTCTATCTTGTATGGCAAGCATAAAGCCTTCTATTTCTGCGCTCAACTCTCCAATACTCAACCATTTGTTTGACGAAAATTTGTCAACATATGTTTGGTTGAGATAATTGAAGTGTTTTGCGTGAAGAATTTTATTTGACCAGGAATCTAATAATTCCTGGTTGGTATTTATAAGAATGCTGGCATTCTCGTCGTATAAATTTAATGGTGAAATATTTCTATCTGCCTTGCATATTATTTTGTGCATTTCTGAACTATCAGCTTTCCTATGGAAAAAATTTCTTAGCATTTCTACCTGATTATGTTTTAAAGATGTTATTTTGACTATACCTCTACCTCCTAAATTTCTGGGTAAATTAATACGTTCTATAGCTGAATTTGGATGATGGCAATGAAATTTAGTTAATGTAGTTCTAATTAATCGTTCTAAGCTATCTAAATCTGTATTAGACCATTTAATTATGCCAAATGAGTAAGTTAATAGAGGTATTGCCCAAGTATTTATCGCCTTTACTAAATTTTTAGCAGATAGATTGCATTTCAAAATTTTTCTGATCCTAGTTTTA
Organism: Limnephilus lunatus; assembly: GCA_917563855.2. Lineage (NCBI taxonomy): Eukaryota > Metazoa > Arthropoda > Insecta > Trichoptera > Limnephilidae > Limnephilus > Limnephilus lunatus. Next base: position 60,146,882 of record OU830596.1, read on the forward strand.
AATTTAATCCTAATATCATTTTTAATACTAGTATGATCTAATCTATTTGATTGCGGATATCCTAAATATTTATAAACCTCACCCCCTTTCATACTTTCAATTTTGAAATTTCTAAATATACCCTCGTCTCCATCTACAATTTTACCTTTCTCTATATGGATCGTTCTACATTTATCTAAACCAAAAGTCATTTTAATATCATCTGAAAAATTTTTAACTACTTTAATCATTTTCTCTAAATTTGGTTCAGAATTCGAATATAATTTTAAATCATCCATAAATAATAAATGAGAAATTATATTTCTCTCTATAGTATTACCTTTAATTTTTATTCCAAACTTGCTTTTAATTAACATTTTAGATAGAGGATTTAATGCTAAGCAAAACCAAAGAGGACTCAATGAGTCTCCTTGAAAAATCCCTCTTTTTATTGAAATGCCCGGTACTATAATTTTCTTATCTTTCAAATTCAAAAGCAAATCGGTATTCCAAAATGCCATAATTTTTTCCAAAAAGCTAATAATAATTGGGTTAATTTTGTATATATTTAAAACTTTTATCAGCCACGAGTGCGGGACACTATCATAAGCTTTTTGGTAATCTATATAACAAATATGTAAATTACGTTTTTGGGTTTGAATCTGTTTTAGAATTACAGAATCAATAACTAATTGTTCTTTACATCCCATATGTTTTCTGCGACAACCTTTTTGTTGTTCAGATAAAACATTTTTTTCATCTAAATGAGTGTATATTAAATCTGTCAAGCAAGAGGTTAAAATTTTATATATTGTCGGTAAACATGTAATGGGTCTATACTGAGAGGGATTATTAATATGTTCGCTTTTAGGCAACATATAAGTAATGCCCTTAGTTAGAAAATTTGGAAAATTTTGAGGTTCTCTGACAAATTTTGAAAGATTTTTTGCCAAAAGGGGATGTAAAGTAGTCAGACGTTTATACCAAAAATTATGTATCCAATCGCAACCCGTGGCTTTCCAATTATGAGTATTTTTTATAATTTTGGCTAACAATTCAACCGATATATCAGAAAAACTCATTTGTTCAATGTCTGAACAATTGAGTTCTTCATTTTCTATCCACGGACCTGACTCATTATGTTTTATATCTTTACTCCAAATATTTGTCCAAAAATCGCGCATATCTGATTCAGATGGCAACGGATTATTATTATTCGAAATAATATTTTGTTTATCGTCAAGTTTGGAATAAAATATTTTCTCATTTTTCTGAAATAATCTATTATTATTTTTTTTATTATACGTATAATTATATCTTTTTAACCTACTAGCTTTTACACCTAATTTTTGTTTTAACAAATCTAATAAATCATTGATTATATTTTCATTATTATTACTACCAATGCTATAACCAAATTTTCTCCCAATTACATCTACATGTCTCAAAATATTCCTACTTCTATTTCCATTTTTATACTCTATTACTCTAGCTATGCTACTTCTTAAAAATACTACATCATTTTCTAATCTACTCTGCCATTCTGGTTTTCTATAATTATATGATCTATCATCAGAAGATGTTAATTTAACTCCTAACTTAGTACATATAGTGATAGCACTAGCATATACTATTGTATGAAGATCTAAAAAACTAATGTCATCAAATATAATTTTTGGTAAAATTATATTATTTAATTCAGAAATTAATTTAGATAATTTATTTGACGTATGTAATTTTGGTAATTTTGGTCTAACTGTGGGCTCTATATCTATATATCTATTTATATTATTATGAAGTAAGTTAGCTAATTCTATAATATTTTCATCTAGTAAGTTTAAATTTGCAATGTTGATTTCCCTAAGATTATAAATAACGTCTAAGTTATTTGAGTCTACTGTAATATCATTGGATTCTTCGACTAGAATATTATCTGAACTATCTACGTTCAATGTATCTGATATAACATTACTACTCGTATTAACTTGTTCTAAATTATTTTCTAATTGCAATCTATCTGCTACTTCCTTTTTTATCTGATCTAATGTTACTACAGGAATTAAATTATTTTTGAAAATTGCCCTCTTTTGGTCTGCTAATCTTTGTTCGTTTACTTGGGCAATCGGATAATTTTGTGAGAAAATTAAATTATTATTTTCGGTGCTCCAGATTTCATGTCCGGGTTGAATCTTTCCCAAATGAAAGACTAAACCCTTCCACACACTTTTCCACAAATGAATATCTAGTAAATTAACGCAATGTAATTGCACTATATAAGAATAAAACAATACAAGAACAATACGTCAATCCACCAGAAACATAATGGGAAAATATTTCACCGACTCCAGATATTTTCATATCAGAGGGTTCGGCTCTGATGAAATCCTAACTGGTCCGATAAATCCTACTGACCCCTCAATATAAATATTTAAAAAATCTTTCGTAATCCTACATGTATTTAAAATGACCGACTTTTGCATTTTTATATACAAATTTTTTGACAAATCTAATACGCCTAAATTTTGAATGAGAGAGCTAGGTATAATGCCAGTAGCCGAAATAACAAATGGTAATATTTTTATAGTCTGAGAATGCCAAATTCTTTTAATTTCATTTCCTAAATCTGTATATTTTCTTATTTTTTCAGAAACAGTTTTCTGAATATTACAAGAATTTGGTATAGCGACATCAATGATATAAGTTATTTTCTTAATTTTGTCATGTAAAACTATATCGGGTCTATTATGACTAATTGTTCTGTCTGTCAGAATAGTTTTATCATAATAAATTTTATAAAATTCATTTTCTAAAAATGAATTTGGTTCATATTCATAATATGGTACATTACGGCAGTCAATCAAGTTATGTTTAATTACCAAACTTTGGTGAATTATTTTTAAAACTTGATTGTGCCTAAATGTATACTCGGACGGCGCTAATACAGAACATCCCGATATAATATGTTCTATAGTTTCCGGAAAAGCCAAACATTTTCTACATAAATCATCAATTTGATTTGCATCTTTGATGATATGCTTCCTATAATTTTTAGTATTAATGACTCTATCTTGTATGGCAAGCATAAAGCCTTCTATTTCTGCGCTCAACTCTCCAATACTCAACCATTTGTTTGACGAAAATTTGTCAACATATGTTTGGTTGAGATAATTGAAGTGTTTTGCGTGAAGAATTTTATTTGACCAGGAATCTAATAATTCCTGGTTGGTATTTATAAGAATGCTGGCATTCTCGTCGTATAAATTTAATGGTGAAATATTTCTATCTGCCTTGCATATTATTTTGTGCATTTCTGAACTATCAGCTTTCCTATGGAAAAAATTTCTTAGCATTTCTACCTGATTATGTTTTAAAGATGTTATTTTGACTATACCTCTACCTCCTAAATTATTATTATTATTATTATTATTATTACATAAATCATCAATTATTATTACTATTATTTATTATCATCAATTATTATTACTATTATTATTGGTATTATTATTACTGGCATAATTATTGGTATTCTTGATATTTTGTCTAATAGAAAAAAAATATTGTTTAATAGAAAATTTCAAAATTTGAGAATGACATTTCGCAAATAAAAATTCTATTTAAGAAAGTATTTAAATTATAGAAATAGAAATTTATTTTAAGTACCTACTCCTTTTATTAGTATTTTATTCATATTTGAATCCAGAGTAACCTAAAAAAATAAGAAAATGACAGTCCACTTCAAACGCTATGTTTTATAGCAACGTTATGCTTTTTGTTCGGAGAATAAACATTTTTAGAGATATGTAGATATTAACTACGACGCCAAAAAAATACTCTTTTTAATCACAAAAAGCACTCTTCTTAAGCCTAAAATTAAAAAAAAAAAAACATTGTTTCCAAGGTAACAATTTGTTTGACGTTTGCAATAACTCGATTTTGTTAGGGACAGAAAACGTAAGATACATAATTTCATAACGCCACAGCTCTTTCATAACGCCAGAGCTTACCAATATATAAAGCCGTTGTTACTCGCAAATAATGTAGCTTTCGATTAGTGAAAGAATTTTTAAATAATTTTTTAATAATTATGTAAGGACCATCCATACAAACTTTCGCATTTATAATATTTAGTAAGATATGTATGAAAAAATTCACAATGTTTTAGGAATGAGGGAAAGGATAAGAAGCTCTGGAAATATCCTCGTCATGGAAGCCCGCCTCAGTCCATCATCCAGCATTGATGCACACTGGAGAAAAATACTGGCTCCTAATGTGGTCACAGAATCCTAAACGCTAATTATTATGATTTTCTTTTGTTATTACCTTTGTTTCATGTACAATCATATTCACCTGCTTTTCTTTTTAAAATATTTTGTGTATTTATAACCCGTATGGAATGTGTGGGATTGCACTATTCTCCCTACATACCGGAATAAACATTTATTATTATTATTTAAATGCCATTTTAGACATTTCCTTACGAGATTTATATTAAACGAGTCGTGTTTTATTATAAACATTTTCACAATTTTCGCTTAATATTACCGTTTTTAATATTAGCGCGCTCCCTCTAACATTCGTATTTACATGGAAGGAGTTATTCCATTCGGAGGAAGGAGTTATTCCCTGTTTTGAAGCCCCTTATGTTATAGAATGATTGAAACACAAAACACAAAAAAAAACAATTCCAGAACTGAGCAAATGCGCGTAAATACGACCTGTTTTCAGGGATCAATTTCCCTGGTTATTCGTAGCACCTTTCATTGAAATGCTTTTAGAATAAACAGAGTATTCTCACTTGACAACTGTTTTATTTTAAATGAAAATTACGTTGAACGTTGGTGTTGAAATTAACATTGTCATCAAAGGTGACCAGACAACTCAACAATGTGCAACTTCATCACTCCTTTGAAAAGATATTAAAAGTGATTTTAAAAAAAACTTTTAAAAAGGATGTTGAAATGCCATTTTAAACGGTTATTTTAACAGATAGCAAATCTAATGTAAAATAACCAAATTACAATGATTATTAATTTGATGGCAATCTTACATTTAAATCACTGTTCATATAAATATACCCTAACCTCAAAGCGCCGTATCTCCGCTCACAAAGAAGAAGATGGAGAGATATGTAATTACGAATGTTGGAGAGAGCGCGCTTATATTTTAAACGGTAAAATTGAAGCGAAATTTGTGAAAATGTCTAATAAAACACGATTCGTTTAAAATAGAGAAAAAATCTCATGGGGAACATCTAAAATAGCATTTAATGAAACACTGTGAATTTTTTCATACATATAACTTCTAAAATAAGTTAAACAAACGTGTTTACAACAATACATAAATTGAGTTTCGGCGTGGAACACGTCTAGACATCGTCTTCAAAAATAAAATATATATTTTTTGAGAGCTTAAAAACTTCAAATGTTTAAGGGAGATGTGTAAGAAATCTGTAGAAATTTGGGTAGCGGCAGCTTAAAAAATCATAAAAGAAAATTTACAAATAGATTGCAACTGTCTGCTAGAGTTTGTTTGCCGATGTTCCGGACCTACCGCAACTGAATGCAAGTTGCGCACCATCACGCTATCTGCACCGTGCATATCTATGACTGCAATATTGTACTATACTGTACTACATGCAAATAAACTGCAGTACCTATGCACTCTCGATTCACAGACACAATCAAGCAATGTTTTGATGCATACAATGTTATTTCCTATTTGTGCATCAGTTTTATCTACCAGAGCTAATTTTAATGCTGCTATTAGTAATACAATGAGTCATCTTTCATATTTTATATCTTAACCCTAGATTACAAGCCTTCGTCGAAACGACTACATTTTCTGTATCATGCACTTTGTCACGTATTATTTATTCATCACAATCCGCCATTAAACAGAGCAACTCAACTGCATAACGATTCTTCATTGAGCATCGACATCTTCAATGTCACCTACAGAGAGTTCAATAAATATCTTTTGACTTACATCACAATATAGTAAAACTGTCCCCCATGCACTTTTTTTTCTCTTAAATTTTGTAATCTTCTCCATAATACTTGTATGTATAAATGTTTTATGCAGAACTTGTAAAAATCTTAATATATAAAACAAAGTCGGGTTAGTTACACTATTTATAACTCAAGAACAACTGGACTAATTTTTATGATCTTTGATATTTTAGATTTTTCTCCACCCCGAATTGCAAAATAGCTAATAGCTATTAGAACATCGGAAAAATTCACGAAATAAAAAATTACGGAGAAAATTCTTTTCCTCACACATTTTGTATGGAACGAATTCTCATCTTTTGAAAGAGCTGCAGCAATATTATGATATGTATAATATTGAATAGTGAGTGAATTCCAAAAATTCAAAAATGTGCTGCCCTTCTCTTGCACACTAAATGTCAACAGTTGAAAATGAGACAAATGGTGAACGTATGTCTGCACCCCTCCAAAGGAAAAATACAATAATTGTAATGAATCTCCCTCACACGTATAAAGAAAATGAAACGCAATTCCCGTAAGTAAGTTGAAAATTAAGAAAATCACAAAAAATATACATTCGTACAAAACTCGGAAACTTTTTTTTACATTAGCTCCACAAAGGAGGCCATGAGAAAAATAATTCCTCTCAGGGCCTATGTCATCTTTGGGGATGCTGTGTGGAGGGTCTTTTTAGGAAAGGAAGAAGAGGAAGTTCTGAGAAAGAAAATGGTATAAGGGGTGGTAAGAATCTGGGGGTCAGGATAGTCCAGGAATTACAGACACATAAATCAAGGCGATGTTCCAAAAGAGTAGAGCTGGAAAAGTCGAAGGGACTCCCTCAACCACTAACTCCCGATCTGGCCTGCCATGCAGCTGGTGGGCTCAACCCATGAACCCGGGCACCCCTGCTAGGTCACCAAACGTAGCGAACTACTTGGGATGACCTATCGCAGAGGTGTTGGTTATCCAATAAATAGTTCCCGGCGGCGGTACCTATATCCGCTTCCCAAATTGGTACTGATAAAAATAAAACACGGACAGTTGCACATAGATAATTGTTTTATTGTGTAATTTTTAACTTAATAAAAAAACTGAATTTAATTCAGCTAATAAATTAACACAACAGTTATTGATTCTGATGCCGTACGAAGTTCGCCGGGTCAGCTAGTAAAAAAATAAAAAACATATTTTTGTATTTTTTTTTAAATGTTGTTCAATATGATTAAATATCTGGATAGCTGGGAAGAAATTCATAACTACACGAGAATACAATTTTTTTTTGTGTTTTTAAGCATTTTAGTTTTTACAATCTGAAAGCAACATTTCAATTCTGGATGGTCTTACTCTAGGGCGATACTAAGAGTATCTTTTACTCTGGAAAGTGCTGCAAATATACTATAAATAATTTGAGAAAAAACACAAATTTGGAATGCGGATACGGGTGCTGCCGCCCCGGGAATGATTTATTGGATAACCAACATCTTTGCCCCAGGTCACCCCAAGCGGTTCGCTATGTTTGGTGACTTGACACATTGAAACCCAGATTTCTACTCACTCCTCATACCTTATTCTTTCAGCGCCTATGTCATCTTTGGGGATGCTGTGTGGAGGGTTTTTTTTATGGAAAGGATGGAGAGGAGTTCTGAGAAGGAATAATGTATGAGGGTTGAGTAGGAATCTTGGGTTCAATATGTCCAGGAATGACGGACGTATACAACTAGTCTTTCCCGATCCGGCCTGCCACGCAGCTGGTGGGGAGATGCATCCACCGCCATGACCCGGACCTCACCCCTTGAATCCGGGCACCCCTGCCAAGTCACCAAACGAAGCTAACCACTCGGTGTGACTTATGGCAGAGGTGTTGTTTATCCAATAAATGGTTCCAGAGGCGGCGGTACTCATACCCGCCTCCCAAATTAGTTACCTACACAAAATAAATAAACACCTTTTAAAATGTCCCAATATCATTTCTTCTGTCTCTTTACTCCCCATACAATAAATGAGATGGCACCATGTCGCCTAGTAAAAATGCTTTCGCATTGGGTCATTGCCGTGAGGGAGAAATCATGATTAATATTATGCATCTGAAAGATATGGCAATCTGCCAACCTAGGAACTAATATCGATCTACAACACATAATAACACTTGTTCACATTTTAAATATTTTCGGTTATTTTGCCATATTATTACTATGTTATTTTTGATATATATGTATTTTTTTTATATGATCACTGCACAAGGACCTAACTGCTCCCGTCTGGAGCCAGTGAGACTATGGCATCCCCAATTGGGGTATATTGTGAGGCTGAAGGTAGTGGGGAAAGGAAGGAGATGGGAAAGAGGAAGGTGGGTAAGTACCTGCCTATTCAGATCTGGTCCCCAAACACGGCTAAAGTCATTTCAAGCAACGTTTCAATTCTGAATGGTGGTATAAGGGCAATAGTATCTTCCACTCTGGAACGTGCCGCAAATATACTATACTATATGCTTTTAAATGGATTACTTGTAAAATAACACAAATTAATCAAATAAAAATTAATTGCCACGCCGGGATTCAATCCCGCGACCTTCGGAATGCGAGTCAAGAGCCTTACCACTAGACCACGCCGGACCTCAAATGTAATATAAATAAATAAAGCCCAATGAATTATTAATAAATAATTTTTGTTTGTCACCAGTTTTAAAAGTTCGACGAATTTATCTTACATAAAGATAAATCATTTTAAAGAATCGAAGAGATAAATCTTTGAATGTGTTTGTGCACATTGACAGTATCCAAAAAAGTTTTTTTCAATTAGTTTGGAACACTCGCAAACAGAACCATCTTACCCCGCAAATGCCTAAATATAGTGAGTGCGACGTTTATTATTTCCGTTTAAATTTAGACTAGCGATTCAATTTTCAACGTTAATTTTATGTTTTGTTTGTTACATTGTTCTTAAAAAAGCCAAATTATTATTAAATTATTTTCTTTTTATATCCATCCAGTACACCACCAAAGAAGCAAAGATCTCTTCCATACTATAATATATTGTATGCATTTTATTGGTTCGAATCTTCGAGTCCACTTTGTGGAAAGTGGAAACCTACGATATAATTTTATTGATAAAATCAAAGACATCGGAAAAGCAAATAAATTACGGAATAACGACACTTTTACTGCCATCTGTCGATAGAATAACGAAGCGTGAAGCCGAGCGGAAAATCTGCAGGTTTCTATTTTCCGCCGGCAGATGGCAACGTCAGCTGCGTTCTGGGGCCTATAATTATTATTTTTCCGCAAGCTTTCACTTTTCGCTAGTTTTATTTTTCTTTTTAGAAGCCTGAGTATGCTTAGCAATGAATATCTTTGAATAAATATTATAAAAGGGAGCAGTAAGTTTTTTTCCCTAAGATGTAGATTTCAAAGTATACCTACTATTCAAATTTAATTAGAATCGAAACCTTTTATAAATTCAATGAATAATTTTGAAGAATTTGTCCTAGAATTTGGCCGCTTTGATAGTTTGTAGAGTTTGACAGTTTTATTTTCGCCTACAAAACCAAATAAAATCCAGACTGCTTTCCAGAAACACCAAGATATTAGTGTACAAAACATTTATCAGACCAGTACTCACGTTCGCAGCTGAGACTTAGGTACTAACTAAGAGGAATGAGCGAGCACTGGGCGTTTTTGAAAGGAATATTTTGAGGCGTATCTTCGATTCGGTTTTAGAAAATAAATTTTAAGCGCAGACGTTACAACAACAACAATAATAATAATAATAATTGGACAATTTGTAGAGCACCGTTTTTGAGCTATATACTCTGTTTAAGGATCTAAACGTCACAAAATTTATAAAACTGGGAAGACTTCGGTGGCTGGGTTATGTAGAGAGAATGACCGAGCATCAAGCACCAAAGTCCCTGCTGAACTAAAGACCGACAGGGCGAAGGACCCTGGGAAGGTCAAGATTAAGATGGAGCGACAACGTCCTCAAAGATATAAATGTCTACCTTGGAGCTTCTAAACTGGAGAGAGCTGGCATAAAACCGAGATGAGTGGAGGAAGACTCTTGAGGAGGCCAACTCCCACCAGGGGTTGTAGATGAATGATGATGATGAGTTTGAGCATAACTTGGTGACATTCGGCACGCTTCAACGCTATATCTCTGTTTTTCTATTATCTAAGGTCGATTTACGTCTTCATTTTTATCGTCAACGCTTATTTTGATAGGTGCATCTCACAGTCTATCGACTGGCAACTCCGCGACTGTTAGCCAATAACAAATCTTTTCGCAAGTGGATTGCTATAATAAAATTGGCGGTTGGTTCCCAACCTCCGTTGAGTTCGATGACTGCTTTCGACACCTTTGTTGTTTGTGTTTAATGTACGTGGCGCAGTTTTGAGCCCTTGACCCGACTATAGAAAGCTGAGAGCATTACCACTGGTCCCCACTTACTTGAGATGCTAATAAACTGGTGCGAAATACATAACAAATAAATAGTTGTGTGTTTATGTACGTTAAAATTCTCCGAAGAAGATAAGCTAGAAGTCCACAATGGAGTGCTAGTATCTGATACCTACCCTGGTAAGGTAGCGAGGCGTGGAACTGGCAGACACGAAGGATGCACGTAGATCGAATGTGCAGAAGTGAGATCCCTGATGCGCATGTGTGGTAAAACCATACGTACGATCGTTTGCGCATCGTTGATTCACAAAGAATGCAAAACTGATGTATTTACAATTTGGAAGGCGGGTATGGGTACCGCCGCCCCGGGAACCATTTATTGGATAACCAACACCTCTGCCATAGGTCACCCGAAGGGGTTCGCTATGTTTGGTGACTTAGCAAGGGTGCCCGGGTTCATGGGGTGAGGTCCGGGTCTTGGCGGCGGAAACGTCAGCCCACCAGCTGCATGGCAGGCCGTATCGGGAGAGAGTAGTTGAGGGAGTTCCTTTGACATCTCCAGCCGTACGCTCTCGGAACATGGTCTTGCGCCGCAGTGTGCGTTACTCATGGACACACTGACCCTCAGATTCCTACCCACCCCTAAATCCCTTTTCCTTATTATAACTTCCTTCTTCCTTTCCCAAAAAGACCCCCACACAGCATCCCCAAAGATGAGATAGGTCCTGAGGGGAATTATTTTTCTCAGGACCTCCTCTGTGTGAGCTGTTTGAAAACTGAACGTACCGGGACAGAATGTATGGAATGCGGGAGGGGGGTTGGCGGGACGGGGGGGGCGGGGGAGGGGAGTAGAGGGATGAATAGGAAAGGACACGCAAGGAGAAACAATTTCTTTATAAAGTTTCATTGCAAAGCATGCTGGGAAATCGCTAGTTGTTAATGTTATAAATCAGCAGAAAATCGGAATGCGGCCCGGCATTGTTCGATTTACGTAGGCAAGTTTAATGCTGTCTGAAGCCCACAGTTTCCGCTTAGTGGTGGGATCGCATCAAGCAACAAGTTGTTAAGACTTCTACGGATATATACAATAGTGCCAACGAAAGAGAAAGTCCCCTAAGGCCAATGGTAAAGCGATTGTTGTGCAACCGCCAGTACCAAGTTCAATACATATTGTATGGACCCGCTGTAAACAACAGACTACTAAAACGTTGAGCCACGCAATAATGAGGCGGGATTTTGCGTTAAATTTTAGCTGACAACAGAACTCTGGAAAAATCGTAATTCTTGTTTGGATCCCTGGACACATTGGCATAGTGGGTAACGATATTGCAGATTCTTTGGCAAACCTATTGTTACCCTCGTAAATAATATTCCCCTATCTGATATTTTTCCATCATCAAAGATAGATCCCGCAATGTTTGGACAGAGTATTGGAACATTGCTAGTCAATCCAAATGAGCTCGCTACGCCTGAATACAAAGGACTATCCCAACAAAACCGTGGTTTTAAAAATTTCCCCATTTTTCCAAAAAATAAATTTCCTCACTTATTCGAATGAGAATCGGACATTGTTCCGTTCCTTCTCACCTTTTTAAAATTCACATCCTTGACTCCCCAGATTGTACGTTCTGTGGTCTAGATGTGGGCACTTTAGATCACATATTTTTTGGTTGTCCCTCTTTAAATAAATATCCTCTCTTCTATCAAGCGTTATCTAAAATTGCCTCCCATCCATTCAACATTTCATCTTTTTTAAGTCTGAACTCGACTCCAATCTTCCATATAATTCAGAAATTTGTACATTTAAATAAAATTAATATATAAATTCACCTTTCCCTTTCTCTGTAATTTTATATGATGGCCTAGAACACCCTTGAAGGGTGAAAGCCAGAAACAATTGAAAAAAAAAACAGAACACAATTCACGACAAAATAGAACATTGAAGAAAGGTGAAGAAACAGACAACAAACCTAATCTAAATTAAACTAATATTTAAGTTAACCTAACTTAACCTTCGACGTCTTTATAAAAAGTTAGCTAGTTTTTTTTATTTTCTGTATCTGAAACTATTTCATATTTTCATTAACAGTTATTTATATATTTTTTCTGACAATTCAATAATGATTCAATGATGTTCACAAGCTTCAATTTGTTTATTTTTTTTATTTATTAACGCCCTTTTCCGGGGTTTTCATATATGAATAGTAAGAAATATACATAATTGAACTCAGTAACAATATTTTATATTTGTTTATAGATAAATTTAAGATGTCCACTGACATGGTATAATTATTTCCATCCATCAGTATTCTGGGTAAAGAGGAATATATATGGTAGTTAGTTCCAGAATTTCTGCACTGAAATAAATCCTGACTTATCAATTCAAGCAATACCGGACTGTCAACTAAATCATTTAGAATTTTATATAGAAATACCAAGTCAGTGAAAATTCTTCTGTCTTGACAATTTGAGCATATTCATATAATTTAAAATAGTGTTGTAGTTCAACATAATTGCTGGAATACCCATTTTAAAATTTAGAAAACGTAAGATTTTGTTTGCATTCTTTCAATAGCTTGTACATGTATATTATAATGTGGGTTCCAGACGGGAGAATTGTACTCAAGTTGACTTCTTACATAGGCAAAATATAACGTTTTAATTGTTTAATACAATTTATATTGTAAAAATTTTTAGCTAGCCTAGTTATAAATCCCAACATTTTTAAACCCTTAACTTACAGATTTCTGAAAAAAAAAAAAAATTAACCTTAATAAATAAAATAATCGATTTTAGAGGCAGCAGTCCCTGAAGAAAAAAAAATCTTCCAACACATTTTATTAGACAAATGTATTACAAACTTTATTTTCACCTCTCTTTTTTGTCGTTCCATGTAAAAATAGTTTTAAAAAATCCCGAAGTTTCACAAATCTTTTCCAAATTGCGGTCGAAACTTTGGTTTTATAAAGGTGACCATTTTAATTATTTTGTGGTTAACTTCTAGATTTGAGTATAAAGTGTGGTGATTTCTCTTTCTTTAGATCAAATTTCTCACTATGATAGTAAATAGGAAAACGATTTCTGTGAAATCTACATGAGTTGTTCCCATAAGCGAACAAATTAGACTGAGCGGTTAAAAAAATATATCGTTTGATTTGCAATAACGTGTTGTGTGTACGTTTAAATAAATAAATAAACTAACAATGTAGAATTACTTTGATATGAATTTGATGTGAAGTTACGGTGCAGATCTGCCCTGATGATGGACACTGCAACGCTGTGCGAAACGTCGGCTAAAGAAGGAGGTAGCGCAACACGGAATAACACCCCAAAAACAAATAACAAAAATGCTTTTGGCCGTGGAAATCTAAAAATGTATTTTATGGTACACAGTTTTCCTATTTTGGCAGTTCTTCAGCATTATAAAAAAACCTTCACTGAGCGTTCATACTAACTGCCATCATTTGTACTATTTTGTAGCGATTCAGGTTAAAAGGCGTACCTTTCTCTATCTTCTCCGTTATAACAAACGTAGCTGCATTAATTACCTGATTAGGAAAAACCTATTCCCCCAGTGACGTAATTCATTATACAATTACGTAGAAACGCACTTGTTGACGATAATAAATATAATATATGTATGTGTGTGCTTTTTATCAAGGAATATATAACTGTAGTGGATGGTTTGTGACTTTTCAACCCGCGACAAAACATCCCCAACAAAGTATCTACTAAAACCTAACCTAACCCAACCTAACCTAATTTAACCTAACTTAACCTAACCCAACCTAACCTAACCTAACTTAACCTAACCCAACCTAACCTAACTTAACCTAGCCTAATCTAACTTAACCTAACCTAATCTAAATTAACCTAATTAACCTAACTAGCCTAACCTTATCTAACCTAACCAAACTTAACCTAACCTAACCTAACCCACCAAAAATTGAGATAAAAATAATACACACATCCTGTAAAATAAGGTTAGGTTAGGTTAGGTTTTAGTAGATATTTTTATGGGGGATGTTTTCTCCGTAGGATATTTTGTCGGGGATGTTTTGTTTGTGATGAAAACGCCCATTACCATGGTGCATATTAGAGTGGTAGATACTTTCAGTATCACTCTGGTGAAAGACTGACATTCGTATGTGAAACGGCCTCCGCGGTCGAGGGGTGAGGCTCTTGACTCGTAATAAGGTCGCGGGATCGAATCCCGGTGTGCGCAAATAAATTAGTGTTATTTCACAGGTATTTCCCCATCTTACTCTTTCTTATCTTCTTCCTCTCCCCATTACCTTCAGCTTCACAACATACCCTAATTTGGGGATGGCATAGATCTACTGGCTCTGGTTGGGGCAGTTGGAACTCTTGTGCGGTGTTCAAAAAAAAATTCTAAATTATATTATTTTATATATATCACTCTTTGACTCGTACCTAGTACTTGATGGTTACACCAAAACTAAACGTCTAAAAGCGCAATTATTCCACTGAAAAACCGGCCTTTGGAAGTTTAACACGCTATCTACTTCCACATAAAAACACACTTCAGGACAGTCTACACATCTGTCCTGATGGTGAATACTGTAATGCTATCTGAAGCGTTGGCTATAAGAGGAATCTTAACATGGCATAATAACCCCAAAAATAACCACGATAACACTGTATAACACTGAATATGGTTGACTGAAAAGGAAAGAACAGATATTTGAAATATCCTAAATAACTAACACGAAGATCCTCACGAAATTATATAATATAAAAATACGCGGGGTACGGCTTGTTTACAGTATTAATTATCATGTTCCCACTGTATTTAGGTATACTTTCTTATCAATTAATTATCATATACCTACTGTATTTATATTTATTTCCACGGCTTGTTTACATTATTATCAACTAATTATTTACCTTTACCTTCAAAAAAGTATAAAAAAGAAAGTTTTTCTTATAAAAATTGAATATTCATTGTTCCACATAAATAAATTCGGATATATCTATCCGAGACGCTATCCAGGTTCCAAACCAATTCTTAGAATGATTGTTTCCAATAAAAAGGGTAGTTGCCCGTAATATGGAGAAAAATAATTAGTTAATAATAATGTAATTCTAAAATTTGGAAATATGAGATTGACAAATATGACGGTTTGTCAGAAGGTGGCAATAGCGAAATTGGTTAACGCGCTCGTCCCGGTTAGACGGAGAGGTCTAAGTTCGAGTCCCAGTTGCGACCATTGTCTTTTTTCTGCGTCTTGTTCTCTTTCATATTTTCGTTTGGATTATTATTGTTAACTTATTCTAATATGATATATTTCACTGATGGGAATAACCTTCAAAAAAGTATAAAAAAGAAAGTTTTTCATATCTTTTTCACTAAATAAAAATTGTTATTTTCCCGCCTCGGAACAGACTTGGTCTAGTGAGCTGGGTAAAAGAAATTGTAATTTATGTACATAGATGTAAATAAATTAAAATAAAATAAACGCCCGGGTTGCCGGCACTGAAACTGAACTAAAAAAAACTGAACAATTTTGACCGTGAAAATCTGAATCATATCCTAGTTTCTAGTTTTTCCATCATTGTTTTTGCTATAAAACGTAGGAAAACGATAGTGTGGGTGTAGAATGGCAAGGAGAGGGAGAGAGGAAGGGCAAGGGGGGGTGGGGGGACAGTGGGTGGAGGGAGGGGGGGGGGGGGATAGAACACCGACAGTATGTGTGTGTCCCGCAAAGTTCATGCGCGATGAGGACTTAAACATGAAGCTTGTATGACTGGCAACTTGATCAGGAAAGTTATAGTTAAATTGGTGTTCACGATTGGTGATTTGGGAAAAAAATAAAAGAAAGGGTCCGTATTATATGTTTTGTATCAAACTTAATTTTTATTCTATATCTACAGTACAAAATATATATGACATATTTTTTAAAAATATAAAAGGGGAAAATACTACTTTTTCTATATAAAATCAGTATTCTTGTAAAATTACTTGTATTCTTAAACATTTTTTTTAATTTTGGTCAACTACACGCAGTTTTTAATAACAAACAAACGCTAAAAGGCTAAATTATTGAAAAAAATTAATATAATTAAAAAAAGGTTTTAGGTGTTTTTTTTTTATTTTCAATGCATTTTAGCGAGCTAAAATAACCATTTAAAAATAACCATTTAAAAACATAAATTAAATGCAGTTCTCATTTTGAGACGCAACTTTGAGACCCCAGGCGTTTCTGAATTCAAAAGTTGAAATAGTTGACACACCCTAATAGTTAGTGCAATCATAAAGAGTCGAGTCGGCTTGTTGGTCTAGGCCAGAGGTTGAAATTTGCGGCTCTTTTCATAGACGTCTGCGGCTCTTCAAATATCAATTTCACCTCTACTCAACCAGCCTTATGAGATGAAGCCGCTGAACGAACTTCGACTCGATCAGCATCAATGTAACCAACTCAGCAGTATGAGAATGGTTTTGGAATATTCAGAACACAAGGCTGGTTTAAGGTTTAAACTTAACGGTGATTCAGTGTAAGAGTTGAGATAGATTCGGAGTAAGAGTCCACAAGATTAAATTATTGTTACACGCGGAACAAGTAAATGGTTTCTCTCGAAATACATCAGCAGATGAATCCGCTACTGGAATTATTTTTTTGCATTCTGAACACAAAACTGGTTTTAATTTAATAAGGAATCTATGCGCGAGTCTGTTTATAGAAAAATTTAAATGGACAGAAGTGTGATATTACAGTAAGAATTTAGATAACACAAAGAAAATCGTAATTATCATTCCACCACATTTACTACAGTACGATTAAACCCCCCCCCTCACACTCCGTTATAATATGTTTCTCTGATATATATATTATCCTGTTTCTTTGACAAATTAGCTCTTCTCATTTGAAAGTTTACCGACCCCTGGTCTAGATCTATGCGACATTCGGTTACATATTTTCGCTAGCATCAAAGAGAAAAATCACGTTAAGTTTTTAGTCCATGACACTGTTTAGCGTTTTTCGCTAAAATTGCTATATAGTCAAGTCAAATTGCTAGTCTAGGCGAATTTCAGTTATTTTCGCTGGAATCACAAAGAAATATTGGATTTAATCAAGTCAAATTGCTAGTCTAGGATAATGTTCAGTGTTTTTCGATCACATCATATAGACATATATACGAAACAAGCAAGTCAACTTGCTTGTCTAGGCGACTTGATCAAGTCGACTGTCCTGCACAAGCGCTCCTCCGGGGCGCATGACCGTTATGTAGGTCGCATAGAGCCGGCTCGACATAGACAAATCCCGAACGCTTCCGATTCACTTCGGCTGCAGTCGGCTGTTGAGTGGAAATGCACTGATGAAAATAGACCAAGGGTGGACAAACTGCAAGGAATTCTCCTCATTGATAATCGATAGGTTAAATAAATAAACCATCGAGACAAAACGATGCATACTACAAATGATTTCATTCGTAAAGTAAACTTCTGTTCGTAGAGAAGACAGAGCCTTCCAGAGTGCAGGATACTATCAGTATCACTCTAGTGAAAGACTACCAATCAAAGGGTTTTTCTTCTGCTTATGATGGAGAATGGAGTCCTGAGTCTGTCTAGGTCAAAGTAGGATGATGATGTTACTATTCTCAGTTGTACTCGGATGTGATTCCGAGAAACTGGTGAAGTGAACATTTTTTAAGCTGGATGGACAGAGTTACGAATGAAGATGTTACGGTTCGGATGAATAAAGAAAAATAAGTTATTAAAACAATAAAAATCCGTAAACTTCAAAATCTTGGACATGTGATGAGACATCCAGAGAAGTATGAGATTTGCATCTCATATTGCAGGGAAAGATTGCCGGAAGACGGGCCCTGGAAGAAGGAGAACATCATGGCTGAAAAACCTGAGACAGTGGTTTGGCCAGTCTACTGTAGAGCTGTTCCGGGCCGCAGTGAAAAAAGTCAGCATAGCCAACATGACAGCCAACTTCGTTGAACGGACAGGGCACGAGAAGAAGAAGAATAACATTAATCCACAATTTGTTTTATACACCGAATTCTGTAGTCGTTATTTGTACATGATTTTATTCATTTATTTATATTTGTTTGTAAGAAACAAACAACTTATCTAATAAAAAGATATTTCCACGTCTACGTCTATACATATGAGTATAAAGTTAAGCCAAAAAAGTTTCTTGTGCTAATAGGATTTTTATTATGTCTAAAAATATTTCTTCCTTGCAATAAAATCCAAATAAATTAACTATTTTTTTAAACTTGTTTTTGAAAGGTCATGAAATACGTTTACAAATTTTATTATTAGAAATAAAAACGTAATTTTTGAATTTTTGAAAGTTTAAAAAATGGCTCAACTTACGTTTTTTTTTGTATCTAAGATTATCATTTATTATAAACGTTATTATCCCCTCACGTTTTCGTCGTTTCATAAAAAAATAATGAATATGAAATTCTCGAAATTGTATAAATTTTTCTCAAATTGCTGTCAGAAACTTTCTTTTCATAGAGATAATTTTTTCTATGGTTAAATTCTAGAGTTGAATGTAAAGCGTAGAGTTTTCCCTTTCTAACACCGTGAAGATCACATTTATCCCCATGACAGTAAGGGAGATACAACGATTTATATGAGACCTGTGTGAGCTGGGACAAATATGGTTTCCTGTTATTAAACGGGTTAAAATTAATTAGTACGTATGGGAGAGATAGAGGAATAGATAAGGATATAAGATGCTCC
Organism: Limnephilus lunatus; assembly: GCA_917563855.2. NCBI lineage: Eukaryota > Metazoa > Arthropoda > Insecta > Trichoptera > Limnephilidae > Limnephilus > Limnephilus lunatus. The sequence goes on from OU830596.1 coordinate 60,165,968, forward strand.
CGATACATTCCTTACTCACGTATTAATTTATGATCGTACGCGTTACTTCTGTTCGATATTATTTCTGAAGGTTGCTAAGAATGTCTACATTGTGAAATTGCGCATTTAGGAGTATTATTCGGTGAATTGGAGAATTTTTTCTAACGTTGGTTCTGCATATGGGTAATGAATAAAATCGGTTTGTCCTTTTTTTACATTAGCTCCCTGATTAGAGGCCCTGTGGAAAATAATTTCCCTCAGGGCCTATGTCATCTTAGGGGATCCTGTGTGAAGGGTCTTTATAAGGAAGGTAAGTATATGAAGTTCTGGGAAGGAAAAGGGTATGAGGGGTGGGTCGGAATCTGGGGGTCAGTGTGTCCAGGAGTGACGGACGTTTGAATAGATCTTTCCCACTGCGGTGCAAGCCGATATTCCGAGAGAGTACGACTGGAGCAGTCAAAGGGATTCCTTCAACCATTCTCTCTCGATTCGGCCTGCCATTGATTGGCAAACGCATCCGCGACCGAGACCCGGACAAACCTCACCCCATGAACCCGGGCATATCTTCTAAGTAACAAAACGTAGCGAACCACTTGGGATGGCCTCCCAAATTGAGGAATTTTCAGGTTTTTAAGTAGGACCGACGTAGAAGGTAGAACCTCCCTTCCCGCACAGTGTGTTAACTTGTATAATAAATAATAACAGTTCATATTCTACCGATAAGAGTATTTATTATTCCCAAATAACTAAAGAAATTTATTTAGTAGCACATAATCACAAAAGTAGCAATCATAACATTGAGTAACCAAAGCTTAGCCCTGGACCTAAAGCTCATTAAAAATCTTACTTACGTAGTACCTACTAATCACATAACAGATTCAATTTGACAGAATGCAGAGAGTTTAGCTATGTACCTTCATTCAAAGCAATTCTGTAACTACGGCGAAACGCGCCTCACTAGATCTTGTAATTAGCTCTTTAATAGTGGTTTAAAAGAGATGGAGAAATTGTTACGGTGTTAACTGGAGAGTCAAAACCTAGAAAAGTAACTCACTATTTTACACATGGTGGATAAAAATTATAATTTAAAAAAAATCGGATTTATTTGATTTAAATCAGATTTAAAACAAATATTTCGTCTATTTTAACTCGGAAATCAGTTTATGTTAAAAAAATCCAATGTTGTTATTGTTCATTTTAATTATATATATATATATATGTATATAAAAATCTAAAAATGTTTCTATGGATGTCCGCTATGCATTGCTATATTAAGCACAAGAAATGTTTTAAACTTTCAAAATACCTTTTTTCACCCTTGTTCAATCAAAATTCAATATTCGAATAAACTGTTTAAATTAATGAATTTAATTGAAGTATACTTAATATATTATTAATATTATCACTAACGGTACTAATCAAAATCGAATACTTTGAATCTAATTGAAAATTATATTATTTTAAATTGGTACCTATGTTAGGTACTAAATTCGATTGATTTTTCTTATAATATTCAAAAATGAATGTTTGTAACATGTAAAAAATAAAAAAAATTGTAAAAAAAATTGCAATAGGTGGCACACGAGCTGTTTGAAAATCTGAATGTACCGGGACTGAATATATTGAACGCGGGAAAGGGGAGAGGATCGCGGCAGGGTTGTTTGCGGGAGAGTGGAGAGGGAAGGCGGGGAAGGTGGAGGGGTAACGCGAGAACGGAAAGGGAACGCGGTAAAGGAAGGGGAGACGGAAGGGGACGGGATGAATGGGAAAGGACACGCAGGGAGAAACAATTTCTTTATTAAATGGCATAGCAACGCATGCCGGGTACCAGCTAATTAATTTATAAAATTAAAATCAATACAGCAAGTCTTTCTAAAAAGTCATTATTTTTATTTATTTATTTAACGTTTTAATATACACAAACATTTTTGAACATTGTAACATTAAAAAATTAACACGACATAACAGAGAAAAGAGCTCAAGTTTGTCTGTTAAAGAAATTTCTTCCAATCCACCAGCAATAGGAAATGTGCTTGGAAAGTTTTTTTTATTCATTGAATTTTTTATTACATAAATTAGGGATTTTTCGACCACCATGCTAGGCACACGCCCGTGTTGTAGCGGTCGATTTTCTATACAGTATAAATATATGCAATATAAAGAATGTGAGAGAATATTAAGAAAATATATACATAAAATAATATATTATTAAAGAATATTAAAGAATACAAAAGAATTAAAATTACTATACAGTAATATAAAAGAGTTAGTAAGAATATAGTAGAATATAAAACAACATGAAAAGTATAAAACATAGAAATCATATAATGAAAGAATACAAAGGTATGTAATTATAAAATATTGAAAATCAAAATGTGCGTGATCAATTATATTGGTAGGTACATTATTTTACACCAATTTTTGTACAAATAAATGTAAGGTTTAAAAATAAAATAAAATGATGTCTTCCTCCAAATAAATGAAGTAATATGGCATACTATATTATACAAATGACAGTAATGGAAACGGTTTAGGCAAGTGTGTATAATGTTATTCTGCAAACCGGGAGATAAAACAGTCTGTCGGTGACTATCTAACTTCTACATTTGTATTATCCCAACCTTCTATTGCCGTTCTCCATCTCGAAGAGAAAGTGAGTAGACTTCAGAACTAGACCGGTTTCGCATCACTTCCTAGCCGTGATATTATATGATTTATGATGCAAGTTACGTATACCGGATAATGCAGGTAACACGAGTGAACTTTATAACTGCATATAAACAATGGACTATAGTAAAATAACGGGGCTTTCTAGTACAAGCAACGTTTTAGATGAGATAGTGATTAATCATATAAAAAACTTTCCATGTCGCTGTGTGGTGAATTTTCTTGTGTTTTCTCTACAATGCTGTTATGTTTCTCAGCGATTCTTTTGCCAAGCTTTTGTCAAGAAAATTTCTAATATTTATTTACAGACTAGCTGATCCGGCGAACTTCGTACTGCCTCAGAATCAATAACTGTTGTGTTAACTTATTAGCTGAATTATTTATTTTTTTATTAATTATTTTTTGTCAGTATCCGAGATGGCTTTATGTGATTTTCTTACTTTTCCACTTATTTACGGGAATGGCTTTCCATTTTCTTTATACGTATGAGGTAGATTTATTATAATTATTGTGTTTTTACTTTGGAGGGGTGCAGACATACGTTCACCATTTCAATTTGTCTCATTTTCGACTGTTGACATTTAGTGTGTAAGAAAGAGGTACAGCATTATATGTTTAAGAACAAAAGCAAAATAATCAGCGCATTGACATTTGACTTTTTTGAATTTTTGGAATTCACTCACTAATCAATATTATACTTATCACAATATTCCTGCAGCTCTTTTAAAAGATGAGGATTCGTTAGATACAAAATGATGTGAAAACGAATTTTCTTCATAATTTTTTTTTGTGAATTTTTCCATTGTTTTAATAGCTATTCTGCTATTCGGGGCAGAGACAAATCCAACAAAACAAAGATCACATCATCACAAAACAGAAATCGGTCCAGCCGTTCTTGACTTATAAATGGTGTAACTAACCCGACTTTGTTTTTATATACATATTAAGATTTGTTGTGGTGAACTCGATTGTAGACCTCGGACGTGAAAAACGAACACTTTGCGTTTACTCATTTATTAAACTGACAGGGTTTTCTCTCTCCCTAAAAAGATACAGACCTCACTGAGGAAAATATTTTTTTTGGAGGGACCCCACTACTTTTCCTACGGCGTTATAAGGAAACATATTGTTTCCTCCTTCACCGCACACGTCAAGACTACTTTTCTATTGAACGAAACTACATTTATTTGAACGACACTAGAACTTCCAATGTCCATGCATACGGGGTTAGTAAGCTGTATGCAAGTACTCACATTAGTATTATACAAAAGATAAATAAAAGAAGTAGCCCGTAGAATAATTCTTCTGAAATAGGTAACATAAAAATAGAAGTAATAGTGTTAGCAAAAGAAAAAGACAAATAACGGCTATAACCAGTCGAAGAAACCTTCTGAAAATAAAAGAAGTAACTAGGAAAAAAACAGTTCTCTAACATAATCATACAATGTAAGTAATTACTATAATGGCAGAAATAAAATAAAATATATCAAAAGAAAAGAATAGCCAGAGAAGGTATTCCACAGACTACCGGGCAGTCCCAGTGAGAATGCGTATAGCTATCGACACAACCACAGACGATGCTCGAAGTCCGCGCCCTTTAGCCGGCTCCCCGATTTTGCCTCGAAGAAAGAAAAAAGGGGGGGGGGAGGGCATTGAGACCGCGTGGTTACGCCTCAGGCCTACGCAGGCGCGGGCGGATCGCGGGAAGACCGCTCCGGTGTTTAAGGAAAATAATGTACCTTACATCCGTTTACAAAGACACAGCATTCAGTCTACTTTCATCCTTCCTCTGCCAGTTTCATGCCTCACTGACATACATCAGGGTAGGCACTAGTACTCCATTATGGACGGCTAGCTTCGCTTCTTTGGATAGTTATTCTACCTCATTCTAAATCATAATGGGCTAATTCAGACTCCTATAGATAGACGTGTGTGTTTGTCTGTTTTTCATCACAACGGTGCTAAAGAAATTTTCACTTCAATAAAAAATGTATTATCATAACGATCAGCCATCATATACGTATAGGTGGAGGAAGGTCGCCAAGATACATTCACCAATCACCACGCTGTCTAGACATAATTAGTAGGGATCTCTTAAATAGAAACTTGCTCTTAATGACGAATAATCCCTCTGATTTTAAAATGTAATCCTCATGTTTTTGGGACGTCTACGAATAGAAATCGTGTCGCAATGGCGTTGCTAGAAGTATTTAACTGAACTGTGGCTCGAAGCGGTGACCGGCCAACTTAGAATGAAATCAACTCAGAACGACCCCAGAAGGGTCATTAAGAGTGATGATAAAAACATTTAAAAAAATGGTTAAATAGGTTAAGTTAGGTTAGGGTTACCGGCTGTATTAATTTCTCGAAGCGTAGATGAATGCACGTCGTGGCTACATGTGCTGCAGAGCCGTTAGTTTCTTATTTCTGAACCGAAATGTTGTACTTGCAAATTCAAACGTAAAATAATATTTTTCATGCAAAGACTGTAATTTTTCTCTTATTTTGAACTCAAGTGTACAAAATTTCATCAATAAATAACAAAATTCTGCTGTGGAAAAAATTACCTTTTTTTACACCATGTCCACACAGGAAGCCCTGAGGAAAAATATCCCTCAAAGCTTAGTCAGCTTTGGGGATGCTGTGTGGAGGGTCTTTTAAGGGAAGGGAATGAGAGGAAGTTCAAGGAAGGAAAAAGTATAAGGTGTGGGTAGGAATCTGGGATTCAATGTGTTCAGGAGTGACAAACGTATGAATCCATCTCTGTAAGGCGATGGGTCGAAAGAGTCCGGCTGGAGAGGTCAAAAGGAATATCTAAAACCTATATCTACCGATCCAGTCCACCACGCAATAGGTGGGAAAAGCACTTGCCGCCAAGACCTTGACAAACAAATAGATTATTGTTATCTATATTATTTCTCATTTTTCTATTTTTGAACAATGATTTATTGTCTTTACAGGATGTCTTTGATCAATTTTTTTGTTAGATTGGGTTCGGTTAAGTTTTAGTAGATATTTTGTTGGGGGATGTTTTGTCCGTAGTATATTTTGTCGGGGATATTTTGTCGCGGGATTAAAACGCGCATTACCATCAAACGCATCTACTCTTTCAGAAATTTAATTTATTAGCACCATTCCTCTTGTCATGCTACGCTGTACTAGAATATCTGTTTTACCGTGTGGTGTCTTGAACCGTGGTGACGACTACGGCTGATTGCCTGTATACCTAATAATAAATTGGGACTCTTGTGTCGGATTCACACAAAGAAGTAAAAACACAACATGATATTGCTGATTTTAACAAATATTGTTGTATTTCGATAAAAGAATTCATACAATGTAATCTGGAATCATGTTTGTATCAAAAAATAAAGATATTATCAAAAATTAAGTCATTATCATCGGTAATCCATCGTTGACCTAGAATTCTAACCAGGCGATATATTTTTTTATAATCTCTACATACATATTATAAATTAAAGTCCTCAGCCGCGTCTGTCTGTCTGTTCGCAATAAACTCAAAAACTACTCAACGGATTTTCATGCGGTTTTCACCAACAGGTAGTGATTCATGAGGAAAGTTTAGGTACCTTTATAATTTATCAAGGTTTTGTGTAAATTGGTTGAAATATAAATGAGACTATCTGTCATCCCCCATCCATGAAGAAGGTTTCAGTATTTACCTGAAGGGCGTTCTTTTGAAGATATAAGGGCTGGAAGTTTCATTCGAGAAAATTCGAGTGCATTCCACAACATTCCAGAACATTCGGTAATGTCAAACGCGTGCCCAACATTTGTATACAATGATAATTTAATTTGTATACAATGGTACATGAGAACGGGTGGTTTCTACAACTCTTTCTTGAGTTCAACAGCAAGTGTCCTTGAGGCGATTTGTCCCCAAAAAATGGCGTCATAGAAATAGTCCAATCAACATTATCGCACTGCAGGGCAAATAAATATACATTTTATTGTAACAACATCTGTTGTTCACAAACACACGTTTAAACATACTTCGTTACAAGCTTCTTCTACTTTCTCCGCAAAACTGTCACCGTCTCTGACTAGGGAGATTTGTTGCTGATTGATATCACCGTTTATCTTAACTTGATCTTTCTCGTGGGCGGTTCATTGGCCATTTCTCAAGCGCATTTCCTCATCCGACCGTGGAACTAAAAACAGCAAAATCTACCAACTGAACCGAGAACGAATCGGCGGCTCTCGACTTGTGAAAAAGAACCGTTTGCGTTTGTGGAAAATCAAAGAGTTCAAGTTTTACTGCGGATTTGGCAATACATACAAGGTGATGGAAAAGTTTTTACCCGATATTCGTTGGCTGTAATTTACTACCTGACCCGGCGAACTTCGTACCGCCTCAGAATCAATAACTGTTGTGTTAACTTATTAGCTGAATAAGTTAAAGATTACACAATGAAGTAATTATCGATGCGCTCCGTGTTTTGTTTTTGTCAGTATCAGAGATGGCGTTGTGTACGGATTTATAATTTTTGTAATTTTCCTACTTTTCCACTTACTTACGGAAATTGCGTTTCATTTTTTTTATACGTGCGAGAGAGATTTATTATAATTATTGTATTTTTCCTTTGGAGGGGTGCATACATACGTTCACCGTTTGTCCCATTTCCGATTAAAAAAAACTGAATTTAATTCAGCTAGTAAATTAACACAACAGTTATTGATTCTGAGGCGGTAGGAAGTTCTCCGGGTCAGCTAGTTACTAATATTTTGTTATTATTTCTGTATGTGCTGTCAGTTTAACGTTTGTCCCGACCAAATAGGCGAGGGTAGGCTGAAAAGTAATGCACACAAGCTTGTAGAATGCGAAAAAAATGACCTTCAGAAGCGCGCCAGGTGGAATATGGAAGTGACATGCCTCCTCTACACGTACGCGCAAGTTTAAGGTAGTTTAATTCATCTAATGAATTTTGAGAAGCGGAAGTATGGAGACGTGTTTTAGTGTTATGTCAACGCAAGGTAAACAGCGTGCTGTATCGAATTTTTGACTGTTGAAAAAGTGACTACTACTGAGATTCATAGTTCTTTAAAGGTTGTTTATGGTGACGATGCAGTTGATAGGTCTACTGTAAAACGATAGTTAGTAAAATTTTACGATTGTGAGCTTGCAAAAGCAATAATCGTTGATGAAATACGCAGCGAACGTCTGATCATTGATACAGATGATAAACAATCCAAACTCGTCCACGATTTGATACAAAATGACCGGCGAATTACTCAAAAACGTATCACAAACCATTTTGGAATATCCAAGGAATGGGTCGGCTTCATTGTTGAATAATTAAGCTACCGTAAAACCTGTGGACGATGGGTACCATGCCGTTTCACAGACGAGAACAAAAAGCGTCGATTAGAGCCTCTGCAAAACCTTAAGTTTAAATCGATTCCACACCCTTCTCACTCTCCCGATCTTTCGCCTAGCGATTTTAATTTTTTTCCCATTTACGAGAGACACTTAAAAGGTAATTATTACAACTCGGACGATGAAGTGAAGGTATTGGATTCGAGAAATGCCGGAAGAATTTTTCAGTTACATGATGAAAAAACTTGTTACACGTTGGGAGAAATGCGTTATTCTTAACGGTGACTATGTTGACAAATAAATATATGATTTTGAAGCTTAAGAATTGTACTTCAATATACTTTATGCCCGATCTTGCGATTTGTTTTTGTTCGTGTTTTACAAGCATGTGTGCATTACTTTTCAGCCTACCCTAAGGTTATTAAGAAACCGATCTACATATCACATTGGTGTAAAGAACTGGTAAAAAGTATAATTATCCTAAAGTATTAATTAATTGTATTTTATCTTTGTTACAGGTAAGTTCAACTTCCAAGTACGAAAAGTGTTTCCTGAAAGGTTTGAAGTATTTTCTTAATTTTTTGATTATATTTGTTTTGTATTTTTTAAAGTTTTTATTTACGTACTTACATCTTGGTGTTGCAATTTAAAATCAATTAAACAAACATAGTGCTATCCATTTTTGTCTGCACTTTCTGGAATGCTTGAGTTTATTCATTGTATCACTTATTTTTTATTATATAGAATCATATCTACCATTACCTTAAACTACATTCTGTATCATCAAAAAATCAATATTAATTTCGCAATGACTTAAAAATAATAAGGGCATAAAACTTTTTATGTTTAAAATTAATTCGGGCTCAAGTGGGGACCTTGCGGTACGCCATCTCTGGCACAAAAAGATCCGGCATTTTGGAAGTATACGGCGTATACGGTCACTCGATCAAAAACGATATATTCGCGATTCTCGAATTGGACGGGCCACATCTCTTAACCTTGTTTCTTTACTTGTACATCGTTTACAAAAAAACCTATATATGTATATATATTTACTATTTGGATCCTTCGAATAGGCAATCTGCCTAGCTTGGAACTTAAGGGGTTATACGCAGTTAGAAGGCTGAAAAAATACGTTTTTTATAAATATTTTGTGAAACGGTATTTTATTTTACAAAAACCAAAACTATTGATTCATTTAGTGGCAACATCTAAGTTAATAATGGCACTAATGATTTGTAAAAATATTAATCTGGTTAATCCTTCAGGAGATCGTCTGCTCCTGCAGACGATATCCTGAAGGTCTTCCAAAAAAGGTGCTCGGCGGTGACCACGAGTTCTCCGGTATAGTTCATTTGAAATCTAAAAACCTGAAAGATTATTTTAGTAGATAGATAAAACTAAGTATTGACAGAAGGAATAATCGAAATTTCAATTTTTGACAAAATGGCGGCTTCGTAAAAAAATCGAATTTTCTACCAAAATTGACACGTAAATTTTTTTTTTATTGAAATATTTATTCGAAATCTTAGTCCTTCATTAAAATCTCGAACCGGTCGGTTGAGCCGTTTTTTAGGATTCTTGGTCACCGACTTGGAAAACTTCGTTTTCACAAAAATGCGTTTAAAGTTTCGGAAGTTTACACATTACTATTTGAGATGATGTTCAATTCACACATCAACTCGATTTAGTCTTCAGGTATAAAACTTCTCTTATATAATCCTTCATAAGGTCATTTATACTTAGGAATACAAAGAAAGAAAAGAGCAGCTGGTACTGCGGTCTGTAATCCTCATACTTTCTAACAGTCCGAGACGTCTTTACAAATATTCGTATATCTCGAAAAATACCTATCGGATCGATTTGAAATATTCAGGGATTATTATTAGTTAAATATACATTCCGGAAATGCAAAAAAAAAACGATTTCTTGAAAATTCTAACTGCGTATAACCTCTTAATAGCGCTTAGCACTACAAGCAAATCTGAAATCCTACAATTAATTATTGTCTATGGCGTCCCAGACGCTGTTTTACAAAAAACAAAGACATTCGCGACTCTTGACTTGGACGGACCAAAACTCTTCTTCATGTTTGCTTAATCATGAATCGTTTATCCAATACCTTGATCACGCGGCCAGGCTCTCAAATAGGCCCGGTATTTTGGAGGTACACGGTCACTAGGAGTCAACGCGAATGTGAAAGTGATTATTGTCAGTATATTATTGTTGGTAGAAGTTGTTTTGAGTCGTTACGTAGCGAGGTTCAATATTTCAGCTGGTTCTTGAATGATTCAGTGGGTCATGGCGATTGTGTTTGACCAGAACATATTAGACTTGTTTTGTTTTTTTTTTTAAAAATAATTAATTAATCTTTAGTTTTATTGAAACAATTTGAAACTAAACTACAAGTAGCTATTCTATGGTATTTTCGTTATTTGTTTTTGGGGTGTTATGCCGTGTTGCGCTATCTCCTTCTGTAGCCAACGTTTCGGACAGCGATACAGTAATTTATATGGCAGAACAACGTTTCCGGGTCAGCTAGTAATAAATAAAAAATCAATTTAGGAGGCGGGTTCATTATTATATTATTCAACGGGAACCATTTATTATAATAATAATACTTTATTTCACATAAAATTGAACAATAAAACATATGTGGAAACTTTGACTAGCCAACTAGGAATGGATCCTGTTTTAGGCCAGTCAAATTGACAAATTTAATTTCATATTACATTGTCTACTTACATAACATGTATTTATAGCAGAAAAAGTGTTAATTATACGTATTCCTCACAGTATATAATTTTGTACTCATAAGAAAAAAATTATATAACCAACATCTCTGCCAAAGGTCAGAGGTTTGTCCTGGTCTTGGCGGATTGGAAGAGAATGGTTGAGCGAGTCGCTTTGACTTCTCAAGCCGTGCTCTCTCGGAACATCGCCTTGAATCGCAGGGATGGATTCGTGCGTCCGTCACTGCTGGAAACACTGACCACCAGATTCCTACCCACCACTGATACCCCTTTCATTTCCAGAACTTCCTCTCCTTTCTTTCCTAAAAGACCCTCCAAACACCATCCCCAAAGATGACATGGGATCTAAGAAAATAATTATCCTCAGGGCCTCCTGTGTGGAGATAACGTAAAAAAATGAGCTGAAACTTTGGCTTTTAGATCTTTTAGTCATTTGGAAGGAAGTAGCGCGACATGGCATTATAACCCAAAAATCAATCACGATACATCTATCGTAAATAAATGACAAAAAAACAGGGTGTGCAATTTAAACGCAGTAGAAGTGAAACCTTCAGAAAACTAAAGTAGACAAGAGTGGAGAGGCTACGAAGCACCGCACAAAGAGAAGACCGATTATTCTATCTCATTCTCTCGCAGCCTAATTCCTGTAGATGAATGTGTTTGTCTCTTTTTATTGTCGCTTTTTCGTTTCATCGAATTTCATATCATAACGGTGCTAAAGAAGTTTTCACTTCAAAAACCATATGTAACTAGCAAGAATAAAGTTATTTATTTATTACACGCCCTAATGGGCTTTTACATTCGTTGTTAATAAGTTAAGTATCAAAGTTCTTTTAAATACTTTAAAACTAAAACAATAAAGAAAATATAATATAATGAAAAAAAAATGTTAAAAAAGCATATAATATGAAATAAAATACATTGATAAAAATGATAAGTCTTACATTAAAATTGCAGAAATTATCCACGACTATTTGTGTCTAGATGTATAAAAGAATTGGCATAAACACTGTTTATACTTCTTATGGTGAAATATATCTCCTATATTATTTATTTATTTCCGAGATTGTGAAGTCTTTTATCGGGGAATTTTGGTAAGAGAGTGTCCTGGTGTTGTTAAAGTAAAAGGGTAGTAAATGTCGGCAAAATCTTTTAGGAATATGGATGTTGATTAATTGAAGTAATTCAGGACAGTCAATTTCGTAATGCAGTATTTTATTTAATAATATTTAATAAAATACATATAATATTAAATCTGTGGTAATTCTTCTTTCTGAAAGTTTTAATAGGGACATTTTATGCAGTAGGTAATTATAATCAATATTTTGTACAGGAATATGCAATTTATAGTTTATAAACCGCAGGAACTTATATTGAATCTTTTCAATGCTGTCGGAATGAATATTGCAAAATGGAGACCATAGCGTAGAGTTATACTCTAGTCGGCATCTGACAAGGGTTTTATATAATATGATAAATGTGCCTAAATTAATGATGTCTGTTGCAGCTCTCAAAACAAATCCAAGAGTTTTAAGGGCCTTATTGATAATATTATTAATATGACAAACAAAGGTTAGTTTGCTATCAAACATTATACCTAAGTCAATAATTTCACTAAAGCCATTTAAATTTTGATAATTTAATGCATATTAAATAAATATTAGTGAGAAGGTGGATGCTGCATGTTGCAACACGGAACATTGAGCTGTGTTCGAAGGCAGCCTACAACCATTCCAGTGCAATAATATTATTATTGTGGACACGGCTGCTGAAAAATGTATACTATGCCGTGTTCTTAAGGTCGTTTACCTCTTCTAGCTCCGTCCTCCTCTCCCTCTGCCTCTCTCCTCTCTCTAACATTCAGCAAATCTCTTCCCCGGAAGTGCAGAGAGTGAAATGTTTAGCTGTGCTACCGGTTGCATCATACTTCGATGCCAGTGCTAAGTTTATGTGTATGTATACTTGTTTGGTTGTTAGAACAGGAGATAATATGTAATATTGGTGTAAAGATTATACTTAAAAGAATTGGTAATCTGCTGTTTAATTATTTAAGGATAAAAGTTTAACAGCCTTACTAAAAAAACCCGTGAAAATTATATTTGATTGATAATCGAGCGTGTATATGAAAACATTACTAATTAAAAAAATGTTCATGGAAAGAAATATAAATTGCTTACACAGCCGGAGAGGGTAGTTTATCTCATCTGTTTTGTTAATGATTTCTGAACAAATTTTTCGAATTTTTCAAAATTATTTGGATTACACGTTGTAACCATTACAAAAACTACATAAAATTACCTTTCAGATGTTTATATTCGAAAAATACTTTCGTATTTAAAAATTGCCATATTTTAAGCTTCAAACACGGAAATTTTTTTTAAAAAATCTTACCAAATTTTCTTTTTATCTTGTAAAAAAATTTAAAATAAAATTCTAAATTAGAAAAAAACAGAGATATTTTATTTTAATGAATTTGGAAGGAAACTGTCACCTCACTTTTTATCTCGTTCATACAATTTAAAATTATAAAAAAATTATAACAAATATTTCAAGAGAGTAATTGAAAAATTCTGACACTTCGAATTCATTTTCGAAAAATTTAAACGTTGAGAACACTACATAATTTAGTATTTATTAACACACGCACAAGCCTTTTACGTTATTAAATAATATTATGGAAGTTTTATTTAAGTGGATAAAAAATAATTTATTCGAAACAACCTATATCTTTATGTTAACAAAATTAAAGCAACATCAGAGACATATGAAACCACCGAAACTGACAAAAATATCGCAAATAATAGAAATTATATTCTATTATGCTAATAAAGGGTCCGCCATCTAAAGTTTTTTTTTTCAACTAGTGCTTATTTCGTGAATGGTAACACTTAGCTCATGTCTGATTTGACAGATAATTAGTTTTATCCTTCCGCTGACTTATTATTTTATCCTTCAACTGACCATCCAATGCGTTTTCGCTTCGCTGAGTGGGCCTGCGATCGACTTACAGAAGATGCCGATTTTGCCAAAAAAATCATCTTTTCGGATGAAGCTCATTTTGATCTTGGCGGGTATGTAAACAAGCAAAATTGTCGTATTTGGGGCACAGAAAACCCGCACGCATACATTGAAAAGCCGGTACACCCAAAACGAGTCACTGTTTGGTGCGGATTTTGGTCCAGAGGCATAATTGGGCCATTTTTCTTTGAAAATGAGCAAGGAGTGGCCGTTACAGTCAATGGCGATCGTTATCGGGCCATGTTGAACGAATTTTTGTTCACAAAAATTGAAGAGGAGGATATTGGCAACATTTGGTTTCAACAGGACGGCGCTACGTGCCACACAGCCGAAGCTACACTCGATGTTTTGCGCCCTGTTTTTGAAGATCGCATTATCAGCCGCAGAGCTGATGTCGTTTGGCCACCTCGGAGCTGCGATTTGACACCGTTGGACTATTATTTGTGGGGTGCCCTCAAAGATAAATGTTACGCCGACAAGCCAGAGACAATTGACGCTTTAAAGGACAATATTCGTGAAGCCATTGGTGAAATACAGCTGCACACAATCGATAATGTGCTTAAAAATTGGACCGATCGTGTAGGCTACTGCATGGCCAGCCGAGGCAGCCATTTGAATGAAATTATTTTCCATTTTTAACCGGAAGGATTGTACTTATAAATAAAAAAAGAAATTTGAGAAAATATTCAGTAGTTTTTTTTATAGCATTTTCAAAAAAAAAAAGTTATTTGGCGGACCCTTTATAATAGTGAATCAATAATTTAAACGGTAATTATGTTTAAAAAGATTAAATAATTTCGCTTGAAATTTCACACGTCATAAAAAAAAATAAGCGCGAATTTATTGAAAAAATTATGGCCGCTACAAGGTTTGTATAAAACTACTGGTGAGCTCTGGCATTATGAAATTTGCATAAAAAATTGCAATGGGTGGCACGCGAGCTGTTTGAATACATGAATATACCAGGAATGAAGTATGGAATGCGAGAAGGGGGAGGGGAACTCGGGTAGGAAGTTCGCGGGAGGGGGAGAGGGGAACTCGGGAGGGGGGTTCGTGGGACGGGGGAAGGGGGAGTGGAGAGAGATAAGGTGGAGAAGGCGGAGTGGGATCGCGAGAGGGGAAGGGGACGCCGGAGAAGAAGGGGAACGGGACGAATGGGAAAGGACATGCAAAGAGAAACAATTTTTTTATTAAATGGCAAAGCAACGCATGGCGGGTACCAGCTAGTATTAAATATATAGACGGACACACATACATAAATATAATATTATACAGCATTACAGTAGAGACATAAACACGTTATACCCTAGCGGTATTAAGTGTACAGGGACTGAGACGTGTTTCCGACTTAGTATGCACGTCACGAGACACGAGAGATACAGTTAGATAGGCTTGGCTCGGCCTGTCATTGTTTTCACTATCGTTTGGTGGTAAGACGGGAGATTTACACTTTTACTTTTACTCGGATATAACGACCGTCTCATTTTTTATACTTGATAGTATTTTAAAACTGGTTTTTGAGTGTTAGATTAATATTGCCTATTGGTAATTTTCCGTGTTAAGATTTCGGGCGACGTATTTTATACAATGATTTAGAAGTTTGGTTATAAAGCTGGAATTTTTTAACTTTTTAAGGATGGACAGGGTTACGAATGAAGATGTTATGGTTCGAATGAATAAAGAAAAATAAATTATTAAAACTAAAAAAATCCGTAATCTTCAATATCTTGGATATGTAGGGAATAATGTAGGGAAATGCCGGAAGACGGGGCCATGGAAGAAGAGAACATCGTGGCTGAAAAAGCTGAGACAATGGTTTGGCCAGTCTACTATAGAGCTGTTCCGGGCCGCAGTAGACAAAGTCCGCATAGCCAACATGATAGCCAACGACCGTTGAACGGACTGGGCACAAGAAGAAGAAGAAGGATTTGTAATGTCTTAGTCAATGTCTCAACTTTCAAAAATGAGTTTTTATTTGTTGAATTTATTTAAAATCTTGATAGCTTTGTTTCGATATTGATTAAATGTAAAGTTGTAAAGATTATACTTAAAAAATTAGTAATATGCTGTTTAATTATTTAAGGATAAAAGTTTAACAGCCTTACTAAAAACCCCGTGAAAATTGTATTTAATTGATAATCGAGCGTGTATATGAAAACATTACTAATTAAAAAAATGTTCATGGAAAGAAATATAAATTGCTTACACAGCCGGAGAGGGTAGTTTATCTCACTTGTAGGACTGTTTTGTTAATGATTTCTGAACGAATTTTACCAAATTATTTGTATTAGATGTTGTAACCATTATAAAAACTACATAATTACCATTCAGATTTTTATATTCGAAAAATACTTAAGTATTTAAAAATTGCCATATTCTAAGCTTCAAACACGGTAAAAATTAAAAAAAAATCTTACCAAATCATTTTTTATCAAAATGTAGAAAAATTTTTAAAAAAATTTTCAACTGCGTCGCTGTATAATGTGACCAATTGATATAAGACTTATAGGCTCCTAGGTCCTAGAGAGGTCGATAAACTTGATTTTTTGTTTAACCTTTACGTACCTAATATTAAAAATCACGCACGTCCGGAGACACTTGGTCGTGCCATGTCTTTCTCGGGCGTCACCGACATTTTTTACCATTCACATTATTTGTGTCATGTATTCTTCTTACACTCTTTTCCTCGTTCATTCGCTCTACATGCCAAAACCATCGGAGCATTCCCTTCTTAATCTCCTGTGTGACATGGATCCTGAGGGAAATTATTTACCTTAGTGCCTCCTGTATGGAGGTAATGTAAAAAAATACCTGTCAAATCCTAGTAATGAACGTAATAAATGCTGCCGCCATTGATACGATCTCTTAAGCCCAGAAACTAATTATAAATATTATTCTAAAACTACCGATCACAAGCAGTTCGGATGAAATCTTCAGGAGAATCGGTGTTTTGGACATTAGGCAACTTTATGCCAAAAATGTACTAACTTATCTATTGAAACATTCTCGTAGAATTGTTTTTGACAATATCCAAACTATTCGTGATACGACAACCAAAGGGCAAAATCTCTTACTTATCCCTTTCGCCAAAACAACGTTTAGTCAAAGAAACTTCAGGTTATTTGCAACAAAACTTTATAATACACTTCCATTGACCATTAGGCAGCACATTAATTGCGTAAAATACAAATCAGACACCGAGTCTTGGATCACTAGCAAAGACAGATCATATATTAACAATATTTTTAGAACCTCCTAATGCATGCAATTGGTACGATGCTGATTGTCCTTGTACTTTTACTTTATGTAAATAATATTGTTGTTGTTATCCTTATTTTTGTGTTGAATTACTTATGCTAAAATGCATCTGCTCTCAACACAGAAATTCCTAGTGAGACAGGCACAGCACAATCACCTACGTAACTTAATAAATAAAGATTATAATAAAAATAAATATAAAAAATAAAATGAATATCTCCTAATGAATCAGTGACAAGCCACCAGGCCGACAGATACCAGGAAGAGTTAACTGACTTAGAAAGTGTAACCGCACCAGCAGCGTGCTGGTTTTACGGTGGTTACACAACCAGCCTTGTGTGATGCAACCAACTCGGCTGTCAGAGTCTCTCGTCACCGCCACTCTTCCACCTTCCACCTTCGTGGCCGTCTGCTGGCTGCTGGCTGCTGGCTGGAGAGGGGCAAGGCGAAGGGGGACTGTGGGAGATTTAAAATAGCAGTAGGTCATGAGTTATCTCGATACAGACCGGTCCGGAAGTCACTGATGGATGAATAGTTAACGGAATAAACATGCAGGAAGATTTGTTGTGAGGTTAACGCTAAACGATTTTATATATGTACATACTAGCTGAAGTCTACTGCGTGGCCCGGGTTTTACATTCTAGAGTTTTTCGAAATCAGATGTAGACAGTAATTTTGTCTTAATTTGAATGTCAAGTGTACAAAATTTGATCAGGGGGAATCGACATTCTGCTTTTTAATTCTGATTTGTTAAAAAAACAAATCCACAGCGGAACACTCTTCTTCATATATATAAACTACTGAAGTCCCCGGCGTTGCCTGGGCTTCGCTCAGAGTTTTTTTTAAATCAAATATAGTTCCTTTTGTGTTTTTTTGTTGTTTTTTTGTTTGTTTTGTTTTTTATTTTTTTTTCTTCTTTATTCATCATATAACTTTTTATACAGTTTTACAGGTGATTCGACTACCACGCTAGGTAAATGCCCGTATTATGGTAGTCGAAGTATGAATATATAAATGTAAGAATTGTTATTGGTTAATATACAGTTTAGTTAGGTACAATGTTTTTGTATAACAACGAATTCTTTAAGTGGTTTCGCAATCAAGTAGATAGCATAAGCAATAAACCAATCTTATTATAGGCTGCTGTTTCGCTTAAATAAAATAGGTACATAAATAAATGATAGATAGATAAATAAATGAATGACTCTTCTTGTGGAGATGTTGGAAATAAGTCATCCAAATATAAATATTAAAATGAAGATCAAGTGTACAAAATTTCATCAATATCGGAATAATACTGTAGATTTGTACACAAATTCAACGCATGCCGTCCGCCACAAACACTCTTCTTTAAATAAAGAGATAAAGATAGATTGAATGATATTGAAAAAAATATTAAAGAAAAGATTTTATATTTTAATTAACTCCACACAGGAGGCACTGAGGAAAATAAATTCCCTCAGGGGTTATGTCGTCTGAGATGCTGTTTGGAGGATCTTTTTGAGGAGAGGAAGGAATGAACATTGGTCTTGAAGAGACACCCATGTTGTAAGAAGGAGGAAACACAGAGGCCGGCAAATCATTCCACAGCCGAGCTGTTGAACACAAGAACGAGTCGAAGAAGTGATCGTTCTCATGTGACAAATGTCAACCGTGTATATAAATAAGTTGGGCACGCGTTTGGCGTGTTTGATGAATGACGCTAGTTCCTTAGAGCATCTTCCATTGAAATACCGGTAGGACAACAAAAATGTACGTGTATGTAGGAATCTGGCAGTCAGTGTGTCCAGGAGTGACGGACGTATGAATCCATCCCTTCCACTGCGGTGCAAGGCGATGGGTCGACTTCTTCCACCATTAAGTTTTGGATCTAAAAGAAAACTAATTTTGATAATTTACATAGGACCTTTCGACTCCTGGGCTCCAGAAAGGCCAATGAAATTTAATTTCATCCGAAGTTAGGTCAAATCACCCCCACTTCAGCACGCGGACATGTGTACCGGAAATTTATTTTAAAAGTAACAAAAAGATACGTGAATCACCTTACAATCACACAAATTTCAACATTATTTGGTTTCCTGATATCTGTATCTGATATTATGTATTTAATTACATAAAAGAATTACTTATCTACTTGACCTAGAAAAACAATTTTTTAAATATGATGACGTTATGCTTTGGCATGAATGTTAAAAAACGTGCGGTTATGCTGCTATCTCTCTCACTTTCTTACAAGACTGTAGGTCGTTCTCGTTTGCACGATTACATATCAGAACAAAAGTGACATTGGTATATTATATGAAAGATCATCAATGATTTGACGTAACCTTTATGGTTAATGATTGATTTAGGCTATGTTTGCAACGATGACCAGATAGTTGATCCTTTGACAGTTGGTCTCCTGAAATTATAATTATTTTGTGCATTATTTAGCAATTTTATAACCTAAAATCGACTTAAAATACCTTTAATTAAAAGTTTTTGAAGTAAAACTTATTTTCGCACGCTTGATTTGGGGGTAAGCTGGCGAATACGTGACGAGAGCGTTATGAAAAGTGAGGCAAACGCTTCGTATATCACTGTAGGAGCAAGAGAGAGCAGTGTGCGAGCACATTTTCTTTTTCTCTTCCTATCATATATGTATATGGAGCAGAAGTTTTACTTCAGTTGTGTGGCCTAAAGCAGTGTTCCGCAAACTTTTTGAGTTCAAGGTACACCTACCATATTAAGAAATTTTAGAGGTACCTACACCAAAGAAAAAAAAAACAATATTTATTTAAGAGGGAATAACCAGACAAAACCGGAAATATGTCATTTTTAAATAAAATTTTAGCCATATTGACTCTTTTCCACAAAAAAGTATAAATTGATTTCGAAAGATTGTTCGTTTATCTGGTGAAGTTATGTTTTAAATTATGATAAAATATGTTTATTTTTAGTGTAATAAGGTTAGCCAGTTTGGCAGATTTGTAAAATTTTCAAACAATTTTTTTTATTGTACAACACAAATTTTAAATCATATAATCATGCAATAAAATAGATCAATAAATTATTTGGGAAAGCTATGTTTCAGAATTTTAATTTTAGTTTTAAATAAAATCATTAAGGAAAAAGATCCGCGCACGTAATTTTAATGTGAAAGTTGTATCTCACCAGTTAAATCTAAATATTATTAACAAATCAGGGGAAGTTTCCCCTCTTAGAGGGAAAAATCGAAATCGAGAGATCCACGAAAACGCCTAAGATATAATAGGTACGACACTTTTTAATTTGTGTTCGGGAATGATCCCCGTAACCTGTGGTTTTTATGAGGGGATACTATCAGGATAGGATCAATCCGTTTTGAGTAACAATATACAACTTCAGGTGGAATTAACTTAAAATTTCGATGAGGGCGGCACAAGCGACAATTTTTTTAATTATTTTGAAATTTCATAGTGTTTTAGTATTAATTAAAACCACAATTCGCATAAGTAGGTTGTGGCAAATGGTAAGAGAATTGCAAAAATACGCTTTAAAAGCAGTGGACACTCATTTTTATATGCAGCCAAAAATGCGCTTGCTCTGTTTCGGAAAATTTTTGTTTTAATGTCCGATCAATTTTTAGCTTCGTGATTTTTAGTAAGTTTCCAAGAGAAATGTTATCTGAGAATGGATTTCGCACCCAGTCCAAAGGTTGCAGGTCATACATACGAAAATATGAGTTTAAAGTCTGCACTTTTTTTTACTGAATCGGCAGCAATAACATTTGGGATCATTTCATTACTACCATTGGTATCATGGCTGATCCATAATCCCAACTTAGAGCGAAAGCTTTCTACCTTGTCCGATGACGTTAAAATATTGGAGTTCTTGCCTTCCATTTTTTTGTTAAGCTCATTTAGATGAGCAATACGAGATATGCAAGTTTTGCTATTCTTCTTTTTTAATCGGAGAAACAAAATTTGAATCCCGGGTCTCTAAAAACGTATGGGTCTCATCATTTAGCTCGCTTGCGGTGCGGCACACTAACTATCGACCACTGTACACCATTGTGCCGCGGCACACACTTTGCGGAACACTGGCCTAAAGCACACTCTTTTTTTTTTACTTTAGCTCCACCCATGAGGCCCTGAGGAAAACAATTTCCCTCATGGCCTAAGTCATCTTTGGGAATGTTGTGTGGAGGGTCTTTTCAGGGAAAGGAAAGAGAGGAAGTTTTGTATAGCAAAAAAGTATGACGGGTGGGTAGGAATCTGGGAGTCAATGTGTCCAGAAGTGTCGGATATATGAATCCGTCCCTTCCCGCTGTGGAGCAAGGCGATGTATCAAGAGAGTCCGACTGGAAACGTCTGTGTCTCTCACAATCCGGTCCGCCACGCAGTAGGTGGCAAACGCATCCACCGCCAAAACCTAGACCAACCTCACTCCATGAATCCGGGCACCCCTGCTACGTCACCAAACGTCACCAAACACCACCCGGGGTGGCAGAGGTGTTGGTTATCCAATAAATGGTTCGCGGGGCGGCGGCACCCGTACGCGCGAATCATTTTTTTTGTTTTTAAAATTAAATCCAAAAAATGGAATATTTATAAATGCATCCAAAACCTAAAAATTGGATTTAAATGGTGATAAAATACGGTTCTAAATTTTATAAATCATGTAATTTAATAATTTCTAAATCATAACATACAAGTATAATTTTTTAAATATAAAAATTTTGCGTGCAAACATAAAAAGTTTTAAAATGGCTCACCTTATGTTTTTTCTATCTAAAATTACTGATAACAATAAATAAATAAAAACACATACAATATATTTTATTAGACAAATGTATTATAAACATTATTGTCACCTCAATTTTTTGACGTTCTTTGTGAAAATAATTACTTAAAAAATCCGAAAGTTTCATTTTTTTTTTTGAAAATGCGATCCCAAACTATGGTTTCACAAAGGTCTACATTTTACTTTTCGTGGTTAACTTTTATATTTGAATATAAAGCTTGGTGTTTTCTCTTTCTAACACCGTTTATATCATATTTCTCACTATGAGTAAGGGAGACACAACGATTTATGTGACCTATATGAGTTGTTCCGAACGAATTAGCCTGACGGTTAAGCATCTGTATGAAATACACTCTCTATTATTTACTCCGCCGATCACTCGATCCACTTGCCGACTAGTTAAACGTCCACTGCTAGCCGGGTACCTCCTGCGGGGTTAACGCCCTTACAAGGTTCTGTCGTCCCGCTAGTACTGGTGACCTAATTTACTCTGTTGTACTCTAATGCACTCCAATGTACTTTAGTTTTATGACAAATTATTAGTGTTGTAGGACGTACTTGACGTAATATGTATTTGCTGTAATATGTACTTGATGTGGAGACATGGATGCTAAATAAACGCACAAGCTGCCGAAATGAGGTACTTGAGAGGAGTGGCAGGGTTACGAAATGGGATCATATAAGAAACTCGACGATCCGAGATGATCTAAACATTGAACCACTGCTACTCTTCATAGAAAAATCGCAACTGAGGTAGCTTGGGCTGTACTAAGAATGTCTGATGACCGAATTCCGAGGAAGATACTGCGCGCGATTCCAGAGGGTAGAGGTCCAGTGGGCCGCACCAGACACAGTTGGGCGGGGCAACTCCAGAAACTGTGTGAGGAGAGGATGGGTCTACCATGGATCGAGGCCGAACAATCAGCACAAGACAGGGACGTATGGAGTAGCCTTGTCGATGCAATGGGTCCCCGACTCGAATAGGACAAGGGGTTGAAGATGATGATGATGATGTACTTGATGTAATATGTAAATGTATTTGTTTTGTGTGCATGGTTAGGTCCTATTGTTGTACACGTTCACGTCGATAAGGCTGGGAGCGTGGTAGGGCCACGACTCGTACTTACTATCAGTGTCCCTCCGGTGAAAGGCCACTACTTGACTCATCTTCACTTTCCTTGCAGATTTTATTTCTTTATGTGAATACCGCACAAGAGTCTTAACTGCTACCAATCGCGCGCCTGGAGCCAGTGAGAGTATGGCACTTGAAATTGGGATATGCATGATAGATCAGTGGCTAAGTTGGCATCGCGTTTGGGTCCCACCCGGGCTTTACATGTTCGATTCCTCGGCTGGCTAAGTCCTCATTCACAACACAAGCAACATTTTCCGCTTACTGTGGTGGTAGTAGGAGTTTTTCAAATATTCTCAGGTGATTCGTAACCATTATCAATTTGGGAGGTGGGAATGGGTACCGCCGCCCTGGAAACCTTTATTGGATAACCAACACCTCTACCATAGGTCATCCAAAGTGGTTCGCTATGTTTGGTGATTTAGCAGGGGTGCCCAGGTTAATGGGATGAGGTTTGTCTAGGTCTTGGAGGTGGATGACCAGGACACACTGAATCCCAGATTCCTACCCACCCCTTAAACCCATTTCCTTCCCAGAACTCTCCTCTCCTTCTTCCTAAAAAAACTCTCCACATAGCATCCCCAAAGATGACATAGGCCCTGAGGGAAATTATTTTCCAAATTATAAGTGTTGTTGGATGTGATGGAGAAGAGGTAGGTGCGGAAGTGCTATTCAGATCTGGTCACCGAAAACTACTTCAGTCATTCCAAGCAACATTCCATTTCTGAATATTGGTCTTACACCAGGGCGATGCTGATAGTATCTTCCACTCGGGAACGTGCCGCAAATACACCTTATGTCATTTTTATATTTTTGTAAATAAAATTTACTTGCGCACGCTGTTATTTGAACCCGCGACCTCCGGATCGCTAGTGGAATACCTTACCTCTCAACCGCGGAGACCATCATGAACATATATTTAGATTGGTCCCCGCGACTTTTCATCCAGCGATAAAAAATACGGACCAAACATCCCCCAACAAAATATTTACTAAAACCCAAACTAACCTAATCTAACCTGACAATAAATGGGACAAAAGTAATACAGACATCTTGTAAAGACAATAAATTATTGTTATCTGTATTCTTTTTGTCCTATTTTGCTATTTTTGAACAATAATTTATTGTCTTTACAGGATGTCTGTATTATTTTTGTTCCATTTTTTTGTTAGGTAATATTAGGTTAGGTTAGGTTTTAGCAGATATTTTGTTGGGGGATGTTTTGTCGGGGATATTTTGTCACGGGATGAAAACGCGCATTACCATTTGGATATACCTGTAATATTAGTACTGCGGCGGAAACGAATCTGCAACCTTTCGTTCCAAAGCCTTTGACAGATTGAATTCGATTCACTCCATTCTAAAATCAGCGATAACATGAAACTAGACAATGCTTCAGTCCAGAGCTTTCGCCTCTTTCACAGTCGTGCATTGTCCTGGCACGATTTCCATGTAAGAATTCGGAACTCTTCTTAGTTAACTTTCTAATAAGTGAAAGATGAGAAAATAGTCCATCGAGTGACTTTACCAATCTTCTTTAATATAAAAAACAAAGTCGGGTTAGTTACACCATTTATAACTCGAGAACGGCTCAGACAAGACAAATCCAACGAATATTTGATTTACAATAAATACACATATAAATTTGTTGTAGACCACTTTTATTTATGAACACTCTACCGGTTTCGGAAGCACCCTTCCTTCGTCAGGAGAATATTATAACGTTATAATATTTTCCTGACGAAGGAAGGGTGCTTCCGAAACCGGTAGAGTGTTCATAAATAAAAGTGGTCTACAACAAATTTATATGTGTATTTATTGTAAATTATGGCGAGCCACAAAGTTAATGCTTTTTACAAATATGTAATATTTGATTTGTTGGATTTGTCTTCGCCCCGAATAGCAGAGATTCTGCTATTAAAACTATCCGAGTAAATAGTATAACTAGTAAATAGTATAAATATCCGTAGTAAATAGTATAACTATGTTTGTTAATAACTTAACTTTTTTTCTTTATTACGTTTTATGTTTTTCCTTATTATGTTTATTTTTTGTCACATAAGTTGAGTAGGTAAAAAAAAACTATATCTAAATTTTAGCTTAATGGAACTTAATTGGTCTACAACATATGAATTTTCATTGTTATATTATCATTTTGTATGACTGTTCGTTTCCTAAAAAAAAAAAAAAATCGAAAAAATCACGAAAAAATAATTATGAAGAAAATTCTTTTTTTCTTTATTACGTTTTATGTTTTTCCTTATTATGTTTATTTTTTGTCACATAAGTTGAGTAGGTAAAAAAAACTATATCTAAATTTTAATTTAATGGAACTTAATTGGTCTACAACATATGAATGTTCATTGTTATATTATCATTTTGTATGACTGTTTGTTTCCTAAAAAAAAAAAAAAATCGAAAAAATCATGAAAAAATAATTATGAAGAAAATTCTGCAGCAAAATTGTGTAAAGTATAATATTAAATAGTGAGTGAATTCCAAAAATCCAAAAACGTCAAATATCAATGCGGTGATTGTTTTGCTTTTGTTCTTAAACTTATAATGCTGCCCCTCTTTCTTGCACACTTAATGTCAACAGTCGAAAATTGGACAAACGGTGAACGTATGTCTGCACCCCTCCAAAGGAAAAATACAATAATTATAGTAAATCTACCTCACACAAAGAAAATCACGTGGAAAAGTAAGAAAATCACAAAACATATAAATCCGCACAGAACGCCATCTCTGATACTGACAAAAACAAAACAGGGACAGTTGCGCAGCGATAATTGCTTCATTGTGAAATTTTGAACTTAATAAAAACTGAATTTAATTTAGCTAAAAGTTAACACAACAGTTATGATTCAGAGGCGGTACGAAGTTCACTGGTTGATTTAATATTGAATGTCAAAATCGCCGCCAAATCTTCAGTCATAACAGTTTTATGTTTAATTATTATTATTCCAATCTGACAAATTTCTATCAAGTACACAACTTTTACTTTGAACTTGCATATATAAAACCATTGACCCGGCTCATACTAGGTTAGCCCTTCTATAGAAAAAGTCCCAATTGTATCTTACTCAATATTGTGCTCAGTGTGTAAAAAAGTTTCAGGCTTGTAAAAATGCTTTGAAGTGTAAAATCGTATATTAGAATTGGATTATCAGCATTAAAAAATAAGACTATTGTTGAAGGTGGTTTGGAAGGGAGATACGTGAATTCAAATAGAGGGTGCACGCTAATATTAAAAGAAAATTATGCATTTAATACGCGTAAGCGACTGTTGTGAAAATAATAAATAACGCACGGCTTTCAAAAAGAGCAAACATCTTTTGAGATCTGAGTTCCGTGAGAAGTCAAACACTGTGAATTGTTTCATACATATCAATTATTAATAACAAAATCAGGTGTCTTCTTCTTCCTCCTTGCACTATCCCAACTCATTGGGACCGACTCTTCTTGTTCTCAGGCTATATCTTCTTCGGTTATGGGTTTCGCTTTTATCCAGGCCGTTTCTCTGTAATATTTTAAAGCATTGAATCATCCAGGAGTTCTTTGGTCTTCCTCAGGATGACTGTCGATGAAGCTCCATAGACATAGCCTGCTTCACTATGTGGTCTGGTGGTCTCCGTCTTATATACCCGTACCATCAAATCAGGTGTGTTTTTTTAAATAATTTACTCAGCACGCTTTGTGATTTTTTTCTATCGAGGGAGTTTCATATACTGTGTTTAGTTTATTATTATATTTTTTTTTTTTAGTTTCATATACTATAGTTTCATAATAGTTTCATATAAGTGGACTTAAGTATGCACACTTTTCGAGATTTCTTGTATCTTGTCGTTTGCCTTATAAAAAAAACGACTTATTTTGTTACGGAACCCTTCTAAGTTTTTTTTCGTGTTCTTGTGCTATTGTTGATTAAAAAACATACCGTACGATACGCCATATGGTGATTAAAAATTTCTTTACGAGAAATGGGAGCAAACACCTTTAAAACAACCAATTTTTGCGAATAACGTTTTTGAGTTTTGGCAACTATACAATGTCTTGTGTTCTATCATAACCAAACAAAAAATGTAGAGGATTATCGTGGGCTCCAATCAGAACACTTTAAGATGCAACACGAATAAGTTTTACACCCGTGTTAGTCAGTCATCCATTGAAGAAAAGTTATATGTTTTTTTTTTAAATAAATATTATTAAAATGGCTCCTAAGGTGCCAAAACGTGCCGATTGGTCACCCAAAGAGAAGCAGAGGTGTTGTAGAAGGCTACACACACGAAAAAATTGTAAAAATATTGGGTGGAGGAGCTACTAAGTCTGGAGTAAGAAAGGTTTGCCAACGCTGCAAGGAGACTAAAACTACAAAAACAGTCCGAAAATCGTCCAAAACCCAAAGGTTATGCCACAAAATGAAAGAAGCATATGTTGCCTTACCCTAAAAAACCATCGTCAAACATCCAAAGATATTAACAAGGTCATTAAAGCTGCTGGACTCGATATTACTGATATAATATTTAGGAAGAAATTAGGCAAGAATAAAAAAAGTCTAACCATAACATGAAACAGAGGTATAAACGACTGAAATGGGCTGTAACACATAAGGAATGGACCTCAGAAGACTGGACAAAGATGATATGGAGTGATGTTACCAAAAATTTCACTTTTGAGAGTGATGGAATCAGATTTGTTCGTTGCCATCAAGTTGAAGATTTGATACCAGAATGCACTACTGCGACAATGAAACTTCCTCTGAGTGCCATGGTGCGGGTTTGCATGATAAGGGACAGTTTTGGATGTCTGGAAGTGGTAGAAGGCACAATTAAGGCTAACAGGCATCAATATGTGATTCTGGAGACAAACTTATTGCCCAGCACAATGATTTGTTCGAGTGTAACCGTGGTAAATGCAATTTCCAGCAGCATGGGCCCCCATGCCGTATAGCAAAATGAACATTAAATGGTTACAGAACCACCATATTGTTGTTCTACCTTGGCCAGGGAACCATCTGGACTCGAACCCTATTGAAAATCTCTGGTGTACATTGAAAATACTGGTTTCTCGTCCCAAACCCAGAAATAAAAGAGAAATAATTGAAGTGTATTCAAAATATAACAGTATAATATGTGGTTGAATTAATTAGCTAACAAATTTACAGTTAAACACCAACGTGATTTAAAAAAAGAGCGAATGAACATCAAATACAAGAAATTTATAAAAGTGTCCATACATAAGTCCACTAGTGTACGTGTAAAGGAAATATATTCCATTTAAATTTGAATCTTGTAGTGTCAGTTGGAATGTAATTATCAATTGTCACTTGTTTTATTGTTCTATTATTTTGTTGTAAAATATCAATTTTAGTTAGAAGAAACCATTTAAAGAAAAATCTTATAAATACAAATAAATGTCGTTTCTTTGTTAAACTTTGCAACACAAGTGTTTTATTTATAAATTTAGAAAGGAATTAAACCTCTCGAATTATTATATACGTAATTACTTTTTCAATTCGGCATCTAAACAAATATTATATTAAAAAACAACACAGTTTTTTTAAAGCTTAAAAACTTAAATCAGCAATCATACATAACTCATTCAATGAGATCAGCCATTTAACACGTTTTGATCACTTTCCGTAATTGAAGGGCCAATCTCTTCAGTTCTTTCTCGGTTCTCAAGACACATTCATGTATCCTTATCCAGTTGCCCTAATTATGATTTTTGAGAATCCTCTTATCAATTATTTATCAACGTGTATGCCACACTTATACCTACAACGAACTCTCCACCGTATATGATATGCACGTCGATAGGATGAAGATCAGGGATGACTATTTTTTATTAAAAACAGTCCAGGTTTCAGGTCACATTCAGTAAAAAACATACTCCGTTTAGACAAGTATCCCGAATTTATTTTGGAGTAACACATTTATATGATGATTTTGAACTTTTTCTTTCTACCCACCGACGGTACCGACTCGGCCTCAAGCTTTTCTGAACTACATAACTGCTCGTCCAGCATTTACAAATAGATCAAAACAACACTCTTCATTACCGACTGAGAGAGTCACACTCTCTATATGATCTGTTGGATCATATAGTAAGTAATTAACCTTAATTATGGTAGGTTTTAGTTAAGTTCCGAGTCTAATGCCTTTTAGTTTTTACTCCATATAGGGCAATGATAGTTAGTTTTTCGTAAATATCACAACACGTTTTTTAAAAGAATTATTATTTTTGTAGGTAGGTTCTAGGAATTATTTTTTTTAAATTCCTTCCAGGGCCCCGTCTTCCGGCAATCTTTCCCTGCATTATGAAATGCAAGTATCTTGGACATGTCTCATCACATGTCCAAGATATTATAAGCGATAAATGTTGCTTGTGAATGATAGACTTATAGAGGAATTGAACTCACGACGCGAGCCTGGATCGATCTTGAAAAAACAAAAGTTTGTGCGAAATTTTTCAAGGAAAAATGAAACTTAAAATCTTCCAAAATAGTATGCGGAGAGGTTGATTTTCGCTAGGCAAAGAGTGAAAATTTTGAGGGCTGAATTTTTACATCGGATTTCTGTCTATGCCCACTGTGATCGAAAATGAACCTTACGGTGGGTTATACTGGGGCAGAGTGATCGCTTTTCGCATGCCAGACCCCGTCTTAATAATTCGGATTATTAAACACACGTTTAGTACAATTATATGTAGATATTTATAATTGTATTAAACGTGTTTTTATTTAATGCTTAATTTATATGGATTGGTATGTTTTCACTTTACCCGCCATTTTGAATAGTTAGTAAAATGGGAAATATTATCTTGACCATTGGAAGTTTTTTTTAGAGGTGGGGCTACCCATTGGTTGGGATATATAAAGCAAGATCAATCGTGGGTTTGAACATCAGTTCAATCCATATCAACTCCCTGAGCGAATCCGGGTACCCCAGCTATTAATAAATAATTTCCTTGATACACAGAAATACCCTTAAAACTTGCGTAGCTACTACATGACTAGGTAGAGACAAAAACAAATAACAACTTAAAATACCCTACCACCACTGGCGCCACTGGCGGAAAACGTCACAGACGCTGTTATCTAAAAACAAAAAGCCTTCGTGATTCTCTGGATGGCCACACCTCTTTACTTTGCTTACTTCTTACTTCCTCGTCGCAAATCGTCCAGCGTAACACGTTCTCCATACGCCTTTCGTCTCCAAACCGAGGCATTAAAAGGCAGACGATAAGATGGTTTTATCGTTGTGAAACATTGAAAAATAGGTTACATTTTTATTATTATGTTTACGATAAAAGTTCGCACTGTACAGATTCAAGCTGCAGTCGAGTTCAAGTATATTCACTACAGCTTTTGTGAGTCGTGTGTTGGTTTAATGACTTAATTTTGCAATCATTAATGATTAATGAAGTGATTAATTAATTTATTTCTTCTTTACTCGTTAATGTAAACAAAAATAACTTAGTAGCAACAAAGTAAACAAATAAAAGTGTTAATAAAATAGAAAGTGAATTGTTTGTGTAAACGAATCGGGAAGAAATAATATTGATCTAAACATTAGATTGTAAAGTGAGGGGTTATGATATGAAATTAAATAAAATTATGAAACAGTGAACAAATATAAACAATGTAGTGCCGATGTAGGACATTAATATGAAAATTATACAGTAAGAAACATTGATATACAGTTCCGGAAGTAACATTTTTAAATTGTAGTGACAGAAAGAAACACCGTGATTATATTACAATGACAGTAAGGAACATTGTGAAATTGCAGTAACAGATAGAAACACTGTAATAATATTGGAATGACAGTAAGGAATATTGTGACACTACAGTCACAGAAAGAAACACTGTAATAATATTTTAATGACAGTAAGGAACATTGTGAAATTGCAAGAACAGAAGAAATACGGTAATAATATTTTAATGACAGTAAGGAACATTGCGAAATTGTAGTGACAGAAAGAAACACTGTAATAATATTATAACGATAGTGAGGAACATTGTGAAATTGCAGTCAAAGAAAGAAACACTGTAGGTAATAATATTTTAATGACAGTAAGGAACATTATGAAATTAACACTAACATTGAACAGTAACATAGTGACAGTGAGGAACATTGTGAATCAAGTTAGAAACATTATATTGTGTTATAGTGGCAACAAGGAACATATCTACGTATTGTTGAATTTATAATTTTTACGTATTGTTGAATTTTAATTTTGAACATATCTACGTATTGTTGAATTTTATGATAATCAGTAAAAAAAATTATTTTGTAATGTTAGTGAGGAACATTGAATACAAAATAGTCAGAAACATTGTGGTTTAGTAAACGGGAGGGCACATTTGGAATACAAGTAAAGAATACCACCTCAAAGCATAAGTAAGTTTTTAATTACTGTTTTAAAGATAATTAACAATTAATTATGCATATAAATAATTTTATTAAAAAAGATATATATGTATATGGTTCAAGATTGATATCTATCTATATATATAAAAATCAAAATATGTTTGCTTCGGTCTATGTATATGAGATGGTTATTATGCGTTGCTAACCATTCATCCGGTTGCGATGAAACTTTGGGGATTTGATGTGTGCATGTGCACGTTTTTATGTATACTGGTGAGCTCTGATATTATGAAATTTGTACAAAAAAATTATAAACAAACAACAACAGAAAAATTATTCATAACATGTCAGAATAATACTCTTTTTTGGACTTTTTATATTTAATTCAGCTCGTCATTGAAGATGTCCCCCTTTGATAGAATATTATTGAAACTATTACATAGTCTGGCTAAACAAGAAATTTGTTTACAGCTTGTTTTGCATTGAACCTCTTTAATTATGGCAGTGAGCGCGAGGGTACCTACATTAACCCTTAAAGTCTATTTGTTATGGTTTCGGAACAACTCATATAGGTCTCATAAAAATCGTTGTCGTTACTCCCTTACTATCATAGTTAGAAACGTGATATAAACAGTGTTAGAAAGAGAAAAGACCACGCTTTATATTCAAATACAAAAAATAACCACAAAATAAGTATAATGTACGCCTTTATGAAACCAAAGACAATGACATTAATATGTAACTTTTTTTACGACTTTATGTCCGGGTTAAATCTTACCCACAGGAAAAACTAAACCCTTCCATACACTTTTCCACAAATTTTTATCTAGTCAATCCATGCTATGTAAGTGCACTATATAAGTATAATATATACAAAACAATATGTCAATCTACCAGAGACCAAATAGGAAAAAAATTCACCGACTCCAGATATTTTCATATCAGAGGGTTCGGCTCGGTAGAACTCATAACTAGACCGATAAATCCTACTGATCCCTCAATATAAATATTTAAAAAATCTTTCATAATCCTACATGTATTTAAAATGACTGATTTTTTCATTTTTATATTTAAATTCTTTGACAAATCTAATAAGCCTAAATTTTGAATGAGAGAGCTAGGTATGATGCCAGTAGCCGAAATAACAAATGGTAATATTTTTATATTCTAAGAATGCCAAATTCTTTTAATCTCATTTCCTAATTCTGTATATATTGACTAATAAAATATGTAGGTAGGTTCATATGTGTTTTTATGTGTTGAAAAAACGTAAGGTGAGCCATTTTTACAGTTTTTTGTTTGCGTTAAAAATTTTAACATTTCAAAAATTATATGCTTATTTAGATATATAAAATTTGTTAAGCGAAAATATTTTGACCCTTTGAAATAATACGGTCGAGGCCTAAGGGGTTAAAATGAATCTTATTGAGCAATTTTGAATGCATCTATGTGATTCCTTCATAATGAAATTGATTTTTTTGTGACTTGTTTAATGGCAACATTATTTTGATTTTGATGTAAAAAAATATTTATTCCAAATTTTCAAAAATATCATTCATAATAAATTGAACACTAGACTTTAGAGAAAAAAGTCAAACCACTCATCCCGAGACTACGGGTCTGCCTGCTTTGTAGGAATCCTTGTAGTGCTGGTGTCTGACATTGTAAATACGGTGTTATCAGTACGTTAACATGACGCACGTACGTAATTGTGACCTATTTTTCGTACTGTAACAACAAGAACATAGTACTGTATACCATATACAAAAAATGTTATTTACAAGATATATTATAAGAGGTATTTATTTGTGGATTCATTATCAATTATCTCATTTATTTTTGGGTTTATTCTATTTATTTATACTAGTTTACCCGGCGAACATCGTAACGCCTCAGAATCAACAACTGTTGTGTTATTAGCTGAATTAAATTCTAGTTATTAATA
Organism: Limnephilus lunatus; assembly: GCA_917563855.2. Classification (NCBI taxonomy): domain Eukaryota; kingdom Metazoa; phylum Arthropoda; class Insecta; order Trichoptera; family Limnephilidae; genus Limnephilus; species Limnephilus lunatus. Next base: position 60,199,197 of record OU830596.1, read on the forward strand.
TTTTTTTTAATTGTTCAAAATTTCACAATGAAGCAATTATCATTGCGCAACTGTCCGTGTTTTGTTTTTGTCAGTGTGATTGCGTTGTGTACGAATTTATATTTTTTGTGATTTTCTTACTTTTCCACTTACTTACGGGAATGGCGTTTCATTTTCTTTATACTTGTGAGGGAGATTTATTATATTTTTCCTTTGGAGGGGTCACATGCAATATCCTCAGTAACAGATTTACTAAAAAAAAAAAAAAAAAAGGATCAGGGCAAAAACTGTATTGGAATATTCCCAGATCTGGCTAAAGCGTTTGACACAATTCACCATCAAAACCTATTTCAATAAACTTAAAAAAATCGGAATCAAGGGAACAGAACTCAAATTAATCGAAAGCTATATGAGAAATCGCACACAGTATACCTCAATAGAAAACACTTGTAATGACAAGGAACAAGTATCCTACGGAGTACCCCTTGGGCCTTGGCAGCGTGCTTGGTCCAATCCTATTCCTTATATATATTAATGACCTGTTTCACCTCCAAATAGACGGGGAAATTATAAGTTTCGCTGATGATACTGTGTTACTCTTTAAGGCAAAAGACTGGAAAACACTAATCACAAAAGCAGAACTTGGTTTAAATATTACTAAAAAATGGCTCGACTTTAATTTATTAACTTTAAATATAGATAAAACGAAATTCATAACTTTCAGCATAAACTAAAGAGGCCAACCCTCCAATAACATCCATCTTAAAATATATTCTTGTCAATCAACACACACCCTATGCGATTGTCTCCCAATTACACAAACGGAAAATGTTAAATATCTTGGCATATACTTCGACCGTTATATAAAATGGGATAGACATTTAGATTCAGTAATAGGAAAAATAAACAAGTTGATTTACTTCTTTAAAAACGTGAGAAATATTCTAAACATATATGATATAAAAAATGTATACCTCTCACTTGCACAATCCATAATGGAATACGGCATTATTGCCTGGGGCTGTGCCAGTAAAAAATTCATTAATACACTGTTTAAAGCTCAGAAAACCTTAATAAAAGTAATACTTAAATTACCAATACTAACACCCACTTTCGGATTGAAATTCGAAAAATTCCCAATGCTGAAAATTCAAAAATTATATTCAAAACAAATACTAACTTTGCTTAAACACATTTAACACTTCACAAAATTCTCGAAATACTAGAACAAGACATGCACACCAACTACAAATACCAAAAACAAACACATCCTTTGGACAAAAACACTACAGATACCAGACTATTAAACTATACAATTCACCTCCAACACAATATAAAACAACTAATATTATTGAATACAAAAAAAACAAATGGAACTGGCTACAATCCTTTTAACTTTTAATTTATAATTTTGTCGTATATAAGTCGATTTTATATTTAAATTTTTATTGTTTCTGTATATTTTGATTTTTATTGTTTCTTCTTTATATTAACTAAGACCACTGTTTTTTTTTGTTTTACTACTTACATTTTATATTTTATAATTTACAACTGAAAAATGTCCTTTATTACTTACATTTTATAATTTACTGAATATAATAATTTGATAGTATTAATATTAATAATAATTTGATAGTATTAATATTAATAATAATATGATAATTTGATAAAATTTATAGAATAATTTACTGAAATTTACTACTTACATTTTATAATTTATAATTTACAACTGAAAAATGTCCTCTACAATACAGGTGAACTCCTAGTGTAGAGGACAATATACTATACCTTTGTAATGTAAATATACTAAGAATAAATAAATAAAATAAATGAATGACAAAGTTACATTTGAATTTCGGTGAATCAACCGGCCCTTGTATCCCCGATTCTTTGCTTAGAGACTTGTTATTATCCACCTAGAACCTCAATATTAATAGCATTGTATACCTTATGTCATAATCGGTGACCTGCCTCGGCCAGTTGCAGTTGCAGTGCTGCGTGACCTTTCCAGTTCATAAACCTCACCCACCTCTTTCCCCTCTCCTTCTCACACCACCCGACCCACCCACTGCACACGCCACGCCCTTCCTAGAAAGCCTACCTCTCGTCATATAACTACGACCGTGGTTTTAATAATACCTTCCGTGCAGTATGCATTATTACTCGTAAATCTAACGTTTTATGCATTCCTGGAGAGTTCATTGAATATAAGCATTTAAATTAATGGCATTCGTAGATAATGGAAACAAAGGAATGAATTATGTTATGGAAGCTACGACCAAACTGCACGGACTATCAAAATGACTGAGCTAATGAAAGATTTGCGTTGAGTTTGTAGGAAGAAACAAATTCAATTTGGGAGGCGAGTACGGGTACTGCCGCCCCAGCAACTATTTATTGAATATCCAGCACCTCTGCCATAGGTCACCCCAAGCGGTTCACTTTGTTTGATGACTTAGCACGGGTTCACAGGGGTGAGATTTGTCCGTGTCTTGGTGGTGGATGCGTCTGCCCACCAGCTGCATGGCAGGCCGGATCGGGAGAGAGTGTTTGAGGGAGTTCCTTTGACTTCTCTAGCCGTACTATTTCGGAACATCGCCTTACACCGCAGTGGGAGGAATGGATTCATACGTCCGTCACTCCTGTACACACTTACCCCCATATTTAAGCACACCCTTAATCCCTTAGAACTTCCTCTTCTTTATTTCCTAAAAAGACCCTTCGCATAGCATCCCCAAAGATGACATTGGCCCTGAGGATAATTATTTTCCTCGGGACTTCTTGTGTGGAGTTAACTGGCCTATAATCATATAATAATAGAACTTGAATAGAACTTTGCAAAGAGCTTGAAAATTACTTCGAAATTTGATGAATTGTTTAAATTCTTTGAAACAGTAAATATTTCCCTTGAAATAACTTGTATTTTAATGCTGTAACCTTACCTACAGAAATGTGTATATAAAAGGTTCACATTTTCACAAAATAACTCTCTAACAGTGAATCCTGGCATTTTGAAATTTGCACATATTTTTGAACTTGCTTTTCTGAATGAACAGTACGCATTTTCTTCTTGGAAATCAAAAACATCGCTTAAAATTACTGTGTCGTATATGTAGATCCTTTTATTATTAAATCTCGCACATTTTCATATATTTTCCTTCCTTATCCTTCCACAACAGTCCCCAACATTGGTTTGACCCTAAACCCACTACCTCCAGACAGTGCGACTCTAATAAAAACGGTACAAATCGAGATCCTTGTGGCACCCCTAATTCTACAAGCTATCAGTACTCCTCTTGAACTGCTGGTGGGGGTTGAGTTTGTCTCCCCTATTCTGGTTAGTCTATACATTATCCTATCAACATCTATTTTACTTGTATATTCATTCTACTTTTCATCCTTCTTCCCACCCACTATTCCCCCTCCCCCCCCAAGGCTTCTAGCCCGGAACTACTAAAGTGCAAGCTATGTAGGTATGACGTTACGTCACAGACGGAAATGGACTGCTGGTAGAATGTCGGCCATTTGTAAAACGGAAAAGTGCATTTTTGAATTAGGAATTTAGAACACCGTGACAGTTATAATATTGAGCAGACGGAATTTAACTTAATTTTCTTTTAATTGTGTCATTGTAATAAATATACAATTAATGCTTTATAGATATTGTTGTTATTAGTTTGTACCTAATATATTATCACTTAAATAAAAATAAAACAATTAATATTTATTTCACATAATTTCAACTTCTTTACATAGTATAAAATGAAGTCGCTCCAGCTATCTGTGCGCTTAGGTCTTCTAAACTACGCAACGGATTTTCATGCAATTTTCACCAATAAATAGAGTGATTCATGAGGAAGGTTTTGTGTAAATTGGTTGAAATATATAATATATATGGCCAAGCGGCAGCGGATTTGATTTAACAGATGGCGTTGGTTATAAAGGTTGGATAATTGCCTGGCGTTGTGTTTCGTTAGTCACAGCAACGTGTGACCGGGTCTGATAGTTTTATAATATAATACAGGTATAAAAATGGTAAATTGCAGAAATTTCCTTTGTATGTCCCACTAGAATCTCACAAACCAAGTTGAGTTCTGAAATCGTCAAATTTGCAAAGCTGTATCTAAGTTAACAAAACTGGTTTCAGTTGGAAAACATAATTTCAACATTGAGCTATGACCTTATTTTTTCACGTGTTTATATTTTTAGATGTCCCAACTTCGTACTGACTTATATCTCACCATCTAGGCGTCCTTATCTTATTCTTATCTTTTATACTATACTTCTCTACATCCAGCATGGATCCAAATAATCGTCAAAGTCAACAATTAAACTTTTTTTAAATTAGTTTTATTTTAGGTTAGTTATTTACACATTAAAAAAATAATTGCAAGTTGGACTGTCATCTCAATAGGGAAGTTGTGAACAACCCGTGTCTTGAAGAGGTCCAAAGTCTTAGCGAAAAAACGACCAGTTCCTATGTGGAAAATAGTCTCTCGACTACAATAAAAATGGCGTGTAGTATTTCACTTTATACCTTATATTAAAATTTACCATCGTACATTTTTTTCTTTCCGATGTCGTGTAGGTACAGTCTTGCAACAAATTATAGAATTAATAATAAGTGTAAATGAATTATAGTGTGAATTTCAAATGTGAGGTTATATTTGAATGTAATTTTAGATTAAAATATTATGTTTTATTTCAATTTTAGTGAGGTTATGTTTGAATTCAATTTAAGATTCACATGTGAGATTATGTTTTTTTGAAATTTTATGTATTAGCTTCACACAGGAGACCCTGAGGCCCATTCAAAATAATTTTTCTTGGGGCCTATGTCATCTTAGGTGATGCTGTGTGGAGGGTCTGTTAAGGAAGGAAAGGATAGGAAGTTCTGGCAGTAGGCAGACGCATTCGCCGCCAAGAACTGGAATCTAATAACCTAATCCCGTGAAGGGTTCATGGTCCGGGCACCCCTGCTAAGTCACCAAACGTAGCAAACGTTACGTTATTAAAACCCTGATGAAGTAAGCTTGGCTTACGAAATATGTCAGTTTTTTTGATAAATAAAACAGTGGTTAAAACAAAGTAATTTATTAATTTAAAATATTATATTGTTTAAAATATTTCACGGTTTTATGCTATATTCTTCAAAAACTAATTGCATATTCTTAAATTTTTTCAATTTTATAACTTTTGTTATTCGAATTTTGAACATTTGGCTGTCATCAGTTGTTTTGTTTTCTCTCTTAAAAAAATAATATTTTTTATTATTTTAACTAATATTTTTATGTTTTCTGGTCAATAAAGTGTAGTGTGTTGTTCCTTGAGGATTCTTCTCCCCTCTGATCTTCCAGGAGTCACTTTTCGTCGCTGATTTCCAGATATTTATAACCTTTTTTTCACTACTGTCACTTTCCATACATATTTTTTTTTTGTAATTTTGTGAACAATGGAGGAGGATTTCCCTCCTGGACATCCAAAAAAGCCCCCAGATCCTCCCCCTGACCCTTCAGATGGTGAAAATATTGTAATTTCTGACAGTGAATCTGTCATTCTAACTTCCACCAAAAAAAGGAAGTTTAGTCCCTCTTCCCCAGTAAAGCATGACTCTCCTTCTACTTCTCAGTCTCTACCAGATTTTCATCAACCTCCTTCAACCAATTTTTACTCTACTCATTCCTGTGGCCCCTACATTGTTTATGCGCAAAAAACTGAGCAAGGTAAAACCATACATCCTCTTGAATTTGGTAAATTCCTTTCAACCAACAAGAACCTTTCGATTAAGCCCGGAGGTGTAAAAGCCGAGGGTCGCTTCCGAATCTCTGTTGAATTCCTCTCAGGTTCAGCCGCCAACAACTTTATTAAAAACATTTTTATTACATCTAATTCTAAATTCAAGGCGTACATCCCAACTTTCAATGTTTCTCGTATGGGCCTGGTCAGGGGTATCTCGACCGATCTGTCCATTCCAGAAATTCTGTCTTCTCTTTCAACCCCTCAACATATCGGCAATCCCATAAAAGCCAGGAGGCTAAATTATAAGGACACATCTGAGGGCAATGTTTCCTGGAAGCCCTCCCAATCTGTTGTGATCACATTCGAAGGACAATCTCTTCCCTCCCATATCTATTTATTTTTCAACTCCTTACCAGTTGAAATTTATACTTACCCCACCACCCAGTGCTACAATTGCTGCCGTTTTGGTCATACCAAAGCTTCATGCAGATCCCCTCCCAGATGCTTCAAATGTGGAGAAAACCACACGGCTGACCAATGTTCTTCTCTCTCTTCACCTAAATGTTTTAACTGCTCAGGCGCTCATTCCGCCATTCACTCTTCTTGTCCTGAACAAACTCGCCAAAAAAATATAAAAATTTCCATGGCCTCTGAAAACTTGTCTTTTCTGCAGGCTTCTAAACTATTCCCGCCTGTCAAAAAATCTTTTGCCGAGGTTTTATCCAGTAACTCTCCATCCAACCCTCTCCCCTTCTCCTCAACATCTTCTCGATCAACTAAATTTATGTACAAAAACCCTGTCTCTAAACCGGCTCCTGGATACGATCGGCAACAACACAACTCACTTCTCTTAAATCCCAATGGTTCTCCTCTTTCAAATGCCACAAATGGGTGCGCAATCAACTATAATTCGTCCTCAACAAACCATCAAAAGCTTTCTGAACAACTCTCGCAAGATAATTCTTCATTTATACAAACTCTTATTATGCTTCTAATTGACCTAATTTCTTCTCAAACTAATCTACCGTCCAACGCTGCTTCTATTATTTCCACGTTAAAATCATTTGTTCAAAATGGCACTTCAAGATGTCAGAATACTTCAGTGGAATAGCCGCAGTGCTATTTCTAACAAATCGAACCTTCTTAACCTATTAAATTCAAACCTTGTTTCTGTGGCTGCTGTCTCGGAGACATGGTTTACTCCATCCACCCACTTTAATGTGGGAGGGTACTCCTGTCTCCGTGATGATCGCCTGGAAGGTACGGGCGGCGGTGCTGCCCTTTTTATTAAAAAATCCCTTCCGTTTTCCCCAATAAATAATATCAAACCCCCCAATGCTGACTTTCAAATGGTTGCAGCTAAAATAAAGGACACATCCTTTGTTTCTATCTATATTCCCCCATCATCTCACTTCAATAAGCAAGCTTGGTTACAAATTGTCCGTCAACTAAGCCCTCCATTCTTTTTATTGGGTGATTTTAATGCCCATTCCCCCGTCTGGGGTTCTACTTTCTCTGATCAAGATGGTCGAAATGTTATGGATTTTTTAGATGAATCCAACCTTTTCCTTTTGAACGACGGATCTCCTACGAGAATCTCTCGCCCCAACACAAACCCCAGTGCAGTGGATCTCTCCATATGCTCTACAAATCTGGCACCTCTCTCCTCGTGGGTGGTGTCCCCCGATCCTTGCTCCAGTGATCATTTCTCGATCACCATCACTTATCAAACTTCTTTCCATTCAGACAAGTCCCATATTTCGACGAAGATTAAAACAAAACACACCAAATGGGACGAATTTAACTCGCATATGGATAAGTTTATACAAAATTTACCCTCTTCCGATGTATTATCTGTCAAAGATGACTACGATAACTTCAAATCGATGCTCATAACTGCAATACATAAATCAAATCCTCCCCCTAAAACCAAATCTCTTAAAAAACTCCCTCCGACTCCCTGGTGGGATGAGGAATGTTCTAAGGTAGTGAGAATTCGGAAAGCTAAATCTCTTTCGTATCGTCACAATATGACTATGGAGAACTATCTTATATACAAAAATGCCGAAGCCAATGCCAAAAGGGTATTGAGGTCAAAAAAAAGATCCGGGTGGTACAACTTCTGCAGTTCAGTATCTCCGAATACTCCAATTTCGGAAGTTTGGTCTATGATTCGAAGATTTCGATCCTCCTTCAGTTCAACATCTCCTCGAGCGTCTCATTCTAAATGGATAGATGAGTTCTTGGACAAAATTGCCCCCCCTTCTGTACCTAACTTAGATGAAATAACTCCCATCCACAACACTCCTATGTCTGATCATTGGCTAGACTCTCCATTCACTTTAATTGAATTAAAAAATTGTTTATCAACAGTCAAAGACTCATCTCCAGGCAGAGATGGTATTCCTTATAGCATTATCAAAAATAGTAATGATAATGTTCTAAATCACTTCCTAAGCATCTTAAATAAAATCTTTCAGTCTGGCATAATGCCTGATGACTGGAGTTCTCAAATAATCATCCCAATCCTAAAATCAAACAAATCACCCAATTCTGGATCTAACTACAGGCCAATTGCTCTTTCATCCACCCTCAGTAAAATTTATGAAAAATTAATTAAAAACCGGTTAGAATTTTTTGTCGAAAGTAATCAGCTTCTCTCTCCATCTCAATTTGGATTTAGGAAAAAAAAATCTACGCAAGATAACCTCGCCATCATCAGCACTGATATTAATTTATCCATTTCTAACCATGAAGTATGTCTTGCAGTCTTTATAGACATAGAAGGTGCCTTTGACAATGTTTCCATCCCAATCCTTAAAAAAAAACTTTTAGGCCTTGGCCTTCCCCCCATGTTTGTCCAATCTATTATTAATCTATTTCTTGATAGAAAAATTTTCATTGAACTACCAGATGTTACTCCTCAGATTAGATCAATTTGGAAAGGTTTACCCCAAGGCGATGTATTATCCCCTATACTGTATAATATATACACGTACGATATGCATGTCTCTATTCCCCCTCAAGTAAAAGTTATTGAGTTCGCAGATGATTTAGCTTTCTACTTATCATCCAAAATCATCCCACTTGCCGTCAAATATCTTAATGAAGCCATGGATGCCCTTTGCACATGGCTCACTTTAAATGGTCTGGAACTTTCAGTCCAAAAGAGTCAGTGTGTCACCTTCTCAAACCGTCATAAAAATCCTCCTGTTCAAATTTTATTTAAAAACTCTCCAATCCCCAACGCCTCTGAAGTAAAATTTTTGGGAGTAACATTTGATAGGAAACTTAAATGGTCTTCCCATATTCACAATATAGTTACTAAATGTGAAAAAAATTTAAATATCATCAGATCATTGACTGGCGTTTGGTGGGGTGCTCACCCTACCTGCATTAAGTTGCTTTACAATGCACTTATTCGAAGTCATCTCGACTATGCCTGCCCACTTTTTAGTACTGCCTCCAAAAATGCACTCAGTAAATTAGACAAAATTCAATCAAAGTCATTGCGAATAATAACCGGAGCGATGCAGTCGTCGCCCATCAATTCCCTTCAAGTGGAATGTTCTGATCCCCCACTTTATTTAAGGCGACAACTGTTTGCTGACAAATTTGTTCTTAAATGTTTAAATTCTAAATGTCATCAGGTTATTCCCAGAGTTTCGTTGTTCAAAGACTCAACACATTCATCTACAATCAGAGCTCGAACTAAACCTCTTCCTGCCATCTGTAAAAATTTTCGCTCTCTCTCAGAGCTTCAAATTATCCAAAATGATCTTCTTCCACTATACAAATTAAAATATAGTCACGTCACCCTATCTCCAACAATTTTGGAAGAGATCGGCATCCTTAAAAGTCATTCCAATCTCCCAGCCCGTACTGTTAATAATATGTTCAATGACATTATTTCTTCTAAATGGCCCAACTCTTCTCTTTTATTTACTGATGGCTCCAAATCTCCTGACTCTCCTAACTGTGGTATAGGTATTAACGTTTACCACAATAATTCTAATGATAGAATATTTTATTCAATTTCAAACCAATTTTCAATATTCTCTGCTGAGTGCATTGCAATAATTGAAGCACTCAAATATATAATCAAAAATAATTGTGAACATTCCCTTGTTCTCTCTGACTCTCTCAGTTCCCTCCAAAAACTTAAATCCTGTCCTCTTCTTCATCCTGATGATCACTTTGTATGCCTCATTAGAGTGCTGATAGCCTCCATTCAAAGCTCTGGAAAAACCGTAATTCTTGTTTGGATCCCTGGACACATTGGCATAGTGGGTAACGATATTGCAGATTCTTTGGCAAAACAAGGAGCGTCCAACCCTATTGTTACCCTTGTAAACCATATTCCCCTATCTGATATTTTTTCCATCATCAAAGATAGATCCCGCAATGTTTGGACAGAGTATTGGAACATTGCCAGTCAATCCAAGGGAGCTCGCTACGCCTCAATACAAAGGACTATCCCGTCAAAACCGTGGTTTCAAAAATTTCCCCATTTTTCCAAAAAAGAAATTTCCTCACTTATTCGAATGAGAATCGGTCATTGTTCCGTTCCTTCTCACCTTTTTAAAATTCACATCCTTGACTCCCCAGATTGTACGTTCTGTGGTCTAGATGTGGGCTCTTTAGATCACATATTTTTTGGTTGTCCCTCTCTAAATAAATATCCTCTCTTCTATCAAGCGTTATCTAAAATTGCCTCCCCTCCATTCAACATTTCATCTCTTCTAAGTCTGAACTCGACTCCAATCTTCCATATAATTCTGAAATTTGTACATTTAAATAAAATTAATATATAAATTCACCTTTCCCTTTCTCTGTAATTTTAAATGATGGCCTAGAACACCCTTGAAGGGTGAAAGCCAGAAATAATTTAAAAAAAAAAAAAAACTTTTGTTATTAATTCTATGTACCTATTTGTAATCCTCGATAACTTAAATATTATTTTATAATCTATGTAAAAACCCCTATGGGCGTATAACAACAATAAATAAATAAATATTTAGTAGTTGCCCATAATATGGAGAAAAATAATTATTTGATAATAATGTTAATTCTAAAATTTGAAAATATGAGATTGACAAATATGACGGTTTGACAGAAGGTGGCAATAGCGAAATTGGTTAACGCGCTCGTTCCGGTTAGACGGAGAGGTGTAGGTTATCCAATAAATGGTTCCCGGGGCGGCGATACCCATACTAGCGTCCAAAATTGTTTCAAATGTTTAATTTCAATTAAAGATTCAAATTTGAGGTTATGTTTGACTTCAATTTAATATTCACATGTGAGGTTATGTTTGACTTAAATTTTAGATTCAAAAGTGATGTTTTGTTTGACTTAAATTTAAGATTCAAATTTGAGGTTATGTTTCACTTCAATTTTGGATTAAAAAGTGAGGTTATGTGTGACTTCAATTTAAGATTCAATCATTTTAACATTTTAATCTAACGTATAATGAAGATATTATTCATACCGATACTAATGTGATAATTTTTATAAACTATTTCAATCATTGGATCCTATGTATTCCTATGAACTAATTATTTACTCAATGAGTACTCCTCTTTCTCTCTAATATAATAAAAATGACTTCGAAAATTCGATATGTACTTTCGGTACGTCATTTCGGAAAACTAAAAAAAATAGTATGTAATCCGCATGAAGAAGTGAAACCTTTAAAAAATAAATGAGACAAGAGTAGAAAGTTTACGAAGCACCGCACAAAGAGGGGACCGATTGTACTATCTCATTCTCTCGCAGGCTAAATCCTATAGATGTGTGTTTGTCTCTTTTTAGTGTCACTATTTTTCCGCGCAATAGGGTATTTTCATGTTTTTTTTTTTTTTCGAAAAAATTAAGAGAAAAAATACGGTATGTATTACCTCGCTGCTAAAAAAAAACTTTGAATATTAAATTTCTTTAGAATGTATTGTAGAATCATGTTCTTTCAGAAATGAACACTAATTTCTGAATTCTTTTTGATGCTGGTGTGACAATTAATATTCTTACTAGTTTCATAATGTTTTTAAAATGTTGCAGTATTTTTTATTAACCACTAGCTGACCCAGCGAACTTTGTACCGCCTCAGAATCAATAACTGTTCTGTTAACTTATTAGCTGAATTAAATTCACTTTTTTTATTAAATTAAAAATTACACAATGAAGCAATTATCGATCCGAAACTGTCCGTGTTTTGTTTTTGTCAGTATCGGAGATGGCGTTGTGTACGATTTTTTTTGTGATTTTCTTACTTTTCAACTTACTTACGGGAATTGCGTTTCATTTTATTTATATGTGTGAGGGAGATTTATTATAATTATTGTATTTTTCCTTTGGAGGGGTACAGACATACATTGACCGTTTGTCTCATTTTCAACTGTTGATATTTAGTGTGTAAGAGGGGCAGCATTATATGTTTAAGAAAAAAAGCAAAAAAAACAGCGTATTGAAATTTGACGTTTTTGAATTTTTGGAATTCACTCACTATTCAATATTTTACATATCACAATATTGCTGCAGCTCTTTCAAAAGATTCGTTCCATATAAAATGTATGAGGAAAAGAATTTTCTTCAAAATTATTTTTTTGGTGAATTTTTCCGATGTTTTAATAGCTACTCTGCTGTTCGTGGCGGAGACAAATCCAACAAATCAAAGATCATAAAAATCGGTCAAGCCCTTCTTCAGTTATAAAAGGTGTAACTAACCCGACTGTGTTATAGATATTAAGATTTCCATGTCGTCATTTAAAACCACTCAAACAGTCGCTGCGCCCTCCATTTTTGTCTACAATTTCTTGACAGACTGTAGTTTATTGACAAAAAACGGTGTGTACTATAATTTGTCATTGCCAAAAATAATATCCAAAGGTTGATCCCATACAGAAATATCCACTCTTAAAAATAGCCGAAATTCTCAAATGTCAGGTCGTTCTCACATTCAAGATCATACGAACAAAGCGCACCTTTTTACAAGTGTTCATATATTTGCTCAACTCTAATTTAAATGTCTCGAGTTTCGCAGTTCGCAGTGGAGAAAGTTGACCTAGTTAGAACGGTCGGGTGAACGACCGTTCGTAGCATCGCGTCGGAAACGTTCGGAAAACTCCGTAAGCGTTCGGTAATTATTATCGTTCGGGTAACTTCGGAATCTTTCGGAAACGCTCGGGTCTTCTTGGAAAACTGCAGTCGTTTACGCGGGAAACGCAGCGCTGTTTAGGGTTAGGAAAATGGACACATTATTATAATGTATTTATCATTGTGAAACCAACGTTTTTATGAATTATTCTAATAAACCAAAGTATTTAGAAACTTTCAATTTATTTTAATAAATAAAGGTTTGTATGTAATACATTTCGTTGTGTACTTTCCATTTAAAGTTAGGTTAAGTTTATTCAGGTTATGTATTTGAAGTGGTAGGTACCTATTGCTCAATTATATCAAATTATTGAATAACAAATATATTACATAAATAAATTTTAAATAATATTTTTTCTATCTAAGTGCATTTAATATTATTAACACATGTTTTTAAATATCTACGATATAAAAATTCCTGTTAATTTCACTCAAAATATCAATTTCATAAAATAAGGTGTCATTTTCATGAAATATGTCATTAAAAAAATGTCGTTTTGTGCCATTTTATGAAGATCTCTATGACTTAACTTTCTCGCTAACCACAAAATAATCGATAGGTTCCTAGTTACCTGCTCTTCGTGGAAAAGCTAAAATGGCGGCCGCACACAAATTATAGGTTATATGCTATTACATAAATGCTGGCAATAATAATTGCAAAGCTTCGGTTACTTCCAGGTGTAACATGTTGTAGAAACAAAGGAGATGGGCCATGAACCGTTATTAGTACGCGGCGCCCTTGAGGTGATTTTTTTTCACAAAACAGCGCTATAAAACTCATTAAAATATTAGTGAAAACTTCTTAAGCACCGTTGAAACATGAAACTCGATGAAACAGAAAAGCGACACTAAAAAGATACAAAAAATACATCTATGGGATTTAGCCTGCGATAAAATTATATAGAATAATAATCGGTCTCCTCTTTGTGCTGTGTTTCGTAGCCTCCTCACTCTACTTTAGTTTTTTAAAGATTTCACTTCTACCGCGTTTGAACTGCACACTTGCATTTTTTTTAAGTAAAACTTCATTACGCACGCTTGACTTGGGGAGTAAGCTGGTGAATGCGTTACGAGAGCGTTACGAAAAGTGTGATCGGGCGAGGCGAACGGAAGTTGAGAGGGAGATATAAGTTAGTGAAGATAGAAAGAGAGAGAGTTACGTTTCGTATATTATTGTAGAGGCAAGAGAGAGGTGCGAGCACAAGGAACTGTTTATTGAATAACCATGCCATAGATCACCCCAAGGTCTTAGGTCACCCCAAGGTCATAGGTCACCCCAGCACACTCATTTTTTTAATTATTTATGGCAAGGAGATATGGCATGAAAGCGTGTTGACTGTTGTAGAGCTGCACGCACTATCAAAGCGACTGTGCGTTTAGTATGTAGGTAGAAACAAAGTCCACAAAGACACAGTCCTATTGGTGTACGAAGTTATCGACACGCGTTGTGCGCGCGGTTTCATACTAATAATTGCTCATGGCTCATCTCCACTGCTTCCATTATCTATGAAATTATCTATGACTATCTAAAAAATTATCTGCGACTAAATTTTTCTTAGTTTCTCACCGTTGATTGCACTATATATATTATGCAACATTGTCTATATGTGAGTGTTGCGAATCAGGCCGTATTACAAGACGAGTTGAAGGCTGTTTAGCTCCGTGCACTGACCCGAACCGGGAATGTCCTTGGGATAATGCACACATTAACACCCTTATGATATAATGCTACCCGATTTGCGAGTGTGTATGCATTATGTAATTCTCCCTATACCGCTCTATATGAACTTCTACGTAGTTATCCGATATATTTTTTTAAAACAACCGATTTTTAGCTGCTCCCGATTTTCCGGTGGCGTCATTGACATTCCCATTGTGGTGTGTTGAGAGTGGGATGGAAGGAGATGTGAGAGAGGAAGGTTTATGTGGTCCGGCTATTCAGGTCAGGTCGCCAAACAAGTGAAGCCATTGCAAGCAACGTTTCGATTCTGAATGTTGGTCATTTGCAAGGATAATACCGCAAATGTGTAACACTTTGGAAGGTGCCGCAAATATATTACATTAGATGCATTCATTAGCAATTTAAGGCGCCGTATCCCCGATCGAAAAGAAGAAGATGGAGATATGTGTAATTACGAATGTTGGAGAGAGTGCGCTAATATTAAAAAAGGTAAAATTGAAGCGAAAATTGTGAAAATGTTTAATAAAGCACGACTCGTTTAAAATAGAGCAAAAATCTCTTGGGATGTCTAAAACAGCATTTAAAGAAACACTGTGAATTTTTTCATACATATAACTTGTAAAATAACTGAAATAGACGTGAAAATAATAATTTTCGGAGCAAACTTTGCGATTTTTTTCTATCGAGGGAATTTCATATAATTTGCGTTTCGGCGTGGGGAATGTATAGATATTATCTTAAAAAATAATATTTTTTTTAAGAGCTTAAAAACTTCAAATGTTAAAGGGAGATATGCAAGAAATTGATAGAAATTCGGATAGCGGCGGCTTAAAGTCCGGACAACACCGGAAACTTTTCCTAGTTATTTCATAAAATTAATTTCGATGTTCATGTTATTTTTCTATTATATTTCTTTCACCTTCGAACATTCGAAGTATTAACAAAAACTTCGCAACAATTAACATATATATTTAATTAATTATATAACTGCACTCTCTAAGGACACGAGTGCATTTTGACCTCGCAGTGTCATAGACCTCTCGTCCCGGTGCCGAGTGGGGTGTGGTGGTACCCCACAAGGAGGCACCCGCCTAGCTAACTCTAGTATGCTAGTATCGATCCCACACTACCAGGCGAACAGAACGCAGAAATAGGTCAGCGAGTTTACTGCCGGTTACTGGTTCGGCCGATTATAATGTATAGCTACTCTGTTTTTGTGCTTGGTTCTTCGTGCACTTTTATTTCAGGGCTTTGCTAAATTACAAAAAAAGAAAATTAAATCATATTTGTGAACATTCTTTACACTGTAATTTTGGATGGCGGAATAATGGTGGATGGAATTGTATAGATACTTTAATTTGTTTTAAAGGAAAATTTGAGGAAATGCGTCATTTAAATGTTTTGGTTTTCGGAAAGGTTTGAAGTTTTTCAATTAAAGTACAAATACCTTAATTTGTTTTAAAGGAAAATTTGAGGAAATGCGTTAACTAATGTTTTAGTGTTCGGAAAGATTTGATTTTTTTTCAATTAATCGCTATATACTTTAATTTGTTTTAAGGGAAAATTTGAGGGAATGCGTCTTTAAATATTTTTGTGTTCGGAAAGGTTTGAAGTTTTTCAAATAAAGTATAAATACTTTAATTTGTTTTAAAGAAAAATTTGAGGAAATGCTTCAACTAATGTTTTAGTGTACGGAAAGATTTGAGGTTTTTAAATTAAACTCTAGATACTTTAATTGTTTTAAGGGAAAATTTGAGGGACTGCGTCTTTAAATGTTTTAGTGTTCGGAAAGGTTTGAAGTTTTCATTTAAAGTATACATATATACTTAAAGTAGTTTTAAAGGAAAATTTGAGGAAATGCGTCATTTAAATGTTTTGGTGTTCGGAAAGGTTTGAATTCTTTAAATTAAACTATAGATACTTAAAGAAGTTTTAAAGGAAAATTTGAGGGAATGCATCATTTAAATGTTTTGGTGTTCGGAAAGATTTTTTTTTATTTCGTAGGATTCGATCCTTGGTCTGCTGAATGTCTGGATGTTAAGGTTTGTCAGGAGCTTTATACCACTAGACTAAAGGAGAGTTGCGTGGGACTGTGGATATATCGCATTATGTTTGAAACCGTGTACCCGTGAAATAAATAAATATTTTATTGCTATCTCATTCTCTCGCAGGCTAAATCCTATAGATGTGTGTGTTTGTCTCTTTTTAGTGTTGCTGGCTCCCGTTTCATCGGGTTTCAAATCATAATAATTAAAGTAAATAGTTAGTTTTAAATTATCGTTTTCTGTAAATATTTCACGTCCCTGGCACCTAACACTATCAGTAGGTAACTTCATAAAACGTAAGTTCCATTGCTTTGTACAGCGCATGAAAATGGCGCTTAAATACTTGCTGAAAGTAACAATGCACCAATCATTAAAAACTTTAGATATGGGTAACGCAGGCCATAGGCCAATACTCTACTTTACCTTATGGTTTGTTGTAAACCAATGATAAAAATAATACCTAATAATTATTTTCCACTGGTGCGCTTTTTGCTACAATATGGCACTATTAAAAATATCTCATATTGCTTTTCTGCCAGTTCTAGGCAAAATTTCCATAGATGCATTTGTACTTAATTTGAATTATTTAGTTAAGGTATAATTTTTTTAATGGTCTGTCGCTCGAGTGGTTCAAATATTATTACGCTAACGTCTGCCGTATGCATTGCTATTATTATTGTACGATTTACAAATATAAGTTGTTATTACACGGTTTCGCTCGTATTTAAATACTTTTTGAAGTGAAAACTTCTTTAGCACCGTCAGTGTTACCGAAGCTCCCGATTTTTCGGGAGATCTCTCGATTTTTCACTTCATCTCCCGATCTACCGGAATGGCATCAAAATCTCCCGATTTTTCGAAGTTATGAGTGAATTCGTTTCTCATCGATTCTTCGTCCGCTCAACTGGCAACTAATTGTGTATGGTTAAAAAAAATTCTCAAGATTCGGGTATTGACCAGAATAATTACAAAATACCGCTATCTAAGCATATCTCCGTTATAGACCCATGCAAACCGATCATCTATGAATTATGAGGTGGAATTTATAATTTATTACGTAACGCCTCTTCGAATCAGAAGGTTTTTCAGTACTTTATTCTACTAACTATATATAAATATATATATATATATATATATATTTATCTCCTCTCGTAAAACGTTGATCTTGCGCGACGGTACACCAGTTTTAAGTTGATCCGTTCGGACGTGTTGATCCATCCGGATATGCTGATCCATTACACAAGCTGGCATACACATCCTGATCCATGTGGATCAATTTATATCATCAAGATTTCGCTGTAAGCCACGCCCATTGTTCGGTGTCTTATACATTTTACACGTTTTTTTTTGTTGATCCATATAAATGCCAAGTTTTGACCGCCAACAAAGGTGCCCGTCTGTCGTACTTTTTAGCTTCTTTTAGTAGGTACCTGTACGTTCTTATTTCAATTCGTTCTATTTCATTTCTTTTTTAATGTATTTTGGTTTAAGATTTAATTTTTATTTTGATTTTGTTTTTGATTTTGATTTGGATTTCGATTTTGATTTTGGATCGAGATTTTAATTTTGATTTTGGTTTGAGATTTTAATTTTGATTTTGATTTTAATTTTTATTTGCATTCTTATTTTGATTTTTATTTTGATTTTTACTTTCATTTTGATTTTGATATTGCTTTTGGTTTGAGATTTTGATTTTGATTTTGGTTGTGATTTGAGATTTTAATTATGATTTTGACATTGATTTTGATTTTGGTTTTGGTTTGAGATTTTGATTTTGATTTTTGATTTTGTTTTTATTTTGATTTTTGATTTCGATTTCGATTTCGATTTTGATTTCGATTTCGATTTCGATTTCAATTTCGATTTTGATTTTGATTTTGATTTTGATTTTGATTTTGTTTTCGTTTCCGCTTCTAAGACCTGCACAAACCTCACCCCATGAACCTGGGCACCCCGGTTAAGTCACCAAACATAGCGAACCACTGAAGGTATACCTTAATTTTGGGAGGCGGGTATGATTACCACCGCCCCGGGAACCATTTTTGGGTAATCAACACCTCTGTCATATGTCACTTTGCAGTGACATTCGTGACTTAGCAGGAGTGCCCGGTTCAAGGAGTGAGATTTGTCTAGGTCCGTGCGGCGAACGCGTTCGCTCACCTACTGCGTGGCAAGCCGGATTGGGAGAGACTGATTTTTTGTGACTTAGCAGGGCTGCTCGGGTTCAAGGGATGAGATTTGTCTAGGTCTTTGCGGTGAACGGGTTTGCCCACCTACTGCATTACGGACCGGATTGGGAGAGACTGGTTGAGGGAGACCTTATTTTTTTTACATTAGCTCCACACAGGAAGCTCTGAAGAAAATAAATCCCGTCAAGGCCTATGTCTTCTTTGGGGATGCAATGCATTATCGGGGAATACGTATGATTCCTCGATAATGCATTGCATTACGATCTCTACGAATTCGGAAGTCGCAAGAACAAATTGCATTACGATCAATACGAATTCGGAAGTCGCAAGAACAAATTGTTGCGTGCGAAAGTAAATATTATTTTGATTTAAATGTATAATTCAACGATATCTAAGGGGCATTGCGACCTTGACTACGAATTCGGGAGTCGCAAGTTCGAATTGTGGCGTGCAGAGGTAATTTTTATTTGATACGTTTGTATAATACAACAATAATGCAGTGCAGTGCGATCTTGACTACGAATTCGGATGTCGCAAGTTTAAATGGCATGCGCCAGTTAATTTTATTTTGATAAATACATATAATTCCTCGATAATGCACTGCCTCACTATCTTGGCTACGAATTCGGAAGTCGCCAGTTCGAATTGTGGCGTGCGGAGGTAATTTTTATTTGAAACGTTTGTATAATACAACAATAATGCAGTGCAGTGCGATCTTGACTACGAATTCGGATGTCGCAAGTTCGGATATTGATTTTGATTTTGGTTTTGGTTTGAGATTTTAATTTTGATTTGGACTTTGACTTTGATTTTGGTGTTGGTTTGAGATTTTGATTTTGATTTTGAATTTGATTTTGACTTTTGATTTTGTTTTCGTTTCCGCTTCTAAGACCCGCACAAACCTCACCCCATGAACCTGGGCACCCCGGTTAAGTCACCAAACATAGCGAACCACTTAAGGTATACCTTAATTTTGGGAGGCGGGTATGATTACCACCGCCCCGGGAACCATTTTTGGGTAATCAACACCTCTGTCATATGTCACTTTGCAGTGACATTCGTGACTTAGCAGGAGTGCCCGGTTCAAGGAGTGAGATTTGTCTAGGTCCGTGCGGCGAACGCGTTCGCTCACCTACTGCGTGGCAAGCCGGATTGGGAGAGACTGATTTTTTGTGACTTAGCAGGGCTGCTCGGGTTCAAGAGATGAGATTTGTCTAGGTCTTTGCGGTGAACGGGTTTGCCCACCTACTGCATTACGGACCGGATTGGGAGAGACTGGTTGAGGGAGACCTTATTTTTTTTACATTAGCTCCACACAGGAAGCTCTGAAGAAAATAAATCCCGTCAAGGCCTATGTCTTCTTTGGGGATGCAATGCATTATCGGGGAATACGTATGATTCCTCGATAATGCATTGCATTACGATCTCTACAAATTCGGAAGTCGCAAGAACAAATTGCATTACGATCAATACGAATTCGGAAGTCGCAAGAACAAATTGTTGCGTGCGAAAGTAAATATTATTTTGATTTAAATGTATAATTCAACGATATCTAAGGGGCATTGCGACCTTGACTACGAATTCGGGAGTCGCAAGTTCGAATTGTGGCGTGCAGAGGTAATTTTTATTTGATACGTTTGTATAATACAACAATAATGCAGTGCAGTGCGATCTTGACTACGAATTCGGATGTCGCAAGTTTAAATGGCATGCGCCAGTTAATTTTATTTTGATAAATACATATAATTCCTCGATAATGCACTGCCTAACTATCTTGGCTACGAATTCGGAAGTCGCCAGTTCGAATTGTGGCGTGCGGAGGTAATTTTTATTTGAAACGTTTGTATAATACAACAATAATGCAGTGCAGTGCGATCTTGACTACGAATTCGGATGTCGCAAGTTCGGATATTGATTTTGATTTTGGTTTTGGTTTGAGATTTTAATTTTGATTTGGTCTTTGACTTTGATTTTGGTGTTGGTTTGAGATTTTGATTTTGATTTTGAATTTGATTTTGACTTTTGATTTCGATTTCGATTTCGATTTCGATTTCGATTTAGTTTTAGATTTTGACTTTTGATTTTGATTATAAAAGTGCAATATAAAATAACTCAATGTCTATTTTTAAATTATTGTGGCATTGTAAATGAGGTTTTTTCGTAACTCAAATTCTCAATAGAAATCAACACAAACAGGCAATTCCGAAAGCGTTGTTAAAATCAATGAAATAGACGTAAGCTTCTATATTCATTTTAATTTTAAAATACTTACGTAATACAATGTTATTTTAACTAATTAATTATTTTGACAAATGCCTATTTATTTGACCGAAAATTAGTTACTGTTGTTGAATAATAATATTAATTATAAGACATTATAATATCTATGTATTTACAAATGACAGCAATTGGGATCAGTTTTTATTTTTATCGTTTTATTGTTCATTTTTCATATTATAATATCAAAATATATTATAATATGAAAAAAGTTTAACATTTTACTAACATTACTTTGCGAAACTAACATCAAAGATCATTTACTAACTGACCATAAACATATAACAAAAATACAATAAAATAAGGTATAAAGGTTGGTTTTATTTTTTATTTTTTATTGTAACTGCAAAATTTCATCGACGGAGGAATTAATGTTTGGGTTAGTCTCATTTTGAGCCTTTATTGACTGGCCTACAAGGCAGGGGCCGCCTCTGGTTACCGGCTATTTTAAAATTATGTTTTCATAGCTCTTAAGGCGATCCACTAGTACAGGAAAAAATCGAAATTTGAATTCACGCCCTTTTATGGGAGGAGTTTAAAAATACTTGAGAAAAAGCTTTTGGAAAGGTTGGAAAAGATATTTGAGAATTTTTTTTACATGTTGATTTCGTAAAGGCCTGTAAAAAACATTAATTCCTTTTTTATGCATTGTTTATTGTAATAAAACGGAATTTTTAAATTGATTTCACGAAAACAAGCAGCGCGGACCCTAACACGTTGTTTCTCCGCTATATAAGAAACTGAATTTGCCACATTATGCAATAAAACCATATCCGAAAAAGTATTTATAAGTAGGAGAGTTTGCACTAAAAAATGTTTTTTATAGACCTAATACTTTATTTTTTCCAAGCTTATTAAAAGACATTAAAAAAATGACCGATATTTTTAAGGGCCAAGGTATGTTCTACACGAAGTATTTAATTGAAGCATTTATAATACGTCTAAGCGGTCAAATTTTCAAAACAAAAACATACGATTTTGTATGATTTTGCATTATTTAGTATGGCTTCATCTTAATGACCTGAATTATGAGTTGGTTTCTTTCTGAGTTTGCATGGAACCAATCTAACACTATTTAAAGAGGAAAGATTTGATTGTTTGTTTGTTTGCATTGAATAGGCTCCGAAACTACTGAACCGATTTGAAAAATTCTTTCATTGGTAGGAAGCTACACTATTCCCGGTTGACATAGGCTATATGATATTTTCAAAAAAAATTAGGGATCGTTACTAAAACTCCAATAATGTAGCCCAAGGTGTAAAAAAAATACCTAAAATATTCTTTACATCGCGTGCGCTGCGAAAACTATTAACAATAGAATAAAATAATGTAGTACGACTTTGTAGAAAACATCATTATTTACAAAAAGTTTCGTGACAGCATATGCCTAACTATTATAGTTATGCCACAAAAAGTGTTTATTTATTTTAAAAATTTAATTAAAATGACGCCGCGTCAAATGGCTCTTTATTTGTATCTTGGTTTTAATCCTTATCAAAATAAATTACTTCATATTCAAGACTGCTTCAATACCTTTATTTAACTTTTTGAATTATTCTATTCGGACATTTTATTTTAAAGTTACCACGAGTTTAAAAATAGCCCCGTTTGGGGAAAGGGTTGAGAAAGTCTGATTGGAGAATTCATAATCCATACGGTCCGCCACGCAGTTGGTGGGTAAACGCATTCTCCGCCAAGACTTAGACAAATCTCAACTTCTAAACCCAGGCACCCCTGCTAAGTCACCAAACGTTGTGAACCACTTGGAGTAACCTACGGCAAGGATGTTGGTTATCCGATAAATAGTTCCCGGGGCGGAGTTACACATATCCGCCTCCAAATTGATATTCCTTTGTTGGGAGACGGGTCGAGGGACTAATATAGGTATTTTATGAATGTACCGCACAATAGTCCCAGATGCTCTCTTCTATCTGGAGCTAATGAAACTAAAGACGGGTTGTTTCAAAAAATTTTACGGATTCATCAAATATTTGAAATTATTTTTTTACGACCTGTGTAAGTTCTATTCAAATTCTGTATTATTTCAGATTGATAGAGCAACTGGCCTATAATGATATAATGACGGAACTTGAATAGAACGTGAAAATTATCTTAAAATATTTGATTATATTACAAAATTACAATTTGAGGTTTTACTCATAGTTAAAAATAAATATTCCTCCTAGACTTGCAGAAAAGTCAATAGACGTCGCATATTAAATAAAAATTGATAACTTTATCCAAGACACTATCTAGATTATATTTAGTTCTGGTTGAATTTTGCAATCTTTCATACAGATAGCAGCCAATAAAATTTGCGTTACGAAAATGAAGATAATGTTGGTAGTTTCTAGTCGAAGTATGAAACGGTTAAAAATGACAGAATCGGATGGGGACTAATTAATTAGCTTAGCGCAATGGTTAGAGCTGCTGCCCGGAAAGCCGAAGGTCCTGGCTTGGAGTCCCTGATGTGACCGTACCTCTTTCTGATTTTTCTGTTTCAGATTTTGGATTGAGTTTCGCTAATATTGTCTTCATTTATTTAAATTTTACAATTTGAAGTTTAACTCATTGTTCTAAATAAAAATAAATATTCATCCTAGACTTGCAGAAAATTTAATGGCCGTCCTTAACCAGTCTCTCGATCTCGATCCGGCCCGCCACGCAGCAGGTGGGCAGAGGCATCCATCGCCAAGACCTGGACAAATCTTACCCGAGGAATCGGGCACGCCCACTAAGTCACCGAACAGAGAGAAACACTTGGGGTGACCTATGGCAGAGGTGTTGGTTATCCAATAAATGGTTCTCGGGGCGACGATACACTTATCCACCTCCCATGTTATTCCCAGTTGAGAGGCGAGTTGAGGGAGTTCTAGGTTAGGACTCTTTCAATTAGTCTCTCCCAACCTGGCCCGCCACGCAGTAGGTGGGCAATCGCATTCGTCGCAAAGACCTGGACAAACCTCTCCCCTTAAAACCGGGAATCCCTGTTAAGTCACTAAACGTAGTGAGTTTCTTGCGGTGACCTATGGCGGAGGTGTTGGTTATCCAATAAATGGTTCCCGTGGCGATGGAACAAATCGGACTCTCTCAACCTCCCAAATTGGGTTGAGAGAGTCCAATAGAAGAGTTCTAGGTTAGGTCTCCTTCAATCAGTCTCTCCCGTTCTGGCCTGCCATGAAGTAAGTGGGCAAACACATTCTCCTCAAAGACCTAGACAAACCTCACCCCTTGAACCTGGGCACCCCTGCTAAGTCACTGAAAGTAGTGAACCGCTTGGTATGACCTATGGCAAAGGTTTTGGCGCTTTTTACGCTCTTGTTTGATTTCAGGTGGAGGTTTTCTGTGGTACTCACTTTTGTAAATCAAACGCTTGTTTTGTGTTTGTTTGTCTGGTCATAATTTATTATTCTTTTATTTACATAATCCTGATTCTTTATAAGATTTATATTGTGATCTGCTTGTTGGTTTTTTTACGTAAGAATGGAAGCTACCTTCCTTTGTTCTTCTATAGAACTATTTGAATAATGGAACAAAAAAGAAAATAATAAAATTAGGTAGGTACTTGCCTAGAAGTAATTGCCCATAGAACAAGTACCTACTCAACAAGCATCAATTTTAACCATAGCTCCCCGACAAAAAGGGCTGAAATTAAATGAAAGTTCTTTTTAGAACCCTATAATAGTTAAAATTGATTATTATTATTTGTGAGGATATTTTTTTTTTAAATTAGAAAGAATAAATTATTTTTAAAAAATAAAAAGAGAGCTGAAACTAGCTAATACACATATCGTAATCCATTGATTGTTGTAGTTAGTTTAGAAACAATAAAATAATAAATTGAAGTAAATCATTAGAAGATATGCATAAGAAAAAAAATAACACTAAATTATAAAATGTTCATCTTCTTGATCCTCGATCGATAGCCTCTGCAGTTCTTGTCTTCAAGAAAGATGGCTTCTTTTTGATCCTTGGCCTTAGTAAAGATGACTTATTTTTTATACTGCTCTTCTTAGATGTTAGTAGTTTATTTTGATCCAGTTCTTCTAAGATGTGATAGCATCGTCCATTGGTAGAAGACACAATTTGGTAATGGGCCTTTTCATAGACCCTTGCTGCGTCTTCAAGGTGACTATACGGGTTATCCCATCTTGTCCAGGGTGAGTGGTGATGACACGTCCCATCCTCCATAAATTTGGTGGTGCGTTGTCGTCTTTGATGGTAACTAAGTCCCCAATCTTTAGTTGTCGCCGGTTCCCATCCGTCCATTTAGTCCTTTGCTGCAGCTCTCCCAGATATTCAATTCTCCATCTTGACCAGAAGCTCTGTCTTAGCTGGCTTAGTTTTTGGAAATTATTAAGCCTGTTTATGGGAATCTGTTGTAGGTCAGGTTCAGCTACAGCTGACAGGTTATCACCAATAAGAAAATGACCTGGAGTAAGTGCGAAGAGGTCGAGGGGATCGTTGGATAGTGGAATTAAAGGCCTAGAATTTATGCAGGACTCTATTTGGTATAATAACGTACACATCTCTTCATATGTTAATGAAGAGACGTTTGCCACTCTTTTTACGTGATATTTCACACTTTTTATGTTGGATTCCCAAAGACCTCCATGATGAGGACCTTTAGGTGGGATAAAAACCCACTGAATAGACATATTAGTTAAGTAATTAGCTATTTCCTTTTGAGAGACATATAAATTATAAATATTTTTCAATTCATTATTCGCTCCAACAAATGTAGTAGCATTATCAGAATACAATTTACTAGGTTTTCCACGTCTCGAAATGAAACGCTTTAAACAATTAAGAAATGCATCTGTAGTCAGAGCGGTGACCAGTTCTAAATGAACTGCCTTAGTAGAGAAGCATATAAATAAACAAATATAAGACTTGACTGAATTGGATCTCCTACTGATTCCAGACTTTATTAAGATTGGCCCTGCGTAATCCAGTCCTGTAACAGAGAACGGTCTACATGGTGACACTCTATCCTCTGGAAGGTCAGACATTATTTGATGACTTGTTTTTGGACTGCATTTGAAGCACACAATGCAATTTTTAAGTATTTTTTTAATAGCATTTTTTGCCATTATAGGCCAATATTTTAGTCTAATAAGTGCTAGTAACGTTTGAGTACCTACAAGCAAATTTGTAAAATGAAAATGTTTAGTGATTAACTTTGTTAGAGGGTGATCGTGAGGTAGTAATATCGGATGTTTTTGTGCTTCATGTATTACTTTTCCTCTGGACAATCTCCCACCTACATGCAATAAATCCATATGTATAAATGGGTTTAATGATTTGAGATGACTGGTTTTATCTAAGTTTTTTCCCGCCTTTAATGTTTTAATTTCTTTTGAAAATGAATAAGATTGAGTGACTGTTATTAATGAATGTAACGACTTATTTAATTCTATTATTGAAAGTTGTCCGCTAAATGTAGGTTTTTTTCTTGTATTATTAATGAAACGTAGGATATAAGCAGTTACTCTTTGTAAACGCGTGAGAGAAGAAAAACGATAAAACAATTCCCAATCTTTATTCATACTGACGGTTAAATTTATTTTGTTTTTTAATTCCGGTGGATCGATGCAAATTTCCTTATAGTTCGGCCAAGTTACTTCATCTTGAGTTAACCAATTAGGACCTCTCCACCAGATTTCTGAAGAAAATAGACTTTTAGCACTGGTTCCTCTTGATAAAATATCCGCAGCATTATCTTCGGAGTTGACATGCTTCCATTGACTGGTTTCGCTTCTTTCCTGTATTTCTGCAACTCTGTTTGCAACAAATGTATTCCATCGCGCTGGTTGATTTCCTATCCAGCATAGAGTTATAGTGGAATCACACCAATAAAATTTTTTATCCAAAGGTATAAGTAGGGATTCCTTTACTTTTTCAACAAGTTTTGTTAACAGAACAGCACCACATAATTCCAATTTAGGCAAAGAAATCGTTTTTAATGGAGCTACTCTTGATTTAGCTGTGATTAATTGAGAATGCCGTTTTCCTGATTGGTCTGTGGATAGCATATATATGCAAGCAGCATATGCTTTTTGAGATGCGTCACAAAATCCGTGCAATTGTATATTTACAGTTTGATTACATATAATTTTTCTAGGTATTTGAAAAGAATTTACACCTTTTAAATCTTCTAAATATTTTTTCCAGAGCTTCAGAATTTCTATAGGTATTTCTTCATCCCAAGATATCTTTTCTTGCCATAATTTCTGCATAATAAGTTTAGCATTCACGGTTACTGGTCCTAGCAAACCTAATGGATCGAAAATACTAGCAATCAGTGACAAAATATTCCGTTTATTATAAATAGGATGTGACGGTAGTTCCACGTGATATAAAAAACTATCTTTTTCGCAATTCCAAGCTAAGCCTAGAATTTTCTCTCCTTCTGGTTTTTCCAAAATTACCATATCAGTGGCCTGATCGGCCTCCGATGACAAATCAGAAGAATTAGACCGCCATTTTCTTAAGTTCTTACCGGCCGAATTCATTATGGAGATTAACTGTTCTTTTAACAAATTACAGGATTCCACATTGTCTGCACCTGTAATTAGATCATCTATGTAAAAATCTCTCTCTAAAATGAGACTAGTTTCAGGATATAACTGAGCGTTTTCCATACTCAGCTGCTTCAAGCAACGCGTGGCTAAGAAAGATGACGGTCCCATACCATAAGTTATCGTATTTAACTTGAAATGGCCCATTTTCTCTTCTGGAGATGCTCGCCAAAGTATTTTTTGGAAGACGCGGTCCTCCTCTCTAATGTTGACCTGCCTGTACATTTTCTCTATGTCAGCCGTCAATGCCACTTGATATTTTCTAAAATTCAACAAATGGGTATATAAATCATTTTGTATTATTGGACCAACCATTAACGCGTCGTTTATTGATATCCCGCTGGAGGTTTTTGCGGAGCCGTCGAACACCACTCTTAGTTTGGTAGTGCTGCTGGTTTCCTTCTTGATTGCATGATGAGGTAAATAGTAAGATTTTTCTTCATTTGAAACTGGTTCAAATTTTGTCATATGACCTAAGTTTTCATATTCTTCCATGAATTTAATGTATTGAAGTTTCAAATCCATGTTAGAAGATAATTTCTTTTCCAAGTTTAAAAATCTTTTTTCTGCCATAGGCAAGGAAGTACCTATTTGATCTATACAAGGTCGGAATGGTAAGCTTACTTCGAAACGCCCATTTTCATCCCTTTTTTGGGTTGACTTGAAGCTCTCTTCACAAGCCTTTTCTTCATAATTTTGGTGCTTGATGGACACCAATTCCTCTTGTTTCCAAAATCTTTCAATTTGATTGTGAATCATATTTAAAGATAAGTGACATGAGGATGATTCTTGCTCTTTTTTTGTAGTGCACGTTCTAATTGGCCCGGATAATATCCATCCAAGTTCAGTGCGTTGCAGCGTAGGTCCAGTTGTTCCTAATCTCAATTGATCAGTGGTCAGCATTTCCCAAAATAGTTCGGAGCCGAGTAATATATCCACATGACCGGAAGTGGAAAATTCAGGATCGGCCAATTTCAATCCTGGTGGTATGTTTGCCTCCCTTTTTGGAAAAGAGGTCTGCGGTAACTTGCTGGTGATTTCTTGTAATACCAAGCAAGTAACAAGTTTTTTGTAATTAGAGTTTATTGATGACAATTCAAACGAGAGGCTCTTCTTTACATTTGTTATATTATTATGTAACCCAGAGACCGGCATATTTAATGACTTGTACTTTATGTTTAATTTTTTAGCAAATCGTTCAGTTATGAAATTCACCTGAGAACCATTATCCAACAATACTCTCGCTGAATGAATAATTCCATTACTGTCCTTAACGTTCACCATTGCCGTTGATAACAAAATTGTTTTTTCTGCTTCTCCAAAAGTGGAATGGTTTGAGACTGGTACTTGATCTATGCCATTCTCAGTGTTTTGATCCTCTTTAGGGAAAATATGGAGTAATGTGTTGTGTCCTGCTTTATCGCAAGTTCTACAATTATTCTTACTCCTGCATTCTTTAGTTGAATGACCTACATTTAAACACTTGATGCAAGCTTGTAATTGCTTGATTTTCTCAAACCGTTCATGTTGGTTTAGTTTCAAAAACTGTTTACAGAAATAAATCTTATGATTTTCCTTACAAACAATGCATTTCAACCTTTGCGACAATAATGAAACTGAAGATTCCTTTTTGTAACTTGACGGTTTATGATGCGCGAATATTGGTTTGGCTGTGGAACATGTTGCTTCCGATGCTTCCAAGACTATCGCTCGATCTGTTAAACATTTTAAAAATTCTTGCAATGTCGGTATTTTTTCTTTAGTTGGATATTGTTCCCAATAGATCCGGGTATTGGAATCTAATTTGTTGGCCAAAATATAAATTATTATTACATCCCAATACTCCGTGGGTAGACCTATGTTTTTCAATGAATTCAAATGTAATTGTGTTTGATCTAATAAACTTCTCAAGGCGACGTGATTTTCTTGTTTTAATTCCTTGAGCTTAAACAATGAATTTAAATGTTGATTAGCTATTACACGCTTATTTTCAAATCTATTTGATAAAACCTGCCAAGCTATTTCGAAATTGTCTTGGGTAATTTCAAGTGCGTTTAATATTTGTGATGCCTTTCCTTTTAAACAATCACGCAAATAGTAATGTTTCTGAAAATTATTTAATGATTTATTATTACCCACTATCGTGACGAAAGCATCCTTAAAAGATAACCATTTCGAATAATCACCACTAAATTCTGGGAGCGAAAACGTAGGTAATTGGATCTTAATATTGTTAGTATCATCAATTTTTTCAATGCTTTTTATGGATTTTTTTGCTAACGTCACTACTTGATAATATTGCAATTCAAAACACTCAAGTGGGCTATCCTCTTCATCTGAGTTACTATCAAACTCTTCGATCTGAGATTGTATATTCTTAAAGCGATTTAACAGTGTGTTTACCTCCTCCAATCTTGTTTCCGTTTCTATTACATCAACTGAATCACTTAATAGGTAATTCTTAAATCGTGTTAATTGTGCCTTCAATTCACCGCGCTTCTTCACCAGTGATTTTAATGTTTGTGGCATAATGCAGAATTTTTTACACAAACATACACATTAAATTATTTAAAAATAAACTTTTGTTTGTTCCACCTTTGCGGGAGCGAATAATAAATAGATTACAATAAAATAAATTATATTATTTAATAATCAGTGGTAATCATAGAGTAAATTATTTGGAATCTACCTACTGGTTAAATTATATTAGGTTGACAATATTTTATCTTGTTGATTATAATATCACGCAAAAAGAGTGGCTCTTGGTGGCGAATTCTTCGCGTGATTTTACAAGTTATATTATAATGCCTTAATACCTTAGGAATATGTAATGATGAATAAGAATGATGTAGACCGGACTTCTGGCTGAATGAGCTGGTTTTCATCCGGCTTCTCGAAGGACCATATGGCGCTTTTTACGCTCTTGTTTGATTTCAGGTGGAGGTTTTCTGTGGTACTCACTTTTGTAAATCAAACGCTTGTTTTGTGTTTGTTTGTCTGGTCATAATTTATTATTCTTTTATTTACATAATCCTGATTCTTTATAAGATTTATATTGTGATCTGCTTGTTGGTTTTTTTACGTAAGAATGGAAGCTACCTTCCTTTGTTCTTCTATAGAACTATTTGAATAATGGAACAAAAAAGAAAATAATAAAATTAGGTAGGTACTTGCCTAGAAGTAATTGCCCATAGAACAAGTACCTACTCAACAAGCATCAATTTTAACCAGGTTTGGTTAATCAATAAATGGTTCCCGGGGCGGTGGTGTGCGTAATCCTCTTCCCAATATACCTATAATATTAATGATAAGTTTTTAGATTTTCACGGCCAAAAGCATTTTCGTTGTTTGTTTTTTAGGTGTTATGCCGTGTTGCGCTACCTCCTTTTTTATCCGACGTTTTGGACAGCGTTGCAGTGTCCATCATCAGGGCAGATCCGGCAGATTGTCACAGACATCGTCGGATCTGCTGGATCCGCCCTGACGATGAACACTGCAACGCTGTCCGAAACGTCTGCTAAAGAAGGAGGTAGCCAACACAAAACAAAAAACGAAAATATAATATTAATGTATGTAGGTTTGCTGAATTGTCGCCAAAAATATTTTAAAACATACATCATGTAACATGCATATCTTCAATGGATTACAAATGTCAAATATTTCAAAACGGTTCACAGCAATGTATTTTCTTTACTTTTACGTAAAAATTAAACCAACTCGTTCGGTATCATTTTTTACGGAGTGCCTTGAAAATAGTTTCCATAGTGTGGATTATCATTGTGGGTGGTAGAGCCCGTTCACACTTCTGGCTAGGCATGAGTGCAGGTGTTCAAAACAAACTGGGTGTTTAAAAATGTTTGGAAGAAAATAATTATCGATTTTTTCTTTTTTAATTATTTTATTTATATAGATGTTTTTATTATTTGGAATGGCTAAAAGCTTATCAACTTTGAACTTCAATGAAGAATGCCCGAAGTAAAAACCATTGAAATCCCGCTTTTTTAAATATTTAAAAACATCTAATCGCATATCCCATTACTAAAAATTGCGTTTTAACTGAGAAAAATGAAATTATGTGTGGTATATTTTTGTTTATCAGTTGTTTAAAAATTAAAGCACGTTTTAATAAGTAAGGAAATTTTTTTCGAAAAGTAGTTCTTTAGAGTAGGTATTTATTATGTTATTTTTTTGGGCAAAAAATTGTGTTACCTTTACATAGTATAAAATGAAGTCGCTTCCGCTGTCTGTGCGCTTAGATCTTTTAAACTAAGCAACACATTTTCATGCGGTTTTCACCAATAGATAGAGTGATTCATGAGGAAGGTTTTAGAGTATATAATTTGTCAAGGTTTTGTGTTAATTGGCTGAAATAGGGCTGGCAAGCAGGCAGCGGGCATCGGGCAGTCGGCAGCAAGCGGGCGGTGTCGATTTGATTTAACAGATGGCGTTGGTTATAAAGGTTGGGTAGTGGCGTGGCGTTGTGATGGCGTTATGTTTCGTTAGTCACAGCAACATGTGGCCTGGTCTGCTAGTTTTTAACTAAAAGTATACTATCTCGGGAATGACTAGCTTAATTAAAAAAAAAAAATTTATATGATTGTTTTTACCTTACTTAAGAAAATATTTTAGAAATCATAATTAATACTTTCTTACGACGGCGACGGCCAAGGAGCCGCCTTTTTATATTAAAGTGATATTAAAAAGATTTCACAATCTACTCTTTCATAGATGGCGCAAGTTTAATTATTTTAGGGAACACGCTTTTTACAAGTAGTGCCTTATTAAGATGAATGAATTGTTAGCGCCCATTCATGCGTAATATGAATATGAATAAATAGTTTTTTTGGTTTAAATAAATCTTTCAAAAATGGCAAACAAATACCATATTGTATCGGTAATTTAATCCAATATTGTATTTGTACGCCTTTCTTGAAAGATTTATTCAAACCAAAAAAACTATTTATTTATATTCATATTGCAACTGTACGGGCGCAAACAATTAATTCATCTTAATATTTTAAAGCACAACTTAAAAAAAAAAGTTTTACGCTAAAATAATTAAACTCGCGCCATCTACATATAATATAGAGGCGTTCTTTTAAGGTGAAGTTATACGTGAAATCCTATTTAGATTAATCTTTATGACGAATTGGCTTACAGTATCAACATCAAAAAATATGCTACGGATAAATTGAAGCTTTTACTAGGTTTTTTATGTAATGGAATTAGAATAAAATTATTATTTACATAACAAAAAAAAAAATAAGCGTAAACCACTAAAAAAATGTTTTTTCATGACTTAACTATGAAGTAATACAAGAAACATTTTTATAAAAATACTCCTTTATGGGTAAGACCATTTTTGAGGTTTTCTATGTTCTAACTTTTTTTCACTCTTATAAAATTATGGACAAAATAAATTAAAACCACTTTTTCGCTTACTTGCCGCGCGCAAATAAGACGCTCGATTGCAAATTTTGCAGGCACGAGAATCGAAATACTTCTAGCGTTTATATTCTTCTTAAGTATCACATTTACTTGGAATTCTGAGTTTGTTTGAGTCTCAAAAGTCTAAAAAATCCACTTTCCGTCACATAATCGAGATGAAACTTGGTACACAGTCGATTCTTTCTGTCTCTGAAATTTTATGTTTATGTAATAAATAAAATTTGCCAATGCAGTTCGGCCCACATTTTCATTAATTAATACTAATGAGGCTACTGTGAAATAAGTTTTAACATAAAACATAATCGTAAAAATTGATTAATTTTTATTGAATTTGTTACCACACTGTAGATTTGCTAAAAATTTAAAATAATATTCAGATATATTTTTAAATAGCGGCAACATGAATATATCAAGTTACCGACATCCGGTCTTTAATACAATGGTTTTTAGAATATTTCAACCACTCGGATACGTAAGCGTGTTAATATATAACAATAGCCGTAAAATAAGCGCGTTTTTTCGTGTGTTCCCACAGAAGTCGTTATAACTCTGTTATTGTTCTAGTGATAACCCTAAAACAAAAAGTAGAAGATCCATATTGAATGCTTCACATTTCTATTCAAAGTTGTCCATAGAAGTACATAAAAAATACTAATTTTGTAGAAACAGTTTTCACCCCCAAATCACCTACGCGCTGTTAGACATTATTAATTTTTTAAATATTCTTGTATGAAATGGTAAAAGGTAGGTGACAAAATTGTTTATTTATTCAATAGAATAAGTGTTATTTTTACATAATCAGTGATTTTAGTACCGTTTCCACATAAAAACATCGCGTGAGTCATTTTTACAATATTTTTATGTTTGCTTTCTAAATTTTAATATTTATAAATGTTAATATTTTTTTGTAATATAACAATTTGAAACCTTATTTCAAACAAACGTTTCAAGTTTTTAGTTTTTTTCTGTTATTTGTTTATGGGGTGTTATACCGTGTTGCGCTACCTCCTTCTTTGGCCGACGTTTCGGACAGCGTTGCAGTGTCCTTCATCAGGGCAGATCCGGCAGATGTGTGACAGTTTTTAGTATTCGGCTACGTTCAGATATGTTCCATTTATTGACCCTTAATTGTGAAGCGGAAATAACACAAAGTTTTATAAATCTGGCAGTTCGTTTAAGACAAAAAACTTGCATAATCGCAAAATACCTGAGTGGTTAAAATATTGTGATACATATTAATTTTAAAAGTAAACAAACGATTTCCGACCAGAGGTGACCATAATTTCTGTTGAACATTTACAGGAAATACAGTTTTCTACTCCAAAACTTATGGGAAAACTATAATATTAATCAATGTGAATAGTGTTATAATCACCGCCAGACTTGGCAATGTCTGTAATCATGACGTCTGTTTATCGTGTATATTAATTAGTGCATGATGCACATTCGAAATCAAATATGAAGTGTAGGTAATTTTTTTTCTTCAAACTTCGCAAATAAACTTTGTGGCTTCATTATTGCTTCAATGAGAATAAGTAATTTTGTAAACACCACTATTTTATTAATATTATCGACATGTTTCAAAAACAATGTTATCTTCGTCAGCATAAAAGATTAATAATTTTAACAATTAATCATTATCCGGTTATTATCAATTGAACTACGGTGTCCCCATACAACATATTGCGTGGCTGAAAAACTTTATAAGTAAATGAATAATACTATGAAGTACACTCCCAAACCAGATCGTGTTTTAGATTTTTTGCGAATACTAACTGCTCGTAGCCAGTAGGACTATTGCATCCCTAATTGGGATATGTTGTGAGGCTGAAGGGTGTGAAAGCTCAACTGTTTGACTACCGGTGTGACTCCAAAGTTCATCAAATTATTGTAGATTACCGGTTTCACTTTAAACCAAAGTTCACCGGATAGTAGTTTACCGGTTTGACTTAAACCAAACCAATTTTTTAATGTAGTTCAAGTACCGTACCGATCAAAGTTCATAAGAATTGAGCTGTAGCTCAAATGTGTTGCTGTAGGCAAATCGCCGGTCAGCAGCTCTGACCACTGAGCTATGGCGGCTTATGGCTTTGGCGGGTATTAGATAAGCCGCCATAGCTCAGTGGTCAGAGCTGCTGACCGGCAATCAGATGGTCACGGGTTCAATTCCCGTTGGCGGCCAGTATCTTTTCTCGGAAGATTTTTTCAATGTAGATGAGTGTTTCAGGCTGATAATTATTGATTATAATATTTGGAATCTTATTTTATATAATTACATTTTTACAGTACCCGTATTTGATTGTGTAACATTTAAAAAAAAAATTTATTATACTTTATACTTGATCGACGCTTTTATTGCACATTATTAATTATTTTATTGAGACTAAATTTGGTAAACTTCTTTTCAAGGGATTATTTCATAAAAAAATATTTTGCATTATGATAAACTAATAATTATTATCTACTCTAAAAACAAACTAAAACTACGAAACTAAAAACTACGTATCCGCTGGTTGAATTCCTTTGTACAATTCACTTATCGAATACTCATACCTCTCATACACATGAGTATTCGATAAGTGAATTGTACAAAGGAATTCAACCAACCTTTGTACAATTCACTTATCGAATACTCATTGTGTATGAGAGGTATGAGTATTCGATAAGTGAATTGTACAAAGGAATTCAACCACCGGATTCGTAGCTTTTAGTTTAGATTTAGTTTGTTTTTAGAGTAGATAATAATTATTAGTTTATCATAATGCAAAATATTTTTTTATGAAATAAACACTTGTGTTGTGCCTACTTATGTCTCTCATGCTCTGTTTATTATTTTATGTAATATGTACTTCTTATTATGCTATATACTTGTTATAATGCTCCTGTACAATTTAATCACATGTAAAATCCATCAAGTCGTAAACAAATAAATAAATAAAATAATATTATTATTTGTAATTAACTGTATTTCATTTACCCCGTCCCATATACATCGATTTAAAATTTCTCCCCATATTTAAAATTATTCCCCGTCCACATCGATTTTAAAAAAATGTCCTCCATATCCCAATTCATTTTGCCTCAGAATTACTAGCCTAAAGGTTGTTTAGTAATGTATTATAAAAAAAATGTAGAGAGGGAGTAAACTGGCATTCTACCAACGGTTTATCCATGGAACATGTTTTTTTATTCAAAAGTTGTGTGTTTTCGTACGCTTGAATACTATTTTATTTAAGTACATTGTCTTTAAATTAAAAAAGATAGGTCTTCATAGATGACGATTTTTATCGGTGCTTTATTAGAAAAACCTTGGCAAATATTTGGTTTGAAGTATTATTGCATACCTATATCACACAAAAGCAATAAAAAAGAAAGATTTTATTAAATAATTCAAAAAGTTGTATACAGATATTGAAACAGTCTTGAATATGAAGTAATTTATTTTGATAAGGATTAAAACCAAGATACAAATAAATAGCCTTTTCAAGCGCGACATTTTAATAAATTTTTTAAAATAAAAGAATAATTATTGTGGCATAACCATAATAGTTAGACATATGCTGTCGCGACCTTTTTTGTAAATAGTGATGTGTTCTACAAAGTCGTTTTACATTATTTTATTCTATCATTAATAGTTTTCGCAGCGCACGCGATGTAAAGAATATTTTAGGTAATTTTTATACACCTTGGGTTACATTATTGGAGTTTTAGTAACGATCCCTAATTTTTTTTGAAAATATCATATAACCTATGTCAACCGGGGATAGTGTAGCTTCCCAACAGCGAAAGAATTTTTCAAATCGGTTCAGTAGTTTCGGAGCCTATTCAATGCAAACAAACAAACAAACAAACAAATCTTACCTCTTTATACTGTAGTAGAAGTAGATAATAGAAGTGTGTTAGATTAGAATGATCGCCTTTCGGAACGGTGAACGGTGGAACAACTCATAATGAAACATACTGAGAAGCACTTCAGAAAACATAGGTTGAATAGGTTAAGTTAGGTTAGGGTTACCGGCTTTTTTTAAATTATATTTTCATAGCATTTAATGACCTTTCTAAGGAGGTTCTGAGTTATTATGAGTTGGTTTATTTCTGAGTTGACATGGAACCTTTCGGAACATTGCCTTGCAACGAAATGGGAGGGATGGATTCACACGTCCGTCACTCCTAGACATACTGACCCCCAGATTCCTACTCACACCTACTACCCCATTCCTTCCCTGAACATCCTCTTCTTCCTTTCCTAAAAATACGCTCCACACTGCATCCCTAAAGATGACATTGGCCTTGAGGGGATTTATTTTCTTCAGGGCTTCCTGTGTGGAGCTAATGTAAGAAAAAAGGTCTCCCTCAACCAGTCTCTCCCGATCCAGTCCGTAACGCAGTAGGTGGGCAAACCCGTTCGCCGCAAAGACCTAGACAAATCTCATCCCTTGAACCCGAGCATATACATATATTATCAAAATAAAATACAATATGAACTTACGACTGTATTGTAATGCGTTACCGAGGAATAAAACAAATTTATTAAATAAAATTTACTGGTGCACGCCAATTTTGAACTTGCGACATCCGAATTCGTAGTCAAAGATCATAATGCAACGCATTATTGAGGAATCATACATAGATATTTATCAAAATAAAATTTACTTGTGCACGCCAATTTTGTACTTGCGACCTCCGAATTCGTAGTCAAGGATCACAATGCAACGCATTATTGAGGAATCATGCATAGATATTTATCAACATAAAATTTACTTACGCACGCCAATTTTGAACTTGCGACTTCCGAATTTGTAGTCAAGATCGTACCGCAACGCATTATCGAGGAATTATATCTAAATATTTACCAACATAAAATTTATTATTTTTGAACTTGTGACTTCCGAAATCATAACCAAGATCGTAATGCAACGCGTTATCGAGGAATTATAAAAATTTAACAAAATAAAATTTACTTGCGCACGCCAATTTTGAACTTGCGACATCCGAATTCGTAGTCAAGGATCATAATGCAATGCATTATCGAGGAATCATATATATTTATCAAAGTAAAATTTATTGCGCACGCCAAAATTTGAACTTGCGACTTCCGAATTCGTAGCCAAGATCGTAATGCAACCCATTATCACCCCTCGAACCCGGGCACCCTTGCTAAGTCATCAAAAGTATCGAACCACTTGGGATGACGTATGACAGATGTGTTTATCCAATAAATGTTTCCCGGGCGGCGGAGCCTAGCAACAAAAACCCGCGGAAGTATATTATTAGAATTTTATAAAATACAGAAAGATATATTTTTCAAGTCGGTGCCGCGGCCGTTATAATATTACGTTTTGCAACTTCCATATCGGCTCAACCAATGAGCAGTAAAACCAGATATAGGTATATGTTTTTTTATGACCAATCAGAAGGCTTCGTTCATAACGCCATCTTGAACGCCATTCTGATTGGTCATTGTCAGATCAACAATTTTATAGTAAAAGCACATATAGGTACATAAGATATACGATTATGTGGATCAACAACGCATTGCAATTTGGGCGGATCATCAACGCATGGTAAATTGGCCGGATCAACAGTTACGAAGCGTATGATTTCCATACAAATATCGAAAATTTTATGTGTAGTATTTCGTTTACTTTTACTGGGAAACTGGCAACCTTGCTATTTAATTTAACGTTGTTGCAAATTCATACAGAAGTAATCCATTAAAGCCAAGTTATTCGGTGTTAAAGGTGGATCAACACTGTCAAATAACTTCTTACTGGATCAGCATATTACGAGAAGAGGTCAATATATATATATATATATATATATATATATATATATGTATATATATATATATATCACACCGTCTATTTGGCGACCATCATGGGCAAATATGCATTTAAAGTGGCGACCACCGACATTTGGCGACCGATATACGGTCGCCACTTTATTTTTCGAAATTTTTACACAGTTCATTAATATATGTCGTCACAAGCATCTTGGCGAAATTTGTCCTGGTCGCCAAATTGGGCTTGAAGTGGATGATTTCGAATATTAAAGTTCCGGAGTCTGTCGCTACGCAGCTAGGCGCTAGGTGATATACATGGCCATGTATTCTTCATTTCATTACAACCCTTTAGTGGCGACCGACTGTGACGTATTCCACATTTCATTCCTAGCATTTAGTGGCGACCAGAAACGACGTATCCTGCATTTCATAAAGTCCGAAATGGCGACCGCGAAGAACAAGATGTACCTACCTATGTTTCACGTCATTCCTAGCTTTTAGTGGCGATCGGGTATGACGTATACCACATTTC
Organism: Limnephilus lunatus; assembly: GCA_917563855.2. NCBI lineage: Eukaryota > Metazoa > Arthropoda > Insecta > Trichoptera > Limnephilidae > Limnephilus > Limnephilus lunatus. Next base: position 60,238,599 of record OU830596.1, read on the forward strand.
ATTCCGAGCATTTAGTGGCGACCGGGTATGACGTATCCCGCATTTCATTCCTAGCCTTTAGTGGCGACCGGTGACGTTGGCAAATTTTGGTGGTGTATTCGGCATTTCGTACTAGCCCAAATTGGCGACGTTGCCGGTTCAAGTCAAATCCCGTACGAGTGTAGAGGTGCACACCCCGGCGGCGTGATTTTGCGACGTTGCCGCACATATTTGGCCGGTTGCTGCGAATGTTTTGCCATTTCAAAATTTGTCGCGATCAACCTTATTATCGTATACCGAGCATTGACGTCCATGCGGCTTAGGGTGTATTTGGCGACCGATCATTTTAGTGTCTTATTTTATTTTATTTTTTTTTTTTAATTATTTATTGACCAAGATATTGGAATACATATATACAAAATACAATGTACATTTTTTTTTTTTTTTTTTGGTATAAACCACCTCACTAGGCTGAGCCTGTTCCGAGGTGGCAGGAATTTAAACTAATTTTGATATCTTAATCTTGGAAGAAAAATAAGATTAAAAAAATAAATATTTAAGTTTAGAAAGATAAATGCAATAAAAGAAAAATAAAAGAGTAAAATAGAAAAAAATATGATAGAAACAAATTAGAGTCATAAAAATAATTGAGAGGAAAAGAGGAAAATACAGGCGTTGAGTGTGTTCTTGTATTGTTCAGGTTAGCTGACCGCAGTATATAATGCCTTTGTCGATTATCCACATATGGATTTTGTGTTTTGCATTTTTTGTTATGTGGATATCTTTAACATCTTTTTTAATTAAATTAAAAATTTTTGGAGCCAGATTATGATAATGTCTTTGTCCATATGTAGTATTTGTCTTCGGAGTCATGTGTTGATGTCTATGTCTTGTGTCGTAATTGTGTTGTGCAGTATGATGGTTTAAGTTGTCTTGTTGGTAATGTGTAGCTATAATTTTGATGTACAGTTGCTGTATGTTCAATACAGCAAAGTCTTTAAATAACTGTATTGTAGAGAATCTAAAAGGTTTTTTAGTAATAACTTTAATTAAGGCCTTTTGCGCTTTGTTGAGAGGGTCCATATTAGTTTTCGCAGCACCACCCCAACCGATCATACCGTGGGTGATAATTGATTGGCCTAAAGCGTAGTATATAGTTTTTAAGGTCTTCATTGGCATTATGTTTCGTATGTTCTTAAAAAAATATATAAGTTTTCTGACTTTACCCGCTGTTTTATGTATTTGTTCTGTCCACCTAAAATAGTTGTCAACGTAAATTCCTAAGTATTTTATTATCTCAGTCCGTGTTAGCGGGTTGCATAGGCAGTTTTCTTTAGATAAGCAGTCGTGTATGGTTAAGTTTTCATTAGGTCTCGGTTGACGTCTGGGATCTATACTAAATGTCATGTACTTTGTTTTGTCTATATTTAGTGTTAGCAGGTTATTGTCTAGCCAATTTTTAATCCGGTTGATTCCATGGGCAGCCTTTTTATAAACATTTGTCCAGGAGTCAGAAGTAAAAACGAGAACAGTGTCATCCGCAAGGCAAATAATATCTCCGCTAATATCTAACTGACACAGGCAATTGATGTAAAGTAAAAATAGGATGGGTCCTAATGTACTTCCTTGAGGAACTCCGTAAGTTATGTATCTGTTTTGGCTTGTTACATTGCCTAATTTTAGTGCATGGCTGCGTTCAGTTATATATGATTTGAACCAGTTATAAGCCGAGTTTTTAATACCTATATTATATAATTTTTTTAAGAGAATCTTATGGGACACTGTATCAAAAGCTTTACTTAGATCTAGAAAAACCGCAATGCAGCTTTTTTTTTTGGTCAACATTTTTTAAAATGGTTTCTGTCACTTTTAATATTGCATCTTGTACTCCCATATTCTTTCGAAATCCATATTGATTTTCTGATAGAATTTTATGTGTGTCTAGATAGTCTACTAGTTGGATTTTCACTAGATTTTCGATTACTTTGGTGAGAACATTTAAAAGTGATATAGGCCTATAGTTAGAGGGATTATTTTTATCTCCAGATTTATAAATAGGTACTATATTTGCAATTTTAAAATGGCTGGGGAATATACCGCTTGTTATACTCAGATTACAGATGTGGGTGAAGGGAAGGGCTATTTGGTGTTTTATTTCTTTTATTAGTTTAGTGTCAAGTTTGTCGGGTCCAGTCGCACAGTCGTTTCTCAGTTTATTTATGTGATGTATTATGTCTTTTGTTTGGAAAGTCTTTACTCTAAATGTATTGTTATCTTGTGCATTAGTGATGTATTTATCAGCAAGTGTATCTTCGTCAGTGTTTGTTTTATTAAGTAGGGTTTGGGCTAATGCTTGACCAACGTCTGCAAAGTAATTATTTAATGTGTTGGCAATGTCAGTTTGATCAGTTATTACTGTATCATTAACTTCAACTTGTTGGAGTTGTGCTGCTGGTTTTTTATTTACATTGTTTATTTCCTTTACTGCATTCCATAATAATTTCGGGTCAGCTTTGTTATCTTCAATTTTTCTTCTATAATATTCTTCTTTTGTCTGTTTCACTATAGATCGGCAGATATTTCTATATTTTTTATAGTAATTTTGAAGCCTGATATTACTCGGTGAGTTTGAAGACTGTTTATGTAGTTTGTCTCGCTTGTGTAAACATTTAACCAAGTTGTCGTTGATCCAGGGCTTAATTTTTCTATTTTTGTGAACAACTGTTCGAAAAGTTGTGTACTTTATTACACTTATATTTATTTTGTCAGTAAAATTCACCATTGCAGTGTTAACATCTGTTTCATTTAAAATATTTGCCCAGGATATAGAATCAAGAGATGATCTAATAGCATCGTAATCTGTGTACTTTAGTTGTATTTTATTTTGTTCTTTGTCTTTTTTCTTGTCATTTTTCTTGGAAAAGGCGAGCATTGTTGCGAAGTGATCGGTTACTGTCGTATTTATTACGGTTGCAGAGATATTACATTTTGTTCTGACATAAATATGATCTATACAGGATTGAGATATAGGTGTAACTCTTGTCGATAAGTTGATGGCAGATCGAAGTCCATAACCTGCAAGAAGACATTCATAGTCGTCAGCTTGGTGGTGCCTATCTCCAATTATATTGATATTGAGGTCTCCAGCTATGATACAGTTCGTGAATTTATTAAGCCTCTGAAGATTTTCGTTCAACGAGTTTAGGAACTGTGATATGTTAGTATATGATGGAGACCGATAGATGGCGGTTATGACAACAGAATCAAGACATTGTATGGTCACACTGTTTGCTTCTAGTATTTCAGTGGGTATTGTTGAACCAAAAATAGAGTTTTTTGTGTATACTATCACTCCATCACTACGGTGTTTGTGATGTTTTGATGAGAAAACATCGTAGCCTTGCATGCTGGGCGCAATATAATCGTCATTAATCCAGCATTCTGTTAGAATGATAACATCAAACGTTATTTTTATTTGTTCTAGTGCAACCAATAAATTATCAAAGTTTTTGGTGATACTTCTGATGTTTTGATTAAGTATTTTCAAAGAATAATTGCCCGTAAAATGTTTTGTTACTTTTGAGGCATCGAGAATATTAAGTGTTTCTATTTGATTTATGTTTTGAATTTCTTCGTCGAAATCTTCGTATTTGTAATAATTTTCCTCACTTTCCATAGTCGGTTCTTTGCTGGGCTCTCTCTTCCATTTTTTGCCGGTAAGAGCACTGTCGACTGTTTGCTTTATGCGAGTAAACGTCTTTATTGCTAGAAGTTTTACTGCAATTCCAGCACTTTGTGGCTAAATCGTCGTCCTTTTTTGGGCACAACATCGATTTGTGCTCACCGGCGCAGTGGAGACACCTGTCCTTTAAAGCGTTGCAGTTGGGTGAGGAATGCCCGAATCCCATACACTTGAAGCATTGAACTAAAGATGATGAATCCTCTACATGCACCCTCATGTAGCCGATATTTATTCGGCCGAGACGGATTAGTGCGTTTCTTGTAACGCTGTCGACTATTAGCACTATGTTCCTTAGTTATTTACAATACAGTATTGATTACTGTTGATGCATTGAAATGCAACAAAATAATTGAAAGAATAACAGAATAGCCATACCAAGATTACTCTTCGGAGTCACACCAGCCCTCTGACATAGAATTCAGATATTGTGAGATGTGTGCCTTCAAATAATATTTCATCTTTTCAATCGTTTTACGGTCAAATTTACTTCTTTAAAATTCCCTTTTTATTATTTATTGAGTTAGTTATACTACATGAATATAAACTAATAAGTACAATGTATCATTTCATTTGATAAATTTAAATATTTTTAAAGTAAGCATAACATTTATTTTTAAATACATTCATTCTTTCTTCATCCTTAATACTTTCAGGCATTTCATCGTACATCTTTAGTCCTCTATATTAGGCAGTTCTGTGATTTTTATTTCTTCATTTGTGGCAATCGAACTCTGTTTATATTTCTTGTTTCGTAATTATGTACGTCTCTACTAAAACAATTTCATCCTTAAAGTATTTTGGCATTTGGTTTTTCACGATTTTATGCACAAAAATTAACACATTAAATTGTAGTCGCTTTTTTATTGGAAACCAATTTAGCTCATCACATTTACAGCTCATAGCTCTGTTCTGTATAACTTCTAGTTTGTTCAAATTTCCTTCATTGACCAAATATAACATCTTAGAGCAGTAATCCAAATGTGGAGTAACGATAGTTTTATAAATGAGCTCCATAGTGTTTCTATTTAATTTATGTCTTAGTCTTCTAAAAAAAATGACCTTTTTTGATACCTTTTTTATCACATATTCAAAGTTTGCTATGAAAGTCAGTATTGAATCGAATATTGCACCCAGGTATTTGATTTCATTTAATTTTCCAATCTTTTCACCATTAATTGTCAAATTTAATCCTGTGTTACGCGTTTTATTGCCTATTTCCATATTATATTTTGTTTTGTTTACGTTCAGTTTCAACTTTTTTAATTTCAGCCATTTGTAATGTAATCTTCACACGAAATATAGATTAAGGTGTCGTCTGCAAATAGTCTAATTTTGCAATTTTAATTTATAATTTACAGGAGTTCCACTTACTCTGAAGGTGATGGTGGGATACGACCCAAATCCCAAATTGACACCGATTTCAGTTTTTAGACAGCGGATGTGTGAAACAAAGACGAGCTCACTAGTTAGTTTTACTCGAAAAAATATTAAAAAATTCTGATAACGACCATCGTACATCGTTTCCACCAAACTTCAATGTATTGACCAAATCCAAGAAAAAAATATAAATAAATGATATGTAAATAACAAACACATACACTGCGCAGTTCACACGCCATAGAAATGAAACTTCAGAAAACTAAAGTAGACAAAAGTGTGTAGGCTACGAAGCACCGCACAAAGAGGAGACCGATTATTCTCGCAGTGTAAATCCTATAGATTTATGTTTTTGTCCCTTTTTAGGGTCACTATTTTTCGTTTCATCGAGTTTAAAATCACAAAGAAAGATAGACTAAGATTGATGGGTTACGAATAACCCAATAATGTTTGAAAATCTCTTACTACCACCACAGAAAACCGAAAATGTTGTTTGTGTTGAGGTGGGACTTTTTTATATTAGCTCCACACAGGGACCCTGAGGAAAATAAATTCCCTCAGGGCCTATATCGTCTTAGGGGATGCTGTGTGGAGGGTCTTTTAGGGAAGGGAAGGATAGGAGGTTCTGAAAAGGAAAAATGGCATGCGGGGTGGGTAGGAATCTGGAGGTCAGTGAGTCCAGGAGGGGACATATATTATAAACCCATCCCTTCAACTACGGTGTAAGGTGATGGGTAGAGAGAGAGCACTACTGGAAAGGTGAAAAGGCCTCCCAAAACCAGTCTCTCTCGATCCGGCCCACCACGCAGCAGGTGGGTAGACCGCCGTCAAGACCTGGACAAACTTCCCCCCCCCTGAAACCCGGATATCTCTGTTAACACACAGCTATAATATGCGTGGGATGGCGTTTTTCGGCATATCGCTTGCCGTACATTCCAAATTGGAATATAAGGCCAGCGTTATGCTGAAATATGCCGTCCCACGCATATTATAGCTGTGTGTGAACAGTGAACACGCTCAACCTCCAAAATACACGCGGCACGCGTCGTGATAAACCCGCCGCGCGCCGCCCCCTGACCCTTGACCCCAACCCTCGTACGGGAGAGTTCAAACGAACTGACAACGAGTTTTGAAATGCAGAATGCATCTTCCCTTCTTGTCGTCACTAAAAACTAGGAATGAACTGCAGGCTGGGCGCGCGTTTGGCGTATTTCCCGACTATGCACCGGCGCCGAAGGGATCAAAGACGCCAGTTCCTCGGAGCATCTTCCATTGAAATACCGGTAGAACAAGGGTAGCATTCCCACCCGACCCCTAAAGATTGCTCTAAAGATTGCAATCCTTTTGTATTGATGCAATCGGTTTGTATTGTTTGAAAGATTTTAATCCGTTATATTTTTTTACATTAACGCATGAGTAAAAGCGTACATCAATCAAATACAAAAATGCTATCTTTATTTCTAAAAATCGTAGCTCCGGGCACCCCCGAGGTTCCATTCGAATATTTTTAAAACCAGTAGCTATTATTATTTACGAATCACTTTTGCATCTTTTGTTGATTTTCACAAAATAAACAATAAATAAAATTAAAAGTATTTAAGTTTGTTGTCTGTAGGTTACGTCAGGATTACTCTATAATTTTAATTATTTCCTCATCTTCATGTTTACGTAGCCATAATTTGATGTCTTTTTTAAACTTTTTTTTCTGCATGGTGTTCTTAATTTCAATTGGAAGGGCATTATATAGTTTTGTAGCATGGAAATTATGGTTTCTCTGCCCAAAAGATCTATTTAATTTCGGGATGTCTAGTAGTTTTGAGGATTTCATCCTTGTAGTGTAGGTGTGTTGGTCAGCAAGGTACTCATATTTTTCTTTAAATTTGATAAAATTGCATTTTTTAGTATAGTTAAGTAATGCTGAACACATTTGATAATTTTTTTTCATAGATGTGTACATTTTGATTCGTTTTTTTTTTTAAATTACTAATTAAAAAAATTATCAATTAAAATCTGCCACCTTTTTGAACTTTTACATTAATTTACCCCTCCAGTCCTCGGGCATGTTTTGTCGGAATGTCACATAATTTTCTGCTTCGCGATGAAATCCAAATAAATGGAACATTTTCGAATGTATTTAAAAACGAAAAACTGGTTTTGAAAGATTTTTATTATTTTATTATTAGAAAAAAATTTTTGAAAACAATAAATTTTTCAATGCAAACATTAAAAAGTTTTAATAACGGCTCACCTTACGTTTTTTCTAACTAAAACTACTTATAGATACCGAGAAAAGAATCAATAAACACATATTTTGTTAGACAAATGTATTTTAAACGTTATTGCCACCTCAGATTTTTGTAGTTTCATATTTAAAAATAACTGAGTATGCGATTCACACGCCGTAGAAGTGAAACCTTCAGAAAACTAAAGTAGACAAGAGTTGGAAGGCTACGAAGCACCACACAAAGAGGACACCGATTACACTATCCCATTTTCTCGCAGGCTAAATCCTGTACATGAATTTGGTTTTTTAAGGTTTACACATAAAAAAGAAGTTTATTTGTAACCTTCCATCCCACATTCAAATTTTCACCGTAAAACGTCCCCCTGAATAAAGGGCGTTTTCAAGCACTCTGCGGGCAGCTTTTTGCTGAACTTCAGGTCATGCATATGCATTGTCATTTTAAAGACGCATTCATATAAACAAACATTTTTTTGTTTGTTTTTTTTTTTAAAGAAAGACAAACATTCCCTGTGGTTACGAATAAACCAACAGTATTTGAAAATCTCCTATTACCACCACAAAAGGCCGAAAATGTTGCTTGTGTTGTGATGGAGGACATAGCCATAGCCAGCCGAGGAATAGGGCACGCGACGCCCGCGGGTGGGACCCAAACGCGATGCCCACTCAACCACTAACTGGTATTTTTAATGTGCTTGTCTGTCTTGGTGATGCTTGGGATAATGCTCGCTTCCTGAACAGAAGACCTCTGGTTAGAATCCTACCCACGTCCGCAGATTTTGTCCTATTTTCCACTACCCAAGCGCTTAAGAGCCGTTCAAACACGCTATGTATTTTATTCGAGTGGGGAGTAAAGTAATATCTAAACGCGTCCGAACACCATCATTTTAGTAGAGTGGGTTAGTCATCTTTTTAGTGGATTCAGTCAATTTCGTTCTATTTTTAGAGCGTATAGGGACCCCCCCCCCTCGCGTCCCTGTGCACTGACATGCCGTTTTAGCAGAGTTCATTTGTAGACCCGCGGAAATGTCGAGGCATTGGAGCGAAGTTGCTACTCTAAAATTATTTATTTGTGCTGCTATTAATCTCTTTTTGTGGACATTTTATTTATTATTATCTCACTAATTTATTCTTCCACGTCTTCTATAATAAGCATTAAAATCAGCTTAATTAGCGTATTTACTTTGCTTTGTAGCAGCCCGTCATCCGCCGTCATCCTACAACGGGCGGCGGGCATAAATGTATCTACTCTATTTGAAATTAAGGCGAACGGTTTTCGGCGAGTCATGTAGCAAGCGTACTCTCTACTTGACTTACCACTTGACCAATGTGAACAAGCCCTTTAGCTATGCGTGGAAATAATGGAATTGAAATAGTGTATTATTGTACAATTTTATAAGATTTCTCTTTTTTTTAAACATAATTTGCTTTCAGAGCCGTTAATACTCCACTATATTATTATTTTTAAAAACTCTATTTAAACTTAAATTTAAAACGGCAGACGATTTCATGATATCATTTTATGTTGTATAATTGAACAGAAAAATAACACAAATCTATAAATATCTTTCTTCTCGGGTGTCAAAATTATCAATCATTTTGACTTTTATTTTAAAGCTCCGCTTTTTTTTGGTACCTAAATTGGTATAATTTTAAAATACATATAATTGTTTTTATATAAACAGTTGAAAAGTAAAGAATAATACAATTAGCAGATTAACCAAAAGAATCCCACACAGGCATCGCCAGTTCGTGGGTGTACTTGTGTGTTTTTAAAACAGTTAAAATTTTACTCATAAACATGCACTATCTTCGTAGAGATTAAAAAATAAAATTAAATAAATAAAAATAAAATCATTGTGATCGTGATTACTGAATTACAATTCACACGACATGTTAATAAAGATTAATAAAATTTGTGAAGTTACATCGGCTCAGATGTTACAGCAAGTAAATGTCGGTTTCAATGGTATTTATCCAAGACTTTATACATTTTGTGTATTTTAAACATCGTACACAGTAAATTTTTCTCATCTCTTACAATTCAGCTTCTTGGAATAATTGCAGGAAGGGGTAGTTCATATCATTATGCGACATTATTATTATTATTATACACCCCCTCCCCTACCATCCAATTATTCCATAAGATTCTTATGATTGCACCAATGCATGTTACACAAATTTCATTATTTTAATGTCGACTCTTTAATTTAAACGTTTAAAAATATAAGTTAAATACATAAATTTATTTACAAGCTTTTCTATGTGATCTGTCCATTTGAGTTGGCTGTCTAATGTAATTCCTAAGTATTAAACCGTATTCGATGGCCGGTGTGGCCGGTGTTTAGCGGTGAGGCTCTTAGCTCGCAACCCGAAGGTTGCGGGATCGAATCCCTGTCTAGCAAATAAACTTTATTTTGTTAATTTTGTTATATATCACAATTTATTATTTTAGAATAATATATGGTATATAATCAATAACAGATCGCTTTGTATAAACCACTATATGTATTATAAACAATATCTACATTTTTTTTAATTTAATATTTTTCGTAAAGATACATATACAGATATCATTACACATGAAACATCTAATCATCCATTTTCACAAAAATTAGCAGCTTTTCATACCTTGCTAAGTAGATTAATTAATGTTCCCTTATCTTTGCGTAATTTTAAAACAGAATTAAATACTATTAAACAAATTGCAATTAATAACGGTTATACTTCAAAATTAATAGACAATATGTTAAACAAAAAATATAAGAAAAAGTTTTTTAGATCTTTTGTTTATCCACACGTTGTTAAAAATGATAATAAATGGAGAATTTTTTTTTTTTTAAATAATAGCATTTCAAATTTAAAAATTAAAAACATGCCAAATAATGTACAACCAGCTTTTTATACAAATAACAAATTAAAAAATTATATATTAAATAATAAGGATAAATGTGATTTTTTGAACAAGTCTGGGGTTTATAAATTAATTTGTAATGATTGTAACTTTTTTATTTTGGAAAAACTTCTAGAAATTTTAACATTAGAGTTAAGGAACATATAAGATGTTTAAATAATAATAATTATTCTGAATTTGCCAACCATATTTTGGAAACAAGTCATTCCTTTGATATTGATACAGGTCTTAAAATTAACACTACGGGCATTAAATAAAAGCATTAATAGTAAATTAAATTTTATAAATAACCAAACATTTTTTTAAAATAGCCATCTTTTAAATTTATTTTCTTATTAATACTTACAATAATTATAATTATTTATTTTTTGATTTAGACTAATTATTTGAATTATTTGTTCTTAAAAGTTTTTTTATTATCTAAATGCAATTTTATTTTTCATTAAATAATTTTTATATTTAATTTTGTATAACTATTTTTATGATTTTTAAGCAATTAATCACCTCTACTTTTTTAATATTTTGTCTATGTTCTAGTTTATTCTAATTTGTCTATACTTGTTTGTCATTTATTTTTCTTTATATTAACATATCCTGATGAAGATAACATTGTTATGGAAACATGTAGATATTGTTTATAATATAGTGGTTTCTACAAAGTGATCTGTTATTCATTATATAATTAATGATGCCACAAAGTAATTTTGCGAAGTTTGAAGAAGTAAATATATGGTATATTTGCGGCACGTTCCAGAGTGGAAGTACACTCAGTATCGCCCTGGTGTAAGACTTTAGCCGTGTTTGGTGACCAGATCTGAATAGCCAGGTACTTCCCCACCTTCCTCTCCCTCATCTCCTTCCCCTCCCCGCCACCTTCATCCTCACAACATACCCCAATGGAAGATGCCATAGTTTTACTGGCTCCAGACGGAGCACCTGGGACTCTTGTGAGGTATTCATATAAAAAAATCCCCGTATTCATTTCCGTACAGTTAGAGCATTAGACAGGATTGTAAGTATTTTTGTGAAACCTTATATTTAAGGGAGTTAAGGGTGTCTGTCGCCTTTTTGGTATTGTTAAATGGAATATAAAGAGTTTTTCCGCAGTTCAGAGTTATAAGGTTTTGATTGAGCCATACTTTGACAATGGATGTGCATTTATTTGCATTTTCAGAGACCAGATGTTAGGATTATTCATATTTAGGAATTAGCCTGCGAAAGAATGACACTAATCTGTGCCCTCTTTGTGCGGTGTTTCGTAGAATAAAATAATTTTTACACTTGGTAAAAATATTACAATAAATAAACTCTACAATTATCCTACTCCTGATTCGTTTCATTCTTTCTAGGTTTAGTTTTATGAAGGCTTCACTTCTCCCTCGTGTGAACTTTATTTATTTATTTCTATATAAGTATTACAGTATTTACCTAATTATTAACATTTTTACATAATATATTTGGCAATTTTATTATGTTGGGTGTAAGGTAGGTTTGTGAAGGTGAACTGCACACAAGTTTTATATATTTATTTTAAAGATAGAATCATTGACCGGTCAGTGGTTTAATGGGCATCGCGTTTAGGTTCGGGATGCGGGTATGGGTACCGCCGCCCTAGGAACCATTTATTGGTTAACCAACACCTCTGCCGTACGTTACCCCAAGTGGTTCATTGCGTTTGGTGACTTAACAGAGATACCCGGGTTCATGGGATGAAGTTTGTGCAGGTCTTGACGGTGGATGCGTCTGCCCACCTGTTGCGTGGTGGGCCGGATCGAGAGAGACTGGTTGTGGGAGGCCTTTTGACCTTTCCAGTAGTGCTCTCTCTCTACCCATCGCCTTGCACCGTAGTTGGAGGGATGGGTTCATACGTCCCCTCCTGGACTCACTGACCCCCAGATTCCTACTCACCCCGCATACCTTTTTCCTTTTCAGAACCTCCTATCCTTCCCTTCCCTAAAAGACCCTCCACACGGCATCCCCTAAGACGACATAGGCCCTTTTGGAATTTATTTTCCTCAGACTTCTATTTCACAAACAACATTTTCGGCTTTCTGTAGTGGTAGTAGGAGATTTTCAAACATTTTTGGATTATTCGTAACCCAATAATGATGGAGATTTTCAAACATTATTGGGTTATTCGTAACCCAGCAATGTTAGTCTATCTTTCTTTGTGATTTTAAGCTCGATGAAACGAAAAATAGCGACACTAAAAAGGGACAAAAACTTTACTCACAAAGCACAAAGAGGAGAATAATCGGTCTCCTCTTTGTGCGGTGCTTCGTAGCCTACACACTTTTGCCTACTTTAGTTTTCTGATGTTTCATTTCTATGGCGTGTGAACTGCGCAGTGTATTTATTTTGTTATTTCTATATCATTTATTCATATTTTCTTCTTGGATTTGGTCAATACATTGAAGTTTTGTGGAAACGATGTACGAAGGTCGTTATCAGAATTTTTTAATATTTTTTCGAGTAAAATTAACTGGTGAGCTCGTCTTTGTTTCACACATCCGCTGTCTAAAACCTGAAATCAGTGTTAATTTGGGATTTAGGTCGTATCCCACCATCACCGTCAGAGTAAGTGAACTCCTGTAAATTATAAATTGTCATTGCAAAATTAGACTATTTGCAGACGATACCTTAATCTATTTTTCGTGTGAAGATTACATGGATTCAATTAACAAAATAAACGAAGACCTACAAAATATAGCAAATGGCTGAAATTAAACAAGCTGAAACTGAACGTAAACAAAACAAAATATATGGAAATAGGCGATAAAACGCGTAACACAGGGTTAAATATGACAATTAATGGTGAAACAATTGGAAAAGTAAATGAAATCAAATACCTGGGTGTAATATTCGATTCAAAACTGACTTTCACGGCAAACTTTGAATATGTGCTAAAAAAGGTATCAAAAAAGGTCAATTTTTTTTAGAAAACTACGACATAAATTAAATAGAAACACTACGGAGCTCATTTATAAAACTATCGTTACTCCACATTTGCATTACGTCTCTACAATGTTATATTTGGCCAATGAAGGAAATTTAAACAAACTAGAAATTATTCAGAACAGAGCTATGAAATGTATACTGGGGAAAGGCAAATTCGCAAGGATTAATCAAATGAGAGATTAGCTCAATTGGATTCCGATAAAAAAGAGACTACCATTTAATGTGATAATTTTTGTGCATAAAATTATGAAAAACCAAATGCCAAAATACTTTAAGGATGAAATTGTTTTTAATAGAGACGTACATAATTACGAAACAAGAAATAAAAACAGAGTTCGATTGCCACAAATGAAGAAATAAAAATCGCAGAACTGCCTAATGTATAGAGGACTAAAGATGTACGATGAAATGCCTGAAAGTATGAAGAATGAAGAAAGAATGAATGTATTTAAAAATAAATGTTATGCTAACTGTAAAAATATTTAAATTTATCAAATGAAATGTTACATTGTGCTTATTAGTTTATATTCATGTAGTACAACTAACTCAATAAATAATAATAAAAAAAAAATTAAAAAATAGGAAAACGGAATTTTATAGAAGTAAATTTGACCGTAAAAACGATCGAAAATAAGAAATATGTTCGGCAACGTCGCAAATCACGCCGCCGCGGCGTGCACCTCAACACTCGTAAGGGATTTGACTTAAACCGGCAACGTTGTTTCGCCACCGGTCGCCACTAAAGGCTAGGAATGAAATGTGGAATACGTCATACCCGATCGCCACTAAAAGTTAGGAATGAAGTGAAACATAGGTAGGTACATCTTTTTCTTCGAGGACGCAGTTGAGGAAGGGGAGGCGGGGAGGGAAACGGGACGAATGGGAAAGGACATGCACGGAGAAACAATTATTTATTCAATGGCATAGCAACGCATGCCGCGTAACAGCTAGTTTAATATAAGTGACAGGTTATTCGTAACCCGAGAATGATTGTCTTTCTTTATAAAAATATTACCTTGCTACCTATCGCAAAACGGTAGCCACTTTTATTCTGATTAATCGGTAACTAAAATAACGATTGGATCAATGCAGAGATTTAAAAAAGAAGCCAAAAGCGATAGTTAATTTTGACACTTTATATTTTTTTACATTAGCTCCACAAAGGAGGGCCTGAGTATGTCATCTTTGGAGATGTTGTGTTGAGGGTATTTTTAGGGAAAGGAAGGAGAGGAAGTTCTGGGAAGGAATAAAGTATGAGGTGTGGTTAGGAATCTGGGGTCAATGTGTCCAGGAGTGACCATCCCTCCCACTGTGGTACAAGTCGATGGATCGAGGGTCTGGCTGGAGAGATGAAAAGATCTCCCTCAACCAGTCTCTCCCGATCCGACCCGCCATGTGGTAGGTGGGCAAATGCATAGGCCGCCAAGAGCTAGAAAAACCTCACCCCGCGAACCCGGGCACCCCTGCTAAGTCACCAAACATATCTAACCACTTGGTGTTACCAATGGGAGGGTTGTTAGTTATCCAATAAATAGTTCCTATGGCGGCGGTACCCACACCCTCCTCCCAAATTTATAATTTGTTTGATATTGCCTCCCAAATGTTAAACGTTATCATAATAATCGTTTACCGTTTTGAATTATTGGGATTCTGTTTTGGTTTCCTTCAAAATAATATTTGTAATATTAGCGGCTCTGAACGCTATTTTTTTTTTAATCATAAAAGACTAGCTGACCCGACGAACTTCATACCGCCTCAGAATCAATAAGTGTTGAATTAAATTAAGTTTTTTTATTAAGGTAAAAATTACACAATGAAGCAATCATCAATGCGCAACTGTCCGTGTTTTGTTTTTGTCAGTATCAGACTAAAGAGATGACATTGTGTACGTATTTATATTTTTTGTGATTTTCTTATTCTTCCACTTACTTACGAGACTTTGGGAGGCGGGTATGGGTGCCGCCGCCCCGGGAACCATTTATTGGATAACCAATCCCCCTGTCATAAGTCACCCATAGGTCACCCCAAGTGGTTCGCTACGTTTGGTGATTTAGCAGGGGTGCCCGGGTTCATGGGGTAACGTTTGTCCGGGTCTTGGTGGCGGATGCGTCTGCCCACCTGCTGCGTAGCGGGCCGGATCGAGAGAAAATGGTTGAGGGAGGCCTTTTGACCTTTCCAGCTGGACTCTCTCGACCCATCGCCTTGCACCGCAGTTGGAGGTATGGATTCTTACGTCCGTCACTCCCGAACACACTGACCCCAGATTCCTATCCACCCCTTATACCTTTTTCCTTCCCAGAACTTCCTATCCTTCCCTTCTTTAAAAATACCCTCCACACAGCATCCCCTAAGATGACATAGGTCCTGAGTCCTAAGAAAAATAATTTTCTTCGGGGCCTCATTTGTGAACTGATGTAAAAAAAAAATGCTTTTTATTTTCTTTAGACGTGTGAGGGATTTTTATTATAATTATTGTATCTTTACTTTGGATGGGCGGAGACATACGTTCACTGTTTGTCTAATTTTCTACTATTGACATTTTGTGTGTAAGAAAGAGAAGCAACATTATATGTCTGAGAATAAAACAAAACCATCAGCGCATTGACATTTGACGTTTTTGAATTTTTGAAATTCACGCACAGTTCAATATTATAGGTACTTATCACAAAATGCCCGCAGCTCTTTCAAATATGAGAATTCGTTCCATACAAAATGTATGGGGAAAAGAATTTTCTTAATAACTATATTTTTCGTTAATTTTTGTGATTTTTTTATAGTTATTATCCTATCCGGAGAAGAGACAAATCCAATAAATCAAAGATCATCAAAATCGGCCCGGCCGTTCTCGAGTTATAAATAGTGTAACTAACCCGACTTTGTTTTATATATTAAGATTGTACATGAATGCATTAATTTAATTTCCTCGCTAAACTAAGCGCGTAGTGGTAGAAGAATGTTGAAGGTAGAATTCTATTCAGGAAGCGAGCATTATCCCCACTCCCAAACAACACCAAACCAAACAAGTAAATTTAAAAAAAATGCCAAATTTTATTATGTCGTCAAGTTAGCCTTTGTATGATAACCAATCAGAATCGAACCGATTCTGAAAGCGTCATAATATAAACGTAATGCATACAGGAATATACGGAGGTCGTCAAATGTTCGTAATGAACGGACGCCCTAAATATGGAATGAAGTGTGATATACGTAGGATATACGCGGTTACCAATACGACGGCAATATGAAAGGAAGTCCAAAAGACTCTAAAGTATACGTAACTACCAAAAATTTGAATACCCTTAAAACACAATTTCTGGATAATTCTTTTACTATCACTCTTTTCTTAAGCTAAAAACATGTGAACATTCACAGCAATTTTATTTAAAAACCTACCGTAAGCAGTGGTTGCCAAAAGGATGCGAAGTGAAAGGTTGCCAAATCTGTTGCGGGATGTATATATATATATTTATATATATATTTTTTTAATTATGACCACCTCAGACCCTGATGTAGGCGCAGGTACGAGTAGAAGTATTTCAAAATATTCCCAATATTATAAAAAAAGTGGGAAATTGGCCTGCTCCTAGTAAAAAATTTGCAACAAAGACATCAACGTTGTCTCTGGAGGAGATGCACTAACAAGTAGTTAAAACTCTTTTCATGCCCTGACTGCAACTATTCTCCTCCTCGAAAAAATAACTAAAACGGCACTTGCTAACTAACAGTGATGAAAAACCTTTTTCATGTCTCGACTGCAATTATTCATGTTGTACAAAGCAACTTCTTAAAAATCATTTGCTGACTCACAGTGACACAAAACCGTTTATATGTTTCTACTGCGATTATTATATAGTTCTACAAAGAGGCACAAAAAAAACTATATTTACCTACAGTGGACAAAAACCATTTTCTTGTCCCAAATGCAGTTACACAAGTTCTCAAAAGGAAGATTTAAAAATCCACAGTATAATTCACGGAAGAGAAAAACCTTTTTCATGTCCTGACTGCAACTATTCGTGTTCTCAAAAGGGATATCTAAGAGAAGTCACTTGCTGACTCATGTAGAGAAAAACCTTTTTCATATCTAATAATCACATGTTTACCCACAATGGAGAGAAACCTTTTTCGGCTGCAATTATTCTTGTACTACGAAGAGAAATATAATAATCACATATTTACCCACAATGGAGAGAAACCTTTTCATGTCCTTACTGCAACTATTCTTCTTCTCGAAAAAAATTAAAACGTTATTCATGCACTACAAGACGCTATCTAAAAATTCACATGTTTACCCACGGTGGACAAAAACCTTTTTCATGTCCCATCTGTAATTTTTCATGTTGTACAAAAGAACTTCTTAGAAATCATTTGCCGACTCACAGTAACATAAAACCTTTTACATGTTTCTACTGCGACTATTTACTATTAATGTTTCACAAAGAGGCACCAAAAAATCACATGTTTATTCTTGTTCCGAGTGCAGTTATTAAAGATCGCGAAAGGAAGTTTTTTTGCAGTTATTAAAATCCACAGCGCGATTCATAGTGGAGAAAAGCCATTTTCATGTTCTGAGTCAAACTATGCATGTACTACGAAGATAAATCTAAAAAAATTTCCCATTGTGGACAAAAACCTTTTTCGTGCCCCGCAACTATTCATGTTCTCAAAAGGGACGTCTAAGAAAGCAATCGCTGATTCACAGTGGAGAGAAACCTTTTTGTGTCCTGACTGCAACTCTTCATGTTCTTCCCTTGTCACGAGAGCCTTTATAGGCCAAGAACGGTTGATGATGTGAATATTTCGCTTTTGAGGAAATTATAGTAACTCACTTTAACAACACTGACTACAGCAATTTGTGTTTATGCGTGTTTAAAACACTAGCAGTCGAGGGATTCTCTGTAAAACATAAACGAAAAGGCCTGCCAACTTGAGCATTCCCTAGTTTTTTTTTATTTAAATAAATAAACATGTTACATAACGCGTTTTTCGAATCCCCCTCCTAACAAGACCCCCCCCCGAAAGACTCCAAAGAAGAAAACACAAATACTAATAAGATTACCAAATGTATAGGAAAAGGTGAACTGGAATGTGACAACAAAAATATGTAAAAAAATCATCCTTCACATTGATAAAAAAGTGATTCGTAGTCTCCCCACTCTTATCTACTTTAGTTTTTTGAAGGTTTCACTTCTACTGCATGTAAATTGCACACTCTGATTTATTTATAAACTCCAAGTTACATAATTAAGATATGTACTTGGAGTACAAACATTAAATCATCATACCGGGCACTTGCCTGTTTAATGGTGACCAATGAAGTAGATAAAGTAACTTTGTATGAAGTTTAGTGTAAACCTATGGATTTAGTATATAATCATGCTACAAATTGGAAAAAAAATTATAATATAAATTAGAAACATTTTTAAGCCTTTATTAGTTCTGTAATAAGGGCTTAAAAATGTTGGGATTTATTACTAGGCTAACTAGAAATTTTAACAATGTAAAGGTATTAAACTGTTATATTTTGCCTATGTAAGAAGTCATCTCGAGTGCAATTCTCCTCTCTGGAACCCACATTATTATATACATGTACAAGTTGTTGAAAGAACACAAAACAATTTCTTACGTTTTCTAAATTTTTAAATAAATATTCCAGCAATTATGTTAAACTACAACATTCTGTTAAATAATATCTATATGCTCAAATTGTCAGATAGAAGAATTTTCACTGACTTGGTATTTCTATATAAAATTCTAAATGATTAGTCCGGTATTGCTTGAATTGTTACGCTTTTAGATACCACTACGTAATACTAGAAGTCAGGATTTATTTCAGTGCAGAAATTCTGGGACTAACTACCATATGCATTCCTCTTTGCCCAGAATACTAATGGAGGGAACAATTATACCAAGTCAGTGGACATCTTCAATTTATCTTTAAACAAATATAAAATATTGTAGATAAATGAAACAATGTTACTTTGTTTGAACCACTTGTATATTTGTTTAAAGCCGACCGGTTTCGGAACGACCGTTCCTTCCTCAGGGCATAAAATATTGTTACTGAGGCAGTTCGGGTATGTACAATAAATACTGTATATTTCTTACCATTCATATATAAAAGCCCCGAAAAAGGGCGTTAATCAAAGGGCTAAATAAAAGTCAATCAACCGAATAAATTTTATATGTAATTTACAATGTATAACGATTCAAGTATACTGGGAACAACCCACGCACGTCAATAAATCCACAAAACATCAAATGCAATCGATAAAATAATGAAGCGAAGTCAACACTGTTCGTATTTCACTCGACTCGGTTGCGTTCCACATCATATCTGGGTCGAAAGGTTATTGGTTGCACCGCCAGGGTTCACGTCCCGTCTCCCTGTGTGGGTGGAGCACCCCATCGCCCCCTACCACTCGGCTACTAGCTACTACAGTGGCACCACCAAACCACCCACTAAAGGGGGAAAACGTATACCGCATACTGAAAAAGTAATTACGATCTGAGCTATCCATTCTGATGTGTGGCTAGCACTGTCTAGGTAAATTGACCGAATTGCAATTTTTCGTACTTCAGTTTTTCGAAAACATATTTTTCGAACTTCAATTGACCGAAACACTAGTTATTAGAATTGATATAAGTATGTTACAGTACGTACAAGAGTATTTTATTATACAATATCAACTAACCTAACCTTTTAATATGCGTTTTGAGTCACAAGCAAGTGCAATATATATTTAAAAAGTTAATTAACAAATTCTAACAATATGCCTATCAGCCAATTGCTGTTCGAAAAATTAGTCTTTCGAAAAACTGAAATTCGAACAATAGATTTCGAAAAAATTTTATTCGTAAAACATGTCTGCTCCCCAGATGTGTGTTGATTGAATTTAAAACAGTACGTAAACACGCAAGTATTTTATTGTTATTTTTAATGTCATATTACACAAGTAATTAAATTGTGATTTTGGCATATTTAGTCGGAAGGTCAAAATATATCCGCTTTGCAATAAAATTCAAATAAATGTAATATTTCTGAACGTACCCGAAAACCAAAAAATGTTTTTGAAAGGTGATGAAATTCCGTGACGCTTCCAAATTTTATAACCGAAAATAAACACAAATTACGAGCATCTATAATTCTTTTTTAATGCAAAGCTAAAAAAGTTTCAAAAATAGCTCACCTTACGTTTTTTTCTAACTAAAATTACTGATAACGAATTTAAAAAAACATATATACATCTTATTAGGCAATTGAATTTGAAATGTTATCGTTAACTCACTTTTTGTCATTTCATCATCATGTCGTCGCCGCGGTAATCGCGTTTCAGTTGCCTTGTTGACAGGTTGCCATGGTAGCCGCTCACGTGGGTAGCCGACCAAGTTTTCGAGTAATCTGCGATATGTCAGATCAGAAAAATATCGATTTGGTTTAGGAGGTTGCTTGCGATTGAGTCGCCAACTGTTTTTTTAGTATCTCCATGAGCAGATGGCCTTATTATTCAAATTCTGTTACTATCCCAGTACGGGGAATCAGTACAATTCTGTTACTATCAAGCGGCCCATGATGAAATAACAGAACTTGAATTTTAAGTGAAAATGGCTTAGAAAATGTGATATTAGATGTGACCCGGGATGAAATTTTAAACGGTAAAAATGTTTATTCCTGTATCGACCATATTGCAATTCGTAACCGTAATAACACTGTATTTTCATGTATTGTGACTAACAAAATATCGGACCATTATATAACAGGAGTTGCGATAGGGAAAGAGGTACTTACAAAGGATTTAAATAAAAAAAGGGAAATTATTGATAATAAATTGGTATATTCTAAATTAAAACTAGTAAAATGGGGTAAATTATTACAAACTGAATGTCCCTCAGAACTGTACTATAATTTAAAAAAATATTTTTGATAATATCTATGAGTCCTCGAAAAAAGAACAATCATTTAAAAATAATCATAGGCACAACAACCAATGTGTTACTGAAGAAATTAAGAATATGATTAAAAAAAGAGATTATCTTTACCGAAAATGCAAGAATAGCCCTAATAACCCTGTATTTCGTTTAGAATACACGCGATATAGAAACAAAACAAATAAACATATTAATTTTACTAAAAACACATTTCACAAAAACGTAATAAATAGTTTAAACGGCAACCCGAGGAAACTCTGGGACGAAATAAATAACGTAATAGGAAAACCTAAACAAAATCTAGATAAAATAATCCTTCAACATATGGGAAGTAAAGGAGACACAAAATTTTTATGCGATAAATTTGCTACAACATTCGTAAATGAAATAAAAGACATAACTGTACTACAAAATTCCTAGATCGTAACACGTATACAACTCCTGCTATTATGTCAATGAGATTTAGACCTGTATCACAAAAAGATGTTAAAAAAATAATTGATGATATGGATGTTAAAAAATCAGAAGGCAATGATCGAATAAGAATTAAAGACCTGAAGTTAATTGCTGATAATATAATCCCAATATTGACTAAATTAATTAACCTCTGTGTAAGTAAAAGTATTATGCCTGACGAACTTAAAACATCCATTATCAGACCTATATATAAATCAGGAAACCACAAAGATTTCACAAACTATCGACCAATAGCGATTCTCTCATGTATTGATAAAATTATTGAAAGAGCTATCTTTAACCAAATACAACTTTTTATAGAAAAAAATAAAATCATAAATCCCATACAATACGGATTTCAAAAAGAAAAAAGTACTACCCAATTACTATCTAAATTCACTGACCATATAAATTGTCATTTAAATGAAAAATATTATGTTGGTATAATTTTTATAGACTTTAAAAAGGCCTTTGAAACATTGGACCACGAAACATTATTAAGTGCAATGGAGGAATGTGGTATTAGAGGTCCTTTAAAAAAAATTATTAAAAATTATCTATTAAAAAGAAAAATTAAAGTTAAAATTGACGGAATTTTTAGTGATGAAATGTTAACAAATACCGGAGTAGCAACAGGGTCGATATCGGGGCCTACATTTTATATAATGCAAGTAAACAGTCTACCAAACGTAATAAAACGTTGTAAATGATACATGTTTGCAGACGATACTTGCATTATATGTGCTGACAAAGATCCACTAAAAATTGAGGAAATTTTACAAACAGACCTAAATAACATAATTAAATGGTCCAACGACAATGGCATTATTATTAACGCAAAAAAAAACAAATATATGCTTATACACTCACCATAATGCAAATTGTCAGGAAAAGGAATTACATATAAAAAGTCATTCATATGATTGTTTGCACACAAAAAACCAATTCCAGCAGTGTAATTGCCCGAATATAGAAAAAGTGAACCAATATACACACCTTGGTCTTACAATAGATGTCAACTTTTACTGGTCAAATCATATTGAAAATGTATGTAATAGATTAAGATCCATATTAGGAAAATTTTACCACCTAAAAAAATTTGTTAATAAAAATATATTATACTGTATATACAACGCATTAGCAGAATCGATTATAGGATACGGAATAAATAGTTACGGATTAACGTACAAAACATACTTAAATAAAATAGAACAATTACAAATCCGTTTCCTAAAATTGATATCAGGCAAAAAAAAGGTCCAGTTATGTGAAGGTGATTATAAAAAAATGTTCTCCTTGTGTAATGTCCTCTCTATACACAGTAAGGTAGATTACCAATTAACGCTAGATGAATTCTGGAATACAGAATTCAAAAAACATGTAAACCACAACTACCCTACTAGGCATAGAGAAGCACAAATGTTTATTGTCAATAAATCTCAAAATGTATACGGAGATAGAACAAAAAGTCATAAAATTCCGGAAATATTTAACGCATTACCTGAAAATATCAAAAATGAGACATCTTATTCAAAAATCAAAACAAAAGTTAAATCTTTCTACCTCCGAAGAACATGAAATCAAATAATATAGTTCCTTTCTATTTTTTTTCTCCCCGTATGTTTGTACTGTGTAAAATATTTTTACTACAACGCAATTCATAAACATTAAAACATTATAATAATTAGTTTGTCGTAATAATTAGTATTTTAATATTAAGTATTATATTTAGTATATACTATGTAAAACTGAAAAGTATACTGTATTAAATAATTAGAAAAAAATGAGAGATTTCTTACAATCAAACTGATTGATCAGTTTCGTTAGATTTGTAAAATAAAATATTGTAAAATTAAAACTGAATAAACATATTTAAAAAAAAAAAAAAAAAAACATTGAAATATGAATTGTTGAAATTCTGTGAAACAACCCGTCCTAATAACGTGTAGGTAATTTGATTTTATAAGAAAACAATTAAATCACTTACATTATTACAATCATTTGTCTTGATAAAACAACGAATTCTGTCATTTTAATTCCAAGTAAAAATACATAATTATAAGAATCGAACCGCAGTACGCAATATGTTAAAATTTTGAACGGCAGGCAATGTTAGGCATTATGTTTATTCATATTACAGTGATTTTTCTTCATAAAACAACGAATTCGGACTTTTAAATTTTTAAAGTAAAAATACATAATTGTATTAATCGAACCGCAGTAATATATTAATATACTAGCAGACCCAGCCACACGTTGCTGTGGCTAACGAAACACAACCTTTATAACCAACGCCATCTTTTAAATCAAATCCTCACCGCCCACTTGCCAGCACGCTGCCCGCTTGTTAGTCCGCTCCCTTTATTTATATATTTCAAGCAATTTACACAAAACCTTAACAAATTATGTACCTAAAAACCTTCCTCATGCATCACTCTATCTATTGGTGAAAACCGCTTGAAAATCCGTTGCGTAATTTAAAAGATCTAAGCCCACAGACAGTGGGAGCGACTTCATTTTATTCTATGTAAAGATTAATATTTTCTACGGCAAGCAATGTTAGGCATTACGTTTATTCATATTACAATGCTTTTTCTTGATAAAACAACGAATTCAGTCATTTAAATTCCACGTAAAAATACATAATTATAATAATCGAACCACAGTACATAATATATTAATATTTTGTACGGCATGCAAAGTTAGGCATTACATTTATACGATATCAACCCTTGTATGGATTTTCCCGGAGTTTCCCTTGTAACGCAGGAGGGGTTGCCATGATCACGTCATGGCCCAGTTTAGAGGTCATTAACATCGTTTCCAGGACCCCCCTTTCCACTTTCAGCCCCAACAACCCCCCCCCCTCCCCTTTCAGGAACCGGGACCTCCATTCTCTCTCTACTGCGTCGTATTATTGCAAAACTTGGAAAATGGTTTCGTTCCAACTAGGTTATTTTAGGAATTTTTGTAAGAAAGATGCAAGATTCAATATAAACATTTAGGTATTTTTGACTTCGCCAGGGGTTCGGATTGAAAATATAAAAATTAGAATAATTTGTACCTCTCTGAAGATGGCTTTAACGAGCTGAAACCGGTTAAATAAAATAAGTTTTATATTTGTTTTATTATCAATATAATATGTATATAAAAATCTCGTGTCACGGTGTTTGTGGTCGCAATCCTCCGAAACGGCTCGACTGATTTTTATGAAATTTTTATATATGTATTTGGTAGGTTTGAGAATAGGGCGTAAAGTATATTTCATACCGCTAGGTGATTAGGGTGTCCCTATCCAGAAAATATTGTTCTATTTTATTAACATTTTTGTTGTTCTAGTGTTTTTTTTGTTTGCATTAAAAATACCTATAACCCCAAATTTTCACCCTCCTACCCCCACCCTTCCATTTTTAATCGCGATTTTAGCATTTTTGTATGAACAAATTTAACCGTCGCGTCGTTCGTATTTCAAACAGAACGAAATTATTTATGTTTTTGAATGACAGATGGCGCTACGTCCGCCTCATCGAACATAACATCCACATATAGAAATAATTTATATGGCAGAAAAGCTTTTCAGCTAGTAATATATAAACATTAGAACCTACCGGGCTGTATTCCGTTCATAGGTAATGAGCTCTTTTAAATTACCGCGAGGATTCAGACGCGAGACATCTCTTGTCGAAAAGTGAAAATACTAAATTAACTTTCAAAATAATAATTCCAATAAATTTGTACCCGAGAAGCATACGGATGCTAGTCCTAAATTTGAAGAAATGAGTTTTTTGATGCAGACTTGAAGTAAATTATCATGTTTATCAGTAGCAGAAAGATACAGGTCCTACCATGAAGAAAAATTGAATTTTGAAAAATGTATACGGGTGCAACTACCTTTTATGCAACAACTATCTAAGCAGAAAGATGTACATGGACTTGCATCTTTATGATTTAGTTGCATTTTTTAGTATTATGACACAAATCCATTCGCATCCTTCTGCCTCTAACATTACCTACTACGCTTTTTATGGACGGAAAGAATATTCAAACATTGATCCTTTCATAATACACCACATGTCTAAACAAAATATTCCATTTCATTTTGAAGCATAAGGACTCAAGTCCGTGTTTTTGTTAGCGTTTTCTTATAATATTTTTAAAGATATACAAATAAAATAATTGGTTTTTAAAACAAAACTCATTGATTTAATAATAACTTTTTTTGTTATCTATCTGCATGGATATCCGAAGAAGTTATGAGACCATAGTTACAGAAAAAATAGGTTTTTGGCTCTCCAGAACATTAACCTTTTTTGACTTGCATCCGCATGCTTCCCGGGTACAGACATGTTTTGAAATATCTCTTCAAGTTTGCCATACTTTGGCTCGAGGGTGTTTGCAAATTGGCCAAAATATGGCCAAAACTGCTCTAGTTGATAATGAGTGTCAAATAAAGACTTTTGTATAACGTTTCAATTTTTGATCTTAGTTTTTTAGCAATTTACGGAAATGGCTTTAATCGTATTTTGTGACCATATTTGAATAGTCAATTATTCTCCAACCTTCCTCTCCCCCATTTCCTTTCTTTTCAAACACCCTTAAACATACCCAATGTAGAATGGCATAGTCACTTACTCCAAACTCCACATATAAATATATTTTAAAAATTCTAATTTGTTGTTTTTGGTTTGTTTCAGGTAAGTCTACAATACGTTTTGTTTAATTCAGCAGTCTACCGCTAGGGGTAAGTTTAATACACCATTTAATATTTAATGATCCTTATGTTAATTGTATTTTGGATAAATTGTACAGCGCCTTTTTCGTGAAAAAATCACCTCAAAGGCGCTTTGCAAAGTCGCCTCATATTACGGATACATTTTTGAACATCTGCGAAACCCCAAGACCCTTAGAATTACAATAAGTTCTCAGTATAGTATCATTTTTCTTTATTTATTATACGCCCTAATGGGCTTTTACATTCTAGTTTATAAGTTGTAATTTATAAGTTACACAGTTATTTAAAATACTTCAAAACTACAATAATAAAGAAAATATAATACAATGAAAAAATATGTAACAACTAAAGCATATAATAAAATAAAATACATTGGAAACATGAAATTATTATGATAAGAAGTCACACATAAATAGATATTCAATATACGATAATACAAAAATTGCAGAAATTATACACGTCTATTTGAGTCTAGTTATATAAAGGAATTGGAATAAACAATGTTTATACTGGTTATTTTTAAGGTGAAATATATCTCCCAGGTCAGAATATTTATTTCCGAGACTCAGAAGTCTCGGAATCGGTGAATTTTGGTAAGACTTTACTTTTTTACTTTTTTTTTTACTTTTTTTTTTTTTTTTCCTGGTGTTGTTACAGTAAAAAGGTAGTAGATGTCGGCAAGATATTTTAAGTATATGGATGTTGATTAATTAAAGGAATTTAGGACAGTTAGTTTTGTAATGTAGTATTTTATATAATAATATTAAATCAGTGTTTATTCTTCTTTCTGATAGTTTATTATGGACATTTTATCCAGTAGGTAATTATAATCAATGTTTTGTACAGGAATATGCAATTTATAGTTAATGTACCTCAAGAACTTGTGTTGAATCTTTTCAATGCTGTCGGAATGAATCTTGTAAAATGGAGACCATAACGTAGAGTTATACTCTAGTTGGCATCTGACAAAGGTTTTATATAACATGATAAATGTGCCTAAATTATTTAAGTCTTTTGCAGCTCTCAAAACAAAACCTTATTGGTAATATTATTAATATGACATACAAAGGTTAGTTGGCTATCAAACATTATACCTAGGTCAATAATTTAACTATTATAATTATTATTTACATTGCATCTACTTTCAAAAAATCTCGCAATCTCAAACACCAAAGTTAAAGATGTTTATTTCACAGAATAACACGGGGTGGCTTTGCGTATTTCGGTTGAAACTGGGTCCAAACTTGGGGTGGGGGTGTTTTGTGGAGAAGACCCTGGGAACGGTGTTAATGACCTCCAAACTAGGACGGACGAGGAAGCTGGGGTTTACCCAGAAAGATGTAGGGTACAGTTGTACCTACTTCGGAGGAGGTACCTACTTTCTGTTTTGCTCTGTGTCTTTGTATACCTTGCTCACAGTTTTTACACTTACGTGTGTGAAATGGTTGCATGGAGTTCAGCTAAACTGGGCGGTGGAATTTGTGACTTTATTTATTTATTTCTTAAAAACATAACATACGTATTTATTTATTTCTTAAAAACATATACGAATATGTATTACAATGATCTTTGGCAGTCCAACTAGGAAATTTACCCGTTTTAGGACAGTCAAAATGAGCAGATTTATTGCATGTGTTTTGTCTATTATATTGACTTTTACTTTGAAATTACACTTGATGGATAATATATTAAAGTTTAGATGGTAGATACAAGAAGTTGCTTATAAATGTAAATAATATAAATATAGAGAAGAGAAATAAAAGAAAATTCAAAAGAAACAATATTATAAACATGAATGCTTTTCAACCGTTCCATGAAATTTTAGTTTAGATTTTGATGATTTAATGCACTAGAGATTCAAAAAAATAGAAAGAAATAAATAAAGAAAGGAAGGTAGAGAAACGATAAATGCAAGGAAAAAACATTAAGCAGTTTTTGAATTTACGTTGGTATAAAATTAATATTAAACTATTACAAATATGATACCAATACATATATAGGAAATGTCATCTAAAAAAAAATAATGATTGTTTTTTAGCATATATATTTTCGCATTCAGCTCTCCCCAAGACCAGAAGCTAATCATTTACCAGATTACGCAGAATGCTAGCGCTTTTTGATTTCTAGAGACTTGAGACGATAATTTTTAATATTTTATTCAAGTATTAGATATTGTTTTGATTTTATTTGTTACCAGCTGAAGTTCCCGGCATTGTCCGGGCTATACACAGATTTTTTTTTTTAAATCAGACGTAGACAATAATTTTCCTTTTATTTTGAACGTGAACTGTGGAAAATTTCATATCAAAATTCTGTTTTAAGGGTGGGAAGAAAAATGGGTGGGGTTGGTTTTTAGAAATCTGATGTAGAGGGTCACATACCTCTTGTTTTAACACTTCAAGCCTCGGAAGGACATTACTAGCAACAAGCATCATTTTTTTACATTAGCTCCAAACAGGAGGCCCTCAGGAAAATAATTTCCCTCAGGGCCTATATCATCTTAAGGGATGCTGTGTGGAGAGTCTTTTTGAGGAAGGGAAGGATAGGAAGTTCTGGTATGAGGGGTGGGTAGGAATCTGGGGGTCATTGTGTCCAAGAGTGAAGGACTTATGAATCCATCCCTCCAACTGCGGTGCAAGACGATGAGTCGAGATAATCTGTCTGGAAAGGTCAAAAGGCCTCCCTCAACCAATCTCTTTCGATCCGGCCCGCCACGCAGCAGGTGGGCTGATATACTCGATTTCATGACTGTCAAAGTGTATGATTACAAATTGGCGGGACTTTTTCATTGATAGTTGAAAGATTAAAAATTGTTTTTTTTGTGTGAACGGTATAAAAAGTAGAAAATACAGTTTTCTTACACAAAAGGAATGTATTTTCTAAATATCATTTTTTTCAAAATTATAGATAAGACGTTTTAAGTGAAAATGTTTCGGGAAGTTTTTTGGTCAACATTTCCATGTTTGATATTAATTTTTTGTTGTTGAGAAATGTCAATGTCTTTTTCAAATACAAGTATCTGAAAGATATCTTTTCTAGTTTTTGAATTTGTTTTTACGACAACTTACAATTTGGGAGGTAAATACAATTTGGGAGGCGGCCGCCGCCCTAGGAACCATTTATTGGATAACCAACACCTCTGCCATAGGTCACCCCGAATGGTTCGCTATGTTTGGTGACTTAGCAGGGGTGCCCGGATTCACGGGGTGAGGTTTTTCCGATCTAGGTGGCAGATGCGACTGCTCACCATCTGTGTGGAAAGACGGATCGGGAGAGACTGGTTGAGTGAGATCTTTTGACCTCTCCAGCAGGACTCTCTTGGAACATTGGCTTTCACCGCATTGGTAAGGATAGATTCATACGTCCGTCACGCTTTGAGATACCGACCCCAGATTAATGCCCACCCTATGTGGAGCTAATGTTATAAAAAAAAGCATTTCGAAATTTCTTTCCCGTCCCGAGAAATTTCCCCGTCGTCGTTGGGACTTGTAGAGAAATATATTTAATATATCAGGTACCCCTCATACGTTATAACGTATGTCTAGCATTATTGTAGGTAGCTTGAAAACAAGCTTATGGGTCCAAGTGGTTAAAAGGGGTTAAAAGCTTGAAGGATTAAAGGTCAAGTGTGCATAATATCAAAAATTTCAGAATAATCTGTCGATTAGTGTACCAAATAATTCCACACCAGAACACTTCTTTATGTAATGAGAATAATAATATATACAATGCCACTTAATAAAAAAATTGTTTCTCCCTGCGTGTCCTTTCCTATTGCTTTTCCTACTTCCTATTCTCATGTCTCCCTCCCCTCACGCGATCCCCCTCCACTTTCCCCGGCTTCCCTTTCATTTTTCATGTATACAAACATTTTTGTATACAATCAATCAAATTTGTTACATAACTTGAATACATTCAAAGTATTCGATTTTGGTTAGTATCAGTAAGTAGGTAAATTCATTAATTTAAAGAGTTTATTCGAAAATTGAATTTTGATTGAACAATCGATAGTTTGCAAAATGTCATTCTCAAATTGTGACGTTTTTGACAGTTTTGTAAAAGTTTTTATAATGATTAAAAAAACTTTTCAGATGTATTTTCATGTAGTTGTAATAATCCAGAAACCTTCGCGAGGGTATAAGGGATTTAGAAAGTTTCAAACATTTCCTATGCTTAAAACAGCAATACATAAACAACAAACATATATACATATATAAACATGCAAACAAGCAAACATACATCCATTTTTATCTTAATATAT
This sequence comes from Limnephilus lunatus, assembly GCA_917563855.2. Lineage (NCBI taxonomy): Eukaryota > Metazoa > Arthropoda > Insecta > Trichoptera > Limnephilidae > Limnephilus > Limnephilus lunatus. Next base: position 60,269,189 of record OU830596.1, read on the forward strand.
AAAGCAAAGTCGGGTTAGTTACACCATTTTGAGAACGGCTGGATAGATTGTTATGATCTTTGATTTGTTGGATTTGTCTCCGCCCCGAATAGCAGAATAGCTATTAAAACTTTGGAAAATCCACTAAAAATTAAATTACGAAAAAAATTATTTTCCTCATACATTTTGTATGGAACTTTTGTAAGAACTGCAGGAATATTACGATAAATATAATATTGAGTAGCTAGGGAATTCCAAAAATTCAAAAACGTCAAATGTCAATGCGCTGATTGTTTTGCTTTTCTGCCCCTCTTTCTTACACACTAAATGTCAATAGTCGGAAATGAGACAAACGGTGAACGTTTGTCTGCACCCCTCTAAAGGAAAAATATAATAATTATAATAAATCTCCCTCACACGTATAAAGAAAACAAAACACAATTCCCGTTAGTATGTGGAAAAGTAAGAAAATCACACAAATTAGTAATCCGTACGCAACTCCATCTCTGATACTGACAAAAACAAAACATGTACAGTTGCGCATCGATAATTGCTTCATTGTGTAAATTTTAACTTAATAAAAAACTGAATTTAATTCAGCTAATAACACAAGAGTTATTGATTCTGAGGCGGTACGACGTTCGCCGTGTCAGCTGGTATATGTATAGTTAAAAAGCGCATCACTTTCTCTTCACGTCTATTGCTTTATCGGCATCCTTATGGTTTCTAATTACATAGACAGTTAGGTCTATATTGTTATAATGCACACCTCTCGTCCGTCCAATACATCACGATATGCAGATCTTAGAGAGGAAAGGAATGCATCTGTCTGCATACAGCCGCCGGCCTCCTACATGTGTGCCAATACTGAATAATGCACATATTAATAGTGCGACAAGTGTGTTCATCTCTCTGACATCCTTTTGACACTTCGTCACTTTGGTTGGATAGGGTTCTAACTTCGCTTGGTGAACATGTTCTTAGGTGACAAACAGGTGCGGTCCCTCCATACATACTATGGATGCTGCGCCTCCCTTAAAAAAAACAAATTTGAGCTAAGAAAAATAAATACCTTTGAAATAGATTCGTTTGTCTAATATGCCGGATCTTCCCTGATGATGGGCAGTGGGCACTGCAACGCTTTCCGAAACATTGGCTAAAGAATGGGGTAGCGCAACAAGGCATAACATCCCAAAAACGAATAACGAAAAAAGCTTTGAAATATGTCATTTTTAAATAAAATTTTAGCCGTATTAACTCTTACACAAAAAAAATTAAAAAATTGATTTCGAAAGACTGTTCTTTTATCTAGCTTTTAGCTAGCTATCTAGTAAAGCTATGTTTTAAATTTTGAGAAAATATGTTAATTTTTGGCATAATAATGTTTTACCATAGGTCGTTGGCAGATTTGTTAAATTTTTGAACAAAATTTTGTATTTTACAACATACGTTTCAAATCATATAATCAAGCATTAAAATAAATCAATAAAATGTCTGGGAAAGCCATGCTTTAGAATTTTAATTTTAGTTTTAATAAAATCATTTAAAAAAAGATCCGTGCACGTGTTTTGTGACGAAAATACTTCAGTTTGTCTATTTATTTACGGCCTTATAAACTAATATATTTCAAAAAAATTACATTCTTGTTTTACTTAGACATTAGAGAAATTATAAATACTTATGATCAAAAAATAATTACAAAAAGTACATCATTTTAATAGTTTTATCATCACGAGTTTGAGCATTTTTGAATGTAGGTATTTATCAAAGCAAATTTTGAATGAAATAAAATCGATATTGAGTTACATATTATGTTAAAATGCTGGTATGGAGAAAAATTAATCTTTCTCATCGGAATCGCTCGGTACAGTTGTAAGGGTACGATCTCAAGATCATCGTTCTACGAAATTTAAATTCTCGGCCGCTGGTTGATGGCTCTTTAGCTCGTCGTCTATGTATTTATTATTTTAACTATTCAGTTGTTTGCGCAGTATGAATATACTAATATATTATAATGGATTCAAAGTATTTTCAACTTGTCACGCTAGAGAAAGTTGTTAAGTAAAGTGTAAATACATCCAACGTATAATCTCAGATCGACAAGTTAGGAAGATCGCCTGTTGTTGTCTGACAGGCTACACTATCTACAAGTCCACAGCAACCCATGCACAGAGCCTGAACTCTGGCATTTGTATAGATTATACTTTCAACAAGGTTATTATTGCTTGTTTGCTAGAGTTGTAAGGTTATTAAGGTTGTCTAAGAACTACACAAAGTATCTTCACCGTAGGATGTCGACGATAAATTGAAATATTCCCTTAAGGCGTCCAGGAAAAAATCTAAATCGGAATTCACGCCCCTTTTTGGGAGGAGTTTAAAAATACTCGAGCAAAAGCTTTTGGAAAGGTTGGAAAAGGCATTTGAGATTTTTTTTACAGGTTGATTTCGTAAAAGCCTGTAAAAAAACATGAACTCCTTTTTTACACATTGGCTATTGTAATAACGAGGAAATTTAAAATTGATTTCACGGAACCAAGCGACGTGGAGCCTGATACGTCTTTTTCTGCTCAAAATGACACAAAATGTGTATGGGAAGTCAATAGTCCTTGGGTGGACGATAAAAGGTTCACTTTTAAAATCCAAATTCGTCGACCGCCGGCCGTATTGTGAAATAGCAACGGGAAAATGCATTTTTTATTTTATTTTCTGAAGTTCGGGCGTAAATATCAATTTTTTGCGATTAAATGAAAGTGAATTTGCTACATTAAACAATAAAACTATATCCGAAAATGGGTTTATAAGTAGGAGAGTTTGCACTTGAAAGTGTTTTTTTATACACCTAATACTTTATTTTTTTCTAGGCTTATCCAGTATTATCAGTGCTCCTAACTTTATTAAATTCATTAGTAAGGACAAATGGGATGGTAATTTGTAGCCACACCAGGTAAATTATTCCCTCATGTTGGATAGAGTTTCTGAAGAAATTTCTGACATTTCTCAATCTGAGGGGAGTATGGCTTCAACTCGTGGTTTTATCTTACTGACTTTCTCTTGGATATGCTCGGTTTGAACCATCTACGGGTCATAAGGGATATGTACATATCTTCAGGCTGATTCGTGGATGGTTTGAAAACTGAGCTATCATGGAGAGCATTCAGATCTATGTTCCCAATGATAATCTCCGTCACAGACTTTTTATCTCCCAGCCAGCAGAACTACCTTGCCAATATCCTGGATTTCCAGCCAAAACAGATCCAAATTCAAAGATACTACCAAAACGAACTTATAAGTACGTATTTTTTTAATGGTACAATGATATACATATATATTTTTTTACATTAGCTCCACAAAGGAGGCCCCGAGGAAAATAATTTCCCTCAGGTCCTATGTCATTTAGGGGATGGTGTGTGGTGGGAATTTTTAAGGAAGGAAAGTATAGGAAGTTCTGAGAACGAAAAAGGATGAGGGCTAGGTAGGAATCTGGGGTCAGTATGTCCAGGAGTGACGGACGTATAAATCCATCCCTCCAACTGCGGTGTAAGGCGATGGGTCGAGATGATGATTGTCTTGTTAGTTTAAATGTAATATTGTGTTATATTATGTTCTTGTATTTTTGCTATTTGTGTAAATGTTTTTATTATAAACTGTTCATGTTTTTAACGCGCCTGCTCTCAAAACAGGTTTACTTAGTGAGACAGGAATTTGACATCACAAATTGTAAGCCTAGAATAAATAAAGATGAATTAATAAAAAAACAAAATAAGTGGTATTGCCAGTGGTGAGAGTTTTTTAAAATTATATGAATACCGCAGAAGAGTCCCAACTGCTCCCGTCTGGAGCCAGTGAGACTATGGCATTCCCAATTGGGGCATGTTGTGAGGCTGACGGTAGAGGGAGGGGAAGGAGACAGGGAAGAGGAAGGTGGGGAAGTACCTAGCTATTCAGATCTGGTCACCAAACACGGGTAATGCCATTTCAAGCAAGGTTTCAATTCTGAATGGTGGTCTTATATCAGGGCGATGCTGGGAGTATCTTCCACTCTGGAACGTGGCCGCAAATATACTATATGTTGTTTTAAATGAATAAATTGTGAAATAACACAAATTAATCAAATAAAATTTATTTTCCAGGACGGGATTCGATCCCGCGACCTTCGGTTTGCGAGTCAAGAGCCTTATCGCTAGACTACGCCGGCCGTCTTAAGAGCTATCTTGTTGTTGAATCAATTTGGATATCGACATATTTGGCATCAATGAAGCTGCTTTTGAACAGCAAGCTTTGATGCTGCTTGTGTAGTACCTTTAGTAGATTTTACTTGATTAATTTGGGAGGCGGTTGTGGGTGCCGTGCGTCGCCTCGGTAACCATTTATTTGATAACCAACACCTCTGCCATAGGTCAACCCAAGTGGTTCGCTAAATTTGACGCAGGGGTACCCAGGTTCATGGGGTGAGACTTCAAGGGTCTAGCTCTGGGCATCGGATGCGTTTGCCCGCCTACTGCGTGGCGGGCCGAATCGGGAGATACTGATTGAGGGAGACCTTTTGAACTCTCCATACAGATTCTCTCGACCCATCACCGTGCATCGCAGCGGCATTTCCCAGATTCATACCCACCCCTCATACCTTTTTCTTTCCCAGAACTTTCTCTCTCTAAAAAGACCCTCCCGAAAGATGACGTAGGTCCTGAGGATAATTATTTTCCTCGGGGCCTCCTGTGTGGATTCGATGTAAAAAAAAAATAACCCAGAAATGAAATTCATTAAACGGTGATAGGTTTCGATCGGTATCTACATATAGTTATGAAGTATCGAGAGATCGCCTGTGTGACTTTAACGAGTGGAGTTAAAAATGTCAAAATGTGAATAGTGTCTATTTAAAATGTGTGATGTACGATAAATGAATTAATTTGTTATTTATTAATTGAATTAAATTGATAATAAATGAATAAATTAGTTTCTGTGATCTCCGTCACCGACAGCATAGACTGTTTTATTTCCCGGCTTGAAGACCTAACTTGCCAATGGTCACGCCAGTCGGGAGAGTTGTCTTGTTGTTAAATAGAATCACTTCGAATATCTATATGTTTTACATCAATGAAGCACAGCTTAGACGGCAAGGTTTGTTGCTGTTAGTCTGATTGTGCTTCATTGATATTTAAATTGCTAAAATCTTGTATTTATATTTTTCTCTTTTAAAAACGCTTTGAAATTTTAATTTTGTCATGTTTTTTAAATTAATAAATTGAATTGAATTAAATTGAATGAAGGAGTTTTTCTTAGAATTGGTGATAAAATAGTTCTACAAATACCTAACAACCCCATTAAGGGCCATTAACCAGCTAGCGGCTGATAATTCATATTTCGTCAAAAGATATTCTTACGACTGTACAGGGCGGTTCCAATAAGAAAGATTAATTATTATCCGTACCAGGTTTTTTAAATAATAACTCAATATCGATTTTATTTCATTCAAAATTTGCTTTAAATTATACCTACATTCAAAAATGCTGAAAGGCGTGATGATAAAACTATTAAAATTATGTAGATACTTTTTTTAATTATTTTTTGATCGTAAGTATTTATGAATTTTCAATAATCTGTAAGCAAAATAAGAATGTAAAATAAATCTAAAATATATTAGTTTTTAAGACCGTAAATAAATAGACAAACTGAAGTATTTTCGTCACAAAACACATGCACGGATCTATTTTTTAATGATTTTATTTAAATTTAAATTAAAATTCTGAAACATAGTTTTCCCAGATAATTTATTGATTTATTTTACTGCATGATTATATGATTTGAAATGTGTGTTAAATAATACAAAATTTTGTTTGAAAATCTGCCAACGATCTACAGTAAAACCTTATCATACTAAAAATTAAAATATTATCTCAAAATTTAAAACATAGCTTTACTAGGTAAAAGAACAATCTTTCGAAATAAATTAATAAATTTTTTTGGAAAAGTGTCAATAAGTCTAAAATTTGATATAAAAATGACATATTTCCGGTTTTGTCTAGTTATTCTCTTTTAAGGAGTATGGTTTGGAGGTAAAAATGTCAAAATTTGAATTGTGTGAATTGAAAATGTGTGTTGCATGATAAATGAAGGAGTTTTGCTTGGTGACAAAATAGTTCTAAAAATAACTAACAATCCCATTAAGCATACGCGTAAACCGCGCTAACTCAACGCCATATGTTATGTGAAGTGAAAAATCGATGGGATTTTCATTTCCTTAGCGTTGCATTTTCCACCGTGGAATCTCCGACAACTTGCACAACGAGGCGTTGCACAAATAATGCACTTGCGCTCGTAGTTGTATGCGTTTTCCACGGCCGCACGTCGACTTCCTGGTTCCAGCAAAGGGGGATAAGGTGGGAGGACGATGAGTGGGAGGGGGGGGGGGCACCTACCCAGTGAAAACTGTGCAGGAAAAGGAAAAAGGGGGTGTATGAGGGGAAGGGGCAATGGCCGCTCCAGATTCGAACCAGAGTCACTCGCGGCTCAGTATGCCGACAGTAGTCGCGCGGGACGCAAGCAACCACATAGCTCGTCCGCATTACAAATTGCAATATTGCAACTTACGCGCGCCTAATTCAAACTTCATTTAAAATAAAACAAACATTATTGTAGTTTAATTTTTTTTAAAACACAGTGCGTTTGTTTGGAACGTAGATGGTTGAAAACAAAATTTTAAAAGTGAATTAAAATAACTTTAATATTGCAATTTCAATTCATATTACATATTATAATCTATTGTGTAATAGTTTGGGGTCAATGACCATACTTTTATAATTGAAAGTAGGTAGATATTACCTACACTTAAAAGCCATTGAAAAAAGTCACTTCTTAACACTATTTGTCGCAAATTGTTTAATAAACTAACATAATTAAAATAATATATTTAATAAATAGGCAAAATAATATCTAATTAAGTGACTGTTTATAAAATAATAATAAATAAGGACGAATATATTATAATGTAAATTTGATTTTGTGTATTGATTTAATTAAGTTTTAGTGACAATTTTTAACGTAGTGACGTTTACATTTTATTTTGGACTTAAAAACAATCTTGTGATGCGTTTGATGGTTCAACCGCTAGTGGACTAGGATTGTTTTAGTGACTAGTGTCTGCCGTACCGGCAGCCGGGTCCCCTCGTCTGTTTAGTGACTAGATCTGGATTGTAAGGTGGAGGATCCGGAGAGACTGGTGAGGGGGGGAGAGGGAAGACCTTACTCGCCCAGCGGTTACACCTCGCAAAAAGGTATATTATTTTTTTTTAAAGCTTTTCATTTTTCTACAATGTGCCTTTTGAATTTAAGCAAATTTCGGATGAAGAAAATTAAAGTAAGCAAATTATACTCGCCAACTAAACATCACGCTGTTTCCCGCAGGGGTAGGCAGAGAAGATAGACCGCCACACAACTCTGTCTAGGCACACTTTTTTTCGTTTTCCGAGCTCCACACAGGAGGCCTTGAGGAAGATAATTTCCCTCAGGGCCTACGTCACCTTAGGGGATGCTGTGCTGTGTTATTTTTAAGGAAAGGAAGAAGAGGAAGTTCTGAGAAGGAAATAGTTATGAGGGATGGGTAGGAATCTGGAGGTCAGTGTGTCCAGGAGTGATGGACATAAGAATCCCTTCAACTGCAGTGCAAGGCGATGGATCGAGGGATTCTGGCTGGAGAGGTCAAAAGACCTCCTCAACCAGTCGCTCTCGATTCGGCCCGCCACGCAGCAGGTCAGACACATCAGCCGCCAAGACCTTGAAAAACCTCACCCCATGAACCTGTGCACCCCTGCTAAATCACCAAACGTAGCAATGACCTTTGTCAGAGGTGTTGGTTATCCAATAAACGGTTCCCGGAGCGGCGGTACCCATATCCGCTTCCCTAATTGAAAATACTTGCTTCATTCGCATCATACATCGGCTCATTCACATTTTTCAATTATGTTGTTGTTCTACAGCTATTCTAACATCGTCATTGGTCCCTTGGGCACCGGTGCACTCCGGAAATACGCCAAACGTACGCCCAGTTTTTGGTCACAAGCGAACGGGTCGTTTCTACGACTCGTTCTTGAGTTTGAGATTTGCCGGTCTCTGTGTTTTATCTCTTTTTCAAGACCCATATTCACTCCTTCCTCTCCCCATAAGACCCTCAACACATTATTCCCAAAATGACATTGACCTCGAGGGAAATTATTTTACTCAGGACCTCCTGTGTGGGGTTAATACAAAATTAAGATTAAATAAACTTTCGGGTATTTTAATGCCATATATTAATTAGGAACTTATGAATTAGCTAGCTGACCCAGCCACGCGTTGCTGTGGCCAAAGAAATACATTGCCATCTACTGGATGGTTACCCAATCTTTCAACTCACACCGTCATCTGTTAATTTGCATCCAAATCAAATCCATACCCCTTGCCCGCCAGCTCGTCCACCACATACATACATTCTCCTTTAATTATATATTTCAACCAATTTACACAAAACCTTGACAAACTATATACCTAAACCTTCCTCATGAATCACTCTATCTATTGGTGAAAACCGTAAGAAAATCCGTTCTGTAGTTTTTTAGTTTATCGCGAAGAGATATACGGACAGACAGACGCGGCGGAGGATTTTAATTAATTTATAATATGCAGAGATAGTGTTGGACGGTACTCTCGGGATCGCCCTGGTGGAAGACAAAATTAAGAATCAAAACGTTGCTTGAAATGATTTTAACCATGTTTATTGATCAGATCTGAATAGTCAGGTACTTCACAACCTTCCTCTTCCCCATCTCCGTATTTTCCCCGATCTCTTTAGCTTCACAGCGTATCCTAATTGAGGATGCTATGATCCCACTGGATCCAGACAGTCGGGAGCCGTTTTTTTATGTTAATACCATACAAGAGTCTCAACTGCACCCGACCGTTCCCAACCGCTTGGAGCCAGTGAGATGTGTGTTGTTAGGCTGAAGGCAAGTATGCGGGGAGGGGGGGGGGGGAGGGGAAAAAGGAATATGGGGGAGTACCTGGCTATTCAGAACCAGGCACCAAACTCGGATAAAGCCATTTCGAGCAATGTTTCAATTCTGAATGGTGTCCTATACCAGGGCGATATTGAGAGTACCTTCTACTCATTGTGAAAACACAATTCAATCAAAATAAAAATTACTTGCGCGCGTCAGGATTTGAACCCGCGACCAAGGGATCGTTAGTCGAGAGTCTTGCCCTCGACCACTCTTTTTTGCGGTATTCACATTAAAAAATTAAATATTTTTTTCTTTACTAACCAAAATCTGTTTATAATTATTATCTGCTAAGCAGAAAAAAAAGTACCGCTAGTTATGGCTTCATGAAATTTGTCCAAATTTTTTCTTTTTGGAAAGTTATACATTACCACTACTATTTTCAGCTTGGAATGTCACTTCCACACTTAATTTTTTATAGCAAAACAAGCGACAATCTAAATTTATGGTGTTTTTTTTTTAAATTTTAAATCTCGGGCGAAACCGAGTAAGTAGTAAAGCAAGTAAATTTATTATACACTACACTCTGTTTACCATTTCGGAGAAATTGCATTATGGTTAATTAACTAACGCTCAAGAGAGATATAAATGGAATTCTTTAGAGGAGGCCTCCACCTTCGCCTAAGAGAGGGGTTCTTGCGTATGAACAATTTAAGATATAACATTTTTCAACAAGATTGTAAATAACTTTAATTATATTTTTTCTTTCTTTTTATAACTCGGTAACATACTTTTGTACAAGAAATAAAAGGCCTTTTTATTATTATTTATTACTAGTTTATTGAAATAACTCTTCTTTTTAAAAATGTTCCACAATAACAGAACACAAATAGTATGACACCAAAAGTTTTCGCCTGAAAGCAACTTTATAAATGTAACTCTAAAGCACTCATAAAAACATGTCCACGCTCTTTTTAATCTTCCTTTCTTTTCTTTATTCTTTTACCAACATATTTTACTTTCCTTCATAAAACTGCTCGCTTGGTTTATATTTAAACGAGCGGGTAAAAACATCACTGACAAATGCTTGGACATCTTAATTGCACTCGTTTTACTGGACGCGTTATTTTGTGCAAGGATGCATTATTTATTTTCAGAATGGATTTGCGCATCCCTTAATAAATCCGAGCTCCGTTGTAACTTGTAACTCATATTTCTGTTAAATTATTTTATAATTACCGTAACGATTCACGGTTACGGCACCTCGACGGTAAAAACAGGCAATAAACATACGTTCCGTATCGGGTTCTAACTTTCAACTCAGAATGAAACCAACTCAGAACCACCTCAGAAAGGTCACTAAAAGCTATGAAAAAAAAATTAAAATAGCCGGTAACCCTAACCAAACTTAACCTATTTAACCATTTTTTATATAGTTTTATCATCACTCTTAATGACCTTTCTGAGGTGGTTCTGAGTTGGTTTCATTCTGAGTTGGCCGGTCACCTCTTATCGTCATAACATACATTAAATAATGGTGATTCAAAAGATGAGATACAGAAAATACTTGTCTTTTTTTTACATTTGCTCCACACAGGATGTCCTGAGGAAAATAATTTCCCTCATGGCATATTTCATCTTAGGGGATGCTGTGTGGAGGTTATTTTTAAGGAAGGGAAGGGGAGGAAGTTCTAAAGAAGGAAAAAGGTACGAGGAATGGGTAGGAATTTAAGAGTCAGTGTGTCCAGGAGTGACGGACGTACGAATCCATCCCTCCAACTTCGGTGCAAGGCTATGGGTCGTAAGTCCGGCTGGAAAGGTCAAAAGGCCTCCCTCAATCAGTCTTTCTCGATCTGGCCAAACTTGGACAAACCTTAACCCATGAACATAGGAACCACTTGGACTGACCTACATATTGCAGAGGGGTTGGTTATGGCGGCGGCGGTACCCATAAACCTTCCGGTACCCATAATACCTTCCAAATTAAAGTGTCTATTTATTCCAAAGTACTACTTTTTCCTTTGGTGGAAACATATATATACCTTATTACGGCTCGGTCACAGCCACGGGATTTGCATTTCATTTTCTTCATACGTTTGAGGGAGATGTATAATAATGATTTTATGTTTCCTTGGGGGGGTGTAGACATACGTTAACTGTTTGTCTCATTTTCGACTGTTTTTATTTAGTGTGTAAGAAAAAGCTGCAGCATTATATGTTTAAGAACAAAAGCAAAACCATCAGCGCATTGATTTTTGACGTTTTTGAATTTTTGGAATTCACTCACACTAGCCTAGTGAGGTGGATTACGAAAAACCTTAATTTATAACTCTTTTCTATTCTTTAAGTAGGTACCTACTGTTCATATTTATATTATCTTCTGTTGCTAATCTTTTGTACTTACATAAACCATTGTAAATATTAACACTGAATATGTACGTTTTTTTGTTATAAAGCTTGCAAATTTATTATTATTTCTTAAATATTATCCTTATATTCCATACTTTCAAAATTATCGTCTTGGCTAGTAGTATTGTAGGGATTTACGGAGAAGTCACGGTGCCGTGTGTGAGAGAGATTCAAGAAAATTATACCTTTTTTCTTTTGGAGGAAACAGATAATTGTACATTATGTATCTCATCTTTTGAAAGAGCTGCAGTATTAAGGGGTCTCCACACGGTACTGCCGCAGTACGTTCTGCCGCAGAACTTACTAAAAATCGTATGGTCTGTAGTCAAAACCGCCAGCCGTATTGTTATTATTCACCATTCATTTTATTTTAAATAATAAAGGCTGGTGAATAATAACAATACGGCTGGCTGGTTTTGACTACAGACCATACGATTTTTAGTCAGTTCTGCGGCAGAACGTACTGCGGCAGTACCGTGTGGAGACCCCTTTAGTGTGATAAGGAACGTATGTTATTGCCTTTGCATGCCGTCGCGGTACCGTAACCGTGAATCGTCACGGTAATTTTAAAAGAGCTCGTTCCGGATTCGCCAGTGAAACTATTGCATTACCAATTGAGGTATATTGTAAGGCTGATTTAAAAAAAAAACTATGCACGTGGTATATATAATCTGATATCTTTACACGTGTCAGCCAATAAATCATAGAATTATTTCGATGACTAAGTTTATTATTTTTTTTCGCACATGTTCATTGAAGAAAACAATATGAACTTTATCTTTCCCATAAATATATATACTAGCTGACCCGGAGAACTTCGTCCCGCCTCAGAATCAATAACTGTTGTATTAATCATTAGCTGAATTGAACTCAGTTTTTTTATTGCGTTAATAATTACACATTTAAACAATTATCGATTAGCAACTGTCCGTGTTCTGTTTTAGTCAGTATCAAAGATGGCGTTGTGTACGGATTTATATTTTTTGTGATTTTATTACTTTTACAATTACTTACTGTTCATTTTGTTTTAGGTATACATGTGAGGGAGATTTATTATAATTATTATATTTTTCCTTTGGAGGGGTGCAGACATACGTTCGCCGTTTGTTTCGTTTTAAAATATTAATATTTAGTGTGTAAAAAAGAGGGGCAGCATTGTATGTTTAAGAACAAAAGCAAAACAATTAGCGCATTGACATTTGACGTTTTAGGATTTTTGCAATTCACTCACTATTCAATATTATATTCATCGCAATATTGCTGCAGCTCTTTCAAAATATGAGAATTCGTTCCATACAAAAATGTACGAGGAAAAGAATTTTCTTCATAACTTTTTTTTTATGTTTTGTGAAATTTTCAGATGTTTTAATAGCTATTCTGCTATTCGGGGCAGAGAAAAATCCAACAAATCAAAGATCATAAAAATCGGTCCAGTCGTTCTTGAGTTATAAATGGTGTAACTAACGCGACTTTGTTTTATATATTAAGATAATTATATATATTTTTGTGCAATACTGAGCACGTGTAATGTAATATTTTTGTAGGGAATTAGATGAAGAAAATCTTGATAATTCTTATCAAAAGTGACTAAATCTTCGTAGTTAAAAGCTTTGTTCCGGTTCGATCCCCAGTTGCGACCGTTATCTTTTTTATTTTCTGTGTCTTGTTTTGTTTCATGTTTCGTTTAGTTTTATTAGTGTCATCTTCTTCTTCAATAATTTAATATTTTTAGGATTTAGTTCTTGCAAGGCTTGCCGCCGATAGCTTTTTTCTTTTTTAAATGGTCCCAATTTGTGAGACAGACAACTAAACATGTACCTATTTTGAAATTTCTAAAATTATAATCAAACATTTTGGAATCGTAAAGATAACCCGTATTTTTGAGTTTGGATGTTTTATTTTTCCATTGAATCATATTTTTAAATGCTCCCGACTTTTTGGAGCCAGTGGGACTATGGCATCCCCAATTAGGATGTGTTTTGAGGCTGAAGAAAGTTGCCAAAGGAATGAGATTAGCAAATACCCGGATATTCAGTTCTGGTCACCAGACACAGCTGAAGCCAGAATTTCAAGTAGCTTAAATTTGGGAGATCGGGAATGGGTACAGCCGCCCCGGGAACCATTTATTGGATAACCAACACCTCTGTCATAGGTCACCCCAAGTGCTTCGCTACGTTTAGTGACTTAGCAGTGGTGCCCGGATTCTTAAGGTGAGGTTTGTATAGGTTTTGGCGGCGGACGACCTGGATTCCCAGAATTTCCTCTACCTCCTTTCCTTAAAAAGACCCTCCACACAGCATCCCCAAAGATGACATAGTCCCTGAGGGAAATTATTTTCCTCAGGGTCTCCTGTGTGGAGCTTAGGAAAAAAACAAAAAAAAGATCGGGAATGGGTACCGTCGCCCCGGGAACCATTTATTGGATAGCAATCACCTCTGCCGTAGGTTACCCCAAGTGGTTTGCTACGTTTGGTGATTTAGTAGGGGTGCCTGGGTTCTTGGGGTGAGGTTTGTCTAGGTTTTGTCGGTGGACGACCTGGACATACTGAACCCCAAATTCCTACCCACCCCTCATATCTTTTTCCTTCCCAGAATTTCCTCTCCCCCATTTCCTTAAAAAGACCATCCACACAGCATGACAGACCCTGAGGGCAATTATTTTCCTCAGGACTTATTTTCCTGTGTGGAGCTAATGTAAAAAAAAAGTTTCGATTCTGAAGGTGGTCTCTCTCCAGGGCGATACTGAGAGTATCTTCCTTCAATCTGCTGCTAGCACTAGGCCGTACTAAAGACTTTATGCTCAAAGTAGCCAATTTATTATCTGAAGTAGACACGATGATCGTGACAGTGTGAAAACCATACGTAATAATAATATTACACATTTTCCTGCCTCGGAATTAGCTAGGTACTAGGTCGGTGCTAGCTACTGGCTAGGTACTCCCGGCCAATAAAGTACCCGCACGCGGGGACATGTGCTGCTGTGTGCGCATGCGCAGGGTTGCCAGTAAAAAAAAATTGAAAAGATTTTAAAATATGTTTTTACTCACAAAGCTACTGCCGATTAATGTGTGATGTTTTTAAAACATCTAAACACGAAGAATAAAGCCGATATTGTTATCAATTAAAAACCAATTATATAAATCAATGATTGGTGAAAAATTATGGAATAATCCGAATTTTTAAAAATCAGTTCCAATTTTTAAAATTGCAAAAATTATTATCTGTGAAAAATGATGTGTTGTGACTTATGAGTAGGTACTTGATCGTTTGTCCGAATTCTTAACACAATCAGTTCTAATTTTGAAATTGACAAATATATTCAAAGTAAGTTTGAGTTCGTTGAACCAGAGTTACGCAGGACGCACAGTCCGAATTAGTATTTTGATGCTATGAAAATTGCCTATATACAGATTTCAAGGCGCCTCCATTTTCTTTAGTTTAAATTGTTTTATCTTCAAAATCTGAATCAAATCCAAAATATGATTTTATTAATTGGTTATCTAATACTAGTTAAAACTCGGCTTTGTCAGAGTTTCAACACTATTTTGACAGTCGTACTTTTTATTCGTCAAAATTTTTGAAAAGTACGGAACAAAAACAGATTTTTTGTATTTTTTACAGTTGAGTGGATATTTAAAAGTTTCAGAGCTCACCTTTGAAATGATTTTATTTCATCTTTATATTGTAAATATTTACTTGTATGCGATTGGGCAAAATTATTATTCGTCAATTAAAAAAATTGAAAATTCCTAATAGCTGATTTAGTAGAGCAGTGAAATGAAATAGAAAAAATGGAGATATGGCATGGAATTGTTCCTATCGTCGCTGAGCTATGACAAAACTGTACAGACTATCCAAGCGAATGTGCAATGAAAGTAAAATGGGTGAACGATATTGGTGGCACTTTTGCGCTCAGTTTCATACTTGTCCATCTTATTTGTTTTTAGTATCAACATACCTACTATTTCCATGCTGCGGTATTATCGTAGTCATATGTAATTATTTAGTTGAAATTTCCTGAAAGTACAAGTGGTTTGGTTTGTGGCTAGTGGCAGCCCTGGATTAGATGGTGCCGTGACCCACTTAGCTGCCATTGCCCGCGCAGGGCGGGAGCGGGAAGGAAATGCCCCGTTATTAGGGCAGGGTTGGCGCAGGACTTTCACACATTAATAGATTTTTAATTATTTTTTTAACTTTCACAAGCGTTGTGATTTTGTTTCAAAAAGTTGATAAACCTCACTAAAACTATTTCACATATTTCCAATGTAAATCAAAACGCTCTGACGTCATGAAACTATTGTCGAAAAATTTAACCACTCAGGTATTTTACCATTGTGTAAGTTTTTGTCTTAAACGCACTGTCAGATATATAAAAACTTCGTGGTATTTCCGCTTCGCAATTAAAGCTCTGTAAATGAAATATTTCTGAATGTTGCCGAATACTAAAAACTATTTTTGAAAGGTTATTAAATAAGCTTTCAAATTGTATTATTACAAATAATTATTAACATTTTTAAATATTAAAATTTAGAATGCAAACATAAAAAAAATTGTAAACAGGACTCACATGATGATTTTACGTGAAAACGGTACTAAAATCACGGATTATGTAAAAAAAACACCAACACCAAAACATTCTGTGGTATGAATATATAATTTTAAAAAAATTCACCTCACTTTTATACCATTTTATATAATAATATTTAATACAAAAATAACAATGTCAAATAGAGCAGGTGACTTGGCGGGTGAAAACTGTTTCTTCAAAATAAGCGTTTTTATGTATTTCTATGGATAACTTTGAATAGAAATGTGAAGCTTGATTTAATATGAGTTTTAAAGCTTATTGTACTTGACTGTTATTGTTATATTGTCGTGTAAACACCCTTGGGGTCGGAGTGGTTAATGGTCAACATAGTATCGAGATTTTGATCAGCTCTAAAATGTTTACCGTCAGCAAATATAGTCAGTCGACCAGCCACTTGTGCTCAGCAAGTAGAACAAGATCAGTAAATAATTTCAATCCCTAACCTAGCTTATCTTAACCCAAACTACGTAATGAACCTGATATTTTTTCACCACCGGTATGATTTCTAAATGATTTAATAGATTCTTGATAACTCAATATTTAAATGGTAAACAATTACCTATTAATAAACAAAATAACACAAAACGGCTTATTGTGTGTTCAATATTTCTCAAATCTACAAAAAGAGAAGAAACACCTACATTTATAACAAATCAAATGCAAATTTACCAAGCCATACAAAACTGCAATATCCACCCTTCTGAATTACGCTGTATCATCAACCAATCCGAACAAATAAAAAAAATTAAACAATTTTTCAAAAAAACTTATATTAAATTGTAAATATTTTATATAGAACATACAACAAACAACCTAAGTAACAATCATGGCTCCCTTATCAGGCACAAGAGCTCCTCTTTTCTGATAAGGTATACAATAATACAATGTATACATGACCAATGGTGACCTTTAATATAATATTTTCTAAAATATATATGTATAAATGTAATTCATATTATATGTATTACAATTTTTAAAAATGTATAAAATTTCATTCACATTTAACATATGATACCGAAGTAAGTTTATTATAGTTAAAAACGTGTGTCACGGAATCTGGCACAATACCAAAACATGTTCCCACATACTTTGTAGTTTTATTATGTTTTGAATTCCTGGAAATGTAACCCTTTATATATTTTTTTCATCATCTTCATTGTGAAATTACATACTTCTGCTACAGCAGGAGCAAATGCTCCTCACTACCCCCGATTCCTAGTCTTTTTCCAAGTTATTCGTCTTCATTCCT
The DNA here is from genome assembly GCA_917563855.2 of Limnephilus lunatus. Taxonomy (NCBI): domain Eukaryota; kingdom Metazoa; phylum Arthropoda; class Insecta; order Trichoptera; family Limnephilidae; genus Limnephilus; species Limnephilus lunatus. The sequence continues at coordinate 60,286,382 of OU830596.1, forward strand.
CAGAACTTTCCATCATGCTCCATCCCACTTCTACACATTCTGTCAACCACTTCCTCGACTTGCTCCTAGATCGCTGATTCCACTGGGGAATGCATTTAATCATGATTTACAGTATTTTTCTTCCACACAAGATTATAAACAGTCTGCAATATTATCGTTGCAGTAGATCTGTACCATAAAGGATAAACCACGTAAGTCCATAGCTAAGTCTGTAGCTAAGCGTGGATTATCTTTTAAGGTGCAGAGATAACGTCGTATTTAAATAATGATTGGAATATTTCTGTAGAGCTGTTTTCGTGGAAAAATCATCTCAATGGGGCTTTACAATTTATTAACCCTATAACTTATCCTTTAGACACGATAAATTTTATCATTGATAACTTACAACTAATAATTAGAACTAGTGACTTACAGCTAAGATTTATAACTAGTGACTTAAGGGGGCTTTACACTTAATTTATTTAACTATAACTTATCACTCAAACTTACAACTAATAACTTACAACCTAGACTTATAACTAGTGGCTTACAACTAAGATTTATAACTGATGACTTACAACTAAGATTAATAACTAGAGACTTACAACTAACATACCTACATATTTATAAATTTACAAATATTATCAAAAAATATCATATATTTAATTTTGGAGGCGGGTATGGGTCCTGCTGTCCCGGAAACCACTTATTGGAAAAGCAACACCCCTGCTATAGGTCACCCCAAGCAATTGACTACGTTTGGTGATTTAGCAAGGGTGCCCCGGTTCATGGGGTGAAATTTGTCTAGGTCTTGGCGGCAAATGCGTTTGCCCACCTAATGCAATGCTGGCCGGATCGGGAGAGACTGGTTTAGGGAGACCTAACCCAAACTTTTCCAGCCGGACTCTCTCGAACCATTGGATTACACTGCAGTGGGAGGGATGGATTCATACGTCCTTCTGGACACATTGACCACCAGATTCCTACTCACCCCTCATTCCCTTTCCTTCATAATACTAGAAAATAAGCCATATCTGGCTTAAGTTCCATATATTTTCTTCTGTATATATAAGCCATTTCTGGCCCGAGTTCCATACATTTTCATCCCTGTGAAAATAAGCCATATTTGGCCCAAGTTCCATACATTTTCATCCATCTTTCTTCTATGAAAATAGGCCACATCTGGCTCAAGTCCCATATATTTTCACATATCTTTTCTTCTGTGAAAATAAGCCATATCTGGCCCAAGTTCCATACATTTTCACCCATCTTTTCTTCTGTGAAAATAAGCCATATCTGTCCCAAATTCCATACATTTTCACCCATCTTTTCTTTTGTGAAAATAAGCCATATCTGGCCCAAGTTACATAAATTTTCATAGATCTTTTCTTCTGTGAAAATAAGCCGTATCTGTATTTCTATAAGACATTTAGTTAGGTTAGATTGGTTTGATACCGCCTTTACTGTGTCTGCAGGGGGCTATGAACTCGGCTACATCAAGTTAAACCGCGTTAGGTTAGGTTAGATAATATAGTACCTAGCAACCGCAACAGATTATTGTGCAACACTCATTTTACCTTAACATTAACTCGAGATGCGGAGAGACCAATCTCTCTCTTATGCAATCACTTGGAACGGAGAACCTGGTGCATTCTAATGCAGCTTTTTGCTGGTCATAAGAGATGCAGTGAACGAAGATGAAATTGTGCAACTGAACAAGATGGTACTCTTCATTTAAGATGGCCATGCAGTGTTGTGGTTAGCATTACTAACTAGCAAATGAAACTCTGGAAGATGAACAAACTGTAAAAGATTGTGGCTTTGTTGTGATAAATCATTTTATTTGAACTCCATACCAATCAGTTTCGGATAAATGGGGTCTTCGTCAGATCCATAGATAATATAACGACCAAATTTCACAGACTATCAAAGCGGTTTTGCAATAAAAATTATGCGTCGACGTGTTGGTAGAAATGAATATTGGCGACATGCGTTGCGCGTTGTGCGCGCGGTAAGAGCAAATGTTTAAGTAATATGAAGAGCGATTCTGTGGAAAGATAAAAAAGTGTGGATACGGAATCGTTTCTATATGAAATCGACTGTCAAATTTGTGTGATTGTGTATGGCTTGCAATTGCTTTTCCTATGGGCTGATATATCAGCTGTCGCCAATTTCAACTAGTTTAAAACACGAAAAGCTGTAAGTATACATTCATTTAATGTACTTTTAAAGTTGTATTTTTTTCTTAAATTAACTCCATACATGAAGCCCTGAGGAAAATAATTTCCTTCAGGGCCTATGTCATCTGAGATGCTGTGTGGAGGGTCTTTTTGAGGAGAGGAAGGAATGAAAATTGGTCTCGAAGAGATCCATGTTGTAGGAAAGAGGAAATACAAAGGCCGTCAAATCGTTCCACAGCCGAGGTTTGAACTCAAGAACGAGTCGAAGGAGCGACCCGTTCTCATGTGACAAATGTCAAATGTATACATACGTTGGGCGCGCCTTTGGCGTGTTTCCCGACTATGCACCGGTACCGAGGAAATCAATGACGTAAGTTCCTCGGAGCATCTTCCATTTAAATATCAATAGTACAAGGATAGCATTCCCACCCGATGCCTGTGCTCTAAAGATCGCAATCCGTTTGTTAATTTTGGAGAATCTATCAAACCGGCCGCCCGTTTCTGCACAGAGTCGAGAGTTTTTTCAGGTATTTTGTAGCTCCAGACCAGAGGTGGCTACCAAATTTAACCTTGCATTTGCGATTTGCACAGGGTTAGCGGTTGTGAACTATCTGCAGTATTAACAGGCCCTGTACAGTACGCCTAGTTTTGTAGAGGCTAACTTAATTCTGGCTTCAATGGAGCCCCCATATCTGAGCTGATCATTTAGTGTTACACCAAGCATATCAATGGAGGTCCTGTTTGAAAAATTGCTACCATTGAAGAAGACTAGATTTTCATTTCGATCCCTTTTAGACGTAATTAGAGGTAATTAACCTTTCCAACCCGGTTCCATTTTAAATTTCATACACAGCTTTCCTTACAATCTGCTAATTAATGACTTAACATAAAAATAAACTTGGGAAACGAACGAGGTTTACAACAACACTTGCAGTAGTTCTCGAGTTGCTGTATTCGAACAGTCGTTAGTTAGCGAGTTCTATGCAAGCAAGTCCTCCCTACTACCGTTCCTATGTAGCTAAAAGTGCACTATACCTTGGATGCACACAGCTAGAATTGCATCTAACTCGGTGGACTTTCACTTTGAGTTTCGCTTCCGCGTTCGACGCTCTTCTTCCGGGTGTGTGCGGGAACTAGTTACTACGGCAACATGGGAGTAAGCTTCATTGATCATTTTAATTTCATAATAATAATAGCAGTTCATTTATACATGGTGTTTATTCTTAAAGTCGATTTTTTCCAACTCATATAGGTCTCATAGAAATTATTGTATCTCCCTTTTTTTACATGAGCTCCACACAGGAGGGCCAATGTCATCTTTGGGGATGCTGTGTTGTCGGTTTTTAAGGAAAGGAAGGAGAGGAGAGTTCTGGGAAGGAAAAGGGTTTAGGGGGTGGGTAGGAATCTGGGGTTCAGTGTGTCCTGGTCATCCGCCTCCAAGACCTGGACAAAACTCACCCCATGAACCCAATGTAACCTATGGCAGAGGTGTTGGTTGTCCAATAAAGGTTTTCGGGGCAGCGGTTACCCATTCCCGCCTCCCAAATTGCTGTGATAGTGAGAACAATGATATAAACGGTGTTAAGAGTGAAAAGTTTATATTTTATTACAAAAACTAACCACAAAATAAGTCAAATCTACACCTTTATGTAATCAAAATTTCGAATCGCAAATTGAAATAATTTTATTAAACTTTGGGAATTTTTTATTAATTATTTCTATATGGAACGACAAAAAGGGAGTTGACAATGTCTAATAAAATATGTATGTTTTTTTTTGTTATCAGTAATTCATTAGTATCTGTGTTTTCTTCTTCGGAGTCACTAGGTGTCGTTTTCTTTTGGGTTTTATTTTGCTGTTCATTTTGGAGTGGTTTGAAAATTGGATATTCATTTTACAAAAAAAATCTTCTTGGATTTCTTAGAATTCAATCCTTGGGCAGCTAAATGTCTGCAGAGGTTCGTCAGGCACTTTATACCGCTATACTGTGGGACTGTGGATTTGCCTATCTATATATTTTGCTATCTCATTTTATCGCAGGCTAAATTCTGTAGATGTATGTGTTTGTCCCTTTTTAGATGTATGTGTTTGACGCTAGCCGTCCGTGATGGAGTACTAGCATCTATCCTGATGCATGGCAATGAGGCATGCAACTGGCAGAGGAAGGATGGGAATAGACTGAATGCTGTGGAAATTAAACCATGTACGATCGTCTGAGAAACGTGGAGATCCGCAAATAATGCAAGGCTGATGTAAGCGTAATGAGTAAGATTAAGAAAGGAACGCTCAGATGAATCAGATACTTGAGTCGGGCCATGTCAAGAGTCAGAAAAATAGAGATTTGTATGAATGTGAACGAGGCAAGGAGTGTGTGCCAATACCTTGTTGTTGGCGATCCGTCCTCTCTGCGTACCTACCCCTGCGGGGAAACGGCGTGATGGTTAGTTAGTTAGTTAGTTTTTCCATTTCATCGAGTTTCAAATCACAACGGTGCTAAAGAATGCCAATTTGATGTTGACAATATTGCATTTGAATTTGTGTGCGACAACTGGCTCTCTAATATCCCGTAATTTTCCGAGGTTCTGCTCCAGTAATAAATAGATTGATTCTGACAGCGATATATACAGTGACAAACTAAAAGTATATGATATACTAAAGAACGGTCCCTCATAGAGTCGAGTCGCATTTCACCCGACCTTAGGCGCCTCTAGACACTAGGTCAACGTCGAAATACTTCGCTCGGTTGCGACACTCTCCGTTCTTATGTTCTCCTGTCGGTGTCGGGAGCGAACTAGTAAAAAAATTTACCGTTATTATTTAAACCATTATGAAAAAAAATTAACTTACTAATTAAGGGGCCGCAACTCGAATTTCTACAGATTTCTTACATATCTCCCCTAAACATTTGAAGTTTTTAAGCTCTTAAAAATTTTTTTTATTTTTGAAGATAATGTATAGACTCTAGATGCTGCCCAAACCGAAACGCAAATTATATGAAATTCCTTCGATAGAATAAAATCGCAAAATATGCTCCAAAAATTATTAAAAACAAATATGTTTCTATTATCTTATAAATTATATTTGTGAAAAAATTCACAATGTTTCTTTAAATGATACTTAAGATGCTCCCCAAGAGATTATTGCTCTTTTTTAAACGAGTCGTGTTTTATTAAACATTTTCGAAATTTTCGCATCGATTTTGGCGCTGTAAATGTTAGCTCTCCTCTAACATTCGTAATTTCGTATCTCTCCATCTTCCTCTTTTCGGGCCCGGTTGCAGAGCCTTAACTAACCAACCATCACGCCGTGTCCCCGCAGGGATAGGCAGAGAGGGCGGACCGCCAAAAAACTCGGTCTTGGCACACACTCTTTGCCTCACTCTCTTACACACTTTTCTATTATCTGACTTTTTACATGGCCCGACTCAAGCATCCGATTCACTTGATCGGTCGTGTCTTTCTCGGGCGTCCCCGACTTCTTCTACCATTTATATTTGCGTCATATATTCTTCTAATTTTTTGCGGATATCCACATTTCTCACACGGTCATACACGGTCTTACCACACGTACACCGCAGGGATCTCATTTCAACAGCATTCAGTTTACTTTCATCCTTCCATTGCCAGTTCCATGTCTCACTGCCATACATCAGGGTAGGTACCCGGACTCCATTGTAGACTGCTAGCTTCGCTTCTTTTGACAGTTTTTTATTAGCGTCAACGGCATTTAGTCCTAAATTAATGGAGTTACCTGCATTTAACCTTCCTTCCATACCTCTATCAGTTTCCTATCTGTTGTAAACACACTGCCAGATACGCAAGCTCACCCACTTGCTCCAAGTATTCACCTTTAACAACTGTATTGCATACATTTTTTTTTGCTAAAAACTCGCCAAGTAAATAAGCCAGGAGTTTAGAGTGTCAACGTTAAAAATCTATGTTTAATCTATATCAAAATGAAAACCACACATAAAAGTGTAACTTGAATAGTTGAAAAAGTTTTATAAAATCATTTTAAAAAACCATCTACATTTTCTACTAAAAAAAATCTTTTCAATATTCAGAGAATCTACAATAGACAATATATATCTATAAAAATATTCAATACTACGAACTTTCAAAGAAATACAGCTAAAAAAATTACATTTCAATATATCAGCAAGATATCAAAACAATATTAAAATCCCAAAATTTAATACCAAGCACATCCAAAATTCCTATCTGTATATTGGTATAAATTATTTCAACAAATTCACATTAAAACTAAAAATTATTGATAATAAACGTAAATTTCAAATTAAATTAAAAAATTACTTAAGAAAAGTAAGAGTCGTTGCTATTATTAATATTTCATTTCATTTCAATTAAATCTGTTGATTGATAAATCTCAAGTTTCTCTTACGATGCTCCAGATTTTATGTCCGGGTTAAATCTTTCCCAAATATAAGACTAAACCCTTCCACACACTTTTCCACAAATGATTATCTAGTAAATCCACCCAATGTAAGTGCACTATATAAGTACAATAAATACAAACAATACGTCAATCCACCAGAAACATAATGGGAAAATAATTCACCGACTCCAGATATTTTCATATCAGAGGGTTCGGCTCTGATGAACTCCTAACTGGACCGATAAATCCTACTGATCCCTCAATATAAATCTTTCGTAATCCTACGGTGTATTTAAAATAACTGACTTTTGCATTTATTATTTTGCATATCTATTGTTGTTAGTTGCAATTTTATTATTCACTTACTCAAATGATAAGATTGATAACATAATTGAGCTTGAATCACTCACCAAACACAAGAGACTTGTCTCTTTATGGTGAGGAAAGGCTTTTATTATATTCATATTACAAATCTTTTTAACATGTAAAAAAATGTATAATTATTGTAAAAACATACAAATATTAAATAACCTCCCGAAGTAACTACACTGTGCCCTTTACCCACGAACACCTTAAAAATAAGTTGGTATGTATGCATTTTTTCACCGAAGCCAGAAATTGCAACGAAACTTTCAAAATACATATATATATTACTTACCAACGTATTCGGCGACCAAATCTCTTGTATATTATGGTTGTTCGCCTATTCCGTCCCTGGTTGTTCTTGTGTCTTGATCGTTGGTTGGTCTGATGTTGAGCAACGCGGCGTATTGCAACGTTGGCGTTGCTCGTTGCTCGTTGCCCGTTGCTCGTTGGCAAGTTCGTTCACCTTACGGCGCGGCGGCACGGTCAGGAGGTTATTGCGCAACGCGACTGAGGCAATAGAAAACGGCTTGGTAATGTGGAACCGTGATTTATACTAGCGGAATAGATGAAAATCAAAAGTGAATTAATGTTAATTGGACGCTTTTTAATGAAATGCTCTCCCCGGTGCGGTTTTAAAACATAAACTATTATTTAATCCTGGAATATATTTAATAAATAATATGTTCTTTAATGAACTTGTTTGGGAAAGCAAAGGCAAAATTCTATGATGGACGGTACAATAGTGCAATCATGATCTCATCCTTGGATTACCAATGCGAATGGTCAGATGCTAAGTGTTTTCGATAGTATTTTATGGAATGGAAGCATGGACGCTTACTGAAGAACTAATTAGGCGACTTGAGGCATTCCGGATGTGGATCTACAGAAGAATACTTAAAATAAGCCGGATGGACAGGGGTACGAATAAAGGTGTTATGGTTCGGATGAATAAATAGTAAAATAAGTTATTAAAACTATTAAAATTCGAAAACTTCAATATCTTGGACATGTGATGAGACATCCAGAGAAGTGTGAGATCTTGCATCTCATAATGCAGGAAAAGATTGCCGGAAGACGGCGCCCTGGAAGGTGAACTCATGACTGAAAAAGCTGAGACAGTGATTTGGCCAGTCTACTGTAGAGCTGTGCCGGGCCGCAGTAAACAAAGTCCGCATAGCCAACATTAGTCAACGTCCGTTGAACGGACGGGGCACAAGAAGAAGAAGAAATGTGATTCTTCCCCCGGTAAGAAACAAGGTTTAAGGCTTCTTATAATGTTAATCCAAAGAGAAAAGTGTTAATAGGATATATTATAGGCAATACAAGAATGATACTCTTAGGGGGTATATTTTATTTAAGAGTATGAGAGCCTAAATAGGTAAGTTTTTAGTTTGAATCGAAATTCTGTTGGGCTAGGTTAGGGTTATGTGCTATTTAAAATCGAGTGCAGTTCACACGCGGTAGAAGTGAAATCTACACTTACACAATCTCAACCAATAGGAGCCTGGAAAAGCAATGGCCAACGCGCGCAGTTTAAATTATTTCAATATCATTGTATCTCACTCTATCTCACTCTATCTCATTCTATCTCATTCCATCTCATTATATCTCATTATATCTCATTATATCTCATTATATCTCATTTTATCTCACTCTATTTCACTCTATCTCATTCTATCTCACTCTATCTCACTCTATCTCATTCAATCTCATTCCATCTCATTCCATCTCATTATATCTCATTCATTCTCATTCTATCTCATTCCATATCATTCTATCTCATTCCATCTCATTCCATCTCATTCTATCTCATTCCATCTCATTCTATCTCCTACAGATATATGTGTTTGTTTCTTTTTAATGTCGTTTCATCGAGTTTCAAATCACAGCGGCGCTAAAGAAGTTTCACTTCAAACTCACAATCCATCGACTCCTGCTCCTGAGTGTACTGTGTATCTGACCTTTGTGTGATGAAATTCTTGAATACTTGCCGTTTCTTCGACCTACTCGGGCCACTCGTACATGAAGCCTGGCAGTGTTTTCCGCGTCGTTATACCGTTCGTAATAATAACAACAGTAACACTGTCTTGTACAAGTCATGATGGATAGACAAATACAGATAGTGACTTGTCCAATATTGTCCAAGTCCAATGTCCGTGGCTCGAAGAGGTGGACTTATGAATTTGTTTGGGCCCGTTAGATAACTTTTAAACATTCAGCATTCCGAATTTTCACCGATTTATAACATATTTCTCTTGAACACTTTCAGTTTTTAAGTTCCTAAAAAAATATGTGTTATTTTTTAAGATAATATCTATAAACGGTGTTTCTACTTATTTTGACAGAATAGCACTTAATCCTAAACATGGGAACACCTCAGGACAGGTTCGCCTAGTGAGGTGTTCACTAAATACTACTACTAACCTATTTACATACAGTCACGAATCTTTAACATTTTTTTTCGTCTTATTACTAAACTCATTATTTATGTATACCAATATAATAATTTGTAGAGTGTATGTTAAAGAAGAGAAATAAATAAATACATTTGTAGAGCCGAAACGGTATATACCTTTATGAAATTCTCTCAATAGAAAAAAATCCCGAGCTCCGAAAATCATTAAAACACATTTGTTCTGCTATTTGACATGTTATAGGTAACCTAAAATTCACGATGTATCTTTAAATGCCACTTAAGCATTTATCGAGAGATTTTTAATGTTTTTTAAATGAGTCGTTTTTTATTAAGTATCTTCAAAAGACACAAAAAAAAGATAACGGTCGCAACTGGGAGTCTGGGATTCGAGCCAAGAACCTCTCGTCTTACTGGGACTAACGCCTTACCAATTCGGTTATTACCACCTCTTATTTGAACGTTGTATTTATCAATCTCATATTTCAAATTTTAGTTTCAACAATATCATATTCGACTAATTTTATTTGTTTTCCAATAAAATTGGCAACTACGTTTTAAATTATAGATACTGTAATACCAGTTTTGTGCTACCAGCGAATTGGAGCTGGTAGCACAAAAGTATAGATCACACATCTGCCCTGATGATGGACACTGTAACGCTGTCCGAAAACGTAACAGTTAAAGAAGGAACGGATAAAGAAGGAAACAGCTCAACACGGCAAAATACCCTAAAAATAAATCAGTATAATAATTTTGGCCGTGAAAATCTAAAATCGTATTCGAAAAAAATGATTTAATTAATTAAGTTGATAGGTTATGGGCTATTTTTTATCAGTTATTAATGACTTTATATTACATTCAAAGTTGTTTTAAAGTATCAATTTGTGTTGTCTGTTAAGATTGTGATTGAATTGGTGCAGCCACTGCCCTCTGCATTGTTTTTATCTAGTTTATTTACCGACAGGTTATATGTCTATAATACAGGTTTCTACTGTGTGACCAGATGGCGCTTGTATCAGGGCTGTCAGGTAACAAAGTTGTGTTTTTTATATAAAAAGCCGGTTTCCTGTATTTTCTCCCTTATTTATCGCTAATATTCGAACAATAAACAAAGGCTTGGTTTTCGTTATTGATTTTTGGGGTGTTATGCCGTGTTGCACAACCTCCCTCTTTAGCAAACGTTTCGAAAAGCGTTGCAGTGTCCATCATCAGGGCCGATCCGGCAGATGTGTTGGAGCGAGGTATTACAGTATACTTCAAAATGGTTGTAGATTTCAATACCCTCCGTAATCAGGCGTGCTACAATAGAAACTGGATCCAAAGAACTGTTCCTCGAATCTACTGTCATCCGGTGATCCCTAATCACCGGTACAAAGTAACCGGAACAGGCAATGGCGTAGGAACTGGTTCCAAAATAGCCTGTTCCTCTAATCCACCATCATCTAGTGATCGCCAGTCACCGGTACAAAATAACTGAGACAGGCAGTGGCCTCATATGTAATATACATAAGTAACATAAGCACACATTTCACCAATAACAAGGCTTGTTTGGTCTTTAGTAAAGCAACCGGCCCCAGATGAATTTGTAAACTGTACAAAATAATTGTAGGTAGTTAAAGTGTTTGATCATGTTTTTATCCTAAAAAGTTTGCGAATAAAATAACTCTCGGAGTGTTTTTAAATTTAAGAAAGGATCCTACCAATTCCTAACATTGTCTTATCGTATGTTTCACATTTCGGTAGCTTTAAAAAAATGTCTACACTTGACTCTTGATCGATCGCATGAGGAAAATGGTAGAATTGCAAATTATTTCCGCGTTTATTAATTTCCCATTTCGACTCTGCTTGCCGGCAGCAGATCGTGAGACCCGGAAGGGCATCGAACCCTCGACTAGCAGTATCGCTTTCACTTTTACCACCGCACTACGGCACCTTGCGTAGTGGGATAGGTTGGTATAATATACTACCACTAAGCTGCCTAGTCACTAGCTCACTCATCTTCCCGTTGAGATAACTAACTGTACAGCTTGTAAGTATCTGCATTTGCTGCGGTAGACAATATTGACCATAGATTTCTCGGTGTTTTTCGATATTTACAATGAGGAGGTGTGATGTGAAGGAACCGTTGTCTAGGGCAGCAGAGTTTAGACTAGCAATCTGAAGTTCGCAGGTTCAAATCCCGGCATGCGCAAATAAATTTTATACCTATGATCAATTTGTGTTGTTTCACAATTTATTAATTAAAAATAATATACAGTGTATTTGTGATACGTTCCAGAGTCAAAGATACTCACTGTATCGCTCCGGTGTAGGCCAGTAAGACCTTATAAGAGAAATGGCTTTAGCTGTATTTGGTGACCAGATCTGAGTAGACCTGTATTTACCCACCTTCCTCTCCCACATCTGCCATTTGCCTCCCCTTTCTTTTTACTTTCAGCCTCTCCAGATGTTTGAATTGGGACTCTTGTGCGGTATTCACATTAAAAAAGGATCTTTAAAAACAAATATTGTCAAATTTCTTTATAATGTTTCTAAGTAATTATATTTTTTTCTTGAAAAATCAGAAACGATCACAAATTTACCTTTAATTCGAAAAACCACGAAATCTGTAAAATATTTAACCAAAATAAATACACATTACGAGTATGAGATATGTTTGTAATTATAGGTATCTATATTATACCTACTTTATCGCTTGTTAGTTATACTTCACAATTCAAACTTCAATTTTGAAAATGATACTCGAACTTAGCGTAAATTTAAAGGTTAGGTTAGGTTAGTTTAAGTTTTAACAGATATTCGGTTGGAGGATATTTTGTCCGTAGGATATTTTGTCGGGGATATTTTGTCGCGGAATGAAGACGCACGGAACCACTAAAAATATAGAGGTAAATAAATAAATAATAAAAATAAATAAAACACTTTGTATTTAACCACGAATTTATTTTGGTATATATCGACCGGTTTCGCTTACATCAAGCTCCTTCAGGCTTGATGTAAGCGAAACCGGTCGATATATACCAAAATAAATTCGTGGTTAAATACAAAGTGTTTTATTTATTTTTATAATATAATGTCTAACCACAAAGTAATTGCTTCTTATGAAAAAAAAATAATAAATCTTGCATTTTATTACAAAGAGTTCCACCAAGTAAAAAGGCATAACCGTAGACCATAGACTATCTATTTGAGTGTCCATTCACCTGCTGTCGACTTAGATAGAAAAACGTTATATAATCATAGCATCATCAAAACATAAAAACAACATTCGCTCTTACAATAACATAATGTATGTTATGTTGGACGTTCTCGTTCTATACCAATGAGATAATTGTTGCATTTCTCTCACAGATAACAAAAAATGTTATGAAATCACAATTTGGAATATTCATGCATTATTTTGTAAGAAATAGATGCATTATTTAATTAAATGGCCACAATATTAGCGAAACTCAATCTGGAAACAGAAATATCATAAAAAGATAATAAGGCATTTCCACAAACGAGGGATTCTGTTGAAAATCTACGGAATATTTAAAGATCATTTTTCTGATTTTAATCATCCTACTAAAAATGTTTGTTTTTTATGTTTTCATTCAACAATATTGATTTTAAAAACGCTCTAAAACTGACAAAACCAAAACGGACCGTTTTTTGCAAATAGGTTTGTGACGTCACAAGCGTAGCTCAGCTGAACCAGCATAAATAAACACTGTCAGTGATCGTCTGCACTCCTGGCTGCACAAAATATCGTTTTAGCGGTAATTCAAAAATGGGAAATTCGTCAACACAAAAATAAAATAAAAATGCTGTAATTATCGTAATTTTTTGCTTAATTACCCCATTGCACCTCTGGGACTCGAACCCAGGACCTTTCGCTTTCCGGGCAAATGCGCTACCACTGCGCCAAGGTGTCGATATCCGATTCGGTGATTTTTAACTGTATCATACTTCGACTAAGAACCACCAACATCATCTTAATTTTATTAACGCATATTTTATTGGCTGTTATCTTTATGTATGTTTGAAAGATTCAAACCTGAACAAAATGCTATCTAGATAGTGTCTGGATAATTTTTATCCATTTTATTTTGAATATGAGACATCTATTGACTTTTCTGCAAGTCTAGGGTGAATATTTATTTTCAGTGCTTTAATTAATAGAATTTCAATTTGGGAGGCGGGTATTGGTACAACCGCCCCTAGAACCATTTATTGGAAATCCAACACCACTGCCATAGGTCACCTCAAGTGGTTCGCTACATTTGGTGACATAGCAGGGGTTCCCGGCTTCGTGAGGTGATGTTTGTCCAGGCTTGACGGCGGATTGAGTGGCGGGCCAGATAGAGAGAGATGGCTTGAGGGAGGCTTGTTTTAGACCTTTCCCACCGGACTCTCTCGACCCATCGCCTTGCGCCACAGTTGGAGGGATGGATTTATATGTCCGTCACTCTCGGACACACTGAGCTCCAGATTCCTATCCACCCCTCATGTATTTTCCTTCCCCTCCTTAAAAAGACCATCTACACAGCATCCCATAGCTTTTTGCCTGTTTAGAAGTGGTTTGAATATTGGATATTGATTTACAATTTTTTTTTTTTTTTGAATTTCGTCTGATTTTATTTCTAGTTAGCCGAAAATTTGCAAAGTTCGTCAGGCGCTTTATACCATTACACTAAAGGAGACTTGAGTGTGACCGTGGATTTATCGTATTATATTAGAACCTAGTAGATACTTGTGACTTGTGAATAAAATAAACATTTTATTGCAGGCTAAATCCTATAGATGTATGTTTTTGTCTCTTTTTAGTGTCGCTGATTTCAGTTTCATCGAGTTTCAAATCACAACGGTGCTAAAGAAGTTTTCACTTCAAAAAGTAAACCAAGGATTGGTAAATTAACTAGTGCCATAGTTTTGTATACTTATAGCGCGAAGCCAAACAAACTTTATACGTAGGGATTTCAACGTAAGGTAACACTTGCAACCTCTACCGACCCAATTAATTCAGATGTTATTTAAGAATTTGAATTTTGTAGTTTATAGTTGGGAAAATCTCTATTCCCTATTATTTTTATCACCAAAAGTAGAATAGATACACAGCTGGATATCAGTTATATGCGTCAATTTGGGGGGCGGGTGTAGGTATCGCCGCCCGGGAATTATTTATTGAATGCCGTAGGTCACCCCAAGTGGTTCGCTACTTTTGGTAACTTAGCAGGGTACCCGGGTTATTGGGGTTAGGTTTGTCAAGATTTTTGCGGCTGATGTATCTGCCCATCTGCTGCGTGGCGGGCCGGATCGAGAGAGACTGGTTGAAGAGGTATTTTGACCTCTCACCGCACCGCGTTTGAAAGGATGAATTTGTACGTCACTCCGGGACACACTGACCCCTATATTCCTACCCACACCTCATACCTATTTCCTTATCAGATATTCCTCTTCTTCCTTTCCTTAAAAAACTCTTCAGACGACATCCCCTCAGATGAAATAGGCTCTGAGGAAATTAATTTCCTCAGCGCCTCCTGAGTGGAGCTATTGTAAAAAAAATGCTAGGGAAAAATGAGAAGTTACCGAAGGTCATCCTATCCTATCCTATCAAACCTTATCGATCGACTGTGCTGGAGGCCTGGTCACCAAACACGGCTAAATCAAGCAATGTTTTGATTTTGCAATATTGCAAATCTAAAAATGGCGTTATAAAATTGGCAATGTAGGCACATATAAAAAATAATAGTAAATCTTAACATATTTTTTTAAATTTTAAAATCCCACTGGGTATCATAATCGATTCTTATCCATCCATCAAAGATCAAACCATATAGCTTTATCCATCGTTAAAGTACTTCGCTCTACAACCTCTGGTGGGTGTTGGCCTCCTCAAGAGTCTTCCTCCGCTCATCTTGGTTTTGTGCCAGCTCTCTCCAGTTTACAATCTCCAAGAGATATGTCTTTAAGTACGTTGTCGCTCTATCTCAATCTTGACCTTCCTAGGCTCCTTCGCCCTGTCGGTCTTGAGTTCAGCAGGACTTTGGTGCTTGATTCTCGGTCATTCTCTCTACATGACCCAGCCACCGAAATCTTCCCAGTTTTATAAATTTTGTAACGTTTAGATCCTTAAACAGAGTATATAGCTCATTGTTGTAATTTCTGCGCCAAAATCCATTTTCTAAAACTGGTCCAAAGATACGCCTCAAAATTTTCCTTTCAAAAACGTTAAAGTACGAAGAAATGCTAGGAATTGAATTATTATAATAATTTCAGAATCGTTTAGAATAATAATACAACAGAATATAATAGACCTTTATTGTAAGCGGGTAGGTACTTGTAAGGTATATTATAATATAACGTAATATAATATACCTGACAAGTACCTACCTGATTATAATAGCAGAACTTCTAAATGACGGCGGAAGTGCGCAACTTTCTCCTTGCAGAATGCGCGGTGAGAGGAGAGAGGGACAGAGAGAGATACGATAGAGAGAGAAAGAGGTACTATACAGAGAGAAAAGTTGACACGACATCCCGGGGACGGTTTTTCAAATGAAGCTACATTTTAAATTTAATTAATTGTTTTTAAATTATTGAAATTTTTTGTAAATATTAAAATGTTGTTGGATATAGATAACGTTATTTGCGTGGATTCGGAAGATTTATGGCATCACAAATTGGAAATATTTTGATGAATGAAATAAGAGATGTCTTTTACATATTTTAATTCTATTTTGAAAGGCTGTATTTTCACAGTACAGTAGTATTTTCAATGTTATTTAAAAAGTTAATGTCTTCTGCGAGATAAGGTTTTACAGATTAGAAAGATAGAGATTTTTTTTACCTAAAAAAACATTTATATATTTGTGGTGGAAGTAGGAGATTTTCAAACATTGTTGTGTTATTCGTCACCCGGAAATGTTTGTCTTTAAAAAAAAACACAAAAAATCAAATAAAATTTACACGCGCACGCCGGGATTCGAACCCGTGACTTTCGATTTTTTAGTCGAGAGCCTTATCCCTCGATAACGAAGGCCTTAAAGTGCAGTTTGTATTAAGACAAATCTTATTATTAGAATTTTTTCTAGGAAAATGATATTATATATTGTTTTATTTCAAGAGAACTTGTAGCCGGTGGATGAGTTTGTGTATCTGGGTAGTACGTTTACGAGAGATGGGAAGGCTGATAGAGATATTGAAAGAAGGGTAAATGGTAAATGCAGGTAACTCCATTAATAGAGGACTGAATGCCATTGGCGCAATTTAAAAAAAAACTGTCAAAGGAAGCGAAGCTAGCAGTCCGCAATGGAGTTCTGGTACCTAACCTGATGCTTGGCAGTGAGGCATGGAACTTACAGAGGAAGGATGAAAACAGACTGAATTCTGTTGAAATGAGATCCCTGAGGCATATGTATGGTAAAACCATGTATGATCGTGTGAGAAATGTGGAGATCCGCAAAGAATGCAAGGCTGATGTAAGCGTAATGAGTAAGATTAAGAAAAAGAAAGGGTCCCTCAAGTGGTTTGGGCATGTAGAGCGAATTAACGAGAAAGTAGTGTAAGAAGAATGTATGTATAAGAAGAATATATTTAAAAGACGATGAATGAATGTGTATATAGAGTGTGTGCCAAGACCGAGTTGTTTGACGGTCCGTCCTCTCTGCCTACTCCTGCGGGGAAACGGCGTGATGGTTAGTTAGTTAGTTATTTCAAGAGCCGATGTAAAAACTAGGCCTCAACTACTTGTCCATATTACGCAACATGAGTTGATACCTATTCAGTTTCCATTCATTACGAAGAGAGAACGTAAAATAATGTGGGGAACAAGTTTAGTGAGATAATGTTATTTATTAATCAGTTACTTATTCTAATATTGCGATTACAACACACTTCATAATCATAATTTATCAAATTTTAGCGAGTTCCCGGCATGTGTTGCAATGCTACTTAAATATAGATTTTTTTCTCCTCTGTGTCCTTTCCCATTCGTTCCCGTTCCTGGCATGCGTTGCGATGCCACTTAAATATAGAATTTGTTTTTTCCTTCGGTGTCCTTTCCCATTCGTCCCCGTTTCCAACATGCGTTGCAATGCCACTTAAATACAGAAATTCCTTCTCCATGCGTGTCCTTTCCTATTCGTTCCCGTTCCTCTTCCGCCTTCCTTTCCCCTCCCGCATCCGCTTTCCCTCCCGCGATCTCCCTCCACCATCCTTGTATTGACCCCTTCCTTTTCCCACTTTCCCCACTCCCGCGTTCCCCACCCCCCACCCACCCCCCGTGTTCCCCTTACACCTTCACGGCCTTCCCCCTCTCCTCCCGTGACCCCCCCTCCTTCGTTCCCTTTGGCCCCTTCCGATTTTTTTTCTCAATTTATTGCTTTGTAATTACATAATTTGATGATTTTTCGACAGAAATGCTAGGCACACGCTATGTTATTTAATTTAAATTTTGGATCCCGTGATTTTTCACGTATCTGCGCAACTAATAAACGTAACTTTTTAACTCTTGTATATCTTTCTAAATGTATTTCTGAAATATTCTTCAACTAACTGTATAAATTGTGTCTAGTCTGTTTTAAAATCTATTTCTTATACTTTAATCAAACTCCCTTCAAATTCGTGTTCTTGTTTAAAACTAATTTTTTTAGTTGTATTAAGGAAGCCTCAAGTCTCAGCACTTTTCGTAGGATATGTGCATTATATGTAACATACGTACCAATATTATTTTAGTCATATAGTTATCTTATATCATGTATTTTTGTCTAGTTATCTTTTTTATTTAGTTTTTTTTTTTTCAAATGTATTTCTAAATGTTACTGTACTTCATAAATTGTATTTTTTAATATTTTTTTACTAGATGTATGAAAAAATTTACGTACATCTAAATAAAAAATTCAAATACAAAAAAAAATGTTGTTCTTCCAAAAATTAGTTTTATTAAACTCATTGGGAATAATCTTCCATATATATAAAATTCAAAATATGCTTGCTTGGGGATATGTATTTATGTGAGTAGGTATATGAGTTTATGAGTATATGAGATGTCTATGTATTTATTTATTTATTTATTTATTTATTTATTTATTTATTTACTGACTTACGTCCAATTTATTGCTATATTAAGCATAGGAAATGTTTGAAACTTTCAAAATACCTTCTTTCCATCCTCGTGAAGGCTTCTGGATTATTACAACCACATGACAATACATTTTTCAAAGTTTTTTAATCACTACGAAAACTCTTGCGAAACTGTCAAAAATGACATAATTTGAGAATGACATTTTGCAAAACAATGATTGTTAAATCAAAACTCAATTTTCGAAACTCTTTAAAGTAATTAATTTATTTGAAGTACTTCGCCTCATACTTTGAATCGAATCAAGAATTATAGATGTTTTAAATAGGTACCTAGCTATAATAGGTACCAAATTTGATTGATTATTCTTAAAATATACAAAAATGAATACATACATATTTATAATTTATTTTTTTAAATAGGAAATTCACCCTATAGAAAGTGCGAACGTAATATAAGAAAAATTAAAATTTGAATAAAAAAATTGTAATAGGTGACACGCTGGTGACACGCTGGTGACACGCGAGCTGTTTGAAAACTGAATGTACTGGGACCAAAGATATTCAAATACAAAGAGATATGCTATGATGTCCGCGCGACTGTCGCCGAACTACGGCCTAATGCGCGTAGTTTGCATGCATTGCAATTTGTTCATTTTCTTGATTATTTGAAGGTGTGTGTTATTATTGGTTAACAATATAGTTTGAATACGCAAAGAATTTGTTCATTTAGTTTAGCGTTCGTTTGGTTTATTCGTTCGTTTAGTTTATTCGTTAATTGGTAAACAACTCCGGTGATACCCGGAAGCGCAGTCTCATCTAGTAAAAACGGTGGTTGGCACATCTCCTTATATTTCAATATCTTTGACTGGGACCATATTTCTTTGAATATAGAATTGCAACGCATGCCAGGAACCAGCTAGTGTATTATAAATATTATGTTATGATTTTGTAATACATATATTATCGCTACATAAAAATTTTAAAAAAGATGTGAATTTATTAACATAGTGTCACATCGCGGGAAAGCGTTTGCCTGGTTCAAAGTATTAACAATACTTTCTCCAGTTTTTTTAGATGCTGTTAGTAACACTTATTAACAGTTAATCCCGAAAACGTGATCTCATTTGTGATTGTGTGGGGTCTAAGCCTCTCGGTACATTTCTTGCAGTGGTTATGTTTCATTTTACTAACACCTCGTAGCCTAACCTAACCTAACGTAACCTAATATCTAATCTCACTTAAACTTATTTTATGTTATTTCTAATAACTCCTCACAACTTACCCTAGTCTAACATCTAACCAACATTTAACCATTCAAGCAACTTAGGAGGCGGGTAAGGGTACCGCCGCCCCGATATTCATTTTTTGCATAACCAACACCTTTGTCATGGGTCACCCCAAGTATTTCGCTATGTTTGCAGACTTAGCAAGGGTGCCCGGGTATATGGGGATGAGGTTTGTCTAGGTCTTAGGGGCGGGTGTGCCGGCTAACCTACTGTGTTGCGGACCAGATCGAGAGAGACCGGTCGACATTTTGACCTCTCCGGCCGGAGTCTCTCGACGCATCGCCTTGCACCACAGTTGGAGGGATGGATTCGTACGTCTCTCACTTCTGGACACACTGACTCCCAGATATCCACCCCTCATACCTTTTTCCTTCCCAGGACTTCCTATCCTCCCTTTCCTAAAAAGACCTCCCACATAGCATCCCCGAAGATGACACAGTCCCTGAGGGGAATTATTTTTCTCAGGGCCTTCTGTGTGGAGCTAATGTAAAAAAAATATTAAGAATAATTATCATCATAGTTCTCAATATTATCGCGCTCCCTCTAACATTATACTCATAATCTAATTTTATTTATCTTAAAAATGGTACATATTTATAATATTACTAATCTTCCATTAAAAGCATTTGTTTGTGGATGGAAGAAGAGTTTACATTTTATGTAAGTACAATTACCACAGTCACGTGTTTCACATGCAATATAGGTTCAGTTAATACAAACACATCGCAATCAAGACCCTTAAACTAAAAGACTCAAACATGCATGTATTTAGTAAGAAGAAAAACAAGTATAATTTTTAGTGTGTCATTCATGTGGAAATAGGGGAAGCAGTTTTCCCGGTGATGATTTTTCTAAAATATTTTTTGATAGAGTTCAACAATTGTACTTTGTCATTAATGCTTCTGATTTCTACTGGTAGGTTATTGAAGAAGTATTTTACTTGGTGTTGGGCAAAAGAAGTGTTTAATCAAAATCACTTATTCTTTTAATCTTATTACTCATAATATTATTCTTCATTTTTAATGCTAACTAAACTTCAGTGGGTACTTGGAACTTGGAACTTGGTAGTAGATAAGTAGGTATCTGTTTCTTCTTGATTCCAGGAATTTCTCCCTAGACAAGACAACACTGTACAGAGTAAGAATGAATAAGTCTGGAAAGGTTTTCAGCAGGCAATGAATTGACTAAAACTGATATTGAAATAAAAATAAACAGATCATAAAGTGTATAAGTGTTTTAGCCAGCGGTCATTGACTCGTTCTGTTAGAATGCCAAATGGTTATGCAACGGCCTTTGCAACACCTCTTCCGCCGCAGAAATTAGCTATGGCGGTCTGGAAAGAACACAATTTGTTGTTTTTCTGTTCAACTCTTTAATTTAATTCAAAGTTTTTAACGCTCGGAGAAATTGACGGAAGAAATCGTGGAAGCGAAGCATGAAAAAAAGGATTAATACATCGATTCAATAAGAATTATTCGTTCTTACTCAAAATTAATTTAATTCTCTCCAATTGTCTGCTTAGACAAGGCCAGTAGGTATTTAATATATTGGTTTAGTGGCTTCTACTTAACCCAAATAAACTATTACCATTAACATGACCAATGTGTACACGCTGACAGTGCCATGAAATGAACTAAACACAACTAAACGCAAGCCGCATGCGGCTTTTTGCGAATATGGTTTCATTCGTGTACTCGATGACGTAAAATTTACTATTTTTGACGCCGGCTGCCTGCGAACTTGTCAGGCTGCCGGTTGGCAGACCTGCTTTTTTCTCATTTTCTAATCGACCTTTATCATATGAAACCATTCGTGAACTCGATGACTTAATTTTTTCCAAAAAAATCGCTGACTATTTCCATGACTGCGCGGCTCCTGCCAAGAGGCGCACAGGCAGACCATCTTTTTAATGTTTTCTAAATGTCCATTATCACTACAAAGTAGTTCCATCCGTATACTCGATGACGTGGGGTTTACCTATCTCGTCTCCTAGTCTATTTGCGGCTCAACTTAAAGCATCCGAAGAGTTTTTTTAAGACTTTAAAAATATAGAAGCGATCTTCAAGAGAAGAATAAAAGAATTGCCTCTATTGCATGAATAAACTTTTTTGTTGTTGTTGTTATTTTTAATATTAACTCTGTACCCGAGAAGCATACATTCGATTCAAGTCCAAAAAGGTAAATCTTCAGGATGCCAAAAAATTTTTTTTTCTGTAACTATGGTCTCATAACTTCTTCGGATATCCATGCAGATAGATAAAAAAAAAAAAGAATTATTAAATTAACTAGTTTTGATTTAAAAATGAGCAAATAAAACGAAATATTTTATATGTAAAGCCTTTAAAAATATTGTTTAACACCAACAAAAAACAGGGCCTTGAGTCCTTCTGCTTCAAAATTAAATGGAATATTTTGTTATGGCATGTGGTGTATTATGAAAGGACCGATTTTGAAAATTGTTTACTTCCATGGAAGGCGTAGTAATGTTAGAGGCAGAAGGATGCAAATGGATTTGAGTCATAAAACTTAAAATGCTACTAAATCATAAAGATGCAAGTCCATGTAGATCTTTCTGCTTCTAAGGTAGTTGTCGCATCCGTATACATTTTTGAAAATCCTATTTTTCTTCATGATAGGACTTGTATCTTTTTGCCACTGATAAACATGATAATTTACTTCAAGTCTGCATCAAAAACTCATTTCTTCAAATTTTGGACTTGCATTCGTATGCTTCTCGGGTTCAGATCTTATGCTGACGAAGAAAACTTTGTTTTCAAAACATGTTGATAATATTGTGGTATTTTTATCAAGTTATTTGTTTTCATTCAATTTAATTTTGATTGAATAAACACATATTTGTATACACTGTAAACTGTATACAATATATATAAAGTTACAGATAAACTTGCACAGATATGTCAAAATCGCGCAAGCATTTCCATTGATACGAGTTGATTGTGTCACGAGTGATCATAATGTTCAAATCATAACGGTGTGATTTATCTGACAATACGGTATACAGCTCACTGCAACGAGCATAATAATTGCTACTACCACTGGGAACTATTTTGGCCGTAACACATTGAATAAAACCGGTTGGTTATGCTTACATTTTCTATTTCCGTTCGTCACTGCTCAAGTAACATAACGCGAACTTTCTTTTCACGTTGGATAATAAACAGTAAAAAATAATAAGACTTGGCCGCGAAAGTGAAAACAAACAAAAAAAAACATTGAAAATTCTGCAATAAATTGGGATCACAGTAAAAGTTAATAATCAAAAATTTGATGCGTGTTTTCAAGGCTTTTAAATGATTGTCACTTTGTTATGGTGGGGATATTACTTGCGTGGAAACTGGTTTTTTGGAGTCCCTGTGAGGAAAGACGGTCGAAATCAGGTTTTTCTCTCGGGCGTTTAAGTCTCTTTTTGTAAGGTCTAGGTTGGTCGTATTTACTTTCCAGTGACATTTGGATTTTCAATGTTTCGTGTTATTTTTCCACATATTACTTTCTTTTAGCATTCCTCGTCATTTAATAGGTATTTTTGTCGATGATAGATAAATTATTATTACTTTTTCGAAGCCAATTTTTAACAGTCATAATTTATTGTTTTTTTTAAATATTATTTCACTGTACTTTTCTCAATTAAGTTCTTTAACTTTTTGGGAAACTATTTGGTAGTTTGATATTAGATTTGTGGTTACGCAGAAAAAATAAAAATTAAGAAAACATACATGTTTTAAAAAGTCAAAAGTATCAGAATATTCTGATCTAATCGCTTAAAACATAAATCATAGGTGCTCAACGTGGGCGATAACGCCCCTTGTGGTCGTTTCAGACTTTCAGGGGGGCGTTAGAAGACACAGAGACAATTTGGGGGTGTTGAGATGGCACTGTGAGGGCGTGGACAGGTAAAAAAAGATCTAAAAAAGACTTGCTTTCATGTGCCACCCTTTACTCTTATAATTTATCGGATCTTTTATGAAATCGGACGTATTTATTACTTTTCTCGTTATTTGTTTTTGGGGTGTTATGCCGTGTTGGGCATCTTCCTTATTTAGCCAACGTTTCGGACAGCGTTGCAGTGTCCATCATCAGGGCACATCCGGCAGATCCGTAATTATTACTGTTCAATTTTTGATAGGTGGCTTTCGGGTTGTGCAGGTTGATATGCGTAATTTGATACCTATAACGCATAATTTCCTGTCCCAAAGAAGACTCCTATCACTAAGCCAATTTCTTGTCCCAATAACGCATAATTTCCTGTCCCAAAGAAGACTCCTATCACTAAGCCACTTTGATCGCCGACACTCTTAAAATTGCCCAGGTAGCTTATCGCTCAATACAGTACATCTGCTACTGAGCTACAGTATCATTAGACGTAATTATTGGTGTTTCAATTTTTGATAGTTTGTGCAGGTTGATATGCGTAATTTGATACCCACAACGCCTAATTTCCTGTCCTAAAGAAGATTCCTTCTACTAAGCCAATTTGGTCGCCGACACTCTTAAAACGGCCCTTACATCGGGAACTTACCGCTCAATACAGTACCTGCTTCTGAGCCACAGTTACCATTATTAATAGTAAGTCTATTAAAGACTTATTCGTGCGGTAAACTGGTATCTGCACCGGTAACTTTAGTTCAGTAGGTAAGTTGGAACCGGTAACGTGGCGTGGCATCTTGAGTACTCTTACTTTCGGACTCGCGTCACCGATCGAAGCCAGCACGGCCAGTGAGACCGAAAGTGAGCGGCGGTCTCTAAGGTCACACGCACTCGGGGAAAGTGACTCCGAGAGGGTCCAAAACACTTTCAGTCCCCGAAACAACACACTATTAATTAATAATAATATGTATTTTTTAATGTGAATACCGCATCAGAATTCAAAATGCTCTCAACCGCCTGAAGCTAGTGAGATTATGGCATCCTCAATCGGAGCATATTGTAAGGCTAAAGATAGTGGGTTGAGGAAGGTGGGGAAGTATCTTGCTCTTCAGATCTGGCATGGAATAAAGAATAACTCAAGAATTACCCTGTGGGCGCTTTTTTTTTTTAATTAGTTCCAAACAGGGGGCCTTGAGGAAAACAATTTCCCTCGGGGCCTATGTCATCTTGGGGATGCTGTGTGGAGGTTTTTTCTTAAGGAAAGGAAGAACAGGAGAGTTCTGGGAAGGAAAAGGGTTTAAGGGGTAGATATGAATCTGGGGTTCAGTGTGTCCTGGCCATCCGCCTGCAAGACCTAGAAAAAACCTCACCCAATGAACCTGGCACCACTGCTAAATCAACAACCTGGGGTGACCTATGGCAGAAGTTTTGGTTATCCAATAAAGGTTCCCGGGGCGACGGTACCCATTCCCGCCTCCCAAATTAAATATGTATTTAAGTTTTGTTAAAACAAATCCCCTCTCCCCTCAAGGCCTATGTCTATGTGTGTGTAGGCTTGATTGTAGAAGCTTATGTATTTCCCAGTCATAGTCTTAGGTCAAAAATTGGGTAGGGTTTGTCTAGGTCTTGGCGGCGATTGCTTTTGACCACCTACTGCATGGCGGGCCGGATCGGAAGAGGCTGGTTGGGGAATATCTAACTTAGATTTCTCCAGCCGGACTTTCTCGACAAATCGCCTTGCACCGTACTGGAAGGGATGAATTCATACGTCCGTCAGTGCTGGTCACATTGACCCTCAGTTATCTATCTACCCACTCCTCACACATTTTCCTTCCGAGAACTTCCTTTCCATAAAAAGCCCCTCCACACAGCATTCCCAGAGATGACGCAGGCCTAGAAGGAAATTATTTTCCTCAGATCCTAATGTATGCAGCTAATGAACAAAAAATAATTACAGATTTTATTATTGATTTTAGCCTCGCCTTTCGTGAAAAATAACGGGATAGTCTGAATTCTTTGCACAAGATACAATTTTTAAAATAATTTTTTTTGATTGGTGCCCTTTTTTACTCATTTAAAGTACGCTCTAGCGTGTTTAAATCGCACTTTATGGAACGCGCGTTTTTTAAAGTTACCATGGCAACATCAACAAATCAACAAAATGTGAAGTCTAAATGTCAACTTTTAACTATAAATCTGACAGGAATATTTTAAACGTCAAATAAAACATTACAAATGTTTCAAAAATTTTATTCAAAGTTTACATTCTTTTTTACATCGTTTACATTCTACGCCTTCTTAGCAACGTCATCCTTGCTAATTGCCTTCATGAATGCATGCACTTTCACAAATGATTTTAAATCAACCCCTTTATTTATCCTCAACAGACATTGCAATTTCGAATGTATGGCCCACATAGTCGATGCTTTGTACTGTTCCGACATTTTCTGAAGGAAAGCAAGCACAACTCGTTCATCTACATCTACTACGTTTTGCTCCTCCATCCATGTTATGAACCTTACATATTCTTTTTTAAAAAACGTCTTTGGATTTTTCAGGTATTAACCGCGATTCTGCTTTGGTATTTAAATTATCAATGTTAGAACTCATTTTACAACACACAATAACTAATAAAAACTGTGATGTCAACTATTAATCTTATGTGACAGATTGCAAATTAATGTTTGTGTTTTTCATTTCCATGACAACAAGATATTGTGATGTCACATCACGAATTCATTAATAGTTCTTATTTCCAAATTTTTAATAATAATATCAATATTTATGTTTTCAAAGTGTACCAATAAAAAAAAATAGCGTAAAGTATTCGTGGATAACTGGTCTTTAAAACACTTGCTTTATTTCGAGCACTCGGCTACGCCGTCGTGCTCGAAAAATCGCGCGTGTTTTAAAGACCTGTTTATCCACTTATATTTTAATATACTATTCTGTTAGAATATTATATTATACGTAGGCACTTTATCGCTTGTCCGAATTTTTGACACAATCAGTACAATTTTTAAAATGACACTAAAATTCAAAACAAATTCGAGTTCATTGAAGCAGAGTTACAATTACAGACAATTCCACAACCAAAATTTGAATATGTGATGATGTTTTTTTCTTGGAAAATCGTTTGAAAATGGAACCAAAGCAGGCAAAGCCGTATAGGAATATGCTGTACAGCGGTAAGCTCCCTGGGCCGTTTTAAAAGTGTCGGTGACAAAAGTGGCTCAGTGGTAGGAGTCTTCTTTGGGACAGAAATTAGGTGTTATGGGTATCAAATTACGCATATCAACCTGCACAACCCGAACGGCACAGTGAAAAATTGAACAATAATAATTACGTCCTTTAATAATGATAATTACGTCCAATAATGGCACGAAATTAATTAATAACGCTGACAATAGATTTTAATTCAATAATGAATATCAAAGATCATCAAAAGAAAAATTGAGCAATATATTCCAATTTTAATATCAATCAAAATACATTCAAGTTCATTAACCACATTTCAAAATGTGTTTATTAATTAATGCCAGATGTCACAATACATAACAAAGTTATTGTTGATTCATTTTTAATAATAATAATAGACTATAAGTGTGAATGCATTGTCTTAAATTCCTGTGCGGTCACTGACAGTCTAGCCTGTTCTATATTTTTTAGCAACTCGAGATTTTAATCAAAATATTATATTGAATTTAGTTGTATTGAATGAATTAAAATGCATTCAATCAGCTAATTATTATTACACGTTTTTCATACACTCATAGACGTCAATATACTCGTATAATCGTATTCTTCTTCCTTGCGCTGTCCCAATTCATTGCCTAGGTAGGCTCCTGGGTCGGCTCTTCTCTGGATGACTGTCGATGAAGCTCCATAGACATTGCTTGCTTCACTATGTGGTCTGGTGGTCTCTGTCTTATGTGCCCATACCACCTCAACTGTCGTTCTTCCAGCTTACTGTTTATGTCCGTGACACCCAGGCTACCACGAATGCGTGAAATTTTAATCCTATATTTTAGTGATACTCCTGCCGACCATCTAAGCTGTTTCGAATTGCCATATATGTTAAAACATAAAACATAGAAAATATTATAAACAAATGTAGAAATACCATGGAAACCTGCCCATAGGGCTGTGTGGTTTTGGGAATATAAAGAAGATACATTATACGCGACTTGAAGGTACTAATCACGTATCATTCCTACCCTCAATTAGTGAGCTAGATTTTGAATGTATACAAGGATTAAAAGCACCCATAGTGTACTAACGCTGTATGACTTCAGAAGGACTTACTTAATAATAATAATAATAATTGGACGATTTGTAGAGCGCTGTTTTTGTGGGAAATCATGGGTGCTGTAAAATTTATCATGATTTTTTAGGCTCTATCTAATTTTATTATTTACAAATAGATACGTTACTTGGCAGGTCACTTCCGCTAAACACACTTTAATTAGAAAGTTAAATTCTTCAAAGAGAATGCACTATTTATTTTAACACCGTATACTTTCACAATATAAATAAGATGTGTTGCTTGCTTTAATATAAGTGTGCAGTTCACACGCGGTAGAAGTCAAACCTTCAGAAAACTAAAGTAGACAAGAGTGGGGACACTACGAAGCACCTCACAAATATGAGACCGATCATTCTCTCGTAGGCTAAATCCTATAGATGTATGTGTTTGTCTCTTTTTAGTGTGGTTTTTCCGTTTCATCGAGTTTCAAATCACAACCGTACAAAAGAAGTTTTACTGCAAAAATGACACTTTTAACGGCTGTTAGATAGGTATTTGTTTATTAATTTTTGTTTTACTGTTAGGTTTTAATGGTTTTTTGTTCAGATATGACACGTTTCCTGTATTATTCAATAGATTATTCGTTGCCGTCGGGGCCCAAAGTGTTAGAGGAGCACGGGGGCCGCTAAAAAGTCGGCACTTCTCTCCAAATTGGTTGCGAAACGTGCAATGAACTCGGAAATTCGGCGGTGAAAGTTTTGCCCGGGCCAATTGCGAACCGAACTCCCCGCGGGACGGTCGAATCGCAAATCGCACTCCGGAAACTCGCAGTGAATCAAACAGTCGTCATTCGGAATTCAAATAATCGCAATTCGGAAATTCAAATGATTGGAATTCAAATAATCGTAATTCGGAAATATTCGAATAATCGAAATTCGGTAAAACAATTAAAAATGTGTTCGAATTTTAAATAGTGTAAATAACAACAGTTTTCTGAGCGCTTTAAGGCGAGCATGTTCAAAATCCATTCAAAAATGGATAACTTAATAAAAAAATAGTGTTAAAAATACCATCTAATTTGGCAGTTTTTGTTTGGGCTGTTTTTCCCGTCGTTGTTAGGGGCAATTCTGTCCCAGTTTCGGGGTGAAGTTTGAAGTTTATTCAGGTCGGAAAAGTGCGCTTTTGGACTGTTCTGTAGACTGGAAAATGACTTCTGCGGTTGGAAGCATGGAGAGCGCTCTCTACATTCCAACTTCTGCCTCCCAAACCTCAGGTCTTTGTTGTTTTTATATGTATTATGGTTAATTATTATGCGCTTTAATCCTGTCGAAGGGTATGCTTATCCTATCATCAGGATAATCCTCTAACTACAGACTACATCCTTAAACTACTCAACAAAATGGCACTCGTACAATCACACAGGTTTTGAAGCCATTACAAGCCTTTAATTACCAGTTTGTAGTCACAGGAGTGTTCTTCTTTTTACACGTAGAACAAATTTGCAGTAACGGTTATAATAATTAATTAGACAATTTCTATAGCTCTATTTAATAAACACCTCAAACGCTGTACAAATAGACTTCTTGGACTCTATCTAATAGTAAAAAAAATACAGAAAACGTAAAAAACCTGACAGGACACTTCACATAAACACAGTTTTATGTATTAGAAAGTTGCTTGGAGAAGATACGATTTTATACGCAGATGACACTACATTAAAAACATTGCGCATTGCATGATTTTACATTTGCTATTTTATTCTCCTTAAAATTAATATTAGATACATTTATTTGGACATTAAAAAACTAGAGTTGATTTTTATTTTAAGTATTTATGTTTTTTTAAGAGCTTAAAAATTCTACTTAGATTTAAATATGAAGACAAAATTCAATATTATTCTAATACCCTAAACATGTATTACTAATTACAAAAATTTGAAATAGAAAAATCAGCAAAGAATTCGGTCGTATCTAGAAATTGAACCCAGAACCTTAGTCTTGCCGGGATTCTGCTCTTACCATAAAGCTATTTCGACCCTACCCCCTTTGGGCGTATATAACTGAATCATACTTCAATTAAGAACTACCAACATTACCTTAATTTCAAATATATACAGTTAAAATGAGCGAAAGGGATAGGGTTGAATTAGCTCAATCGCAGAACAGAGCCCCGACAAGGCTAAGGTCACGGGTTCAATTTCTATATGCGGCTGAATTTTTTTTGTTTTAAGCCGCCGCTACCCGATTTTCTACTGATTTCTTA
Source organism: Limnephilus lunatus (assembly GCA_917563855.2). NCBI lineage: Eukaryota > Metazoa > Arthropoda > Insecta > Trichoptera > Limnephilidae > Limnephilus > Limnephilus lunatus. Next base: position 60,316,463 of record OU830596.1, read on the forward strand.
CATATAAAATAGCTCTTAAATAAATATGTGTTGTTTTTTAAGATAATCTCTAGACATTCCTCGCGCCGGCGCCAAAATGGCAATTATATGAAATTCCCTCGATAGAAAAAAATCGCGAAGTTTGCTCCGTCAATTATTATAGACACGATTTTTTCAGTTATTTCACAAGTTATATGTATGTACGAAAAAATTCACAGTGTTTCTATAAATGCTATTTTAGACTTTCCCCACGAGATTTTTGCTCTATTTTAAACGAGTCGTGTTTTACATAATCTCGATACTAAGAATAATTGTACATAGATCCTTACTACTACTAATTTTTAATTTATGTATTCGAAACTGCCGCCTTGGTCGACCCACAGTTCCCTTCTTGACAATATCAAGGAGGATATGGTGTTTCTTCTTTTGTCGACAGAATAACACTTATTACCAAACATCATTTAATTCCTTCATTAATTAACAACAATTTTTATTTAATAAATTAATGTATTCTTCTCGTTTTCACATATCCTCTTAAAATATTTCATCAACATTTGAACTGAAATGAAGAGATTATAGTTGTAACTTAACATTATGTACCTACTCCTGCACTATTATCAGCTTATCCAATTGTTAGAATCAATTATTTATATGTACTTACCACCTAACACCTACCTATTATGAGAAATGAAATAATATTATTTTTACTTCATCTATATTTTACTTTTAATTATCTATACTACATGTATCATGTATATCTAATTTAGTAACTGCTATGTTAGTAAATTTCTTAATCAAAATTGTTTATCATTCATAAGTTTATCTTCTTAATAAAATAAAAAAGATTACATATGTATATTATTTTTTCTTTATCTTTTTCTATAATAGCACAACTCCCCAATTCAAACACGAGAAATGTTTTCTCTTTTAAATTGGGTAGATTCATTAACAAGAAATAACTTTATCTGTAATTAGTTTTTTAGAACCAAGTATTTTCTTTCTGTAAATCTGTTATATAAATGTATATTTCAAATAAATAAAAAAATGGGAACACCTCAGCACAGGTTTGCCTAGTGAGGTGTTTACAAAATACTACTACTAACCTATTTACATACAGTACTACTACTAACGATCATTATTTTTTTTCTTCTTATTACTGTACTTATTATCTATGTAAATTAATGTAATAATCTGTAAAGTGTATGTTCAAGAATAGAAATAAATAAATAAATTAAACATTTTCACAATTTTCGCTTAAATTATCTCGTTTTTAATATTAGCGCGTTCTATCTAACTTTCGCATTTGCATATCTCTCCATCTTCTTCTTTTTGAGCGGGTACACCGCGTCTTAATGATTAAGTCGTGAAGGAAGATTAGCAAATGGGCGAAATCTTTTTTGTTTGTGCATGTTTCTACATATTTTCATATCCTAAACATTGTTAACATTCTTTCAATAATCAAAATTATTATGTTCACATTCTAAAGGTTTACTTACATCTTACATTATTCTTCCTTGCGCTGTCCCAACGTATTTCCTAGGTAGGCTGTTGGGGTCGGCTCTTCTCGTTCTCAGGTTGAATTCGGTTCTGAGTATCGCCTTCATTCAGGCCGTTTCTCTGAAGTATTTTGGAGCATTGAGTCATCCATGAGTTCTTTGGTCTTCCTCTGGATGACTATCGATGAAGCTCCATAGACATTACCTGCTTCAGTGTGTGGTTTGGTGGTCTCCGTCTTACGTGCCCGTACCATCTCAACTGTCGTTCCTCCAGCTTACTGTTTATGTCCGTGGCACCCAGGCTACCACGAATGCGTGAATTTTTAATATTATCTTTTAAAAAGCTTTACATCTTATAATTACAGAAATGAGTTGGTTTATTCTGTTCGACAAGCGGCACGGTGTAACATTTAGACGCACAAGGAGAAAGTGGTGAAACACGTATTATATTAATATTTGTATGCAAGATTGTTATGTAAATGTTATGATGCTAATACTCGTATATAGTCGTGCGAACAAGTAGGCACTTCATAATATGAATTGACTGACTTGCAGATATACTCGTAACTTCCTGATAAGTTCATATTAATGAACTTCCTATAAGAAAACTGCAAGCCATGTTTCCTCAATCTCGTCATATGTACAAAATGTTAAGGAACGTACTTTGACTTACTTTAACCTGTGATTCCTGACATTATTTGGATTAAAAATGTTAATGAAATTTTGTGTGTTTTTTTTTAATTTATAAAAAAAATATAATTTTTAAATATTTATCTAAAAAAAAACCTTTCACAAGTCATTACTGGTCACTCGGCCGAGTAACTGCCTAACCTATCATCCCGACTCTACTGATGTTTTAATGTTTTAAGTGTAAAAAAAATATATGCATAAAAATGTCACAGGAGACAAGAGTCTCAACTGCTTCCAACAGTCTAGAGCCAGTGAGGCTTTGGCAACGGCAATTGGGGTATGTTATGAGGTATGAGGTAGTGGGGAGGAGAATAAGATGAAGAAGAGGAAGGTGGGGGAGTACCTGACTATTCAGATCTGGTCACCAAACACGGCTAAAACCATTTCAAGCAACGTTTTAATTCTGAATGGTGGTCAATACAAGGGCAATACTGAAAGTATCTTCCAATCTGGAACATGCCTAATAAATATTATTTTAAATTATAATTAATTCAAATAAAATTTGAATTGCGAGATTGGGACCGGATTGCGAGTCGACAGCCTTCTACCCCTCGACCACGGACACCTAAATTTCATTTACATTTTTTACTCTAAATAATGTCAGAAATCACTTGTTAAAGTAAGTCATGTACGTCCCTTCACATACTTAAAAATTTAGAACATCTCAAAATGATTCGTTAGCTTCATGATTGTATAGCGAATATTCTAGGATTTTAGATTCTGATATTTTATTATGGTTGTATTGTGTGTGTTTAATTAAATAAAAAAGTTTGTTTGTTGTTTTGAGATTTTACGAGCATAGAGTTTTCTCTTTAATTGAAGTCAGTCATAAAATTATGTTTTTTATTAAATAATTCATTATCTCTTGTAAATGTATGTTGCCAAATAATAATCTAAAAAGTTTTCTCAATAAAAAAAAATAACGGTTGATATGCACACGTTTTTACACCAAACATTCATAAATTTAACTTTCACATTTCTATGAAGTTAGTGAAATAATGATTATCAATATCTGACATTTCATTGAATAATATTACAATAAAAAATTACAAAAATATTAAAGATGTTTCTCGTGTATAATTATTAATCTTTATTTATCCAATAAATATTTTTCTCATAACGGATAAGTGATTTTTTTCTTTTTTGTCACGCAGATACAATTGCTTAAATTTTAGAAATTTTTTTGCGATTGTTTTTTGTTTATATCTTATAATTCATTTATATTACGTAATAATAACGTAAGATGTTTTTCCAGAATAGCTAATTAACTAAAAAAAAACTTTCATTTTGGAAATAATTGTCAAAAAATATAATCATACAAATACTATTGTAATATGTGTATAATACTATGTATAAACTGATTTTATTATTTCTACACATACCCAACATGAAAAAACATAATTGAAATGAGTTTGTAAATAAATATCTTTATATGCATTTGAAAACGTAAAAATTCGATTTTCCACTTTTGACAGTTGCAAAAATCGACATGCAAAGTTATAGATAATTCATTAAAAAATATTCTAGTATTGCTAGATGAATTAAATCATTGGTTTCGTCAAAAATGATATTGGCGCAAGCGATTCTGACCTTGTCCTTCATATAGCTTTTTTATACATAAGGGTTGAAATCGCATTTAAAAAAACATTCTGAGGCTTCCGGCAAATGAAAGGTATGAGTCTCCGCTGCTCCCCTCTGTCCGGAGTCCGGACCCAGTAGGAATATGACTGTACAACAAATGAATTAATAAATAAACAGTAGTTAGTACGGTGGTTTTATAGAGAGGAAGATAACGAAGGCGACAAGAAGTAAAAACTTTCGCCTGTGAACGGAAGGAAGTATCTACTGACACAATGAAGAAAGTTAAACAATTTAACAGCTGCTGAGTTCTGTCTTAATGCCACCGTGTCTGTGGGAATGTGCGTGCTAAACAGTCTTTATGTAATTGTGGCAGTACTAATAAAAACTACCAGTTAAAAATCCAAAATAGCCGGTTCCTCAGATCCAGTGATAGCTAGTCACCGGGATAAAGTAACCGCGAGGGGCAATGACGTCTTATATAATATATAGACGCGTGGTAGAAATTACAACGTGGTATTATTATTCACAACTGCTAGTTACAATAATAATCATAAATTATACCTTGCATCTCTCCATAACTGGTACGAAAGTACGAATCCAATGGTACTACTTACGTCAGCCAGCCGACGCTCTTTCGCTCCTTACGCTCTAATATCTTCCAATTTCATGTGCGCTTGTATGTGCGTGATTGCCACCAAAAGTTTAAAGAATGCACTGAAAACGAGTGTAGAGTTCAGCTCGATCGGATGTCGGAAAGTGGGTTAATATTCACTTCCAAGATTCCACTTCAATCATTAATTTAAGAATTGTCAAAATTTTCTTCTTTCTACCGCTGTAAGTCATTATACGTAATTTAGCCTTCTTCAAGTTTGCATTAGATATTTTCGTTGTAAAGTCAACCCTTGAGGAATTATTTTGACAAAAACCTAATTTTAGTAGCTTCAATCCAAGATGGCGGCTTGCGCTCGAACCCCCACAAGGTCGATTTTTTTTTGTTTCAATAGATACCCGATCTTAACAACATATATCAAAATCGCTACTACATGACATTTTAAAAGGCACCCGAGGTGTTTATTAATTTATTTATTATAGATAGTTATAAAAGAAAGTACAATTTTTTTTTCTTCTTTTTTCTGTATTCATTATATAATTTGTGTACAGTTTTACAGGTGATTCGACTACCACGCTAGGCACATGCCCGTATTATGGTAGTCAATTAATTACATATTAGGAAGTTTTGCCTGTCCAACTAGGAAAGTTTCCCGTTCCAGGACAGACAAATTGGCAAGTTTAGTTCATATTATTCCTTAAGAAATGTAAATAATTACATAACAAAAAATGTTTGTCTCAGTAGAAAAAGTAACCTGGTAACATATAATATATTCGGATTTACAGAGTATGAGATAAGTAGGTAAGTTATTAGTATTGAAAAGTGTAAACCAGGTACCTGATAACAAGATGGAGGAATTACAATAAGATTTAAAACATAAAGAGATGAAGTATGTATTTAAAAAGAACAACCAAAACTAACTAACTAACCATCACGCCGTTTCCCCGCAGGGGTAGGCAGAGAGGACGGACCGCCACACAACTCGATCTTGGCACACACTCTTTGCCTCGTTTACATTCATACATAGTCTCATTCTATTATTCCGACTATCATGTTCTGCTGTTTTATCCGGTTAACATTTCGTTTAACATCTTTTATCACAACTGGACTTGATTTGGGTTTGGATTTGGCGTTGAATTATAAATTCTCATCTGATATCTTAAGAGAGAAAGTGAGTGAAGTCATTGGTGAATCATGGCAGATCATGACCCGTATCGAAACAGCCTCTCGACCGGTAAGACTGTTCTTTCATCCGCCCATGAAAAGGCTTGCCTAATTTGGAAATTAACTAGAAGAACCTTCTTTTCTCTTTTTAAAGTTATTTAAGGCGATTCAATAGTCCAGGAAAAAATCGAAATCAAAATTCACGCCCCTTTATGGGAGGAGTTTAAAAATACTTGAGAAAAAGCTTTTAAAAGGGTTGGAAAAGGTATTTGAGAAAAAAAAATTACGGGTTGATTTCGTAAAGGCCTGTAAAAAACATTAATTCCTTTTTTACACATTGTTTATTGTAATAATACGGAAATTTTAAATTGATCTCACGAAACCAAGCCACGCGGAGACTAACGTCTGTTCCCCGCTCAGGCCGGGGGAGGACTGGTAGAAAATGGGTGTGGCTAGTCAGTAGTAGTTCTTCAGTGGACGTTATAAGGTTCACTTTGAAAATCCAAATTCGTCGACTGCCGTATTGTCACCGTGATTTCAAAAATAACAACGCGAACATGCATTATTGTAAACGTTTTTTTTTTGCGATTATTATAAAAGAAAGTGAATTTGCTACATTATACAAAAAGTGTTTTTTTATAGACCTAATACTTATTTATTTCTAGACTTATTAAAAGACTGATAAATGAACAATACTGACTGAAAAAATGACGAATATTTTTAAGGGCTAAGATATGTTCTACACGCAGTATTTAATTGAAACATCTATAATACTTCTGAGCGATCAAATTTTCAAAACAAAAACATATGATTTTGTATGATTTTGCATTATTTAGCATGGCTTCATCTTAAGACTACCTTTTCCAGGTTACGAATAACGGGGCAATATTTGAAAACATCCCGTCGTAATTAAAAAATTAAATGAAGAAAAGAAACAGAGTATGCAATTCACATGCTGTATAAGAAAAACCCTTAGAAAACTAAAGTAGACAAGAGTGGGAAGACTAGGAAGCACCATAAGCTATATCCATATTTTTGTCGTCGAATTCCAGTGCACCTTTTCCTAAACATTTGTTAATCTTATTAGTATTTGTGTTTTATTCTTCTGAGTCCCTAGATGTCGCTTTATTTTGTGTTTTCTTTGCCTATTAATTTTGGAGTGACGAACATATGAACCCAACCCTCTTACTGCGGTGAAAGGCGATGTTCCGTGAGAGTACGGCTTAAGAAGTCAATGGGACTGCCTCAACCATTCTCTCCCGTAAGGCCAGCCATGCAGCTGGTGGGCAGACGCATCCGACGCCAAGTCCAGGACAAACCTCATCCCATGAACCCGGGCACCTCTGGTAAATCACCAAACGTAGCAAACCACATGGGGTGACCTATGGCAGAGGTTATCCAATCCATTGTTCACGGGGCGGCGGTACCGCCTCCCAAATTGAACGTCATCAACATCAACTAGTGTGTACGGGAGTTCCGCTCGTATTTGTCGAGTTTCAAGGGCACGTAACAGTTGAAGAACACATTTCTTTTACGAATACAGTTGAAGAACGTCTGATTCCATATTATTATATTACAAATGTGATATTTATTTATTATAAAATGCGAGATATGTTCACAACAATATCTCGGAGTTGTCTGTCTTGTAAGGATCGTACCACGGTCAACGAGAATCGGACCTCGGTGGTGCCAATGTCAATAGCGACTGTTTAACCTTGCCGGGACATTATTTACTGATAATAATAAAACACAATATGTATATATACCTGACAATTGAATAGGAATGCTGCAGGTTGCAGAGATAGCGTTAGGTTAAATTTTAAAAAAAGATATATCGAAAAAAATAGCAGGTTAGAATCGTTCGAGAAAATCTTATCAAGAAAGTTATAATTTTTATAGAATTTCAAAGTCAGGACCTCTAGCACGTTGAAATCAACAACTTTACATATCGATTTAGTTTATATCGATGTTCCTAGCACGGTTTCACCTTTGTCAATCGAACTGATATTGACAGGGAATAAATAAGAAATCGATATACGCTGGCAACACTAAACGCATTTTCTATAAATTGACACTATAAAACGCCAAGCAATTACGTAAAAATATCAATAAATTTGAAATGTTGAATTGCAATACTAATCTAAATATGCATCGGCAGTCCGCATTTACTTTTTGACGCTAGATGGGAGTTAATTAGTTCATCAAGTGTTTATTCACATTTCAACCATATTCGCTTCTCAAAGATCGAACTGGCTTAAAATAGCTTCAGCCATGTTTGGTGAACAGCTCTGATCAGTCAGATACTTCTCAACTTTCCACTTGTTCATCCCCACCCCCTTCGGTCTCACAACATGCCCCAAATGGAAATGCAATAATCCCACTGGCTTCGACAGTTGTGTTCATATAAAATATACAAAGATATCGATAATTTTCTAGAGCACAAAACTCAGACGTAAATTAGGATTATTTGATGATCGCATTAATAACACCAATTAGGCATGCATTTGTCACACTGTCTCTCTGTTAATACCCCCATGACGTCTTCATGGGTGTATTAACAATATTATTTCGTTGCACTGCGAGAAATTTCAGAGACACCCGGGTTATCACAGTACTATCCAATAATTTGGTTAGGTGTAGACTTGAGAGTGGATCTGTAGTTTGGAGCCCATACCAGGTGAAGTATTCCCTCATGTTGGAGAAGGTTCAGAAGAAATTTCTGAGATTTCTTCACTTGGGGGAATATGGCTACTACCCGTAGCTCTATCCTATCGACTTTCTCTTGAGCATGCTCGGTATGAACCGTCTACGGGTCAGAAGGGATATGCTCATTGTAACACATTTCTTCAGACTGATTTGTGGATGGATCGAAAACTCGTCTATCATGGAAAGCATTAGTTTCTACGTTCCCGATGGTTATCTCCGTCACCGACGGCATAGATTGTTTTGTCTCCCGGCTTGCAGAACTAACTTGCCAATGGCCATGCCATTGGGGAGAGCTGTCTTGTTGTTAAAAAGAATCACTTCGAATACCCATATGTTTAACATCAATGACACATTTTATTTTTTGCACATGTGCAAAAGGGATGTGCTCATTGTAACACATTTCTTCAGATTAATTCGTGAATGTTTCGAAAACTCAGCTATTGGAGAGCATTGGTTTCTATGTTCCCGATGGTTATCTCCGTCACCGACAGCATAGACTGTTTTATTTCCCAGCTTGCAGAACTAACTTGCCAATGGTTATGCCAGTCGGGAGAGCTGTCTTGTTGTTAAATAGATTCACTTCTAATATAGATATGTTTAACATCAATGACACATTTTATGTTTTGCACATTGCAATGTAAAATGTTTCAATCCATTCCTTATTTCTGCCCATCCTAAATTAAAATATTGGCATATTAGGTTACCATGTGTACAGGTCAATTAAACTCCAACCTCCTTCATATCCTCAGAGCACGTGATCCAAGTCCTAACAAATCAGTGCCCTCTGGTGTACCGGTCTCACCGGGATAGGAGGCTCCTAGACTCCTAGCTGGGGTGGTACAATCGTATATGTCAACCATGTCAAAGTTCATGAATTTTCATTATCACTACGAATCACAATGTTGCTACACCGCTTTGGTTCTGTTATTAAAGATAATTTTATTGTAAGGAATATATCGATACACGTCTAAACCAGCCCACCTTGGATCCGTGGACTAAATGTTGAGGTCACAATACTGTACCACGAGGTCACCGGTTTTAACTCTGAATGCGTTTGATACACAATCAACAAGTGTTAAACGTCTCAATATACATAGTACTCATTGAATGCTTTTATTAATACAGTGACGATCTACGGTTACGGTACCGTAAAAGGAAATAAACATGCGTTCCTTATCGCTCTTTCAAAAGATGAGATAATGTACGTAGATCTGTTTTCTACAACAACAAAAAAAAGTGATCACGACACACCGCACCGTGACGTCTCCGTAGACCCCTACAATACTACTAGCCGTGACGATACTTTTGAAACTATGGAATTTAGTTACAAGGATAATATTGAAGTGTGAGTGTATTCCAAAAATTCAAAAACGTCAAATGTCAATGCGCTGTTGGTTTTGCTTTTGTTCTTAAACATATAATGCTGAAGTTCTTTCTTACACACTAAATAACAACATCCGAAAATGAGACAAACGGTGGACGTAAACATACATTCATTATCATACATTTCCCTCTCACGTACGAAAATGAAACACAAGTAAAGGATAATACTTTGGAGGAAACAGTCACACGTATTTTGTGTCTGAACTTTTTTCTCACCATTATTTAATGTGTAAGAAAGAGCTGCAGCATTAGAGCCACATGGAACGTATGTTTATTGCCCTTTTAACGTCACTTACAGTAACCGTAAATAGTCACGATAATTATACAAGCACTCTTTAGTAGATTCCTTGTAAATCAACTGCAGTCGTCAACAGATATCGACAACTTTATCAAAGACGAAATGGCTCTTTTCTATCAAAACTTGGATCTTTATTCAGTAATGGAAGCAGGTTAAATATGACTGGGAATCAAGTAATATCTAATATTAAAATTATTTATTTAAATTAGAATGGTGGAAGAAGTCGGGGACGCCCGAGGAGACCTAGCACGATGTTGATAATTACTCTATCTTGGCAAGAAAAAATAATGTGGTTCGTTAGGGTGGGGTGGACCGGAAAACGAAATGTTATGATTTAATTTTTTTTAAACTAACTAAAGCAGGCAGAAAAGCCATATATGACTTGGCACATACTATTTGTGTCATTCATATTTGTACATCGTCTCATACACGCTCTTCTTTGACTTTTCTCAAGTGAATTGTGGAATACAATGAAGGGAATGATATTTTGTAATTGAATGATAATTTGTTCACTTTGTAAATTACGTCATATTAGCCCCCCCATTCTTTCTCACTCCCGTCTATCCATTGCAATCTTTAAGTCTATTGTGTTTAATTAGTTTTAAGTAAACCCTGATGAAGTAAGCAATGCTTAAGAAACCATTTGGTTTTTTAAATAATAATAAAAGTAAGCGTTTGTTGATTTTAAATGAAAATTGCTTTATATCACGTGTAAAAATATCGATAAATTACTTATTATTATTATTTAATCCTTGATGTTCAAGATATGAGGAAAATTATTGTCTTCATCTGATTTCGAACAATTCTGCGTAAATCTCGGGCAACGCCGGGGATCTAGTTATCAATAAAGTTATCAAAATATGATTCCCGAAAATGTAAAAGTTGGTCCACCCTACTGTACTTGAATATCACTAGTGCAGACAAGCCGATACATGTAGTAGTTAGTTTATCGTGTGGTAGTTCGTTATTCGTGTGGTTGGGGGTATATTAAATGATAGCAACAGCTGCTGACACCTGTGTGCTTGTAGTTAATGAGGCCATGTAACTGTACAAGTAATTTTTATTCAGGTGAGCGTCCCTTTAGCGCATAAAACACGGGGAAACATTCTAAGAATGATTATTTTAAATTTTTACCGCTCTTTATAATTTCAGTTAAGGTGATATATTTTATTTATTTCATACATTCAATAATTTTATTATTAAATTAATAAAAACAGTTTATTTATAAACAAGTTCTGCTAATTGTAGAACTCCATTTTAATTTTAATTTATTTTATATATTCAATAATTTTATTATTAAATAAATAAAAACAGTTTATTTATAAACAAGTTCTGCTGGTAATTATTATTACGCGTGACAGCTGTTTCGCCTTCTGAGGGCATTATCAAACTGTTACAGTTGTGACAGTTTGATAATGCCCTCAGAAGGCGAAACAGCTGTCAAGCGTAATAATAATTACCAGCAGAACTTGTTTATAAATAAACTGTTTTTATTAATTTAATAATAAAATTATTGAATATATAAAATAAATTAAAATTAAAATGGAGTTCTACAAATTAAACTTGATAACAATAAATAAGGTGATATATTCTAAACAATGCAAAATCATGTTACTTTGGTTACAACTTTTTGAAGTGAATTCTTCTTTAGCCCCTTTGTGATTTGAAGCTTGATGAAACGGAAGCGAGCGACACTAAATATAGACAAACACCTACATGTATAAGATGGCTTGCGAGAGAATGAGATAGCAATAAAATATTTATTTATTTCACGAGTAGGTACTCGGTTCCAATATAATACTATAATTCCACGGTCTAGTGGGTTAAAGCTCCTGACGAACCTTAGCGGCCGGAAATTAAGTGGACCAAGGATCGAATCCCAAGAAATCCAAAAAAAAGAAAGTATTTTTGTAAAATCAATATCCAATCTTCAAACCACTCCAAAATGAACAGAAAAGAAAACACAATAGAAAGCGACGTCTAGCGACTCCCAAGAAGAAAACACAAATACTAAGAAGACGACCAAATGTATAGGAAAAGGTGTACTGGAATTCGACGACAAAGGTATGAAAAAATCATAATTCACATTGATGAAAAAAGTGCTTCGTAGTCTCCCCACTCTTGTCTACTTTAGTTTTCTGAATGTTTCTCTTCTACCGCGGGTGAATTGTACTTACATTACACTTTTTTGCAAACCTTGACAATTTTTTTCAAATACTAAATGTTGTTTCACAGAATTATTTAAAAAATTTCGAGAGCGTTTATTTAAATGTTTTAATGTAAACTAAAACTGCGGCATTTTCTCTTTCTCTAACACTGTTTAAATCATATTTCTTAACTTAATACAAAATGAGCATTTTATGAGACTGTGTCACACTTGGAGATATATCTCCAACAAGACTCTACGGTTATTTATTGTTTGTGAAGTCTGTCTCCCAAAATTTCCCAAGAGATTAAAGTGAAATTTTATCGTGTGTTATTATATACGTATTATTTATTATCAAGTACAAACATCGAGTCAGGTAGATATTAGCCAGGTAAGTAGGTACTGGGTGCAGGTTTACAGGTTAGGTTAGGTTAGATTAGAGCGGAAGTGATGTGGAAAACACTGTGCGACAGACTTCCGGTAAATATTACGGTAAATTACTTTAATGATGTTTACAAAACACTCCTCCAGGTGAGTTCAATGGAATACAATCTGAAAAGTTTAATACAAAATTTTAAGCAACAACAAAACTATTTTCGCAATTTTTTAGTGGATTTTTTTTCTATTGCAATATTATAATTAAAAAATACTTGATGTTGTGTATATTTTTTTCACTAATTTATTTCTTTCTGATATATTTTAACTCTTCAGGCATCTTTAAAGCATAATATGAATATCTTTACATAGTATAAAATGAAGTCGCTCCCGCTGTCTGTGCGCTTAGATCTTTTAAACTACACAACGGATTTTCATGCGGTTTTCACCAATAGATAGAGTGATTCATGAGGAAGGTTTTTGCGTATATTATTTGTCAAGGTTTTGTGTAAATTGACTGAAATATATAAATAAAGGGATCACGCTGGCAAGCGGGCAGCGGGCTGGCAAGCAGGTGGTGTGGATTTGATTTAACAGATGGCGTTGGTTATAAAGGTTGGATAATGGGGTGGCGTTGTGTTTCGTTAGCCACAGCAACGTGTGGCCGGTTAGCTAGGTCTGCTAGTTTATAATATAAAGAAGAGTTTTGTATTTGATTTTATACAATTCTACATTTTTATCACGAGGTTGATGAAATTTTTCCCACTTGACCTTCAAAACAAGACGAAAGTCACTTTCTATATGAGATTTAGAAAAATCACTCACTTTTTTCACCCCTTAAAGCTCTATTTCTATTCGTATTGATGAAATTTTGCACACTTTACGTTTAAAATAAGAGGAAAATTGCTGTTTAAGTTTGATTTCGAAAAACTCTGTTTAAATCCCGAGCAATGCCGGTAAATTCAACTAGTACGATAAAAGCAGTGCATATCCGTTACTAATGTTCTGTACTCGACCGTAGTGTGAACGCTTTTTGGTCAGTCAAGTGGCGAGTCATTCGCCTCAGGAGACCCTCAGGAAAAAAATTCCCTCAAGGCCTATGTCATCTTGGGGATGCTGTGTAGAAGGTAATTTTAGGAAGGAAAGGATAGAAATTCAAGGAAGAAATAAGGTATGAGGGTGGATAGGAATCTGGGGATCAGTGTGTCCGGGAGTGGCGGACGTATGAATCCTACCCTCCAATTGCGTTGAAAGGCGATGGGTCGAGAGAGTCCGGCTGGAAAGGTCAAAAGGCCTCCCTCAACCAGTCTCTCTCGATCCGGCCCAGCACGCAGCAGATGGACAGTCGCATACATACCTGGACAAACTTCACCCTGTTAAGTCACCAAACGTAGCGAACCACTAGTCTGAACAGACCTCTATACAAGTGCATTACTCACATTGCATTATCCGCTATGATATTCCGTGTAATTTGGTAGCAGCTCGATGACAATCAGCACACTTTTATGCCATATCTCCGTTTGTTTCTATGTTCAATGGTTGCAATCGTTCTTCAGGTATTTAACATTATCTTTTCTTCTTCTTGTGCCTTGTCCGTTCAACGGAGTTGGCTATCATGTTGGCTATGCGGACTTTGTTTACTGCGGCCCGGAACAGCTCTGCAGTAGACTGGCCAAACCACTGTCTCAGCCTTTTCAGCCATGAGGTTCTCCTTCTTCCAGGGCCCCGTCTTCCGGAAATCTTTCCCTGCATTATGAGATGCAAGTTCTTCTACTTCTCTGGATGTCTCATCACATGTCCAAGATATTGAAGTTTTCGGATTTTTATAGTTTTAATAACTTATTTTTCTTTATTCATCCGAACCATAACACCTTCATTCGTAACCCTTTCCGTCCAGCTTATTTTAAGTATTCTTCTGTAGATCCACATCTCCTCTCATTGTCTCTTCTATGGTGAACAAAACATTGAAATAAATAATATGCTAGCTTTAAATACCCCAGCAAACAAGTTCATGGCGTTTTGCATATCAGCAAGTGCAATCTATACTCATGGGCCCCCCTTTACAAAGCAAGACAAAGAAATGTTGGCATAAAGTTTCTTTGGCAGACACGCAAAATATCTGTACTTTCGTTATTATCAACTAACGCAAAACCAGGAAAAAATCAAAGACGTTTTCTTGAAAATGTAAAAAGCGCAGTGTCTCGAAAATTCACGAAATCTGAGTTTAATTGTCAATATTAACCGTAAGAAATTCAAACAAAAGAAATACACATCTTTACATAGTTTAAAATGAAGTCGCTCCCGCTGTCTGTGCGCCTAGATCTTTTAAACTACGCAACGGATTTTGATGCAGTTTTCACCAAGAGATGAGAGTGATTCATGTGGAAGGTTTTTAGGTATATAATTTGTCAAGATTTTGTGTAAATTAGTTGAAATATATAGTATATCTTGCCAAGCGGTTGACTTAATAGATGGCGTTCGTTATAAAGGTTTAGTAATGGCGTGGCGTTGTGTTTCGTTAGCCACAGCAACGTGTAGCTGGGTCTGCTAGCATAGAATTGAAGTAATTTTCTGTTAAAAAATATTATATTTACAATTATTATAAGCAATAATTATTAGCCTGAAACACTCATCAAGATTGAAAAAATCTCCCGGGAAAAGATAAATGCCGCCGACGGGACTTAACCCGCGTCCTTCTGACATCAAGTCAACTGCTCTACCAACTGAGCTGCGTCGGCTTATCTCCCACCTGCCAAATAATTCAATATATACTAGTGTTTCATTCAACAATTACTGCGTATTACATTTTTCACCTGAAAACAACCAACTTTATTTTTTATTTAATAATCAGTAATTGTTGAATGAAACACTAGTATATATAACGAGTGACACTAAAAAGAAACAAACACATACATCTTCAGAATTTAGCCTTCGCTATAATGAGATAGCAATAAAATATTTATATAATACGATAAATCCACGTTCCCACGCAAGTCTCCTTTGGTGTAATAAAGCGCCTGACGAACCTTAGCTGCCATTTACAAATAATAAACACTTTAAAAAAATCCAATCTTCGAACCTCTCCAAAATGAACAGGCACAGAAAACAAAAGAAAGCGACATCTAGCGACTTCGACGAAGAAGAAAATTATTAAGAAGACTAAATGTGTAGTAAAATGACCACTAGAGTTCAACAACAAAAATACGTAAAAAATCATCCTTCACATTGATAAAAAAATGCTTCGTAGTCTCCCCACTCTTCTCTACTTTAGTTTTATGAAGGAGTCACTTCTACAGCTTGTGAAATGAATAGGTACTCTGTTTTTTTTAGTATTTCGAGGCTGCGCCAATGTATCCACATTTCAGAGGTTTCAATTTTACTTTTAAATTCTAAGTTTACAGTCAAAATTTCCATGTCATAAAGAAGAATATAACAAGACTATACAAAAAACCTATTGATGCGAAACCAGATTGCAAACTATAATTAACTAAAGCAATGCAGCTATTGGTTAAAGGAGGTCATAAACACACGAGTTATTTGCAGTAAAATAACAATTTATTACCATATAAATAAGCAGTATTATGAATCAGGAAACGTGGTATCTAAGTATCCGTAGCTATGGAAACCGTAAACAGTGACATTTGTCTTGCGTCTCTTCCTCTTCCGCGTGCCCCCCCCCCCCCCTCCACCGCACGCCACTGCACGACTGTTGGTAACATAAACCGGTTTGAAACTTTCACTCTCTTTATTACACAAGTAGAAGACAGCGGCGTCCCGACATTATTTGTGGGGCAAACATTAATAATTTTATTTTGATTTTCGGTTTCAATGAAAATTGACTTTTGTAACAAAACCGGTTTCGTGACTTTTTAATCCGCGACAAAATATCCCCGACAAAATATCCTACGGACAAAACGGTGACGGACACCTCGGAATGAAACCAACTCAGAACCACCTCAGAAAGTTCATTAAGAGTGATGATAACAAAATATTTAAAAAATTGGTTAAATAGGTTAAGTTAGGTTAGGGCTAACGAATATTTTAAAATTATTTTAATTAACTTTTTTGAGGTGGTTCTGAGTAGGTTTCATTCTGAGTTGGCATGGAACAGGACAAAACATCCCCCAACAAAATATCTACTAAAAAATAAACTAACCTAACCTAACAAAAAAATGGGAACAAAATAATGCAGAAATCCTATAAAGACAATAAATTATTGTTAAAAATAGTACAATAGGACAATAATACAGACATCCTATAAAGACAATAAATTATGGTTCAAAAATAGTAAAATGGGACAAAAACAATACAGACATCCTCTAAAGACAATAAATTATTGTTAAAAAATCGGTTAAATAGGTTAAGTTAGGTTAGGGTTAACGAATATTTTAAAATTATATAGCATAGCTTTTAATGACCTTTCTGAGGTGGTTCTGAGTTGGTTTCATTCTGAGTTGGCATGGAACAGGACAAAACATCCCCCAACAAAATATCTACTGAAAAATAAACTAACCTAACCTAACAAAAAAATGAGACCAAAATAATGCAGAAATCCCATAAAGACAATAAACTATTGTTAAAAATAGTAAAATAGGACAATAATACAGACATCCTGTAAAGACAATAAATTATTGTTCAAAAATAGTAAAATGGGACAAAAACAATACAGACATCCTCTAAAGACATTAAATTATTGTTCAAAAATAGTAAAATGTGAAATAAGATTATGTTAGGTTTTAGTAGATATTTTGTTTAGTTCTTTGAGATGAGAAACCAGATCACGGAGTAACTGGCTACTAAAATCTGGTCACAAAACACGTCTAAAACCATTTCAAGCAACGCTCAATTCTGAATTCTGAACGAAAACTGTCAAAAGAAGCGGAGCTAGCACTCCACAATGGAGTCCTGGTACCTACCCTGATGTATGGCAGTGAGGCATGGAACTGGCAGAGGAAGGACGAAAGTAAACTGCATGCTGTTGAAATGAGACCCTGAGGCGTATGTGTGGTAAAACCATGTATGATCGTGTGAGGAATGTGGATAGCCGCAAAGTATGTAAGGCTGATGTAAGAGTAAAGTGTAAGATTAAGAAAGGGACGCTCCGATGACTCCGAAAGTAGTTTAAGAAGAATATATGACGCAAATGTGAATGATAGAAGGAGTCGGGAAACACATGGCACGATCAAGTGAATCAAATACTTGAGTCGGGCCATGTCAAAAGTCAGAATAATAGAAGAATATGTATTGGACGATGTTTGAATGTGAGTGAGGCAAAAAGTGTGTGCCAAGACAGAGTTGTTTGGCGGTCCGTCCTCTCTGCCTACCCCTGTGGACGGTAAATTTTTGAGATCGCTGGCAATGGTTAATACGCACTTTTAAAAAAAAATTCTTTTGATTCACCTTAATTACATTAAAAGACAACTATTTGCATTGTGGGAAGTGGAAAATATTTCATTCTAAATTTCGATTACGTAAAATTAAAATTAGCTTTCGTTCTATGAAACGAGACCGTCCATTTTCAAACATTATTTTCAAATGTCATTTTGTTATGTTGGTATTCTTGTTACTGTACGAACAGATGCTACAGCAAAGCGTAGCAGACTTCTAATTAGTAGGTACTTACCTAATACACATGTATTGCGTGCGTTGATTAAAATTTATTAACTTGAATTTTTTTTGACATTAAAATTTTATTTTTATAAGTCAACTATTTCTGCGATTTTGAGCGGCTACGTACGCTAAGTTTGTGTGATATGGTTTATGATACAAAAGAAAGTGCCCCCTTTATACCGCCTGCTCGCGTCAAGGCAAGAAAAACATCCCAATTTTTAAGTAGTTTAGCGGCTACGCTAGGTTTGTGTAACATGGTTTGTAATACAAAAGAAAGTGCCCCTTTATAACGCCTACTCGCGTCAAGGCAAGAAAAACATCCCAGTTTTCAAGTAGTTTAGCGGCTACGCTAGGTTTGTGTAACATGGTTTGTGATTCAAAAGAAAGTGCCCCTTTATAACGCCTACTCGCGTCAAGGCAAGAAAAACATCCCAGTTTTCAAGTAGTTTAACGGCTACGCTAGGTTTGTGTAACACGGTTTTTGATACAAAAGTGAATGTATTATTTTAAAAAAATAATTACCGAAATAAAAAACATGTTTTTTTCCGTCATTTTATTCCCAAAACTCCGATAATTTAGTACTTACCTTTCCAGATTTCGTGGTACCTTCAAAATCTTCTAGCCGTTCGTTATACATTCAAGTGTATCAGGAATACCAACATACCAAAGTGACAGCGAATGAGCTAATAGCTAATGGTGTACAATCTCACAAGACGAAAGCTAATTTTAATTTTACGTAATCGAAATTAGAATGAAATATTTTCCACTTCCCCCAATGCAAATAGTTGCCTTTTAATGTAATTAAGGTGAATCAAAAGATTTTTTCAAAAAAAAGTGCATATTAACCGTTGCCAGCGATCTCCAAAAATTACCTTTGCGGAATTAATCTTAAAATATATTTAATTCCACGTGCAGCCACTGCCTGAACGTGAAAGTAGTGTTCTAACGGCGTTACAAGCACTCTCGTTTTCCGCATGACGCTCCGCTGCGTTCGTTACTGTCCCTCTCCGTTATGTTCTAACGATTCTAACGGGAAATGCAGTCATACAACAAACACTCTCACTAATTCTATTGTCTTCACTCATACTAACTTGTGTACAGCAGGAGACCTATCGTGCTAATGGCAATGGGTAGCGTCGACCCACTGACAGTAAAATTCTCAGAAGTTATCAAGAAATCAGATTCGCTTTTCAATCAAATAACAGCGGAACACTTAATTTTGTGGGAACGGATTTTTTTTTACTTTTTAGCAATAGGTCAATTTGCAGTCAAGACCATAGATAATGGAAATATAATATATTTTTTAATTATTTTTATTTTTATTCATCTTCATTAATTTTAGACTTACAATTTGTTTTGTCATATGCCTGTCTTACCAGGAGAATCTGTGTTGAGAGCAGGCGCTTAACATGAGCAGTTTATAATGATAACACATACAATAATTGACGGTAAGGCTCTTGACTCGCACTTCGAAGGTCGCGGGATCGAATCCCGGCGTGACAAAGAAAATTTTATTTGATTAATTTGTCTTATTTGACAATTTATTAATTTAAAATTATATATAGTGTATTTGCAGCACGTTTCAGAGTGGAAGATACTGTCAGTATCGCCCTGGAGTAAGACCACCATTCAGAATTAAAACGTTGCTTGAAATGGCATTAGCCGTGTTTGGTGACCAGATCTGAATAGCCAGGTACTTCCCCACCTTCCTCTTCCCTATCTCCTGCCCCACTACCTTCAGCCTCACAACATACCCCAATTGGGGATGCCATAGTCTCACTAGCTCCAGACGGGAGCAGTTGGGACTCTTGTGCGGTATTCATATAAAAAATAAAAATACAAATAATAACACAATATTACATTTAAAGTAACAGATAATCATCAACGCACAATTGAAAAAATAAATACCATAAGTTAGTTTTGATAATATCTTTGATGTTGGATCTTTTTTGGCTGGTAATCCAGGACTTGTTGTGAGATTTATATTTAAGATACATTGTGTTTTGTATTGCATTGTATAATTTTGTTCAAAGTATCTAAAATTTCTTTGGCCAAAAGTTGTTTTAGCAAAAGGGATAAGTAAGATATTATGCCCTTTGGTTTTAGTATCGCTAGCAGTTTGGACATTTTCAAGGGTAGTTCTGTGTCTGTAGAGGTAAATGCTAGTATGGTTTTGGCATGTTAAAAAATTAACTAACCACCACGCCGTTTCTCCGCAGGGGTCGGCAGAGAGGACAGGCCGTTAAACAACTCGGTCTTGGAACACACTTGCCTCATTCATATACATACATCGTCTCATGTATACTCTTCTATTATTCTGATTGTTGACATTACCCCACTCAAGTATTTGATTGAATTTCTTCTACTACTCACATTTGCGTTATATATTCTCCTTACACTATTTTTTTCGATAATTCGTTCTACATGCCCAAGCCATCTGAGCATCTTTTTTAATTATCAGAAAAAACTGACTGGTATTTTATCAGTCAGGCCTCGACAATGTTTCATCAGAGGATCAAAATATTTCCGTTTGGCAATAAAATTCAAATAAATGGAATATTTCTGAAAGTATCCCAAAGGTAAAAACTGTTTTTAAAATGTGATCAACTACACTTCCAAATTTTATGTTTCGAAATAAACACATAATTTTTGACATATGAACATTTTGCATACAAACATAAAATAGTTTTGAAAATAGCTCACTTACGTTTTTTCGAACTTAAATTACCGATGATGAAAAAAAACACGTAGGTAGGTACATATTTTAATAGCCAGTTATTGTCAACTCACTTTTTTCACACGTAAAAATCATTATTAAAAAATTTCCTAAGTTTCATAATTTTTCAAATTGCGTTCTGAAACTTTGGATTCCTAATGGTGTACACAGTGGCGTAGCTAGCATGGGTGGCACCCGGGCGGATAACGTGGTGTCACCCCCCCCCCCCCCCCCCTATTAAAGATGACAAACGCAAATTTCAACTTCATAAAAAATTTGTCCGTCCTGGAGGAGGGGGTTAATTATTTTGCAGATTTTAATATAAATCATAATGTTTCTCTGTTTCTATCACCGTTTTGAGAATATTCCTACCATGATAGTAAGGGAGACACAATTATTTCTTTGAGATATATTTGATTTTTTCCGAAAATCGAACAAATAAACCTGACTCGTTAAAAAACATTGTCATAGAATTTACTAAAAATACCCTGACCAAACCTTGAAGTTGAACCATAGAAGTCGCTGAAAACTCTCCATCCGAAACCTTCAGCGTTCCCTTCAGCCGCCGCATACCTCATTTCTACTGATTTATTATATCTGTACCTTGAAAACTTTAAGTTTTTAAGCTCTTAAAAAATATATGTTATTCTTGAAGATAATATCTAGACATTCACCACTCCAAAACCCAAATTATATGAAATTCTCTCGATAGAAAAAAAATCGCAAAATATGCTCCAAAAATCATTATAAACACGTTTGTATCAGTTATTGTAAAAGCTATATGCAAATATTTTCACAATTTTCGCTTCAATTTTATCGTTTTAAGCCTCCGCTACTCGAATTTTTACCGATTTTTTTACATATCTCCCTTAAACATTTGAAGTTTTTAAGCTCTTAAAAAAATAAATGTTATTTTTGAAGATATATTATATAAAATTCCCACGATAGAAAAAATCGCAAAGTGTGCTCCGAAAATTATTATAAACACGTTTGTTTCAGTTATTTTACAAGTTATAGTTGTGAAAAAATTAACAATGTTTCTTTAAATGATACTTAAACATACGTTCCATGAGATTGCTCTATTCTAAACGAGTCGTGTTTTATTAAACAATTTCGCAATTTTCGCATCGATTTTATCGATCCAAATATAAGCAGGCTCCTCTAACATTCGTAATTTCATATCTCTCCATCTTCTTCTTTTTGAGCTCGGATGCGGAGCCTAAAATATTTGCGTGATCTCTCCAACATTCATAATTACATATATCTCCATATTCTTTTTTGTTCAAGAAAATATTCTATATCCATTTTTGTATGTATTCTTGAAATTTCAAAATATGCGTTAATTAATGAAAAATAAAAATAATAATTAAATACCACAATTACAGGTTAAAATGCAATAATTTTCATAATTTTGTGTCCTTGGTCCTTCGATCTTGACCTTGTGACCTTGACCGAGCCAGAGAGAGTATACCAAAATATTGCGTACCTTGAGATGTCCTTGCAAGTTCAAGTGTCCTTGTAACAAGTCTCAGTTGACCTGATTTCCGACATATACACATAACAAAGAACTGAATCAAGACATTCTTTGTTCGAACTTTTAAAATGTGTACTAATTTCTTTCGAATCCTTTATTTAACAATATTATTTATATCTTTAATTATCGCCGTCAATATTTATTTTAATTTTTTATGAGAAAAACTCTCTTTTTATAACTTTTGAAGGTTATTCCCATCAATGTAATAGGTATATCATTAAAGAAGAAGATAAGAATAAAAATCTCAACGAAAATATGAAAGAGAACAAGACACAGAAAAATAGGAAAAGATCATGGTCGCAACTGGGACTCGAACCCAGAACCTCTTGTCTAACCGGAACGTGCGCGTTTACCAATTCCGCCATTGCCATTTCTGTCAAACCGTCATTTTTGTCAATCGCATATTTCAAATTTTTAGAATTAACAATATTATCTTCAAATAATTTTTCTCCATATTATAGGAAACTACCCTTTTTATTGGAAACAATCATTCTAAGAATTGGTTTGTAACATAGATAGCATCTCGGATAAATATATCCGATTTTATTTATATTTAACTAATAACTTTTTATAAAAGTCGAAGTTAATGTTAAATTTTTAAGTTACAAACCTTGTTTTTGCCAAAAAATTTCTGTTTCATGTTCTCTTTCATATTTTAGTTTAGATTATTATTGTTATCTTCTTCTTCAATAATATTTTATTTATTTATATTGTATCGTTGAGGGCTCTGTACTACATTTTTTTTTCAAATGTTTCTGTTTTTCATCCTTCAAGATTCTAGGTCACTATTCGTTATAAACATAAATTTATGTTCATTACCAAAGTAGGTAATATTTTTCTGCCTTGTATTATTTATTTACTTTATTTTCCTTGTATTATAAATATTATAATAAAAGGAAAAATCAATATACTGACCGGACTATGCAATTTTCCATTTAATGTTTTAAGGCTTTAATATTAACAGAAGGTAATGTTCTGTGTTCCAGGAATGATGACACTTACCCGCGGCCCGTGTGACCTTGACAACATGAGTTTGTTCCAAGACCTCAAGCTGAAGCGCAGAAAGGTCGACTCCAGGTGCAGCAGTGACGGTTAGTACTCCCCTTTCGTTATCTTCTTATTTTCCCTTTACTTATTTTTCGTCATTTACTTATTTTTCGTCATATACTTATTTTTCGTCACATGCTTATTTTTCGTCATTTACTTAATTTTCGTCATAAACTTATTTTTTGTCGTATGCTTATTTTTCGTCATATGCTTATTTTTCGTCATTTACTTCATTTTCGTCGTAAACTTATTTTTCATTATCTACTTTATTTTCGCCAACTTAATCATTTTATATTTTTTTTGTCATATTCTCATATCTACTTACATTTCATCAGCTACATCATTGTAGTCGTGTACTTTATTTCCATTGTTACTTCATTTTCGTCATCTACGTACTTAATTTTGTAATCTTCTTCATCACCGTCGTCATCTAAAATTTATTATTATTATTTTATTATTTAGATTATATTATATAACATTGATAGGTATAACCTTAGAAAAATAAATTGAATATTCATTTAGACTTTTAGAAACATTCAACAGGGCGTCCACATGTAAATAAAATCGGGTGCCTTTGTCCGAGACACTATCTATGTTACAAATAAATTCGTTAGAGAAAATAATCAGTAATCATTCAAAAAAATAGCTGCCAAAATACCTATAAAATTAGTTAAAGATAATATTTTTAATTCTGATATTGAAATGATTTTGATGTCGTCAAAAACATAGGTTACATTAGCCAAGTTAAGGCGTAAGTAAGTTTAGTTAAGGCGCTGTGTCCTGTAAGTCAAGAGATCATGGATTAGAGTTCCAGTTGCGACCGTTACCTTTTAATTTTTCTGTGTCTTGTTCCGTTTCATGTATCGTTAAGAATTATTAGTATTATCTTCTGCTTCATTAATTATCTTTCATAACTTACTTTATTTTCGTCACCTACTTCATTTTTGCCAACAACTTCATTTTCGTCACCTACTTCATTTTCGTTATCTACTTCATTTTCGTCATCTACTTGATTTTCGACATCTACTTCGGTAATCCATTTCTGTCCGTCGCAGCGTCATTTAAGTTTTCTTACGCCTTCTGGTGAACGATATTATCTCTTTATTCTATTTTAAAATCCTTAAGCCCAACTGCTTTCATAGGTAACTGCCGTAAGTTATCAAATATAGATACTTCATTGACTACCCTCCATACGACTGAATAAATTCACGTAAAAATATTGCGAAATTTGAAATCTAGTCAATGATTTAAGCGATAAATTGTAATAAATCTAACACTACATTATTTAAAATATTTCTTATTAGATTTGATAAAGATCTAAGTTTTGTTCTATAAAACGATTGTATTTCAGAATCCCAAGTAATGTGCTAAGTATTTTGCCTATACGACAGGCGCCAAAATCGATTCCCTTCAGAAATTTGGCGTATTTTTCCGTTGGTCAAACCGCTTCACAAGAAAATGCAAATAATGGGACATTTCTGAATATATCCAAAAACTAAAAACTGTTTTTGAAAGGTGATGAAATACGCTTTCAAATTTTATAATACAAAATAAACATATAATCTTTTGAATATAAAAATTTTGCGTGCAAATAAAAAAATGTTTTAAAATAGGCCTACTTTACGTTTTTTATAACTAAAATTACTGATAATAAAAAATCAATACAAACACATACTCATTTTATTAGAAAAATGTATTATAAACGTTATTCTTATCTGACTTTTCTGTCGTTCCGTATAAAAATAATTGATAAAAAATTCCCAAACTTAACTTAATTTTTTTTTCTTTATTCATTGCATAAATTATTTACATTGTAAGTGGATTTTTCGACCACCATGCTAGGCTGATGCCCGTGTTATGGTGGTCATTCAATTGCATTGCCAATGTAGTCAATGTGACTTTTGGCTGTGCTAGAGTGCAGATATTTAGCAAAAATGGCATTATCGATGTTAGTGTAGCCGAAAAAGAAATCTTATTTTTTTTGAAAAGAAGTTTTTTATATGAAAAATTTCAGAAAGTTTCACTTTGGCCGTGTGCCACACGGTTTTCCTGAAAAATCTTCATACAAAACCGATTTTCGAAAAAAATTACTGATGTTGTAGTTTAATATGAATTATTTCTTTTTCAAAATTTCAACTATTTGTATGAAGATCTTTCAGTATGTGGATGCGGCGCATCCCTTGACTGAAACAATCCTGAAGATTTTCATACAAAAAGTTGACTTTTTGAAAAAAAAAATCATTTTCAGTTACAACAATGTTAATATCCAATATCAACGTTGATCCCCTCCACACAGCATCTTCAAAGATGACATAGGCCCTGAGGGAAATTATTTTCCTCAGGGCCTCCTGTGTGGAATTATTGTAAAAAAAAAATAACGTCATATTTTTCAATCTTAGCGCCCTAGCTCACTAAAAACTCACGGACCGCCATTGCGGTACAGATATGGAGATAGATTATTTTCAGGTTTATTTTATTTATCTAGTTATTTACTCGACATCATAATTAAAATCTTCCTGTTTTCTACCCGAGCCGGTGGTTTACGAATTAATTTAGCAACTGCTGATACTATTTGATTCTAAATAGAACACCTAGAATGATCCTCAAGATCTGGCGAGAGCACATAGTACAGGTCAAAAAATCAAGTATGGAAATTTTATTAATTAAGGAAGGTGCTCAACAACCTTCTTAGTTTCCTTCTCCAGCCAGCGACGCAATATTCCCCAAATCGAGGTCTGACTTTTAGAACCGAAACGTCGATTTAAACAGCTTCAATTGTGTTTAATTATTATTTTTAATTGTTAAACTAATGTTTTAGGACAAGATTTTTATGCATAGCACAAAAGGTAACAATTATTATAAGCAATAATTATTAGCCTGAAATACTCATCTACATTTAAAAAATCATGTATTTTTTCTCGGGAGATTTTTTCAATGTAGATGAGTGTTTTAGGCTAATAATTATTGCTTATAATAATTGTTATCAATTGTGTTTCTTCACTAGATTTGAATAGACAGGTGCTTCTCCAACCTTTATCTTGAGCATCTCCTGAATTTATTTACCCTCACAATATTCCCCATATTAAAATAATAATAGCTCCACTGTCTACAGGCAGGCGAAACTCTCGCGTTGTATCACATATATAGCGATTTAACTTATGTATAACGCGTATACTCGTGGGAGATCCCATGCACTTTTTTTTGCTCCGAAAGCGAGAACTTCTGCCTAACAGAATGCGCCATTAAACAGAGCGACTTAACTGTCTAACGATTCTGCATTGAGCATCAACATCTTCAACGTTTCTTATAGAGAGTTCAGCATCTTTTGACACATGTCACAACATAGTAAATCTGCCACCATGTACTTTTTTGAATTCGTAATCTTCTCCATAATATATTGAGTTTACTTTCATCCTTCCTTACATACTTTGCCATACATCAGGGTAGGTACAAGGACTCCATTGTGGACTGCTAGCTTCTTTTGAAAGTTTTTTATTAACGCCAATGGCATTCAGTCCTCTATTAATCGAGTTACTGGCATTCACCCTTCTTTCAATATCTCTATCAGCCTTCCCATCTCTCCTAAACATACCACCCAGATACACAAACTCATCCACCTGCTCCAAGTATTCATCATTGACAACTATATTGCACACTGTTTTCGTACTCTTTCTTTCAAACACCATGACTTTAGACTTACTTACATTCATCATTAACTCATTCTTCATACATACTTCGTTCATCCTAGAGACGAGAGACTGTAGATCTTCCATACTGTTAGAAATCAGCACCGCATCATTAGCATACAACAGGCAACATACTTTCAAATTACTCAATTAAACTGAATGCTGTTGAAAAGAGATACCTGAGGCGTATGTGTGGTAAAACAATGTATGATCGTATGAGAAATGCGGATATCCGTAAAGAATGTAAGGCTGATGTAAGCATAATGAGTAAGATTGAGGGACCCTCAGATGGTTTGGGCATGTAGAGCGAATGAACAAAGAAAGTAGTGTAAGAAGAATATACGACGCAAATGTGAATGGTAGAAGAAGTCGGGGACACCCGAGAAAGACGTGGCACGAACAAGTGAATCAGATACTTGAGTCGGGCCATGTCAAAAGTCATAATAATAGAAGAGAATGTATGAGACGATGTATGAATGTGAGTGAGGTAAAGAGTGTGTGCCAAGACCGATTTGTTTGGCGGTCCGTCCTCTCTGCCTACCTTTGCGGGGAAACGGCGTGATGATTATTTAGTTGGTTAGTTTCCATGATATATTAGTGTACCTATAACTGTTTTAAGGAGAACCTAAAAAAAAAAACATACATAGTCACAGTTTTCCTCACTTAAAAATATAAATAATCATGACTCCCACACTCGATAAGAAGTACACAAACATGACTACAACTTACTGCGTATACAAACGGTACCCGTCAATGAACACAAATCTTGAGTGTGTTGGTACATAGTTTACGAGTCACGACGTCAACAGCACAATATTACACTCTGCAACGAAAATATACATTTCACCTTGTAAAGTTGTGTTTACGTCGCCAGTCGCAGTTTCGCAACTGATTATGACCGTGTTCATGTATACGTTTTGCTACAATACAGACACGAACTAACACATGGGCAAGTTGTTTCAGAGAAAATCAAAACATTGTCATCGGCGCCATTTTGTTTTTTGGCATTTTAAAGGCTCCTGTTCATAGAATAAATAAGAACGCAATGTTGTATGGACTTGTTTCTTGGTCCAAAAGTCCGGCCAATCAGGCCTTAAATTTCTAGCACAAAACTGTGATTAATCATCATTTTAAAATTTAATTCTAATGAGATGGCGATATACTATGTCAGACAAGTGTAAGAGAGATAGAGCGAGTGTTAGGGGCTAGAACCAAAAGTTACGAAGACAGTGCGACATTGATATTCAATCAAATCTACGTGGAAGGCTTTTCATGCATGGGCTTTTTTTACATTAACTCCACACAGGAGACCCTAAGGAAAATAATTTCCCTTTGTCATCTTTGGGGATGCTGTGTGGAGGGTCTTTTTGTGGAAAGAAGGGTGGATGAACCTGGCTTTTGAAAATACCCATGTTGTAGGAAGGGGAAAACAAAGTGACCGGTAAATCGTGTTTGAGTTTTTGAACAAATCACGATAATGTAATAAATGACAGCGGAACGTGTTCCTTCTCTGAGAATGGTTCATCTACATTATTTCGAGATAATGCATTATGTCAGTTACAGGATTTTGACTATTACTCCGCCATCCCCAATTCATAGTAAATTTAATGCTATAGAGCCCTCTATAGTTTTCGGCGTTCTTAACTTCCCAAGTAATGCAAGCCAATTCACATCAATAAACACGCATATGAATTATGAATCTATATTTTTTGTATGCAAGTGAGTGACATGGCACAGTACCTACACGCATACGCGGCAATATGTGCGTAATATTATTACGTAGTACGTATGCACATATTACTTTGTGTGACCCAGAAATTTTATTTCAAAATAATCCAAGACCAGTCCCTGTTTTTCTTCGTTCAATAATACAACAGGAAAATCCTTGACATTTCTCTAACGGCAGATATTTTTTCTGCCCACAAAGAAATAAAATATACAGGACGTTTTATTTTACATCTTTACATATATAAAAATCTCGCGTCGCGATGTTTGTTAGAGATAATCTCCGAAACTAATTAACCGAATTTGATGAAACTTGGCTCACTGTGTGTAATTTGGTCCAACTTAAAATATAGGATAGTTTTTATCTCGATTATTGATCTCAACATTTATTTTTGCGAATTAAATGTTTGTTATAGGACAATGCTTTTTAATTATTTGTAAGTTCCATAAGTTTATAACAGATGGCGGTGTTAGTTAATTCATCGACTCAACAAATGGTTAGGTAACCATCCAGTCGATGGCGATGTGTTTAGTTAGCCACACAGCGCGTGGCCGGGTCAGCTAGTAGATTTGTTAAAACTTGTTTTATCGCAAGAGTTGAATAGATGGTAGTCTCAGAAGTAAATCAAATTTGATCATTTGAATACTGTTTTAAACAGACGTTTTATAGTGGAGATTAAATTGGAAGTATGGTCAACATTCATAATACGTAAGACGGCCTCATTTTTTGTTTAACTGACGTTTATATGTATTATATAAATACATATTAATGTCTCATACGTAGGTACTCTTCTGTTTGACTCTTGACATGATGCTTTTTTGATTTTGGCACTCTTGATCGTGCCATATCTTCCTCAGACGACTGTCACCATTTACTTCTACGTCATACACTCTCCTACATGCCCAAACCGACCTTTATTTTATGACTAGCTGATTCCCGGCATGTGTTGCAAGACCATATTCAAAGAAATATATTTTTTTCTCCCTGAATCACCTTTCCCGTGCGTCCCGTTCCCCTCACGCATCCCCTTCCTAGCTAGTAACATAAATTATAGCCTATATGTTACTCTGATGTATGAGCTATATTATCGTAAAGTTTCATTAAATCCATTCAATAGTTTTTGCATGAAAGAGTACACACATACATCTATACAAACACACATACATCTATACAAACTTTCGCGTTTATAATATTAAGTAAGATATTAATGTAATGTAAAAATATTTTATTATCATTTTTACAATATTTATATCCACTCCTTGAAACCACCTTAAAACTATGTACGCACGCACATTCATGCTCGACGGTTAAGCTCGATCGAACATGTTGACTTAGAACTGTGCTCGTCATTGCATTCACACGGTCGAGCGTGCAAAAAACATCGATCGAGATGTTGAAGACGCAAGTTGAGATCATGTTCGAGTAATCATAAAACTATTGAGCATCAACGAGCGTGGATACAGAGATTTATATTATTAGGTAAATATCCCAAAACAAGTCGTTAGTTTAATCTTTCAATGTACTAAGTTATTGTGTATTTCTTTACAGATAGCGAAATTTGGACAGGTGAGCAAAAATTATCTGAAAATTTATCAATGTTTATAATTTTAAAAAAACAGCCTGTAGCGTGTGCTTCGGATAGATACCAAAAGCAACTGCGAACGAAAAGAAAACGACCCAGTACTTACCCGGAATTCAAACTGCTCGGTCGCTACGCAACTATTCCGAACTACGCATATTTTGGAACGCGAATTTAAACGTAAACAATAATAATATAAAATCTCACTCCTCGAACCGCGAGTTTAAACGGAAACAATCACATACCTAACTTCACTGCGTATATATTCTTTGGAAGGCCAGTTAAAACGTAAACAACTACATAACCTCACTTTTAAAATTACGATGGAGAGTTATTTTGCCGATTTCATTCAGTTTATACAAAGCGTGCAACAAGTTGGTGACTTGGAGTTTGTTCCGGACCAGATTTTTCGTTACTCCTAGCAATGGAGGGCCAAGTAAATACAAAATATTAATTATACTAAAAGACGATTTAATATATATATTTTACAAAAATATTTATAAAGCTTTTAAGATCTGTATAGGGCGATCCTGGCGGCGTTGTATAGCACTAAAACAATTTTCCTTAGTAATAAACATTGATAATCTATGATTTATTGTTGTTTGTTTTTTAGTTCCAATCCATTCCATATTTCAAAATTTGTCTGTGACCGAGAAAATGTATATTATTTATTGATTTTGTCTTATAATACGTTCAGTTGTTTTTGTTTCATATTTTGTAGGTTAACTCATTTTCCAAAAAACTAACCTAAAATACAGATCGGTAATCAATGTTTCACTTCGCAGTCGATGGCGTCGCTAGAGTAGATTTTGTGAATATAAAAAATTTCTCTGGTTTTAAAATAGTTCGTCGCCCTTTCGGAAGTTCCTACTTTGGCCGCCTGCAAATATAAGTATGTCAAGCTATAGCAACAGAGTAATGTAACCTTATATAGTCTAACCCATTCTAACTTTAATTTTTGTAATGTTAATGTTATATTTCTTAACTGATAAGAAAACTCTTCACAATTCTAATTTTGCGCATGTTGCGCGTCCGATTTTTGATACTGCGTTTTACTTTTTAGGCTAACTAAACATTATTTGTTTTTATTTTTATGTTTTTATTTAAGCGACTATATAAAATAATTCTATAAGTATACAAAATATAATGGTTATGTAAGGTAAAGATATTGTATTTCTTAGTCCTCCTCACTAGGGGTTCCTGTGCTGAGGCGGACTAAGGTTATATAATTATAGTTTATTTGTCTTATACGTATGTCGTTTTTATCTTCGTCTTCATTAGGGTGTTTTCGTTGACCTCTTTCAGTCATGTTTTTACACTTGATAACTAAACTAGTTGAGGTGAAAACTTCTTTAGCACCGTTGTGATTTGAAACCTGATGAAACGAAAAATAACGACACTTAAATGAGACAAACACACATCTAGGATTTAGCCTGCGAGATACTGCGATAGTGTAATCGGTCACTTCGTTGTGTGGTGCTTCGTAGCCTATTGTCTACTTCTAAGCTTCTTGCCTACTTCTTGTAGCCTCTTGTAATACTGAATTTCTCAGTATTACCGCGTGTGATTTGCACTCTAATTTTTTTTCAATGAGTAATGATAATTATTGCTTTCCCGAGATAGTGAGACTAAGGCACCCCTTTTTTGAAATGTAATAAGTTTTTTTATAATATTTTAGTTTTTTATAACACACTAGCTGGTACCCGGCATTGCGTTGCTATGTCATTAAATAAAGAAACTGTTTCTCTCTGCGTGTCCTTTCCCATTCGTCCCGTTCCCCTTCCGCCTCCCCTTCCTCTCTCGCGTTTCCACTCCGCCTCCTCCACCTTCCCTCTCCCCACTCCACTTCCCCTCTTCCCCTATCCCGTGACCCTAGGTTCCCCTCCCCCTCCCTGGTTCCCCCTTCCCCCCTCCCGCATTCCATACATTCAGTCCCTGTACATTCATTTTTCAAACAAAAAGCGTGCGATCTATTGGAATTTTTTCATTCAAATTTTATAATGCCAGAGCTCACCGGTAGTTTTATACACACCTTGTCCTGACAATAACGAACGCAAAACAAAAAGAATTATCCAATTTGGTGCAGTCGTTCGGAAGTTATGCGCGTACATACATTTCGGCGATTCATTTTTTTTTTATATAGATAGATACATAGATAGATAGATAGATTAGAGTCCTAGTTATTCGGACCTTCGCAATATTCCCAATTGAGGTGTGTTGTGGGGCCTTGAGAAGTGGCGGGGAAGGAGTTAAGGAAGGTTTACAAAGCGCCCCAACCTTCATATTTATCAGATCTCAGTCTCAGATCTGATCACCAAACTGAAAAAAAATAGCTGATACCAATATGTCATCTATCTGTTTTACTACAAATAATCTTAGGATTGTGATCTAAAGATATATATTTTATGGTTTAATATTACCCCCTATTCATTATACAACCCGGGTGTGAGTCTTGCTTGGGACCAACTTGGGACTTAAAATGGTTTAAGGTATTTTAGCCGGGCATAATTAAAATTTATTATGAAACTGCTCTTAACTTAATAATAGTGGCATCTTCGAGTGGCATACATATGTATATGAATTAAAATGTGACAAAGTCGACTGTAACGCTACTTATTTTTTTATTTTATTTAGTAACTACTTATATATTTATTCTTTTTTACATTTTTATATGAAACATGTTAGGTGTATATATAAAATAAAAAATTATATTCGTAGTCCTCCTCACTAGGAGATCCTGTGCTGAGGGGACTATGCTTTGGGTAAATTTTCAGCGACTTCTATGGTTTAACTTCATGGTTTGGATAAGGTTTTTCACAAACTTCTACGACGATGTTTTAAGTATACTAGTCCTTAATGTAGCTATTTTTTGTGTTAATTTGTTTGATACTAAGTGGGAGTTTGTTATATAACTTTACTGCTAAAAATTCATAACTTTGTCCAAACGAAGAGTTACACAGAGACGTCCTTATGGGGACCTTTAGTATGGTCTGTATGATGCAATTCTGAGTTACCTTCAGTTGTTTTACATATGTGACTTAAATCGGACAAACGGGAAGAGCATTTTCAACTAGATTCAAATAACATATTATACGATGTTATAATAATAAAACCACTTCGTCAAAATTCGCTGAACATGTCTTAGGATGAGTTATTTAGTAATTAAGTTAATTTTCACGTTATGTGTAAGTTCTATTCAAGTTCTGTGATTATTTCAGTTTCATGCAGCAACTGGCCTATAATGATATAAATTGAATAGAACCTCCACAGAACGTGAAAATTAACTTCAAATATTTTATGAATTGTTGCAAACAACATGGTTCATGTTCTGTTTACAGTGATGCCAACTGAAATCGTAGATATGAAAATAGAGATGAAAATAGCGATCGTTTAAAGCAAAAAAAAATTGTCTTTGGTACAACGGTTGTAAAACGGTTATTAGTATGTTTAAAAAACCTAAACAATATAGCATATTTAAAAAGTTAATTGCAGTAACATCATTATTAAACAATTAAGAACACATTAATATTCAATGTGGGGAAAATAGATCTCAAAGTACCCCGCCACAATTATTTTCTCAATAAATCGGTCCCGTAATAAATCAATTTAGGCACCTTCAAAATTGAACTTTAGAATCATATAAATAAGTCATCTCAAAGTGGTATTCTTCTTCGTATGTTCTATCGGGTCCCCCCGACGTTGGCGATCACTCCGGTAAATGTATCTCTATCTTGCGCTGTCCGGAATAGCTCCTCCACGCTTCTAATACCAGTCCACTCTCGTACATTTCGCAGCCAAGAAATGTCTCCTACCAGGCCCTCGGCGAAACTCTATCTTGCCTTTTAGTATTAATTGGAGCATGATATTTCTCCCCTCGAAGTATGTGACTCAGTTATGAAATTTTCCTGACTTTAACTAATGTGAGTAGTTCTCTATCTGCTCTAGCTCGTCTGAGAATTTCGTGTTGGTGGTCATGTCGGTCCATGGGACTTTGAGCATTCTCCGGTGAAGCCATATTTAAAAAACCACTGCTCGTTCAAAGATGATGCTGATTCAATTATTTTAGGAAGAAACTCTTTTTGCAAGTTGTCCTTTAAAATATTAAGATCAATAGTTGTTTTTTTTACGAATGTGCATACGCAATGTGAATATGAATAAATATTTTTTCTATATTAAGACTCAATTCTGTCAAGAAAGGCAAACAAATACAATATTGTATTGGTGATTCAATCCAATGATGGCGTCATATTACCCAGTACTACAAATGAGTACGATTTTCCTCATTAAGTTCTTATCTTTTTGGTAGCCACACGATTTGCATAACAATGTTACGACAATTTATTAATATTTAGGGCAAGTTGAAAACAGAGATAAAGTTAGAGCGGGTCAATGGTGCGCTCTGTGCGTTAGATAATTCTGCAGTACTTACCTACTTTCGAACCGTTAAATAATATAAAACCATGAATATTCAATTCAAACCATGATGATCTACAGTCTCTCGTGTCTAGGGTGAACGAAGTATGTATGCAGAATGAGTTAATGATGAATGTAAGTAAGTCTAAAGTCACGTCGTCTTACTCATAATCGCAGAATAAAATAATGCCACGATAATACGAAAGGGTGTAGATAACACGAAAGAGAAAAGGAAACTATTTCACCTAACCCGTTCGTATTATCGTGGTATTATCTTATTCTGCGATTATGAGTAAGACGGTAGGTGTTTGAAAGAGATACTACGTAAACAGTGTGCAATATAGTTGTGAATTATGAAGACTTGGAGCAGGTGGATGAGTTTGTGTATCTGGGTAGTATGTTATCGAGAGATGGGAAGGCTGATAGAGATTTTGAAAGCAGGGTAAATGCGGGCAACTCCATTAATTGAGGACTGAATGCCGTTGGCGCTAATAAAAAACTGTCAACTGTAGCAGTCTACAATGGAGTCCTGGTACCTACCCGGATGTATGGCAGTGATGAATGGAACTGGCAGGGGAAGGATGAAAGTAGACTGAATGCTGTTGAAATGAGATCCCTGAGGCTGGTAAAACCATGAATGATCGTGTGAAAAATTTGGAGATCCGCGAAGAATGCAAGGCAGATGTAAGCGTAATGAGTAAGATTAAGAAAGGGGCCCTTATATGGTTTGGGCATATAGAGCGAATGAACAAAGAAAGTAGTAGAACTCAGACCTCTCATCTAACCGGGATGTGCGCGTTAACCAATTTCTCCATTGCCACCTTCTGTCAAACCGTCATATTTCAAATTTTAGAATCAACAATATTATCTTCAACTAATTATTTTTTCTCATACTACCCTTTTTATCGGAAACAATCATTCTAAGAATTGGTTTGTTACCTGGATGGCGTCACGGATAAATATTTCCGAATTTATTCATACGGAACTATTGACTTTTATAAAAGTCCAAATCCAAAAAAAGTTCAATAATTTTTTTATACGAAAAACTCTCTTTTTATGGGAATAACTAACATCGACATTTTCTCCGATTCACTGCCCAAATTAAAAAAGAGCATCATGTCTTTGATATAAATTGTTTAATGCGCATACACACATCCATACATACATATCTCTCTCACACACACACCTATCCACTACGCACATCACTCGGTAATTTAATATACTCGTACATAACATAAATAATAATAACAAAGAAACATCATAGGTACCCACCATGAAATATACTTAATAATTGTAAATTGTTTTCACCACTGTAAATAACGTACTGTTTATTTCTGTTTACAAATAAAATAAAAATAACCTTCAAAGTTATAAAAAGAGAGTTTTGATTATATTTTTTTTAAATTAAATTTATAACACCTACCGAAGAGACAGACAGAGAATAAATAAGAATAAAATGCGTGATTTTTTAATGCTTTTAGTGACGA
Source organism: Limnephilus lunatus (assembly GCA_917563855.2). Classification (NCBI taxonomy): domain Eukaryota; kingdom Metazoa; phylum Arthropoda; class Insecta; order Trichoptera; family Limnephilidae; genus Limnephilus; species Limnephilus lunatus. Next base: position 60,352,689 of record OU830596.1, read on the forward strand.
TTCATTGGAGTACATCGTGTTATGTGGAAGGTAGTTAATAGTTTAATAGCCGAATAGTAAAGTCCTTGCGCCGTGCACATAAAAGTGTTGCCAACATCGTTCACAAATGCTACTGCAAAACGCATCTACGCACAGTGGCGTCCCGCCTATGATTTTACCACGCTGTCATTTCTATTCGTAGATAAGAGAAGCAAAGGGATACATGACATGTAAGCCTGCAAAATGTAGCTGAGTTACGACCAAACTGCACGGACTATATATATATGTAGAACAATTTTTTCGGTTTACCCGCTCAACGTAGTCCTTAAAAGGACTTTTTAACTCCTGATGATTCGGACAGATCTCACTGTCCATCTTCAGAGGCCTTATGTCTTGAGTTTTTGTATCAAACTGATCGCTTTCGGGTGTCTGTTCGGTACAGAAGCTAAGACTCAAATATATCGAGATCGATCATCCAGTTGATTAGTCAGACATCTCCAAATTCTAAGTTTTGAGATAATTACGAAAGCAATATTTGAATGCTTACCATAAATCAAATAATATGTACATGTGTGTGTGTTTTGCATATTAAATACCTATGCTAAAAGTAACACCGGGTAGTATAACTGAATCGTTGAGTTCAAAAACCCATTGATTTTATTACTTTCGATTAGATAAAAAAAAACATGTAGTGTAGTAAATATGAATAAATAAACTTACGAATACCGACAATAACTACACGACAAATACACTATTCTACTGTAGCATTCGTAAGCGGAACTACATTGCCCATTCTCCGATACAAAGATTTTTCACTATGGGAAATCAGTACTTAGGTGATGTTGACATATTTAACATCAACTTGGCGAATTTTGTGGATCTTGTAAAAAACTTATTCCAAAACTATTCCTAAACATATCTGTATTTTTGTAAACCTACCAAAGCGCTGTATTTTTGTATTTTTATGACTTGTGTGCATTTTTTATGTAATTTTATTTTGATTATATTCTTATCTGCTTAAAAATCATATGTCGTGAGTTAATTGTACTACCAAACATGTATAATTAAACGCTTCTTCGCTAAATAGATAAAATCAAGAAAAGCATAGTAGGCTGATGAGTTTTCATAATTCCAGTTATTTTATTTTTTTACGCGTTAGAAAGATCTTGTAATAACTTGATTCAATTGTTATTTTCTATTTAAATGTTCAATATATATTTAAAAAAACGTGTTTTAATTATTATTGGCCCATATTTAAACATGGTTTATAAAGAAACTAGAAGACTTTTGGAAATAATAACGACGGCATCGCATTCCTTGTGAGATACCACTCAGCTGAGCGTTTCCGTATCTTACGGACGTGATCTCCTGTCACTTTTGTGTGATTTTTACATCACATATTTTAGTTTAGATCGTTTTAAACACGAATTCCTGCAAGTGTGTATGATTATTTATTCATTTATTGTACGTTGTACATAGAAAAGCAAATAACAGCCATAAAAATCACACAAATCTGACAGGAGATCGCATCCAAAGATACGTAATCGCTCGTCGGATGGCATTCACACCTAATTTTTTACCAAATTCTTTAAGGCGGATACTGGAACTTAACGATCCAACTATCAGGTACATTAATATGACATTTTGAAATTTCCTACTAGTATCGCAGAAACCATAAATTTAGTTTCTTTCATTACACGTTTTTCTGCATTGTAATTGATTTGGTGGTGTTTATGAGTAATCTGAGTATTGTATCAGATAGAGGGCACACTTGTACATATAACTTCATATTCAACTCAAATTTGGATTTTTCGTAGATGTCTGACTAATCAACTGGACAATCGATATATTATACTTACTGTATTTTATATGAATGCACGATAAGCCTGTGCTATAACTTAAAAATAATGTAACATTGACAACAAGTTACGACCGGCTTGGCCCCGGTCAATGATGACCTCAAATCCACGCGTTGCGAAATTAGGACCTCCAAAACTTTACGTAAACACTTATGACAAAGCATGCACACAGATAAATATGCTCGTGGTTCGGCCTGTGATATTATGCTCGCACGTGAATACTAGGCTTTTGTGATAGATTTCCCAGAGAGGACTTTGGGTACTTCTAGGACGCAATTTTTTTCACTTACGTTATACGTTTTTTTCGCTACGTTATTGAACATTGGTCTTGAAGAGACCCATGTTGTAGGAAGGAGGATACACAGAGTCCGGCAAATGGTTCCACAGCCGAGCTGTTGAATATAAGAACGAGTCGAAGAAGTGACACGTTCTCATGAGAACCTAACCTAACCTAACCTAACCCAACCGACCGGGGCCGGTGGGTCTACGGCACCCCAGGGTCGGGTATTTTGTGAGATTGGGAGGAAGGCCGAACGCTTGCCCAACGTATGTACACAGTTGACATTTTCACATGAGAACGGGTCGCTTCTTTGACTCGTTCTTGTGATCAACAGCTCGGCTGTGGAACCATTTGCCGGCCTCTGTGTTTCCTCCTTCCTACGACTTGGGGTCTCTTCAAGACCAATGTTCATTCCTTCCTCTCCTCAAAAAGACCCTCCACACAACATCTCAAATGACATAGGCCCTGAGGCAAATTATTTTCCTCAGGGCCTCCCGTATGGAGTTAATGTAAAAAAAAAACTTATCGATATTCGAAGTGATTTAAATTAACAACAAGACAGCTTTCCCGACTGGCATGACCCTTAACAAAGTTAGTTCTGCAAGCCGGGATATAAAACAGTCTATGCTGTCGGTGACGGAGATAACCATCGGGAACATAGAAACTAATAGTCTCCATGATAGTCGAGTTTTCGAACCATCCACGAATCAGTCTGAAGAAATGTGTTACAATGAGCCTATCCCTTCTGACACGGAGATGGTTAATACCGAGCGTGTGCCCAAGATAAAGTCGGTAGGGTACTCCTTGTGGTAAATAAATCTCAGATATTTCTTCTGAATTTTCTCCAACATGAGGGAATACTTCACTTGGTGTGGGCTCCAAACGACCGATCCACTCTCAAGTCTACTCCTAACCAAAGTATTGTATATTACTGTGAGAACCCGGTGTTTCTGAAATTTTTCTTTTTTTCCCATTCCGCCAGGTTATTTGCTACGCCACTGTGTTGTTATCAATTGGGTAGAAACTTGTGTTGTTCGACAATGAACTTATTTCTACGCTCTTTTAAGCCATGGATAGATTGTTTATACTTCATTCAAGGCAACTTAGCCCATAGTATAAATTGCGTTGTTTATATTGCTTGTATCATAGACAAGCGAATCGACCCCAAATCAAAAGTTATATTATTTTTCGTATTATCCATGGCCATAAATTTAAACAGAATTACATAAATATTTATACAATTAGAGCAACAACTAAAAAAAAAATCTTTATTTTTTTATTGCGACGCCAATATAAATTTTCGTGACAATTTTTCATTTTAACTAATTTTTAATCTCATTTAAGGCGAACCTTAATGCTGAAGCTTTACTACGAACTGATTTACATTTTAAATACAAAAATTACAATGCTTTGGATTAATTGAAGTTTTTCTACCGATTCCATTGAGTTGAATTAAAATAAATGATGGTTTGGATGATTTGGTGATTTAGCAGGGGTGCCCGGGTTCTTCTGGGTGACGTTTGTTTAAGTTTTGGCCGCGGATGACCCGGTCATACTGAACCCCAGATTCCTACCCATCCCTCATAACTTTTTACTTCCCAGAACTTCCTTACATTTCGTAAAAAGACCCTCCACACAGCATCCCCAAAGATGACATAGGCTATGAGGGTAATTATTCAGGGTCTCCTATGTGGAGCTAAAGTGAATTTTTTTTTAAATACCTCAATTCGGAATGCCATGGTAGCAGTTGAGACACTTGTGAGGTATTAACGTAAAAAAAATAATTAAAAAGACAAAACGCCTCATCGTTGCCATCGTAGGCTGGTTTTTCCGAAACTTTTTTATCACCGTCCATGCTCAGGATATCGATAAACAAAAATCAGGATTTTGATAAATAAAAATCACGTCCATGCTCAGGATATCGATAAACAAAAATCGATATATCTCTCTATTCTTATCGGTAGGTATTACTTATTATTATTATTTCTTTAATTTATTAGGGAAACAAACAGTTATACATATTTTATTGAAGTAATTACATATTACATGGTTGCATCAACCAGCGAAGTTTCCGCAAAAAATCGTACTATATCTATATATAAAAACATAAATGATTAAAAAAAAAACAAAATGGTAGAATAAGAAGAAAAAAAATATATATATATAAATATATAAAACAGAAATAAAAAAACACATTATATTATGTAGGATAGATAATATGAAATTAAACTATTTACCTGTATAAAAAGTTGTACATTTTTACATCATAAGGGTTCAAGAATAGACATGATTAAAAAAAGAAAAAACAAAATGAGTATGAGAAAATAATACACAGCAGGGGTTTATTATTGACAATTTGTTTTAATTTTTTATATTATACATTCAGACATTGAAATTTTACCATTTTACCTGACGACAAATTGAAAATATCAGCGTCTGAAAAGATATTATTGTATTTTGTGCACGTCCTTCTGAGAAATTAATGCTGTGTGTAATTGGTTTTTTAGTGTGGGATGTGAAATAGTTGGTTTGATCTTGAATTTCGTATTGGACAGTGGAAATTAATGTTTTCTAGAAGATAGTTGTTGTCGACATCATTGTTGATGATTTTGAATTTAAAAAATTGGTCGGATATATTGCTTAGTTATCGGTATAATCGTGCTAGCCGCCCTACAAACTAGCACAACACAATATTATTTCCAGGTATAATCGTAGATCGTAGGCATTCAGGTGGCATTGACCAATTCCCGAGAAACAAGTCGAAAGAGTGATTCACTTGCAATGAATTCACTATCTACTCTACGCGTCACTATCGCTTCAGGATATTGTGATGAAATGAACATGTCCTTGTAACTAAATTCTAGAGTCTAGTTGCTTACTTACATTGCTTACTAATCTCTCAGAATAGTTTGATAAATAAATTTACGCACATTACATGCGTCGTATCTCTAAATTTTACCGTATTTACTCAAAGAAATATTTATTTATTCATTTTGTTTTACAGTTTTTTTAGAGAAAATGTGTCCTTACTGGGTACCCCGTTCTAAGGACACATTGTACAAGTTTTTTTGGTTGAAATATAAGTAAATACCTATGTTAAAATATTTCAGAGGTAAATTATCAAGTTAAATCTAAACGAGAGTACAATACAGCATTAATATTTGTTAGGTTGCAAAATTTTATCTATATTTTTCCTTCCTATGTCCATAATCCATATCTTTACGCTTCTTTTGAAGTCAGTTATTTTTTTACTGGTTTTTATTGAAAGAGGGAGTAAATTAAATAATTTTATGGAGAAGTACTGCATATTTCTTTGTCCAAAAGTCATTTTAGTTGTAGGTTGGTGGAATTTATGTTGTAATGTAGATCTTGTGAATCGGCTCGAGTTTGTCTTTGTAAAGTTATCCTGGTTTTTGAATAAGTACATTAGGATATCTTTTGTATATAATTGTTTCAGTGACATTAAATTCAGCACTTTAAAAATATAGTCGAGGTTCTGATGGGGACTCTAAGTATAATTTTCAAAATTTCCCTTTGTGCTATGAGGACTGGTTTTATAGTGGAATCGCACGAGCTTCCTCAACCGATAAGACCATATTGTAGATGAGATTGGGCTAATGCATAATAGATTTTAATTAGCTATTCTTTATCTAAAATGTTTCTTATTGTTTTGAAAAAATAAGTTAGTTTTTTTAAATTTGTTACTCACATTTTTCTCCTGGGAGTTCCAATTTAAGTTTTGATCAATAATTATTCCAAGGTATTTTATTGTTTGTATTTCATTCAATTTTGGGCAGTTGCAAGGAATTTCTTGGTTAACGTTTATACAGTCTTTATGCATTTTTATGTTTAGGTTTGTATTGAGGTTATCTGTCTGTTTGTTGTGGATTTTGAATTTAATATATTTAGTTTTTGTATCATTTAATGTTAGTAAATTTAATTTGAATCAAGCCATTGTATAAGCCAAGCCAAGCCATATGATATAAGAATTCGTATTTATTGAAACAATCAGCGCATACCTTTTATATTTTTCTAAAAAAATCAGTCTGAATTTCGTAAAATGGATTTTTAAATTAATGCAAATATTTTGCTTGCTTGGATTTTTGTTCCTTGTGCGTTGCTAAACCATTCATCCGATTACGATGAAACTTTGGGGATTTGATTTGCGCATGCCCGCAAAGGTTTTTATAAATATACTGGGGAGCTCTGGCATTAAAAAAATTGCAATATATGGCACGCGAGTTGTTTGAAAACTTAATCCATCGGGACTGAATGTATGGAACGCGGGAGGGGGGAGGGGAACGCGGGGGAAGTGGGTTCGCAGGACAGTTGAAGCGCTAGAGGGGAGTGGGGAGAGGGGAGGGGGACAGCAGAGGAGGCGGAGTGCAAACGCGTGAGGGAAAGGGGACGCGGGAGAGTAAGGGGAGGCGGAAGGAATTATTATATTATGTAGGATAGATAATATGAAATTAAACTATTTACCTGTATAAAAAGTAGTACATTTTTACATCATAAGGGTTCAAGAATAGACATGGGACGAATGGGAAAGGACACGCAGAAACAATTTCTTTATTAAGTGGCATAGCAACGCATGCTGGAAACTCGCAAGTATAATATAGATATTAACAACTGGCGTGTTCCTAAATTTTGCTTTTTTGATGATTTACTTCTATAGGGTATTTTATTCCATTAGAAACCTAAATTTTTAAACCTAAATTTGAAACACAAATGAATAAAGTACAAAGTACCTAGATCATATCCATACTAAATACAACTTTTGATTTTTTTTCAGTTTGGTTAAGTATTTTGGACCCAAATTCAAATTTAGGTTTTGTACCAAAAAGACCGCGCAGCAGTTAATCTTAATTGTCTCACTTTGATTCATATTTTTCAGGTTAAACAGAAAGAGACTTATAAAAATTATAAAACGACTTTTCTGAATTTCGCCATTTTGGTGAGTCTAATATTGCTTGATATTTGATATAGGATTGATAAAAATGAGGGAATTTATAAAAAAAATTATAATATAGATTAAGATAATCTGAAGAAAATTGAAATTGATTACCTGTTCAACAAAGAATTTTACCAAATTCATCAAAGTAAGGTAAAATTGGGCTTACTTCGGACACAGGGCGCACTGGCGCATCCGAAACGTATTTTTGTTGGTTTATGTCTTTAATGTTTTTATATCCTACGTGTTTTTCAGCTTTTTAATGATGTACAAGTAATAATAATAATACTTTGTTGTTTTGTTGCAGGCGAATCTGTTGCGGACACGAGCACATCGTCCCCGGATCCCGTGCCGCCATCCCCACCGCGCATGGGGGGCGACGGGCCTCCCGGGCGGGGGTCCCCCGAGGCCGCGCCCCCCGCGCCCCCTGGACCTGGGCCTCCCCAACATCCCTGCCCCGCCAACCCGGGCGTCATTCGCTCAATCGCCTCCTGCTCAGTCATCAAGAGCGAGGGCTGCCCGGGCGCCCTTGTCAAGAGCGAGAGCTGCCCGGGCGTCCTCGTCAAACGAGAATACTCCAACAACCAATCCATCACATCGCAACAACAACAGCAGCAACAACAACAGCAACAACAGCAACAACAACAACAACAGCAACAACAACAACAGCAGCAGCAACAGCAACAGCAGCAACAGCAACAACAACAGCATGTGCAACAAAACCCCGTGTGTTCGCGTCTCAGTCCCGCACCACGCCCTAGGGCACCTCTTCCGCAAACGCATCAGATGCCGCCGCAAATGTCTCAAATCCTCCCACCCCTATCTCCGCAACAGCATCACCTCTGGGTGCAAGCAAGTCGCATCAACGGAGTCAAGCCAGAACTGATAGGTGGCAACTTCCCTCCGGGAGGAATGATGCACGAGCAAAGTAGAGGTCCAAGAACAACTCCCACAGTCATCATGGGAGAGTCTGGCGGTGTTAGAACTATGTTCTGGTCACCTGCGCCCCCACCGATCACCCCTCCACAGAGCGATTCTTCAATGGCGTCTTGCGGTCCTTCTAGAAGTCCCAGACCTCCTCCACCAGTTAACGATGAATCCGCCGCGCATTTACTGCTAGGTTTGGGAGGACAGTCGCACGGACCACTAAACATGGAGAGATTATGGGCTGGAGATCTTTCTCAATTACCTCCAGCGCAGCAACTCCACGCTTTGAACCTCAGCGCGGCAAGCGTAGCTGGGGCTGCTCAGTTCGCTGGTCTGCCTCCTCCGATGAAAGCTTTAGTTTACGCTCCTCCCGAGCCACAAGCACCCCCGGATGAAGAGGAACAACCCATGATTTGTATGATCTGTGAGGACAAGGCCACCGGCCTGCATTACGGTATTATCACCTGCGAAGGGTGTAAAGGGTTCTTTAAGAGGACAGTGCAGAACAGAAGAGTGTATACGTGCGTCGCTGATGGAGCCTGTGAAATAACCAAAGCGCAGAGAAATCGGTGTCAGTACTGCCGGTTTAAAAAGTGCATCGAGCAAGGGATGGTATTGCAAGGTAAATACTGTTTATTACTGTAAATATGTAATGTATCTCACCTGTGTTTAGGTTTGGAGGGTCTCTGTTAGAATGGGTTATTTATTTATTGGTATGTGATATTATGAGTACTAACGGGACGCTGCCATCTAAGTAGAAACATGCAACTATTGGGAGTAGAAAGCAACGATAGAAGTAGAAAATGTGAAGAGGATAAAGAGACTTGTGCCAATGTCCTGCCCTGGTGGGAACTAGGCTCAGATACCTGGGGATACACATTGTGGAACCAGAAGACTTAGCCACATATCCAATGACAACTCTGGTGAACTTCATTAAAGGGACTGGGTTATTGTTAAAGTAATGAGGTGAAATGGGCGATAGTACAATGGACCTATGGCCTAAGTAGGTACTCACGGGAACTAATTGTAAAACGTCTCCGCAAATAAAAAATAAAAAATGTTTTTTATAGTGTTCTTGTTATGTTTGAGATATTATCTTGTTTTTGAATACACGATGAAATATGTTTGTTTTTATGGGTGGATGATTTCTCGGTTAGTTATTTTTGTTTTGTTAATGCAGTTGTAAAGTTTTAATCGCGAAGTACTTAACAGGTTTTCAATGTTGTTAGGGGCACATTGATTAGTTTTCTAACCATTTATATTAGTTATTAGGGGCTCATTGATTAGTTTTCTAACCATTTATGTTGGTTATTAGTGGCTCATTGATTATTTTTCTAATCATTAATGTTAGTTATTAGGGGCTCATTGATTAGTTTTCTAACTGTTTATGTTAGTTATTAGGGGCTTATTGATTAGTTTTCTAACCATTTATGTTAGTTACTAGGGGCTCATTGGTTAGTTTTCTAACCATTTATGTTAGTTATTAGGGGTTCATTGATTAGTTTTCTAACCATTTATGTTAGTTATTAGGGGCTCATTGATTAGTTTTCTAACCATTTATGTGAGTTATTAGTTTTTTTAACCATTTTTCTTGACTGTGTAAAATTAACAATAATTGTATTTTTCAATAGCGGTTCGCGAGGACCGAATGCCCGGAGGTCGCAACAGTGGAGCTGTCTACAACCTCTACAAAGTCAAGTACAAAAAGCACAAGAAGTCTGGCCAGAAGGGAACAGCAGGGAACCCCTCTCAAATGTCCATACCGCAACGCCAAGAGCCGCTGGCCAACGGGACCATCCTCAAGACTGCCTTAACCAATCCTAGCGAGATAGTCCATCTCAGACACAGACTGGATTCTGCTGTAAGCTCCTCTTCCAGCAGAGAGAGAGAATGGGAAAGGGAACGATCATTACCGGCGGAGCGAGCGGCACAGATGATCCAAGCCTTGATAGACTGCGATGCCATGGAAGATATAGCAACGGTCCAGCATTTACCTGACCTGTTAGAAGACAAATCGGAGATTGGAGATAAGCTGTGTAAGATCGGAGATTCGATAGTCCATAAGATGGTGGCGTGGACGAAGAAATTGCCGTTCATCCTGGAGATTCCGATGAAGATCCACTCGAAGCTGCTGATGGACAAGTGGCACGAGATCTCAGTGCTGACCACGGCTGCCTACCAGGCCATGCACGGGAAGAACGCAGCTCCCTTGCATTTGCAGCATCAAGATCAAGAAGCAGAATTGGCGCAAGAGGTATGTTAAAAAATATAAGTACCTATACTATAAATTATCCTTTAGTTCCTTAGGTGCAGGGCTCCAAAAACACTTTTCGTTCAGTTATGCTGGCATCCTCTCTGGTAGTCTTACATTCTTGCTGCGTCTACGTGTCCTGCCCAACAGATCTGTCCCAGCTTTTCTCGGAAGATTTTTTCAATGTAGATGAGTGTTTCAGGCTGATAATTATTGATTATAATATTTGTTATCTACCCTTTGTGCTATGCATAAAAATCTTGTTTAAAGTTAGTTTATCAATTAAAAATAATAATTAATATTTGACAAGTTAAAGTATTTCAGCAAAAAATGCAGACATAATTAGTCTCGACGCTACCTAGCGGGAGATTTAGTATTAACAATACCTCTCTCACATAAATAAAGTTGGTTGTTTTCAGTTGGAAAAATGTAATAATAAGTAGTTGTCGAATGAAACACTAGTATATATTGAATTATTTGGCGGGTATTAGATAAGCCGCCATAGCTCAGTGGTCAGAGCAGCTGACCGGCAATCAGAGGGACACGGGTTCAATTCCCGTTGGCGGCCAGTATCTTTTTTCCGAAGATTTTTTCAATGTAGATAAGTGTTTCAGGCCGATAATTATTGATTATAATATTTGTTATCTACCCTTTATGAATGTTGTTATTAAGAGTAATTTCATAATACAACTCGCCACCTCGATGTTTTTTTTTACATTAACTCCACACAGGAGGCCCTGAGGAAAATAATTTCCCTCAGGGCCTATGTCATCTTTGAAGATGCTGTGTGAAGGGTCTTTTTGAGGAAAGGAAGGAGTGAATAAGGGTCTTGAAGCGACCCATGTTGTAGGATGGAGGAAACACAGAGGCCGGCAAATCGTTCCGCAGCCGAGCCGTTGAACTCAAGAACGAGTCGTAGAAACGACCCGTTCTCATGTGACTAATTTCAACCGTGTACAAATGTTGGGCGCGTGTTTGGCGTGTTTCCCGACTATGCACCAGTGCCGAAGGGATCAATGACGCTAGTTCCTTGGAGCATCTTCCATTATAATACCGATAGATCAAGGACAGCATTCCCACCTGACGCCTGTGCTCTAAAGATTGAAATCCGTCTGTTAATATGGGAGAATCTATCAAACGGACCGCCCGTTTCTGCACAGAGTCGAGGGTTAAAATGGATGTAAACTTGTTGTATGTACATGCTTCTAAAAACTTACGCATAACCAGCGAAAATTGTTCATTTTGTGGCAAAAGTGTTGTCGTAATATGTAGCGTGACGTAGAACTTGCTGGAAGAGAATTTGCTCCGTGCAGACCAAAAAAAGGTAAAAAGCGATGCTTCTTCCGATCTTTCTACTGCTAGATAATACACTTTCTTTTTGATAATTGTTTTCATGTTTGGTTTCGGTGTTAATTTTAAGGTTCACATGCCCTGATTAGATAATACTTGGTCGATGGTATTGGTAGATAGACATTTAACTTAATTCTTGGATTTAAGACTTACCGTTCAAACGCATATGTGACCTCGATTTCCCTTTGTAAAATAAATTTCCCCGCATCCTTCAGAATATCATCGAGCGTTGCGGGAATCACGTAGCCACCCTGACCTAAAGTACATCCTGTGCAACTCATTGCGTTGAAAGGTTTCTTGATGGCGTGGAAACGAACATGAGAGGAAATTGCTTTGTGCAGATATATCTCAGCAAGTACACAACAATACAGAAGAGTGATTAAAGTACCAATAATCATTGGTAAAAAAAGATAATACTGACAAATCTGAATGAAACATAAAACAGAACATGACACAGAATTTTGTTAAAAAAAGGTAACGGTTGCTACAGGGAATCCAACCCAGCATCTCTGACTTACCAGGACAATGCCTCAACCAACTTGACCTAATTATTTAACTTCATTTTTGTCAATCTCTTATTTCAAATTCAGAAATAACAATACTATCTTCAACTAACTTTTCCCATGTGTTTGGCTGCAATAAGTCTTACGAAGTCTAAGTCTCTCTTAGGTTCTTCTGTTAGATAATAATATTATCAGGGATGTTATCCTGCGGATTTTCAGAATCCCTTCATTAAACATTGTATCTGGAATATATGTATCTGGATATCTGGAAAACTGTCTAAAGACTGGCGCAGACCCGTGAAAAATCACGGGTTAATATAATTACAATTTTGAAAAAGGCAATTAAAATAATTATCTATTATAATATTATTTTTAGGTAGGTACTCACTTTATTGCTTGTCTAAATTAAACTTCACACAATCAGTCTCAATTTTATGTAACACTTAAATTCAAAGCAAATTCGAGTTCATAGAACGTGGATATTTTCACGCAGGAATAAAGAACATCATAGAAAACTGAAATTAGTTATTTTGATAAATGCAAATGAATAGTGGCTCTCAGTAATTCCCTATACTACCGTTAAGAACAGCTATGTTCAGTAACCAAGATCACTTAATTTAACTTTTGCAAATATAAATTATCATTTATATCGGCAGATTATATGCCTGTGTATCTCTCGTCATATCGAGTCAGTTGACTTTTTTTAAATAATGGCATACAGAGCTCCGGGCCAAAAAGGCCCCCTTCTCTTTCATAATGAGTTTATAATGTATGGTTGTTGAAAAAATGGTTTATTTTTTCAACAGCCTAAAATTATAAATTAGGTTAGTTTTAAAATTATTTGTAAGGGGACATGGCTGCAATATAGGGAGGTTAATCTTTACGGAGGATTTGTTTAAGTTTTTTATATGTGATACATACGTTGTCTTCGTACCGGGCGAAGCAACTTATAGACGCGTTTTCATGGATGGGAATTCCCGCATAAAATATTTCCGCGAGACTTTAAATGTGTTTTTTAATAAGGGGATTTCAGATTATTTGTGGAATTGGATAACCTTATCCATTTGGGAGCACCCAGGGCTATGCGTATGGCTTTATTCTGAAATATTTTAAGTTTCTTCAAATGAGACTCTGATGCGTGGGTTTATCGCAAAATATCTTATCCAGGTCTACCTGTCATTATAAATAGCATCCCTCCCGTCCTACGTGACCGACGCGACTGCCTCGGGGCTGCGATCTGACCTGCAGTCACCCCGATCGATACTTATATAGGTCGCGACCCCTCCACCCCGCCATTGCCGGGCGGTGATTGGTCGGTGGGGGGGGGGGGGGCGTTCGAAAATACACGGGACCAGGAATGGAACAACAAAACAGGTTGTTTTTTGTTTTGTAAAGTGATTTATTGGATGCGCGAATGTTATTGATTCCAGGGGGAAGGTTCTACGTTATTTACATATCAACCTGCCAAATTTTCATTTGGGGATTGTTGCTATTGTTAGGTTTCTATTTTCGTTGTAATTTGCACAAAACATCCAAACAATTTTAAACCCTTGAAATTATGGATAAACGATTCAATCATCAACTGCATTCATAGAAGAAATGCATCCATACATCATCTTCTTATTGTTTATCCACCGACAATGTTAAGAACGATGGAAAAAATGTGCGATTTTTCCGGAATTTTTTAAATATATATATTTATAATTTATTACAAATCGCTGACTTTCCGCCTACAAAAGCACATAAAATCCAGACTGATGTCCAGAAACACCAATATATGAGTGTACAAAACACTTATTAGACCAGTGCTCACGTACCAACGCAGCTGAGACGTGGTTACTAACTAAGAGGAATGAGCGAGCACTAGACGTTGTGAAACGAAAATTTTGAGACGCATCTTCGGACTGGTTCTAAAAAATGGATTTTGGCGCAGACGTTACAACAATGACTATATACTCTGTTTAAGAGGAATATAAACGTTAGAAATATTTCGATTCTCGTGCCTGCAAAATTTGCAATCGAGCGTCTTATTTGCACGAGGCAAGTAAGCGAAAACGTGTTTTTTAAAAATTTATTTTGTCCATAATTTTATAAGAGTGAAAAAAAGTTAGAACATAGAAAACCTCAAAAATGGTCTTAGCCATAAAGGGGTATTTTTATTTAAAAAAATCTAGTATTACTTCATAGTTAAGTCATGAAAAAACATTTTTTTTGTGGTCTACGCTTATTTTTTTTTGTTATGTAAATAATAATTTTATTGTAATTCTGTTACATAAAAAAACCTAGTTAAAGCTTCAATATATCTGTAGCATATTTTTTGATGTTCATACTGTATGCCAATTCGTCGTAAAGATTAATCTAAATAGTACCTAAATAGGATTTCACGTATAAGTTCACCTTAAGGAGTCAAACGTCACAAAATTTAAAATACTGGTAAGATTTCGGTGACTGGGTCATGTGAAGAGAATGACCGAGCATCAAGCACCAAAGTCCCTGCAAGACCGATAGGGCGAAGGAGTCTAGGAAGACCAAGATTAAGATGGAGCGATAACGTCCTCAAAGATATATCTACCTTGGAGCTTCTAAACTGGAGAAAGTTGGCACAAAACCGAGAAGAGTGGAGGAAGACTCTTAAGGAGGCCAAGACCCACCAGGGGTTGTAGAACCAAGAGTGATAATGACGATGATTATGGTCAAAATATTGAGCATAGAACATTGCTATCAGTTGAAGATTGTTAATGCACTGACCTTGTGATTTCAATTTTTTTTTAATATTTGGACATCATCTTTTTCCTCTGGATTGACTTTGAAATTTCACATAATAGAGAAAAACCCACCCTTGTTAAATCGTAAAAAAATGTTAGATAAACCATTAAAAATGAACAATTTTTTTAGTAAAACACGAAATAGAGGGAATATTTTCATTTATTTGTTTAAAAAATATATGATAATAATTAAAAATTATCTCAAGGCGGTGTATTCAAATAGCAGCAAAATTCTTCTTACTCTCAAATTTGGGCATTATTTTGCGAGACTCAATCTTGGGACTTTTTGTAAATGATTTCGTAAATATATACTACATTTGCTATGGAAGGCTACAAAAAATATGGTTTAAAGTTTAAAGGATTCATAGTAACTTTTATATACACTAGAAATAACCCCTTAAAATGAAAATTTTCAAAACTTCGAAGTGAATCCGAAGGAAGAAGATCGTATCAGAAATTTGAAAAATGTTAAACACGTTAATGGAAAATATTTTCCAAACTGTGAAATGTTAGTCGAGAATTCTTTTCCAAGGAATAGAGTAAACAAATAAGATTCTTGCAACGCAGGCCCGTTGACGTTTCACAATTTCTTCGTGAAATTTCCAGCGTTGTTTTTACGAAGCTAATTATGATGTATTTATAAATACCTCCGTCTTAATAAATTATGTCAAACTGCACACATCTTAAATGTCATAACAACAACTGCTTCGAAAACAAAATAAATGGGGCAAAAACTTTTGGAAAAAACACAAGAGATACTAAAAATGTATATACGTATAATTTTTTTAATCTTATTGGACACCATTCTTTTCATTTTTCTTTCCCAATTTTCAGTTTATTTTAAACCTTCGTTAACGGCCTTTCACTAATAAAAACTGAGTGAACAGCGGTTCATTTATCGTTTATTTCGTGATTTCGCGATGAAACGAAAGTGATGAAACAATGTTGGAATGCTTCATTAGGAACTGTTCACTCGCAACCGGATTTAACATCACTTGACGCGAATGATGTGTGTGAACACTCAGTGAACAGTCTTTCACTCGCGAATCAGCGGCTTAGACGTCAAAATGCTCCGTTTTGTTCGCTTTTCGAAATAACTCCTATACGTCTCATAGAAATCGTTGTTCCTCCCTTACTATCATAGTGAAAAATATGATCTAAACGGTATTGGAAGGAGAAAATAACGTTCTATATATTGAATTTAACAATTAACCACAAAATAATACGAATGTACACTTTTATGGAACCAAAGTTTCCGATCGAAATTTGAAAAAAAAATTTATGAAACATTATGAATTTTTTATGAATTATTTTTATATGAAACGACAAAAAAGTGAGGTGACATAAACGTTTAATTTATTTTACAAAATAAGTGTGTGTTTTTATTTTTTTGTTACCAGTAATTTTAGTTAGAAAAAACGCAAAGAGAGCCATTTTTAAATTCTTAAAGTTTACATTAAAAATTATACTATTTAAAAAATTACATGGTTATTTCTAATAATAAAATTTGGAAGCATATTTCATCACCTTTCAAAAGCAGTTTTTAGTTTTTAGATACATTTACAAATATTCCATTTATATGGATTTTATTGCAAGCCGAGACCTATTTTGGAATAAAAAAAATTTCATGGTGTAAAAATACTGGTAGATATCAGTTTTCAGGTTATTATTTAACCATATGTTCTTTTTATGGTGCTGATATTTATTTACGGTTTATAAGAATCACCAATTTCTTAATCAATAATTTCAATTATCGGAAATGTCAATTTGAAATCGTAAATATTCCCGAACTGAATTTTAGCCATCAGCGCCGGCCAACGCGTGCGACTGCGCTCGACGACTTTGTAGTGAGAATGTCGAGTGAACTCCATATTTTGAAGGAACCGTCTGAACAGGCGGTGAAACGAAAATGGAACATTTCCTCGAGTAAACCTTCATCCGAGTGAATCGTCTGATATCTCCTTAAATGACGTTAAAGTTCTACCTAGCGAAGCCGTTTTATAAACTTTGTTTTTGACAAGTCTCACCAAACATTTGAAATTTGATATAGCTTGCGGTTGTAGGGGAGACCGGGATAGTTGAAAGGGACAGTTGAAACAGTCATTACTCTACGTCTAATAAAAGCACGCAACGGGCGAATTTCTTCTGTTTTTCTTTATTCGTTTGATGAAAGCAAAGGGCTATTTTTTTAACCAATTTTATTTTTACATTAACGCATGGACCTAATATACGTTGGTATTTTAACAAACTGTTGCTGTCACTGTCGCTGTTACCTCTCTAATTCTGATCGAAAGGGGCAACTGTATCTCAGGCTAATAATACCTAAAGAAAATCGTCATAATCTCGGTTTTGTAATACATATTTATATTATATACATATTATTCAAAACTTGATCGATTTTAAGTTTTTTTTTACCAGCTGTATTAGAAGAAAATGTTCAATGTCTGTACATTTTGCTTTTTATCAAAAAAACTATGTCCAGTTTGTATAATGAACGTCTGTTGATAGCGTTCAAACCAGGAAATTTTAATGATTTTTGGGAGGTCCTACTCCTAAAAGTAACTTTTTTTGATTTCGTAGGATTCGATCCTTGGTCTGCTAAATGTCTGGCCTTTGAGGTTCGTCAGGCGCTTTATACCACTACACTAAAGAGGAGACTTGCGTGGAACTGTGGATTTATCGTATTATGCTGGAACCGAGTACCCGTGAATTAAATAAATATTTTATTGCTGTCTTATTGTCTCGCAGGCTAAATCCTATAGATATAAGTGACAGCTAGTCACCATATGTGTTTGTTTCGGTTTAGTGTCGCTCGTTTTAGTTTCATCGAGTTTCAAATCACAACAGTGCCAAGGAAGTTTTCACTTCAAAAACAAAATGGCCGCTTGAAGAATTTATCACAGTACCGCGCGTTTTCATCCTCCGACAAAATATCCCTCGACAAAATATCCTAGGGACAAAATGAATCTCCACTACGCAGAATTTTTTTTTTATTAGGTTAAGTTAGGTTTGGTTAGGTTAGGTTAGGTTAGGTTAGGTTAGGTTAGGTTAGGTTAGGTTAGGTTAGGTTAGGTTAGATTAGACTAGACTAAATTAGATTAGATTAGGTTAGGTTAGGTTAGATTAAGTTAGGTTAGGTTAGGTTAGGTTATGTTTTAGTAGATATTTTGTGGGGGGTGTTTTGTCCATAGGATATTTTGTCGCGGGATGAAAAGTCGCGTAACCATTTATCACACGTTAATTTGTGCTCGCCATTTTTTTAACCTTTCTATTTGTCCGCCAGGTGAACGCCAATCTCCGCACCTTGCAGACCTGCCTGACCACGCTGATGGGTCGGCCTATAACCATGGAGCAGCTGCGACTGGACGTGGGGCTGGTGGTGGAACGCATGACGCAAATAACCATCATGTTCCGCCGGATTAAACTGAGAATGGAGGAATATGTCTGCCTAAAGGTCTACATCCTACTCAATAATGGTGAGTTAATAATAATATTTGGATGACTTGTAAAGCGCCGTTTTTGTGAAAAATCACATCAAGGGCGCTGTACAAACTAATAATAATAACAAACTAATAACAATCTTACTTCTAACTACATACTATTCTCGATCCAAAATAGGATCAACCCGTGTACGCGCATGTCTCCGCCCATTACCCCCATTGCTACAGCCGAAGACATACTAAATTTTTAGCGGAATGACTCGGGCGAGCAGAGCGCGGGTGTAGGGACCGTAGCGGGGGGAGTGGTATGCGCAATACGAACCAAGTTTCGCACTATCACGGGTTGATCTTATCGCGGACAGAGAATAGACAAACCACTATAACTTATAGCTAAAATTGCATCCACCGGTTCATCGATCACCCATACGAAACGATATGTACAATGTAGTGTACAGGCAGAAAATATATACAGAACCATACTTACCTGGGAGGTCACTAGAGATTAACACTCTTATTGCTTACTAGCTGGGTTACCCGGCTTCGCTCAGGACAATATTTGAGAGTAATGTTCCACAATGATGTTCCCAATTCCCTATTCCCAAGCATTCCACGATATACTCCGCCACTTCTTCCAGAACTTCTAGAGCTCTTTCTAGAGCTCTATGGAACCTTCTAGAACTTTCCGGAAGACAGTTCCAAAAAAATTCAAGAGGACGAAACTTCCAGCCCTTATATCTTCAAAAGCACGCGTTTTAGATATACAACGGGAACGTTCATCCTGGAGGGGAGATAGAGATCTACCACACCATATAACTCCATTGATCGTACCGGGACTCGATTCTGAGTTTTTGCCAGCCGCACGGTTCATTGGACTTTCTTTTATAATATATAGCTTTTTCCCGGCATGCGTTGCAATGCCATATTCAAATAAATAAAATGTTACTCCTTGCACGTCCTTTCCCGTGTGTTC
The DNA here is from genome assembly GCA_917563855.2 of Limnephilus lunatus. Lineage (NCBI taxonomy): Eukaryota > Metazoa > Arthropoda > Insecta > Trichoptera > Limnephilidae > Limnephilus > Limnephilus lunatus. The sequence continues at coordinate 60,371,964 of OU830596.1, forward strand.
CCCTCCAGCGTTCCACTTCCACCTTCCCCGCCACCGCTCTGCCGCTCCCCCTTCCCGCCAACCCCCCTGGCACTTCATTTCTTGACTCCTCTCCCGCCCGTCCCGTAGCCGAAACCTTTTTCTAATATTAACATTTTTAAACTCGTGATATCTTTCTAATTAAATATCCGAATTGAAAAATTCAAAAAGTTAAATAAAGGTATTGAAGCTGTCTTGAATATGAAGTAATTTATTTTGATAAGGATTAAAACCAAGATACAAATAAAGAGCCTTTTCAAGCGGCGACATTTTAATTAAATTTTTAAAATAACAGAACACTTATTGTGGCATAACCATAATAGTTAGACATATGCTGTCGCGACCTTTTTTGTAAATAATAATGTGTTCTACAAAGTTGTAGTACATTATTTTATTCTATTATCAATAGTTTTCGCAGCGCACGCGATGTAAAGAATATTTTAGGTAATTTTTTTACACCTTGGGTTACATTATTAAAATTTTAGTAAGGATGCCTATTTTTTTTTTAAATATAATATAACCTATGTTAGCCAGGGATGGTGTAGCTTCCCAACAGCGAAAGAATTTTTCAAATCGGTTCAGTAGTTTCGGAGCCTATTCAATGAAAACAAACAAACAAACAAATCTTACCTCTTTATATATATTGCTTATTTAGGGAAATTTAAGTACAATTTACGCAGAGGACATAATTGGGAACTATAATATACAATATGTCCTTTAATGAGCGTATTTTGAAGACCAAAGCAAATTTTATGATGGGTGGTACAATAAATAGTACAAGGATTTGATCTGAATATTTATCATCCTAAATGTGATTCGTTCTTTGATAAGAGTAAGATTGATGTGCTAGGATTCTAATAATTTTAATTAGTTCTGCTCTGTTCTCTTCTTAATTTTTAAAAATAATAATAAAAACTAGCAGTAAGCTAGCGGCTTTTGGTTCAGCTTCGCAATGTTTGAGTATTGGTGACCATTTTATAAATCCGATAGGAACTGCTTCCAAAAAAGGCGGTTCCTCGGATCCACTGTAATCCAGTGACAGTTAGTTAACGGGACAAAGTAATCGCGACAGGCAATGACTTCATGTGTAATATATAGCCCCCTAGTACTATAATTCACAACTGCCAGTTACAATAATAATCATATAATCATCAATCTCTCCATATCTGGAGAGATACTAAAAATACAAATCCGCAGTACTTACGCCTGCCAGGCGATGCTAATCACGAAAACTGTAAGCGTAAGTGGCGCCATCTTTTGGAATTTCTTTAATTCGGTTCTATTACAAAAGTATATTTGTATACAAAACTCTACATACGAAAACTGTTTTGCGTAAGGCGCGGTACCAGAATTGCATTCTTAGCCGGATTCATAAATTTCAACCGTACAGTATCTAGCGTTTTAATACTGCTTGATGATGATACGTTTTACGTTAAGCCCTCAGGCCGACCGTAGTCAGAGTTTTGTCAGAGTCGAAACATTTCCGTTTTGCTATAAAATCAAAATAAATAGGATATTTATGAATATATCACGAGTGCCGGGTGGCAATTATATTGATACGTTGCATTAATCAATTGCAATTTGGGAGGCGGGATAGGTAACCTTTATTGGATAACCAACACCTCTGCCATAGGTCACCCCAAGTGGTTCGCTACGTTTGGTGATTTAGCAGGGATGCCCGGGTTCATGGGGTGAGGTTTGTCTAGGTCTTGGAGGTGGATGACCACTACACACTGAACCCCAGATTCCTACCCACACCTTAAACCCTTTTCCTTCCGAGTACTCTCCTCACCTTCCTTTCCTTAAAAAAATCACCTCACAGCATCCCCAAATATGACGTAGGCCTGAGGAAAATTATTTTCCTCAAAGCCTCCTGTATGGAGCTCGTTTAAAAAAAAACAATTATGTTGTATATTATTCATACGTTGTATTAATCAATTATTTTGAAAAGTATTCATACGTTATATTGATCAATTGGGTTGAAAAGTATTCATACGTTGTATTAATCAATTATGTTGAAAAGTATTCATACGTTGTATTAATCAATTGTGTTGAAAAACATTCATACATTGTATTAATCAATTATGTTAAAAAGTATTCATACGTTCTATTAATCAATTATTGTAATACGTTGTATTAATTAATTGTAGTGAAAAGTATTCATACTGTAATGGGAAGAACATTGTGTTGCCTATGGCAGCACTAGTGTAAATAAATAGATCACCAAGGAAACTATAAATAAAGAGATCACCAAGGTAACGAAAAATAACAAAGGAGTACAAATAAAATCTATGTATGGTTAGATGACTGTAAAATAAATAAAGCTGTATTAATGTAAATGGAATGCATATAAATAGTGTTACTGACAATCGTGTTGTTTTTATTAGTTTGTGAACCCAGAACAATATTAAAAACGTAACAATTGGTGTCAGATGTGGGGTTCCAAAAAAAAAAAAAAACTACAACAGTGAGAGTTCGGATCGGGATAATAAATTGTTTAACATTATACGGTGACAAGAAAAATGGCGACGAAGAAAAACAGATTGATGGATTTAAAGGTAGTGGAATTAAAGCGGGAACTTGAGGAACGTGACCTGGAGACAACGGGGACGAAGAGTGCACTGCAACAACGGCTACGAGTGGCTCTCGCGAACACTGGTGAAGATCCAGAGAGTTTTTCTTTCGAAACGACTGGCGGAATTGATGACCTCTGTCGACATACCGACACCAAACTGGAAGCAACCTCCCAAAGCATCAGTGACAAGCTGGAAGGGAAGCTAGACAACATTTCTCGCTGCTTCAACGACAAAATAGTCGACATGGAAGAACGCATCCGGAGAATAGAGGAGCGACTCCACGCGACTGGTGGTGAGAGCACCGTCATGGATATGAAGAATTTATCAAGGCCCCCAACGCTAATGTCGAGGAAAGGATGGTCCTGACCCAAATGAGAAACGACCTACCCACCTTCGACGGAAAATCTTCCTGGGAAGAATATCTGACGCTCTTTGAGACCGCGGCCATGATAAATGAATGGTCAGGTATCAAGAAGGCGTCGATGCTGTGCCTCTCGCTGCGGGGAGATGCAGTAAGGGTATTGCAAACTATTCTGCTGACAGAGCGTCAGGACTATGAGCAGTTGACGCAACGTCTGGAAATGCGATTCGGTCATCGTCACATGGAGCAGATCTACCGCTCGCAACTGAAGAACCGCTTCCAAAAGCCGAACGAGACGTTGCAAGAATTCGAAGCTGACATCGTCCGCCTGGTTAGAGGCGCCTACCCAACAGTGACTGACGATGTCTACGAGAGTCTGGCCATCGACAGATTCTTGGACGGACTGCGGGAGGGTGAAACGCAGCAGGCCGTCAAGTTGGCACGTCCGAAGATGCTGAGTGAGGCGTTGACGCAAGCTCTGGAGTTCGAGGCCGTGAAGCAGTCCGTGAGAAGCCAAGCTCGGGTACGTGCTCTGGAGACCACGGGGGAAGAATCGCAACCATCCATGGAGGAATTAGTGAAGCGTGTCCTGGAGGCTTTGAAGGTACGCTGCTGGAACTGCGGTCAGACAGGACACCTTCGTAATAAATGCCCAAAACCAAGGAGACAAACCTCGGAAAACTAAAAAGGGTTGATGGGAAGGGGCAACCATCGATCCGTACTACCGAGGCCCCTGAAACATCTGTAACTATGGCGACACTTGGAGGGGGATCTAATGGAATTTACATGGAGGGTCTGGTGGATGGAAAAAGTCGCAGACTGTTGTTGGACATGGGAGCAACTGCGTCGATCATAAGACCAGATATTGCTGCCTCCGAGGCAAGGATCGTGTCGTCATGATGGAAACTACGTACGGCAACAGGGGAGTTGGCGTGCGTGCACAGGGAGACAGCCGCCCTTTTCAAAATTGGTAACACCACCTTCGAGCATCAGGTTCTAGTCGCTGACATAGAGGAAGAAGTGATCTTCGGGATAGACTGCTGTCGAAATTGGGCTGTAAGCTGGACCTGAGAGAGGGAGTCATATGGATCGACAACAAGGAAGTGGTACTGCAGAAGGGGGTGGCGAAACGGTGTGTGTGATCCTTAGTGCGGATACTCTGCTACCCCAGTGCAGTGAGACACTGATTACCGCGTGTCTAGATACGTGGAGTCCACCGGGGCAAACTGTTATCTTGGAACCCGAGAGGGACGGTGCGGGACTCGGACAAGGATTTTTTGTCGGTAAGGCGCTAGTCCGCACCCGTGAAGAAATACCCATCAGGTTAATGAATGTCAATGACTACCCGGTAACCCTGAAGAAAGGCACTCGGTTAGGGCATGGTTCACCTGTTTTGGCGGTTGTTCGGCAAGTTAACAACATCGACCGTGACATCGAATAAGCTTCCAGACCAGCTAAAAGATCTCGTTGAACAGGCCAGTAGGGGACTTCCTGCCAGACAACGGAACGCTGTCAAAACGCTGATCAGCAAATATCAGAATGTCTTCGAAGGCTCGAACGGGTTGTTAGGAAGGACCGACGTTGTAAAGCATCGCATAAGAACAGGGAACGCGGACCCTATACTAAGAGGGCTATCCTGGGAAACATGCCTGGTCTATCTGGATGACATCATCATCCTCGGCAAAACCTTTGAGGAACACCTGAAGAACTTGGAACAGGTGTTCCTGCGTTTGCAGGGCGCCCACTTGAGACTTAATCCCAAGAAGTGCAACCTTTTTCAAGAACAGGTCAATTATCTCGGTCACGTGGTATCCGAGAGGGGAGTCTCAGTCGACCCAGAAAAAATCTGTGCCGTCAATGAATGGCCAGTACCGAAGGACAAGCACGATTTGAGAAGCTTCCTTGGCCTCTGCACTTACTACCGACGGTTCGTCTATGGGTTTGCAGATATTGCCAAACCATTGGCAAGGCTCACCGAAGAGAAAAATTGTTTTGCCTGGGACTCTCACTGCCAACAGGCGTTCGAAAACTTGAAGCAGAAGTTAACCGATGCCCCTATCTTGAGCTATCCCAAACCAGAAGGGAAGTTTTTATTGGATACAGACGCCAGCAACGTGGGTATGGGAGGCGTTCTGTCGCAAGTCCAGAAAGGGGAGGAGAAAGTCATCGGGTACTTCAGCAAGGTACTGTCTAGACCTGAGCGCAACTATTGCGTGACGCGAAGGGAATTACTGGCAGTTGTTAAGTCGGTGGAGCATTTTCACAAGTATCTTTACGGGAGGAAATTCCTGCTGAGGACGGATCATGCGGCGCTCAAATGGCTCTTGCACTTCAAAAATCCCGAGGGACAGGTGGCGAGATGGATTGAACGGTTGCAGGAATATGATTATGAATCCGAATATCGAGCTGGAGTTCTCCACCGGAACGCAGACGCTCTATCCAGGAGACCTTGCGCGGAGGATTGCATCCACTGCTGGCGGATGGAGGAGAAGTCAGCAGTAGTGTGTAGAACAGGAGTCATGGATGAGGATTGGGAACCTGCAGAAATCGGGAAGGACCAAGAGGCTGACCCCGAACTGAAATATCTGGTGGAGTGGAAGAAGGCGAGACAGCGGCCAACTTGGGAGAACGTCGCTTCTTCTTCTCCAAACGTCAAATCATACTGGGCTCAGTGGGATTCCATTGAATTGGAAAATGGGGTTCTTAGAAGGGCATTGGAAACGCCGGATGGAGAACCACGGAAGTTACAGATGCTGGTTCCAAGGAAACGCATTCCCGAAATCCTTCGGTTGTTGCACGATGGAACCTCCGGTGGGCATTTGGGAGTCAAGAAGATCCTAGAAAAAGTCCGGGAACGCTTCTACTGGGTGAACTCCAAAAGAGATGTCAAGGATTGGTGCAGGAAGTGCGTGACTTGTGCCACGGCCAACGGACCGTACAAGAGGAAAAGAGCACCGATGCGACAGTACAACGCGGGTAGCCCTTTCGAGAGAATCGCTGTGGATATAGCTGGACCGTTCCCTACAACCGAAAACCGGAACAAGTATATCCTGGTCGCTATCGACTATTTCAGCAAGTGGGTTGAAGCCTATGCACTGCCCAACCAGGAAGCAGTTACCGTAGCGGAGGCATTGGTCACGGAGCTAGTCAGTCGATTTGGTGTGCCTCTGGAGCTACATTCGGACCAAGAACGGAATTTCGAATCTGCAGTGTTCCAGAAAATGTGCGAGATCCTGGGAATTAGGAAGACGAGGACTACAGCACTGCACCCGCAGTCTGATGGAATGGTTGAAAGAATGAACCGTACAATCGGCAGACATCTGGCGAAGGTTGTCTCGGATCACCAAAGAGACTGGGACCGACACCTGCCCTTGTTCCTGTTGGCTTACCGATCGGCGGTTCATGAAACTACGGGGCACACGCCTGGAAGTGTGCTCTTTGGACGAGAGTTACGACTGCCCTGTGACCTGAAGTTCGGATGTAAACCGAAAGAAGACGTAGCTGGTGAGGACTACGTGTCGGATCTTCGTAGGCGTCTGGATGATGCCCACGACCGGGTCCGTGTGAATATCGAGGCTGCTAGTGACCGGATGAAGGAACACTATGATGTCAGGGCAGAGAAAGGGGGCTATCAATCTGGCGATCTAGTCTGGCTCTTCGACCCCCGTAGGCGCCAAGGTTTCTCCCCAAAACTCCAACGGTCTTGGGATGGCCCCCTACGAGGTGCTGAAGCGAATCAACGATGTGGTCTACAGGATAAGGAAGAGGCCCAACGGGAAACCACGGATCGTCCACATCAACCGGCTTGCTCCCTTCCTGGGTGACAATCAGGATGATCCGGAACAGCATGTCCGAGTCTTCAAGGTCCCTGAGGAGGAAATAACCTTCGAACAATTCATGACCCAGGCTAGCGAGGGGCACAAGACCCGTCATGGAGTGACACAGGAAATAGCGCAGGACCTTTTCGGGCTTTCAAAGGAGCATGCTCTGGCCTTCTGCGTGACACACGACTTCGACATGTCACGGGGAATTTCGAGGGTTTTGCAGCATAAGTTTCTAGTGAAACAGGAGTTGGAGCGGCAGGCACCAGCTATCGGAGAGGTGGCGCAACTCAACAGGAAAGAACCACCGATCTTCTGCTTGGTGACCAGGGAGACAACCCAAGTTACGCCGGAGTACCGAACCATTTGGGACTGTCTGATGGTTTTGAGGGACCGCTTGTTGCAGTCTGACATCAACCGGATAGGGATCCCGAAGCTCGGTGGCCGTGGGATTGGGCTGGACTGGAGGATCTTACGGAGCATGTTCGAAGAGATCTTCCGATACACTGGCATATTGGTTCTGGTATGCTGTTACCACAAAGGGTCAGAAGCAAGTGATGGTAAAACCGTAGCTTGTCATTTCTATGCGTCGGCTCGATGCAATCGAGGACTAGATTGCCGATACCTTCATGAAGAGAATTCGGGGCGTGTTCCGGGACGAAACAGCCCTAAGGAGGGGGCAATGTAATGGGAAGAACATTGTGTTGCCTATGGCAGCACTAGTGTAAATAAATAGATCACCAAGGAAACTATAAATAAAGAGATCACCATGGTAACGAAAAATAACAAAGGAGTACAAATAAAATTTCACCCGCTATAACACAGGGTCTTCCGTAGCATGGAGGGTGAAATATCATAAAAAAACGATATGTAGGTACTTTCGATTTTTCATGAAAAAAAAAAAAAAAAATCTAAGTATGGTTAGATGACTGTAAAATAAATAAAGCTGTATTAATGTAAATGGAATGCAAATAAATAGCGTTACTGACAATCGTGTTGTTTTTATTAGTTTGTGAACCCAGAACAATATTAAAAACGTAACAATACGTTGTATTAATCAATTATGTTGAAAAATATTCATACGTTGTATTAATCAATTATGCTTAAAAGTATTCATACGTTGTATTAATCAATCATGTTGAAAAGTATTCATACGTTGTATTAATCAATTATGCTGAAAAGTATTCATACGTTGTATTAATCAATCATGTTGAAAAGTATTCATACGTTGTATTAATCAATTGTCGAAAAGTATTCCCCAATTTTCTCCCTGAATTTGACATTAGCATTGCTTTCCTCATTATCTGAAAACTATGTATTTGAAGATGTCTGAGTAATCAAGTAGACGATCGATATATTGCATACGTGTATAGAGGCGACCGTTGTGTAATCCGACCGTCCAAGTGAACCTGGCTGAACCCGCCCTAGATCTGGGTCTATTATCGGAGTGCATCTGTTTCAAATGCCGATTTGATACGACTGGCGTATATAGCGGCGTATCGTGGGTTTGATATCGTACCGATACTAACTAAGAACTGGCCGACTGTTACTGTAATGGTAAATTAACAATTCATATAGGTAAGAGGTAATGATTTAAAAAAATCAAGAGTGTATGAGTGTGTCAAATTCATACGCGGTACAGGTGAAACCTTCAGAAAACTAAAGTTGACAAGCGTGGGGAGGCTATGAGGCACTGCACAAAGAGGAGACCGATAGGCTACGAAGCACCGCACAAAGAGGAGATCGATTATACTATCTCATTTTCTCAGGCTAAATCCTATAGATATATGTGTTTGTCTATTTGTAGTGTCGCTATTTTCGTAAAATTTATGATTTTAGCCAAAAAAAACGTGATGAGAAAGTTTTTTTTTCCAAAAGAACCTATATGTATTTATTACTTTATTTTAGTAGGGTAGGTACTACTGCTCAAGGTTTTAAATACAAAAAACTTTTCATAGAAGGTCATCTTCGAACCCAAACAATGAGTGAAAAACTTTATTTATTTATTTAACTTTTACGTCAGCAAGCAGCCTGCGATCCTTGAAAACAACGACAATCCTTTTCGTAGATGTAAACAAGTTTAAAAAAAAGTAAACAAGTTCATTCAAATCGGAAACATTCAATTACAGCTTGACTTACCTACCTAAGTTAACTTTGCCAGCGGCCAGAGGTCCTCTTCAAGAGGAACTAAAGAGACGCCATGTTTTTTTTTTGTTATTCGGCTGTGAAGTAATATTTTGATTTGGAATTCTTAAAATTTGAGTCTTTTTGGGAGATATCTCTCGCAGTCTGACATGGACTCATAATACAAGGGCGTAGCTATAGCATTCACTTTGGGGATTCAATATTGAGGGGGGTTCGATCCTAGGGGAGGGGCCAAGGGAGAAAGGGATGGATTGGAAAATGTATTCGAAAATTTTTTGGGACCCACTTACCGCAACTTTTTATTTATATCACATAGATAAAAGAGAGCGCGAATAATATTTTTGTATTTTCCTAGTAGTCTGCGGCATCTACCTCCTCGAGGAGAGTCTTAATTCCTACAAATGTAACTTGGTAAATATGCATAGTGTCCACCTCACGGATAATACGGAACGTTCGTGTTGTCGAAGTTTGCACGGATAATACGGAATATTCCATTTTTAACTAATAGACAATCAAATATGACATTTGTCGGAAGTACCAATCTTATAAATTAAATTCTCGTCAAAATAAAAACAAAAAAATACCTTTAAGGTTCAAACTACGAAAGCTGCATGTCATCATAATTTAGATATACATCCCAGGTTTTGAATGGTTTGTTTGGCAAAGCAGGGTTTGTCTAGCGGGTATGTGTAATTATTCTAACACATTTCTTTCCATGTTCTGTTGTTATAAATACAGGTACAAACTTGTCAATAATGCATTCACTTAGTAACGTGAATAAATTATTGTTTTATATGGCAATAATCTTTTTTCTATGATTGGCAGCATTGATTGACTGTCTGAAATGTTAAATAAAAACGATAAATATAAAAATGGCTTATTCGCGTAAGTGAATTAATTTTAACAAAATTAAAACGTTAAATGCATATTTTTGCATGTTTTTTCTCCCCGACATAGGTATATACTCATTTTTCGTAATATTACCTATAGCTAAATCTAACTAATCTAACTTTTCTTATTTGAATAAAAATATCCCGTATACAAGTAAGCGGTTCAATGCATAAATAATTATTATTCTTAAAGGTTTGGTAGGTATTAATGAATTTTAAAAACGACAGTTGAAAAATGACAGAGAAAAGTTTTCCACCTCCGAAATTAAGTGCCAAGGTTGAGACTTTTTCCGTGTCATGTCGGAAAAGTATGATTCCATGTGTGAAGCACGCCGCCGTTTATTAATGGACGAATAACGGAATAACGCTTCATTTACGATTCGTTGTCACTACCTATCACTGCCGTAAGTGGGTTAAAAGCAGCAAACATTACGACAAAATATAACTATTATTACCCACCACTGACAGCGAGCCGCCATTTCCATTGGCGCATGCGCGGAAGCCCGTAAATTTGACGTCCGTGCAAATCACACGAACGCATCAAAAGTTACAACTCGCTGCTCAAGATGCAATAACAATCAATTTTTAGCATCATGAACATTCCACGCATTACTGCGCGTGGTTTTGCAAATTTACTTCAGTGTTTACTACACATAAACATTTATATTATTTTTCTGCGAAATAGGTAGGTAGATACTTTTATGATATTTTATTGTTTGCTCACGATGTTGGGGAAGGTTGTATCGTGTCGTTGTATGGAAAAGAAAAATATAAATGGCGGGATAGATATTGCGCAACGCGCCATTCAAATTCATCTAGGTAGGTACCTACGCACATTTCAAGAAACGCGTGAATTCTGAATAATTATTCAACTCATAGGTACATTCGCCCATGCCCATGATTTTAACTGTTATGGTCATGGTCGACGATGAATTATTTACACCAGCTTATATTTCTGACAAATAAACGTGATTTATTTTATTGAACCACAGTCTAATTATAGATAAGTAATCTTATAAATTTTACCGACAACACTAAACTTGACAATTTTTTTTTTCTAAAAGCTTTTATTCATTCCTCAGCTTCACTTCGACATTTTATATCGCATCTCACAACGTGAAGGACATAAACTCACTTTTCTTTGGATAATTTATTTACTGCACCAATACACGTAAGAGCCACTCTATATTGTAATAAAGTGAGGTCATGTGTGCATGTGAGCCTTCCAAAATTCGCGATATTTTAATGAAAACTTTCTCGGTACGTACTTACTAAAGGAAATCAATCGATGATTTTAAAATGACACCAATTAAAGATCTGTAAAATCTTGGAATGGCATATTTAATTAGTTGAAGTATTGTCTTATGAATGGATAGTTTTGTGAATGGCTCGTTCAACGTTCTGGTTTTCCTCAATCATTTGAAAAAACGTTGGGCTGATGAGAATTGATCGAATAACGGAAGGCAGAATTCTATCGCGGATAGTCGAGTGCAAATGGCCGTGCAGTGAGCGTGAAAGTGTTGGTGACACTCCGCGGAGAGGGTATCGAAAGTCAGGATTGCCACAAAAGGAATAGGAAATAATTTTTTAAATATTTTTATTAATAAGTTTTATGACATTAACTCTCATTTACGCCAGTGTGTCGTATCTTAAAACTTAGGTTGGGCTATTTCTCAGAATTTAAACAATTCATCAAAAGTTAATAATATTCAAGTTCTGTGAAAGTAGATACTATTTTTAATCCAAGTACTGTAAAACAACCGGCCCACGATGAAATAATAAAGAAGTTGAATAGATAATTACGAAGCTTGATGAATTGTTTAAAGTCTGTTAAACAACCCGTTTTGATCTTTGAGAAATAGTTTAGGATGCAGCCGAATTTTTATTTCTTTAAGTACAGTAGTTATCTATGTATGTTAGTTGTACAATAATATTTAAAAGGGGTTTAAAAATAGTGGAGGAATGACAAAAATAGATTTGTGGCAAAATTATGTAAGGTCTATTACGAATATTATGAAGATCCGAAAAGAATGCTAGGCATTACCTAATTGTATAATGGAATAATGTGTACGTATATTGTATAAGGGACGAACAGATAAAGAAGTGTCGATATATGAAGCGCAAGTTAATGAAATAACAAATTTGGGTAATAAGACCCAAGGAAAACACTGTGCGATCAGGTTATAGTCTAAGCGTGTAACCGTCTAATAAATGCGGTGTAAATACTATGGTCGAAGTTATTAAAATTTTTACTTATAACGACAGCGTGTATAGCTAAACCGGCCTATGTCAGGGCTGAAAAGAATCTAATAAGTGAGACGGTAATTGTAGTGAATCGTATAAATAGACATGTAAAATCACGTAAAGTCTTTAATAACTTTGAGTTTCTCTCACTTCTGTCCTAATTTTGTTGATTTTAAGTACCCCGCTTATGTAAAACCAAATGGCTAATTTATGACTGACATTATTAGATACACGTTCCCGGTGCCACATAAAATGTCTATTCTAGAAAAGAGAGTCAACCTAAATATTATCAGCGATCTTACATCATACTACCTAAAAGCTTAACTTCACTATTATTGATTGTTCACATTCTTAAGTATACAGAGAATTTATTTTCCGATACTTAACCTCATTTTTCTGAATGATTCATACGCAAGTTATAAGTAATAAAAAGTCTGATTACGCAGATTCTAGAACGGGAATTATTTGTATTGAATCTCCATTCCCCGAGAATGAAACAGACGTTTGATATAACATTATTAATTTTATTCAAATTATGTTGTATTATTGGTAATCGTATGTAATTCAATAATATACTTGTCGGGTTATTTGAACAATCAGTTGAACAACCGATTGTTCAAATAACCCGATCATTTGAACAACCGCCGCGGCGGCTTAAGTATTCGGGTAACGGCGCGCCGTTACCCGAATTTCTACCGAGTTATTACAAATCTCCCTTAAATATTTGAAGTTTTAAGCTCTTAAAAAAATATGTATTATTTTTTAAGATAATATCTATACACTCCCCACGCCGAAACGCAAATTATATGAAATTCTCTCTATAGAAATAATTCGCAAAGTACGCTCCGAAAATTATTATTTTCACGTCTATTTCAGTTATTTTTACAAGTTATATGTATGAAAAAAATCAAAGTGTTTCTTTAAACGCTTCTTTAGACAGCTTCCAAGATATGTTGGCTCTATTTTAAACAAGTCGTGTTTTATTAAACATTTTCACAATTTTCGCTTCTATTTTATCGTTTTAAATATTAGCGCACTATCTCGAACATTCGTAATTAGTAATTACATATCTCTCCATATTCTTATTTTTGAGCAGGTATACGGCCCCTTAACAGAATAGTGGGAAAGATACGACGTATTAATGAAAATGCGCAAAGAGATACAAAAACTTGATTTAAGTAACCAACACTGAACCGGCCCGCAAGAATCTAATAAGCAAAACCTTAGCAAAACGGTTTCTGTTGGTGGCAGTGCATCCGAGTGATGATGTTAGTTAGTTGGTTAATTAAATATTTAATTCTTAAAAGTAGGAGGGTGTCAACCCTGTGTGGCGCGCGTGTATTAGTGGCTTGCGAGGTCGACGCCTACCGACGGTCGTTGCCCCGCGCGCCTGACCCACTGAGCGAGCGCCAATAATAAATATAATATAATAATAATACCGACTGCGACAGCCTATCTGCTACAATCCTATACGACCGTTACGTCGCGCATTGTTTGCGGTTACGTTCCTCGCTAACTTGTTACGTAGCGCGGGAAAATACGTCAACGCCATCTAGCGGCCGGTAGCTGCGTCACGTCGGTAATGCAGTTTCATTATGCGTCGGAATTATAGATTTATCTGTGGTTATTAAATTTCTCTTCAATACAGGACGTCAGGAAATTAATGCTTTTACCGGCGCTGTTTTTTTATAATATTTTTTTTGTGATAAAACATCTAAATGGCACTTGGCAATAAATAGATTGAGATAGAGAAAGTGTTTATCACGGACATATTTTTTTAAATTCATGTTATGCACTTTTTATAAACGAAACATATTATAATTTCAAGAATCCAGAATCACTCCAGCACAGTGGTTCCAAACCAGTGGTCCGCGAGGTGAAAAATGTGGTTCACGAAACATTTATTCATTTACTACAAAACCGAATCAAAAGGTATCCAAAAGCTGATTCGTAACCCTTTAGGGTTTTTTTTTTAAAGAAAGACAAACATTACCGGGTTACGAATAACCCAACAATGTTTTAAAATCCCCTACTACCACCACATTAAGCAGAAAATGGTGCTTGTGTAGTGATGGCGGACTTAGCCAGCCGAGGAATCGAACACGCGACGCCCGGGTGGGACCCAAAACGCGATGCCCACTCAGCCACTGACTGGTGAATGATGGAGAGGTAGCTAAAGAAGTCCAAGAAAAGCACATTGAATTGCAAAATGATAAGAATTGCAAGGACGCGATTAACAGTTTATCATTATTGTACCTTGTGGTCCTGTAGATAAAAATTACAAATTTTTAACAGCTTTTATTTTAACAACATTTTTCACAGCTTGTTTCAGAACTTTTCATTTAAAGTTTTTAAAAATTCTTTCATTTCAAGGAAACAAGACAGATAGTTCATGAATCATTATTAGTAAAGACCGGATTATATGCAACAAAAGCAGCCCAAAATATGCATGCAAATATGCAATAAAAATAGCTAAAATATGCACAAAAATCCATAAAAAGGGCCAAAATATGCTACATGAAATAGTACAGGAAGTCGTGTTTTTAAATATTTTGCATTTAAGTAAGCTATTAGTTCTCAAGGATAACAATCGTATTTTCGAAAATATCAATTACAAAATGTATTTAACAATGAAATTTACAATTTACCTTTAAAACGTGTATGACTAAGTATTGTTCTAAATGTTCTGTAGACAAATTATGTCTACGATCACTTAATATATTTTTGTAAGCGGACAGGAGCGTTCTACGTCTATGATGTGACTGGACAGAATTTTAATTTGGGTGCAATTTTTTTACTTATTGTGCCGGGCAAAATTTCACCTGCCCCGTTGATGAAGCATCAATTTGGCACAAGGGTTCAAACCCTGGGTTATTGGTCAATAAGTTTTCAAACTTTTCTTTGAATTTACTCGGGAATAGCTTTGACAACGAGGAATTCATAAGGTGAATTTTCTTCATAGTCTGAATAGATTCATTCAACGCCAATCCATGAGTTTCAAGAGTTTTTATACTTGCAAGTATGTAGGCGAAATGAGTGGTAATCATAGGTAGGTTTTTTTTTAATGCTTCTTTGCACTGGGAAACTGCCAAAGCCTCTGCACTATCGAAGTCATTGATGATACCCTTAATGTCACTATGTGGGGCATCTGAACGATGAACGAGATCGAGCGTAAATATGCAAGATCTCAAATTTTTTGATAAAATATGCAACTACCGCTGAACAGAGTCTAAATATGCAAATGCATATGCAAATATGCATTTGCATATAATCCGGTCTCTAATGATTAGTATGAAACCGCTCACACAGGCTATGTTTCTATCTAAACACCAAACGCATAACTTTCTTTGGCTTCATTGCTTTTGGTAGTCCATGCAACTTGGTTTGTAGCTCTTTGTATCTTCTTTCGTTTCTTTTGTCTGTGATTATTGTATCAGCCGTAAAATAAGAAAATGTAAATAAATGTATTTTCCGGTTTTGTTTCAGAAGAAGAGCTTGAAGGTATCCAAGACCGATATGTTCAGGCGCTGCGGAGCTTCCTGCAGCACACCGCCCCTCACCACCCCGCCCGGCTGCATGATCTGTTTGCCAGAATACCTGAGGTAGGTTATAGATATGCCAAATGTTTACCTTATTCCTAAATCGAAAACTTCACTGGAGTTGTAATTGGATATTCGGCTATATCTCCCGGTTCCACAACGTGACTTTTCAGGTATCTGAGTGGGACATTGTCACCATAAATGAAATGTAATGTACTACATCTTATAGTTATTAATGCTTTCTCCTGTTTTACCTTATTCCCCAGACCCTTTGTTAAACTTCACTGGGCTTGTAATTGGGTTTTCCGCTATATCTCCTGGTTCCACAATGTGACTTCACAGGTTGAACATTTGCATTGACATATAGATTCTTCATACTATTTTCAACTGCTCTTAGTGCTTTCTTCAATGTTTACCTTATTCCCTGAAAGTAACACGCCTGTCTCGACACAGGTATACCCTAGTGAGACAGGCATATACATAAAACCATTGTAAATATATTTTATTATAGATAAATAAATAAAAAAATAAAAAAATAAAAAAACCTTTAACAAACTTCACCAGGGTTCTTATTGGGTATTTGCCTTATCCTGGTTCCACAACATGATTTCCCAGATACCTGAGTGGGATATTGTAACTATAGGTGAAATAAAGCAGTTTCTTCATCCCATTTTCCGTAGCTATTAGTTCTTTTCACTACTGACAGCTGCATGTGTTCAATTTTACTGGAATTTTCTTTTTAAAGTCAAATAATGCAACTGTATGAATGCAATATGCATCTGTGGGAGTACCGCGTTTGCATCAAAATTCGCTGCGATACCTAAATATATTACACAAACCGCTTGCTTACTTCACAAACATATTTTAACTCCTCACACACTAACATTTAATGCTGTGTGAATATGAACTATGTCAAAACTTCACTCTTTATTGATTTAATAGTCTCTCATTGAGTCATTTGTGTTTTCTTAAATGATTAAGAATTTATAAATATCGATTACTACCGTTATAAAAACAGTGAGATTACTATTTGTTTTCAGATTCAGGCAGCAGCCGCCTTACTGTTGGAGAGCAAGATGTTTTACGTGCCCTTCGTACTGAACTCAGCTGAGGTTAGGTAGTGGCTAGCCCTATGTGGCGGAATTTGTTCGTAGCCACTAGGATCTTCCTCGCTGAAACCCCAGTAATACTTGCAAGGAAATAAACAACCCTGGTTGTAGAATAAAACATCTAACCCCCAATAATTTGCGGCAGTTGAAGAATAAAATAACAACTGACCCCCAATAGTTTGAGGCAGTTGAAGCATAAAATAACAACGAACCCCCAATTGTTTGAGGCAGTTGAAGCATAAAATAACAACTGACCCCCAATAATTTGAGGCAGTTGACATGAAGTAACTACTAGCCCCTGGCAATGAAAAGCATAACAGATTTGCGTGAAAAGGTTTTTGAAAAGCTTAAAAAATAGGACATTGAAATAAAACCTTATTTCGATGCTTTATAATATTATTATTGGCCAAAAATATTGGTTGAAATTAATGCACAATGAAACTGTGTTAGAATATGAAAATCCCCACACAAGATCTCTTTAATTTTCTACAAGATGGTATTTTAATTCTTGTCTTTAAATATTATATCTTTGAGATTATGATTTAAAATTGTAAAAATAGTTTCAACGACTGAAAATTGTACAGAATTATCAAGAGCATACACCGTTACGTACAAATGTATTTTAGGAGATTTGAAGAATAATAACTATTGAACAACGGAGTTTGGAAAGAGATCTGTATGTAGAATTACTGAACATGAAATAATATACTGTAATAAAATACAAAATGGCTTAATCTGAAATGTAATATACTCGCATTATATTTATAATTGCCTTTGTCAAATTTAACACTTGCAAAAGAAGTTACCCAACATAGAAAATAGTTTGCACATTAGAATTGTGTGGTTATTTTGTTCAGGGTAAGAATGGACTCTTGTGTTATATTGAATTTGATTCGGGATGCATAAAAAAAGACTGCTAGTATACGGGGTTTAGCGAGGAATAAACATTATCCAAGATTCGGCGACCAATCAATTGCTGGAATGATTAAACCGTACACAGGATGCGTATCATGTCGAGCCGTAATGAAAAGTGACTGAACGTTATGGACCAGTGTGAGGGGGGTAGTGTGTAAATAAAATTATATTCTAGGTAAATATGTATTGTTAATAAAAATGTGATATTTTTAACTTAATTGGAAGAACATTTATTAGGTATTATTGTGTAAAGTGGTAATTGTTGTGTATAAATTAAAATTTTGTATCATTGTTAGACTTATAATATACACAGCTATAGGTATAAAGGCAGTTGGACATACCTATATGAATGATTCTTGCATTTATTTACTAAACTACAACATAATATATCATTTTAAAGGTGGCTGAACTGAACAAACTATAATATACCTAAGTAACGTTATGATTCAGTTAATTAGTATATACTTACCTAATTATTACAAAATTTGTACCTCTATTCCTTACAACTCAAAATATCAAATCTTTTATTTTTTTTTTATGTTTCCGACTTTTTTCGTTCATCTTTATATGTTCACCTTTTTAATGTCCGACTGTTTTTAAACAAAGGTAGCCCACTTCAAAACAAAAATCTGTACTTGAAGTCATTTAAAAAAATTATTTTAATTAAAAAAACCCTTGAAAATCATTAAAAAAAAACACACAAATAACCCATAGTGTTCAACACAATGCATTTTTAATATATTATTATCGTGGTTATATTATTTTAGTTTAAAAACGTGTTATATTTACTATTGTTAGTGTGTAAAATGAATGCACCTTATTATGTTAACGCGACTAGGTAGAAATTTGTGCGTCGTTTGTATAACGTGACGCGCAAACCAACAGTGCTAAGTTACCTTTGTATTTTAAGTAATAGATGTAATAGCGATGTTGTTATGAGGCCAAAGCCACGCCTACCAGTTCAAAAACCAGAGACCATGGAACTAATTTCAATTCAATACGGAGTAACTAAATTACTTTCAAAGATAAACGAATATATTTTATTGATTGTCTTTGAAAATTTCCCCCTTGCAACAACAAGCTTCCTTGTGACACAGCACTGTTGTGTGATATTGAAATCTAAAGTAGCTTTTTATATAGGGTTGCCATCAGTTCTGATATATATATCGAGCCCCCGTTATAAGTCCCGATTTAAAAACCAGCACAACGCGGTAACGCTGTTTTACTAACAAATATTTTCTGCTTCCGTGCTGATTATGAGTAGATACTACCGCCTGGGGTGATGGTCAGTGATGCTGCCCTTGGCTATCTGGCTATCTCTACTGCGTGTGCTTTCTGTATATATTTTTCTCTATGGAATTCAGAAGAATTATTCCACGGGCTGCAACATTTATTATTCTATTGTATTATGTTAATGAAAGTATTTGCATACTGCTTTCTAACCCCGTATGCATGGACATTGGAGGGTCTAGAGTCGTTCAAATAAATGTAGCTTCATTTAAAATAAAATAGAGTCTTGACGTGTACGGTGAAGGAGGAAACCATATGTTTCCTTATAACGCTGTTGGGAAAGTGGTGGGGTCCCCTCTAATGCGTATGCTTTAAACCCCCCCCTCCCCCTCACCGGCTCGTCGATAGCTGTTGCGCCTGTTTGACCTCCGTATTTTATAAGTTTTGTCCCATCCCGTCCCAACGAGACCTTAGCTACCAATGGCAACTCTATTCTTGTGGAAAACCTTATCGCATGACATTGCTGTGTCAGATGCAATCTTATTATTCTAAGGCCAATTTTACAGTCATGTTGACCATCATTTTACAGTCAGATAATTCCGCAATGGCATGGCATTTTTGGGACCAACATTGAATAACATCATTCGCATAAAAGTCTTACAAGTTGCCACAAATCACATGAGCCCTGAAAATTCAAGTTCATCACCGGAAGACAACCCACATTAATCACCATCATTTACACCAGGGTATCTATCATCAGCTAACATTTATCGCCTTCTGTCGTCAATCCAGAAAACAATTATAGGAATCCTACAACAACCAATCTTTGAGCAATCACAGAATGTGCCTGTATTCTTTTCTTTTTTTCACTATGGTTGGGTTCATGTTACGACTGGACTGCAGCACGTCACCAAATACTGTGGAATAGTTGTAATATCCAACTTCTGGCCAGTGTTGCCAACTTAACGGATTTCCCGTCATACCAAAGAAATTTTGGTCCCTGAAATTCTCTAGGACAAAAATATGGGAGACTGACGGAATTCTAACCATTGATCTGTCACGATTTAACGGTAATGGAGATTTCGAGTTGGCAACACTGCTTCTGGCAGTATGCTATACTAGTGCCTCCTAGCTGCACGACTTGCGAGGATTGGTTTACTTCATTCATTTTAATGGATTTTATGCATAATTATGCCATGCTACGCTAGTGGTTAGAGTTGCCAGTCAATACAAGTAAATACTGCCAATATTTTACTGGAGTTGGATGCACATATTATTAACACACTAGGGTATTTGACCTCACGGTGTTCTGCAAGAGGTGGACATTGATGGTCCCAATGAATGTCAGCAAGAAGTGGACATTGATGGTCCCAATGACTGTCAGCAAGAAGTGGACATTGATGGTCCCAATGACTGTCAGTAAGAAGTGGACATTGATGGTCCCAATGACTGTAAAATCAGCATTTGGGGTCAAAACGCCTTTAACTTAGTAGAGAAGATTAATTAGCATCCATGCTGTCTCTTTGAAGATGTTTTTCATTTTTTTGTAGTTTCTAGCTTGTAATTAGCAAACAATCTTTATTATTATTATTATTGAGTAAACAATAATACAGCACTGTCACTATTATAATGAACTAGTTTTTTGTTGTTATTGTAGTAACTGATGACTTATTTTGGGATAACTTTAATATGCATAATAATGAACATTTTTCAGTTTCATGGACGTAATTATAATTTCACCATAGTAATTAACAGTAAATATAATGATTCCTTTACCTTTTACTCATTTCAAATTTTTCCTATTCAACTATTTGTAAGATTCAACTTGCATTCTTTTAATTATTTGATGTATCCATTGCAAACTACAATTTCCTTTCTTCTCTAATATAATATATTATCCACTGTAATTTCTGTTACATAACTATCTTGTAAGTTATTGTAGAAATTTACAGTGTTTCCGGCCCATTTTGTGTTCCATAGATGTCATTTTATTAAAAAGATTGTTTAATTTTGTATTTAATTATTTCATCGCAATTTTATTACAACTTCTCTTCCCCGTTGAAAATTTGGACTATATCAAATGTATGTTCACTTTGGATTCAGCCTCTTTAAACAATTATTTTTGAAAACTCAATAAATTATTTCCTACATTTGACACCACAACTTTTCCCGATTTTTAAATTCAATTAGTCAATGCCACATAATTATATGTAATTCAGAATTACAGACTATTGTGAAATACAAATGATGACTTAAAGAAAAAATGAACACCTTTTTTTTCTAACATAAAGTAAATTTAGACATTTTTACAATGCGGTTATGTTTATTATTCTATGTACAAAAAAGAATATACCCAGTCGAGCGATTCTCTATGTTTTATGAGATCGAGATACATCTCGTGCTAGATAGATCTCCTGTCAGATTAGTGTGATTTTATATGGCTGTCATTTGATTTTTCTATGGGCCGATGTCAGAATTTCAGCTCTGAGTTGTCACTTATTTTAGTTTAGGTTTTTTTTTTTTTTTTTATTTTTTATTGTATTTATTACTTGCTGGAGCAATCCCGATGAGTTACAGAACTCATTTTAGGACAGGAGGAAAATTAATGGGTGTGAGGAAATAGTTACAGTTTTACTTGGAAAATGGATATTAAAAATATAAGTTTCACATACAACATAGACAAAAAATAAATTTAAAAAAAAAACAGGTTGAGTGAGCAAACAACAATAGAAAATAATTAAAGAAACAAAGAACAAGGTTATACAAATGTGGATGATTATGATTACAAATAAATGGAAAAGAAAAGAAGAGAAAAGGAAACAAGACAAATGAAACATGATAAGAAAATTTACATAGTTTCATCCTTAAACTTATTTAAAAAATATTCTTTTAAAGCATTATTCTGAACTTTTTTATTTTGCTGATTTCCCTTGTACATATCTGGAAGCGAGTTATATAGTGTATAGGCAACATAGTTCAGAGAATTTATCCCATATTTTGTAGTGTGTGTTTGAGGTATGCGGATTTTATTGCTATTTCGAGTATTGTGAGTGTGAATGTCTTGATTGTAAAGTGGCTTGATGTTAGTGTGAGTTGATTGTTGAGTAATTTGTAATTTGGGTTGTTTTAAACACAAATTCATGCAAGTATGCATGATTATTTATTCATTTAACAGCCTTAGAAAATCATACAAATCTAACGACAGATCTCGGCCGAGAACTATCCGTTCCCACAAAAGATACAGAATAGCTCGCAGACGTTCGTTTGCAAAAAAATATTTTTAAATTTATGAAATAGGTGGCGCACTATTGAAAGACTATTATTATTATAATGTTGAACGTGAATACTCAGTCTATTCTATAATTATTATATTGGTGGTGTAAGGTAATTGCACAATACTGAGGTATCTCCAAATGTTTTCATTCATTTAATTCGATTTGTGTATAACCCAATGTATTTGTTAATCAAACTTAATACGGATTATAGAATTGCATTATTATTATTATTATTAAAGATTCTCTGCCTAAGTTTAAAGAACGTACCTAGTAATTTATCCCCAAATAATAATGTTTCACACATAATGAAGAAAATACGAAATTAGTATTCGTCAATTATATAAAAGTTTTTTCTAATATCACGTTGTTCCACGTGCAATGTTCATTAGATCCTTTTTATTATTAAAGTCTTATAAAGCATACTGAAATCAAGAGATTGTGTTGATCTTCTGCTACAAAATTATAGTGGTGTTTTTTTTTTTTTTTTAATTGCAGCAACGTGCAACGTTTTACAGCAAAATCTCAGTAAAATGAAGAAAAAAAAATGCATAGATTTTGGCTCAGATGATAAAGACAATTTCACCGATTTCCAATCTTTTCTGTTCATTTTTCTATGGTTAACGCCCAGAATGACACCGACACCAATCATAATATACAGTTTAAATGATTTCACCAGCATTCTTCAATTTGATGCTACCACTTTACAGTTCTAAAGTAAATTAAGGTGATGCTTAAAAGAATTCATGATCTGTTCTTTCATGGATGGCGCTAGTTTAATTATTTTAGGAAAAAACATCCTTTGGAAGTTATGCTTTATAAAATTAAGATGAATTAATTTTTTGCGCCTGTACATATGCAATGTGAATTTTTTTTTACATAAGCTCCACACAGGAGGCTCTGAGGAAAATAACCTTCCTCAGGGCCCATGTCAACTCTGGGGATGCTGTGTGGAGGGTTTTTTAAAGAAAGGAAGGAGATTTCTGGGTATCTTTTTAATACTTGAAAAACGAGTGTGCTTTAGACCACATGACTGAAGTAAAACTTCACTAACTTACATCTCCCTCTCAACTTCCGTTCGCCTCGCCCGACCGTTCGCCTCACGCGATCACACTTTTCATAACGCTCTCAACCAGCTTACTCCCCAAGTCAAGCGTGCGTAAGGAAGTTTTACTTCAATAACTTTTGAATTAATAAATAACCGAAAACCGCTGACAACAAAAGAGTGTTGCTTACTTGCCACATTATTTTGCGAGTATGTGAGACTATGGCGAGTCTATATAACGTCATTGATTTTTATGCCTTTCTTGAAAGAATTAAGTTTGTTCATGACTGCCGGCGTAGTGCAGCGTTAAGGCGCTTGATTAGCATACCGAAGGTTGCGGGATCGAATCCCGGCATGGCAAATAAATTTTATTTGATTAATTTGTGTTATATCACAATTTATTCATTTAAAATAATATATAGTATATTTGCAGCACGTTCCAGAGTGGCAGATACTCTCAGTATCGCCCTGGTGTAAGACCACCATTCAGAATTGAAACGTTGCTTGAAATGACATTAGCCGTGTTTGGTGACCAGATCTGAATAGCCAGGTACTTCCCCACCTTCCTCTTCCCTATCTCCTTCCCCTCCCCACTACCCTCAGCCTCACAAAATACCCCAATTGGGGATGCTATAGTCTCACTGGCTTCAGACGGGAGCAGTTGGGACTCTTGTGCGGTATTCATATATAAAAAAAAAACTATTTGTTCATATTCATATATGCGTGTGTACAGGCGCAAACAATTAATTTGTCTTGATATTTTAAAGCATAACTTGCAAAAAGTAAACTAGTGCCATCTGTGAAAGAGTAAATTTTGAATTCTTTTATAATTCTTTTGAAAGAGTAATTTTTGAATTCTAAATACACTCCCAACATTGAGAAAAAACACTTTTACACTAGAACAGCGACAATATTACAATTTGTGTTCATTATTTATTTTTCCCTTTTTTTAAATATCTATGTTTTTACATCCCACACAGTTTTCATAACCATTCTGTTCTGATGGTATAAATTAAATAGTTAGATTTAAATGTTAAAAAGCGATATTTTTTAATTATTTTGTAAAGAGTCAATTTTTGTATAAAATCACACAATACGCATAAATTAAATAGTTAATATTTGCTGATCCTAAGCTACTTTTAAAATGAGTGTTGAAAAAAAATATCAAGATTATTTAAAAACAAAAATTGTATTGTTGCATTTATAAAACTATGATCTCTGAAATTTGCCAATAGTACATACTATCTAAATTCATGAACGTAGCGCATTAATAAATGTCATATTTCAATCAGCCATTGAATCACAATTATTAGAGTTTTTTTAATGACATAGTAATAAGAAAGAGAAATAAGTGTAGAATCTACTGAAGACCACTTTTCAAAACTACAACGTAAACGATATTAAAAGAATACAAATCACTCTTCATTCAAGTAAACATATTAATGTTTTCTGATTTTTAGGTGGGTACCTACATAACAGATGAAATTCTCTTATTTTTGGGTGGGTGCTACATAATATGTAGTTGAATGTTCTGATTCTTAGGTGGGTACGTAGGTACTTGCACAATAAATTCTCTTTTTTGAGTAAGTACCTACATAATAGATGAATATTCTCTGATTTTTATGTGGGAACCTGCATAATATATGAATATTCTCTTTGTTTGGGTAGGTACCTACATAATTTATGAATATTCTATGATTTCTAATAAATGAATAAAATAATATTGTCTGATTTTTATGTGGGTATCTACATAATACATGAATATTCTCTTTTTTGGGTAGGTACCTACATAATAGATGAATATTCTCTTTTTTGGGTAGGTACCTACATAATAGATGATATTAGATGATATACCTAATAAATGTAACAATATTACCACATTTTTTTGTGTAAATTTGTTGAAATGTTTTCACACCATATCCACAAGAGAGTGTCAGATTGGAATAAATTCATACATACATACATTTCTTCATCATCATTTAAGTTGCAAACAGTGAGTTTCAACAGACATAATATAAAAATACTGAGAGAATCGTGTTTCGTTTTTCTACTTTAGCGGAAAACGGAATTTCTCAAAAATTAATTCAAGTCTGACGGGGATTGCCTTTTTAATTGTTAAAAATATTAATGTTAATAAATTCTTAATAGTGGTTAAGTTAAATTGTTGTTGATTAGCAAGCGGGCAGAGTAGTCAATTCGAATAATACAAGTAATTCAATCAACGCTCTTCATTTTTATGCAATTCTCACATGTACAGAGATTACTTCTGAGTTCACTTAGAAATGGATTGCAATTCAATCAATTTATGTATTTAGCTACATTTTATATTCATCACAACTTATTTTTAATGTTTAACTGTAATGGACAACCAACTCAAAGTTTCTGTGGAAATTTTGGGGGCGGCCATTTTATTTGAAAGACAAATTAAATTGATATAACCTTTTAGTTTCGATGACGAATTACCATAGAAGCAACGTGTTAGGTTAGGTTTTTTTTTTCTTTTTAAGATGAACTCAACAGTCGTTATTGATTAATGTTTCTAAATCTCTTATTTAAGGCACGACAGTGCTTTTCATAACCGTTTGATCTCAACAACCATATCGAACTTAAATGCTTTAAAGGACAAAATGTTAATGGTTCAGGAGAGTTTTTTTTTCTTTCTTAAAATCATATCTTCTGTTTTTGTAGACCAATAATTATGATTTTTTTATTACAAATTAACATTGATCAGCCGAGCGATTCCGTTATCTTTTATGGGATCATTATTAGATAGCAGACGTAATCTCTTGTCAGATTTATGTGATTTTTATGGCTGTTATTTGCTTTTTCTATGTACAACGTACATTAAATGAATAAAAAATCATTGATTCGGAATTCGTGGTTAAATCGATTTAAACTAAATTATATGCCAGTAAATATGTAAAAATCACACAAATGTGAGAGGAGACAACGTTCGTTATCCAATAACGATCCCACAAAAAATACACAATTACTCGGCAGATCAATCTTATCATTTTTTTTTGTAAATTTCTTTAATAACAGTATTAAATTTATTTTTAATTTTTCAGAAAAAGTCCTCTTGAAATCATTGTAAAAGATGCAATTGTTTTACTAGAAATATTTCAACAACGCAGATTTAAAGAGAAAAAAAATGGAGAAAATTGACACATGTATTTAACTAATTTTTGGATTTATTGTACTTTACAGTATTTCAAATTTCCACTGTCCATATTTACCTTTTCAATATATCCTCCCACATTTTAACAAAACGTATGTGTTTTAGTGGAACTTCATGGATCATATATGATACATCTGCTAATGTATCATGTATGCAAAAGCTGCACAGATAAGGTTAATAATGTTAAATTGGATTAATATTAATTTGTTGTAAATTATGACTATTCTCAGCCCGCTTGTCTGTCCGAAGTGCATAAGACTTTTTATAGATCATTGTAATAGAAATTAAGAGAATAATATATTATTACGATAATAATAATAATAATTGTTCGATGGAAAATGGTGTTTGTAAATAGAAATTAAAAATACTACCGATTTGAAAATTAATGTCGCGTATGGAAAACATTGATGAAAAATATAAAATTTAAATCTTATATATTTTAAATAACAATGTGTTAAATAAGTCGGTCGAAAGAAAAATAAATGTCCTTATGAATATATTCATTTATTTATGGATGATAATATGAAAAATAGACCAGTGAAATGGTAAATAAGTATTTTTTATGTAAAGAGCAAATTAAATTTGTCTTCTTAGGTTACTTGTAGGTTTTTTGCATTTTTTTCCATTACTGATTTCATGAAATTGCACGTGCGTCGGTCTGCCGGCAAGGGAGTTGTCAGTCGGGTGTCCGTACGCGCGTGCGGCTAGTTTGTTTTCTTGTCTTTTATATTTCACGAGTTACCAATGATGCCAATATGATAAAATGTTACTTTGCTTTAATTTGTAAGGGCTTGGGAGATTTCCACGTTTATTCAAAAATCATATACCAACTTTATCACATTTTACAAATACATTTATATATAAGGTACATCAAATTGTTTCATAAATACCTTTTTAAAACCGTCTACCGACCATATTATTGAAAAATTTATCAATATTGTAATCTTTCTGTTATTTGTATAAAAACTAGCAGTTTAAAACCAGGCCGGCTTTTAGTTTGGCTTCGCCCAGTTTGAGTGTAGGAAACCATTTTATAAATCCAGTTAAAAAAATAGCCAGTTCCTCAGATCCACTGTGATCCAGTGACAGCTAGTCACCGAGTTAAAGTAACCGTGACAGGCAATGACGCCATATATAATCTCTCCATATCCGGAAAGATACTTAAATTCTATAAATCCATAGTTCTTATACCTAGGGAAGAAATGTCCTCATGTGAGCTGCTGACATAAGTGGCGACATCTTGTGACGATTTCTTGAATTCACAACCAAATTACAACGGTAGTTTTGTTTGAAATTCCACATACACAGATGTGGCGTCAACATGCACTCGAAACTGGGTTCTGAAATTCAACAACGCAGACGCTGGGGTATTAATAACGTTCGATGACAGGCTTCTGAACGATTATATATAATAAGAAACAATCTAATCATATTGTGAAAAGAACATTCTAGTGAAATAACTTCTTTCTAAAAGAGTTTTAAAATTAAAAAGTATGTAATTCCTACTGAATTTGTGTTGCCATGACGTGGAAGTCTCCCATATTTAATTATTATTATACTAACTTAAAGTTACCTGCATTATGCAACAACCACATTCTTAAAGTACCGCAAATCAACCGTGTGCGACAGGATTAATGTTACACTTAGTGAAGTAGGGGGTACTATGTATTCATATTATTTGTTTGTGTTTGGACGAGCAGATGTAAACAACACTTTGTTTTTTGAAAAATTGAGTTTTCTAATGAATTTTATGAGCTATTTGTTATGTTCCTTTTTAGCTAAATGTACAATAAAGAAGCTATTACCATTTAAAGACTGTTTTATTATGCTTGATTTAATTTCTCTCCCACCAATCATGCTAAAATTATTGTACCTACCTGAGAAATAACCTAAATACTCACTTTTAACAGGACTACTGAAGAATTACATTTCATCTAATACAGTGGTTCCTTGTTGGAGGTACTGACCCCCACCAGTTTCATATGCACATTTACCGAACCCTTTTTAATTAGAAATCGAACCGAATCATATGAGTGAGGTGGGTATGTTGGCCTCAGCCGAACCCGCGAGACTGACTCACCAAAACCCTGGGGTTCGACCGAACCCAGGTAA
Source organism: Limnephilus lunatus (assembly GCA_917563855.2). NCBI lineage: Eukaryota > Metazoa > Arthropoda > Insecta > Trichoptera > Limnephilidae > Limnephilus > Limnephilus lunatus. Next base: position 60,400,419 of record OU830596.1, read on the forward strand.
AGAACCACTGATCTAATACAAAACCACACTTCAATAAAAACTTACACGTATTCACACAATAAAATTATCAAAAAAGCTTGGATCACACCTGGCCTACTTAAATGTATAAGAAAAAGAGACTCGAATTTAGCGAACAAAATAACCAAACCTCAACACTTTAACCCGAACATAAACAAACACCCAAATCCACAAAGGATTAAATTTGCCCTAAAACCAATCACTAAACAAGAACTAACACTAATGTTATCTAAATTCAAATCAACATCCTCATCTGGTAGTGATGAAATAACAATGAAAACAATAAAATTCTTACAAGACGAAATTACCGAACCGATACTCTTTCTAATAAATAAATCTATCACAGAAAGCAGATTTCCATCTCAACTCAAAATAGGGACTATTACACCAATCTTTAAATCAGGAAATCGTAAAGATATCAATAACTACAGACCAATCACAATTCTAAACATATTATCTAAAATCTTAGAAATAACAGTTAAAACTCAACTCGTTGACTACCTAGAATCAAATAAACTATTATCACCAAAACAATTTGGCTTCAGAAAAAATTTAGGAACATCCAACGCCATAGCCTTAGTAATTGAATATATTAAAAATTCTCTAGACTCACATAAAAAATGCATTGGCATATTTCTCGACCTTTCTAAAGCCTTCGACACAATAAATCACTCACATCTTTTTGAAAAACTAGAGAACATAGGAATTACTTATAATGAACTAATATTTTTAAAATGATGGAAATAGAAAGCAAACTGTGAAACTTAACAACATAACCAGTGAGTGTATTGATGTCAAATTCGGGGTGCCGGAGAAATCATCAGTTTTGCGGATGATACTGTTCTCCTAATAAGAGGGAAAAATTGGGCAGAAACATTTAAGAAAGCAGAAGACACACTTAAAAGAATTAAAAATTGGCTAGACTACCATTCACTTACTCTTAATGCTAATAAAACCAAATTCATCACTTTCAAAATAAAAAATAAGAAAAACTCTGAAGAAAACCTGAACTTGAAAATTCATAGTCAGCATCACTTAAATGAGCATTGTAATTGTCCTTCATTAGAAAACGTTGACCATATAACGTATCTGGGTCTAAAAATTGACCAAAACTTAAAATGGACCGAACACATTACCTATTTAAATAATAAAATTAAAAAACTAAGTTATTTTTTCAAAACTATCAGGAATGTCCTCATTAAAAAAGACTTAATCAAGATTTACATGGCTCTCTGCCAATCACTGTTAGAATACGGTATTATCGGATGGGGCAGTGCAAATAAAAACATACTAAATCCACTAATTAAAACTCAAAAATCCATAATGAAAATTATACTGAAAGTTCCTGTAAGAACTAGCACTGATGAAATCTTCAACAATCTTAACATCATGTCAATTAAACAACTGTATTCTAAAACTATACTCATTTACATTCATAAGTACAAAACCCAAGAAATGACAACTTACACGTACATTAGAAACACTAGATCCCATGGTCAAAAACATATCCAACAAGTAACTACTAACACAACATTTGGGCAAAAAAGCTTCTTGTATTATGGTATTAAACTTTACAATAAAATACCACTCTCACTTAAAAACCTCAACAGCATAACATTTAAATCTCAAATAAAAATCTGGATACTAAATATAGGGAGAACAGAAATAGAAAATATACTGATATCAAATAAAGACTAAAACCGACTCTACTGAACTGAATTTAAAAAAAAAAAAACAATTTTATTTATTTTTTAATTATTTAAAAAAATACTACATGATACCTATATGTTTATAACAAATTCATATTAATTTCTTATAATTAAATTATAATATGTAAATGAAATCCTCAGCACGGGAAATCCCAGTGAGGATATCATTATCTCTAGATGATTGTAAAGAAAGGAAAAAAAAAAAAAAAAAATAGTTTGAAGTAAGTACACGATGCTGGCCTTTCAATATATCCCGCTATGGTGACCGTACACAGAAAGAAAACCAACTCAGAACCAACTCAGAAAAATCATTAGAAGTGATGAAAAAAAAATGGTTAAATAGGTTACGCTAGGTTAGGGTTATGGGCTTTATTATAAAAAAAAAATTCATAGCTTTTAATGACTTTTCAAAGAGGTGTTGAGTTGACTTTATTCTCAGTTGGCATGGAACCTCCAATTACATGGCACATTTTAACAAAATGTGTTTTAGTGGAACTTCACGGATCACCACTTCATGGGTGAAGGAGAGGAGAAGGGAATCATGTCTGAAATTGGGATATTCGATAAATGCAATTGTTATAATATCATAATATTAGTTAGAAACAACTAAAAACTAATTCGGCTTAAGTAAAGTTGGAAATTATTTATTACACTCCCTGATGGGCGACATTATAGTTTATAGGTTGAATATCAAACAATGAAGAAAATATAATACAATGGGAAAAGAAAATGCATAATACAATGTAACAGCAAAAGCACATAATAAAATAAAAAATACATATGTAAAAATGATAAGAAGTCTCACATTCAATATAAACAAAAATTGCAGAAATTATGTAAATCTATTTGTGTCTAGAAGAATAAAAGTGATAGAATATACAACATTATTTATACTCATTAGTTTGAAGATAAAATATATCACCTAGATTAGAATAGAATGTCCTGGTGTTATTGAAGTAAAAGGGTAATAAATGTCGACATGATTTTTTGAGAACATGGATATTAATAAATTGAAGTAATTCAGGACAGTCAATTTTGTAATGCAGTATTTTATGTAACAGTATTAAATCTGTGCTCATTCTTCTTTCTGAAAGTTTCAATAGAGACATTTTATCCAGGTGGTAATTGTAATCAATGTTTAGTATAGGAATATGTAATTTATAATTTATGAACCTTAGAAACTTCCGTTGTATCTTTTAAATGTTGTCTGAATGAATATTGAAAAAGGGAGACCATAACGTAGAGTTATATTCAAGTTGGCATCTGACAAGTGTTTTATACAACATAGTAAATGTGTCTAAATCGTTAATTACATTGAGATACCTGATAGATAGCTGTCGGAGATTCTTTATACACATTATCAGCATTTCACAGGGTTGGAAAGTCTACTATAGCTGAATTTATACCTGAAGTTTGTGCTGCAATATCCATGACTTCGGAGGATTATATGCGGGTAAGTAAAACAGTGATTAAGAAAGGAATCGTCAGGTGTTTTGGGCATGTAGAGCGAACGAACGAGGAAAGAAGTGTAAGAAGAATATATGACGCAAATGTGAATGGTAGAAGAAGTCGGGGACTTGAATCAAAAACTTGAGATGGGCCATGTCAAGAGTCAGAATAATAGAAGAGTATGTATGAGACAATGTATGAATGTGAATGAGGCAAAGAGTGTGTGCCACGACCGAGTTGTTTGGCGGTCCGTCCTCTTTGCCTACCCCTGCGGAAATGGCATGATGATTAGTTAGTTAGTTAGTTAGTAAAACAGTTTTATAAATATTTTAAGTTTTTATTTAGTAGTACATGTAGTTGTTTGAACATAAAAATATTACAACAGATTGAACATAAACATGTGGTGTTTCATATTAAGTATTTTTTTAAATTAACTCTTTACTGTGCATAGTGTAACATATTTGATATAATTAACAGTTTTTATTTATTTTATTTCTTATTCCTGACATCAGTTTTGGTAAGACGGAAAGGTTTTTATGTTATTTCTGTATAATTATTGGGCCGGAGAATTCCATTATGTCAAAATGAAAATTTCATTAAAATTTGAATTTTGAGGTTACGTTTATTATGTCTAACACACACTTTACACGACAACATGATTACACGCATTTAAACACCATACATACTAACTAACAAGCAATCCATTGGTTAAGAGGGGGAAATTTAAATCATTTCCTGAATGAAATGAGGGTAGATTGAAAAAAATTCATTTATTTTTAATCATTATTATCAACAAAATAATAAAAGTTAATAAAATAGTATTACAATAAAAGTTTTAAAAATAATTCACCAAAGTTTGGTAATTAAACATAACTTGATTGACTACCGTAATGTACCATATTATGAATATGAACCAAATTCATTTTTAGAACATGGATTTTTAAAAACTATTCTAACAGACAGAACAATTAGTCATAATAGACCTGATATAGTTTTACATGACAAAATTGAAAAAATAGCTTATATCATTGATGTCGCTATTCCAAATTCTTGTAATATTCAGAAAACTGATTCTGAAAAAATAAGAAAATATACAGATTTAGGAAATGAGAATAAAAGAATTTGGCATTCTCAGACTATAAAAATATTACCATTTGTTATTTCGGCTACTGGCATTATACCTAGCTCTCTCATTCAAAATTTAGGCGTATTAGATTTGTCAAAGAATTTATACATAAAAATGTAAAAGTCAGTCATTTTAAATACATGTAGGATTACGAAAGATTTTTTAAATATTTATGTAGGATTTATCGGACCAGTTAGGATTTCATCAGAGCCGAACCCTCTGATATGAAAATATCTGGAGTCGGTGAAATATTTTCCCATTATTTTTCTGGTGGATTGACGTATTGTTCTTGTATTGTTTTGTATTTATTATACTTATATAGTGCACTTACATTGCTTGAATTTACTAGATAATCATTTGTGGAAAATTGTGTGGAAGGGTTTAGTCTTTCATTTGGGAAAGATTTAACCCGGACATAAAATCTGGAGCACCGTTATATATTATCCTTTTCTAGAATAAAACTTATTAAAAAAATCATACCGACAATGACTACTAAACATATTAAAATTTAATGAGGCGTGCTAAGTAAACTTTGGAGCACACCGTCGATTGTCTCATATTGCCCTTGGAGAATCAAGTTATGAAACCCAAGCCAAATATTATTTCTGTCAAAGTTGGTAGTTTATGTGTTTGAAGTAGAAAAGGTCATGGTTTGGTGTTTGATGCAGGGAGTGTGGAATAAGTCATGGGTGGAATGATTGAATAAGAAACTATCATGAGTTGTGTGTTTGAAGTAGAAAAGGTCATGGTTTGGTGTTTGATGCAGGGAGTGTGGAATAAGTCATGGGTGGAATGATTGAATAAGAAACTATCATGAGTTGTGTGTTTGAAGTAGAAAAGGTCATGGTTTGGTGTTTGATGCAGGGAGTGTGGAATAAGTCATGGGTGGAATGATTGAATAAGAAACTATCATGAGTTGTGTGTTTGAAGTAGAAAAGGTCATGGTTTGGTGTTTGATGCAGGGAGTGTGGAATAAGTCATGGGTGGAATGATTGAATAAGAAACTATCATGAGTTGTGTGTTTGAAGTAGAAAAGGTCATGGTTTGGTGTTTGATGCAAGGTGTGTGGAATAAGTCATGGGTGGAATGATTGAATAAGAAACTATCATGAGTTGTGTGTTTGAAGTAGAAAAGGTCATGGTTTGGTGTTTGATGCAGGGAGTGTGGAATAAGTCATGGGTGGAATGATTGAATCAGAAACTATCATGGGTTGTGTGTTTGAAGCAGAAAAGGTCATGGTTTGGTATTTGAAGCAGGGAGTGTGGAATAAGTCATGGGTGGAATGTTTGGAGCAGGAAGAATGTTGGTTTGTGTGTTTGTATCAGAAACTTTCATGGTTTGTGTGTTTGAAGCGGGGAGTGTGGAAAATGCAACGGCAGAAAGGTTTGGGTAGATGTGTCTTTGTCTAGCCAAAGTCAGAAGTTTTAGAATATCGGTTTGTACATCTAATGCCTCGTACAGAGGTATTGTTCGCAATTGAGCTGCCACATTTAATCCAAAAAAATGAAATGGATCTTTTTCTGGCCAGGTATTAATTGCGGAAGATATATGCTCCAAACGAATCAGCGCCTCTGCAACTGACTCATCTTGTCGTTTCCCGTTTTTTCGCCGTGCTGGGTATGAGGAAGACGAGCGCGATTGTGATCGCTCTTCCTCACTCTCCGAGGGCGAAGTTAGCGGCGATGACATTATGTTTCTTATCAAATTAGCATTAACTGATTGAGAATGGTGAGGCTGAGATGGTACTTCTGACTCCTGTAAAAAAATAATAATGCTGGTTATTAGATTTTCGTATTGAAATAATTTTTTACCTATTATAATTATCTAGGACAGAGTTATATTTTATGTACTTATACATGCTTACTGTAAAATCTTATTAATATGTCGGTATTTATTTTACAGATTCTATCAAATGAAGAATGTATGAGAATAAATGGAATTTCAATATAACAAAAATTTATCGTAGCACGAGGCCGCTGAAGTTGGAATTGTTTTGTTATTTGATTGATGACAGACATAAATATACCAAACCAAACCACCCACATGACAGATGACAGTTGACATCATAAATATACTAACCCAGTGTTACCGAACCCAAAATTTCAAAATCGGGAGAATTTTCGCCTAAAAATCGGGAGAAAACGGGAGAATTTAAAAAAAATCGGGAGATGACCAGAATTGTTATAATAAAATTCTTTCTTTGTCAATATTCCGAATCCCTTTTATTATTCCAAAGCAGAACCTTAACAACAAATGAAAAAACCCATAAGCAGCGCCATCACTACGATTATTTTTGATGTTGCCCGTGGAATAATGCAATTTTCCCTAACGTTCAACGGGGACTTACTTTAAGTTTGGAAACTCAGCACAAATTTTTATGAAACTTCGACCTTGGGGGCCGTTCCGATTTACATCATCAACTGTTCTTGGCCTATAAACGCTCTCGTGACAAGGGAAGAACATGAAGAGTTGCAGTCAGGACACGAACAAGGTTTCTCTCAACTGTGAATCAGCGAGTGCTTTCTTAGACGTCCCTTTTGAGAACATGAATAGTTGCAGTCAGACACGAAAAAGGTTTTTGTCCACTATGGGTTAATATGTGATATTTTAGATGTTCCTTGCGATAACATGAATAGTGGCAATCGGTACATGAAAAAGATTTTTCTCCACTATGGGAAAACTTGCGATTTTTTAGATTTATCATCGTAGTACATGCATAGTTTCACTAAGAATGTGTTTTTTTTTTCACTTTTCCCCGCTATTAATCGCGCTGTGGATTTTAATAACTGCAAAAAAAACTTCCTTTTGCGATCTTTAATAACTGCATTCGGGACAAGAAAATGGTTTTTGTCCGCTGTGGATAAACATTTGATTTTTTTGGTGCCTCTTTGTAAAACATTAATAAATAATACATAAATAGTCGCAGTAGAAACATGTAAAAGGTTTTATGCCACTGTGAGTCGGCAAATGATTTCTAATAAGTTATTTTGTACAACATGAATAATTGCAGTCGGGACATGAAAAAGATTTTGTCCACTGTGGGTAAACATGTGAAGTTTTAGATACCGTTTTGTAGCGCATGAATAGTCGCAGTCGGGACATGAACAAGTTTTTATCACTGTGAGTCAGCAAGTGCCGTTTTAGTTTTTTTCGAGAAGAAGAATAGTTGCTTTTAGGACATGAAAAGGATTTTCTCCATTATGGGTAACCATCTGATTTTTAGATTTCTCTTCGTAGTACAAGAATAGTTGCAGCCGGAACATGAAAAAGGTTGTTCTCTACATGAGTCAGCAAGTGACTTCTTAGATATCCCTTTTGAGAACACGAATAGTTGCAGTCAGGACATGAAAAAGGTTTTTCTCTTCCGTGAATTATACTGTGGATTTTTAAATCTTCCTTTTGAAAACTTGTATAGCTGCATTTGGGACAAGAAAATGGTTTTGTCAACTGTGGGTAAATATATAATTTTTTGGTGCCTCTTTGTAGAACATGATTAGTCGCAGTAGAAACATGTAAACGGTTTTATGTCACTGTGAGTCAGCAAATGATTTTTAAGAATTTCCTTTGTACAACATTAATAATTGCAGTCGGGACATGAAAAAGGTTTTTCATCACTGTTAGTTAGCAAGTGCGCTTCTAGTTATTTTTTCGAGGAGAAGAATTGTTGCAGTCAGGAAAATTAGTTGCCTGTTGAGCGGACCATAATCAAAGAATCGATGAGAAACGAATTCGCTCAGAACTTCGAAAAATCGGGAGATTTTGATGCCATTCCGGTAGATCGGGAGATGAAGTGAAAAATCGGGAGATCTCCCGAAAAATCGGGAGCTTCGGTAACACTGTACTAACCCCTAGATTGATATCTTCGGGCCTTTTCCTAGTAAGTTTTTTGTCATCTCACTGTCACCAACTTAACCACGGAAAACACCGTTGGTTCTACCGTAGACAATAACATAGAGGAAGTTCAAGGCCATTTGTCACCATAGACAATATTGCACTCGTTCATTAGCCAAATAAAATATTTAAAAATAAAAATGCTTGAAAGCAGAAAAATGTTTTATGTTTCCCCTAGAAAACAACTTTCCAGTTGACAAAGCCTGAGGGAATGAGCTTTAGATAATGTTTAACAGCTCATTTTCTCAGCAGGGAGCTTTGTCAAATGGAAACCTGTTATCCTGAGGAAAAAAATCAAGCGTTAGTAAAAAACCTAAAATACTTGAAATATTAACTCCTTACAAAAGGAAAACATTTTCAAATAATGATTATGGTTTTCTACAACGAATTTACATTTTTCTGCTTGAAAAATGATAACTCGGGGGTACATGTTTAAATACTTTTTATTTTCAGAAAGACAATCGATAATAGCACATAAAAACACTGGTTCGGTGAATTCAAAGAATTGAAAAAAAATATCGACGCCGGAAAGAAAACATGGCTAAATCAACATACAGCTGTGATATTAAAGATGAACCTACAAAATAAGCTATATTGTTTGTTTACATACGTTCATCTTTGATGTCACAGCTATGTAGCGCTTTAGCCGTTTTTCCTTTCCAGCAGTCACCGTACATATCTTAGTTCTTGTAGAATGAAATAAAAATCTACATATTCTAAATATATAAATACTATTTCCTTTCAACCGAAATAAAACAGAATATACCTTCATCGAGGACCTAGCCAGCCCACAGTAAAAACCGCATCATGTGTTCTGAAAAAAAAATATCACATTAAACAAAGTTTGTGAACAAAACGTACAATATTTTTCCCTTGTGATGACATACTTTGTTCATCAGAAGGGAAAAATATTCTCCCATCTGTTCACACATATGAAGAATGAAAAAAACACGTATGATCATTGGAGAACAATATATGATGCAGATGTGAGTGGTAATGAAGTCGGGGAAACCAGAGGAAGACCTGGCACGATCAAGTGAATCATTGCTTGCGGCGGGCCACGTCAAAAGTCAGAATAATAGAATAGTATGTATGAATGTGAATGAGGCAAGGATTGTATGCCAAGACCGAGTTGTTTGGCGGTCCGTCCTCTCTGAATAGACACACAACAGCGTGACAATTAGTTAGTTAAAGCATTGTTAATTTTACCTGCCAATAAAAATGGGTAAATGTTCCGCTATTGAGTCCACGCTCAAAACACACTTTAAAAGATTAAAATAAGTTGTACTAGGTAGATAATAGTTAGTAATAAGTAATTCAGTAACCAGAATTTAAAAATATTGCGTTTTAATGATTATTTTGTTAACTTTAAAAATGCGAAATGTTATTTTTCAAGGACCGCCATCTTTTTAAATAAGAAGGCCATTCTTGTGCCGTGTAAAACTGCAATACGCAAATTGTCAATACACACTACCAACCTAAAAATTCAAAAACATTTACTACAACGAAAGTAGGTACCTACTTAATTTGAATTATTTCCGAAACTGTTGTAAGACCGGCGCCACACTTGTCGGAAATTACGTCGCGGATTTTTCGCGACGGAACGCCAATACAGTGCCCCCTTTATACCGCCTGCTCGCGTCAAGGCAAGAAAAACATCCCAGTTTTCAAGTAGTTTAGCGGCTACGCTAGGTTTGTGTAACATGGTTTGTGATACAAAAGAAAGTGCCCCTTTATACCGCCTGCTCGCGTCAAAGCAAGAAAAACATCCCAGTTTTCAAGTAGTTTAGAGGCTACGCTAGGTTTGTGTAACATGGTTTGTGATACAAAAGAAAGTGCCCCTTTATACCGCCTGCTCGCGTCAAGGCAAGAAAAACACCCCAGTTTTCAAGTAGTTTAGCGGCTACGCTAGGTTTGTGTAACGTGGTTTGTGATACAAAAGTGAGTGTATTATTTATAAAAAATAATTACCGAAATTGTTAAGAGTTTATTTTGGAGAATTTATTTTATAAATACTTTATAATATAGTGCTTATAAAATGAATTCTTTTAAATAAACTCGCATGTCATCATAATTTAAAAAAACATCCCAGGTTTTGAATGGTTTGTTTGGCAAAGCAGGGTTTGTCTAGCGGGTATGTCTAATAATTCTAATACATTTCTTTCCATGTTCTTCTGTTATAAATACAGGTACAAACTTGTCTATAATACTAATCCTACTTGCAGTACAAACCTTTCAAAACTTGGGTGTTATTGAAAAGAAAAACGCGTGCGTGTTCTTTTATTTATTGTCGTTTTAGGTATTAAAATAATTACATACGTAATTTGGCAAATCAGGTACTTTCGTAATAATATCGTCTATGTATCGCTTCTAGCTACTCGTTTCGTGAATGCTTTCTTTTATTTTTAGGTTGGCTCATTTGTAAATTGCATGTAAAACATGTTTCACATGGAACAGTTGTGGGTGGTTTGGTATATTTAAGGAACAGTTTCACATTTCATATAGGCTTGCGTCTCGCGTCATGCACGCGTAATAAGTGATGATTTTTTGAATTTACGAAACCTAACAAAATAATGATTAATACGCATTATTTATCCAACTTCAAACGTTTGGACGATCGTGTGGAGGGGTATTCGTGCGTTGGAAGTTCGAGTTGGAAGGTTGGAGTTCGCGTTGGCCTGGGATCGCCTTCGAGGCGATCCCGACGGCCAACTCACACGAACCAGCCTGCCGCGGTTGTCCACACATCCGTCTGCGAACGGCAGGCGATCAAGAAACGTGCCGCGTACTATTAAAATGACGATATTATTACGGAGAGTGGTATAACAATTGTTTGAAAACATGTCGTGTATATAAGTACATAATAATACGTACGTAATAATTATAGGCAACCTGATAAAATACAACGTAGCTACAGCTGTTCCATGTCCGCCATTTTGGAGTTCGGAATTCGGGGTTGGAGGGTTGGCTGCAGCCACCACACGATCGACCAACCTTCCAACTCCGAACTAAGTTTGGAGTTGGAAGGTTGGCTTCGGTGTGGACCTAGCATGAAGCTTCACATTACGAACATCTTATAACATTGTTTGGCAGACCATAACATTTTTATTGGCAGGTAAAATTAATAATGCTTTAACTAACTAATTGTCACGCTGTTTTCCCGCTGGGTATTCAGAGAGGACGGACCGCCAAACAACTCGGTCTTGGCATACAATCCTTGCCTCATTCACATTCATACATACTATTCTATTATTATGACTCTTTACGTGGCCCGCCGCAAGCAATGATTCACTTGATCGTGCCAGGCATAAATTAACCAGTATTAGATTGATAACTTCGTGCTTTTTGTATAGACAATTTTTCGACGCTATTTTGCGCCATAGATGCGCCAATATTTGACCCTTTCTTTTTCACTGGGCTGATTTACGTCACACATACCATCGACAAGGATAGAGCAAACAAAAAAAGGATCGACCATAGACAATACAATGCTCTTTCGGTACCTACCCAATTTTATTGCCTAAAATATTATTTTAAAAATAAAATGAAATGTCAAAATATTCCCCCAAAGCATCGGAGCTACGCCTGACAGAGTGCTGCCCTGATAAAATAACCTTACTTTTCTTTGCAGCTCATTTTCTCTAGACAGACCTTTGTCAGATGGAAACTCGTTGCTCTAAGAAACCAACTGTCGTAAATATAACCTAAAATTAAATGAAATTTCAATCCCTTTAAACGGAAGAACAATTTTCAAATAAGATTTGGTGTTCCTACGACAATATCGAATTTTGACATTTCTCTGGTTTACAACAGAGAAATGATAACTCAATTACATGTTTTAGTATTTTATTATAAACAGGTAAAAACAGGAAATACAAGAAGAACTAATTAACCATCACGCCGTTTCCCGCAGGGGTAGACAGATAGGGTGAACAGCCCGGTCTTGGCACACACTCTTTGCCACTTTCACAAATCGACACATACATTCTATTCTGACTCTTGACATGGCTTGACACAATATCTGATTCACTTGATCGAACAAACTGAGGGTCTCTTTCTATATCTTATACTAATAATACTCATTACAATCAGCCTTGAATTCTTTGCGGATCTCCACATTTCTCACAGGATCATAAATAATAATAATAATCGGATGATTTGTATTGCGCTGTTTTTGTAAAAAAATCACCTCAAAGGCGCTTTGCACAAACTCATATGTTTCTACAATGTTACTTCCAACTACGAAGCAGGTAAACCATTATAACAACTTACGGCTCAAAAATTGCATCCATCGGTTCATCGATCACTGATATGAAACTATACATACGATTTGACCAATAAACCCTTTGCTGCATAAAAATATACATATTGGTCTATTATACTCTGTATAGGCAGAAAATATACAGGACCATACATGGTTTTACCACACATACGCTTTCAAGGATCTCATTTCTACAGCATTCAGTCTACTTTCATTTTTCCTCTGCCAGTTCCTCACTGCCATACCAGGGTAGGTACCAGCACTCCATTATGATAAAAACAGAACAGAATATGAAAGGCGTACTAAGAAAGTTTAGTTCCTGTTGCGTCCTGGTCCATGAAGTACTCTTCCTTCTTCTCTCAAGGACAGCGGCGGCACAAAGTGATGGGACATGTCAGCCTCCCATCTCCTGACATGACACCCACATACCTACAACAAACAATTATATCTCATCATTAAGGTGCTAAATAAATGCTTTTAAATGTGTCTCGCAATGACCTTCATAATTTTTTTTTTAAGAAACGTTAAAACACAAGTATAATCGTCACACTGCATCCGGTGGATAAAGTTCACCACCAATTTAATCCTCGCAATATAAATACCTTTGCCTAGGTAATCATTAATAATGATAAAGCATACAAACCAAGAGTCCTGTTGGCAGGGGCCATCGCTCGCGGGAGGTGAGTATGTTGAAATGAGTGAATTTCTGCACTAGTAGTTGCCACGAGCCTGTCAGCTATAGGGGGTAGAAAGTAGGCAGCATGACACTATAACCGTCACGATTTGGTGTTTTGAGCTGAAAATATGAATGAAAATAATATTAAGACAAACAGACAGATCAAAACAAAACAATATTTATTTATTTTATCTATATAAAGTATGTTTACATTAGGTTTTTTGATGCCTGTCTCATTAGGATATACCTGTGTCGAGGCAGGCGTAGAAGTATATAGTTAAAATAATATTTAAGGTTAAATATATATTAATTTGATTACAATTAGTATGTATTTGACCTTAAATATTCTCATCAGATTAAGGTTGTCTAATCGTAGCTGGTAGTATATAATATAAATGCGTGAAAACCAGGACTGCAAATTAACGTAACTTTGACGCTGAAATGATTGTAAATTGTAATTATTCGATAGAAAATAATAATAAAAGTAATTTTAACTTACATTTAGGTTATGATAATCCTGTCTCCACGAGGATCATTTCGTGAGTTAGCCATTTCGAGATAGTATTAGCCACAAATAGATGCACGAGTTCCCAAAATTGGGTAATCAATGTAAAGTCTGCTAATTACACACTGCGCTGATATTTACTTGTGATATATTTATTTATATTTGGCGATTTGCGTGGCGTACATGAACCGTCCATTTTGTTAGATTTTACCGTCAGCGGCGTCAGCTGTCAAAAGTTTTGTATAATAATAATAACAACAAAGCTTTCCATTGGACGGGCGAGGTGAAGGGGCGGGGCCCGGCGGAATGACGTCACACAGACATGAATATCGATACGGTTGAATTTTTGAATCGGAGTTATACCCCCCTGGTGCCAGGTCTTCCTCTGGTTTCCCCGACTTCATTACCACTCACATCTGCATCATATATTGTTCTCCAATGCTCATACGTGTTTTTTTCATTCTTCATATGTATGAACAGATGGGAGAATATTTTTCCCTTCTGATGAACAAAGTATGTCATCACAAGGGAAAAATATTGTACGTTTTGTTCACAAACTTTATTTTTAATGTGATAATTCAGTAGAGATTGTACTACCCTGAAGAAGCTACGGTTGTAGCGAAACCCGGTCGGCATAAAGTATATAAAAAATAAAAGTGGTGTTTGTTTAAATAAAGTTATTGTTTTATTTTAAATGATAATTTTTTTTTCAGAACACATGATGCGGTTTTTACTGTGGGCTGGCTAGGTCCTCGATGAAGGTATATTCTGTTTTATTTCGGTTGAAAGGAAATAGTATTTATATATTTAGAATATGTAGATTTTTATTTCATTCTACAAGAACTAAGATATGTACGGTGACTGCTGGAAAGGAAAAACGGCTAAAGCGCTACATAGCTGTGACATCAAAGATGAGCGTATGTAAACAAACAATATAGCTTATTGTGTAGGTTCATCTTTAATGTCACAGCTGTATGTTGTTTTAGCCATGTTTTCTTTCCGGCGTCGATATTTTTTTTCAATTCTTCGAATTCACCGAACCAGTGTTATGTTAGTTTATGTGCTATTATCGATTGTCTTTCTGAAAATAAAAAGTATTTAAACATGTACCCCGAGTTATCATTTTTCAAGCAGAAAAATGTAAATTCGTTGTAGAAAACCATAATCATTATTTGAAAATGTTTTCCTTTTGTAAGGAGTTAATATTTCAAGTATTTTAGGTTTTTTACTAACGCTTGATTTTTTTCCTCAGGATAACAGGTTTCCATTTGACAAAGCTCCCTGCTGAGAAAATGAGCTGTTAAACATTATCTAAAGCTCATTCCCTCAGGCTTTGTCAAATGGAAAGTTGTTTTCTAGGGAAAACATAAAACATTTTTCTGCTTTCAAGCATTTTTATTTTTAAATATTTTCTTTGGCTAATTAATTAATGAAGTAGGTCGGGTGCAATATTGTCTATGGTGACAAATGGCCTTGAAAGCCTTGAACTTCCTCTATGTTATTGTCTACGGTAGAACCAACGGTGTTTTCCGTGGTTAAGTTGGTGACAGTGAGATGACAAAAAACTTACTAGGAGAAGGCCCGAAGATATCAATCTAGGGGTTAGTATATTTATGGGTATAACTCCGACTTATTTTGTGACCAAATCAATGTCTATGGCTCGTGACGTAATAAATATCATTTCTGCCATCTTTAGATTTGATCCACCAATAGAAATCTTCATACGGACTTCCAAGTCCAAAGAAAAACTGAGTGGTATGCAGTGGGATATCTATGGTTATATTATGTCAAATAGCACATGGCCGAACAATCAAACGCCAACGTAAATATTTTGAAATGCCACCTAAATACTGTTCTAGTGTCGAAGGCTGCAAGGATCTGACATCAATTCGACATAAATTAACGCGAAACGAAAGTTATTACAGGGAATGTGGCTAAAGTTCGGTTTAGTGGCGAAATTCCTAAAAATACAAACTTGTTATTTTTATGCTAACTATGGGCCGGAGAATACGAATCTGAAAATTTTTTCCGGGAATGTGCATGGAGAATTGGCAGAAGTGACTTCGTTGTTCATTCGATTTTGGGAAGTTGTGGATATGTTTGAGGGTCCCATTTCGAATACAAATGCAAACATTCCAACGGTTCGTTGAAAAAATATGCTCTGCTGTCCCTTAATCTTTCGTCGGAAAATCTAATCGGAAAACATCGGACTTTACCCAGTGAAAACCTAAACTTACGTAGGACGTGGTTGCCACCAAAATACAGGTTAGAATCTCTTTTTTGTGCAGTGTTCCTAATGTAGGTACTGTGTAAATTATCATTGTTCGCCTCAGAATTGAATCTATTTTCGTTTTTAGATCGTGTTCTACCAGCAGTGTCCAGCATAAAAGTACCAGAACCAAATGTGTTCCGCCAGCAGAGTGCCTTTTGCTGTCATAGTGATCCTTGAAGGCATAAATGAACTAATACCTAGATCGATATCTTCGGGCTTTTAGTACTGAACAGGTTTCAACACTATTTAACCATAAATAATAAAAAAGATTATCAATTTCAAATTTATGACGTCACACACCATCGACAAAGATAGAGGAAAGTTAAAAAAAAGGTACTACCATAGACAATTTAAAAACCTTCCCAATTTATTAGCCTAAAAATATATTTTAAAAATAAAACGTCTGAAATGTCAATAGTACTTTTTTTTATTTTTGTATCAATTTATACTACATTTATATTTTACATTCACACACGAAATATAAATCACACAAACACATTTTAAAGGTGTTTAAATATATTCATCACAAACCATTTTTAGGATTATTATTCTTGCTGATTTCCAAAAACAAGATGTTCGTTGTGATGTCTTTTGATGTCAATATATCTTGTGAAAATAAGACTTTGAAGAAAGGAGTTGCAATTATTGGATTACTAGCTGTTACCTGGCATGCGTTGCTATGCCATTTAATTAAGAAATTGTTTCTCCCTGCGTGTCCTTCACTATTTGTCCCATTCCTGTCCCACGTCCCTTCCGCTTCAGGGAACACATTTGATTCTGAAATAAATATATTCATCACATTAACCAAAGTTCGCAAACAAAATATAGAATATTATTTCCTACGAAATATAAATACAGATGTAGTATACCTTCAAGGATCACTTTGACAGCAAAAGGCACTCTGCTTGCGGAACACATTTGGTTCTGGTACTTTTATGCTGGACACTGCTGGTAGAACACGATCTATAAACGAAAATAGATTCAATTCTGAGGCGAACAATGATAATTTACACAGTACCTACATTAGGAACACTGCACAAAAAAGAGATTCTAACCTGTATTTTGGTGGCAACCACGTCCTACGTAAGTTTAGGTTTTCACTGGGTAAAGTCCGATGTTTTCTGATTAGATTTTCCGACGGAAGATTAAGGGACAGCAGAGCATATTTTTTCAACGAACCGTTGGAATGTTTGCATTTGTATTCGAAATGGGACCCTCAAACATATCCACAACTTCCCAAAATCGGATGAACAACGAAGTCACTTCTGCCAATTCTCCATGCACATTCCCTGTAATAACTTTCGTTTCGCGTTAATTTATGTCGAATTGATGTCAGATCCTTGCAGCCTTCGACACTAGAACAGTATTTAGGTGGCATTTCAAAATATTTACGTTGGCGTTTGATTGTTCGGCCATGTGCTATTTGACATAATATAACCATAGATATCCCACTGCATACCACTCAGTTTTTCTTTGGACTTGGAAGTCCGTATGATTGGTGGATCAAATCTAAAGATGGCAGAAATGATATTTATTACGTCACGAGCCATAGACATTGATTTGGTCACAAAATAAGTCGGAGTTATACCCCCCTGCTTGAAGGTATACTACATCTGTATTTATATTTCGTAGGAAATAATATTCTATATTTTGTTTGCGAACTTTGGTTAATGTGATGAATATATTTATTTCAGAATCAAATGTGTTCCCTGAAGCGGAAGGGACGTGGGACAGGAATGGGACGAATGGTGAAGGACACGCAGGGAGAAACAATTTCTTAATTAAATGGCATAGCAACGCATGCCAGGTACCAGCTAGTAATCCAATAATTGCAACTCCTTTCTTCAAAGTCTTATTTTCACAAGATATATTGACATCAAAAGACATCACAACGAACATCTTATTTTGGAAATCAGCAAGAATAATAATCCTAAAAATGGTTTGTGATGAATATATTTAAACACCTTTAAAATGTGTTTGTGTGATTTATATTTCGTGTGTGAATGTAAAATATAAATGTAGTATAAATTGATACAAAAATAAAAAAAGTACTATTGACATTTCAGACGTTTTATTTTTAAAATATATTTTTAGGCTAATAAATTGGGAAGGTTTTTAAATTGTCTATGGTAGTACCTTTTTTTTAACTTTCCTCTATCTTTGTCGATGGTGTGTGACGTCATAAATTTGAAATTGATAATCTTTTTTATTGTTTATGGTTAAATAGTGTTGACACCTGTTCAGTACTAAAAGCCCGAAGATATCGATCTAGGTATTAGTTCATTTATGGTTGACATTGACCATAAATATACTAACCCCTAGATTGATATCTTCGGGCCTTTTCCTAGTAAGTTTTTTGTCACCAACTTAACCACGGAAAACACCGTTGGTTCTACCGTAGACAATAACATAGGAAGTTCAAGGCCATTTGTCACCATAGACAATATTGCACTCGTTCATTAGCCAAATAAAATATTTAAAAATAAAAATGCTTGAAAGCAGAAAAATGTTTTATGTTTCCCCTAGAAAACAACTTTCCATTTGACAAAGCCTGAGGGAATGAGCTTTAGATAATGTTTAACAGCTCATTTTCTCAGCAGGGAGCTTTGTCAAATGGAAACCTGTTATCCTGAGGAAAAAAATCAAGCGTTAGTAAAAAACCTAAAATACTTGAAATATTAACTCCTTATAAAAGGAAAACATTTTCAAATAATGATTATGGTTTTCTACAACGAATTTACATTTTTTTGCTTGAAAAATGATAACTCGGGGGTACATGTTTAAATACTTTTTATTTTCAGAAAGACAATCGATAATAGCACATAAAAACACTGGTTTGGTGAATTCGAAGAATTGAAAAAAAATATCGACGCCGGAAAGAAAACATGGCTAAAGCAACATATAGCTGTGACATTAAAGATGAACCTACACAATAAGCTATATTGTTCGTTGACATACGTTCATCTTTGATGTTACAGCTATGTAGCGCTTTAGCCGTTTTTCCTTTCCAGCAGTCACCGTACATATCTTAGTTCTTGTAGAATGAAATAAAAATCTACATATTCTAAATATATAAATACTATTTCCTTTCAACCGAAATAAAACAGAATATACCTTCATCGAGGACCTAGCCAGCCCACAGTAAAAACCGCATCATGTGTTCTGAAAAAAAAATTATCATTTAAAATAAAACAATAACTTTATTTAAACAAACACCACTTTTATTTTTTATATACTTTATGCCGACCGGGTTTCGCTACAACCGTAGCTTCTTCAGGGTAGTACAATCTCTACTGAATTATCACATTAAAAACAAAGTTTGTGAACAAAACGTACAATATTTTTCCCTTGTGATGACATACTTTGTTCATCAGAAGGGAAAAATATTCTCCCATCTGTTCATACATATGAAGAATGAAAAAAACACGTATGAGCATTGGAGAACAATATATGATGCAGATGTGAGTGGTAATGAAGTCGGGGAAACCAGAGGAAGACCTGGCACGATCAAGTGAATCATTGCTTGCGGCGGGCCACGTCAAGAGTCAGAATAATAGAATAGTATGTATGAATGTGAATGAGGCAAGGATTGTATGCCAAGGCCGAGTTGTTTGGCGGTCTGTCCTCTCTGAATACCCAGCGGGAAAACAGCGTGACAATTAGTTAGTTAAAGCATTATTAATTTTACCTGCCAATAAAAATGTTAAGGTCTGCCAAACAATGTTATAAGATGTTCCTAATGTGAAGCTTCAAAGACTGGAACATTTTCTGAAACAAAATTTGTGAAACATTAACCACTCGGACCCATAAGCTTGTTTTAAAGATAATATAACATTAACAGACAATTGTATGACGTTCGAGGCGTACGTGACTTATTAAAGTAAAATTGAAAGCATATTTTTTCAATACAAATGTCATTTAACCTCAAATTGATTTACAAATAAATTAGCTGAATGTTAATGTAATTACCTGTTTTCTGGTTCAATTGCGGACACATTTAAACCATTTTTTCACCTCTGGAATTCATTTAAACGATTTTTGACCGAAATATGCCCATCGGCGACGTAAGCAATGCAAATTCAAATACGATTTTGGACGAATTCATGACATTCATGTTCTTGGCACCATAAATATACTAACCCCTAGATTGATATCTTCGGGCCTTTTCCTAGTAAGTTTTTTGTCACCAACTTAACCACGGAAAACACCGTTGGTTCTACCGTAGACAATAACATAGGAAGTTCAAGGCCATTTGTCACCATAGACAATATTGCACTCGACCTACTTCATTAATTCATTAGCCAAATAAAATATTAAAAATAAAAATGCTTGAAAGCAGAAAAATGTTTTATGTTTCCCCTAGAAAACAACATTCCATTTGACAAAGCCTGAGGGAATGAGCTTTAGATAATGTTTAACAGCTCATTTTCTCAGCAGGGAGCTTTGTCAAATGGAAACCTGTTATCCTGAGGAAAAAAATCAAGCGTTAGTAAAAAACCTAAAATACTTGAAATATTAACTCCTTATTAGAGGAAAACATTTTCAAATAATGATTATGGTTTTCTACAACGAATTTACATTTTTCTGCTTGAAAAATGATAACTCGGGGGTACATGTTTAAATACTTTTTATTTTCAGAAAGACAATCGATAATAGCACATAAAAACACTGGTTTGGTGAATTCGAAGAATTGAAAAAAAATATCGACGCCGGAAAGAAAACATGGCTAAAGCAACATACAGCTGTGACATTAAAGATGAACCTACACAATAAGCTATATTGTTCGTTGACATACGTTATCTTTAATGTTACAGCTATGTAGCGCTTTAGTCGTTGTTCCTTTCCAGCAGTCACTGTACATATCTTAGTTTTTGTAGAATGAAATAAAAATCTACATATTCTAAATATATAAATACTATTTCCTTTCAACCGAAATAAAACAGAATATACCTTCATCGAGGACCTAGCCAGCCCACAGTAAAAACCGCATCATGTGTTCTGAAAAAAAAATTATCATTTAAAATAAAACAATAACTTTATTTAAACAAACACCACTTTTATTTTTTATATACTTTATGCCGACCGGGTTTCGCTACAACCGTAGCTTCTTCAGGGCAGTACAATCTCTACTGAATTATCACATTAAAAACAAAGTTTGTGAACAAAACGTACAATATTTTTCCCTTGTGATGACATACTTTGTTCATCAGAAGGGAAAAATATTCTCCCATCTATCTGTTCATACACATGAAGAATGAAAAAAACACGTATGAGCATTGGAGAACAATATATGATGCAGATGTGAGTAGTAATGAAGTCGGGGAAACCAGAGGAAGACCTGGCACGATCAAGTGAATCATTGCTTGCGGCGGGCCACGTCAAGAGTCAGAATAATAGAATAGTATGTATGAATGTGAATGAGGCAAGGATTGTATGCCAAGACCGAGTTGTTTGGCGGTCTGTCCTCTCTGAATACCCAGCGGGAAAACAGCGTGACAATTAGTTAGTTAAAGCATTATTAATTTTACCTGCCAATAAAAATGTTATGGTCTGCCAAACAATGTTATAAGATGTTCCTAATGTGAAGCTTCAAAGACTGGAACATTTTCTGAAACAAAATTTGTGAAACATTAACCACTCGGACCCATAAGCTTGTTTTAACGATAATATAACATTAACATACAATTGTATGACGTTCGAGGCGTACGTGACTTATTAAAGTAAAATTGAAAGCATATTTTTTCAATACAAATGTCATTTAACCTCAAATTGATTTACAAATAAATTAGCTGAATGTTAATGTAATTACCTGTTTTCTGGTTCAATTGCGGACACATTTAAACCATTTTTTCACCTCTGGAATTCATTTAAACGATTTTTGACCGAAATATGCCCATCGGCGACGTAAGCAATGCAAATTCAAATACGATTTTGGACGAATTCATGACATTCATGTTCTTGACACAACACAAAGTTTGACCTATCTATAATTCAGCTTTATCTATAAGAATTTGGTTTCGCGTTTTGCAGTTTCAAGGTCAAATCAAACATATACGCCCCTGCTTGGCACAACACAAAGTTTGACCTATCTATAATTCAGCTTTATCTATAAGAATTTGGTCTCGCGTTTTGCAGTTTCAAGGTCAAATCAAACATATACGCCGCGCCCCTGACATTGACAATGGACATCCCGTTTATTGGTTTTGCGTCCATGGAAACTTCAGAAATACTCTCCTCTATTAAAATCATAGACAAAACGTTATACAGTGTTTCAAAACTCCAAACTGGCAAACTTCAAAGGACTAATATCTACAGCCTGTATGTCGGACTAATATCTACAGCTCATATGTTGGACAAATATCTATGAACTTCAGAGTGAGGACTAATATCTACAGAGCTAAGTTCGGACTAATATCTATGATGGTCCCAGTGGTGACTAATATCTATGGAGCGTTGGTGGGACTAATAAATATCTAGAGGGCAAATCCTTAATAATCAGCTAAATGTGTCCAATAGTCCGATATTAGGGATTTTTACATACATACATACATAAATTAAGTTTTTCAAACTGCATACGCAATATTACGTTATTCTAGTAACGTAGCTAGAGAATTGTGATCGGGGGGGTGTCACCCGACCGAGTGTCACCCCTCCGACGGGTGGCACCCGGGGTGGTCCTCCGCCCCCCCCTCGCTACGCCACTGATATATGAGAGCCTAAAAAGGTAGGTTTTTAGTTGGAAGGTTGGCCGATCGTGTGGTGGTTGTGGCCAACCCTCCATCCCCGAATTCCGAACTCCTAAATGGCGGACATGGAACAGCTGTACAGCTACGCTGTATCTTTTTCACTTGCCTACAAATATTACGTACGTATAATCATATGCTTATGTACACGACATGTTTTCAAACAATATTGTCATTTTAATAGTTCGCGGCACGCGCGTCTTGATCGCCTGCCGTTCGTAGAGTGCAGACTGATGTGTGGACACTGTGGACAGGTGCGGCAGGCTGGTTCGTGTGAGTTGGCCGTCGGGATCGCCTCGAAGGCGATCCCGGGCCAACTCGAACTCCAACTTTCCAACTCGAACTTTCAACGCACGAACACCCCTCTACACGATCGTCCAAACGTTTGAAGTTGGAACGTTGGCCGCAGTGGGGGCTTACCATCAAGCAGACGGATAGAACCTAAACGCAAACCAAATAATCTAATGGTAAGCCCACACTGCGGCCAACGTTCCAACTTCAAACGTTTGGACGATCGTGTGGAGGGGTGTTCGTGCGTTGGAATTTCGAGTTGGAAGGTTGGCTTTGATGTGGAGGAAGCATATAGCTGATGATGTTGCGGATCTAAGAGTTGTCTGCTTCCGATCAATATTTTCCAGGACGCTTAGTAAGATATGTAAGAAGGGGCCATTTCATTGATTAATTTAAACACCATCCAGCACAATTTGTACTGGATACTTTCAGGGCACTTGAGCCAGTGAAGGTTATACACACGATATACGTATATCTGTTTCCTTCAAACTACTACTTTTCCTCTAGGAAACAGACAAACGTGCATTGTGTGTCTCATCTTTTGTCTCACCATTATTCAATGTGTAACAAAAAGCTGCGGCATTATTGTGATAAGGAACGTTTGTTTATTGCCTTATCGCTGTTCCGTAAACGTGAAAATAATAAAAGCGCATATTAAACGTAACGTTGCCGTCAAGAGCGCCCGCACAAAAAGACAAAAATACGTTATTTATCGTAATAACGCTGCAGCTCTTTCTTACACAAACTGAGAATGTAAAAGATGCGATAATTATTATACATCTCCCTCACATAGAAATGGAACACCGTTGCAGTTGCCATGCCGTAAACACTATAGAAGCGATAAAACACCTTACTGTGCCACGGAATTGCCGTGACATTGCCGTCCCGTCGCCGTGGGAATACTGAGCACTGAGCACCCGAATTGTGCAGATGAAATGAAACAGATTGTTCTCAGAACTGACACTTTTAACGCTAGGTGTGACAATAGCATTAAGGAAAACAGCCGCTGAGTGATATGTGTTGGTAATAATATTTAATAAATTACTTTTGAAAGTGTTAAAAAAAGCAATGATTTTGTCATTATTCACGTTTATTAGCCACAAAATGAATTCCACATAAAAGTTCTTACTTGCACCGAAATCAGAATGACTATCGTAGTATTTTTTTACTCTGGCATCCCCACGCCCGCCATCTTTTCTATAGCCATTTCATTTTTCTCGTGAGAAAGGTTGAGTCGCCATTGAAGCGAGATAGAAAACCAATAGTTTTTGGCAATTATCCGCCGTAAAACCGATTTATAAGTTAAATAAAAGGTAATACTCGGCCAAAGCGTGATTTCTGCAGTGTTTGTGGCGTCCAGGTGTCGGTACACCGCCGGTGTTACGTATTTAATTTTTTTGAGAGACAAGCGTCACCCTGTTCATCGCTCCGTGCATGGCGTCTTTCCAAAGTTTCAGACGCTTCTCCAGACACCCGTTATCCCTTTCTCGCGCATATTGATAACGTAAAAGTCGGCGCGCTTCTCGTGGAAACGTACTTTTCAACAAAGGATAAAGTATATTCCTATTTCGCACGATTGTATTGTAGCCTTCTCTCTCTTCTCTTGTCGCTCGACACTTTTATTATCTCATGTCTTGTTGAATTCGAAATTCTAGCCGTTTTTATTTAGGACTCATAGTAAATAATTCATAATAACATCTCGGTCTGCTTTAAAATCGAGTTACTTCAACCACCATTCTATCCTTCATTTGTATATTGTCACTCGCCGTCAACTGTATTCCGCATTCAAAAAATAAATTGTGCATTTGTTTACTTTTTTTTTCATCCAAAAAGTTTAGTCGGTAAAAAGTGTTGTCTTTGGTTTTAGTTACATAGGTATATTAAAAAAAATATAACAATTAAAAAATGATTCGAAACATGCTTGTAAATTTACAAGTGAGTCAGTGTTGACATTTATGTGAAAGTGTGTTGTTTTTTTTTTATAAACATGTTTACCGCCAATACCGTGACCACAGGGGTACCTACCCTCCAGTACCAAGAGCACCCTGGACAAAAGTCCCAAGGAAAAAACATGGAAAATTCACAACAAAAAAATACCCAGCAGGCCCAGCAAAATTCGCAAGGGCAACAGGTCAGTAAACTATATTATTCAATACCTCATAAACATAAAAAAGAGCAAAGTTTGGCGTATAAAAAGCTTATATCAGGGGTAACCAAACAATATTGTAAGTCAGTACTACAGTCTGTTACTCTGTACTTTCTGCTTAATTATTTGGAGAAATTACTAATGTATGTGCACATAATGCAAGAACCCACTAAACTAAACATGGTAAATTATTGTACAATAATTTATGTAAAATCTTCAAAATTCTTGAACAGTGAATTTGTAATATTTCATAATGTTTACAATAACATAAATAAACATTTTAAATACTTACATTTATTTGAATTTCACTTTACTTTGACGTGAAATCTTGGAAGTGGACATTAACCCACTTCCTGACATCCAATGTAGCTGAGACTCGGCAGATAGACTCGTTGATGATAGTACATTCTACTACTTTGGTAAACTTTCGATCGAACTAACCACGCTTAATAATTACACATACCCGTCCCTGCTTGCTGTACAAAGGGATGTATTTCTTATTTAAAAGAAAAATGCGTGCGCAATCTTTTATTTATTTACGTTCTACGTATTAGAATAATTACAATTACATATACCCGTTAGACAAGCTCTTGTTGCCATATAAACCATTCAAAACCTGGGATGTATATCTTATTTAAGAAAAATGCTTGGACGGTCTTTTATTTATTTAGGTATTAGAATAATTTCACATGCCCGTTAGACAAACCGTGCCTTCCTTACTAACCATTCAAAATCTGGAATGTATATCTAAAGAGTCCCTCAAAAAATGTATTAGAATAATAACAAAAAAAACTTGCCTAAAAGACTTTATTCATTTTATTTTCAAAATTTCGCCAAACTAGTGCGCTTACCTCAGGGGCGTGCACTCCATATAGGCACATAAGCACTGCCTACCCTAGCGTATTTGTAAAACGTAAGCATGTAAATAATATTATAATTTATTAAATTATTGCTAAAAATAAATACACACTTTCAAAAATAAGCGCGACAAAGCTGAGCAACTAAAACTACGCGACCGCCACATCAAACGGCATACTACAAATGTGACATAAACTGTAACTAAAAACTACACGCGCCCTCCGACTACCTCACTAAAATGCGGGCTAAGCAGGAATTATTTCTGCTTAGAGCTAACTTCATACAAGATATAATATCAATGTTTACGAAATGCAAGTAGCATAGAGTAGAACTGTCATTTGAATTTGCTTCTATGGGGTTTTTTTGTTAGTACCAGGCAGTGCTTTCTGGAACAAATTAGCAAATGGCGATCAGTGGCGACAGTGACATCTGTTGTTATCTGAAGTATGAAAGTGAGACAACGCCAATTGCTTTTATCAAGGCCACCTCGGATATCGATTGATTGGCTTGCGATAATACGCATACATGAAGCGATTATTTATTATTTGTATATTTAAAGTGGCTTAGATAATACAAACCTACATCATCTATAGCCAGCAGCAAGTACACTTAGCGAAAACTTGTACGAAGAGAGCCATCTGTGGCAAGTTTCTTTTTTATTTATTTGAATCAATTTGGCGGTTTTCCTACTGCCTACCCTGATCAAAAACTCTGTGTACGCCACTGGCTTACCTAATACGCATAACGTGGTAGTAACGTAACTTCTAGCTCGTTATTAATATCGGGAATACGAAGATAACAAAGTAACAGGAATTATTTTGCAAATTTACTTGGTATCGGTACCCGAAGTAAATTTTCATTTTAAGCAATTGAAATATAAAATGCATTATTTTCCATCGCCCCAAATGCAGAAAGTTTCCTTTTATACAGGCTTGATAAAAATTGTGATTTTTCTAAAAAAATCAAAATCAGATGTAATTGATTTAAATCACGTTTTTTTGATTTTTTTAATAATATCATCTATTTCAACTCAAAAGTCGGTCTATGTTACCAATGTTGCTGTGGTTAATTTTAATTATTAATTTATAAAATTCAATATCAATTTGTTTCATTTTATTGGAGCAATTATTGTAAAAAAATGGACCATTTTTATTTTTGTGCAATTGATAGCGGTCCAAAATTGAACCTTATTTTCCTTTTTTGTATAACATTTATTGTAATTATTTAAACCATTTCCATGGCCAGAGATTTATTTTAAAACGAAGCTATTGAAATGCTTTATCTATTATGACCAAAAATGTTGCAAATCCGAACTTCGTAGACTATTTTAGAATGATGTTAAAAATGAATTAATAATATTTTTTTTAACCTCGTATTTTTTAAAATTAAGTCCCTTTTCCATATATAAGCACCTCCTATACAGGTTGATTCATACACGGTAAAATACAGGTTGATTCATTGGCTGTATAGCACTATAAGTTTTTATGTTTCCATGTTAAAATTCGAAGGTATGATTTTTTTAATGTTGGCGAAAAATTAAAAAAAAGGTCTTCTGGGAAATCTCGAGCAGTCGAGGCAAATTTATTTATTTTGCGTGTTCGCTCCAGTATTTTAAGTTTTAGATTATTTTAGTGAGTATGAGAGAATGCTGTATGAAGTTTTAGAATCTAATTGTTACTGAATTATTTCCCCAGGAATTCCAGACCTTCTGTTACACCACCAACGTCAACATGATCCAGAAGCTGACTCCGGGAGTGCAGGGCCACGGCAGCACCGTCAACCTCACGCAGCTGGCATCCGCTGAGGACACCAAGACATGTTACATCGCGCAGCCGTTCAGCTACAACTACGCGCTGGTCAACCAGATGCAGCTGGCCCAGAACGGGGTGACCATCGACGGTCGCACCGTGCAGAATACCATCTCCAATATCAGCTTCAAGTGCGATGTGTGCGGACTGATGTTCGCCCACCTCACTCTGCTGAATGCGCATAAAAGAATCCACAGTCAAGACACCGGTACATTTTTTATTTAATAATTTCACATTTTATTTAATAAAATCACCACAGTCAGAGCTACGCTTTTGTGGTTCATCAACACATAGATATAAGCTATGTGTTTGTGGTTCGCCTGCAGGCGGGCACAAATAAGATCTTTGTTTTTTTTTTGTTAAATGCGATTTTAACCCTTATGTATAAAAAAACTGTATGAAAGACAGTCTTAGAATCGCTTGCGCCAATATCAATCTGGGACCTATGTTCTATTTGATTATTGTAGCTACTCTGAATGATTTTAAAAGAATTTCTATGAAATTTGCGGGCGACTTTTGGCAGCTGTCAATGGCGAGATATCGATAAGTTTTCAAATGAGTATAAAGGTCATTATTTCTTTGAAAATTCCTTTGAATTGTGTTTTTTCATGTTGGGTATGCATTTAGGTTTGTGTATAAATAATAAAATCAGTTTGCATTTGTAAGAATATATATTTTTGAAAATTGTTTCCAAAATGGGAGTTTTTATTTTATTTTTTTAGTTAGTTACCTATTCTGGAAAAACTTCTTACAATATTATCATGTAATATACATGAGTAAAAGGGTATCTGGTAAACAGAAAACAATCGCAAAAAAAAAAACAATCTCTTTATTTTTTTATGGATATTTGCCCAAAACTCATCAAGGCAATTTATACGCGGTTTTCGAAATATCATCCCTCGTTCAACAGGTTAATGTTGCTTTCCTTACACAGCGCTACCCGAAATTTACTTAACCTGATCATTATTCATATGCAGCTGTGGAGTTAATACCATGTCTAGTGATGAAGACAATATTGTTCTTCTTTACCTTTAAATTATTATAAGTATAAAAAATAATCTAAAATAAGATTTTGGGTTCACCCATACAACTAAATAAATATTAATCGTCTCCGTTAAATCCTTACATATTGTTAGGGTACCCCGATGTCGGCTTCTAAACCAACATCAGCACACCAACACGTCCCTGGCTAGCTCTCAGCGGGACAAGGGTACTCTCTATTCAGGGGGTGGGCAGCTCAAGGCTAGGGAACTTCTCTCCATCCTTCGGTGACCCACGGGATCCTCACCGGCCAACAATCCTCCCGCCGTAGCAGAATAATAACAATGTTAAATCATTTAGACATGTATTGTAAGCTCAAACACATACATGGGTTTCTACAGTACAATTCAATTACAAGTAATGCAAATTACACAAACCTAGCTAAAGTGTTTAACTCTCTCTGAATGTCTCTCAAAACGAAACTCTCCGAGTCGGGATTTCCACGGGGGCCCTATATTTCACTGAATTACGGACAACATTTAAAGAGGGAATCAAGATACAGCTTACATGTAGGTAGGCAGGAACCTCGTCTCATGTGGCAGCTTCATCAGGCACTTTCATAGTCTAAATAGACCGAACTATAGTGGCAAAAAGGCTGATTCTACACAAAGGTATTTCAATAATAACTCGCGGCCCCATTGAATTGGGTCCGCTGGCTACTAGTGAGCCGCTAGCGTGTGTTCGCAAAGGCGCTCAGATTGTTTCAGTCGAGCAACGGATTGCCGGCCGCCGCGTCGCCGGGCAAGCGGGGCGGTGAGGAGAGGCAGACAGGATATGGGGGGGAAGAGGGGGCGGCCAGCTGTGGGCTAGCTCTCGCGTTCTCGAAACTATTCGCTTCAAGGGCGTATCGTAACACTTCCCCCC
The DNA here is from genome assembly GCA_917563855.2 of Limnephilus lunatus. NCBI lineage: Eukaryota > Metazoa > Arthropoda > Insecta > Trichoptera > Limnephilidae > Limnephilus > Limnephilus lunatus. The sequence goes on from OU830596.1 coordinate 60,430,077, forward strand.
GCGCTCGGAAAAAAAAGCGACGTGGCAATGGAGCTGTAGGATAAAAAATCCTCTTAAACTTCCATAGGGGTTTTTGAGAGATTCGTTGCTTGAGAGATGCCTAGCTAGAACATGCAATTTATGTTATAGTTTAGGTTACAATGTTTGTAGGGAATGGGTGAGGGGTACATACAATGTTTGGAAAAGAACAGTTTTGGTGAAAGTACATGGTGTGAAACAACATACAAGATTATGCAATTGAAAGATGACAATACATGGTTATGCAATTGAACAAAATAACAATACATGGTTATGCAATTGAAAAATAACAATACATGGTTATGCAATTGAAGAACAAAAGAAACAACAAGAACAAAAATGCCTGTGTGATTCTAAGGTTTCATTGGTCTGGGAGCTAAGTTTGCGAAGCGTGGATTTGTTTGGTTTCGGAGAATTTCGAAGAGGAGGACGTGGTTTCACAGATTCTTAGGATTACATTATCACTGTAATCAGACCCCTTTGAGATAACACTCAAAAGTACACTTGGGCCTTAGAAAACACTTGGTTTTGTCGAAGACGTCGAAGTTCACGAAGTGGAGACTGTGGTTGCTGTGCCGCGACTATGGTTACAGAGGTCATTGAAGAGGAGAATCCAGTGTCTGCAGACATGCCAGTACGAATCCTAAAGTGTTATTAAGGTAAACACGGATCGTATATAATGGTTATTGAGGCATAATGTAGCTCAATCATAACTTGTATTGGTACGCATTCAGCGAATACTGGAGGTCAAGGTAATGATGGTTTACACATGACGATTTGCGTCTCTGCATGACAGCGCAAGAGACGACATGGTTGGCATTGATAGCAAGAGTAAGAACAAACCTAGGAGCTAGCGTGCCCAAAAGGTGGTTCAGAGTGTCATAATGTATAGTGGGACAACTCAACTTGCTGTAGCACGACAAAACAACATACATATGGGCGGTATGGTCTGTGCTTTCAGGAACAAATGCGTAGAAAAATGGCGGCAGGGGGGACCTAGTAACCACAGCGCGTGCTGTCAGGAAGTGGAGCTCAGCTTGGCTGTTGGTGATGACATCCGCCTGGGCTTCTTTTTAATCCGGGAGAAATTATTATTAGAGCAAAATTCTTGAAGTTTACCTGCCTAGGGACCAATGAAGAAAAGGTTTGGAGAGAAACAAAATGTGTCCAGATTATGAAATAAACGAAGTTTTAATCACCGACCCAGAGAGTGACGAAGAGAGAGTTTTCTAACTAAATTGTGATTACATGAACATTTTCCTTTACCAGGATGACTTGGCGTTTGCCGAGTGACAATATGTCTTGGTTAAAAAACAACCGGCCTTCCATGGCCTATGTTAACATAAAGGTGGTAACATTTTTTGTAGAATTTCAAAGAACAAGACAAAGAAGTCGTGAATGAGTCACGGTAAAACAGAGAAACCACTTCATGAATAAAGGTTGTCAAAAGGAGACAGACGGTACGCCAAGTGCATATCGTACATATCCAACATTCATGAATGTGTTTCGTAAAATTGAGAAAAAGAACAAAAGGTGAGGCATATGCAGAGAGTGAGGGAGAAAGCCTGCTGATAATTGGTCAATTTACCGATTCGCACTCCCAGTGAGGGCGAATTATGGTTAACAACAGATTTTCCTCTTCATAACATATACCTGAGAACATGATGGTGAGGAGAAAGGAAAGGAAAAGGAAAGGAGTTGAGTGACGAAACTTGCTAGAGACTGGACTAATTTCCACTTCAAACTCCATGTGAGAATGAAACATGATCAACCAGCAGATTTCCTGACTCTTTACAATTGTTAAAAGGATGAGGAGAAATTTGAATACACATTAACAAAAGACTAATCTTTTGCGTGTATTGGGCAAAAGATTAGGGGTCATTTTAAAAACTCCTGCGTGATTGTGAGAAAAGACAGACCCTTGCTCCAATTTCACAAACCTGGGGGTTTTCTTATCCGTTCCCCAGACAACGAGTTATTTACAAAGGCACAAATTGCATCATAAAAGATGACACACGATATTGTATCGTTCGCACGAATCATGGTAAGTGTTTTAACGTCTCCACGTATAGTGTATAAAAACATGTAAGTACATACAAGATAAAACTCAATTATAGACAGAAGTCAAGAGTTTATACAATGCCTCTTAAAGAAGATGGCAAGGCCGATATTATGTCGTTCGCACGAATCACGGTAAGTATTGTTATTACGTCTCCACGTCTCGTGTACAAGGGTTGTACACAATTATACATACAAGTGGTACTCATGACAAATTAATGACACACGACCAAAATACAAAAGCGGTACTCATGACAAATGAATGACACACGACCAAAATACAAGAGCGGTACTCATGACAAATGAATGACACACGACCAAAATACAAAAGCGGTACTCATGACAAATTAATGACACACGACCAAAATACAAAAGCGGTACTCATGACAAATTAATGACACACGACCAAAATACAAAAGCGGTACTCATGACAAATTTATGACACACGACCAAAATAGATTGTACAGAAAGGGTGGTACTCATGACAAATATGTCACACGACCAACTCAATAACATTTAGCTATGAGCAAAAGTGATTATGACGAACTTCTCGTATCGTGGCAGGTATTTTAAGGATCCCTCCTATAACGGTGGATGTTCTAAGGATCTCTCCTATGACGGTGGATGTTCTAAGGATCTCTCCTATGACGGTGGATGTTCTAAGGATCTCTCCTATGACGGTGGATGTTCTAAGGATCTCTCCTATAATGTAACAGGGTTACGTTTAAATACAACACAATAAACGTTAACGATGCTTGATTTTAACACATTTTATAAAGATTCGTTAGATTAACTAACTCCGTAGCCCAAGAGCGTACGATAGAGAAGATAGACAATTTGATGTCACTTCATGTGTTACAAAATACAAGGGTGATGGCAGAGTATAATTCTACTTACACCAAGTATTTAAAACAAAGACAGACCTATAATGGTTTTACATACTGTCTGTTGTGGCAACCTGCAGTGAGGAAGACCAAAGAAAAGGGACCAATTACGGTTTTACATACCCTTTGTGCAGTTACAAACATACCAGGTTATGTGCAATTTGGGTTGCAAATACTTGGTTAAATGAACACCTAAAAGTTGTGAATTCCAAAATCAGGATGACCATAAGGTTTTATTAACCTGTCTTGTAGGGTTGAAACGTGTCATATAAGACATACGTAACGTACAAGCAAAAAATAACAAGAAAACAGTGGCTTTGTTATAACAACCAAAGACCGGATGATTCGGTTTTACGTACTTTAGTTGAAACGAGCCAAATTGATTTATATACAGGGTTATAAAGACCAATCATTGGTTTTATAAATACAAGTTCCAAAATGGACGTGTCGATATCCAATTTTGGTACAAGAGCATGAATTTGGGTAGGACGCCATCAATTTTTAATTTAAGAGGAAAAAATTGAAAAAAACTTATATACACGAGGGGCGACTATGTAAGTAACCACTGTTTGATTTTCATGCTGGAGATACCTCGGAAGGTTTTACAACTCATGATGAACAAAATAAAAGGACAAATTGTAAAGATAGTTAACTGGTTCTGAGTCGGAATTTAACACTTTGGAATTTACAAAACCCGACTTCTAGAACGACACGCCGATGGGCAATTGTCAACTACTTTACATGAACAAAATAAACAGGTGAGAAAGTTCCTTTCCACACGACAAAAATGCAACAAAAAATAGGAGAAAAATTACAAAATTACATGACAAGGCAGGGTATGACGTGGCATGAACATTGCGTAGTGTACGTGTTGAGACAATAAATGGGCTCGCGACTTCCCAAACATTGAAACTCGAAAAGTGTCTCCGTTCCAAAGTGATCAGTTTTAGAACAGGTGAAAAAAAAAATAAAAGAAAAAAATTGCCGTGAGGGAAAGAAAAAAAACAGTGCAAAAACAACATTTGAAAGTGACTTCAAGGAGAGTACGCATTAATTTACAAAATAATTTACAACTTGTTTCATTTATGAAACGATGGGCATGTGATTGACACAATACACGCCTGACGTAGTAAGACTCTGTAAGCTTACAAAAAAAGTGATGCATACTGGATCATTTTACGTTTGCTGAGATAGTGGGGGCAGTTTTACTTGACTCCTCACTTCCAGACTTTACAATGTCCTTAATGTGGTAATTACCAATGTGCTTTCCAGATGAGTCAGACAAGGAGTACACTAGGTCTGATATTTTCCTTAGGACTTTGGCCTTCACGAAACGTGGTGCCAGCTTAGCAGAGAAGTACATGGCTCCTTGGGAAAGTGTGTTGTTCTTTCTCCAAACTATGTCTCCTGTATTGAAGGTGACATGTTTTCTACGTAAGTTATATCTGTCCGCACTCTTTTGGTGAGCCAGGAGCAAAGCATCAGTGACTTCACTGTAAATGGCCGACAGTTCTTCCAAGCGATGGGCATAATCTGCGGTAGGGTTGCTTGTGGTGGCAGATGACGTAGGAAAGTTTGTGTCCCTATGTAGAGAACCATGGACGACTTGTTCCATACCGTGTTTTAAGAAGAAAGGTGTGTAACCAGTGGCCAGGTTAACAGTGTTGTTCATGGCGGCCTGAATTTTATCTAGGTTTTTACACCAAGTGCGTTGATCTTTATCAACTAGAATAGCTAGAGCTGTGTTGATTGTTTGGTTGTAACGTTCGACAGTGTTATTTTGGGGAGTGTACAAGGTGTTATAATAAATGTCCTTGATTCCGTATTTGGCAAGAAATTCTTTGAATTCTTGGGCAATAAACTGTTTTCCGTTATCAACAATTACGGTTCTGGGTGTTCCGTAAGGTATAAAAATGTGTTTTTCCAGAAGTTTGATGATGGCGGACGCATTGGCTCTTTTTAAAGGGAAGATCCAACAGAATTTGGTGAAAACATCCACTACACTAAGTATGTGCATGTGTCCGGCATAACTTCGAGGAAAAGGTCCGACGAGGTCCATTGACAATGACTGTAGGGGTCTGTCGGCGCGTTTGGGGTTACCCATTAGGCCGGCAGGTGCTGCCGTGCTATGTTTATAAGCTTTACAAGTTTCACATTTAGAGATGTAATTGCGAATTTGTTTGAAAAGACCAGGCCAGTAATACTTCAAGGAAATCTTTTTATACGTCTTGAAAGTTCCTGGGTGTATAGAGTCGGGAGCACTATGATTGTCAATTATTATTTGTTCTCTTCCTTCGAGGGGAACGACAAGTTTCCAAGAGTAATCTTCGAGGATGGATAGTGGTGCCTTGCAATTACGGTATAGTTGTCCTTCTTTTATGATAAAATTAGGAAACTTTTGTTGATTATTTTTACAACCTTCGAAGATTTTCAAGTACCATTCATCTTTTGTGGATGGAGGGGGGGCAATTGTGTCAACATTTAATGAAGCCAATTCAATTCTTGAAAGAGCGTCAGGAACAATATTGTCCGCGCCTTTACGGTGTACAACATCAAAATTGAATTGCGACAAACGGGAGGCCCAACGAGCGAGTCTACCGGAGGGATTACTTAAAGAGATCAACCATTTCAAACTACTATGGTCTGTGACTACAGTAAATTTGCTACCGTCTATGTAACCGCGGAAATGGTGAACAGAATCCAATACAGCCAATAACTCCTTTTCGGTAATTCCGTAGTTTTTCTCGTGTTTATTTAATGTACGGGAAAAATACGCTACAGGGTGTTCGCCATCTGGGAATTCTTGAGTTAGGACTCCACCGATTCCTACGTTGGAGGCATCCGTGTGGAGGGTAAAAGAGAGTGCAAAATCCGGGCAATTCAGAACGGGGGCTTTTTGAAGGGCATTTTTTAAAGTTGTAAACGCTTCTTCAGTTTCAGCAGACCATCGGAAGTTGCTGACACCTTTACGGGTGCCGGTAATTTTATTTAAAGGGGCTGCAATTGTGGAAAAGTCTTTGATGAATCTTCTGTAGTAACCTGCAAGTCCAAGGAAACCTTTGACTTCCTTCGCGTTTTTGGGTCGGGGAAAATTTGCCATGGCTTCCACCTTAGCGGGGTCTGTTCTTAGACCTTTTTCGTCGACAATGAATCCCAAATAACGTAAACGGGACTTACAGAATTCAGACTGCTTCAAGTTGATGGTTAAACCAGCGAACTTGAGTTGTTGAAAAACCTTTTCCAACATTAATAGGTGTTTTTCAAAGGTGTCGCTGACGATGATGAGGTCGTCAAGGTAACAAAACAGGCTGTTATCGACTTCAGGACCGAAGAGTTTGTCCATCAGTCTTTGTAATTCGGCGGGGCTGTTTTTTAGACCAAAGGGTAATCTTTTAAAATGGAACATTCCCCTACCAGGTACAACGAAAGCAGTTTTTTCACACGATTCTGCGTCCAAAGGTATTTGCCAAAAAGCTTTGCTTAGATCAACAGAGGAGATGAACTTGGCGTTGCGCAGTTTGTCTAAGGTCGCGTGGACGTAAGGTAAGGGGTATGCGTCAGCTTCCGTACAAGAATTTAAACGTCTACTGTCGAGACAGAAACGTGCGGAGCCATCTTTTTTAGAAACCAAAAGAGTTGGGTTGGTCCATGCACTTCTGCTGGGAACCACCACACCCATTTTCAACATTTCATCAAGTTCTTTTTCCAAAAGTTTAAGCTTTTGGGGGGCTAAGTTGTAATAACGTTGCTTTATGGGTGGGCCATTAGTTTTAATGTGGTGTTCTACCAAATTTGTCAAACCCAATCCACATTTTTCGAAAGATATTGATTCGAATTTATTGACCATTTCCTTTAGTTGGAGAGCTTGGTCCGTGCTTAAATTTTCGTGAGGTATTATTGTGCGGATCTCACTAATTTGAGCAGCAGTGGAGGTTTCGCCAAGAGTATTAAATACTTGGGGAGCAACGTTAAAAGCCTTCCAGAAGTCAACGCCAAGGATGAAATTCTGGGATATAGAGGGCACTATTAGAAAATTGATTGTAATTATTTTATTGTTACAATTAATTGGCAGTGCAAGGGTACCGATGACCGGCTGGGAAACATTATCCGCAGTCGTCAGGTGTGTTGTTTGTGGCGAAATTTTAAAATCACTGTTAACAAAAGGCAGGTGAGCATTGTTGCCAAGACAGCTGACAGATGCACCGCTATCAAGTAATCCGGAAAAGGGCACATTGTTAACAGAGAAAAGAGCATAGGGTCTCCCATCTTTAGCTTGTTTGCAACAAACCGAGGAAACATTTAAGGTCTGGTTAAAATACTTAATGTGTGATAACCAATCAGTCCATTCTTTAGACCTTGGTTCAGAATGGGTACCTGAGAGGTTATTATTTAGTTTTTTGGCCTCTTCATGTAGAAATTTGGTGGGGGCTTGGAGAAATCCACCTGAGGTCTGACATCGCTTGGGTTTTGTAACCTTTCTGCATTGTGCCTTGATTCCTTAAAAATGTTGCGCAGTTCGTCGCGTGGAGAGCGGTCCCTAGAGTGGTGTCTCTTGGATGTTCGGGGTTCCTTGGATTCCAGAAGTCTTGCTTGCTTGAAACAAGTAGCGGCCAGGTGGCCTACTTTTTTGCAAAAGGAGCACACTTTTTTGTTGTCGAATTCTGGCTTTAAACCAGACGAACGGCTTGGCACAACCACATTATTCGACACATCCTTTATGTTCTTCCTATCCTGGTACGATTCCAGGAGGAGGCAGACTTCGTTTAGCTGGGCCAGGGATGCAATTTTCTGTGAGGTGATGATGTTCTCGTATTTGCTTAAAAGGCCATCAGTTATGACTGGTAATAGTTCAGCTTCCGGAACAGGATGTGAAAGCTTGATGTTGATGGACTCAGCCCTTTCTATGAATGTAGCCACAGGTTCATCTACTAGTTGTTTAATAGATAGTAGAGATAGTTTGATCCGGTGCTGGGCCTCCTTTTTTCCAAAGCTAGAGATTAGGGCAGCTCTGAGTTTATTCCAATCTTTGCATTTAGTCTTTTGGATGCGGTGCCACGGAATTAATTCTGGGGAGATGAGTTCTATAAAGTTTCTCCGTAGAATCTCGAATGGGATATTTTTGATTGTAGCCGTTTCTTCAATACGGTCAATGAAATCCAGCACATCGGAGACGCCATTATATTTGACTTTCCAAGAGGATAAATCGTAAGTTTTATCTTGTGTCAAGATGGGTGCGACGTCCTGTTTTATCATTACATGCGGCGTAGGTTCTTTGTCAAGATTATCCAAAACTTGCGTAGCCGAACATGAATTATTTTCGTTGGAGGGGGCGAGATTTATTCTCCTAATGTACTTTTTGTTGAATAAAAGTGCATATGCCTTCAATGTAGATTTAGATTTGCTTGATGGCGAGAGTCCTCTATCCCTTAAAGCAGCTTGTAAGTGGGCTTTGGATAAACTATGCACATTGGGAATGGTACCCAAGTTGGATGATGTAATAGTTTGCTTATCCTCCATTGCGAGTTTCCTGGGTGGTGGGGAGAAGAAAAAAAATTGGCCAGGGGTTTCCTTTAGAAAGCGCAAAAATTAATTTTTGTGAGGCACTTTTCACTTGGTGATCACTGTTGGCACTTCCAAATGTGTTTTGTATACATGACACCAGAATTCTTGTCAAAGAGGGGCAGACGAGAAAAAATTTTGCGTGGAAAGACCTTAGTGGTAAAGGCTTTTGTATTTCACTGACCACTTTTGAGAAAACTGTGAAATTCACAAGTATTTATTTATTTTAGAAAAATTTTGCCAGGACTGACCTTTAGAAAACAGGTTTTTTATTTTCACAAAACACTTTGCACTGAGAAAGGCACTAAAGTTCACAAAAGGCACATTTCTGGCAAATAAAGGACAAACTTCCGGATGAAAATGACTGAATATGGGGTTTATTGCATCCAACCATATTAAAACTATTTTATTTATTCATGGAATCAGTCATTGGTTTTATTATTATTCCACTTTTCACTTATGTAAGGAAAAAACACAATTCACTTTCACTTATGCTGAAAAAAAACAGTACCTATAATGTACAATGGGGAAAGAAAGTCATTATTTTGTCCATTTGGAGAAACATTAAATTGTACTAATTTGACAGACACAAGTGGGCCAATTGGTATATTGTGCAGAAATAATAAAAATACGTAAGTCCGAAATTTTCATTAAGGAATTCGCAAAATAACTGGGGTTCCAGAATCAAATTCATAATGATGATTTCCGTTGGTAACCGGTTCAGTCATAAAAAACGGTTTGGATTTAAAACGCAGCCTAGCAACAGTCGGTTAGGATTCCGGCGGGAACAAGGCATTTGCGCGCAATCCGAAATATCGCGTGAAACAAAGGCCGTTGGATTTGGGCGCGAATGACTGTTGCTAACGCGCCCGCCGCTTGGTGACGCAATTCATATTCGCGGTCAAAAGCTGGCGTTTCGGGTACTCAAAATGGCCGTTTCAAATGCGATTTAATTCATAATTTCAATCAGATCTGTTATGGATCTGATTTACATATTGGTTTCTGTGGTTTTTTCACAGGATTCACTGTAGAATAACAAGGCATAATTAATGTTTACAAAATAGTTGTTGTGCGGGAAGGATTTTGACAGAGGAAGGTCCCGCAAAGTGACCGGGGTAGAGAAAAAAAATTCCAGGCTTCACGTTGATGCGCCAATTGTTAGGGTACCCCGATGTCGGCTTCTAAACCAACATCAGCACACCAACACGTCCCTGGCTAGCTCTCAGCGGGACAAGGGTACTCTCTATTCAGGGGGTGGGCAGCTCAAGGCTAGGGAACTTCTCTCCATCCTTCGGTGACCCACGGGATCCTCACCGGCCAACAATCCTCCCGCCGTAGCAGAATAATAACAATGTTAAATCATTTAGACATGTATTGTAAGCTCAAACACATACATGGGTTTCTACAGTACAATTCAATTACAAGTAATGCAAATTACACAAACCTAGCTAAAGTGTTTAACTCTCTCTGAATGTCTCTCAAAACGAAACTCTCCGAGTCGGGATTTCCACGGGGGCCCTATATTTCACTGAATTACGGACAACATTTAAAGAGGGAATCAAGATACAGCTTACATGTAGGTAGGCAGGAACCTCGTCTCATGTGGCAGCTTCATCAGGCACTTTCATAGTCTAAATAGACCGAACTATAGTGGCAAAAAGGCTGATTCTACACAAAGGTATTTCAATAATAACTCGCGGCCCCATTGAATTGGGTCCGCTGGCTACTAGTGAGCCGCTAGCGTGTGTTCGCAAAGGCGCTCAGATTGTTTCAGTCGAGCAACGGATTGCCGGCCGCCGCGTCGCCGGGCAAGCGGGGCGGTGAGGAGAGGCAGACAGGATATGGGGGGGAAGAGGGGGCGGCCAGCTGTGGGCTAGCTCTCGCGTTCTCGAAACTATTCGCTTCAAGGGCGTATCGTAACAATATTCTGGTAAATTATAGTTACATAAACATTTTACCACCTCCAGATCACATTCATGTCATGTTTGGATGTCGTTTCTATCAATCGAGTAGTAGATGCGAATGCATCTTACGTAGTGCGCTATCACCACTGTCAGTAGCGTGCATCTGAAGCCAAACCTGGTTAGAAGACGAATTGTGTCGTGTACAAATATTTGTTACCGTGGGATTATGTGGTAAGAATTTACATTATTGAAATGTTTTTTTTGTTCGTACCCCTCAGGAGGCAACATCACGGTGGTGACTGGCGGGGGTCTGGTGCAGAGCACGGGGGGCGGGGGGCTGCAGGCCGTGCAGGCAGACGGCACCCCGGCCGGCATTGTGCAGGGACAGATACAGATAGTGGCCGCAGAGCCCGAGCAGCATCATCAGCAGCAACAGCAGCAGCAGCAGCAGCAGCATGGGGTCCAGATCACCGAAGGTAGAAAAACTCATTCAAACACATTTATATTATAACTAGCTGGTTCCCGGCATGCTTTGCAATGCCATATTCAAATAAATAAATGGTTTCTACCTGTATGTCCTTTCCCGTGCGTCCCCGTTCCCCTCCCGCGTCCTCTTTTTATCAAACAAACAATCTTTGACATACCACATGTTGACTCACGGTAGAGAAAAACCCTTTTCATGTTCTGACTGTAAAAAATCGTTTAATCAAAAAAGTTCTCTCACGAACCACACATTGACTCATAGCATAAAAAAACCTTTTGCTTGTTTAACTAATGATTAACGTGGAACCTTATAAGCAGTTTTCACCATGTAAACTTTTCTTGTATATAATTGAGGACTGAGTTGTTTTGTCTTTCCAGTGACTTCAAAAGCAGTAATCATTGACAAAACCCAGAAATGCATAACTTGCAATGGCCCCATCACCCTCAACCCCAAGAGGAAAGGACCCAAACTCATTCGGTGCGAGCAGTGCATTAACCAGGACAATCTCAACCACCAGCAGAGAAGTAAGTCAAACAGAGCATTCATTCACTTTCAATCACGGTATATCATTATAATAAGATTTGTCAAGTATTTATGTATAAAAAAAATAAAAACACATCATCAATCATCATCATCATCAAACAGTATTAATAGCCTAGCATCTGCGTGTGGTTGAATTTCAGAACCCAGCCACGAGTGAATGTCGATGCCACGCTTAACGGCTGCGCCTCAAATAACATCTGTTTACATGGAATTTCACACATATTGTTATAGTTTTGTTCAAATTGAAGAATTCAACACAAGATGTCACTACTTCCGTCAACAGCTCGCGTGTGATTATTTCTCTCCTAGGTATAAGTGCTACGGATTTTTATACTTCAAGTATCCTTCCGGATTTGGAAAGATTGTCGGCAATACTTGACGAAGTTGTTATAAATTACGTATAACGTCATTGCGTGTCTCGATTACTTTGTCACTGTTACTTTGTCTCGGTGAGTCACCGACGGTGTCTAGCTTTCACTGGATCACGGTGGATCCGAGAAACTGGCTATTTTAAGAACCAGTTCTTATCGAATTTATAAAATGGTCACAAACCCTGAAACCGGGCGAAGCCGAACTAAAAGCCGCCCAGGGCCTAACAGCAAAAACCTGCGGAGCGGCTTTTTAACTGCTAGTACATAATTTATTAGGCTAATCTTACTAATATTATAAACGTGAATGTTTGTATGGATGTACATGTGTTTGTTACTCTTTCACGCAAAAACTACTGAATGAATTTTAATGAAACTTTACAACAATATAACTCATACATCAGAATAACATATAGGCTGCGTATAATGGTAAGCTCTGGCGTTATGAAATTTGTATAAATGAAAATGTGTGTATTTTATACATTTTAGCGGCAGGGGGAAAGGGAACGGGGGAGGTGGGGTTCGCGGAGAGGGAAGAGACGGGAGAGGGGGAAGGCGGGGAAGATGGAAGGGAACAGTGACGCACGGGAAAGGACATGCAGGGAGAATCAATTTATTAATTTTAATGGCATTGCAGCGCATGCCGGGAACCAGCTAGTGTTGTTCTTTTTTGTTTTTTCATGTAAAAATAATTAATAAAAAATTCTTGAGTTTCATAATTTTTTTTTAAATTGCGGTAGAAAACTTTGGATTTATAAAGGTGTACATTTTAATTATTTTACAATTAACGTTTAGATTTGAATATAAAGCGTGGTATTTTCTCTTTCTAATACCATTTAGATCATATTTCTAACCATGATAGTAAGGGAGTCACAAAGATTTCTATGAGACCTGTATGAGTTGTTCCGAAAACCAAACAAATAGACTTGACATGTTAATTTTTTAGAAGAATAAATTAAAAGGCAATAGTTCCGGACTGTGCTAATTGATAGCGTTGTGTTTTGGCAGTATCGCAAGCCACCCAGATCTTCGTGGCGGCCGACGGCAATGTAAAGTTCGAGATGGGCGAGATGCCGTCCACACCGCACAACCAGCACCAGCCGGACACGGGCAACATCGACGCGCTCGGCTCCCAGAACGTCATACCCATCGGACAGAAAATATGCAAGTATTAGTACATACCATTCATGCTGTTTTATAACTCCCAACAATGCAACTCTTTCTGTCTTAGGCTACCTTTATATACGTAAGTTTTTTCCCGTAAGTCGCTTATGTAAGTGACTTACGGGAAAAAACTTACGTATATAAAGGTAGCCTAAGACGCTTATGTAAGTGACTTATGGCCAAATTACCAATGTAAACAACACCAATAGACACTTGCCGTAATTTATAGCAAGTGACAGAAGTTGTTCTTATGTAAGTTTTTTCCCATAAGTCGTAAACAACATCAATAGTCACTTCCTGTAATTTATAGCAAGTTACAGAAGTTGTTCTTATGGAAGTTTTTTCCCATAAGTCGTTTACGTAAGTGACTTATGGCCAAATTACCAATATAAACGACACCCATCGGACAGAAAATATGCAAGTATTAGTACATACCATTCATGCTGTTTTATAACTCCCAACAATGCAACTCTTTCTGTCTTAGGCTACCTTTACATACGTAAGTTTTTTCCCGTAAGTCGCTTATGTAAGTGACTTATGGCCAAATTACCAATGTAAACAACACCAATAGACACTTACCCTAATTTATAGCGAGTTACAGAAGTTGTTCTTATGTAACTTTTTGACAGGTTTAATCGCGTCCGCGTGAACTTACGGCTTTCTCACAGCTTATCAAATCAGTTTGATAAGTTGAGACGCTTACCGTAAGGCTAGCTTTACATTTGTAAGTTTTTTTCTGTAAATCGCTCATGTAAGCGATTTATGGCCAAATTACCAATGTAAAAACGACACCAAAGATTAACGTAATTTATAGCAAGTTACAGAATTTTTCTTACATAAGTTTTTTTACAGGTCTAATAAGGTCCACACAAATTTCCAGCCTTCTCACAGCTTATAAAATCAGTTTGATAAGTTGAGATGCTTACCATAGATGATGTCAAAAATCAAACAGTTGTTTGTTTTCGTAGGATTTTGTTCCTATAAAACTATTATTTTAACTAAAATCTGATTAGGTAAGTGGATATTTACCCACCTTATTATTTCCCGAAAACAATATAAAAATAGCACTCAAATAAGCTCTACCGTGGAAAGCAAATATAAAAACGGAAAGAAGCTTTTCTGATTCCAAAAATCGAAGAGATATCATTTATTTTCCAGGTGGAAAAAAGCTTTCTGAAAATGAGCATCTTTTTATTTAAACATCGGTCCGATTCTTTGTAATCTCAATGTTTCTGTTTATAACATTATACATTTGAATTCAAAGTTGGTTGCTATCATAAAGGCGTGGAGAATTGATTCTCTCAAACCACCTTCTATTCCAACAACTTTTTTGGGCCCTTTCATCTTTATTGACAAAATTGCATAAATTTGACAGCAGCAAATGGTTTTGACAGGCAGCCATCTTACCGCTAATAAGATTACTCATAAATTACATGTGTAGCGGTCACCGTAAGAAATAACGTAAGTTAAATTTCCGTGAGCATTAATTACCATAATTTGGACGCATGTGTAAACGCTCCTGTGAGTAACTTATCAAAATATTATGTAAGTCGTAAATTTTACTTATGAATGTAAAGGCAGCCTAACAATGCAAATGGTTCCACAACAAAACGGAAAATTGAAGAAAAGTAGAGAAAGAAAAAAATTCACCTAACTTTATTTTTTTTCATGAGAAGACCATCATCTCTGGTTTATGAATAATCTGACAATATTAGAAAAAATCCTATTTTTTTTTAAATGTTAATACTGCAGTGTCCCAATGCAGAGTCCCAACTTACTCACAACCGGCTGTAGCCAGTGAGACTATGGCATCCCCAATTCGGGAATGTTGCTGCTGAAGGTAAGTGGAGAGGGGGAAGAAGATGGAAAGAGGAAGATGGGAAGTACCTGGCTATTCCATTATTAAAGGAAAATGTTGCTTGCGTAATGATGGAGGACTTCACTGAGCGAGGAATTGAACCCACGATGTCTGAGTGAAAATCAGATGCATTTGTCAACTCGGCCGCTAGCCGAGTATCAAGTCAATTTTTGTTCATGTTTTGTTTTGTTTCTATTCTTTTTAATCCAGTTACAATCAAAACATATGGAACTATTTACAATATACAAGGATATTTTAAAGTTCCGTAGCTAATGATTGAAATAAAGTTGCTGAAAATAATTGTATCGAGTACCTAGCGACTGGCAGATAATATACTTTCGTCGCGTTTGAGAATGAAACCCACGTCCAAAGAAGATGCTCTCTTTATCGCCCTGGTGAAAAACCTTCATTCAGAATCGGAATGTTGTTTGAACTGGCTTTAGCCGTGATTGGTAACCATATCTGTGCTTGCCAAACTTCCTCTTTCCCATATATTTACCTTCTCCACACTTTTCAGCCTCGCAACTTATCCTGATTAGCGATGCCATAGTCCCATTGATTCTTGGGGCAGTCCCATTGATTCTTGGGAGCAGTCCCATTGATTCTTGGGAGCAGTCCCGTTGATTCTTGGGAGCAGTCCCATTGATTCTTGGGAGCAGTCCCGTTGATTCTTGGGAGCAGTCTCTTTGATTCTTGGGAGCAGTCCCGTTGATTCTTGTGAGCAGTCTCTTTGATTCTTGGGAGCAGTCCCATTGATTCTTGGGAGCGGTCTCTTTGATTCTTGGGAGCAGTCCCATTGATTCTTGGGAGCAGTCTCTTTGATTCTTGGGAGCAGTCCCATTGATTCTTGGGAGCAGTCCCGTTGATTCTTGGGAGCAGTCTCTTTGATTCTTGGGAGCAGTCCCATTGATTCTTGGGAGCAGTCCCGTTGATTCTTGGGAGCAGTCTCTTTGATTCTTGGGAGCAGTCCCATTGATTCTTGGGAGCAGTCCCGTTGATTCTTGGGAGCAGTCTCTTTGATTCTTGGGAGCAGTCCCATTGATTCTTGGGAGCAGTCCCGTTGATTCTTGGGAGCAGTCTCTTTGATTCTTGGGAGCAGTCCCATTGATTCTTGGGAGCAGTCCCGTTGATTCTTGGGAGCAGTCTCTTTGATTCTTGGGAGCAGTCCCATTGATTCTTGGGAGCAGTCCCGTTGATTCTTGGGAGCAGTCTCTTTGATTCTTGGGAGCAGTCCCGTTGATTCTTGTGAGCAGTCTCTTTGATTCTTGGGAGCAGTCCCATTGATTCTTGGGAGCGGTCTCTTTGATTCTTGGGAGCAGTCCCATTGATTCTTGGGAGCAGTCTCTTTGATTCTTGGGAGCAGTCCCATTGATTCTTGGGAGCAGTCCCGTTTATTCTTGGGAGCAGTCTCTTTGATTCTTGGGAGCAGTCCCATTGATTCTTGGGAGCAGTCCCGTTGATTCTTGGGAGCAGTCTCTTTGATTCTTGGGAGCAGTCCCGTTGATTCTTGTGAGCAGTCTCTTTGATTCTTGGGAGCAGTCCCATTGATTCTTGGGAGCAGTCCCGTTGATTCTTGGGAGCAGTCTCTTTGATTCTTGGGAGCAGTCCCATTGATTCTTGGGAGCAGTCCCGTTGATTCTTGGGAGCAGTCCCATTGATTCTTGGGAGCAGTCTCTTTGATTCTTGGGAGCAGTCCCATTGATTCTTGGGAGCAGTCCCGTTGATTCTTGGGAGCAGTCCCATTGATTCTTGGGAGCAGTCTCTTTGATTCTTGGGAGCAGTCCCATTGATTCTTGGGAGCAGTCCCGTTGATTTTTGGGAGCAGTCCCATTGATTCTTGAGAGCAGTCTCTTTGATTCTTGGGAGCAGTCTCTTTGATTCTTGGGAGCAGTCCCATTGATTCTTGGGAGCAGTCCCATTGATTCTTGGGAGCAGTCTCTTTGATTCTTGGGAGCAGTCCCGTTGATTCTTGTGAGCAGTCTCTTTGATTCTTGGGAGCAGTCTCTTTGATTCTTGGGAGCAGTCCCGTTGATTCTTGTGAGCAGTCCCGTTGATTCTTGTGAGCAGTCTCTTTGATTCTTGGGAGCAGTCCCATTGATTCTTGGGAGCAGTCCCGTTGATTCTTGGGAGCAGTCTCTTTGATTCTTGGGAGCAGTCCCGTTGATTCTTGGGAGCAGTCTCTTTGATTCTTGGGAGCAGTCCCGTTGATTCTTGTGAGCAGTCCCGTTGATTCTTGTGAGCAGTCTCTTTGATTCTTGGGAGCAGTCCCATTGATTCTTGGGAGCAGTCCCGTTGATTCTTGGGAGCAGTCTCTTTGATTCTTGGGAGCAGTCCCGTTGATTCTTGGGAGCAGTCTCTTTGATTCTTGGGAGCAGTCCTGTTGATTCTTGTGAGCAGTCCCATTGATGCATAAACCATTATGATATTTGTGATGACCGTGGCCGGTTATCCCATGTATTCTGGATTCCCTTTTATGATGGATCCAGATTTCTCTGATGATGATCTCAGTGCAAGGTGACTTGTCAATAATAATACGTAGGTAGTCTAGTGGTGTTTAATCCGGGATAAGGTACAATGGTAATTCTTAGGAAGTCTGATGGTAAGAGGACGAATGGACAACAATCACACCCTTTTATACGTTCCTCATGTTGTCTCACTCATACACGCATGTCTCTCTCATACCGCAAGACCATACGTTCACCACATCCCTCCACACTTAAATCTGAAGACAGTTACACAACATGATTTATGATAATAATAATTACAGTACATACAAATATTCATTATTTACAGTAAGTAATTCATTTTCATGTTGAGTCGAGAGCTGAGTCCTATCTTCATTGACTCATCTGTGTGTCCGTGGTCGTAATCTGTCCTTCCAATTTCCCGACGTGGAAGCCACCGGATCACTGGAGCTGGAAGTAAAAGGAGAATCACCCATTAGATTGTCATCCGGCACAAAGCTGGAGACATCGTAATCATCATACGACAGTCTCTTCGTCTCAGACGCCATATAATGATTGCTGGTATTTTTTTCCCATGATACACACAATTTAGACAACTGATCAAAATGCCTTTTCCAATACATAAGTTTTCCAATTAAATTAACCTCAATTAAATACAATTTTTTTCCTAATTGTTTATGTATTTTCCCTTGTACCCATTTATCCTTGTTTTGTCTCTAAAATCTCTAACCATTACTTTTTGATTAATTGAAAAACCTACCGATTCTTTATTATTTCTCTTATAATAATATTTCTGATTTTCCTGACATTTAGACATTTTAATTTTAGTTTCTTTATTAATTTTATTATCCTTATCTCTCCCCCCTCTCGGTACAAAACTGTTTAAGTTAGACCTTAGTTTCCTTCCAAACTTACTATAATTATTCGGAACTAAAATACCTCCCGATTGCAAACGGCCTAATTCCGTTTCAACCTTTGCTTTTAAAGCAAAAGGTATATTCCTCGGATTGCAGAATTTTGGTTCGGCGTTTTCTTTTAATTTCAAATGCACTTTATTTTTATTAAATTTACCTAATTTCTCCGAAAAAACCTCCGGGTATTTCCGAATTAATTTGTCCAATTCACTTCTATTATTCTCAACTACATTGTGAGAAAAAATATCTCTACCCTCCTGGGTTGAAGTGGATTCTAACCCCGTAAATCCAATATTAAATTTTTTTATAAAGTCACGCCCTAGAACATTAGTTGTTCCATTTTTTACAACACAAAATTCTAACAATTCCCTATAACCGTTATAATCAACTGTTAATACAATACAACCCAATACATTCAACTTACAGTAAGCGTAACCCGTTAAGGTTAAATCCTTTGGTTTTAAATCCAACTGTTTGAAGTATTTAACATAATCTTTGTCTGTTAAAATTGAAACTGCAGCTCCTGTATCAAGTAAACCAATTAACTTGATATTATTCACTAAGATTTTGCACAATATTGGCTCAGAGTACACTGTGTTTATCCATAACTTTTTTTTATTTCCCTGCGCGTTCACAAACACAGAAGAAATAACTTTTTTATTATCACTGCGACAAATTTTACTTATGTGACCATTGCGATTGCATTTAAAACATATCATGTCTTTAAATTTACAAATTACCGATTCGTGATACTTCCCACAATGTTTACATCTTAACGTGCGGTCTATTGACTTCGGTCTGGACAATGTAACATTTTTATCTGTAGGTCTGAAAAAATGTTTCCCCGTCGGTAACAATTCGTTCCGATTATTATTTTTAGCAACTTGATTTACACTTTCCGATTTAATTTGCTCATTAATTACATCAAACGAATCCATCGCAATAGCACAATCTAAAACTTTCTTTAATGAAAAGTTTTCAGCCTCGACTAATAATTTTTCTTTAATACGACCCATTTGAAGACCGGTGACAAAAACATCTTTTAAATTATGTTCTAGTCTGTCTTCGAATTTGCAAAATCTAACTAGCTTCCGTAATCGCGCTATAAAATCATTCACGGATTCTGTAACTTTTTGTTTCGTAGCAAAAAAAATTTCGCGTTCCTTGAACACATTCCTTTTTATACCTACATGATTCTCTAATAATAACAATAAATTTTCGACCGTAATATCCGTAATTTTTTTTGGAAAACACAAATCAATCAATAAATCTATTGTCTCTGTGTGCAAATGAGATATTAAAACAGCTCTCTTTTTCTCAACCGAATTAATTTTGTCATCATTGACAAGGATGAACTGCTCGTACTGAAGAACGAATGTCTCCAGCTTGTCCCTCAAATGACAAAACCTGGGCAGTTCTCCTCCTTCCATTTCCACACAGATGCAATCAATAAAAGCAGAAAAAATTACAAACAGCACTCAACTCACGACTCTGATGACTGGATGCTGCCCGATCTCGCCCTTCCGCGAACCGTCTCTCGCTCCTGAACCCTGGTCTTCCTTCTAATGCGCCTTCCGTGAGGTCTGCACCAGGTTCCAGCTCTTCTCCTGAAGATCCGGAACTGTTGTATCCACGCCTTACGCGAATACACCTCCAGGTTCTCGGCACTGAATAGCCTTATCCAGCGCCTTGATGCTTCTAGGATGCTTCTTCTGCTGCTCTTCTTCTTCCTTGCTCCGCAATTATGTGGAGTCCACTGTAACCTCTATCTCGGCCCTGATAATAGCCAATGTGATGGCTGTCCTATTTAGGCTGCGCCAATGTGATGACCGTGGCCGGTTATCCCATGTATTCTGGATTCCCTTTTATGATGGATCCAGATTTCTCTGATGATGATCTCAGTGCAAGGTGACTTGTCAATAATAATACGTAGGTAGTCTAGTGGTGTTTAATCCGGGATAAGGTACAATGGTAATTCTTAGGAAGTCTGATGGTAAGAGGACGAATGGACAACAATCACACCCTTTTATACGTTCCTCATGTTGTCTCACTCATACACGCATGTCTCTCTCATACCGCAAGACCATACGTTCACCACAATATTTAATATGTATATTTGTAATTTCAGTACCCGGCCACCATCCTGTGAAAAAGAGAAATCTCGCCTCTGTAACAAAATGCCACAAATGTAACGGGTCTGGAATTATCTTCATCGGGGGAAACAAAAACAAGATGCACACGGCCAAGTAAGCAAAACCTACCTGTCGTCATTTATACATAATTTTTTTTTTTACATTAGCTCCACACAGGAAGCCCTGAGGAAAATAATTCCCCTCAGAGAATATGTCGTCTTTGGGGATGCTGTGTGGATGATCTTTTTAGGAGAGGAAGGAAAAAGGTATGAGGGTATGTGCGTAAACACATCTGCCACCAAGACCTAGACAAACCTCGCACCAAACGTAGTGATCCACTTGGGGTGACCTATGGCAGACGTGTTGGCTATCCAATAAATGGTTCCCGGGGTGGCGGTACCCATAACCGCCTTCCAAATTGAAAATTGTCATAAATAAATAATGGACATAGTGCTGTCAGGGGGCATCCATTAATTACGTGAGGGGGAGGGGGGTGTCCAGCAAAATCTCACATTACTTGAAAAAAATATACAAATTGGCCCAAATTTATCTCACCGAGGGGGAGGGGGGGGTCTAGATTGGAAGAAAAACTGCTCACGTAATTAATGGATGCCCCCTCCTTTGCTATGATTATTGTAGAATTGATATAAAAATATGGATTTTTAGCAAGTGTGTCCCATACATTACATATGTCAAAACGACCACTTGTAAAAAGGTTAATGATTTACTAAATATATGTTGGTATTTGTAATATTTTGTATTATTTACATTGAAACTCTATTAAAATTCTATAGGGGTTCTTCTCAATAACTTCAGGTTCTTGATAACAAACTGGTTTATTAAGAGTTTACGTATTTACATTAATAATGCTACAAGTCACACGACCTGTCCATACTAGTGGCTAATTGAATCTGCCGAGCGATCCTGTATTATTTGTGGGATCGTTATTGGATAGCGGACGTTATCTCCTGTCAGATTTGTATGAATTTTACATATTTACTGTTACATATTTTAGTTTAGATGGATTTAAACATGAATTTCTGCAAGTATGCATGATTATTTATTCATTTAATGTACGTTGTACATAGCAAAAATGACAGCCATAAAAATCACACAAATCAAAAAGATTACGTCTGCTATCTAATAACGATCCCACAAAAAATACAGAATTGCTCAGCAGGTCGGTAAATTAAACTCACGCAGGTATTGCCATTAATTAAATGCTGACAGCTTTGAAAAATTCATAGTTCCTACGGCCTTACCCCTCAGATTTAAGCCAACTTTCAATATTAAGCGACCATCCTGCAACTTCCTATAATGTGTATGTTATTGTTGTGTTTAGCACAGAGAAACCCTTCCACTGCAACATCTGTGGCGGCACATTCTCGCGTTACTCGTCGCTGTGGTCGCATAAGAAGCTGCACTCGGGCGAGAAGAACTTCAAGTGCAACATCTGCGGGCTGGCCTTCGCCAAGGCCGTCTACCTCAAGAACCACTCCCGCATACACACGGGCGAAAAGCCATACAGGTAACATCCATCACCCGCTTGATCTTATATATCCAATATTTTGAGGAATGATATTAATGAAATCGAATGGCCAAATCAAAAACTGAACACCAATCGCTCGATTGGAATATTGGGGTTTGGTAAGAAAAAATTATAATGAAGTTATAACGGTGTGTTTCCAATTTCCAGATGCAACACGTGCGGCATGCAGTTTTCCCAATCCCCACATTTGAAAAATCACGAAAGGACGCACAGTGGAGAGAAGCCTTATGTTTGTGAAGTGAGTGTTCTTTCTTCTTCCCCTTCTTCTACTCTCTCTTTTGCAAGAATCCGCTTTCTTAACTCATTCAATTATGGCCATTATTAACCTGTCATTTTCTGGAAAGCCGCCGATGGACATGAACAAATTTTTGCTTTTTTTTTTTTAATGTTTAAAAAAACTATATGATGGACAAAGTCAGAATCGCTTGCGCCAATATCATTCTTGACGAAGTCAATGGTTTCATTCATCTAGCAACAAGAGGCATTTATTAATTTTAATATGATTAAATCTGGATATAAAAATGTCTATAAAAAAAAAGTGTTTTAATGTTTATTTCGATTAAAAAAAAAATCACATTGGTCAATCTTGTTGGCATAATTTTTTTTTTATTTTTACATATATATATATATATATATATATATACATCCCGCAACAGATTTGGCAACCTTTCACTTCGCATCCTTTTGGCAACCACTGCTTACGGTAGGTTTTTAAATAAAATTGCTGTGAATGTTCACATGTTTTCAGCTTAAGAAAAGAGTGATAGTAAAAGAATTATCCAGAAATTGTGTTTTAAGAGTATTCAAATTTTTGGTAGTTACGTATACTTTAGAGTCTTTTGGACTTCCTTTCATATTGCCGTCGTATTGGTAACCGCGTATATCGTACGTATA
This sequence comes from Limnephilus lunatus, assembly GCA_917563855.2. Taxonomy (NCBI): domain Eukaryota; kingdom Metazoa; phylum Arthropoda; class Insecta; order Trichoptera; family Limnephilidae; genus Limnephilus; species Limnephilus lunatus. The sequence goes on from OU830596.1 coordinate 60,452,871, forward strand.
TCACACTTCATTCCATATTTAGGGCGTCCGTTCATTACGAACATTTGACGACCTCCGTATATTCCTGTATGCATTACGTTTAAATTATGACGCTTTCAGAATCCTTTTAATTCGGTCGCGATTTGCCAACGGTGTATCATAGGTACATAATGATTGGTTATCATACAAAGGCTAACTTGACGACATAATAAAATTTGGCATTTTTTTAAAATTTACTTGTTTGGTTTGGTGGTGTTTGGGAGTGGGGATAATGCTCGCTTCCTGAATAGAATTCTACCTTCAACATTCTTCTACCACTACGCGCTTAGTTTAGCGAGGAAATTAAATTAATGCATTCATGTACAATCTTAATATATAAAACAAAGTCGGGTTAGTTACACTATTTATAACTCGAGAACGGCCGGGCCGATTTTGATCATCTTTGATTTATTGGATTTGTCTCTTCTCCGGATAGGATAATAACTATTAAAAAATCACAAAAATTAACGAAAAATATAGTTATTAGGAAAATTCTTTTCCCCATACATTTTGTATGGAACGAATTCTCATATTTGAAAGAGCTGCGGGCATTTTGTGATAAGTACCTATAATATTAAACTGTGCGTGAATTTCAAAAATTCAAAAACGTCAAATGTCAATGCGCTGATGGTTTTGTTTTATTCTTAGACATATAATGTTGCTTCTCTTTCTTACACACAAAATGTCAATAGTCGAAAATTAGACAAACGGTGAACGCCCCCATCCACCCATCCAAAGGAAAGATACAATAATTGTAATAAAAATCCCTCACACGTCTAAAGAAAATAAAAAGCATTTTTTTTACTTCAGTTCACAAATGAGACCCCAAAGAAAATTATTTTTCTTAGGACTCAGGACCTATGTCATCTTAGGGGATGCTGTGTGGAGGGTATTTTTAAGGAAGGGAAGGATAGGAAGTTCTGGGAAGGAAAAAGGTATACCTAAGGGGTGGATAGGAATCTGGGGTCAGTGTGTTCGGGAGTGACGGACGTAAGAATCCATACCTCCAACTGCGGTGCAAGGCGATGGGTCGAGAGAGTCCAGCTGGAAAGGTCAAAAGGCCTCCCTCAACCATTCTCTCTCGATCCGGCCCGCTACGCAGCAGGTGGGCAGACGCATCCGCCACCAAGACCCGGACAAACGTTACCCCATGAACCCGGGCACCCCTGCTAAATCACCAAACGTAGCGAACCACTTGGGGTGACCTATGGGTGACTTATGACAGGGGGATTGGTTATCCAATAAATGGTTCCCGGGGCGGCGGCACCCATACCCGCCTCCCAAAGTCTCGTAAGTAAGTGGAAAAATAAGAAAATCACAAAAAATATAAATACGTACACAATGTCATCTCTTGAGTCTGATACTGACAAAAACAATACACGGACAGTTGCGCATTGATGATTGCTTCATTGTGTAATTTTTAACTTAATAAAAAAACTTAATTTAATTCAACACTTATTGATTCTGAGGCGGTACGAAGTTCGTCGGGTCAGCTAGTCTTTTATGATTTAAAAAAAAATAGCGTTCAGAGCCGCTAATATTACAAATATTATTTTGAAGGAAACCAAAACAGAATCCCAATAATTCAAAACGGTAAACGATTATTATGATAACGTTTTACATTTGGGAGGCAATATCAAACAAATTATAAATTTGGGAGGCGGGTGTGGGTACCGCCGCCCCAGGAACTATTTATTGGATAACTAACAACCCTCCCATAGGTAACACCAAGTGGTTAGATATGTTTGGTGACTTAGCAGGGGTGCCCGGGTTCACGGGGTGAGGTTTGTCTAGCTCTTGGCGGCCTATGCATTTGCCCACCTACCACATGGCGGGTCGGATCGGGAGAGACTGGTTGAGGGAGATCTTTTCATCTCTCCAGCCAGACCCTCGATCCATCGACTTGTACCACAGTGGGAGGGATGGTCACTCCTGGACACATTGACCCCAGATTCCTAACCACACCTCATACTTTATTCCTTCCCAGAACTTCCTCTCCTTCCTTTCCCTAAAAATACCCTCAACACAACATCTCCAAAGATGACATAGGTCCTGAGGGAAATTGTTTTCCTCAGGCCCTCCTTTGTGGAGCTAATGTAAAAAAATATAAAGTGTCAAAATTAACTATCGCTTTTGGCTTCTTTTTTAAATCTCTGCATTGATCCAATCGTTATTTTAGTTACCGATTAATCAGAATAAAAGTGGCTACCGTTTTGCGATAGGTAGCAAGGTAATATTTTTATAAAGAAAGACAATCATTCTCGGGTTACGAATAACCTGTCACTTATATTAAACTAGCTGTTACGCGGCATGCGTTGCTATGCCATTGAATAAATAATTGTTTCTCCTTGCATGTCCTTTCCCATTCGTCCCGTTTCCCTCCCCGCCTCCCCTTCCTCAACTGCGTCCTCGAAGAAAAAGATGTACCTACCTATGTTTCACTTCATTCCTAACTTTTAGTGGCGATCGGGTATGACGTATTCCACATTTCATTCCTAGCCTTTAGTGGCGACCGGTGGCGAAACAACGTTGCCGGTTTAAGTCAAATCCCGTACGAGTGTTGAGGTGCACGCCGCGGCGGCGTGATTTGCGACGTTGCCGCACATATTTCTTCTTTTCGATCGTTTTTACGGTCAAATTTACTTCTATAAAATTCCGTTTTCCTATTTTTTAATTTTTTTTTATTATTATTTATTGAGTTAGTTGTACTACATGAATATAAACTAATAAGCACAATGTTACATTTCATTTGATAAATTTAAATATTTTTACAGTTAGCATAACATTTATTTTTAAATACATTCATTCTTTCTTCATACTTTCAGGCATTTCATCGTACATCTTTAGTCCTCTATACATTAGGCAGTTCTGCGATTTTTATTTCTTCATTTGTGGCAATCGAACTCTGTTTTTATTTCTTGTTTCGTAATTATGTACGTCTCTATTAAAAACAATTTCATCCTTAAAGTATTTTGGCATTTGGTTTTTCATAATTTTATGCACAAAAATTATCACATTAAATGGTAGTCTCTTTTTTATCGGAATCCAATTGAGCTAATCTCTCATTTGATTAATCCTTGCGAATTTGCCTTTCCCCAGTATACATTTCATAGCTCTGTTCTGAATAATTTCTAGTTTGTTTAAATTTCCTTCATTGGCCAAATATAACATCGTAGAGACGTAATCCAAATGTGGAGTAACGATAGTTTTATAAATGAGCTCCGTAGTGTTTCTATTTAATTTATGTCGTAGTTTTCTAAAAAAAATTGACCTTTTTTGATACCCTTTTTAGCACATATTCAAAGTTTGCCGTGAAAGTCAGTTTTGAATCGAATATTACACCCAGGTATTTGATTTCATTTACTTTTCCAATTTTTTCACCATTAATTGTCATATTTAACCCTGTGTTACGCGTTTTATCGCCTATTTCCATATATTTTGTTTTGTTTACGTTCAGTTTCAGCTTGTTTAATTTCAGCCATTTGCTATATTTTGTAGGACTTCGTTTATTTTGTTAATTGAATCTATGTAATCTTCACACGAAAAATAGATTAAGGTATCGTCTGCAAATAGTCTAATTTTGCAATGATAATTTATAATTTACAGGAGTTCACTTACTCTGACGGTGATGGTGGGATACGACCCAAATCCCAAATTAACACTGATTTCAGGTTTTAGACAGCGGATGTGTGAAACAAAGACGAGCTCACCAGTTAATTTTACTCGAAAAAATATTAAAAATTCTGATAACGACCTTCGTACATCGTTTCCACAAAATTTCAATGTATTGACCAAATCCAAGAAGAAAATATGAATAAATGATATAGAAATAACAAAATAAATACACTGCGCAGTTCACACGCCATAGAAATGAAACATCAGAAAACTAAAGTAGGCAATAGTGTGTAGGCTACGAAGCACCGCACAAAGAGGAGACCGATTATTCTCCTCTTTGTGCTTTGTGATTAAAGTTTTTGTCCCTTTTTAGTGTCGCTATTTTTCGTTTCATCGAGCTTAAAATCACAAAGAAAGACAGACTAACATTGCTGGGTTACGAATAACCCAATAATGTTTGAAAATCTACATCATTATTGGGTTACGAATAATCCAAAAATGTTTGAAAATCTCCTACTACCACCACAGAAAGCCGAAAATGTTGTTTGTGTTGGGGTGGGACTTTTTTTACATTAGCTCCACACAGGGACCCTGAGGAAAATAAATTCCAAAAGGGCCTATGTCGTCTTAGGGGATGCCGTGTGGAGGGTCTTTTAGGGAAGGGAAGGATAGGAGGTTCTGAAAAGGAAAAAGGTATGCGGGGTGAGTAGGAATCTGGGGGTCAGTGAGTCCAGGAGGGGACGTATGAACCCATCCCTCCAACTACGGTGCAAGGCGATGGGTAGAGAGAGAGCACTACTGGAAAGGTCAAAAGGCCTCCCACAACCAGTCTCTCTCGATCCGGCCCACCACACAGCAGGTGGGCAGACGCATCCACCGTCAAGACCTGCACAAACTTCATCCCATGAACCCGGGTATCTCTGTTAAGTCACCAAACGCAATGAACCACTTGGGGTAACGTACGGCAGAGGTGTTGGTTAACCAATAAATGGTTCCTAGGGCGGTGGTACCCATACCCGCATCCCGAACCTAAACGCGATGCCCATTAAACCACTGACCGGTCAATGATTCTATCTTTAAAATAAATATATAAAACTTGTGTGCAGTTCACCTTCACAAACCTACCTTACACCCAACATAATAAAATTGCCAAATATATTATGTAAAAATGTTAATAATTAGGTAAATACTGTAATACTTATATAGAAATAAATAAATAAAGTTCACACGAGGGAGAAGTGAAGCCTTCATAAAACTAAACCTAGAAAGAATGAAACGAATCAGGAGTAGGATAATTGTAGAGTTTATTTATTGTAATATTTTTACCAAGTGTAAAAATTATTTTATTCTACGAAACACCGCACAAAGAGGGCACAGATTAGTGTCATTCTTTCGCAGGCTAATTCCTATATATGTATAATCCTAACATCTGGTCTCTGAAAATGCAAATAAATGCACATCCATTGTCAAAGTATGGCTCAATCAAAACCTTACCTATAACTCTGAACTGCGGAAAAACTCTTTATATTCCATTTAACAATACCAAAAAGGCGACAGACACCCTTAACTCCCTTAAATATAAGGTTTCACAAAAATACTTACAATCCTGTCTAACGCTCTAACTGTACGGAAATGAATACGGGGATTTTTTTATATGAAAACCTCACAAGAGTCCCAGGTGCTCCGTCTGGAGCCAGTAAAACTATGGCATCTTCCATTGGGGTGTGTTGTGAGGATGAAGGTGGCGGGAAGGGGAAGGAGATGAGGGAGAGGAAGGTGGGGAAGTACCTGGCTATTCAGATCTGGTCACCAAACACGGCTAAAGTCTTACACCAGGGCGATACTGAGTGTACTTTCCACTCTGGAACGTGCCGCAAATATACCATATATTTACTTCTTCAAACTTCGCAAAATTACTTTGTGGCATCATTAATTATATAATGAATAACAGATCACTTTGTAGAAACCACTATATTATAAACAATATCTACATGTTTCCATAACAATGTTATCTTCATCAGGATATGTTAATATAAAGAAAAATAAATGACAAACAAGTATAGACAAATTAGAATAAACTAGAACATAGACAAAATATTAAAAAAGTAGAGGTGATTAATTGCTTAAAAATCATAAAAATAGTTATACAAAATTAAATATAAAAATTATTAATGAAAAATAAAATTGCATTTAGATAATAAAAAAACTTTTAAGAACAAATAATTCAAATAATTAGTCTAAATCAAAAAATAAATAATTATTATTATTGTAAGTATTAATAAGAAAATAAATTTAAAAGATGGCTATTTTAAAAAAATGTTTGGTTATTTATCAAATTTAATTTACTATTAATGCTTTTTCTAATTTCTAAAATTTCTAAATTATCCAATTGTATGCCGTTGTGTTAATTTTAAGACCTGTATCAATATCAAAGGAATGACTTGTTTCCAAAATATGGTTGGCAAATTCAGAATAATTATTATTATTTAAACATCTTATATGTTCCTTAACTCTAATGTTAAAATTTCTAGAAGTTTTTCCAAAATAAAAAAGTTACAATCATTACAAATTAATTTATAAACCCCAGATTTGTTCAAAAAATCACATTTATCCTTATTATTTAATATATAATTTTTTAATTTGTTATTTGTATAAAAAGCTGGTTGTACATTATTTGGCATGTTTTTAATTTTTAAATTTTAAATGCTATTATTTAAAAAAAAAATAATTCTCCAATTATTATCATTTTCAACAACGTGTGGATAAACAAAAGATCTAAAAAACTTTTTCTTATATTTTTTGTTTAACATATTGTCTATTAATTTTGAAGTATAACCGTTATTAATTGCAATTTGTTTAATAGTATTTAATTATGTTTTAAAATTACGCAAAGATAAGGGAACATTAATTAATCTACTTAGCAAGGTATGAAAAGCTGCTAATTTTTGTGAAAATGGATGATTAGATGTTTCATGTATAATGATATCTGTATATGTATCTTTACGAAAAATATTAAATTAAAAAAACATGTAGATATTGTTTATAAAATAGTGGTTTATACAAAGCGATCTGTTATTGATTATATACCATATATTATTCTAAAATAATAAATTGTGAAATATAACAAAATTAACAAAATAAAGTTTATTTGCTAGACAGGGATTCGATCCCGCAACCTTCGGGTTGCGAGCTAAGAGCCTCACCGCTAAACACCGGCCACACCGGCCATCGAATACAGTTTAATACTTAGGAATTACATTAGACAGCCAACTCAAATGGACAGATCACATAGAAAAGCTTGTAAATAAATTTATGTAGGTATTTAACTTATATTTTTAAACGTTTAAATTAAAGAGTCGACATTAAAATAATGAAATAAAAAATAAAATGCATTGGTGCAATCATAAGAATCTTATGGAATAATTGGATGGTAGGGGAGGGGGTGTATAATAATAATAATAATGTCGCATAATGATATGAACTACCCCTTCCTGCAATTATTCCAAGAAGCTGAATTGTAAGAGATGAGAAAAATTTACTGTGTACGATGTTTAAAATACACAAAATGTATAAAGTCTTGGATAAATACCATTGAAACCGACATTTACTTGCTGTAACATCTGAGCCGATGTAACTTCACAAATTTTATTAATCTTTATTAACATGTCGTGTGAATTGTAATTCAGTAATCACGATCACAATGATTTTATTTTTTATTTATTTAATTTTATTTTTTAATCTCTACGAAGATAGTGCATGTTTATGAGTAAAATTTTAACTGTTTTAAAAACACACAAGTACACCCACTTAAAAACACGCAAGTACAGAACTGGCGATGCCTGTGTGGGATTCTTTTGGTTAATCTGCTAATTGTATTATTCTTTACTTTTCAACTGTTTATATAAAAACAATTATATGTATTTTAAATTTATACCAATTTAGGTACCAAAAAAAGCGGAGCTTTAAAATAAAAGTCAAAATCGATTGATAATTTTGACACCCGAGAAGAAAGATATTTATAGATTTGTGTTATTTTTCTGTTCAATTATACAACATAAAATGATATCATGAAATCGTCTGCCGTTTTAAATTTTCAGAGTTTTATTCTGAGTTTTTTTAAATAATAATATAGTGGATTATAAACGGCTCTGACAGCAAATTATGTTTAAAAAAAGAGAAATCTTATAAAATTGTACAATAATACACTATTTCAATTCCATTATTTCCACGCATAGCTAAAGGGCTTGTTCACATTGGTCAAGTGGTAAGTCAAGTAGAGAGTACGCTTGCTACATGACTCGCCGAAAACCGTTCGCCTTAATTTCAAATAGAGTAGATACATTTATGCCCGCCGCCCGTTGTAGGATGACGGGCTGCTACAAAGCAAAGTAAATACGCTAATTAAGCTGATTTTAATGCTTATTATAGAAGACGTGGAAGAATAAATTAGTGAGATAATAATAAATAAAATGTCCACAAAAAGAGATTAATAGCAGCACAAATAAATAATTTTAGAGTAGCAACTTCGCTCCAATGCCTCGACATTTCCGCGGGTCTACAAATGAACTCTGCTAAAACGGCATGTCAGTGCATAGGGACGCGAGGGGGGGGGGGGGGTCCCTATACGCTCTAAAAATAGAACGAAATTGATTGAATCCACTAAAAAGCTGACTAACCCACTCTACTAAAATGATGGTGTTCGGACGCGTTTAGATATTACTTTACTCCCCACTCGAATAAAATACATAGCGTGTTTGAACGGCTCTTAAGCGCTTGGGTAGTGGAAAATAGGACAAAATCTGCGGACGTGGGTAGGATTCTAACCAGAGGTCTTCTGTTCAGGAAGCGAGCATTATCCCAAGCATCACCAAGACAGACAAGCACATTAAAAATACCAGTTAGTGGTTGAGTGGGCATCGCGTTTGGGTCCCACCCGCGGGCGTTGCGTGCCCTATTCCTCGGCTGGCTATGGCTATGTCCTCCATCACAACACAAGCAACATTTTCGGCCTTTTGTAGTGGTAATAGGAGATTTTCAAATACTGTTGGTTTATTCGTAACCACAGGGAATGTTTGTCTTTCTTTAAAAAAAAAAACAAACAAAAAAATGTTTGTTTATATGAATGCGTCTTTAAAATGACAATGCATATGCATGACCTGAAGTTCAGCAAAAAGCTGCCCGCAGAGTGCTTGAAAACGCCCTTTATTCAGGGGGACGTTTTACGGTGAAAATTTGAATGTGGGATGGAAGGTTACAAATAAACTTCTTTTTTATGTGTAAACCTTAAAAAACCAAATTCATGTACAGGATTTAGCCTGCGAGAAAATGGGATAGTGCAATCGGTGTCATCTTTGTGTGGTGCTTCGTAGCCTTCCCACTCTTGTCTACTTTAGTTTTCTGAAGGTTTCACTTCTACGGCGTGTGAATCGCATACTCAGTTATTTTTAAATATGAAACTACAAAAATCTGAGGTGGCAATAACGTTTAAAATACATTTGTCTAACAAAATATGTGTTTATTGATTCTTTTCTCGGTATCTATAAGTAGTTTTAGTTAGAAAAAACGTAAGGTGAGCCGTTATTAAAACTTTTTAATGTTTGCATTGAAAAATTTAATGTTTTCAAAATTTTATGTCTTTCTAATAATAAAAATCTTTCAAAACCAGTTTTTGGTTTTTGGATACATTCGAAAATGTTCCATTTATTTGGATTTCATCGCGAAGCAGAAAATTATGTGACATTCCGACAAAACATGCCTGAGGACTGGAGGGGTAAATTAATGTAAAAGTTCAAAAAGGTGGCAGATTTTAATTGATAATTTTTTTAATTAGTAAATTAAAAAAAAAAAAACGAATCAAAATGTACACATCTATGAAAAACAATTTTTCCAAATGTGTTCAGCATTACTTAACTATACTAAAAAATGCAATTTTATCAAATTTAAAGAAAAATATGAGTACCTTGCTGACCAACACACCTACACTACAAGGATGAAATCCTCAAAACTACTAGACATCCCGAAATTAAATAGATCTTTTGGGCAGAGAAACCATAATTTCCATGCTACAAAACTATATAATGCCCTTCCAATTGAAATTAAGAACACCATGCAGAAAAAAAAGTTTAAAAAAGACATCAAATTATGGCTACGTAAACATGAAGATGAGGAAATAATTAAAATTATAGAGTAATCCTAACGTAACCTACAGACAACAAACTTAAATACTTTTAATTTTATTTATTGTTTATTTTGTGAAAATCAACAAAAGATGCAAAAGTGATTCGTAAATAATAATAGCTACTGGTTTTAAAAATATTCAAATGGAACCTCGGGGGTGCCCGGAGCTACGATTTTTAGAAATAAAGATAGCATTTTTGTATTTGATTGATGTACGCTTTTACTCATGCGTTAATGTAAAAAAATATAACGGATTAAAATCTTTCAAACAATACAAACAGATTGCATCAATACAAAAGGATTGCAATCTTTAGAGCAATCTTTAGGGGTCGGGTGGGAATGCTACCCTTGTTCTACCGGTATTTCAATGGAAGATGCTCCGAGGAACTAGCGTCTTTGATCCCTTCGGCGCCGGTGCATAGTCGGGAAATACGCCAAACGCGCGCCCAGCCTGCAGTTCATTCCTAGTTTTTAGTGACGACAAGAAGGGAAGATGCATTCTGCATTTCAAAACTCGTTGTCAGTTCGTTTGAACTCTCCCGTACGAGGGTTGGGGTCAAGGGTCAGGGGGCGGCGCGCGGCGGGTTTATCACGACGCGTGCCGCGTGTATTTTGGAGGTTGAGCGTGTTCACTGTTCACACACAGCTATAATATGCGTGGGACGGCATATTTCAGCATAACGCTGGCCTTATATTCCAATTTGGAATGTACGGCAAGCGATATGCCGAAAAACGCCGTCCCACGCATATTATAGCTGTGTGTTAACAGAGATATCCGGGTTTCAGGGGGGGGGAAGTTTGTCCAGGTCTTGACGGCGGTCTACCCACCTGCTGCGTGGTGGGCCGGATCGAGAGGTTTTGGGAGGCCTTTTGACCTTTCCAGTAGTGCTCTCTCTCTACCCATCACCTTACACCGTAGTTGAAGGGATGGGTTTATAATATATGTCCCCTCCTGGACTCACTGACCTCCAGATTCCTACCCACCCCGCATGCCATTTTTCCTTTTCAGAACCTCCTATCCTTCCCTTCCCTAAAAGACCCTCCACACAGCATCCCCTAAGACGACATAGGCCCTGAGGGAATTTATTTTCCTCAGGGTCCCTGTGTGGAGCTAATATAAAAAAGTAAGAGATTTTCAAACATTATTGGGTTATTCGTAACCCATCAATGTTAGTCTATCTTTCTTTGTGATTTTAAACTCGATGAAACGAAAAATAGTGACCCTAATAAGGGAAAAAAACATAAATCTATAGGATTTACACTGCGAGAATAATCGGTCTCCTCTTTGTGCGGTGCTTCGTAGCTTACACACTTTTGTCTACTTTAGTTTTCTGAAGTTTCATTTCTATGGCGTGTGAACTGCGCAGTGTATGTGTTTGTTATTTACGTATCATTTATTTATATTTTCTTCTTGGATTTGGTCAATACATTGAAGTTTGGTGGAAACGATGTACGATGGTCGTTATCAGAATTTTTTAATATTTTTTCGAGTAAAATTAACTGGTGAGCTCGTCTTTGTTTCACACATCCGCTGTCTAAAAACTGAAATCGGTGTCAATTTGGGATTTGGGTCGTATCCCACCATCACCTTCAGAGTAAGTGGAACTCCTGTAAATTATAAATTAAAATTGCACAATTAGACTATTTGCAGACGATACCTTAATCTATATTTCGTGTGAAGATTACATTACAAATGGCTGAAATTAAAAAAGTTGAAACTGAACGTAAACAAAACAAAATATAATATGGAAACAGGCAATAAAACGCGTAACACAGGATTAAATTTGACAATTAATGGTGAAAAGATTGGAAAATTAAATGAAATCAAATACCTGGGTGCAATATTCGATTCAATACTGACTTTCATAGCAAACTTTGAATATGTGATAAAAAAGGTATCAAAAATGGTCATTTTTTTTAGAAGACTAAGACATAAATTAAATAGAAACACTATGGAGCTCATTTATAAAACTATCGTTACTCCACATTTGGATTACTGCTCTAAGATGTTATATTTGGTCAATGAAGGAAATTTGAACAAACTAGAAGTTATACAGAACAGAGCTATGAGCTGTAAATGTGATGAGCTAAATTGGATTCCAATAAAAAAGAGACTACAATTTAATGTGTTAATTTTTGTGCATAAAATCGTGAAAAACCAAATGCCAAAATACTTTAAGGATGAAATTGTTTTAGTAGAGACGTACATAATTACGAAACAAGAAATATAAACAGAGTTCGATTGCCACAAATGAAGAAATAAAAATCACAGAACTGCCTAATATAGAGGACTAAAGATGTACGATGAAATGCCTGAAAGTATTAAGGATGAAGAAAGAATGAATGTATTTAAAAATAAATGTTATGCTTACTTTAAAAATATTTAAATTTATCAAATGAAATGATACATTGTGCTTATTAGTTTATATTCATGTAGTATAACTAACTCAATAAATAATAAAAAGGGAATTTTATAGAAGTAAATTTGACCGTAAAACGATTGAAAAGATGAAATATTATTTGAAGGCACACATCTCACAATATCTGAATTCTACGTCAGAGGGCTGGTGTGACTCCGAAGAGTAATCTTGGTATGGCTATTCTGTTATTCTTTCAATTATTTTGTTCCATTTCAATGCATCAACAGTAATCAATACTGTATTGTAAATAAGACACTAAAATGATCGGTCGCCAAATACACCCTAAGCCGCATGGACGTCAATGCTCAGTATACGATAATACGGTTGATCGCGACAAATTTTGAAATGGCAAAACATTCGCAGCAACCGGCCAAATATGTGCGGCAACGTCGCAAAATCACGCCGCCGGGGTGTGCACCTCAACACTCGTACGAGATTTGACTTGAACCGGCAACGTCGCCAATTTGGGCTAGTACGAAATGCCGAATACAACACCAAAATTTGCCAACGTCACCGGTCGCCACTAAAGGCTAAGAATGAAATGCGGGATACGTCATACCCGGTCGCCACTAAATGCTCGGAATGAAATGTGGTATACGTCATACCCGATCGCCACTAAAAGCTAGGAATGACGTGAAACATAGGTAGGTACATCTTGTTCTTCGCGGTCGCCATTTCGGACTTTATGAAATGCAGGATACGTCGTTTCTGGTCGCCACTAAATGCTAGGAATGAAATGTGGAATACGTCATAGTCGGTCGCCACTAAAGGGTTGTAATGAAATGAAGAATACATGGCCATGTATATCACCTAGCGCCTAGCTGCGTAGCGACAGACTCCGGAACTTTAATATTCAAAATCATCCACTTCAAGCCCAATTTGGCGACCAGGACAAATTTCGCCAAGATGCTTGTGACGACATATATTAATGAACTGTGTAAAAATTTCGAAAAATAAAGTGGCGACCGTATATCGGTCGCCAAATGTCGGTGGTCGCCACTTTAAATGCATATTTGCCCATGATGGTCGCCAAATAGACGGTGTGATATATATATATATATATATATATATATATACTTAAAACTAAAAAAATAATTTTGTGTGATAGTCCTCGAAGCAATCAGGGACGTGGAGGGCCACATGCAAGATTTTTAAGACTCGCCATTTTGACAAACTCTCAGTGAGGCAGTTCGCGGACTAAAATTGAGTTGGACTTTACGACATACCCTTGTACACCCGCAAGGGTGGCGGCGTTTGAGGCCAATGGGTTAATAACATCACAAAAATTCCACAACCTCATTTGCAGTTGTAATAAAACAATGTGTGTATTTGTCCATCAGGTTTGTGACAAAGGATTTGCGCGGCACGCCACACTCTGGAACCACCGGAGGATTCATACGGGAGAAAAACCATACAAGTAAGTCACTTTTCATTCTTATCGGTACTGCACGTTTTCATTCCACGACAAAATATCCCCGACAAAATATTCTCCTACAAAATATCCTACGGACCTAACACATAACCTAACCTAACAAAAAAAGGGACCAAAATAATGCAGACATCCTGTGAAGACAACAAGTTATTGTTAAAAAATATGTAGTAAAATGGGACAAAAATAATACAGACAGCAATAATTTTTAGTCTTTACAGGATGTTTGTATTATTTTTGTCCCATTTTTTCTTAGGTTAGGTTTTAGTAAATATTTTGTTGGCGGATGTTTTGTCCGTAGGATATTTTATCGCGAGATGAAAAGTCGCAGAACTGTTCTTATCGTTCCTCCTACCAATTGTCTGACCAAAGTAGCGAATCTGGAATACCTAAATTGGTGGATTTTATCAACAATCTCAATCTTAGATCACCGTCGAAATTGATGAATAAATAAATAAATGTTAGCCTGCTGATCTACTGTGTTTTAACTATAATGTATTGTTTATTGTGCAGATGTGACATATGTTCGTCAGCCTTCAGCCAAGCCGCCCACCTGAAGAACCACGCCAAGGTGCACTCTGGAGAGAAGCCCTTCAAGTGCGACATCTGCACGGCCGCCTTTGCAGACAGGTTTGCGCTCAAGCGCCACCGGGGGATTCACGACAAATATGGTAACAACCTAATATCCCTTATGTCCATTTCATGTTTTTGTACTTATCTGGACAGCGTAATTATTGGTCGAAATACATGACAAAGTAACTTAACACACACAACCTATACTCTAATTAATATCCGTTTAATGTCTTTGTACCATGAAGTAGAATGGTATAATATTAGCCGAAATATGTACATGAAAATACGTTCCAACTACTGCTTTCTGTAATGTCCACTTATTTGGGAGGCGGTTGAGAATGACTAAAAAGTGAGGTGATAATATATTTGTCTTATCAAATACAGTGAAACCCTCTTAAGAAGTCTTCCAAGAGACCGGAAAAAACAAACGTCTTAAGCCATGAAACTTCTTCTTTTTTTTTTTTTTACAGTGAATACCGCACAAGAATCTCAACTGCTCCCGTCTGGAGCCAGTGAAACTTTGCCATCCCCAATTGGGGTATGTTGTGAGGCTGAAAGGTAGTGGGGAGGGGAAGGAGGTGGGGAAGAGGAAGGTTGGTGGGCTCATATCTAACTTCATAATAAATTTAACAGAGGTAATTTAATAGTAATCCGTTTTTCTCTCCAAATTGAGGTTTTTTTTTACATGAATACCACACAAGAGTCCCAACTACTCCCGTCTGGAGCCAGTCAGACTATGGCATCCCCAATTGGGATATGTTGTGAGGTTGAAGGTAGAGGGGAGGGGAAGGAAATAGGGCAGAGGAAGGTGGGGAAGTACCTGGCTATTCAGATCTGGTCACCAAACACGGCTAAAGCCATTTTCAAGCAACGTTTCAATTCTGAATGGTGGTCTTACACCAGGGCGATACTGATAGTATCTTCCACTCTGGAACGTGCCGCAAATATACTATATATTATTTTAAATGAACTAATTGTGAAATAACACAAATTAATCAAATAAAATTTATTTGCGCACGCCGGGTTCGAACCCGCGACCTCCGGATTGTGAGTCAAGAGTCTTAGCCACTGGACTACGGAGGTCGTCAAAGGGAAGTCTTAAGAGGGTTTCACTGTATGTAGACAAGAACTCGTCAAAGCTGGAACCTGCTCCCGACTTGCTGGTGGCTCGGCCCACGAACATGGGGACGCCGGTGGAAGCATTTGGGTTCCGGCTCCGAGTTCCGGGTTTGGGTCCGAGTCTTGGATCGGATTCTCTGGAAGTAGTCAATTTAAAAAAGGAGTAGAAGTAGGATCCGCTTCCCACGAAGAACCTGAGTTCAAGAGCCCACTCCAGCTGAACCTTCACATCGTTAGTTTGCTTCTATGTCCATAACCATTGTCCATTGTCCATTCCGAAGCTCGCGAGATCGAATCCCGGCGTGGCAAATACATTTTATTTGATTAATGAGTAATATAGAGTATATTTGTGGCACGTTCCAGAGTGGAAGATACTCTCAGTATCGCCCTGGTGTAAGACCACCATTCAGAATTGAAACGTTGCTTGAAATGGCTTTAGCCGTGTTTGGTGACCAGATCTGAATAGTCAGGTACTTCCCCACCTTCCTCTGCCCTATTTCCTTCCCCTCCCCTCTACCTTCAACCTCACAACATATCCCAATTGGGGATGCCATAGTCTGACTGGCTCCAGACGGGAGTAGTTGGGACTCTTGTGTGGTATTCATGTAAAAAAAAAACCTCAATTTGGAGAGAAAAACGGATTACTATTAAATTACCTCTGTTAAATTTATTATGAAGTTAGATATGAGCCCATCATCAGAACGCTGCCTCTTCATTAACTAATAATAATTTTTCACTCTTTTATTACCTTGTTCCAGGTCAAACGACTCCCATACAATCGAGACAACAGCAGCAGGCGTCGGTGGAAGCGAATCCCGCCTCGCAGAACTCAGTGGAGCAACAAGTCCAGGAGCAGGGCATCCAGCAGCAGGGCATGTAGGACTGAGCTGAGCCACTGGTAGCTAACTGGCCACAATGTTAACCCTTCCATCCTCTAAACGAGAAACAGCTAAATCGTTCCTCGTTGCTGACGTGATACCCCACTCCATTTCCCTGGCGGATAAGTCTTCTCAATTCCTTGAGAGACGGCTGACATAGACCTTCCGGATGTCTTTGATATTTAATCACTCCAACAGTGATTATATTCCATACGTAATCGACTGTCAAATTTGTGTGTTGCCTATGGCTTGCAATTGATTTTTCTATGGGTGATATGTCAGCTGTCGCCAATTTGATATTTGTGAAGTTTCAATCTAAATACGCATGAATTACTTAGTTTGCCCATTTTAAGAACCTGATAACCTATTTTGTGCACGTAAATAATTGTTGAAATGAAGTGTAATTCCCATAATCCGTGCCTAAAAGTGCGGCAGTTAGTGGAATAATTAATGTATATCGTCGCAAAATATTCAATTATTCTGTATGTGTATACTGCCTCAATAGCTTTGCCTTAACTAGGTTCTTAATTTGGGCAAACTAAATAATTCATGGCGTATTTAGATTGAAACGAAACTTCGCAAATGTCAAATCCATGGTATAAAACTTTACACTTAAATTATGAATAAATAATCACATATGTTTACAGCATGTTGTGCTTTAAACTAGTTGAAATCGGGGACAGCTGACTTTTAAGCCCATAGAAAAAGCAATTGCAAGCCATAGACAATCACAAAAATTTAACAGTTGATTACGTATGGAATCGATTCCGTATCCACAAAAGATACAGAATCGCTCTTCAGATCAATGCAATCCTATTACAATACTTCTTCATACATCTTCTTACTTTGCCAGTGACTATGAGTTTCTCCAGGTTCTAGTTCTCAATTCGGCGAGCAACGTTTTCAAGGTATTTTAGGCCGACTGTTGATAGTCTATTATTGTGGATGCCTAGCTCTTCCTAAATGGATACAAGAGAAACAGCAATAAATGCTATGAAAAGCAAGGGAGCGCTTGGTACGCCATTTTACCGCCAGAGTGCAATAGCGCTGCTTTCTTTACCACTGGCGGTAAAAAGGAGTACCAACATATAATCCAAACCATACATATCCCCAAGCAATGCCGGATATACAACAGCTAGTTTTTTTTATACTTATCATTAAATTTATCTTGAACTTTGGGTGACTTCAACATTCACTGCATTATTTGATTGTTGATGATCAGTGCATTTTTGACATTTGAACGGTCCCTGCTAAACGTCGATTCTCGGTCTGTTTTAGCTTTTATATATTTTATTCATAATCTGTACATAATGTACGTGGTGTCTGGAAACTATCAGTACAAGCGTGAAATTAATGATTAATTTTGTATAACTTTTCCTTGATTTCAGTTTTCGAGTAAATCGAGTCTGAAGTGATTTTAAAAATGTGTTGAAACATAGACTCGGCTCTAAAAGTTTTTTTTAACCCTTTAAATGTGGAAAAGGGGAAAATTAAAAAAAAAATAGTCAAAATACTTTAAATGTGGAAAAAGGGAAAATTTTAAAAAAATATTCAAAATACTCGTATCGGAAAAAAAATGTTTATTTAAAAAATGGGTTCTTTATGTAATGTACACAGTTTCGAAGACTGGTTTTGGCGGCAGATATGTTTGCCCACCCACCACACGGCGGGCCGGATCAGGAGAGACTGGTTGATGGATTCCGTTTGACCTCTTCAGTCAGACCTTCTCGACCCATTCGCCTTGCACCACATAGGAGGAATATATTTGTACGTATGTCATTCCTGGACTCACTGAACCCCAGATTCCTACTCACCCCTCATACCTTTTTCCTTCCTAGAACTTTCTCTCCTACCCTCCATAATAGACCCTCCACACAGCACCCCCGAAGATGACTTTGGCTACACGAATAGTAGATTCACCAATTTCCCCCCTTGCACTACTAGTTTCCGGGCACTGTGTATATTATGTAACTGTAATGTTGGGTATTATTTACATTCAAACACTATTAGTTCTGTGGAGGACTTCTTAATAACTTCAGGTTCTTGATAACAAACCTGGTTTATTATGAGTTTACGTATTTACAATAATAATGCTGCAAGTCACACGGCCTGTCTTTACTAGTGGCTAATTGAATCTGGTGGGTCGGTCAGTCTCGGCGGCACCCGCCTACTCGGGTACCCCTGTCGGCCATCGATAGAAACACTTTCCCTGCTGGCATCTGACTGCATCACCTGAAAACTTTTTCAATACATTACAGGTAATGTTGCTTCACAGAATCAATCCTTCAATGACAAATAGTAGTTGTTCTCTCAAGAATTTTGGTGAAAATGAATGAACAGTGATTTATTTTATATCAAAGGGGTTAAAACATGTCTTCCAATAATAAATGGATAATATTATTACTTCATTGTCATTTATGCTTTTACATTCAGATTATATTCTAATTTTGTGTGCCATTTTAATTTCTTTAAGTATGTGTAAATTTGTTTTAAATAAATTATTTTCATTTACAGTATGCAAATTGGCTGTCCAATGTTAAAAAACTAAAAAATATAGATGAAAAAAACAAGGCGGATAGGCCATGAACCGTGATTAATATGAAATAAATACACACACACAAATCTATATAACACTGCAAATTGCATCCTTTGTTTCTGTCTACACACCAAACGCATAACTTTCATTGCATAGTTGCTTTAAAGCCGCGTATTCACTGAGAAACAATTGTTTATAAACACTGTTTCAGAAACAAAATCTACGTGTTTCTGAAACAATTTAATATGTTTCTGAAACTGTTGCGGTAAACACTATGTGTTTCTCACGAGCACGGAAACAAATCAGTTTCGCGACAGCTGTTTACAAGTGTGGACGTGTGTTTCAGTTGTTTATAAACATGACAGTAGTGTGGGACGAAAACACCGTTTTTAAATTAATAGAATTATTTCAAAAGAATCCGATATTATGGGATTGCTCGAAACAACTGAGCGTGGACGGCCAAGTTCCCGAAGCATTGTTTCTGTAAACATCTACGTGTTGTTTCAAAAACTTTGTTTTTTGAAACATTGTTTACAGTGAGTACATGGCTTAATAGTCTGTGCAGTTTGGTCGAAGCTCGGCGGTAGTAGGTTTTTATTATCTATGGAAAAAACACTTAATAAGATAAGGGTTTTCTATTTGTGATTGACATAATATGTAAACTACTCTCGGCAAGAGTTCGTAAGTGACCTCATCGTTCCGGTATCTTCTAAGAAGGAAGAAAACGATCGTCGATGATGTACGCACGAGCTCTCGCTGGGACTAGTGTTTTGATATTTTGTGTTTTTGCTTTGGACAGCCTACCTCATTTGCATTTCCAACAAATCAATTATTTTCAATTAGAAGAATGAATTTTGAAAAAAGTTTCAAAAAAATAAATTTTAAATGAGATTTTTTTATAAATGCAAGGCCATCCAAAAGGTGGTTTGGGGGCGAATGGGTTTATACAATTTGTGCAATTACATAGTAGGTAAGCAATTTGCAAAGTGCCAGAAATATTTAAAGTTATTAACTAGAAGATGACTGGAGATGGTTGAAGACAAATGTGACTTAAATTAATAAACATTGTGAATATAGTATTCGGATAGGCATACCTTTAAGATTATATTTTTATTTTAAAAGATTACGGGGGTATTTTATCACCTCTGAGTAAACTACTGAGCAACTACTTGTCAAGTTACTTTTATAATAGTATTAATCTAAATTAATATTGTGTTCGAATGTTATGGGTAATGTCACCTCCAAACACCACATTTTTTAATCTCGTCTCACCGACCCTTAACCGGTCGAGAGCCATTCCTGAAACTTCTTCTTTTTCTTATATTGCATACTGTAAATTACGGAATGCATCACTTTGAAGTAATATTTTGTGGATATATTTTTGAGCTATCGTATATTTTATTTACCGAAAAACATTCCTTGAACAATAAACTATCTATAAAAATAACATTACTTGCGATTATTTGATAAATTGATAGGTTTTCGATGTTTTTATAAACCATCACGCTCGGACTTTGACAGTTCAAATCGCGGCAAAATCTGACACCCGGATTCCATAGATAATTCATTTAAAAAATATTCTGGTGTTGCTAGGTGAATGAAACTATTGACTAAATTAAGAATGATATTGGCGCAAGCGATTCTGACCTTGTCCTTCATACAGTTTCTTTATACATAAGGGTTAAAATCGCATTTAAAAAAAATAAAAATAGATTGTTCCACGCGCGCGGCTCCGGCCAATAAAGGTTAATACTTTTTATGTTGCTCAGCGATGGTAAAACAGATAATGTACGCTACTTGACGAGTAGCGCTAATCGACTGTTTACTCAGAGCTGGAGGAGGGAACTGATATGAAATGTATATTATTTTCCTTTATATTCAAGTGCAATGTAATACAACTGATTTTATATAAATTGGGTCATAGTTAAAGAAATTAATGAATTTACAATACGACGACGACTGCCTTTTGTGAAATTTCATACTGTTAATAATAGTTTGTATCAAACGAAACTTCACATTGGTTTAATAACGATATTTTATTAATTTGTAAATGCAACATTTAAAAAAATAATATTGATTGCAATAACGAGAATATATTTTAAGTACCTATGAATTTTGTAAATATTATTATGTAATTAGATTAATATTTTTTTTTTTTTTTACAAATGAAATAAATAAAGAATAAAACTATGATTGTAAATAGTTAGGCATGGTGTACATAACATTTTACTAAATAATAATATTTAGAATTAATATTGTTCCTAGTGCATATTTTTAAAACTGTGGAATAAATAAAGAAAAAACGCTTATGGTTTGAATCTGTGTAATTGATGATAGTTTTACTGTGTATATATAAAGACCTTAATTGTATTAACCCCTCAGGCCTCGAGCATATTTTGTCAGATGGTCAGATTAACTTACCCTTCAGCATCCAGAAATGCAGTGTCGTTACATTTACAACATCCAAAGGTTCATTTCTATTCCCATACCACATTAATAAAAATATATTAATACGCAAAATCGAGATTGACGACCTTGGCGTGATTTTCGAAGCAAATCTCTCTTTCAAATTCCACATATGACATTATCTCCCACGCCAACAAAATGCTTGAATTTGTTCTTTGTAATGCGAGATCATTTACTAATGGAATTGCAATACGGAGAACATATGAAGCACTTGTCCGCAGTATCCTGGAATATAGCTCCATTATTTGGGCCCCTTCTGAACAAAACCATATCCTAGAAATAGAAAAAGTGTAAAAAAGGTTTATGCGTTACCTGTATATGAGGGAATATTCATACTACCCATTCCTGTATCCATCATTGTTCTTAACAGGAATGCTCGATTTTAATACCCTAGAAGCCCGCTGTTATGAAATTTTGTTGTGCTGCAAACGAATTGGAATGACAATGACACTCAAACTGATTCCAGTACTCTTTATGGGATACTCTTTTTTTATTGAAGCACTGAAATCTAATTATTGTTGGATTAGACGGGTCAAAAACCCAAAAAATCTGTTATTATTATCTAAAAAATACTTTTACAATGAAATCTCCAAATTCCTTACTGCAGATCTTTGGTCACTCATGTGGTAGCTATTGACAGGATGTTGCTCGCTGAAGATGCACAGAAGAGCACATCAACTACTTGACTCAATAGGCCACTTGCATGTATTTCATAACGACTTGGAAAAAATCGTGTGGATAGATTTTTTTACTAAGATTCTGAAAATGTTAGTAAAATTTTTTAGAAATGTATATTTTTTTTTATTTTTAAATAAATAAATCCATTATTTGAGCTCGTGACGTCACTACATGAAAATGTCCCGTCTCCGATTATGTTCCCTTAATTTTATAAAATTCCAAACTGATTAATTTTTTTTTTATATGGCAACCCTTTGATTTCCGGCGAATTTTTTAATTTGTGTCGTTCACTAGACTTATTGTTTGTTCTATGCGAACTTATCCTTTGGTTTGATTTTTTTATAAAGATGGCGGTGTTTTTACAGATGTTACGAAGAGAACCCCATACAATTTATTGCTATTCGTGTGGAAAACATTCTTTTTTTAAAATGATTTTCGGCTATGTAATTATCGTTTTTTCGCATCCGTAAAATTATGTCCTGTCTTTCCGGTTTATAAAAAATGGTCTGATTTTTCGGATTGAAATTTTCAAAAAATCGCCAAGGTTTCAAAAATACGATTAAAAAAAAAAAAACAGAATGTCTAAGAATATTTTCCTAAACCGGATTTTTTTTTTAAATGTGATGCAAGTGGCCTATTATCCGTACATGCCAGAATCGATTGAAATACAATATAATTTTTTAGTTAAATTCTTATGCGATTTAAAACTTGTGAATGTCAGGCCCATCGTGAATGATAATATCATGTCAAATTAAATCCAATAAAAATGAAATTTGAAATTCAATGTTTTTTTTTATGTGAATACCGTGCAAGAGTCCTAAATGCTTCCGACCGCCTGGAGCCAGTGAGACTATGGCATCCCCAATTGGGGTATGTTATGAGGCTGAAGGTAGTGGGGAGGGGAAGGAGATTGAGAAGAGGAAGTTGGGGATGTACCTGGCTATTCAGATCTGGTCACCAAACACAGCTAAAAACATTTCAAGCAACATTTCAATTCTGAATGGTGGTCTTACACGAGGGCAATACTGAGAGTATCTTCCACTCTGGAGCCAGTGAGACTATGGCATCCCCAATTGGGGTGTGTTGGGAGTCTGAAGATAGTGCGGAGGGGAAGAGGAAGGTGGGAAAGTACCTGCCTATTCAGATCTGGTCACCCAACATGGCTAATACATTTCAAGCAATGTTTCAATTCTGAATAGCGGTCTTACACCAGGGCAATACTGAGAGTATCTTCCACTTTAAATCGAACTGCAAATATTTGAACCTGTGACCTCCGGATTGCTAGTCGAGAGCCTTACACCTCCGTCACTATGTTTTTGTTATTCAATTTATTTTTATGCAACACCACACAAGACTAACTGCCGGAGCTAGTGGGACTGTGGTATTGCTATACTAAGAGGAATGTTTTAGAAAGTGCGGAGAAGAGGAAGCTTATGAAAAACCTGGCTTTTCAGATCTGACCTCGGATCAGGATTACACTCACTTCCAGTCACAGAGTAAGGAAGAGATAGACCTGCCAATAAGACTGTTGGTTTTAGTTTTCAAAATTGCAAAGACTCTAGAAATGTTGTTTTGTTAATTGGTCAGAAGTCCACTGGAGTACGCTTCCACAGTATAGAATCCTCAATATAAGGTATGCATAGATTTAGTAGAAAGTATGCAGAAAACATTTTCGAAAGGTTTACTCAAGAAATACAACCAAACTACAAACAATATGTTAACTTTACAAAAAAGATGCACATTGTCAGATCTGTTGTTTCTGCATAATCGGCTAAATAACAAAATAGGTAGTCCCAAATCACTTACATTTCTGGGTCTGGTTATTTCGATAAGCACTCGCCGGTTGTCAATATACAAATGACCGTGTAGAACATAGGTTCTCAACGTGGGCGATAACGCCCCCTTGGGGGCGTTTCAGACCTTCAGGGGGGCGGTAGAAGACCAAGAGAAAATTGGGGGGCGTTTCAGACTTTCAGGGGGGCGGTAGGAGACCCAGAGAAACCCATCCAACCCCATCAGTGCTCCAGATAGTTTTCCGGCAGGATGTACGTCGTTTTCGCCATGCGCCGTAATTTTAAAATTATCAAAATAATTTACAAGTTTATCCTAACAGATAACAATGAGTGCACTTCGTTTGCTAACGACAGGCGGTGGTGCTCGCAAGTATCCGAAGTGGTTCTCGAGAGAAGTCATCTCGAATATAGAGATCAAACACGTCCAACATAAGCGTTAGAAATCTGGAGGCCTTCAGAGTGAATACGATCTGTTTAGTTACCGAGCGCTAGTTAAGCGCGAGGTTCGAGTGGCCTATCAAGCCTGCGTGTCATGTATGATCCTAAGATGTTTTGGCACTATATAAAATCCCTTCGGAAGGATGTTCACACCATGATTTTTTTTTTTACATTAGCTCCACACAGGAGGCCCTGAGTAAAATAATTCCCCTCTTCTAATGTCGTCTTGGGGATGCTGTGTGGAGGGTCTTTTTAGGGAAAAGGGGGAGAGGAAGTCGTAGGAAGGAAAAGGTATGAGGGATGGATAGGAATCTGGGGGTCAGTGTGTCAGGAGTGACGGACAATTCAATCAATCCCCCCCTCTGCGGGTAAGGCGATGATCCGAGAGTCCTGCTGGAGAGGTCTACAGGTCTTCCGCAACCAGTCTCTCCCGATCCGGCCTGTCACGCAGTTGGTGGGCAGACGCATCCGCCACCAAAATCCGGACAGACCTCACCCCATAATGAAAGGTAATCAGGAATTAAAAACACCATTATGTCTTATCTTTAACTTAGCTATTAGTACTTCCACTTTTCCTGAAGTATGAAAAACTTCCAAAATATTTCATATTTTTAAAAAAGGTTCGAAAAAGTTAATCGAAAATTATAGACCAGTTGCCATACTATCAGCTCCTGCTTAATTATTTGAAAAATTCCTTATGCCTCAGATAGACGCATATATTATTCCCGAACAGCATAGTTTCAGGAAAAGAAGATCCACTGAAACCAATCTGACGGTTTTCACCGACTATGTTGCTAGGTCCCTAGACAGTGGATACCAAGTAGACTGTTCGTATAACGACTTCTCCAAAGCCTTTAAAACTGTGAATTACGATATTTTACTCACAAAACTTGCCGAGATGGGTTTTTCCCTTCGAATGTTAAAGCTTTTTAAAAGTTACCTCAAGAACAGAAAGCAATTTGTCACACACGGAATCTTCCAATCTGCTGAATTTCTGGTTTTTTCCCCAAAAATCGATCCTAGAGCCTCTTCTCTTTTCCATTTTCATTAATGACATTCCTGGAGTCATCCATTTTTCCCCTTTTTGCTGTTCGCTGACGATTTAAAATTATTTCTTCTAATAATAAATATTGAGGACTGCCTGCGCCTTCAAGCTGATGTTGATAACATTTCAGAATGGAGTCAATGAAACCAGCTTCATTTCAATGTCTTAAAATACGTAGTTCTGACTTTTACCAAAGCATTTAGTCTCACCTATCATAGGTACACTATGCTCGGTCATAATCTCAAACGAGTTTCAAATATAAAGGATCGTGGGATTATGTAAGAAAGAAAGTTGACATTTCGTCCTCATATCGAAAGAGTGTGCCAGTCGGTCTTAAAAATGTTTGGATTTGTTCTCCGAACCGTCGGAGTTTTCCGGGATACCCGTGCTCTGAAGATTTTATAATTATCCCTGGTCCGCAGTAGGCTTCGCTTATCTGAAATCCTCATGAAAAAAATTCTAACATTTCTCTACATGAGGGAGTACGGCCACTATCTATGGCTCTACCCGACAAACTTTCTCCTGGGCACGCTGGGACTTCACTCCCTGCAGAAGAGAGGGGTATGCCGCCACCCATTTATTCAGACTGCTGCGAGGCTATATTGAGAACTCAGCCATTATGGAGCGCGTGAGTCTCTAAGTTCCAGATGACTATCTTAGACAGCGTCACCATAGATTGTTCTATCTTCCTGCCTGTATGGCTAAAATGCCAATGTTTCTCCCGGTAGGGAGGAGTATATTGCTCTTGAACCAAATCTCCTCCAAAATTTATATGTTTGGCGTCAGTGAGGAGAGATTCAAAGGGGAAATTCTTTTGATTTTTGAAAGAGTCTCTCCACATTGATGAAATCTTCACCACCGCATGAATTTTTTTTCGAAAATGCCATATTTTTTTAAATTTCTTTTATGTATAAATATTTGTCAACAATTTTTTGTAAAATATTTATATGGTGTTATTTTCTTATATGTAATAAACTCAAATTTGTAATGGTGTAAGAAATTAAAATATTATTATAACTATTATATCCCATCTTGCCCCATCCCATTCCCCCCCCCCTGTTGTGGTATATTTTAATTTGTGACGAAAATTGCTGTTTCGAATTCACGAGTTAGGGGGCGCTAGAAAAAATAATATTCTCAAAGTGGGCGGTGGGCAAAAAAAGGTTGAGAACCTATGGTGTAGAATATTCAAGAAACCCTCATACTCTCTTGATGTTTTTTTTTTTTATATTTAATTATTTAATATTTAATTTAATATTACAGGAAAAAAAATCCCTCAGACCTATGTCATCTTTCGGGATGTTGTGTGGAGGGTCTTTAAAAAAAGGGCTGTTCTGTGAAGAAAAAAGGTATGAGGGGTGGGTAGGAATCTGGGGGTCAATATGTCCAGGAGTGACGGACGTATGAATCCATTCCTCCCACTGCAGTACAAGGCGATGGGTCAAGATAATCTTGCTGGAGGTCAAAGGGTCAACCAGTCTCCCGATACGACCGCCATGCAGTACGTAGGAAACGCATTCGCCACCAAGACCTACATAAACCTCACCACATGAAACCGGACACCCGTGCTAAGCCACCTAACGTAGCAAATCACTTGGTATGACCTATGGCAGGGGTTTTGATTTTCCAATAAATGGTTACCGGGGCGGCGATATCCATACTGGCCTTTGAATAACTCAAAATAAAATACTTGTGTTTATTGTTTTAGGCTACTGTGTATGTATTTACATATTCTTCGTTGTTCATTACATCTTAAAGCTAAATTAAATTATTATAATATCAACACACTCGCAGATAAGTTAGTAATGGAATACTAAAATGGAATATTTTTTATTATAGTAAAAACTCCACAAACTATCTTATTATCTTACTAATATTATAAATGCGAAAGTTTGTATGGATGGTGGGATGGTTCTTACTCTTTCACGCAATAAATATCGAATGGAATTTAAAAATTCTTTCACTAATCGAAAGCTACATTATTTGCGAGTAACAACGGCTTTATATATTGGTAAGCTCTGGCGTTATGAATGAGCTGTGGCGTTATGAAATTATGTATCATACGTTTTCTGTCCCTAACTAAATCAAGTTATTGCAAACAACGTCAAACAAATTGTTATCTTGGAAACAATGTTTTTTTTTTTTTAATTTTAGGCTTAAAAAGAGTGCTTTGTTGTGATTAAAAAGAGTACTTTTTTGGCGTCGTAGTTAATATCTACATATCTCTAAAAATTTTTATTCTCCGAACAAAAAGCATAACGTTGCTATAAAGCATAGCGTTTGAAGTGGAATGTCATTTTCTTTTTTTTTAGGTTACTCTGGATTCAAATATGAATAAAATACTAATAAAGGGAGTAGGTACTTAAAATAAATTTCTATTTCCATAATTTAAATAACTTCTAAAATAGAATTTTTATTTGCGAAATTTCATTCTCAAATTTTGAAATTTTCTATTAAACAATAATTATTTTCTATTAGACAAAATAGCAAGAATAATAACAATTATGCCAATAATTATGCCAGTAATTTCCCACTAATACTAAGCGAGCAAAGCCGTGGGTAAAAGCTAGTAAAATAATACCGCTGTAGTCACCAGTCACCAATACCGCTGTACAGAAACACGCTGTGAAATTCGTTCCTGTTTAAAATTAAACAAGTAAATATTCTAAACGTATTTTAACAAAGAATAGTGCGCTAATAGATACGGAATTGCAATAAAAGTGTAGTAAAGAAGTGTCAAGCTGTACCAGAACATCTTGTAATAACCTAAATACGATTTAAAAAAAAAAAAAAACGAGTTTGCTTTCAAAGCAATTGATAAACAGCGATCACTTGGTACCGTACTCTGTGCTCGACCTACTCGCAAGTGTTGAACTCAGCTGTGTGTGTGTACGTGACTGTCAGTTCTCCACCCACCAACACCGTCCGCGCAGGGACGCTAAACCTTTTGTCGCTCTATATTTCGAAGCAGTACCATGGACTCCTGTGACACCTTCTCTTTCATCTCTGCGGCAAACAATATTATAAATTCCTTACAAAATACTATAATGGACCCAAGCAATAAGTTTACAAAAGAGCAAATGGGGAAATTATCACCAAAACTCACAGAACTGCTAGGGAATATAAGCCTTGTTGCTACCAAGATGGGATTGCTAGAGAATAACCAGCCTGCAAATACTGATATAAAAAAACAAAAAAACATTAAAAACAAGTATAGTATCCTAATCACTCCAAAAAATAAAGATACATCAACTGAACTTCAAAAAAAAATTCAAAGGCACTTTAAAACCAGCCAATTAGGAATATGCATAGAAGGCATAAAAAAAATCTCCCAAAATAGAATTATAATCGATTGTGTTAAAAAAGAAGATGCTAAAAAACTACAAACTTTAATTTCTAATGATCTTAATGATATTGATTGCAAAGAATTAACAAAAAAAAAACCAACAATGATATTCAAGGGAATTTTCAACGACTATATCAAAGAAGAATTCACTGACGATATCTTAGACAAAAATGAGGACATCAAAATTGTAACGCAAAAAACAGAAAAAAATTCTATATTTAACATAAAAGCAATAATTAAAAACAAATACAATGACACCGCTAACTATATAGTAGAAGTAGATAGCACAACCAGGAAGATCCTGTTAAATAAAGAAAAAATAAACATTGGCTACCAGCGAGTTACGGTTGACGACGCCACCCCAGTGGTACAATGCTACTACTGTCTACGCTACGGACATACATCAAGAAATTGCAACCAGAAAGAGAAAAACAACTTGCCTGTCTGCTCGCACTGTGGAGCTGCACACCACTACAAAGAATGTCCAGCTACAACAAATCAACCGAAGTGTGCAAACTGCACTTTTCAAAATGACAGATTTCAACTGTCATTTCCTACTAATCATAATGCGACTGATAAAACCAACTGTATATATTATAAAAAAATGCTGGCATTCGCACAACAGAAAATTGAATACTAATTTGGATTCAAGGTATAGTTTTCATAGTGACTCGTGTTTATTATTGTCAATATATTATGTATGTACTTACACAATCAAAAATCTAATAGCTAACAAAATTAGTAATGCTATGACATATGCTTTAAAAAAACATGTTGTTTCTTATCAATCTGCATTTTATAAAACAAGTATACTTACTATTAAAACTGAAAATCCTAAGATATATTCAAAAATTATACTAAAATTGTTTTTTGAAATGTCCATAATCAAACTAACTGTCAAAATTACAAAAAAATATTTGATCTTACGCAGCAAAATTTGGAATATTGTTATAAATTTTAAAGATCTCTTTAAAAATATCTCATGTCTGTTCTCAACGTCTTACATTTACGTATATATTTCGAAATATCCACAAGATATAAAAAATAATAATTCTATAGTCTACACATTAAAAAAACGTCATATTTTTCATCATTCTACATACTATAAAATCAGTATATATATATTTAAAACTAAAAAAATTAAATCATTTTATATATTGATGATAAAAAACCTGAATATTTTCTTCATGATAAAACATTTCTACTACATACTACATTATTATGTTTCTTTTTCCATTACATTACGTCTACATTCAACATTTCTATATTTCTACCAGAAAATAGATAATACAATACCAATACACAGTTGTGTTTACCGAAGGCTAGTAAATTATAGACTACTAAAGTCTAATTATAGATATATTACTTCAAAATTATTATTATATACATTACTAACCCATGTATCACGCTACCAATATTCTATATGCAATAAATCTCTACAGTATATGTTCACTTGTACTATTGATATATGTATGTATGTACTATGTTCTATTCTACTCAAGCAAGAATATTGCAGAACAAATTATGATGGTTTTACTGCTATTAATACCTATTGTACAAATTTTAAATTTTAACACATGCAATGAATAATATTAACTTAAACGAAATCGATAAAAACCTAAACATAGAAGAATATGTATGTGAAACAGCAATAGAATGCAGTAAAATATATAAAAATATAAAAAATCGATTAACAATCTTACACCTAAATATAAGAAGTGTAAATAAAAACATGGATGAATTTCTTGTATCACTAAATACACTCTGTTCACAACCAGATTTTATAATATTATCCGAAGCCCATATACATTCGAACATAAACATACCAATTATTCCCAACTACAAGCAATATGTTACAAATTATCAGATTAATAAAAATAGTGGAATTGTAGTATATACTATTGACAAATTTACCGATATCAACGTTATCGAAATACCCATATGTAACGTAAACTGTCTGTCAATCAATTTTAATGTAAACAATAGGCCCTTTAATATAATCGCTATGTATCGCACACACAGTTCAAATGTACAACTATTTATAGAAGAGTTAAAAAAAATTCTCTGTAATAAGAATACTTTAAATTGTATATTAATAGGTGACATGAATATTAATATTGGCCCAAATAATCACTGTAAAAATAAAATTGAATATATAAACACGATGAATGAAATGAATTTTATGTCATGTATAAATAAGTTCACAAGAGAAATTGCAAAACAAGCACCATCGTGCCTAGATCATATTTGGACCAATATTAAAAACACAGATAAAATTAAATCTATCATATGGAAAAACGATATAACAGATCATCATACGAATATATTTGTTTATGATCTATGTAAAAACTCAGAAATTTATGATCCTGGAAAAAATATTAAAATCATTTCTAAACTGAACTATCATAAATTAAATAATAAATTACGCAATGAATCATGGACATCAATATTAAATTGCCAAAACCCTGATATATGTGCAAATTATTTTGAAGAAACATTAACTACTAATATCGCTGACTGTACCACCTATATTAATCTCCAAACTAATGCTAAATTAAGGAAAATTAAACCATGGATTACGCAAGGTCTAATCATATCCATCCGGAAAAAGGAAAAACTCTTCATTCAAACAAAAAAAAAACCAAACAATAATCACATTAAAACTGAATATAAAATATTTCGAAATAAACTCACAAAAATTATTAAAGATACGAAAGAAAAATATTACAAAGAAAAAATAACCCTTACAAAGGAAAACACTAAAAAAACATGGAACACCATAAACGAAATTATGAATAAAAATAATAAAAATAAATCAATTATAAATCTTATAAACAACAATGGAACCACATTAAATGCTATCCACGAATCAAAGAAGTGTGCAAATATTTTCAATAATTTTTTCGTAAACGTCGGACAAAAACTTGCTTACAAAATTGATCAAAATTATCAACCAGATGATATACATGAAGATAAACTAAGTGAAAACAATCTATCAGTTTTTAAATCGATTACGGAGGAAACTATTGAAAACATAATAAAATCACTAAAAAATGGTGCTGCACCTGGATATGATGGTGTAACTACAGAAATCCTAAAAAAATGTTCTAACTCACTAACTAAACCAATTACTCATATAATTAATGTAAGCATTGAAAATGGAATATTCCCATCAAATTACAAAAAAGCCATTGTAACACCTGTGTATAAATCCGGAGATTCGAAAGAAATAAACAATTACCGCCCAATATCGTTAATATCCAATGTAGCTAAAATATACGAAAGAGTAATAAAGAAACAAATTGTAGATTATGTGGAAAATAAAAAATGTATTAATCCTAGTCAATACGGTTTTAGAGAAAAAATGAGCACACAAGACGCAATAGCGGAATTAACTAGAGTTATTTATAAAGCATTGGATAAAGGGAAAAAATGCTTAAGTATATTCATTGACCTCCGTAAAGCTTTTGACAGTGTTTCACACTCAAAATTAATCAACAAACTAAATAATATAGGAATAACCGACAAAGCTAAATCGTGGATAAATAGTTATTTATATCAAAGAACACAGCAAGTGAAAATAAATAACGAGTTAAGTGATATAGAAAAAATTAATTTTGGAATCCCACAAGGAACTGTACTGGGCCCAATACTATTTCTATTATATGTAAATGAACTTTTTGAACTCCCAATCGTCGGAAAGATTATATCTTATGCGGATGATACAGTATTAACAATTGAAGAAAACTCTTGGAAAGAAGCCGAAATATCGGCAAATAATGCAATAAATATCATTAAACAATGGTTTGACAAAAACTTACTTTCTTTAAATGTTGAAAAAACTCATTTTCTACCTCTGAGCCTAACAGAACATATTTCAAATATAAATGTAAACATTAAAGTTCACGACAGAAACTGTCTACTTAAAATCACACCCTGTAACTCAAATTGTATACATATTAGCAGTAAAGAACAAATAAAATATCTTGGAATAATTATCGACAATAACATTAAATGGAAAAATCAAATAAACTCCACAATAGACAGAATGAGAAAACTAATATATATATTTTTCAGACTTAGAAATACTATCACATTAAAAATATTAAAAGAAATTTACTTTGCACTTGCGCACTCGGTATTACAATATGGAATCATAGCTTGGGGGGGTGCATATAAATCATCCCTTCTCCCACTCGAAACAATTCAAAAAATTCTTATAAAAATTATCCTAAAAAAACCGTATTACTACCCAACAATAAACGTATTCCAAGAATTCCCTGTTCCCCCACTTACAAAAATTTACGAAAAAATAGCACTACTTCAGCTACACAAAGATATATTTAAAAAAAATATTACCCCACTGCTAAATATTAGCATAAGGAATACTTCTATTGGTGGACTAACTATACCACCCATACGAACCACAACAGCACAGAATCACTATGTATATAAAGGAATAAAATTATTTAATCAATTACCCGCCGATATGCGAACAGAAAAAAATTACGACAAATATAAAAAAAAAATTAAATCATATTTTAGTAGTCCCACCATATAATTTTAATTTTTATTATATATGTATATAATAAAAATTTTAAATATATATATATTATATATTTGACTGTTTGTTATTCCAAAGGTTTTATGTACATCCTATATATATTTTGTTTAATTACCCTTATAATCTTATATGTTATTAAGTCTAAATCTATTCATAAGTTAAGTTCTTAAGTTTGTTATAAGGTTTTGAAAAAAAAAAAAAAAGAAAGTTATTATCAAGTTGTCCTCTCCTAAACACAAGCACTAGCTTTATTAGGAGAGTATATAAAATATGTAATATTGTATTAAAATAAACTTATTGTAAAAAATTTACTCAATAAAAAAAAAAATAAATAAAAAAAAATAATATAGGCAAATAAAAATTGTCATCTACAATATTGCTTTTCTTCTTTTCTTGTTTAAAAAGCTACATATTTATAACATCGGCAAAGTCCAAGTTTCTGTCCAGACCATTTTCTAAGGATAACATTCCCAAACTAAACATTCTTGACCCATTGTTGAACGCAAAAAGTTTTTCACGCTAGACAACAAACTAAAAGATCTTTCTGCTTCCACAACTGTTACAGGCAGAGTACATAAGATTCGAAAAGCAATTACTACTTTAGGGAAGAGTTTTGACAGGTTTTGGTTTGAAAGAGTATTTAGTAACTGCAGTGGATTTAAATGTTCCGAAAAGTTTCCTGGTTGAATAGTTTTTAAGTGTTCAATTTCCAAAATCGGAAAAAATTATAGAGATCACACCAGTTTTTCACCCTTTCCTTTAATAATAATAATCAAGTTTTAAAAATAATTCACCAAAGTTTGGTAATTAAACATAACTTGATTGACTGCCGTAATGTACCATATTATGAATATGAACCAAATTCATTTTTAGAAAATGAATTTTATAAAATTTATTATGATAAAACTATTCTGACAGACAGAACAATTAATCATAATAGACCCGATATAGTTTTACATGACAAAATTAAGAAAATAACTTATATCATTGATGTCGCTATACCAAATTCTTGTAATATTCAGAAAACTGTTTCTGAAAAAATAAGAAAATATACAGATTTAGGAAATGAAATTAAAAGAATTTGGCATTCTCAGACTATAAAAATATTACCATTTGTTATTTCGGCTACTGGCATTATACCTAGCTCTCTCATTCAAAATTTAGGCGTATTAGATTTGTCAAAAAATTTGTACATAAAAATGCAAAAGTCGGTCATTTTAAATACATGTAGGATTACGAAAGATTTTTTAAATATTTATATTGAGGGATCAGTAGGATTTATCGGACCAGTTAGGATTTCATCAGAGCCGAACCCTCTGATATGAAAATATCTGGAGTCGGTGAAATATTTTCCCATTATGTTTCTGGTGGATTGACGTATTGTTCTTGTATTGTTTTATTCTTATATAGTGCAATTACATTGCGTTGATTTACTAGATATTCATTTGTGGAAAAGTGTGTGGAAGGGTTTAGTCTTTCATTTGGGAAAGATTCAACCCGGACATGAAATCTGGAGCACCGTAAAAATATCTTTATTTGGAAAACAAACAGCTTTACAAAGATACATAAAAACAAAGAGTGCTAAAATAAAACAGTAAGCCTAAAAACATGTTTTCGCTGATAAAATTTGTTTTTTTTTCGCTGACAAGAAAAACATAAAGAAAAACTAAGAAAAAAATAGTTAAGAGAAGCTAAATTAAACATAAAGAAAAACTAAGAAAAAAAATAGTAAGGAGAAGCTAAATACTTAAATAATGCATGATAAAATATAGAAAAACACAATAAAGGGTAAGCTTATGATCTTATAGGAGTATATGGATGATTTGTATGTAATTAGGGAATATGAAAATATATTGCAAATTAGGAAAAGGAATCTGATTAATAATATAATAAATAAATATAAATATGGATGTTAAGTGGTGTGTTGTGATGCATTACATTTATCTGATAGTGTTGCTTTGAATTTGTTGAAAGTTATATTGAAGATGTTTGTATATGTGAGGTGTGTGTTATGATAGTGGCAGGCTCGATGTATGAATTCATTTTGTAAGTAGTTGGTGTTGGAGCGGCTGTTATAAAAAAGGGATACGTTTCTGCCATTGCGACCAGGAACTCTAATATCTATTTTTTGTAAAAGATACGGGGAAGATATCGTATTATTTAGGATTCTGTACAAAAACAATTGATCAGAAATAATTCTCCTACAATTTAATTTCGGGATTTTAAAGAATTGACGAATATCTTCATTTGATTGGAATGCATAAAACGACCGAAAATTTATGTAGGAGAGAAATTTTTCCTGAACACGTTCTATTCTATGAACATATGTTATATATCTTGGATTCCAAATTTGTGAGGCGTGTTCTAGGTGCGGACGAACATAGGTATAATAAAGCAAAATAAATGTATCGAGAAAATAAAATAGTTTTGATGTTCGTAGTATAAATCCTAACATTTGGGTGGCTTTAGTGACAATGTTATTAATATGTAATTGGAATGTAAGTTTGGAATCTAAGGTAACACCCAGGTCCCGAACTGATTCTTTTCTTTTAATATCGACATTGTTTATTGAATATTTAAATATTATTTTGGTCCTATTTCTCGTAAATGATATTGAGTAACATTTATCTATGTTTAGGAACAAGCAGTTAATTTTGCAATATTCGCTGAGATTATTAAGGTCCTCCTGTATTTTTAAGCAGCACGCGATATCATCGATTGGAAGGTATAGTTTCATATCATCTGCATATAAAATTGCCTTGCAGTGTTTAAAACAACTTGTAATGTCATTAATATATATATTAAACAGGAGAGGACCCAAAATTGATCCTTGTGGAACTCCTGATGTAATATTGACCCAATTTGATTTGAAACCACTTAGCACAACAGCTTGCGAACGGTTTCTGATATATGAGTCTAGCCATCTTAGTAGATCTCCATGGATACCCGCGAGTTTTAGTTTTCTAAACAGAATGGAATGGTTAATTTTATCGAACGCCTTGCTGTAATCTGTATAAATGGCATCAGTTTGAATACGCTTATCCATATTATGAAGTATAAAGTTCGTAAAACAAGCTAAGTTAGTAGTGACGGATTTACCGCTTCTGAAGCCATGTTGGTGTTCACTAAGAATGTTCTTTAATGCGTTGGAGATTTGGTCTGCTGCAAGTTTTTCGAATAATTTTGAGAAAATTGATAGTTTGGATATTGGCCTGTAATTTTGTACAAGATTTCGCGGACCGGACTTGTATATTGGGGTTACAAATGCTTGTTTCCACATAGAAGGAAATTTACCTGTTTGTAACGAACGTTTAAATAATATTAATAATGGATACGCTAAATTCTTTGAGCATTTGGAGATAAATATAGGTGGAATTCCATCTGGACCAGCACCTTTGCTAGAATCGATTTGGTTTATGTACTTCAAAATTAGATCATAACTAATCTCTAAATCACTAATTTCGGCAACGCTGTGGTCTGCATGAGAGTTTACATTGGGGACATCACATTTCTCGTATACTGAATAAAAGAACGACGAGAACAGCTGCGAAATTTCTTGACCGGTATGAGCAATTTCGTTTTGATAATTCATAGTACTAGGAATGGATGATGTTGTACGTTTAGATTTTAATTTTACTTATGTCATACTTAGGTAATAAACTTAAACAATTCATTAATATTGTTGACAGCTTTCTATCTTCGGGTCAAGTTTCCAATGACACTGTCAAACAACACATAAAAAACATTAATTTTAAAGTTCTCTTCTAGGCAATCAATCTGCTTTTCATCACTTTTATCAGCCAAAACTTTTTCTTTTTTTTTGGGAGTTCTTGTGAAATTCCAATATTCTCAGCTACAAGTTAACACTCTTCTAATATTGTAGTCCACTTAGAACGAAGGGTTGTTAGGTTTTCAACAAAGTGTTGCAAATTGACAACTTCCACGTCCGGGTTGCTTGTCTCGCTTGCAAAACTATACTCCAGGAGTTTATTTCAGACAACACTTTAAACCATGTCGACGACATAAGTAGACATTCAAATGTATTCATATACTTTTCAATGCCCTTAATTTCGGCCAAAGTTTGAGGAGTGAGATAAAGCTCTTTAATCTTACTAAGAGCAACTTTCAGTCCAGGAATATGAGCAGCAAAAGGCCGCACGCTGTCAACTCTTGCAGACCATCTTGTTTTAGAATGAGAGTGAAGCGAACACCCAGTGCTTTTTTGCAGAATTTCCCATCTTCGTGGACTTAAACTGAATACATTGTAGCACTTTTGGACGATTTCGAAGAACGTAATAGCCTCTACACAAGATTGAGCCGCATCTTCTCTATATAAGTTGAGACTATGCGCAGCACATGGTGAATATCATGGAACTTGAATTTTGTTTTGAAGAGTTTTAATTTTCAATGTACGGAACATGAAACTTAATTTATTTTTTCTAAGTCTCCATTTATCTTTTTAGATACATAATATCATTTTGATTTGTCAGTTTTAAAAATAACATTGCTTGATACTAGCCAGCACGATGGCGTGCTTGCCCGCGTCCGCTCCGAGTGTCATTGGCTTTTATTAGTCAAAAATCCGGGGCCCCTAGTTTTAGACTTGGCCAACATACCCTCTCGGCGGCCCTGGGTGTAGCCGATATTGTTTACCAATTGACAAATAAACTAAATGAACGAATAAACTTAACGAACGTTAAACTAAATGAACGAATTCTTTCCGTATTCAAACTAAATTGTTAACCAATACTATGCACACCTTAAAAAAATCGACGAAATGAACTAATTCTTTTCGTATGCAAACTACTCCGATTAGGTAGTAGTCCACCGACAGTCACGTGGACATCATAGCATATCTCTTTTGTATTTCAATATCTTTGCATTATTCTAATAATTTTTCATTTATCTGTGTCTGGATTTGAACCAGTAACCATTCGGTCCTAAACCCAGAAGTTTTCTTAGCACTCTGCTATGAAAGTCATCAGCCAAGCGATTCTATATCTTTTGTGGGATCGTTATCGAGATAATGGACATGATCTCCTGTCAGATTTGTGTGATTTTTACATATTTACTGTCACATGTTTTAGTTTAGATCATTTTAAACACGAATTCCTGCAAGTATGCATGATTATTTATTCATTTCATGTGCGTTGTACATAGAAAAAGCAAATAAATCACACAAATCTGACAGGAGATCACGTCCGTTATCTCGATAAGGGACACAAAAGATATAGAATCGCTCGGCAGGTTAAGGTAAATACATTTCCTGTTAATCCCTATTTTATATAAAAAAGATATATATTTTAACAAGTCAACAAGTTTATTGAAATTAATAAGTACATACCTATATTGTTTTTAGTACAAAAAATATAACAGTACACCACCGATATACATTTTAAGATCTTTTAAAAATAATATAAAATTTTACATAATTTACTTATTTATGTGTGTGTTTGTATAAAAATATTATTAGTATTATTACTTCTCTATATATTATATTATAAATCATTACATTGCCCTAAATCAAATTCATAAAAATCCTTGAAATCATCACCTTAAGCCTCGATTACATTGAGCGAGTTTACAAGCCACTAGCCGGTAAGTTTAAAAGCGGTTGAATCGACAAAGAGTGATGATGACACACAAAACTGTCTACCGTTCAGTAGCGACAGTAGCAGCTAAAATAACTAAATCGGTCGACATTTTGTAAAAAACTTGAGCTCGCAGCTAGTGCCATATGCTAGCCAGTAGCGAGAATTGCGGCTCCCACGCTAACTAATTCTGACAGTTATGAAATCAGCTGTTGGTAGGCCGCCATCTTGAGCGAGTAGCGAGTAAAGTTGACCACCTTTTCATGTTTTTTCGTAGATTGTCCACAATCTGACAGTTAGCTAGTATGTAATACGATTACACTGAGCGAGTTTACTAACAGATAGTGAAATTCCCAGATAGTAGCTTGTAAACTCGCTCAATGTCATCGAGGCTCTACGCTGGTGGCAATAAGGTTGAAGTCGCCAGCTGCTTGTTACGATTTATGAAGAAAAAACTTTACCCAAAAGCATATTTTACATTGTAAAGCTAAAGTACAAATATTAAATCGTTTTCCAGTCACAGTCTGGTTAAGCATTATAATTTGTTTTTTATTGTTTGTTCGAAAAAATATTTAAATATATTTTTATCACAGGGAACGGTAGTTACTCGCTCTTTGAAATTAACAAGGAACCTGAAATGGATTGATTTTCAAAAATAGAGCAAATAAAAAAACTGTCATTGTGCGTTTGTTTGGATATTGTTATTTTTTTCATTATGGAAAATTCCTCTTTGTAACATTGACAAGAAACTGATTTCTGTTGTATAAAATGTTGACAACAGACTAATTGTGAAATTGAACATGTTGTAATGGACAACTAATTACTTGCGCGATTCAAGACAAAAGGATTACACTTATTGATCAGAAATTTGGAGGCCTCCCGAGCTGCAGAGAATTGCATAATCAAGGTTGGTGAATTTGTTATTTTTCTTGGAGTGTAAGACTGCTCTGTTCCTTTGTGATATATTTGTTCGCGCAGGTAGAATTTCATTTTAGGATTTCCTAATCGTATATTGGGTATTAAGCCCAGAGAGCTTGGGGAATTTACACACCTCATGCTCATAATTTATAATGCATAATTATGGTCCTTCGTAGCCCGATACGTTCTAGCAAGTTAATATAATATAAATGGACATTCGGTTTACGTAATTTTTGGTAAATCCGGAATACCTATATTATATTGCTGGTTCTATTTATGAAGGTTTTCAGAGTCACGTATTAATTGGTGATTTTCTTGAAACACCTTCCTCTTATGGAATTTGTTGGTTATTTCGATTTTACATACTTTTTTCGGTAAATATCGGAGTACCTACCTGTATTATTGCAGGTTTTTGTTTAAAAAAGCAAGTCTAGCAAGAATTTGTGTAATAAATTGACAAATTTCATTGAAAGCTATTGATAGCATTTTACGTTTTCTTCTGTAAATTTCTGAGGTACCTACAGTAATTATAATTATTGTAAACTTTAATTTTTATGATAAAGTTATTGTATTTTTTTTAAAATGCCGAGAATTACAGAAGAAACTTCAGATGATCAACCGGATCGAATGCTTGTTATGTTAACAGCTAAAAGGGAAAGACTTTTTTCACGCATTAACGATCTATTCCACTTAACAAAGAATATCTCGGATTTCGATTCAAGAAGGAATGAGACATTTATGGTGCAGTCCGAAATAATTGATCATATGCAAACACAGTTTGAAAGCATTATTGA
Source organism: Limnephilus lunatus (assembly GCA_917563855.2). Lineage (NCBI taxonomy): Eukaryota > Metazoa > Arthropoda > Insecta > Trichoptera > Limnephilidae > Limnephilus > Limnephilus lunatus. The sequence continues at coordinate 60,493,269 of OU830596.1, forward strand.
CGATATAAATGATCGTCAATTGTCCTTAAATCCAAGTTTTCAACCGGAATTTCAGGCTTTGAACGCCTTTGAAGATCTTTTCTTGAAAGTGAAACGAACCCGTAACCAGATACTGGCCACGGCACGTACACTCTCGACTCAAAATAATTCTCGCGAACCTTGCGTCATCAAGCTTCCCGCCATAGATTTGCCGAGCTTCGACGGGAAGATGGAAAATTGGGCAAAATTTTATGAGTCTTTTAAAGCTAATATACACAATAATAAACAGCTAACGGACGCTCAACGTGTTCAATATTTGGTTGGGAAATTGACGCACGGGGCGCTTAAGGTCACGGCCGGCATTGTGCCTGCAAGCGACACCTATAATATTATTTGGGATGGTTTAGTAAAAAAGTATCAGGATAAACGTGCGTTAGGTACGTATTATTTAAATAACATTCTAGATGCCAAGGGTTGTATAAATACACCTAGCAGTCTTGATGTTTTTATTCAAAGTTTTTCCGCATCCGTTTCGGCATTGAGGCAGTTAGACATTGATGACTTAGCCGATTTTATAATTTTGAACTGTGCGTTAAGAAAAATAGATCAACAGACTGCTCAGATTTTTGAGTTGACTGTGCGGGGTAAAGAAGTGCCTTCATACACGGAATTAATTTCTTTCGTACAAGATCAAGTGAAAATATTAGAGCGTTCAAAGGGGTCATCAAGTGCCATGAATAAGCCGCCTACGGCGACTTCATCCCGTTCGAACAATTATAAATCTTTCGTCGCGAGTAATGAGAATGTAGCTCGAGTACCAACTCCGCCCCCGAAATCTTGTATGTTTTGTAAAAAAACTGATCATGCAATTACTGCTTGCTCTCGGTTCAAAGGGCTAAGTTCTCCACGAGCCCGTTTTGATTTTATAAAATCAAAACATTTGTGTATAAATTGTTTTAGCGCATCACATGCTGTAAGCTCTTGTAAATCGTCACTTATGTGCGATTTGTGCAAAAAACCACACAATACCTTACTACATTTTGGTAGTGGGAATAATTTGAAAACAAATACTCATGTACATACGTCGGAAGTACTTACCAATGAGGAGCAGTCTTCCCCCCCTTTGGTACCATCCAGCGTCAGTGGAACGGATAATTGCAATATGCAACTAGAGGAACCCTTGCGCGTTAGCCCTTCGTGTTCGCTGTCAGCCAAAGTAACACCTAATTCGACAATTTTACTTTCAACCGCTCAAATATATGCGAAACTTAAAAATGGTAACAAAATGATTGTTAGATGTTTAATTGATAATGGATCGCAGAATAATTTGATTACGGTAGATTGTTGCAAGTCGCTGAATTTGCCAATAATTCCTTTGAGTAATTCTTTTGTTAAAGGCATTGGTTCAGCTTCACGACCAATCTTCGGTTACGTCTATTTAGACATCGAGTCACGTGTGTATCCAAATAATAAATATAATATACACGCGCTTGTCGTTGATAGTGTCACTGACCAGCTGCCTAATCACTATATAACCAAAAGTGATATGAGATACTTAGAGGGAATACCCCTCGCTGACTTAACATGGAATATTCCAGGAAGTATAGACATCGTCTTAGGGGCGCAACTGTTTCCGTATATTTATTTGGGAAACAGGGTGGAATCGGGGACTAGTGCCCCCCCTGCGTTATCAACCGCTTTCGGCTTCGTGCTAATGGGTGACTACCCTCATAAAGTGACCAATACAAATATGTCATTTTCCGCACTCGCGCTAAATGATTTAGTGCACAAATTTTGGCTGTTAGAAGAAATACCTAACATACAATTTCTGAGTCCAGAGGAGACGGAATGTGAGAATTTGTTTACTTCATCTATTTCTCGCGCTGATGATGGGAGGTATTCTGTTGCTTTACCTTTCTGTAAAGACCCGAACCAATTGGGGAATTCTCGAACTACCGCCCAGCGCCGATTTATGGCCTTGGAGCGAAAATTTAAACAATCGCCTTCTTTACAGGAGAATTATAATAAAGTTATCAGTGAATATATTGAAAACAATTACCTGTCAGAAGTCCCAGAGTCTGATATTACAGATGATGGATATTATATCCCGCATCACGCCGTCATTCGTTCTGATAAACCTATGCCTCGGATTGTGCTTGACGCTAGTGCTAAGACACATACAGGGCTGTCACTAAATGACATCTTGCATACTGGTCCCAATCTACAAGCTGATTTGTTTTTGCTTTTACTTGACTTTCGTCTTTTTCCCATCGCTATGACTGCGGACATAAAGCAAATGTATTTACAGATTGAAGTTCCAAGCAAGCATCGTAGATATTTGAGAATCTTATTTCGATTCTCCAACAACGATATCATACGAACTTTTCAATTTAATCGGGTCCCTTTCGGACTAACGGCAAGTCCATACTTATCAATGCGGACTGTTCGTCAGTTTGCCCAAGATATGAGACCACATTTACCGGATGCTGCCAATGTGGCAGAGTCCAAGTTGTATATGGACGACCTGGTCTATTCTATTGAAGATGAATCCAGCGCCGTACGTCTTTCTCGAGAATTAATCTCGTTATTCAAGTCCGGTGCCTTTGATTTGGTCAAATGGACTAGTAATTCTCAAGTTGTACTTGAAAACCTTCCAGATTCTCACCGCAGTACGGTGGACTTTACTGTTGGTTCTAACAATACCTCTAAGGTGTTAGGCCTCTCGTGGGAACCAGTTGATGACAGCTTCTTCTTTACGACTTATTATGTCCAGGAGAAGTGTACAAAGCGGAATATACTGTCTATAGTCGCCCGCTTATTTGATGTCCTCGGCCTGGTCGCCCCCTCCATTCTGTACGCTAAATTGCTTATTAAGGAGCTATGGCTGTGCAACATTGGTTGGGATGATACTCCCCCTGAGAGCGTTATTCAAAGGTTCTCGGCACTCACACAGGAATTTCCTTTAATTTCTACGATAAAAATCCCGCGTCATGTAGGTGTCCTAAAAGACAGTACAGTGCTCATCGTTGCTTTCTGTGATGCGAGCCTGAATGGTTATTAGGGTGTATCGATTTTTAACTTTTTTTTTGTTTTCAAATTCCAAGTTGAAAAAAAGTTGCTACTAGGTACCACAACTTACCACAAAAAGTTTTGGATTTTTAAAAAAATTTTTAGGTCTCCCGCACAAGGCCTAAAGTTTTAATTTTTTTCAAAAAATACCAATTTTTTTAAAAATTTAAAAAAATAAAATCGTAACTTTTATGTTTATTCCAAGTTAAAAAACACTAATATCAGGGCATAAAAATAAGTAAGAAACGATATTTTTTTTATAAAAAAATAATTTTAGGTCTCCCGCACAAGCCCTAAAGTTTGTTGATTTTGATGAAATTTTGTAATTTTGTGTATATGAACCATGTTTTCTTTAAAGTTTAAACCACCGGAATTAATTGTACTTTTCTTACAGAAGGCATCAAATGAGATAATATATATATATATACAAATTTCATATATACATATAGTAAAAATATATACCACATATATACTATATATATAATATGTTTTAAACCTGAAAAAAGTTAGTTGGACGGTGTAAATTGTATGAGAAAGGTGTTGAAAGAAACTAATGTTATTTGCTATTACTGTTGTTTATTACAAAAGTATAAAAGGTTATAACATGTTACAAAATGTAGTATAATAACTAAGTACAAAATGTTGCTGATTACTTTCCATACGACATGAGTGGCAGTTTTCTTGTTCTACTGCAAATTTACTGACTTATTTCAGTATTCGTCCTTTCATCTTGGCTTCAAAACCTTAAATCAAAGTTATGTATAGTATTTACATAGGCCTAATGATTTTTACAAAATTTTATAAATGTATTACAGTTCCCAAATGAAATTTCAATTTAATATGGAAGACATTATGATAAAGGCGTTATTTAGAAACATTATAACTACAAAATAGTCGAAAAAAACTTACTTAAATACTAATCCTTTGCAGAGGTTTTGTACTGGCTCTTGGTCTCGAACGAAGGTAGCTCTTTACGGTCTTCCAGTCTGGCACGGATAAAACCATCTCTTTCGATCAGCCCACATACACGCTTCGAAGCTTCTGTGACTTCCTTGACAATTCGCTCCACCGCTTGAGTGTGAGAAGGAATTCTAAATTCAACCCTTCCACTTTTGCCAGTTTCCGCAATTGCCTCCAACTCTTCTAGGCTCATATCAGTAACAAGAGGGGGTTCGGTTACTGAAGTGGATTGCCAGTCAATCATATCTCTATAGCCTTTTGCATCAAAATTGATCTGAGGGGGTTTAGATACCCTTACCCCTTTCCTTTCGGTTGCGCGAGCTTTCTGGATTCTCTTATAAGCCAAGGCTCTGATATGACTGAAACTGGGAAGATGAGCTAAGAAAAGTCATCCATGCAACGTTACAGAGAAATGCTTTCATGGCTCACCCAGGCATGTTTTGATAGCTATGCTGTTCGATGAACGATAACATATCAGAGCCTTGGCTTATAAGATAATAAAAGGAAAGGGGTAAGAGTATTTAAACCCCCTCAGATCAATTTTGATGCCAAAGACTATAGAGATATGATTGACTGGCAATCCACTTCAGCAACCGAACCCCCTCCTGTTACTGATATGAGCCTAGAAGAGTTGGAGTCAATTGCGAAAACTGGCAAAAGTGGAAGGGTTGAATTTAGAATTCCTTCTCACACTCAAGCGGTGGAACGAATTGTCAAGGAAGTCACAGAAGTCACAAGCTTCGAAGGGAGTATGTGGGCTGATCGAAAGAGATGGTTTTATCCGTGCCAGACTGGAAGACCGTAAAGAGCTACCTACGTTCGAGACAAAGAGCCAGTACAAAACCTCTGCAAAGGATTAGTATTTAAGTAAGTTTTTTTCGACTATTTTGTAGTTATAATGTTTCTAAATAACGCCTTTATCATACTGTCTTCCATATTAAATTGAAATTTCATTTGGGAACTGTAATACATTTATAAAATTTTGTAAAAATCATTAGGCCTATGTAAATACTATACATAACTTTGATTTAAGGTTTTGAAGCCAAGATGAAAGAACGAATACTGAAATAAGTCAGTAAATTTTCAGTAGAACAAGAAAACTGCCACTCATGTCGTATGGAAAGTAATCAGCAACATTTTGTACTTATTTATTATACTACATTTTATGAAATGTTATAACCTTTTATACTTTTGTAATAAACAACAGTAATAGCAAATAACATTAGTTTCTTTCAACACCTTTCTAATACAATTTACACCGTCCAACTATCTTTTTTCAGGTTTAAAACATATTATATATATAGTATATATGTGGTAAATATTTTTACTATATGTATAAATGAATTATGTATATATATATATTATCTCATTTGATGCCTTCTGTAAGAAAAGTACAATTAATTCCGGTGGTTTAAACTTTAAAGAGAACACGGTTCATATACACAAAATTTCATCAAAATCAACAAACTTTAGGGCTTGTGCGGGAGACCTAAAATTATTTTTTTATAAAAAAAAATCGTTTCTTACTTATTTTTATGCCCTGATATTAGTGTTTTTTAACTTGGAATAAACATAAAAGTTACGATTTTATTTTTTTAAATTTTTAAAAAAATTGGTATTTTTTGATAAAAATTAAAACTTTAGGCCTTGTGCGGGAGACCTAAACATTTTTTAAAAAATCCAAAACTTTTTGTGGTTAGTTGTGGTACCTAGTAGCAACTTTTTTTCAACTTGGAATTTGAAAACAAAAAAAAAGTTAAAAATCGATACACCCTAATGGTTATGGCTGTGTGATATATTTACACACAACTGATCTGTCTGGGAATATAACCGTGAGATTGTTGTGTGCAAAATCAAAGGTCTCTCCCACCAAAGTAACAACACTCGCTCGTTTGGAGCTGTGTGCCGCGGTCTTGATGTCCAAACTAATTCGGACGGTTCAAAATAGTTATCGTTCGCGTCTTACTATTGCAGGGACTTATGCGTTTTCAGATTCTACCATTGCGCTTTCATGGATACATTCGTCGCCTCATCGATGGTCGGTGTTTGTTAGTAATCGCGTGGCTCAATGTCAGGAGAATTTGTCTCCTGAAAACTTTTATCATGTCGCCGGTAGTGAAAACCCTAGTGACTGCCTTTCTCGTGGCATGCTTCCTTCCCAGCTTATTTCACACGAATTATGGTGGAATGGACCATTGTGGATTCGCAGCCCACCCTCGGGATGGCCATTAAGACCGTTTCATTTCTCAAATATCGGTGAAATGCCTGAGCACAAAACTAATGTGCTCACTGCAATAGTTCAGCGTGAACAATCGGTCCTGAGTGAACTGGCTCAGCGTATATCCACATGGAATAAACTTTTAAGGATTGTCGTTTTTGTCCTCCAATTCGCAAAAAAGGTATCACCCTCTTCTGGAACGGTCAATAATCTTATGACTGCTGAAAAGGCTGTGATTCGTTCCGTGCAGAGTATTCATTTTATAGAAGATATTGCTGCACTCCAGAAAGGCAAATTGCCTTCAAAAAAGCTTAGGAATTTATCAGTTTTTCTCGATGAGGATAATTTGTTACGTATTGGTGGGCGGCTTTCTAAATCGGATTTACCATTTGAGGTTAAACATCCGGTTTTACTACCTAAAAATGACTGTGTTGTGAATCTTATCATCGATCATTTCCATGTCATGAACTGTCATACAGGCCCTGGACTTCTTATGTCCATCTTACGGCAGCGCTATTGGATATTAGATGCCAGGACTGTTATTAAGGCAAAAGTACGGAAATGCAATTTCTGCTTCCGCTTAAATCCGTCGCATCCTATACCGAAGATGGCAGATTTACCTTCCTATCGTGTTGTAGAAGCAAAGGCTTTCGTTCATACCGGTGTAGACTATGCAGGTCCCCTCCGTATCACGCTTGCTCGTCGGAGAGGACAACATTCACAAAAGGCATATGTCTGTCTTTTTGTATGTCTTGTAACCAAGGCCATTCATATTGAGTTGGTCTCTGACCTAACTTCAAATGCTTTCCTGGCTGCTTTCAGCCGTTTTATTTCTCGGCGTGGCCCTGTGTCATGCTTGTATTCAGATAATGGTACCAATTTTGTTGGTGCCAAGGCACAATTAGATGATCTCTATAAGTTTTTGGTTGAGTCGGAATTTGAGCCCGCTTTAAAGCGTGAACTCGCTAATCGCCGGGTTGAGTGGAAAATGATTCCACCACGCGCGCCCCATTTCGGGGGTATATGGGAATCAAATGTAAAGAGTATGAAGACTCATTTGTACCGTGTAATCGGAACTCAGCTCCTCACTTATGAAGAACTACAGACCGTTCTGGTTCAAATAGAGTGTATAATGAACTCGCGCCCACTCACAGTCGTGTCTTCTGAACCCTATCCGGAAGTTATTACGCCTGCACATTTTTTAATGTCGACTCCTTTGCAGTACTTACCTGCTTCTGTTTTGACAGACGCTAAAATAAACTTTGCTCAGCGCAAGCAATTATTAGACGGCATGATTCAATCCTTCTGGAAGAAGTGGCGTTTGGAATATCTGCATACGTTGCAAGTCAGGCAGAAGTGGGCTACCACTGACCATCCTATTAAGGTTGGAACTGTCGTACTTATGGGACAGGAGGATTCACCTCCGTTAAATTGGCCTTTGGGCGTAATCACGGATGTTCATCCTGGTACTGATAAAATCATTCGCGTTACGACGGTAAAGACTAGATACGGACTCTTTAAACGTCCTGTTGTTAAACTATATCCCATCCCAACGCAATAATTTTGTCTTTATTTTATTTTATTTTATGTTAATATTCTATTATGATCTAATTGTTTCTGACTTAGCCAAGATATGTTTCTATTTATTGATTTGATCTTTACTTGTTTTCATATTCGTTGATTTTTTTTTTTTTGAAAGTTCTGCGAACTTCCAAGGCGGGGAGCATGGTTAAGCATTATAATTTGTTTTTTATTGTTTGTTCGAAAAAATATTTAAATATATTTTTATCACAGGGAACGGTAGTTACTCGCTCTTTGAAATTAACAAGGAACCTGAAATGGATTGATTTTCAAAAATAGAGCAAATAAAAAAACTGTCATTGTGCGTTTGTTTGGATATTGTTATTTTTTTCATTATGGAAAATTCCTCTTTGTAACATTGACAAGAAACTGATTTCTGTTGTATAAAATGTTGACAACAGACTAATTGTGAAATTGAACATGTTGTAATGGACAACTAATTACTTGCGCGATTCAAGACAAAAGGATTACACTTATTGATCAGAAATTTGGAGGCCTCCCGAGCTGCAGAGAATTGCATAATCAAGGTTGGTGAATTTGTTATTTTTCTTGGAGTGTAAGACTGCTCTGTTCCTTTGTGATATATTTGTTCGCGCAGGTAGAATTTCATTTTAGGATTTCCTAATCGTATATTGGGTATTAAGCCCAGAGAGCTTGGGGAATTTACACACCTCATGCTCATAATTTATAATGCACAGTCTAAAAACCTTCATTTGCCAAAAACATTATACAACAAAAGCAAAGTCGAAAAAAAGATTCATAAGTAGGAGATTTTATACTTCAAAGCATTTTTACAGGACAGAAACTTTTTTTTCTAGGTTTATAAAAAAACTCTCTAAAAAATTATCAGGTTGAAGTAAAGGCCAAGATGTGTTCTACTCACAGTGTGTAATTAAATTAATATTTCTAATTAATCAAATTGTCACACCAAAAACACAAAGTTTTGCAATGTCTCAGTACTCATTTAATATGAAACTGATTCAAATTAGTTTAGCTATATAATAGTTGCCCATTTGACTTCCCAAATACATGAGCGAGATGGGGAGATAGCCTAGTATTTAAACCCTCCTAGTAGGTAGGCTCGCTCTCTCACCATACAGCTCTTGTGGCCGTTGTTCCTAATCCTACTAATCAACTACTAAGCTGAAACTAAGGCTCAAGAGTACTCAAATGCAAAACTACGCTCTTTCCAACACACAAGCATCGCTCAATCTAAGGGAGCCGGACTAGTGTATTAAGCTCGGCTCAGCAAAACAAAGTTATAAAAAGTGTCAACAGAGTGACGCCAACGCCACGAGGTACCGACGAGACGGCGGCAAAGCTGACAATTTATTTTTAATATATTTTATATGTTTGTTTAAAAAATATAAAATGCCAATTTATGGGTAACAGTGTTTAAAATAAATTATGTGTGTTAATAATAAATACAATAATTAACTCATTAATATTAATTTAACGTAGTAAGTTTTTACTTTGATGCCATTTTAATGTCTATGAAAGTGGGCGGGATCACTTAATCATTTGAGTGCCGATTGTCATCCGGGTGACAATATTTCAAGCATATGCGGCCACATTCGGCACACCACTGGTTAAGATAATCAACGATAAAATATTTGGGAACAACGCGAATCGAGCGTTACCTTTAAAATACTTACAAATCGCTTAGCTGATTGCAGACTCAGATTGGTCGATCGAAAAGTTGGGAACATCGCCCGTTAGACAGATAAGACATACCTAATTAATTAAATCTAATACATATATTAATTAATTCTAAAAAAGGTGCGTTTATCAGAAGTATTTTCTGTATCTGTTTGTAAATAATTAGATAAAGCCTAAGAAGCACTCTTGAGGTGATTTTACACAAAAAAACCAATTATCATGCCAGTTTAAATTAAACAAAAAACTAACACCATTAAAATTAGTAAAGTTCATAAATTAAAATTTAAGCTATGCGCCGTTACGCGCACTTATGTACGCGCAGATAAAAAGTGCCTCAGTAGTGTATATATCTACTACTGAATTTTGCAGATAAGTAAACCAAAAAAATAATTTGAACCTCAGTTGTTAAATAATAGTCTTTGCTAACATGAAACAGTTTGACGATGATGGTGTAACAATATGAAAAGATGGTATAATACAGAAGTGTGTGATGATGATGTATGATTTTTTGTAATGCCTAACTGTTACCCTGTGTCTTCTAACCTAACCTAACAGTATCTCGTTAGTCATAAGTAGGTGAAATATATATTTTAAAAGTTATTTATTGATGTGTTTCAACATAATTCAGAAGAATTAATGAATCTTTTAAGATCGGCAGTTCACATATCTGTCAGATAGAAGAAATAAGACAGTTTTGCTGGGCATATGCTTACTGAGATGCAGAGCAGATTTTGTAATGTATGAACCGACATACACCGCATTGCTCTGCTCTGTACCGAGTTGTGGCCATGACGCCGATTCTGCAAGACACTTGCGCAAGCGGGCGGTATTTTTCAACGAGAATCTCCCCATAGTAATCATTTTGCCAAATCGTTTTTTTTGCTTTGAAAGACTATAAATCAATAGTAAATTATTCACTTCAAAGTCAGAATCGGGCTCGAAACTCGACATTCTCACAAACGACCAGCGTCCAAGCAGGTATAAGCTGTGTCGCAGCATGCTGCTCACCGATTTCTGCCTCGTCCAGCCTGCGGTGACATTTCTGCTCTGCGCGACCTGTATCTCGGCATATGCCCAGCCTTATGGCTGTCAAAAAAGAGTACTGTGTAAGTGAAAAGATTAATCAAAAATGGTTTAAGCTCATAAAGTACATAAATCTCCACCAGCAAACAAAATTTTAACTGCACAAGTCCAACATTTTTTTCACATCACAAATCTTCTCTCTGGGTTTACCTAGTTTTTCCCCCATCTTTATTTCTTCTTTATCGATCTTTTCCCAACTGTCCCAGTTGACAATTTGCGTATTATTTTTGTCAAAAATATGATTGAGTCCCTCAAAACCGTCTTTTTTAACGTCGCCTTTTAACAAATTGGTAGCAAAGTCTTTGCAGATATTTTCACCGACCTCGAAAGCACTCGACATTGTTGATAGAATCACGCCAACGGGACCGGTTCGAAGCCATCCTGTTACGTAGAGACCCGGATCAATGATACTTCCGTCCATTTCGGTTCCACTACTTGAATCCGCCGCTAAAACTCTACCAAATTTGCTCACAACGTGTCCAAGTTTTGTATCAAAATTGATATCATCATCAACTTGAATGCTTTTATATCCGATACTTCGCAATACCAAATTGCAGTTTAAAATCTCTCTTTGTTCAGTACTGATGCAAGATTTTGTAAGAATATCGTCTCCTATCAACTTGTTGAGTGCCAACTCTATTCCTTTTAATCTTCCCGAATCCGATGTTAAAAATTTTACAGGACTTCTACAGAAAATAGGGAAAAAGATCTTTTTATGCGATGTGCCGCTCATTTCTGACAAGCTTTTAAGCATGAGTTCCGTAATTCTTTTCCTCGGTCGAGGTAAGGCTTTCACTATGTCTTCTATATGAGCGAAATCTGAACTCCTCCAAACAGTTTTGCATTCTGGGAGTTTGAGTTGTTCCCTCAGTTCTTTGATAGTGAAAGCCGCTTGCAGCGGTCCCCTTCTTCCGATGAGATGGACATGTTTTACTTTGGACTGAGCAAGTGTTGTCAGAGCATGCTCCGTGATGTCTGTCTTTCTCAGGATGTCTACGGGAGTGAGGAGTATTCTGGCGACATCCATCGCCACATTGCCTTGGCCGAGAACAGCTACGGATGATCCCGATAGATCCACCTACAAATAAACTAAATATTGGAAACGGAAAAGACATACATAACAGTACTCTCTCACTAATCTGCCGCCCCAAAAACCAATACATATAAAATATGCTAAATATTTTAACAGGTATTTCGTAAAAACAAACAAACACATATACCAATCTTTCATAAAATTTCAATTTTTTGGTTTAAACTTATGTTTACACTTGCAAGAAGACTCCATTTTGTAAACTTATTCAAATAAAGCAACATTTTCCGCTTAATGTGGCAGTAGTAGGAGATTTTCAAATATTGTTAGGTTATTCGTAACCAGGGAATGTTCGTCTTTCTATTAAAAACAACAAAAAAACACATGCGACAGTTGCTAGAATACACAGACCAAATAGAAATGTCCTAAAATGAACCCTGGTGACTGGTAAAATGGTCAGTGTGAGGAAGTTAGAGGGCGGTATAGTAACCGAGTGTGTAAGATAACCCAACCTGTCGATGTACAAAGCTTGGCACTCGAGTCTAGCCACGCAGCGGACTACTAAATCTGACATACGAATACTGGCCAATTGCAGAGCTCGATTTTGTGCTTTTAACGTTTAGTAAACATAATGCCGGATTATTATAGTAGTTGTATAAATTATTCATTTATTTATTTACGCCCTTTTTCGGGGTATTTACTAGTTTTTAGTAGTTGTAATAAATTATAGTAGTTGTTGGATAATCGAGCAACAGATTACCGAGAAAGTAGATTACTTCAAATTTACAGCATTCAGAAAATGCACAAAACTGATACAAACCTTAACTTGTTGATCACCGGGAACTCCGTTATACCAGCCAACAAACTTCCTGGCAGACAGGACATTGGCCGACTCTTCATTTGGAATACCGAGCCTCCTATCCTCGTCAGCTCCGTAAGCCTGGAAACCAAAGGGTATTGGATGAATTCCAAGACATCGTGATTTAATGTTTAGGTTATTATGCCTTGTTGCGTTTCTCCTCCTTTAGTCAACGTTTCAGACAGTGTTACAGTGTGTATCATCGGGGCAGTTGTGTGGATTGTGATGAAGCGTGCCTTTATGTATGTAGAGGCGATACCGTGTTGCACACGTTAATCCTCTTAGGCACGGTGTTTCGGTGTATAGCCATCAATTACCAAGAACTTTAATCTCTATTGATATTGATGGAGTTTTATGGATTTCAATTACCTCCGTAATCAGGCATGCTCGATGAATTTTGGATCTTCCTGGATTTTTAGGAACAAATCCAAAGTGATAACCGGTTTAAATTAAATGCCGAGTTTGCACGCTCGAAAGTGTTCTTCTAAAAAAAAAGTGTTCTGAAAGTGTTGATCCTTTTGGAGACAATTTCTGTCTAGCCTACAACACCATACACCTTGTCACATCTAGAGCAGATATGTTTATGAACTCCTTGGCATAATAACCCAAAAAACTAATCACAATATTTTTTTGGTTTTGAAATGCTAATAAGCATAGTTCCTACCAGGATGTCATTTATCCAGTACCTACCCTCCCTAATCACATCACCTTCCTATAAAAGCATTTTTACTTTGAAACAATGACAAGAGTGAATTCGAGTGCATTTGTTTCTGAAAAACATAAGACGAATTGGTACTACCTCGGAAGCAAATTGTTGGTATTAATAGTGTTCAAAATCTAGTTTTTTAACTAAAAATAAGGTATATTTGACCATCTCGAAAGTACAATATCGTTTTGTACTTATTTGTGTTTTGTGGCAATATCGACCTCAAGGTATTGCGGTGGAACAATACAAAGTATGTATATTGTTTATTTATTAATTTTCGGGAAATCGACAGTTTACATTTTTTCAGTTTGAACATAAGTATTATATAGCCAAAATAAAACCAATGATGGATTTCCTCCTTGTGACTTTACCTCTACTGCGACAGCATAATAAGTAAATTAAATTTATAAGAAAGGAATATGAAGCCAAAAATTATATAAAACAAAAAATGATATACTTAAGTAAAACGAAAAATTACAAAAAAAAAAATTATCAATACATTGGTAGCCGTGGAGAGAGGTTGTACTTACAAATCAAATCATAACAGAAATATAAACAATAGAAACATAATATTATTCACGAAACATCAGAGAAATACTCTTTTATGGACCTCTTATATTTGGTAAGTTCGTAATTGAAAATGTCCACATTGGATAATGTGTTATTATACCTATTGCATAGTCTGTTCAGGAAAGAATTCTGCTTAGAGTTGGTCTTGCATTGATCCACCCAGAACAGGACAGAAGACCGTGTTGTACGCGCAGGTACATTGGAATTGAATTTTATTTAGCAACTCTGGGCATTGAATATTATTGTTAACTACTTTATACAGGAATAGTGCATCCATATGATGCCTTCGTACACTCAATGAATCAATTTTAAAGTATGAAGCTGCCTCTGCATAATTATGAAATCTTACGTATGACTCATAACAAAGATATTTTAGAAATTTTTGTTTATGTGGATTTTATAAAATGGAGACCAAACAACTGATGCAAACTCCAGATGAGGTGTATTAGGCGTACGTATATTGCGATTGTGTTGTGTGCTTCTCACAGAGGTAAAGTGGTAAGTGATTGGTTATCCTTCTTCCTCGGTTCCCTAGTTTTCCTTACACATATTATCACCCAATTCCAGCAAACACCATTTCGTTTCGTTACATTGTCTAGTATTTACAGTCAATTTCCAAGTGGATCTAAAGCTGTATTTCGTTAAGCAGTTTCGGATGCCACAATAATACTTTTGGCGGTGAAAATCTCAAATCATATCTGACAAAATCCACGATATTCAAATGTTATATTTGTTGCAAATTGGGTCGGTACTCTGCATGACAATGTATCAATAAAATAATAAATGTATGTTGTACTAACCAATAAAACAGCATGATAGTTTTCTCTGAGCTGTGCCAAGGTCACATCTTTTCCAAGAGTGATATTACCGTAGAAGTTGACCTTGTCGTTCTGCGCCGTCTTGGTGAATGTGTTGATGACATTCTTCACCTCTGGATGGTCGGGTGCCACGCCGAATCTGCAAACAGTATTAGTGTGGTGGTTTATCGTTTTATAATATGGCGATTTCGACATCAAAAAACCTGTTTTTTTTTTTATTTTAACAAGAAGAAATATTTGTACTAGAGTGAATATATTATGAGGTGTCTAAACATAGTATTTATCGTGGTGCATATTATTTCAGTTTGTGAATTGTTTTACTTAAAAACACGTTTGACAATAAAGTACAAGATTTATTAGCAAAACAACAAGTTATTTTCTATTCTAAGGGCAGTCGAAGGTGAGAGATCAACGGACTCAAAAATACATGAATATTAATTAATACCTGACGAGGCCAAACGGTACGGGAAGTTTCTCTATAATGTCAATTCTAACATCGTCCAGAACCTTGGCTATGTGCTGGGCTGCATAGAAGCCCGCCGGCCCGGCCCCAACGATACAAACATGTTTTTTAACCAAGGCACTCGCGCTGTATTTTCGTATGGGAAATAGGAAACTAGAAGCCATTTTATATTATAATTATCCAGGTTGGTAATAACAGTAACGGCTAAGCATCGTCTACGTTATCGACACTATAATTACCGAGCATTAACTTATACGCGTTATTTATATCAATGATCAGATTTCTAATTTTTGGATCCGCGAGATTGCACTGATTGCACTAAAGTTTGACGTTTTCTCCTGTTTGACACTTCAAAACTCGTTTCAGTGTTGCCAGTTGCCTTGTTTTACAATAATTTAGTACTGTCATTATAGCTATGACAATAGATAAGGTTTCGAACTGTTGCTATTGCTCTTTTTTTAAAATAACAGAAGAGCTATTCCGTAATTTTTGTGATAACGAGATCGATTGCAGCTGAGATGTCCTGTCAGATTTGTGTTATTTTCTATGGTTGTCAATTACTTTTTCTGCGGGCATCAGGCCGGCTTCGCCGATTTAAATCTTGCATCTTGCTTCTAAATATGCATGATTATTTATCCACTAATGTATGTTTAAAGTTATGTATACCAAGGATTTGACGTTTGCGAAATCTCATTAAAATTTCCATTCAAATATGCATGAATTACGTAGTTTGTCAAAATTAACCTAAAAATCTTTTTTTACGTAAATAGTTGTTTCTTGTACTAATTTCTGAAATAAAGTATAATTTCTATAATCTTTGACTAAAAGTGCGGCGGTTAGCGGTTTTTTCATCCCCAAATATTCAATTGTTCTGCAGAATAGATGTAGATTTGCCATGGAGATATGTATTAGTTAAACAATCAAGACAAAACGTCAAACAGTGAACAGGCTAAAATCTTGCTCCGATAAAATTCAAGTTAACTAAATATAAAGTGTGTGAAATCCGACTTATAATATCAAATTTGACAGTAAATAGTGTATAAAGTCAGTGCCCAAAAGTAATAAAACTAAAATAAATACAATCTTGTGCAAATCGCCGTGACTCTGTAATATTTTACGAGGTTAAGTTATCATACCATCAGTTATCATACCATCAGTTAAGTTATCATGACATCAACGGTATCGCAAGTTAACTGTTATGAAAACAATTAAACTTAAGTTAACCTAATCTAAACCCCCGTACATTTATTAATAATAAATCAAAAAAACAATCATTCAAAATCGCCGTACTACTGTTATAATTTGAGAGGTTAAGTCAGTCAGTGAAGTGTCAGTTTTGCGCCGACAAACCGACCTTATTATTATTATAAACATTGGAATACAATATATACGAGTGAATTTCACACGTCAAGACAAGGAAGCCGTGGCTCTGTGGACTAACGCGTCACTGCCGTCCGATTCTCCTCAGCCGGTATCGCTCCCAGTTCAATCCTTGCTCCGGCGAAAATAATTATTTTAAATAATTATTATAATTTATAATATAATAAATTATTATCAGTTCAATCCTCAGTCATACCAATTATTTTTTCACCTTATTTGAATTAAATACAATACAACGCCATCTACGAGTAAGAAATAAAAGCTTACAATGTCTAATACCCGTAGCAACGCTGAAAGGGCAAAGAAGAGTGCTGCCGAGAACACCCAAGGAATAAATAATATGGCTAAAGAAAATGCAGCTGATTTAACTATAGACAAACCTCCAACAAAAATAGAAATGCTTATTCTTGCAGAACTAGCTGAAATCAAAATAAACTATAAAAAAATTACCAGTATGGAAGAAACTATGACGTGTTTGTCAAAGGAAATAATAGAATTTAGAACTTCAATCACAGCTCGTTTCGAAGAATACAAAACCTCACTTAATTTTGTTTACGACAAAATAGACGACATCGAAAAAAAAGTATCACAAACCGACATAAAAGTTAAAGAGCTAAGTATGATGGATATAAAACACAAGATGCTAGAACAAAAAGTACATGAGCTTCAAGAACAATTAGATGAAAAAGAGCGTCAAAACATGCAGACGTGTGCGGAAATTCAAGGAATTCCTGAAATTCAAGACGAGAAACTCAATGACATTATTTTCAACATAAATAATGCAGTCAAAATAAACAAAAATGACATTGAGGACGTATACAGGGCGCCGGTAAAAAGAAACAATACAGCAACAAGACCGATAATTATAAAATTCAAAAATCCAAATAGTCGCGAGGAATTTCTAAATGAAACCAAAAATTACAACAAAAAAGCAGAAAATAGTGCAGACAGGCTCAACACCAGTAAAATAGGATTCTCGGGACCGAAAATGCCAATATTTGTAAACGAGCTCCTGACCACCCACGCAAAACGAATGCTATTTCTCTCCAAGCAAATAGCAAAAAAGAACAATTTCGCCTATGTATGGGTTAAGGCAGGGCGAGTCTACATTCGACAACAGGCAGACTCGCGAGCGATCTTTATTCGCACAGAAAATACCATCCTCGAAATAGAAAATTTACTAGCAAAAACTAAACATGGAAGTGACACAAGTGCAACCTCGAATGAGACATCCCACGAAACAGATGCATGACTGCAGCCTTATCCTCTACGCTCTCATAGCATAGACTTAATATTAATCACTTTCTGCTTTTTATTTTATGTACCTATGTATTGTCTGGTTACTGAATTTAATATTGCTACAGATAAAATAGAATGTAACATACTTCCTCTAAAATGGCTTCAACACTAAATATTGATTTTGAAATATCTTCTAATGTAGAACACACTTTCACCAATACAACAGATTTTAAAGTAACCGTCGCCGAAAATAACTCTCTGAACATAATTTCTCAAAATATTAGAAGTATTAAAAAAAACTTTGACAATTTTGCAGTATTTTTACAAGAACTAAATACTCATTTTGATATTATCCTTTTAAGCGAATGTTGGATAGACGAAACTTTCACTGACATTAACATATTGGGATATACGACTTTCCACACTACTACTAAACTCAACCAAAATGATGGGATAGTTATCTTTATCAAGGAGTCATTGAACTCTTCTATCTCGGAAGTAAAATTAACAGAAGCAAATTGCGTCAAAATATCATTAGGATCAGATATATCTATTTTTGCTATTTATAGGCCCCCATGCTACAAAAATATATCACCTTTCCTAAATTCTTTACAAAATCGGTAATTCTTCGGAACAAACGGTAACGGTTAATACGCACTTTTTTTTATAAAACTTTTAGATTCTTCTTAATTACCATAAAAGACAACTATTTGCATTGGGGGCGGTTGAATATGTTACATTTTTAATTTTAGTTACGTAAATTGAAAATTTGCTTTCACTGTCAAATCACTCTGTTTGCCATATTATTGTTATTTTAATATGTTGGTATTACTGATATTTTACATTGCACTGGCTGTATAAGATAACGAGTGGCTAGAAAATTAGTTATACCACCAATTTGTGTGAATTAGGTAAGCACTAATTTGGTTAGAAACATTGTTTGGAATTCAAACTAGATAAATCCTGGGGTGTTTTTTTTAAAGAATTGATGTTTAACGATTTTTTCTTTTGAATCACAAACCATGTTACACAAACCTAGCGTAGCCGCTAAACTACTTGAAAACTGGGATGTTTTTTTTGCCTTGACGCGAGTAGGCGTTATAAAGGGGCACTTTCTTTTGAATCACAAACCATGTTACACAAACCTAACTACTTGAAAACTGGGATATTGCTTCTGAAGTGATTATATTGCTTCTATTTTAATGACGATGAAATTCAACACGATTTTCCAGTGCTTCAATTCGACTTTGAAGTGATTATCCTGATAAAGGTTTATATTTTTTTTATTTACGCGCCTTTGAATATATTGCCATGAAGTCAGTTACGTTGTGATGTAGTCTTCCATATAGTATCAGTAATACCAACATAATAAAATGACAATAATCATTACAAATTGCATATGGTGAAGCGTTGTGTCTAAATACGAAAGCAAATTTTCAATTTACGTAACTAAAATTAAAAATGTAACATTTTCAACCGCCCCCAATGCAAATAGTTGTCTTTTATGGTAATTAAGAAGAATCTAAAAGTTTTATAAAAAAAAGTGCGTATTAACCGTTACCGTTTGTTCCGAATATTTACCACAAAATCTCATGGAAAACAATAAAAATACTCAACAACTCATTTTAGCAGGAGACATAAATATAAACCTTCTAAACTCTAACCCCAAAACTAACGAATATTTAAGTCTTCTAGCTCACTATGGCCTTCAGTCAACTATTAATTCTTCAACAAGAACCACAATAGAGACAAAATCCTGTATTGATCATATTTTTATTAAAACTAAAAATAAAACCATTTCATCCACTATTCATTCCACGGTTACCGACCATTTCACCACCACACTTGGCATGCGATTGAAAACTGAAAAAAAATTAAAAATGTGTACAAATACGTCATGGCATGTCATAGATTTCAAAGCACTTAGCTCAGATATAAGTCACGAACCTTGGACTACAACTCTAAAAGAAACGGATCCAAATAAAGCGCTAAATGAATTTCTATTAACTCTGAATACGTTTACCACTAAACACACTATAATAAAAACCCGTAAAAACATTACACACAAAACACTTAAAATTAAACCATGGATTACAACAGGGCTAGTAAAAAGTATACACAAACGGAATATGATGCATGCAAGAGTAAACAATAACCCAATGGACATTAAACTAAAACACAATTATTTATTATACAGAAACCTATGTAATAGACTAGTAAAGCAGGCGAAACATGAGTTCTACAGGAAAGAAATAGATAGTGCCGGAGGAGATACAAAAAAGATATGGAGAGTTATCAAAGATGCCGCTTATTCAAAACCTAAGAACAGTACTTACATCAATAAATTGTTAGTTGATGGGGAAATCTGTTTAACAAAAAACGAACCCAAAAAAATTGCAAATCACATTAATTATCATTTTACCAACGTTGGCGCTGATTTAGCTGAAAAAATACTTACAAAGAACCACACGACAGAAGAACTACTAGTCAAAGAAAGCTCTTCCTTGCGACCAAATCATTCCTTTAACATTTATAAAATAAATAAAACAGAAATTAATGAGCTCATTCTTTCACTCAAAACTCATTGCGCACCTGGCCCGGACAACATATCTAACCAAATCCTGATAAATCTACGAGAGTATATCGGTATACCTCTGCTACATATATTTAATCAAAGTTTCTCCCGATGTATTGTACCTGACAAACTTAAAATTGCCTGTATTACCCCGATACATAAATCTGGAGACAAAAATTTAATCTCTAACTACAGACCTATTTCACTACTTAACTCTCTATCAAAACTCCTAGAAAAAGCAATGAAAAAAAGACTGCTATCCTACCTTGACAAACACAACTTACTTTCAAGACATCAATTCGGTTTTCGGGCAAAAATGGGCACAGAACAGGCAATTTCTGAATTAACCAACTTC
The DNA here is from genome assembly GCA_917563855.2 of Limnephilus lunatus. Classification (NCBI taxonomy): domain Eukaryota; kingdom Metazoa; phylum Arthropoda; class Insecta; order Trichoptera; family Limnephilidae; genus Limnephilus; species Limnephilus lunatus. The sequence goes on from OU830596.1 coordinate 60,513,813, forward strand.
ATTGTAAAACACGTAGATAAGGGATCTAAAGTAATTGGAGTTTTTCTAGATCTGGCCAAGGCCTTCGACACCATCTCTCATGATATGCTATACGTAAAACTTAAAAATATTGGCATTACTGGAAAACCGCTTAAATGGTTCATCAGTTATATAAAAAATAGGAAACAAATAGTTGAAATAAATAAATGTTTGAGTGACACAGCAGAAATAAAGTACGGAGTGCCTCAGGGTAGTGTCTTAGGCCCAATTCTTTTTCTTATCTATATTAATGGTCTCACTGATATTAAAATCCCAACACTCAGCTATAATGTGATCAGCTACGCAGATGACACGGTACTTCTTTTTAAAGAGCAATCATGGGAAAAGGCCTTTAAAAGCGCAGAATTTGGTATGAAGGAGATAAAAAAATGGCTTGATAAAAATCTTCTTACCCTAAACACCTCGAAAACCAAATTTTTAACATTCAGTAAAACCAATATTGGGCAACCAAAAACCGTCCCGCTTTTACATCTGTATCCATGTACTACGTCACAAATCACAAATTGCGACTGCGAAAAAATTGAGCATTCTAATAATATTAAGTATCTTGGTTTAACAGTGGATTGCAAACTAAAATGGGAACTTCACATAAATTCACTTGTAATGAGAATCCGGAAACAAATATACATATTTAAAACGATTAGAAATATTATGTCACTTAAACTACTAAAAGATGTATACTTTTCTCTTTGTCAAAGCATTTTAATTTATGGTATATCGGCATGGGGTGGAGCTGCAGACACATACATTAAGCTACTTAATACAGCGCATAAATCACTTATTAGAACTATGTTCAAAAAACCATATCTTCATCCCACTGAAAATCTTTTAATTCAAAATAAAATACATGATATCAGGAAGCTATTCATAAAACAAATTATCCATATAAATTGCATAAAATCGTCACCTTCACACATATCTCACTCCCAGAACACTAGAGCTAAATCTAACAATCATTTACAAGTGCCAAAAATAAAATCCACTCTTGCAAAAAAACATGAATCTTACCTCGCACCTTCCATATTCAACACTTTCCTAAAAGAAACACAACATATAACGCAAACCAACAGAAAACGTACATATAAAAACTTTAATACGTGGTTAATTAACAAAAAAAGAAATTTCATTAACAACTTACTTGCAAACCGTTCGTGCTAATTTTTTATATATACGCTGTATATTGATATTTAAATATATATGAAAAAAAAAAAAAAAAAAAAACATTCACACTAAAAAAAAATTATTTGATTATTTCATTCACACTAAAAAAAAAAAAACATTTTTATATATATGTAATATTTAAATTATTTTATGTAGATAATCTTTGTATTTCTACTTAAGTTTTATTATTTCTTTTTATGGTATTCTGTATCTTTATTTATTATCTTTTGTATTTTTAGTTACTTTTATTGTTATTTAAACTTTATGTAATGATAGATACTGCTACCCGGCTCAGAACAGATATTGTCTAGTGAGTCGGGTAGCGCACATGATTTGTATATTATACAATTGATGTTAATAAACGCCCGGTTTACAAGTTAATTTAACGAAACAATTCATTAAATTAAGCTTTTGTCTGATGTAGTCGTAGTGAAGGTATTTAAAATGTTTTTATTGTCTTCCACTATCTCAGCATATTGTGTTGAATATAACTTGGAAAAGGATAATGGAAACTAATTTTCATGAACCACCGAATTGATTTTTTTGCAGTTTTTTTAGAGCAATTGCTGCGGTCATGGCATGACCGTCAAATATTTGGCTATTGCAGTAATTCGAGTCCGTGCTCTGGTAACACTAGAATTGTTTTGACATTTGAGCCAAGCCATAGAAAAATCTAAAAAGGCGGCGTGTTCGTATTGTTTTTATAGTACTAATCTAATAAATAGTTTACAAATTTATAAAAATGACCAGCAACGTCAATATACGTTTAGCTTCGCAGAGGGTCAACCACTGCGTTGCAACTTCCGATGAAATTCCCCGGCTCTTCACGCCGGGTGAAATCGTAACTGAACAACAAGGTTTTATGAGGTTAGGATATACATTATGTTTTTGTCGATTAATTTTCGTTCCCATATTCCTTAAGGAGTATGATTTCCGATGCTGCAGGGATTCTTTATCGGTCACGGTCCTCTTGCGCCCGCTACCATTTTTGCTTTATCTACTTTTTATTTAAAATAGTGGAGTGAAATGATCGGTCAGCTCCTGAAGTTATATGCAGACCTGAAGTTGTTTCACGTAACAGAAGAGTGTACAATATGAACAATATTAATATCAATATATCAATTCTCAAAATTATTCGAAAAACTTGCAGCAGACCAAATTTCCAACGCATTAAAGAACATTCTTAGTGAACACCAACATGGCTTCAGAAGCTGTAAATCTGTCACTACTAACTTAGCTTGTTTTACGAACTTTATACTTCATAATATGGATAAGCGTATTCAAACTGACGCCATTTATACAGATTACAGCAAGGCGTTCGATAAAGTTAACCATTCCATTCTGTTTAGAAAACTAAAACTCGCGGGCATCCATGGAGATCTACTAAGATGGCTAGACTCATATATCATAAACCGTTCGCAAGCTGTTGTGCTAAGTGGTTTCAAATCAAACTGGGTCAATATTACATCAGGAGTTCCACAAGGATCAATTTTGGGTCCTCTCCTGTTTAATATCTATATTAATGACATTACAAGTTGTTTTATACACTGCAAGGCAATCTTATATGCAGACGATATGAAACTATACCTTCCATTCGATGATATCGCGTGCTGCTTAAAAATACAGGAGGACCTTAATAATCTCAGCGAATATTACAAAATTAACTGCTTGTTCCTAAATATAGATAAATGTTACTCAATATCGTGTACAAGAAATAGGACCAAAATAATATTTAAATATTCAATAAACAATGTCAATATTAAAAGAAAAGAATCAGTTCGGGACCTGGGTGTTACCTTAATTAGATTCCAAACTTACATTCCAATTACATATTAATAACATTGTCACTAAAGCCACCCAAATGTTAGGATTTATACTACGAACATCAAAACTATTTTATTATCTCTATACATTTATTTTGCTATATTATACCTATGTTCGTCCGCACCTAGAACACGCCTCACAAATTTGGAATCCAAGATATATAACATATGTTCATAGAATAGAACGTGTTCAGGAAAAATTTCTCTCCTACATAAATTTTCGGTCGTTTTATGCATTCCAATCAAATGAAGATATATTTCTATTTTTGAAACTGATAATTCGTGGTGGAAGTCCATTATAATAGATTATAATAAAACAAATAAAAAACTTTATTCCACTTAATTTTATTTGACCGTAACCGGTTTCAGCTCGTCAGAGCCATCTTCAGACTGGTACAAATAATTCTTAGCCTACGGTTTACATACATAACATATGGGGGAGGGGGAGAGGGGTAGTCTACAAGGATTTCAATGAATTATTATTTTTTTTTTTTTTTTTTGTTACTAAGTCGTTTTAGACTGTCGAATTTCTAAGTATTTTGGTAATTCCAGTGGGCTCATTACTTTGGGTTTGTAGCTCACTTCAATATCTATTGATTAGGGAAAAACCTTACAAGTAATGTGAATTATTAATGGACTAATTTTATTGTCAAATCGTTATTATACATATCTATGATCAATGGGATTTTTTAATTGCTTTTTGAAGGGATGCATGTTTACATTGGAGTGGGAATGGTCAAACCTAAATACATATTTTAATTTCAAAATTATTATGAAAATTATACCGGATAAAAACCTGGTGTTTCAGTAAATGATTCTAATAGCTTATTAATTACAAAGTTACTTTTTGAAGGGATGCATGTTTACATTAGATTAGGAATGGTTTAAACTAAATACATATTTTAAATTTCGAAATTATTATGAAAATTACAATGGATACAAAAGCGGAGACTTAGCAAATGATTCTAATTGTTTATTCATTACAAAGTTAGGGTCTATTTTTTTAGTTAAGCGAGTAATTTCTAAAGATTAAAATTCCGGTTAAAATTATTATCTCACGTTGACTGGTCCAATGATGGGTACTGAGAAAGGGCGGCTGCTACTTATACTACATGGCCTGGGGCCTAGGGCGGCCAAGTCTGCAAATTCGCCACTGAGTGTAAGGAGAATAAATAATGCAAATGTGAAATTTAGTAGAAGTCGGGAACACCCGAGGTTATGGCCCGTTCTAGTGAACAAAATACTTGGGTCGGGCCATGTTAAGAGTCAAAATAACAAAAGGTGTGTATGAAACAATGTATGAATGAGAACGAAGAAAGAAGTGTGTCCTCTCTACCTACTCTGGTTAGTTAGTCTTGCGTTCAGACAAACAGTTCTCCAACTCGTCTTGGGAGGAGATTACTTCTTTGGAAAGAATAGAGTTATTTTATGTTAATCTGGGATTTATTTAATACTTCGCGTGTACAAGTGATGACTACGATAATCGGCCTAACTGGAAGCTGGCTAAATGAGATCTGAATTGAATGAGCTCCTGCAGACTGCACCCAGGCCCTTGGCCCCCCTGGTGCCCAAACTCGGAACTAAACTAACTGCCATCTAGCGGACTTTCGGGACAGCTCTTAGCACTGCCATCTATGTGAAAAGCTCGGAAGCTTTTAGATATACCACAGTTAGTTATGGATTTTCAATCATTTTTATTTATTTATTTTTATTTTTTTACAGTTTTTTAGAGAAAAGTGAGATCTCATTATAAAGGTAAGTTAGTTAAACAACTGTAATGCTATTTTCAGAGGACACGGGACCTACATGGAGGATGACTGCCTCAAGTCCTCGGTAGCGGGCGTGATGGAGCAGGTCAACAAGCTGATCTGCGTGCGCCCCCTGAAAAGCCGCTACGTGGGCGAGATTGGGGACGTGGTGGTGGCGCGAGTGCTGGAAGTGCAGCAGAAACGCTGGAAGGTGGACACCAGCTCACGTCTGCACTCCATCCTGCTGCTCTCCTCTGTCAACCTGCCCGGCGGGGAATTGGTGAGTCTCTCTTTCTTTAATAGGCAATTGAGATCTCCGTACGAGAGTGGCGGTAGGTCACTTTTTGTGTAAAGGATGCTGAAGTATATACCTTCCTAATCTTAATGTATAAAATAAAGACGGGTTAGTTACACCATTTATAACTCAAGAACGGCTGGACCGATTTTTATGATCTTTGATTTGTTGGATTTGTCTCCGCCCTGAATAGCAGAATTGCTATTAAAACATTTTTCAAGAAAATTCTTTTCCTCATACATTTTGTAAGGAACGAATTCTCATCTTTTGAAAGAGCTGCACTAATATTTTGATAAATATAATATTGAATAGTGAGTGAATTCCAAAAATTCAAAAATGTCAAATGTCAATGCGCTGATTGTTTTGCTTTTGTTCTTAAACATATAATGCTGCCCCTCTTTCTTACACATTAAATGTCAACAGTCGAAAATGAGACAAACAGTGAACGTATGTCTGCAACCCTCCAAAGGAAAAATACAAAATAATTATAATAATTCTCCCCCACACATATAAAGAAAATGAAACGCAATTCCCGTAAGTAAGTGGAAAAGTAAGAAAATCACAAAAAATATAAATCTGTACTCAACACCATCTCTGATACTGACAAAAACAAAACACGGACAGTTGTGCATCGATAATGGCTTCATTGTGTAATTTTTAACTTGAAAAAAAAACTGAATTTAATTCAGCTAATAAGTTAACACATCAGTTATTGATACTGAGGCGGCACGAAGTTTCTCCATGTCAGCTAGTATCAAATATAAATACCTACATACTAGCCCACGAACAAGATGCGATTACTGACAAAAATAGTATGTCAAATTAGCTCTATAAACCTTTATGCTTCACATCAATTGTTACAGTTCTAAAATTAAATTAATTAAAAAGATATTTAACGTTTCAATCGGCATCCGTTATTCAAGCTAAATTGTCTAAATGGTCACGCGAACAAATTCTCTAAAACGTACTGAATTAATCCACGCGCTTTGTTATGCTATTGTGTACACATTGTCTAAGTGAATTAAAGTAGTTTTCTGCGTGTTGGATGCCTCCATCAAATGCGTATACTGTTTCAGGCAAAATTTGGCAGGCAGAATTAACGCGCATGCGCAAATATTTAATTTTTTCTAACTTGTGAATGCGGAATGGAGCAGAGAATCCACTGTTGCTAGTATTGGTGCGTTTACGTGATATTCGACACACTAGCATCGAGAATGGTGTTATTGTTATGTATTTCGGTCCGGTCCGCGCATCCCGTTTTGTTGTTTTTGGCCGCTGAGGTAGGGACGGTGTTAAATTGGTAGGACGTTTGTTAAATTGCAGTATTTATTGGTAGAAAAAAATAGGCTCAAAGCTTTTTTAATGCTGAATAAATAAATAATGATTATTATTATATTTATTACTAGCAGACCCGGCCACACATTGCTGTGGCTAACGAAACACAATGCAATTACCCAACCTTTATAAAATCCACACCACCCGCTTGCCAGCTGCCCGCTGCCTCAATTTATTATTTGAATTTCTCGGCTTTTCTCTACTATAATAAGCATGTATTATACATATAAACCTTCATCTTGAATCACTCTATCTATTGGTGAAAACCGCATAAAAATCCGTTAAGTAGTTTAAAAGATCTAAGCGCAAACATTTTGAGTGACTTAATTTTATACTATGTAATGATTTTATACTATGTAATGATTTTATACTATGTAATGATGAATATTTGAATTTCTCGCTTTTCTCTACTATAATAAGCATGGTTTATACATATAAACCTTCCTCTTGAATGACCTTGAATGACTTCATTTTATACTATGTAATGATGAATATTTGAATTTCTGGCTTTTCTCTACTATAATAAGCATGGTTTATACATATAAACCTTCCTCTTGAATGACCCTATCTATTGGTGAAAACCGAATGAAAATCCTTTGCTCAGTTTAAAAGATCTAAGCGCACAAACATTTAGAGCGACTTAATTTTATACTATGTACTGATTTCATACTATGTTATGATGAATATTTGAATTTCTCGGCTTTTCTCTACTATAATAAGCATGTAATACATATAAACCTTCCTCTCGAATCACTCTATCTATTGGTGAAAACTGCATGAAAATCCGTTGCGTAGTTTAAAAGATATAAGTGCACAAACATTTTGAGCGACTTCATTTTATACTATGTACTGATTTTATACTTTGTAATGATGAATATTTGAATTTCTCGGCTTTTCTCTACTATAATAAGCATGTAATACATATAAACCTTCCTCTCGAATCACTATCTATTGGTGAAAACTGCATGAAAATCCGTTGCGTAGTTTAAAAGATATAAGTGCACAAACACTTTGAGCGACTTCTTTTTATACTATGTAATGATGATACGCCTCAAAAGGAAGGGAAGCGCCACATCCACAGTATGTATGGAGGGACCGCGCCTGCCGTACACCTCCTGAAGAGCTTCTACGTGAGATTGGGAACTAGTCCTGGATCGATCGTGAACTGCACAATCATTGTAACTCAAACACGAACCATCAATGTGAAATCGGGTAACTTTTTCAAAAGATGGGTGGCTGTATGGCGAGCGACCATAGATGTACGAATTCTGTAGACTATCTCGAATCTCATTCTAGCGCCCGACAAATAGAGATGTAGATAATTATAATTTTTTTGTGTTTCATTAAAAAATTACTGCTTATTACATTTTTCCACTTGCAAACAACCAACTTTATTTATATGAGAAAGGCATTAAAAGTGCTAAATCTCTCACTAGGTGGTGTCAAGACAAATTATGTCTACATTTTTTGGTGAAATGCTTTATTTATGTAATAAGCAGTAGGAGTGGGTAGGAGATAAGCCAACATAGCCCAATGGTAGAGTATTTGACCAGATATCAGAATAACGCGGGTTCGAGTCCCGTCGGCGGCATGTATCTTTTCTCGGGAGATTTTTTCAATGTAGATGTGTCTTTCAGGATAATAATTATTGATTTTTCAAAAGAAGCAAACACATTGTGACTTGACATTTTAAATAAATAATACTACTATAAAATATCAATAAAGTGACATAAAACAAAGTATTTTCTTTTTAATAAAATAAAATACTGTTTTGTTTAAAACCACGAGTTTTATTAATTTTTTGAACCGACCGGTTTCGCTTTACTCAAGCATCATCAGGGTACAAATTAATACTTGTATTAATTAATACTTATATTAATTAAATATGTCAAACCACAAAGTGATTGCTTTCTTATTGCTTATAATAATTAGAGATGTAGATGTTTCAATGTGGGTTTTATGATATTAAAACACTTGTGACTTATTACACAGACGACATTTTATTCAGCTCTTTATTAGCTCCCTGACATTACACAAGTGAAGTAGACCATAGACATGTTACAATAATCTAGTCATAGTTTATTCATAGAGATGTGACATCCCCCTTCTTAATTTATAAAATAAAATAAAACATAAAATACATTAAAATTTCATATGTCACAATACCTATCCGGTTGTTTGACAACTCTTCCATATCTCGTAATATATGGATTTTGTGAATTATTTTCTCCCACCTGTCCCTCATCTCCAGCTTCTTTCGCTTCTTGTGCTGGATTAGATCGCATGGACAGATGGTCATTATTGATTCCAGTATTGTATCTGAGTCTTAAATGTATTCTATTTCGTCTATACCTATTACCATAATTATCTTCAATAATATAAGACCTGTTACATTTTAATATATCTTTAACGACAGCTGGTAGCCAATTACTTTTGGGATTTTTCTTAAAGTATACATGATCCCCTGTTTTTAACAAAGACAATGGTTTTACATTTTCATTATAATATTTGGAATTTTTTGAATTATTTTTATCAACACACTTTTTATAATCTGAAAATCTTACAACCTTAGGTTTTAATTTAATTTGAGTTAAAGGAATATTCATTCTCAAAGTTCTAGACATTAATAATTGAGCAGGTGACGGTAAGTTGGCTTTCGGTGTGTTCCTATAATGCAATAAAGCGATATAAGGATCTGCATTTGTTTCTTTACACTTTTTTAGAATATTTTTTACAATTTTTACAGAACTCTCTGCCTGACCATTAGATTGTGAATGATATGGACTTGTAACTACGTGTTCTATATCCCAATCATATAAAAATGATTTAAATTCAATAGATTGAAATGGCGGTCCACCATCTGATACTAAAGACATTGGAATACCTTGACGCGAAAAAATAGATTTTAAGTGTATTATTACATTTTTGGATGTAGAATCCTTATTCAATAAAGCAATTTCTATAAACTTTGAATAGTAGTCTGTTACAATGAGATAAATTACATTATTAAAATACATTAAATCAATACCGACTTGTTGCCATGGAAACTTATTTATTTCATAATTTATTAATGGCTCTTTCTGATTAGATACTTTAAATTTATTACATACTTGACACTGTTCAATTAAATTTTTGACATCCACAGTAATATTAGGCCAATATAAAATATCTCTAGCTAATCTTAGACATTTGTTTATTCCTTGATGTCCTTCGTGTATCTTATTTAACATTTCTTTTCTCAGAGATTGTGGAACTATTAATTTATTACCCTTAAAAATCAAATCATTAATGACATTAATTTCGTCTTGAAAGTTATAATATGATTTTAACATACAGTGAACTTTATCTTTACCATTTGGCCAACCTTCGTAATAATATTTTTTCAATGTTTGCATAGCTTCATCCAATGCGGTAGCATTACTTATTTTTTTACGATATTCTTCAGTGATAGCTAAGTTCATATAGACTGAATTGACATGACAATGTAGATCAGACTCATAATCAGGTATATAATGATCTTTCAAAGCGGCTCTAGACAAAGTATCCGAAATATACATTTCTTTACCTGGGACATGTACAACATTGAAATCATAAGATTGAAGTGCTAACATCATACGTTGCAATCTGGCAGGTACATCATGCAAAGGTTTTTTAAATAAATAGACTAAAGGTTTGTGATCAGTCTGTACTGTCACTCTGTTACCGTAAACATATTGGTGAAACTTATTACAACCAAATTGTATGGCAAATAATTCTTTTTCAATTTGAGCATAATTTTCCTGCGACTGCGTCATTGTTTTAGAACTATATGTAATTGGACGATTATTTTGCAAAATGACTGCACCTATAGCTGATTTTGATGCATCAACTGACAAAGTTAGCGGTATTTTTGGATTATAATGACTTAAAACTGTTATATTTGAAATAGCTTCCTTCAAAATCTTAAAACATCTTTCATTATTCTCGTCCCATGACCATACTACATTGTTTTTCAATAAATTTCTCAAGATTTGTGACTTTTCTGACAAGTTTTCTATAAACGGACCTAGATAATTGACCATTCCCAAGAATCTTTGCAAATCTTTGACATTTTTGGGAGACGGCAACTCCACGATTGCTTTGACTTTCTCTTTGTCAACTTTTACACCTTCCTTACTAAAAATATAACCTAGGAAACATACTTCTTTGACAAGAAATTTACATTTTGACTTATTTAATTTTAAATTGACTTATCTAGCCCTTTCCATGACTTTTCTTAACCTAATATTATGGATTTCTTCAGTTTCTCCATAAATTAGAAAATCATCGACAAATATTAAAATACCTTCTATATCTCCAAATAAATCTACCATAATCCTATAAAAAATCTCAGTTGCTGCATTTATTCCAAACGGCAGTCTTAAATATTTGTACCTTCCAAATGGAGTTTGAAAAGTACATAAATCACTACTTTCTTCATCTAATTTTAATGACCAAAATCCTGAATAAGCATCTAAATGCGAAAAATAAGCAGCTCCTATAAGTTTAGATCTAATTTCATCAATGTTTCTTAATGGAAAATGCTCTCTCATTATACAATTATTAAGTTTTCTAGGATCTAGACAAATTATTAATTTACCTGACTCTTTGACTGTTATGACCACAGAATTTACCCAAGAAGTAGGTTTAGTGACCTTCTCAATGACCTTCATCTTTTCCATGCGATCTAATTCCTCACGAAGACTGTCTTGTAAAGCAAAAGGAACTTTCCTCGGAGGATCAACGCATGGGACAGCATCTTGGCGAAGTTTGAGATGAACGACAGGTGGTAGGCATCCTAGACCCTGAAATATGTCATTAAATTCAGTTAATATAGTGTTACGATCAGATTGAACATTAAACACTCTTTTTATAATACCAAGCTTTATAATAGTTGGAAGACCTAAAACTGATTGACATTCTGTATTAGTGACAAAAAATTTTATATTTTCTACGATATTTCCATTTACTTGACATACCAGATCACATTGACCAATGATCGGTATTTTATTACCTCCAAAACCTGACACATTTACGTGACCTTTTTGTAGATTAGTATTTAAATTTAAGTTTCGAAAGTTTGACAATGAAATTACATTTATATCAGCTCCAGTATCCAAAATACAGTCTAATATTTTGTTATTAATTATTAAATCTAAATGCCATGCTTGACTTAGATAATTTATATTTTTAATATTTCTTATTGTTCCAACATTATGACCCTCAGAGCAAAAATCAATTTCATCATTAGGTACTGATGTTTGTGAATTTAAATTTCTTACATTATTGCGACAATTTTTATTTTTGTAACAAAATTTAGCAAAATGACCAAAGGAATTACATGACCTGCATCTGACATTGACGGCTGGACATTTGAATTTATGATGTTGACCACATCTTCCACAGCGTATATGCCCACTTGACATTGACGGTGATGATGATTGCGACGTAGACCCATGACGATTGTATTGACTTGAAGATCCATAATGACTTGGACTTGATCCTCTTGGACTTGATCTTCTTGGACTTGATCTTCTCGGACTTGACCCCCTCGTTGCACTTCTATGCCGACTAATCTGATGGATATGTTCTGGATTTGTTTGATGTGCAATTTTTTCAGCATTCCTTTGTGACATTATTATGGTTCTTGCAATTTCTACTGTTTTTTGAAGCGATAGTGTAGAATCTTGCAGAAGACGTTGACGTACATGACTTAAATTTGAGTTCATATTCGCAATAAAAATATCTCTTACCAGAGATTCCCTTAAATCTCCAAATTCACATTGCTTGCTTATATTTTGAAGATCCAATAAAAAATTGTCGATATTCTCAGCATTATTCTGACATCTTGTGAAAAATGAGTTTCTGACCATTGTTAAATTCTTTTGTGGTAGAAAATAATAACCCCACATCTGACACCATGTTTCAATGTGGGTTTTATGATATTAAAACACTTGTGACTTATTACACAGACGACATTTTATTCAGCTCTTTATTAGCTCCCTGACATTACACAAGTGAAGTAGACCATAGACATGTTACAATAATCTAGTCATAGTTTATTCATAGAGATGTGACAGTAGATACCTAAAGGGTGATTCTGGTGTTAAGTCAGCGACACGAGACAATTAATCCATCGTACATTATCGGCTATCCAATTTCTATGATTTTCTATACATTTCATTGTGGACCCAGCTCTTTTAGAAACCATCAAAGTGTAATAACTTATTGTATTGTATCACATTCCCTAGCGGCGTCGTTCCTCTGAAGACGAGCAGCTGATGCGGAGATACCTGAAGGAAGGGGACCTCATCAGCGCCGAGGTGCAGAGTGTCTACTCCGACGGGGCTCTGTCCCTTCACACCCGCAGTCTCAAGTACGGAAAGGTGAGGAAAATATATTTTGCTGTTCAGGTTCTTTGGAGAAAGATATTCTTGAGTTTCATTATATTTTCCAGTTAAATACGCATTCGTCATAATAAAAATAAGTTATCAGCTGAGGCTTTCGTGTAAACAAATAACAAATACAGAATTTTGTGACGGGTGTTTCCACAGATAAATAAATATGTTTGCCTGTGACAAAATTACAAGCTAGAATAATGTGATTTATTAATTATTACTCTTGTGATCTTAATTCCCAGCTGAGTCAAGGAGTGATGGTGAAGGTGTTCCCCTCGCTGGTCAGGAGGTGGAAGACCCACTTCCACAGCCTCCCCTGCGGAGTGTCGCTGGTCATCGGCAATAACGGCTTCATCTGGCTCTACCCCACCACCTCCTCCGACACTCCTGGTGGCGGCTTCGCACAGAACCTTGAGGAGGTATGATATAACCATAGATAATACTCAATAAGAATGCCTTCCATGGAAACATTCGTACATGGTTTTACCAGACAAAAGCCTCAGGGAATCTCATTTCTACAGCATTCAGTCTTTTTTCATCTTTCCTCTGCCAGTTCCATTCCTCATTGCCATACATCAGGGTAGGTACCAGCACTCCATTATGGACGGTTAGCTTCGTTTGTTTGGACACTATTTTGTTGGTGCCAATGGCGTTCAGTCCTCCAATGGAGTTACCTGCATTTACCCTTCTTTCAATATCTCTATCAGTCTTCTCATCTCTACATACTTCCCAGATACACAAACTCATCCACCTGCTCCAAGTATTCATCATTCATAACTATTGCACATTGTTTTTGTACTCTCTCTTTCAAATACCATGACTTTAGACTTTTACTTACATTCATCATTAACTCATTCTTCATACATACTTGGTTCATCCTAGACAGGAGAGACTGTAGATCTTCCGTACTGTTAGAAATCAGCACCACGTCATCAGCTTACAACAGGCAACATACTTTCAGATTACTCAATTTCGCGCCCAATCCCACCTCTTTCAATTCTTGCATATAATTAATCCATATATAGATTGAATAACCATGGTGACATTACGCAGCCTTGCTTAACACCTTTTGTGATGTCAAACCACCCTGTAAAACCACCGTTCACCTTAACACATGCAACACTTCCCTAGTATTTGTATTAATATGACTTTTCAGGCTGTTCCACAAGCGGACAGAGAGGTGATGGCACGTCTGAAGAACTGCATTCACGCACTAGCCGCCAGCAAGGTGATGTTGTACGATACCACCATCTTGTGCGCGTACGAGGAGAGCTTGAAGTACGAGTCCGCCAAGGAACTGCTCAAACCAGACGTCATGCTGGACGTGGCCTTCCTGACGCAGCACCGATTATCCCTTCTGCAACAATAAATAAATATTTTTTAAGTGAATACGTCTGCAATGGCGCTATCATGAACATTTTGATGAAGAAACAGTATGAGTAGGATAAAGGATTGTTAAAAAAAGTCCTGAGTTAGGAAAAAACATCCTATAATGCAACACTGATGAAATTCAATCTATTTCTTCGATGTCAAAATTTATTTCCACATTTGTTGATTGTTTATTTTACCAATGGTCATTATCTGTGATATTCAACGGATGCTAAGTTGACCATAAATTATGTATCAATGAAAGATTAAAAGAAGTGTAAGTATATATCAAGAAATTAATTTTCTTAAAATCTGCACATATGTACTACTTACTAGCTGATTCCCGGCATGCGTTGCAATGCAATATTCAAAAAATACGTTGTTTCTCCCTGAATCACCTTTAACGTGCGTCCCCGTTCCCCTCCCGCGTCCCCTTTCTAGCTAGCTTTATAAATTATAGCCTATATGTTATTCTGATGTATTAGCTATATTATTGTAAAGTTTCATTAAAATTCATTCACTAGTTTTTGCGTGAAAGAGTAACAAACACACATACATCCAAACAAACTTTCGCGTTTGTAATATTAAGTAAGATTAGTAGGAACCTAAAAGTTTTTGTATTATTTTTTGGCGAAATTTGCGTTTTTTTTTGTGTATTTTTCAACAAAAGCGTTGATATTTTGTAGAAAAACTCTGTAATGTATTCTTATTATAAAATAGAAAATCTTTGAAAAATACGAAAATTTAAGCTATTTGCCTGAAAATTGCGAATTTCGCATTATTCATGTAAAAATTACAAATTTTGCATAAAAATTTGCATTATCGCAGATGCGTATCTTTCAGGTCTCTAACTATTATAAGATATCGACTGTTTTGGCAAGCTAAAATAGGCCTAGAGGTTTGAGCTAGAGATGAGCGAGTTCTACATTTTGCCATGCTTCCTTTAAAAAGTACTTGAGTTCAAGGAGCAAGTCCCGGGTCCGAGTTCTTTGGTTCAGACTGGGTGCTGTTGCGGCTACCGGGATGCACGGGTTCGGCCGGAGCCGGACCTAGATAGAACCCGCAGAAGAACTCGGACCCCAGACAAGAACCTTCGTGACTAGCGAGAGCAGCGGACACGGGGACGCCGGTGGGGGCACCCGGGTTCCGGCTTCGAGTCTGGTTCCGGGTTCTCTGGGAGTAGTCGATTTTAAAAAGGAGTAGGAGTAGGATCCGCTTCCCACGAAGGACCTGTATTCAAGACCTCACTCCAGCTGAACCCTGACATTGACAGCATAACCTTTATGTTTACGCTAAGGCCTATATTCCACGCTTTTGGGAAAGAAACATAGGCTTTAGTATTAGCATAAGAGTTATGCTGTTAATTTCACAGAAATTAAGGCAAATAGGCCTATTTTTGCTTGCCAAAAAGTGTGGAATAACGTCTTTGACCAAAATGCAGTGGAATTATTAAAGTTAAGGGTGTGAGCAGTAAAGCTTGTGTTGTACACATATATACCAATCTACTTAAAAGTTATAAAAAACAAAACTGTGTACACACACAGCTATAAAACTGCGAGCAGATATCTGTTGAACCGCGTTGTACCGCCACACAACGCTATCAAATATTTCTTCCTATGTTAGGAGAGAGGGTCAGATGAATTAGGGAGCGGCCATGGAATGCTCTTTCTCTCTCTGGTTTCAATCCTGGGATCGGTTTGCAGCAATTTCCTCTACTCTTCTCTTCCATTCTTCCCTGTCTAGTGCGGCTCTTTTGAATTCTGCATATGATGAGCAACGCACGTCCACCAGCAGGTCCTCCAGGTACTCTTGGCGTGGGCGTCCCCTGGAGTTTGTCCCCTCGGTCATACCCTCCATTATGGCATGCAAGAGGCCTTCTTGTCGTATAACATGACCGATCCATCTTGCACGCCTTTCGGACAAGGTCCTGAGCAGGTGCCTTCCTCCTTCGATTCGTTGGAGAACCTCCTCATTTGTGATGTGGTCTCTCCAGGAAATTCCTAAAAGTCTTCTATAGGACCACATCTCAAAAGCCTCTAGTCTCCGTTTATCTCTTTCAGATAGGCACCATGTTTCGCAGCCGTACATCAAAATACTCCATACATAGGTCTTGATGAGGAGTATTCTCAGTTTTAGGTCTACATTATTAGATTCTATTATTTTCGACCTTTTGTTGAATGCAAGCCTAGCCTGGCGTATACGGCTGTCGACCTCGCTCTTAGACCGACCGTCCCATGTTATTTTGCTCCCGAGGTAGACAAACTCCTTGGTGTTCTTAGTGGAACTCCTGCCATCTCTACTCTCATCTAATGTTGCGTTCGGCCTACAGTCAGCAGCTTTGTTTTGTCTTTATTTATCTTCATGTTTTAGTTGTTTTAAAGAATGCTTTGCATGGTTGTTAATGCTCTTTATTTGTACTAAATCTATCAACTTTACATCTGTCATCCACCGGTTTAGGCAGCTCCGTAATTAAAATGACCCCCTCCTGTTTTCGGCGGAGAAGGGGGCGCATAACTTTTCATATATCGCCTCAGGAGCGGTTACGGCCTAAGATGTGTATTGTCTATGGTTGCGCCTAAACCGCTTAGGTGTGAACAGAGGCGGCCCGTGACAAAATTTGCGAGCAGTGCATTTCACAAAAAAATGGTAGCATTAACATGGGAAAATAAAGTGATTTAAAGGGCGCGACATACCTAGTACAAACCTTCACTTGTAGAGAAAATACTTTAATGACACGGTATGGAAGATATCAAATATCGTGGTATGGAAGATATCAAACTTTTTTTCGATGCTCATCATTGCATGAAGCCGATGATGGGACACAGTGTTCCTCACAAATGTTTTTACATGTTTTAACGTAGAAAAACACCGTTCGCACTCAACAGTTGTCATTGGAATAGTACAAATTATGTTTAAAAGTTTAACCGTTTCACTAAAACACTCCACTAAGTTACATTTGATAAATTCGACGTTAATCGCAATGTTTTCAGTAGCACTCATTTTAAATAAGTTTTTACATAGCACTCTCTTTAGGGTGAATTGCCATAGACAAAAAAAAAGTTTTTTTACAGAATAAAACTTGCGAAAACCGTTGAATGCTGTCAATACCGAAAAATACTCACTGCGTCAGGCTTGCGACCGATGGCGTTAAAACATAACATTGTAAATTAGTTCTAAATTCGTTAAACATAACTATTTCATTCCAAAGGTTCGGGATCACATTACGCAAGTTTAATGTTTTGTCCTTTGCTCCGGCAATGCACGCCAACACCATATGTCTTCTCTGCTTTCACACGTCAATCTTCGTATGGGTCTATCCCTGTCATGCTCATTTCACGGGCACGGGCACTTCAGCATCTGGAGATGACCCCCGTAGAAATATACCTTCATGTGACGTCACGCCTGGGCATAACAAAATGTGCACGAATTCCTTTCTCTCATGGAAGGGAGTCTAGTCAATTGGTATGGATTTTGTAACGAATTGGCGGGAATTCTTCGTGAAAGGATGTACTAATTTACACTTCTGATGAATATCGAAGTTTGGAAGTGCAGTGCACGAATGCACTGAGGAAGGAGCCGCCTCTGGGTGTGAATGGTCTGAAGGGATTGTATGGAGAGCGTTATTTGGCGTGCTATGATTTTTATAGCTGTATGTTTACACAGCTTTATGTTGTCAAGGTAAATAAATGTAATTGTAAATAGTAAATATGTTAAATATGTAGCACTCTTCCACAGTAAAATGTTTCATAATAAAAATATTTTTTATTAAATTTTGCTTTGTGATTTCTAGAGCAACAAGAATGCGTGAAACTTTTAAATGCAGATGATTGGGAGAAATATGAAAAGTTCTTCAGTAAAACAAAGAACATTTTGTTTATTCATCACGTAACTCACTTTATTTATTTATTAATTTTATTTATTTATTTATTAATTTTCAGGAAATCGACAGTTTACATTTATTTCAGTTTGTACATAATATTAAATAGCCAAAATAAAACCAATTATGGATTTCCTCCTTGTGACTTTACTTGTACTGAGACAGCATAATAAGAATGTAAATTAATTTTATAAAAAAGCAATATGAATCCAAAAATTATATAAAACAAAAACCAAAAAATATAAAACAATTTTTTTCTTATATAAAATGAAACATTACTAAACAAAAAATCTATCAATACATTGGTAGCCATGGAGAGATGTTGTACATATTAATCAAATCATAACAGAAATATAAAAATATAAAAACATAACATTATCCACGTAAAACATAACATCATTCATAAAAATTTTAATTTCATAAAATTTTTTATTTCATAAAAAAACATAACATTATTCACCATCAGAGAAATATTCTTTTACGGACCTCTTATATTTGGTAAGGTCGCAATTGAAAATGTCCACATTGGATAATACGTTATTATAACTATTGCATAGTCTGTTCAGGCAAGAATTCTGCTTACAGTTTGTCTTGCATTGATCCACCCTGAACAGGACAGAAGAGCGTGTTGAACGTGCAGGTACATTGAAATGAACTTTATTTAGCAACTCTGGGCATTGAATATCATTGTTAACTACTTTATACAGGAATAGTGCATCCATATGATGCCTTCGTACACTCAATGAATCAATTTTAAAGTGTGAAGCTGCCTCTGCATAATTATTAAATCTTACAAATGATTGTTATAACAAAGATATTTTAGGAATTTGTTTTGAATTGCCTCGATTTTGTTTATGTGGATTTTGTAAAATGGAGACCAAACAACTGATGCAAACTCCAGATGACTCCGTACATAGGCAAAGTAGAGTTGCTTAATGATATTGATGCTATTAAAAAGTTTTGTGTTTCTTATGATGAAACCTAACATTTTAGCAGCTTTATTTATGATTTGTTGTATATGAAGGTTATATTGTAGTTTACTATCAAGGGTTATTCCAAAATCACGAATATCTGAGACTGTTGCAATGTTGTTGTTATTTATAGAATAATTAAATAATGTTTTATTTTTATTTCTTGAAAAGGTAATGTGACGACATTTTGAGACATTTAGAAATAGTTGATTTTGTTGGCAATAGGTAAATATATTGTTTAAATCATGTTGTAAATTGACACAATCATTTATAAATTAAATTCACTGTTGTTCGATTCGTTACTCTGCAAATATCAGATAATAGAAATAAAGAGATAATAGACCTTAAAATCAAAGTTTGTACATTTAGTTTTTGTTGCGTTCCACGATTTGCATGTTAAAAATATATATATTATATGCAGTGGAATAAAATATTTGGGGCACGTAATCACTGATGACCTAATAGATAACAATGACAGAAGGCGAAAATTGAAGAAATGTTTTTAAAACTTTATGCTGAAACTTATCTTTTAGTAAATCGTCACTTCATTTGGATAGGGTTCTAACTTCACTTCACCTTGTTCTGAGATATGAGGTGTCAAAGTTTGCAAAGACCTGCACTCATTATCTATTTACCTATTTCTGATTTTGAGGTTGAATCTTGTGTAAAATATGTTGACTGAAAACATTTTGAAGGAAAATATTTAAACAGGACATAAACTTACCATTTTAGAACATAACTAAACACGCAAATAGAACCATATTCAACCAGCTAAGGGCATAATAATTCATTGCATAAGGTTCCCATTAAATATCCCTAATGCAATTCCAAGCTAGGGCCACATCATATTTAAATATTTTCTATTAAAATATGATAAGCTAAAATACTGAACCTCAAAATCTTTTTTTTTAAAATAGATTACGAAAATTTGTCTTTGAAACCTCAGAACATGGTAATTCGAAACCTATACAACCAAAGTGACCAACTATAATGCGCCTCGTAATAACAGTCGGATACAAACAAAATAAAGAGTGTAAATGATCTTATAACCTCGTAAAATAAATGGAGCTCGATTTTAAAATTTCTTCATACAAGTATCTACGGAAATACAACATGTATGGTTCTAAAATTTATTTAGGTTATAGAAATGAGCAAAAAGAATGATTTTACATTCAAAGGTCATTTTTGAAAAAAATGTCATACATTTCCAGTCCCAAAATGTATTTTTCGACGCCCGCTTAATATGATTCCACAATGTACATAACTCAAGAGTTGTGAGGATTGCAGAAATTAAATTTCTAGGCGTTTATTAATATATAAAACAAAGTTTAGTCGGGTTAATTACACCATTTATAACTCGAGAATGGCTGAACCGATTTTTATGATCTTTGATTTGTTGGATTGGTCTCCGCCCCGAATAGCACATCGGGCAAATTCACGAAATAAATAATTATGAAGAAAAAAAATTTCCTCGTACATTTTGTATGAGGAAAAAATACAATAATTAAAAAAAAAATACAATAATTATAATAAATTTCCCTCACACGTATAAAGAAAATGAAACGCAATTCCCGTAAGTAAGTGGAAAGGTAGGAAAATCAAAAAATATATAAATGGTTGCGCATCGATAATTGCTTCATTGTGTAATTTTGAAATTAAAAAACTGAATTAAATTCAGCTAATAACACAACAGTTATTGATTCTAAGGCGGAACAAAGTTCGCCGGGTCAGCTAGTAATAATATAATAAAACTAATATAAAACTTATTTCCACTTAATTATTTGTGACCGTAACCGGTTTCAGCCTGTTAAGGCCATCTTCAGACTTGTACTATTGTTTCATCTACAGTTTATATGCATAACATATGGAGGAGAGGAAGGGCGGTAGTCTACGAGGATTTTATTCAATTTATATGGGTTTCCCAATTTTGTTGCTATGTATTTAAACTGTAGATTAAAAAACAGGTAAATTCAAACGCGGTAGAAGCGAAACCTTCAGAAAACTAAAATAGAACAACGAAGCACCGTGACCCGCGCCACTTAGTCTAAAAGTCTCACAGTGAACTGCGCTGTAAACCGTTATCTTACTTTCGTTCTTTACTTTTCTGCGCGGCGGCCTGAAGTGGCGCGGGGCAAGGTCGCTCCGAAGTATCTAATACAGTGGTTCTTAACCTTTTTGACGGTACTAACCCACACCAGTTTCATATACGCATTCACCGAACCCTTCTTAAGACGACAATATACCTACCCTAAAATATATTCAGAATCTTAACGACGTAAGAAAAGAAGCCGTGTGTGCAAATTGCGACTCACGACCCGTGTATTGGACGGACCTACTTTCGAATTTGCCTTATCAAAGAAAAGAAGACAAATAATGTGCGAATCTTAACGACGTAAGTGAAGAAAGCGTGTAAACAAATATGCGCCCGCGGCACGGCGTATTGGACGAACTTACGGTCGAATTCACCCTACCAGGCCTGGAGATTCGACCTTTCCGCCGCGTTCTTTTTAATTAATTCTGAAGAACGTGTTACAAATATTTAAAATGTGTCTCCATGTCTCACTCCCGAAGTTATTAATTCATCGTCTAGAAAAATAAAATCTGGTGCTTACCGCTAACTTCATAGTTGAAAAACGGGTTATAAAGTTTGAAAATCGTTTTACGTAAAATAGATATTACCCCGGAAGCCTTCTTAACGTTTTTTCGTGAAAAAATAGAAGCCATTCGTGCTTCCACGTCTAAAGCCCCTCCGCCAATATTTACTATAAATTCTAAAGGAAATTTGTCATCCTTCAAACTCACAACGCTGGAAGAAGTAAGAAAAATAATTTCAAGTTCGCCAAATAAGCAATGCAGTCTTGACCCTATACCAACATGGTTATTAAAAAAATGTGTCATTGTCTTAGCTCCATTCCTAGTTCATCTTTTTAATAAATCTCTGAGCACAGGTGACTTCCCTGAACCACTAAAATTAGCTGTAGTTACGCCGATACTAAAAAAGCCACAACTAGACTCCGATAACTTAGGTAATTACGGACCTGTTTCAAATTTACCTTTCCTATCAAAAATCCTGGAGAAAATTGCTGCTGCACAAATAACCAGTCACTTGAATTCAAATAAATTATTCACTAATCGTCAATCCGCATATAGAAGGTTTCACTTAACAGAAACCGGAATACTTCGTATGCTGTCAGATATAACTTTGGCCATAGAGTCAGGTAAGTTAGCACTTATCTCACTCCTGGACATGACTGCAGCGTTTGACACGATTGATCATGACTTCCTCATTAAGAGATTAGAGGAAACATTTGGTTTGAGTTCCGATATAAAAAATTGGCTGGTATCATACCTATCCAATCGCTTACAAGCCGTTAAGGTTGGAAATAAACTCTCTGACTTTGCAACACTTTCTTCAGGGGTACCCCAAGGATCCGTTTTAGGTCCACTTCTTTTCATCCTTTTTACAAATGATGTCGCCAAAATAATCAAGTCATTTTGTCTCTTGTCCCACTGCTACGCTGACGATCAGCAAGTTTATTTTTACTGCTCTCCAAACTAAATCAATAGCCTCGAAATCCGCATAGCTGAGCTGAATGCCTAGAAGCAATAACTCGTTGGATGTCTTCAAACAAGCTGAAGCTGAACCCATCTAAGACTGAGTTTCTCTGGGCGGCCACAAACAAACGTCAACATTTCATAGACAATTCACTTATTTCCATTTCCGGCAACGATATTATTCCAAAGACAACAGTCAAACTTCTAGGCGTTAATTTAGATTCAGACTTTTTGCTTAAAAGTCAAATAAATAGGACAGTAAGCACCGGCTTTTTTCACCTAAGACAACTAAAGTCAGTTCGAAGAAACCTTCCTACAGAGGCGACAAAACTATTAATCAACTCTTACGTAGTCTCACGGCTTGATTACTGTAACGGCATCTACGCTAGTCTTCCAAAATACCAAACTGACAAACTTCAATCCGTGTTTAATGCAGCGGCAAGGCTCATAACCGGGGTCTCTAAATATTCACACATTTCAGAACACCTTCGTAACCTTCACTGGCTCAAGTGCCCTGAAAGAATCCAGTACAAATTGTGCTGGATGGTGTTTAAATCAATCAACAAAATGGCCCCACCTTACATCTCTGAATTATGCGTCCCGGAAAATACCGGTCCGAGGCAATTAACCCTTAGATCGGCAACTTCATCTGCTATAGGCAGACTAATAGAACCCAAACGAAAGCCAAATACTAAGTTCGGAGATCGTGCTTTCGGAGTATCTGGGCCTAAGGCTTGGAATAGACTCCCCCCGGAATTAAGATGCATAAAAAGCCCAACAGAGTTTAGGTCCAAACTAAAAACATACCTTTTCGTGCTCTCATACCCTTAATTTAATTTAAATATACCTATCTGAGAGTATCATACTTGTATTGCCTGTGATATGTCTTAATCACACTTTTCTTACTGAATTAAAATTACTCGAATCCTTACACATCAATCTGTCTCTCGGAAGATCAAATCCTTGTACTACTGCACCGCCCACCATTAAATCTTGCTTTTACTTTCCAAAATACACTCATTAAAGAATATATTACATATTAATATTAAAATATTTTCAGGATTAAACAACATGTGTTCACAATTATGTCCTCTGCGTGCGAACTATATCTAAATTTCTTTAAATAGACAATAAACAGTGTTAATTTCAAGCGACCTCCCAGGTAAGTATGGTCCTGTATTCATTCATTTTTAGGCAGCATCGCGTTCAGTGTCAAAATATTGTACATATATTTTCGTATCGGTGATCAATGAACCGGTGTATGCAATTTTTAGCCATAAGTTGTTTTTAATTGTTTGTCTAGCTTGTAGTCTTTCTAGATTTTAGGCATGTATGGTAAGTTTGTACAGCGCCCTTGAGGTGATTTTTCACAAAAATGGCGCTATACAAATCGTCCAAATATTATTATTATTATTATTATATGAATGGCAAGGTATTGTTTTTATTAATCTTAAATATAAAGAACTTAAATTCCCAGTGAATTGTTAGAAAAAAAACGAGTGTGCTTTCGACCACACGACTGAAGTAAAACTTCACTAACTTATAAAAGAGAGAAAGAAAATATGCGAGCGCAGTAAAAACAAAAAATTAGCAATGTCCTATTCAAACCAAACTTTATGACAAACTAAACACCAGAAAATATTCGATTTATTATATTATTGACAATAATAAAAATTCTAAAATTAATTTATCTGCTATCTTTCCACTCAGCGCACTGCTTTCTCTTGCTCCTACAGTGTGATACAGACAATAGGCCTGCACTGTGTCTTAGATATACGAAACGCAACTGGCTATGAGAGAAAGAGAGAAAGAAAATATGTGCTCGCACCTCTCTCTCTTGCCCCTACAGTAATATACGAAACGTAATTCTCTCTATTTCTATCTTCACTAACTTATATCTACCTCCCTCTCAAGTTCCGTTCGCCTCGCCCGATCACACTTTTCATAATGCTCTCGTCACGCATTCACCAGCTTACTCCCCAAGTCAAGCGTGCTTAAAGAAGTTTTACTTCAAAAAGTTATTATAGTCACGAATTCGCCGGAAATGATTAAAATGTGAGTAATGAGCAAACAAAAATTATTAGGGTTGTGTACCGCCTTAAGAGCGTATAACCAGAGAAAACCAGAAATTTGTCATTTTTAAATCAGTACGTATTGACTCTTTTCCAGAAAAAATTATAAACTGATTTCTAAAGATTTTTCTTTTATCTAGTAAATGTTTTAAATTTTGAGAAAAAATGTTTATTTTTAGTATAAGGTTATATGTATAGGTGGCAGATTTGTTAAATTTTCAAAACAGATTTTGTATTATACAACACCCATTTCAAATCATATAATCATGTAGTAAAATAAATCAATACATTATCTGGTAAACGTATGTTACAGAATTTTGATTTTAGTTTAAATAAAATCATTAAAAATATGTACGTACATGTGTTTCTTGACGAAAATTGGTCCGTTTGTGTATTTATTTGCGCACTTTCAGACTAATATATTTTAAGATTTTTTTACATTCTTATTTTGCTCAGACATTATGGAAAAATGATAAATACTTATGATCAAAAAATAATTACAAAAAAATACATAATTTTAATATTTTTATCAACACGCCTTCCAGCATTTTTGGATGTAGGTATAAATTAAAGCAAATTTGAAATGAAATAAAATCGATAGTTATCAATAGAGTTATAATTTTAAAAAGCTGGTACGGAGAGTAATTAATCTTTCTCATTGGAACCGCCCTGTACGATCGTAAGAACATCTTTCGACGAAATGTGGATTTTCGGCCGCTGGCTGGTTACACGCCCTTACAGGCCGGTATTCTACCGATTTCTTGCAAACCTCCCTTAAACATTTGAAGTTTTTAAGCTCTTGAAAAAATATATGTTTTTCTTAAAGATAATATCTAGACATTAGTCGCGCCCAAGCGCAAATGATATAAAATTCCCTCGATAGAATAAAATCGCAAAGTATGCCCCAAAAATTATTATAAACATGTTTGTTTCAGTTATTTTACAAGTTATATGTATGAAAAAATTCACAGCGTTTCTTTAAATGCTGTTTAAGACAATTATCGGGAGATTTTTGCTCTATTTTAAACGAGTCGTGTTTTATTAAAGATTTTCATGATTTTTGCATCGATTTTATCGTTGTAAATGTTAGCGCGCTCTTCTAACATTCGTAATTTCATATCTCTCCGTCTTCTTCTTTTTGGGGCCGGGAACAAAGCCTTAAACGCTCTTAATTGGAAAGCGGGGCGTCTCATCACGAATCATATGAGTCGGGGGTGTGTCTTGACCTCCGCCGAACCCGCGAGACTGACTTACCGAACCCCTGGGGTTCGATCGAACCCAGGTTAAGAACCACTGGTCTAATAGCTCGCGGGCCGCAGTTTGCACAGACGTGCAGCAGAACGTGCTATTTACCGTGTGGCGCTAGTTCCTAGCGCCGCTATCAGTTACAACTGCGTCACAAAGACGGTATCTTGTATATCTTCATCATTCATCTGTATTTTATCACGGTTTGTGTTTTAATCGGCATTAGCGAACTAGTCACACGCCAGCAAGGTCGCATGATAACTGATAACGTCATCCTGATAAGTCAGCAACAGAGGGTCTGGCGTCCGTGCTGGGTGACATGTCTGCCACACAGATATTCACTTATTATCACCTTTTATATTATATTTACAGATAAAAACATAATATTATATTTTATATGACACAAAACCGTGGATCGGTGATAATTGATAGTACTCCACAATGGCCGATAAACGGTGATAATGGACGACCTTTGATGTTGATGTCGGATCGATCATTGATTACCTATTTATATTTATTTATTGCGTTACCTACTACTGGAAATTGTGAAAATTGCTATTGAAATATGAAATTTAAAAAACCAGAGTGTGCAATTCACACGCGGTACATGTAAAAGCTTCATAAAACTAAAGTATACAAAAGTGGGGAGACTACGAAGCTCTTTTTTAAACGACTTCGAAAAGGAGGAGGTTCTCAATTCGACAATTTTTTTATTATTTTATGTTTGTTACCTCAGAACTTTCGATTGGGTGAACCGATATTGATGATTATTTTTTTATTAGAAAGCTGGTGCTTCCAGTGTGGTCGAATTTTAATTTGGTCCAGTTCTGACAATGGGATCCATAAGAAAACCATATACGTATGTCTTAAATTTGCATTAAGTATGTGCGTGACAAATGGACGATTAACTCAATATTACGCCAACCGATTTCGATGATTCTTTTTTTGAACTAAAACTTCTACAAGCACGCTCGTCACTAAAAATCAAAAAATAAACAAAAATTTTAACAAAACAAAAAACGGCTTCAATAAATGCACTAAAAAAATGCAGGTGACAAATGCGATATACGCAACTATAGACCTGTGTGTATACAGCCAACTATTCCAAAAATATTTGAAAAAAATATTTTGGATAAAATTAGTTTTAAATTAAATGGGATTATAACAAGGTTTCAACACGGTTTCATGAAGAATATATCAACTCTGACAAATCTACTGATATATGAAAACTTTATAGCGAATGCCTTTGCAGATAAATGTCAAGTAGACTCGATATATACTGACTTCAGCTAGGCGTTCGATAAAGTTTGTCATAAAATATTGATACATAAATTAAGGAGTATGGGTATAACCGGGAACTTTCTTAAATGGGTAGATAGTTATTTAACAAATAGGCAACTGTTTTTAAATGACGTAATATCGGATGCCTTTTCTGCCACTAGTGGTGTGCCACAGGGCTCCCATTTAGAACCAGTACTGTTTATTTTATTTATTAATGACATTGTAGACGTTTTTTCCGATGTTGATATCCTGTTATTTGCTGATGATTTAAAATTATATAAAAAAATTAAAAATATTTCTGATTGCATAATTTTACAAAAAAAATTAAACAACTTGTTTAATTGGTGTATAAGCAATAAACTGGCACTTAACATTAGTAAATGTCAAATAATAAGATTTTATAAAATAAAGAAACCGACCATTTATGAATACAATCTTGACAAAATTATATTAAACTCAGTAGAAACAATAAATGATCTAGGTATTATTTTTAACTCAAAACTTACATTTATTAGCCATATAACTAATATTATTAATAGAGCAATGAAGATTTTAGGATTTATTATTAGAATAACCAAACAATTTTGTAACATTGATACTATTCGCATTTTATACATAACGCTAGTGAGAAGCATTTTGGAATATAATTATACGATTTGGGCTCCACATTACAATAACCATATTCAAGCGATTGAAAAAGTCCAGCGTAGATTCCTTAGGTATATTAATTTTAAATTAGGTATTCCAAGAGAATCCGTGGACTGTAATTTGTTATTAAACTGGACTAATCTCGTAAATTTATCAGATCGCAGAAAAATCTGTGATCTATTAATATTATATAAAATAATTCATTCGGTCCTGGATACCCCTGATTTAATAGAACTAATACGATTTCATTGCCCTGGTCGCGCTAACAATAGACTCACTCTACCGTTCTACTATAATAACACACATACATTATCACATTATTACTCACCAATCAGTCGATTACACATTTTGGGAAATGAACATGCTAACATCGGCGACATTTATTTCTTAAAATTAGCGCAATATAAACATGCACTCAAAAATTATTTTTCCAAAATAACTTTATATACGCAATATGGACATGTTGAAATGAAATGATGATATTTCTCATTGTTCTTTTTTGTTATTTTTTGTTGTGATACACAAAATGATTGTATGTTATTTTTAAGTTTAAAACTACTATTATGTAATGATATTATTTTTCTTACTTTTGTACTCTATTATATGTTTATTTATAAAAGGCAGTATAGCCGTTTATGTGTTAAAAATAAAAATAAAATAAAAAGTAAAAAAATAATTTCGTACGATTGTTATTTTTGGAGTCGATGTCAGCCATGATCTCCACATCTCACCTATAACTACCTATGTATATATTACCTTGGCTGACACCGACTCGAAAAATAACAATCGTACCTACGAAATTATTTTTTTACTTTTTAGTGCATTTTTTTAAGTCGTTTTTTGTATTGTTAAAAAAAATTTATCAATGTGAAGGATAAAAATTATTATAAGCAATAATTATCAGCCCGAAACACTCATCTACATTGAAAAAATCTTCCGAGAAAAGATACATGCCGCCAACGGGACTTGAACCCGTGTCCTGATTGCCAGAGAGTACCTGACCGGCAATCAGAAGAACACGGGTATCCTTCCTATTGGCGGCATGTATTTTTTTCAATGTAGATGAGTGTTTCAGGCTGATAATTATTGCTTATAATAATTGTTACACTTTGTGCTATGCATAAAAATCTTGTCTTAAAAATAACGTTAGTTTATCAATTAAAAATAATAATTAATGTGAAGGATGATTTTTTCCATTTTTTGTCGTTGAATTCCAGTGCACCTTTTCCTATACATTTGGTCATCTTATATTAGTATTTGCGTACACATAGCACTCTTTTCAGGGTGAATTGCCTTAAACAACAAAAAAAGTATTTGCGTTTTCTTCTTTGAAGACGCTTTCTTTTGGGTTTTCTTTTGCCTATTCATTTTGGAGTGTTTTGAAGATTGGATGTTGATCAAAAATATTTTTTTTTGTTTTTTTTTATTTAATAGGATTCGATATCCTTGGTGCTCTGAATGTCTGGCCGCTAAGATTCGTCAGGCGCTTTATACCACTGGACTCGCGTGGAACCTTGAATTTATCGTATTATATTGGAACCGAGTACCCATTAAATAAATAAATATTTTATTGCTATCCCATTCTCTCGAAGGCTAAATCGTATACGTGTACGTATTTGTCTCTTTTTAGTGTCGCTCGCTTCCGTTTCATCGAGTTTAAAATCACAACGTTGCTAAACAAGTTTTCACTTCAATAAATGCAATAATTATATCGATCACGGAAATTTGAAATGCTGTAAAGTACAAAATGTTACGTAATTGTTGAGGAAAGCGAAAATAAAGTTTTTTTAATTATTTTTTTTTTCTTGAATTTTTTAGACCTATAATTGTGAAATTTTATTAAAAATAACATTAAACAGATCTTTCATAAAAACTAAATATTTTTTGTAATTTTTCATTAAAAAAAATCCTCTTTTAAAATGCTCGTCGTAAAAGACGCACTTATTTTCCTAGAAATATTTCGACGATGCAGGTCGAAAGAGGAAAAAGAACGGAGAAAAATTACATATTTAACTCATTTTTGAACTTATTATCCTTTACAGAATTACAAATTACCGCTTGTATCACAATTTATTGCCTTATGCAAGGACAGAATGGCCTGTTAGATACTAGTAAATTTACTAGAGCAGGCCCGTGAAAAATCACAGCTTTTTATAATAATTGTAAGATTTGTGAAGCAGAAAGCTTATTTAAATATGTAACACAACAGAACAAGGTCAATGCTGCAGAATGATCAATTTACCTAATCTAGTAAGTAGATACGTGGAAGGCGGGTATGGGTGCCGCTGCCCCGGGTACCATTTATTGGATATCCAACACCTCTGACATAGGTCACCCCAAATGATTTGCCACTTTTGGTAGCAGGGGTGCACGGGTTCATGAGGTGATGTTTTTTCCTTGACTTAGTGGCGGATGCGTTTGCCCAACTACTGCGTGGCGGGTCGGATAGGTAGAGATGGGTTCAGGTAGACCTTTTGACATCTCAAGCCGGACTCTCTCGACCGCCTTGCATTGCAGTGGGAGGGATTGATTAATACGTCCTTCACTCCTGGACACTTTGACCCCGGATTCCTCCCTATCCGTCGTACCTTCTTCATTCCCAGAACTTTCTCTTCTTCCTTTCCTTAAAAATAACCTCTTCACATAGCAGCCCCAAAGATGACATAGGCTCCGAGGGAAATTATATTCCTCAGGGCCTCCTGTGTGGCGTTAAACATTAGCTCTACACAGGAGGCCCAAAAGTAACTTTATAGCTTGTCTGAATTCTTCACGCAATTCCTCCGGATTTTGAAAATGACACTTAGATTCAAAGCAAATCCAAGTTCCAGAGTTCATTAAACCAGAGTTACGCAGGACATACACAACAACCAAAATTAGTAGGTTTGTTGATGTTCAACCAAAAAATAAAACAAAGCCCTCGTGTTCCGAGTTCCGAGTGCAATTATTTGCATAGAATGCAAAATGACATCATGCTGATTTGTGATTTGTGTCGTCCAAATGAATTCAGACGACTCAAGACGGATTGGCTCAGTGCCATATTTCTAGAATTTTCTAGATATCTCGTGACTATTTTTTTACCTCTTCCCGCGTGACGGCATCACCTGTTGCCGGGAAATTCAAATACGTATTTTGTCTCCCGCTCGTTATGTTTCGGCGAACGGAGATCACAAAATTATCTTTCCCTAATTTTCACAAATTTTTGATTTGGTGTCGAATACTATATTTGGGAATCATAATCGATAATAAGTTAAAACTTAACTCTAACTTTGAAATGCTAACTAAAAAAATTGCCAAAAAGATTTTTTTTTTTTTTTTTTTTTTTTTTTTTCTTTATTTTTTCCCATTGTATCTACATACATACAAAAGTAATTTTACATAATTTCTAAATACTAATTATAATTTTACATAATTTCTAAATACAGTAAGAGTAAATATAAGGTACAAGTAATGTAAAAGTTAGCAATAAGTAAAATATATAATAGAAAAGAGTAGGTAATGGGAACCCACTAAGGCACTGCCTGTGTGTGGGTAATATAAACAAGATTGCTATATATACATCAATAAGTATATATGTAAAAAATGTAAATTTTAAACTAAAGGTTTAGAAATATAGTAATCTGTGAAAACATTAAAGTAAAATAAAATAAAATAGTGAAACATAAATTTTGTTGATTTTTTGTTAAAGTAAAGAAAGTAAAAAAGTTAGAATTGTATTGAAAAGTGAAACATGAAGTTTTTCAAAAAATTTATAGAAAAAATGTTCCAACATCTGCATCATTCAACCATAATTTTAATTCTTTTACGTAAAGTGATATTTTATCTGCCATTTGAATGTGTTTTGGTAGAAGATTAAAAGTACGAGGACCAATAAAGCTGCTATGTGTTTGCATTAATTTAGTATTGGTTTGGGGGGAGTAAAACATATTATTAGTTCTTTTGCTAATTCTATTTTCATTTTTTACGAAGCAATTTTTATTTTTATATATATATTTCATAGTCTGCAATGTAAATAATTTACGGATATTGAATATTTTTGTCTCTTTGAATAATAACTCTGTTGAGAATGTTTTTTTTCTATTATACATAACTTTAATAATGCGCTTTTGAGTGGTTTGTAAAGGCTTAATAAATGCATCAAGCGCACCACCCCATCCTATAATGCCGTAGATTATTGAAGATTGAACCAAGGAAAAGTAGATCATTTTTAATTTGTCGAGATTGAGTACTTCCTTAAGTCTATAAAATGTGTAAGTAAGATATCTTAATTTCGAGGTGGTTTTATCAATTTGAGATTTCCAATTTAGATGTCTATCAATAGATATACCTAAATATTTAATATTTTCAACATTGACAAGTTCATTGCACAGTGAACATGTTTCTTGATTGCAACTCGTATTGTGGATTCTAATTTTAAGGTTATCGTGAGGTTTGTTTTTAATGCTTTTATAAAAAGTTAAATAAAATGTTTTGCTGTAGTTTAGAATGAGTTTGTTACATTTTAGCCATGTTGAAACAAGTGCAATACATTCGTTTGCCTTAGAAAAAGTTTCAATCCAAGAATTTCCGTTTACTACTATTGCCGTGTCATCGGCGTAAGAAATAATTTTTCCTGGGATCACAAAATTACATAAATCATTTATATACATCAAAAATAGAATCGGCCCAAGGACAGTTCCTTGCGGAACTCCATTTTTTATATGTGCTTCTGAACTATAAAAATTCCCAATTTTTGTTTTTTGTGTTCTGTCTGTAAGATAGTTTGTCAGTATTTTTAATGTGTCTTTTTTGAAACCTAGTTGAGTTATTTTTTTAATTAGTAATTTATGATTTACAGTATCGAAAGCTTTTCTTAAATCTAAGAATATAGCAAGACATTTCTTATTTTTATCGATAGATGTGTATAATTTTTTTGTTAAATCATATATTGCATCTTCAGTGCTTAGATCTTTACGAAAACCATATTGGTTTTGCGATAGAATATTATATTTTTCTAAGTGTTCTATGATTCTATTTTTAATGCATTTTTCTAATATTTTTGATAGGTTTGAAACAAGTGAGATTGGTCTATAATTATCTAATTTATGGGCTTCACCAGATTTATGAATTGGTATTATGGTGGAGATTTTAAACTGTTTTGGAAAATGACCCTCTTTAAGGCACATATTGAAAATATGTTTCAGAGGAGTTAAAATATGTTTTTTAATTTTTTTTAATGTATTACTAGATAATCCATCAGTTCCCTTAGAATTAGATGGTTTTAGGCTATCTATATATTTTTCAATTTCATTTATTGTGATAGGTGAAAAATATTCTATAGGGTTGATTGATTCATTATCTGCAATTGATTGCGAAGATGTCTCTATGAAAGTATTATTATCATTCATACTGGATGATTTAAGTACCTCATCTACTATATTCGTAAAGAAGTAATTGAAGTTTTCGGCAATGGTAGATTTGTCAGTTATTAATTTTTTATTGATTTTAACCTCATTTACAACACTTGAAGAAATATTTTTTTTGTTCATAATTTCATTTATAATATTCCATGTTTTTTTACTATCATTTTTAGCGTTTTCAATTTGTTCACAGTAGTATTTCTTTTTACAATTTCGAATCAGCCTATTGAGTAAGTTTCGGTACATTAAATATTTTGTTTTCATAAAAGAAATTATTCTGACATTATTATTTTGGCAAGCTATTTGATATTTTAACATTTCTCTGTATAATTTGTCTCTTTGCTTAATTGAGACAATTAAGCCAACAGTAATCCATGGTTTGATTTTTTTATATTTTCTGTTTGTTACAACAATTTTACTTTCACTTTTTCGAATATTATCTTGTAGAGTTTTATAGAAATTTTCTAATGCTGAATGTGGATTTACTAAAGATAGAACATTTTCCCAACTTTCTAAATGAAGTAAAGAATTTAATGTATGATAATTAATGTCTATTTTTTCAAGAGTTTCACAATTTTGTTTTATAGATGAATTTTTGAAATTATGCCCATATAGTGTTGGAAAATGATCAGTGATGTTTGTTTCTAGAATTGAGGAGATAATATTAACATCTTTGTGTGTCTTGACAAAAATGTGGTCTAAACACGCGGAGTTTATTAAGGTTACTCTTGTTGGTGAGTTAATATACGAAAGGTATCCATAAATTGATAAACAATCTAGATATTCGTTTTGACAATTAATATTTTTTGTATTATCATTAATATTTATATTGATGTCCCCCGTTAGTATGGAGAAAGTAAAGTTATGTCTGTCAAGATTTCTAACAAATGTTTTTAGTTCATCTACAAATAGAAAATCATTTAAAGAAGGGGATCTGTATACGGCTACTATGAGATATTTATAGTTATTTTGACAAAAAGTTAATTTTATTACATTAGCCGTCTTAAAATCAATAAACTCAGCCTCAATATTTTTTAAAGTATTATGACAAAAGACAGTCACTCCATCATGTCCAGTATGTTTACAGGCAGCAGAAATTGTAGTATAATCAGGTAAATTATATGGAATTACATCTTTCATTTGGGTTTCAGTTAGTACAATTACGCTAGGAGAAAAATCAAAATTATGAAGGAGGACACATAGTTCATCAAAGTGTTTCCTTATACTTCTTATATTGAAATTTAATATTGAGAAGTTTACATTTTTAAAAAGGCTATTGAGTTCCATGGTGTTTTTACATATATGGTTTTGGTGTAAAAAATCTTCGTCCGACATGTTGAAAGATGTTTGTTTATAGTTGCTAGGTGATTGTATGATGGTCCTTTATTCAGAGGGGATATCTTCTGGCTCTCTTATTTGGATTATTGGAGATGTTTCGGTTTTCCTCATCATGACACTTCCGTTTTTAGCCCATATGAACTTGTATCCCGTTCTTGATGATTTCGCCAGGTAAAGCAAGTGTTTATTGTGTTGGGTCAGTTGTTCGTTTATGTAAATTGTGTTATTGATGTCTCCAACGAAATTTATGTCTTTGATATGTAGTACACCATATTTTCTCTTTTGTGAGATAATTATATCTTTAGTTTCCTTATTCTGTAGTGTTACTACTATGGGGGGATGTTTGTTTGTAGGATTTTTATTTCTGATTCTGTATATATTTGTGAATTTCAATGCATCGTTATCACAATTTATTGTTTCCAATATGTTACTAAATATTTTTGAAATATTTTCGTTTTCTTTGTAAGGAACACCCTGTAATTCTATGTTATTTTGTTTATAATTTTGATCCAATTTATTAATTTGCTGCTTTATTTCCTTATTTTCTTTTTGTAGTTGTTTAATTAGATTGTCTTTGTTTTTGTTTTTCTCCTCATATTCATCAATTTTTGAACAGCAGAATTCAACGGACTTCTTTAAATCTTTAATTTGTTCATTGAAAGATTTCATAAATTGTTCTGTTAATTCTGCAAATTTTTTTTCAGTACATTTTATCATCTTGTTTGTATTTGTATTTTCTTCCTCGGAGTCGCTAGATGTCACTTTCTTTTGGGCTTTCTTCTGTCGGTTCATATTTAAAAGGTTCGGATACCGACTATACCGAGTGTTGATTTTATAAAAATAAAAAAAGTTTTGGATTTGGTAGGGTTCGATCTCAGGCCACTGCAGAAATTCGTCGGACGCGTTTACCCACTACGCTACGCCAGGTTTGCGTAAGCACGAAGATTTAATGGCATATATTAGAACCGAGTACTAGCGGATTAGATGAATATTTTATTTGTGTTTTTGGTGAATATTGAGACAATAGCGTACAACTGTCACTTTATTTATTATTCTTTTTATCACTTGTTTGCACTAAAAAATCGATAAATAAATCGGATGTTTCACTATACTGATATACGGTAAGCACCGATATATCTTTTTTTGTTGTTTTTAGATGTTATTTACTATGTTTTTTTTACTTTTATTTGGAGCGGTTGATAAGTGCAGGTTGCTTACTTATTGTTGTAATAATTCGTTTAAGGGATTATTAATTAAGGGAAAATTAGACATTAAAACTAGGAAATTGGTCTATAACACAACTGTAGCATCCCATCTGAATTATTGCTCAAGTGTAATCTTTCTGAGCAATAAAACACAAATTATAAGAATGGAAATAATTCAGAACAGAGGCATGAGGTCTATATTGTGCTGTAGCAGATATACCAGGATCAAAACCATGCAACGCCAACTGAATATATTAAGTGTGTGGCAAAGATTAGTTTTCAATACCCTAGTTTTTATTTATAAGTTAAAAAATGTTACCAGATTATATGTTGAATAATTTTAGAATCAACAGTACAGTTCATTGTTGTCCTATAAGAAACTGCAACGATTTTAGGCTTTCTAAAACAAATTTATCGGGAACACAAAATAATATTTATCATAAAGGTTTTAAAATGTTCAATGAACTCCCTGTAAATGTTAAGGATTATGTCTTGTAAAGTCCAAATTTTAGTCAGTAGGTAAGTAGTAGTCATAGAAAAGAAAACATTAGATATAAGATGTCAGATTTTATATCTAAATAAAATACACAATAAAAAAAATATGTATATTAATATATATAAATCCGTACAAACGTCTCTGATACTGACAAAAACAAAACACTGACAGTTGCGCACCGATAATTGCTTAATTGTGTAATTTTTAACTTAATGAAACAACTGAATTTAATTCAGCTAATAAATTAACACAACAGTCATTGATTCTGAGGCGGTACGAAGTTCGTCAGGCCAGCTAGTAACTAACAAAAACAATTCACCCATTTCAAAAGTTGTGTTTAGAAACACAGCCAATTTTTCGTTCGCCTTGCTAATGAAATGGCATCTTGATTGTTACAGATTTGGATTCGCATAATGCTGACGTGAAGCCCCGGATTTGCCAAATGGAGCCAAATGGCGCCTGAACAACTTGAATTTAGGCGCCTTTTCAAACCGTAGAGATTAATAACTTCACTGTTGTCCATATGGACTCGAGAGCAATACCATTATAATTTTTCGATTTGCAGTCAATTTTGTTTTTACACGATTTTGAAATTCATATTACAGATTACCGCACAAGAGTCCCAACCGTCTGAAGCCAGTGAGACTATATCATCCCCGATTGGGGTATGTTGTGAGGTTAAAGGTAGTGAGGAGGTGATGCGTAAGAGGAATGTTAGGAAGTATCTGGCTATTCTGACAAGATAACTACCACTCTGGAACGTGCCGCAAATATGTTGTACCTAATATGTATTATTATTTTTAATTAATAAATTGTGAAATACAAAATACAAATTAGGTAACCAAATAAATTATATGCCGGGATTTGAAATTTTAAGCCGCGACAAATATGTATAAATTAATAGCGAACAAATCTGTATATATGTCAGTAAAGGACTAAGGGGGGGGGGGGGGCAGCCCGCCCCGGGCCCCCGGTCCTGGGGGCCCCCCAAACGCCTCCATGTTCCCTTGATCAAATTTTAAACAAGGCTTTACGGCACCACTGTTAAAAAAAAGGTTTTTTTTAAATTTCATTTTGTGATTGATGCACTTGTTAAGAATGC
The DNA here is from genome assembly GCA_917563855.2 of Limnephilus lunatus. Taxonomy (NCBI): domain Eukaryota; kingdom Metazoa; phylum Arthropoda; class Insecta; order Trichoptera; family Limnephilidae; genus Limnephilus; species Limnephilus lunatus. The sequence continues at coordinate 60,551,184 of OU830596.1, forward strand.
TCTCACCAAATTTTTAAAAAATAAATTCGAATAAAAAACGGAGATACAACATTTTATGTGAAACCGTTTGAAACAGTTTGTTTATTGAATTATCCTTCAGCATAACTTTGAATGCGTTTTATTTTTGACTGAATTTTATTTTTGATTTTTTATGGTAAATTTTCATCGTTCATACAAATAAAATAATATAGAAGGGGGGCCATTTTTAAAACAATCCCTTTTATTATTCGGATGAACATGTCGGGGTCCCTAGGCAATGTTCGTCTCGGGGCCCCTACCCGATGCGGGGCCCCTTGGTAGTTGCCTCCTCTGCCTTATGGACAATAGGGTCCTGCCAGGGCCGGCTTAAACATTCGGGGCCCCTAGGAAATGTACGTCTCGGGGCCTCTTTATCCTAGGGGCCCCTATCCAATGCGGGGCAGTTGCCTATACGTCTTATGGATAATACGGCCCCGGCTATAGTGACTTTAAGACTGCATGCAAATCAGATGTATAGTTTTTTCTAATATGTTGTCAACCAGTATGAAAAACGTAGTTTTGAGAAAAACGGGTCCAAAGTTTTGCTGAAGAATAATTCAACACCCAAACTGTTTAAAGCGGTTTCATATAAGAGGCTGTATCTCCGTCAATTTTGCGAATTTCCTTACAATATTTGGTGAAAGCAGTATTAACAAATGCATATTTTAGAAAATGAAATAAAAAGTGAAATTTTTTTATTGAGCTGGTGCCTTTAAAATATGCTTAGTACCTATCTGTTTTGGATTTGGGAGGTCCCATACAAACATTATCCCATACAGATAAAATAGGAATAAATAAATACAGTCTGAACTGGTAATTTACAATTTTTAAAAATAAATGTCCTCGGGGGGCGTATTTCCTTTTCCGTGTTCAGTAAGAGGCAACCATGCCTCGAACTCAACACGGATTTGTAATGCCATTTTTTCTCCAGACTTGTGTCCAGTAGAAGGCAACCGGCATCCCATTGTACAAGGGTTTGTAACGCCAATTCCCTTCCCAAACTCGTGTTCAGTACGAGCATCCTCAAAACGTGATTATAACATAAAAAAAGGAAGTATGCATACACGCACAATATAATGGATGGGCAATAAAATGCAAAGCCTTACTAATAAAATAAATAAAAACACTTTATAATATATGTAGTACTTATAACACTTTATAGTACTTATAAAATAAATTCTCTAAAATAAACTCGCATGTCATCATACTTTAAAAAACATCCCAGGTTTTGAATGGTTTGTTTGACAAAGCAGGGTTTGTCTAGCGGGTATGTGTAATTATTCTAAAACATTTCTTTCCATGTTCTGCTATTATAAATGCAGGTACAAACTTGTCCATAATGCATTCACTTAACATGCCTCGTACTGAACACGGGTTTGGGAGGGGAATTGGCGTTACAAACCCGTGCACAGTTGGATGCCGGTTGCCTTCTACTGGACACGGGTTTGGAGGAAAAATGGCATTACAAATCCTTGTTGAGTTCGAGGCATGGTTGCCTCGTATTGAACGCAGAAAAGGAAATACGCCCCCGGGGGCCTCGAAACGCGCGCCTCCATGTTTCCTTGATCAAATCCTAAACGAGCCGTGCGCCGCTACCTGAATTTCTACCGATTTCTTACATATCCTCCTTCAACATTTGAAGTAAACATTTGAAGAAAAAAAGTTATTTTGGAAGATAATATCTATACATTCCCCACGCCGAAACGCAAATTATATGAAATTATCTTGATAGAAAAAAATCGCAAAGTATGTTCCGAAAATTATTATTAACACCTCTGATTCAGTTATTTTACAAGTTATATGTATGGAAAAATTCACAGTGTTTCTTTAAAGGCTGTTTTAGATAGCCCCCAAGAGCTTTTTTGTTTATTTTAAATGAGTCGTGTTTTATTAACACACTTTTCGCTTCAATTTTTACCATTTTAAATATTAGCGAACTCTCCCCAACATTCGTAATTACATATCTATCAACTCATTCATCTTCTTTATGAGCGGGGATACGGCGCCTTAGCACCAGGACACTGTAAAAAAATGTTTATAATTTTTTTTTATTTCATTTTCCGAATTTGACAATGCTCTCACCCTTCACCAAATGTTTTTTACAGCATTTTTTGTGAAGCCGTTTGAAACTGTGTATGTTGAATTATCCTTCAGCAAAACTTTGATTTCGTTTTTCTCGAAACTTTTTTTACTCGTTTTTTAACCTGGTTGACAACATATTAAAAAACTATACATCCGCCTGCATGTATTTTTATTGCATTTGCATGTACCAACTCTTAAACTGTTCGAAAATTCAGTGTCTATGGGACCACGTAGGGGAATTTTCATATCTAAAAAAAATATTTAAAAATTGCGGACCAGCGAATTTTATATTCGTTTTTTTATGGAAAATTTTCAGTGTTCTTAAAAAAAATAGAAGGAGGCCCTTTATAAAACAAATCCCTTTGTGGTGCCATAGTGACTGGATTTTCTAACAGTTTAAGCCGCCGCTACCCGAATTTCTACCGATTTCTTACATATCTCCCTTAAACATTTGAAGTTTTTAAGCTCTTAAAAAAATATATGTTATTTTTGAAGATAATATCTAGACGCGTTCCACGCCGAAACGCAAATTATATGAAATTCCCTCGTTAGAAAAAAATCGCAAAGTTTGCTCTGAAAATTATTATAAACACGTTTGTTTCAGTTATTTTACAAGTTATAGCTGTCAAAAAAAATCACAATGTTTCTTTAAATGATACTTAAGACGCCTTCCACGAGATTTTTGCTCTATTTTTAACGAGTCGTGTTTTATTAAACATTTTCACAATTTTTGCATCGATTTTATCGCTTATATATTAGCGCGCTCCTCTTTCATTCTTAATCTTATTGTTTTTGAGCGCGGATGCGACGCCTTAAGACTCGGTGAATGCAAATCGGATGTATAGTTTTTCTAATGCGTTATGTTCTTTCGATAAAAATGCGTTCAAAGTTTTTCTGAAGGTTAATTCAACATACAAACTGTTTAAAACTCTTTTGAGCTTTTTTAGAATTTCCTTAAAACATGTAAAAATGCATTTTTTTTAAATTACATCAACTTTTATACTAGGGGGGCCTCATTCAGCTTTGCCGCCCCGGGCCTCTGACGGGCTTAGTTCGCCACTGATATATATGTACTTATATAAAAATCAAAATATGCTTGCTTGGGTGTATGTATATGAGATGTCTATGTATTGCTATATTAAGCATAGGAAATGTATGAAACTTTTAAAATACCTTCTCTAACCCCCCGCAAAGGTTTCTGGATTAATACAACCACATGACAATACATCTGAAAAGTTTTTAATCATTACAAAAACTCCTACTCAATCTAAATCGGAAAATGGCATTTTGCAAACCATCGATTGTTCAATCAAAAATCAATTTTCGAAAAACTCTTTAAATTAATGAATTTAATCAAAGTATTCACCTATGATACTAACCAAAATCGAATGCTTTGAATCCAATCAAAAATTATATTTATTTTAAATAGGTAAGTACCTATATTAGTTAACAAATTTGATTGATTGTTCTTATAATATACAAAAATGAATATTTGTTATAAAAAAATTGTAAAAAAAATGCAATAGGTGGCACGCGAGCTATTTGAAAATCTGAATGTACCAGGACTGAATATATTGAATGCGGGAGAGGGGTGGCTAGAGAATTGTGCTCTTGGGGCGGTCCCGAGGCTACCACAGATAGACATTATATGACAGGGGTGCCGTGAGAAAATTCAAATTTTCTAAGGGTGCCGCGACTTGGAAAAGTTTGGGAACCCCTGGCTTAAAGGAATGATTTTCTTTTAATTTCAGATTTTAAACATGTTTCCAGAGAAATTAATTGTTCATAAATATTAATTAAGATATCTTTACTGTATTTAGCCGACAGTTTTCCGGAAGCGTTTTTTATCACTTCGTTTGAAATACTTCGAGCATATAACTCTGGTCACATTTTTTTATAACCTCTTCCCTATTCTGCTTACTTTTTCTTTTCGTAGCTCCACTAGGTTAATCTCTTTTCGTTTCACTCATTTTTTTCACAAATCAAACTAATTAACCAATAAATAATCAGAAGAACAAGAATGTATTGTATTACAATGTAATAAATAACGTTTGAACCGGAATGAAATAAAACGCGTAAATATTGCTCTCCGTGGTTTGTCATTATAAACGGGGAATCCCGCAAAAACCGATGTAGGATGTTGCCAACTTTTAGGCGCACGCTTAACCCGGGAAAAAAGAGATTGCTTTTTTTGACTTTTGTCATTTCTGAAGTGAAAACTCTATAGGCATGTATGACAGTTTTTTTATATGTGTTTTTACCGGGAAGCACGAGATTAAGTGACATTGTGGATAACATTTTACTATTTTTTGCTTTTTGGTAGGCATAAGCACCCCCCACACATACACTTCGGAGCGACCGTGCCCCGCGCCACTTCAGGCCGCGCAGAAAAACCAACAGTAACAATAAACAGTGTTTACACGGTTTTCTAACTTTTGATCTTTACTTTTCTGCAGGGCGGCTAGAAGTGGCGCGCTCCGAAGTGTCCGTTATTGGATAATTGTAGGTACCTAATATTTAATTGTAGAAAATGACATCACCGGTAACAATTCATTTGGCAAGTTTCCCATCGGAAATGCCCGGTGTATTTGTATTAGTAAGTTTAGATCTATATTGGAATACCACCACAATGTAAATGTTTTTTTGTTCACTAAAATTTCACAGCATTGTATACGCAGCTAGTAGGCAGCTGCCCAGGGTGGCATTCTTCATTATAGCTTTTCTGCATTTATATCTCTTTGTGACTAGCGTGATAGCTACATACACGGTGTCCGGGAACATGCAGTACAAGCAGGAATCTACGTTACATTTGGATTTAGAGTCGATTTTGTGGTACTTATAACTTTTTGAAGTGAAAACTTCCTTAGCACCGATGTGATTTGAAACTCGATGAAACGTAAAAGGGACACTAAAAAGAGACAAACACTTACATCTAAAGGATTTAGTCTGCAACAGAATGAGATAGAATAATCGGCCTCCTCTCTGCGCGGTCTCACTTCTACCGCGAGTGAACTGCATACTTTTTTTTATCAGCTTTCATTTTCGAGTAAATCGAGTTCTAAGTTGGATATTATTATCTAATTTGAAAAATTGGTAGCTAGTGGGTTAATATCAGTTGTTTAATGTCATTTAAAATGTGTCGACAAGCACACCGTCCCAATTTTTTTTTTTTTTAGTTGCTGAAATAAATGTAATCTTTAAAAAATAAACTTCCAAATGCTCAGATGGAAAAAAGCAGTTTTGTTGGGTTCTCTATCTGAAGTAGATTCACAAGTACCGCGTATGTGTCGTTGACCGATCGTAAAATTAGGCAGATCATGATGCGCCTAGCCATGTCATGATCTTAAATGGCGGCAGATCATAATGTGGTGAGTCGCATCAAGATCTGAAATGGCGCAGATTATGATGACAGTCATAGACAATCACACAAATTTGACAGCCAATTCCAAAAGATTCACAATTGGATGGCAGATAATTTCTCCGCCGAGGCAGGCAGAGAAGGTGGAAGGCTATACACCAGGGTTTCCCAAACTGTGTTCCGCGAAACACCAGGATTCATTTAATAGAAAATACACATATTTATATTTCAACACCACTGATATTATTCACAAGATATTAGTATTTGCATAAATATTAGTTAGGTGCTAGATCCTTCCAGGTAGAGATACTAAGCTTTATGGAAGTTGAAAGAGCAGTTTTTTTTTATTTTTTTTTTATTGTTGATACATTATTTTACAATTTTTCATATTATAGTCCAGTAATGTTGACCTCACTGGGTTGTGTACCCGTGCTGAGGCCCCCATTTTACAATATAGAATTTATACATAATCAGTAAAAACATTTAAAATAAAGATAAATTTAAACTAAAATAAAGATTTGTAATTAAAATAAAATTAACAAACTAAAAAAATAAAATTAAATGAAAATCGGCATATATTAATGATTTGTGTGTTTGCGAGTGTTGTGTATTTTATATTGGTTTTGTGTGTTGAGTGCATATGTTTTATTCTTTTATGTTAAAATTTTTTGGTAATGTTGTCTTTTTTGTTCTTTAATCCATTTTTTTATTTTGTGTGTTGAGTGCATATGTTTTATTCTTTTATGTTAAAATTTTTTGGTAATGTTGTCTTTTTTGTTCTTTAATCCATTTTTTTTATTTTGTGTCTGAATTTATTTTTGTTTTCCTCAATTTTTGTTTCAAGTGAAAGACTGTTGAATGCTTTAATAGCAAGGTATTTATGGTGTCTTTGTCCAAAGGTGGTGTTTACCGTCGGAGTTTTTATGTTTTCTTTATACGCTTGTCTAACCGGTCTATTAGTGATATTTTGTGTTTGTTGGAGTTTGTTTTTTTGGTCGAAAATGTAGTTTAGTAGTGTTTTAACATATAATTGGCGTATGTCTAGTACGTCACAACTTTTAAATATTTGGTCTGTGTCGGTTAGTCTGTGTTTTTTAAGTATTACCTTTAAGATCGTTTTCTGGGCTATTTCTATTTGATCGATAGCTGCGTTTGTTGCTCCTCCCCAAGCAATCATTCCATATTCTATTATTGATTGGCAAAGTGCAAAATATATTGTTTTCATTTGTTTTATTTTATATATGTTTCTTATGTTTAGGAAAATGTGTATTGTTCTGAGGAGTTTATTTGTGATTTGTTTGATATGATGTGTCCATCTAAGATTATGGTCAATTATGATTCCTAGATATTTTATTTGTTCTGTTTTTTCTAGAGGAGGGCAATCGCAGATGTTGGTGTTTATGCATTCGTGTATTTTTATGGTGTTTGTATTGTTCTTTGGCTGTCCCTTGTTTGTTATGCTGTACGTTGTAAATTTTGTTTTCGATATGTTTAGTGTAAGTGTATTAGAGTCTAGCCATGTTTTCACTTGCGTGATTCCTAGATTCGCTATCTTATATACCTTATTCCAATCCTTAGATTTAAAGAGTAGAACTGTGTCGTCTGCGTAACTAATTATTTCACCGTCTATTTCCATACTGCAAAGTTCATTTATGTAAATGGTGAAAAGAACGGGCCCTAGTATGCTTCCTTGTGGAACTCCGTGTGTAATCGGCAGTGGTTTGCTAGTATGGTTGTTAATTTTGACTTGTTGTGTTCTGTCACTCATGTAACTTTTCAATAGTTGGAGTTCTTTCTCTTTGATACCCATATTTTCTAATTTTTTAAAAAGTGTTTTGTGGCAGATTGAATCAAAGGCTTTAGCTAAATCTAAATATATCGCTATGCATTTATGCCCTTGATCTAAGTTGCTATGTATATAATCTATTGTACTTGCCAAAGCTTCTTTTGTGCTTCTTTTTCTCTAAATCCATATTGTTTGTCCGAGATTAATTTGTTTTCTTCCAGGTATTTTATTATTTGGTTTTTTAGTACTCTTTCGAAAATCTTTGATAGCGAGTTTAACAATGTGATTGGTCTATAGTTAGTTATTTCCATTTTGTCTCCGGATTTATAAATAGGGATCACTAGTCCTTTTTTAAGAGTACTAGGGAAGTAGGCGTGTGTTATGCTAAGGTTAATTAAGTGTGTTATGGGTTTTAATATTTCATTTTTAATTATTTTAATGCAATCCGTTGTTATCTCATCTAATCCAGGAGCAATCCGGTTTTTTAATGTGTTTATTATTTTGTTAATTTCCTTTTCCGAAGCTGTTTTTATTATAAATCTGTGTTGTGTTGGTTGAGTATTGATTTTTGATCTGTTTGTTTGTGTTAGTGTGTTTGTGCTATATTTTTTACGGTTCGCTAAAACTTTCCCTATAGTTGCGAAGAAGTTATTGACATGGTTTGCCATAAATTCTGTATTTGTTTTGGCATCAATTTTTTTTGAGTTAATATTTAGATGTTCAATAGTATTTTTCTGTTTGAATTTTTGTGTGTATGTAACTTCTTTTAATATTCTCCATATTTCCTTTGGGTTATTGCTTTCTTTTTAAAGTTTTTCTCTGAAGTATAACTCCTTAGCTACTCTAATAATTTTAGTGCAGATGTTTCTATATCTTTTATAGTAATTAAGTTGTTCCAAGTCATACAGTGTGTGTTTAATTTGTTTGTGAATTTTGTCTCGTTTACGAATACAGTTTAATATTCCTTGAGTTATCCATAGTTTAATTTTTTTTGCTTTGTGTGTAAGTTTTACATGTTTTATTGTAGTGTATTTATTTATTTCTTGCGTTAACGTATTTGTAAATTTATTCCAGGCCTCTTCGACATTATCTATTTGGTATATTGTATTCCAGTCTATTTTTTGGAGTTTTTCTTTTAAGTTTGAGTAGTCAATTATTTTTTTTGTAAATATTTTATGTTGGTTCGAGTTAGTGTTTTCGGTGTCTATTGCTATCATATTCATGTAGTGATCTGTAATTGTGCTTTCAAGTACTACTGTTTTGGTTTTTAGTTTTGTCTTGATCATTATGTGATCTATACAGCTTTTAGTGTTTTGTGTGACTCGTGTTGGGACATTTATCGTTGGCTCCAGTCCATGCTGTACTAACATTGTTAGGTATTCTATGTTTTGTGGGTGTCCGTTTTGTAGAGTGTTTATGTTTAGGTCTCCAATGATGATGATATTTTTGTATTTGTTGAGATCATTTAATGTATTATTAAGTGCAGTTAGGAAATTTGTAATATTGTTTTTGGATGGAGATCTGTACATTGCAAGAATACACGTTTCTTTCTCATATGTTATTTGTATACAGTTGGAGTCTACGATTTGTATTTCTTGGACGAGTGTGTTTATTTTATCATTAGTGTATATGACTATGCCATCATTTTGATTTTTGTGTTTTTTTGTGTGGTGAGTGTTGTAGTGTTTTTGGAATATATTTTTCATTCAGCCAGCATTCTGTCAGCACAATGACATCAAAATTATTATCAAGCTGTTGGAGGTATATTATAAATTCATCAAAATTTTTATTGATCGATCTAATATTTTGGTGTAATATTTTGATTCTATTTTTTTCTTTTGTGATGTTGTTCCATAGATTACAATCATTTGTACTTACACAGTAGTGTTGATTGTCCGAGTCTATATATTCCATGTAATCAGCCATGTTGGTGGGTGTGATATGAGGTTGTGTTAGGTGTACATTAGTGTTTATGTCAGTTTATTATGTATATCGTTCAGGTGTTTTATTTCCATAACCTTAGAGTCTTTTGTTTTTCTAACAAGAATTTTTCCGGATTTTACCCAGACATATTTATACTCTTTTTCTTGGGCTCTTTTTCTGGTGTTCCAGTGCAGATTTTTATAATATTGTGTTAAAGCCGCATTTAAGTAAACGTATTGGGCTCCTTCCCCGTTGAATTTTTTTATCGGGTCACTGTGTTTAGCTGCTAACATGGTGTGTACTTTTGTGATATCCTCGAAATTAATCGTAATTTTTTTGATCAGCTTTGTTTGTGGTGATTTTATAGGTATCTTCTGGGGACATCGTAACGCCTGCGAGCTCAGCGATCCGCGTAATAGCATGGATCGGGGATATGTTTTCCTGTATTCTTAGACCACTGATTTCTATGCTGTTCAATAGTGCCGATTGTTCTATATCCGCTAGGTGGATTTCTACCGTAGCCAATCTGTTTTCTTTTTCCTCCAGTTCCTCCTTGAGTTTGTTGATTTTGTTTGGTAAGTCCATGATTTGTTGCAGTTTTTGTATAATGTCGTCATATTTGTCGTTGATGAAGTTCGTGAAGGTTTTTATTTCTTGCAGCTCTGTTTCAATTTTATTGAGCATTACTGTCTTCATTTCCTCGAATTTCGCATTAATAAATTCAAATATTGACTCACTGTCTATATTAATCATAGATTGGTGTGTCGCCGACGGTGAGTCCATGGTACCAGTTAATAGTGGTGAAGATGTGGTTTTCTTCGCGCTGGAGAATTTACTGCGAGATTTAGACATGTTGTGTTGTTGTTTTTTTTTTTTTTGCTTGTAGATTACATTTCTATGGTTTGTTCACAAATGCTCCACAGCACTTTTTTTTTTTTAATTTATTTTGTTGTATTGTCTATGACAAAAATTGAAACTTTTTTTTCAAAACACATAAATTGTTTGTGGTTTACTGTGACTTGTTTCGATTTTTTTCAACGAGATTTATAGATATTTGGCACTGCCACTACCATATAAACTCACTTTATTTAACGAATCACTGTTTTTTTTTTTGTTTGTTTTATATGTTTGTAGTGTTTTTTGCTTAGTTGTCACTTATTTTGCAATAAAAACTGGAGCTGTCAGAATTAGGTTTTTTTCCTTAGCGGTTATCCATAGATTTTTAGCTGTTTATGCTGTTATTGCAGTAAATCTTCATTTAACATACTAAAAAAAATCTCTGAAGTTTATTACTATGGTTTATAATACTGATTAAGAGTCAATAATATATGAACATCTGTGCGATGTGGAAACAATAACAACGAGATAACGGATCTGCATGCGTTTCCCGAAATTTCTGTTCCCAAAGAATTTAACCACATTTTTTACGATATCGACTTTACCTAGAAGTAAAATAATGTAAAAATCATCCTTGTTAGCAATTAGTCGAACTATAAATGCGCATGGTGCCGTAAATATTGGTAAAAAGTGTAAAAAATTTGGATTGGAAGTTCAATCTAATCATTTTGATTATTTTCCTGCCTTACGTGAATGTTTGAATGAAATAAATTTTAAAGTGGATTAAGAGATTTCCAAAGAATTTTAAGAAAACCTGCATAACTTGAAAACAACTATTATGCAATATTTTCCGAAAACTAGTAAGGACGATTCCTGGGTTCGTAATCCATTTTCCGGGACAGGTAAATCAGTAGGCTTATTCACTTCGTTGATACTTAGCACAAGTGAATAAGTATCAATGAAGTGAATAAGGAAATCTAATTTATTTAATTAGTGACTCTAATTTGAAACAAAAATAAAAAGATCAGCCTTTAAATGATTTCTGGGCGAGTTTATCAAAAGAGTAGGTACCCTAATTTATCAAAACAAACTATCATTGTTTTACTTCCATTTGCTACAACCTATTTATGCGAAGCGGGATTTTCAAAGTATGCTGCAACGAAGTCAAAGTATAGGAACAGGCTCGCTGCCACACTAGATATTATAATCCAACTTACCAATATTGTGCCTGATCTCAAGAAGATATGCAATCTACGGATTCAAAATAGTCAAGGTCATTATGTGCTTTATTTATTCCACTTATTTTGTTTATATTCCATTTTTTCGTTTGTATACTAAATAAATAATGTGTTTAATAACATGTTTTCAAATTTTTACTATTAGGAATTATTTAAATAGGCTATTCACCCTAAAAAGAGCGCTTTGTACCCAACGTACCAAACCAAAAAAATAAGCAAAGTGTTCCGTTAAAATTTACGGGGTTACAAAGTGTGCCATTGCAAAAAAAGTTTGGGAAACCCTGCTATACACTATACAACTATATCTTGAAATGACCCGACCTTGTGGTTTGTGGTGTGTTGCGGCAGTTTTGATAATAATACAGCATTTGTTGAGGATGTTTATCAGACAAAGTCTGCTGTGGGATGAAACAAAGGTTTGGCTATTATAAAGCCGTCTTATCAGGTTGTTTGTAAATAATGCTTTACTCGCATCGTTAAAGAACTCATTTCTATCAAAATAATAACATCTGCTTTTCAATGGCGCAGTAATTATTTTGATAGGACTTGTAAATAAATGCTGTATTGCGCAATCGTTTTGCGTTGTTGAAAATTCAGAACTGAATTTTTTTCTTTTTTGGTCCCCTCCCCTATCGGAAGTTGGCTAACATCGGAACAATCTGCACCCTAATCTGAAATCATCCTGGAAAAACTCAGCGATCAAAAACATCAACCAAGAAATTAGGATCATACAAAAGTTTTTTTTTCAAATTCCACGCATGAGGAACAGATGAAAACAGTTTTCCTCACTTTCAGGGCCTCTGTCATCTTTGGGGATGCTGTGTGGAGGGTCTTTTTGAGGAGAGGCGTGAGTGAACCTGGAACTGAAGGCACACGCATTTTGTGGGAATGAGAAAACACAAAAGGCCGGCAAATAGTTCCAATAGTTCATCTGAGATGCTGAGTGGAGGGTATTTTTGAGGAGAGGAAGGAATGAACATTGGTCTTCAAGAGACCCATGATATAAGAAGGAGGAAACACAGAGGCGACTTCACATTGTATACAAGTAGGCCGGGGGACCAATTGGAACCGTTTTCATGTTTTCATGTGGCAATTGTCAATTGGACGCATGGTTGGCGCCTCGGAGCTTCTTCCATTGTAATACCGCTAGAACAATTACAGCATTCTTACAAATGTTGCAATCTGCTTGTGTTAAAATTTTAGTACCTACAATTCTTATTATCGCAATTAGTGCTAAAGAAGTTGCAATTAAGAGTGTATAAGCAGAGAAACCAGAAATATGTCATTTTTAAATCAGTGGTTAGACGTATTGACTCTTTTCCACAAAAAACTATAAAAGGATTTCAAAAGATTGTTCTTTTATCTAGTAAACGTATCTTTTAGATTTTGAGAAAAAATGTTTATTTTTAGAATAATAAGGTTATACCATAGGTCGTTCGCAGATTTGTTCAATTTTCAAAAAAGTACATTTATTATACAACACCCATTTCAAATCATATAATCATGCAGTAAAATAAATCAATACATTAGCTGGTAAACCTATTTTTCAGAATTTTAATTTTAGTTTAAATAAAATTATTAAAAAATATATACGGACATGTGTTTCTTGACGAAAATTGGTCGGTTTGTGCATTTATTTGTGCACTTACAAACAAATATATTTCGGATTTTTTTACATACTTATTTTGCTAAGACGTTATTGACAAATCATAAATAATTTGATCGTAAAATAATTTCAGGAAGTATTTAATTTTAAATAATTTTGAACATCGCATTTCACCATTTTTATCGCAGCCCGTAAACACAAATTTCAGATTTCATTACGGGCCCAAACGCGGCCAGGAGAGCACGTCTTCGCGACGCTTTGAATAATAATATTTGGAAATGAAATTTGAAAACGAAATTTGAAATAAACACGAATTCCTTGATTCACGTTTGTTAAATCTACAGGGTTGCCCGAATGCAATTTTTCATGTTCATTGAATATTTTTATGCAAAAATTTTTATAATTTCGAATATATTTTTTTTATTTTAAATTATTCTTGTGTGAATACCGCACAAGAGTCCCAACTGCTCCAAAATATTTTTTGGGGTAAATCTTTTTTACGCACGCTCGACACTTGAGGGTAAACTGGTGAATGGGTTACGAAAAGTGGTGATTGTTACGAAAAATGACATGCGAACGGTAATCAATGCGAACGGTGATCGATTGCTCGGCGGGTCGGGCCTTTACGCACGCTTGTTTTTCGTGTTATTGTTATATTGTTAATGGACTATTTGTCCATAAATAAATAAATAAATTATAAACAGCGGGTACCCGGCATGCGTTTCAAGGGCACTGTAACCTCGCGGTCAACTAAACTGTTATGGTTCCATCACAAGTCACGGGAATTATAATGCAAGCGCCTGCACTATATAACATTATATACAGCGGGTACCCGGCATGCGTTGAAAGGCCACTCAAAGAAAGAAAGGGTTTGTGCGCTTTAATTCTGTTTGTTGAAGTGCTTATTATTAATTATGCACACAAATAAATATTTTAAAATGCGACATTTTTTACAATCCAACTGAATACTACTCTTTTTTTTCATGAATACCGCACAAGAGTCCCAACTGTTCTCGTCTGGAGCCAGTGGGACTATTGCATCCCCAATTTGGGGTATGTTGTAAGACTGAAGGTAGTGGGGAGGGGAAGGATATAGGGAAGAAGAAGGTGGGGAAGTATCTGGCTATTCAGATCTGGCCAATAAACACGGCTAAAGCCATTTCAAGCAACGTTTCAATTCTTAATGGTGGTCTTACACCAGGGCGATACTGAGAGTATCTTCCACTCTAATGGCCGTAAAATACAATTAAAAAACAAAAAACCAAAATATTAAAAAGAATATAACAAATTGTTTATTCATGTAGGTATCTACTTAATACCTACTGTGTTTACGCATTTCACTTGAATCTATTTATATTTATGCACTTCGATATACAAATTACAAATAACTACTACTAATTAAAATTCTGGAAGCGAGAATAGTAATATAAAGTAGTAATAGTAGCGGGCAGCCCTAGCTCGCGTGAACAAAACCCTCAAAACTCGGATTGCCGCGGAACGAAATTTAGTTCTGAAAACGCCGGCTCGCGAGCCCTGATGTGTTAGCGCTAGTGTCGGAATCGAAGTTGTCATGTGCTGGTTATTCACTCTTAAGTTGGATTATAATCGGTACTATATTTCACCCAAAACTACATCGAGAGCCTCTAGCGGACGTTATGGTCCTTTCGATAAATTTGGAATATTTTTGGTTTCAAAAAGTTTGGCTTGTTTTCGAAAGATGTCGCTAAAAAACAAGGAAAAAGGGAGCATAAAAACATTTTATGGCTCCATCGAAACCCGAATTGCATGTACCCGCATGTCTACCTACACATGGCAAAATTCCGACCGAGGGTAAAAATTCTAGAACATATGAAAGCGTAGGTACCTATCGATATTCCAGATGGGATATGTTGTGAGGCTGAAGGACGTGGGACCTTTCTTTAAATTATCTCCGCACAGGAGGCCCTGAGAAAAAAAAACCCTTAGGGCCTATGTAATCCTTGCGGATGCCGTGCAGAGGGTCTTTTTAGGGAAAGGGGAAGTTATGGGAAGGTCAAAGGTATGTGGGGCGGGAAGGAATCTGGGGGTCAGGTGTGATGAACGTGGGAATCCATCCCTTCCACTGCGCTGCAGGGCGATGGGTCAAAAGGTCTCCCTCAACCTTTCTGTCCCGATCCGGCCCGCCACGTAGTAGGTGGACAAAATCAACAGCTTTCAAGACAAAAAAAACTCGTAAAAAACTAACAACGGATAACGATAACATTTTATATTTCCGTCTGAAGTCATTATAATCGTTATATATTTTGGTATGTTGTGTGTTTGGTAATTGGGGTATGTGGCACACTGCCCCCAGATTCCTACCCACATATGTATATTATTTATTTATTGAAATAAAAGTAGAAGAAAACATAAACAAGAAGCGTTTAATTTAAATCACGAAAATATTCACATGTAAGGTTCGCGTAATAATATTATATTGTAATAAAATATATATATTTTTTAATTATTATTAATTGATATACCTACATGTGCAAAATCCTCTCGCCAGTCAACACTTCTACTAGCCGATTACTAAAAATAAAAACGGACCATAAAAACATTTGATGTATTCATTGAGACCCGCATTGTATATATCTATAACCACATGTCAGTCTTTCGACTAAGGGTCGAAATAATAATAATACATTCCTACTACCTAGAACATTTGAAAACGTATCGATATTCCAAACCTTGGTGGTTGAAGTTATTTCTAATCTTGTTACGATCCTTGGCTACGAATCCGGAAGTCACGAGTTCAAATTTCGGCGTGCGCAAGTACCTATCTACATTTTATCTGATTAATTTGTGTTATTCCACAATATATTATTTTTAAATAATTTCGTTTAGATTACCTCTTATTGTTGGTTATCCAATAAATTTGGGAAACGAGTGTGGGTGCCGCTGCCCCGGGAACCATTAAAAATGTGTTTTAATTATCGTTGGTGGTATCATTTGTTATGTTTATATTCAACCGCAGACGTTGTCATCGTTGATTCACACACACACTCACACACACATGCAAATATAGGTGAGGAAACGCAATCACCACCAACACCTAGACAAACCTCATTCTAAAAACTCGGGTACCCCTGATAATTCACCAAACGTAGATAATCACTTGGCGAGACATATGGCATACTTATTTGAAGAAATAATCTTTTAGGGGATCAACTGTTGGGATTGACTGTCGGGGGATCAACTGTCGGGGACCAACTGTCAAAGATATCAACTGTCATGGAGCCAATAAAATAAAGCATTTGCGTTTTTTTTTTTTAAATACAATTGTTGTTTAAAATTTGTCACGACTAGGACTGCACGATTTGTCAAGACTGTCAGACTGGGAAGGAAAAAGGTATGTGGGGCGGGTAGGAATCTGGGAGTCAGGTGTGACGAACGTGTGAATCCGTCCCTTCCACTGCGCTGCAAGGCGATGGGTCAAAAGGTCTCCCTCAACCTTTCTGTCCCGATCCGGCCCGCCACGTAGTAGGTGGGCAAAAGCATCCGTCACTTAAACAAACTTTACCCCAAGAACCCGGGCACCCCTGCAAAGTCACCAAACGTAGCGAACCTCTTGTTGGTTATCCAATAAATTTGGGAGGTGGGTATGGGTGCCGCTGCCCCGGGAACCATTTATTGGATAACCAACACTTATGCCATAAGTCACCCCAAGTGGTTCGCTACGTTTGGTGATTTAGCAGAGGTTCCCGGGTTCATGGTTTGTCTGGGTGTAGTTTGTCCGGGTCTTGGCGACGGATGCGTCTGCCTACCAGCTGCATGGCAGGCCAGATCAGGAGAGAATGGTTAAAGGAGGCCTTTTATCCTCTCCAGCCAGAATCTCTTGGAACATCGCCTTGGACCGCAGCGGGAGGGATGGATTCAAACGTCCTAACTCCTGGACATACTACCCCCAGATTCCTACCCAACCCACATACCTTTATCTTCCCAGAACCTACTCCCTTCCTTTCCTACCCGCCTCCCAAATTATACCTTGACCGTTTTGAAGATTTAAAAAAAAACATTTATGTGAATACTGCACAAGAGTGCCAACTGATCCCGTCTGGAGCCAGTGAGATTGTGATATGTTGTCAATTATAATCCCCAAATTGGGGTTTGTTGTGAGGCTGAAGTACCTGACTATTCAGATCTGGTCACCAAACACGGCTAAAGCCATTTCAAGTAACGTTTCAATTCTGTTCGGTGGTCTTACACCAGGGCGATACTGGTATCTTCCACTCTGGAATATGCCGTAAATATGGTATTGGTACTCAACGCATTTGACGTAGGTACTAGAAATACATAAAATAACATTTTTTTACAACACAAACACACCACGTGGCAATGGCAAGAATTGTGTAAGGTAAGGTACCTAAATGACCCTGTTGAAATACCACATTTCAGAATTCAGATTGTAATGTATGTAGACCCCATAAATACCTAGTGATAGGTCTACATAACAAAAATAAATAAAGTAGTTATTATTTTTTTTTGTGAATACCTCATAAGGGGCTATCCTAAATTACGTCACATGAATTTTATGATTTTTTTACCTCCCATAATAATATCTTAGATTCTCACCGCGTTTGATTACTGCCATCTTTTGAAATAATTTGAACAAAGCTTTTAGTTTAAAATTGTCCCGTAAGCCGAAAGATAAAACGGCGCCACACGACAGTGGGCATTTGCTAGTAATTTAAAATCCCCTATGTAATTGTTAAATTGTAGTTTAAAATTATAAAATTATCTTTAAAAAATGGAGAAAGATTTTAATATGTTGTTGTCATTTCGTTTTTTCTAATAAACTTAACCTACGTTTTGTAATTTGAATTTTAAAAAACATTGAATTTAGGGTTTATGAAAAAATTAAACCAAAACCCTATTCTTGATTTTTTTTTAAATTTACGTATGTCGGTTTAAAGAAAAACCTCCAGAGTATTTTTAAGGGTCTTCATCATTTGAAAATATTTTGTAAAACATATGGAAGAGCGGTCAGAAAAGGGTCTGATTTCTGATTTATTTTTGATAAATGCTAACCCCGTGTAAATTTTAAAAATACGAAATATTTTTTTTTCCCAATAAAAACATTATACTTATCGTATTACGAAATAAAATTTTCGTTATTTCGAAATAATTTATCATTACATTCCGCCTTAATAAGAAAAAAACGCTAAATACGCAGATCAATTTCTGATCATCGATCGATTATGGGTGGTTTGGTATATTTATGATCCATTGAAACCGGTAATGTGCGTTGTCATCCCGCGATAAAATATCCTCCGACAAAATATCTTACGGAAAAAACATTCCCCAACATAATATCTACTAAAAAGTAGTCTAACCTAACAAAAAATGGGATAAAAATAATACAGACATCCTGTAGAGACAATAAATTATTGCTCAAAAATAGTTACCTAATTGGACAAAAATAATACAGACAACAATAATTTATTGTCTTTACAGGTGTCTGTAATATTTTGTTGAGATGGTATGGGCACGTAAGATAGAGACCATCAGACCACACAGTGAAGCAGGCAATGTCTATGGAGCTTCAACGACAGTCATCCAGAGGAAGACCAAAGAACTCCTGGATGACTCAATGCTCCAAAATACGTCAGAGAAACGGCCTGGATAAAGGCGATACTCAGAACCGAAGAAACTACAACCTGAGAACGAGAAGAGCCGACCCCAACAACCCATCTAGGCAATGAGTTGGAACAGCGCAAGGAAGAATATGTCTGTAATATTTTCATCCCATTTTTTTGTTAGGTTAGGTTAGGTTAGGTTTTAGATATTTTGTTGGGGAATGATTTGTTCGTAGGTTACTTTGTCGGGGATATTTTGTCGCGGGATGAAAAGTCGCGGAACCATTGAAAATTCTCCCCCATTCTTATAGAAACGGGGTTTACGTTACAACGGAGCTCTCAGTGGCACATTTGTTGCATTTTAACACGTGGCGAAGGCTTGGTAGTTGGTGGACATGAAATCTATAAGAAAAATAACGTCAGCGGATGTGCTCAGTACCTTATTCCTAGAAGGCCAACTTTACTGATCGGCAATTATTGGAATTATTATAGAATTATAGACCTACTTCTAACGTCATTAAAAATAATGCCATCAAAATTAAGACACTACGTAAAAACGTACCAAGAAAGGGTTTGTATTTTTAAAAGTTGTGTTGTTTGTATGTCGCAGGATGGTAACTTTTGTTTAGGTGGTTATTTA
Source organism: Limnephilus lunatus (assembly GCA_917563855.2). NCBI lineage: Eukaryota > Metazoa > Arthropoda > Insecta > Trichoptera > Limnephilidae > Limnephilus > Limnephilus lunatus. The sequence continues at coordinate 60,570,269 of OU830596.1, forward strand.
CTGGAATAATTTGTTGTGGTCTCCGAACTGGTCACGTCAGACCTGTCGGCACGGCTTGCGGCTTGGACAAAGTTAGTGACGGCTTTATTCCCTGAAGCAATTTCAACGCTATTTTTCAATTTTGGGTAACGCCGCGCCGTTCGAATTTTTAGGGATAAGTCCTCCTTGTTTCTCACATTCAATAAAAAATATCGGCGTTCCACAGAAATCGCTACCGTCTCCGGCTTTGTTTTTGTTGCACATCAATCACCTTTTGTCCTAATCCTAATCTTCCAATTTAATAATAAGAGTTGGGAAATTTGTAAAGGACCGTTTCTGTGAAAACTTACCTCAATGGCGCTGTGAATTCTTAGGCTCTATCTAACTTTATTATTTACAAATAGATACAGAAACGTAGACACACTTTATTAGAAAGTTTATGCCTGGAGAAGATACTTACGACTTTGCACGCAGAGGACATTATATTTAAAACACTGGACATGTAAGATTTTACATTTGCTACCCACATCACTGTTGGTATCACATTTATAAAAAGATTAATGCCAAAGTTGAGTTAATATTTATTTTGAAAGACTAGAGAATTTAGAACTCTTTGGTACGCGGATGACAGTATAGTCCACGATAGCTTTTTTTTGACAAACCCTCTAACTAAGGGCACAATAAATCCAACGGCTCGGTAGGCTTTGAAGTAGAGAAAGGACGGTTACCTCAAGAAGGTTTCTTCTTAGTTGAATTTAATGAATATTGATTGATAAATTCCCCAATCTTAACGACGCCGACGAATTACAATCTTTGGAGCACAGACGCCAAATGGGAAGGCTGTCCTCATTCTACCAGTATTTCAATGGAAGATATTGTGAGAAACTTATGTCATTGATCACTTCGGTATCGGTACAGCCAAGATAAGCGCGAAAAGCATACACAGCCGACATTCGAACGTTGATTAAAGATTCTACGACACATTCTCAGTACAACTGTGATTTGATCTGCCGTGTTTCCTCCTTCCTAAAACACATGTTGTTAGTGTTGTATCCAGGTTGACTCCTTTCTTTCCTCAAAAAGACCCTCCATACAACATACCCAAAGATGACATATGTGGGTAAAGATTCCCCCCATACAATTTTTTTTTAAGTTTTCTTTATTCATTGAAAAAAAAATTTATTACATAGATTGGGGATTTTTCGACAACCATGCTAGGCACATGCCCGCGTTGTGGTGATCGATTTGGGAGGCAGATATGGGTACCGCCGCCCCGGGAACTATTTATTGGATAATACCACTGTCTTAGGTCACCCCAAGTGGTTAGCTACGTTGGTAACTTAGCAGGGGTGTACGGGTTCAAGGGGTGAGGCTCGTCTAGGTTTTAGCGGTGGATGCGTCTGCCCACCTACGTGGCGGGCCAGATCGCGAGAGACTGGTGGAGGGAGACCTCCAGCCGGACTCTCCCTTACATAGTATTAGTTGGAGGATTCATACGTCCGTTACTCCTGGACATACTGACCCCCAGATTCCTACCCACCCTTATACATTTTCCTTTCCAGAAGTTCCTCTCCTCCCTTTCTATAAAAAGACACTCCACACGGCATCCCCTCAGATGGCATAGGCTCTGAGGGGAATTGTTTTCCTCCGGGCTTCCTGTGTGGAGCTAATGTAAAAAAAAAAAAATTATACATTAGCTCTACGCAGGAGGCCCTGAGGATAATAATTTCCCTCAGGGCCTATGTCATCTTAGGGGATGCTGCGTGGAGGGTCTTTTTAAGGAAGGAAGGATAGAAAGTTCTGGGAAGGCAAAAGGTACGAGGGGTGGGTAGGAATCTGGGGGTCACTGTGTCCAGGAGTGACGGACGTATTAATCGATCCCTCCAACGGCGGTGCAAGGCGATGGGTCGAGAGAGTCCGGCTGGCAAAAGGCCACGCAGTAGTATTGTTTTCCTCCGGGCTTCCTGTGTGGAGCTAATGTAAAAAAAAAAAAAATTATACATTAGCTCTACGCAGGAGGCCCTGAGGATAATAATTTCCCTCAGGGCCTATGTCATCTTAGGGGATGCTGTGTGGAGGGTCTTTTTAAGGAAGGAAGGATAGAAAGTTCTGGGAAGGCAAAAGGTACGAGGGGTGGGTAGGAATCTGGGGGTCACTGTGTCCAGGAGTGACGGACGTATTAATCGATCCCTCCAACGGCGGTGCAAGGCGATGGGTCGAGAGAGTCCGGCTGGCAAAAGGCCACGCAGCAGGTGGGCAGACGCATCCGCTCCTAAGACCTGGACAAACGACACTCCATGAACCAGGGCACCCCTGCTAAGTCATCACATGCAGTAAACCATTTGGGGTACCTAACCTATGGCAGAGGTGTTGATTTTCCAATAAATGATTCCTGGGGCGGCGGTACCCATACCCGCCTTCCAAATTGCAAATATGTCTTTCTGTGTGGAGTTTATGTACAAAATTTTATTTATAATAATTCAAGTAAATACCCACATACTATTATGTACAATGTACCTACTGTGTACAATGTTATGTACCTCTTGCATGCCATAATGGAGGGTATGACCGAGGGGACAAACTCTAGGGGACGCCCACGCCGAGAGTACCTGGAGGACCTGCTGGTGGACGTGCGCTGCTCATCATATGCAGACTTCAAAAGAGCCGCACAAGACAGGGAAGAATGGAAGAAAAGAATAGAGGAAATTGCTGCAAACCAATCCCAGGATTGAAACCAGAGAGAGAGAGAGATTATGTACAATTATTTTATAAGCAAGTAGCCATCTATTCGTGAATGATCCCCGCACACAGCACACATCTGGGTAGGTACCAGAACCGGGTACCTGTCTCCGGGGCAACCGGATGACTTGAAGAGTGGGCTGACTGCTGCCAGAGGGAGGTGGGAGGGTGTGGGAGGGGGGAGACGGGGGAGCAGTCATCACTGATCACTGGTATGTTGGTATTGGTGGCAGCAGGAGCGGACCGACTTCACTGTAAACCAGAGTACAATAAATTAATAAATTCAAATAATGCTCCTGTTACAACAACATCTCTAGATGAAACTCTTGATATTACCTGATGTCTCTCTGATGTAATTACTAAAGTTGAATCCTTAGATATCCACAAATCTGCGGGACCGGATAATATCCCTACAATATTATTTATCAAAGAATGTATCAAAGCAATAGGCCACTTGCATGGATTTCATAAAGACTTGGAAAAAATCGTGTGGATAGATTTTTTTACTAAGATTACGAAAATGTTAGTAAAAATTTTTAGAAATATGTAGTTTTTTTTTTTTTTAATAAATAAATCCATTATTTGAGCTCGTGACGTCACTACATGAAAATGTCCCGTCTCTGATTATGTTCCCTTAATTTTGTAAAATTCCACATTGATTAATTTTTTTTTATATGGCAACACTTTGATTCCGGCGAATTTTTGAATTTGCGTTTAACGTTCACTAGATTAATTTATTGTTTGTTCTATGCGAACTTATCCTTTGGTTTAATTTTTTGATAAAGATGGCGGTGTTTTTACAGATGTTACAAAGATAGCCCCGTACAATTTATTGCTAATGGTGTGGAAAACGTTCTTTTTTAAAATGATTTTCTGCTATGTAATTATCGTTTTTACGCGCCCATAAAATTATGTCCCGTCTTTCCGGTTTATAAAAAATGGTCTGATTTTTCGGATTGAAATTTTCAAAAAATCGCCAGGGTTTCAAAAATACGTTTAAAAAAAAAATAAAAACAGAATGTCTGCCTAAAGAATATTTGCCTAAATCGGAATTTTTTTTTTTAAATGTGATGCTAGTGGCCTTTTCTTTGTAGAAGAAATACATAGTATTTATATTTTATTTATTCACAGTGTAATTTGTAAATTTCAAATGTAAAAATCCCGAAAAAGGCGTAAATAAATGAATAAATAATAAGTGGATAAAATGTAGAGCGCCATTTGTGAAAAATCACCTCAAAGGCGCTGCACAAATGATATTACTTACCAGACTATCTTAGATTAAACATATTAAACATACCGGCTCCTAGTCTAAAAAGAGAATTAGCGCTTTTTAATGAGAACATCCAATGCGGATCTGCCAAGTTCAGGAGTTATGTGATCCGCTGCGTGGTGGCGTGGTGTGGCGTGGTGTAGATTCAGCAAGAGCACGACACGGCTCGCCTTATAGCCACGACCAGGGGACTGGGTACGGGGGACGGGGGACGGGGGTCGGGTGGACTGGTGGTCGGTGGAGTAAGTAGTAGGTAGGTGGTGGAGCGCCTGCTTGGTGGCAAGAGGGGTATTGGAGTGATGAGGAGGGGGAGGGGGAAAGAGACTTGCCAGCCGCGCTGTCGCCTGCGGCCTAGCCGCTAGGACAGGGATACTCAACTGTCAAATAAAACAGTATCATAATTCGGAGGCATCTACTAATATCTACAGGAATTCCAAAAGCTGAATAAATCGGACTAATATCTATGAGAATCCATGTTCTGACTAATATACGAGGTATGTTGGAACAATATCTATGCGAACCAAAGTGAGGACCAACATCTATAGCTCAAACTGGTGAGTTGACGAATATCTACAGCGCTGGCAGAGGTTGGGTTAGGTTAGGTTAGGTTAGATGCTAAGCTGCCCTCTGTAGATATTAGTCCCAACTACGCTCCATAGATATTCGTCACCACTGGGACCGTCATAGATATTTATCCGACCTTAGCTCTGTAGATATTAGTATTCACTCTGAAGTTCATAGATATTTGTCCAACATATGAGCTGTAGATATTCATCCGACATACAGGCTGTAGATATTAGTATCTGGAGTCTCATGATTCTATACATATAGACCGGGCGCTGGAAGAATTGAGTGTGCAAAATATGAGTGCCGCATTCTGTGAATAGTTTTGAACTCAGAAAACTTGCAGATTATGTTCTGGATGTTGCCAGAAGGTTTATTGGCCCTTTTTTTTACATCCCGTCCCCTTAGCTATGGACTGAAAAAATGCGTTGGAACTATTTTATAATGATTGTTTTAGTTACAATATCCTATTGTTTCTTATGAAGTGAATTGAAAAAAAAAAAAAAATTAAAAATAAGAACAAGAATCATTTATAAAAAAATCTTTAAGGAGGTATTCTAGTCTAGAAGCCCGAATTTCGGGCGTTTTTGAACGGTCGAAAATTTTTTTAAGTAAGTAGATACTTATACATTTTTTTATAATTATTTATTTATTTATATTTTAAGAATACACATTTTTTTAAATATGTAGGTATAGATATTTCACGAAGTTACACGCTGTTTAAGTAGAGGGGGAAAAAAGGGTGTCCATCTTGTCAGTATTTCAACCTTTCTGGTCATCTGAAAAATATAAAAAAGATCGATTCTTTATCAGTACAAATGTCTTATCGTAGGAAAAATGAAAAAAAAAATCATGCAAAATGACGACTACTAAAAATATTGATTTTTTTCAGTTATTTTTTAACTTTTCAGAATTTTTTTAAATTGTAAAAATTAAAAAAATATATATTTTGTTGGTTCCGAGACGATGTATGAATGTGAGTGAGGCAAAGAGTGTGTGCCAAGACCGAGTTGTTTGGCGGTCCGTCCTCTCTGCCTACCCCTGCGGGGAAACGGCGTGATGGTTAGTTAGTTAGTTAACTCCGGCGCCTGCACTAAGAATAATAATTATTATTATTACATAGCGCCGTTTTTGTGAAAAATCACCTCAAGGGCGCTGTACAATTTATTGAGAATTCTTAGGTTCTATCTAATTCTACTATTTACAAATGGATACAGGAACATACTTACCTGGCAGGTCACTCCCGATAAACACACTTTAATTAGAAAGTTTATGGTTGAAGAAGATACGAATTTGCACTCGGAGAACATTACAGTTTACAGTTAACACACTGGACATTGTATGATTTTACATTATTTGCTACCCTCGTCACAGTAATGGTTCGTACACACTTGCGTGTCGGGGCGTGTCGTGGCGCGCCAGAAGCCATCGGTTTCATACATTACGGCGACACGCCACGACCTACAAATATGTCTCTAACCATAGTAAATGTATGAAACCGATGTACTTCTGGCGCGCCACGACACGCAAGTATGTTTCTGCCTTTAGTACTACGTTTATGAAAAGATTACTGGCAAAAATAGAGTTGATATTTATTTTAAAAGACTTACTAATTTAGGACTCTTTTTAGGAATTTAGAACGTTTACAAATAGTTTTTTTTTTCTTACAGGTTAGTTATTTAAAGTGTTAAAGTGTTAATAGGCATTGTTTTAGTAGGTACCTACTTACCTAAAGACTTGCCGTGGAAAATAACCTTTTAACCCTTCAGAAATTTGGCGTATCTATTATCAAGTGGTCAAAATATTTCCGCTTTACAATAAATTATTAGTACTTTAGCAGAACTATTAGTTATTTTATTTGTCTCCATTCTCGTGAAATGGCAGCCCCTGCTACTAAGAATGTAGTAAAACCTACAACCCACTCGGATCAACCGATCGTTTTCCTAGAATTATAGAATGGGCGCATTTAAATTTGAAACAAACCCACGCACCCAAACTCCCACGGAATTCTATACCCAAACGCCAGCGTCCTACGGCTCAAAATGGTCCGCCATTCGACACCTATTCAACGTTTTTTTCCATGGTTTTGCGCGGGAACATCTAGAAAGTCGTAAATCCGCGATGCATCGTGATGGGAATTTGATGGTTGGATTGTATGCGTTGTGGAGTCGGTTCGGGCTGGTTTCGCTTGCAGGCTCGGGTATGGCACTTGAAAATTTCTGGGAACGGCGCTAGCCGACATCTCTCGGCCCGGCCAGACATACTGACGGCACTGGACGAAAGGAGACTCGTGGTAAGATATTAATTTTTTTAAACATTTAATTTGATAAATCAACTAATGATTTCCGCGTATCGATGAATCTTCTGGTTATCTGTTGTAGATGACTTGCATTTTTCTAGGTATCTTAGGTAAATTGTTTTTGTAGATATGTTTACAAACTTGTCATGAATTGCGTAAGCATTTTATAAAATATATGAACTTGTTAGTCTTTTCCTCCTTGATTCCGATGATCTGGGACGATAATTTTATAAAAATAACTAAAGTATTATCTTGTTATATTCCTAAAAGATTGACTTATTAAGAAAAATATTAAAAATAATATCTATCTACTTACCAATCGAATTCAGAGGTTCACGGTCGATCTTCCTCTACAAAATATTCCTCTAAATCAGTGGTTCCCAAAGTGGTCTGTGGAAAATAAAAAATGATTTGGGGGTCCCTGTTCACTCCATTTCGCCCCCTCCGTTGGTCTATCCGCCCCGGTGTCCGTGGGCCAAAACAGTTTGTGAAAGGGGTCCGTGGGCCAAAAGAGTTTGGGAACCACTGCTCTAAATCGTCAGTTAGATTATTTATTTATTTAAGGAACAAAAATAATCTTAGTTATTTAATATACTTAAGAGGATGACAAAAAAAACAAACCAATTATTAATATTCACGGATAGGTATTTAGAAACATAAAACTAACTGAATGGACTCTAGATTATTACAAAAAAAAACTAAGCAGCAATTTAAAAAAAAAAATAATACAAATGTAAATTCAACATAAGATAAACCAATAATACACAATAATAAAATAAATGTGATTATAAGACTGCGAAATAGGTATTTGGGTTGAGACGTGTAAGAGGAGGACAGGGAAGAGGGATTATCTTAAATGAACGGTCAGTGGTTGAGGGGGCATCGCGTTTGGATCCCACCCGGGCGGCCCGTGTTCGATTCCTCGGCTGGCTAAGTCCTCCATCACAACACAAGCAACATTTTCGGCTTTCTGTGGTGGTAGTAGGAGATTTTCAAACATTGTTGGATTATTCGTAACCCGGGAATGTTTGTATTTCTTTTTAAAAAAATGTATATTATGTCAACCCCCATGGCATGACATGTGACCAAGATATTGAGTTTTCTTTTTATAGCTTCTTCCATTTAGCTTTTTTGGCAATCCGTTAATGAAACTCTATATGTAATAATTATAATAATGTAATTATAAAATAACTATGTTGGTACCCTGAGTTATGCTATTATTGATTAATAAATTTATTTGTGAAATTTAATAGAAGGAAGTTAAACAGCGAAAATTCCTTACTAACTTAACTCCTAAGTAGCTACCTAAGAAGTTACCTCCAAAGATTTATTTGCATAATTTTACAAACTCAATGTAAAATATCGCACCAGTTTGTATCGCAAACAATAAACACGACATAAATGGTCAGTATAATATATAAAGATTACTGCATCAAATATTGTTTTTGATTTTGTCGGCAAAGAGCAAAATGTTTATCAAAGTCAGATGACCCCCCTTTAGCGGTACTTTGATCCCGTCAGTCAATTGCCACAAAAATAAACGATAATATTGATAATATAAAAGAGACTAACAAATGATATAATACCTCACAGCCTAAAAATTAAGCTTCCGTTGGAGAATATTGTTAAACGTTCGAATATTTTATCTTTCATGAATACGAGCACTGACAGTAACTTTGCGATATTTAGCTTGCCAATTCGATAACACGGTACCTCTTTGATAAGTAATAATAATAAATGTTTGTGAGTATTTACGGACAGCCGAGATAGTGACTGATAATGTGATAAGAAATTTCCCAAAATGACGTAATTATTAAAAATACAACGGTTTTGCTTTTTGAACTTTGATGTTCAGTCGGTTTAGTGTACTTGATATTGTAATATTTCACGTAATTATACCTAAGTACCCATCATACATATAGATTATGGGTATCAAGGAACATTGATATAGTATTTCTTAATAAATTATTAGATTTTTACCAAATAGTAATAGGTGGAAATTTTACTTACTAATATAGTTTAATTTTAACCAAAAAGGTTCGGCACTGTGATTCAATGTTTAAAGTTCGAAGATCACATATTTCAGCCAATCATTATTTTGTTACCTTTAGACGTCATGTTATAAAATAATTACCTGTAATAAAACATTAATAACCCAGAAACACTTAATCACTTGTTTGTACCTAGCAGCTTGAATGAGGGATAGAATGTACCAAAATGTACCTAGATCTCAATGTTATTGTTATAAGTTCTAATTATTAGTCATATTATAATATTAAAATTTGGCAATATCTTTATCTCGACGCATTAGTTGCACCTGTATTTATTAAAAATAAATAATTTCTTGTACAAAAAAATTTCGTATTATTCTTAAAACGTCAATATTTTTTCCATGAGCATTTTTAAAACTGACATCTTTTATAATATTTATATATTCATACATCGTCTCATAAACATTCTTTTATTATTCTGACTCTTAACATGGCCCGACTCAAGTACCCGATTTACTTGATCATGCCATGTCTTCCACGGGTGTCTCCTACTTCTTCTGCAATTCACATTTGCGTCATATATTCCCCTTGTACCTACTCCTTTTTTCGCTCTATACGCCAAAACTATCTGAGCACCTCTTTCTTAATCTTACACATTACGCTTACATCGGCCTTACATTCTTTGCAGATCTTCACATTTCTCACACGGCCATACATGATTTTACACACATAGGGATATCCTTTCTATTATTATTATTATTTTTATATTATTATCATATTATAAAAATACATATAACTAGCCACGGGTAAAAGCGTGGCTTCGCTCTCATGTTATTAGGGGGAAATTACTATGTAAAGAATTTTTTCACGGGAATGAAATGTTTTTTCCAGGATAAAAAGTAGCCTATGTCATTTCCCAGACCTCCTATTATCTCTTTGTAAATTACGTCGATCGGTCGCTCCATTTATATTATTATTTAGGATTTTAGAGTAGGTACTTTCTATTACATAATTCAATTTACCAAATTCTGTCATAGGCATTTAAATACAATAGCGATTCCCCGACATGTGTTGCTATGCCACTTAATGAAGACAAAATTCGCTCTTCTTAGCTTATCCTTTCCCATTCGCTCCGTTCCCCTTCCGCCTCCATTTAATAATATACGTTCAATAACTATAAAATTTAAAGTAGAATAATTATTTAAAAGATTTCAACATACCTCTTAATTTTTGAAAAGAAAAAAATTATTTCGTTTATCGAGTTCAATTTCTTGTTTCACTTGATTTAGTCTCTATATTACTAAAAAAATCTATTCAGTGATCTTCTTACATAAAATTACCCTAAGAATATAATATGTACTTTTTGTATAATCCCTTCGGAATATTATCTATTCATTTTTATTGTGTGAGTCAATTTACAAGTTCACGCGCCGCCTTTCTCACGCCGTTTTCAAGGTTAAGCGGTCCACAAAGAGAGAGAGGCGTCTCCTCGAGCGCTGGACACACAGACAATAAATATGGCTGTAAAACTATTTCTAAAGGATGCCTTCACACGTATTTACAGGTGAAATGCTCAAACAAATCCGCAAGCAATTATACGGCGTGAAAGGACCGTGATACTAAATTAGGTACCTACCTCGCCTTTATAAGCTGTTTATGGTCAAGCGACGTGGCATAAACAATGAGTTCCGAAAATTTCATAAATAGGTAGATACTATTACAGCCAGAACACAGGAAATGGCGCGAAGTTCGACATTTTGTTGAGATTCTTTTGTTTGATTTCAATTACTTTATTATTTTCCCATGCTTAGGGTTCCTTAGGCTTTTTTAGGTTACACTACGATCCACATAAAAAAATACTACTCTTGACAGGCTAGATACTTACAAATCGGCCCCTTAGGGTCAAAAAAACGTATCTCATTTTTCTCTACTTTACAGGAGAGCAAAAAAACATAGTTCTCCATTAATCAATGTTGTCTACTTTTAAACAAATGAAACATATTAATATTTTCTTCTCACTTAGTTAAAGTTTGGTATTTTGTGCTTCTGAAACATGTTTTAAATACAAAAAAAAATTCATTTTCATATATTTTTTTAAATTTTAGTTCAGCTATATCTCAGTTACGTTTCTTTGGTCCTAACCAAAGTAAAAATTGCAATCACTGAACTCAAGTTACGAAAAACTTGCATAGGTGTTTGACTTTTTTTACATCCGAAAATTAATTTCAACGATGAATATAAATTAGGATAGTGGTGGAACAGTAATAAAAAAATTTCATCTCTAGAAATATTATTTGAAAAACTTATTTAAAACAGAAAAAAATAGAAAATATTTAGTTAACTATTTACCAACCGATACTAATGCCAAAAGAAAACTTAATATGCTACATAATATTGTTACTTGCTAAAAAAACTGAAATTTTGTAACTACATTATGAATACCAATGTAGGTACCTGCTTTCTGTTAAATATACCAAATAAATATACCAAAAAAACACTTAACTTATTAGGCAAATAATATAAATGTAATTACGTTTTTAGATTATCACGGCCGAAAGTATTTTCGTTATTTGTTTTTGGGGTGTTATGCCGTATTGCGCAACCTCCTTATTTAGCCAACGTTTCGGACAGCGTTGCAGTGTCCATCATCAGGGCAGATCCGTCAGATGTGTAATCTACCGAAAGATATGTAATCTGCTTACACATCTGTCGGATCTGCGGATCTGCCCTAATGATGGACACTGCAACGCAGTCCGAAACGTTGGCTAAAGAAGGAGGTAGCGCAACACGGCACACACCCCAAAAACAAATAACGAAAATATAAATGTATTATAAATTAATTTTAAAATCATTCATCAACCAATTGTTCAATAATACCTTCCTCAACTTGATTATCAGTAATAATAATTTCTACTTTCATAGAGTTATAAAATGTGTTATATTGGGAGGGTATAATACATTTATCAGACAAATCTTATAAGTATTGCAACTTTTCAGTAGCAATTTTCATTGGGGCATTGTAAGCTCTTTGTAATTATGGAAGTCCAACTCATTGCCTTGTTTAGGGACTTGTCGAATTGTTTTGAGTTTACGATATTCTTGTTCATCTTTGTTGTATTTGATATAAATATGGTCAGGATCTTCTTTTGTATGTGATTTTTAACTAGTTTACATCCTCCATGCCATTAGTATCTGTCGTTTTGTTTTTAATTGTTTCCTCAAGTTGATTTAACTGAAGAAATACTCTCAGCATATTTGGATTTTCTTGAAGCTAATCTAATATCTGTGTACCACGATGTAGGGTCATGTATATTTATTTTCTTTGTAGAAGTTTCAATATATCCACAGGTATCACTTATCAGAATGAACTTCTTTCCATTAGCATTAGCTACCAAATACTTATACATACACAAAGAGTTTTCATCTGAGCAACGACCAGCTATTCCTTTATGTCATATTTAATTTCCAGCTTCATTGCTCCGAACATTAAAAATAGTTAAATTATAAACTGCCAGGCGTCGTTTATAAAAAACGTGTTCTAAATAAAAATAATTCGATGAAATTAACAGTGGATTCTGAAACAAGGGTTTTAGATTGGATTTTAAAATTTTGTAGAGAAATTTTGCGTTTATATATGGAAAAAGATATTTTTTCTTCTGTATTAGCATTTTCATATTTAACAAACGAGTTGTAGATATCTTTGCGTGGTTGATGGAAGTATAGGTTATAGGCATTAAATGTGTATCGGTACAACCACATTATTTCAGGTACATTCATTTTATCCTTACACAAGCTAACATACATGTGCACATTACGTATGTGTAATGTAAAATCTGCTGCGAAATATTTAAATGCAGTGTTTACCCTACAGTAATGTGACGGTACTGCGGGAAAAGACAATGTGATCCTTAATATTTTTTAGACTCTTAACTCCAGATGAATGTTTTACCATTTTGCTTTGGAGAACTATTTGATTTTCCAAACTATTACTAATTATATTTCTAACAAAGGTTTCAGAAATATCCAATGTAGCCAAAAAATTCTTGGCATACTTGGATTCTCGAATCGCCCTTATAGAAGAAGAACTGTCTTGATATTTGGCGTCTTAACTCTTGACGTAGCAGTTGTAGTAACATCAGTTTCATTTTTGGGGATGCTGTGTGGTGAGTCTTTTTAGAAGAAGGAAGGAGAAGGAAAAAGGTATGAGGGGTGGGTTGGAGATTGGGGGCCAGTGTGTCCAGGAGTGACGGACGAATGAATCCATCATTTCCACTGCGATGCAAGGGAATGTTCCGAGAGAGGTCGAAAGATCTCCCTCAGTCTCTCCCGACCCAGCCTTCCACGCAGTTGATGGCAGACACATCCTCTGCCGAAAACCGGACAAACCTGACCCCATAAACCCGGGCACTTCTGCTAAGTTACCAAACGTAGCGAACCACTTGGGGTGATCTATGGTAAAGGTGTCGGTTATCCAATAAATGGTTCCCGGGGCTGCGGTACCCATGGCTGCCTCCCAAAATAAGATATTTGTGACACTGGAAGAATCTTCCTTATTATTCAACATTGCCGTTTCCATTATTCGTTGAATCCGTGTTTTGTGTGTTTTCCTTTCCATATTCGATTTATATTGAGTCAAAAAACTGGTAAAATAACCAAACTAATATTTAAACCACTCGTTTAAATAAAAACGGCCGCAAACACAACTGCCAAATCGTAAATGAATGACGCGTAAGTAATATGTCAGTAAAACAGTTGCATAATCTACGCGGGTGAATCGAACGTAACTAAAGATGCGTTTCTTTGACTCGTAAGCAAATATCTTTTTATTCATGTTTAAAAAACGCAAGTAAAGATACACTCTACTGATATTAACAACAAATGATTTTATGCAGATACGTATCGATGTAAATTTTTATACGTTGAACCTACAGATACGTGTCTTTGTCACTTAACGTAATGTGTTATTTTATGACTAGTACCATCCGTAACTCAAAATCGATAAAAATTGAGATACGTTTCTTTGACTCTAAGGGGCCGAAATATTATCGATATATATATGTACGTATATTATTTCATGTTGCGGGGTATAGTATGATTTGAAATTATAGATATTTACAATTATAATATTATTCTCTCGTGTCTAGGATGAACGAAGTATGTATGAAGAATGAGTTAATGATGAATGTAAGTAAGTCTAAAGTCATAGTATTTGAAAGAGAGAACAAGAAAACAATGTGCAACATAGTTGTGAATAGTGAATACTTGGATCAGGTGGATGAGTTTGTTTATTTGGGAAGTGTGTTTACGAGAAATGAGAAGGCTGATAGAGATATTGAAAGAAAGGTGAATGCAGGTAACTCTAGATACTAATGGAGGACTGAACGCCGTTGGCCCCAACGAGAAACTGTACAAAGAAGTGAAGTAAGATTAAGAAAGGGACGCTCCGATGGTTTGGGCATGTAGAGCGAATGAACGAGGAAAGGAGTGTAAGGAGAATATATGACGCAAATGTGAATGGTAGAAGAAGTCGAGGATTCCCAAGAAAGACATGTCACGTCCAAGTAAATCAGATACTTGAGTCAGGCCATGTCAAGAGTCAGAATAATAGAAGAGTATGTATGAGACGATGTATGAATGTAAACGAGGCAAGGAATGTGTGCCAGGTGGTTTGGCGGTCCGTCCTCTCTGCCTACCCCTGCAGGGAAACGGCGTAATGGTTAGTTTTAATATTCATATGTCTATGGTTAGTTATAATAATAATTGTTGTGTAGGTAGGTGCCTGTAAAATAAGTGGCACGAAGAAATATTTAAACAAATCAATCAGATTCACAAAACTGTAAGGAATTTGATGTGTGTAAGTACCTACCTATACCTACTAACTTATAATGCAATCATTAATTTCGACAAAGTTTAAGCTATGTTCAAAGGATTAGATGATGAATTACCTATTTAACTAACCATCATGCCATTTCTCGCAGGGGTAGGCAGAGAGGATGGACCGCCAAAAATTCGGTCTTGGTACACATTCCTAACTTCATTCACATTCGTACATCGTCTTATGACTCTTGAACTCTAGACATACTCCGACTCAAGTTGATTGAGTATGATTCTCAATTCTCTTGATCATGCCTACTAAATATTATTATTAGGGACAACGAAATGTTGGTATTCACCTAATAATTTTATTAAAAAATATAATAAAAATAATTTGACTTTTTTATTTATCTATTTCTTTTTAATTTTTTTTAGAAAAGTAATGTGTCCTTACTGGGATAGGTACCCCATTCTAAGATCACATTGTACATGGTTACGTGTTTGAATAATAAGTCAGTAACTATGTTAAAATATGCTTCTTCTTGTGGCCTATCCTTTCAACGTACGTTGGCTATCATGTTGGCTATGCCGACTTTGTTTACTGATTAAATTTAAAATATTACGAGAGGAAAGTTATAAAGCAATATCCAGAAGAAAACGCAACCAGTTGCAAAATTGTATCTAGGTATATTCTTCCTTCCCATGTCCATAATCCATATCTTAATGCTTCTTTTGAAGTCGGTTATTATTTAATTGTTTTTATTTCAAGAGAGGTAATTAATAATTTTACAGAGAAACATTATACATTTCTTTGTCCTAAAGTCGTTTTAGTTGTAGATTGGTGGAATGTAAGTTGTAATGTGGATCTTGTGTATCGGCTCTGGATAGTCTGTGTAATATATTTATAATACCTACCTACCTAACCTAAACCAAACTTCTCAAAATGATTCCGAACAATACCTACTTATCTTCTAGATTTTTAAATTCACCAGATGTCGATAGATACAATTTGTTTTCTAGTTTTATCTCAAAAACTTTGGACTCTCGGATGTAAATAATAATAAGAATGACTGGTTTATTATTTTTGCAGCTGTCATCTCCATAAAAACGCATAATTTTATTGAAATGGCAAATCTTTGAACTTTAGTTCAACAGTCTTGTTTTTCTACTGCTAAGTCGACAAAATTGACTTTTTTTTATTTTTTATTTATTTGTTTTTGTTACAAAGAATACATCAGTACAAAGAAGCTTTGACTGTCCAACTAGGAGTCTCCCGTTCTAGGACAGTCAATTATTATTATTAACAACTTGATTATTTACTTAGTGAGGTGATATTGTTCCCAGTGAATCAGTATTGATAACTCCGGGAGTTTGATGGTTTCGCGTGATTTATAGATTGATTAATAATAATCGTCAAGTAGGTTAGGTACGCACCTAACGCACCTCGCTTACTTAGGTTTGCACGTGATTTCCTGCAATCTTCATAATATAATATTACATCCGCTGTGCTTAGATATATTCTATTTTTATCTATAAGACTAAATCATTAAAACCTTTTTCAGAAATTTGGAGTATTTTTCAAATGGTCGTATATTTCCGCTTTACAATAAAATGCAAATAAATGGAAATTTTTCGAACACATCCCAAAACTAAAAACCGTTTTTGAAAGGTGATGAAATACGTTTTCAAGTATTGCCATTCAAAATAAACATTTAATTTTTTAAATATAAAATTTTTGCAAAGAGTTTTTTAAAAATCGCTCACCTCATGTTTTTTCTAACTAAAATTACTGATTACGAAAAAAAAACAAATTTTATTAAACAAATGTATTATAAACGTTTTTGTCATCTCACTTTTTTGTCTTTTCATACAAAAATTATTAATAAAAAAACCTCAAAACTTCAAATTTTTTTTCAAATTGCGATTAAAAACTTTGGTTTTATAAAGTTGTACATTTTACTTTTTTGGTGGTTTTATTTTTGATTTGACTATAAAGCATGGTATTTTGCCATTCTAACTCCGTTTAGAACTTATTTTTCACTCGCGCCGCTACCCGAATTTTTACTGATTTCTTACATATCCCCCATATTTCAAGTTTTTAAGAGGATAGATTTCGCAACGAACGCAGAACGTTTAGGTATTTCATTGTATCTACTTTGTCTCGCTCGAACCAAGCCGACACACACTTACGAAATTCAAAACAATAAGCGCACACACACTTAGTGACATACTGCCGGCTGGAAACCCCACCCGCCCTTGACCAATCCCTACACCTCACCCGCACAGCTGTGAGCTGTGATACATTTTGTGTCTAGCATCTAGCTGTCTATTAGCATCTTGTATTCGGAACTCGGAAGTGCGTACAGCCGTGCATATACTCGTACCTAGACCTACCTTCCAAAGCAATCCGCATAATAATTATTTGTTCTTCAACTTAGTGATTCTCTTACTTAGTGATTCCTCAATCAATATATTGAGAGGGTATCGGCTCCTATAATCAATTATTGAACGTTCGGCAATAACTAGCTAATTGATAATGCATGTATTGTTTATTATAATATAATTTGATAATGTATTGTTTTTTATAATATAATATGATAATGTATTATTTATTTTTAAAATAATGTAATAAAGTTTAGTTTATTATATTATAATATAATAATGTTTTGTTTATTATAATATAATATGACAATGTATTGTTTATTATAATATAATACAACAACTTATTGTTTATTATAATATAATATAATATTGTACGTATTGTTTATTAAAATATAATATAATAATGTTTTGTTTATTATAATATAATATGACAATGTATTGTTTATTATAATATAATATAATATTGTACGTATTGTTTATTAAAATATAATATAATAATGTATTGCTTGTTATAATATAATATTATATAATATAATAATGTATTGTTTGTTATAATATAACATAATAAAGTATTGTTCATTATAATATTATATAATATAATAATGTATTTTGTTTAATGTAATTCAAAACTATATATTATACATTGCGGTAGCGAAGATGGTGATTGGTGATGATTTGCCAATTTGGTTGGCGGGTAAGGATACTAAATCACCGCCATTGGTAGATATTTGTAGGCCAGTGCAATTAGCGATCCGTGATTAGGGATTAAAAAATTATTTATCCGCGGTAAAATTATTCCGATGGTTCCAATTTTTATATGTTTTATAAACTGGTCCCTTGACGTTAAATCCTTGGACCTTGCGCACCCGTGCTCGTGCCGCCATTTTGAAAAAACCAGCCGAAATCACGCCAAAATCGTGTTTTTCTAAGATCTCACGTTACCAGTGCAAATTTTGCCAAAAGTACCTGTAGCAAATACGTGGAACATAAAATTTGTTACAATTACTTTTATTGACTAATTTCTTCTATCTCTAAAATTTACTGATATATAAAGCCGTAAACATTCGTAAAAGTTTGCATAAACAAGCATAATATTGCGCGACTAGGTTTGTGTTTTCGTGATCATCTCTTTTCTCAAAAAATATGTTTTATAAAACATATAGACAAAATTGGAACTATCGGAATAATTATGATTGCGACCACCTTATTTGCGCTAATTTGAGTCTTGTAATGAAAACAAAACCCCTGTTATATGTCGCCGCTTGAAAAGGCTCTTTATTTGTATCTTGGTTTTAGTTCTTATCAAAATAAATTACTTCATATTCAAGAATGCTTAAATAACTTTGTGTAACTTTTTGAAGTATTCAATCCAGACATACCATTCGAAAGATATCACGAGTTTAAAAATGTAAGTATTAGGAACGTAAGAAAGTATTAGACGCGGAAGGGGAACGGGGACGCACGGGAAGATGTTTATGGGAGAAAAATGTATTTATTTGAATATGGCATTGCAACGCATGCCGGGAACCAGCTATATATGTTTATTAACTAAAAGATATATAAATTACACACATTTTATATAATAACTAATAACATAATATACAATATTCGGTTAACCCCTATAAATAAGCAGGGCTTGTGTGTATGGGGGGTGTTATTATATTGGTTTATTTTTTTTTCTTATTTTTATTTATATATTTTTTTTTTTTTTTTTTATTCAGTTTAAATTTTTGATATAATTTTTAAGCTAAGTTTTAATTTTTTTAATATTAATAATTATGTTTCTAATTTTTTCAGGTAGTGAATTAAAAAAATTAACTCCGAGATATTTATGATTTAACTATCGTATTGTTTTTTACATGTTGGAGTAGGAAGTATAGATGTTTATCTAAGATTTCTGTTATTTTTAAAAGGTGCAACTTTATTTTGAATATTATCTTTATAAATTTTTAATGTTGCATGGTAAATGTATAATGCACTTAATTTTATGACCTAAATTTGTTTGAATAAAAGTTCTGACGAATATATATAGGGTTTTTTAGAATTGTTTTTATTATAAGTTTTTGTGACATGTAAATTGTTTGTGTTTCATTCTTATATGTACCGCCCCATCCTATAATGCCATATTGTATAATTGATTGACAGAATGCAAAGTATGTGATTCTAAGTAATTTTTCGTTAATATTATCTCTTAAACATTTAAATATTTATGTTAGTTTCCTTATTCTGTTGTTCAGAATATGTATGTGTGGGGACCATTTTAAACGCTGATCTATTGTTATGCCCAGGTACTGAATATCGATCTTGCTTTCAATGTTTGTACATAATATATTGCATTTGTGTTTCTGTATTTGTGACAGAAGAGTGGATTATTATGTTTATTTCTTTAGATGTTGTTTGTTTTTTAATGAAAAATGGTAAAAAATAGGTTTTTTAGGATTTAAAGTCAACAAGTTTTTATCAAACCATAATTTTAGTGCATTGATATCTGTATTTGTCATGTTATTTAATTCAGACCAGGTGTCTGCTTTTAGTAGTAGGACTTTGTGGTCAGCGTATGAGACAATGTCTCCATATTTGGAAATATGGAATATATCATTGATATAGGTATATAATAAATAACAATGGTCCCAAAGCTGTACCTTGAGTAATTGAAAAGTCGCTATAGTTTGAATCACTGAATTGATTGAGTAATTTTACTCCTTGAGGTCTTTTATGTAAATAACTTGTTATCTATGCTAAGACTTTTCTATTTATTCCTATCGATTTTAATTTATTTACCTATTAATTTTATTGCGATATGCTGTCGAAAACTTTTTTAGGTCTATAAATATTCAGTTAATTTTTTATCGGAATCTAGGGCCGTATATAAATAATTGGTTATTTTTGCAATCGCGTCATGAGTACTTACTTGTGTTTTTTTGAAGCCGAATTGGTTATCATTAATTATTTTATTTTCTTCTAAGAGTGTCCAAATTTGTTTTTTTACAATTTTCTCATATATTTTTGATATGTTTGATAGAAGGTAAATCGGGCGGTTATATTGTTTGTGGAAATGTTTATAGTTTGAGAAAAACAAATTGAAAATAATCATTAAAAAGATTGCAAATTTGTTGCCCATCACTTACAGAAAAGTTTCCGCAAAACATGTTATTGGATAAATCAGAGGAAGATTGTTTCGATTTCACGAAAGTCCAAAAATATTTCACATTATTGTGTTTAACTCGGCATTATTTATATAGTTTGCAAGTAACATAATGTGTTCACAGAAATTAGTTAGAGTAATATTATAAAATAGTGATATGAAAAATATTATTTTAAGTATTGTAATAAATGTGTTAGACCGTAATCTTTAAAATAAATTATTATAAAACTAAACAGAATTCATGAATTAAAAAATATATCAACCCCATCACTATTGTTG